>OU612097.1:10159195-15159195 GCA_914767995.1 Thecocarcelia acutangulata
TTTGTAGCCGGCAAAAACGAGGCGAATGTCCTTCAAATGATCAATTTGAACTTTCCTTTTTTTGATTTGGAAAGCCATTAAAGAATAATTTCATACAAAATCCCAATTATTCGACTTTTTCGGAGGGATTTTCAAAAAATTTCTTCCGAAAAGACCTTCTCCTCAAAAATACGAACAACTGACTACAAATTTTACAGAAATCGTCCTAGCCATTCTATATATACATATATATTTATTAGATTTAAAAATAAATTGATAAACCTAATACTAATTGTCTGGAGCACTGGCTACATAGGCCATCGGCTCTAGGTGTTAAAATATATGTATGTAAATCTATATATACAGTATATAATACATTTGTTTTAGATGATGGTTCCAGTATGAATTATAAAATAATATATCTTCTTTATATTCTCTTGTGTAGGAAATTCGAGTAGTTTCACTGGGTATTTACTCCAAAAGAGTCAGTACTGAGCGTCTAGAAGAGCTCAGAACGAAAAAACACGTCAAATTAGGTAAAATGTGAAGGTTTTTCTCAAAAGTTTCTTCGACTGTAATGGCGTGGTGCATTGTAGATTGTAATCAGACGCACAAACAAAACATTCCCATCATATTTTTATAAATATTTGTTTAAATAAATCAAATCGATACCAATGTCGGGAGGAGATGTTAATATAAAATTATCGCGTCTTCTATTAATGGCACACAAATTTAATAATTTCTATTTAAATGGTAAGTTGCGTATTATTTAATAGCAAAGTTACTATCAGTTAAAAAAAAAAAATTGCATTTATTATTGATTTTAAGCTAAATTGCTATACAAAATGGGTGTGTGCAACATACATATGTACGTAAAATCACAACGTTAGCGTGTGTACACAAGGTCCTGTTAAAGGAATAATAGAAAAAAGTTGTACATACATTTTGATTAACGTAGCTAGATCACAAACACGGCGGGATGAAACGGATTTTTTAATAGACTAGAATTGAACTGATATGAGATGAGTATTTCCAAATTATAGTCAACGATGAGTCAGATTAATCCGTGTGTATTTGATTAGCAAACACCGAGGAACAAATCTAGTTTACTAACGCAGCTTCAAATAAAATAAAAAGTAGATAGGGTGATAGAAAATTGAAAAATAATAAGAAAATGTTAAATGACAATATTGGCGGAAACGCTTAGTTTCCGAGTTAAGGACCGAAGACGTTTTCATACAGCTGCGTTGGTAAACTATGTAAATTCGAGCCGTACATACAAATTTTGCGATAGCTATTTTATATCCGTACATACAAGGCAGCTTTATATTATTGTTTGCAGTTTATAGCAGAATGGTACATACTGTCTTTTATAGAGTTATAGAAATTTGAAATGGAATAAAAAATACAATTGTTTAAGTGAGCACGCGTTTCTTGTCAACGTCAATTGTGAATAACAAAAAATTTTTCAAAGGAAGTTTTAATTGTAAAACGTCAAAAAGCAAATAACATAAATAAACAAATAAAGGAATAAAAGAATTTTTGTAAATATGGGCAAAGAACATACTGATCTGTATTCGTTTTTAAAAGATTTCATGGCTGGTGGTGTATCTGCAGCTGTTGCAAAAACGGCTGTTGCCCCTATAGAGCGAGTAAAGATGCTTTTGCAAGTCCAGCATGTATCGACTCAGCTAAGCGAAGCTCAACGCTATAAAGGGATTATTGACTGCTTTATCCATTTACCAAAAGAACAGGGAGTTCTTTCGTTCTGGCGTGGAAATTTGGCTAACGTTATGCAATATTTTCCAGCACAAGCAGTAAATTTTGCGGTTAAAGATAGATACAAACAATTATTTTTCAAAGGTATTGATAAGAATGAACATTTCTGGACATATTTTATTGGCAATTTAGCATCTGGTGGTGCCGCCGGTACTACATCCCAATTTTTTGTTTATCCATTAGATTTTGCTCGGACTCGGCTCGCTGCAGACGTTGGCAAAGGGGCAGATGAACGTCAATTCAAGGGTGTGGGCGATTGCATACGAAAAATTTATAGGAGTGATGGACTTAAGGGGTTATATCGCGGCTTTGGTTTATCAGCGCCAGGTATGGTGATCTATACTGCTACTTATTTTGGTTTTTACGATACCTGCCGCGACTTTCTCGCAAATCCGAAGACTACGCCTTTTTACATAAGTTGGGCCATAGCTCAAGTGGTAACAACTTCTGCTGGAATAATAACATACCCATTTGATACGGTCCGTCGTAGAATGATGATGCAATCGGGTTTGCCAAAAGAAAAAATAGTTTATAAGAACACGGCACACTGTTGGGCAGTTATCTTAAAGACTGAAGGCTTAAAAGCATTTTTCAAAGGAGGTCTGACAAATGTAATTCGTAGTGTTGGGGGCGCTTTGGTTTTAGCTTTCTATGATGAGATCCAAAAGTACTTGATTTAATACTTTGTTTTGTTAAAAATATTTTTTTTTTTAATAATTTTTCTTGGCATATGGCCGCTATAGCTGGTTCGGACGTAGTCTAATCTGGGGGTTCAATTTTCGATGACATTTGTAGCCGGCAAAAACGAGGCGAATGTCCTTCAAATGATCAATTTGAACTTTCCTTTTTTTGATTTGGAAAGCCATTAAAGAATAATTTCATACAAAATCCCAATTATTCGACTTTTTCGGAGGGATTTTCAAAAAATTTCTTCCGAAAAGACCTTCTCCTCAAAAATACGAACAACTGACTACAAATTTTACAGAAATCGTCCCAGCCATTCTATATATACATATATATTTATTAGATTTAAAAATAAATTGATAAACCTAATACTAATTGTCTGGAGCACTGGCTACATAGGCCATCGGCTCTAGGTGTTAAAATATATGTATGTAAATCTATATATACAGTATATAATAAATACATTTGTTTTAGATGATGGTTCCAGTATGAATTATAAAATAATATATCTTCTTTATATTCTCTTGTGTAGGAAATTCGAGTAGTTTCACTGGGTATTTACTCCAAAAGAGTCAGTACTGAGCGTCTAGAAGAGCTCAGAACGAAAAAACACGTCAAATTAGGTAAAATGTGAAGGTTTTTCTCAAAAGTTTCTTCGACTGTAATGGCGTGGTGCATTGTAGATTGTAATCAGACGCACAAACAAAACATTCCCATCATATTTTTATAAATATTTGTTTAAATAAATCAAATCGATACCAATGTCGGGAGGAGATGTTAATATAAAATTATCGCGTCTTCTATTAATGGCACACAAATTTAATAATTTCTATTTAAATGGTAAGTTGCGTATTATTTAATAGCAAAGTTACTATCAGTTAAAAAAAAAAATTTGCATTTATTATTGATTTTAAGCTAAATTGCTATACAAAATGGGTGTGTGCAACATACATATGTACGTAAAATCACAACGTTAGCGTGTGTACACAAGGTCCTGTTAAAGGAATAATAGAAAAAAGTTGTACATACATTTTGATTAACGTAGCTAGATCACAAACACGGCGGGATGAAACGGATTTTTTAATAGACTAGAATTGAACTGATATGAGATGAGTATTTCCAAATTATAGTCAACGATGAGTCAGATTAATCCGTGTGCATTTGATTAGCAAACACCGAGGAACAAATCTAGTTTACTAACGCAGCTTCAAATAAAATAAAAAGTAGATAGGGTGATAGAAAATTGAAAAATAATAAGAAAATGTTAAATGACAATATTGGCGGAAACGCTTAGTTTCCGAGTTAAGGACCGAAGACGTTTTCATACAGCTGCGTTGGTAAACTATGTAAATTCAAGCCGTACATACAAATTTTGCGATAGCTATTTTATATCCGTACATACAAGGCAGCTTTATATTATTGTTTGCAGTTTATAGCAGAATGGTACATACTGTCTTTTATAGAGTTATAGAAATTTGAAATGGAATAAAAAATACAATTGTTTAAGTGAGCACGCGTTTCTTGTCAACGTCAATTGTGAATAACAAAAAATTTGTCAAAGGAAGTTTTAATTGTAAAACGTCAAAAAGCAAATAACATAAATAAACAAATAAAGGAATAAAAGAATTTTTGTAAATATGGGCAAAGAACATACTGATCTGTATTCGTTTTTAAAAGATTTCATGGCTGGTGGTGTATCTGCAGCTGTTGCAAAAACGGCTGTTGCCCCTATAGAGCGAGTAAAGCTGCTTTTGCAAGTCCAGCATGTATCGACTCAGCTAAGCGAAGCTCAACGCTATAAAGGGATTATTGACTGCTTTATCCATTTACCAAAAGAACAGGGAGTTCTTTCGTTCTGGCGTGGAAATTTGGCTAACGTTATGCAATATTTTCCAGCACAAGCAGTAAATTTTGCGGTTAAAGATAGATACAAACAATTATTTTTCAAAGGTATTGATAAGAATGAACATTTCTGGACATATTTTATTGGCAATTTAGCATCTGGTGGTGCCGCCGGTACTACATCCCAATTTTTTGTTTATCCATTAGATTTTGCTCGGACTCGGCTCGCTGCAGACGTTGGCAAAGGGGCAGATGAACGTCAATTCAAGGGTGTGGGCGATTGCATACGAAAAATTTATAGGAGTGATGGACTTAAGGGGTTATATCGCGGCTTTGGTTTATCAGCGCCAGGTATGGTGATCTATACTGCTACTTATTTTGGTTTTTACGATACCTGCCGCGACTTTCTCGCAAATCCGAAGACTACGCCTTTTTACATAAGTTGGGCCATAGCTCAAGTGGTAACAACTTCTGCTGGAATAATAACATACCCATTTGATACGGTCCGTCGTAGAATGATGATGCAATCGGGTTTGCCAAAAGAAAAAATAGTTTATAAGAACACGGCACACTGTTGGGCAGTTATCTTAAAGACAAGGCTTAAAAGCATTTTTCAAAGGAGGTCTGACAAATGTAATTCGTAGTGTTGGGGGCGCTTTGGTTTTAGCTTTCTATGATGAGATCCAAAAGTACTTGATTTAATACTTTGTTTTGTTAAAAATATTTTTTTTTTTAATAATTTTTCTTGGCATATGGCCGCTATAGCTGGTTCGGACGTAGTCTAATCTGGGGGTTCAATTTTCGATGACATTTGTAGCCGGCAAAAACGAGGCGAATGTCCTTCAAATGATCAATTTGAACTTTCCTTTTTTTGATTTGGAAAGCCATTAAAGAATAATTTCATACAAAATCCCAATTATTCGACTTTTTCGGAGGGATTTTCAAAAAATTTCTTCCGAAAAGACCTTCTCCTCAAAAATACGAACAACTGACTACAAATTTTACAGAAATCGTCCCAGCCATTCTATATATACATATATATTTATTAGATTTAAAAATAAATTGATAAACCTAATACTAATTGTCTGGAGCACTGGCTACATAGGCCATCGGCTCTAGGTGTTAAAATATATGTATGTAAATCTATATATACAGTATATAATAAATACATTTGTTTTAGATGATGGTTCCAGTATGAATTATAAAATAATATATCTTCTTTATATTCTCTTGTGTAGGAAATTCGAGTAGTTTCACTGGGTATTTACTCCAAAAGAGTCAGTACTGAGCGTCTAGAAGAGCTCAGAACGAAAAAACACGTCAAATTAGGTAAAATGTGAAGGTTTTTCTCAAAAGTTTCTTCGACTGTAATGGCGTGGTGCATTGTAGATTGTAATCAGACGCACAAACAAAACATTCCCATCATATTTTTATAAATATTTGTTTAAATAAATCAAATCGATACCAATGTCGGGAGGAGATGTTAATATAAAATTATCGCGTCTTCTATTAATGGCACACAAATTTAATAATTTCTATTTAAATGGTAAGTTGCGTATTATTTAATAGCAAAGTTACTATCAGTTAAAAAAAAAAATTTGCATTTATTATTGATTTTAAGCTAAATTGCTATACAAAATGGGTGTGTGCAACATACATATGTACGTAAAATCACAACGTTAGCGTGTGTACACAAGGTCCTGTTAAAGGAATAATAGAAAAAAGTTGTACATACATTTTGATTAACGTAGCTAGATCACAAACACGGCGGGATGAAACGGATTTTTTAATAGACTAGAATTGAACTGATATGAGATGAGTATTTCCAAATTATAGTCAACGATGAGTCAGATTAATCCGTGTGCATTTGATTAGCAAACACCGAGGAACAAATCTAGTTTACTAACGCAGCTTCAAATAAAATAAAAAGTAGATAGGGTGATAGAAAATTGAAAAATAATAAGAAAATGTTAAATGACAATATTGGCGGAAACGCTTAGTTTCCGAGTTAAGGACCGAAGACGTTTTCATACAGCTGCGTTGGTAAACTATGTAAATTCAAGCCGTACATACAAATTTTGCGATAGCTATTTTATATCCGTACATACAAGGCAGCTTTATATTATTGTTTGCAGTTTATAGCAGAATGGTACATACTGTCTTTTATAGAGTTATAGAAATTTGAAATGGAAGAAAAAATACAATTGTTTAAGTGAGCACGCGTTTCTTGTCAACGTCAATTGTGAATAACAAAAAATTTTTCAAAGGAAGTTTTAATTGTAAAACGTCAAAAAGCAAATAACATAAATAAACAAATAAAGGAATAAAAGAATTTTTGTAAATATGGGCAAAGAACATACTGATCTGTATTCGTTTTTAAAAGATTTCATGGCTGGTGGTGTATCTGCAGCTGTTGCAAAAACGGCTGTTGCCCCTATAGAGCGAGTAAAGCTGCTTTTGCAAGTCCAGCATGTATCGACTCAGCTAAGCGAAGCTCAACGCTATAAAGGGATTATTGACTGCTTTATCCATTTACCAAAAGAACAGGGAGTTCTTTCGTTCTGGCGTGGAAATTTGGCTAACGTTATGCAATATTTTCCAGCACAAGCAGTAAATTTTGCGGTTAAAGATAGATACAAACAATTATTTTTCAAAGGTATTGATAAGAATGAACATTTCTGGACATATTTTATTGGCAATTTAGCATCTGGTGGTGCCGCCGGTACTACATCCCAATTTTTTGTTTATCCATTAGATTTTGCTCGGACTCGGCTCGCTGCAGACGTTGGCAAAGGGGCAGATGAACGTCAATTCAAGGGTGTGGGCGATTGCATACGAAAAATTTATAGGAGTGATGGACTTAAGGGGTTATATCGCGGCTTTGGTTTATCAGCGCCAGGTATGGTGATCTATACTGCTACTTATTTTGGTTTTTACGATACCTGCCGCGACTTTCTCGCAAATCCGAAGACTACGCCTTTTTACATAAGTTGGGCCATAGCTCAAGTGGTAACAACTTCTGCTGGAATAATAACATACCCATTTGATACGGTCCGTCGTAGAATGATGATGCAATCGGGTTTGCCAAAAGAAAAAATAGTTTATAAGAACACGGCACACTGTTGGGCAGTTATCTTAAAGACTGAAGGCTTAAAAGCATTTTTCAAAGGAGGTCTGACAAATGTAATTCGTAGTGTTGGGGGCGCTTTGGTTTTAGCTTTCTATGATGAGATCCAAAAGTACTTGATTTAATACTTTGTTTTGTTAAAAATATTTTTTTTTTTAATAATTTTTCTTGGCATATGGCCGCTATAGCTGGTTCGGACGTAGTCTAATCTGGGGGTTCAATTTTCGATGACATTTGTAGCCGGCAAAAACGAGGCGAATGTCCTTCAAATGATCAATTTGAACTTTCCTTTTTTTGATTTGGAAAGCCATTAAAGAATAATTTCATACAAAATCCCAATTATTCGACTTTTTCGGAGGGATTTTCAAAAAATTTCTTCCGAAAAGACCTTCTCCTCAAAAATACGAACAACTGACTACAAATTTTACAGAAATCGTCCCAGCCATTCTATATATACATATATATTTATTAGATTTAAAAATAAATTGATAAACCTAATACTAATTGTCTGGAGCACTGGCTACATAGGCCATCGGCTCTAGGTGTTAAAATATATGTATGTAAATCTATATATACAGTATATAATACATTTGTTTTAGATGATGGTTCCAGTATGAATTATAAAATAATATATCTTCTTTATATTCTCTTGTGTAGGAAATTCGAGTAGTTTCACTGGGTATTTACTCCAAAAGAGTCAGTACTGAGCGTCTAGAAGAGCTCAGAACGAAAAAACACGTCAAATTAGGTAAAATGTGAAGGTTTTTCTCAAAAGTTTCTTCGACTGTAATGGCGTGGTGCATTGTAGATTGTAATCAGACGCACAAACAAAACATTCCCATCATATTTTTATAAATATTTGTTTAAATAAATCAAATCGATACCAATGTCGGGAGGAGATGTTAATATAAAATTATCGCGTCTTCTATTAATGGCACACAAATTTAATAATTTCTATTTAAATGGTAAGTTGCGTATTATTTAATAGCAAAGTTACTATCAGTTAAAAAAAAAAATTTGCATTTATTATTGATTTTAAGCTAAATTGCTATACAAAATGGGTGTGTGCAACATACATATGTACGTAAAATCACAACGTTAGCGTGTGTACACAAGGTCCTGTTAAAGGAATAATAGAAAAAAGTTGTACATACATTTTGATTAACGTAGCTAGATCACAAACACGGCGGGATGAAACGGATTTTTTAATAGACTAGAATTGAACTGATATGAGATGAGTATTTCCAAATTATAGTCAACGATGAGTCAGATTAATCCGTGTGCATTTGATTAGCAAACACCGAGGAACAAATCTAGTTTACTAACGCAGCTTCAAATAAAATAAAAAGTAGATAGGGTGATAGAAAATTGAAAAATAATAAGAAAATGTTAAATGACAATATTGGCGGAAACGCTTAGTTTCCGAGTTAAGGACCGAAGACGTTTTCATACAGCTGCGTTGGTAAACTATGTAAATTCAAGCCGTACATACAAATTTTGCGATAGCTATTTTATATCCGTACATACAAGGCAGCTTTATATTATTGTTTGCAGTTTATAGCAGAATGGTACATACTGTCTTTTATAGAGTTATAGAAATTTGAAATGGAATAAAAAATACAATTGTTTAAGTGAGCACGCGTTTCTTGTCAACGTCAATTGTGAATAACAAAAAATTTTTCAAAGGAAGTTTTAATTGTAAAACGTCAAAAAGCAAATAACATAAATAAACAAATAAAGGAATAAAAGAATTTTTGTAAATATGGGCAAAGAACATACTGATCTGTATTCGTTTTTAAAAGATTTCATGGCTGGTGGTGTATCTGCAGCTGTTGCAAAAACGGCTGTTGCCCCTATAGAGCGAGTAAAGCTGCTTTTGCAAGTCCAGCATGTATCGACTCAGCTAAGCGAAGCTCAACGCTATAAAGGGATTATTGACTGCTTTATCCATTTACCAAAAGAACAGGGAGTTCTTTCGTTCTGGCGTGGAAATTTGGCTAACGTTATGCAATATTTTCCAGCACAAGCAGTAAATTTTGCGGTTAAAGATAGATACAAACAATTATTTTTCAAAGGTATTGATAAGAATGAACATTTCTGGACATATTTTATTGGCAATTTAGCATCTGGTGGTGCCGCCGGTACTACATCCCAATTTTTTGTTTATCCATTAGATTTTGCTCGGACTCGGCTCGCTGCAGACGTTGGCAAAGGGGCAGATGAACGTCAATTCAAGGGTGTGGGCGATTGCATACGAAAAATTTATAGGAGTGATGGACTTAAGGGGTTATATCGCGGCTTTGGTTTATCAGCACCAGGTATGGTGATCTATACTGCTACTTATTTTGGTTTTTACGATACCTGCCGCGACTTTCTCGCAAATCCGAAGACTACGCCTTTTTACATAAGTTGGGCCATAGCTCAAGTGGTAACAACTTCTGCTGGAATAATAACATACCCATTTGATACGGTCCGTCGTAGAATGATGATGCAATCGGGTTTGCCAAAAGAAAAAATAGTTTATAAGAACACGGCACACTGTTGGGCAGTTATCTTAAAGACTGAAGGCTTAAAAGCATTTTTCAAAGGAGGTCTGACAAATGTAATTCGTAGTGTTGGGGGCGCTTTGGTTTTAGCTTTCTATGATGAGATCCAAAAGTACTTGATTTAATACTTTGTTTTGTTAAAAATATTTTTTTTTTTAATAATTTTTCTTGGCATATGGCCGCTATAGCTGGTTCGGACGTAGTCTAATCTGGGGGTTCAATTTTCGATGACATTTGTAGCCGGCAAAAACGAGGCGAATGTCCTTCAAATGATCAATTTGAACTTTCCTTTTTTTGATTTGGAAAGCCATTAAAGAATAATTTCATACAAAATCCCAATTATTCGACTTTTTCGGAGGGATTTTCAAAAAATTTCTTCCGAAAAGACCTTCTCCTCAAAAATACGAACAACTGACTACAAATTTTACAGAAATCGTCCCAGCCATTCTATATATACATATATATTTATTAGATTTAAAAATAAATTGATAAACCTAATACTAATTGTCTGGAGCACTGGCTACATAGGCCATCGGCTCTAGGTGTTAAAATATATGTATGTAAATCTATATATACAGTATATAATAAATACATTTGTTTTAGATGATGGTTCCAGTATGAATTATAAAATAATATATCTTCTTTATATTCTCTTGTGTAGGAAATTCGAGTAGTTTCACTGGGTATTTACTCCAAAAGAGTCAGTACTGAGCGTCTAGAAGAGCTCAGAACGAAAAAACACGTCAAATTAGGTAAAATGTGAAGGTTTTTCTCAAAAGTTTCTTCGACTGTAATGGCGTGGTGCATTGTAGATTGTAATCAGACGCACAAACAAAACATTCCCATCATATTTTTATAAATATTTGTTTAAATAAATCAAATCGATACCAATGTCGGGAGGAGATGTTAATATAAAATTATCGCGTCTTCTATTAATGGCACACAAATTTAATAATTTCTATTTAAATGGTAAGTTGCGTATTATTTAATAGCAAAGTTACTATCAGTTAAAAAAAAAAATTTGCATTTATTATTGATTTTAAGCTAAATTGCTATACAAAATGGGTGTGTGCAACATACATATGTACGTAAAATCACAACGTTAGCGTGTGTACACAAGGTCCTGTTAAAGGAATAATAGAAAAAAGTTGTACATACATTTTGATTAACGTAGCTAGATCACAAACACGGCGGGATGAAACGGATTTTTTAATAGACTAGAATTGAACTGATATGAGATGAGTATTTCCAAATTATAGTCAACGATGAGTCAGATTAATCCGTGTGCATTTGATTAGCAAACACCGAGGAACAAATCTAGTTTACTAACGCAGCTTCAAATAAAATAAAAAGTAGATAGGGTGATAGAAAATTGAAAAATAATAAGAAAATGTTAAATGACAATATTGGCGGAAACGCTTAGTTTCCGAGTTAAGGACCGAAGACGTTTTCATACAGCTGCGTTGGTAAACTATGTAAATTCAAGCCGTACATACAAATTTTGCGATAGCTATTTTATATCCGTACATACAAGGCAGCTTTATATTATTGTTTGCAGTTTATAGCAGAATGGTACATACTGTCTTTTATAGAGTTATAGAAATTTGAAATGGAAGAAAAAATACAATTGTTTAAGTGAGCACGCGTTTCTTGTCAACGTCAATTGTGAATAACAAAAAATTTTTCAAAGGAAGTTTTAATTGTAAAACGTCAAAAAGCAAATAACATAAATAAACAAATAAAGGAATAAAAGAATTTTTGTAAATATGGGCAAAGAACATACTGATCTGTATTCGTTTTTAAAAGATTTCATGGCTGGTGGTGTATCTGCAGCTGTTGCAAAAACGGCTGTTGCCCCTATAGAGCGAGTAAAGCTGCTTTTGCAAGTCCAGCATGTATCGACTCAGCTAAGCGAAGCTCAACGCTATAAAGGGATTATTGACTGCTTTATCCATTTACCAAAAGAACAGGGAGTTCTTTCGTTCTGGCGTGGAAATTTGGCTAACGTTATGCAATATTTTCCAGCACAAGCAGTAAATTTTGCGGTTAAAGATAGATACAAACAATTATTTTTCAAAGGTATTGATAAGAATGAACATTTCTGGACATATTTTATTGGCAATTTAGCATCTGGTGGTGCCGCCGGTACTACATCCCAATTTTTTGTTTATCCATTAGATTTTGCTCGGACTCGGCTCGCTGCAGACGTTGGCAAAGGGGCAGATGAACGTCAATTCAAGGGTGTGGGCGATTGCATACGAAAAATTTATAGGAGTGATGGACTTAAGGGGTTATATCGCGGCTTTGGTTTATCAGCACCAGGTATGGTGATCTATACTGCTACTTATTTTGGTTTTTACGATACCTGCCGCGACTTTCTCGCAAATCCGAAGACTACGCCTTTTTACATAAGTTGGGCCATAGCTCAAGTGGTAACAACTTCTGCTGGAATAATAACATACCCATTTGATACGGTCCGTCGTAGAATGATGATGCAATCGGGTTTGCCAAAAGAAAAAATAGTTTATAAGAACACGGCACACTGTTGGGCAGTTATCTTAAAGACTGAAGGCTTAAAAGCATTTTTCAAAGGAGGTCTGACAAATGTAATTCGTAGTGTTGGGGGCGCTTTGGTTTTAGCTTTCTATGATGAGATCCAAAAGTACTTGATTTAATACTTTGTTTTGTTAAAAATATTTTTTTTTTTAATAATTTTTCTTGGCATATGGCCGCTATAGCTGGTTCGGACGTAGTCTAATCTGGGGGTTCAATTTTCGATGACATTTGTAGCCGGCAAAAACGAGGCGAATGTCCTTCAAATGATCAATTTGAACTTTCCTTTTTTTGATTTGGAAAGCCATTAAAGAATAATTTCATACAAAATCCCAATTATTCGACTTTTTCGGAGGGATTTTCAAAAAATTTCTTCCGAAAAGACCTTCTCCTCAAAAATACGAACAACTGACTACAAATTTTACAGAAATCGTCCCAGCCATTCTATATATACATATATATTTATTAGATTTAAAAATAAATTGATAAACCTAATACTAATTGTCTGGAGCACTGGCTACATAGGCCATCGGCTCTAGGTGTTAAAATATATGTATGTAAATCTATATATACAGTATATAATAAATACATTTGTTTTAGATGATGGTTCCAGTATGAATTATAAAATAATATATCTTCTCTTGTGTAGGAAATTCGAGTAGTTTCACTGGGTATTTACTCCAAAAGAGTCAGTACTGAGCGTCTAGAAGAGCTCAGAACGAAAAAACACGTCAAATTAGGTAAAATGTGAAGGTTTTTCTCAAAAGTTTCTTCGACTGTAATGGCGTGGTGCATTGTAGATTGTAATCAGACGCACAAACAAAACATTCCCATCATATTTTTATAAATATTTGTTTAAATAAATCAAATCGATACCAATGTCGGGAGGAGATGTTAATATAAAATTATCGCGTCTTCTATTAATGGCACACAAATTTAATAATTTCTATTTAAATGGTAAGTTGCGTATTATTTAATAGCAAAGTTACTATCAGTTAAAAAAAAAAATTTGCATTTATTATTGATTTTAAGCTAAATTGCTATACAAAATGGGTGTGTGCAACATACATATGTACGTAAAATCACAACGTTAGCGTGTGTACACAAGGTCCTGTTAAAGGAATAATAGAAAAAAGTTGTACATACATTTTGATTAACGTAGCTAGATCACAAACACGGCGGGATGAAACGGATTTTTTAATAGACTAGAATTGAACTGATATGAGATGAGTATTTCCAAATTATAGTCAACGATGAGTCAGATTAATCCGTGTGCATTTGATTAGCAAACACCGAGGAACAAATCTAGTTTACTAACGCAGCTTCAAATAAAATAAAAAGTAGATAGGGTGATAGAAAATTGAAAAATAATAAGAAAATGTTAAATGACAATATTGGCGGAAACGCTTAGTTTCCGAGTTAAGGACCGAAGACGTTTTCATACAGCTGCGTTGGTAAACTATGTAAATTCAAGCCGTACATACAAATTTTGCGATAGCTATTTTATATCCGTACATACAAGGCAGCTTTATATTATTGTTTGCAGTTTATAGCAGAATGGTACATACTGTCTTTTATAGAGTTATAGAAATTTGAAATGGAAGAAAAAATACAATTGTTTAAGTGAGCACGCGTTTCTTGTCAACGTCAATTGTGAATAACAAAAAATTTTTCAAAGGAAGTTTTAATTGTAAAACGTCAAAAAGCAAATAACATAAATAAACAAATAAAGGAATAAAAGAATTTTTGTAAATATGGGCAAAGAACATACTGATCTGTATTCGTTTTTAAAAGATTTCATGGCTGGTGGTGTATCTGCAGCTGTTGCAAAAACGGCTGTTGCCCCTATAGAGCGAGTAAAGCTGCTTTTGCAAGTCCAGCATGTATCGACTCAGCTAAGCGAAGCTCAACGCTATAAAGGGATTATTGACTGCTTTATCCATTTACCAAAAGAACAGGGAGTTCTTTCGTTCTGGCGTGGAAATTTGGCTAACGTTATGCAATATTTTCCAGCACAAGCAGTAAATTTTGCGGTTAAAGATAGATACAAACAATTATTTTTCAAAGGTATTGATAAGAATGAACATTTCTGGACATATTTTATTGGCAATTTAGCATCTGGTGGTGCCGCCGGTACTACATCCCAATTTTTTGTTTATCCATTAGATTTTGCTCGGACTCGGCTCGCTGCAGACGTTGGCAAAGGGGCAGATGAACGTCAATTCAAGGGTGTGGGCGATTGCATACGAAAAATTTATAGGAGTGATGGACTTAAGGGGTTATATCGCGGCTTTGGTTTATCAGCGCCAGGTATGGTGATCTATACTGCTACTTATTTTGGTTTTTACGATACCTGCCGCGACTTTCTCGCAAATCCGAAGACTACGCCTTTTTACATAAGTTGGGCCATAGCTCAAGTGGTAACAACTTCTGCTGGAATAATAACATACCCATTTGATACGGTCCGTCGTAGAATGATGATGCAATCGGGTTTGCCAAAAGAAAAAATAGTTTATAAGAACACGGCACACTGTTGGGCAGTTATCTTAAAGACTGAAGGCTTAAAAGCATTTTTCAAAGGAGGTCTGACAAATGTAATTCGTAGTGTTGGGGGCGCTTTGGTTTTAGCTTTCTATGATGAGATCCAAAAGTACTTGATTTAATACTTTGTTTTGTTAAAAATATTTTTTTTTTTAATAATTTTTCTTGGCATATGGCCGCTATAGCTGGTTCGGACGTAGTCTAATCTGGGGGTTCAATTTTCGATGACATTTGTAGCCGGCAAAAACGAGGCGAATGTCCTTCAAATGATCAATTTGAACTTTCCTTTTTTTGATTTGGAAAGCCATTAAAGAATAATTTCATACAAAATCCCAATTATTCGACTTTTTCGGAGGGATTTTCAAAAAATTTCTTCCGAAAAGACCTTCTCCTCAAAAATACGAACAACTGACTACAAATTTTACAGAAATCGTCCCAGCCATTCTATATATACATATATATTTATTAGATTTAAAAATAAATTGATAAACCTAATACTAATTGTCTGGAGCACTGGCTACATAGGCCATCGGCTCTAGGTGTTAAAATATATGTATGTAAATCTATATATACAGTATATAATAAATACATTTGTTTTAGATGATGGTTCCAGTATGAATTATAAAATAATATATCTTCTTTATATTCTCTTGTGTAGGAAATTCGAGTAGTTTCACTGGGTATTTACTCCAAAAGAGTCAGTACTGAGCGTCTAGAAGAGCTCAGAACGAAAAAACACGTCAAATTAGGTAAAATGTGAAGGTTTTTCTCAAAAGTTTCTTCGACTGTAATGGCGTGGTGCATTGTAGATTGTAATCAGACGCACAAACAAAACATTCCCATCATATTTTTATAAATATTTGTTTAAATAAATCAAATCGATACCAATGTCGGGAGGAGATGTTAATATAAAATTATCGCGTCTTCTATTAATGGCACACAAATTTAATAATTTCTATTTAAATGGTAAGTTGCGTATTATTTAATAGCAAAGTTACTATCAGTTAAAAAAAAAAATTTGCATTTATTAGGTGTGTTTCTTTACTTTCCGGGCAAGTTTCGGGCAAAAGAGAGCATGCATGAGTTACTCTCAAATACAGATAAAATTTACCTAAAGTTCGGGAACGCAAAAAGCCAAATTTCTAGCCCAAAAAGAAACATATGCTGTGTTTTGATATGGCAAAAAAAATTGTCACTTAGTTTTACGAAAAAATACTGTGATATTTTTCACTTTTTAGCTTTTAAGGTCTTTTGTACATTCCTGTGTATTTAATTTTTATATAAAAACACTGAAATGATTTGTATACGAGTTGATTCAAATGAACTTTGTTTCTTTGCTATTGTTTATTTTTCGAACAGCTGATTGCTTAATTACTTGCCCAAACTAGCCCGAAGAAAAAGTACGGGCTGTTTAGTGCAAGAAGAGGAAGCATACTATTCTCTCAAAAGCGCTCTCATTTGCCCAATTTTAAAGTACGGGAACGCTTTTCGTGCAAATTGGGATCCCGCGGGATCCCAAAGTAGAGTAAAGAAACACACCTTTTATATCGGAAAGTGTGAATGAGAAACTCAACAAGAACTGCATGTATATGAAACAAAGTACATGTTTCCCCTTCCCTTTTCCTGTAACATCAACAAACTCGAAAGTTTTGCAGCAATTTTTCATAGTTTGGACGGGGACTAAGGTAAAAAAGGGCTTCATCACTCAATATGAGTTTGCACTCATATTTTTTCTTTGAGACTTGAAAACTCTGCTTTTCTTTACAATTTGTCATAAAACTAGTTTTGACATTATAGTTTATAACATTCGACAAAAAGAGTTTTTATTTAATTAGTTTTTTTTTTAATTAGTTTTAATTAAGAAACTGTGAAACTTCATAATTTAATATTGAAGTAAACTAAATGAATTAGAACAATTAGAAAATCCAGTTACGTGACAACTAAATTAAAATTTGTGAAAATATAAATCTTATATAGAAACTTTTTCTTCCTACCACATACATACATATGTATGTACACATATACGAAAATTTCTAAAGGAAAGTTTATAAAATTGCAAAAATATTTTTGAAATTCACGTAATTATCCAAAAAAAAAAAGCAAATTGCAAAAATGTTTAGAGCACGTGAACATATTTTGAACATTGAACAAAATCCCGATAACTTTCAAGAAAACGATGAAGGAGTTGTTATGCCCCTATTAGATATCGATATAGTTGATGACGACGATGACGAAATGGCAGAAAACGTTGCCGCCAAGAACTTGAAAACGTCCATAAGCGATGAGGCCTTGAATACTTTAAACGAGTTGCGATCCAAAAATTTACTATGCGATGCCGTTATAACTGTATCCGATGCCTGCTTTAACATCCATCGCGCTATTATGAGTTCTTGTAGTCCATATTTTCGGTGAGTTTGAGCAATAATTAATAGTTTTAAATTATATATAATATAATTATAAAATATATAATAAAGGTCACCACTGTTAGACAGCGACTTTTGAAAAGTGTATGAATTTTTAAGTCATGGTCTTCATTCATATCGAGAAGTTTTATTTATAACGAACGTAAAATAAAACAAATGTAGTTTTCGACTTCGGATTAAAGCTATTTTTGTAATCAATAACAACAAAATGCAGTAAGACCTATAAATTTTTGCAAAAGTAAATTCTCACAACAGCAAAAACTATATCTTTTTAGATGCGCATAAGTACTCATATACTTACATACGACTTAACAAAATAATGCATAATCCCCAATATTAATGTCGGTGCTATTCAGTAACTTTTTTAACAATAACGTTTCTGAGGTAACGCAGCTCTTAAAGTTTAATAAACGGCAAGAAGATTTTCATTGTTAACTTTTCAATTTGTGGTTAAATTTACATACGTATGCATAAAAAACAGTATTTCTAGTAAAATTTTAAGAAAATTCAAGAATTTTGCAATGCAGTGAATATATTTATTTTATTTATTTAGTAACTATACAGTTGCAAAGTAAATTTTCAAAGTATAGGATGCACAGCGTGGGCGGGGTGACAAAGACCATAATGCCCAAGATGGTATTAAAAGTATTTTTGTAGCATCGCTGTGGCTAAATATAACGACCTATCCCTTCACATAGGAAGTTTCCACGTGGTTAACAATGAATACCCTTCAAAAAAAACTGTAAAGCAATACAGTTAGTTGAGGCAAACCGTTAACTAGTGCGAGTGAGACGCAAAACTTAAGAAATAATTACGATGACGCTGTTCTTCAGTCCAGAGCTGCTTTACGTCGTGCAGTGAATATATATTTGGAAAAAATCTATTTAATATTAAAAATGAACGAACGAATAATTTAATTTGTGTAGAAATTCAGATAAATAAATATGAAATTAAGCTAACTTATCAATTTTTTTAATGTTTGTGTTTGAAATTTTCTCTCCAAATATTTACATCGATACACGATACGACTGAGCTTGTGAATTCTGCAATTGTAAATAGCAAAAATTGTCGCATAAACAGTAAGTTAAATTTTTATTTGCGAATAGCTAACTCACGAAAACAATTACTGATTTAAAACTTATTTGCAAATAAGACATAAAATATTGCCACTCTACTTCACAATTTCGTCGATGTGGCACACTTGAAATTTGGTTAAAAAAATTACGTACAGCAACAAAAAATCAAAATTATTCATTTTTATTATTATTTGCTTTAAATGAATTGCAAAAAAACATTTAATTTTATGGTATTTCTTTTATGTTTTAGTAATCAAAATGCGGCTAACTAACACTAACAGTGCTACCAATTATTTACATTTTGAACATATGCCATATCAAAAAAAAACAAACTTTTTCCTGGACAAATTGACGCATAAATAGGCAAATGGGCTGCGTATAAACGTAGTAATAATCAATAAACATTGATAGTAAAAAAGCGTTAACATTTGTTGTTAAAAGTTACGGAATCGCACTACTGCGAGCTATTTTATGTGGTTTTTGTATAAAATGTACTCAATATTTTGAGTGTGTTTCATACTAATTTTCTACACATATCACTCATTCGTGTACTATAAACACTACATTAAAGTATACATATATTGTATATATTAGAGATGAAATTAAAATATAATATGTGAATAACGCTTTAAAAAATTAAAAGCTAAAAATTGTACAAAAAATTGTGATAAATTCAATACAAAAATTGAATTTTATATTGAATTTATCACACATTTATCCTGAATAAGTCTCCCAAAGGAAGACAAAATATTGAAAAATACATTAAAAATTTTTTAAAAGCAAAAGGACCTTGAACGGAAAAAATTTATTGCAAATATGAACTTAAACAACTTTTTTTGCTTAAAAGCAGTTGTGGTAATAAAAGGAGGTTACTAATTAAAATACAGAAATTTAAAATTTCCTATATCGATCCATATATATCCGAGCATATTAAGTTCAAATTTGTAATAAGTACTATATATTTATGCGACTATCGTGAAGGGTATTTTAGATTCGGCCCAGCCGAATATACTACACTCTTACTTGCTGGTTACTTTCTCTTGTTAACATTTGTTTGTTTACCACATGTTTTTCATCTTACTAAACTTTACTGCAAGAAATTTTTTCAGTAAAGATTTGTAAGTACTCAGGAAAATAACTGCCATTTTACTCTCTTTTTTGTGTTCTCATTTATTGCAGCATTCAGTAAAATGCAGTAAAAATTTGAAAAAATTTTTGGGTAAACGAACAGACATATGTATGTATGTTAAACTTAATATGAGAGTCACAGAAAACAAACAACAATAATAGTTGTGTTCATTTACTAAAATTTTATTCAAATTTGTAACAATTGCTACTAGAAAGCGTTCATTAAACCAAAAAATTTGCAAGGAGAGAGCGTCAAAAGAACGTACAAAATTGAGAGACAGGAAAATTCTTGCAAGTTTATACAAGTAAAATTTTTGCTTGAAATAATTATTCAAACAGCTGTTTTGCGTCTGTGTTATTTCTAAATTAAGTTAAAAATAAAAATATTTTGGAAAACTTTGAGAAATTGTAAGTGTATGTAAACTTATAAAACGATAAGAAGGATAAAAAGATAACAAATTTATTTTTGGTACCTTAGGAACAAAAGAGGTAAACTAAGAAGTCCAATGGAATTCCACTAAGCAAAACAATATTTGACACATCAGTGGCAAAGGATGTTCCGGCAAATTTCCTTGCTTGGATGTGTTTAAAACTTTTTGGGGAGGAATTTAATGGGCACCTAGATCCTTCTATTTTTAATTATATTAATATTTTTCTAGTTTTAACCTCTGAAATGTTTTTGTTTCTTTAATTTTTACAGACCAGCTATTAGTTTTAATATTGTAAATATTACAAAAATACCGAGTAGCTACATTTTGAAATTAATTTAAAATAAGCATGCTATGTGTAGGCAGTCTGTTATAACGCATAAAGCGGCCCATACACATTTCAATTCAATTGTCAATTGAGTATTTCAATTAAATTGGTTCTTGGCCGCATACTTCATAAACTGAATTATAAGATTTTCATTCAACTATCAGATTCAATGAAATTAAAGACTATTTTAAAAATAAAAATATTGTTTGCTAAAAAACTACAAATATAAAATTTGATTGCTGGTTAGGAGACTCGAACACACACAGCACAATCGAATTGAGAGCCTTACTAGCCAACTTGAAAAATCAAAATCGTTTGATTTTTCTCCATCAAACTCGACAAACTAATAAATTTACAAAGCCACACACGTATTGATTTGCACTAAAACCGACTCAGTTGTCAATTGAGTTGAAACGTGTATGGGTTAACTTTTTTTCTTTTTATTTTGGACCAGTACTCAGGGGATGACCCCTACATATGCGGTGTATTGTACCAGAACTAGGAAAATAGGTTATAAGGAGGGGAAAAGATAGATATGTATTTTATTCAAAACTAGCTAATCACGCTTATAGTGTTTATCGTATTTCGACTACGCCTAGTACCAAACAAAATTGTAAAACTTTTCATTATTCTATTACAAGCCGTACTTGAAAAACGCCAGGCACGACAATGCTGTATGTAAATGACAATCATCACATTATTTTCATAATGTATAATTTGTCCAAAAAATGGGTAGTTATTAAATACTCATATATGCCTTTACATAACAACACTACTCTAACTTTTTTTTTAGCAAATTTTAGCTAGTAAAGTGTTCATTTACTTTTTCACATTTTTGAGAGTAATTTTGACAAATTTCTTGTTACTCTCTCGTTGCAAATATTTACTAATAAAGTAAATGAACACACCTAATAATTGTGTTTTTTGGTCAAATGAATTAAAAGTAGCAAAGGGTGTTTTTAATAGAAGTGTAAAACTTTAAGTTGCCAACGCTTTTTTAATTGGCGGCAATTTTTTCAGGCTTTTGAGTGATTTATGTTTAGTTAAGCATTAAACACATTCTAGACAGTTAGTGAAAAAGATTTGCATCAGCACCTGCCTTTACGGCATAATATGGATTTCGTAAGGGTCGCTCTAGTGGTGATCTTTTGGCATATCTCTCTGAGAAAAGGTGCCACTCAATCCATAATTTCGGAGAAAATAAGGTGTTAACTGCAATTATCCCTGTGTGCGCTGTTACATATGGGTGCAGTTTTATCAGTTGTTTACTAAAGTTTACGAATTTTTACTATTATTCTGTTCGAGTACTTTTTTGGGAAAGAAAAATTACTCATTTACAGCATTTTACTGTAAAGTAAACGAATCAACCTATTAATTAGCGTATTTCATTTTAGTTAAGTACGAGTATATATGTACATACATATACGAGTATATCCATAAGTATATATATATATTTTTTATCTCGTTCTGGTTTACTCTATAAATTTCAGCAGCTTTAGAATTGAATTTTTTATATGAATGAAAACAAAATTTTTCTTGTTTTGCTAATTTCAGCGCACAATTTACCGGCTTCAATTCGACAGAAGTTAAAAACCTAACGGAAGAAAATCGACATGTTCACATACCTGGAATGAGTAGGAGTGCCATGGAGCAAATCATTCAATATGCATATTTGCGTAAATGCACAATAAACGCCGATAATGTACATGAATTGCTTATAACCGCAGATTATGTTGGTATGATTGGATTGGTAACGCTCTGCAAAGAATATTTAGCTGAAATGCTAATACCAGAGAATTGTGTCAGTATAATGGGGTTTGCCAGGTAAATATGGTAAAGTGTTCATCCTGATTATTTATTTGTTGTATGTTGCATGATGCTGCTGACGATGGATGGATGTCGTTACGTAGGAGAAATAGCAAAAAAATAAAAGATAATCCTTTACTAATTGATTCTTGCTATTATTCTAATACGATTTTGATTATTTTACTTGCATTTTCCTTTTTTGTTCTTAGATTTCGTTTTTTAGATGATTTATATGCCAAGGCCAGAAACTATTTATTGCGTTATTTCAATCAAGTGGCTGCTAAAAATAAAGATATCTATGAAATGAATTTAAATGATTTTTATGACATCATAAGTGATGATGAATTAAACGCGTGTGAAGAAGACCTCGTTTGGAAATTATGCATTAAATGGATAGACCACGATCCAAATAATCGAAAACAGCATGTAGCTCAGTTAATGCGAGGCGTACGTTTAGGTTTAATGACTCCGAAGGTGGGTATTTGCTTTTTTCATATGAATTAATAGTTAATTAGCGTAAAGCATTAAACACATTCGAGACAGCAGGCTACCGACTACAAAAGCTCAAAATTATTTGATTTGATTTCATTATTATCAAGGTGCATTAATGTCTACACGGTGGCAGCACTAGAGCAAAATTACAACAATACAACAAAAATAGGCATCTGGTAAGCTATGTTTGCCAAAATTAATTGTAACTTTTTTCACAATTATAAACTATTAATGAATTATTTTTATGTTCACAAAATAGTTTTTATATGAATTATAAATAGCTTGTTTTCTATGTTTCCCAGCTATCTATATGTCGACATTTCATAGGAACTACCCTAATCATCAGTAAACTTTGGAAATTTTTGAAAGATATTCTCAAACATTCAACTTTATATCCCAACAATATAAATAAATTGTTGAGAATTTAAAAGAAACATGCTCTAATAATACCTGTCAAAACACAAAAAACAAGCCTTTTCATTTATACACTTCTCTAACATTTCTTTACACCTTTCAAACAAATAAACAACCGTTGGTTGCTACGAAACTGCTTTAGAAACAGCTTAAAAATTATAAGTGGCATCACTGAAACACAAAAGGCAGCTGTTTATATTACAGAAGTTTAAATTTCATTAATGGATTTTGGGTGTGATTTGCAAATATTTAATTTCTATACATGTATATATATTATTGCATCGAATACTAAGTAGCTCGCACTATTTGAGCATGTTCTGAGAAACGCAAATCGCTTAAATCTAGCGTTTTCGATTTGAAAACGCCAAATAAGTGTTCTGAGAAACGTATAACGCAAGAAATATGGTTTTGCGATTTGAAATCGCCAAATAGGTGTTCTGGAAAACGCATATCGCTTAAAACTGGCGACTTCAACTCGCATATATATATAATGAAGTGAACTGATTGAATTTGCTAAGACTGAACTTGCAAAAGGCAATAAAATTATTCACTATTTAAATTTATTATGTTTTCTTTTTATTTCAATAAAAAGTTAAAAGAATTTTACACATTTTCATTAAGAAAACTAAATAGAAAAATTTTTCTATTTGTTGTCAATTTTTTATTTTTTTTTTCGTTTTGTATTACTACCACATACATATATCTGTATGTAAAATACATGTTGTATTTTTTCGGAAAAAAACTCCTAAACGCCAGTAAAACGCGCGTTCGTCAGAACATCTAAAAATCAATTAAGCGTTTTTCAAAACGCATTGCGGTTTCAGAACGCACGTTCTCGGAACATGGCTGATAGAATTTTCTAAATTTCTCTCAGCTGTTCTGTAAGCACAAAAAGCTTTTTGATATTTGCAACAAGAGAAAAAAATCAATATCAGCTGTTTATTATGTAGCTGCCGCCTTCAATATAATTATGTAGCTGGCTACAGGCTACATTTGTAGCTTGCAGCATGTGCAGTCGTGTGTTCGTGTAGCCTGCTGTCTCGAATGTGTTTAATGCTTAAGAGTACATCCCTATGAGTTATTACAGTGCTTTTTGGATGAAGTAAAAGAGCATCCGTATGTCATCGAAAGTGAAGAGACTAAGCCTCTCGTTGTCGAAACATTCAAATTTATGTATGATTTGGATATTATAAATCCCTCAGCAGAACAGGTAGAGATAAAAACTCATTATTTTAATTAGATCTAACTTATTTAGTATTATTCACAAACAAAAAAAAGGTTACAACGCCACCGCTTGCTATGCCACGTCTGCCACATGAGGTAATTTTTGCAATAGGAGGTTGGAGTGGTGGAACATCAAAGGGCTGTATAGAGACTTACGATACACGAGCCGATCGTTGGGTTAATATTCCAGCTGAGGATCCAGCTGGACCGAGGGCATATCATGGAACCGCTGTAATAGGATTTAAAATCTACTCAATTGGAGGTTATGATGGCGTTGAATATTTTAACACCTGTCGAGTGTTTGACGCTGTCAAGAAAACTTGGAAAGAGGCAAACAAATTCTAATTTATAATCTCGACATGAAAATGTATAAAACTGTTTTTGCCATTTTAAGGTATCGCCCATGCACACTCGTCGTTGTTACGTTAGTGTAGCCGAACTAAATGGTTTAATTTATGCCATTGGTGGCTACGATGGCCATAATCGTCTTAACACAGTGGAACGTTATAGCCCGAGAACAAATCAATGGACCCTTATAGCACCAATGAATATGCAACGTTCTGACGCAAGCGCTTGCACACTCAAAGAAAAAATTTATACCACAGGTAATATATAATATTCTGTTTTACCTTTTCGATCGCTATTCGTTGTTCATTAGAAAGTACTCGTATTTATTTTAGAATGAATAATAGTATAGGGTGTTTTTTTAAGCCCGATAGAACTTGAAATTTTAAAAAATAACACAAAAAATTAAATTGTAATCAAAATTTTTTTTTATTCGAAAGATCAATACGTGACATTAACATTTGAAAATGATTTCGGGCATATGCCCGAAATCATTTTCAAATGTTCTTGACGAAGCGCATTCTGGACGTCCAATTTTGGGCCACTTTTTCGAGCACTGCTGGCCGTATGTCACGAACAACATGAACAATGCTGGCCTCCAAGGCGTCAATTGTTGCTGGTTTATCAGCATAAACCAGTGACTTCACGTAGCCCCACAGGAAATAATCGAGAGGTGTCAAATCGCACGACCTTGGAGGCCAATTGACAGGTCCATTTCTCGAAATCAACTTATCGCCAAATTTTGATTTCAGTAAGTCGATGGTTGCGTTCGCCGTATGGCACGTAGCGCCATCCTGTTGAAACCACATCTCCTCCGGATCAATGTCATCCATATTTTCAAACAAAAAATCATTGATCATGGTGCGGTAACGATCTCCATTGACCGTAACGCGAGCTCCGGCCTCATTTTTGAAGAAATAAGGTCCGATGATGCCACCAGCATGAAAACCGCACCAAACAGTGCATTTTTCTGGATGGAATGGAGTCTGTAGGGTCTCTTGTGGATTGGTCTCACTCCATATGCGGCAATTTTGCTTATTAACAAACCCGTTAAGCCAAAAATGCGCCTCATCGCTGAACACAATTTTGCGTCTATAAGTTGCGCGAATCGACGACTGATTTTCAAAGTAAATTTGGATAATTTCGTAGCGTTGTTCAAGCGTGAGTCTATTCATGATGATTTGTCAGAGTATACTGAAACAAATAAAAAAAATGTTTCATCAAAATTTAATTTTTTGTGTTACTTTTTACAATTTAAAGTTCTATCTAGCTTAAAAAAACACCCTATATTATAAGGATTTCAATAAAAATCACAATATTTTATTCATGCCACAGTTCGCCACTGTTTGCAACATTTTAATTATAACTCTTACATGTTTTCTGAGTCCAATACATACATACATACATACATACATACATACATACATACATACATACATACATACATACATACATACATACATACATACATACATACATACATACATACATACATACATACATACATACATACATACATACATACATACATACATACATACATACATACATACATACATACATACATACATACATACATACATTATATTAGAACTGACTTGAAGCCTTTTAGTTTATTTTTAAACATGTCTGCATCTGTGACACCCTCCCGGAGTTTTCTACTCGCTATTAGAGCTTCGTTAAACCTATAATGAATCTGGAGACTATTATTAGAATTTAGCGCCAAGGCTGGCGCTAGTTAAATTTACCATTAGCAGAAGGGAGCGATAAACTTTCCATTAGAATTCTTCATTATATCATATTATACTTCCCTTAACACTGAGTTTACACGTGCAAGTAACTTGTTACAAGTTTCGTGTACATATAATCCATCAAAAAAAAAATTAAAAACACTTGCAATTTGCACCATTATTTACACACGCAAGGGCAAGTTCATTTTCAAAATGTCGTCGAAAACAAACTTTGTACGCCTTTGTACTACATGCGCTGTTAATGTCTGTGCTGCCAAAGTTTTAGCATAGCATGAAATTATATTATATGCATAAATTTTTCACAATATAAATAATAAATTTGTATTCCAAATAAAAATTAAGTTACAGATGCTTTTTTATTTTTGTTTTTTTTTTATACTATGTTTTCCTTGAAAAATACACATTAAAGTTAAAATGAAATATCTATGGGCAACACTGTTTGTTGCTACTTGCGTGCGAGTGAAAAAATCACTGCCACCCAAAATCACTTGCAAGTGAGACAACTACTTGCAGCTGTGTGAATGCATTAGTGAAGAAATGGTGATGTATGGGGTTTTTTGCACTTGCACTTGCGTGCGTAAACATTGAGTAAAAATTATATTTATATTTTTCAAAGTGTGGCAATGCCACAGAAATTAAAGACTACTTTTAGGAGGTAAAATTTGCAGTTGGTAGTAGGATTTAGCATAAGCACAAGTTCCAAATACAAGAAGAGAATAATCTAAATTAGCGCGTAACGCTCAACGTAATTTAGGTTCCAGATTTTACGTTGAAATGAGTAAATTAAAAAACACTCTAACAGCGCGTCAAGCGTAATTTATCTGTCAAAAATCCTCATGCACATACAAACGGTGTGTTCCACGTGAATAACGAAACAGTCCGAACTAGTCCAGAGCTATCCAAAAGCGCTCAACGCAACAATTTTTGTGCACTTTTGAGAAAAAATGAGAGTAATTTTTTCATTTCCTATAAAAATTAGCCCGAACTTTTTCTTTGGGCAAATTCGGACTGGAATTGAATGATCAGCTGTTTTTTTGTTTAAATACATATGAAACTAAAAAAGTAATCAGAAAGTTTGCTAATTGAAAAAAAGTTATTGTTTAAAAACTAAAAGCAAAATGGAAGGAATGAAACCAACAATGACATTTTGAAATTGTAAACAGAACATGCAAAGGTTATTTGGCTATCCACTTTATAAATATGTATTACAAATATCTATTGGAAATTTTACAATCCTTTTAATTTTAGAGCCGTTGCCGATAATGCAAATGTTTTGTTTTTATGATGTTAAGCTTTTTAAGCGTCTAAAATCACTAAAAAATACTTTAATCTAAAAAGTAAGCAGCACTAGTACTTCAAGATGTACAATTGTGGTTTTTTGCGTTCCAACAAGTTTTGGGTAAAATTTGCAAATTGACAGTAATTTGCTTTTTCCTCTAACTAGTCCGAGATAACGTGGAACACAACTAAAATGTATGAGACCAATTCAAATAGCGCGGCATCAAAGCGTTGCAATTGGAAAATCAAATTTTGAGAAAGCGCAGGAGGGTAAACTTTACTCTTTCTCCCTCTTGCGGCAATCAGCAACGTTGTCAACTTTAAAATATCAAAACGCACCAAAATGTGGATAAAAGCGTGTTATTTCAACAAAAACACAACAAGTCTATAATTTTTTTTTTTAATTTTTGTTTAAAAACTAATTTTTAATCATAAGTATAATAGTTTTATTTTAAAAACACTATATTGAAACAGCTACTCGTATTAGACGATCAAGCTGGGTATGACAGCACCAGCTGATGAAATGCCATCAAATTCATTCAATAGCTACAATTGTCGAAAATAGCCTCTAGTGCGATTCTGCTACTTTTATTAAGACAATGGTATCTTTACAATAATTATAACGACATTTCATCAAACTTGTTATTCAGCAGCATTATTTAATTATATTCACTGTCGACCGAAATCAGTTGTTATTTTTATGGCCTATTCGTCGTTAAAATTATATTGCAGGAGCATACAATCGTTACTGCAAGGGATGAAATATGTCGAAAAAAATTTCCGATTATCGAATCGTTAAAAGTTACAGAATCGCACTAAAAGCCATCAAATACAGTGTAAATTTCGTTTGTGTTTTCGTAAGCGAACAGCTGACAATTAGCTGGCAAGAGTAGGTGTCTTTAAAAGAATTTATTGAAACACTAGTATGCGAAAATTTGCTAGAAGTGTAACAAATAAAAGATAAAGTTAATCATAATCTATTTAATATTTAGTTATTTGATCTTTTTTTAAGTAAATAATTCTTATTTTTGCAGTTAAAGATCGTTTTGGAATATTTTAATTTTCCTGACGATGATAACAAATTGTTATCGAAATATCGAAAATAAATACTATTGAACTTTTATATAAAGCTAAAACGACCTTTAGCTGCAAAAATAAGAACTATTTGTTCATCACAATCAAAAATTAACGCAAACGTTTTCGAAAAATTTAACAGTTTAATTAATAATTTGGTAATTTATCAACTACTAAAGCAGTAACGAATTCACGCGCCTTCATAAATACAAACTTCACTATTCAGTGTCTACTTTTACTGTAAGGTTTGACAAACTTGGCTCGCTTAGTAGCAAAACACTCTCTAAAAGCAGCAAATTTTATAAACCAAAATGAAGTTGGACTCGAACTCGTAACTAGTTATTGACGATATTACCGCACTGTGGGAAATGTCCATAGTCAAACTGTATTGATTCCCTATAGACACTGGCACCACGTGTAGAAAATGTCAGTAGTAAAACTATAGTGATAATATAAAATATTTAATTATAAAATATTTAACTAGTTTTGCACTTTTTGCTTGCCTTTCTATATCACTTTTTATTATTTTGATTAGAATTAACTATTTTCTTGCGGCCACAGATACATTTTAAAAGCAAATTAAATTATTAACAAAAAATATTCTCTATTCTATCAAAAACAAAAGGCAGGAAAAAAATTTATTGAGAGTGTCACCAAAAAGACACCATAAAAGTTGACATGCATACACTTCATCCCACACTTTCTTCAGGGTACGATTAGACACACAACTAGTTTGAAATTTTTCATTTATGTTTGTATATGTTACTTTTACTCGTTTTGTGTACTTAGGTGGCTTTAACGGTCATGAATGTCTTGATAGTGCCGAATTTTATGATCCTCATACTAATGTTTGGACACGTATCCCAAATATGAATCAGCGTCGTTCAGGTGTGTCATGTGTTGGATTCCGAAATCAAGTATATGTGATTGGTGGTTTCAACGGCACTGCGCGCCTCTCTACAGGTGAACGTTATGATCCTGAAACACAAACTTGGTCGTTTATACGAGAAATGAACCATTCAAGAAGTAATTTTGGCTTAGAAATTATTGATGACATGATATTCGCTATTGGTGGTTTTAATGGGGTATCGACTATTTCACATACAGAATGTTATGTAGCAGACACAAACGAATGGATGGAGGCTACTGATATGAATATTGTGCGATCAGCGCTTACAGTAAATAATATAGCAGGTTTGCCCAATAAAAGGGATTATATACACAAAGAACGCGATCGGCTAATGGAAGAACGACGACAGCGTATACTTGCGAGCGCTATAACTCAGAATAACAATGCAACAACATCGAGTATGTCAGTGGAAACTCAGGATGGTTATGACACCCCTATCGAAGATGCAGACGACGAGGATGAAGTACTTCAAGATATACCCCAAAATCAGCAGCGTCCGCAAGTTTTTAATGACATACAGCATAACAACACTGATAATCAGACTCGAAGATTCCGATCACAAATGAGAAGTCAACGCACTGGCTCATATCAGGAAATAAGAAGACGGTAAAAGTAATTTAAAAATTCTTTAGTTCTGAAAAACTGAAATAATCAAGATTAAAAATTAAAATTTTGCCAAATATGAAAAGAAAAAAGTGTAGTCTTTTGGCAACTAAATTTCTTGGATCATAAATCAAGCCCTACTCGTGTACCCATATATACATACATATGTATGTATGTATATGTACGTACCTAAAATGGAAAAACCTACAACTGAAAAATTAACAAACTGTTAAATTAATATTTGTATATGAAAATTAAAGTGCAATGGCGATACCATTTAAAAAATTTCAGCCCATAAATTTTGCAATAAGAAAGTAATGTAACTTTCAAAAATATACATATATAAATTATTCATTAAAAAATACTCTGCTTTAATTTTATATTTTGTGTGCTTTTTTTACAAACAAATCAAAAGTTTATTTTAAATAAACCAATTCAAAGTTTAACTCCTATAATATTCATTAAAGTGACAGACAGTAAGCGCACAACAACAAACTTACACAAAGAAAATAACCCAATAAACACCTAGACATGCACTTCGTTTCGAGAAGTATTTACTTACGGCAAAAACTATGAAATTTCAATTAAACATTAGAAAACAGCTAATACTAGTTGTGTGATTATATACATAAATAATAGCTTTGAGGCACACTGCCTGGAAAATTGGATACTTACACTCTATGAACCAATCAAGCAAACAAAATAAATGTTGATGCAATATTGCTGTTAGCTCGAACAAAATCAAAACACCATAGAAAAATAAAAGAAATGAAATTAATGGTGTGTTCTTTTCTAACAAAAATGTTACAATTATTGTGCCCTTTGCCCGTTTTTATGTTCTTTTCTAAAAAGAAGGCAACTATAAATAAAAAACGTGTTCTCTTCTTAATACGCTGCATGAAGAAGGGCAATATATGAAACATATTTTGTCCTTTGCTTCAAGCACAGGGTGAGATATTGCTCTTTTTTATTAACTGTGCACGCTGATTTACACTGACCTATATTTATGTTTTATGTAAAAATAATTGTTCTAGTTTTCATAATTTATTGACAATTATTTAAAAAACAAACATAAAAGAGAAAAAAGGGCCGTAAAATTATTAATATATATAAAGGCTGTAACTATAGTTCAAACACTAAAGTCGGTTCTTAAAAACAACTTAAAATTTAGCATCTGCTGCTGACTTTTTTTCAACTGTAGTCAAAATTAAAGTTGGTTCTAAGTCGAACGGGTTCTAAATGGATGACTAGTGAAATTCATTAAACATTTGCATACGCGTCGTAAAGCAGCTCTGGGTTGAAGAACAGCTCTCGCGTCATCGTAACTATTTCTTAAGGGCGGTCAGGCTTGTGTTTGTTGTTCGGTCTTCGAGAGTTTTGCGTCTCACTCGCACTGGTTAAGCGTTTGCCTCAACTAACTGTATTGGTTTACAGTTTTTTAGAGGTTATTTTTTGTTAACCATGTGGAAACTTCCTATGTGAAGGCATAGGTTGTTATAGTTAGTCCCAGCGACACTACAAAAGTACTGTTAATACCATCTTGGGCATATGGTCTTTATCACCCCGCCCATGCTGTGCATCCTATATATAAATAAATAAATAAATACATTTGCATACAATCTAGTATAAAATATAAACGAGTGGCATATCTGATCAGCTGACAGGCAAAGTGAAAAAAAGGAAAACAAACGGTCAAAAGCTTGAATGAAAATTGAAAAAGAAAGCCGTTTTTAAAAATGTGTGTTATAAACTATTTTGACTCTATAAATTTGCGCTTTTATTGACAGGGTCAACAAGAAAGGGAACAGGAGGCTATTATTATTATTATTATTATTATTATTATTATTATTATTATTATTATTATTATTATTATTATTATTATTATTATTATTATTATTATTATTATTATTATTATTATTATTATTATTATTATTATTATTATTATTATTATTATTATTATTGGATGGGATATGGCCCTCATCGGCCATTTACACTGCGACCAATGGTGATCTATTGTGCGTCCCTTGCCCCATTATGGGTTGAGTATGTCAAGAAAACGGACAAGCTCCATCATAGGGAGTGATATTAAGTCACATTCGCTTAACATATAAGCTTGTAGTAGCCTATATCTTCTGTGTCCCAGTGCTCCACATTGGGTGATTAAGTGCTCCATTGACTACTCTTCATCACCGCAGAATCTGCAAATGTCTGTGTTGGAAATTACCATCCTATGCAGGTGCTTGTAGCAGTTATAATGACCTGTAAGTGCACCTGTCAGTGTTCTGAGACTTTTCCTGTCCAGTTTTAGAGCACGTTCGGCTCTCTTTTTATCAAAGTTTAGAAATTTCTTGGAGTGTTCAAGACCAGCTGTCTCGTTCCAATGTTGTTCAACAGGAGGCTAACTGGTCACCTTTTCCAGGCTGTATCGCAAAAAAAAAAAACGAAAAGGATCAAACATTTGCTAATATATTTTGGGTCTTCTTATGGCAAAGCCGATGTCAATGTAGTTATATATTTAATTTTTATTTTATACCAATTTTTATATAATTTTTGCAAAACTAATTTCCTTTTTACATTTTATCATTTGACGGCGAACAGCTTATTTATTTACGGCCATATCCAAAAGAACTTAATAAAGCTTGGTAAGCAATTGTTAAGAAAAATTTCTTAACGTTGTATGCAAAAACAATTGTTAGCTTACCCTTCGTTTAAAGTTGAATTGGATATACTTTAACGGTACGTTAAAATGACATTTGACTTCTTTATTTTGATTTCTCGTAAAAAGCACAATTAGGTGAAAATTTTTAATACAATTAATGTTTTATGCTTATTAAATAAAGAAATGAACATATTTCATTGCATATAAACGAAAAATATTAATTTTGAAATAATAATAAAAACAAGAAATATATCAAACGAATACAAAGAAAAACATGTATTCGAATAATAAAAAATTTTCTAGTGTAAGTAATCCTATTAAATTTTCTCATTGTAATTAATATACTACATGTTCTTCATTTATATAAAAGATAAACCCACGTAATGTTTATCAAAAACTGGTTATTTTATTTAATAATAATAATTTTTAATTTTTTAAATTTGTTTTTCAGTTTTCGAATATTAGTTTTCATGCATCACTATTCAAAAAAATACAACTGAACATAACGGCACTGCCAGAATAAAACAATTAAATTTCTTACTACATTTAAAAGTTAACGTACTGTTTTTGCATAAACTTTTTTAACAAATGTATGGTAGTGTTAATGTGTTTGGTAACTAACGTATGCGTTAAAACTCAAGAAAGAATTTTTATGCATATGATAGAGTTTAACTTTAGAACCGCCTTTTGAAAGTAAAGTAAGCTTTTTTTTATTATAGTAGACGAAACGTATAATTTTTGTTAAACATTACTCATCTATATATATAAAAAGAAGAGTACACTTTGATGTCACCACTAACTGGCCAAACGGGTCGACCGATTTCTACCAAAATTTAAAGGTACGTTATCCATGAAGTGTAGATGGGTTATGTGAAGTTTCCACAAAAACGGCTTGGTGGTTCCGGAGGTATGGCATTTAGATTTTCCTATATATTCCAATACTAATATCAACAAAATGCCCTTCATTTTCCATATTATGATATTTTCTTGTCACTTGAAAAGATACCAAACCATTTATCGTAATATCTTATCTATACAACGACATTTGGACTCCTAAGCTGATTCTTTTCAGGCGTTGTTTTGATCGTCATTTTATTTCTACGCTGACCATTCGATTTTTCACTTACTATATACGATTATTGTATCCAAGTTAACGCCCTGAGATGGCAAGCTAAACGATTACATCAAAACCAATTGCAATGCGATGCACGATTTCAAACTACATCTGCGGATAGAAGTCCAAGAAATCGAACATCGTGGCGATTAACAAGACTTCCACGTCGTGTTGTACAAGACATGGAATTTTAATTATGAGTGCGAAATTGATTGCAGTATACATGGATGTATCGATAGAATGACGTTGAGATGCCAACATTTCCAGATGGAACCACTGGCCTGTGTTGTGCTAACGTAAAGTAAAGTTGATACAATTTTAATCTCCATCCGATCCACTACATTCATTGGGGCTTGGAACGTCACCAAGTTCCAAACATTTTTGTTTCATATTCATACAATTTGACGCTTCAAATTATTTCCTTCGGTGTGATAACTACGATGACAGATAAATATAAGCCGACGAATATTTTTATGTAACTTTTGTGGGCCATAAATCGTGTTCCTGTGTTTCACGTTTGTCTGGTGAATGCTTGCGAATTTTTCTTAGGAAAAAAAAAATAAAGTATCACGTAAAATTTATTTTCTGTGAACGCGAGGTCCATAATGTACAATACAAACAATGGATGCATTCATTTCATCTACGTGGCGTTCTATATATTGAAGCTAACAACAAAGTAAGTTCAGGTTATTATTATTTATACCGGACTGATAGTTTGTGAAAATAAGGAGAATTACATCTTGAAATATCGCCATCTATTCCACCAATACGCTGGCAATATTCGATTACCAGTCCCTTTCCGTTATTTTACTGAATCAAAATCTGAGCTCATCAGCAATGTACTCTGAAATATTTTACAAAAATCATGTTTAGTTGACCGAACGTGATGTCGTCGATTTGAATTATCGGATTCAAACTTAAACTGCTTGCGAATAGATGATGTAGAGGTTGGTGGCTCTCTTTACTTCCCAAGATAAGGTCGTCAACTATACAACCCAGTTTTTCAACTCGCTAGAATTAGTTAAAAACAGATCGGTAAACATAATATTATGAAATATAAACCAACTATGTCTTTGTAATGTTATTTGGCTTCCGGTGAAAAATTTGATGATCAACGTTTTAAAAAAAAAGAGTTTTTAAAGGATAGTTTAAAGGCGAGGACGTTTTGATACCATGAGTCCTAATGGTTGCGAAAGGCATAACATTCCATTTTAAGCATTTGCAGTTATCAATATACGGATTGCACTGGCAATAACAATTTGAAAATTTAAAGTCATTCATATCATGTAAATAAAATTTGAAGGCAAAACAACGTTTGCCTGGGTCAGCTAGTACTTTATATTTTTTAAAGTATACTTTTTTATGGACTATAGTTGTAGCCCATAGTGTCTCATTTCAAACGTTTGACTTTGTGTTTGCTGGGAAAGTTTACATAGACGTATTTAATGCGTACTCATGTTTTGCAGATGTAGAAGTGTAAAGAGCATATCCTTGTCCTGTATACGGTAGTATTATATAAAAGCACGAACAAACCATAGAAATCAAATCATAACGAAGACAAACGTTTAAAGAACAACTATTAAAAAAAAGGTTTAAAATCTGTTATGCATTACCTACAGTAAGCGACAGTTTTTTCTATTGTTATACTTACTATACATACATATAAAAATTTTTCACAAATTTATTTCTTAATAAAGATTTTGTTTCGTGACTTTATGTTGCGTATCTGTGAGTTTAGCGCAAATTTTAGAAGTACAGCCCATCAACAGTAGTCCAACAACTGCTCCTTTGGGATGTCATCGACGTCTTTATACCTACCGTGTTACCCAAGTAGACTCTAAGGGGCGCGAGTGTTGGGATTATGTAAGTGTTGCCGCTTGTTGGGGGCGTTGTGATTCGAGTGAAATATCCGATTGGAAATTCCCATATAAGCGTTCTTTCCACCCGGTATGTGTTCACGCTACGAGACAACCAGCCGTAGCTGTGCTTCGGAATTGCCACCCCGAAGCGGACGAATTTGCACGCCGTTATGAATATTTGGAAGCCGTAAGTTGTCACTGTCACACATGTTCAACTATGGATACCAGCTGTGAGGCACCCGCCAATAATATTTTAGATGAAAAATCTGGTGTTAAAGTGTTGGCTCTCGCTGGATCCGATTCGGATATAATAGAATATGAGTAAATTTATTATTATATGTACATACATATTAGGCAGTATAGGAAATGCAGCATTGTTATTGAAAAAAAAAAATATATATATATATATATATATATATATATATATATATATATATATATATATATATATATATATATATATATATATATATATATATATATATATATATATATATATATATATATATATATATATATATATATATATATATATATATATATATATATATATATATATATATATATATATATATATATATATATATATATATATATATATATATATATATATATATATATATATATATATATATATATATATATATATATATATATATATATATATATATATATATATATATATATATATATATATATATATATATATATATATATATATATATATATATATATATCAACAACTAATAAAAATTCGGCATAAAATTATGTGTAAAAAATTTGTTTTACATATTTATTGTACAGTAAAAGTATTATTTTTATAGCAGCGTAATAAATGCATATATTTAAGCTTTTCAAATTAAAGCAGATGAAAGTAGTCCATTATTTATTTTTAATTCAATATTATACATATAGATATAATGTAAATTATTTTTCTGCTAAAATTTTAATTTTCCGTACTAATTTAATAAAATACATAAAAGTTTATAATATAAATTTGTAATTAATTACAAATTACTTCATGTATTAATTCTATTTTGTCCGAGACCATTGAGAACGGACATACGAGTACCTATAGTTTTCCTAGGCACTGATTTTACAACGGTAAAGGCAGTAAAAAAAAACGCTTATGTTTTTTCAGTGAAGCCACAAGAATAATCGATATTATTGGCACTTTTCTAGTGATGACACTGAAATAATCGAAAGATGTTGAATCCAATAAAATGAGATAGAACATTTTATAAAGATGTTGAAAATTTTTTATTTCTATGTCATGCTCAGACGGTAATGTGAAACACTTGGTTCGCTCTCTGAACCACGATTGCGAAACTAGGGGTTCAGATGATCGTTTTTTTCCACACTGATGTTTACATATTTTTTGTAAACGTTTCACTATTGCTTTTTTCAATTTGTATTCAAATCTTTATGTAAATATCCAATTTTTATATGTTCAATGTGTTTCTTTTGATTTTACACATATTAATTAAGGTCCTGATTCACTATCCTACACGATCGTACGATTCATTCACAGGAAACTATTTCAAAAGTCTGGCCGACTTGAAAAAATCGTTTCAAAATGGCGTTGTAGGGCACACTATTACACAAGTATGATTGAAATAATTTATATACACAATAAAACAATTAAAAACTTTTATTAACATAATAATTTTACATTACTTAAATTTTTTTCCTCGAGGCACCAACAATATTTTCATATTTTTCACAATATATACAACACTGATCGCACAGAAACCGTAATGTTTTGAAAAGTTTCATAAAATTTTTCAAATCGCACGATTTGTCAAAAACTCTGTCGCACGGGTGAATTTTTAGTACTTTTTCAGCACACATGCTTTATTTAGTAGATCGCACGATCGTGTATGATAGTGTAGCAAGGCCTTTACCTGTTTTTTCTTGGTTTACATTGATAGTTCAGACAAGCTAGCGATAACATACATACAGTTAGTTGAGGCAAACCGTTAACCAGTGCGAGTGATAGCCTATTTACACTTACTCACATCTTAGAGATGTGTGTGGAAGATATTGAAAATTGAAAAACTGTTTACATTACATTTTCAACATCTTTCATCTGTCAAGTATTACTTCACGTGTTTGAGTAAACAAAAAATATTATTTAAAATGGAACTATATTATTCTACATTTATTGGACTAATTATTGCTCTTAGAGAGCAAAAAAAATTACTGTTTCAATATGCAGAATTATTAGAAATTATGCAAGATGACGGCGACGATAAGGATGAAATCTTACTTTATTTATTAGCATTTGTTAGAATTTTAAGTAATTTATTAAGATTTGAACTAATAATTACAAATAATAACACCTTAGAATCGAAATGGCAATTTTTGGGAAAAGTATATTCCAAGACTACCAGTCCAGAGTTTTTCAAACACAGCTTACGAATAGATCGTGCAACTTCATTGCCATTTCCTGAAAAATATTCGAATTTTTCCTCTCACTCCGCAATTTTTTTTTGCCAAAGGTCTATTAGCTTAGTCCCATCATCAGCAGAACATACAACGCGAAGTATTTTGTTCCTTTTTACTTTAAATAAATGTATTGTATGTATTTTTTATTTCTAATTATATATTATTTTTAATAAAATCAAAATTTACTTACATTGTTCGCACCCGCTCATGTACAAATGTTTGACACTTGTATATTTTTTAGTGATGGTATGCATTTTTGACAATATCGTTAAACTTTTTTAGTGATGACACTAAAATAATCGAAAGATGTTGCGTCCAGCAAAATGAGAAACGAACATCTTGTAAAGATGTTGAGAGATGTTGAGTTTTTTTCATATAGACTTTACATAGCAAGATGTTAACATGTAAATACGCTATGAGACGCAAAACTCACGAAGACCGCACAACAAGCCTGACCGCACTTAAAGGCTGTGTCAGATAAAACTTTAGCTTTACGTTGCAAATTCGCTTTGACATCTAACAGGCAGTTTACCAATTTCGAATGAAAATGAATGCGACAGAAAGCTAGTCACTCACATTCGAATCAATTTGGGTTTGTCTATCTCACTATTATTCGTTCGCATATTCTTATGTATTTTCATTGAGTTTTGACAGATCTTTCGCATAAAAAAAGTTATACGAACCCAAATCAATTTTCTTTCGCTTAGATTGCGAACGCAAGCACGCTGTCGAGATTGGTAAACTGGCTGTAAGATAAAATATATATACTTATATGAAACAACTCTCATCTTTTTACGCGTTGAAGGTTTTTCTAATAGCTTTATGCACTAAGAAAACAAATGGAAACCAATTCCAATAGTTCGTCTAATAATATTTCCAACTTCTGTTATCATAAGAAATGATTAAATGTTAAAATTAACAAAATTTTTTTAGATAAATAAACAAATCGTTGCCAAAGTTTTTATTGTAAAAATTTTTATGTATTTTACTTTGCGCTTTTCTGTTAAAGTTTTAAACTTCACGCAAAGCGACAAAGTTTTATCTGACACGACCTTAAGAAATAATTACGATGACGTGGCAGCTGTTCTACAGCACAGATCTGGTTTACGACTGTAATGAAATTACAAACTTGGATCTAAAACCTACCTAAATCCTTCCAAAAATACCAATCTTTGAATACTGAAAAACACATATGTATATATATTTTTCATATGAAGTATAATTCAACCAAATTAGTTTTATTTACTACCTTAGCTTATAACATTAGGTGTGTTTCTTTACTTTCAGGGCAAGTTTCGTGCAAAAGAGAGCATGCATAAGTTTCTCTCAAATACAGATAAAATTTACCTAAAGTACGGGAACGCAAAAAGTCAAATTTCTAGCCCAAAAAGAAATATATGCTGTGTTTTGATGTGGCAACAAAAACTGGCATTTAATTTTACGAAAAAATACTGTGATATTTTACACTTTTGGGATTTTAACGTCTTTTGCACATTCCTTTTTATTTGATATTTATATAAAAACACTGAAACGAGTTGATTCAAAAGAAGTTTGTTTCTTTGTTATTGGTTATTTATCGAACAGCTGATTGCTTAACTAGCCCGAAGAAATCGTACGGGCTATTTCGTGCAAGAAGCGGAAATATTCAAAAGAGGTCTCATTTGCCTAATTTTAGCGTATGGGAACGCTTTTCGTGCAAATTGGGATCCCGCGGGATCCCAAAATAGAGTAAAGAACCACACCTATTGATACAAATAAAAAAAAATTATAGACGGCTTGTTTTCAATTTTTCCCAGCTGTCTATATGGCGCCCCCGGGGAACAGGTTTTGCCTTGGCGTATTCCTAGCTTGGGTACTCTGTTTTTCGGAGAAAAGAGAGGAAGGGGTCCCTCGTTTGGTGCGGCAAACAAAACTCTAGGAAGCCACATGACCTATGTTGTGTTGGCTTCCGAAACCCTTACCATGGGTATAAATTGGCAGAACGGGGATCAGCATGGCCCCTGGGTAGTTCTGCTTGCGGTTCAACCCGGGCTGATCATGGTTGAGGTGCCTAACTTGGCTGAAACGTTCTGGCTGTGGTTGAAACCTAAAACGCAGGAAGGGAGTGTTAGTATCCTTGATAATTGTTTGGTGTGTGGCTTTTTTCGGGGACTAACAATCTCCAGAGGATCTGTTGCCTATACAACAGATACCTGTATTGTAAGGAACCAGTGGTGATGGCTGACGGGTGAGTTGGTTTAAGGGCTGATGCTCTTAGTGGGCTTCAGCCTACCAACTCATTAAGCCTTGCCCTCCATTGATTGCTGGGAAATTGCATACAGGAGGGATTAGAAGGCCCGAACTCCTCAACAAGAAGTTGTTCATATGACCGCAATCTTATGGCAAGCCTGGTAAGCCACACGGGGGCGCTGGTGAATCGTGAATAATTCACTCCGTGGAACTGGTCCATCATCAGATAAGGCCGCAAGGCAAGTGCTGATGTAAATCTTTTTCACAACTGTCTATATGGCGACATTTCATAAGAGCCACCCTAATTAATCATCATTAGACTTCGGAAATGTTCAACGATATTTTCCAACAATCTAAATAAATTATTGAGAATTTATAAGGTATCAATGTTAGAAGCTAATATACTGAATAAAACTCAATTGTTTGAATTTTTGTTCTCTACTTTTCGATACTTTTATAAAATATGTATGTACATCGTAGCAACCAACGGATTGTTCATATGTTTGAAAGATGTAAAGAAATGTTAGCAACGTGTATAAATGAAAAAAGCTTGTTTTTTGTGTTTTTACAGGTATTATTAGAGCATTTTTCCTTTTAAATTTTCAGTAATTTATTTAGATTGTTGGGATATAAAGTTGATTGTTTGAGAATATCTTTAAAAGAGTTTGGAAACTCTACTGATGATTAGGGTATCCCGTACAAAATCTCGACATATGGGAAACATAGAAAACAAGCTGGTAATAATTTTTTGATTGATATCAATGTTAAAAGCTAATATAGCGAATAAAACTCAATTGTTTGTTGTAAGATAAAGTTAAAAACGAATACAGCAAATATAATTCTATTTATATTTTTATTGTGCAGCAAAACAGAAAATTTATTTATACAACCGGTTATCTTGAAATTAAAAGAATTTAAAATCTCGGTTTTTGCGACTATTAATACAACTTTAGTCCATCTGGCATAAGAACAATGATGTCACAGCAAAAAAATATTTACAACCAAAATTTTTGAAAAAGTTGCCAAATATAAAAAATAACCAAATTTAAACTATTTTTTTTAACTTAAAACATTATTTAAGTTTATTGTAGTTTCCATCGTATCATTGCTCTTCAAACATTCAAATATAATTATTTTACATACTAAAAATTCTAATTTACATAAGTGTAAAAAACTAAGAGAATAATTAAAATAAAAGTACTTATTCATTATTGTTTTACTTCCGCTTATAATTTATTTAATTAAAATTTTGAGTCTTCGCAATAAATAAAATTTTACTTTATGTTATAAAATAAATTAAATTTATTTCAAAATAAATTTTTAATTCATAGCTTAGGCAGACCATAAAGAATGGGCAATGTTTTGATTTTTTTACAATTATTTCGACTGCATAATATTGTTAATAGTTTTGAAATAAAAACTATTACGAAATTTGGTTTTTATTAAATTAAGCTGTGAAAATACTATTTCAGTTCTACCTGAACTATGTGGTAGGTTATAAAATTTTATACGAAATGTCCAATACTTTTTTCATTCATTCCATTTTTTTTACCTCGAAATTTGATCCCGAAATTCATCTATATATCGTTATATCAAGATATTTCAAATTGTCTCAATTGTCAATAAAATCACACAGTAAACCATAAAAATATTTTTTAATCTGAAGAGATTATCGCCAATAGTGTCACAAATGCGAATATTACAACGCTTATTTTATAACTCAGAGCAGATCACGGAGAGGTAATGACAGCGTTCTGCAAAAGAACTGTTTGATCTTTATTCGTTTCACATTATATTATATTGTTCCCTAACACAATATTGCTTTAATCATGCAAATGATTATTAATATTATTTTAACTATCATTAACGAAATAATGAAGTTCAATTAAGAAATTAGCGTATGCTCTTACCCAATAACGTAATTCTTAATTTGTTTTTATAAGTATGTATGTATGTTTTGCTGCTCTCAATAATTGAACACATAATTTAACACATAATTGAATAAGCATAAACTTCCATACATATGTATATGTAAAACACATAAAAAAGGCAATAAAAATGTAAAACTGTTCTTTTTCTTGAAGTATATGAAGATCAGTATTAAAAAAGTATAGTTAGTTATAAATCAGACATCACCGCTAACTATTATAAAATTTTGAAGCAAAATAAATTGTATAATTTTTGAGCAAAAAAAAAAAAAAAAAAATTCTTTTCATATTGTTTTCAATCCACCATAAAATTTGGCGACCGTGACAGGACACGTAAAGTATGAATAATTAATTGGTGGTTTTGAACTTTAAAAAGAAAAATTTTAGTTAATAAAAACTAAATTTTGCCAAAAATTACAATTTAAAAATTTGGTTGCGGCATTTACTTTTAATGTAATCGAAACTACATTAATTTCGGCTGCACGCTTTTGGAAGAATTTCGAACAAAAGCCGATTAAATCTGTTGGGGCAATAGCGGTTGATGTTGAAAATCGTTGTTGTATAAACGGGATGATAACCGTTTCATCGTGCACACATCTATTGTTGAATATTAAAATTTTTATGGTGTGCGTCATCTAATATTGTTTGCTGGTTAACACGTACACTGAACGCTATACCTTTCATTTCTTCGTTGTGGAATACAATTTCACACATTTTCGACAACTTTACGTGGACAATTTTATCGCTCCATAATACTATTTTCGAATTTTATTGCCGCCCTGGATTCTTGTTGTTGTTGCTGCTTAATTTAATCATTCAGGGTTAGCACTAATTATCATCATAATACATCGTTCCGCAAATAGTAATGCTTCAGTTCCTACTTGTCATCTTGTTATTTCCAACAGCATCTTAGAATCGTTGCTAAGTACCACTCTGAGATAAACTTTTATATACAGAAGGGCATAATTCTACAAAAATATTTCATCACTAAAGATTGCCGTGCATTTGTTCTAATATTCATTCTTTGAATTCACACCATAACCAATTACACCACTTTTACATAAGTCATGATGATGGATCAAACCAATACAGTACGTACTGCAATCCCTGATGCTAATGCTGCCAATAGCGCTATAGAATTGACATGCTTAAAGCAACAAAGAAGTGCACTTAAAAGGAGCATCACCTTGATTAAAACTAAGGTCGACAAAGAGGAAAAAACATGCGATAAGACAATCTTAGACTGTCGTTTAGATATTTTAGAGTCATATTTTAAGCAAATCTGCCATATACAAAGCCAGATTGAGCGTCAAGATGCCAACGATCAAGCCAGAAGTGATATTGAAGATCAATATGTTTCAGTAAAATCACGAATAGCAAATTTATTAAAGAAGTTTCGAGAAAATACCGATTCTGAAGCGAGTCTTAACCATACAATATCTCAACAACCATCAAGCCGTCTACCAAACTTAAAGTTGCCGAAATTCGACGGTAAGTACAGCGAGTACAAAAGATTTATTTCTAGTTTCAAAAACATTGTGCACAATGAGCCAATTTCTACAATCGATAAGTTCAACTATTTGTTGAGTTGCTTGTCTGGCCCTGCATTGGCTGTCGTAGAGGCATATCAAGTCACTGAAATTAATTATAGTAAGGCACTCGAACGCTTGAAAGAACGGTTCGATAACAAAGTTCTGATCTTCAACGATCATATTTCTTCATTGTTTAACATAACGCCGGTGACAAAGCCTGACGCTGTTGGCCTCCGAAACATCGTAGATACGGTTTCTGCAATTCGCGGCTCATTATCATCTTTGGGATCAGAAACAGACATTTTAAATGCAATGTTAATACATTTAGTCATGATGAAAGTGGATTCTGAAACAAAATCAAAATATGATGAAAATCTAAAATTTGATGAATTCCCGACATGGGAAGATTGTTATCAAGTTATAAGTCGAAGATGCCAATTCCTAGAAACAAAAGCCAAACCGGCCTCTTCAACCAAAAATCATGAAACTTTTAACCAAAATCGAAATCGTAGCAAGTCAACATTTTTACATGCAAAATCAGAATGTCCATATTGTCGTTGCACTGGACACGAAATTCACAAATGCGAAAAATTTTTGTCGCTAGCAACACAGAAACGTTTTGAATTTGTAAAATCATCATTGCTGTGCATCAATTGCTTAGGTAAAGGGCATAATATGTCCAAATGCACTTCGAAATCTCGTTGTCGAATATGCCAAAAACCACATCACAGTGCTTTACATTTTCAGAATAATTTTTCGCACTTACAGCATAATACTGTTACCCCTAATCCTCAGTCGTCACCTAGCAACGAAACTTCCACATTAATTTCTCGCACAGGTAGAGGTGCGCTGTTACCAACAGCGGTAATTTTTATTAAGGATTGTACTAACAGGTGGCAACCAATTCGAGCGTTGCTAGACTCCTGTTCAGAGCTAAATTTTATTACTACAGAAACAGTAAAATTTCTAAAACTTAAATCCGAATATACACACCAGCAAGTTTCCGGCATATCAGATATAAAAACTAATATCACACGGTTTGTAAAGGCCACAATTAAGTCACGAATTAATATGTTTGAACGTACGGCACAATTTTTTGTAACTAATTCTATCGCTTCTAGTCAACCTCGCACGCCAGTAAATTGTAAATCCTGGAATATTCCAACACATGTCGAGTTAGCGGATCCGTATTTTTACAAATCGCAACGAGTTGATCTTTTAATTGGTTCTGAACTATTTTTTGAATTGCTTTGCAACGGCATCATTTCTTTACATCCAAAATTGCCACGGCTAGTGAACACATCATTTGGGTGGGTTGTTGGTGGAAATTTAGACATCCAAAATATGGAAAAATTTTCAAATACTTACACTTGTAATGTAGCAATAAAGTCAGAGCCGAGCTTGGATTTAGTCGTACAGCGTTTTTGACAACTTGAAGAATTCAACATAAAGGCGCCTAGCTTGACCTTAGATGAAGAAAACGCGGAAAAGTTTTTTATACAAAATGTAAATAAAAGCCATGATGGCCGCTTGCAAGTACGTTTGCCTTTCAAATTTTCTCCTGACACATTGGGTGAATCATATGAAGTTGCTAGAAAACGATTTTTGTCTCTTGAGCGCAAATTGCTTCGTGATCCTGAATTAAAAACTGCTTATTCACAATTTATTAATGAGTACATCCATCTCAATCATATGACACCGAGTGAAAATGTTGATGAAAGTAAGCCCCATTATTACATACCGCATCATTGCGTGTTACGCCCCGAGAGTACAACTACTAAATTAAGGGTGGTTTTTGATGCGTCTGCTTCAACTTCGAATGGGATTTCATTGAATCAAATTTTATATGTTGGGCCTACAATACAGCAAGAACTAATTTTGACATTGCTAGCATTCCGTTTGAACAAATATGCATTAACCGCAGACATATCAAAAATGTACAGACAGTTTCTTATAGATAAAACTGATCGCTGTTTTCAACTAATTCTCTGGCGAGATGATATAAACAAAAACCTTCAAACATATGAATTAAATACAGTAACGTATGGTATGTCCGCAGCACCATTTCTAGCTATTCGATGCTTAAATTACCTTGCAGAGTTGTCCGCAGACTCGCATCCAGAGGGCGCAAAAGTTATTCAAGAAGATTTTTACGTTGATGATTGTCTTACTGGGGCAGAAACAATTACAGAACTGCAAAAGAAGAAGTCTGAATTAATTGACATTTTGGGTCTTGCTGGTTTAACCTTGGCAAAATGGAACTCGAATCACGCTGACCTTTTATCGGAAGCAATCGAAGAAGTTCCAATTCATATAGCAGATGAACCATCCGCTAAAGCTTTAGGCATGTCGTGGAAGCCGAACATTGACAAGTTCTTCTTTAAATTCAACTTACCAAAAACACTGATGCCAACAAAGCGGTCAATACTGTCGACTGTGGCTAGAATTTTTGATGTCTTAGGATTGTTAAGTCCAATTATTGTTAGATGTAAAATATTGCTCCAAGAGATATGGAAAACGAACGTGAGTTGGGATGAATGCTTGCCAATTGAAATATCTACATTATGGCGTGAAATTGAAGATGACTTGCCATGCATAAACCATATTGAAATTCCACGTTACGTTTGTACGTCCGTGCATAGCCATTGTGAAATACATGGTTTTGCAGATGCATCACAGCGCGCTTATGGTTGTTCTATATACCTCCGTTCCATAGACGGCAATAAAACAAATGTTAATTTATTAATTGCAAAATCCAAAGTTGCCCCAAGTAAAGTTCAATCTATACCTAGGTTAGAACTTTGTGCTGCACTGTTGTTGGCTCGAACCTGGAATAAAATTCACTCTAAGCTGGAGAAATATATTAAAGATATCTATTTTTGGACCGACTCGACAATTGTGTTAAGTTGGTTAAAAATGCCATCATCATCGTTTACTTGTTTTGTAGCTAATAGATTATCAGACTTGCAAGAACTTAGCAAAGACATAAATTGGCAATACGTTTCAACAAAACAAAATCCTGCCGATATTGTTTCTCGAGGTTCCAGCGCTTTGAAATTGCCAACTACGATATGGTTTTCTGGTCCAGATTTCCTAGTTGAAGAAAAACATATGTGGCCAAATACCCCATTGAATATAAATTGCAAAAACGAAAAAACTAAATGCGAATTACGCAGAGCGCTAACCCTCCATTGTACTAAAGTTGTAACTGATGAGAATATAATTTTAAATCTAATTGAACATAGCTCATCATATCGGCGTATCTTACATACAGTAGCGTATATTTACCGCATTTTTAATGGTGTTCCCGCAATAAAAAATTTGAAGTTAGCCGATATAGAACCCTTAACACATCGCGAACTAGAAATAACTTTTTGGAAAATAGTTTCAGTCATCCAGATTAACACTTTGGGAAAAGAAGTTGCATCTATAAAAAGCAATTCATCAATAAGCAATCAGATTAAATGTCTATCGCCGTTTTTGGAAGAAAAACAATTTGGAAAAAGTAGTTTCGAAATTCTAAGAGTTGGTGGTCGACTTTTGAACGCGCCTATACCAATAGATGCCAAGTTTCCAGCACTTTTGCCAAAAGGTCATCGCTTTACTTATTTGTATATAGAATACCTTCACAGAACATACTTGCATGCCGGTCCTAAAGCACTGATGGGTATAATTCGACAAAAAATTTGGGTCATCAACGCTAGAGAGTTGGTTCGTCAAATAGTTCGACGATGTGTGCATTGTTTTCATTATAAACCCCGGCTTGCGCAACAAATAATGGGTAACTTGCCTGCAGATAGATTCCGTGCACAAAGGCCGTTTTTAGTATGTGGCGTCGACTTCTGTGGACCATTTTTTACTTCATATCGCATCAGGGGTAAACGTCCGTACAAAACGTATTTAGCAGTTTTCGTATGTTTTTCATCTAAGGCTGTTCATCTGGAGTTGGTGTCCGATTTGTCGTCAAACAGTTTTTTATTATGCTTAAAACGCTTCGTTGGGAGAAGAGGAGTACCACAGCGTATTTATTGCGACAACGCAACAAATTTTGTTGGAGCTAACACACAGTTACAAAATATTATTCATCGATCTTCTGCTTCTGATATATTGAATTACAGCAACAACACTGGGTTTGAATTCTGTTTTATTCCTCCGCGTGCCCCACACTTTGGCGGTCTTTGGGAGTCAGCAGTTAAATCAGCCAAAACATTACTGATTAAAAACATGGCACAAGCTTACTTAACATTCGAAGAACTCCAAACATTAGCTGTTGAGGTAGAGGCCATACTAAATTCAAGACCTCTCGCACCATTAAGTAGTGATCCAAATGATGGAGAGGCATTGACACCCGCACATTTGCTCATTGGTTCATCATTGTTAGCAACACCGGATGAAAACTTTGATTGCGCGAAGGTGCCGTATCTAACTAGATATCAAAGAGTCACTTTTTTAAAGCAGCAATTTTGGGAGCTATGGAAGCGTGACTATATCTCATCTCTGCAACAACGTGCGAAATGGGGCACTCCACAGAAAAATCTTCAAGTTGGACAACTGGTGCTAATGTACGAAGATAATCTTCCTCCCCAGCAATGGCTTACAGGACGCATTTCTGAAGTTTTCGTAGGCCGTGATGGTGTAGTGCGAGTGGTCGAAGTCAATACTAGAAGAGGTATATTCCGAAGAGCTATTCAGAAAATTGCGCCATTACCATATTAAAACCTTTGAAAGCGTACTTTCAACCCGGGGAGCATGTTTGATCTTTATTCGTTTCACATTATATTATATTGTTCCCTAACACAATATTGCTTTAATCATGCAAATGATTATTAATATTATTTTAACTATCATTAACGAAATAATGAAGTTCAATTAAGAAATTAGCGTATGCTCTTACCCAATAACGTAATTCTTAATTTGTTTTTATAAGTATGTATGTATGTTTTGCTGCTCTCAATAATTGAACACATAATTTAACACATAATTGAATAAGCATAAACTTCCATACATATGTATATGTAAAACACATAAAAAAGGCAATAAAAATGTAAAACTGTTCTTTTTCTTGAAGTATATGAAGATCAGTATTAAAAAAGTATAGTTAGTTATAAATCAGACATCACCGCTAACTATTATAAAATTTTGAAGCAAAATAAATTGTATAATTTTTGAGCAAAAAAAAAAAAATTCTTTTCATATTGTTTTCAATCCACCAAGAACTTTATAAATTACAATATTGAAAACTAAACAACGGCTATTTTTGGAGAAAATTAACCAAAATGAAAAATGTATTCACATCTCCACATTGAAAAAAAAATATTACCAATTTTGATTAAAATAACAAAAAACGGCAGGCCTGTTTATGAACTTGTTGTTGCAATAATAAACATCAGGCAACCACTATTATTGTTTACGTTATAATTTTGTTTCAATTAAAAAGTTTCCTTAATTACACTTTGTGATTTTAATTATTAAAAGCGATGGCTGGGTCCTGTAATCCGATATGGAACTACTTTCATCGCAACGAAAGCACCGCAACTTGTGTTGTCTGTATGAAAGAATTGTCTCTGGGGAGCAATTTACCAAAAAATCAGACGGTTAGTAGCATTAAGAAACACTTGGAAAAAGTACATCCACATGAATACTCAGCCTTTCATTCCATGGAAAAGGAATATGTGGAGCATAAGTCCCAGAATGTTAATTTGAAAAGAAGAGCTAAACGACGACGTTTAAAAGAGCGAAAAGAAGCAATAGATGGCCCTAAAGAACGAAAAAAGGCTGGAAGAAAGAAAAAAATTGAAAAACGTTCAGATTCAGAAGAAACGGAACACAAGAGTTCAAATGTTGAAACCTTCGATGACGATCCGCTGGTATTGCATAGCCATGACGAGCCTATGGTTGACGTGTCCGATGTTAGTATTGGGTGTGTAAGAACAAAAAACTCTAAAAGTACACCGGCCAAGCCAGGAGACGTAGCATATAACAGAAGAATAGATAGAACAATCCTAGATCTAATGGTTGTTGATTTGTTGCCCTTCAATATTGTAGAAGGATCGGCATTTAAGCGCCTTAACTTTGCAGATCCTTGTAAGCCAGGCAAGTATTCCGTAAAACCTATGAACTTTTATAAAAATGATCTTTTACCTGAAACATATGAGAGTGTAAAGAAAAGAGTTAATCAAGCATTGGAGCAAGCCGAGTGGATTTCTTTAACTACTACCCAGTGGTGGCATCACACAAGATCCTGCTGCATACAAGTAATTAGTGGACACTTTTTGCAAGAAAATCAAAAGCATATGGTAGTATTAGAGGTATTTCCTTTGGACTCACCCCAAACAGTATCACAAAAGCATATTTTAGACTTATGCAGAAGGTATAACATTGTTGACAAGATACATTTAAACATAATAAAAGGAAATGAAGATCTTTCTTCGGAGTGGTTTACAACTTTGGAATGTTCAGATATTTTGCTACAAAAAGTTATTCGGGAAGCACTGTTCTCTGCTGATATAACCGAAATTGTAAAACAAAAATGTAATAGTGTAATTGAACATTTTGTAAGCAACGAACAAGCTAAACAAAATTTCATTGAATGCCTAGAAATGTGCGGTTTGAACAACCAGTATAGCTTCTCTATATCTACTCAGAGCACATGGTCTAAAACTTACTTGATGTGGGAAAGGTTACTAGAACAAAAACCAGCATTAGAGATGTATACACAACAATACAATGATATTCAAGTTCCTTCGGAATATGAATGGCAGCAAATAGAATATTTAGTAAAACTACTTAAAATTTTCTATCAAGCATGGTTAGATCTAAATTCTGAAGCTGCGTGTATTTCTCTTATAATACCTTTACTAAATATGCTAAATTCTAAACTAGAACAAAAATTAACAGATCCTCTTGACATGCAATACTATAAAAAGTCACTAAAATCCCAATTGAACCAATATTTTTCGGACGTCCACCAGTCTTCTTCATTTATCATAGCTACATTATTGGACCCACGTTTTAAAATGCGATACTTAAACGCACAACAGTTGTCATCGTGCCATGCAGAAATGACACACAATTTAAGACTATCTTTGAATTTAAATGAAGATTCTGCAAAACCGACGTATAATACTCCACCTTCTATTAACTACAACTATCACAACACATCGGACCTGTGGGAAACCCACGATTCAACAACCATAACAGAAGATACAACAAATGAAAGTGTCTTCTTAGCATTCGATCAACAATTAAGTTTTTATCTCAAAGAGCCGTTGATAGCAAGAAATGGAAACATCTATCAATATTGGAACGTTACACCTTATGAATATTTACGTAAACTAGCTTATAAATATTTAACTGCACCTCCCACCTGTTTAGCTTGTAATGATACCATCTGCCAAGTAGGATCACTATATGCAGAAAGAAGATTGGCTTTCAAAGATAAGGATGATGAAAAACTATTATTTATGTCCTGTAATATTAAATTATTTAATTTTGAGCACTATTGATTATATTTTACTTCTTTTACATTCATATATATGTAAGCGTAAAGCAATTTCAATTCGAGCCTTGATTTTGAGATCGAATTTGACGATTCCTTTTTAATTGAAAGTATCTTTCAATTAAAAAATATTAGTCTTTTGCTACATTTTTATCGGGAAAATATCGTGCATATTTTAGCTTTCATTTTTGAAAAGAAACTATCATTTGTACTGAGGTTACTTACAGTTCTCGACAAAGTTTGTTTGATTCATCATTAGCTTCTTCCAACAAATGAGATACTTTTTTTAATAATGTTCCAAATTAAAAATGGGTTTATATTATTTTTTAACGTATATTTTGTTAAGCTAACTTACATCAAATAATCGCAAAATAAAATGTACAGAAAATTACATTGTAAGCTCCAACAATATTGAAACTACACTTTTATATCAACACACACACTCATATATTTGTTTAAGTTGTGTATTTCGCCCTAATAGCTCCATGAATGAAAATATAAACAAAATTTAATGACTAACTGAAATTTTTAATTTTTTTTTTCAAATGCACTTTTTAAAGTACAAGTTGAAGTTATAAAGTACTGAGGAAACCAGTTTTTTCCTTAAAACCTTCTAAATATAAAAAAATTTATATCCTTTGACAAAGGACCAAGATTATATTTAAAACGTAATAATAAGATTTAAAAGCAACTAAATGTCTCTTATAGGTATTTTACACCGGAATTTCCATTTGAAGCAGCATTTGTTCGTGCCAATTGAAATAGGCAATACAGACTAGTAACTCCTAAACCAACAGCTCCTCCAAGCGCACATTTTCTTAAACCAGCTAAAATATATTGTAATTAAAGCAACATACATTTAAGAAAATAAAATTGTAATACCTGTTGATTTATATAGTAAGCCGGTTGCCGTTCCAGCTAAGACAGTATTTACGTCATCATCTTCGCCGCGTGCGTACTGCAAGACTACGCCAAAAGCAGAGTACATTACTGCCAAAACACCCAAAGTATTAGCTGTTCCAGAGCCTTGCTTCATGACGTGATTTAACATTCTAATTGTAAAATAAAAAATATTTTGGTTCAATTTAGTCTCACAATTCTAAATGCATGTGTATATAAGCATGTGTACCTAATAAAGAATAAAAAAATATACATACTAATAAGTAATTTGCCGCCAAGTATTTCAAAATTAAAAAAAAAAACTAATTTTGAAAACGATAAAATAAATCGTGAAGAAAGATGCAATAATTAATGACTCGATTATTGAAAGCAACCGAACTTTAGTTGGGTTGCAAAGTTGCTAAAAAAAAAAAGTATTACAGATGGCAACTGGCAACCAAAGTTGCTATTTTAAACTAATATTGGCAACCACTAATTTTTAGTTGCTGGCTTCTGAAAAAATTGTTCTTACATACATATGTATGCTTGCAGATGCTTCCTATAAAAATGTTGAAATCAGCGGTAAAGGCGAAATTAAAGGAGGTTCTCGGACGTTTGGAGTTTTTTTTTTTTTTTTTTTTTTTGAGCAAACAAAAGAAAAAGAAGTATGTTAAATGCGATTTATGTGGCAAAATTGTTCAAATAAGCTGCAATATATCGTATATATTAGACCATCCAAAAAGGGGTTAATCACCAGTGTCATAAGTAGACTGATTGTTAAAAACACCAGAAACCTACGGCTCAGACACAGATCGCATTCATCATAGTGTACTACAGATTTTGTGAAATGTCTTGACTCTAGCATATACTTTTTATATATTCGAGTTCGGTACTATCGAAATCATCGATAGTTTTAAAATATACTGTCGAATGGGCCGACTATCCACAGTTTTGAACCTCTAGTGTCAGCTGTTCTTTAGCCCAGAGCTGCTTTTCGACTGTTCAATAAGTTTTTTTTATATTTAATTTACTTTGTATATTTACTTTCCCAAATTCAATACAAAAAAAGGCTGTAAGGCCAAATATTTAATAAATAGTATTTATTTGGCCATCTTATGACAATTTATTATGATACCCCTAATTGTTACTGAATTATATTATATAAAAAATGTAAATATGTATTAACTAGTTAAAAAAAAGTATCTTTGCAGCAGTTCTGGCCGCTTCTAGGCCTGAAAAATTAATAAAACACCGCTATGAAAAATTGTAGTATGTTGAATTTATTATAAGGAATAAAACGGAAATTTTATATTTTTATCGTTTTTTTTATCAAAATCTCATTTTACATCAGCCAGTCATATTTTTTATTTTATAAAATTAATATCTAATAATTATTATATTATGTTAAAAATAACTTAAAAAATTATTTTATTGGCTTTTATTGCGATTTTCTACCACATATTTGATTTTTATATTTTTTCTCCTAAGTGGTTTTTGACCCCCAGGAAACTACGTAGTGATTACGAAATGCAAATTTTATTCGAGAAAATTGTCGTTCCCTTCAGTTATTTAACGCCCGTATTAAATACGGATAGGTAGCTCAACAAGCAAAATCTTTAAAGAGCGACGAAAATACTTTCTTTGATTTGTACATATGTACATAGGGTTTTAGTTCAAATTTTTCCTTTCTTAAGTTTTTTTGAACTTATTAACTTTCAATTTAAAAATAAAAAAGTTCAACAAAAATTTAGGAAATTAATATTTACATCTCTGGGTACGGAGATTATTAAAATACAAAAATATTTGTTTATAAATAAAACAAATAAATACCGCTAAGTCTGAGACAGCATACGCTGTACAAACAATGCGGGCAATTAACAAAATGTATATGTGATTCAATATGAGATGAATATAGATAGAAAATAATTAAATGCTCGGTGGCTGAGTGGTTAAAGCAGCAGATCATGATACGTCATGACCCGAGTTCAAATCCCAGTGGGTGCTGATGTGTAGTGTAGCGACTACGAAACATCTAGTTGTCCCCCAGCTAAAGATTTGATTATTATTTGTCTTGTCTACTTCAATCAATAATTATTGATCACAGCAAATTTGTATTGTAAAAAATCCCTCTTAAGAAAAGAAAAACTTGAACTAAAACCCGATGTACATATGTACAAACCAAAAAATTTTTAATTTAAAAATTATAAAGTTCAACAAAAATTTAACAAATGAAAGTACTTTCATTAAGCCGAGAGGGGCATATATCTTAGAAGTCGTGTTAAAATAATAACTAAGAATATCCATATTAGAAAAGTCATGTTAACGGTAACGCCACTTAGTTTAATTTAATTTTTTTTGTAATTTCTGCTTTAATGTCAGTTTCGAAGCAAAAATTTACTACGCTTCTTATAGCAACTAAAAATCTTGTTCACAGTAATACAATTACATACAAATATGTATATGGTTTGGAAATTACAACCGTGTTTCAACATTAAAATACTTCAAAGTATTCGTTATTTCGTAAAAAAAAGTTGTAATATATGAACTTGATCATATTCTGATTAAAACACTTACTGCGTCCGCCATAATTTCCCTGTTTGCTGTAATGCTTTTGTTGTTCTTAAGCCATTATAGAAACCAGCAACACCACCGATTCCCGCTCCTAGCATGACAGAACTTCCTATCTGTGAAAACGACAATTCAAAGCGACCTCTTTGTTTTGTTGCACCTTCAGGAAAAATAAATTCAGGTTGAGCTTGCTGCAAGAAACGCGGGTCATAGTTCAAATACGGTGATATTGGTGCAGCGAATGCACTGGTGGCTGCAGAACTATTTTGAGATCTAGTAGTTTGAGCATTATCATCTAAAATCGAAACATCAAAATACAGAAGATATTTTCAACACTAATTTCTTACATAGGAATGATGTAACAGAAAGTATAGAAGAATTTCATATATAGCTCTAACACCTCCATCATACATACATATAAGTATGTATAAGGTCAAAATAGTTTATATTACTTACATACTGTTGATCCAGAAAACGATAATGGTTTACTCAAATAATCATCACTCATAATAGTAGGCAGGAGGTAAAGATCGTTACCAGAATTTAAATGTTTATTTAATAAAGGTTTAATAGAGGATCTAAGAAAAAATCGAATTAATACACGTGAAAATACTTGCAGTTTTTACACACAACTACATATGGTCTAAAAAACGTCAAAAATTCAGCACAAAATGTCATTCAATTCAGAGCTGTCCTTTACATTACGACTAGACCACGGCGAATTCATTGTCAAGGCGAATTCATTATTAGGTGCATTCCATGATACAAAAAACTAGGTAGCCGCTTCGCTACAACAATAAAAAAACAAAAAACCGCATTCAGTTCCGTTGCGATCGAAAATTGGTATTCTGAAAAAAACGGAATCGAAAGAAAAAGAAGAAGACAACAATGTTTATAAAATTTAGAGCATCACTGTGGAAATGAAATTGCAAAATAAGCAAGTTTGTTATCATTTTCATAAATAAATGTCAAATTTAATACAAAGAGTTGTTTCTATACATAACTAAAAATAAGTTCTTAATAAAGTTGAATAAGAAAAAAGAACTATATATACAAAAACAAACTACAATTAATTGTTCATAAATGTATTACAGTGCAAAGAATCTTGTGAAAATAAAGGTACATAATAAAAAGAATTAAGTGTTGTGATTAAATATGGAAAAACCAAAATAAAACTTTAATAAAAATTGTAGGGGATTAATTCACTGTGTTGCATTTATTTTTTTAATTTCAGAGAGCAGAACAACAGGAGAAATAATGAGACTGGCATTTTTTGTTGGAGGGCCTAGTGCATTGATGATTCCAGCAATTTCCTTCCAGAACACTGCTACTTCTTCCTTTGATCGCTGGTGATATCCACATGCAATGTCTGCATTAAATGACGGTTAATTTGCCAATTTGTCATACTGCTCTGGTGTTGTTGTTTTTGACCCAAAATACATAAAAAACACATCAGATTCGGGTACAAAAATTAATAGTTAAAAAAAAATAATAATAATAAATAGATTTAATTAAATAAATAAAATAAAATAATTTTAAATGTTTTTTAATTGTTACTGTACATTTTATATCATTTGCTCCTTTCATTTTTTTAGTTTTTTTAAGTAAAAAACAGATAACGAAAACTTCTCCGTCAACAAAAAAAAACAACTGAAAAAAACGGAGTTCCGATCGTAATGCAGAATACATACAATCGAAAGAAACTGAGCAGAATCGAAACGCAGAATACCCAAGTTGCCAGACGGAGAAAATTTTGATCCGAATCGAAACGCAGAACAGCCCAATAGAAGAATAGCAAATCTATCATTATCCGAAGGCTTACCGCGGTCGTCATCTTTAGAAATTTTAGACTTTGATGATTTAGGGCTTAATTGCCGTTTCACAGCGGTGATGTATTTATCCATGCCTACTTGGGTTTTCGGCTTATTGGCGCTAGTTGAACTAGAAGATGTTTATTCTTCAGATGTGGCAAATATATTTGACGACCACGAACGCGTGTGGTTTCTTTCTCTTGTAGAAAGAATATTTTCTAACGCTTTTTGTAAACATTCCTCTTCAGAAATCCAAATGTTTTTACTAGTTGAGCTAAGCTCTTTCTCAGAATTGCATCTGCTAAGTACACTCATGCAGTTTTTTTTATTTACAATTTAAAAATGAATTAAAAAAAAAATGTCACAAAATAATTCTTTTATATAAGATCACTCCTTTTACCTACTACGGTTTTATTTTATTACTTTCTGATCAAAAACTAGCACGTCCGCTCACTATCGAAGTCACACAATGAATGAATGGACGTATGGACGGGGACTATGAAACATTAAGCCCGCTTTTAGGGTTTGGAAATTGAAAGACAGACATTTTTCTCATTCTGCTTTGAACTTGCCGAAACCTTTCAGAGTTGCGAAATTAATAGACACAAATATTTCGTTTCTCTTTTCTTTCTTTTTTGTTGTTGTTGTTGTTGTTTTTAAAGCACAGCTAATGTGTTTATATGAAGTTGGTCTTGATATGTGAATAATAATATGAAGCAACAACATGAAAAAATGTGAGGAGTGGCAACTTCAAACGAAAAATGTCTTAAAATGTCCAGCACAGTGGAGGTTTACCGCACACTCTTCCTCTTTTATACATGGCAACAAACTTCGTCTGTCTGTCCATCAGTTTCTCAACTGTGAAAGGGGACTAAGCTAAGTTTTTAACATTAAGTTAAATTTTTTTCATACGGCCGAAAGAATATATAATTAAACAACTACGTTGTAAATTTCACCTTTAAAATTTTTCTTGTGATATCAATTCATTAATCATTTTGTTTTTTTTTCATATCAAATTTTTTTTTAGCACAAAAACATAAAATAACAATCCACGGCACAAATATTCTTGACGAAAACTTTTAAAAAATAAAATGAATTGCGAGAATAACAACTGACAGTTTTTATAGCGCTGACGGCGCGTGCAAAAGTAGAAAGTAAACCTGCTTTTGGTGTCGTATGCGTTTAATCCGTCCTACGCTTTTTGCTGTGTAACCTGTCACATAAAATTACACTGTGTTAGAAATAATAGTTTGTTTCATAATTAAACATTATCTACTTGGGGCCATATCCAAAAAAAATTCTTACTTGAGTTTTAACGTATACGTTAGTTACCAAACACATTAGCACTACCATACATTTGTTAAAAACTTTTATGCAAAAACAGTACGTTAACTTTTAAATGTAGTAAGGTATTCAATTGTTTTGTTATGGCAATGCCGTTATGTTCAGTTGTAACTTTTTGAATAGTGATGTATAAAAACTAATATTCGAAAACCGAAAAGCAAATTAAAAAAAAATATTATTATTGCATAAAATAACATATTTTTGACAAACAGTTCTTGGATTTACCTTCTTAATAAATAATGAAGATATAATATGTAGTTTATTAATGAAATTGAGAAAAAGTAATAGGGGTACTTATCTAGAATAATTGTTATTATTCGAATAACGATTTTCATTGTATTCGTTTGATTGAAAGTGCATCACTAACATAATTGTTATTTATATTTTTCTTTCAAAATTAATATTTTCAGTTTATATAAAATGGAATGTTTCAATTAATTTATGTAATAAAAATAATAATATCTTTTGTTTTAAAAATTTCCCAATATTGTGTTTTTCAAGAAAAATAATAATCGGCAAGTCAAGTCTCATTTTAACGTACAGTTAAAGTGTACTCAATTCAACTTTAAACGACTGGTAAGCTAACAATTGTTTTTGCATACAACGTTAGGAAATTTGTCTTAACAATTGCTTACCAAGCTTTGTTAAGTTTTTTTGCATACGGCCGTTGTTGTTTTAATACCTGTTAATATTAAATATAGATATACCTAGTAGCTTTGAAATATTTGTAATATGTTTTATACTGAAAATAAAATTTTTCGATTCAGTCTTTTGTACAATTAGGAAACCAAGCGTTGTTTCTCTGCTAACACACTGATTCTACTTTTTGGCAGGCGCTTAAAACGCGTTGACACGTAGAACGCTTGTTATGGACTTTCAGCTTTAACAATTGCTTAGAGTAAGATCAGACGGCGATTTTAATTGCCGAACTTTTTAGCAAGTTTCTTTTGAAATTGCTTTCTTTTGCGGCTATCTTGACTTTTGTATCATGGTCCACACACAAATACTTTTTTCGGCAATTCTTGAGCTTTCTCTACCTTTTATTTCATACAATTTACATTTTGTATCCACACACACATACACACATGAGAGAAAAGTAACCTAGCGTCTCCACAAAGCAATTTTTATTGCTAAGCTCAAGCAAAAACGTCGGCAGAAATAGCGATTGCTAATTGCTCTAGGTGGCGTAAACGTATTACTGCTTCATCACAAATACTAACAAAGTTCAACGTGAGAAGTTATATGAACAACACTGTGTTTGTTGTATGCACATCACTGTGTTTGTTATATTTGTATACCAAATTACAACAACTGACAGCTCATTGCTTAGCAATAATTGCTCAAGCAATCAGTAGAGCAATCATTGCGCAATAGGTTGCTACCTATAGCAATTTGCGGTCTACACATCGCAAATTTTATGGACGCAATCAAATTTGACAATTGCCGCAATAAATATTGCTATGTGGAGACGCTAGGTAAGGAATTGCTGAGAATTGCCGAGTACCGGTACTTACTAACCTTTGGTCAAAGCGAATTCATTACTAGGTGAACTTGACAGCTCAAGTGATTATTTTTTGCTTCTAACGTTTTTTCCAATGAAACTGTAAAATTTTTTTTCTCTCAAGAGTTTTTTGTATGATTTAGTGCAATTTCACGAAATTTGTGTGAATTTAAAAGTGAAAAGCTTATATAATCTGTGATTTTAATTGCAAAGAATTATAAAAGTTTATATAAAATGTTTTCCCTGCTGAACAATCTTAGGCGAATTTAAATTATAACACTCTCAGGAAGTTTTATAATAACAAAAATACATAGTGCTGAGTTCGCCTTCCCGCTTGCATTCATCCATGATCAAGGCGACTTTATACAGGTGAATGCAAGTGGAAAGGCGAATTCAGTACAATGTATTTTGTTATTGTAAAACATATCGTGAATGTCATAATCTAAATTCGCCTAAGATTGCTCAGCAGAGAAAAAATTTTATATAAACGTTAAATATAAGCTTTTATAATTGTTTGTAATTAAAATCACAGATTATATTAGTTTTTCACTTTTAAATTCACACAAATTTCTTGTAATTGTACTAAATCATGCAAAAAAATTTACAGATTAAAATGGCGCGAAAGAGTTTGTAAACAAAATTTGAGAGTCTCATTGGAAAAAACGCGAGAAGCAAAAAATAATCCCCTGTGCTGTTAAGTTCACCTGGTAATGAATTCGCCTTGCAACGAACATGTACAAAATTTATATGGCTCCGAAAAAGGTAAACAAAACTTTACAGAGAAAGTGCCGCCATATTAACCGAATTCGCCTGAATTCGCCGATGCATCCACCTAATAATTTACCCGAGAAATAAACAAACTTTTTAGCAAACTTTTTGTTTACCAACAAACTTTTGTTTACGTGTGCGCACGTGCTTAAATATGTATACGCATTAGTGCCACGTGGAAGTTTAACAGCCTGTTTATAAGACACGACTCGTCGATAAAAAGCGCTAACTTTGTAAGTTTTTTCTGATTTTGGTTTACAAGCCGCGACTATTGACGATTAGTATTAAAAAACGTAACATCTGTCAATTTATTTTGGTTTGTAAGACGCGAGTCATCTCACCATAAATGTCAAAATCCGCGAGTGAAGAACCATGCTCGTCAATAGAAAATGTGTAGAAATTGTTATAAATAATAAGAAATATAATAAAAATAATAATAAATAGGAAGAAAACTAGAAATGAAAATTGCAACAGAACGTTTTAAGAGTCTCTCAAATTTCTGGAGACATGAATTGAAATTGTTTTTTCGTTGCATATAAATGTTTTGTAGACATATTTACAGACATAATAAAACATACACATATACAATATAAAACTTGCAGTTAAAATATACAATTTTTGTTTGTTTATTCGTTTTTTTTCAATTAGCCTTTCCAAAAAATATTTTGTTTTATTTATTTACTTACGCATACATGTGTATGTATGTATGTGTGCCAACTGTGCCTAGAATAGGAATGCCGCTTTTTAGCTTAAAAAAAAATGTTTTGTTATGAAAAATGTAAACAGATACTATTTTTTCACATGATGGCAACAAACAAATATCATAAATGTTTGACACATACGCGAATTTACGTAAGTTGCACGACACAATCAAGTCGCGTTTTATGAACCCAATTTCTTACGTACTCGTCTATAAATTGGCTCGTCGCGAGTGAGCTAACTCGTGTCCTATAAACAGGCTGTAACTGTAGAAGAAAATGTAAACAAACAAGTTTGTTGGTTTCTTTTTTTTCATTCTTCTTGCAATTTTCAACATGCGCTTGCGTAAAATAATTGAAAATTGCAGATGCAAAGCAATTTCTTCACACATATCTCTGAAACTAATTGTCGTGCGTACCAATGGTTTTCTAATTATTCCAAAGGCTAAAATTACGCTTCTTTTGGTATAGTATTCATTACATAATAGACTTTAATTAGTGGTGTTATACCCCTTCAAAGTTTTACAAATTTGTAAGAACAACACTAACATGGGTTAGCATGTTCATTTGTAAATATTTTGAATAAAAACTGAGTCATGCATACCAATGGATTTCTGGTTATTATAAAAGATAAAATTATGCTTCTTTTGGTGCATAATTTAATGCGAAATAGACTTTAATTAGTGGTGTTATACCCCTTCGAAGTTTTACAAATTTGTAAGAACAACACTAACATGGGTTAGCATGTTCATTTGTAAATATTTTGAATAAAAACTGAGTCATGCATACCAATAGCTTTCTGATTATTTTAAAGGACAAAATTACGATTCTTTTGGTATAAGATTCGTCTCCCTGGAGACTTTTCAGGACGAGCTATACGCCTTCAAATTCTGAACAATTTGGAACTAAAACTAAGTTTTTACAAATTAATAACTAACAAAGTAAAAAGAATTTATGCATATACAATAAAACTATAAATATTTTAAATTTCATCAAAAATTCAATTAATTTATTTATTTGCAATAAAAATTATTAACCATTCATAAATTAAAAATTTCCACCCCCAAAAAATGGGAATGAAGGAAAAAGAAGAGAATGATGGGTAAAGCAATTACATAAAGTAACCAGTTTTAGCGTTTTTATAATAATGGTTAAAGCAATTGAATAAGTAAACCATTTTAGCGTTTTTAATTTGTGCTTGATAATGTACCAAACTTGGCATTATTATTGGTTCAGTATGAAATTTTAATGTATAATAAAGAAAATTTCTATCAAATAACTTTTTTAAATATATTTTAATAGCGAAATATAAAATAAAGTGATATTATAATGTCGCGTTTCATAATAAACTAACACTCATAAAAATACTACAGCACATATTGCTCATTTTCTTATATTTCATCACACAGAATTTTAGCTCTTTGTGTTTTGTTAATTTAGCAGTTTGTTAATTTGGAAATATTTTGAAAACAAAATTACGCTTCGTTTGGTGTATTATTTATTGCATAATAGACTTTAATTGGAAACTTCGAAGTTTAAAAAATTTTAATATTGGATTTTAATAATAATTGAACATTTTAATACCATACAAAAAACTATTTGATAAAAACTAACTCATGTTAGCGGGGCTTAAAAAATTTTTTAAACTTCGAAGTTTCCAACTAAAGTCTATTATGCAATAAATAATACAACAAAAATTAGAATTATTTTTAGAACACGTGCTCGCATATACAGAAAAAATTAAAAAGTTTGTCAGTGATACCAAGTTTGTTTTCTTCTCATGCGTTAATTAATTCGCCTTGCATACGAGAATATAGAATTAAACAGCTGCGTTGTAAACTTCACCTTTTAACATTTTCTTGTGGTATCAATTCATTACTTGACATAATTTTGACTTTTTATTGTGTTTAGTTTTCTAATTTTGTCTATAGTGTGTGTGGTGTTGTTAATCATTGTAGTGTATTCGACATATAGAAATATAGGAAAAAGTATATAGTATATAAGCAAATATTAATAAAAAATTTCATAACTAAAAATTTGATAAATTGTTGGTCAAACTTACAACAGAATTATTTTGTAGATTGTAATCAGACGCACAAACAAAACATTCGCATCATATTTTTATAAATATTTGTTTAAATAAATCAAATCGATACCAATGTCGGGAGGAGATGTTAATATAAAATTATCGCGTCTTCTATTAATGGCACACAAATGTAATAATTTCTATTTAAATGGTAAGTTGCGTATTATTTAATAGCAAAGTTACTATCAGTTAAAAAAAAAAAAAATTTGCTATTCCTACTTATTGATTTTAAGCTAAATTGCTATACAAAATGGGTGTGTGCAACATACATATGTACGTAAAATCACAACGTTAGCGTGTGTACACAAGGTCCTGTTAAAGGAATAATAGAAAAAAGTTGTACATACATTTTGATTAACGTAGCTAGATCACAAACACGGCGGGATGAAACGGATTTTTTAATAGACTAGAATTGAACTGATATGAGATGAGTATTTCCAAATTATAGTCAACGATGAGTCAGATTAATCCGTGTGTATTTGATTAGCAAACACCGAGGAACAAATCTAGTTTACTAACGCAGCTTCAAATAAAATAAAAAGTAGATAGGGTGATAGAAAATTGAAAAATAATAAGAAAATGTTAAATGACAATATTGGCGGAAACGCTTAGTTTCCGAGTTAAGGACCGAAGACGTTTTCATACAGCTGCGTTGGTAAACTATGTAAATTCAAGCCGTACATACAAATTTTGCGATAGCTATTTTATATCCGTACATACAAGGCAGCTTTATATTATTGTTTGCAGTTTATAGCAGAATGGTACATACTGTCTTTTATAGAGTTATAGAAATTTGAAATGGAATAAAAAATACAATTGTTTAAGTGAGCACGCGTTTCTTGTCAACGTCAATTGTGAATAACAAAAAATTTTTCAAAGGAAGTTTTAATTGTAAAACGTCAAAAAGCAAATAACATAAATAAACAAATAAAGGAATAAAAGAATTTTTGTAAATATGGGCAAAGAACATACTGATCTGTATTCGTTTTTAAAAGATTTCATGGCTGGTGGTGTATCTGCAGCTGTTGCAAAAACGGCTGTTGCCCCTATAGAGCGAGTAAAGCTGCTTTTGCAAGTCCAGCATGTATCGACTCAGCTAAGCGAAGCTCAACGCTATAAAGGGATTATTGACTGCTTTATCCATTTACCAAAAGAACAGGGAGTTCTTTCGTTCTGGCGTGGAAATTTGGCTAACGTTATGCAATATTTTCCAGCACAAGCAGTAAATTTTGCGGTTAAAGATAGATACAAACAATTATTTTTCAAAGGTATTGATAAGAATGAACATTTCTGGACATATTTTATTGGAAATTTATCATCTGGTGGTGCCGCCGGTACTACCTCCCAATTTTTTGTTTATCCATTAGATTTTGCTCGGACTCGGCTCGCTGCAGACGTTGGCAAAGGGGCAGATGAACGTCAATTCAAGGGTGTGGGCGATTGCATACGAAAAATTTATAGGAGTGATGGACTTAAGGGGTTATATCGCGGCTTTGGTTTATCAGCGCCAGGTATGGTGATCTATACTGCTACTTATTTTGGTTTTTACGATACCTGCCGCGACTTTCTCGCAAATCCGAAGACTACGCCTTTTTACATAAGTTGGGCCATAGCTCAAGTGGTAACAACTTCTGCTGGAATAATAACATACCCATTTGATACGGTCCGTCGTAGAATGATGATGCAATCGGGTTTGCCAAAAGAAAAAATAGTTTATAAGAACACGGCACACTGTTGGGCAGTTATCTTAAAGACTGAAGGCTTAAAAGCATTTTTCAAAGGAGGTCTGACAAATGTAATTCGTAGTGTTGGGGGCGCTTTGGTTTTAGCTTTCTATGATGAGATCCAAAAGTACTTGATTTAATACTTTGTTTTGTTAAAAATATTTTTTTTTTAATAATTTTTCTTGGCATATGGCCGCTATAGCTGGTTCGGACGTAGTCTAATCTGGGGGTTCAATTTTCGATGACATTTGTAGCCGGCAAAAACGAGGCGAATGTCCTTCAAATGATCAATTTGAACTTTCCTTTTTTTGATTTGGAAAGCCATTAAAGAATAATTTCATACAAAATCCCAATTATTCGACTTTTTCGGAGGGATTTTCAAAAAATTTCTTCCGAAAAGACCTTCTCCTCAAAAATACGAACAACTGACTACAAATTTTACAGAAATCGTCCCAGCCATTCTATATATACATATATATTTATTAGATTTAAAAATAAATTGATAAACCTAATACTAATTGTCTGGAGCACTGGCTACATAGGCCATCGGCTCTAGGTGTTAAAATATATGTATGTAAATCTATATATACAGTATATAATACATTTGTTTTAGATGATGGTTCCAGTATGAATTATAAAATAATATATCTTCTTTATATTCTCTTGTGTAGGAAATTCGAGTAGTTTCACTGGGTATTTACTCCAAAAGAGTCAGTACTGAGCGTCTAGAAGAGCTCAGAACGAAAAAACACGTCAAATTAGGTAAAATGTGAAGGTTTTTCTCAAAAGTTTCTTCGACTGTAATGGCGTGGTGCATTGTAGATTGTAATCAGACGCACAAACAAAACATTCCCATCATATTTTTATAAATATTTGTTTAAATAAATCAAATCGATACCAATGTCGGGAGGAGATGTTAATATAAAATTATCGCGTCTTCTATTAATGGCACACAAATTTAATAATTTCTATTTAAATGGTAAGTTGCGTATTATTTAATAGCAAAGTTACTATCAGTTAAAAAAAAAAATTTGCATTTATTATTGATTTTAAGCTAAATTGCTATACAAAATGGGTGTGTGCAACATACATATGTACGTAAAATCACAACGTTAGCGTGTGTACACAAGGTCCTGTTAAAGGAATAATAGAAAAAAGTTGTACATACATTTTGATTAACGTAGCTAGATCACAAACACGGCGGGATGAAACGGATTTTTTAATAGACTAGAATTGAACTGATATGAGATGAGTATTTCCAAATTATAGTCAACGATGAGTCAGATTAATCCGTGTGTATTTGATTAGCAAACACCGAGGAACAAATCTAGTTTACTAACGCAGCTTCAAATAAAATAAAAAGTAGATAGGGTGATAGAAAATTGAAAAATAATAAGAAAATGTTAAATGACAATATTGGCGGAAACGCTTAGTTTCCGAGTTAAGGACCGAAGACGTTTTCATACAGCTGCGTTGGTAAACTATGTAAATTCAAGCCGTACATACAAATTTTGCGATAGCTATTTTATATCCGTACATACAAGGCAGCTTTATATTATTGTTTGCAGTTTATAGCAGAATGGTACATACTGTCTTTTATAGAGTTATAGAAATTTGAAATGGAATAAAAAATACAATTGTTTAAGTGAGCACGCGTTTCTTGTCAACGTCAATTGTGAATAACAAAAAATTTTTCAAAGGAAGTTTTAATTGTAAAACGTCAAAAAGCAAATAACATAAATAAACAAATAAAGGAATAAAAGAATTTTTGTAAATATGGGCAAAGAACATACTGATCTGTATTCGTTTTTAAAAGATTTCATGGCTGGTGGTGTATCTGCAGCTGTTGCAAAAACGGCTGTTGCCCCTATAGAGCGAGTAAAGCTGCTTTTGCAAGTCCAGCATGTATCGACTCAGCTAAGCGAAGCTCAACGCTATAAAGGGATTATTGACTGCTTTATCCATTTACCAAAAGAACAGGGAGTTCTTTCGTTCTGGCGTGGAAATTTGGCTAACGTTATGCAATATTTTCCAGCACAAGCAGTAAATTTTGCGGTTAAAGATAGATACAAACAATTATTTTTCAAAGGTATTGATAAGAATGAACATTTCTGGACATATTTTATTGGCAATTTAGCATCTGGTGGTGCCGCCGGTACTACATCCCAATTTTTTGTTTATCCATTAGATTTTGCTCGGACTCGGCTCGCTGCAGACGTTGGCAAAGGGGCAGATGAACGTCAATTCAAGGGTGTGGGCGATTGCATACGAAAAATTTATAGGAGTGATGGACTTAAGGGGTTATATCGCGGCTTTGGTTTATCAGCGCCAGGTATGGTGATCTATACTGCTACTTATTTTGGTTTTTACGATACCTGCCGCGACTTTCTCGCAAATCCGAAGACTACGCCTTTTTACATAAGTTGGGCCATAGCTCAAGTGGTAACAACTTCTGCTGGAATAATAACATACCCATTTGATACGGTCCGTCGTAGAATGATGATGCAATCGGGTTTGCCAAAAGAAAAAATAGTTTATAAGAACACGGCACACTGTTGGGCAGTTATCTTAAAGACTGAAGGCTTAAAAGCATTTTTCAAAGGAGGTCTGACAAATGTAATTCGTAGTGTTGGGGGCGCTTTGGTTTTAGCTTTCTATGATGAGATCCAAAAGTACTTGATTTAATACTTTGTTTTGTTAAAAATATTTTTTTTTTAATAATTTTTCTTGGCATATGGCCGCTATAGCTGGTTCGGACGTAGTCTAATCTGGGGGTTCAATTTTCGATGACATTTGTAGCCGGCAAAAACGAGGCGAATGTCCTTCAAATGATCAATTTGAACTTTCCTTTTTTTGATTTGGAAAGCCATTAAAGAATAATTTCATACAAAATCCCAATTATTCGACTTTTTCGGAGGGATTTTCAAAAAATTTCTTCCGAAAAGACCTTCTCCTCAAAAATACGAACAACTGACTACAAATTTTACAGAAATCGTCCCAGCCATTCTATATATACATATATATTTATTAGATTTAAAAATAAATTGATAAACCTAATACTAATTGTCTGGAGCACTGGCTACATAGGCCATCGGCTCTAGGTGTTAAAATATATGTATGTAAATCTATATATACAGTATATAATACATTTGTTTTAGATGATGGTTCCAGTATGAATTATAAAATAATATATCTTCTTTATATTCTCTTGTGTAGGAAATTCGAGTAGTTTCACTGGGTATTTACTCCAAAAGAGTCAGTACTGAGCGTCTAGAAGAGCTCAGAACGAAAAAACACGTCAAATTAGGTAAAATGTGAAGGTTTTTCTCAAAAGTTTCTTCGACTGTAATGGCGTGGTGCATTGTAGATTGTAATCAGACGCACAAACAAAACATTCCCATCATATTTTTATAAATATTTGTTTAAATAAATCAAATCGATACCAATGTCGGGAGGAGATGTTAATATAAAATTATCGCGTCTTCTATTAATGGCACACAAATTTAATAATTTCTATTTAAATGGTAAGTTGCGTATTATTTAATAGCAAAGTTACTATCAGTTAAAAAAAAAAATTTGCATTTATTATTGATTTTAAGCTAAATTGCTATACAAAATGGGTGTGTGCAACATACATATGTACGTAAAATCACAACGTTAGCGTGTGTACACAAGGTCCTGTTAAAGGAATAATAGAAAAAAGTTGTACATACATTTTGATTAACGTAGCTAGATCACAAACACGGCGGGATGAAACGGATTTTTTAATAGACTAGAATTGAACTGATATGAGATGAGTATTTCCAAATTATAGTCAACGATGAGTCAGATTAATCCGTGTGTATTTGATTAGCAAACACCGAGGAACAAATCTAGTTTACTAACGCAGCTTCAAATAAAATAAAAAGTAGATAGGGTGATAGAAAATTGAAAAATAATAAGAAAATGTTAAATGACAATATTGGCGGAAACGCTTAGTTTCCGAGTTAAGGACCGAAGACGTTTTCATACAGCTGCGTTGGTAAACTATGTAAATTCAAGCCGTACATACAAATTTTGCGATAGCTATTTTATATCCGTACATACAAGGCAGCTTTATATTATTGTTTGCAGTTTATAGCAGAATGGTACATACTGTCTTTTATAGAGTTATAGAAATTTGAAATGGAATAAAAAATACAATTGTTTAAGTGAGCACGCGTTTCTTGTCAACGTCAATTGTGAATAACAAAAAATTTTTCAAAGGAAGTTTTAATTGTAAAACGTCAAAAAGCAAATAACATAAATAAACAAATAAAGGAATAAAAGAATTTTTGTAAATATGGGCAAAGAACATACTGATCTGTATTCGTTTTTAAAAGATTTCATGGCTGGTGGTGTATCTGCAGCTGTTGCAAAAACGGCTGTTGCCCCTATAGAGCGAGTAAAGCTGCTTTTGCAAGTCCAGCATGTATCGACTCAGCTAAGCGAAGCTCAACGCTATAAAGGGATTATTGACTGCTTTATCCATTTACCAAAAGAACAGGGAGTTCTTTCGTTCTGGCGTGGAAATTTGGCTAACGTTATGCAATATTTTCCAGCACAAGCAGTAAATTTTGCGGTTAAAGATAGATACAAACAATTATTTTTCAAAGGTATTGATAAGAATGAACATTTCTGGACATATTTTATTGGCAATTTAGCATCTGGTGGTGCCGCCGGTACTACATCCCAATTTTTTGTTTATCCATTAGATTTTGCTCGGACTCGGCTCGCTGCAGACGTTGGCAAAGGGGCAGATGAACGTCAATTCAAGGGTGTGGGCGATTGCATACGAAAAATTTATAGGAGTGATGGACTTAAGGGGTTATATCGCGGCTTTGGTTTATCAGCGCCAGGTATGGTGATCTATACTGCTACTTATTTTGGTTTTTACGATACCTGCCGCGACTTTCTCGCAAATCCGAAGACTACGCCTTTTTACATAAGTTGGGCCATAGCTCAAGTGGTAACAACTTCTGCTGGAATAATAACATACCCATTTGATACGGTCCGTCGTAGAATGATGATGCAATCGGGTTTGCCAAAAGAAAAAATAGTTTATAAGAACACGGCACACTGTTGGGCAGTTATCTTAAAGACTGAAGGCTTAAAAGCATTTTTCAAAGGAGGTCTGACAAATGTAATTCGTAGTGTTGGGGGCGCTTTGGTTTTAGCTTTCTATGATGAGATCCAAAAGTACTTGATTTAATACTTTGTTTTGTTAAAAATATTTTTTTTTTAATAATTTTTCTTGGCATATGGCCGCTATAGCTGGTTCGGACGTAGTCTAATCTGGGGGTTCAATTTTCGATGACATTTGTAGCCGGCAAAAACGAGGCGAATGTCCTTCAAATGATCAATTTGAACTTTCCTTTTTTTGATTTGGAAAGCCATTAAAGAATAATTTCATACAAAATCCCAATTATTCGACTTTTTCGGAGGGATTTTCAAAAAATTTCTTCCGAAAAGACCTTCTCCTCAAAAATACGAACAACTGACTACAAATTTTACAGAAATCGTCCCAGCCATTCTATATATACATATATATTTATTAGATTTAAAAATAAATTGATAAACCTAATACTAATTGTCTGGAGCACTGGCTACATAGGCCATCGGCTCTAGGTGTTAAAATATATGTATGTAAATCTATATATACAGTATATAATACATTTGTTTTAGATGATGGTTCCAGTATGAATTATAAAATAATATATCTTCTTTATATTCTCTTGTGTAGGAAATTCGAGTAGTTTCACTGGGTATTTACTCCAAAAGAGTCAGTACTGAGCGTCTAGAAGAGCTCAGAACGAAAAAACACGTCAAATTAGGTAAAATGTGAAGGTTTTTCTCAAAAGTTTCTTCGACTGTAATGGCGTGGTGCATTGTAGATTGTAATCAGACGCACAAACAAAACATTCCCATCATATTTTTATAAATATTTGTTTAAATAAATCAAATCGATACCAATGTCGGGAGGAGATGTTAATATAAAATTATCGCGTCTTCTATTAATGGCACACAAATTTAATAATTTCTATTTAAATGGTAAGTTGCGTATTATTTAATAGCAAAGTTACTATCAGTTAAAAAAAAAAATTTGCATTTATTATTGATTTTAAGCTAAATTGCTATACAAAATGGGTGTGTGCAACATACATATGTACGTAAAATCACAACGTTAGCGTGTGTACACAAGGTCCTGTTAAAGGAATAATAGAAAAAAGTTGTACATACATTTTGATTAACGTAGCTAGATCACAAACACGGCGGGATGAAACGGATTTTTTAATAGACTAGAATTGAACTGATATGAGATGAGTATTTCCAAATTATAGTCAACGATGAGTCAGATTAATCCGTGTGTATTTGATTAGCAAACACCGAGGAACAAATCTAGTTTACTAACGCAGCTTCAAATAAAATAAAAAGTAGATAGGGTGATAGAAAATTGAAAAATAATAAGAAAATGTTAAATGACGGAAACGCTTAGTTTCCGAGTTAAGGACCGAAGACGTTTTCATACAGCTGCGTTGGTAAACTATGTAAATTCAAGCCGTACATACAAATTTTGCGATAGCTATTTTATATCCGTACATACAAGGCAGCTTTATATTATTGTTTGCAGTTTATAGCAGAATGGTACATACTGTCTTTTATAGAGTTATAGAAATTTGAAATGGAATAAAAAATACAATTGTTTAAGTGAGCACGCGTTTCTTGTCAACGTCAATTGTGAATAACAAAAAATTTTTCAAAGGAAGTTTTAATTGTAAAACGTCAAAAAGCAAATAACATAAATAAACAAATAAAGGAATAAAAGAATTTTTGTAAATATGGGCAAAGAACATACTGATCTGTATTCGTTTTTAAAAGATTTCATGGCTGGTGGTGTATCTGCAGCTGTTGCAAAAACGGCTGTTGCCCCTATAGAGCGAGTAAAGCTGCTTTTGCAAGTCCAGCATGTATCGACTCAGCTAAGCGAAGCTCAACGCTATAAAGGGATTATTGACTGCTTTATCCATTTACCAAAAGAACAGGGAGTTCTTTCGTTCTGGCGTGGAAATTTGGCTAACGTTATGCAATATTTTCCAGCACAAGCAGTAAATTTTGCGGTTAAAGATAGATACAAACAATTATTTTTCAAAGGTATTGATAAGAATGAACATTTCTGGACATATTTTATTGGCAATTTAGCATCTGGTGGTGCCGCCGGTACTACATCCCAATTTTTTGTTTATCCATTAGATTTTGCTCGGACTCGGCTCGCTGCAGACGTTGGCAAAGGGGCAGATGAACGTCAATTCAAGGGTGTGGGCGATTGCATACGAAAAATTTATAGGAGTGATGGACTTAAGGGGTTATATCGCGGCTTTGGTTTATCAGCGCCAGGTATGGTGATCTATACTGCTACTTATTTTGGTTTTTACGATACCTGCCGCGACTTTCTCGCAAATCCGAAGACTACGCCTTTTTACATAAGTTGGGCCATAGCTCAAGTGGTAACAACTTCTGCTGGAATAATAACATACCCATTTGATACGGTCCGTCGTAGAATGATGATGCAATCGGGTTTGCCAAAAGAAAAAATAGTTTATAAGAACACGGCACACTGTTGGGCAGTTATCTTAAAGACTGAAGGCTTAAAAGCATTTTTCAAAGGAGGTCTGACAAATGTAATTCGTAGTGTTGGGGGCGCTTTGGTTTTAGCTTTCTATGATGAGATCCAAAAGTACTTGATTTAATACTTTGTTTTGTTAAAAATATTTTTTTTTTAATAATTTTTCTTGGCATATGGCCGCTATAGCTGGTTCGGACGTAGTCTAATCTGGGGGTTCAATTTTCGATGACATTTGTAGCCGGCAAAAACGAGGCGAATGTCCTTCAAATGATCAATTTGAACTTTCCTTTTTTTGATTTGGAAAGCCATTAAAGAATAATTTCATACAAAATCCCAATTATTCGACTTTTTCGGAGGGATTTTCAAAAAATTTCTTCCGAAAAGACCTTCTCCTCAAAAATACGAACAACTGACTACAAATTTTACAGAAATCGTCCCAGCCATTCTATATATACATATATATTTATTAGATTTAAAAATAAATTGATAAACCTAATACTAATTGTCTGGAGCACTGGCTACATAGGCCATCGGCTCTAGGTGTTAAAATATATGTATGTAAATCTATATATACAGTATATAATACATTTGTTTTAGATGATGGTTCCAGTATGAATTATAAAATAATATATCTTCTTTATATTCTCTTGTGTAGGAAATTCGAGTAGTTTCACTGGGTATTTACTCCAAAAGAGTCAGTACTGAGCGTCTAGAAGAGCTCAGAACGAAAAAACACGTCAAATTAGGTAAAATGTGAAGGTTTTTCTCAAAAGTTTCTTCGACTGTAATGGCGTGGTGCATTGTAGATTGTAATCAGACGCACAAACAAAACATTCCCATCATATTTTTATAAATATTTGTTTAAATAAATCAAATCGATACCAATGTCGGGAGGAGATGTTAATATAAAATTATCGCGTCTTCTATTAATGGCACACAAATTTAATAATTTCTATTTAAATGGTAAGTTGCGTATTATTTAATAGCAAAGTTACTATCAGTTAAAAAAAAAATTTGCATTTATTATTGATTTTAAGCTAAATTGCTATACAAAATGGGTGTGTGCAACATACATATGTACGTAAAATCACAACGTTAGCGTGTGTACACAAGGTCCTGTTAAAGGAATAATAGAAAAAAGTTGTACATACATTTTGATTAACGTAGCTAGATCACAAACACGGCGGGATGAAACGGATTTTTTAATAGACTAGAATTGAACTGATATGAGATGAGTATTTCCAAATTATAGTCAACGATGAGTCAGATTAATCCGTGTGTATTTGATTAGCAAACACCGAGGAACAAATCTAGTTTACTAACGCAGCTTCAAATAAAATAAAAAGTAGATAGGGTGATAGAAAATTGAAAAATAATAAGAAAATGTTAAATGACAATATTGGCGGAAACGCTTAGTTTCCGAGTTAAGGACCGAAGACGTTTTCATACAGCTGCGTTGGTAAACTATGTAAATTCAAGCCGTACATACAAATTTTGCGATAGCTATTTTATATCCGTACATACAAGGCAGCTTTATATTATTGTTTGCAGTTTATAGCAGAATGGTACATACTGTCTTTTATAGAGTTATAGAAATTTGAAATGGAATAAAAAATACAATTGTTTAAGTGAGCACGCGTTTCTTGTCAACGTCAATTGTGAATAACAAAAAATTTTTCAAAGGAAGTTTTAATTGTAAAACGTCAAAAAGCAAATAACATAAATAAACAAATAAAGGAATAAAAGAATTTTTGTAAATATGGGCAAAGAACATACTGATCTGTATTCGTTTTTAAAAGATTTCATGGCTGGTGGTGTATCTGCAGCTGTTGCAAAAACGGCTGTTGCCCCTATAGAGCGAGTAAAGCTGCTTTTGCAAGTCCAGCATGTATCGACTCAGCTAAGCGAAGCTCAACGCTATAAAGGGATTATTGACTGCTTTATCCATTTACCAAAAGAACAGGGAGTTCTTTCGTTCTGGCGTGGAAATTTGGCTAACGTTATGCAATATTTTCCAGCACAAGCAGTAAATTTTGCGGTTAAAGATAGATACAAACAATTATTTTTCAAAGGTATTGATAAGAATGAACATTTCTGGACATATTTTATTGGCAATTTAGCATCTGGTGGTGCCGCCGGTACTACATCCCAATTTTTTGTTTATCCATTAGATTTTGCTCGGACTCGGCTCGCTGCAGACGTTGGCAAAGGGGCAGATGAACGTCAATTCAAGGGTGTGGGCGATTGCATACGAAAAATTTATAGGAGTGATGGACTTAAGGGGTTATATCGCGGCTTTGGTTTATCAGCGCCAGGTATGGTGATCTATACTGCTACTTATTTTGGTTTTTACGATACCTGCCGCGACTTTCTCGCAAATCCGAAGACTACGCCTTTTTACATAAGTTGGGCCATAGCTCAAGTGGTAACAACTTCTGCTGGAATAATAACATACCCATTTGATACGGTCCGTCGTAGAATGATGATGCAATCGGGTTTGCCAAAAGAAAAAATAGTTTATAAGAACACGGCACACTGTTGGGCAGTTATCTTAAAGACTGAAGGCTTAAAAGCATTTTTCAAAGGAGGTCTGACAAATGTAATTCGTAGTGTTGGGGGCGCTTTGGTTTTAGCTTTCTATGATGAGATCCAAAAGTACTTGATTTAATACTTTGTTTTGTTAAAAATATTTTTTTTTTAATAATTTTTCTTGGCATATGGCCGCTATAGCTGGTTCGGACGTAGTCTAATCTGGGGGTTCAATTTTCGATGACATTTGTAGCCGGCAAAAACGAGGCGAATGTCCTTCAAATGATCAATTTGAACTTTCCTTTTTTTGATTTGGAAAGCCATTAAAGAATAATTTCATACAAAATCCCAATTATTCGACTTTTTCGGAGGGATTTTCAAAAAATTTCTTCCGAAAAGACCTTCTCCTCAAAAATACGAACAACTGACTACAAATTTTACAGAAATCGTCCCAGCCATTCTATATATACATATATATTTATTAGATTTAAAAATAAATTGATAAACCTAATACTAATTGTCTGGAGCACTGGCTACATAGGCCATCGGCTCTAGGTGTTAAAATATATGTATGTAAATCTATATATACAGTATATAATACATTTGTTTTAGATGATGGTTCCAGTATGAATTATAAAATAATATATCTTCTTTATATTCTCTTGTGTAGGAAATTCGAGTAGTTTCACTGGGTATTTACTCCAAAAGAGTCAGTACTGAGCGTCTAGAAGAGCTCAGAACGAAAAAACACGTCAAATTAGGTAAAATGTGAAGGTTTTTCTCAAAAGTTTCTTCGACTGTAATGGCGTGGTGCATTGTAGATTGTAATCAGACGCACAAACAAAACATTCCCATCATATTTTTATAAATATTTGTTTAAATAAATCAAATCGATACCAATGTCGGGAGGAGATGTTAATATAAAATTATCGCGTCTTCTATTAATGGCACACAAATTTAATAATTTCTATTTAAATGGTAAGTTGCGTATTATTTAATAGCAAAGTTACTATCAGTTAAAAAAAAAAATTTGCATTTATTATTGATTTTAAGCTAAATTGCTATACAAAATGGGTGTGTGCAACATACATATGTACGTAAAATCACAACGTTAGCGTGTGTACACAAGGTCCTGTTAAAGGAATAATAGAAAAAAGTTGTACATACATTTTGATTAACGTAGCTAGATCACAAACACGGCGGGATGAAACGGATTTTTTAATAGACTAGAATTGAACTGATATGAGATGAGTATTTCCAAATTATAGTCAACGATGAGTCAGATTAATCCGTGTGTATTTGATTAGCAAACACCGAGGAACAAATCTAGTTTACTAACGCAGCTTCAAATAAAATAAAAAGTAGATAGGGTGATAGAAAATTGAAAAATAATAAGAAAATGTTAAATGACAATATTGGCGGAAACGCTTAGTTTCCGAGTTAAGGACCGAAGACGTTTTCATACAGCTGCGTTGGTAAACTATGTAAATTCAAGCCGTACATACAAATTTTGCGATAGCTATTTTATATCCGTACATACAAGGCAGCTTTATATTATTGTTTGCAGTTTATAGCAGAATGGTACATACTGTCTTTTATAGAGTTATAGAAATTTGAAATGGAATAAAAAATACAATTGTTTAAGTGAGCACGCGTTTCTTGTCAACGTCAATTGTGAATAACAAAAAATTTTTCAAAGGAAGTTTTAATTGTAAAACGTCAAAAAGCAAATAACATAAATAAACAAATAAAGGAATAAAAGAATTTTTGTAAATATGGGCAAAGAACATACTGATCTGTATTCGTTTTTAAAAGATTTCATGGCTGGTGGTGTATCTGCAGCTGTTGCAAAAACGGCTGTTGCCCCTATAGAGCGAGTAAAGCTGCTTTTGCAAGTCCAGCATGTATCGACTCAGCTAAGCGAAGCTCAACGCTATAAAGGGATTATTGACTGCTTTATCCATTTACCAAAAGAACAGGGAGTTCTTTCGTTCTGGCGTGGAAATTTGGCTAACGTTATGCAATATTTTCCAGCACAAGCAGTAAATTTTGCGGTTAAAGATAGATACAAACAATTATTTTTCAAAGGTATTGATAAGAATGAACATTTCTGGACATATTTTATTGGCAATTTAGCATCTGGTGGTGCCGCCGGTACTACATCCCAATTTTTTGTTTATCCATTAGATTTTGCTCGGACTCGGCTCGCTGCAGACGTTGGCAAAGGGGCAGATGAACGTCAATTCAAGGGTGTGGGCGATTGCATACGAAAAATTTATAGGAGTGATGGACTTAAGGGGTTATATCGCGGCTTTGGTTTATCAGCGCCAGGTATGGTGATCTATACTGCTACTTATTTTGGTTTTTACGATACCTGCCGCGACTTTCTCGCAAATCCGAAGACTACGCCTTTTTACATAAGTTGGGCCATAGCTCAAGTGGTAACAACTTCTGCTGGAATAATAACATACCCATTTGATACGGTCCGTCGTAGAATGATGATGCAATCGGGTTTGCCAAAAGAAAAAATAGTTTATAAGAACACGGCACACTGTTGGGCAGTTATCTTAAAGACTGAAGGCTTAAAAGCATTTTTCAAAGGAGGTCTGACAAATGTAATTCGTAGTGTTGGGGGCGCTTTGGTTTTAGCTTTCTATGATGAGATCCAAAAGTACTTGATTTAATACTTTGTTTTGTTAAAAATATTTTTTTTTAAATAATTTTTCTTGGCATATGGCCGCTATAGCTGGTTCGGACGTAGTCTAATCTGGGGGTTCAATTTTCGATGACATTTGTAGCCGGCAAAAACGAGGCGAATGTCCTTCAAATGATCAATTTGAACTTTCCTTTTTTTGATTTGGAAAGCCATTAAAGAATAATTTCATACAAAATCCCAATTATTCGACTTTTTCGGAGGGATTTTCAAAAAATTTCTTCCGAAAAGACCTTCTCCTCAAAAATACGAACAACTGACTACAAATTTTACAGAAATCGTCCCAGCCATTCTATATATACATATATATTTATTAGATTTAAAAATAAATTGATAAACCTAATACTAATTGTCTGGAGCACTGGCTACATAGGTCATCGGCTCTAGGTGTTAAAATATATGTATGTAAATCTATATATACAGTATATAATACATTTGTTTTAGATGATGGTTCCAGTATGAATTATAAAATAATATATCTTCTTTATATTCTCTTGTGTAGGAAATTCGAGTAGTTTCACTGGGTATTTACTCCAAAAGAGTCAGTACTGAGCGTCTAGAAGAGCTCAGAACGAAAAAACACGTCAAATTAGGTAAAATGTGAAGGTTTTTCTCAAAAGTTTCTTCGACTGTAATGGCGTGGTGCATTGTAGATTGTAATCAGACGCACAAACAAAACATTCCCATCATATTTTTATAAATATTTGTTTAAATAAATCAAATCGATACCAATGTCGGGAGGAGATGTTAATATAAAATTATCGCGTCTTCTATTAATGGCACACAAATTTAATAATTTCTATTTAAATGGTAAGTTGCGTATTATTTAATAGCAAAGTTACTATCAGTTAAAAAAAAAAATTTGCATTTATTATTGATTTTAAGCTAAATTGCTATACAAAATGGGTGTGTGCAACATACATATGTACGTAAAATCACAACGTTAGCGTGTGTACACAAGGTCCTGTTAAAGGAATAATAGAAAAAAGTTGTACATACATTTTGATTAACGTAGCTAGATCACAAACACGGCGGGATGAAACGGATTTTTTAATAGACTAGAATTGAACTGATATGAGATGAGTATTTCCAAATTATAGTCAACGATGAGTCAGATTAATCCGTGTGTATTTGATTAGCAAACACCGAGGAACAAATCTAGTTTACTAACGCAGCTTCAAATAAAATAAAAAGTAGATAGGGTGATAGAAAATTGAAAAATAATAAGAAAATGTTAAATGACAATATTGGCGGAAACGCTTAGTTTCCGAGTTAAGGACCGAAGACGTTTTCATACAGCTGCGTTGGTAAACTATGTAAATTCGAGCCGTACATACAAATTTTGCGATAGCTATTTTATATCCGTACATACAAGGCAGCTTTATATTATTGTTTGCAGTTTATAGCAGAATGGTACATACTGTCTTTTATAGAGTTATAGAAATTTGAAATGGAATAAAAAATACAATTGTTTAAGTGAGCACGCGTTTCTTGTCAACGTCAATTGTGAATAACAAAAAATTTTTCAAAGGAAGTTTTAATTGTAAAACGTCAAAAAGCAAATAACATAAATAAACAAATAAAGGAATAAAAGAATTTTTGTAAATATGGGCAAAGAACATACTGATCTGTATTCGTTTTTAAAAGATTTCATGGCTGGTGGTGTATCTGCAGCTGTTGCAAAAACGGCTGTTGCCCCTATAGAGCGAGTAAAGCTGCTTTTGCAAGTCCAGCATGTATCGACTCAGCTAAGCGAAGCTCAACGCTATAAAGGGATTATTGACTGCTTTATCCATTTACCAAAAGAACAGGGAGTTCTTTCGTTCTGGCGTGGAAATTTGGCTAACGTTATGCAATATTTTCCAGCACAAGCAGTAAATTTTGCGGTTAAAGATAGATACAAACAATTATTTTTCAAAGGTATTGATAAGAATGAACATTTCTGGACATATTTTATTGGCAATTTAGCATCTGGTGGTGCCGCCGGTACTACATCCCAATTTTTTGTTTATCCGTTAGATTTTGCTCGGACTCGGCTCGCTGCAGACGTTGGCAAAGGGGCAGATGAACGTCAATTCAAGGGTGTGGGCGATTGCATACGAAAAATTTATAGGAGTGATGGACTTAAGGGGTTATATCGCGGCTTTGGTTTATCAGCGCCAGGTATGGTGATCTATACTGCTACTTATTTTGGTTTTTACGATACCTGCCGCGACTTTCTCGCAAATCCGAAGACTACGCCTTTTTACATAAGTTGGGCCATAGCTCAAGTGGTAACAACTTCTGCTGGAATAATAACATACCCATTTGATACGGTCCGTCGTAGAATGATGATGCAATCGGGTTTGCCAAAAGAAAAAATAGTTTATAAGAACACGGCACACTGTTGGGCAGTTATCTTAAAGACTGAAGGCTTAAAAGCATTTTTCAAAGGAGGTCTGACAAATGTAATTCGTAGTGTTGGGGGCGCTTTGGTTTTAGCTTTCTATGATGAGATCCAAAAGTACTTGATTTAATACTTTGTTTTGTTAAAAATATTTTTTTTTTTAATAATTTTTCTTGGCATATGGCCGCTATAGCTGGTTCGGACGTAGTCTAATCTGGGGGTTCAATTTTCGATGACATTTGTAGCCGGCAAAAACGAGGCGAATGTCCTTCAAATGATCAATTTGAACTTTCCTTTTTTTGATTTGGAAAGCCATTAAAGAATAATTTCATACAAAATCCCAATTATTCGACTTTTTCGGAGGGATTTTCAAAAAATTTCTTCCGAAAAGACCTTCTCCTCAAAAATACGAACAACTGACTACAAATTTTACAGAAATCGTCCCAGCCATTCTATATATACATATATATTTATTAGATTTAAAAATAAATTGATAAACCTAATACTAATTGTCTGGAGCACTGGCTACATAGGCCATCGGCTCTAGGTGTTAAAATATATGTATGTAAATCTATATATACAGTATATAATAAATACATTTGTTTTAGATGATGGTTCCAGTATGAATTATAAAATAATATATCTTCTTTATATTCTCTTGTGTAGGAAATTCGAGTAGTTTCACTGGGTATTTACTCCAAAAGAGTCAGTACTGAGCGTCTAGAAGAGCTCAGAACGAAAAAACACGTCAAATTAGGTAAAATGTGAAGGTTTTTCTCAAAAGTTTCTTCGACTGTAATGGCGTGGTGCATTGTAGATTGTAATCAGACGCACAAACAAAACATTCCCATCATATTTTTATAAATATTTGTTTAAATAAATCAAATCGATACCAATGTCGGGAGGAGATGTTAATATAAAATTATCGCGTCTTCTATTAATGGCACACAAATTTAATAATTTCTATTTAAATGGTAAGTTGCGTATTATTTAATAGCAAAGTTACTATCAGTTAAAAAAAAAAATTTGCATTTATTATTGATTTTAAGCTAAATTGCTATACAAAATGGGTGTGTGCAACATACATATGTACGTAAAATCACAACGTTAGCGTGTGTACACAAGGTCCTGTTAAAGGAATAATAGAAAAAAGTTGTACATACATTTTGATTAACGTAGCTAGATCACAAACACGGCGGGATGAAACGGATTTTTTAATAGACTAGAATTGAACTGATATGAGATGAGTATTTCCAAATTATAGTCAACGATGAGTCAGATTAATCCGTGTGTATTTGATTAGCAAACACCGAGGAACAAATCTAGTTTACTAACGCAGCTTCAAATAAAATAAAAAGTAGATAGGGTGATAGAAAATTGAAAAATAATAAGAAAATGTTAAATGACAATATTGGCGGAAACGCTTAGTTTCCGAGTTAAGGACCGAAGACGTTTTCATACAGCTGCGTTGGTAAACTATGTAAATTCGAGCCGTACATACAAATTTTGCGATAGCTATTTTATATCCGTACATACAAGGCAGCTTTATATTATTGTTTGCAGTTTATAGCAGAATGGTACATACTGTCTTTTATAGAGTTATAGAAATTTGAAATGGAATAAAAAATACAATTGTTTAAGTGAGCACGCGTTTCTTGTCAACGTCAATTGTGAATAACAAAAAATTTTTCAAAGGAAGTTTTAATTGTAAAACGTCAAAAAGCAAATAACATAAATAAACAAATAAAGGAATAAAAGAATTTTTGTAAATATGGGCAAAGAACATACTGATCTGTATTCGTTTTTAAAAGATTTCATGGCTGGTGGTGTATCTGCAGCTGTTGCAAAAACGGCTGTTGCCCCTATAGAGCGAGTAAAGCTGCTTTTGCAAGTCCAGCATGTATCGACTCAGCTAAGCGAAGCTCAACGCTATAAAGGGATTATTGACTGCTTTATCCATTTACCAAAAGAACAGGGAGTTCTTTCGTTCTGGCGTGGAAATTTGGCTAACGTTATGCAATATTTTCCAGCACAAGCAGTAAATTTTGCGGTTAAAGATAGATACAAACAATTATTTTTCAAAGGTATTGATAAGAATGAACATTTCTGGACATATTTTATTGGCAATTTAGCATCTGGTGGTGCCGCCGGTACTACATCCCAATTTTTTGTTTATCCGTTAGATTTTGCTCGGACTCGGCTCGCTGCAGACGTTGGCAAAGGGGCAGATGAACGTCAATTCAAGGGTGTGGGCGATTGCATACGAAAAATTTATAGGAGTGATGGACTTAAGGGGTTATATCGCGGCTTTGGTTTATCAGCGCCAGGTATGGTGATCTATACTGCTACTTATTTTGGTTTTTACGATACCTGCCGCGACTTTCTCGCAAATCCGAAGACTACGCCTTTTTACATAAGTTGGGCCATAGCTCAAGTGGTAACAACTTCTGCTGGAATAATAACATACCCATTTGATACGGTCCGTCGTAGAATGATGATGCAATCGGGTTTGCCAAAAGAAAAAATAGTTTATAAGAACACGGCACACTGTTGGGCAGTTATCTTAAAGACTGAAGGCTTAAAAGCATTTTTCAAAGGAGGTCTGACAAATGTAATTCGTAGTGTTGGGGGCGCTTTGGTTTTAGCTTTCTATGATGAGATCCAAAAGTACTTGATTTAATACTTTGTTTTGTTAAAAATATTTTTTTTTTTAATAATTTTTCTTGGCATATGGCCGCTATAGCTGGTTCGGACGTAGTCTAATCTGGGGGTTCAATTTTCGATGACATTTGTAGCCGGCAAAAACGAGGCGAATGTCCTTCAAATGATCAATTTGAACTTTCCTTTTTTTGATTTGGAAAGCCATTAAAGAATAATTTCATACAAAATCCCAATTATTCGACTTTTTCGGAGGGATTTTCAAAAAATTTCTTCCGAAAAGACCTTCTCCTCAAAAATACGAACAACTGACTACAAATTTTACAGAAATCGTCCCAGCCATTCTATATATACATATATATTTATTAGATTTAAAAATAAATTGATAAACCTAATACTAATTGTCTGGAGCACTGGCTACATAGGCCATCGGCTCTAGGTGTTAAAATATATGTATGTAAATCTATATATACAGTATATAATAAATACATTTGTTTTAGATGATGGTTCCAGTATGAATTATAAAATAATATATCTTCTTTATATTCTCTTGTGTAGGAAATTCGAGTAGTTTCACTGGGTATTTACTCCAAAAGAGTCAGTACTGAGCGTCTAGAAGAGCTCAGAACGAAAAAACACGTCAAATTAGGTAAAATGTGAAGGTTTTTCTCAAAAGTTTCTTCGACTGTAATGGCGTGGTGCATTGTAGATTGTAATCAGACGCACAAACAAAACATTCCCATCATATTTTTATAAATATTTGTTTAAATAAATCAAATCGATACCAATGTCGGGAGGAGATGTTAATATAAAATTATCGCGTCTTCTATTAATGGCACACAAATTTAATAATTTCTATTTAAATGGTAAGTTGCGTATTATTTAATAGCAAAGTTACTATCAGTTAAAAAAAAAAATTTGCATTTATTATTGATTTTAAGCTAAATTGCTATACAAAATGGGTGTGTGCAACATACATATGTACGTAAAATCACAACGTTAGCGTGTGTACACAAGGTCCTGTTAAAGGAATAATAGAAAAAAGTTGTACATACATTTTGATTAACGTAGCTAGATCACAAACACGGCGGGATGAAACGGATTTTTTAATAGACTAGAATTGAACTGATATGAGATGAGTATTTCCAAATTATAGTCAACGATGAGTCAGATTAATCCGTGTGCATTTGATTAGCAAACACCGAGGAACAAATCTAGTTTACTAACGCAGCTTCAAATAAAATAAAAAGTAGATAGGGTGATAGAAAATTGAAAAATAATAAGAAAATGTTAAATGACAATATTGGCGGAAACGCTTAGTTTCCGAGTTAAGGACCGAAGACGTTTTCATACAGCTGCGTTGGTAAACTATGTAAATTCAAGCCGTACATACAAATTTTGCGATAGCTATTTTATATCCGTACATACAAGGCAGCTTTATATTATTGTTTGCAGTTTATAGCAGAATGGTACATACTGTCTTTTATAGAGTTATAGAAATTTGAAATGGAATAAAAAATACAATTGTTTAAGTGAGCACGCGTTTCTTGTCAACGTCAATTGTGAATAACAAAAAATTTTTCAAAGGAAGTTTTAATTGTAAAACGTCAAAAAGCAAATAACATAAATAAACAAATAAAGGAATAAAAGAATTTTTGTAAATATGGGCAAAGAACATACTGATCTGTATTCGTTTTTAAAAGATTTCATGGCTGGTGGTGTATCTGCAGCTGTTGCAAAAACGGCTGTTGCCCCTATAGAGCGAGTAAAGCTGCTTTTGCAAGTCCAGCATGTATCGACTCAGCTAAGCGAAGCTCAACGCTATAAAGGGATTATTGACTGCTTTATCCATTTACCAAAAGAACAGGGAGTTCTTTCGTTCTGGCGTGGAAATTTGGCTAACGTTATGCAATATTTTCCAGCACAAGCAGTAAATTTTGCGGTTAAAGATAGATACAAACAATTATTTTTCAAAGGTATTGATAAGAATGAACATTTCTGGACATATTTTATTGGCAATTTAGCATCTGGTGGTGCCGCCGGTACTACATCCCAATTTTTTGTTTATCCATTAGATTTTGCTCGGACTCGGCTCGCTGCAGACGTTGGCAAAGGGGCAGATGAACGTCAATTCAAGGGTGTGGGCGATTGCATACGAAAAATTTATAGGAGTGATGGACTTAAGGGGTTATATCGCGGCTTTGGTTTATCAGCGCCAGGTATGGTGATCTATACTGCTACTTATTTTGGTTTTTACGATACCTGCCGCGACTTTCTCGCAAATCCGAAGACTACGCCTTTTTACATAAGTTGGGCCATAGCTCAAGTGGTAACAACTTCTGCTGGAATAATAACATACCCATTTGATACGGTCCGTCGTAGAATGATGATGCAATCGGGTTTGCCAAAAGAAAAAATAGTTTATAAGAACACGGCACACTGTTGGGCAGTTATCTTAAAGACTGAAGGCTTAAAAGCATTTTTCAAAGGAGGTCTGACAAATGTAATTCGTAGTGTTGGGGGCGCTTTGGTTTTAGCTTTCTATGATGAGATCCAAAAGTACTTGATTTAATACTTTGTTTTGTTAAAAATATTTTTTTTTTAATAATTTTTCTTGGCATATGGCCGCTATAGCTGGTTCGGACGTAGTCTAATCTGGGGGTTCAATTTTCGATGACATTTGTAGCCGGCAAAAACGAGGCGAATGTCCTTCAAATGATCAATTTGAACTTTCCTTTTTTTGATTTGGAAAGCCATTAAAGAATAATTTCATACAAAATCCCAATTATTCGACTTTTTCGGAGGGATTTTCAAAAAATTTCTTCCGAAAAGACCTTCTCCTCAAAAATACGAACAACTGACTACAAATTTTACAGAAATCGTCCCAGCCATTCTATATATACATATATATTTATTAGATTTAAAAATAAATTGATAAACCTAATACTAATTGTCTGGAGCACTGGCTACATAGGCCATCGGCTCTAGGTGTTAAAATATATGTATGTAAATCTATATATACAGTATATAATACATTTGTTTTAGATGATGGTTCCAGTATGAATTATAAAATAATATATCTTCTTTATATTCTCTTGTGTAGGAAATTCGAGTAGTTTCACTGGGTATTTACTCCAAAAGAGTCAGTACTGAGCGTCTAGAAGAGCTCAGAACGAAAAAACACGTCAAATTAGGTAAAATGTGAAGGTTTTTCTCAAAAGTTTCTTCGACTGTAATGGCGTGGTGCATTGTAGATTGTAATCAGACGCACAAACAAAACATTCCCATCATATTTTTATAAATATTTGTTTAAATAAATCAAATCGATACCAATGTCGGGAGGAGATGTTAATATAAAATTATCGCGTCTTCTATTAATGGCACACAAATTTAATAATTTCTATTTAAATGGTAAGTTGCGTATTATTTAATAGCAAAGTTACTATCAGTTAAAAAAAAAAATTTGCATTTATTATTGATTTTAAGCTAAATTGCTATACAAAATGGGTGTGTGCAACATACATATGTACGTAAAATCACAACGTTAGCGTGTGTACACAAGGTCCTGTTAAAGGAATAATAGAAAAAAGTTGTACATACATTTTGATTAACGTAGCTAGATCACAAACACGGCGGGATGAAACGGATTTTTTAATAGACTAGAATTGAACTGATATGAGATGAGTATTTCCAAATTATAGTCAACGATGAGTCAGATTAATCCGTGTGTATTTGATTAGCAAACACCGAGGAACAAATCTAGTTTACTAACGCAGCTTCAAATAAAATAAAAAGTAGATAGGGTGATAGAAAATTGAAAAATAATAAGAAAATGTTAAATGACAATATTGGCGGAAACGCTTAGTTTCCGAGTTAAGGACCGAAGACGTTTTCATACAGCTGCGTTGGTAAACTATGTAAATTCAAGCCGTACATACAAATTTTGCGATAGCTATTTTATATCCGTACATACAAGGCAGCTTTATATTATTGTTTGCAGTTTATAGCAGAATGGTACATACTGTCTTTTATAGAGTTATAGAAATTTGAAATGGAATAAAAAATACAATTGTTTAAGTGAGCACGCGTTTCTTGTCAACGTCAATTGTGAATAACAAAAAATTTTTCAAAGGAAGTTTTAATTGTAAAACGTCAAAAAGCAAATAACATAAATAAACAAATAAAGGAATAAAAGAATTTTTGTAAATATGGGCAAAGAACATACTGATCTGTATTCGTTTTTAAAAGATTTCATGGCTGGTGGTGTATCTGCAGCTGTTGCAAAAACGGCTGTTGCCCCTATAGAGCGAGTAAAGCTGCTTTTGCAAGTCCAGCATGTATCGACTCAGCTAAGCGAAGCTCAACGCTATAAAGGGATTATTGACTGCTTTATCCATTTACCAAAAGAACAGGGAGTTCTTTCGTTCTGGCGTGGAAATTTGGCTAACGTTATGCAATATTTTCCAGCACAAGCAGTAAATTTTGCGGTTAAAGATAGATACAAACAATTATTTTTCAAAGGTATTGATAAGAATGAACATTTCTGGACATATTTTATTGGCAATTTAGCATCTGGTGGTGCCGCCGGTACTACATCCCAATTTTTTGTTTATCCATTAGATTTTGCTCGGACTCGGCTCGCTGCAGACGTTGGCAAAGGGGCAGATGAACGTCAATTCAAGGGTGTGGGCGATTGCATACGAAAAATTTATAGGAGTGATGGACTTAAGGGGTTATATCGCGGCTTTGGTTTATCAGCGCCAGGTATGGTGATCTATACTGCTACTTATTTTGGTTTTTACGATACCTGCCGCGACTTTCTCGCAAATCCGAAGACTACGCCTTTTTACATAAGTTGGGCCATAGCTCAAGTGGTAACAACTTCTGCTGGAATAATAACATACCCATTTGATACGGTCCGTCGTAGAATGATGATGCAATCGGGTTTGCCAAAAGAAAAAATAGTTTATAAGAACACGGCACACTGTTGGGCAGTTATCTTAAAGACTGAAGGCTTAAAAGCATTTTTCAAAGGAGGTCTGACAAATGTAATTCGTAGTGTTGGGGGCGCTTTGGTTTTAGCTTTCTATGATGAGATCCAAAAGTACTTGATTTAATACTTTGTTTTGTTAAAAATATTTTTTTTTTAATAATTTTTCTTGGCATATGGCCGCTATAGCTGGTTCGGACGTAGTCTAATCTGGGGGTTCAATTTTCGATGACATTTGTAGCCGGCAAAAACGAGGCGAATGTCCTTCAAATGATCAATTTGAACTTTCCTTTTTTTGATTTGGAAAGCCATTAAAGAATAATTTCATACAAAATCCCAATTATTCGACTTTTTCGGAGGGATTTTCAAAAAATTTCTTCCGAAAAGACCTTCTCCTCAAAAATACGAACAACTGACTACAAATTTTACAGAAATCGTCCCAGCCATTCTATATATACATATATATTTATTAGATTTAAAAATAAATTGATAAACCTAATACTAATTGTCTGGAGCACTGGCTACATAGGCCATCGGCTCTAGGTGTTAAAATATATGTATGTAAATCTATATATACAGTATATAATACATTTGTTTTAGATGATGGTTCCAGTATGAATTATAAAATAATATATCTTCTTTATATTCTCTTGTGTAGGAAATTCGAGTAGTTTCACTGGGTATTTACTCCAAAAGAGTCAGTACTGAGCGTCTAGAAGAGCTCAGAACGAAAAAACACGTCAAATTAGGTAAAATGTGAAGGTTTTTCTCAAAAGTTTCTTCGACTGTAATGGCGTGGTGCATTGTAGATTGTAATCAGACGCACAAACAAAACATTCCCATCATATTTTTATAAATATTTGTTTAAATAAATCAAATCGATACCAATGTCGGGAGGAGATGTTAATATAAAATTATCGCGTCTTCTATTAATGGCACACAAATTTAATAATTTCTATTTAAATGGTAAGTTGCGTATTATTTAATAGCAAAGTTACTATCAGTTAAAAAAAAAAATTTGCATTTATTATTGATTTTAAGCTAAATTGCTATACAAAATGGGTGTGTGCAACATACATATGTACGTAAAATCACAACGTTAGCGTGTGTACACAAGGTCCTGTTAAAGGAATAATAGAAAAAAGTTGTACATACATTTTGATTAACGTAGCTAGATCACAAACACGGCGGGATGAAACGGATTTTTTAATAGACTAGAATTGAACTGATATGAGATGAGTATTTCCAAATTATAGTCAACGATGAGTCAGATTAATCCGTGTGTATTTGATTAGCAAACACCGAGGAACAAATCTAGTTTACTAACGCAGCTTCAAATAAAATAAAAAGTAGATAGGGTGATAGAAAATTGAAAAATAATAAGAAAATGTTAAATGACAATATTGGCGGAAACGCTTAGTTTCCGAGTTAAGGACCGAAGACGTTTTCATACAGCTGCGTTGGTAAACTATGTAAATTCGAGCCGTACATACAAATTTTGCGATAGCTATTTTATATCCGTACATACAAGGCAGCTTTATATTATTGTTTGCAGTTTATAGCAGAATGGTACATACTGTCTTTTATAGAGTTATAGAAATTTGAAATGGAATAAAAAATACAATTGTTTAAGTGAGCACGCGTTTCTTGTCAACGTCAATTGTGAATAACAAAAAATTTTTCAAAGGAAGTTTTAATTGTAAAACGTCAAAAAGCAAATAACATAAATAAACAAATAAAGGAATAAAAGAATTTTTGTAAATATGGGCAAAGAACATACTGATCTGTATTCGTTTTTAAAAGATTTCATGGCTGGTGGTGTATCTGCAGCTGTTGCAAAAACGGCTGTTGCCCCTATAGAGCGAGTAAAGCTGCTTTTGCAAGTCCAGCATGTATCGACTCAGCTAAGCGAAGCTCAACGCTATAAAGGGATTATTGACTGCTTTATCCATTTACCAAAAGAACAGGGAGTTCTTTCGTTCTGGCGTGGAAATTTGGCTAACGTTATGCAATATTTTCCAGCACAAGCAGTAAATTTTGCGGTTAAAGATAGATACAAACAATTATTTTTCAAAGGTATTGATAAGAATGAACATTTCTGGACATATTTTATTGGCAATTTAGCATCTGGTGGTGCCGCCGGTACTACATCCCAATTTTTTGTTTATCCGTTAGATTTTGCTCGGACTCGGCTCGCTGCAGACGTTGGCAAAGGGGCAGATGAACGTCAATTCAAGGGTGTGGGCGATTGCATACGAAAAATTTATAGGAGTGATGGACTTAAGGGGTTATATCGCGGCTTTGGTTTATCAGCGCCAGGTATGGTGATCTATACTGCTACTTATTTTGGTTTTTACGATACCTGCCGCGACTTTCTCGCAAATCCGAAGACTACGCCTTTTTACATAAGTTGGGCCATAGCTCAAGTGGTAACAACTTCTGCTGGAATAATAACATACCCATTTGATACGGTCCGTCGTAGAATGATGATGCAATCGGGTTTGCCAAAAGAAAAAATAGTTTATAAGAACACGGCACACTGTTGGGCAGTTATCTTAAAGACTGAAGGCTTAAAAGCATTTTTCAAAGGAGGTCTGACAAATGTAATTCGTAGTGTTGGGGGCGCTTTGGTTTTAGCTTTCTATGATGAGATCCAAAAGTACTTGATTTAATACTTTGTTTTGTTAAAAATATTTTTTTTTTTAATAATTTTTCTTGGCATATGGCCGCTATAGCTGGTTCGGACGTAGTCTAATCTGGGGGTTCAATTTTCGATGACATTTGTAGCCGGCAAAAACGAGGCGAATGTCCTTCAAATGATCAATTTGAACTTTCCTTTTTTTGATTTGGAAAGCCATTAAAGAATAATTTCATACAAAATCCCAATTATTCGACTTTTTCGGAGGGATTTTCAAAAAATTTCTTCCGAAAAGACCTTCTCCTCAAAAATACGAACAACTGACTACAAATTTTACAGAAATCGTCCCAGCCATTCTATATATACATATATATTTATTAGATTTAAAAATAAATTGATAAACCTAATACTAATTGTCTGGAGCACTGGCTACATAGGCCATCGGCTCTAGGTGTTAAAATATATGTATGTAAATCTATATATACAGTATATAATAAATACATTTGTTTTAGATGATGGTTCCAGTATGAATTATAAAATAATATATCTTCTTTATATTCTCTTGTGTAGGAAATTCGAGTAGTTTCACTGGGTATTTACTCCAAAAGAGTCAGTACTGAGCGTCTAGAAGAGCTCAGAACGAAAAAACACGTCAAATTAGGTAAAATGTGAAGGTTTTTCTCAAAAGTTTCTTCGACTGTAATGGCGTGGTGCATTGTAGATTGTAATCAGACGCACAAACAAAACATTCCCATCATATTTTTATAAATATTTGTTTAAATAAATCAAATCGATACCAATGTCGGGAGGAGATGTTAATATAAAATTATCGCGTCTTCTATTAATGGCACACAAATTTAATAATTTCTATTTAAATGGTAAGTTGCGTATTATTTAATAGCAAAGTTACTATCAGTTAAAAAAAAAAATTTGCATTTATTATTGATTTTAAGCTAAATTGCTATACAAAATGGGTGTGTGCAACATACATATGTACGTAAAATCACAACGTTAGCGTGTGTACACAAGGTCCTGTTAAAGGAATAATAGAAAAAAGTTGTACATACATTTTGATTAACGTAGCTAGATCACAAACACGGCGGGATGAAACGGATTTTTTAATAGACTAGAATTGAACTGATATGAGATGAGTATTTCCAAATTATAGTCAACGATGAGTCAGATTAATCCGTGTGCATTTGATTAGCAAACACCGAGGAACAAATCTAGTTTACTAACGCAGCTTCAAATAAAATAAAAAGTAGATAGGGTGATAGAAAATTGAAAAATAATAAGAAAATGTTAAATGACAATATTGGCGGAAACGCTTAGTTTCCGAGTTAAGGACCGAAGACGTTTTCATACAGCTGCGTTGGTAAACTATGTAAATTCAAGCCGTACATACAAATTTTGCGATAGCTATTTTATATCCGTACATACAAGGCAGCTTTATATTATTGTTTGCAGTTTATAGCAGAATGGTACATACTGTCTTTTATAGAGTTATAGAAATTTGAAATGGAATAAAAAATACAATTGTTTAAGTGAGCACGCGTTTCTTGTCAACGTCAATTGTGAATAACAAAAAATTTTTCAAAGGAAGTTTTAATTGTAAAACGTCAAAAAGCAAATAACATAAATAAACAAATAAAGGAATAAAAGAATTTTTGTAAATATGGGCAAAGAACATACTGATCTGTATTCGTTTTTAAAAGATTTCATGGCTGGTGGTGTATCTGCAGCTGTTGCAAAAACGGCTGTTGCCCCTATAGAGCGAGTAAAGCTGCTTTTGCAAGTCCAGCATGTATCGACTCAGCTAAGCGAAGCTCAACGCTATAAAGGGATTATTGACTGCTTTATCCATTTACCAAAAGAACAGGGAGTTCTTTCGTTCTGGCGTGGAAATTTGGCTAACGTTATGCAATATTTTCCAGCACAAGCAGTAAATTTTGCGGTTAAAGATAGATACAAACAATTATTTTTCAAAGGTATTGATAAGAATGAACATTTCTGGACATATTTTATTGGCAATTTAGCATCTGGTGGTGCCGCCGGTACTACATCCCAATTTTTTGTTTATCCATTAGATTTTGCTCGGACTCGGCTCGCTGCAGACGTTGGCAAAGGGGCAGATGAACGTCAATTCAAGGGTGTGGGCGATTGCATACGAAAAATTTATAGGAGTGATGGACTTAAGGGGTTATATCGCGGCTTTGGTTTATCAGCGCCAGGTATGGTGATCTATACTGCTACTTATTTTGGTTTTTACGATACCTGCCGCGACTTTCTCGCAAATCCGAAGACTACGCCTTTTTACATAAGTTGGGCCATAGCTCAAGTGGTAACAACTTCTGCTGGAATAATAACATACCCATTTGATACGGTCCGTCGTAGAATGATGATGCAATCGGGTTTGCCAAAAGAAAAAATAGTTTATAAGAACACGGCACACTGTTGGGCAGTTATCTTAAAGACTGAAGGCTTAAAAGCATTTTTCAAAGGAGGTCTGACAAATGTAATTCGTAGTGTTGGGGGCGCTTTGGTTTTAGCTTTCTATGATGAGATCCAAAAGTACTTGATTTAATACTTTGTTTTGTTAAAAATATTTTTTTTTTTAATAATTTTTCTTGGCATATGGCCGCTATAGCTGGTTCGGACGTAGTCTAATCTGGGGGTTCAATTTTCGATGACATTTGTAGCCGGCAAAAACGAGGCGAATGTCCTTCAAATGATCAATTTGAACTTTCCTTTTTTTGATTTGGAAAGCCATTAAAGAATAATTTCATACAAAATCCCAATTATTCGACTTTTTCGGAGGGATTTTCAAAAAATTTCTTCCGAAAAGACCTTCTCCTCAAAAATACGAACAACTGACTACAAATTTTACAGAAATCGTCCCAGCCATTCTATATATACATATATATTTATTAGATTTAAAAATAAATTGATAAACCTAATACTAATTGTCTGGAGCACTGGCTACATAGGCCATCGGCTCTAGGTGTTAAAATATATGTATGTAAATCTATATATACAGTATATAATAAATACATTTGTTTTAGATGATGGTTCCAGTATGAATTATAAAATAATATATCTTCTTTATATTCTCTTGTGTAGGAAATTCGAGTAGTTTCACTGGGTATTTACTCCAAAAGAGTCAGTACTGAGCGTCTAGAAGAGCTCAGAACGAAAAAACACGTCAAATTAGGTAAAATGTGAAGGTTTTTCTCAAAAGTTTCTTCGACTGTAATGGCGTGGTGCATTGTAGATTGTAATCAGACGCACAAACAAAACATTCCCATCATATTTTTATAAATATTTGTTTAAATAAATCAAATCGATACCAATGTCGGGAGGAGATGTTAATATAAAATTATCGCGTCTTCTATTAATGGCACACAAATTTAATAATTTCTATTTAAATGGTAAGTTGCGTATTATTTAATAGCAAAGTTACTATCAGTTAAAAAAAAAAATTTGCATTTATTATTGATTTTAAGCTAAATTGCTATACAAAATGGGTGTGTGCAACATACATATGTACGTAAAATCACAACGTTAGCGTGTGTACACAAGGTCCTGTTAAAGGAATAATAGAAAAAAGTTGTACATACATTTTGATTAACGTAGCTAGATCACAAACACGGCGGGATGAAACGGATTTTTTAATAGACTAGAATTGAACTGATATGAGATGAGTATTTCCAAATTATAGTCAACGATGAGTCAGATTAATCCGTGTGCATTTGATTAGCAAACACCGAGGAACAAATCTAGTTTACTAACGCAGCTTCAAATAAAATAAAAAGTAGATAGGGTGATAGAAAATTGAAAAATAATAAGAAAATGTTAAATGACAATATTGGCGGAAACGCTTAGTTTCCGAGTTAAGGACCGAAGACGTTTTCATACAGCTGCGTTGGTAAACTATGTAAATTCAAGCCGTACATACAAATTTTGCGATAGCTATTTTATATCCGTACATACAAGGCAGCTTTATATTATTGTTTGCAGTTTATAGCAGAATGGTACATACTGTCTTTTATAGAGTTATAGAAATTTGAAATGGAATAAAAAATACAATTGTTTAAGTGAGCACGCGTTTCTTGTCAACGTCAATTGTGAATAACAAAAAATTTTTCAAAGGAAGTTTTAATTGTAAAACGTCAAAAAGCAAATAACATAAATAAACAAATAAAGGAATAAAAGAATTTTTGTAAATATGGGCAAAGAACATACTGATCTGTATTCGTTTTTAAAAGATTTCATGGCTGGTGGTGTATCTGCAGCTGTTGCAAAAACGGCTGTTGCCCCTATAGAGCGAGTAAAGCTGCTTTTGCAAGTCCAGCATGTATCGACTCAGCTAAGCGAAGCTCAACGCTATAAAGGGATTATTGACTGCTTTATCCATTTACCAAAAGAACAGGGAGTTCTTTCGTTCTGGCGTGGAAATTTGGCTAACGTTATGCAATATTTTCCAGCACAAGCAGTAAATTTTGCGGTTAAAGATAGATACAAACAATTATTTTTCAAAGGTATTGATAAGAATGAACATTTCTGGACATATTTTATTGGCAATTTAGCATCTGGTGGTGCCGCCGGTACTACATCCCAATTTTTTGTTTATCCATTAGATTTTGCTCGGACTCGGCTCGCTGCAGACGTTGGCAAAGGGGCAGATGAACGTCAATTCAAGGGTGTGGGCGATTGCATACGAAAAATTTATAGGAGTGATGGACTTCGCGGCTTTGGTTTATCAGCGCCAGGTATGGTGATCTATACTGCTACTTATTTTGGTTTTTACGATACCTGCCGCGACTTTCTCGCAAATCCGAAGACTACGCCTTTTTACATAAGTTGGGCCATAGCTCAAGTGGTAACAACTTCTGCTGGAATAATAACATACCCATTTGATACGGTCCGTCGTAGAATGATGATGCAATCGGGTTTGCCAAAAGAAAAAATAGTTTATAAGAACACGGCACACTGTTGGGCAGTTATCTTAAAGACTGAAGGCTTAAAAGCATTTTTCAAAGGAGGTCTGACAAATGTAATTCGTAGTGTTGGGGGCGCTTTGGTTTTAGCTTTCTATGATGAGATCCAAAAGTACTTGATTTAATACTTTGTTTTGTTAAAAATATTTTTTTTTTTAATAATTTTTCTTGGCATATGGCCGCTATAGCTGGTTCGGACGTAGTCTAATCTGGGGGTTCAATTTTCGATGACATTTGTAGCCGGCAAAAACGAGGCGAATGTCCTTCAAATGATCAATTTGAACTTTCCTTTTTTTGATTTGGAAAGCCATTAAAGAATAATTTCATACAAAATCCCAATTATTCGACTTTTTCGGAGGGATTTTCAAAAAATTTCTTCCGAAAAGACCTTCTCCTCAAAAATACGAACAACTGACTACAAATTTTACAGAAATCGTCCCAGCCATTCTATATATACATATATATTTATTAGATTTAAAAATAAATTGATAAACCTAATACTAATTGTCTGGAGCACTGGCTACATAGGCCATCGGCTCTAGGTGTTAAAATATATGTATGTAAATCTATATATACAGTATATAATAAATACATTTGTTTTAGATGATGGTTCCAGTATGAATTATAAAATAATATATCTTCTTTATATTCTCTTGTGTAGGAAATTCGAGTAGTTTCACTGGGTATTTACTCCAAAAGAGTCAGTACTGAGCGTCTAGAAGAGCTCAGAACGAAAAAACACGTCAAATTAGGTAAAATGTGAAGGTTTTTCTCAAAAGTTTCTTCGACTGTAATGGCGTGGTGCATTGTAGATTGTAATCAGACGCACAAACAAAACATTCCCATCATATTTTTATAAATATTTGTTTAAATAAATCAAATCGATACCAATGTCGGGAGGAGATGTTAATATAAAATTATCGCGTCTTCTATTAATGGCACACAAATTTAATAATTTCTATTTAAATGGTAAGTTGCGTATTATTTAATAGCAAAGTTACTATCAGTTAAAAAAAAAAATTTGCATTTATTATTGATTTTAAGCTAAATTGCTATACAAAATGGGTGTGTGCAACATACATATGTACGTAAAATCACAACGTTAGCGTGTGTACACAAGGTCCTGTTAAAGGAATAATAGAAAAAAGTTGTACATACATTTTGATTAACGTAGCTAGATCACAAACACGGCGGGATGAAACGGATTTTTTAATAGACTAGAATTGAACTGATATGAGATGAGTATTTCCAAATTATAGTCAACGATGAGTCAGATTAATCCGTGTGCATTTGATTAGCAAACACCGAGGAACAAATCTAGTTTACTAACGCAGCTTCAAATAAAATAAAAAGTAGATAGGGTGATAGAAAATTGAAAAATAATAAGAAAATGTTAAATGACAATATTGGCGGAAACGCTTAGTTTCCGAGTTAAGGACCGAAGACGTTTTCATACAGCTGCGTTGGTAAACTATGTAAATTCAAGCCGTACATACAAATTTTGCGATAGCTATTTTATATCCGTACATACAAGGCAGCTTTATATTATTGTTTGCAGTTTATAGCAGAATGGTACATACTGTCTTTTATAGAGTTATAGAAATTTGAAATGGAATAAAAAATACAATTGTTTAAGTGAGCACGCGTTTCTTGTCAACGTCAATTGTGAATAACAAAAAATTTTTCAAAGGAAGTTTTAATTGTAAAACGTCAAAAAGCAAATAACATAAATAAACAAATAAAGGAATAAAAGAATTTTTGTAAATATGGGCAAAGAACATACTGATCTGTATTCGTTTTTAAAAGATTTCATGGCTGGTGGTGTATCTGCAGCTGTTGCAAAAACGGCTGTTGCCCCTATAGAGCGAGTAAAGCTGCTTTTGCAAGTCCAGCATGTATCGACTCAGCTAAGCGAAGCTCAACGCTATAAAGGGATTATTGACTGCTTTATCCATTTACCAAAAGAACAGGGAGTTCTTTCGTTCTGGCGTGGAAATTTGGCTAACGTTATGCAATATTTTCCAGCACAAGCAGTAAATTTTGCGGTTAAAGATAGATACAAACAATTATTTTTCAAAGGTATTGATAAGAATGAACATTTCTGGACATATTTTATTGGCAATTTAGCATCTGGTGGTGCCGCCGGTACTACATCCCAATTTTTTGTTTATCCATTAGATTTTGCTCGGACTCGGCTCGCTGCAGACGTTGGCAAAGGGGCAGATGAACGTCAATTCAAGGGTGTGGGCGATTGCATACGAAAAATTTATAGGAGTGATGGACTTAAGGGGTTATATCGCGGCTTTGGTTTATCAGCGCCAGGTATGGTGATCTATACTGCTACTTATTTTGGTTTTTACGATACCTGCCGCGACTTTCTCGCAAATCCGAAGACTACGCCTTTTTACATAAGTTGGGCCATAGCTCAAGTGGTAACAACTTCTGCTGGAATAATAACATACCCATTTGATACGGTCCGTCGTAGAATGATGATGCAATCGGGTTTGCCAAAAGAAAAAATAGTTTATAAGAACACGGCACACTGTTGGGCAGTTATCTTAAAGACTGAAGGCTTAAAAGCATTTTTCAAAGGAGGTCTGACAAATGTAATTCGTAGTGTTGGGGGCGCTTTGGTTTTAGCTTTCTATGATGAGATCCAAAAGTACTTGATTTAATACTTTGTTTTGTTAAAAATATTTTTTTTTTTAATAATTTTTCTTGGCATATGGCCGCTATAGCTGGTTCGGACGTAGTCTAATCTGGGGGTTCAATTTTCGATGACATTTGTAGCCGGCAAAAACGAGGCGAATGTCCTTCAAATGATCAATTTGAACTTTCCTTTTTTTGATTTGGAAAGCCATTAAAGAATAATTTCATACAAAATCCCAATTATTCGACTTTTTCGGAGGGATTTTCAAAAAATTTCTTCCGAAAAGACCTTCTCCTCAAAAATACGAACAACTGACTACAAATTTTACAGAAATCGTCCCAGCCATTCTATATATACATATATATTTATTAGATTTAAAAATAAATTGATAAACCTAATACTAATTGTCTGGAGCACTGGCTACATAGGCCATCGGCTCTAGGTGTTAAAATATATGTATGTAAATCTATATATACAGTATATAATACATTTGTTTTAGATGATGGTTCCAGTATGAATTATAAAATAATATATCTTCTTTATATTCTCTTGTGTAGGAAATTCGAGTAGTTTCACTGGGTATTTACTCCAAAAGAGTCAGTACTGAGCGTCTAGAAGAGCTCAGAACGAAAAAACACGTCAAATTAGGTAAAATGTGAAGGTTTTTCTCAAAAGTTTCTTCGACTGTAATGGCGTGGTGCATTGTAGATTGTAATCAGACGCACAAACAAAACATTCCCATCATATTTTTATAAATATTTGTTTAAATAAATCAAATCGATACCAATGTCGGGAGGAGATGTTAATATAAAATTATCGCGTCTTCTATTAATGGCACACAAATTTAATAATTTCTATTTAAATGGTAAGTTGCGTATTATTTAATAGCAAAGTTACTATCAGTTAAAAAAAAAATTTGCATTTATTATTGATTTTAAGCTAAATTGCTATACAAAATGGGTGTGTGCAACATACATATGTACGTAAAATCACAACGTTAGCGTGTGTACACAAGGTCCTGTTAAAGGAATAATAGAAAAAAGTTGTACATACATTTTGATTAACGTAGCTAGATCACAAACACGGCGGGATGAAACGGATTTTTTAATAGACTAGAATTGAACTGATATGAGATGAGTATTTCCAAATTATAGTCAACGATGAGTCAGATTAATCCGTGTGCATTTGATTAGCAAACACCGAGGAACAAATCTAGTTTACTAACGCAGCTTCAAATAAAATAAAAAGTAGATAGGGTGATAGAAAATTGAAAAATAATAAGAAAATGTTAAATGACAATATTGGCGGAAACGCTTAGTTTCCGAGTTAAGGACCGAAGACGTTTTCATACAGCTGCGTTGGTAAACTATGTAAATTCAAGCCGTACATACAAATTTTGCGATAGCTATTTTATATCCGTACATACAAGGCAGCTTTATATTATTGTTTGCAGTTTATAGCAGAATGGTACATACTGTCTTTTATAGAGTTATAGAAATTTGAAATGGAAGAAAAAATACAATTGTTTAAGTGAGCACGCGTTTCTTGTCAACGTCAATTGTGAATAACAAAAAATTTTTCAAAGGAAGTTTTAATTGTAAAACGTCAAAAAGCAAATAACATAAATAAACAAATAAAGGAATAAAAGAATTTTTGTAAATATGGGCAAAGAACATACTGATCTGTATTCGTTTTTAAAAGATTTCATGGCTGGTGGTGTATCTGCAGCTGTTGCAAAAACGGCTGTTGCCCCTATAGAGCGAGTAAAGCTGCTTTTGCAAGTCCAGCATGTATCGACTCAGCTAAGCGAAGCTCAACGCTATAAAGGGATTATTGACTGCTTTATCCATTTACCAAAAGAACAGGGAGTTCTTTCGTTCTGGCGTGGAAATTTGGCTAACGTTATGCAATATTTTCCAGCACAAGCAGTAAATTTTGCGGTTAAAGATAGATACAAACAATTATTTTTCAAAGGTATTGATAAGAATGAACATTTCTGGACATATTTTATTGGCAATTTAGCATCTGGTGGTGCCGCCGGTACTACATCCCAATTTTTTGTTTATCCATTAGATTTTGCTCGGACTCGGCTCGCTGCAGACGTTGGCAAAGGGGCAGATGAACGTCAATTCAAGGGTGTGGGCGATTGCATACGAAAAATTTATAGGAGTGATGGACTTAAGGGGTTATATCGCGGCTTTGGTTTATCAGCGCCAGGTATGGTGATCTATACTGCTACTTATTTTGGTTTTTACGATACCTGCCGCGACTTTCTCGCAAATCCGAAGACTACGCCTTTTTACATAAGTTGGGCCATAGCTCAAGTGGTAACAACTTCTGCTGGAATAATAACATACCCATTTGATACGGTCCGTCGTAGAATGATGATGCAATCGGGTTTGCCAAAAGAAAAAATAGTTTATAAGAACACGGCACACTGTTGGGCAGTTATCTTAAAGACTGAAGGCTTAAAAGCATTTTTCAAAGGAGGTCTGACAAATGTAATTCGTAGTGTTGGGGGCGCTTTGGTTTTAGCTTTCTATGATGAGATCCAAAAGTACTTGATTTAATACTTTGTTTTGTTAAAAATATTTTTTTTTTTAATAATTTTTCTTGGCATATGGCCGCTATAGCTGGTTCGGACGTAGTCTAATCTGGGGGTTCAATTTTCGATGACATTTGTAGCCGGCAAAAACGAGGCGAATGTCCTTCAAATGATCAATTTGAACTTTCCTTTTTTTGATTTGGAAAGCCATTAAAGAATAATTTCATACAAAATCCCAATTATTCGACTTTTTCGGAGGGATTTTCAAAAAATTTCTTCCGAAAAGACCTTCTCCTCAAAAATACGAACAACTGACTACAAATTTTACAGAAATCGTCCCAGCCATTCTATATATACATATATATTTATTAGATTTAAAAATAAATTGATAAACCTAATACTAATTGTCTGGAGCACTGGCTACATAGGCCATCGGCTCTAGGTGTTAAAATATATGTATGTAAATCTATATATACAGTATATAATAAATACATTTGTTTTAGATGATGGTTCCAGTATGAATTATAAAATAATATATCTTCTTTATATTCTCTTGTGTAGGAAATTCGAGTAGTTTCACTGGGTATTTACTCCAAAAGAGTCAGTACTGAGCGTCTAGAAGAGCTCAGAACGAAAAAACACGTCAAATTAGGTAAAATGTGAAGGTTTTTCTCAAAAGTTTCTTCGACTGTAATGGCGTGGTGCATTGTAGATTGTAATCAGACGCACAAACAAAACATTCCCATCATATTTTTATAAATATTTGTTTAAATAAATCAAATCGATACCAATGTCGGGAGGAGATGTTAATATAAAATTATCGCGTCTTCTATTAATGGCACACAAATTTAATAATTTCTATTTAAATGGTAAGTTGCGTATTATTTAATAGCAAAGTTACTATCAGTTAAAAAAAAAAAATTTGCATTTATTATTGATTTTAAGCTAAATTGCTATACAAAATGGGTGTGTGCAACATACATATGTACGTAAAATCACAACGTTAGCGTGTGTACACAAGGTCCTGTTAAAGGAATAATAGAAAAAAGTTGTACATACATTTTGATTAACGTAGCTAGATCACAAACACGGCGGGATGAAACGGATTTTTTAATAGACTAGAATTGAACTGATATGAGATGAGTATTTCCAAATTATAGTCAACGATGAGTCAGATTAATCCGTGTGCATTTGATTAGCAAACACCGAGGAACAAATCTAGTTTACTAACGCAGCTTCAAATAAAATAAAAAGTAGATAGGGTGATAGAAAATTGAAAAATAATAAGAAAATGTTAAATGACAATATTGGCGGAAACGCTTAGTTTCCGAGTTAAGGACCGAAGACGTTTTCATACAGCTGCGTTGGTAAACTATGTAAATTCAAGCCGTACATACAAATTTTGCGATAGCTATTTTATATCCGTACATACAAGGCAGCTTTATATTATTGTTTGCAGTTTATAGCAGAATGGTACATACTGTCTTTTATAGAGTTATAGAAATTTGAAATGGAAGAAAAAATACAATTGTTTAAGTGAGCACGCGTTTCTTGTCAACGTCAATTGTGAATAACAAAAAATTTTTCAAAGGAAGTTTTAATTGTAAAACGTCAAAAAGCAAATAACATAAATAAACAAATAAAGGAATAAAAGAATTTTTGTAAATATGGGCAAAGAACATACTGATCTGTATTCGTTTTTAAAAGATTTCATGGCTGGTGGTGTATCTGCAGCTGTTGCAAAAACGGCTGTTGCCCCTATAGAGCGAGTAAAGCTGCTTTTGCAAGTCCAGCATGTATCGACTCAGCTAAGCGAAGCTCAACGCTATAAAGGGATTATTGACTGCTTTATCCATTTACCAAAAGAACAGGGAGTTCTTTCGTTCTGGCGTGGAAATTTGGCTAACGTTATGCAATATTTTCCAGCACAAGCAGTAAATTTTGCGGTTAAAGATAGATACAAACAATTATTTTTCAAAGGTATTGATAAGAATGAACATTTCTGGACATATTTTATTGGCAATTTAGCATCTGGTGGTGCCGCCGGTACTACATCCCAATTTTTTGTTTATCCATTAGATTTTGCTCGGACTCGGCTCGCTGCAGACGTTGGCAAAGGGGCAGATGAACGTCAATTCAAGGGTGTGGGCGATTGCATACGAAAAATTTATAGGAGTGATGGACTTAAGGGGTTATATCGCGGCTTTGGTTTATCAGCGCCAGGTATGGTGATCTATACTGCTACTTATTTTGGTTTTTACGATACCTGCCGCGACTTTCTCGCAAATCCGAAGACTACGCCTTTTTACATAAGTTGGGCCATAGCTCAAGTGGTAACAACTTCTGCTGGAATAATAACATACCCATTTGATACGGTCCGTCGTAGAATGATGATGCAATCGGGTTTGCCAAAAGAAAAAATAGTTTATAAGAACACGGCACACTGTTGGGCAGTTATCTTAAAGACTGAAGGCTTAAAAGCATTTTTCAAAGGAGGTCTGACAAATGTAATTCGTAGTGTTGGGGGCGCTTTGGTTTTAGCTTTCTATGATGAGATCCAAAAGTACTTGATTTAATACTTTGTTTTGTTAAAAATATTTTTTTTTTAATAATTTTTCTTGGCATATGGCCGCTATAGCTGGTTCGGACGTAGTCTAATCTGGGGGTTCAATTTTCGATGACATTTGTAGCCGGCAAAAACGAGGCGAATGTCCTTCAAATGATCAATTTGAACTTTCCTTTTTTTGATTTGGAAAGCCATTAAAGAATAATTTCATACAAAATCCCAATTATTCGACTTTTTCGGAGGGATTTTCAAAAAATTTCTTCCGAAAAGACCTTCTCCTCAAAAATACGAACAACTGACTACAAATTTTACAGAAATCGTCCTAGCCATTCTATATATACATATATATTTATTAGATTTAAAAATAAATTGATAAACCTAATACTAATTGTCTGGAGCACTGGCTACATAGGCCATCGGCTCTAGGTGTTAAAATATATGTATGTAAATCTATATATACAGTATATAATACATTTGTTTTAGATGATGGTTCCAGTATGAATTATAAAATAATATATCTTCTTTATATTCTCTTGTGTAGGAAATTCGAGTAGTTTCACTGGGTATTTACTCCAAAAGAGTCAGTACTGAGCGTCTAGAAGAGCTCAGAACGAAAAAACACGTCAAATTAGGTAAAATGTGAAGGTTTTTCTCAAAAGTTTCTTCGACTGTAATGGCGTGGTGCATTGTAGATTGTAATCAGACGCACAAACAAAACATTCCCATCATATTTTTATAAATATTTGTTTAAATAAATCAAATCGATACCAATGTCGGGAGGAGATGTTAATATAAAATTATCGCGTCTTCTATTAATGGCACACAAATTTAATAATTTCTATTTAAATGGTAAGTTGCGTATTATTTAATAGCAAAGTTACTATCAGTTAAAAAAAAAAAATTGCATTTATTATTGATTTTAAGCTAAATTGCTATACAAAATGGGTGTGTGCAACATACATATGTACGTAAAATCACAACGTTAGCGTGTGTACACAAGGTCCTGTTAAAGGAATAATAGAAAAAAGTTGTACATACATTTTGATTAACGTAGCTAGATCACAAACACGGCGGGATGAAACGGATTTTTTAATAGACTAGAATTGAACTGATATGAGATGAGTATTTCCAAATTATAGTCAACGATGAGTCAGATTAATCCGTGTGTATTTGATTAGCAAACACCGAGGAACAAATCTAGTTTACTAACGCAGCTTCAAATAAAATAAAAAGTAGATAGGGTGATAGAAAATTGAAAAATAATAAGAAAATGTTAAATGACAATATTGGCGGAAACGCTTAGTTTCCGAGTTAAGGACCGAAGACGTTTTCATACAGCTGCGTTGGTAAACTATGTAAATTCGAGCCGTACATACAAATTTTGCGATAGCTATTTTATATCCGTACATACAAGGCAGCTTTATATTATTGTTTGCAGTTTATAGCAGAATGGTACATACTGTCTTTTATAGAGTTATAGAAATTTGAAATGGAATAAAAAATACAATTGTTTAAGTGAGCACGCGTTTCTTGTCAACGTCAATTGTGAATAACAAAAAATTTTTCAAAGGAAGTTTTAATTGTAAAACGTCAAAAAGCAAATAACATAAATAAACAAATAAAGGAATAAAAGAATTTTTGTAAATATGGGCAAAGAACATACTGATCTGTATTCGTTTTTAAAAGATTTCATGGCTGGTGGTGTATCTGCAGCTGTTGCAAAAACGGCTGTTGCCCCTATAGAGCGAGTAAAGCTGCTTTTGCAAGTCCAGCATGTATCGACTCAGCTAAGCGAAGCTCAACGCTATAAAGGGATTATTGACTGCTTTATCCATTTACCAAAAGAACAGGGAGTTCTTTCGTTCTGGCGTGGAAATTTGGCTAACGTTATGCAATATTTTCCAGCACAAGCAGTAAATTTTGCGGTTAAAGATAGATACAAACAATTATTTTTCAAAGGTATTGATAAGAATGAACATTTCTGGACATATTTTATTGGCAATTTAGCATCTGGTGGTGCCGCCGGTACTACATCCCAATTTTTTGTTTATCCATTAGATTTTGCTCGGACTCGGCTCGCTGCAGACGTTGGCAAAGGGGCAGATGAACGTCAATTCAAGGGTGTGGGCGATTGCATACGAAAAATTTATAGGAGTGATGGACTTAAGGGGTTATATCGCGGCTTTGGTTTATCAGCGCCAGGTATGGTGATCTATACTGCTACTTATTTTGGTTTTTACGATACCTGCCGCGACTTTCTCGCAAATCCGAAGACTACGCCTTTTTACATAAGTTGGGCCATAGCTCAAGTGGTAACAACTTCTGCTGGAATAATAACATACCCATTTGATACGGTCCGTCGTAGAATGATGATGCAATCGGGTTTGCCAAAAGAAAAAATAGTTTATAAGAACACGGCACACTGTTGGGCAGTTATCTTAAAGACTGAAGGCTTAAAAGCATTTTTCAAAGGAGGTCTGACAAATGTAATTCGTAGTGTTGGGGGCGCTTTGGTTTTAGCTTTCTATGATGAGATCCAAAAGTACTTGATTTAATACTTTGTTTTGTTAAAAATATTTTTTTTTTTCATAATTTTTCTTGGCATATGGCCGCTATAGCTGGTTCGGACGTAGTCTAATCTGGGGGTTCAATTTTCGATGACATTTGTAGCCGGCAAAAACGAGGCGAATGTCCTTCAAATGATCAATTTGAACTTTCCTTTTTTTGATTTGGAAAGCCATTAAAGAATAATTTCATACAAAATCCCAATTATTCGACTTTTTCGGAGGGATTTTCAAAAAATTTCTTCCGAAAAGACCTTCTCCTCAAAAATACGAACAACTGACTACAAATTTTACAGAAATCGTCCCAGCCATTCTATATATACATATATATTTATTAGATTTAAAAATAAATTGATAAACCTAATACTAATTGTCTGGAGCACTGGCTACATAGGCCATCGGCTCTAGGTGTTAAAATATATGTATGTAAATCTATATATACAGTATATAATAAATACATTTGTTTTAGATGATGGTTCCAGTATGAAATTTAAAATAATATATCTTCTTTATATTCTCTTGTGTAGGAAATTCGAGTAGTTTCACTGGGTATTTACTCCAAAAGAGTCAGTACTGAGCGTCTAGAAGAGCTCAGAACGAAAAAACACGTCAAATTAGGTAAAATGTGAAGGTTTTTCTCAAAAGTTTCTTCGACTGTAATGGCGTGGTGCATTGTAGATTGTAATCAGACGCACAAACAAAACATTCCCATCATATTTTTATAAATATTTGTTTAAATAAATCAAATCGATACCAATGTCGGGAGGAGATGTTAATATAAAATTATCGCGTCTTCTATTAATGGCACACAAATTTAATAATTTCTATTTAAATGGTAAGTTGCGTATTATTTAATAGCAAAGTTACTATCAGTTAAAAAAAAAAATTTGCATTTATTATTGATTTTAAGCTAAATTGCTATACAAAATGGGTGTGTGCAACATACATATGTACGTAAAATCACAACGTTAGCGTGTGTACACAAGGTCCTGTTAAAGGAATAATAGAAAAAAGTTGTACATACATTTTGATTAACGTAGCTAGATCACAAACACGGCGGGATGAAACGGATTTTTTAATAGACTAGAATTGAACTGATATGAGATGAGTATTTCCAAATTATAGTCAACGATGAGTCAGATTAATCCGTGTGCATTTGATTAGCAAACACCGAGGAACAAATCTAGTTTACTAACGCAGCTTCAAATAAAATAAAAAGTAGATAGGGTGATAGAAAATTGAAAAATAATAAGAAAATGTTAAATGACAATATTGGCGGAAACGCTTAGTTTCCGAGTTAAGGACCGAAGACGTTTTCATACAGCTGCGTTGGTAAACTATGTAAATTCAAGCCGTACATACAAATTTTGCGATAGCTATTTTATATCCGTACATACAAGGCAGCTTTATATTATTGTTTGCAGTTTATAGCAGAATGGTACATACTGTCTTTTATAGAGTTATAGAAATTTGAAATGGAAGAAAAAATAAAATTGTTTAAGTGAGCACGCGTTTCTTGTCAACGTCAATTGTGAATAACAAAAAATTTTTCAAAGGAAGTTTTAATTGTAAAACGTCAAAAAGCAAATAACATAAATAAACAAATAAAGGAATAAAAGAATTTTTGTAAATATGGGCAAAGAACATACTGATCTGTATTCGTTTTTAAAAGATTTCATGGCTGGTGGTGTATCTGCAGCTGTTGCAAAAACGGCTGTTGCCCCTATAGAGCGAGTAAAGCTGCTTTTGCAAGTCCAGCATGTATCGACTCAGCTAAGCGAAGCTCAACGCTATAAAGGGATTATTGACTGCTTTATCCATTTACCAAAAGAACAGGGAGTTCTTTCGTTCTGGCGTGGAAATTTGGCTAACGTTATGCAATATTTTCCAGCACAAGCAGTAAATTTTGCGGTTAAAGATAGATACAAACAATTATTTTTCAAAGGTATTGATAAGAATGAACATTTCTGGACATATTTTATTGGCAATTTAGCATCTGGTGGTGCCGCCGGTACTACATCCCAATTTTTTGTTTATCCATTAGATTTTGCTCGGACTCGGCTCGCTGCAGACGTTGGCAAAGGGGCAGATGAACGTCAATTCAAGGGTGTGGGCGATTGCATACGAAAAATTTATAGGAGTGATGGACTTAAGGGGTTATATCGCGGCTTTGGTTTATCAGCGCCAGGTATGGTGATCTATACTGCTACTTATTTTGGTTTTTACGATACCTGCCGCGACTTTCTCGCAAATCCGAAGACTACGCCTTTTTACATAAGTTGGGCCATAGCTCAAGTGGTAACAACTTCTGCTGGAATAATAACATACCCATTTGATACGGTCCGTCGTAGAATGATGATGCAATCGGGTTTGCCAAAAGAAAAAATAGTTTATAAGAACACGGCACACTGTTGGGCAGTTATCTTAAAGACTGAAGGCTTAAAAGCATTTTTCAAAGGAGGTCTGACAAATGTAATTCGTAGTGTTGGGGGCGCTTTGGTTTTAGCTTTCTATGATGAGATCCAAAAGTACTTGATTTAATACTTTGTTTTGTTAAAAATATTTTTTTTTTAATAATTTTTCTTGGCATATGGCCGCTATAGCTGGTTCGGACGTAGTCTAATCTGGGGGTTCAATTTTCGATGACATTTGTAGCCGGCAAAAACGAGGCGAATGTCCTTCAAATGATCAATTTGAACTTTCCTTTTTTTGATTTGGAAAGCCATTAAAGAATAATTTCATACAAAATCCCAATTATTCGACTTTTTCGGAGGGATTTTCAAAAAATTTCTTCCGAAAAGACCTTCTCCTCAAAAATACGAACAACTGACTACAAATTTTACAGAAATCGTCCCAGCCATTCTATATATACATATATATTTATTAGATTTAAAAATAAATTGATAAACCTAATACTAATTGTCTGGAGCACTGGCTACATAGGCCATCGGCTCTAGGTGTTAAAATATATGTATGTAAATCTATATATACAGTATATAATACATTTGTTTTAGATGATGGTTCCAGTATGAATTATAAAATAATATATCTTCTTTATATTCTCTTGTGTAGGAAATTCGAGTAGTTTCACTGGGTATTTACTCCAAAAGAGTCAGTACTGAGCGTCTAGAAGAGCTCAGAACGAAAAAACACGTCAAATTAGGTAAAATGTGAAGGTTTTTCTCAAAAGTTTCTTCGACTGTAATGGCGTGGTGCATTGTAGATTGTAATCAGACGCACAAACAAAACATTCCCATCATATTTTTATAAATATTTGTTTAAATAAATCAAATCGATACCAATGTCGGGAGGAGATGTTAATATAAAATTATCGCGTCTTCTATTAATGGCACACAAATTTAATAATTTCTATTTAAATGGTAAGTTGCGTATTATTTAATAGCAAAGTTACTATCAGTTAAAAAAAAAAATTTGCATTTATTATTGATTTTAAGCTAAATTGCTATACAAAATGGGTGTGTGCAACATACATATGTACGTAAAATCACAACGTTAGCGTGTGTACACAAGGTCCTGTTAAAGGAATAATAGAAAAAAGTTGTACATACATTTTGATTAACGTAGCTAGATCACAAACACGGCGGGATGAAACGGATTTTTTAATAGACTAGAATTGAACTGATATGAGATGAGTATTTCCAAATTATAGTCAACGATGAGTCAGATTAATCCGTGTGTATTTGATTAGCAAACACCGAGGAACAAATCTAGTTTACTAACGCAGCTTCAAATAAAATAAAAAGTAGATAGGGTGATAGAAAATTGAAAAATAATAAGAAAATGTTAAATGACAATATTGGCGGAAACGCTTAGTTTCCGAGTTAAGGACCGAAGACGTTTTCATACAGCTGCGTTGGTAAACTATGTAAATTCAAGCCGTACATACAAATTTTGCGATAGCTATTTTATATCCGTACATACAAGGCAGCTTTATATTATTGTTTGCAGTTTATAGCAGAATGGTACATACTGTCTTTTATAGAGTTATAGAAATTTGAAATGGAATAAAAAATACAATTGTTTAAGTGAGCACGCGTTTCTTGTCAACGTCAATTGTGAATAACAAAAAATTTTTCAAAGGAAGTTTTAATTGTAAAACGTCAAAAAGCAAATAACATAAATAAACAAATAAAGGAATAAAAGAATTTTTGTAAATATGGGCAAAGAACATACTGATCTGTATTCGTTTTTAAAAGATTTCATGGCTGGTGGTGTATCTGCAGCTGTTGCAAAAACGGCTGTTGCCCCTATAGAGCGAGTAAAGCTGCTTTTGCAAGTCCAGCATGTATCGACTCAGCTAAGCGAAGCTCAACGCTATAAAGGGATTATTGACTGCTTTATCCATTTACCAAAAGAACAGGGAGTTCTTTCGTTCTGGCGTGGAAATTTGGCTAACGTTATGCAATATTTTCCAGCACAAGCAGTAAATTTTGCGGTTAAAGATAGATACAAACAATTATTTTTCAAAGGTATTGATAAGAATGAACATTTCTGGACATATTTTATTGGCAATTTAGCATCTGGTGGTGCCGCCGGTACTACATCCCAATTTTTTGTTTATCCATTAGATTTTGCTCGGACTCGGCTCGCTGCAGACGTTGGCAAAGGGGCAGATGAACGTCAATTCAAGGGTGTGGGCGATTGCATACGAAAAATTTATAGGAGTGATGGACTTAAGGGGTTATATCGCGGCTTTGGTTTATCAGCGCCAGGTATGGTGATCTATACTGCTACTTATTTTGGTTTTTACGATACCTGCCGCGACTTTCTCGCAAATCCGAAGACTACGCCTTTTTACATAAGTTGGGCCATAGCTCAAGTGGTAACAACTTCTGCTGGAATAATAACATACCCATTTGATACGGTCCGTCGTAGAATGATGATGCAATCGGGTTTGCCAAAAGAAAAAATAGTTTATAAGAACACGGCACACTGTTGGGCAGTTATCTTAAAGACTGAAGGCTTAAAAGCATTTTTCAAAGGAGGTCTGACAAATGTAATTCGTAGTGTTGGGGGCGCTTTGGTTTTAGCTTTCTATGATGAGATCCAAAAGTACTTGATTTAATACTTTGTTTTGTTAAAAATATTTTTTTTTTTAATAATTTTTCTTGGCATATGGCCGCTATAGCTGGTTCGGACGTAGTCTAATCTGGGGGTTCAATTTTCGATGACATTTGTAGCCGGCAAAAACGAGGCGAATGTCCTTCAAATGATCAATTTGAACTTTCCTTTTTTTGATTTGGAAAGCCATTAAAGAATAATTTCATACAAAATCCCAATTATTCGACTTTTTCGGAGGGATTTTCAAAAAATTTCTTCCGAAAAGACCTTCTCCTCAAAAATACGAACAACTGACTACAAATTTTACAGAAATCGTCCCAGCCATTCTATATATACATATATATTTATTAGATTTAAAAATAAATTGATAAACCTAATACTAATTGTCTGGAGCACTGGCTACATAGGCCATCGGCTCTAGGTGTTAAAATATATGTATGTAAATCTATATATACAGTATATAATACATTTGTTTTAGATGATGGTTCCAGTATGAATTATAAAATAATATATCTTCTTTATATTCTCTTGTGTAGGAAATTCGAGTAGTTTCACTGGGTATTTACTCCAAAAGAGTCAGTACTGAGCGTCTAGAAGAGCTCAGAACGAAAAAACACGTCAAATTAGGTAAAATGTGAAGGTTTTTCTCAAAAGTTTCTTCGACTGTAATGGCGTGGTGCATTGTAGATTGTAATCAGACGCACAAACAAAACATTCCCATCATATTTTTATAAATATTTGTTTAAATAAATCAAATCGATACCAATGTCGGGAGGAGATGTTAATATAAAATTATCGCGTCTTCTATTAATGGCACACAAATTTAATAATTTCTATTTAAATGGTAAGTTGCGTATTATTTAATAGCAAAGTTACTATCAGTTAAAAAAAAAAATTTGCATTTATTATTGATTTTAAGCTAAATTGCTATACAAAATGGGTGTGTGCAACATACATATGTACGTAAAATCACAACGTTAGCGTGTGTACACAAGGTCCTGTTAAAGGAATAATAGAAAAAAGTTGTACATACATTTTGATTAACGTAGCTAGATCACAAACACGGCGGGATGAAACGGATTTTTTAATAGACTAGAATTGAACTGATATGAGATGAGTATTTCCAAATTATAGTCAACGATGAGTCAGATTAATCCGTGTGCATTTGATTAGCAAACACCGAGGAACAAATCTAGTTTACTAACGCAGCTTCAAATAAAATAAAAAGTAGATAGGGTGATAGAAAATTGAAAAATAATAAGAAAATGTTAAATGACAATATTGGCGGAAACGCTTAGTTTCCGAGTTAAGGACCGAAGACGTTTTCATACAGCTGCGTTGGTAAACTATGTAAATTCAAGCCGTACATACAAATTTTGCGATAGCTATTTTATATCCGTACATACAAGGCAGCTTTATATTATTGTTTGCAGTTTATAGCAGAATGGTACATACTGTCTTTTATAGAGTTATAGAAATTTGAAATGGAATAAAAAATACAATTGTTTAAGTGAGCACGCGTTTCTTGTCAACGTCAATTGTGAATAACAAAAAATTTTTCAAAGGAAGTTTTAATTGTAAAACGTCAAAAAGCAAATAACATAAATAAACAAATAAAGGAATAAAAGAATTTTTGTAAATATGGGCAAAGAACATACTGATCTGTATTCGTTTTTAAAAGATTTCATGGCTGGTGGTGTATCTGCAGCTGTTGCAAAAACGGCTGTTGCCCCTATAGAGCGAGTAAAGCTGCTTTTGCAAGTCCAGCATGTATCGACTCAGCTAAGCGAAGCTCAACGCTATAAAGGGATTATTGACTGCTTTATCCATTTACCAAAAGAACAGGGAGTTCTTTCGTTCTGGCGTGGAAATTTGGCTAACGTTATGCAATATTTTCCAGCACAAGCAGTAAATTTTGCGGTTAAAGATAGATACAAACAATTATTTTTCAAAGGTATTGATAAGAATGAACATTTCTGGACATATTTTATTGGCAATTTAGCATCTGGTGGTGCCGCCGGTACTACATCCCAATTTTTTGTTTATCCATTAGATTTTGCTCGGACTCGGCTCGCTGCAGACGTTGGCAAAGGGGCAGATGAACGTCAATTCAAGGGTGTGGGCGATTGCATACGAAAAATTTATAGGAGTGATGGACTTAAGGGGTTATATCGCGGCTTTGGTTTATCAGCACCAGGTATGGTGATCTATACTGCTACTTATTTTGGTTTTTACGATACCTGCCGCGACTTTCTCGCAAATCCGAAGACTACGCCTTTTTACATAAGTTGGGCCATAGCTCAAGTGGTAACAACTTCTGCTGGAATAATAACATACCCATTTGATACGGTCCGTCGTAGAATGATGATGCAATCGGGTTTGCCAAAAGAAAAAATAGTTTATAAGAACACGGCACACTGTTGGGCAGTTATCTTAAAGACTGAAGGCTTAAAAGCATTTTTCAAAGGAGGTCTGACAAATGTAATTCGTAGTGTTGGGGGCGCTTTGGTTTTAGCTTTCTATGATGAGATCCAAAAGTACTTGATTTAATACTTTGTTTTGTTAAAAATATTTTTTTTTTTAATAATTTTTCTTTGCATATGGCCGCTATAGCTGGTTCGGACGTAGTCTAATCTGGGGGTTCAATTTTCGATGACATTTGTAGCCGGCAAAAACGAGGCGAATGTCCTTCAAATGATCAATTTGAACTTTCCTTTTTTTGATTTGGAAAGCCATTAAAGAATAATTTCATACAAAATCCCAATTATTCGACTTTTTCGGAGGGATTTTCAAAAAATTTCTTCCGAAAAGACCTTCTCCTCAAAAATACGAACAACTGACTACAAATTTTACAGAAATCGTCCCAGCCATTCTATATATACATATATATTTATTAGATTTAAAAATAAATTGATAAACCTAATACTAATTGTCTGGAGCACTGGCTACATAGGCCATCGGCTCTAGGTGTTAAAATATATGTATGTAAATCTATATATACAGTATATAATAAATACATTTGTTTTAGATGATGGTTCCAGTATGAATTATAAAATAATATATCTTCTTTATATTCTCTTGTGTAGGAAATTCGAGTAGTTTCACTGGGTATTTACTCCAAAAGAGTCAGTACTGAGCGTCTAGAAGAGCTCAGAACGAAAAAACACGTCAAATTAGGTAAAATGTGAAGGTTTTTCTCAAAAGTTTCTTCGACTGTAATGGCGTGGTGCATTGTAGATTGTAATCAGACGCACAAACAAAACATTCCCATCATATTTTTATAAATATTTGTTTAAATAAATCAAATCGATACCAATGTCGGGAGGAGATGTTAATATAAAATTATCGCGTCTTCTATTAATGGCACACAAATTTAATAATTTCTATTTAAATGGTAAGTTGCGTATTATTTAATAGCAAAGTTACTATCAGTTAAAAAAAAAAATTTGCATTTATTATTGATTTTAAGCTAAATTGCTATACAAAATGGGTGTGTGCAACATACATATGTACGTAAAATCACAACGTTAGCGTGTGTACACAAGGTCCTGTTAAAGGAATAATAGAAAAAAGTTGTACATACATTTTGATTAACGTAGCTAGATCACAAACACGGCGGGATGAAACGGATTTTTTAATAGACTAGAATTGAACTGATATGAGATGAGTATTTCCAAATTATAGTCAACGATGAGTCAGATTAATCCGTGTGCATTTGATTAGCAAACACCGAGGAACAAATCTAGTTTACTAACGCAGCTTCAAATAAAATAAAAAGTAGATAGGGTGATAGAAAATTGAAAAATAATAAGAAAATGTTAAATGACAATATTGGCGGAAACGCTTAGTTTCCGAGTTAAGGACCGAAGACGTTTTCATACAGCTGCGTTGGTAAACTATGTAAATTCAAGCCGTACATACAAATTTTGCGATAGCTATTTTATATCCGTACATACAAGGCAGCTTTATATTATTGTTTGCAGTTTATAGCAGAATGGTACATACTGTCTTTTATAGAGTTATAGAAATTTGAAATGGAAGAAAAAATACAATTGTTTAAGTGAGCACGCGTTTCTTGTCAACGTCAATTGTGAATAACAAAAAATTTTTCAAAGGAAGTTTTAATTGTAAAACGTCAAAAAGCAAATAACATAAATAAACAAATAAAGGAATAAAAGAATTTTTGTAAATATGGGCAAAGAACATACTGATCTGTATTCGTTTTTAAAAGATTTCATGGCTGGTGGTGTATCTGCAGCTGTTGCAAAAACGGCTGTTGCCCCTATAGAGCGAGTAAAGCTGCTTTTGCAAGTCCAGCATGTATCGACTCAGCTAAGCGAAGCTCAACGCTATAAAGGGATTATTGACTGCTTTATCCATTTACCAAAAGAACAGGGAGTTCTTTCGTTCTGGCGTGGAAATTTGGCTAACGTTATGCAATATTTTCCAGCACAAGCAGTAAATTTTGCGGTTAAAGATAGATACAAACAATTATTTTTCAAAGGTATTGATAAGAATGAACATTTCTGGACATATTTTATTGGCAATTTAGCATCTGGTGGTGCCGCCGGTACTACATCCCAATTTTTTGTTTATCCATTAGATTTTGCTCGGACTCGGCTCGCTGCAGACGTTGGCAAAGGGGCAGATGAACGTCAATTCAAGGGTGTGGGCGATTGCATACGAAAAATTTATAGGAGTGATGGACTTAAGGGGTTATATCGCGGCTTTGGTTTATCAGCGCCAGGTATGGTGATCTATACTGCTACTTATTTTGGTTTTTACGATACCTGCCGCGACTTTCTCGCAAATCCGAAGACTACGCCTTTTTACATAAGTTGGGCCATAGCTCAAGTGGTAACAACTTCTGCTGGAATAATAACATACCCATTTGATACGGTCCGTCGTAGAATGATGATGCAATCGGGTTTGCCAAAAGAAAAAATAGTTTATAAGAACACGGCACACTGTTGGGCAGTTATCTTAAAGACTGAAGGCTTAAAAGCATTTTTCAAAGGAGGTCTGACAAATGTAATTCGTAGTGTTGGGGGCGCTTTGGTTTTAGCTTTCTATGATGAGATCCAAAAGTACTTGATTTAATACTTTGTTTTGTTAAAAATATTTTTTTTTTTAATAATTTTTCTTGGCATATGGCCGCTATAGCTGGTTCGGACGTAGTCTAATCTGGGGGTTCAATTTTCGATGACATTTGTAGCCGGCAAAAACGAGGCGAATGTCCTTCAAATGATCAATTTGAACTTTCCTTTTTTTGATTTGGAAAGCCATTAAAGAATAATTTCATACAAAATCCCAATTATTCGACTTTTTCGGAGGGATTTTCAAAAAATTTCTTCCGAAAAGACCTTCTCCTCAAAAATACGAACAACTGACTACAAATTTTACAGAAATCGTCCCAGCCATTCTATATATACATATATATTTATTAGATTTAAAAATAAATTGATAAACCTAATACTAATTGTCTGGAGCACTGGCTACATAGGCCATCGGCTCTAGGTGTTAAAATATATGTATGTAAATCTATATATACAGTATATAATAAATACATTTGTTTTAGATGATGGTTCCAGTATGAATTATAAAATAATATATCTTCTTTATATTCTCTTGTGTAGGAAATTCGAGTAGTTTCACTGGGTATTTACTCCAAAAGAGTCAGTACTGAGCGTCTAGAAGAGCTCAGAACGAAAAAACACGTCAAATTAGGTAAAATGTGAAGGTTTTTCTCAAAAGTTTCTTCGACTGTAATGGCGTGGTGCATTGTAGATTGTAATCAGACGCACAAACAAAACATTCCCATCATATTTTTATAAATATTTGTTTAAATAAATCAAATCGATACCAATGTCGGGAGGAGATGTTAATATAAAATTATCGCGTCTTCTATTAATGGCACACAAATTTAATAATTTCTATTTAAATGGTAAGTTGCGTATTATTTAATAGCAAAGTTACTATCAGTTAAAAAAAAAAATTTGCATTTATTATTGATTTTAAGCTAAATTGCTATACAAAATGGGTGTGTGCAACATACATATGTACGTAAAATCACAACGTTAGCGTGTGTACACAAGGTCCTGTTAAAGGAATAATAGAAAAAAGTTGTACATACATTTTGATTAACGTAGCTAGATCACAAACACGGCGGGATGAAACGGATTTTTTAATAGACTAGAATTGAACTGATATGAGATGAGTATTTCCAAATTATAGTCAACGATGAGTCAGATTAATCCGTGTGCATTTGATTAGCAAACACCGAGGAACAAATCTAGTTTACTAACGCAGCTTCAAATAAAATAAAAAGTAGATAGGGTGATAGAAAATTGAAAAATAATAAGAAAATGTTAAATGACAATATTGGCGGAAACGCTTAGTTTCCGAGTTAAGGACCGAAGACGTTTTCATACAGCTGCGTTGGTAAACTATGTAAATTCAAGCCGTACATACAAATTTTGCGATAGCTATTTTATATCCGTACATACAAGGCAGCTTTATATTATTGTTTGCAGTTTATAGCAGAATGGTACATACTGTCTTTTATAGAGTTATAGAAATTTGAAATGGAATAAAAAATACAATTGTTTAAGTGAGCACGCGTTTCTTGTCAACGTCAATTGTGAATAACAAAATATTTTTCAAAGGAAGTTTTAATTGTAAAACGTCAAAAAGCAAATAACATAAATAAACAAATAAAGGAATAAAAGAATTTTTGTAAATATGGGCAAAGAACATACTGATCTGTATTCGTTTTTAAAAGATTTCATGGCTGGTGGTGTATCTGCAGCTGTTGCAAAAACGGCTGTTGCCCCCATAGAGCGAGTAAAGCTGCTTTTGCAAGTCCAGCATGTATCGACTCAGCTAAGCGAAGCTCAACGCTATAAAGGGATTATTGACTGCTTTATCCATTTACCAAAAGAACAGGGAGTTCTTTCGTTCTGGCGTGGAAATTTGGCTAACGTTATGCAATATTTTCCAGCACAAGCAGTAAATTTTGCGGTTAAAGATAGATACAAACAATTATTTTTCAAAGGTATTGATAAGAATGAACATTTCTGGACATATTTTATTGGCAATTTAGCATCTGGTGGTGCCGCCGGTACTACATCCCAATTTTTTGTTTATCCATTAGATTTTGCTCGGACTCGGCTCGCTGCAGACGTTGGCAAAGGGGCAGATGAACGTCAATTCAAGGGTGTGGGCGATTGCATACGAAAAATTTATAGGAGTGATGGACTTAAGGGGTTATATCGCGGCTTTGGTTTATCAGCGCCAGGTATGGTGATCTATACTGCTACTTATTTTGGTTTTTACGATACCTGCCGCGACTTTCTCGCAAATCCGAAGACTACGCCTTTTTACATAAGTTGGGCCATAGCTCAAGTGGTAACAACTTCTGCTGGAATAATAACATACCCATTTGATACGGTCCGTCGTAGAATGATGATGCAATCGGGTTTGCCAAAAGAAAAAATAGTTTATAAGAACACGGCACACTGTTGGGCAGTTATCTTAAAGACTGAAGGCTTAAAAGCATTTTTCAAAGGAGGTCTGACAAATGTAATTCGTAGTGTTGGGGGCGCTTTGGTTTTAGCTTTCTATGATGAGATCCAAAAGTACTTGATTTAATACTTTGTTTTGTTAAAAATATTTTTTTTTTTAATAATTTTTCTTGGCATATGGCCGCTATAGCTGGTTCGGACGTAGTCTAATCTGGGGGTTCAATTTTCGATGACATTTGTAGCCGGCAAAAACGAGGCGAATGTCCTTCAAATGATCAATTTGAACTTTCCTTTTTTTGATTTGGAAAGCCATTAAAGAATAATTTCATACAAAATCCCAATTATTCGACTTTTTCGGAGGGATTTTCAAAAAATTTCTTCCGAAAAGACCTTCTCCTCAAAAATACGAACAACTGACTACAAATTTTACAGAAATCGTCCCAGCCATTCTATATATACATATATATTTATTAGATTTAAAAATAAATTGATAAACCTAATACTAATTGTCTGGAGCACTGGCTACATAGGCCATCGGCTCTAGGTGTTAAAATATATGTATGTAAATCTATATATACAGTATATAATAAATACATTTGTTTTAGATGATGGTTCCAGTATGAATTATAAAATAATATATCTTCTTTATATTCTCTTGTGTAGGAAATTCGAGTAGTTTCACTGGGTATTTACTCCAAAAGAGTCAGTACTGAGCGTCTAGAAGAGCTCAGAACGAAAAAACACGTCAAATTAGGTAAAATGTGAAGGTTTTTCTCAAAAGTTTCTTCGACTGTAATGGCGTGGTGCATTGTAGATTGTAATCAGACGCACAAACAAAACATTCCCATCATATTTTTATAAATATTTGTTTAAATAAATCAAATCGATACCAATGTCGGGAGGAGATGTTAATATAAAATTATCGCGTCTTCTATTAATGGCACACAAATTTAATAATTTCTATTTAAATGGTAAGTTGCGTATTATTTAATAGCAAAGTTACTATCAGTTAAAAAAAAAAATTTGCATTTATTATTGATTTTAAGCTAAATTGCTATACAAAATGGGTGTGTGCAACATACATATGTACGTAAAATCACAACGTTAGCGTGTGTACACAAGGTCCTGTTAAAGGAATAATAGAAAAAAGTTGTACATACATTTTGATTAACGTAGCTAGATCACAAACACGGCGGGATGAAACGGATTTTTTAATAGACTAGAATTGAACTGATATGAGATGAGTATTTCCAAATTATAGTCAACGATGAGTCAGATTAATCCGTGTGCATTTGATTAGCAAACACCGAGGAACAAATCTAGTTTACTAACGCAGCTTCAAATAAAATAAAAAGTAGATAGGGTGATAGAAAATTGAAAAATAATAAGAAAATGTTAAATGACAATATTGGCGGAAACGCTTAGTTTCCGAGTTAAGGACCGAAGACGTTTTCATACAGCTGCGTTGGTAAACTATGTAAATTCAAGCCGTACATACAAATTTTGCGATAGCTATTTTATATCCGTACATACAAGGCAGCTTTATATTATTGTTTGCAGTTTATAGCAGAATGGTACATACTGTCTTTTATAGAGTTATAGAAATTTGAAATGGAATAAAAAATACAATTGTTTAAGTGAGCACGCGTTTCTTGTCAACGTCAATTGTGAATAACAAAATATTTTTCAAAGGAAGTTTTAATTGTAAAACGTCAAAAAGCAAATAACATAAATAAACAAATAAAGGAATAAAAGAATTTTTGTAAATATGGGCAAAGAACATACTGATCTGTATTCGTTTTTAAAAGATTTCATGGCTGGTGGTGTATCTGCAGCTGTTGCAAAAACGGCTGTTGCCCCCATAGAGCGAGTAAAGCTGCTTTTGCAAGTCCAGCATGTATCGACTCAGCTAAGCGAAGCTCAACGCTATAAAGGGATTATTGACTGCTTTATCCATTTACCAAAAGAACAGGGAGTTCTTTCGTTCTGGCGTGGAAATTTGGCTAACGTTATGCAATATTTTCCAGCACAAGCAGTAAATTTTGCGGTTAAAGATAGATACAAACAATTATTTTTCAAAGGTATTGATAAGAATGAACATTTCTGGACATATTTTATTGGCAATTTAGCATCTGGTGGTGCCGCCGGTACTACATCCCAATTTTTTGTTTATCCATTAGATTTTGCTCGGACTCGGCTCGCTGCAGACGTTGGCAAAGGGGCAGATGAACGTCAATTCAAGGGTGTGGGCGATTGCATACGAAAAATTTATAGGAGTGATGGACTTAAGGGGTTATATCGCGGCTTTGGTTTATCAGCGCCAGGTATGGTGATCTATACTGCTACTTATTTTGGTTTTTACGATACCTGCCGCGACTTTCTCGCAAATCCGAAGACTACGCCTTTTTACATAAGTTGGGCCATAGCTCAAGTGGTAACAACTTCTGCTGGAATAATAACATACCCATTTGATACGGTCCGTCGTAGAATGATGATGCAATCGGGTTTGCCAAAAGAAAAAATAGTTTATAAGAACACGGCACACTGTTGGGCAGTTATCTTAAAGACTGAAGGCTTAAAAGCATTTTTCAAAGGAGGTCTGACAAATGTAATTCGTAGTGTTGGGGGCGCTTTGGTTTTAGCTTTCTATGATGAGATCCAAAAGTACTTGATTTAATACTTTGTTTTGTTAAAAATATTTTTTTTTTTTAATAATTTTTCTTGGCATATGGCCGCTATAGCTGGTTCGGACGTAGTCTAATCTGGGGGTTCAATTTTCGATGACATTTGTAGCCGGCAAAAACGAGGCGAATGTCCTTCAAATGATCAATTTGAACTTTCCTTTTTTTGATTTGGAAAGCCATTAAAGAATAATTTCATACAAAATCCCAATTATTCGACTTTTTCGGAGGGATTTTCAAAAAATTTCTTCCGAAAAGACCTTCTCCTCAAAAATACGAACAACTGACTACAAATTTTACAGAAATCGTCCCAGCCATTCTATATATACATATATATTTATTAGATTTAAAAATAAATTGATAAACCTAATACTAATTGTCTGGAGCACTGGCTACATAGGCCATCGGCTCTAGGTGTTAAAATATATGTATGTAAATCTATATATACAGTATATAATACATTTGTTTTAGATGATGGTTCCAGTATGAATTATAAAATAATATATCTTCTTTATATTCTCTTGTGTAGGAAATTCGAGTAGTTTTCACTGGGTATTTACTCCAAAAGAGTCAGTACTGAGCGTCTAGAAGAGCTCAGAACGAAAAAACACGTCAAATTAGGTAAAATGTGAAGGTTTTTCCTCAAAAGTTTCTTCGACTGTAATGGCGTGGTGCATTGTAGATTGTAATCAGACGGCACAAACAAACATTCCCATCATATTTTTATAAATATTTGTTTAAATAAATCAAATCGATACCAATGTCGGGAGGAGATGTTAATATAAAATTATCGCGTCTTCTATTAATGGCACACAAATTTAATAATTTCTATTTAAATGTAAGTTGCGTATTATTTAATAGCAAAGTTACTATCAGTTAAAAAAAAAAATTTGCATTTATTATTGATTTTAAGCTAAAATTGCTATACAAAATGGGTGTGTGCAACATACATATGTACGTAAAATCACAACGTTAGCGTGTGTACACAAGGTCCTGTTAAAGGAATAATAGAAGAAAAGTTGTACATACATTTTGATTAACGTAGCTAGATCACAAACACGGCGGGATGAAACGGATTTTTTAATAGACTAGAATTGAACTGATATGAGATGAGTATTCCAAATTATAGTCAACGATGAGTCAGATTAATCCGTGTGCATTTGATTAGCAAACACCGAGGAACAAATCTAGTTTACTAACGCAGCTTCAAATAAAATAAAAAGTAGATAGGGTGATAGAAAATTGAAAAATAATAAGAAAAATGTTAAATGACAATATTGGCGGAAACGCTTAGTTTCCGAGTTAAGGACCGAAGACGTTTTCATACAGCTGCGTTGGTAAACTATGTAAATTCAAGCCGTACATACAAATTTTGCGATAGCTATTTTATATCCGTACATACAAGGCAGCTTTATATTATTGTTTGCAGTTTATAGCAGAATGGTACATACTGTCTTTTATAGAGTTATAGAAATTTGAAATGGAAGAAAAAATACAATTGTTTAAGTGAGCACGCGTTTCTTGTCAACGTCAATTGTGAATAACAAAAAATTTTTCAAAGGAAGTTTTAATTGTAAAACGTCAAAAAGCAAATAACATAAATAAACAAATAAGGAATAAAAGAATTTTTGTAAATATGGGCAAAGAACATACTGATCTGTATTCGTTTTTAAAAGATTTCATGGCTGGTGGTGTATCTGCAGCTGTTGCAAAAAACGGCTGTTGCCCCTATAGAGCGAGTAAAGCTGCTTTTGCAAGTCCAGCATGTATCGACTCAGCTAAGGCGAAGCTCAACGCTATAAAGGGATTATTGACTGCTTTATCCATTTACCAAAAGAACAGGGAGTTCTTTTCGTTCTGGCGTGGAAATTTGGCTAACGTTATGGCAATATTTTCCAGCACAAGCAGTAAATTTTGCGGTTAAAGATAGATACAAACAATTATTTTTCAAAGGTATTGATAAGAATGAACATTTCTGGACATATTTTATTGGCAATTTAGCATCTGGTGGTGCCGCCGGTACTACATCCCAATTTTTTGTTTTATCCATTAGATTTTGCTCGGACTCGGCTCGCTGCAGACGTTGGCAAAGGGGCAGATGAACGTCAATTCAAGGGTGTGGGCGATTGCATACGAAAAATTTATAGGAGTGATGGACTTAAGGGGTTATATCGCGGCTTTGGTTTATCATCGCCAGGTATGGTGATCTATACTGCTACTTATTTTGGTTTTTACGATACCTGCCGCGACTTTCTCGCAAATCCGAAGACTACGCCTTTTTACATAAGTTGGGCCATAGCTCAGTGGTAACAACTTCTGCTGGAATAATAACATACCCATTTGATACGGTCCGTCGTAGAATGATGATGCAATCGGGTTTGCCAAAAGAAAAAATAGTTTATAAGAACACGGCCACCTGTTGGGCAGTTATCTTAAAGACTGAAGGCTTAAAAGCATTTTTCAAAGGAGGTCTGACAAATGTAATTCGTAGTGTTGGGGGCGCTTTGGTTTTAGCTTTCTATGATGAGATCCAAAAGTACTTGATTTAATACTTTGTTTTGTTAAAAATATTTTTTTTTTTAATAATTTTTCTTGGCATATGGCCGCTATAGCTGGTTCGGACGTAGTCTAATCTGGGGGTTCAATTTTCGATGACATTTGTAGCCGGCAAAAACGAGGCGAATGTCCTTCAAATGATCAATTTGAACTTTCCTTTTTTTGATTTGGGAAAGCCATTAAAGAATAATTTCATACAAAATCCCAATTATTCGACTTTTTCGGAGGGATTTTCAAAAAATTTCTTCCGAAAAGACCTTCTCCTCAAAAAATACGAACAACTGACTACAAATTTTACAGAAATCGTCCCAGCCATTCTATATATACATATATATTTATTAGATTTAAAAATAAATTGATAAACCTAATACTAATTGTCTGGAGCACTGGCTACATAGGCCATCGGCTCTAGGTGTTAAAATATATGTATGTAAATCTATATATACAGTATATAATAAATACATTTGTTTTAGATGGATGGTTCCAGTATGAATTATAAAATAATATATCTCTTTATATTCTCTTGTGTAGGAAATTCGAGTAGTTTCACTGGGTATTTACTCCAAAAGAGTCAGTACTGAGCGTCTAGAAGAGCTCAGAACGAAAAAACACGTCAAATTAGGTAAATGTGAAGGTTTTTTCTCAAAAGTTTCTTCGACTGTAATGGCGTGGTGCATTGTAGATTGTAATCAGACGCACAAACAAAACATTTCCCATCATATTTTTATAAATATTTGTTTAAATAAATCAAATCGATACCAATGTCGGGAGGAGATGTTAATATAAAATTATCGCGTCTTCTATTAATGGCACACAAATTTAATAATTTCTATTTAAATGGTAAGTTGCGTATTATTTAATAGCAAAGTTACTATTCAGTTAAAAAAAAAAAAATTTGCATTTATTATTGATTTTAAGCTAAATTGCTATTACAAAATGGGTGTGTGCAACATACATATGTACGTAAAATCACAACGTTAGCGTGTGTACACAAGGTCCTGTTAAAGGAATAATAGAAAAAGTTGTACATACATTTTGATTAACGTAGCTAGATCACAAACACGGCGGGATGAAACGGATTTTTTAATAGACTAGAATTGAACTGATATGAGATGAGTATTTCCAAATTATAGTCAACGATGAGTCAGATTAATCCGTGTGCATTTGATTAGCAAACACCGAGGAACAAATCTAGTTTACTAACGCAGCTTCAAATAAAATAAAAAGTAGATAGGGTGATAGAAAATTGAAAAATAATAAGAAAATGTTAAATGACAATATTGGCGGAAACGCTTAGTTTCCGAGTTAAGGACCGAAGACGTTTTCATACAGCTGCGTTGGTAAACTATGTAAATTCAAGCCGTACATACAAATTTTGCGATAGCTATTTTATATCCGTACATACAAGGCAGCTTTATATTATTGTTTGCAGTTTATAGCAGAATGGTACATACTGTCTTTTATAGAGTTATAGAAATTTGAAATGGAATAAAAAATACAATTTGTTTAAGTGAGCACGCGTTTCTTGTCAACGTCAATTGTGAATAACAAAAAAATTTTTTCAAAGGAAGTTTTAATTGTAAAACGTCAAAAAAGCAAATAACATAAATAAACAAATAAAGGAATAAAAGAATTTTTGGTAAATATGGGCAAAGAACATACTGATCTGTATTCGTTTTTAAAAGATTTCATGGCTGGTGGTGTATCTGCAGCTGTTGCAAAAACGGCTGTTGCCCCTATAGAGCGAGTAAAGCTGCTTTTGCAAGTCCAGCATGTATCGACTCAGCATGTATCGACTCAGCTAAGCGAAGCTCAACGCTATAAAGGGATTATTGACTGCTTTATCCATTTACCAAAAGAACAGGGAGTTCTTTCGTTCTGGCGTGGAAATTTGGCTAACGTTATGCAATATTTTCCAGCACAAGCAGTAAATTTTGCGGTTAAAGATAGATACAAACAATTATTTTTCAAAGGTATTGATAAGAATGAACATTTCTGGACATATTTTATTGGCAATTTAGCATCTGGTGGTGCCGCCGGTACTACATCCCAATTTTTTGTTTATCCATTAGATTTTGCTCGGACTCGGCTCGCTGCAGACGTTGGCAAAGGGGCAGATGAACGTCAATTCAAGGGTGTGGGCGATTGCATACGAAAAATTTATAGGAGTGATGGACTTAAGGGGTTATATCGCGGCTTTGGTTTATCAGCGCCAGGTATGGTGATCTATACTGCTACTTATTTTGGTTTTTACGATACCTGCCGCGACTTTCTCGCAAATCCGAAGACTACGCCTTTTTACATAAGTTGGGCCATAGCTCAAGTGGTAACAACTTCTGCTGGAATAATAACATACCCATTTGATACGGTCCGTCGTAGAATGATGATGCAATCGGGTTTGCCAAAAGAAAAAATAGTTTATAAGAACACGGCACACTGTTGGGCAGTTATCTTAAAGACTGAAGGCTTAAAAGCATTTTTCAAAGGAGGTCTGACAAATGTAATTCGTAGTGTTGGGGGCGCTTTGGTTTTAGCTTTCTATGATGAGATCCAAAAGTACTTGATTTAATACTTTGTTTTGTTAAAAATATTTTTTTTTTTAATAATTTTTCTTGGCATATGGCCGCTATAGCTGGTTCGGACGTAGTCTAATCTGGGGGTTCAATTTTCGATGACATTTGTAGCCGGCAAAAACGAGGCGAATGTCCTTCAAATGATCAATTTGAACTTTCCTTTTTTTGATTTGGAAAGCCATTAAAGAATAATTTCATACAAAATCCCAATTATTCGACTTTTTCGGAGGGATTTTCAAAAAATTTCTTCCGAAAAGACCTTCTCCTCAAAAATACGAACAACTGACTACAAATTTTACAGAAATCGTCCCAGCCATTCTATATATACATATATATTTATTAGATTTAAAAATAAATTGATAAACCTAATACTAATTGTCTGGAGCACTGGCTACATAGGCCATCGGCTCTAGGTGTTAAAATATATGTATGTAAATCTATATATACAGTATATAATAAATACATTTGTTTTAGATGATGGTTCCAGTATGAATTATAAAATAATATATCTTCTCTTGTGTAGGAAATTCGAGTAGTTTCACTGGGTATTTACTCCAAAAGAGTCAGTACTGAGCGTCTAGAAGAGCTCAGAACGAAAAAACACGTCAAATTAGGTAAAATGTGAAGGTTTTTCTCAAAAGTTTCTTCGACTGTAATGGCGTGGTGCATTGTAGATTGTAATCAGACGCACAAACAAAACATTCCCATCATATTTTTATAAATATTTGTTTAAATAAATCAAATCGATACCAATGTCGGGAGGAGATGTTAATATAAAATTATCGCGTCTTCTATTAATGGCACACAAATTTAATAATTTCTATTTAAATGGTAAGTTGCGTATTATTTAATAGCAAAGTTACTATCAGTTAAAAAAAAAAATTTGCATTTATTATTGATTTTAAGCTAAATTGCTATACAAAATGGGTGTGTGCAACATACATATGTACGTAAAATCACAACGTTAGCGTGTGTACACAAGGTCCTGTTAAAGGAATAATAGAAAAAAGTTGTACATACATTTTGATTAACGTAGCTAGATCACAAACACGGCGGGATGAAACGGATTTTTTAATAGACTAGAATTGAACTGATATGAGATGAGTATTTCCAAATTATAGTCAACGATGAGTCAGATTAATCCGTGTGCATTTGATTAGCAAACACCGAGGAACAAATCTAGTTTACTAACGCAGCTTCAAATAAAATAAAAAGTAGATAGGGTGATAGAAAATTGAAAAATAATAAGAAAATGTTAAATGACAATATTGGCGGAAACGCTTAGTTTCCGAGTTAAGGACCGAAGACGTTTTCATACAGCTGCGTTGGTAAACTATGTAAATTCAAGCCGTACATACAAATTTTGCGATAGCTATTTTATATCCGTACATACAAGGCAGCTTTATATTATTGTTTGCAGTTTATAGCAGAATGGTACATACTGTCTTTTATAGAGTTATAGAAATTTGAAATGGAATAAAAAATACAATTGTTTAAGTGAGCACGCGTTTCTTGTCAACGTCAATTGTGAATAACAAAATATTTTTCAAAGGAAGTTTTAATTGTAAAACGTCAAAAAGCAAATAACATAAATAAACAAATAAAGGAATAAAAGAATTTTTGTAAATATGGGCAAAGAACATACTGATCTGTATTCGTTTTTAAAAGATTTCATGGCTGGTGGTTTATCTGCAGCTGTTGCAAAAACGGCTGTTGCCCCCATAGAGCGAGTAAAGCTGCTTTTGCAAGTCCAGCATGTATCGACTCAGCTAAGCGAAGCTCAACGCTATAAAGGGATTATTGACTGCTTTATCCATTTACCAAAAGAACAGGGAGTTCTTTCGTTCTGGCGTGGAAATTTGGCTAACGTTATGCAATATTTTCCAGCACAAGCAGTAAATTTTGCGGTTAAAGATAGATACAAACAATTATTTTTCAAAGGTATTGATAAGAATGAACATTTCTGGACATATTTTATTGGCAATTTAGCATCTGGTGGTGCCGCCGGTACTACATCCCAATTTTTTGTTTATCCATTAGATTTTGCTCGGACTCGGCTCGCTGCAGACGTTGGCAAAGGGGCAGATGAACGTCAATTCAAGGGTGTGGGCGATTGCATACGAAAAATTTATAGGAGTGATGGACTTAAGGGGTTATATCGCGGCTTTGGTTTATCAGCGCCAGGTATGGTGATCTATACTGCTACTTATTTTGGTTTTTACGATACCTGCCGCGACTTTCTCGCAAATCCGAAGACTACGCCTTTTTACATAAGTTGGGCCATAGCTCAAGTGGTAACAACTTCTGCTGGAATAATAACATACCCATTTGATACGGTCCGTCGTAGAATGATGATGCAATCGGGTTTGCCAAAAGAAAAAATAGTTTATAAGAACACGGCACACTGTTGGGCAGTTATCTTAAAGACTGAAGGCTTAAAAGCATTTTTCAAAGGAGGTCTGACAAATGTAATTCGTAGTGTTGGGGGCGCTTTGGTTTTAGCTTTCTATGATGAGATCCAAAAGTACTTGATTTAATACTTTGTTTTGTTAAAAATATTTTTTTTTTTAATAATTTTTCTTGGCATATGGCCGCTATAGCTGGTTCGGACGTAGTCTAATCTGGGGGTTCAATTTTCGATGACATTTGTAGCCGGCAAAAACGAGGCGAATGTCCTTCAAATGATCAATTTGAACTTTCCTTTTTTTGATTTGGAAAGCCATTAAAGAATAATTTCATACAAAATCCCAATTATTCGACTTTTTCGGAGGGATTTTCAAAAAATTTCTTCCGAAAAGACCTTCTCCTCAAAAATACGAACAACTGACTACAAATTTTACAGAAATCGTCCCAGCCATTCTATATATACATATATATTTATTAGATTTAAAAATAAATTGATAAACCTAATACTAATTGTCTGGAGCACTGGCTACATAGGCCATCGGCTCTAGGTGTTAAAATATATGTATGTAAATCTATATATACAGTATATAATAAATACATTTGTTTTAGATGATGGTTCCAGTATGAATTATAAAATAATATATCTTCTTTATATTCTCTTGTGTAGGAAATTCGAGTAGTTTCACTGGGTATTTACTCCAAAAGAGTCAGTACTGAGCGTCTAGAAGAGCTCAGAACGAAAAAACACGTCAAATTAGGTAAAATGTGAAGGTTTTTCTCAAAAGTTTCTTCGACTGTAATGGCGTGGTGCATTGTAGATTGTAATCAGACGCACAAACAAAACATTCCCATCATATTTTTATAAATATTTGTTTAAATAAATCAAATCGATACCAATGTCGGGAGGAGATGTTAATATAAAATTATCGCGTCTTCTATTAATGGCACACAAATTTAATAATTTCTATTTAAATGGTAAGTTGCGTATTATTTAATAGCAAAGTTACTATCAGTTAAAAAAAAAAATTTGCATTTATTATTGATTTTAAGCTAAATTGCTATACAAAATGGGTGTGTGCAACATACATATGTACGTAAAATCACAACGTTAGCGTGTGTACACAAGGTCCTGTTAAAGGAATAATAGAAAAAAGTTGTACATACATTTTGATTAACGTAGCTAGATCACAAACACGGCGGGATGAAACGGATTTTTTAATAGACTAGAATTGAACTGATATGAGATGAGTATTTCCAAATTATAGTCAACGATGAGTCAGATTAATCCGTGTGCATTTGATTAGCAAACACCGAGGAACAAATCTAGTTTACTAACGCAGCTTCAAATAAAATAAAAAGTAGATAGGGTGATAGAAAATTGAAAAATAATAAGAAAATGTTAAATGACAATATTGGCGGAAACGCTTAGTTTCCGAGTTAAGGACCGAAGACGTTTTCATACAGCTGCGTTGGTAAACTATGTAAATTCAAGCCGTACATACAAATTTTGCGATAGCTATTTTATATCCGTACATACAAGGCAGCTTTATATTATTGTTTGCAGTTTATAGCAGAATGGTACATACTGTCTTTTATAGAGTTATAGAAATTTGAAATGGAATAAAAAATACAATTGTTTAAGTGAGCACGCGTTTCTTGTCAACGTCAATTGTGAATAACAAAATATTTTTCAAAGGAAGTTTTAATTGTAAAACGTCAAAAAGCAAATAACATAAATAAACAAATAAAGGAATAAAAGAATTTTTGTAAATATGGGCAAAGAACATACTGATCTGTATTCGTTTTTAAAAGATTTCATGGCTGGTGGTTTATCTGCAGCTGTTGCAAAAACGGCTGTTGCCCCCATAGAGCGAGTAAAGCTGCTTTTGCAAGTCCAGCATGTATCGACTCAGCTAAGCGAAGCTCAACGCTATAAAGGGATTATTGACTGCTTTATCCATTTACCAAAAGAACAGGGAGTTCTTTCGTTCTGGCGTGGAAATTTGGCTAACGTTATGCAATATTTTCCAGCACAAGCAGTAAATTTTGCGGTTAAAGATAGATACAAACAATTATTTTTCAAAGGTATTGATAAGAATGAACATTTCTGGACATATTTTATTGGCAATTTAGCATCTGGTGGTGCCGCCGGTACTACATCCCAATTTTTTGTTTATCCATTAGATTTTGCTCGGACTCGGCTCGCTGCAGACGTTGGCAAAGGGGCAGATGAACGTCAATTCAAGGGTGTGGGCGATTGCATACGAAAAATTTATAGGAGTGATGGACTTAAGGGGTTATATCGCGGCTTTGGTTTATCAGCGCCAGGTATGGTGATCTATACTGCTACTTATTTTGGTTTTTACGATACCTGCCGCGACTTTCTCGCAAATCCGAAGACTACGCCTTTTTACATAAGTTGGGCCATAGCTCAAGTGGTAACAACTTCTGCTGGAATAATAACATACCCATTTGATACGGTCCGTCGTAGAATGATGATGCAATCGGGTTTGCCAAAAGAAAAAATAGTTTATAAGAACACGGCACACTGTTGGGCAGTTATCTTAAAGACTGAAGGCTTAAAAGCATTTTTCAAAGGAGGTCTGACAAATGTAATTCGTAGTGTTGGGGGCGCTTTGGTTTTAGCTTTCTATGATGAGATCCAAAAGTACTTGATTTAATACTTTGTTTTGTTAAAAATATTTTTTTTTTTAATAATTTTTCTTGGCATATGGCCGCTATAGCTGGTTCGGACGTAGTCTAATCTGGGGGTTCAATTTTCGATGACATTTGTAGCCGGCAAAAACGAGGCGAATGTCCTTCAAATGATCAATTTGAACTTTCCTTTTTTTGATTTGGAAAGCCATTAAAGAATAATTTCATACAAAATCCCAATTATTCGACTTTTTCGGAGGGATTTTCAAAAAATTTCTTCCGAAAAGACCTTCTCCTCAAAAATACGAACAACTGACTACAAATTTTACAGAAATCGTCCCAGCCATTCTATATATACATATATATTTATTAGATTTAAAAATAAATTGATAAACCTAATACTAATTGTCTGGAGCACTGGCTACATAGGCCATCGGCTCTAGGTGTTAAAATATATGTATGTAAATCTATATATACAGTATATAATAAATACATTTGTTTTAGATGATGGTTCCAGTATGAATTATAAAATAATATATCTTCTTTATATTCTCTTGTGTAGGAAATTCGAGTAGTTTCACTGGGTATTTACTCCAAAAGAGTCAGTACTGAGCGTCTAGAAGAGCTCAGAACGAAAAAACACGTCAAATTAGGTAAAATGTGAAGGTTTTTCTCAAAAGTTTCTTCGACTGTAATGGCGTGGTGCATTGTAGATTGTAATCAGACGCACAAACAAAACATTCCCATCATATTTTTATAAATATTTGTTTAAATAAATCAAATCGATACCAATGTCGGGAGGAGATGTTAATATAAAATTATCGCGTCTTCTATTAATGGCACACAAATTTAATAATTTCTATTTAAATGGTAAGTTGCGTATTATTTAATAGCAAAGTTACTATCAGTTAAAAAAAAAAATTTGCATTTATTATTGATTTTAAGCTAAATTGCTATACAAAATGGGTGTGTGCAACATACATATGTACGTAAAATCACAACGTTAGCGTGTGTACACAAGGTCCTGTTAAAGGAATAATAGAAAAAAGTTGTACATACATTTTGATTAACGTAGCTAGATCACAAACACGGCGGGATGAAACGGATTTTTTAATAGACTAGAATTGAACTGATATGAGATGAGTATTTCCAAATTATAGTCAACGATGAGTCAGATTAATCCGTGTGCATTTGATTAGCAAACACCGAGGAACAAATCTAGTTTACTAACGCAGCTTCAAATAAAATAAAAAGTAGATAGGGTGATAGAAAATTGAAAAATAATAAGAAAATGTTAAATGACAATATTGGCGGAAACGCTTAGTTTCCGAGTTAAGGACCGAAGACGTTTTCATCGTTTTTAAAAGATTTCATGGCTGGTGGTGTATCTGCAGCTGTTGCAAAAACGGCTGTTGCCCCTATAGAGCGAGTAAAGCTGCTTTTGCAAGTCCAGCATGTATCGACTCAGCTAAGCGAAGCTCAACGCTATAAAGGGATTATTGACTGCTTTATCCATTTACCAAAAGAACAGGGAGTTCTTTCGTTCTGGCGTGGAAATTTGGCTAACGTTATGCAATATTTTCCAGCACAAGCAGTAAATTTTGCGGTTAAAGATAGATACAAACAATTATTTTTCAAAGGTATTGATAAGAATGAACATTTCTGGACATATTTTATTGGCAATTTAGCATCTGGTGGTGCCGCCGGTACTACCTCCCAATTTTTTGTTTATCCATTAGATTTTGCTCGGACTCGGCTCGCTGCAGACGTTGGCAAAGGGGCAGATGAACGTCAATTCAAGGGTGTGGGCGATTGCATACGAAAAATTTATAGGAGTGATGGACTTAAGGGGTTATATCGCGGCTTTGGTTTATCAGCGCCAGGTATGGTGATCTATACTGCTACTTATTTTGGTTTTTACGATACCTGCCGCGACTTTCTCGCAAATCCGAAGACTACGCCTTTTTACATAAGTTGGGCCATAGCTCAAGTGGTAACAACTTCTGCTGGAATAATAACATACCCATTTGATACGGTCCGTCGTAGAATGATGATGCAATCGGGTTTGCCAAAAGAAAAAATAGTTTATAAGAACACGGCACACTGTTGGGCAGTTATCTTAAAGACTGAAGGCTTAAAAGCATTTTTCAAAGGAGGTCTGACAAATGTAATTCGTAGTGTTGGGGGCGCTTTGGTTTTAGCTTTCTATGATGAGATCCAAAAGTACTTGATTTAATACTTTGTTTTGTTAAAAATATTTTTTTTTTTAATAATTTTTCTTGGCATATGGCCGCTATAGCTGGTTCGGACGTAGTCTAATCTGGGGGTTCAATTTTCGATGACATTTGTAGCCGGCAAAAACGAGGCGAATGTCCTTCAAATGATCAATTTGAACTTTCCTTTTTTTGATTTGGAAAGCCATTAAAGAATAATTTCATACAAAATCCCAATTATTCGACTTTTTCGGAGGGATTTTCAAAAAATTTCTTCCGAAAAGACCTTCTCCTCAAAAATACGAACAACTGACTACAAATTTTACAGAAATCGTCCCAGCCATTCTATATATACATATATATTTATTAGATTTAAAAATAAATTGATAAACCTAATACTAATTGTCTGGAGCACTGGCTACATAGGCCATCGGCTCTAGGTGTTAAAATATATGTATGTAAATCTATATATACAGTATATAATAAATACATTTGTTTTAGATGATGGTTCCAGTATGAATTATAAAATAATATATCTTCTTTATATTCTCTTGTGTAGGAAATTCGAGTAGTTTCACTGGGTATTTACTCCAAAAGAGTCAGTACTGAGCGTCTAGAAGAGCTCAGAACGAAAAAACACGTCAAATTAGGTAAAATGTGAAGGTTTTTCTCAAAAGTTTCTTCGACTGTAATGGCGTGGTGCATTGTAGATTGTAATCAGACGCACAAACAAAACATTCCCATCATATTTTTATAAATATTTGTTTAAATAAATCAAATCGATACCAATGTCGGGAGGAGATGTTAATATAAAATTATCGCGTCTTCTATTAATGGCACACAAATTTAATAATTTCTATTTAAATGGTAAGTTGCGTATTATTTAATAGCAAAGTTACTATCAGTTAAAAAAAAAAATTTGCATTTATTATTGATTTTAAGCTAAATTGCTATACAAAATGGGTGTGTGCAACATACATATGTACGTAAAATCACAACGTTAGCGTGTGTACACAAGGTCCTGTTAAAGGAATAATAGAAAAAAGTTGTACATACATTTTGATTAACGTAGCTAGATCACAAACACGGCGGGATGAAACGGATTTTTTAATAGACTAGAATTGAACTGATATGAGATGAGTATTTCCAAATTATAGTCAACGATGAGTCAGATTAATCCGTGTGCATTTGATTAGCAAACACCGAGGAACAAATCTAGTTTACTAACGCAGCTTCAAATAAAATAAAAAGTAGATAGGGTGATAGAAAATTGAAAAATAATAAGAAAATGTTAAATGACAATATTGGCGGAAACGCTTAGTTTCCGAGTTAAGGACCGAAGACGTTTTCATACAGCTGCGTTGGTAAACTATGTAAATTCAAGCCGTACATACAAATTTTGCGATAGCTATTTTATATCCGTACATACAAGGCAGCTTTATATTATTGTTTGCAGTTTATAGCAGAATGGTACATACTGTCTTTTATAGAGTTATAGAAATTTGAAATGGAAGAAAAAATACAATTGTTTAAGTGAGCACGCGTTTCTTGTCAACGTCAATTGTGAATAACAAAAAATTTTTCAAAGGAAGTTTTAATTGTAAAACGTCAAAAAGCAAATAACATAAATAAACAAATAAAGGAATAAAAGAATTTTTGTAAATATGGGCAAAGAACATACTGATCTGTATTCGTTTTTAAAAGATTTCATGGCTGGTGGTGTATCTGCAGCTGTTGCAAAAACGGCTGTTGCCCCTATAGAGCGAGTAAAGCTGCTTTTGCAAGTCCAGCATGTATCGACTCAGCTAAGCGAAGCTCAACGCTATAAAGGGATTATTGACTGCTTTATCCATTTACCAAAAGAACAGGGAGTTCTTTCGTTCTGGCGTGGAAATTTGGCTAACGTTATGCAATATTTTCCAGCACAAGCAGTAAATTTTGCGGTTAAAGATAGATACAAACAATTATTTTTCAAAGGTATTGATAAGAATGAACATTTCTGGACATATTTTATTGGCAATTTAGCATCTGGTGGTGCCGCCGGTACTACATCCCAATTTTTTGTTTATCCATTAGATTTTGCTCGGACTCGGCTCGCTGCAGACGTTGGCAAAGGGGCAGATGAACGTCAATTCAAGGGTGTGGGCGATTGCATACGAAAAATTTATAGGAGTGATGGACTTAAGGGGTTATATCGCGGCTTTGGTTTATCAGCGCCAGGTATGGTGATCTATACTGCTACTTATTTTGGTTTTTACGATACCTGCCGCGACTTTCTCGCAAATCCGAAGACTACGCCTTTTTACATAAGTTGGGCCATAGCTCAAGTGGTAACAACTTCTGCTGGAATAATAACATACCCATTTGATACGGTCCGTCGTAGAATGATGATGCAATCGGGTTTGCCAAAAGAAAAAATAGTTTATAAGAACACGGCACACTGTTGGGCAGTTATCTTAAAGACTGAAGGCTTAAAAGCATTTTTCAAAGGAGGTCTGACAAATGTAATTCGTAGTGTTGGGGGCGCTTTGGTTTTAGCTTTCTATGATGAGATCCAAAAGTACTTGATTTAATACTTTGTTTTGTTAAAAATATTTTTTTTTTTAATAATTTTTCTTGGCATATGGCCGCTATAGCTGGTTCGGACGTAGTCTAATCTGGGGGTTCAATTTTCGATGACATTTGTAGCCGGCAAAAACGAGGCGAATGTCCTTCAAATGATCAATTTGAACTTTCCTTTTTTTGATTTGGAAAGCCATTAAAGAATAATTTCATACAAAATCCCAATTATTCGACTTTTTCGGAGGGATTTTCAAAAAATTTCTTCCGAAAAGACCTTCTCCTCAAAAATACGAACAACTGACTACAAATTTTACAGAAATCGTCCCAGCCATTCTATATATACATATATATTTATTAGATTTAAAAATAAATTGATAAACCTAATACTAATTGTCTGGAGCACTGGCTACATAGGCCATCGGCTCTAGGTGTTAAAATATATGTATGTAAATCTATATATACAGTATATAATAAATACATTTGTTTTAGATGATGGTTCCAGTATGAATTATAAAATAATATATCTTCTTTATATTCTCTTGTGTAGGAAATTCGAGTAGTTTCACTGGGTATTTACTCCAAAAGAGTCAGTACTGAGCGTCTAGAAGAGCTCAGAACGAAAAAACACGTCAAATTAGGTAAAATGTGAAGGTTTTTCTCAAAAGTTTCTTCGACTGTAATGGCGTGGTGCATTGTAGATTGTAATCAGACGCACAAACAAAACATTCCCATCATATTTTTATAAATATTTGTTTAAATAAATCAAATCGATACCAATGTCGGGAGGAGATGTTAATATAAAATTATCGCGTCTTCTATTAATGGCACACAAATTTAATAATTTCTATTTAAATGGTAAGTTGCGTATTATTTAATAGCAAAGTTACTATCAGTTAAAAAAAAAAATTTGCATTTATTATTGATTTTAAGCTAAATTGCTATACAAAATGGGTGTGTGCAACATACATATGTACGTAAAATCACAACGTTAGCGTGTGTACACAAGGTCCTGTTAAAGGAATAATAGAAAAAAGTTGTACATACATTTTGATTAACGTAGCTAGATCACAAACACGGCGGGATGAAACGGATTTTTTAATAGACTAGAATTGAACTGATATGAGATGAGTATTTCCAAATTATAGTCAACGATGAGTCAGATTAATCCGTGTGCATTTGATTAGCAAACACCGAGGAACAAATCTAGTTTACTAACGCAGCTTCAAATAAAATAAAAAGTAGATAGGGTGATAGAAAATTGAAAAATAATAAGAAAATGTTAAATGACAATATTGGCGGAAACGCTTAGTTTCCGAGTTAAGGACCGAAGACGTTTTCATACAGCTGCGTTGGTAAACTATGTAAATTCAAGCCGTACATACAAATTTTGCGATAGCTATTTTATATCCGTACATACAAGGCAGCTTTATATTATTGTTTGCAGTTTATAGCAGAATGGTACATACTGTCTTTTATAGAGTTATAGAAATTTGAAATGGAATAAAAAATACAATTGTTTAAGTGAGCACGCGTTTCTTGTCAACGTCAATTGTGAATAACAAAAAATTTTTCAAAGGAAGTTTTAATTGTAAAACGTCAAAAAGCAAATAACATAAATAAACAAATAAAGGAATAAAAGAATTTTTGTAAATATGGGCAAAGAACATACTGATCTGTATTCGTTTTTAAAAGATTTCATGGCTGGTGGTGTATCTGCAGCTGTTGCAAAAACGGCTGTTGCCCCTATAGAGCGAGTAAAGCTGCTTTTGCAAGTCCAGCATGTATCGACTCAGCTAAGCGAAGCTCAACGCTATAAAGGGATTATTGACTGCTTTATCCATTTACCAAAAGAACAGGGAGTTCTTTCGTTCTGGCGTGGAAATTTGGCTAACGTTATGCAATATTTTCCAGCACAAGCAGTAAATTTTGCGGTTAAAGATAGATACAAACAATTATTTTTCAAAGGTATTGATAAGAATGAACATTTCTGGACATATTTTATTGGCAATTTAGCATCTGGTGGTGCCGCCGGTACTACATCCCAATTTTTTGTTTATCCATTAGATTTTGCTCGGACTCGGCTCGCTGCAGACGTTGGCAAAGGGGCAGATGAACGTCAATTCAAGGGTGTGGGCGATTGCATACGAAAAATTTATAGGAGTGATGGACTTAAGGGGTTATATCGCGGCTTTGGTTTATCAGCGCCAGGTATGGTGATCTATACTGCTACTTATTTTGGTTTTTACGATACCTGCCGCGACTTTCTCGCAAATCCGAAGACTACGCCTTTTTACATAAGTTGGGCCATAGCTCAAGTGGTAACAACTTCTGCTGGAATAATAACATACCCATTTGATACGGTCCGTCGTAGAATGATGATGCAATCGGGTTTGCCAAAAGAAAAAATAGTTTATAAGAACACGGCACACTGTTGGGCAGTTATCTTAAAGACTGAAGGCTTAAAAGCATTTTTCAAAGGAGGTCTGACAAATGTAATTCGTAGTGTTGGGGGCGCTTTGGTTTTAGCTTTCTATGATGAGATCCAAAAGTACTTGATTTAATACTTTGTTTTGTTAAAAATATTTTTTTTTTAATAATTTTTCTTGGCATATGGCCGCTATAGCTGGTTCGGACGTAGTCTAATCTGGGGGTTCAATTTTCGATGACATTTGTAGCCGGCAAAAACGAGGCGAATGTCCTTCAAATGATCAATTTGAACTTTCCTTTTTTTGATTTGGAAAGCCATTAAAGAATAATTTCATACAAAATCCCAATTATTCGACTTTTTCGGAGGGATTTTCAAAAAATTTCTTCCGAAAAGACCTTCTCCTCAAAAATACGAACAACTGACTACAAATTTTACAGAAATCGTCCTAGCCATTCTATATATACATATATATTTATTAGATTTAAAAATAAATTGATAAACCTAATACTAATTGTCTGGAGCACTGGCTACATAGGCCATCGGCTCTAGGTGTTAAAATATATGTATGTAAATCTATATATACAGTATATAATACATTTGTTTTAGATGATGGTTCCAGTATGAATTATAAAATAATATATCTTCTTTATATTCTCTTGTGTAGGAAATTCGAGTAGTTTCACTGGGTATTTACTCCAAAAGAGTCAGTACTGAGCGTCTAGAAGAGCTCAGAACGAAAAAACACGTCAAATTAGGTAAAATGTGAAGGTTTTTCTCAAAAGTTTCTTCGACTGTAATGGCGTGGTGCATTGTAGATTGTAATCAGACGCACAAACAAAACATTCCCATCATATTTTTATAAATATTTGTTTAAATAAATCAAATCGATACCAATGTCGGGAGGAGATGTTAATATAAAATTATCGCGTCTTCTATTAATGGCACACAAATTTAATAATTTCTATTTAAATGGTAAGTTGCGTATTATTTAATAGCAAAGTTACTATCAGTTAAAAAAAAAAAATTGCATTTATTATTGATTTTAAGCTAAATTGCTATACAAAATGGGTGTGTGCAACATACATATGTACGTAAAATCACAACGTTAGCGTGTGTACACAAGGTCCTGTTAAAGGAATAATAGAAAAAAGTTGTACATACATTTTGATTAACGTAGCTAGATCACAAACACGGCGGGATGAAACGGATTTTTTAATAGACTAGAATTGAACTGATATGAGATGAGTATTTCCAAATTATAGTCAACGATGAGTCAGATTAATCCGTGTGTATTTGATTAGCAAACACCGAGGAACAAATCTAGTTTACTAACGCAGCTTCAAATAAAATAAAAAGTAGATAGGGTGATAGAAAATTGAAAAATAATAAGAAAATGTTAAATGACAATATTGGCGGAAACGCTTAGTTTCCGAGTTAAGGACCGAAGACGTTTTCATACAGCTGCGTTGGTAAACTATGTAAATTCAAGCCGTACATACAAATTTTGCGATAGCTATTTTATATCCGTACATACAAGGCAGCTTTATATTATTGTTTGCAGTTTATAGCAGAATGGTACATACTGTCTTTTATAGAGTTATAGAAATTTGAAATGGAATAAAAAATACAATTGTTTAAGTGAGCACGCGTTTCTTGTCAACGTCAATTGTGAATAACAAAAAATTTTTCAAAGGAAGTTTTAATTGTAAAACGTCAAAAAGCAAATAACATAAATAAACAAATAAAGGAATAAAAGAATTTTTGTAAATATGGGCAAAGAACATACTGATCTGTATTCGTTTTTAAAAGATTTCATGGCTGGTGGTGTATCTGCAGCTGTTGCAAAAACGGCTGTTGCCCCTATAGAGCGAGTAAAGCTGCTTTTGCAAGTCCAGCATGTATCGACTCAGCTAAGCGAAGCTCAACGCTATAAAGGGATTATTGACTGCTTTATCCATTTACCAAAAGAACAGGGAGTTCTTTCGTTCTGGCGTGGAAATTTGGCTAACGTTATGCAATATTTTCCAGCACAAGCAGTAAATTTTGCGGTTAAAGATAGATACAAACAATTATTTTTCAAAGGTATTGATAAGAATGAACATTTCTGGACATATTTTATTGGCAATTTAGCATCTGGTGGTGCCGCCGGTACTACATCCCAATTTTTTGTTTATCCATTAGATTTTGCTCGGACTCGGCTCGCTGCAGACGTTGGCAAAGGGGCAGATGAACGTCAATTCAAGGGTGTGGGCGATTGCATACGAAAAATTTATAGGAGTGATGGACTTAAGGGGTTATATCGCGGCTTTGGTTTATCAGCGCCAGGTATGGTGATCTATACTGCTACTTATTTTGGTTTTTACGATACCTGCCGCGACTTTCTCGCAAATCCGAAGACTACGCCTTTTTACATAAGTTGGGCCATAGCTCAAGTGGTAACAACTTCTGCTGGAATAATAACATACCCATTTGATACGGTCCGTCGTAGAATGATGATGCAATCGGGTTTGCCAAAAGAAAAAATAGTTTATAAGAACACGGCACACTGTTGGGCAGTTATCTTAAAGACTGAAGGCTTAAAAGCATTTTTCAAAGGAGGTCTGACAAATGTAATTCGTAGTGTTGGGGGCGCTTTGGTTTTAGCTTTCTATGATGAGATCCAAAAGTACTTGATTTAATACTTTGTTTTGTTAAAAATATTTTTTTTTTTAATAATTTTTCTTGGCATATGGCCGCTATAGCTGGTTCGGACGTAGTCTAATCTGGGGGTTCAATTTTCGATGACATTTGTAGCCGGCAAAAACGAGGCGAATGTCCTTCAAATGATCAATTTGAACTTTCCTTTTTTTGATTTGGAAAGCCATTAAAGAATAATTTCATACAAAATCCCAATTATTCGACTTTTTCGGAGGGATTTTCAAAAAATTTCTTCCGAAAAGACCTTCTCCTCAAAAATACGAACAACTGACTACAAATTTTACAGAAATCGTCCCAGCCATTCTATATATACATATATATTTATTAGATTTAAAAATAAATTGATAAACCTAATACTAATTGTCTGGAGCACTGGCTACATAGGCCATCGGCTCTAGGTGTTAAAATATATGTATGTAAATCTATATATACAGTATATAATAAATACATTTGTTTTAGATGATGGTTCCAGTATGAATTATAAAATAATATATCTTCTTTATATTCTCTTGTGTAGGAAATTCGAGTAGTTTCACTGGGTATTTACTCCAAAAGAGTCAGTACTGAGCGTCTAGAAGAGCTCAGAACGAAAAAACACGTCAAATTAGGTAAAATGTGAAGGTTTTTCTCAAAAGTTTCTTCGACTGTAATGGCGTGGTGCATTGTAGATTGTAATCAGACGCACAAACAAAACATTCCCATCATATTTTTATAAATATTTGTTTAAATAAATCAAATCGATACCAATGTCGGGAGGAGATGTTAATATAAAATTATCGCGTCTTCTATTAATGGCACACAAATTTAATAATTTCTATTTAAATGGTAAGTTGCGTATTATTTAATAGCAAAGTTACTATCAGTTAAAAAAAAAAATTTGCATTTATTATTGATTTTAAGCTAAATTGCTATACAAAATGGGTGTGTGCAACATACATATGTACGTAAAATCACAACGTTAGCGTGTGTACACAAGGTCCTGTTAAAGGAATAATAGAAAAAAGTTGTACATACATTTTGATTAACGTAGCTAGATCACAAACACGGCGGGATGAAACGGATTTTTTAATAGACTAGAATTGAACTGATATGAGATGAGTATTTCCAAATTATAGTCAACGATGAGTCAGATTAATCCGTGTGCATTTGATTAGCAAACACCGAGGAACAAATCTAGTTTACTAACGCAGCTTCAAATAAAATAAAAAGTAGATAGGGTGATAGAAAATTGAAAAATAATAAGAAAATGTTAAATGACAATATTGGCGGAAACGCTTAGTTTCCGAGTTAAGGACCGAAGACGTTTTCATACAGCTGCGTTGGTAAACTATGTAAATTCAAGCCGTACATACAAATTTTGCGATAGCTATTTTATATCCGTACATACAAGGCAGCTTTATATTATTGTTTGCAGTTTATAGCAGAATGGTACATACTGTCTTTTATAGAGTTATAGAAATTTGAAATGGAAGAAAAAATAAAATTGTTTAAGTGAGCACGCGTTTCTTGTCAACGTCAATTGTGAATAACAAAAAATTTTTCAAAGGAAGTTTTAATTGTAAAACGTCAAAAAGCAAATAACATAAATAAACAAATAAAGGAATAAAAGAATTTTTGTAAATATGGGCAAAGAACATACTGATCTGTATTCGTTTTTAAAAGATTTCATGGCTGGTGGTGTATCTGCAGCTGTTGCAAAAACGGCTGTTGCCCCTATAGAGCGAGTAAAGCTGCTTTTGCAAGTCCAGCATGTATCGACTCAGCTAAGCGAAGCTCAACGCTATAAAGGGATTATTGACTGCTTTATCCATTTACCAAAAGAACAGGGAGTTCTTTCGTTCTGGCGTGGAAATTTGGCTAACGTTATGCAATATTTTCCAGCACAAGCAGTAAATTTTGCGGTTAAAGATAGATACAAACAATTATTTTTCAAAGGTATTGATAAGAATGAACATTTCTGGACATATTTTATTGGCAATTTAGCATCTGGTGGTGCCGCCGGTACTACATCCCAATTTTTTGTTTATCCATTAGATTTTGCTCGGACTCGGCTCGCTGCAGACGTTGGCAAAGGGGCAGATGAACGTCAATTCAAGGGTGTGGGCGATTGCATACGAAAAATTTATAGGAGTGATGGACTTAAGGGGTTATATCGCGGCTTTGGTTTATCAGCGCCAGGTATGGTGATCTATACTGCTACTTATTTTGGTTTTTACGATACCTGCCGCGACTTTCTCGCAAATCCGAAGACTACGCCTTTTTACATAAGTTGGGCCATAGCTCAAGTGGTAACAACTTCTGCTGGAATAATAACATACCCATTTGATACGGTCCGTCGTAGAATGATGATGCAATCGGGTTTGCCAAAAGAAAAAATAGTTTATAAGAACACGGCACACTGTTGGGCAGTTATCTTAAAGACTGAAGGCTTAAAAGCATTTTTCAAAGGAGGTCTGACAAATGTAATTCGTAGTGTTGGGGGCGCTTTGGTTTTAGCTTTCTATGATGAGATCCAAAAGTACTTGATTTAATACTTTGTTTTGTTAAAAATATTTTTTTTTTTAATAATTTTTCTTGGCATATGGCCGCTATAGCTGGTTCGGACGTAGTCTAATCTGGGGGTTCAATTTTCGATGACATTTGTAGCCGGCAAAAACGAGGCGAATGTCCTTCAAATGATCAATTTGAACTTTCCTTTTTTTGATTTGGAAAGCCATTAAAGAATAATTTCATACAAAATCCCAATTATTCGACTTTTTCGGAGGGATTTTCAAAAAATTTCTTCCGAAAAGACCTTCTCCTCAAAAATACGAACAACTGACTACAAATTTTACAGAAATCGTCCCAGCCATTCTATATATACATATATATTTATTAGATTTAAAAATAAATTGATAAACCTAATACTAATTGTCTGGAGCACTGGCTACATAGGCCATCGGCTCTAGGTGTTAAAATATATGTATGTAAATCTATATATACAGTATATAATAAATACATTTGTTTTAGATGATGGTTCCAGTATGAATTATAAAATAATATATCTTCTTTATATTCTCTTGTGTAGGAAATTCGAGTAGTTTCACTGGGTATTTACTCCAAAAGAGTCAGTACTGAGCGTCTAGAAGAGCTCAGAACGAAAAAACACGTCAAATTAGGTAAAATGTGAAGGTTTTTCTCAAAAGTTTCTTCGACTGTAATGGCGTGGTGCATTGTAGATTGTAATCAGACGCACAAACAAAACATTCCCATCATATTTTTATAAATATTTGTTTAAATAAATCAAATCGATACCAATGTCGGGAGGAGATGTTAATATAAAATTATCGCGTCTTCTATTAATGGCACACAAATTTAATAATTTCTATTTAAATGGTAAGTTGCGTATTATTTAATAGCAAAGTTACTATCAGTTAAAAAAAAAAATTTGCATTTATTATTGATTTTAAGCTAAATTGCTATACAAAATGGGTGTGTGCAACATACATATGTACGTAAAATCACAACGTTAGCGTGTGTACACAAGGTCCTGTTAAAGGAATAATAGAAAAAAGTTGTACATACATTTTGATTAACGTAGCTAGATCACAAACACGGCGGGATGAAACGGATTTTTTAATAGACTAGAATTGAACTGATATGAGATGAGTATTTCCAAATTATAGTCAACGATGAGTCAGATTAATCCGTGTGTATTTGATTAGCAAACACCGAGGAACAAATCTAGTTTACTAACGCAGCTTCAAATAAAATAAAAAGTAGATAGGGTGATAGAAAATTGAAAAATAATAAGAAAATGTTAAATGACAATATTGGCGGAAACGCTTAGTTTCCGAGTTAAGGACCGAAGACGTTTTCATACAGCTGCGTTGGTAAACTATGTAAATTCAAGCCGTACATACAAATTTTGCGATAGCTATTTTATATCCGTACATACAAGGCAGCTTTATATTATTGTTTGCAGTTTATAGCAGAATGGTACATACTGTCTTTTATAGAGTTATAGAAATTTGAAATGGAATAAAAAATACAATTGTTTAAGTGAGCACGCGTTTCTTGTCAACGTCAATTGTGAATAACAAAAAATTTTTCAAAGGAAGTTTTAATTGTAAAACGTCAAAAAGCAAATAACATAAATAAACAAATAAAGGAATAAAAGAATTTTTGTAAATATGGGCAAAGAACATACTGATCTGTATTCGTTTTTAAAAGATTTCATGGCTGGTGGTGTATCTGCAGCTGTTGCAAAAACGGCTGTTGCCCCTATAGAGCGAGTAAAGCTGCTTTTGCAAGTCCAGCATGTATCGACTCAGCTAAGCGAAGCTCAACGCTATAAAGGGATTATTGACTGCTTTATCCATTTACCAAAAGAACAGGGAGTTCTTTCGTTCTGGCGTGGAAATTTGGCTAACGTTATGCAATATTTTCCAGCACAAGCAGTAAATTTTGCGGTTAAAGATAGATACAAACAATTATTTTTCAAAGGTATTGATAAGAATGAACATTTCTGGACATATTTTATTGGCAATTTAGCATCTGGTGGTGCCGCCGGTACTACATCCCAATTTTTTGTTTATCCATTAGATTTTGCTCGGACTCGGCTCGCTGCAGACGTTGGCAAAGGGGCAGATGAACGTCAATTCAAGGGTGTGGGCGATTGCATACGAAAAATTTATAGGAGTGATGGACTTAAGGGGTTATATCGCGGCTTTGGTTTATCAGCACCAGGTATGGTGATCTATACTGCTACTTATTTTGGTTTTTACGATACCTGCCGCGACTTTCTCGCAAATCCGAAGACTACGCCTTTTTACATAAGTTGGGCCATAGCTCAAGTGGTAACAACTTCTGCTGGAATAATAACATACCCATTTGATACGGTCCGTCGTAGAATGATGATGCAATCGGGTTTGCCAAAAGAAAAAATAGTTTATAAGAACACGGCACACTGTTGGGCAGTTATCTTAAAGACTGAAGGCTTAAAAGCATTTTTCAAAGGAGGTCTGACAAATGTAATTCGTAGTGTTGGGGGCGCTTTGGTTTTAGCTTTCTATGATGAGATCCAAAAGTACTTGATTTAATACTTTGTTTTGTTAAAAATATTTTTTTTTTTAATAATTTTTCTTGGCATATGGCCGCTATAGCTGGTTCGGACGTAGTCTAATCTGGGGGTTCAATTTTCGATGACATTTGTAGCCGGCAAAAACGAGGCGAATGTCCTTCAAATGATCAATTTGAACTTTCCTTTTTTTGATTTGGAAAGCCATTAAAGAATAATTTCATACAAAATCCCAATTATTCGACTTTTTCGGAGGGATTTTCAAAAAATTTCTTCCGAAAAGACCTTCTCCTCAAAAATACGAACAACTGACTACAAATTTTACAGAAATCGTCCCAGCCATTCTATATATACATATATATTTATTAGATTTAAAAATAAATTGATAAACCTAATACTAATTGTCTGGAGCACTGGCTACATAGGCCATCGGCTCTAGGTGTTAAAATATATGTATGTAAATCTATATATACAGTATATAATAAATACATTTGTTTTAGATGATGGTTCCAGTATGAATTATAAAATAATATATCTTCTTTATATTCTCTTGTGTAGGAAATTCGAGTAGTTTCACTGGGTATTTACTCCAAAAGAGTCAGTACTGAGCGTCTAGAAGAGCTCAGAACGAAAAAACACGTCAAATTAGGTAAAATGTGAAGGTTTTTCTCAAAAGTTTCTTCGACTGTAATGGCGTGGTGCATTGTAGATTGTAATCAGACGCACAAACAAAACATTCCCATCATATTTTTATAAATATTTGTTTAAATAAATCAAATCGATACCAATGTCGGGAGGAGATGTTAATATAAAATTATCGCGTCTTCTATTAATGGCACACAAATTTAATAATTTCTATTTAAATGGTAAGTTGCGTATTATTTAATAGCAAAGTTACTATCAGTTAAAAAAAAAAATTTGCATTTATTATTGATTTTAAGCTAAATTGCTATACAAAATGGGTGTGTGCAACATACATATGTACGTAAAATCACAACGTTAGCGTGTGTACACAAGGTCCTGTTAAAGGAATAATAGAAAAAAGTTGTACATACATTTTGATTAACGTAGCTAGATCACAAACACGGCGGGATGAAACGGATTTTTTAATAGACTAGAATTGAACTGATATGAGATGAGTATTTCCAAATTATAGTCAACGATGAGTCAGATTAATCCGTGTGCATTTGATTAGCAAACACCGAGGAACAAATCTAGTTTACTAACGCAGCTTCAAATAAAATAAAAAGTAGATAGGGTGATAGAAAATTGAAAAATAATAAGAAAATGTTAAATGACAATATTGGCGGAAACGCTTAGTTTCCGAGTTAAGGACCGAAGACGTTTTCATACAGCTGCGTTGGTAAACTATGTAAATTCAAGCCGTACATACAAATTTTGCGATAGCTATTTTATATCCGTACATACAAGGCAGCTTTATATTATTGTTTGCAGTTTATAGCAGAATGGTACATACTGTCTTTTATAGAGTTATAGAAATTTGAAATGGAAGAAAAAATACAATTGTTTAAGTGAGCACGCGTTTCTTGTCAACGTCAATTGTGAATAACAAAAAATTTTTCAAAGGAAGTTTTAATTGTAAAACGTCAAAAAGCAAATAACATAAATAAACAAATAAAGGAATAAAAGAATTTTTGTAAATATGGGCAAAGAACATACTGATCTGTATTCGTTTTTAAAAGATTTCATGGCTGGTGGTGTATCTGCAGCTGTTGCAAAAACGGCTGTTGCCCCTATAGAGCGAGTAAAGCTGCTTTTGCAAGTCCAGCATGTATCGACTCAGCTAAGCGAAGCTCAACGCTATAAAGGGATTATTGACTGCTTTATCCATTTACCAAAAGAACAGGGAGTTCTTTCGTTCTGGCGTGGAAATTTGGCTAACGTTATGCAATATTTTCCAGCACAAGCAGTAAATTTTGCGGTTAAAGATAGATACAAACAATTATTTTTCAAAGGTATTGATAAGAATGAACATTTCTGGACATATTTTATTGGCAATTTAGCATCTGGTGGTGCCGCCGGTACTACATCCCAATTTTTTGTTTATCCATTAGATTTTGCTCGGACTCGGCTCGCTGCAGACGTTGGCAAAGGGGCAGATGAACGTCAATTCAAGGGTGTGGGCGATTGCATACGAAAAATTTATAGGAGTGATGGACTTAAGGGGTTATATCGCGGCTTTGGTTTATCAGCACCAGGTATGGTGATCTATACTGCTACTTATTTTGGTTTTTACGATACCTGCCGCGACTTTCTCGCAAATCCGAAGACTACGCCTTTTTACATAAGTTGGGCCATAGCTCAAGTGGTAACAACTTCTGCTGGAATAATAACATACCCATTTGATACGGTCCGTCGTAGAATGATGATGCAATCGGGTTTGCCAAAAGAAAAAATAGTTTATAAGAACACGGCACACTGTTGGGCAGTTATCTTAAAGACTGAAGGCTTAAAAGCATTTTTCAAAGGAGGTCTGACAAATGTAATTCGTAGTGTTGGGGGCGCTTTGGTTTTAGCTTTCTATGATGAGATCCAAAAGTACTTGATTTAATACTTTGTTTTGTTAAAAATATTTTTTTTTTTAATAATTTTTCTTGGCATATGGCCGCTATAGCTGGTTCGGACGTAGTCTAATCTGGGGGTTCAATTTTCGATGACATTTGTAGCCGGCAAAAACGAGGCGAATGTCCTTCAAATGATCAATTTGAACTTTCCTTTTTTTGATTTGGAAAGCCATTAAAGAATAATTTCATACAAAATCCCAATTATTCGACTTTTTCGGAGGGATTTTCAAAAAATTTCTTCCGAAAAGACCTTCTCCTCAAAAATACGAACAACTGACTACAAATTTTACAGAAATCGTCCCAGCCATTCTATATATACATATATATTTATTAGATTTAAAAATAAATTGATAAACCTAATACTAATTGTCTGGAGCACTGGCTACATAGGCCATCGGCTCTAGGTGTTAAAATATATGTATGTAAATCTATATATACAGTATATAATAAATACATTTGTTTTAGATGATGGTTCCAGTATGAATTATAAAATAATATATCTTCTCTTGTGTAGGAAATTCGAGTAGTTTCACTGGGTATTTACTCCAAAAGAGTCAGTACTGAGCGTCTAGAAGAGCTCAGAACGAAAAAACACGTCAAATTAGGTAAAATGTGAAGGTTTTTCTCAAAAGTTTCTTCGACTGTAATGGCGTGGTGCATTGTAGATTGTAATCAGACGCACAAACAAAACATTCCCATCATATTTTTATAAATATTTGTTTAAATAAATCAAATCGATACCAATGTCGGGAGGAGATGTTAATATAAAATTATCGCGTCTTCTATTAATGGCACACAAATTTAATAATTTCTATTTAAATGGTAAGTTGCGTATTATTTAATAGCAAAGTTACTATCAGTTAAAAAAAAAAATTTGCATTTATTATTGATTTTAAGCTAAATTGCTATACAAAATGGGTGTGTGCAACATACATATGTACGTAAAATCACAACGTTAGCGTGTGTACACAAGGTCCTGTTAAAGGAATAATAGAAAAAAGTTGTACATACATTTTGATTAACGTAGCTAGATCACAAACACGGCGGGATGAAACGGATTTTTTAATAGACTAGAATTGAACTGATATGAGATGAGTATTTCCAAATTATAGTCAACGATGAGTCAGATTAATCCGTGTGCATTTGATTAGCAAACACCGAGGAACAAATCTAGTTTACTAACGCAGCTTCAAATAAAATAAAAAGTAGATAGGGTGATAGAAAATTGAAAAATAATAAGAAAATGTTAAATGACAATATTGGCGGAAACGCTTAGTTTCCGAGTTAAGGACCGAAGACGTTTTCATACAGCTGCGTTGGTAAACTATGTAAATTCAAGCCGTACATACAAATTTTGCGATAGCTATTTTATATCCGTACATACAAGGCAGCTTTATATTATTGTTTGCAGTTTATAGCAGAATGGTACATACTGTCTTTTATAGAGTTATAGAAATTTGAAATGGAAGAAAAAATACAATTGTTTAAGTGAGCACGCGTTTCTTGTCAACGTCAATTGTGAATAACAAAAAATTTTTCAAAGGAAGTTTTAATTGTAAAACGTCAAAAAGCAAATAACATAAATAAACAAATAAAGGAATAAAAGAATTTTTGTAAATATGGGCAAAGAACATACTGATCTGTATTCGTTTTTAAAAGATTTCATGGCTGGTGGTGTATCTGCAGCTGTTGCAAAAACGGCTGTTGCCCCTATAGAGCGAGTAAAGCTGCTTTTGCAAGTCCAGCATGTATCGACTCAGCTAAGCGAAGCTCAACGCTATAAAGGGATTATTGACTGCTTTATCCATTTACCAAAAGAACAGGGAGTTCTTTCGTTCTGGCGTGGAAATTTGGCTAACGTTATGCAATATTTTCCAGCACAAGCAGTAAATTTTGCGGTTAAAGATAGATACAAACAATTATTTTTCAAAGGTATTGATAAGAATGAACATTTCTGGACATATTTTATTGGCAATTTAGCATCTGGTGGTGCCGCCGGTACTACATCCCAATTTTTTGTTTATCCATTAGATTTTGCTCGGACTCGGCTCGCTGCAGACGTTGGCAAAGGGGCAGATGAACGTCAATTCAAGGGTGTGGGCGATTGCATACGAAAAATTTATAGGAGTGATGGACTTAAGGGGTTATATCGCGGCTTTGGTTTATCAGCGCCAGGTATGGTGATCTATACTGCTACTTATTTTGGTTTTTACGATACCTGCCGCGACTTTCTCGCAAATCCGAAGACTACGCCTTTTTACATAAGTTGGGCCATAGCTCAAGTGGTAACAACTTCTGCTGGAATAATAACATACCCATTTGATACGGTCCGTCGTAGAATGATGATGCAATCGGGTTTGCCAAAAGAAAAAATAGTTTATAAGAACACGGCACACTGTTGGGCAGTTATCTTAAAGACTGAAGGCTTAAAAGCATTTTTCAAAGGAGGTCTGACAAATGTAATTCGTAGTGTTGGGGGCGCTTTGGTTTTAGCTTTCTATGATGAGATCCAAAAGTACTTGATTTAATACTTTGTTTTGTTAAAAATATTTTTTTTTTTAATAATTTTTCTTGGCATATGGCCGCTATAGCTGGTTCGGACGTAGTCTAATCTGGGGGTTCAATTTTCGATGACATTTGTAGCCGGCAAAAACGAGGCGAATGTCCTTCAAATGATCAATTTGAACTTTCCTTTTTTTGATTTGGAAAGCCATTAAAGAATAATTTCATACAAAATCCCAATTATTCGACTTTTTCGGAGGGATTTTCAAAAAATTTCTTCCGAAAAGACCTTCTCCTCAAAAATACGAACAACTGACTACAAATTTTACAGAAATCGTCCCAGCCATTCTATATATACATATATATTTATTAGATTTAAAAATAAATTGATAAACCTAATACTAATTGTCTGGAGCACTGGCTACATAGGCCATCGGCTCTAGGTGTTAAAATATATGTATGTAAATCTATATATACAGTATATAATAAATACATTTGTTTTAGATGATGGTTCCAGTATGAATTATAAAATAATATATCTTCTTTATATTCTCTTGTGTAGGAAATTCGAGTAGTTTCACTGGGTATTTACTCCAAAAGAGTCAGTACTGAGCGTCTAGAAGAGCTCAGAACGAAAAAACACGTCAAATTAGGTAAAATGTGAAGGTTTTTCTCAAAAGTTTCTTCGACTGTAATGGCGTGGTGCATTGTAGATTGTAATCAGACGCACAAACAAAACATTCCCATCATATTTTTATAAATATTTGTTTAAATAAATCAAATCGATACCAATGTCGGGAGGAGATGTTAATATAAAATTATCGCGTCTTCTATTAATGGCACACAAATTTAATAATTTCTATTTAAATGGTAAGTTGCGTATTATTTAATAGCAAAGTTACTATCAGTTAAAAAAAAAAATTTGCATTTATTAGGTGTGTTTCTTTACTTTCCGGGCAAGTTTCGGGCAAAAGAGAGCATGCATGAGTTACTCTCAAATACAGATAAAATTTACCTAAAGTTCGGGAACGCAAAAAGCCAAATTTCTAGCCCAAAAAGAAACATATGCTGTGTTTTGATATGGCAAAAAAAATTGTCACTTAGTTTTACGAAAAAATACTGTGATATTTTTCACTTTTTAGCTTTTAAGGTCTTTTGTACATTCCTGTGTATTTAATTTTTATATAAAAACACTGAAATGATTTGTATACGAGTTGATTCAAATGAACTTTGTTTCTTTGCTATTGTTTATTTTTCGAACAGCTGATTGCTTAATTACTTGCCCAAACTAGCCCGAAGAAAAAGTACGGGCTGTTTAGTGCAAGAAGAGGAAGCATACTATTCTCTCAAAAGCGCTCTCATTTGCCCAATTTTAAAGTACGGGAACGCTTTTCGTGCAAATTGGGATCCCGCGGGATCCCAAAGTAGAGTAAAGAAACACACCTTTTATATCGGAAAGTGTGAATGAGAAACTCAACAAGAACTGCATGTATATGAAACAAAGTACATGTTTCCCCTTCCCTTTTCCTGTAACATCAACAAACTCGAAAGTTTTGCAGCAATTTTTCATAGTTTGGACGGGGACTAAGGTAAAAAAGGGCTTCATCACTCAATATGAGTTTGCACTCATATTTTTTCTTTGAGACTTGAAAACTCTGCTTTTCTTTACAATTTGTCATAAAACTAGTTTTGACATTATAGTTTATAACATTCGACAAAAAGAGTTTTTATTTAATTAGTTTTTTTTTTAATTAGTTTTAATTAAGAAACTGTGAAACTTCATAATTTAATATTGAAGTAAACTAAATGAATTAGAACAATTAGAAAATCCAGTTACGTGACAACTAAATTAAAATTTGTGAAAATATAAATCTTATATAGAAACTTTTTCTTCCTACCACATACATACATATGTATGTACACATATACGAAAATTTCTAAAGGAAAGTTTATAAAATTGCAAAAATATTTTTGAAATTCACGTAATTATCCAAAAAAAAAAAGCAAATTGCAAAAATGTTTAGAGCACGTGAACATATTTTGAACATTGAACAAAATCCCGATAACTTTCAAGAAAACGATGAAGGAGTTGTTATGCCCCTATTAGATATCGATATAGTTGATGACGACGATGACGAAATGGCAGAAAACGTTGCCGCCAAGAACTTGAAAACGTCCATAAGCGATGAGGCCTTGAATACTTTAAACGAGTTGCGATCCAAAAATTTACTATGCGATGCCGTTATAACTGTATCCGATGCCTGCTTTAACATCCATCGCGCTATTATGAGTTCTTGTAGTCCATATTTTCGGTGAGTTTGAGCAATAATTAATAGTTTTAAATTATATATAATATAATTATAAAATATATAATAAAGGTCACCACTGTTAGACAGCGACTTTTGAAAAGTGTATGAATTTTTAAGTCATGGTCTTCATTCATATCGAGAAGTTTTATTTATAACGAACGTAAAATAAAACAAATGTAGTTTTCGACTTCGGATTAAAGCTATTTTTGTAATCAATAACAACAAAATGCAGTAAGACCTATAAATTTTTGCAAAAGTAAATTCTCACAACAGCAAAAACTATATCTTTTTAGATGCGCATAAGTACTCATATACTTACATACGACTTAACAAAATAATGCATAATCCCCAATATTAATGTCGGTGCTATTCAGTAACTTTTTTAACAATAACGTTTCTGAGGTAACGCAGCTCTTAAAGTTTAATAAACGGCAAGAAGATTTTCATTGTTAACTTTTCAATTTGTGGTTAAATTTACATACGTATGCATAAAAAACAGTATTTCTAGTAAAATTTTAAGAAAATTCAAGAATTTTGCAATGCAGTGAATATATTTATTTTATTTATTTAGTAACTATACAGTTGCAAAGTAAATTTTCAAAGTATAGGATGCACAGCGTGGGCGGGGTGACAAAGACCATAATGCCCAAGATGGTATTAAAAGTATTTTTGTAGCATCGCTGTGGCTAAATATAACGACCTATCCCTTCACATAGGAAGTTTCCACGTGGTTAACAATGAATACCCTTCAAAAAAAACTGTAAAGCAATACAGTTAGTTGAGGCAAACCGTTAACTAGTGCGAGTGAGACGCAAAACTTAAGAAATAATTACGATGACGCTGTTCTTCAGTCCAGAGCTGCTTTACGTCGTGCAGTGAATATATATTTGGAAAAAATCTATTTAATATTAAAAATGAACGAACGAATAATTTAATTTGTGTAGAAATTCAGATAAATAAATATGAAATTAAGCTAACTTATCAATTTTTTTAATGTTTGTGTTTGAAATTTTCTCTCCAAATATTTACATCGATACACGATACGACTGAGCTTGTGAATTCTGCAATTGTAAATAGCAAAAATTGTCGCATAAACAGTAAGTTAAATTTTTATTTGCGAATAGCTAACTCACGAAAACAATTACTGATTTAAAACTTATTTGCAAATAAGACATAAAATATTGCCACTCTACTTCACAATTTCGTCGATGTGGCACACTTGAAATTTGGTTAAAAAAATTACGTACAGCAACAAAAAATCAAAATTATTCATTTTTATTATTATTTGCTTTAAATGAATTGCAAAAAAACATTTAATTTTATGGTATTTCTTTTATGTTTTAGTAATCAAAATGCGGCTAACTAACACTAACAGTGCTACCAATTATTTACATTTTGAACATATGCCATATCAAAAAAAAACAAACTTTTTCCTGGACAAATTGACGCATAAATAGGCAAATGGGCTGCGTATAAACGTAGTAATAATCAATAAACATTGATAGTAAAATTAGCGTTAACATTTGTTGTTAAAAGTTACGGAATCGCACTACTGCGAGCTATTTTATGTGGTTTTTGTATAAAATGTACTCAATATTTTGAGTGTGTTTCATACTAATTTTCTACACATATCACTCATTCGTGTACTATAAACACTACATTAAAGTATACATATATTGTATATATTAGAGATGAAATTAAAATATAATATGTGAATAACGCTTTAAAAAATTAAAAGCTAAAAATTGTACAAAAAATTGTGATAAATTCAATACAAAAATTGAATTTTATATTGAATTTATCACACATTTATCCTGAATAAGTCTCCCAAAGGAAGACAAAATATTGAAAAATACATTAAAAATTTTTTAAAAGCAAAAGGACCTTGAACGGAAAAAATTTATTGCAAATATGAACTTAAACAACTTTTTTTGCTTAAAAGCAGTTGTGGTAATAAAAGGAGGTTACTAATTAAAATACAGAAATTTAAAATTTCCTATATCGATCCATATATATCCGAGCATATTAAGTTCAAATTTGTAATAAGTACTATATATTTATGCGACTATCGTGAAGGGTATTTTAGATTCGGCCCAGCCGAATATACTACACTCTTACTTGCTGGTTACTTTCTCTTGTTAACATTTGTTTGTTTACCACATGTTTTTCATCTTACTAAACTTTACTGCAAGAAATTTTTTCAGTAAAGATTTGTAAGTACTCAGGAAAATAACTGCCATTTTACTCTCTTTTTTGTGTTCTCATTTATTGCAGCATTCAGTAAAATGCAGTAAAAATTTGAAAAAATTTTTGGGTAAACGAACAGACATATGTATGTATGTTAAACTTAATATGAGAGTCACAGAAAACAAACAACAATAATAGTTGTGTTCATTTACTAAAATTTTATTCAAATTTGTAACAATTGCTACTAGAAAGCGTTCATTAAACCAAAAAATTTGCAAGGAGAGAGCGTCAAAAGAACGTACAAAATTGAGAGACAGGAAAATTCTTGCAAGTTTATACAAGTAAAATTTTTGCTTGAAATAATTATTCAAACAGCTGTTTTGCGTCTGTGTTATTTCTAAATTAAGTTAAAAATAAAAATATTTTGGAAAACTTTGAGAAATTGTAAGTGTATGTAAACTTATAAAACGATAAGAAGGATAAAAAGATAACAAATTTATTTTTGGTACCTTAGGAACAAAAGAGGTAAACTAAGAAGTCCAATGGAATTCCACTAAGCAAAACAATATTTGACACATCAGTGGCAAAGGATGTTCCGGCAAATTTCCTTGCTTGGATGTGTTTAAAACTTTTTGGGGAGGAATTTAATGGGCACCTAGATCCTTCTATTTTTAATTATATTAATATTTTTCTAGTTTTAACCTCTGAAATGTTTTTGTTTCTTTAATTTTTACAGACCAGCTATTAGTTTTAATATTGTAAATATTACAAAAATACCGAGTAGCTACATTTTGAAATTAATTTAAAATAAGCATGCTATGTGTAGGCAGTCTGTTATAACGCATAAAGCGGCCCATACACATTTCAATTCAATTGTCAATTGAGTATTTCAATTAAATTGGTTCTTGGCCGCATACTTCATAAACTGAATTATAAGATTTTCATTCAACTATCAGATTCAATGAAATTAAAGACTATTTTAAAAATAAAAATATTGTTTGCTAAAAAACTACAAATATAAAATTTGATTGCTGGTTAGGAGACTCGAACACACACAGCACAATCGAATTGAGAGCCTTACTAGCCAACTTGAAAAATCAAAATCGTTTGATTTTTCTCCATCAAACTCGACAAACTAATAAATTTACAAAGCCACACACGTATTGATTTGCACTAAAACCGACTCAGTTGTCAATTGAGTTGAAACGTGTATGGGTTAACTTTTTTTCTTTTTATTTTGGACCAGTACTCAGGGGATGACCCCTACATATGCGGTGTATTGTACCAGAACTAGGAAAATAGGTTATAAGGAGGGGAAAAGATAGATATGTATTTTATTCAAAACTAGCTAATCACGCTTATAGTGTTTATCGTATTTCGACTACGCCTAGTACCAAACAAAATTGTAAAACTTTTCATTATTCTATTACAAGCCGTACTTGAAAAACGCCAGGCACGACAATGCTGTATGTAAATGACAATCATCACATTATTTTCATAATGTATAATTTGTCCAAAAAATGGGTAGTTATTAAATACTCATATATGCCTTTACATAACAACACTACTCTAACTTTTTTTTTAGCAAATTTTAGCTAGTAAAGTGTTCATTTACTTTTTCACATTTTTGAGAGTAATTTTGACAAATTTCTTGTTACTCTCTCGTTGCAAATATTTACTAATAAAGTAAATGAACACACCTAATAATTGTGTTTTTTGGTCAAATGAATTAAAAGTAGCAAAGGGTGTTTTTAATAGAAGTGTAAAACTTTAAGTTGCCAACGCTTTTTTAATTGGCGGCAATTTTTTCAGGCTTTTGAGTGATTTATGTTTAGTTAAGCATTAAACACATTCTAGACAGTTAGTGAAAAAGATTTGCATCAGCACCTGCCTTTACGGCATAATATGGATTTCGTAAGGGTCGCTCTAGTGGTGATCTTTTGGCATATCTCTCTGAGAAAAGGTGCCACTCAATCCATAATTTCGGAGAAAATAAGGTGTTAACTGCAATTATCCCTGTGTGCGCTGTTACATATGGGTGCAGTTTTATCAGTTGTTTACTAAAGTTTACGAATTTTTACTATTATTCTGTTCGAGTACTTTTTTGGGAAAGAAAAATTACTCATTTACAGCATTTTACTGTAAAGTAAACGAATCAACCTATTAATTAGCGTATTTCATTTTAGTTAAGTACGAGTATATATGTACATACATATACGAGTATATCCATAAGTATATATATATATTTTTTATCTCGTTCTGGTTTACTCTATAAATTTCAGCAGCTTTAGAATTGAATTTTTTATATGAATGAAAACAAAATTTTTCTTGTTTTGCTAATTTCAGCGCACAATTTACCGGCTTCAATTCGACAGAAGTTAAAAACCTAACGGAAGAAAATCGACATGTTCACATACCTGGAATGAGTAGGAGTGCCATGGAGCAAATCATTCAATATGCATATTTGCGTAAATGCACAATAAACGCCGATAATGTACATGAATTGCTTATAACCGCAGATTATGTTGGTATGATTGGATTGGTAACGCTCTGCAAAGAATATTTAGCTGAAATGCTAATACCAGAGAATTGTGTCAGTATAATGGGGTTTGCCAGGTAAATATGGTAAAGTGTTCATCCTGATTATTTATTTGTTGTATGTTGCATGATGCTGCTGACGATGGATGGATGTCGTTACGTAGGAGAAATAGCAAAAAAATAAAAGATAATCCTTTACTAATTGATTCTTGCTATTATTCTAATACGATTTTGATTATTTTACTTGCATTTTCCTTTTTTGTTCTTAGATTTCGTTTTTTAGATGATTTATATGCCAAGGCCAGAAACTATTTATTGCGTTATTTCAATCAAGTGGCTGCTAAAAATAAAGATATCTATGAAATGAATTTAAATGATTTTTATGACATCATAAGTGATGATGAATTAAACGCGTGTGAAGAAGACCTCGTTTGGAAATTATGCATTAAATGGATAGACCACGATCCAAATAATCGAAAACAGCATGTAGCTCAGTTAATGCGAGGCGTACGTTTAGGTTTAATGACTCCGAAGGTGGGTATTTGCTTTTTTCATATGAATTAATAGTTAATTAGCGTAAAGCATTAAACACATTCGAGACAGCAGGCTACCGACTACAAAAGCTCAAAATTATTTGATTTGATTTCATTATTATCAAGGTGCATTAATGTCTACACGGTGGCAGCACTAGAGCAAAATTACAACAATACAACAAAAATAGGCATCTGGTAAGCTATGTTTGCCAAAATTAATTGTAACTTTTTTCACAATTATAAACTATTAATGAATTATTTTTATGTTCACAAAATAGTTTTTATATGAATTATAAATAGCTTGTTTTCTATGTTTCCCAGCTATCTATATGTCGACATTTCATAGGAACTACCCTAATCATCAGTAAACTTTGGAAATTTTTGAAAGATATTCTCAAACATTCAACTTTATATCCCAACAATATAAATAAATTGTTGAGAATTTAAAAGAAACATGCTCTAATAATACCTGTCAAAACACAAAAAACAAGCCTTTTCATTTATACACTTCTCTAACATTTCTTTACACCTTTCAAACAAATAAACAACCGTTGGTTGCTACGAAACTGCTTTAGAAACAGCTTAAAAATTATAAGTGGCATCACTGAAACACAAAAGGCAGCTGTTTATATTACAGAAGTTTAAATTTCATTAATGGATTTTGGGTGTGATTTGCAAATATTTAATTTCTATACATGTATATATATTATTGCATCGAATACTAAGTAGCTCGCACTATTTGAGCATGTTCTGAGAAACGCAAATCGCTTAAATCTAGCGTTTTCGATTTGAAAACGCCAAATAAGTGTTCTGAGAAACGTATAACGCAAGAAATATGGTTTTGCGATTTGAAATCGCCAAATAGGTGTTCTGGAAAACGCATATCGCTTAAAACTGGCGACTTCAACTCGCATATATATATAATGAAGTGAACTGATTGAATTTGCTAAGACTGAACTTGCAAAAGGCAATAAAATTATTCACTATTTAAATTTATTATGTTTTCTTTTTATTTCAATAAAAAGTTAAAAGAATTTTACACATTTTCATTAAGAAAACTAAATAGAAAAATTTTTCTATTTGTTGTCAATTTTTTATTTTTTTTTTCGTTTTGTATTACTACCACATACATATATCTGTATGTAAAATACATGTTGTATTTTTTCGGAAAAAAACTCCTAAACGCCAGTAAAACGCGCGTTCGTCAGAACATCTAAAAATCAATTAAGCGTTTTTCAAAACGCATTGCGGTTTCAGAACGCACGTTCTCGGAACATGGCTGATAGAATTTTCTAAATTTCTCTCAGCTGTTCTGTAAGCACAAAAAGCTTTTTGATATTTGCAACAAGAGAAAAAAATCAATATCAGCTGTTTATTATGTAGCTGCCGCCTTCAATATAATTATGTAGCTGGCTACAGGCTACATTTGTAGCTTGCAGCATGTGCAGTCGTGTGTTCGTGTAGCCTGCTGTCTCGAATGTGTTTAATGCTTAAGAGTACATCCCTATGAGTTATTACAGTGCTTTTTGGATGAAGTAAAAGAGCATCCGTATGTCATCGAAAGTGAAGAGACTAAGCCTCTCGTTGTCGAAACATTCAAATTTATGTATGATTTGGATATTATAAATCCCTCAGCAGAACAGGTAGAGATAAAAACTCATTATTTTAATTAGATCTAACTTATTTAGTATTATTCACAAACAAAAAAAAGGTTACAACGCCACCGCTTGCTATGCCACGTCTGCCACATGAGGTAATTTTTGCAATAGGAGGTTGGAGTGGTGGAACATCAAAGGGCTGTATAGAGACTTACGATACACGAGCCGATCGTTGGGTTAATATTCCAGCTGAGGATCCAGCTGGACCGAGGGCATATCATGGAACCGCTGTAATAGGATTTAAAATCTACTCAATTGGAGGTTATGATGGCGTTGAATATTTTAACACCTGTCGAGTGTTTGACGCTGTCAAGAAAACTTGGAAAGAGGCAAACAAATTCTAATTTATAATCTCGACATGAAAATGTATAAAACTGTTTTTGCCATTTTAAGGTATCGCCCATGCACACTCGTCGTTGTTACGTTAGTGTAGCCGAACTAAATGGTTTAATTTATGCCATTGGTGGCTACGATGGCCATAATCGTCTTAACACAGTGGAACGTTATAGCCCGAGAACAAATCAATGGACCCTTATAGCACCAATGAATATGCAACGTTCTGACGCAAGCGCTTGCACACTCAAAGAAAAAATTTATACCACAGGTAATATATAATATTCTGTTTTACCTTTTCGATCGCTATTCGTTGTTCATTAGAAAGTACTCGTATTTATTTTAGAATGAATAATAGTATAGGGTGTTTTTTTAAGCCCGATAGAACTTGAAATTTTAAAAAATAACACAAAAAATTAAATTGTAATCAAAATTTTTTTTTATTCGAAAGATCAATACGTGACATTAACATTTGAAAATGATTTCGGGCATATGCCCGAAATCATTTTCAAATGTTCTTGACGAAGCGCATTCTGGACGTCCAATTTTGGGCCACTTTTTCGAGCACTGCTGGCCGTATGTCACGAACAACATGAACAATGCTGGCCTCCAAGGCGTCAATTGTTGCTGGTTTATCAGCATAAACCAGTGACTTCACGTAGCCCCACAGGAAATAATCGAGAGGTGTCAAATCGCACGACCTTGGAGGCCAATTGACAGGTCCATTTCTCGAAATCAACTTATCGCCAAATTTTGATTTCAGTAAGTCGATGGTTGCGTTCGCCGTATGGCACGTAGCGCCATCCTGTTGAAACCACATCTCCTCCGGATCAATGTCATCCATATTTTCAAACAAAAAATCATTGATCATGGTGCGGTAACGATCTCCATTGACCGTAACGCGAGCTCCGGCCTCATTTTTGAAGAAATAAGGTCCGATGATGCCACCAGCATGAAAACCGCACCAAACAGTGCATTTTTCTGGATGGAATGGAGTCTGTAGGGTCTCTTGTGGATTGGTCTCACTCCATATGCGGCAATTTTGCTTATTAACAAACCCGTTAAGCCAAAAATGCGCCTCATCGCTGAACACAATTTTGCGTCTATAAGTTGCGCGAATCGACGACTGATTTTCAAAGTAAATTTGGATAATTTCGTAGCGTTGTTCAAGCGTGAGTCTATTCATGATGATTTGTCAGAGTATACTGAAACAAATAAAAAAAATGTTTCATCAAAATTTAATTTTTTGTGTTACTTTTTACAATTTAAAGTTCTATCTAGCTTAAAAAAACACCCTATATTATAAGGATTTCAATAAAAATCACAATATTTTATTCATGCCACAGTTCGCCACTGTTTGCAACATTTTAATTATAACTCTTACATGTTTTCTGAGTCCAATACATACATACATACATACATACATACATACATACATACATACATACATACATACATACATACATACATACATACATACATACATACATACATACATACATACATACATACATACATACATACATACATACTATCGTCCGCTCTGTATGATAGATACAAGTGGAAAACTTCTGGAGAGTATAATCTGCAGAAGATTGGAAGATTGCGTACAAGCTAACCTAGGTTTATCAGATAACCAATTTGGCTTCAGGAAAGCAAAGTCAGCGGTGGACGCTATCAAAGTTGTAGTAGAAACCGCTGCTCAAGCTATCCAAGGGAAGAGGTGGAGGAATGGAACAAAAGGGTATTGTGTGGTTATAACCCTAGATGTAAAAAACGCCTTCAATACGGCAAACTGGGAGCATATAGTTAATGCTTTGGTCCGTATAGACATCCCAGGGTATTTACTAGCAATTGTACGGGACTATTTCCGGGATAGAGAGCTAGTTTATGATACCGATAAAGGTACTAAGAGGCGCAAGATCATTGGTGGGGTGCCTCAAGGTTCAGTTCTTGGCCCACTATTGTGGAACGTCATGTACGACGGAGTATTAAGATTGGATCTACCGGAAAAGGTGAAGATAGTTGGATTCGCAGACGATATAGCGTTAGTGTGTGAAGGGAAAGAGTTACTAGAGGTGGAAACCATTGCAAACGCCAGTATTCAGATCGTAAGATCTTGGCTAAGATCAATGGGCCTAACTCTAGCTGACCATAAAACGGAAGCGGTTCTGATTAGTAGTAGGAAAGTTAGGGAAACTGTCAGGCTAAATATTGGCACGTGTAGCATAGAATCTAAGGAATGTTTAAAATACCTTGGGGTCATGATTGACACTCGTCTGTCTTTTCAAGAGCACTTGAAGTACATAGGCAGTAAAGCATCAAAAACATGCACAGCGCTATGCCGGATCATGCCGAATACAAGAGGTCCAAAATATCTGCAGAGGAAAATACTCTCTAGTGTAGTAAGAAGCATTATCTTATATGCATCGCCAATATGGTCAGGCTCACTTAGATATCCTACTTATGTGAACCTGATATCTCCTGTGTATAGGCTGATCGCCTTGCGTGTATGTAGCGCATTCCGAACTGTATCGGACCTGGCCGCTTTTGTCATTGCCGGCATGATACCGATCGAGCTAGAGGCCGCTTCGGACATCTCGGTTGGGTTGAGAGAATCGTGTCTGCCAAAATGGCAAGAAAGATGGGCGACAGCTGACAAGGGAAGATGGACCTACTTACTGATACCAGACATCAGAGCATGGCTATCAAGAAAGCATGGCGATTTGAACTACTATATAACACAGTTTCTAACTGGGCATGGTTGTTTTAGGTCGTACTTGTACCGTTTTGGACATGACAGTACTCCGTTCTGTCCGAGTTGTGATGGTAATGTCTTGGAAGATGCTGAGCATGTGTTCTTCATCTGTCCACGGTTTAATAGTGATAGGGAATATTTAGAAACAGTCCTATGACGTAGCATCAGTCCGAGCAGTATCGTTCCAATCATGTTGGAATCTTTGTGCAACTGGACGTACGTCTGTAGTTTTGTAAAATTGGTTCTGTTGGAACTTCGTAGGTTAGAACAGATTCGCAGCAGAATCAATGTAGTTTAGTTTAGATGTAGGGTGTATCACCTTTCCCACCCCGAGACGTAAAGCCTTGCGGCAGTCCCTCGGGGAGCATCTGGGTCAGGGCGAAGGGGTGTTTTTTAGCGAGTTAAAGTCTCGCACTACTGGCAACCACCATCACTGCCAGTGCCTTTCGATGGTTTTTCACCCCGCGAATAAAAAAAAAAAAAAAAAAAAAAAAAAAAAAAAAAAAAAAAAAAAAAAAAAAAAAAAAAAAAAAAAAAAAAAAAAAAAAATATAATGTATGTACATACATACATACATTATATTAGAACTGACTTGAAGCCTTTTAGTTTATTTTTAAACATGTCTGCATCTGTGACACCCTCCCGGAGTTTTCTACTCGCTATTAGAGCTTCGTTAAACCTATAATGAATCTGGAGACTATTATTAGAATTTAGCGCCAAGGCTGGCGCTAGTTAAATTTACCATTAGCAGAAGGGAGCGATAAACTTTCCATTAGAATTCTTCATTATATCATATTATACTTCCCTTAACACTGAGTTTACACGTGCAAGTAACTTGTTACAAGTTTCGTGTACATATAATCCATCAAAAAAAAAAATAAAAACACTTGCAATTTGCACCATTATTTACACACGCAAGGGCAAGTTCATTTTCAAAATGTCGTCGAAAACAAACTTTGTACGCCTTTGTACTACATGCGCTGTTAATGTCTGTGCTGCCAAAGTTTTAGCATAGCATGAAATTATATTATATGCATAAATTTTTCACAATATAAATAATAAATTTGTATTCCAAATAAAAATTAAGTTACAGATGCTTTTTTATTTTTGTTTTTTTTTTATACTATGTTTTCCTTGAAAAATACACATTAAAGTTAAAATGAAATATCTATGGGCAACACTGTTTGTTGCTACTTGCGTGCGAGTGAAAAAATCACTGCCACCCAAAATCACTTGCAAGTGAGACAACTACTTGCAGCTGTGTGAATGCATTAGTGAAGAAATGGTGATGTATGGGGTTTTTTGCACTTGCACTTGCGTGCGTAAACATTGAGTAAAAATTATATTTATATTTTTCAAAGTGTGGCAATGCCACAGAAATTAAAGACTACTTTTAGGAGGTAAAATTTGCAGTTGGTAGTAGGATTTAGCATAAGCACAAGTTCCAAATACAAGAAGAGAATAATCTAAATTAGCGCGTAACGCTCAACGTAATTTAGGTTCCAGATTTTACGTTGAAATGAGTAAATTAAAAAACACTCTAACAGCGCGTCAAGCGTAATTTATCTGTCAAAAATCCTCATGCACATACAAACGGTGTGTTCCACGTGAATAACGAAACAGTCCGAACTAGTCCAGAGCTATCCAAAAGCGCTCAACGCAACAATTTTTGTGCACTTTTGAGAAAAAATGAGAGTAATTTTTTCATTTCCTATAAAAATTAGCCCGAACTTTTTCTTTGGGCAAATTCGGACTGGAATTGAATGATCAGCTGTTTTTTTGTTTAAATACATATGAAACTAAAAAAGTAATCAGAAAGTTTGCTAATTGAAAAAAAGTTATTGTTTAAAAACTAAAAGCAAAATGGAAGGAATGAAACCAACAATGACATTTTGAAATTGTAAACAGAACATGCAAAGGTTATTTGGCTATCCACTTTATAAATATGTATTACAAATATCTATTGGAAATTTTACAATCCTTTTAATTTTAGAGCCGTTGCCGATAATGCAAATGTTTTGTTTTTATGATGTTAAGCTTTTTAAGCGTCTAAAATCACTAAAAAATACTTTAATCTAAAAAGTAAGCAGCACTAGTACTTCAAGATGTACAATTGTGGTTTTTTGCGTTCCAACAAGTTTTGGGTAAAATTTGCAAATTGACAGTAATTTGCTTTTTCCTCTAACTAGTCCGAGATAACGTGGAACACAACTAAAATGTATGAGACCAATTCAAATAGCGCGGCATCAAAGCGTTGCAATTGGAAAATCAAATTTTGAGAAAGCGCAGGAGGGTAAACTTTACTCTTTCTCCCTCTTGCGGCAATCAGCAACGTTGTCAACTTTAAAATATCAAAACGCACCAAAATGTGGATAAAAGCGTGTTATTTCAACAAAAACACAACAAGTCTATAATTTTTTTTTTTAATTTTTGTTTAAAAACTAATTTTTAATCATAAGTATAATAGTTTTATTTTAAAAACACTATATTGAAACAGCTACTCGTATTAGACGATCAAGCTGGGTATGACAGCACCAGCTGATGAAATGCCATCAAATTCATTCAATAGCTACAATTGTCGAAAATAGCCTCTAGTGCGATTCTGCTACTTTTATTAAGACAATGGTATCTTTACAATAATTATAACGACATTTCATCAAACTTGTTATTCAGCAGCATTATTTAATTATATTCACTGTCGACCGAAATCAGTTGTTATTTTTATGGCCTATTCGTCGTTAAAATTATATTGCAGGAGCATACAATCGTTACTGCAAGGGATGAAATATGTCGAAAAAAATTTCCGATTATCGAATCGTTAAAAGTTACAGAATCGCACTAAAAGCCATCAAATACAGTGTAAATTTCGTTTGTGTTTTCGTAAGCGAACAGCTGACAATTAGCTGGCAAGAGTAGGTGTCTTTAAAAGAATTTATTGAAACACTAGTATGCGAAAATTTGCTAGAAGTGTAACAAATAAAAGATAAAGTTAATCATAATCTATTTAATATTTAGTTATTTGATCTTTTTTTAAGTAAATAATTCTTATTTTTGCAGTTAAAGATCGTTTTGGAATATTTTAATTTTCCTGACGATGATAACAAATTGTTATCGAAATATCGAAAATAAATACTATTGAACTTTTATATAAAGCTAAAACGACCTTTAGCTGCAAAAATAAGAACTATTTGTTCATCACAATCAAAAATTAACGCAAACGTTTTCGAAAAATTTAACAGTTTAATTAATAATTTGGTAATTTATCAACTACTAAAGCAGTAACGAATTCACGCGCCTTCATAAATACAAACTTCACTATTCAGTGTCTACTTTTACTGTAAGGTTTGACAAACTTGGCTCGCTTAGTAGCAAAACACTCTCTAAAAGCAGCAAATTTTATAAACCAAAATGAAGTTGGACTCGAACTCGTAACTAGTTATTGACGATATTACCGCACTGTGGGAAATGTCCATAGTCAAACTGTATTGATTCCCTATAGACACTGGCACCACGTGTAGAAAATGTCAGTAGTAAAACTATAGTGATAATATAAAATATTTAATTATAAAATATTTAACTAGTTTTGCACTTTTTGCTTGCCTTTCTATATCACTTTTTATTATTTTGATTAGAATTAACTATTTTCTTGCGGCCACAGATACATTTTAAAAGCAAATTAAATTATTAACAAAAAATATTCTCTATTCTATCAAAAACAAAAGGCAGGAAAAAAATTTATTGAGAGTGTCACCAAAAAGACACCATAAAAGTTGACATGCATACACTTCATCCCACACTTTCTTCAGGGTACGATTAGACACACAACTAGTTTGAAATTTTTCATTTATGTTTGTATATGTTACTTTTACTCGTTTTGTGTACTTAGGTGGCTTTAACGGTCATGAATGTCTTGATAGTGCCGAATTTTATGATCCTCATACTAATGTTTGGACACGTATCCCAAATATGAATCAGCGTCGTTCAGGTGTGTCATGTGTTGGATTCCGAAATCAAGTATATGTGATTGGTGGTTTCAACGGCACTGCGCGCCTCTCTACAGGTGAACGTTATGATCCTGAAACACAAACTTGGTCGTTTATACGAGAAATGAACCATTCAAGAAGTAATTTTGGCTTAGAAATTATTGATGACATGATATTCGCTATTGGTGGTTTTAATGGGGTATCGACTATTTCACATACAGAATGTTATGTAGCAGACACAAACGAATGGATGGAGGCTACTGATATGAATATTGTGCGATCAGCGCTTACAGTAAATAATATAGCAGGTTTGCCCAATAAAAGGGATTATATACACAAAGAACGCGATCGGCTAATGGAAGAACGACGACAGCGTATACTTGCGAGCGCTATAACTCAGAATAACAATGCAACAACATCGAGTATGTCAGTGGAAACTCAGGATGGTTATGACACCCCTATCGAAGATGCAGACGACGAGGATGAAGTACTTCAAGATATACCCCAAAATCAGCAGCGTCCGCAAGTTTTTAATGACATACAGCATAACAACACTGATAATCAGACTCGAAGATTCCGATCACAAATGAGAAGTCAACGCACTGGCTCATATCAGGAAATAAGAAGACGGTAAAAGTAATTTAAAAATTCTTTAGTTCTGAAAAACTGAAATAATCAAGATTAAAAATTAAAATTTTGCCAAATATGAAAAGAAAAAAGTGTAGTCTTTTGGCAACTAAATTTCTTGGATCATAAATCAAGCCCTACTCGTGTACCCATATATACATACATATGTATGTATGTATATGTACGTACCTAAAATGGAAAAACCTACAACTGAAAAATTAACAAACTGTTAAATTAATATTTGTATATGAAAATTAAAGTGCAATGGCGATACCATTTAAAAAATTTCAGCCCATAAATTTTGCAATAAGAAAGTAATGTAACTTTCAAAAATATACATATATAAATTATTCATTAAAAAATACTCTGCTTTAATTTTATATTTTGTGTGTTTTTTTTACAAACAAATCAAAAGTTTATTTTAAATAAACCAATTCAAAGTTTAACTCCTATAATATTCATTAAAGTGACAGACAGTAAGCGCACAACAACAAACTTACACAAAGAAAATAACCCAATAAACACCTAGACATGCACTTCGTTTCGAGAAGTATTTACTTACGGCAAAAACTATGAAATTTCAATTAAACATTAGAAAACAGCTAATACTAGTTGTGTGATTATATACATAAATAATAGCTTTGAGGCACACTGCCTGGAAAATTGGATACTTACACTCTATGAACCAATCAAGCAAACAAAATAAATGTTGATGCAATATTGCTGTTAGCTCGAACAAAATCAAAACACCATAGAAAAATAAAAGAAATGAAATTAATGGTGTGTTCTTTTCTAACAAAAATGTTACAATTATTGTGCCCTTTGCCCGTTTTTATGTTCTTTTCTAAAAAGAAGGCAACTATAAATAAAAAACGTGTTCTCTTCTTAATACGCTGCATGAAGAAGGGCAATATATGAAACATATTTTGTCCTTTGCTTCAAGCACAGGGTGAGATATTGCTCTTTTTTATTAACTGTGCACGCTGATTTACACTGACCTATATTTATGTTTTATGTAAAAATAATTGTTCTAGTTTTCATAATTTATTGACAATTATTTAAAAAACAAACATAAAAGAGAAAAAAGGGCCGTAAAATTATTAATATATATAAAGGCTGTAACTATAGTTCAAACACTAAAGTCGGTTCTTAAAAACAACTTAAAATTTAGCATCTGCTGCTGACTTTTTTTCAACTGTAGTCAAAATTAAAGTTGGTTCTAAGTCGAACGGGTTCTAAATGGATGACTAGTGAAATTCATTAAACATTTGCATACGCGTCGTAAAGCAGCTCTGGGTTGAAGAACAGCTCTCGCGTCATCGTAACTATTTCTTAAGGGCGGTCAGGCTTGTGTTTGTTGTTCGGTCTTCGAGAGTTTTGCGTCTCACTCGCACTGGTTAAGCGTTTGCCTCAACTAACTGTATTGGTTTACAGTTTTTTAGAGGTTATTTTTTGTTAACCATGTGGAAACTTCCTATGTGAAGGCATAGGTTGTTATAGTTAGTCCCAGCGACACTACAAAAGTACTGTTAATACCATCTTGGGCATATGGTCTTTATCACCCCGCCCATGCTGTGCATCCTATATATAAATAAATAAATAAATACATTTGCATACAATCTAGTATAAAATATAAACGAGTGGCATATCTGATCAGCTGACAGGCAAAGTGAAAAAAAGGAAAACAAACGGTCAAAAGCTTGAATGAAAATTGAAAAAGAAAGCCGTTTTTAAAAATGTGTGTTATAAACTATTTTGACTCTATAAATTTGCGCTTTTATTGACAGGGTCAACAAGAAAGGGAACAGGAGGCTATTATTATTATTATTATTATTATTATTATTATTATTATTATTATTATTATTATTATTATTATTATTATTATTATTATTATTATTATTATTATTATTATTATTATTATTATTATTATTATTATTATTATTATTATTATTATTATTATTATTATTATTATTATTATTATTATTATTATTATTATTGGATGGGATATGGCCCTCATCGGCCATTTACACTGCGACCAATGGTGATCTATTGTGCGTCCCTTGCCCCATTATGGGTTGAGTATGTCAAGAAAACGGACAAGCTCCATCATAGGGAGTGATATTAAGTCACATTCGCTTAACATATAAGCTTGTAGTAGCCTATATCTTCTGTGTCCCAGTGCTCCACATTGGGTGATTAAGTGCTCCATTGACTACTCTTCATCACCGCAGAATCTGCAAATGTCTGTGTTGGAAATTACCATCCTATGCAGGTGCTTGTAGCAGTTATAATGACCTGTAAGTGCACCTGTCAGTGTTCTGAGACTTTTCCTGTCCAGTTTTAGAGCACGTTCGGCTCTCTTTTTATCAAAGTTTAGAAATTTCTTGGAGTGTTCAAGACCAGCTGTCTCGTTCCAATGTTGTTCAACAGGAGGCTAACTGGTCACCTTTTCCAGGCTGTATCGCAAAAAAAAAAAACGAAAAGGATCAAACATTTGCTAATATATTTTGGGTCTTCTTATGGCAAAGCCGATGTCAATGTAGTTATATATTTAATTTTTATTTTATACCAATTTTTATATAATTTTTGCAAAACTAATTTCCTTTTTACATTTTATCATTTGACGGCGAACAGCTTATTTATTTACGGCCATATCCAAAAGAACTTAATAAAGCTTGGTAAGCAATTGTTAAGAAAAATTTCTTAACGTTGTATGCAAAAACAATTGTTAGCTTACCCTTCGTTTAAAGTTGAATTGGATATACTTTAACGGTACGTTAAAATGACATTTGACTTCTTTATTTTGATTTCTCGTAAAAAGCACAATTAGGTGAAAATTTTTAATACAATTAATGTTTTATGCTTATTAAATAAAGAAATGAACATATTTCATTGCATATAAACGAAAAATATTAATTTTGAAATAATAATAAAAACAAGAAATATATCAAACGAATACAAAGAAAAACATGTATTCGAATAATAAAAAATTTTCTAGTGTAAGTAATCCTATTAAATTTTCTCATTGTAATTAATATACTACATGTTCTTCATTTATATAAAAGATAAACCCACGTAATGTTTATCAAAAACTGGTTATTTTATTTAATAATAATAATTTTTAATTTTTTAAATTTGTTTTTCAGTTTTCGAATATTAGTTTTCATGCATCACTATTCAAAAAAATACAACTGAACATAACGGCACTGCCAGAATAAAACAATTAAATTTCTTACTACATTTAAAAGTTAACGTACTGTTTTTGCATAAACTTTTTTAACAAATGTATGGTAGTGTTAATGTGTTTGGTAACTAACGTATGCGTTAAAACTCAAGAAAGAATTTTTATGCATATGATAGAGTTTAACTTTAGAACCGCCTTTTGAAAGTAAAGTAAGCTTTTTTTTATTATAGTAGACGAAACGTATAATTTTTGTTAAACATTACTCATCTATATATATAAAAAGAAGAGTACACTTTGATGTCACCACTAACTGGCCAAACGGGTCGACCGATTTCTACCAAAATTTAAAGGTACGTTATCCATGAAGTGTAGATGGGTTATGTGAAGTTTCCACAAAAACGGCTTGGTGGTTCCGGAGGTATGGCATTTAGATTTTCCTATATATTCCAATACTAATATCAACAAAATGCCCTTCATTTTCCATATTATGATATTTTCTTGTCACTTGAAAAGATACCAAACCATTTATCGTAATATCTTATCTATACAACGACATTTGGACTCCTAAGCTGATTCTTTTCAGGCGTTGTTTTGATCGTCATTTTATTTCTACGCTGACCATTCGATTTTTCACTTACTATATACGATTATTGTATCCAAGTTAACGCCCTGAGATGGCAAGCTAAACGATTACATCAAAACCAATTGCAATGCGATGCACGATTTCAAACTACATCTGCGGATAGAAGTCCAAGAAATCGAACATCGTGGCGATTAACAAGACTTCCACGTCGTGTTGTACAAGACATGGAATTTTAATTATGAGTGCGAAATTGATTGCAGTATACATGGATGTATCGATAGAATGACGTTGAGATGCCAACATTTCCAGATGGAACCACTGGCCTGTGTTGTGCTAACGTAAAGTAAAGTTGATACAATTTTAATCTCCATCCGATCCACTACATTCATTGGGGCTTGGAACGTCACCAAGTTCCAAACATTTTTGTTTCATATTCATACAATTTGACGCTTCAAATTATTTCCTTCGGTGTGATAACTACGATGACAGATAAATATAAGCCGACGAATATTTTTATGTAACTTTTGTGGGCCATAAATCGTGTTCCTGTGTTTCACGTTTGTCTGGTGAATGCTTGCGAATTTTTCTTAGGAAAAAAAAAATAAAGTATCACGTAAAATTTATTTTCTGTGAACGCGAGGTCCATAATGTACAATACAAACAATGGATGCATTCATTTCATCTACGTGGCGTTCTATATATTGAAGCTAACAACAAAGTAAGTTCAGGTTATTATTATTTATACCGGACTGATAGTTTGTGAAAATAAGGAGAATTACATCTTGAAATATCGCCATCTATTCCACCAATACGCTGGCAATATTCGATTACCAGTCCCTTTCCGTTATTTTACTGAATCAAAATCTGAGCTCATCAGCAATGTACTCTGAAATATTTTACAAAAATCATGTTTAGTTGACCGAACGTGATGTCGTCGATTTGAATTATCGGATTCAAACTTAAACTGCTTGCGAATAGATGATGTAGAGGTTGGTGGCTCTCTTTACTTCCCAAGATAAGGTCGTCAACTATACAACCCAGTTTTTCAACTCGCTAGAATTAGTTAAAAACAGATCGGTAAACATAATATTATGAAATATAAACCAACTATGTCTTTGTAATGTTATTTGGCTTCCGGTGAAAAATTTGATGATCAACGTTTTAAAAAAAAAGAGTTTTTAAAGGATAGTTTAAAGGCGAGGACGTTTTGATACCATGAGTCCTAATGGTTGCGAAAGGCATAACATTCCATTTTAAGCATTTGCAGTTATCAATATACGGATTGCACTGGCAATAACAATTTGAAAATTTAAAGTCATTCATATCATGTAAATAAAATTTGAAGGCAAAACAACGTTTGCCTGGGTCAGCTAGTACTTTATATTTTTTAAAGTATACTTTTTTATGGACTATAGTTGTAGCCCATAGTGTCTCATTTCAAACGTTTGACTTTGTGTTTGCTGGGAAAGTTTACATAGACGTATTTAATGCGTACTCATGTTTTGCAGATGTAGAAGTGTAAAGAGCATATCCTTGTCCTGTATACGGTAGTATTATATAAAAGCACGAACAAACCATAGAAATCAAATCATAACGAAGACAAACGTTTAAAGAACAACTATTAAAAAAAAGGTTTAAAATCTGTTATGCATTACCTACAGTAAGCGACAGTTTTTTCTATTGTTATACTTACTATACATACATATAAAAATTTTTCACAAATTTATTTCTTAATAAAGATTTTGTTTCGTGACTTTATGTTGCGTATCTGTGAGTTTAGCGCAAATTTTAGAAGTACAGCCCATCAACAGTAGTCCAACAACTGCTCCTTTGGGATGTCATCGACGTCTTTATACCTACCGTGTTACCCAAGTAGACTCTAAGGGGCGCGAGTGTTGGGATTATGTAAGTGTTGCCGCTTGTTGGGGGCGTTGTGATTCGAGTGAAATATCCGATTGGAAATTCCCATATAAGCGTTCTTTCCACCCGGTATGTGTTCACGCTACGAGACAACCAGCCGTAGCTGTGCTTCGGAATTGCCACCCCGAAGCGGACGAATTTGCACGCCGTTATGAATATTTGGAAGCCGTAAGTTGTCACTGTCACACATGTTCAACTATGGATACCAGCTGTGAGGCACCCGCCAATAATATTTTAGATGAAAAATCTGGTGTTAAAGTGTTGGCTCTCGCTGGATCCGATTCGGATATAATAGAATATGAGTAAATTTATTATTATATGTACATACATATTAGGCAGTATAGGAAATGCAGCATTGTTATTGAAAAAAAAAAAAAAAAATATATATATATATATATATATATATATATATATATATATATATATATATATATATATATATATATATATATATATATATATATATATATATATATATATATATATATATATATATATATATATATATATATATATATATATATATATATATATATATATATATATATATATATATCAACAACTAATAAAAATTCGGCATAAAATTATGTGTAAAAAATTTGTTTTACATATTTATTGTACAGTAAAAGTATTATTTTTATAGCAGCGTAATAAATGCATATATTTAAGCTTTTCAAATTAAAGCAGATGAAAGTAGTCCATTATTTATTTTTAATTCAATATTATACATATAGATATAATGTAAATTATTTTTCTGCTAAAATTTTAATTTTCCGTACTAATTTAATAAAATACATAAAAGTTTATAATATAAATTTGTAATTAATTACAAATTACTTCATGTATTAATTCTATTTTGTCCGAGACCATTGAGAACGGACATACGAGTACCTATAGTTTTCCTAGGCACTGATTTTACAACGGTAAAGGCAGTAAAAAAAAACGCTTATGTTTTTTCAGTGAAGCCACAAGAATAATCGATATTATTGGCACTTTTCTAGTGATGACACTGAAATAATCGAAAGATGTTGAATCCAATAAAATGAGATAGAACATTTTATAAAGATGTTGAAAATTTTTTATTTCTATGTCATGCTCAGACGGTAATGTGAAACACTTGGTTCGCTCTCTGAACCACGATTGCGAAACTAGGGGTTCAGATGATCGTTTTTTTCCACACTGATGTTTACATATTTTTTGTAAACGTTTCACTATTGCTTTTTTCAATTTGTATTCAAATCTTTATGTAAATATCCAATTTTTATATGTTCAATGTGTTTCTTTTGATTTTACACATATTAATTAAGGTCCTGATTCACTATCCTACACGATCGTACGATTCATTCACAGGAAACTATTTCAAAAGTCTGGCCGACTTGAAAAAATCGTTTCAAAATGGCGTTGTAGGGCACACTATTACACAAGTATGATTGAAATAATTTATATACACAATAAAACAATTAAAAACTTTTATTAACATAATAATTTTACATTACTTAAATTTTTTTCCTCGAGGCACCAACAATATTTTCATATTTTTCACAATATATACAACACTGATCGCACAGAAACCGTAATGTTTTGAAAAGTTTCATAAAATTTTTCAAATCGCACGATTTGTCAAAAACTCTGTCGCACGGGTGAATTTTTAGTACTTTTTCAGCACACATGCTTTATTTAGTAGATCGCACGATCGTGTATGATAGTGTAGCAAGGCCTTTACCTGTTTTTTCTTGGTTTACATTGATAGTTCAGACAAGCTAGCGATAACATACATACAGTTAGTTGAGGCAAACCGTTAACCAGTGCGAGTGATAGCCTATTTACACTTACTCACATCTTAGAGATGTGTGTGGAAGATATTGAAAATTGAAAAACTGTTTACATTACATTTTCAACATCTTTCATCTGTCAAGTATTACTTCACGTGTTTGAGTAAACAAAAAATATTATTTAAAATGGAACTATATTATTCTACATTTATTGGACTAATTATTGCTCTTAGAGAGCAAAAAAAATTACTGTTTCAATATGCAGAATTATTAGAAATTATGCAAGATGACGGCGACGATAAGGATGAAATCTTACTTTATTTATTAGCATTTGTTAGAATTTTAAGTAATTTATTAAGATTTGAACTAATAATTACAAATAATAACACCTTAGAATCGAAATGGCAATTTTTGGGAAAAGTATATTCCAAGACTACCAGTCCAGAGTTTTTCAAACACAGCTTACGAATAGATCGTGCAACTTCATTGCCATTTCCTGAAAAATATTCGAATTTTTCCTCTCACTCCGCAATTTTTTTTTGCCAAAGGTCTATTAGCTTAGTCCCATCATCAGCAGAACATACAACGCGAAGTATTTTGTTCCTTTTTACTTTAAATAAATGTATTGTATGTATTTTTTATTTCTAATTATATATTATTTTTAATAAAATCAAAATTTACTTACATTGTTCGCACCCGCTCATGTACAAATGTTTGACACTTGTATATTTTTTAGTGATGGTATGCATTTTTGACAATATCGTTAAACTTTTTTAGTGATGACACTAAAATAATCGAAAGATGTTGCGTCCAGCAAAATGAGAAACGAACATCTTGTAAAGATGTTGAGAGATGTTGAGTTTTTTTCATATAGACTTTACATAGCAAGATGTTAACATGTAAATACGCTATGAGACGCAAAACTCACGAAGACCGCACAACAAGCCTGACCGCACTTAAAGGCTGTGTCAGATAAAACTTTAGCTTTACGTTGCAAATTCGCTTTGACATCTAACAGGCAGTTTACCAATTTCGAATGAAAATGAATGCGACAGAAAGCTAGTCACTCACATTCGAATCAATTTGGGTTTGTCTATCTCACTATTATTCGTTCGCATATTCTTATGTATTTTCATTGAGTTTTGACAGATCTTTCGCATAAAAAAAGTTATACGAACCCAAATCAATTTTCTTTCGCTTAGATTGCGAACGCAAGCACGCTGTCGAGATTGGTAAACTGGCTGTAAGATAAAATATATATACTTATATGAAACAACTCTCATCTTTTTACGCGTTGAAGGTTTTTCTAATAGCTTTATGCACTAAGAAAACAAATGGAAACCAATTCCAATAGTTCGTCTAATAATATTTCCAACTTCTGTTATCATAAGAAATGATTAAATGTTAAAATTAACAAAATTTTTTTAGATAAATAAACAAATCGTTGCCAAAGTTTTTATTGTAAAAATTTTTATGTATTTTACTTTGCGCTTTTCTGTTAAAGTTTTAAACTTCACGCAAAGCGACAAAGTTTTATCTGACACGACCTTAAGAAATAATTACGATGACGTGGCAGCTGTTCTACAGCACAGATCTGGTTTACGACTGTAATGAAATTACAAACTTGGATCTAAAACCTACCTAAATCCTTCCAAAAATACCAATCTTTGAATACTGAAAAACACATATGTATATATATTTTTCATATGAAGTATAATTCAACCAAATTAGTTTTATTTACTACCTTAGCTTATAACATTAGGTGTGTTTCTTTACTTTCAGGGCAAGTTTCGTGCAAAAGAGAGCATGCATAAGTTTCTCTCAAATACAGATAAAATTTACCTAAAGTACGGGAACGCAAAAAGTCAAATTTCTAGCCCAAAAAGAAATATATGCTGTGTTTTGATGTGGCAACAAAAACTGGCATTTAATTTTACGAAAAAATACTGTGATATTTTACACTTTTGGGATTTTAACGTCTTTTGCACATTCCTTTTTATTTGATATTTATATAAAAACACTGAAACGAGTTGATTCAAAAGAAGTTTGTTTCTTTGTTATTGGTTATTTATCGAACAGCTGATTGCTTAACTAGCCCGAAGAAATCGTACGGGCTATTTCGTGCAAGAAGCGGAAATATTCAAAAGAGGTCTCATTTGCCTAATTTTAGCGTATGGGAACGCTTTTCGTGCAAATTGGGATCCCGCGGGATCCCAAAATAGAGTAAAGAACCACACCTATTGATACAAATAAAAAAAAATTATAGACGGCTTGTTTTCAATTTTTCCCAGCTGTCTATATGGCGCCCCCGGGGAACAGGTTTTGCCTTGGCGTATTCCTAGCTTGGGTACTCTGTTTTTCGGAGAAAAGAGAGGAAGGGGTCCCTCGTTTGGTGCGGCAAACAAAACTCTAGGAAGCCACATGACCTATGTTGTGTTGGCTTCCGAAACCCTTACCATGGGTATAAATTGGCAGAACGGGGATCAGCATGGCCCCTGGGTAGTTCTGCTTGCGGTTCAACCCGGGCTGATCATGGTTGAGGTGCCTAACTTGGCTGAAACGTTCTGGCTGTGGTTGAAACCTAAAACGCAGGAAGGGAGTGTTAGTATCCTTGATAATTGTTTGGTGTGTGGCTTTTTTCGGGGACTAACAATCTCCAGAGGATCTGTTGCCTATACAACAGATACCTGTATTGTAAGGAACCAGTGGTGATGGCTGACGGGTGAGTTGGTTTAAGGGCTGATGCTCTTAGTGGGCTTCAGCCTACCAACTCATTAAGCCTTGTCCTCCATTGATTGCTGGGAAATTGCATACAGGAGGGATTAGAAGGCCCGAACTCCTCAACAAGAAGTTGTTCATATGACCGCAATCTTATGGCAAGCCTGGTAAGCCACACGGGGGCGCTGGTGAATCGTGAATAATTCACTCCGTGGAACTGGTCCATCATCAGATAAGGCCGCAAGGCAAGTGCTGATGTAAATCTTTTTCACAACTGTCTATATGGCGACATTTCATAAGAGCCACCCTAATTAATCATCATTAGACTTCGGAAATGTTCAACGATATTTTCCAACAATCTAAATAAATTATTGAGAATTTATAAGGTATCAATGTTAGAAGCTAATATACTGAATAAAACTCAATTGTTTGAATTTTTGTTCTCTACTTTTCGATACTTTTATAAAATATGTATGTACATCGTAGCAACCAACGGATTGTTCATATGTTTGAAAGATGTAAAGAAATGTTAGCAACGTGTATAAATGAAAAAAGCTTGTTTTTTGTGTTTTTACAGGTATTATTAGAGCATTTTTCCTTTTAAATTTTCAGTAATTTATTTAGATTGTTGGGATATAAAGTTGATTGTTTGAGAATATCTTTAAAAGAGTTTGGAAACTCTACTGATGATTAGGGTATCCCGTACAAAATCTCGACATATGGGAAACATAGAAAACAAGCTGGTAATAATTTTTTGATTGATATCAATGTTAAAAGCTAATATAGCGAATAAAACTCAATTGTTTGTTGTAAGATAAAGTTAAAAACGAATACAGCAAATATAATTCTATTTATATTTTTATTGTGCAGCAAAACAGAAAATTTATTTATACAACCGGTTATCTTGAAATTAAAAGAATTTAAAATCTCGGTTTTTGCGACTATTAATACAACTTTAGTCCATCTGGCATAAGAACAATGATGTCACAGCAAAAAAATATTTACAACCAAAATTTTTGAAAAAGTTGCCAAATATAAAAAATAACCAAATTTAAACTATTTTTTTTAACTTAAAACATTATTTAAGTTTATTGTAGTTTCCATCGTATCATTGCTCTTCAAACATTCAAATATAATTATTTTACATACTAAAAATTCTAATTTACATAAGTGTAAAAAACTAAGAGAATAATTAAAATAAAAGTACTTATTCATTATTGTTTTACTTCCGCTTATAATTTATTTAATTAAAATTTTGAGTCTTCGCAATAAATAAAATTTTACTTTATGTTATAAAATAAATTAAATTTATTTCAAAATAAATTTTTAATTCATAGCTTAGGCAGACCATAAAGAATGGGCAATGTTTTGATTTTTTTACAATTATTTCGACTGCATAATATTGTTAATAGTTTTGAAATAAAAACTATTACGAAATTTGGTTTTTATTAAATTAAGCTGTGAAAATACTATTTCAGTTCTACCTGAACTATGTGGTAGGTTATAAAATTTTATACGAAATGTCCAATACTTTTTTCATTCATTCCATTTTTTTTACCTCGAAATTTGATCCCGAAATTCATCTATATATCGTTATATCAAGATATTTCAAATTGTCTCAATTGTCAATAAAATCACACAGTAAACCATAAAAATATTTTTTAATCTGAAGAGATTATCGCCAATAGTGTCACAAATGCGAATATTACAACGCTTATTTTATAACTCAGAGCAGATCACGGAGAGGTAATGACAGCGTTCTGCAAAAGAACTGTTTGATCTTTATTCGTTTCACATTATATTATATTGTTCCCTAACACAATATTGCTTTAATCATGCAAATGATTATTAATATTATTTTAACTATCATTAACGAAATAATGAAGTTCAATTAAGAAATTAGCGTATGCTCTTACCCAATAACGTAATTCTTAATTTGTTTTTATAAGTATGTATGTATGTTTTGCTGCTCTCAATAATTGAACACATAATTTAACACATAATTGAATAAGCATAAACTTCCATACATATGTATATGTAAAACACATAAAAAAGGCAATAAAAATGTAAAACTGTTCTTTTTCTTGAAGTATATGAAGATCAGTATTAAAAAAGTATAGTTAGTTATAAATCAGACATCACCGCTAACTATTATAAAATTTTGAAGCAAAATAAATTGTATAATTTTTGAGCAAAAAAAAAAAAAAAAAAATTCTTTTCATATTGTTTTCAATCCACCATAAAATTTGGCGACCGTGACAGGACACGTAAAGTATGAATAATTAATTGGTGGTTTTGAACTTTAAAAAGAAAAATTTTAGTTAATAAAAACTAAATTTTGCCAAAAATTACAATTTAAAAATTTGGTTGCGGCATTTACTTTTAATGTAATCGAAACTACATTAATTTCGGCTGCACGCTTTTGGAAGAATTTCGAACAAAAGCCGATTAAATCTGTTGGGGCAATAGCGGTTGATGTTGAAAATCGTTGTTGTATAAACGGGATGATAACCGTTTCATCGTGCACACATCTATTGTTGAATATTAAAATTTTTATGGTGTGCGTCATCTAATATTGTTTGCTGGTTAACACGTACACTGAACGCTATACCTTTCATTTCTTCGTTGTGGAATACAATTTCACACATTTTCGACAACTTTACGTGGACAATTTTATCGCTCCATAATACTATTTTCGAATTTTATTGCCGCCCTGGATTCTTGTTGTTGTTGCTGCTTAATTTAATCATTCAGGGTTAGCACTAATTATCATCATAATACATCGTTCCGCAAATAGTAATGCTTCAGTTCCTACTTGTCATCTTGTTATTTCCAACAGCATCTTAGAATCGTTGCTAAGTACCACTCTGAGATAAACTTTTATATACAGAAGGGCATAATTCTACAAAAATATTTCATCACTAAAGATTGCCGTGCATTTGTTCTAATATTCATTCTTTGAATTCACACCATAACCAATTACACCACTTTTACATAAGTCATGATGATGGATCAAACCAATACAGTACGTACTGCAATCCCTGATGCTAATGCTGCCAATAGCGCTATAGAATTGACATGCTTAAAGCAACAAAGAAGTGCACTTAAAAGGAGCATCACCTTGATTAAAACTAAGGTCGACAAAGAGGAAAAAACATGCGATAAGACAATCTTAGACTGTCGTTTAGATATTTTAGAGTCATATTTTAAGCAAATCTGCCATATACAAAGCCAGATTGAGCGTCAAGATGCCAACGATCAAGCCAGAAGTGATATTGAAGATCAATATGTTTCAGTAAAATCACGAATAGCAAATTTATTAAAGAAGTTTCGAGAAAATACCGATTCTGAAGCGAGTCTTAACCATACAATATCTCAACAACCATCAAGCCGTCTACCAAACTTAAAGTTGCCGAAATTCGACGGTAAGTACAGCGAGTACAAAAGATTTATTTCTAGTTTCAAAAACATTGTGCACAATGAGCCAATTTCTACAATCGATAAGTTCAACTATTTGTTGAGTTGCTTGTCTGGCCCTGCATTGGCTGTCGTAGAGGCATATCAAGTCACTGAAATTAATTATAGTAAGGCACTCGAACGCTTGAAAGAACGGTTCGATAACAAAGTTCTGATCTTCAACGATCATATTTCTTCATTGTTTAACATAACGCCGGTGACAAAGCCTGACGCTGTTGGCCTCCGAAACATCGTAGATACGGTTTCTGCAATTCGCGGCTCATTATCATCTTTGGGATCAGAAACAGACATTTTAAATGCAATGTTAATACATTTAGTCATGATGAAAGTGGATTCTGAAACAAAATCAAAATATGATGAAAATCTAAAATTTGATGAATTCCCGACATGGGAAGATTGTTATCAAGTTATAAGTCGAAGATGCCAATTCCTAGAAACAAAAGCCAAACCGGCCTCTTCAACCAAAAATCATGAAACTTTTAACCAAAATCGAAATCGTAGCAAGTCAACATTTTTACATGCAAAATCAGAATGTCCATATTGTCGTTGCACTGGACACGAAATTCACAAATGCGAAAAATTTTTGTCGCTAGCAACACAGAAACGTTTTGAATTTGTAAAATCATCATTGCTGTGCATCAATTGCTTAGGTAAAGGGCATAATATGTCCAAATGCACTTCGAAATCTCGTTGTCGAATATGCCAAAAACCACATCACAGTGCTTTACATTTTCAGAATAATTTTTCGCACTTACAGCATAATACTGTTACCCCTAATCCTCAGTCGTCACCTAGCAACGAAACTTCCACATTAATTTCTCGCACAGGTAGAGGTGCGCTGTTACCAACAGCGGTAATTTTTATTAAGGATTGTACTAACAGGTGGCAACCAATTCGAGCGTTGCTAGACTCCTGTTCAGAGCTAAATTTTATTACTACAGAAACAGTAAAATTTCTAAAACTTAAATCCGAATATACACACCAGCAAGTTTCCGGCATATCAGATATAAAAACTAATATCACACGGTTTGTAAAGGCCACAATTAAGTCACGAATTAATATGTTTGAACGTACGGCACAATTTTTTGTAACTAATTCTATCGCTTCTAGTCAACCTCGCACGCCAGTAAATTGTAAATCCTGGAATATTCCAACACATGTCGAGTTAGCGGATCCGTATTTTTACAAATCGCAACGAGTTGATCTTTTAATTGGTTCTGAACTATTTTTTGAATTGCTTTGCAACGGCATCATTTCTTTACATCCAAAATTGCCACGGCTAGTGAACACATCATTTGGGTGGGTTGTTGGTGGAAATTTAGACATCCAAAATATGGAAAAATTTTCAAATACTTACACTTGTAATGTAGCAATAAAGTCAGAGCCGAGCTTGGATTTAGTCGTACAGCGTTTTTGACAACTTGAAGAATTCAACATAAAGGCGCCTAGCTTGACCTTAGATGAAGAAAACGCGGAAAAGTTTTTTATACAAAATGTAAATAAAAGCCATGATGGCCGCTTGCAAGTACGTTTGCCTTTCAAATTTTCTCCTGACACATTGGGTGAATCATATGAAGTTGCTAGAAAACGATTTTTGTCTCTTGAGCGCAAATTGCTTCGTGATCCTGAATTAAAAACTGCTTATTCACAATTTATTAATGAGTACATCCATCTCAATCATATGACACCGAGTGAAAATGTTGATGAAAGTAAGCCCCATTATTACATACCGCATCATTGCGTGTTACGCCCCGAGAGTACAACTACTAAATTAAGGGTGGTTTTTGATGCGTCTGCTTCAACTTCGAATGGGATTTCATTGAATCAAATTTTATATGTTGGGCCTACAATACAGCAAGAACTAATTTTGACATTGCTAGCATTCCGTTTGAACAAATATGCATTAACCGCAGACATATCAAAAATGTACAGACAGTTTCTTATAGATAAAACTGATCGCTGTTTTCAACTAATTCTCTGGCGAGATGATATAAACAAAAACCTTCAAACATATGAATTAAATACAGTAACGTATGGTATGTCCGCAGCACCATTTCTAGCTATTCGATGCTTAAATTACCTTGCAGAGTTGTCCGCAGACTCGCATCCAGAGGGCGCAAAAGTTATTCAAGAAGATTTTTACGTTGATGATTGTCTTACTGGGGCAGAAACAATTACAGAACTGCAAAAGAAGAAGTCTGAATTAATTGACATTTTGGGTCTTGCTGGTTTAACCTTGGCAAAATGGAACTCGAATCACGCTGACCTTTTATCGGAAGCAATCGAAGAAGTTCCAATTCATATAGCAGATGAACCATCCGCTAAAGCTTTAGGCATGTCGTGGAAGCCGAACATTGACAAGTTCTTCTTTAAATTCAACTTACCAAAAACACTGATGCCAACAAAGCGGTCAATACTGTCGACTGTGGCTAGAATTTTTGATGTCTTAGGATTGTTAAGTCCAATTATTGTTAGATGTAAAATATTGCTCCAAGAGATATGGAAAACGAACGTGAGTTGGGATGAATGCTTGCCAATTGAAATATCTACATTATGGCGTGAAATTGAAGATGACTTGCCATGCATAAACCATATTGAAATTCCACGTTACGTTTGTACGTCCGTGCATAGCCATTGTGAAATACATGGTTTTGCAGATGCATCACAGCGCGCTTATGGTTGTTCTATATACCTCCGTTCCATAGACGGCAATAAAACAAATGTTAATTTATTAATTGCAAAATCCAAAGTTGCCCCAAGTAAAGTTCAATCTATACCTAGGTTAGAACTTTGTGCTGCACTGTTGTTGGCTCGAACCTGGAATAAAATTCACTCTAAGCTGGAGAAATATATTAAAGATATCTATTTTTGGACCGACTCGACAATTGTGTTAAGTTGGTTAAAAATGCCATCATCATCGTTTACTTGTTTTGTAGCTAATAGATTATCAGACTTGCAAGAACTTAGCAAAGACATAAATTGGCAATACGTTTCAACAAAACAAAATCCTGCCGATATTGTTTCTCGAGGTTCCAGCGCTTTGAAATTGCCAACTACGATATGGTTTTCTGGTCCAGATTTCCTAGTTGAAGAAAAACATATGTGGCCAAATACCCCATTGAATATAAATTGCAAAAACGAAAAAACTAAATGCGAATTACGCAGAGCGCTAACCCTCCATTGTACTAAAGTTGTAACTGATGAGAATATAATTTTAAATCTAATTGAACATAGCTCATCATATCGGCGTATCTTACATACAGTAGCGTATATTTACCGCATTTTTAATGGTGTTCCCGCAATAAAAAATTTGAAGTTAGCCGATATAGAACCCTTAACACATCGCGAACTAGAAATAACTTTTTGGAAAATAGTTTCAGTCATCCAGATTAACACTTTGGGAAAAGAAGTTGCATCTATAAAAAGCAATTCATCAATAAGCAATCAGATTAAATGTCTATCGCCGTTTTTGGAAGAAAAACAATTTGGAAAAAGTAGTTTCGAAATTCTAAGAGTTGGTGGTCGACTTTTGAACGCGCCTATACCAATAGATGCCAAGTTTCCAGCACTTTTGCCAAAAGGTCATCGCTTTACTTATTTGTATATAGAATACCTTCACAGAACATACTTGCATGCCGGTCCTAAAGCACTGATGGGTATAATTCGACAAAAAATTTGGGTCATCAACGCTAGAGAGTTGGTTCGTCAAATAGTTCGACGATGTGTGCATTGTTTTCATTATAAACCCCGGCTTGCGCAACAAATAATGGGTAACTTGCCTGCAGATAGATTCCGTGCACAAAGGCCGTTTTTAGTATGTGGCGTCGACTTCTGTGGACCATTTTTTACTTCATATCGCATCAGGGGTAAACGTCCGTACAAAACGTATTTAGCAGTTTTCGTATGTTTTTCATCTAAGGCTGTTCATCTGGAGTTGGTGTCCGATTTGTCGTCAAACAGTTTTTTATTATGCTTAAAACGCTTCGTTGGGAGAAGAGGAGTACCACAGCGTATTTATTGCGACAACGCAACAAATTTTGTTGGAGCTAACACACAGTTACAAAATATTATTCATCGATCTTCTGCTTCTGATATATTGAATTACAGCAACAACACTGGGTTTGAATTCTGTTTTATTCCTCCGCGTGCCCCACACTTTGGCGGTCTTTGGGAGTCAGCAGTTAAATCAGCCAAAACATTACTGATTAAAAACATGGCACAAGCTTACTTAACATTCGAAGAACTCCAAACATTAGCTGTTGAGGTAGAGGCCATACTAAATTCAAGACCTCTCGCACCATTAAGTAGTGATCCAAATGATGGAGAGGCATTGACACCCGCACATTTGCTCATTGGTTCATCATTGTTAGCAACACCGGATGAAAACTTTGATTGCGCGAAGGTGCCGTATCTAACTAGATATCAAAGAGTCACTTTTTTAAAGCAGCAATTTTGGGAGCTATGGAAGCGTGACTATATCTCATCTCTGCAACAACGTGCGAAATGGGGCACTCCACAGAAAAATCTTCAAGTTGGACAACTGGTGCTAATGTACGAAGATAATCTTCCTCCCCAGCAATGGCTTACAGGACGCATTTCTGAAGTTTTCGTAGGCCGTGATGGTGTAGTGCGAGTGGTCGAAGTCAATACTAGAAGAGGTATATTCCGAAGAGCTATTCAGAAAATTGCGCCATTACCATATTAAAACCTTTGAAAGCGTACTTTCAACCCGGGGAGCATGTTTGATCTTTATTCGTTTCACATTATATTATATTGTTCCCTAACACAATATTGCTTTAATCATGCAAATGATTATTAATATTATTTTAACTATCATTAACGAAATAATGAAGTTCAATTAAGAAATTAGCGTATGCTCTTACCCAATAACGTAATTCTTAATTTGTTTTTATAAGTATGTATGTATGTTTTGCTGCTCTCAATAATTGAACACATAATTTAACACATAATTGAATAAGCATAAACTTCCATACATATGTATATGTAAAACACATAAAAAAGGCAATAAAAATGTAAAACTGTTCTTTTTCTTGAAGTATATGAAGATCAGTATTAAAAAAGTATAGTTAGTTATAAATCAGACATCACCGCTAACTATTATAAAATTTTGAAGCAAAATAAATTGTATAATTTTTGAGCAAAAAAAAAAAAATTCTTTTCATATTGTTTTCAATCCACCAAGAACTTTATAAATTACAATATTGAAAACTAAACAACGGCTATTTTTGGAGAAAATTAACCAAAATGAAAAATGTATTCACATCTCCACATTGAAAAAAAAATATTACCAATTTTGATTAAAATAACAAAAAACGGCAGGCCTGTTTATGAACTTGTTGTTGCAATAATAAACATCAGGCAACCACTATTATTGTTTACGTTATAATTTTGTTTCAATTAAAAAGTTTCCTTAATTACACTTTGTGATTTTAATTATTAAAAGCGATGGCTGGGTCCTGTAATCCGATATGGAACTACTTTCATCGCAACGAAAGCACCGCAACTTGTGTTGTCTGTATGAAAGAATTGTCTCTGGGGAGCAATTTACCAAAAAATCAGACGGTTAGTAGCATTAAGAAACACTTGGAAAAAGTACATCCACATGAATACTCAGCCTTTCATTCCATGGAAAAGGAATATGTGGAGCATAAGTCCCAGAATGTTAATTTGAAAAGAAGAGCTAAACGACGACGTTTAAAAGAGCGAAAAGAAGCAATAGATGGCCCTAAAGAACGAAAAAAGGCTGGAAGAAAGAAAAAAATTGAAAAACGTTCAGATTCAGAAGAAACGGAACACAAGAGTTCAAATGTTGAAACCTTCGATGACGATCCGCTGGTATTGCATAGCCATGACGAGCCTATGGTTGACGTGTCCGATGTTAGTATTGGGTGTGTAAGAACAAAAAACTCTAAAAGTACACCGGCCAAGCCAGGAGACGTAGCATATAACAGAAGAATAGATAGAACAATCCTAGATCTAATGGTTGTTGATTTGTTGCCCTTCAATATTGTAGAAGGATCGGCATTTAAGCGCCTTAACTTTGCAGATCCTTGTAAGCCAGGCAAGTATTCCGTAAAACCTATGAACTTTTATAAAAATGATCTTTTACCTGAAACATATGAGAGTGTAAAGAAAAGAGTTAATCAAGCATTGGAGCAAGCCGAGTGGATTTCTTTAACTACTACCCAGTGGTGGCATCACACAAGATCCTGCTGCATACAAGTAATTAGTGGACACTTTTTGCAAGAAAATCAAAAGCATATGGTAGTATTAGAGGTATTTCCTTTGGACTCACCCCAAACAGTATCACAAAAGCATATTTTAGACTTATGCAGAAGGTATAACATTGTTGACAAGATACATTTAAACATAATAAAAGGAAATGAAGATCTTTCTTCGGAGTGGTTTACAACTTTGGAATGTTCAGATATTTTGCTACAAAAAGTTATTCGGGAAGCACTGTTCTCTGCTGATATAACCGAAATTGTAAAACAAAAATGTAATAGTGTAATTGAACATTTTGTAAGCAACGAACAAGCTAAACAAAATTTCATTGAATGCCTAGAAATGTGCGGTTTGAACAACCAGTATAGCTTCTCTATATCTACTCAGAGCACATGGTCTAAAACTTACTTGATGTGGGAAAGGTTACTAGAACAAAAACCAGCATTAGAGATGTATACACAACAATACAATGATATTCAAGTTCCTTCGGAATATGAATGGCAGCAAATAGAATATTTAGTAAAACTACTTAAAATTTTCTATCAAGCATGGTTAGATCTAAATTCTGAAGCTGCGTGTATTTCTCTTATAATACCTTTACTAAATATGCTAAATTCTAAACTAGAACAAAAATTAACAGATCCTCTTGACATGCAATACTATAAAAAGTCACTAAAATCCCAATTGAACCAATATTTTTCGGACGTCCACCAGTCTTCTTCATTTATCATAGCTACATTATTGGACCCACGTTTTAAAATGCGATACTTAAACGCACAACAGTTGTCATCGTGCCATGCAGAAATGACACACAATTTAAGACTATCTTTGAATTTAAATGAAGATTCTGCAAAACCGACGTATAATACTCCACCTTCTATTAACTACAACTATCACAACACATCGGACCTGTGGGAAACCCACGATTCAACAACCATAACAGAAGATACAACAAATGAAAGTGTCTTCTTAGCATTCGATCAACAATTAAGTTTTTATCTCAAAGAGCCGTTGATAGCAAGAAATGGAAACATCTATCAATATTGGAACGTTACACCTTATGAATATTTACGTAAACTAGCTTATAAATATTTAACTGCACCTCCCACCTGTTTAGCTTGTAATGATACCATCTGCCAAGTAGGATCACTATATGCAGAAAGAAGATTGGCTTTCAAAGATAAGGATGATGAAAAACTATTATTTATGTCCTGTAATATTAAATTATTTAATTTTGAGCACTATTGATTATATTTTACTTCTTTTACATTCATATATATGTAAGCGTAAAGCAATTTCAATTCGAGCCTTGATTTTGAGATCGAATTTGACGATTCCTTTTTAATTGAAAGTATCTTTCAATTAAAAAATATTAGTCTTTTGCTACATTTTTATCGGGAAAATATCGTGCATATTTTAGCTTTCATTTTTGAAAAGAAACTATCATTTGTACTGAGGTTACTTACAGTTCTCGACAAAGTTTGTTTGATTCATCATTAGCTTCTTCCAACAAATGAGATACTTTTTTTAATAATGTTCCAAATTAAAAATGGGTTTATATTATTTTTTAACGTATATTTTGTTAAGCTAACTTACATCAAATAATCGCAAAATAAAATGTACAGAAAATTACATTGTAAGCTCCAACAATATTGAAACTACACTTTTATATCAACACACACACTCATATATTTGTTTAAGTTGTGTATTTCGCCCTAATAGCTCCATGAATGAAAATATAAACAAAATTTAATGACTAACTGAAATTTTTAATTTTTTTTTTTCAAATGCACTTTTTAAAGTACAAGTTGAAGTTATAAAGTACTGAGGAAACCAGTTTTTTCCTTAAAACCTTCTAAATATAAAAAAATTTATATCCTTTGACAAAGGACCAAGATTATATTTAAAACGTAATAATAAGATTTAAAAGCAACTAAATGTCTCTTATAGGTATTTTACACCGGAATTTCCATTTGAAGCAGCATTTGTTCGTGCCAATTGAAATAGGCAATACAGACTAGTAACTCCTAAACCAACAGCTCCTCCAAGCGCACATTTTCTTAAACCAGCTAAAATATATTGTAATTAAAGCAACATACATTTAAGAAAATAAAATTGTAATACCTGTTGATTTATATAGTAAGCCGGTTGCCGTTCCAGCTAAGACAGTATTTACGTCATCATCTTCGCCGCGTGCGTACTGCAAGACTACGCCAAAAGCAGAGTACATTACTGCCAAAACACCCAAAGTATTAGCTGTTCCAGAGCCTTGCTTCATGACGTGATTTAACATTCTAATTGTAAAATAAAAAATATTTTGGTTCAATTTAGTCTCACAATTCTAAATGCATGTGTATATAAGCATGTGTACCTAATAAAGAATAAAAAAATATACATACAAATAAGTAATTTGCCGCCAAGTATTTCAAAATTAAAAAAAAAAACTAATTTTGAAAACGATAAAATAAATCGTGAAGAAAGATGCAATAATTAATGACTCGATTATTGAAAGCAACCGAACTTTAGTTGGGTTGCAAAGTTGCTAAAAAAAAAAGTATTACAGATGGCAACTGGCAACCAAAGTTGCTATTTTAAACTAATATTGGCAACCACTAATTTTTAGTTGCTGGCTTCTGAAAAAATTGTTCTTACATACATATGTATGCTTGCAGATGCTTCCTATAAAAATGTTGAAATCAGCGGTAAAGGCGAAATTAAAGGAGGTTCTCGGACGTTTGGAGTTTTTTTTTTTTTTTTTTTTTTTGAGCAAACAAAAGAAAAAGAAGTATGTTAAATGCGATTTATGTGGCAAAATTGTTCAAATAAGCTGCAATATATCGTATATATTAGACCATCCAAAAAGGGGTTAATCACCAGTGTCATAAGTAGACTGATTGTTAAAAACACCAGAAACCTACGGCTCAGACACAGATCGCATTCATCATAGTGTACTACAGATTTTGTGAAATGTCTTGACTCTAGCATATACTTTTTATATATTCGAGTTCGGTACTATCGAAATCATCGATAGTTTTAAAATATACTGTCGAATGGGCCGACTATCCACAGTTTTGAACCTCTAGTGTCAGCTGTTCTTTAGCCCAGAGCTGCTTTTCGACTGTTCAATAAGTTTTTTTTATATTTAATTTACTTTGTATATTTACTTTCCCAAATTCAATACAAAAAAAGGCTGTAAGGCCAAATATTTAATAAATAGTATTTATTTGGCCATCTTATGACAATTTATTATGATACCCCTAATTGTTACTGAATTATATTATATAAAAAATGTAAATATGTATTAACTAGTTAAAAAAAAGTATCTTTGCAGCAGTTCTGGCCGCTTCTAGGCCTGAAAAATTAATAAAACACCGCTATGAAAAATTGTAGTATGTTGAATTTATTATAAGGAATAAAACGGAAATTTTATATTTTTATCGTTTTTTTTATCAAAATCTCATTTTACATCAGCCAGTCATATTTTTTATTTTATAAAATTAATATCTAATAATTATTATATTATGTTAAAAATAACTTAAAAAATTATTTTATTGGCTTTTATTGCGATTTTCTACCACATATTTGATTTTTATATTTTTTCTCCTAAGTGGTTTTTGACCCCCAGGAAACTACGTAGTGATTACGAAATGCAAATTTTATTCGAGAAAATTGTCGTTCCCTTCAGTTATTTAACGCCCGTATTAAATACGGATAGGTAGCTCAACAAGCAAAATCTTTAAAGAGCGACGAAAATACTTTCTTTGATTTGTACATATGTACATAGGGTTTTAGTTCAAATTTTTCCTTTCTTAAGTTTTTTTGAACTTATTAACTTTCAATTTAAAAATAAAAAAGTTCAACAAAAATTTAGGAAATTAATATTTACATCTCTGGGTACGGAGATTATTAAAATACAAAAATATTTGTTTATAAATAAAACAAATAAATACCGCTAAGTCTGAGACAGCATACGCTGTACAAACAATGCGGGCAATTAACAAAATGTATATGTGATTCAATATGAGATGAATATAGATAGAAAATAATTAAATGCTCGGTGGCTGAGTGGTTAAAGCAGCAGATCATGATACGTCATGACCCGAGTTCAAATCCCAGTGGGTGCTGATGTGTAGTGTAGCGACTACGAAACATCTAGTTGTCCCCCAGCTAAAGATTTGATTATTATTTGTCTTGTCTACTTCAATCAATAATTATTGATCACAGCAAATTTGTATTGTAAAAAATCCCTCTTAAGAAAAGAAAAACTTGAACTAAAACCCGATGTACATATGTACAAACCAAAAAATTTTTAATTTAAAAATTATAAAGTTCAACAAAAATTTAACAAATGAAAGTACTTTCATTAAGCCGAGAGGGGCATATATCTTAGAAGTCGTGTTAAAATAATAACTAAGAATATCCATATTAGAAAAGTCATGTTAACGGTAACGCCACTTAGTTTAATTTAATTTTTTTTGTAATTTCTGCTTTAATGTCAGTTTCGAAGCAAAAATTTACTACGCTTCTTATAGCAACTAAAAATCTTGTTCACAGTAATACAATTACATACAAATATGTATATGGTTTGGAAATTACAACCGTGTTTCAACATTAAAATACTTCAAAGTATTCGTTATTTCGTAAAAAAAAGTTGTAATATATGAACTTGATCATATTCTGATTAAAACACTTACTGCGTCCGCCATAATTTCCCTGTTTGCTGTAATGCTTTTGTTGTTCTTAAGCCATTATAGAAACCAGCAACACCACCGATTCCCGCTCCTAGCATGACAGAACTTCCTATCTGTGAAAACGACAATTCAAAGCGACCTCTTTGTTTTGTTGCACCTTCAGGAAAAATAAATTCAGGTTGAGCTTGCTGCAAGAAACGCGGGTCATAGTTCAAATACGGTGATATTGGTGCAGCGAATGCACTGGTGGCTGCAGAACTATTTTGAGATCTAGTAGTTTGAGCATTATCATCTAAAATCGAAACATCAAAATACAGAAGATATTTTCAACACTAATTTCTTACATAGGAATGATGTAACAGAAAGTATAGAAGAATTTCATATATAGCTCTAACACCTCCATCATACATACATATAAGTATGTATAAGGTCAAAATAGTTTATATTACTTACATACTGTTGATCCAGAAAACGATAATGGTTTACTCAAATAATCATCACTCATAATAGTAGGCAGGAGGTAAAGATCGTTACCAGAATTTAAATGTTTATTTAATAAAGGTTTAATAGAGGATCTAAGAAAAAATCGAATTAATACACGTGAAAATACTTGCAGTTTTTACACACAACTACATATGGTCTAAAAAACGTCAAAAATTCAGCACAAAATGTCATTCAATTCAGAGCTGTCCTTTACATTACGACTAGACCACGGCGAATTCATTGTCAAGGCGAATTCATTATTAGGTGCATTCCATGATACAAAAAACTAGGTAGCCGCTTCGCTACAACAATAAAAAAACAAAAAACCGCATTCAGTTCCGTTGCGATCGAAAATTGGTATTCTGAAAAAAACGGAATCGAAAGAAAAAGAAGAAGACAACAATGTTTATAAAATTTAGAGCATCACTGTGGAAATGAAATTGCAAAATAAGCAAGTTTGTTATCATTTTCATAAATAAATGTCAAATTTAATACAAAGAGTTGTTTCTATACATAACTAAAAATAAGTTCTTAATAAAGTTGAATAAGAAAAAAGAACTATATATACAAAAACAAACTACAATTAATTGTTCATAAATGTATTACAGTGCAAAGAATCTTGTGAAAATAAAGGTACATAATAAAAAGAATTAAGTGTTGTGATTAAATATGGAAAAACCAAAATAAAACTTTAATAAAAATTGTAGGGGATTAATTCACTGTGTTGCATTTATTTTTTTAATTTCAGAGAGCAGAACAACAGGAGAAATAATGAGACTGGCATTTTTTGTTGGAGGGCCTAGTGCATTGATGATTCCAGCAATTTCCTTCCAGAACACTGCTACTTCTTCCTTTGATCGCTGGTGATATCCACATGCAATGTCTGCATTAAATGACGGTTAATTTGCCAATTTGTCATACTGCTCTGGTGTTGTTGTTTTTGACCCAAAATACATAAAAAACACATCAGATTCGGGTACAAAAATTAATAGTTAAAAAAAAATAATAATAATAAATAGATTTAATTAAATAAATAAAATAAAATAATTTTAAATGTTTTTTAATCGTTACTGTACATTTTATATCATTTGCTCCTTTCATTTTTTTAGTTTTTTTAAGTAAAAAACAGATAACGAAAACTTCTCCGTCAACAAAAAAAAACAACTGAAAAAAACGGAGTTCCGATCGTAATGCAGAATACATACAATCGAAAGAAACTGAGCAGAATCGAAACGCAGAATACCCAAGTTGCCAGACGGAGAAAATTTTGATCCGAATCGAAACGCAGAACAGCCCAATAGAAGAATAGCAAATCTATCATTATCCGAAGGCTTACCGCGGTCGTCATCTTTAGAAATTTTAGACTTTGATGATTTAGGGCTTAATTGCCGTTTCACAGCGGTGATGTATTTATCCATGCCTACTTGGGTTTTCGGCTTATTGGCGCTAGTTGAACTAGAAGATGTTTATTCTTCAGATGTGGCAAATATATTTGACGACCACGAACGCGTGTGGTTTCTTTCTCTTGTAGAAAGAATATTTTCTAACGCTTTTTGTAAACATTCCTCTTCAGAAATCCAAATGTTTTTACTAGTTGAGCTAAGCTCTTTCTCAGAATTGCATCTGCTAAGTACACTCATGCAGTTTTTTTTATTTACAATTTAAAAATGAATTAAAAAAAAAATGTCACAAAATAATTCTTTTATATAAGATCACTCCTTTTACCTACTACGGTTTTATTTTATTACTTTCTGATCAAAAACTAGCACGTCCGCTCACTATCGAAGTCACACAATGAATGAATGGACGTATGGACGGGGACTATGAAACATTAAGCCCGCTTTTAGGGTTTGGAAATTGAAAGACAGACATTTTTCTCATTCTGCTTTGAACTTGCCGAAACCTTTCAGAGTTGCGAAATTAATAGACACAAATATTTCGTTTCTCTTTTCTTTCTTTTTTGTTGTTGTTGTTGTTGTTTTTAAAGCACAGCTAATGTGTTTATATGAAGTTGGTCTTGATATGTGAATAATAATATGAAGCAACAACATGAAAAAATGTGAGGAGTGGCAACTTCAAACGAAAAATGTCTTAAAATGTCCAGCACAGTGGAGGTTTACCGCACACTCTTCCTCTTTTATACATGGCAACAAACTTCGTCTGTCTGTCCATCAGTTTCTCAACTGTGAAAGGGGACTAAGCTAAGTTTTTAACATTAAGTTAAATTTTTTTCATACGGCCGAAAGAATATATAATTAAACAACTACGTTGTAAATTTCACCTTTAAAATTTTTCTTGTGATATCAATTCATTAATCATTTTGTTTTTTTTTCATATCAAATTTTTTTTTAGCACAAAAACATAAAATAACAATCCACGGCACAAATATTCTTGACGAAAACTTTTAAAAAATAAAATGAATTGCGAGAATAACAACTGACAGTTTTTATAGCGCTGACGGCGCGTGCAAAAGTAGAAAGTAAACCTGCTTTTGGTGTCGTATGCGTTTAATCCGTCCTACGCTTTTTGCTGTGTAACCTGTCACATAAAATTACACTGTGTTAGAAATAATAGTTTGTTTCATAATTAAACATTATCTACTTGGGGCCATATCCAAAAAAAATTCTTACTTGAGTTTTAACGTATACGTTAGTTACCAAACACATTAGCACTACCATACATTTGTTAAAAACTTTTATGCAAAAACAGTACGTTAACTTTTAAATGTAGTAAGGTATTCAATTGTTTTGTTATGGCAATGCCGTTATGTTCAGTTGTAACTTTTTGAATAGTGATGTATAAAAACTAATATTCGAAAACCGAAAAGCAAATTAAAAAAAAATATTATTATTGCATAAAATAACATATTTTTGACAAACAGTTCTTGGATTTACCTTCTTAATAAATAATGAAGATATAATATGTAGTTTATTAATGAAATTGAGAAAAAGTAATAGGGGTACTTATCTAGAATAATTGTTATTATTCGAATAACGATTTTCATTGTATTCGTTTGATTGAAAGTGCATCACTAACATAATTGTTATTTATATTTTTCTTTCAAAATTAATATTTTCAGTTTATATAAAATGGAATGTTTCAATTAATTTATGTAATAAAAATAATAATATCTTTTGTTTTAAAAATTTCCCAATATTGTGTTTTTCAAGAAAAATAATAATCGGCAAGTCAAGTGTCATTTTAACGTACAGTTAAAGTGTACTCAATTCAACTTTAAACGACTGGTAAGCTAACAATTGTTTTTGCATACAACGTTAGGAAATTTGTCTTAACAATTGCTTACCAAGCTTTGTTAAGTTTTTTTGCATACGGCCGTTGTTGTTTTAATACCTGTTAATATTAAATATAGATATACCTAGTAGCTTTGAAATATTTGTAATATGTTTTATACTGAAAATAAAATTTTTCGATTCAGTCTTTTGTACAATTAGGAAACCAAGCGTTGTTTCTCTGCTAACACACTGATTCTACTTTTTGGCAGGCGCTTAAAACGCGTTGACACGTAGAACGCTTGTTATGGACTTTCAGCTTTAACAATTGCTTAGAGTAAGATCAGACGGCGATTTTAATTGCCGAACTTTTTAGCAAGTTTCTTTTGAAATTGCTTTCTTTTGCGGCTATCTTGACTTTTGTATCATGGTCCACACACAAATACTTTTTTCGGCAATTCTTGAGCTTTCTCTACCTTTTATTTCATACAATTTACATTTTGTATCCACACACACATACACACATGAGAGAAAAGTAACCTAGCGTCTCCACAAAGCAATTTTTATTGCTAAGCTCAAGCAAAAACGTCGGCAGAAATAGCGATTGCTAATTGCTCTAGGTGGCGTAAACGTATTACTGCTTCATCACAAATACTAACAAAGTTCAACGTGAGAAGTTATATGAACAACACTGTGTTTGTTGTATGCACATCACTGTGTTTGTTATATTTGTATACCAAATTACAACAACTGACAGCTCATTGCTTAGCAATAATTGCTCAAGCAATCAGTAGAGCAATCATTGCGCAATAGGTTGCTACCTATAGCAATTTGCGGTCTACACATCGCAAATTTTATGGACGCAATCAAATTTGACAATTGCCGCAATAAATATTGCTATGTGGAGACGCTAGGTAAGGAATTGCTGAGAATTGCCGAGTACCGGTACTTACTAACCTTTGGTCAAAGCGAATTCATTACTAGGTGAACTTGACAGCTCAAGTGATTATTTTTTGCTTCTAACGTTTTTTCCAATGAAACTGTAAAATTTTTTTTCTCTCAAGAGTTTTTTGTATGATTTAGTGCAATTTCACGAAATTTGTGTGAATTTAAAAGTGAAAAGCTTATATAATCTGTGATTTTAATTGCAAAGAATTATAAAAGTTTATATAAAATGTTTTCCCTGCTGAACAATCTTAGGCGAATTTAAATTATAACACTCTCAGGAAGTTTTATAATAACAAAAATACATAGTGCTGAGTTCGCCTTCCCGCTTGCATTCATCCATGATCAAGGCGACTTTATACAGGTGAATGCAAGTGGAAAGGCGAATTCAGTACAATGTATTTTGTTATTGTAAAACATATCGTGAATGTCATAATCTAAATTCGCCTAAGATTGCTCAGCAGAGAAAAAATTTTATATAAACGTTAAATATAAGCTTTTATAATTGTTTGTAATTAAAATCACAGATTATATTAGTTTTTCACTTTTAAATTCACACAAATTTCTTGTAATTGTACTAAATCATGCAAAAAAATTTACAGATTAAAATGGCGCGAAAGAGTTTGTAAACAAAATTTGAGAGTCTCATTGGAAAAAACGCGAGAAGCAAAAAATAATCCCCTGTGCTGTTAAGTTCACCTGGTAATAAATTCGCCTTGCAACGAACATGTACAAAATTTATATGGCTCCGAAAAAGGTAAACAAAACTTTACAGAGGAAGTGCCGCCATATTAACCGAATTCGCCTGAATTCGCCGATGCATCCACCTAATAATTTACCCGAGAAATAAACAAACTTTTTAGCAAACTTTTTGTTTACCAACAAACTTTTGTTTACGTGTGCGCACGTGCTTAAATATGTATACGCATTAGTGCCACGTGGAAGTTTAACAGCCTGTTTATAAGACACGACTCGTCGATAAAAAGCGCTAACTTTGTAAGTTTTTTCTGATTTTGGTTTACAAGCCGCGACTATTGACGATTAGTATTAAAAAACGTAACATCTGTCAATTTATTTTGGTTTGTAAGACGCGAGTCATCTCACCATAAATGTCAAAATCCGCGAGTGAAGAACCATGCTCGTCAATAGAAAATGTGTAGAAATTGTTATAAATAATAAGAAATATAATAAAAATAATAATAAATAGGAAGAAAACTAGAAATGAAAATTGCAACAGAACGTTTTAAGAGTCTCTCAAATTTCTGGAGACATGAATTGAAATTGTTTTTTCGTTGCATATAAATGTTTTGTAGACATATTTACAGACATAATAAAACATACACATATACAATATAAAACTTGCAGTTAAAATATACAATTTTTGTTTGTTTATTCGTTTTTTTTCAATTAGCCTTTCCAAAAAATATTTTGTTTTATTTATTTACTTACGCATACATGTGTATGTATGTATGTGTGCCAACTGTGCCTAGAATAGGAATGCCGCTTTTTAGCTTAAAAAAAAATGTTTTGTTATGAAAAATGTAAACAGATACTATTTTTTCACATGATGGCAACAAACAAATATCATAAATGTTTGACACATACGCGAATTTACGTAAGTTGCACGACACAATCAAGTCGCGTTTTATGAACCCAATTTCTTACGTACTCGTCTATAAATTGGCTCGTCGCGAGTGAGCTAACTCGTGTCCTATAAACAGGCTGTAACTGTAGAAGAAAATGTAAACAAACAAGTTTGTTGGTTTCTTTTTTTTCATTCTTCTTGCAATTTTCAACATGCGCTTGCGTAAAATAATTGAAAATTGCAGATGCAAAGCAATTTCTTCACACATATCTCTGAAACTAATTGTCGTGCGTACCAATGGTTTTCTAATTATTCCAAAGGCTAAAATTACGCTTCTTTTGGTATAGTATTCATTACATAATAGACTTTAATTAGTGGTGTTATACCCCTTCAAAGTTTTACAAATTTGTAAGAACAACACTAACATGGGTTAGCATGTTCATTTGTAAATATTTTGAATAAAAACTGAGTCATGCATACCAATGGATTTCTGGTTATTATAAAAGATAAAATTATGCTTCTTTTGGTGCATAATTTAATGCGAAATAGACTTTAATTAGTGGTGTTATACCCCTTCGAAGTTTTACAAATTTGTAAGAACAACACTAACATGGGTTAGCATGTTCATTTGTAAATATTTTGAATAAAAACTGAGTCATGCATACCAATAGCTTTCTGATTATTTTAAAGGACAAAATTACGATTCTTTTGGTATAAGATTCGTCTCCCTGGAGACTTTTCAGGACGAGCTATACGCCTTCAAATTCTGAACAATTTGGAACTAAAACTAAGTTTTTACAAATTAATAACTAACAAAGTAAAAAGAATTTATGCATATACAATAAAACTATAAATATTTTAAATTTCATCAAAAATTCAATTAATTTATTTATTTGCAATAAAAATTATTAACCATTCATAAATTAAAAATTTCCACCCCCAAAAAATGGGAATGAAGGAAAAAGAAGAGAATGATGGGTAAAGCAATTACATAAAGTAACCAGTTTTAGCGTTTTTATAATAATGGTTAAAGCAATTGAATAAGTAAACCATTTTAGCGTTTTTAATTTGTGCTTGATAATGTACCAAACTTGGCATTATTATTGGTTCAGTATGAAATTTTAATGTATAATAAAGAAAATTTCTATCAAATAACTTTTTTAAATATATTTTAATAGCGAAATATAAAATAAAGTGATATTATAATGTCGCGTTTCATAATAAACTAACACTCATAAAAATACTACAGCACATATTGCTCATTTTCTTATATTTCATCACACAGAATTTTAGCTCTTTGTGTTTTGTTAATTTAGCAGTTTGTTAATTTGGAAATATTTTGAAAACAAAATTACGCTTCGTTTGGTGTATTATTTATTGCATAATAGACTTTAATTGGAAACTTCGAAGTTTAAAAAATTTTAATATTGGATTTTAATAATAATTGAACATTTTAATACCATACAAAAAACTATTTGATAAAAACTAACTCATGTTAGCGGGGCTTAAAAAATTTTTTAAACTTCGAAGTTTCCAACTAAAGTCTATTATGCAATAAATAATACAACAAAAATTAGAATTATTTTTAGAACACGTGCTCGCATATACAGAAAAAATTAAAAAGTTTGTCAGTGATACCAAGTTTGTTTTCTTCTCATGCGTTAATTAATTCGCCTTGCATACGAGAATATAGAATTAAACAGCTGCGTTGTAAACTTCACCTTTTAACATTTTCTTGTGGTATCAATTCATTACTTGACATAATTTTGACTTTTTATTGTGTTTAGTTTTCTAATTTTGTCTATAGTGTGTGTGGTGTTGTTAATCATTGTAGTGTATTCGACATATAGAAATATAGGAAAAAGTATATAGTATATAAGCAAATATTAATAAAAAATTTCATAACTAAAAATTTGATAAATTGTTGGTCAAACTTACAACAGAATTATTTTGTAGATTGTAATCAGACGCACAAACAAAACATTCGCATCATATTTTTATAAATATTTGTTTAAATAAATCAAATCGATACCAATGTCGGGAGGAGATGTTAATATAAAATTATCGCGTCTTCTATTAATGGCACACAAATGTAATAATTTCTATTTAAATGGTAAGTTGCGTATTATTTAATAGCAAAGTTACTATCAGTTAAAAAAAAAAAAAAAATTTGTATCTATTCCTTTACTGCACTTATTATTGATTTTAAGCTAAATTGCTATACAAAATGGGTGTGTGCAACATACATATGTACGTAAAATCACAACGTTAGCGTGTGTACACAAGGTCCTGTTAAAGGAATAATAGAAAAAAGTTGTACATACATTTTGATTAACGTAGCTAGATCACAAACACGGCGGGATGAAACGGATTTTTTAATAGACTAGAATTGAACTGATATGAGATGAGTATTTCCAAATTATAGTCAACGATGAGTCAGATTAATCCGTGTGTATTTGATTAGCAAACACCGAGGAACAAATCTAGTTTACTAACGCAGCTTCAAATAAAATAAAAAGTAGATAGGGTGATAGAAAATTGAAAAATAATAAGAAAATGTTAAATGACAATATTGGCGGAAACGCTTAGTTTCCGAGTTAAGGACCGAAGACGTTTTCATACAGCTGCGTTGGTAAACTATGTAAATTCAAGCCGTACATACAAATTTTGCGATAGCTATTTTATATCCGTACATACAAGGCAGCTTTATATTATTGTTTGCAGTTTATAGCAGAATGGTACATACTGTCTTTTATAGAGTTATAGAAATTTGAAATGGAATAAAAAATACAATTGTTTAAGTGAGCACGCGTTTCTTGTCAACGTCAATTGTGAATAACAAAAAATTTTTCAAAGGAAGTTTTAATTGTAAAACGTCAAAAAGCAAATAACATAAATAAACAAATAAAGGAATAAAAGAATTTTTGTAAATATGGGCAAAGAACATACTGATCTGTATTCGTTTTTAAAAGATTTCATGGCTGGTGGTGTATCTGCAGCTGTTGCAAAAACGGCTGTTGCCCCTATAGAGCGAGTAAAGCTGCTTTTGCAAGTCCAGCATGTATCGACTCAGCTAAGCGAAGCTCAACGCTATAAAGGGATTATTGACTGCTTTATCCATTTACCAAAAGAACAGGGAGTTCTTTCGTTCTGGCGTGGAAATTTGGCTAACGTTATGCAATATTTTCCAGCACAAGCAGTAAATTTTGCGGTTAAAGATAGATACAAACAATTATTTTTCAAAGGTATTGATAAGAATGAACATTTCTGGACATATTTTATTGGCAATTTAGCATCTGGTGGTGCCGCCGGTACTACCTCCCAATTTTTTGTTTATCCATTAGATTTTGCTCGGACTCGGCTCGCTGCAGACGTTGGCAAAGGGGCAGATGAACGTCAATTCAAGGGTGTGGGCGATTGCATACGAAAAATTTATAGGAGTGATGGACTTAAGGGGTTATATCGCGGCTTTGGTTTATCAGCGCCAGGTATGGTGATCTATACTGCTACTTATTTTGGTTTTTACGATACCTGCCGCGACTTTCTCGCAAATCCGAAGACTACGCCTTTTTACATAAGTTGGGCCATAGCTCAAGTGGTAACAACTTCTGCTGGAATAATAACATACCCATTTGATACGGTCCGTCGTAGAATGATGATGCAATCGGGTTTGCCAAAAGAAAAAATAGTTTATAAGAACACGGCACACTGTTGGGCAGTTATCTTAAAGACTGAAGGCTTAAAAGCATTTTTCAAAGGAGGTCTGACAAATGTAATTCGTAGTACTGGGGGCGCTTTGGTTTTAGCTTTCTATGATGAGATCCAAAAGTACTTGATTTAATACTTTGTTTTGTTAAAAATATTTTTTTTTTAATAATTTTTCTTGGCATATGGCCGCTATAGCTGGTTCGGACGTAGTCTAATCTGGGGGTTCAATTTTCGATGACATTTGTAGCCGGCAAAAACGAGGCGAATGTCCTTCAAATGATCAATTTGAACTTTCCTTTTTTTGATTTGGAAAGCCATTAAAGAATAATTTCATACAAAATCCCAATTATTCGACTTTTTCGGAGGGATTTTCAAAAAATTTCTTCCGAAAAGACCTTCTCCTCAAAAATACGAACAACTGACTACAAATTTTACAGAAATCGTCCCAGCCATTCTATATATACATATATATTTATTAGATTTAAAAATAAATTGATAAACCTAATACTAATTGTCTGGAGCACTGGCTACATAGGCCATCGGCTCTAGGTGTTAAAATATATGTATGTAAATCTATATATACAGTATATAATACATTTGTTTTAGATGATGGTTCCAGTATGAATTATAAAATAATATATCTTCTTTATATTCTCTTGTGTAGGAAATTCGAGTAGTTTCACTGGGTATTTACTCCAAAAGAGTCAGTACTGAGCGTCTAGAAGAGCTCAGAACGAAAAAACACGTCAAATTAGGTAAAATGTGAAGGTTTTTCTCAAAAGTTTCTTCGACTGTAATGGCGTGGTGCATTGTAGATTGTAATCAGACGCACAAACAAAACATTCCCATCATATTTTTATAAATATTTGTTTAAATAAATCAAATCGATACCAATGTCGGGAGGAGATGTTAATATAAAATTATCGCGTCTTCTATTAATGGCACACAAATTTAATAATTTCTATTTAAATGGTAAGTTGCGTATTATTTAATAGCAAAGTTACTATCAGTTAAAAAAAAAATTTGCATTTATTATTGATTTTAAGCTAAATTGCTATACAAAATGGGTGTGTGCAACATACATATGTACGTAAAATCACAACGTTAGCGTGTGTACACAAGGTCCTGTTAAAGGAATAATAGAAAAAAGTTGTACATACATTTTGATTAACGTAGCTAGATCACAAACACGGCGGGATGAAACGGATTTTTTAATAGACTAGAATTGAACTGATATGAGATGAGTATTTCCAAATTATAGTCAACGATGAGTCAGATTAATCCGTGTGTATTTGATTAGCAAACACCGAGGAACAAATCTAGTTTACTAACGCAGCTTCAAATAAAATAAAAAGTAGATAGGGTGATAGAAAATTGAAAAATAATAAGAAAATGTTAAATGACAATATTGGCGGAAACGCTTAGTTTCCGAGTTAAGGACCGAAGACGTTTTCATACAGCTGCGTTGGTAAACTATGTAAATTCGAGCCGTACATACAAATTTTGCGATAGCTATTTTATATCCGTACATACAAGGCAGCTTTATATTATTGTTTGCAGTTTATAGCAGAATGGTACATACTGTCTTTTATAGAGTTATAGAAATTTGAAATGGAATAAAAAATACAATTGTTTAAGTGAGCACGCGTTTCTTGTCAACGTCAATTGTGAATAACAAAAAATTTTTCAAAGGAAGTTTTAATTGTAAAACGTCAAAAAGCAAATAACATAAATAAACAAATAAAGGAATAAAAGAATTTTTGTAAATATGGGCAAAGAACATACTGATCTGTATTCGTTTTTAAAAGATTTCATGGCTGGTGGTGTATCTGCAGCTGTTGCAAAAACGGCTGTTGCCCCTATAGAGCGAGTAAAGCTGCTTTTGCAAGTCCAGCATGTATCGACTCAGCTAAGCGAAGCTCAACGCTATAAAGGGATTATTGACTGCTTTATCCATTTACCAAAAGAACAGGGAGTTCTTTCGTTCTGGCGTGGAAATTTGGCTAACGTTATGCAATATTTTCCAGCACAAGCAGTAAATTTTGCGGTTAAAGATAGATACAAACAATTATTTTTCAAAGGTATTGATAAGAATGAACATTTCTGGACATATTTTATTGGCAATTTAGCATCTGGTGGTGCCGCCGGTACTACATCCCAATTTTTTGTTTATCCATTAGATTTTGCTCGGACTCGGCTCGCTGCAGACGTTGGCAAAGGGGCAGATGAACGTCAATTCAAGGGTGTGGGCGATTGCATACGAAAAATTTATAGGAGTGATGGACTTAAGGGGTTATATCGCGGCTTTGGTTTATCAGCGCCAGGTATGGTGATCTATACTGCTACTTATTTTGGTTTTTACGATACCTGCCGCGACTTTCTCGCAAATCCGAAGACTACGCCTTTTTACATAAGTTGGGCCATAGCTCAAGTGGTAACAACTTCTGCTGGAATAATAACATACCCATTTGATACGGTCCGTCGTAGAATGATGATGCAATCGGGTTTGCCAAAAGAAAAAATAGTTTATAAGAACACGGCACACTGTTGGGCAGTTATCTTAAAGACTGAAGGCTTAAAAGCATTTTTCAAAGGAGGTCTGACAAATGTAATTCGTAGTGTTGGGGGCGCTTTGGTTTTAGCTTTCTATGATGAGATCCAAAAGTACTTGATTTAATACTTTGTTTTGTTAAAAATATTTTTTTTTAAATAATTTTTCTTGGCATATGGCCGCTATAGCTGGTTCGGACGTAGTCTAATCTGGGGGTTCAATTTTCGATGACATTTGTAGCCGGCAAAAACGAGGCGAATGTCCTTCAAATGATCAATTTGAACTTTCCTTTTTTTGATTTGGAAAGCCATTAAAGAATAATTTCATACAAAATCCCAATTATTCGACTTTTTCGGAGGGATTTTCAAAAAATTTCTTCCGAAAAGACCTTCTCCTCAAAAATACGAACAACTGACTACAAATTTTACAGAAATCGTCCCAGCCATTCTATATATACATATATATTTATTAGATTTAAAAATAAATTGATAAACCTAATACTAATTGTCTGGAGCACTGGCTACATAGGCCATCGGCTCTAGGTGTTAAAATATATGTATGTAAATCTATATATACAGTATATAATACATTTGTTTTAGATGATGGTTCCAGTATGAATTATAAAATAATATATCTTCTTTATATTCTCTTGTGTAGGAAATTCGAGTAGTTTCACTGGGTATTTACTCCAAAAGAGTCAGTACTGAGCGTCTAGAAGAGCTCAGAACGAAAAAACACGTCAAATTAGGTAAAATGTGAAGGTTTTTCTCAAAAGTTTCTTCGACTGTAATGGCGTGGTGCATTGTAGATTGTAATCAGACGCACAAACAAAACATTCCCATCATATTTTTATAAATATTTGTTTAAATAAATCAAATCGATACCAATGTCGGGAGGAGATGTTAATATAAAATTATCGCGTCTTCTATTAATGGCACACAAATTTAATAATTTCTATTTAAATGGTAAGTTGCGTATTATTTAATAGCAAAGTTACTATCAGTTAAAAAAAAAAAATTGCATTTATTATTGATTTTAAGCTAAATTGCTATACAAAATGGGTGTGTGCAACATACATATGTACGTAAAATCACAACGTTAGCGTGTGTACACAAGGTCCTGTTAAAGGAATAATAGAAAAAAGTTGTACATACATTTTGATTAACGTAGCTAGATCACAAACACGGCGGGATGAAACGGATTTTTTAATAGACTAGAATTGAACTGATATGAGATGAGTATTTCCAAATTATAGTCAACGATGAGTCAGATTAATCCGTGTGTATTTGATTAGCAAACACCGAGGAACAAATCTAGTTTACTAACGCAGCTTCAAATAAAATAAAAAGTAGATAGGGTGATAGAAAATTGAAAAATAATAAGAAAATGTTAAATGACAATATTGGCGGAAACGCTTAGTTTCCGAGTTAAGGACCGAAGACGTTTTCATACAGCTGCGTTGGTAAACTATGTAAATTCGAGCCGTACATACAAATTTTGCGATAGCTATTTTATATCCGTACATACAAGGCAGCTTTATATTATTGTTTGCAGTTTATAGCAGAATGGTACATACTGTCTTTTATAGAGTTATAGAAATTTGAAATGGAATAAAAAATACAATTGTTTAAGTGAGCACGCGTTTCTTGTCAACGTCAATTGTGAATAACAAAAAATTTTTCAAAGGAAGTTTTAATTGTAAAACGTCAAAAAGCAAATAACATAAACAAATAAAGGAATAAAAGAATTTTTGTAAATATGGGCAAAGAACATACTGATCTGTATTCGTTTTTAAAAGATTTCATGGCTGGTGGTGTATCTGCAGCTGTTGCAAAAACGGCTGTTGCCCCTATAGAGCGAGTAAAGCTGCTTTTGCAAGTCCAGCATGTATCGACTCAGCTAAGCGAAGCTCAACGCTATAAAGGGATTATTGACTGCTTTATCCATTTACCAAAAGAACAGGGAGTTCTTTCGTTCTGGCGTGGAAATTTGGCTAACGTTATGCAATATTTTCCAGCACAAGCAGTAAATTTTGCGGTTAAAGATAGATACAAACAATTATTTTTCAAAGGTATTGATAAGAATGAACATTTCTGGACATATTTTATTGGCAATTTAGCATCTGGTGGTGCCGCCGGTACTACATCCCAATTTTTTGTTTATCCATTAGATTTTGCTCGGACTCGGCTCGCTGCAGACGTTGGCAAAGGGGCAGATGAACGTCAATTCAAGGGTGTGGGCGATTGCATACGAAAAATTTATAGGAGTGATGGACTTAAGGGGTTATATCGCGGCTTTGGTTTATCAGCGCCAGGTATGGTGATCTATACTGCTACTTATTTTGGTTTTTACGATACCTGCCGCGACTTTCTCGCAAATCCGAAGACTACGCCTTTTTACATAAGTTGGGCCATAGCTCAAGTGGTAACAACTTCTGCTGGAATAATAACATACCCATTTGATACGGTCCGTCGTAGAATGATGATGCAATCGGGTTTGCCAAAAGAAAAAATAGTTTATAAGAACACGGCACACTGTTGGGCAGTTATCTTAAAGACTGAAGGCTTAAAAGCATTTTTCAAAGGAGGTCTGACAAATGTAATTCGTAGTGTTGGGGGCGCTTTGGTTTTAGCTTTCTATGATGAGATCCAAAAGTACTTGATTTAATACTTTGTTTTGTTAAAAATATTTTTTTTTAAATAATTTTTCTTGGCATATGGCCGCTATAGCTGGTTCGGACGTAGTCTAATCTGGGGGTTCAATTTTCGATGACATTTGTAGCCGGCAAAAACGAGGCGAATGTCCTTCAAATGATCAATTTGAACTTTCCTTTTTTTGATTTGGAAAGCCATTAAAGAATAATTTCATACAAAATCCCAATTATTCGACTTTTTCGGAGGGATTTTCAAAAAATTTCTTCCGAAAAGACCTTCTCCTCAAAAATACGAACAACTGACTACAAATTTTACAGAAATCGTCCCAGCCATTCTATATATACATATATATTTATTAGATTTAAAAATAAATTGATAAACCTAATACTAATTGTCTGGAGCACTGGCTACATAGGCCATCGGCTCTAGGTGTTAAAATATATGTATGTAAATCTATATATACAGTATATAATACATTTGTTTTAGATGATGGTTCCAGTATGAATTATAAAATAATATATCTTCTTTATATTCTCTTGTGTAGGAAATTCGAGTAGTTTCACTGGGTATTTACTCCAAAAGAGTCAGTACTGAGCGTCTAGAAGAGCTCAGAACGAAAAAACACGTCAAATTAGGTAAAATGTGAAGGTTTTTCTCAAAAGTTTCTTCGACTGTAATGGCGTGGTGCATTGTAGATTGTAATCAGACGCACAAACAAAACATTCCCATCATATTTTTATAAATATTTGTTTAAATAAATCAAATCGATACCAATGTCGGGAGGAGATGTTAATATAAAATTATCGCGTCTTCTATTAATGGCACACAAATTTAATAATTTCTATTTAAATGGTAAGTTGCGTATTATTTAATAGCAAAGTTACTATCAGTTAAAAAAAAAAAATTGCATTTATTATTGATTTTAAGCTAAATTGCTATACAAAATGGGTGTGTGCAACATACATATGTACGTAAAATCACAACGTTAGCGTGTGTACACAAGGTCCTGTTAAAGGAATAATAGAAAAAAGTTGTACATACATTTTGATTAACGTAGCTAGATCACAAACACGGCGGGATGAAACGGATTTTTTAATAGACTAGAATTGAACTGATATGAGATGAGTATTTCCAAATTATAGTCAACGATGAGTCAGATTAATCCGTGTGTATTTGATTAGCAAACACCGAGGAACAAATCTAGTTTACTAACGCAGCTTCAAATAAAATAAAAAGTAGATAGGGTGATAGAAAATTGAAAAATAATAAGAAAATGTTAAATGACAATATTGGCGGAAACGCTTAGTTTCCGAGTTAAGGACCGAAGACGTTTTCATACAGCTGCGTTGGTAAACTATGTAAATTCGAGCCGTACATACAAATTTTGCGATAGCTATTTTATATCCGTACATACAAGGCAGCTTTATATTATTGTTTGCAGTTTATAGCAGAATGGTACATACTGTCTTTTATAGAGTTATAGAAATTTGAAATGGAATAAAAAATACAATTGTTTAAGTGAGCACGCGTTTCTTGTCAACGTCAATTGTGAATAACAAAAAATTTTTCAAAGGAAGTTTTAATTGTAAAACGTCAAAAAGCAAATAACATAAATAAACAAATAAAGGAATAAAAGAATTTTTGTAAATATGGGCAAAGAACATACTGATCTGTATTCGTTTTTAAAAGATTTCATGGCTGGTGGTGTATCTGCAGCTGTTGCAAAAACGGCTGTTGCCCCTATAGAGCGAGTAAAGCTGCTTTTGCAAGTCCAGCATGTATCGACTCAGCTAAGCGAAGCTCAACGCTATAAAGGGATTATTGACTGCTTTATCCATTTACCAAAAGAACAGGGAGTTCTTTCGTTCTGGCGTGGAAATTTGGCTAACGTTATGCAATATTTTCCAGCACAAGCAGTAAATTTTGCGGTTAAAGATAGATACAAACAATTATTTTTCAAAGGTATTGATAAGAATGAACATTTCTGGACATATTTTATTGGCAATTTAGCATCTGGTGGTGCCGCCGGTACTACATCCCAATTTTTTGTTTATCCATTAGATTTTGCTCGGACTCGGCTCGCTGCAGACGTTGGCAAAGGGGCAGATGAACGTCAATTCAAGGGTGTGGGCGATTGCATACGAAAAATTTATAGGAGTGATGGACTTAAGGGGTTATATCGCGGCTTTGGTTTATCAGCGCCAGGTATGGTGATCTATACTGCTACTTATTTTGGTTTTTACGATACCTGCCGCGACTTTCTCGCAAATCCGAAGACTACGCCTTTTTACATAAGTTGGGCCATAGCTCAAGTGGTAACAACTTCTGCTGGAATAATAACATACCCATTTGATACGGTCCGTCGTAGAATGATGATGCAATCGGGTTTGCCAAAAGAAAAAATAGTTTATAAGAACACGGCACACTGTTGGGCAGTTATCTTAAAGACTGAAGGCTTAAAAGCATTTTTCAAAGGAGGTCTGACAAATGTAATTCGTAGTGTTGGGGGCGCTTTGGTTTTAGCTTTCTATGATGAGATCCAAAAGTACTTGATTTAATACTTTGTTTTGTTAAAAATATTTTTTTTTAAATAATTTTTCTTGGCATATGGCCGCTATAGCTGGTTCGGACGTAGTCTAATCTGGGGGTTCAATTTTCGATGACATTTGTAGCCGGCAAAAACGAGGCGAATGTCCTTCAAATGATCAATTTGAACTTTCCTTTTTTTGATTTGGAAAGCCATTAAAGAATAATTTCATACAAAATCCCAATTATTCGACTTTTTCGGAGGGATTTTCAAAAAATTTCTTCCGAAAAGACCTTCTCCTCAAAAATACGAACAACTGACTACAAATTTTACAGAAATCGTCCCAGCCATTCTATATATACATATATATTTATTAGATTTAAAAATAAATTGATAAACCTAATACTAATTGTCTGGAGCACTGGCTACATAGGCCATCGGCTCTAGGTGTTAAAATATATGTATGTAAATCTATATATACAGTATATAATACATTTGTTTTAGATGATGGTTCCAGTATGAATTATAAAATAATATATCTTCTTTATATTCTCTTGTGTAGGAAATTCGAGTAGTTTCACTGGGTATTTACTCCAAAAGAGTCAGTACTGAGCGTCTAGAAGAGCTCAGAACGAAAAAACACGTCAAATTAGGTAAAATGTGAAGGTTTTTCTCAAAAGTTTCTTCGACTGTAATGGCGTGGTGCATTGTAGATTGTAATCAGACGCACAAACAAAACATTCCCATCATATTTTTATAAATATTTGTTTAAATAAATCAAATCGATACCAATGTCGGGAGGAGATGTTAATATAAAATTATCGCGTCTTCTATTAATGGCACACAAATTTAATAATTTCTATTTAAATGGTAAGTTGCGTATTATTTAATAGCAAAGTTACTATCAGTTAAAAAAAAAAATTTGCATTTATTATTGATTTTAAGCTAAATTGCTATACAAAATGGGTGTGTGCAACATACATATGTACGTAAAATCACAACGTTAGCGTGTGTACACAAGGTCCTGTTAAAGGAATAATAGAAAAAAGTTGTACATACATTTTGATTAACGTAGCTAGATCACAAACACGGCGGGATGAAACGGATTTTTTAATAGACTAGAATTGAACTGATATGAGATGAGTATTTCCAAATTATAGTCAACGATGAGTCAGATTAATCCGTGTGTATTTGATTAGCAAACACCGAGGAACAAATCTAGTTTACTAACGCAGCTTCAAATAAAATAAAAAGTAGATAGGGTGATAGAAAATTGAAAAATAATAAGAAAATGTTAAATGACAATATTGGCGGAAACGCTTAGTTTCCGAGTTAAGGACCGAAGACGTTTTCATACAGCTGCGTTGGTAAACTATGTAAATTCAAGCCGTACATACAAATTTTGCGATAGCTATTTTATATCCGTACATACAAGGCAGCTTTATATTATTGTTTGCAGTTTATAGCAGAATGGTACATACTGTCTTTTATAGAGTTATAGAAATTTGAAATGGAATAAAAAATACAATTGTTTAAGTGAGCACGCGTTTCTTGTCAACGTCAATTGTGAATAACAAAAAATTTTTCAAAGGAAGTTTTAATTGTAAAACGTCAAAAAGCAAATAACATAAATAAACAAATAAAGGAATAAAAGAATTTTTGTAAATATGGGCAAAGAACATACTGATCTGTATTCGTTTTTAAAAGATTTCATGGCTGGTGGTGTATCTGCAGCTGTTGCAAAAACGGCTGTTGCCCCTATAGAGCGAGTAAAGCTGCTTTTGCAAGTCCAGCATGTATCGACTCAGCTAAGCGAAGCTCAACGCTATAAAGGGATTATTGACTGCTTTATCCATTTACCAAAAGAACAGGGAGTTCTTTCGTTCTGGCGTGGAAATTTGGCTAACGTTATGCAATATTTTCCAGCACAAGCAGTAAATTTTGCGGTTAAAGATAGATACAAACAATTATTTTTCAAAGGTATTGATAAGAATGAACATTTCTGGACATATTTTATTGGCAATTTAGCATCTGGTGGTGCCGCCGGTACTACATCCCAATTTTTTGTTTATCCATTAGATTTTGCTCGGACTCGGCTCGCTGCAGACGTTGGCAAAGGGGCAGATGAACGTCAATTCAAGGGTGTGGGCGATTGCATACGAAAAATTTATAGGAGTGATGGACTTAAGGGGTTATATCGCGGCTTTGGTTTATCAGCGCCAGGTATGGTGATCTATACTGCTACTTATTTTGGTTTTTACGATACCTGCCGCGACTTTCTCGCAAATCCGAAGACTACGCCTTTTTACATAAGTTGGGCCATAGCTCAAGTGGTAACAACTTCTGCTGGAATAATAACATACCCATTTGATACGGTCCGTCGTAGAATGATGATGCAATCGGGTTTGCCAAAAGAAAAAATAGTTTATAAGAACACGGCACACTGTTGGGCAGTTATCTTAAAGACTGAAGGCTTAAAAGCATTTTTCAAAGGAGGTCTGACAAATGTAATTCGTAGTGTTGGGGGCGCTTTGGTTTTAGCTTTCTATGATGAGATCCAAAAGTACTTGATTTAATACTTTGTTTTGTTAAAAATATTTTTTTTTTAATAATTTTTCTTGGCATATGGCCGCTATAGCTGGTTCGGACGTAGTCTAATCTGGGGGTTCAATTTTCGATGACATTTGTAGCCGGCAAAAACGAGGCGAATGTCCTTCAAATGATCAATTTGAACTTTCCTTTTTTTGATTTGGAAAGCCATTAAAGAATAATTTCATACAAAATCCCAATTATTCGACTTTTTCGGAGGGATTTTCAAAAAATTTCTTCCGAAAAGACCTTCTCCTCAAAAATACGAACAACTGACTACAAATTTTACAGAAATCGTCCTAGCCATTCTATATATACATATATATTTATTAGATTTAAAAATAAATTGATAAACCTAATACTAATTGTCTGGAGCACTGGCTACATAGGCCATCGGCTCTATGTGTTAAAATATATGTATGTAAATCTATATATACAGTATATAATACATTTGTTTTAGATGATGGTTCCAGTATGAATTATAAAATAATATATCTTCTTTATATTCTCTTGTGTAGGAAATTCGAGTAGTTTCACTGGGTATTTACTCCAAAAGAGTCAGTACTGAGCGTCTAGAAGAGCTCAGAACGAAAAAACACGTCAAATTAGGTAAAATGTGAAGGTTTTTCTCAAAAGTTTCTTCGACTGTAATGGCGTGGTGCATTGTAGATTGTAATCAGACGCACAAACAAAACATTCCCATCATATTTTTATAAATATTTGTTTAAATAAATCAAATCGATACCAATGTCGGGAGGAGATGTTAATATAAAATTATCGCGTCTTCTATTAATGGCACACAAATTTAATAATTTCTATTTAAATGGTAAGTTGCGTATTATTTAATAGCAAAGTTACTATCAGTTAAAAAAAAAAATTTGCATTTATTATTGATTTTAAGCTAAATTGCTATACAAAATGGGTGTGTGCAACATACATATGTACGTAAAATCACAACGTTAGCGTGTGTACACAAGGTCCTGTTAAAGGAATAATAGAAAAAAGTTGTACATACATTTTGATTAACGTAGCTAGATCACAAACACGGCGGGATGAAACGGATTTTTTAATAGACTAGAATTGAACTGATATGAGATGAGTATTTCCAAATTATAGTCAACGATGAGTCAGATTAATCCGTGTGTATTTGATTAGCAAACACCGAGGAACAAATCTAGTTTACTAACGCAGCTTCAAATAAAATAAAAAGTAGATAGGGTGATAGAAAATTGAAAAATAATAAGAAAATGTTAAATGACAATATTGGCGGAAACGCTTAGTTTCCGAGTTAAGGACCGAAGACGTTTTCATACAGCTGCGTTGGTAAACTATGTAAATTCGAGCCGTACATACAAATTTTGCGATAGCTATTTTATATCCGTACATACAAGGCAGCTTTATATTATTGTTTGCAGTTTATAGCAGAATGGTACATACTGTCTTTTATAGAGTTATAGAAATTTGAAATGGAATAAAAAATACAATTGTTTAAGTGAGCACGCGTTTCTTGTCAACGTCAATTGTGAATAACAAAAAATTTTTCAAAGGAAGTTTTAATTGTAAAACGTCAAAAAGCAAATAACATAAATAAACAAATAAAGGAATAAAAGAATTTTTGTAAATATGGGCAAAGAACATACTGATCTGTATTCGTTTTTAAAAGATTTCATGGCTGGTGGTGTATCTGCAGCTGTTGCAAAAACGGCTGTTGCCCCTATAGAGCGAGTAAAGCTGCTTTTGCAAGTCCAGCATGTATCGACTCAGCTAAGCGAAGCTCAACGCTATAAAGGGATTATTGACTGCTTTATCCATTTACCAAAAGAACAGGGAGTTCTTTCGTTCTGGCGTGGAAATTTGGCTAACGTTATGCAATATTTTCCAGCACAAGCAGTAAATTTTGCGGTTAAAGATAGATACAAACAATTATTTTTCAAAGGTATTGATAAGAATGAACATTTCTGGACATATTTTATTGGCAATTTAGCATCTGGTGGTGCCGCCGGTACTACATCCCAATTTTTTGTTTATCCATTAGATTTTGCTCGGACTCGGCTCGCTGCAGACGTTGGCAAAGGGGCAGATGAACGTCAATTCAAGGGTGTGGGCGATTGCATACGAAAAATTTATAGGAGTGATGGACTTAAGGGGTTATATCGCGGCTTTGGTTTATCAGCGCCAGGTATGGTGATCTATACTGCTACTTATTTTGGTTTTTACGATACCTGCCGCGACTTTCTCGCAAATCCGAAGACTACGCCTTTTTACATAAGTTGGGCCATAGCTCAAGTGGTAACAACTTCTGCTGGAATAATAACATACCCATTTGATACGGTCCGTCGTAGAATGATGATGCAATCGGGTTTGCCAAAAGAAAAAATAGTTTATAAGAACACGGCACACTGTTGGGCAGTTATCTTAAAGACTGAAGGCTTAAAAGCATTTTTCAAAGGAGGTCTGACAAATGTAATTCGTAGTGTTGGGGGCGCTTTGGTTTTAGCTTTCTATGATGAGATCCAAAAGTACTTGATTTAATACTTTGTTTTGTTAAAAATATTTTTTTTTAAATAATTTTTCTTGGCATATGGCCGCTATAGCTGGTTCGGACGTAGTCTAATCTGGGGGTTCAATTTTCGATGACATTTGTAGCCGGCAAAAACGAGGCGAATGTCCTTCAAATGATCAATTTGAACTTTCCTTTTTTTGATTTGGAAAGCCATTAAAGAATAATTTCATACAAAATCCCAATTATTCGACTTTTTCGGAGGGATTTTCAAAAAATTTCTTCCGAAAAGACCTTCTCCTCAAAAATACGAACAACTGACTACAAATTTTACAGAAATCGTCCCAGCCATTCTATATATACATATATATTTATTAGATTTAAAAATAAATTGATAAACCTAATACTAATTGTCTGGAGCACTGGCTACATAGGCCATCGGCTCTAGGTGTTAAAATATATGTATGTAAATCTATATATACAGTATATAATACATTTGTTTTAGATGATGGTTCCAGTACGAATTATAAAATAATATATCTTCTTTATATTCTCTTGTGTAGGAAATTCGAGTAGTTTCACTGGGTATTTACTCCAAAAGAGTCAGTACTGAGCGTCTAGAAGAGCTCAGAACGAAAAAACACGTCAAATTAGGTAAAATGTGAAGGTTTTTCTCAAAAGTTTCTTCGACTGTAATGGCGTGGTGCATTGTAGATTGTAATCAGACGCACAAACAAAACATTCCCATCATATTTTTATAAATATTTGTTTAAATAAATCAAATCGATACCAATGTCGGGAGGAGATGTTAATATAAAATTACCGCGTCTTCTATTAATGGCACACAAATTTAATAATTTCTATTTAAATGGTAAATTGCTATACAAAATGGGTGTGTGCAACATACATATGTACGTAAAATCACAACGTTAGCGTGTGTACACAAGGTCCTGTTAAAGGAATAATAGAAAAAAGTTGTACATACATTTTGATTAACGTAGCTAGATCACAAACACGGCGGGATGAAACGGATTTTTTAATAGACTAGAATTGAACTGATATGAGATGAGTATTTCCAAATTATAGTCAACGATGAGTCAGATTAATCCGTGTGCATTTGATTAGCAAACACCGAGGAACAAATCTAGTTTACTAACGCAGCTTCAAATAAAATAAAAAGTAGATAGGGTGATAGAAAATTGAAAAATAATAAGAAAATGTTAAATGACAATATTGGCGGAAACGCTTAGTTTCCGAGTTAAGGACCGAAGACGTTTTCATACAGCTGCGTTGGTAAACTATGTAAATTCAAGCCGTACATACAAATTTTGCGATAGCTATTTTATATCCGTACATACAAGGCAGCTTTATATTATTGTTTGCAGTTTATAGCAGAATGGTACATACTGTCTTTTATAGAGTTATAGAAATTTGAAATGGAAGAAAAAATACAATTGTTTAAGTGAGCACGCGTTTCTTGTCAACGTCAATTGTGAATAACAAAATATTTTTCAAAGGAAGTTTTAATTGTAAAACGTCAAAAAGCAAATAACATAAATAAACAAATAAAGGAATAAAAGAATTTTTGTAAATATGGGCAAAGAACATACTGATCTGTATTCGTTTTTAAAAGATTTCATGGCTGGTGGTGTATCTGCAGCTGTTGCAAAAACGGCTGTTGCCCCTCTAGAGCGAGTAAAGCTGCTTTTGCAAGTCCAGCATGTATCGACTCAGCTAAGCGAAGCTCAACGCTATAAAGGGATTATTGACTGCTTTATCCATTTACCAAAAGAACAGGGAGTTCTTTCGTTCTGGCGTGGAAATTTGGCTAACGTTATGCAATATTTTCCAGCACAAGCAGTAAATTTTGCGGTTAAAGATAGATACAAACAATTATTTTTCAAAGGTATTGATAAGAATGAACATTTCTGGACATATTTTATTGGCAATTTAGCATCTGGTGGTGCCGCCGGTACTACATCCCAATTTTTTGTTTATCCATTAGATTTTGCTCGGACTCGGCTCGCTGCAGACGTTGGCAAAGGGGCAGATGAACGTCAATTCAAGGGTGTGGGCGATTGCATACGAAAAATTTATAGGAGTGATGGACTTAAGGGGTTATATCGCGGCTTTGGTTTATCAGCGCCAGGTATGGTGATCTATACTGCTACTTATTTTGGTTTTTACGATACCTGCCGCGACTTTCTCGCAAATCCGAAGACTACGCCTTTTTACATAAGTTGGGCCATAGCTCAAGTGGTAACAACTTCTGCTGGAATAATAACATACCCATTTGATACGGTCCGTCGTAGAATGATGATGCAATCGGGTTTGCCAAAAGAAAAAATAGTTTATAAGAACACGGCACACTGTTGGGCAGTTATCTTAAAGACTGAAGGCTTAAAAGCATTTTTCAAAGGAGGTCTGACAAATGTAATTCGTAGTGTTGGGGGCGCTTTGGTTTTAGCTTTCTATGATGAGATCCAAAAGTACTTGATTTAATACTTTGTTTTGTTAAAAATATTTTTTTTTTAATAATTTTTCTTGGCATATGGCCGCTATAGCTGGTTCGGACGTAGTCTAATCTGGGGGTTCAATTTTCGAAGACATTTGTAGCCGGCAAAAACGAGGCGAATGTCCTTCAAATGATCAATTTGAACTTTCCTTTTTTTGATTTGGAAAGCCATTAAAGAATAATTTCATACAAAATCCCAATTATTCGACTTTTTCGGAGGGATTTTCAAAAAATTTCTTCCGAAAAGACCTTCTCCTCAAAAATACGAACAACTGACTACAAATTTTACAGAAATCGTCCCAGCCATTCTATATATACATATATATTTATTAGATTTAAAAATAAATTGATAAACCTAATACTAATTGTCTGGAGCACTGGCTACATAGGCCATCGGCTCTAGGTGTTAAAATATATGTATGTAAATCTATATATACAGTATATAATACATTTGTTTTAGATGATGGTTCCAGTATGAATTATAAAATAATATATCTTCTTTATATTCTCTTGTGTAGGAAATTCGAGTAGTTTCACTGGGTATTTACTCCAAAAGAGTCAGTACTGAGCGTCTAGAAGAGCTCAGAACGAAAAAACACGTCAAATTAGGTAAAATGTGAAGGTTTTTCTCAAAAGTTTCTTCGACTGTAATGGCGTGGTGCATTGTAGATTGTAATCAGACGCACAAACAAAACATTCCCATCATATTTTTATAAATATTTGTTTAAATAAATCAAATCGATACCAATGTCGGGAGGAGATGTTAATATAAAATTATCGCGTCTTCTATTAATGGCACACAAATTTAATAATTTCTATTTAAATGGTAAGTTGCGTATTATTTAATAGCAAAGTTACTATCAGTTAAAAAAAAAATTTGCATTTATTATTGATTTTAAGCTAAATTGCTATACAAAATGGGTGTGTGCAACATACATATGTACGTAAAATCACAACGTTAGCGTGTGTACACAAGGTCCTGTTAAAGGAATAATAGAAAAAAGTTGTACATACATTTTGATTAACGTAGCTAGATCACAAACACGGCGGGATGAAACGGATTTTTTAATAGACTAGAATTGAACTGATATGAGATGAGTATTTCCAAATTATAGTCAACGATGAGTCAGATTAATCCGTGTGTATTTGATTAGCAAACACCGAGGAACAAATCTAGTTTACTAACGCAGCTTCAAATAAAATAAAAAGTAGATAGGGTGATAGAAAATTGAAAAATAATAAGAAAATGTTAAATGACAATATTGGCGGAAACGCTTAGTTTCCGAGTTAAGGACCGAAGACGTTTTCATACAGCTGCGTTGGTAAACTATGTAAATTCAAGCCGTACATACAAATTTTGCGATAGCTATTTTATATCCGTACATACAAGGCAGCTTTATATTATTGTTTGCAGTTTATAGCAGAATGGTACATACTGTCTTTTATAGAGTTATAGAAATTTGAAATGGAATAAAAAATACAATTGTTTAAGTGAGCACGCGTTTCTTGTCAACGTCAATTGTGAATAACAAAAAATTTTTCAAAGGAAGTTTTAATTGTAAAACGTCAAAAAGCAAATAACATAAACAAATAAAGGAATAAAAGAATTTTTGTAAATATGGGCAAAGAACATACTGATCTGTATTCGTTTTTAAAAGATTTCATGGCTGGTGGTGTATCTGCAGCTGTTGCAAAAACGGCTGTTGCCCCTATAGAGCGAGTAAAGCTGCTTTTGCAAGTCCAGCATGTATCGACTCAGCTAAGCGAAGCTCAACGCTATAAAGGGATTATTGACTGCTTTATCCATTTACCAAAAGAACAGGGAGTTCTTTCGTTCTGGCGTGGAAATTTGGCTAACGTTATGCAATATTTTCCAGCACAAGCAGTAAATTTTGCGGTTAAAGATAGATACAAACAATTATTTTTCAAAGGTATTGATAAGAATGAACATTTCTGGACATATTTTATTGGCAATTTAGCATCTGGTGGTGCCGCCGGTACTACATCCCAATTTTTTGTTTATCCATTAGATTTTGCTCGGACTCGGCTCGCTGCAGACGTTGGCAAAGGGGCAGATGAACGTCAATTCAAGGGTGTGGGCGATTGCATACGAAAAATTTATAGGAGTGATGGACTTAAGGGGTTATATCGCGGCTTTGGTTTATCAGCGCCAGGTATGGTGATCTATACTGCTACTTATTTTGGTTTTTACGATACCTGCCGCGACTTTCTCGCAAATCCGAAGACTACGCCTTTTTACATAAGTTGGGCCATAGCTCAAGTGGTAACAACTTCTGCTGGAATAATAACATACCCATTTGATACGGTCCGTCGTAGAATGATGATGCAATCGGGTTTGCCAAAAGAAAAAATAGTTTATAAGAACACGGCACACTGTTGGGCAGTTATCTTAAAGACTGAAGGCTTAAAAGCATTTTTCAAAGGAGGTCTGACAAATGTAATTCGTAGTGTTGGGGGCGCTTTGGTTTTAGCTTTCTATGATGAGATCCAAAAGTACTTGATTTAATACTTTGTTTTGTTAAAAATATTTTTTTTTTTAATAATTTTTCTTGGCATATGGCCGCTATAGCTGGTTCGGACGTAGTCTAATCTGGGGGTTCAATTTTCGATGACATTTGTAGCCGGCAAAAACGAGGCGAATGTCCTTCAAATGATCAATTTGAACTTTCCTTTTTTTGATTTGGAAAGCCATTAAAGAATAATTTCATACAAAATCCCAATTATTCGACTTTTTCGGAGGGATTTTCAAAAAATTTCTTCCGAAAAGACCTTCTCCTCAAAAATACGAACAACTGACTACAAATTTTACAGAAATCGTCCCAGCCATTCTATATATACATATATATTTATTAGATTTAAAAATAAATTGATAAACCTAATACTAATTGTCTGGAGCACTGGCTACATAGGCCATCGGCTCTAGGTGTTAAAATATATGTATGTAAATCTATATATACAGTATATAATACATTTGTTTTAGATGATGGTTCCAGTATGAATTATAAAATAATATATCTTCTTTATATTCTCTTGTGTAGGAAATTCGAGTAGTTTCACTGGGTATTTACTCCAAAAGAGTCAGTACTGAGCGTCTAGAAGAGCTCAGAACGAAAAAACACGTCAAATTAGGTAAAATGTGAAGGTTTTTCTCAAAAGTTTCTTCGACTGTAATGGCGTGGTGCATTGTAGATTGTAATCAGACGCACAAACAAAACATTCCCATCATATTTTTATAAATATTTGTTTAAATAAATCAAATCGATACCAATGTCGGGAGGAGATGTTAATATAAAATTATCGCGTCTTCTATTAATGGCACACAAATTTAATAATTTCTATTTAAATGGTAAGTTGCGTATTATTTAATAGCAAAGTTACTATCAGTTAAAAAAAAAAATTTGCATTTATTATTGATTTTAAGCTAAATTGCTATACAAAATGGGTGTGTGCAACATACATATGTACGTAAAATCACAACGTTAGCGTGTGTACACAAGGTCCTGTTAAAGGAATAATAGAAAAAAGTTGTACATACATTTTGATTAACGTAGCTAGATCACAAACACGGCGGGATGAAACGGATTTTTTAATAGACTAGAATTGAACTGATATGAGATGAGTATTTCCAAATTATAGTCAACGATGAGTCAGATTAATCCGTGTGTATTTGATTAGCAAACACCGAGGAACAAATCTAGTTTACTAACGCAGCTTCAAATAAAATAAAAAGTAGATAGGGTGATAGAAAATTGAAAAATAATAAGAAAATGTTAAATGACAATATTGGCGGAAACGCTTAGTTTCCGAGTTAAGGACCGAAGACGTTTTCATACAGCTGCGTTGGTAAACTATGTAAATTCAAGCCGTACATACAAATTTTGCGATAGCTATTTTATATCCGTACATACAAGGCAGCTTTATATTATTGTTTGCAGTTTATAGCAGAATGGTACATACTGTCTTTTATAGAGTTATAGAAATTTGAAATGGAATAAAAAATACAATTGTTTAAGTGAGCACGCGTTTCTTGTCAACGTCAATTGTGAATAACAAAAAATTTTTCAAAGGAAGTTTTAATTGTAAAACGTCAAAAAGCAAATAACATAAATAAACAAATAAAGGAATAAAAGAATTTTTGTAAATATGGGCAAAGAACATACTGATCTGTATTCGTTTTTAAAAGATTTCATGGCTGGTGGTGTATCTGCAGCTGTTGCAAAAACGGCTGTTGCCCCTATAGAGCGAGTAAAGCTGCTTTTGCAAGTCCAGCATGTATCGACTCAGCTAAGCGAAGCTCAACGCTATAAAGGGATTATTGACTGCTTTATCCATTTACCAAAAGAACAGGGAGTTCTTTCGTTCTGGCGTGGAAATTTGGCTAACGTTATGCAATATTTTCCAGCACAAGCAGTAAATTTTGCGGTTAAAGATAGATACAAACAATTATTTTTCAAAGGTATTGATAAGAATGAACATTTCTGGACATATTTTATTGGCAATTTAGCATCTGGTGGTGCCGCCGGTACTACATCCCAATTTTTTGTTTATCCATTAGATTTTGCTCGGACTCGGCTCGCTGCAGACGTTGGCAAAGGGGCAGATGAACGTCAATTCAAGGGTGTGGGCGATTGCATACGAAAAATTTATAGGAGTGATGGACTTAAGGGGTTATATCGCGGCTTTGGTTTATCAGCGCCAGGTATGGTGATCTATACTGCTACTTATTTTGGTTTTTACGATACCTGCCGCGACTTTCTCGCAAATCCGAAGACTACGCCTTTTTACATAAGTTGGGCCATAGCTCAAGTGGTAACAACTTCTGCTGGAATAATAACATACCCATTTGATACGGTCCGTCGTAGAATGATGATGCAATCGGGTTTGCCAAAAGAAAAAATAGTTTATAAGAACACGGCACACTGTTGGGCAGTTATCTTAAAGACTGAAGGCTTAAAAGCATTTTTCAAAGGAGGTCTGACAAATGTAATTCGTAGTGTTGGGGGCGCTTTGGTTTTAGCTTTCTATGATGAGATCCAAAAGTACTTGATTTAATACTTTGTTTTGTTAAAAATATTTTTTTTTTTAATAATTTTTCTTGGCATATGGCCGCTATAGCTGGTTCGGACGTAGTCTAATCTGGGGGTTCAATTTTCGATGACATTTGTAGCCGGCAAAAACGAGGCGAATGTCCTTCAAATGATCAATTTGAACTTTCCTTTTTTTGATTTGGAAAGCCATTAAAGAATAATTTCATACAAAATCCCAATTATTCGACTTTTTCGGAGGGATTTTCAAAAAATTTCTTCCGAAAAGACCTTCTCCTCAAAAATACGAACAACTGACTACAAATTTTACAGAAATCGTCCCAGCCATTCTATATATACATATATATTTATTAGATTTAAAAATAAATTGATAAACCTAATACTAATTGTCTGGAGCACTGGCTACATAGGCCATCGGCTCTAGGTGTTAAAATATATGTATGTAAATCTATATATACAGTATATAATACATTTGTTTTAGATGATGGTTCCAGTATGAATTATAAAATAATATATCTTCTTTATATTCTCTTGTGTAGGAAATTCGAGTAGTTTCACTGGGTATTTACTCCAAAAGAGTCAGTACTGAGCGTCTAGAAGAGCTCAGAACGAAAAAACACGTCAAATTAGGTAAAATGTGAAGGTTTTTCTCAAAAGTTTCTTCGACTGTAATGGCGTGGTGCATTGTAGATTGTAATCAGACGCACAAACAAAACATTCCCATCATATTTTTATAAATATTTGTTTAAATAAATCAAATCGATACCAATGTCGGGAGGAGATGTTAATATAAAATTATCGCGTCTTCTATTAATGGCACACAAATTTAATAATTTCTATTTAAATGGTAAGTTGCGTATTATTTAATAGCAAAGTTACTATCAGTTAAAAAAAAAAATTTGCATTTATTATTGATTTTAAGCTAAATTGCTATACAAAATGGGTGTGTGCAACATACATATGTACGTAAAATCACAACGTTAGCGTGTGTACACAAGGTCCTGTTAAAGGAATAATAGAAAAAAGTTGTACATACATTTTGATTAACGTAGCTAGATCACAAACACGGCGGGATGAAACGGATTTTTTAATAGACTAGAATTGAACTGATATGAGATGAGTATTTCCAAATTATAGTCAACGATGAGTCAGATTAATCCGTGTGCATTTGATTAGCAAACACCGAGGAACAAATCTAGTTTACTAACGCAGCTTCAAATAAAATAAAAAGTAGATAGGGTGATAGAAAATTGAAAAATAATAAGAAAATGTTAAATGACAATATTGGCGGAAACGCTTAGTTTCCGAGTTAAGGACCGAAGACGTTTTCATACAGCTGCGTTGGTAAACTATGTAAATTCAAGCCGTACATACAAATTTTGCGATAGCTATTTTATATCCGTACATACAAGGCAGCTTTATATTATTGTTTGCAGTTTATAGCAGAATGGTACATACTGTCTTTTATAGAGTTATAGAAATTTGAAATGGAAGAAAAAATACAATTGTTTAAGTGAGCACGCGTTTCTTGTCAACGTCAATTGTGAATAACAAAAAATTTTTCAAAGGAAGTTTTAATTGTAAAACGTCAAAAAGCAAATAACATAAATAAACAAATAAAGGAATAAAAGAATTTTTGTAAATATGGGCAAAGAACATACTGATCTGTATTCGTTTTTAAAAGATTTCATGGCTGGTGGTGTATCTGCAGCTGTTGCAAAAACGGCTGTTGCCCCTATAGAGCGAGTAAAGCTGCTTTTGCAAGTCCAGCATGTATCGACTCAGCTAAGCGAAGCTCAACGCTATAAAGGGATTATTGACTGCTTTATCCATTTACCAAAAGAACAGGGAGTTCTTTCGTTCTGGCGTGGAAATTTGGCTAACGTTATGCAATATTTTCCAGCACAAGCAGTAAATTTTGCGGTTAAAGATAGATACAAACAATTATTTTTCAAAGGTATTGATAAGAATGAACATTTCTGGACATATTTTATTGGCAATTTAGCATCTGGTGGTGCCGCCGGTACTACATCCCAATTTTTTGTTTATCCATTAGATTTTGCTCGGACTCGGCTCGCTGCAGACGTTGGCAAAGGGGCAGATGAACGTCAATTCAAGGGTGTGGGCGATTGCATACGAAAAATTTATAGGAGTGATGGACTTAAGGGGTTATATCGCGGCTTTGGTTTATCAGCACCAGGTATGGTGATCTATACTGCTACTTATTTTGGTTTTTACGATACCTGCCGCGACTTTCTCGCAAATCCGAAGACTACGCCTTTTTACATAAGTTGGGCCATAGCTCAAGTGGTAACAACTTCTGCTGGAATAATAACATACCCATTTGATACGGTCCGTCGTAGAATGATGATGCAATCGGGTTTGCCAAAAGAAAAAATAGTTTATAAGAACACGGCACACTGTTGGGCAGTTATCTTAAAGACTGAAGGCTTAAAAGCATTTTTCAAAGGAGGTCTGACAAATGTAATTCGTAGTGTTGGGGGCGCTTTGGTTTTAGCTTTCTATGATGAGATCCAAAAGTACTTGATTTAATACTTTGTTTTGTTAAAAATATTTTTTTTTTTAATAATTTTTCTTGGCATATGGCCGCTATAGCTGGTTCGGACGTAGTCTAATCTGGGGGTTCAATTTTCGATGACATTTGTAGCCGGCAAAAACGAGGCGAATGTCCTTCAAATGATCAATTTGAACTTTCCTTTTTTTGATTTGGAAAGCCATTAAAGAATAATTTCATACAAAATCCCAATTATTCGACTTTTTCGGAGGGATTTTCAAAAAATTTCTTCCGAAAAGACCTTCTCCTCAAAAATACGAACAACTGACTACAAATTTTACAGAAATCGTCCCAGCCATTCTATATATACATATATATTTATTAGATTTAAAAATAAATTGATAAACCTAATACTAATTGTCTGGAGCACTGGCTACATAGGCCATCGGCTCTAGGTGTTAAAATATATGTATGTAAATCTATATATACAGTATATAATAAATACATTTGTTTTAGATGATGGTTCCAGTATGAATTATAAAATAATATATCTTCTTTATATTCTCTTGTGTAGGAAATTCGAGTAGTTTCACTGGGTATTTACTCCAAAAGAGTCAGTACTGAGCGTCTAGAAGAGCTCAGAACGAAAAAACACGTCAAATTAGGTAAAATGTGAAGGTTTTTCTCAAAAGTTTCTTCGACTGTAATGGCGTGGTGCATTGTAGATTGTAATCAGACGCACAAACAAAACATTCCCATCATATTTTTATAAATATTTGTTTAAATAAATCAAATCGATACCAATGTCGGGAGGAGATGTTAATATAAAATTATCGCGTCTTCTATTAATGGCACACAAATTTAATAATTTCTATTTAAATGGTAAGTTGCGTATTATTTAATAGCAAAGTTACTATCAGTTAAAAAAAAAAAATTTGCATTTATTATTGATTTTAAGCTAAATTGCTATACAAAATGGGTGTGTGCAACATACATATGTACGTAAAATCACAACGTTAGCGTGTGTACACAAGGTCCTGTTAAAGGAATAATAGAAAAAAGTTGTACATACATTTTGATTAACGTAGCTAGATCACAAACACGGCGGGATGAAACGGATTTTTTAATAGACTAGAATTGAACTGATATGAGATGAGTATTTCCAAATTATAGTCAACGATGAGTCAGATTAATCCGTGTGCATTTGATTAGCAAACACCGAGGAACAAATCTAGTTTACTAACGCAGCTTCAAATAAAATAAAAAGTAGATAGGGTGATAGAAAATTGAAAAATAATAAGAAAATGTTAAATGACAATATTGGCGGAAACGCTTAGTTTCCGAGTTAAGGACCGAAGACGTTTTCATACAGCTGCGTTGGTAAACTATGTAAATTCAAGCCGTACATACAAATTTTGCGATAGCTATTTTATATCCGTACATACAAGGCAGCTTTATATTATTGTTTGCAGTTTATAGCAGAATGGTACATACTGTCTTTTATAGAGTTATAGAAATTTGAAATGGAAGAAAAAATACAATTGTTTAAGTGAGCACGCGTTTCTTGTCAACGTCAATTGTGAATAACAAAAAATTTTTCAAAGGAAGTTTTAATTGTAAAACGTCAAAAAGCAAATAACATAAATAAACAAATAAAGGAATAAAAGAATTTTTGTAAATATGGGCAAAGAACATACTGATCTGTATTCGTTTTTAAAAGATTTCATGGCTGGTGGTGTATCTGCAGCTGTTGCAAAAACGGCTGTTGCCCCTATAGAGCGAGTAAAGCTGCTTTTGCAAGTCCAGCATGTATCGACTCAGCTAAGCGAAGCTCAACGCTATAAAGGGATTATTGACTGCTTTATCCATTTACCAAAAGAACAGGGAGTTCTTTCGTTCTGGCGTGGAAATTTGGCTAACGTTATGCAATATTTTCCAGCACAAGCAGTAAATTTTGCGGTTAAAGATAGATACAAACAATTATTTTTCAAAGGTATTGATAAGAATGAACATTTCTGGACATATTTTATTGGCAATTTAGCATCTGGTGGTGCCGCCGGTACTACATCCCAATTTTTTGTTTATCCATTAGATTTTGCTCGGACTCGGCTCGCTGCAGACGTTGGCAAAGGGGCAGATGAACGTCAATTCAAGGGTGTGGGCGATTGCATACGAAAAATTTATAGGAGTGATGGACTTAAGGGGTTATATCGCGGCTTTGGTTTATCAGCGCCAGGTATGGTGATCTATACTGCTACTTATTTTGGTTTTTACGATACCTGCCGCGACTTTCTCGCAAATCCGAAGACTACGCCTTTTTACATAAGTTGGGCCATAGCTCAAGTGGTAACAACTTCTGCTGGAATAATAACATACCCATTTGATACGGTCCGTCGTAGAATGATGATGCAATCGGGTTTGCCAAAAGAAAAAATAGTTTATAAGAACACGGCACACTGTTGGGCAGTTATCTTAAAGACTGAAGGCTTAAAAGCATTTTTCAAAGGAGGTCTGACAAATGTAATTCGTAGTGTTGGGGGCGCTTTGGTTTTAGCTTTCTATGATGAGATCCAAAAGTACTTGATTTAATACTTTGTTTTGTTAAAAATATTTTTTTTTTTAATAATTTTTCTTGGCATATGGCCGCTATAGCTGGTTCGGACGTAGTCTAATCTGGGGGTTCAATTTTCGATGACATTTGTAGCCGGCAAAAACGAGGCGAATGTCCTTCAAATGATCAATTTGAACTTTCCTTTTTTTGATTTGGAAAGCCATTAAAGAATAATTTCATACAAAATCCCAATTATTCGACTTTTTCGGAGGGATTTTCAAAAAATTTCTTCCGAAAAGACCTTCTCCTCAAAAATACGAACAACTGACTACAAATTTTACAGAAATCGTCCCAGCCATTCTATATATACATATATATTTATTAGATTTAAAAATAAATTGATAAACCTAATACTAATTGTCTGGAGCACTGGCTACATAGGCCATCGGCTCTAGGTGTTAAAATATATGTATGTAAATCTATATATACAGTATATAATAAATACATTTGTTTTAGATGATGGTTCCAGTATGAATTATAAAATAATATATCTTCTTTATATTCTCTTGTGTAGGAAATTCGAGTAGTTTCACTGGGTATTTACTCCAAAAGAGTCAGTACTGAGCGTCTAGAAGAGCTCAGAACGAAAAAACACGTCAAATTAGGTAAAATGTGAAGGTTTTTCTCAAAAGTTTCTTCGACTGTAATGGCGTGGTGCATTGTAGATTGTAATCAGACGCACAAACAAAACATTCCCATCATATTTTTATAAATATTTGTTTAAATAAATCAAATCGATACCAATGTCGGGAGGAGATGTTAATATAAAATTATCGCGTCTTCTATTAATGGCACACAAATTTAATAATTTCTATTTAAATGGTAAGTTGCGTATTATTTAATAGCAAAGTTACTATCAGTTAAAAAAAAAAATTTGCATTTATTATTGATTTTAAGCTAAATTGCTATACAAAATGGGTGTGTGCAACATACATATGTACGTAAAATCACAACGTTAGCGTGTGTACACAAGGTCCTGTTAAAGGAATAATAGAAAAAAGTTGTACATACATTTTGATTAACGTAGCTAGATCACAAACACGGCGGGATGAAACGGATTTTTTAATAGACTAGAATTGAACTGATATGAGATGAGTATTTCCAAATTATAGTCAACGATGAGTCAGATTAATCCGTGTGCATTTGATTAGCAAACACCGAGGAACAAATCTAGTTTACTAACGCAGCTTCAAATAAAATAAAAAGTAGATAGGGTGATAGAAAATTGAAAAATAATAAGAAAATGTTAAATGACAATATTGGCGGAAACGCTTAGTTTCCGAGTTAAGGACCGAAGACGTTTTCATACAGCTGCGTTGGTAAACTATGTAAATTCAAGCCGTACATACAAATTTTGCGATAGCTATTTTATATCCGTACATACAAGGCAGCTTTATATTATTGTTTGCAGTTCATAGCAGAATGGTACATACTGTCTTTTATAGAGTTATAGAAATTTGAAATGGAAGAAAAAATACAATTGTTTAAGTGAGCACGCGTTTCTTGTCAACGTCAATTGTGAATAACAAAATATTTTTCAAAGGAAGTTTTAATTGTAAAACGTCAAAAAGCAAATAACATAAATAAACAAATAAAGGAATAAAAGAATTTTTGTAAATATGGGCAAAGAACATACTGATCTGTATTCGTTTTTAAAAGATTTCATGGCTGGTGGTGTATCTGCAGCTGTTGCAAAAACGGCTGTTGCCCCTATAGAGCGAGTAAAGCTGCTTTTGCAAGTCCAGCATGTATCGACTCAGCTAAGCGAAGCTCAACGCTATAAAGGGATTATTGACTGCTTTATCCATTTACCAAAAGAACAGGGAGTTCTTTCGTTCTGGCGTGGAAATTTGGCTAACGTTATGCAATATTTTCCAGCACAAGCAGTAAATTTTGCGGTTAAAGATAGATACAAACAATTATTTTTCAAAGGTATTGATAAGAATGAACATTTCTGGACATATTTTATTGGCAATTTAGCATCTGGTGGTGCCGCCGGTACTACATCCCAATTTTTTGTTTATCCATTAGATTTTGCTCGGACTCGGCTCGCTGCAGACGTTGGCAAAGGGGCAGATGAACGTCAATTCAAGGGTGTGGGCGATTGCATACGAAAAATTTATAGGAGTGATGGACTTAAGGGGTTATATCGCGGCTTTGGTTTATCAGCGCCAGGTATGGTGATCTATACTGCTACTTATTTTGGTTTTTACGATACCTGCCGCGACTTTCTCGCAAATCCGAAGACTACGCCTTTTTACATAAGTTGGGCCATAGCTCAAGTGGTAACAACTTCTGCTGGAATAATAACATACCCATTTGATACGGTCCGTCGTAGAATGATGATGCAATCGGGTTTGCCAAAAGAAAAAATAGTTTATAAGAACACGGCACACTGTTGGGCAGTTATCTTAAAGACTGAAGGCTTAAAAGCATTTTTCAAAGGAGGTCTGACAAATGTAATTCGTAGTGTTGGGGGCGCTTTGGTTTTAGCTTTCTATGATGAGATCCAAAAGTACTTGATTTAATACTTTGTTTTGTTAAAAATATTTTTTTTTTTAATAATTTTTCTTGGCATATGGCCGCTATAGCTGGTTCGGACGTAGTCTAATCTGGGGGTTCAATTTTCGATGACATTTGTAGCCGGCAAAAACGAGGCGAATGTCCTTCAAATGATCAATTTGAACTTTCCTTTTTTTGATTTGGAAAGCCATTAAAGAATAATTTCATACAAAATCCCAATTATTCGACTTTTTCGGAGGGATTTTCAAAAAATTTCTTCCGAAAAGACCTTCTCCTCAAAAATACGAACAACTGACTACAAATTTTACAGAAATCGTCCCAGCCATTCTATATATACATATATATTTATTAGATTTAAAAATAAATTGATAAACCTAATACTAATTGTCTGGAGCACTGGCTACATAGGCCATCGGCTCTAGGTGTTAAAATATATGTATGTAAATCTATATATACAGTATATAATACATTTGTTTTAGATGATGGTTCCAGTATGAATTATAAAATAATATATCTTCTTTATATTCTCTTGTGTAGGAAATTCGAGTAGTTTCACTGGGTATTTACTCCAAAAGAGTCAGTACTGAGCGTCTAGAAGAGCTCAGAACGAAAAAACACGTCAAATTAGGTAAAATGTGAAGGTTTTTCTCAAAAGTTTCTTCGACTGTAATGGCGTGGTGCATTGGAGATTGTAATCAGACGCACAAACAAAACATTCCCATCATATTTTTATAAATATTTGTTTAAATAAATCAAATCGATACCAATGTCGGGAGGAGATGTTAATATAAAATTATCGCGTCTTCTATTAATGGCACACAAATTTAATAATTTCTATTTAAATGGTAAGTTGCGTATTATTTAATAGCAAAGTTACTATCAGTTAAAAAAAAAAAATTGCATTTATTATTGATTTTAAGCTAAATTGCTATACAAAATGGGTGTGTGCAACATACATATGTACGTAAAATCACAACGTTAGCGTGTGTACACAAGGTCCTGTTAAAGGAATAATAGAAAAAAGTTGTACATACATTTTGATTAACGTAGCTAGATCACAAACACGGCGGGATGAAACGGATTTTTTAATAGACTAGAATTGAACTGATATGAGATGAGTATTTCCAAATTATAGTCAACGATGAGTCAGATTAATCCGTGTGTATTTGATTAGCAAACACCGAGGAACAAATCTAGTTTACTAACGCAGCTTCAAATAAAATAAAAAGTAGATAGGGTGATAGAAAATTGAAAAATAATAAGAAAATGTTAAATGACAATATTGGCGGAAACGCTTAGTTTCCGAGTTAAGGACCGAAGACGTTTTCATACAGCTGCGTTGGTAAACTATGTAAATTCGAGCCGTACATACAAATTTTGCGATAGCTATTTTATATCCGTACATACAAGGCAGCTTTATATTATTGTTTGCAGTTTATAGCAGAATGGTACATACTGTCTTTTATAGAGTTATAGAAATTTGAAATGGAATAAAAAATACAATTGTTTAAGTGAGCACGCGTTTCTTGTCAACGTCAATTGTGAATAACAAAAAATTTTTCAAAGGAAGTTTTAATTGTAAAACGTCAAAAAGCAAATAACATAAACAAATAAAGGAATAAAAGAATTTTTGTAAATATGGGCAAAGAACATACTGATCTGTATTCGTTTTTAAAAGATTTCATGGCTGGTGGTGTATCTGCAGCTGTTGCAAAAACGGCTGTTGCCCCTATAGAGCGAGTAAAGCTGCTTTTGCAAGTCCAGCATGTATCGACTCAGCTAAGCGAAGCTCAACGCTATAAAGGGATTATTGACTGCTTTATCCATTTACCAAAAGAACAGGGAGTTCTTTCGTTCTGGCGTGGAAATTTGGCTAACGTTATGCAATATTTTCCAGCACAAGCAGTAAATTTTGCGGTTAAAGATAGATACAAACAATTATTTTTCAAAGGTATTGATAAGAATGAACATTTCTGGACATATTTTATTGGCAATTTAGCATCTGGTGGTGCCGCCGGTACTACATCCCAATTTTTTGTTTATCCATTAGATTTTGCTCGGACTCGGCTCGCTGCAGACGTTGGCAAAGGGGCAGATGAACGTCAATTCAAGGGTGTGGGCGATTGCATACGAAAAATTTATAGGAGTGATGGACTTAAGGGGTTATATCGCGGCTTTGGTTTATCAGCGCCAGGTATGGTGATCTATACTGCTACTTATTTTGGTTTTTACGATACCTGCCGCGACTTTCTCGCAAATCCGAAGACTACGCCTTTTTACATAAGTTGGGCCATAGCTCAAGTGGTAACAACTTCTGCTGGAATAATAACATACCCATTTGATACGGTCCGTCGTAGAATGATGATGCAATCGGGTTTGCCAAAAGAAAAAATAGTTTATAAGAACACGGCACACTGTTGGGCAGTTATCTTAAAGACTGAAGGCTTAAAAGCATTTTTCAAAGGAGGTCTGACAAATGTAATTCGTAGTGTTGGGGGCGCTTTGGTTTTAGCTTTCTATGATGAGATCCAAAAGTACTTGATTTAATACTTTGTTTTGTTAAAAATATTTTTTTTTAAATAATTTTTCTTGGCATATGGCCGCTATAGCTGGTTCGGACGTAGTCTAATCTGGGGGTTCAATTTTCGATGACATTTGTAGCCGGCAAAAACGAGGCGAATGTCCTTCAAATGATCAATTTGAACTTTCCTTTTTTTGATTTGGAAAGCCATTAAAGAATAATTTCATACAAAATCCCAATTATTCGACTTTTTCGGAGGGATTTTCAAAAAATTTCTTCCGAAAAGACCTTCTCCTCAAAAATACGAACAACTGACTACAAATTTTACAGAAATCGTCCCAGCCATTCTATATATACATATATATTTATTAGATTTAAAAATAAATTGATAAACCTAATACTAATTGTCTGGAGCACTGGCTACATAGGCCATCGGCTCTAGGTGTTAAAATATATGTATGTAAATCTATATATACAGTATATAATACATTTGTTTTAGATGATGGTTCCAGTACGAATTATAAAATAATATATCTTCTTTATATTCTCTTGTGTAGGAAATTCGAGTAGTTTCACTGGGTATTTACTCCAAAAGAGTCAGTACTGAGCGTCTAGAAGAGCTCAGAACGAAAAAACACGTCAAATTAGGTAAAATGTGAAGGTTTTTCTCAAAAGTTTCTTCGACTGTAATGGCGTGGTGCATTGTAGATTGTAATCAGACGCACAAACAAAACATTCCCATCATATTTTTATAAATATTTGTTTAAATAAATCAAATCGATACCAATGTCGGGAGGAGATGTTAATATAAAATTATCGCGTCTTCTATTAATGGCACACAAATTTAATAATTTCTATTTAAATGGTAAGTTGCGTATTATTTAATAGCAAAGTTACTATCAGTTAAAAAAAAAAATTTGCATTTATTATTGATTTTAAGCTAAATTGCTATACAAAATGGGTGTGTGCAACATACATATGTACGTAAAATCACAACGTTAGCGTGTGTACACAAGGTCCTGTTAAAGGAATAATAGAAAAAAGTTGTACATACATTTTGATTAACGTAGCTAGATCACAAACACGGCGGGATGAAACGGATTTTTTAATAGACTAGAATTGAACTGATATGAGATGAGTATTTCCAAATTATAGTCAACGATGAGTCAGATTAATCCGTGTGTATTTGATTAGCAAACACCGAGGAACAAATCTAGTTTACTAACGCAGCTTCAAATAAAATAAAAAGTAGATAGGGTGATAGAAAATTGAAAAATAATAAGAAAATGTTAAATGACAATATTGGCGGAAACGCTTAGTTTCCGAGTTAAGGACCGAAGACGTTTTCATACAGCTGCGTTGGTAAACTATGTAAATTCAAGCCGTACATACAAATTTTGCGATAGCTATTTTATATCCGTACATACAAGGCAGCTTTATATTATTGTTTGCAGTTTATAGCAGAATGGTACATACTGTCTTTTATAGAGTTATAGAAATTTGAAATGGAAGAAAAAATACAATTGTTTAAGTGAGCACGCGTTTCTTGTCAACGTCAATTGTGAATAACAAAAAATTTTTCAAAGGAAGTTTTAATTGTAAAACGTCAAAAAGCAAATAACATAAATAAACAAATAAAGGAATAAAAGAATTTTTGTAAATATGGGCAAAGAACATACTGATCTGTATTCGTTTTTAAAAGATTTCATGGCTGGTGGTGTATCTGCAGCTGTTGCAAAAACGGCTGTTGCCCCTCTAGAGCGAGTAAAGCTGCTTTTGCAAGTCCAGCATGTATCGACTCAGCTAAGCGAAGCTCAACGCTATAAAGGGATTATTGACTGCTTTATCCATTTACCAAAAGAACAGGGAGTTCTTTCGTTCTGGCGTGGAAATTTGGCTAACGTTATGCAATATTTTCCAGCACAAGCAGTAAATTTTGCGGTTAAAGATAGATACAAACAATTATTTTTCAAAGGTATTGATAAGAATGAACATTTCTGGACATATTTTATTGGCAATTTAGCATCTGGTGGTGCCGCCGGTACTACATCCCAATTTTTTGTTTATCCATTAGATTTTGCTCGGACTCGGCTCGCTGCAGACGTTGGCAAAGGGGCAGATGAACGTCAATTCAAGGGTGTGGGCGATTGCATACGAAAAATTTATAGGAGTGATGGACTTAAGGGGTTATATCGCGGCTTTGGTTTATCAGCGCCAGGTATGGTGATCTATACTGCTACTTATTTTGGTTTTTACGATACCTGCCGCGACTTTCTCGCAAATCCGAAGACTACGCCTTTTTACATAAGTTGGGCCATAGCTCAAGTGGTAACAACTTCTGCTGGAATAATAACATACCCATTTGATACGGTCCGTCGTAGAATGATGATGCAATCGGGTTTGCCAAAAGAAAAAATAGTTTATAAGAACACGGCACACTGTTGGGCAGTTATCTTAAAGACTGAAGGCTTAAAAGCATTTTTCAAAGGAGGTCTGACAAATGTAATTCGTAGTGTTGGGGGCGCTTTGGTTTTAGCTTTCTATGATGAGATCCAAAAGTACTTGATTTAATACTTTGTTTTGTTAAAAATATTTTTTTTTTAATAATTTTTCTTGGCATATGGCCGCTATAGCTGGTTCGGACGTAGTCTAATCTGGGGGTTCAATTTTCGAAGACATTTGTAGCCGGCAAAAACGAGGCGAATGTCCTTCAAATGATCAATTTGAACTTTCCTTTTTTTGATTTGGAAAGCCATTAAAGAATAATTTCATACAAAATCCCAATTATTCGACTTTTTCGGAGGGATTTTCAAAAAATTTCTTCCGAAAAGACCTTCTCCTCAAAAATACGAACAACTGACTACAAATTTTACAGAAATCGTCCCAGCCATTCTATATATACATATATATTTATTAGATTTAAAAATAAATTGATAAACCTAATACTAATTGTCTGGAGCACTGGCTACATAGGCCATCGGCTCTAGGTGTTAAAATATATGTATGTAAATCTATATATACAGTATATAATACATTTGTTTTAGATGATGGTTCCAGTATGAATTATAAAATAATATATCTTCTTTATATTCTCTTGTGTAGGAAATTCGAGTAGTTTCACTGGGTATTTACTCTAAAAGAGTCAGTACTGAGCGTCTAGAAGAGCTCAGAACGAAAAAACACGTCAAATTAGGTAAAATGTGAAGGTTTTTCTCAAAAGTTTTTTCGACTGTAATGGCGTGGTGCATTGTAGATTGTAATCAGACGCACAAACAAAACATTCCCATCATATTTTTATAAATATTTGTTTAAATAAATCAAATCGATACCAATGTCGGGAGGAGATGTTAATATAAAATTATCGCGTCTTCTATTAATGGCACACAAATTTAATAATTTCTATTTAAATGGTAAGTTGCGTATTATTTAATAGCAAAGTTACTATCAGTTAAAAAAAAAAATTTGCATTTATTATTGATTTTAAGCTAAATTGCTATACAAAATGGGTGTGTGCAACATACATATGTACGTAAAATCACAACGTTAGCGTGTGTACACAAGGTCCTGTTAAAGGAATAATAGAAAAAAGTTGTACATACATTTTGATTAACGTAGCTAGATCACAAACACGGCGGGATGAAACGGATTTTTTAATAGACTAGAATTGAACTGATATGAGATGAGTATTTCCAAATTATAGTCAACGATGAGTCAGATTAATCCGTGTGTATTTGATTAGCAAACACCGAGGAACAAATCTAGTTTACTAACGCAGCTTCAAATAAAATAAAAAGTAGATAGGGTGATAGAAAATTGAAAAATAATAAGAAAATGTTAAATGACAATATTGGCGGAAACGCTTAGTTTCCGAGTTAAGGACCGAAGACGTTTTCATACAGCTGCGTTGGTAAACTATGTAAATTCAAGCCGTACATACAAATTTTGCGATAGCTATTTTATATCCGTACATACAAGGCAGCTTTATATTATTGTTTGCAGTTTATAGCAGAATGGTACATACTGTCTTTTATAGAGTTATAGAAATTTGAAATGGAATAAAAAATACAATTGTTTAAGTGAGCACGCGTTTCTTGTCAACGTCAATTGTGAATAACAAAAAATTTTTCAAAGGAAGTTTTAATTGTAAAACGTCAAAAAGCAAATAACATAAATAAACAAATAAAGGAATAAAAGAATTTTTGTAAATATGGGCAAAGAACATACTGATCTGTATTCGTTTTTAAAAGATTTCATGGCTGGTGGTGTATCTGCAGCTGTTGCAAAAACGGCTGTTGCCCCTCTAGAGCGAGTAAAGCTGCTTTTGCAAGTCCAGCATGTATCGACTCAGCTAAGCGAAGCTCAACGCTATAAAGGGATTATTGACTGCTTTATCCATTTACCAAAAGAACAGGGAGTTCTTTCGTTCTGGCGTGGAAATTTGGCTAACGTTATGCAATATTTTCCAGCACAAGCAGTAAATTTTGCGGTTAAAGATAGATACAAACAATTATTTTTCAAAGGTATTGATAAGAATGAACATTTCTGGACATATTTTATTGGCAATTTAGCATCTGGTGGTGCCGCCGGTACTACATCCCAATTTTTTGTTTATCCATTAGATTTTGCTCGGACTCGGCTCGCTGCAGACGTTGGCAAAGGGGCAGATGAACGTCAATTCAAGGGTGTGGGCGATTGCATACGAAAAATTTATAGGAGTGATGGACTTAAGGGGTTATATCGCGGCTTTGGTTTATCAGCGCCAGGTATGGTGATCTATACTGCTACTTATTTTGGTTTTTACGATACCTGCCGCGACTTTCTCGCAAATCCGAAGACTACGCCTTTTTACATAAGTTGGGCCATAGCTCAAGTGGTAACAACTTCTGCTGGAATAATAACATACCCATTTGATACGGTCCGTCGTAGAATGATGATGCAATCGGGTTTGCCAAAAGAAAAAATAGTTTATAAGAACACGGCACACTGTTGGGCAGTTATCTTAAAGACTGAAGGCTTAAAAGCATTTTTCAAAGGAGGTCTGACAAATGTAATTCGTAGTGTTGGGGGCGCTTTGGTTTTAGCTTTCTATGATGAGATCCAAAAGTACTTGATTTAATACTTTGTTTTGTTAAAAATATTTTTTTTTTTAATAATTTTTCTTGGCATATGGCCGCTATAGCTGGTTCGGACGTAGTCTAATCTGGGGGTTCAATTTTCGATGACATTTGTAGCCGGCAAAAACGAGGCGAATGTCCTTCAAATGATCAATTTGAACTTTCCTTTTTTTGATTTGGAAAGCCATTAAAGAATAATTTCATACAAAATCCCAATTATTCGACTTTTTCGGAGGGATTTTCAAAAAATTTCTTCCGAAAAGACCTTCTCCTCAAAAATACGAACAACTGACTACAAATTTTACAGAAATCGTCCCAGCCATTCTATATATACATATATATTTATTAGATTTAAAAATAAATTGATAAACCTAATACTAATTGTCTGGAGCACTGGCTACATAGGCCATCGGCTCTAGCTGTTAAAATATATGTATGTAAATCTATATATACAGTATATAATAAATACATTTGTTTTAGATGATGGTTCCAGTATGAATTATAAAATAATATATCTTCTTTATATTCTCTTGTGTAGGAAATTCGAGTAGTTTCACTGGGTATTTACTCCAAAAGAGTCAGTACTGAGCGTCTAGAAGAGCTCAGAACGAAAAAACACGTCAAATTAGGTAAAATGTGAAGGTTTTTCTCAAAAGTTTCTTCGACTGTAATGGCGTGGTGCATTGTAGATTGTAATCAGACGCACAAACAAAACATTCCCATCATATTTTTATAAATATTTGTTTAAATAAATCAAATCGATACCAATGTCGGGAGGAGATGTTAATATAAAATTATCGCGTCTTCTATTAATGGCACACAAATTTAATAATTTCTATTTAAATGGTAAGTTGCGTATTATTTAATAGCAAAGTTACTATCAGTTAAAAAAAAAAATTTGCATTTATTATTGATTTTAAGCTAAATTGCTATACAAAATGGGTGTGTGCAACATACATATGTACGTAAAATCACAACGTTAGCGTGTGTACACAAGGTCCTGTTAAAGGAATAATAGAAAAAAGTTGTACATACATTTTGATTAACGTAGCTAGATCACAAACACGGCGGGATGAAACGGATTTTTTAATAGACTAGAATTGAACTGATATGAGATGAGTATTTCCAAATTATAGTCAACGATGAGTCAGATTAATCCGTGTGCATTTGATTAGCAAACACCGAGGAACAAATCTAGTTTACTAACGCAGCTTCAAATAAAATAAAAAGTAGATAGGGTGATAGAAAATTGAAAAATAATAAGAAAATGTTAAATGACAATATTGGCGGAAACGCTTAGTTTCCGAGTTAAGGACCGAAGACGTTTTCATACAGCTGCGTTGGTAAACTATGTAAATTCAAGCCGTACATACAAATTTTGCGATAGCTATTTTATATCCGTACATACAAGGCAGCTTTATATTATTGTTTGCAGTTTATAGCAGAATGGTACATACTGTCTTTTATAGAGTTATAGAAATTTGAAATGGAAGAAAAAATACAATTGTTTAAGTGCGCACGCGTTTCTTGTCAACGTCAATTGTGAATAACAAAAAATTTTTCAAAGGAAGTTTTAATTGTAAAACGTCAAAAAGCAAATAACATAAATAAACAAATAAAGGAATAAAAGAATTTTTGTAAATATGGGCAAAGAACATACTGATCTGTATTCGTTTTTAAAAGATTTCATGGCTGGTGGTGTATCTGCAGCTGTTGCAAAAACGGCTGTTGCCCCTATAGAGCGAGTAAAGCTGCTTTTGCAAGTCCAGCATGTATCGACTCAGCTAAGCGAAGCTCAACGCTATAAAGGGATTATTGACTGCTTTATCCATTTACCAAAAGAACAGGGAGTTCTTTCGTTCTGGCGTGGAAATTTGGCTAACGTTATGCAATATTTTCCAGCACAAGCAGTAAATTTTGCGGTTAAAGATAGATACAAACAATTATTTTTCAAAGGTATTGATAAGAATGAACATTTCTGGACATATTTTATTGGCAATTTAGCATCTGGTGGTGCCGCCGGTACTACATCCCAATTTTTTGTTTATCCATTAGATTTTGCTCGGACTCGGCTCGCTGCAGACGTTGGCAAAGGGGCAGATGAACGTCAATTCAAGGGTGTGGGCGATTGCATACGAAAAATTTATAGGAGTGATGGACTTAAGGGGTTATATCGCGGCTTTGGTTTATCAGCACCAGGTATGGTGATCTATACTGCTACTTATTTTGGTTTTTACGATACCTGCCGCGACTTTCTCGCAAATCCGAAGACTACGCCTTTTTACATAAGTTGGGCCATAGCTCAAGTGGTAACAACTTCTGCTGGAATAATAACATACCCATTTGATACGGTCCGTCGTAGAATGATGATGCAATCGGGTTTGCCAAAAGAAAAAATAGTTTATAAGAACACGGCACACTGTTGGGCAGTTATCTTAAAGACTGAAGGCTTAAAAGCATTTTTCAAAGGAGGTCTGACAAATGTAATTCGTAGTGTTGGGGGCGCTTTGGTTTTAGCTTTCTATGATGAGATCCAAAAGTACTTGATTTAATACTTTGTTTTGTTAAAAATATTTTTTTTTTTAATAATTTTTCTTGGCATATGGCCGCTATAGCTGGTTCGGACGTAGTCTAATCTGGGGGTTCAATTTTCGATGACATTTGTAGCCGGCAAAAACGAGGCGAATGTCCTTCAAATGATCAATTTGAACTTTCCTTTTTTTGATTTGGAAAGCCATTAAAGAATAATTTCATACAAAATCCCAATTATTCGACTTTTTCGGAGGGATTTTCAAAAAATTTCTTCCGAAAAGACCTTCTCCTCAAAAATACGAACAACTGACTACAAATTTTACAGAAATCGTCCCAGCCATTCTATATATACATATATATTTATTAGATTTAAAAATAAATTGATAAACCTAATACTAATTGTCTGGAGCACTGGCTACATAGGCCATCGGCTCTAGGTGTTAAAATATATGTATGTAAATCTATATATACAGTATATAATAAATACATTTGTTTTAGATGATGGTTCCAGTATGAATTATAAAATAATATATCTTCTTTATATTCTCTTGTGTAGGAAATTCGAGTAGTTTCACTGGGTATTTACTCCAAAAGAGTCAGTACTGAGCGTCTAGAAGAGCTCAGAACGAAAAAACACGTCAAATTAGGTAAAATGTGAAGGTTTTTCTCAAAAGTTTCTTCGACTGTAATGGCGTGGTGCATTGTAGATTGTAATCAGACGCACAAACAAAACATTCCCATCATATTTTTATAAATATTTGTTTAAATAAATCAAATCGATACCAATGTCGGGAGGAGATGTTAATATAAAATTATCGCGTCTTCTATTAATGGCACACAAATTTAATAATTTCTATTTAAATGGTAAGTTGCGTATTATTTAATAGCAAAGTTACTATCAGTTAAAAAAAAAAATTTGCATTTATTATTGATTTTAAGCTAAATTGCTATACAAAATGGGTGTGTGCAACATACATATGTACGTAAAATCACAACGTTAGCGTGTGTACACAAGGTCCTGTTAAAGGAATAATAGAAAAAAGTTGTACATACATTTTGATTAACGTAGCTAGATCACAAACACGGCGGGATGAAACGGATTTTTTAATAGACTAGAATTGAACTGATATGAGATGAGTATTTCCAAATTATAGTCAACGATGAGTCAGATTAATCCGTGTGCATTTGATTAGCAAACACCGAGGAACAAATCTAGTTTACTAACGCAGCTTCAAATAAAATAAAAAGTAGATAGGGTGATAGAAAATTGAAAAATAATAAGAAAATGTTAAATGACAATATTGGCGGAAACGCTTAGTTTCCGAGTTAAGGACCGAAGACGTTTTCATACAGCTGCGTTGGTAAACTATGTAAATTCAAGCCGTACATACAAATTTTGCGATAGCTATTTTATATCCGTACATACAAGGCAGCTTTATATTATTGTTTGCAGTTTATAGCAGAATGGTACATACTGTCTTTTATAGAGTTATAGAAATTTGAAATGGAAGAAAAAATACAATTGTTTAAGTGAGCACGCGTTTCTTGTCAACGTCAATTGTGAATAACAAAAAATTTTTCAAAGGAAGTTTTAATTGTAAAACGTCAAAAAGCAAATAACATAAATAAACAAATAAAGGAATAAAAGAATTTTTGTAAATATGGGCAAAGAACATACTGATCTGTATTCGTTTTTAAAAGATTTCATGGCTGGTGGTGTATCTGCAGCTGTTGCAAAAACGGCTGTTGCCCCTATAGAGCGAGTAAAGCTGCTTTTGCAAGTCCAGCATGTATCGACTCAGCTAAGCGAAGCTCAACGCTATAAAGGGATTATTGACTGCTTTATCCATTTACCAAAAGAACAGGGAGTTCTTTCGTTCTGGCGTGGAAATTTGGCTAACGTTATGCAATATTTTCCAGCACAAGCAGTAAATTTTGCGGTTAAAGATAGATACAAACAATTATTTTTCAAAGGTATTGATAAGAATGAACATTTCTGGACATATTTTATTGGCAATTTAGCATCTGGTGGTGCCGCCGGTACTACCTCCCAATTTTTTGTTTATCCATTAGATTTTGCTCGGACTCGGCTCGCTGCAGACGTTGGCAAAGGGGCAGATGAACGTCAATTCAAGGGTGTGGGCGATTGCATACGAAAAATTTATAGGAGTGATGGACTTAAGGGGTTATATCGCGGCTTTGGTTTATCAGCGCCAGGTATGGTGATCTATACTGCTACTTATTTTGGTTTTTACGATACCTGCCGCGACTTTCTCGCAAATCCGAAGACTACGCCTTTTTACATAAGTTGGGCCATAGCTCAAGTGGTAACAACTTCTGCTGGAATAATAACATACCCATTTGATACGGTCCGTCGTAGAATGATGATGCAATCGGGTTTGCCAAAAGAAAAAATAGTTTATAAGAACACGGCACACTGTTGGGCAGTTATCTTAAAGACTGAAGGCTTAAAAGCATTTTTCAAAGGAGGTCTGACAAATGTAATTCGTAGTGTTGGGGGCGCTTTGGTTTTAGCTTTCTATGATGAGATCCAAAAGTACTTGATTTAATACTTTGTTTTGTTAAAAATATTTTTTTTTAAATAATTTTTCTTGGCATATGGCCGCTATAGCTGGTTCGGACGTAGTCTAATCTGGGGGTTCAATTTTCGATGACATTTGTAGCCGGCAAAAACGAGGCGAATGTCCTTCAAATGATCAATTTGAACTTTCCTTTTTTTGATTTGGAAAGCCATTAAAGAATAATTTCATACAAAATCCCAATTATTCGACTTTTTCGGAGGGATTTTCAAAAAATTTCTTCCGAAAAGACCTTCTCCTCAAAAATACGAACAACTGACTACAAATTTTACAGAAATCGTCCCAGCCATTCTATATATACATATATATTTATTAGATTTAAAAATAAATTGATAAACCTAATACTAATTGTCTGGAGCACTGGCTACATAGGCCATCGGCTCTAGGTGTTAAAATATATGTATGTAAATCTATATATACAGTATATAATACATTTGTTTTAGATGATGGTTCCAGTATGAATTATAAAATAATATATCTTCTTTATATTCTCTTGTGTAGGAAATTCGAGTAGTTTCACTGGGTATTTACTCCAAAAGAGTCAGTACTGAGCGTCTAGAAGAGCTCAGAACGAAAAAACACGTCAAATTAGGTAAAATGTGAAGGTTTTTCTCAAAAGTTTCTTCGACTGTAATGGCGTGGTGCATTGTAGATTGTAATCAGACGCACAAACAAAACATTCCCATCATATTTTTATAAATATTTGTTTAAATAAATCAAATCGATACCAATGTCGGGAGGAGATGTTAATATAAAATTATCGCGTCTTCTATTAATGGCACACAAATTTAATAATTTCTATTTAAATGGTAAGTTGCGTATTATTTAATAGCAAAGTTACTATCAGTTAAAAAAAAAAAATTGCATTTATTATTGATTTTAAGCTAAATTGCTATACAAAATGGGTGTGTGCAACATACATATGTACGTAAAATCACAACGTTAGCGTGTGTACACAAGGTCCTGTTAAAGGAATAATAGAAAAAAGTTGTACATACATTTTGATTAACGTAGCTAGATCACAAACACGGCGGGATGAAACGGATTTTTTAATAGACTAGAATTGAACTGATATGAGATGAGTATTTCCAAATTATAGTCAACGATGAGTCAGATTAATCCGTGTGCATTTGATTAGCAAACACCGAGGAACAAATCTAGTTTACTAACGCAGCTTCAAATAAAATAAAAAGTAGATAGGGTGATAGAAAATTGAAAAATAATAAGAAAATGTTAAATGACAATATTGGCGGAAACGCTTAGTTTCCGAGTTAAGGACCGAAGACGTTTTCATACAGCTGCGTTGGTAAACTATGTAAATTCAAGCCGTACATACAAATTTTGCGATAGCTATTTTATATCCGTACATACAAGGCAGCTTTATATTATTGTTTGCAGTTTATAGCAGAATGGTACATACTGTCTTTTATAGAGTTATAGAAATTTGAAATGGAAGAAAAAATACAATTGTTTAAGTGAGCACGCGTTTCTTGTCAACGTCAATTGTGAATAACAAAAAATTTTTCAAAGGAAGTTTTAATTGTAAAACGTCAAAAAGCAAATAACATAAATAAACAAATAAAGGAATAAAAGAATTTTTGTAAATATGGGCAAAGAACATACTGATCTGTATTCGTTTTTAAAAGATTTCATGGCTGGTGGTGTATCTGCAGCTGTTGCAAAAACGGCTGTTGCCCCTATAGAGCGAGTAAAGCTGCTTTTGCAAGTCCAGCATGTATCGACTCAGCTAAGCGAAGCTCAACGCTATAAAGGGATTATTGACTGCTTTATCCATTTACCAAAAGAACAGGGAGTTCTTTCGTTCTGGCGTGGAAATTTGGCTAACGTTATGCAATATTTTCCAGCACAAGCAGTAAATTTTGCGGTTAAAGATAGATACAAACAATTATTTTTCAAAGGTATTGATAAGAATGAACATTTCTGGACATATTTTATTGGCAATTTAGCATCTGGTGGTGCCGCCGGTACTACATCCCAATTTTTTGTTTATCCATTAGATTTTGCTCGGACTCGGCTCGCTGCAGACGTTGGCAAAGGGGCAGATGAACGTCAATTCAAGGGTGTGGGCGATTGCATACGAAAAATTTATAGGAGTGATGGACTTAAGGGGTTATATCGCGGCTTTGGTTTATCAGCGCCAGGTATGGTGATCTATACTGCTACTTATTTTGGTTTTTACGATACCTGCCGCGACTTTCTCGCAAATCCGAAGACTACGCCTTTTTACATAAGTTGGGCCATAGCTCAAGTGGTAACAACTTCTGCTGGAATAATAACATACCCATTTGATACGGTCCGTCGTAGAATGATGATGCAATCGGGTTTGCCAAAAGAAAAAATAGTTTATAAGAACACGGCACACTGTTGGGCAGTTATCTTAAAGACTGAAGGCTTAAAAGCATTTTTCAAAGGAGGTCTGACAAATGTAATTCGTAGTGTTGGGGGCGCTTTGGTTTTAGCTTTCTATGATGAGATCCAAAAGTACTTGATTTAATACTTTGTTTTGTTAAAAATATTTTTTTTTTTTAATAATTTTTCTTGGCATATGGCCGCTATAGCTGGTTCGGACGTAGTCTAATCTGGGGGTTCAATTTTCGATGACATTTGTAGCCGGCAAAAACGAGGCGAATGTCCTTCAAATGATCAATTTGAACTTTCCTTTTTTTGATTTGGAAAGCCATTAAAGAATAATTTCATACAAAATCCCAATTATTCGACTTTTTCGGAGGGATTTTCAAAAAATTTCTTCCGAAAAGACCTTCTCCTCAAAAATACGAACAACTGACTACAAATTTTACAGAAATCGTCCCAGCCATTCTATATATACATATATATTTATTAGATTTAAAAATAAATTGATAAACCTAATACTAATTGTCTGGAGCACTGGCTACATAGGCCATCGGCTCTAGGTGTTAAAATATATGTATGTAAATCTATATATACAGTATATAATAAATACATTTGTTTTAGATGATGGTTCCAGTATGAATTATAAAATAATATATCTTCTTTATATTCTCTTGTGTAGGAAATTCGAGTAGTTTCACTGGGTATTTACTCCAAAAGAGTCAGTACTGAGCGTCTAGAAGAGCTCAGAACGAAAAAACACGTCAAATTAGGTAAAATGTGAAGGTTTTTCTCAAAAGTTTCTTCGACTGTAATGGCGTGGTGCATTGTAGATTGTAATCAGACGCACAAACAAAACATTCCCATCATATTTTTATAAATATTTGTTTAAATAAATCAAATCGATACCAATGTCGGGAGGAGATGTTAATATAAAATTATCGCGTCTTCTATTAATGGCACACAAATTTAATAATTTCTATTTAAATGGTAAGTTGCGTATTATTTAATAGCAAAGTTACTATCAGTTAAAAAAAAAAATTTGCATTTATTATTGATTTTAAGCTAAATTGCTATACAAAATGGGTGTGTGCAACATACATATGTACGTAAAATCACAACGTTAGCGTGTGTACACAAGGTCCTGTTAAAGGAATAATAGAAAAAAGTTGTACATACATTTTGATTAACGTAGCTAGATCACAAACACGGCGGGATGAAACGGATTTTTTAATAGACTAGAATTGAACTGATATGAGATGAGTATTTCCAAATTATAGTCAACGATGAGTCAGATTAATCCGTGTGCATTTGATTAGCAAACACCGAGGAACAAATCTAGTTTACTAACGCAGCTTCAAATAAAATAAAAAGTAGATAGGGTGATAGAAAATTGAAAAATAATAAGAAAATGTTAAATGACAATATTGGCGGAAACGCTTAGTTTCCGAGTTAAGGACCGAAGACGTTTTCATACAGCTGCGTTGGTAAACTATGTAAATTCAAGCCGTACATACAAATTTTGCGATAGCTATTTTATATCCGTACATACAAGGCAGCTTTATATTATTGTTTGCAGTTTATAGCAGAATGGTACATACTGTCTTTTATAGAGTTATAGAAATTTGAAATGGAATAAAAAATACAATTGTTTAAGTGAGCACGCGTTTCTTGTCAACGTCAATTGTGAATAACAAAATATTTTTCAAAGGAAGTTTTAATTGTAAAACGTCAAAAAGCAAATAACATAAATAAACAAATAAAGGAATAAAAGAATTTTTGTAAATATGGGCAAAGAACATACTGATCTGTATTCGTTTTTAAAAGATTTCATGGCTGGTGGTGTATCTGCAGCTGTTGCAAAAACGGCTGTTGCCCCCATAGAGCGAGTAAAGCTGCTTTTGCAAGTCCAGCATGTATCGACTCAGCTAAGCGAAGCTCAACGCTATAAAGGGATTATTGACTGCTTTATCCATTTACCAAAAGAACAGGGAGTTCTTTCGTTCTGGCGTGGAAATTTGGCTAACGTTATGCAATATTTTCCAGCACAAGCAGTAAATTTTGCGGTTAAAGATAGATACAAACAATTATTTTTCAAAGGTATTGATAAGAATGAACATTTCTGGACATATTTTATTGGCAATTTAGCATCTGGTGGTGCCGCCGGTACTACATCCCAATTTTTTGTTTATCCATTAGATTTTGCTCGGACTCGGCTCGCTGCAGACGTTGGCAAAGGGGCAGATGAACGTCAATTCAAGGGTGTGGGCGATTGCATACGAAAAATTTATAGGAGTGATGGACTTAAGGGGTTATATCGCGGCTTTGGTTTATCAGCGCCAGGTATGGTGATCTATACTGCTACTTATTTTGGTTTTTACGATACCTGCCGCGACTTTCTCGCAAATCCGAAGACTACGCCTTTTTACATAAGTTGGGCCATAGCTCAAGTGGTAACAACTTCTGCTGGAATAATAACATACCCATTTGATACGGTCCGTCGTAGAATGATGATGCAATCGGGTTTGCCAAAAGAAAAAATAGTTTATAAGAACACGGCACACTGTTGGGCAGTTATCTTAAAGACTGAAGGCTTAAAAGCATTTTTCAAAGGAGGTCTGACAAATGTAATTCGTAGTGTTGGGGGCGCTTTGGTTTTAGCTTTCTATGATGAGATCCAAAAGTACTTGATTTAATACTTTGTTTTGTTAAAAATATTTTTTTTTTTAATAATTTTTCTTGGCATATGGCCGCTATAGCTGGTTCGGACGTAGTCTAATCTGGGGGTTCAATTTTCGATGACATTTGTAGCCGGCAAAAACGAGGCGAATGTCCTTCAAATGATCAATTTGAACTTTCCTTTTTTTGATTTGGAAAGCCATTAAAGAATAATTTCATACAAAATCCCAATTATTCGACTTTTTCGGAGGGATTTTCAAAAAATTTCTTCCGAAAAGACCTTCTCCTCAAAAATACGAACAACTGACTACAAATTTTACAGAAATCGTCCCAGCCATTCTATATATACATATATATTTATTAGATTTAAAAATAAATTGATAAACCTAATACTAATTGTCTGGAGCACTGGCTACATAGGCCATCGGCTCTAGGTGTTAAAATATATGTATGTAAATCTATATATACAGTATATAATACATTTGTTTTAGATGATGGTTCCAGTATGAATTATAAAATAATATATCTTCTTTATATTCTCTTGTGTAGGAAATTCGAGTAGTTTCACTGGGTATTTACTCCAAAAGAGTCAGTACTGAGCGTCTAGAAGAGCTCAGAACGAAAAAACACGTCAAATTAGGTAAAATGTGAAGGTTTTTCTCAAAAGTTTCTTCGACTGTAATGGCGTGGTGCATTGTAGATTGTAATCAGACGCACAAACAAAACATTCCCATCATATTTTTATAAATATTTGTTTAAATAAATCAAATCGATACCAATGTCGGGAGGAGATGTTAATATAAAATTATCGCGTCTTCTATTAATGGCACACAAATTTAATAATTTCTATTTAAATGGTAAGTTGCGTATTATTTAATAGCAAAGTTACTATCAGTTAAAAAAAAAAATTTGCATTTATTATTGATTTTAAGCTAAATTGCTATACAAAATGGGTGTGTGCAACATACATATGTACGTAAAATCACAACGTTAGCGTGTGTACACAAGGTCCTGTTAAAGGAATAATAGAAAAAAGTTGTACATACATTTTGATTAACGTAGCTAGATCACAAACACGGCGGGATGAAACGGATTTTTTAATAGACTAGAATTGAACTGATATGAGATGAGTATTTCCAAATTATAGTCAACGATGAGTCAGATTAATCCGTGTGCATTTGATTAGCAAACACCGAGGAACAAATCTAGTTTACTAACGCAGCTTCAAATAAAATAAAAAGTAGATAGGGTGATAGAAAATTGAAAAATAATAAGAAAATGTTAAATGACAATATTGGCGGAAACGCTTAGTTTCCGAGTTAAGGACCGAAGACGTTTTCATACAGCTGCGTTGGTAAACTATGTAAATTCAAGCCGTACATACAAATTTTGCGATAGCTATTTTATATCCGTACATACAAGGCAGCTTTATATTATTGTTTGCAGTTTATAGCAGAATGGTACATACTGTCTTTTATAGAGTTATAGAAATTTGAAATGGAATAAAAAATACAATTGTTTAAGTGAGCACGCGTTTCTTGTCAACGTCAATTGTGAATAACAAAATATTTTTCAAAGGAAGTTTTAATTGTAAAACGTCAAAAAGCAAATAACATAAATAAACAAATAAAGGAATAAAAGAATTTTTGTAAATATGGGCAAAGAACATACTGATCTGTATTCGTTTTTAAAAGATTTCATGGCTGGTGGTGTATCTGCAGCTGTTGCAAAAACGGCTGTTGCCCCCATAGAGCGAGTAAAGCTGCTTTTGCAAGTCCAGCATGTATCGACTCAGCTAAGCGAAGCTCAACGCTATAAAGGGATTATTGACTGCTTTATCCATTTACCAAAAGAACAGGGAGTTCTTTCGTTCTGGCGTGGAAATTTGGCTAACGTTATGCAATATTTTCCAGCACAAGCAGTAAATTTTGCGGTTAAAGATAGATACAAACAATTATTTTTCAAAGGTATTGATAAGAATGAACATTTCTGGACATATTTTATTGGCAATTTAGCATCTGGTGGTGCCGCCGGTACTACATCCCAATTTTTTGTTTATCCATTAGATTTTGCTCGGACTCGGCTCGCTGCAGACGTTGGCAAAGGGGCAGATGAACGTCAATTCAAGGGTGTGGGCGATTGCATACGAAAAATTTATAGGAGTGATGGACTTAAGGGGTTATATCGCGGCTTTGGTTTATCAGCGCCAGGTATGGTGATCTATACTGCTACTTATTTTGGTTTTTACGATACCTGCCGCGACTTTCTCGCAAATCCGAAGACTACGCCTTTTTACATAAGTTGGGCCATAGCTCAAGTGGTAACAACTTCTGCTGGAATAATAACATACCCATTTGATACGGTCCGTCGTAGAATGATGATGCAATCGGGTTTGCCAAAAGAAAAAATAGTTTATAAGAACACGGCACACTGTTGGGCAGTTATCTTAAAGACTGAAGGCTTAAAAGCATTTTTCAAAGGAGGTCTGACAAATGTAATTCGTAGTGTTGGGGGCGCTTTGGTTTTAGCTTTCTATGATGAGATCCAAAAGTACTTGATTTAATACTTTGTTTTGTTAAAAATATTTTTTTTTTTAATAATTTTTCTTGGCATATGGCCGCTATAGCTGGTTCGGACGTAGTCTAATCTGGGGGTTCAATTTTCGATGACATTTGTAGCCGGCAAAAACGAGGCGAATGTCCTTCAAATGATCAATTTGAACTTTCCTTTTTTTGATTTGGAAAGCCATTAAAGAATAATTTCATACAAAATCCCAATTATTCGACTTTTTCGGAGGGATTTTCAAAAAATTTCTTCCGAAAAGACCTTCTCCTCAAAAATACGAACAACTGACTACAAATTTTACAGAAATCGTCCCAGCCATTCTATATATACATATATATTTATTAGATTTAAAAATAAATTGATAAACCTAATACTAATTGTCTGGAGCACTGGCTACATAGGCCATCGGCTCTAGGTGTTAAAATATATGTATGTAAATCTATATATACAGTATATAATACATTTGTTTTAGATGATGGTTCCAGTATGAATTATAAAATAATATATCTTCTTTATATTCTCTTGTGTAGGAAATTCGAGTAGTTTCACTGGGTATTTACTCCAAAAGAGTCAGTACTGAGCGTCTAGAAGAGCTCAGAACGAAAAAACACGTCAAATTAGGTAAAATGTGAAGGTTTTTCTCAAAAGTTTCTTCGACTGTAATGGCGTGGTGCATTGTAGATTGTAATCAGACGCACAAACAAAACATTCCCATCATATTTTTATAAATATTTGTTTAAATAAATCAAATCGATACCAATGTCGGGAGGAGATGTTAATATAAAATTATCGCGTCTTCTAATAATGGCACACAAATTTAATAATTTCTATTTAAATGGTAAGTTGCGTATTATTTAATAGCAAAGTTACTATCAGTTAAAAAAAAAAATTTGCATTTATTATTGATTTTAAGCTAAATTGCTATACAAAATGGGTGTGTGCAACATACATATGTACGTAAAATCACAACGTTAGCGTGTGTACACAAGGTCCTGTTAAAGGAATAATAGAAAAAAGTTGTACATACATTTTGATTAACGTAGCTAGATCACAAACACGGCGGGATGAAACGGATTTTTTAATAGACTAGAATTGAACTGATATGAGATGAGTATTTCCAAATTATAGTCAACGATGAGTCAGATTAATCCGTGTGTATTTGATTAGCAAACACCGAGGAACAAATCTAGTTTACTAACGCAGCTTCAAATAAAATAAAAAGTAGATAGGGTGATAGAAAATTGAAAAATAATAAGAAAATGTTAAATGACAATATTGGCGGAAACGCTTAGTTTCCGAGTTAAGGACCGAAGACGTTTTCATACAGCTGCGTTGGTAAACTATGTAAATTCGAGCCGTACATACAAATTTTGCGATAGCTATTTTATATCCGTACATACAAGGCAGCTTTATATTATTGTTTGCAGTTTATAGCAGAATGGTACATACTGTCTTTTATAGAGTTATAGAAATTTGAAATGGAATAAAAAATACAATTGTTTAAGTGAGCACGCGTTTCTTGTCAACGTCAATTGTGAATAACAAAAAATTTTTCAAAGGAAGTTTTAATTGTAAAACGTCAAAAAGCAAATAACATAAATAAACAAATAAAGGAATAAAAGAATTTTTGTAAATATGGGCAAAGAACATACTGATCTGTATTCGTTTTTAAAAGATTTCATGGCTGGTGGTGTATCTGCAGCTGTTGCAAAAACGGCTGTTGCCCCTATAGAGCGAGTAAAGCTGCTTTTGCAAGTCCAGCATGTATCGACTCAGCTAAGCGAAGCTCAACGCTATAAAGGGATTATTGACTGCTTTATCCATTTACCAAAAGAACAGGGAGTTCTTTCGTTCTGGCGTGGAAATTTGGCTAACGTTATGCAATATTTTCCAGCACAAGCAGTAAATTTTGCGGTTAAAGATAGATACAAACAATTATTTTTCAAAGGTATTGATAAGAATGAACATTTCTGGACATATTTTATTGGCAATTTAGCATCTGGTGGTGCCGCCGGTACTACATCCCAATTTTTTGTTTATCCATTAGATTTTGCTCGGACTCGGCTCGCTGCAGACGTTGGCAAAGGGGCAGATGAACGTCAATTCAAGGGTGTGGGCGATTGCATACGAAAAATTTATAGGAGTGATGGACTTAAGGGGTTATATCGCGGCTTTGGTTTATCAGCGCCAGGTATGGTGATCTATACTGCTACTTATTTTGGTTTTTACGATACCTGCCGCGACTTTCTCGCAAATCCGAAGACTACGCCTTTTTACATAAGTTGGGCCATAGCTCAAGTGGTAACAACTTCTGCTGGAATAATAACATACCCATTTGATACGGTCCGTCGTAGAATGATGATGCAATCGGGTTTGCCAAAAGAAAAAATAGTTTATAAGAACACGGCACACTGTTGGGCAGTTATCTTAAAGACTGAAGGCTTAAAAGCATTTTTCAAAGGAGGTCTGACAAATGTAATTCGTAGTGTTGGGGGCGCTTTGGTTTTAGCTTTCTATGATGAGATCCAAAAGTACTTGATTTAATACTTTGTTTTGTTAAAAATATTTTTTTTTAAATAATTTTTCTTGGCATATGGCCGCTATAGCTGGTTCGGACGTAGTCTAATCTGGGGGTTCAATTTTCGATGACATTTGTAGCCGGCAAAAACGAGGCGAATGTCCTTCAAATGATCAATTTGAACTTTCCTTTTTTTGATTTGGAAAGCCATTAAAGAATAATTTCATACAAAATCCCAATTATTCGACTTTTTCGGAGGGATTTTCAAAAAATTTCTTCCGAAAAGACCTTCTCCTCAAAAATACGAACAACTGACTACAAATTTTACAGAAATCGTCCCAGCCATTCTATATATACATATATATTTATTAGATTTAAAAATAAATTGATAAACCTAATACTAATTGTCTGGAGCACTGGCTACATAGGCCATCGGCTCTAGGTGTTAAAATATATGTATGTAAATCTATATATACAGTATATAATACATTTGTTTTAGATGATGGTTCCAGTATGAATTATAAAATAATATATCTTCTTTATATTCTCTTGTGTAGGAAATTCGAGTAGTTTCACTGGGTATTTACTCCAAAAGAGTCAGTACTGAGCGTCTAGAAGAGCTCAGAACGAAAAAACACGTCAAATTAGGTAAAATGTGAAGGTTTTTCTCAAAAGTTTCTTCGACTGTAATGGCGTGGTGCATTGTAGATTGTAATCAGACGCACAAACAAAACATTCCCATCATATTTTTATAAATATTTGTTTAAATAAATCAAATCGATACCAATGTCGGGAGGAGATGTTAATATAAAATTATCGCGTCTTCTATTAATGGCACACAAATTTAATAATTTCTATTTAAATGGTAAGTTGCGTATTATTTAATAGCAAAGTTACTATCAGTTAAAAAAAAAAAATTGCATTTATTATTGATTTTAAGCTAAATTGCTATACAAAATGGGTGTGTGCAACATACATATGTACGTAAAATCACAACGTTAGCGTGTGTACACAAGGTCCTGTTAAAGGAATAATAGAAAAAAGTTGTACATACATTTTGATTAACGTAGCTAGATCACAAACACGGCGGGATGAAACGGATTTTTTAATAGACTAGAATTGAACTGATATGAGATGAGTATTTCCAAATTATAGTCAACGATGAGTCAGATTAATCCGTGTGTATTTGATTAGCAAACACCGAGGAACAAATCTAGTTTACTAACGCAGCTTCAAATAAAATAAAAAGTAGATAGGGTGATAGAAAATTGAAAAATAATAAGAAAATGTTAAATGACAATATTGGCGGAAACGCTTAGTTTCCGAGTTAAGGACCGAAGACGTTTTCATACAGCTGCGTTGGTAAACTATGTAAATTCGAGCCGTACATACAAATTTTGCGATAGCTATTTTATATCCGTACATACAAGGCAGCTTTATATTATTGTTTGCAGTTTATAGCAGAATGGTACATACTGTCTTTTATAGAGTTATAGAAATTTGAAATGGAATAAAAAATACAATTGTTTAAGTGAGCACGCGTTTCTTGTCAACGTCAATTGTGAATAACAAAAAATTTTTCAAAGGAAGTTTTAATTGTAAAACGTCAAAAAGCAAATAACATAAATAAACAAATAAAGGAATAAAAGAATTTTTGTAAATATGGGCAAAGAACATACTGATCTGTATTCGTTTTTAAAAGATTTCATGGCTGGTGGTGTATCTGCAGCTGTTGCAAAAACGGCTGTTGCCCCTATAGAGCGAGTAAAGCTGCTTTTGCAAGTCCAGCATGTATCGACTCAGCTAAGCGAAGCTCAACGCTATAAAGGGATTATTGACTGCTTTATCCATTTACCAAAAGAACAGGGAGTTCTTTCGTTCTGGCGTGGAAATTTGGCTAACGTTATGCAATATTTTCCAGCACAAGCAGTAAATTTTGCGGTTAAAGATAGATACAAACAATTATTTTTCAAAGGTATTGATAAGAATGAACATTTCTGGGCATATTTTATTGGCAATTTAGCATCTGGTGGTGCCGCCGGTACTACATCCCAATTTTTTGTTTATCCATTAGATTTTGCTCGGACTCGGCTCGCTGCAGACGTTGGCAAAGGGGCAGATGAACGTCAATTCAAGGGTGTGGGCGATTGCATACGAAAAATTTATAGGAGTGATGGACTTAAGGGGTTATATCGCGGCTTTGGTTTATCAGCGCCAGGTATGGTGATCTATACTGCTACTTATTTTGGTTTTTACGATACCTGCCGCGACTTTCTCGCAAATCCGAAGACTACGCCTTTTTACATAAGTTGGGCCATAGCTCAAGTGGTAACAACTTCTGCTGGAATAATAACATACCCATTTGATACGGTCCGTCGTAGAATGATGATGCAATCGGGTTTGCCAAAAGAAAAAATAGTTTATAAGAACACGGCACACTGTTGGGCAGTTATCTTAAAGACTGAAGGCTTAAAAGCATTTTTCAAAGGAGGTCTGACAAATGTAATTCGTAGTGTTGGGGGCGCTTTGGTTTTAGCTTTCTATGATGAGATCCAAAAGTACTTGATTTAATACTTTGTTTTGTTAAAAATATTTTTTTTTAAATAATTTTTCTTGGCATATGGCCGCTATAGCTGGTTCGGACGTAGTCTAATCTGGGGGTTCAATTTTCGATGACATTTGTAGCCGGCAAAAACGAGGCGAATGTCCTTCAAATGATCAATTTGAACTTTCCTTTTTTTGATTTGGAAAGCCATTAAAGAATAATTTCATACAAAATCCCAATTATTCGACTTTTTCGGAGGGATTTTCAAAAAATTTCTTCCGAAAAGACCTTCTCCTCAAAAATACGAACAACTGACTACAAATTTTACAGAAATCGTCCCAGCCATTCTATATATACATATATATTTATTAGATTTAAAAATAAATTGATAAACCTAATACTAATTGTCTGGAGCACTGGCTACATAGGCCATCGGCTCTAGGTGTTAAAATATATGTATGTAAATCTATATATACAGTATATAATACATTTGTTTTAGATGATGGTTCCAGTATGAATTATAAAATAATATATCTTCTTTATATTCTCTTGTGTAGGAAATTCGAGTAGTTTCACTGGGTATTTACTCCAAAAGAGTCAGTACTGAGCGTCTAGAAGAGCTCAGAACGAAAAAACACGTCAAATTAGGTAAAATGTGAAGGTTTTTCTCAAAAGTTTCTTCGACTGTAATGGCGTGGTGCATTGTAGATTGTAATCAGACGCACAAACAAAACATTCCCATCATATTTTTATAAATATTTGTTTAAATAAATCAAATCGATACCAATGTCGGGAGGAGATGTTAATATAAAATTATCGCGTCTTCTATTAATGGCACACAAATTTAATAATTTCTATTTAAATGGTAAGTTGCGTATTATTTAATAGCAAAGTTACTATCAGTTAAAAAAAAAAAATTGCATTTATTATTGATTTTAAGCTAAATTGCTATACAAAATGGGTGTGTGCAACATACATATGTACGTAAAATCACAACGTTAGCGTGTGTACACAAGGTCCTGTTAAAGGAATAATAGAAAAAAGTTGTACATACATTTTGATTAACGTAGCTAGATCACAAACACGGCGGGATGAAACGGATTTTTTAATAGACTAGAATTGAACTGATATGAGATGAGTATTTCCAAATTATAGTCAACGATGAGTCAGATTAATCCGTGTGTATTTGATTAGCAAACACCGAGGAACAAATCTAGTTTACTAACGCAGCTTCAAATAAAATAAAAAGTAGATAGGGTGATAGAAAATTGAAAAATAATAAGAAAATGTTAAATGACAATATTGGCGGAAACGCTTAGTTTCCGAGTTAAGGACCGAAGACGTTTTCATACAGCTGCGTTGGTAAACTATGTAAATTCGAGCCGTACATACAAATTTTGCGATAGCTATTTTATATCCGTACATACAAGGCAGCTTTATATTATTGTTTGCAGTTTATAGCAGAATGGTACATACTGTCTTTTATAGAGTTATAGAAATTTGAAATGGAATAAAAAATACAATTGTTTAAGTGAGCACGCGTTTCTTGTCAACGTCAATTGTGAATAACAAAAAATTTTTCAAAGGAAGTTTTAATTGTAAAACGTCAAAAAGCAAATAACATAAATAAACAAATAAAGGAATAAAAGAATTTTTGTAAATATGGGCAAAGAACATACTGATCTGTATTCGTTTTTAAAAGATTTCATGGCTGGTGGTGTATCTGCAGCTGTTGCAAAAACGGCTGTTGCCCCTATAGAGCGAGTAAAGCTGCTTTTGCAAGTCCAGCATGTATCGACTCAGCTAAGCGAAGCTCAACGCTATAAAGGGATTATTGACTGCTTTATCCATTTACCAAAAGAACAGGGAGTTCTTTCGTTCTGGCGTGGAAATTTGGCTAACGTTATGCAATATTTTCCAGCACAAGCAGTAAATTTTGCGGTTAAAGATAGATACAAACAATTATTTTTCAAAGGTATTGATAAGAATGAACATTTCTGGACATATTTTATTGGCAATTTAGCATCTGGTGGTGCCGCCGGTACTACATCCCAATTTTTTGTTTATCCATTAGATTTTGCTCGGACTCGGCTCGCTGCAGACGTTGGCAAAGGGGCAGATGAACGTCAATTCAAGGGTGTGGGCGATTGCATACGAAAAATTTATAGGAGTGATGGACTTAAGGGGTTATATCGCGGCTTTGGTTTATCAGCGCCAGGTATGGTGATCTATACTGCTACTTATTTTGGTTTTTACGATACCTGCCGCGACTTTCTCGCAAATCCGAAGACTACGCCTTTTTACATAAGTTGGGCCATAGCTCAAGTGGTAACAACTTCTGCTGGAATAATAACATACCCATTTGATACGGTCCGTCGTAGAATGATGATGCAATCGGGTTTGCCAAAAGAAAAAATAGTTTATAAGAACACGGCACACTGTTGGGCAGTTATCTTAAAGACTGAAGGCTTAAAAGCATTTTTCAAAGGAGGTCTGACAAATGTAATTCGTAGTGTTGGGGGCGCTTTGGTTTTAGCTTTCTATGATGAGATCCAAAAGTACTTGATTTAATACTTTGTTTTGTTAAAAATATTTTTTTTTAAATAATTTTTCTTGGCATATGGCCGCTATAGCTGGTTCGGACGTAGTCTAATCTGGGGGTTCAATTTTCGATGACATTTGTAGCCGGCAAAAACGAGGCGAATGTCCTTCAAATGATCAATTTGAACTTTCCTTTTTTTGATTTGGAAAGCCATTAAAGAATAATTTCATACAAAATCCCAATTATTCGACTTTTTCGGAGGGATTTTCAAAAAATTTCTTCCGAAAAGACCTTCTCCTCAAAAATACGAACAACTGACTACAAATTTTACAGAAATCGTCCCAGCCATTCTATATATACATATATATTTATTAGATTTAAAAATAAATTGATAAACCTAATACTAATTGTCTGGAGCACTGGCTACATAGGCCATCGGCTCTAGGTGTTAAAATATATGTATGTAAATCTATATATACAGTATATAATACATTTGTTTTAGATGATGGTTCCAGTATGAATTATAAAATAATATATCTTCTTTATATTCTCTTGTGTAGGAAATTCGAGTAGTTTCACTGGGTATTTACTCCAAAAGAGTCAGTACTGAGCGTCTAGAAGAGCTCAGAACGAAAAAACACGTCAAATTAGGTAAAATGTGAAGGTTTTTCTCAAAAGTTTCTTCGACTGTAATGGCGTGGTGCATTGTAGATTGTAATCAGACGCACAAACAAAACATTCCCATCATATTTTTATAAATATTTGTTTAAATAAATCAAATCGATACCAATGTCGGGAGGAGATGTTAATATAAAATTATCGCGTCTTCTATTAATGGCACACAAATTTAATAATTTCTATTTAAATGGTAAGTTGCGTATTATTTAATAGCAAAGTTACTATCAGTTAAAAAAAAAAATTTGCATTTATTATTGATTTTAAGCTAAATTGCTATACAAAATGGGTGTGTGCAACATACATATGTACGTAAAATCACAACGTTAGCGTGTGTACACAAGGTCCTGTTAAAGGAATAATAGAAAAAAGTTGTACATACATTTTGATTAACGTAGCTAGATCACAAACACGGCGGGATGAAACGGATTTTTTAATAGACTAGAATTGAACTGATATGAGATGAGTATTTCCAAATTATAGTCAACGATGAGTCAGATTAATCCGTGTGTATTTGATTAGCAAACACCGAGGAACAAATCTAGTTTACTAACGCAGCTTCAAATAAAATAAAAAGTAGATAGGGTGATAGAAAATTGAAAAATAATAAGAAAATGTTAAATGACAATATTGGCGGAAACGCTTAGTTTCCGAGTTAAGGACCGAAGACGTTTTCATACAGCTGCGTTGGTAAACTATGTAAATTCAAGCCGTACATACAAATTTTGCGATAGCTATTTTATATCCGTACATACAAGGCAGCTTTATATTATTGTTTGCAGTTTATAGCAGAATGGTACATACTGTCTTTTATAGAGTTATAGAAATTTGAAATGGAATAAAAAATACAATTGTTTAAGTGAGCACGCGTTTCTTGTCAACGTCAATTGTGAATAACAAAAAATTTTTCAAAGGAAGTTTTAATTGTAAAACGTCAAAAAGCAAATAACATAAATAAACAAATAAAGGAATAAAAGAATTTTTGTAAATATGGGCAAAGAACATACTGATCTGTATTCGTTTTTAAAAGATTTCATGGCTGGTGGTGTATCTGCAGCTGTTGCAAAAACGGCTGTTGCCCCTATAGAGCGAGTAAAGCTGCTTTTGCAAGTCCAGCATGTATCGACTCAGCTAAGCGAAGCTCAACGCTATAAAGGGATTATTGACTGCTTTATCCATTTACCAAAAGAACAGGGAGTTCTTTCGTTCTGGCGTGGAAATTTGGCTAACGTTATGCAATATTTTCCAGCACAAGCAGTAAATTTTGCGGTTAAAGATAGATACAAACAATTATTTTTCAAAGGTATTGATAAGAATGAACATTTCTGGACATATTTTATTGGCAATTTAGCATCTGGTGGTGCCGCCGGTACTACATCCCAATTTTTTGTTTATCCATTAGATTTTGCTCGGACTCGGCTCGCTGCAGACGTTGGCAAACGGGCAGATGAACGTCAATTCAAGGGTGTGGGCGATTGCATACGAAAAATTTATAGGAGTGATGGACTTAAGGGGTTATATCGCGGCTTTGGTTTATCAGCGCCAGGTATGGTGATCTATACTGCTACTTATTTTGGTTTTTACGATACCTGCCGCGACTTTCTCGCAAATCCGAAGACTACGCCTTTTTACATAAGTTGGGCCATAGCTCAAGTGGTAACAACTTCTGCTGGAATAATAACATACCCATTTGATACGGTCCGTCGTAGAATGATGATGCAATCGGGTTTGCCAAAAGAAAAAATAGTTTATAAGAACACGGCACACTGTTGGGCAGTTATCTTAAAGACTGAAGGCTTAAAAGCATTTTTCAAAGGAGGTCTGACAAATGTAATTCGTAGTGTTGGGGGCGCTTTGGTTTTAGCTTTCTATGATGAGATCCAAAAGTACTTGATTTAATACTTTGTTTTGTTAAAAATATTTTTTTTTAAATAATTTTTCTTGGCATATGGCCGCTATAGCTGGTTCGGACGTAGTCTAATCTGGGGGTTCAATTTTCGATGACATTTGTAGCCGGCAAAAACGAGGCGAATGTCCTTCAAATGATCAATTTGAACTTTCCTTTTTTTGATTTGGAAAGCCATTAAAGAATAATTTCATACAAAATCCCAATTATTCGACTTTTTCGGAGGGATTTTCAAAAAATTTCTTCCGAAAAGACCTTCTCCTCAAAAATACGAACAACTGACTACAAATTTTACAGAAATCGTCCCAGCCATTCTATATATACATATATATTTATTAGATTTAAAAATAAATTGATAAACCTAATACTAATTGTCTGGAGCACTGGCTACATAGGCCATCGGCTCTAGGTGTTAAAATATATGTATGTAAATCTATATATACAGTATATAATACATTTGTTTTAGATGATGGTTCCAGTACGAATTATAAAATAATATATCTTCTTTATATTCTCTTGTGTAGGAAATTCGAGTAGTTTCACTGGGTATTTACTCCAAAAGAGTCAGTACTGAGCGTCTAGAAGAGCTCAGAACGAAAAAACACGTCAAATTAGGTAAAATGTGAAGGTTTTTCTCAAAAGTTTCTTCGACTGTAATGGCGTGGTGCATTGTAGATTGTAATCAGACGCACAAACAAAACATTCCCATCATATTTTTATAAATATTTGTTTAAATAAATCAAATCGATACCAATGTCGGGAGGAGATGTTAATATAAAATTATCGCGTCTTCTATTAATGGCACACAAATTTAATAATTTCTATTTAAATGGTAAGTTGCGTATTATTTAATAGCAAAGTTACTATCAGTTAAAAAAAAAAATTTGCATTTATTATTGATTTTAAGCTAAATTGCTATACAAAATGGGTGTGTGCAACATACATATGTACGTAAAATCACAACGTTAGCGTGTGTACACAAGGTCCTGTTAAAGGAATAATAGAAAAAAGTTGTACATACATTTTGATTAACGTAGCTAGATCACAAACACGGCGGGATGAAACGGATTTTTTAATAGACTAGAATTGAACTGATATGAGATGAGTATTTCCAAATTATAGTCAACGATGAGTCAGATTAATCCGTGTGTATTTGATTAGCAAACACCGAGGAACAAATCTAGTTTACTAACGCAGCTTCAAATAAAATAAAAAGTAGATAGGGTGATAGAAAATTGAAAAATAATAAGAAAATGTTAAATGACAATATTGGCGGAAACGCTTAGTTTCCGAGTTAAGGACCGAAGACGTTTTCATACAGCTGCGTTGGTAAACTATGTAAATTCAAGCCGTACATACAAATTTTGCGATAGCTATTTTATATCCGTACATACAAGGCAGCTTTATATTATTGTTTGCAGTTTATAGCAGAATGGTACATACTGTCTTTTATAGAGTTATAGAAATTTGAAATGGAATAAAAAATACAATTGTTTAAGTGAGCACGCGTTTCTTGTCAACGTCAATTGTGAATAACAAAAAATTTTTCAAAGGAAGTTTTAATTGTAAAACGTCAAAAAGCAAATAACATAAATAAACAAATAAAGGAATAAAAGAATTTTTGTAAATATGGGCAAAGAACATACTGATCTGTATTCGTTTTTAAAAGATTTCATGGCTGGTGGTGTATCTGCAGCTGTTGCAAAAACGGCTGTTGCCCCTCTAGAGCGAGTAAAGCTGCTTTTGCAAGTCCAGCATGTATCGACTCAGCTAAGCGAAGCTCAACGCTATAAAGGGATTATTGACTGCTTTATCCATTTACCAAAAGAACAGGGAGTTCTTTCGTTCTGGCGTGGAAATTTGGCTAACGTTATGCAATATTTTCCAGCACAAGCAGTAAATTTTGCGGTTAAAGATAGATACAAACAATTATTTTTCAAAGGTATTGATAAGAATGAACATTTCTGGACATATTTTATTGGCAATTTAGCATCTGGTGGTGCCGCCGGTACTACATCCCAATTTTTTGTTTATCCATTAGATTTTGCTCGGACTCGGCTCGCTGCAGACGTTGGCAAAGGGGCAGATGAACGTCAATTCAAGGGTGTGGGCGATTGCATACGAAAAATTTATAGGAGTGATGGACTTAAGGGGTTATATCGCGGCTTTGGTTTATCAGCGCCAGGTATGGTGATCTATACTGCTACTTATTTTGGTTTTTACGATACCTGCCGCGACTTTCTCGCAAATCCGAAGACTACGCCTTTTTACATAAGTTGGGCCATAGCTCAAGTGGTAACAACTTCTGCTGGAATAATAACATACCCATTTGATACGGTCCGTCGTAGAATGATGATGCAATCGGGTTTGCCAAAAGAAAAAATAGTTTATAAGAACACGGCACACTGTTGGGCAGTTATCTTAAAGACTGAAGGCTTAAAAGCATTTTTCAAAGGAGGTCTGACAAATGTAATTCGTAGTGTTGGGGGCGCTTTGGTTTTAGCTTTCTATGATGAGATCCAAAAGTACTTGATTTAATACTTTGTTTTGTTAAAAATATTTTTTTTTTTAATAATTTTTCTTGGCATATGGCCGCTATAGCTGGTTCGGACGTAGTCTAATCTGGGGGTTCAATTTTCGATGACATTTGTAGCCGGCAAAAACGAGGCGAATGTCCTTCAAATGATCAATTTGAACTTTCCTTTTTTTGATTTGGAAAGCCATTAAAGAATAATTTCATACAAAATCCCAATTATTCGACTTTTTCGGAGGGATTTTCAAAAAATTTCTTCCGAAAAGACCTTCTCCTCAAAAATACGAACAACTGACTACAAATTTTACAGAAATCGTCCCAGCCATTCTATATATACATATATATTTATTAGATTTAAAAATAAATTGATAAACCTAATACTAATTGTCTGGAGCACTGGCTACATAGGCCATCGGCTCTAGGTGTTAAAATATATGTATGTAAATCTATATATACAGTATATAATACATTTGTTTTAGATGATGGTTCCAGTATGAATTATAAAATAATATATCTTCTTTATATTCTCTTGTGTAGGAAATTCGAGTAGTTTCACTGGGTATTTACTCCAAAAGAGTCAGTACTGAGCGTCTAGAAGAGCTCAGAACGAAAAAACACGTCAAATTAGGTAAAATGTGAAGGTTTTTCTCAAAAGTTTCTTCGACTGTAATGGCGTGGTGCATTGTAGATTGTAATCAGACGCACAAACAAAACATTCCCATCATATTTTTATAAATATTTGTTTAAATAAATCAAATCGATACCAATGTCGGGAGGAGATGTTAATATAAAATTATCGCGTCTTCTATTAATGGCACACAAATTTAATAATTTCTATTTAAATGGTAAGTTGCGTATTATTTAATAGCAAAGTTACTATCAGTTAAAAAAAAAATTTGCATTTATTATTGATTTTAAGCTAAATTGCTATACAAAATGAGTGTGTGCAACATACATATGTACGTAAAATCACAACGTTAGCGTGTGTACACAAGGTCCTGTTAAAGGAATAATAGAAAAAAGTTGTACATACATTTTGATTAACGTAGCTAGATCACAAACACGGCGGGATGAAACGGATTTTTTAATAGACTAGAATTGAACTGATATGAGATGAGTATTTCCAAATTATAGTCAACGATGAGTCAGATTAATCCGTGTGCATTTGATTAGCAAACACCGAGGAACAAATCTAGTTTACTAACGCAGCTTCAAATAAAATAAAAAGTAGATAGGGTGATAGAAAATTGAAAAATAATAAGAAAATGTTAAATGACAATATTGGCGGAAACGCTTAGTTTCCGAGTTAAGGACCGAAGACGTTTTCATACAGCTGCGTTGGTAAACTATGTAAATTCAAGCCGTACATACAAATTTTGCGATAGCTATTTTATATCCGTACATACAAGGCAGCTTTATATTATTGTTTGCAGTTTATAGCAGAATGGTACATACTGTCTTTTATAGAGTTATAGAAATTTGAAATGGAATAAAAAATACAATTGTTTAAGTGAGCACGCGTTTCTTGTCAACGTCAATTGTGAATAACAAAAAATTTTTCAAAGGAAGTTTTAATTGTAAAACGTCAAAAAGCAAATAACATAAATAAACAAATAAAGGAATAAAAGAATTTTTGTAAATATGGGCAAAGAACATACTGATCTGTATTCGTTTTTAAAAGATTTCATGGCTGGTGGTGTATCTGCAGCTGTTGCAAAAACGGCTGTTGCCCCTATAGAGCGAGTAAAGCTGCTTTTGCAAGTCCAGCATGTATCGACTCAGCTAAGCGAAGCTCAACGCTATAAAGGGATTATTGACTGCTTTATCCATTTACCAAAAGAACAGGGAGTTCTTTCGTTCTGGCGTGGAAATTTGGCTAACGTTATGCAATATTTTCCAGCACAAGCAGTAAATTTTGCGGTTAAAGATAGATACAAACAATTATTTTTCAAAGGTATTGATAAGAATGAACATTTCTGGACATATTTTATTGGCAATTTAGCATCTGGTGGTGCCGCCGGTACTACATCCCAATTTTTTGTTTATCCATTAGATTTTGCTCGGACTCGGCTCGCTGCAGACGTTGGCAAAGGGGCAGATGAACGTCAATTCAAGGGTGTGGGCGATTGCATACGAAAAATTTATAGGAGTGATGGACTTAAGGGGTTATATCGCGGCTTTGGTTTATCAGCGCCAGGTATGGTGATCTATACTGCTACTTATTTTGGTTTTTACGATACCTGCCGCGACTTTCTCGCAAATCCGAAGACTACGCCTTTTTACATAAGTTGGGCCATAGCTCAAGTGGTAACAACTTCTGCTGGAATAATAACATACCCATTTGATACGGTCCGTCGTAGAATGATGATGCAATCGGGTTTGCCAAAAGAAAAAATAGTTTATAAGAACACGGCACACTGTTGGGCAGTTATCTTAAAGACTGAAGGCTTAAAAGCATTTTTCAAAGGAGGTCTGACAAATGTAATTCGTAGTGTTGGGGGCGCTTTGGTTTTAGCTTTCTATGATGAGATCCAAAAGTACTTGATTTAATACTTTGTTTTGTTAAAAATATTTTTTTTTTTAATAATTTTTCTTGGCATATGGCCGCTATAGCTGGTTCGGACGTAGTCTAATCTGGGGGTTCAATTTTCGATGACATTTGTAGCCGGCAAAAACGAGGCGAATGTCCTTCAAATGATCAATTTGAACTTTCCTTTTTTTGATTTGGAAAGCCATTAAAGAATAATTTCATACAAAATCCCAATTATTCGACTTTTTCGGAGGGATTTTCAAAAAATTTCTTCCGAAAAGACCTTCTCCTCAAAAATACGAACAACTGACTACAAATTTTACAGAAATCGTCCCAGCCATTCTATATATACATATATATTTATTAGATTTAAAAATAAATTGATAAACCTAATACTAATTGTCTGGAGCACTGGCTACATAGGCCATCGGCTCTAGGTGTTAAAATATATGTATGTAAATCTATATATACAGTATATAATACATTTGTTTTAGATGATGGTTCCAGTATGAATTATAAAATAATATATCTTCTTTATATTCTCTTGTGTAGGAAATTCGAGTAGTTTCACTGGGTATTTACTCCAAAAGAGTCAGTACTGAGCGTCTAGAAGAGCTCAGAACGAAAAAACACGTCAAATTAGGTAAAATGTGAAGGTTTTTCTCAAAAGTTTCTTCGACTGTAATGGCGTGGTGCATTGTAGATTGTAATCAGACGCACAAACAAAACATTCCCATCATATTTTTATAAATATTTGTTTAAATAAATCAAATCGATACCAATGTCGGGAGGAGATGTTAATATAAAATTATCGCGTCTTCTATTAATGGCACACAAATTTAATAATTTCTATTTAAATGGTAAGTTGCGTATTATTTAATAGCAAAGTTACTATCAGTTAAAAAAAAAATTTGCATTTATTATTGATTTTAAGCTAAATTGCTATACAAAATGAGTGTGTGCAACATACATATGTACGTAAAATCACAACGTTAGCGTGTGTACACAAGGTCCTGTTAAAGGAATAATAGAAAAAAGTTGTACATACATTTTGATTAACGTAGCTAGATCACAAACACGGCGGGATGAAACGGATTTTTTAATAGACTAGAATTGAACTGATATGAGATGAGTATTTCCAAATTATAGTCAACGATGAGTCAGATTAATCCGTGTGCATTTGATTAGCAAACACCGAGGAACAAATCTAGTTTACTAACGCAGCTTCAAATAAAATAAAAAGTAGATAGGGTGATAGAAAATTGAAAAATAATAAGAAAATGTTAAATGACAATATTGGCGGAAACGCTTAGTTTCCGAGTTAAGGACCGAAGACGTTTTCATACAGCTGCGTTGGTAAACTATGTAAATTCAAGCCGTACATACAAATTTTGCGATAGCTATTTTATATCCGTACATACAAGGCAGCTTTATATTATTGTTTGCAGTTTATAGCAGAATGGTACATACTGTCTTTTATAGAGTTATAGAAATTTGAAATGGAATAAAAAATACAATTGTTTAAGTGAGCACGCGTTTCTTGTCAACGTCAATTGTGAATAACAAAAAATTTTTCAAAGGAAGTTTTAATTGTAAAACGTCAAAAAGCAAATAACATAAATAAACAAATAAAGGAATAAAAGAATTTTTGTAAATATGGGCAAAGAACATACTGATCTGTATTCGTTTTTAAAAGATTTCATGGCTGGTGGTGTATCTGCAGCTGTTGCAAAAACGGCTGTTGCCCCTATAGAGCGAGTAAAGCTGCTTTTGCAAGTCCAGCATGTATCGACTCAGCTAAGCGAAGCTCAACGCTATAAAGGGATTATTGACTGCTTTATCCATTTACCAAAAGAACAGGGAGTTCTTTCGTTCTGGCGTGGAAATTTGGCTAACGTTATGCAATATTTTCCAGCACAAGCAGTAAATTTTGCGGTTAAAGATAGATACAAACAATTATTTTTCAAAGGTATTGATAAGAATGAACATTTCTGGACATATTTTATTGGCAATTTAGCATCTGGTGGTGCCGCCGGTACTACATCCCAATTTTTTGTTTATCCATTAGATTTTGCTCGGACTCGGCTCGCTGCAGACGTTGGCAAAGGGGCAGATGAACGTCAATTCAAGGGTGTGGGCGATTGCATACGAAAAATTTATAGGAGTGATGGACTTAAGGGGTTATATCGCGGCTTTGGTTTATCAGCGCCAGGTATGGTGATCTATACTGCTACTTATTTTGGTTTTTACGATACCTGCCGCGACTTTCTCGCAAATCCGAAGACTACGCCTTTTTACATAAGTTGGGCCATAGCTCAAGTGGTAACAACTTCTGCTGGAATAATAACATACCCATTTGATACGGTCCGTCGTAGAATGATGATGCAATCGGGTTTGCCAAAAGAAAAAATAGTTTATAAGAACACGGCACACTGTTGGGCAGTTATCTTAAAGACTGAAGGCTTAAAAGCATTTTTCAAAGGAGGTCTGACAAATGTAATTCGTAGTGTTGGGGGCGCTTTGGTTTTAGCTTTCTATGATGAGATCCAAAAGTACTTGATTTAATACTTTGTTTTGTTAAAAATATTTTTTTTTTTAATAATTTTTCTTGGCATATGGCCGCTATAGCTGGTTCGGACGTAGTCTAATCTGGGGGTTCAATTTTCGATGACATTTGTAGCCGGCAAAAACGAGGCGAATGTCCTTCAAATGATCAATTTGAACTTTCCTTTTTTTGATTTGGAAAGCCATTAAAGAATAATTTCATACAAAATCCCAATTATTCGACTTTTTCGGAGGGATTTTCAAAAAATTTCTTCCGAAAAGACCTTCTCCTCAAAAATACGAACAACTGACTACAAATTTTACAGAAATCGTCCCAGCCATTCTATATATACATATATATTTATTAGATTTAAAAATAAATTGATAAACCTAATACTAATTGTCTGGAGCACTGGCTACATAGGCCATCGGCTCTAGGTGTTAAAATATATGTATGTAAATCTATATATACAGTATATAATACATTTGTTTTAGATGATGGTTCCAGTATGAATTATAAAATAATATATCTTCTTTATATTCTCTTGTGTAGGAAATTCGAGTAGTTTCACTGGGTATTTACTCCAAAAGAGTCAGTACTGAGCGTCTAGAAGAGCTCAGAACGAAAAAACACGTCAAATTAGGTAAAATGTGAAGGTTTTTCTCAAAAGTTTCTTCGACTGTAATGGCGTGGTGCATTGTAGATTGTAATCAGACGCACAAACAAAACATTCCCATCATATTTTTATAAATATTTGTTTAAATAAATCAAATCGATACCAATGTCGGGAGGAGATGTTAATATAAAATTATCGCGTCTTCTATTAATGGCACACAAATTTAATAATTTCTATTTAAATGGTAAGTTGCGTATTATTTAATAGCAAAGTTACTATCAGTTAAAAAAAAAAATTTGCATTTATTATTGATTTTAAGCTAAATTGCTATACAAAATGGGTGTGTGCAACATACATATGTACGTAAAATCACAACGTTAGCGTGTGTACACAAGGTCCTGTTAAAGGAATAATAGAAAAAAGTTGTACATACATTTTGATTAACGTAGCTAGATCACAAACACGGCGGGATGAAACGGATTTTTTAATAGACTAGAATTGAACTGATATGAGATGAGTATTTCCAAATTATAGTCAACGATGAGTCAGATTAATCCGTGTGCATTTGATTAGCAAACACCGAGGAACAAATCTAGTTTACTAACGCAGCTTCAAATAAAATAAAAAGTAGATAGGGTGATAGAAAATTGAAAAATAATAAGAAAATGTTAAATGACAATATTGGCGGAAACGCTTAGTTTCCGAGTTAAGGACCGAAGACGTTTTCATACAGCTGCGTTGGTAAACTATGTAAATTCAAGCCGTACATACAAATTTTGCGATAGCTATTTTATATCCGTACATACAAGGCAGCTTTATATTATTGTTTGCAGTTTATAGCAGAATGGTACATACTGTCTTTTATAGAGTTATAGAAATTTGAAATGGAATAAAAAATACAATTGTTTAAGTGAGCACGCGTTTCTTGTCAACGTCAATTGTGAATAACAAAAAATTTTTCAAAGGAAGTTTTAATTGTAAAACGTCAAAAAGCAAATAACATAAATAAACAAATAAAGGAATAAAAGAATTTTTGTAAATATGGGCAAAGAACATACTGATCTGTATTCGTTTTTAAAAGATTTCATGGCTGGTGGTGTATCTGCAGCTGTTGCAAAAACGGCTGTTGCCCCTATAGAGCGAGTAAAGCTGCTTTTGCAAGTCCAGCATGTATCGACTCAGCTAAGCGAAGCTCAACGCTATAAAGGGATTATTGACTGCTTTATCCATTTACCAAAAGAACAGGGAGTTCTTTCGTTCTGGCGTGGAAATTTGGCTAACGTTATGCAATATTTTCCAGCACAAGCAGTAAATTTTGCGGTTAAAGATAGATACAAACAATTATTTTTCAAAGGTATTGATAAGAATGAACATTTCTGGACATATTTTATTGGCAATTTAGCATCTGGTGGTGCCGCCGGTACTACATCCCAATTTTTTGTTTATCCATTAGATTTTGCTCGGACTCGGCTCGCTGCAGACGTTGGCAAAGGGGCAGATGAACGTCAATTCAAGGGTGTGGGCGATTGCATACGAAAAATTTATAGGAGTGATGGACTTAAGGGGTTATATCGCGGCTTTGGTTTATCAGCACCAGGTATGGTGATCTATACTGCTACTTATTTTGGTTTTTACGATACCTGCCGCGACTTTCTCGCAAATCCGAAGACTACGCCTTTTTACATAAGTTGGGCCATAGCTCAAGTGGTAACAACTTCTGCTGGAATAATAACATACCCATTTGATACGGTCCGTCGTAGAATGATGATGCAATCGGGTTTGCCAAAAGAAAAAATAGTTTATAAGAACACGGCACACTGTTGGGCAGTTATCTTAAAGACTGAAGGCTTAAAAGCATTTTTCAAAGGAGGTCTGACAAATGTAATTCGTAGTGTTGGGGGCGCTTTGGTTTTAGCTTTCTATGATGAGATCCAAAAGTACTTGATTTAATACTTTGTTTTGTTAAAAATATTTTTTTTTTTAATAATTTTTCTTGGCATATGGCCGCTATAGCTGGTTCGGACGTAGTCTAATCTGGGGGTTCAATTTTCGATGACATTTGTAGCCGGCAAAAACGAGGCGAATGTCCTTCAAATGATCAATTTGAACTTTCCTTTTTTTGATTTGGAAAGCCATTAAAGAATAATTTCATACAAAATCCCAATTATTCGACTTTTTCGGAGGGATTTTCAAAAAATTTCTTCCGAAAAGACCTTCTCCTCAAAAATACGAACAACTGACTACAAATTTTACAGAAATCGTCCCAGCCATTCTATATATACATATATATTTATTAGATTTAAAAATAAATTGATAAACCTAATACTAATTGTCTGGAGCACTGGCTACATAGGCCATCGGCTCTAGGTGTTAAAATATATGTATGTAAATCTATATATACAGTATATAATAAATACATTTGTTTTAGATGATGGTTCCAGTATGAATTATAAAATAATATATCTTCTTTATATTCTCTTGTGTAGGAAATTCGAGTAGTTTCACTGGGTATTTACTCCAAAAGAGTCAGTACTGAGCGTCTAGAAGAGCTCAGAACGAAAAAACACGTCAAATTAGGTAAAATGTGAAGGTTTTTCTCAAAAGTTTCTTCGACTGTAATGGCGTGGTGCATTGTAGATTGTAATCAGACGCACAAACAAAACATTCCCATCATATTTTTATAAATATTTGTTTAAATAAATCAAATCGATACCAATGTCGGGAGGAGATGTTAATATAAAATTATCGCGTCTTCTATTAATGGCACACAAATTTAATAATTTCTATTTAAATGGTAAGTTGCGTATTATTTAATAGCAAAGTTACTATCAGTTAAAAAAAAAAATTTGCATTTATTATTGATTTTAAGCTAAATTGCTATACAAAATGGGTGTGTGCAACATACATATGTACGTAAAATCACAACGTTAGCGTGTGTACACAAGGTCCTGTTAAAGGAATAATAGAAAAAAGTTGTACATACATTTTGATTAACGTAGCTAGATCACAAACACGGCGGGATGAAACGGATTTTTTAATAGACTAGAATTGAACTGATATGAGATGAGTATTTCCAAATTATAGTCAACGATGAGTCAGATTAATCCGTGTGCATTTGATTAGCAAACACCGAGGAACAAATCTAGTTTACTAACGCAGCTTCAAATAAAATAAAAAGTAGATAGGGTGATAGAAAATTGAAAAATAATAAGAAAATGTTAAATGACAATATTGGCGGAAACGCTTAGTTTCCGAGTTAAGGACCGAAGACGTTTTCATACAGCTGCGTTGGTAAACTATGTAAATTCAAGCCGTACATACAAATTTTGCGATAGCTATTTTATATCCGTACATACAAGGCAGCTTTATATTATTGTTTGCAGTTTATAGCAGAATGGTACATACTGTCTTTTATAGAGTTATAGAAATTTGAAATGGAAGAAAAAATACAATTGTTTAAGTGAGCACGCGTTTCTTGTCAACGTCAATTGTGAATAACAAAAAATTTTTCAAAGGAAGTTTTAATTGTAAAACGTCAAAAAGCAAATAACATAAATAAACAAATAAAGGAATAAAAGAATTTTTGTAAATATGGGCAAAGAACATACTGATCTGTATTCGTTTTTAAAAGATTTCATGGCTGGTGGTGTATCTGCAGCTGTTGCAAAAACGGCTGTTGCCCCTATAGAGCGAGTAAAGCTGCTTTTGCAAGTCCAGCATGTATCGACTCAGCTAAGCGAAGCTCAACGCTATAAAGGGATTATTGACTGCTTTATCCATTTACCAAAAGAACAGGGAGTTCTTTCGTTCTGGCGTGGAAATTTGGCTAACGTTATGCAATATTTTCCAGCACAAGCAGTAAATTTTGCGGTTAAAGATAGATACAAACAATTATTTTTCAAAGGTATTGATAAGAATGAACATTTCTGGACATATTTTATTGGCAATTTAGCATCTGGTGGTGCCGCCGGTACTACATCCCAATTTTTTGTTTATCCATTAGATTTTGCTCGGACTCGGCTCGCTGCAGACGTTGGCAAAGGGGCAGATGAACGTCAATTCAAGGGTGTGGGCGATTGCATACGAAAAATTTATAGGAGTGATGGACTTAAGGGGTTATATCGCGGCTTTGGTTTATCAGCGCCAGGTATGGTGATCTATACTGCTACTTATTTTGGTTTTTACGATACCTGCCGCGACTTTCTCGCAAATCCGAAGACTACGCCTTTTTACATAAGTTGGGCCATAGCTCAAGTGGTAACAACTTCTGCTGGAATAATAACATACCCATTTGATACGGTCCGTCGTAGAATGATGATGCAATCGGGTTTGCCAAAAGAAAAAATAGTTTATAAGAACACGGCACACTGTTGGGCAGTTATCTTAAAGACTGAAGGCTTAAAAGCATTTTTCAAAGGAGGTCTGACAAATGTAATTCGTAGTGTTGGGGGCGCTTTGGTTTTAGCTTTCTATGATGAGATCCAAAAGTACTTGATTTAATACTTTGTTTTGTTAAAAATATTTTTTTTTTTAATAATTTTTCTTGGCATATGGCCGCTATAGCTGGTTCGGACGTAGTCTAATCTGGGGGTTCAATTTTCGATGACATTTGTAGCCGGCAAAAACGAGGCGAATGTCCTTCAAATGATCAATTTGAACTTTCCTTTTTTTGATTTGGAAAGCCATTAAAGAATAATTTCATACAAAATCCCAATTATTCGACTTTTTCGGAGGGATTTTCAAAAAATTTCTTCCGAAAAGACCTTCTCCTCAAAAATACGAACAACTGACTACAAATTTTACAGAAATCGTCCCAGCCATTCTATATATACATATATATTTATTAGATTTAAAAATAAATTGATAAACCTAATACTAATTGTCTGGAGCACTGGCTACATAGGCCATCGGCTCTAGGTGTTAAAATATATGTATGTAAATCTATATATACAGTATATAATAAATACATTTGTTTTAGATGATGGTTCCAGTATGAATTATAAAATAATATATCTTCTTTATATTCTCTTGTGTAGGAAATTCGAGTAGTTTCACTGGGTATTTACTCCAAAAGAGTCAGTACTGAGCGTCTAGAAGAGCTCAGAACGAAAAAACACGTCAAATTAGGTAAAATGTGAAGGTTTTTCTCAAAAGTTTCTTCGACTGTAATGGCGTGGTGCATTGTAGATTGTAATCAGACGCACAAACAAAACATTCCCATCATATTTTTATAAATATTTGTTTAAATAAATCAAATCGATACCAATGTCGGGAGGAGATGTTAATATAAAATTATCGCGTCTTCTATTAATGGCACACAAATTTAATAATTTCTATTTAAATGGTAAGTTGCGTATTATTTAATAGCAAAGTTACTATCAGTTAAAAAAAAAAAAATTGCATTTATTATTGATTTTAAGCTAAATTGCTATACAAAATGGGTGTGTGCAACATACATATGTACGTAAAATCACAACGTTAGCGTGTGTACACAAGGTCCTGTTAAAGGAATAATAGAAAAAAGTTGTACATACATTTTGATTAACGTAGCTAGATCACAAACACGGCGGGATGAAACGGATTTTTTAATAGACTAGAATTGAACTGATATGAGATGAGTATTTCCAAATTATAGTCAACGATGAGTCAGATTAATCCGTGTGCATTTGATTAGCAAACACCGAGGAACAAATCTAGTTTACTAACGCAGCTTCAAATAAAATAAAAAGTAGATAGGGTGATAGAAAATTGAAAAATAATAAGAAAATGTTAAATGACAATATTGGCGGAAACGCTTAGTTTCCGAGTTAAGGACCGAAGACGTTTTCATACAGCTGCGTTGGTAAACTATGTAAATTCAAGCCGTACATACAAATTTTGCGATAGCTATTTTATATCCGTACATACAAGGCAGCTTTATATTATTGTTTGCAGTTTATAGCAGAATGGTACATACTGTCTTTTATAGAGTTATAGAAATTTGAAATGGAATAAAAAATACAATTGTTTAAGTGAGCACGCGTTTCTTGTCAACGTCAATTGTGAATAACAAAATATTTTTCAAAGGAAGTTTTAATTGTAAAACGTCAAAAAGCAAATAACATAAATAAACAAATAAAGGAATAAAAGAATTTTTGTAAATATGGGCAAAGAACATACTGATCTGTATTCGTTTTTAAAAGATTTCATGGCTGGTGGTGTATCTGCAGCTGTTGCAAAAACGGCTGTTGCCCCCATAGAGCGAGTAAAGCTGCTTTTGCAAGTCCAGCATGTATCGACTCAGCTAAGCGAAGCTCAACGCTATAAAGGGATTATTGACTGCTTTATCCATTTACCAAAAGAACAGGGAGTTCTTTCGTTCTGGCGTGGAAATTTGGCTAACGTTATGCAATATTTTCCAGCACAAGCAGTAAATTTTGCGGTTAAAGATAGATACAAACAATTATTTTTCAAAGGTATTGATAAGAATGAACATTTCTGGACATATTTTATTGGCAATTTAGCATCTGGTGGTGCCGCCGGTACTACATCCCAATTTTTTGTTTATCCATTAGATTTTGCTCGGACTCGGCTCGCTGCAGACGTTGGCAAAGGGGCAGATGAACGTCAATTCAAGGGTGTGGGCGATTGCATACGAAAAATTTATAGGAGTGATGGACTTAAGGGGTTATATCGCGGCTTTGGTTTATCAGCGCCAGGTATGGTGATCTATACTGCTACTTATTTTGGTTTTTACGATACCTGCCGCGACTTTCTCGCAAATCCGAAGACTACGCCTTTTTACATAAGTTGGGCCATAGCTCAAGTGGTAACAACTTCTGCTGGAATAATAACATACCCATTTGATACGGTCCGTCGTAGAATGATGATGCAATCGGGTTTGCCAAAAGAAAAAATAGTTTATAAGAACACGGCACACTGTTGGGCAGTTATCTTAAAGACTGAAGGCTTAAAAGCATTTTTCAAAGGAGGTCTGACAAATGTAATTCGTAGTGTTGGGGGCGCTTTGGTTTTAGCTTTCTATGATGAGATCCAAAAGTACTTGATTTAATACTTTGTTTTGTTAAAAATATTTTTTTTTTTAATAATTTTTCTTGGCATATGGCCGCTATAGCTGGTTCGGACGTAGTCTAATCTGGGGGTTCAATTTTCGATGACATTTGTAGCCGGCAAAAACGAGGCGAATGTCCTTCAAATGATCAATTTGAACTTTCCTTTTTTTGATTTGGAAAGCCATTAAAGAATAATTTCATACAAAATCCCAATTATTCGACTTTTTCGGAGGGATTTTCAAAAAATTTCTTCCGAAAAGACCTTCTCCTCAAAAATACGAACAACTGACTACAAATTTTACAGAAATCGTCCCAGCCATTCTATATATACATATATATTTATTAGATTTAAAAATAAATTGATAAACCTAATACTAATTGTCTGGAGCACTGGCTACATAGGCCATCGGCTCTAGGTGTTAAAATATATGTATGTAAATCTATATATACAGTATATAATACATTTGTTTTAGATGATGGTTCCAGTATGAATTATAAAATAATATATCTTCTTTATATTCTCTTGTGTAGGAAATTCGAGTAGTTTCACTGGGTATTTACTCCAAAAGAGTCAGTACTGAGCGTCTAGAAGAGCTCAGAACGAAAAAACACGTCAAATTAGGTAAAATGTGAAGGTTTTTCTCAAAAGTTTCTTCGACTGTAATGGCGTGGTGCATTGTAGATTGTAATCAGACGCACAAACAAAACATTCCCATCATATTTTTATAAATATTTGTTTAAATAAATCAAATCGATACCAATGTCGGGAGGAGATGTTAATATAAAATTATCGCGTCTTCTATTAATGGCACACAAATTTAATAATTTCTATTTAAATGGTAAGTTGCGTATTATTTAATAGCAAAGTTACTATCAGTTAAAAAAAAAAATTTGCATTTATTATTGATTTTAAGCTAAATTGCTATACAAAATGGGTGTGTGCAACATACATATGTACGTAAAATCACAACGTTAGCGTGTGTACACAAGGTCCTGTTAAAGGAATAATAGAAAAAAGTTGTACATACATTTTGATTAACGTAGCTAGATCACAAACACGGCGGGATGAAACGGATTTTTTAATAGACTAGAATTGAACTGATATGAGATGAGTATTTCCAAATTATAGTCAACGATGAGTCAGATTAATCCGTGTGCATTTGATTAGCAAACACCGAGGAACAAATCTAGTTTACTAACGCAGCTTCAAATAAAATAAAAAGTAGATAGGGTGATAGAAAATTGAAAAATAATAAGAAAATGTTAAATGACAATATTGGCGGAAACGCTTAGTTTCCGAGTTAAGGACCGAAGACGTTTTCATACAGCTGCGTTGGTAAACTATGTAAATTCAAGCCGTACATACAAATTTTGCGATAGCTATTTTATATCCGTACATACAAGGCAGCTTTATATTATTGTTTGCAGTTTATAGCAGAATGGTACATACTGTCTTTTATAGAGTTATAGAAATTTGAAATGGAATAAAAAATACAATTGTTTAAGTGAGCACGCGTTTCTTGTCAACGTCAATTGTGAATAACAAAATATTTTTCAAAGGAAGTTTTAATTGTAAAACGTCAAAAAGCAAATAACATAAATAAACAAATAAAGGAATAAAAGAATTTTTGTAAATATGGGCAAAGAACATACTGATCTGTATTCGTTTTTAAAAGATTTCATGGCTGGTGGTGTATCTGCAGCTGTTGCAAAAACGGCTGTTGCCCCCATAGAGCGAGTAAAGCTGCTTTTGCAAGTCCAGCATGTATCGACTCAGCTAAGCGAAGCTCAACGCTATAAAGGGATTATTGACTGCTTTATCCATTTACCAAAAGAACAGGGAGTTCTTTCGTTCTGGCGTGGAAATTTGGCTAACGTTATGCAATATTTTCCAGCACAAGCAGTAAATTTTGCGGTTAAAGATAGATACAAACAATTATTTTTCAAAGGTATTGATAAGAATGAACATTTCTGGACATATTTTATTGGCAATTTAGCATCTGGTGGTGCCGCCGGTACTACATCCCAATTTTTTGTTTATCCATTAGATTTTGCTCGGACTCGGCTCGCTGCAGACGTTGGCAAAGGGGCAGATGAACGTCAATTCAAGGGTGTGGGCGATTGCATACGAAAAATTTATAGGAGTGATGGACTTAAGGGGTTATATCGCGGCTTTGGTTTATCAGCGCCAGGTATGGTGATCTATACTGCTACTTATTTTGGTTTTTACGATACCTGCCGCGACTTTCTCGCAAATCCGAAGACTACGCCTTTTTACATAAGTTGGGCCATAGCTCAAGTGGTAACAACTTCTGCTGGAATAATAACATACCCATTTGATACGGTCCGTCGTAGAATGATGATGCAATCGGGTTTGCCAAAAGAAAAAATAGTTTATAAGAACACGGCACACTGTTGGGCAGTTATCTTAAAGACTGAAGGCTTAAAAGCATTTTTCAAAGGAGGTCTGACAAATGTAATTCGTAGTGTTGGGGGCGCTTTGGTTTTAGCTTTCTATGATGAGATCCAAAAGTACTTGATTTAATACTTTGTTTTGTTAAAAATATTTTTTTTTTTAATAATTTTTCTTGGCATATGGCCGCTATAGCTGGTTCGGACGTAGTCTAATCTGGGGGTTCAATTTTCGATGACATTTGTAGCCGGCAAAAACGAGGCGAATGTCCTTCAAATGATCAATTTGAACTTTCCTTTTTTTGATTTGGAAAGCCATTAAAGAATAATTTCATACAAAATCCCAATTATTCGACTTTTTCGGAGGGATTTTCAAAAAATTTCTTCCGAAAAGACCTTCTCCTCAAAAATACGAACAACTGACTACAAATTTTACAGAAATCGTCCCAGCCATTCTATATATACATATATATTTATTAGATTTAAAAATAAATTGATAAACCTAATACTAATTGTCTGGAGCACTGGCTACATAGGCCATCGGCTCTAGGTGTTAAAATATATGTATGTAAATCTATATATACAGTATATAATACATTTGTTTTAGATGATGGTTCCAGTATGAATTATAAAATAATATATCTTCTTTATATTCTCTTGTGTAGGAAATTCGAGTAGTTTCACTGGGTATTTACTCCAAAAGAGTCAGTACTGAGCGTCTAGAAGAGCTCAGAACGAAAAAACACGTCAAATTAGGTAAAATGTGAAGGTTTTTCTCAAAAGTTTCTTCGACTGTAATGGCGTGGTGCATTGTAGATTGTAATCAGACGCACAAACAAAACATTCCCATCATATTTTTATAAATATTTGTTTAAATAAATCAAATCGATACCAATGTCGGGAGGAGATGTTAATATAAAATTATCGCGTCTTCTATTAATGGCACACAAATTTAATAATTTCTATTTAAATGGTAAGTTGCGTATTATTTAATAGCAAAGTTACTATCAGTTAAAAAAAAAAATTTGCATTTATTATTGATTTTAAGCTAAATTGCTATACAAAATGGGTGTGTGCAACATACATATGTACGTAAAATCACAACGTTAGCGTGTGTACACAAGGTCCTGTTAAAGGAATAATAGAAAAAAGTTGTACATACATTTTGATTAACGTAGCTAGATCACAAACACGGCGGGATGAAACGGATTTTTTAATAGACTAGAATTGAACTGATATGAGATGAGTATTTCCAAATTATAGTCAACGATGAGTCAGATTAATCCGTGTGCATTTGATTAGCAAACACCGAGGAACAAATCTAGTTTACTAACGCAGCTTCAAATAAAATAAAAAGTAGATAGGGTGATAGAAAATTGAAAAATAATAAGAAAATGTTAAATGACAATATTGGCGGAAACGCTTAGTTTCCGAATTAAGGACCGAAGACGTTTTCATACAGCTGCGTTGGTAAACTATGTAAATTCAAGCCGTACATACAAATTTTGCGATAGCTATTTTATATCCGTACATACAAGGCAGCTTTATATTATTGTTTGCAGTTTATAGCAGAATGGTACATACTGTCTTTTATAGAGTTATAGAAATTTGAAATGGAAGAAAAAATACAATTGTTTAAGTGAGCACGCGTTTCTTGTCAACGTCAATTGTGAATAACAAAAAATTTTTCAAAGGAAGTTTTAATTGTAAAACGTCAAAAAGCAAATAACATAAATAAACAAATAAAGGAATAAAAGAATTTTTGTAAATATGGGCAAAGAACATACTGATCTGTATTCGTTTTTAAAAGATTTCATGGCTGGTGGTGTATCTGCAGCTGTTGCAAAAACGGCTGTTGCCCCTATAGAGCGAGTAAAGCTGCTTTTGCAAGTCCAGCATGTATCGACTCAGCTAAGCGAAGCTCAACGCTATAAAGGGATTATTGACTGCTTTATCCATTTACCAAAAGAACAGGGAGTTCTTTCGTTCTGGCGTGGAAATTTGGCTAACGTTATGCAATATTTTCCAGCACAAGCAGTAAATTTTGCGGTTAAAGATAGATACAAACAATTATTTTTCAAAGGTATTGATAAGAATGAACATTTCTGGACATATTTTATTGGCAATTTAGCATCTGGTGGTGCCGCCGGTACTACATCCCAATTTTTTGTTTATCCATTAGATTTTGCTCGGACTCGGCTCGCTGCAGACGTTGGCAAAGGGGCAGATGAACGTCAATTCAAGGGTGTGGGCGATTGCATACGAAAAATTTATAGGAGTGATGGACTTAAGGGGTTATATCGCGGCTTTGGTTTATCAGCGCCAGGTATGGTGATCTATACTGCTACTTATTTTGGTTTTTACGATACCTGCCGCGACTTTCTCGCAAATCCGAAGACTACGCCTTTTTACATAAGTTGGGCCATAGCTCAAGTGGTAACAACTTCTGCTGGAATAATAACATACCCATTTGATACGGTCCGTCGTAGAATGATGATGCAATCGGGTTTGCCAAAAGAAAAAATAGTTTATAAGAACACGGCACACTGTTGGGCAGTTATCTTAAAGACTGAAGGCTTAAAAGCATTTTTCAAAGGAGGTCTGACAAATGTAATTCGTAGTGTTGGGGGCGCTTTGGTTTTAGCTTTCTATGATGAGATCCAAAAGTACTTGATTTAATACTTTGTTTTGTTAAAAATATTTTTTTTTTTAATAATTTTTCTTGGCATATGGCCGCTATAGCTGGTTCGGACGTAGTCTAATCTGGGGGTTCAATTTTCGATGACATTTGTAGCCGGCAAAAACGAGGCGAATGTCCTTCAAATGATCAATTTGAACTTTCCTTTTTTTGATTTGGAAAGCCATTAAAGAATAATTTCATACAAAATCCCAATTATTCGACTTTTTCGGAGGGATTTTCAAAAAATTTCTTCCGAAAAGACCTTCTCCTCAAAAATACGAACAACTGACTACAAATTTTACAGAAATCGTCCCAGCCATTCTATATATACATATATATTTATTAGATTTAAAAATAAATTGATAAACCTAATACTAATTGTCTGGAGCACTGGCTACATAGGCCATCGGCTCTAGGTGTTAAAATATATGTATGTAAATCTATATATACAGTATATAATACATTTGTTTTAGATGATGGTTCCAGTATGAATTATAAAATAATATATCTTCTTTATATTCTCTTGTGTAGGAAATTCGAGTAGTTTCACTGGGTATTTACTCCAAAAGAGTCAGTACTGAGCGTCTAGAAGAGCTCAGAACGAAAAAACACGTCAAATTAGGTAAAATGTGAAGGTTTTTCTCAAAAGTTTCTTCGACTGTAATGGCGTGGTGCATCATGAACTCTTACCACAAGGTCGTACGGTCAAAAAGGAATACTACCTTGATGTTATGCCCCGTTTGCGTGATGCAATTCGTCAGAAACGAACCGAATTGTGAAAAAAACAATCATGGATTTTGCACCATTATAACACACCAGCTCACACATTGACGCTTGTGCGATAGTTTTTGTCCAAAAACAAAACCGTTATCATCGGACTCGGCCCCGCTGACTTTTTCCTCTTTCCAAAACTGAAGACACCGATGTAAGGAAAGCATTTTGCTACGATTGGGGAGATTAAAGAAAAATCGAAATAGGAGCTGTTGGCGATACCAAAAAGCGCGCTTCAGCAGTGTTTCGGGCGAGGGTTGGAAAAAACGCTGGCATAAGTGATATAATATCTGGGAACTGAATCGGTTGTTGCCCAAATTAAAGCGTGTATGACTTTGTCAGTTTGATTAGTTTGACAGTTGTCGAATTGGTTGAAGAAAAATTAAAACGTTTTGATTTTTTCAAGTTGGCTAGTAAGTCTTTCAATTCGATTGTGTTGTGTGTGTTCGGGTCTCTGGATCAGGTCTCAAAATTTATATTTGTAGTGTTTTTGCAAAGAGAACGTTATATATTTTTAAAATTGTCTATAATTTCATTGAATTTAATAGTTGAATGAAAACCTTTCAATTCAGTTGAAAGACTCAATTCACAATTGGATTGAAACGTTTATGGGCCGCTTGAAGGAGAATACTTTAAAGGGAACAAGATAGTTATTGATAAATAAATACTTTTTTAAAAAATTTAAAATAACGGTTATATTCTTATCACCCCTCGTATGTATATGTGCTCTATATATTATATTGTTACGTGGTGCGTTTCTGAGTAACGTTGTGCAAATTCAAACGGTTTCGTTATCCTCATATTTTTCTTGCAACAAAATTTCTATCCAAGATGCTTTTGACTGAGCACATAAGCATGATTGAAGGAGTTTATGTAATTGCATATAGCCTCGACTTGCAAATTGTTTAAAATTCTCTTTTGTTTTGTGCAAATAAAATTTGATATATTTTTCTTATCACTCTTCGATAACGAACTTTTGATAACAATCTCAAAAAATACCTACACGTAAAAAATTTGATATTGTAAATTATGAAAAAAGTGCTTCCACAAAAATTTATGCACAAAATTATTTATTATTTTACAACTTGCAATTTTACGATAGAAACAAGTTTGTAGCAATAATAATAAAAAATCATAAAATATCTTAAAAAATGTTTGTGTAGTTTTAAAGCTTTTACTTTTATTTTCTAATTCGCCCCTAACTCTGACACAGATAGTGTTGATTTTCTATCATGTACCCTACTTCCATAGAATACAGTTTTCGACTTAAAAGCCCGGATGTTATATCTCATCTTGACATCTATCACAGGTTCCCAGAAATTCAATACATTTTCTTGAAGTTTTTCCCACAAAACACTTTATGAAATTTAAAAAAAAAAACTTTAATATTCTTTAATATTCTTTAGTCTTCGCTTGTTAAATATATTTAATTTTTGCAACTTGGTATCTTTTTTTTTGTTTTTTGTTTTGTTTTTTTAGAAAATACTAGCCGTATTCGCGGCGTTGCCTAGATAGACATAGTGTTTTACATCTGATCCCCGTCGGCAAAATGTGGATTCGTCACTCCATAAAATATTGTTACGGTTTTGTCTTTAAAAACGCTTTCTACAATCGACATGATTCTAGTTGTTCATAATGTACAAATGTATTTCTTATGAATATACACATTCATACACATACTTGCGAACAATAAGCAAGTCACAACAACAAACAATAATAAAATGAATACCAAGAATGCAAGAAAAACAACATATGTAATTCGTAGTTGATTTACTTCGAATTTTAAGTACTTTAAATCATGTATGTTTGTTTGTGTATTATGTTTTCAGTTTTAACTTGTTTGTATGAATGTGTTGTACATTTTTAGCAAACAGATCAACAGCTTCAAAATCTTACTGGTTTCTTAATGTTTTTCTGGCAAAAACCAATCTGGAGTTAAAAATACTTTTTGGAGACGAAAGTTTTTACTGTGCGATGCAGCCGCGTAAGGCACACCCCCTTTTAGCCGTCGTCCAATAGTTCCAGATAAAATACGGATATCATGTGATGACTCTAATTCAACTTTTAACTGTTTAGAACTTTTAAACTTAACTGTAACTTTTCTATGACAGTTAGCTGACGTAAACCATACTGGTGCACAATAAAACATAATTGGGTGGAAACCCAGCTATATATAAGCAGGACAATGATTTAAGGATAAATAATATTGTTGGAAATATGTATATCGAAATACAGACATTTAATTAACCCAAAATTAATGCTGCAAAAATTAAATATGTATGTACGAGGGTGGATTGACATTGAAGCTACCTAGCGCTAGATGGTAGCACAAACTCATTTTTTTTTTTTAAGTTGTGATCTGTCAAACGTCAGCTGTTGAAATTTCACACAAATTGATCCATTAGTTTATTTGTTGTAGCCGTTTGAAGTAAGCAACTTTAGTGTGTTTTTAAAATGTCTGTGACACTATTATTTGAAAGGGAAAACGTCGAAAGAGACAAAAGAAAAGCTCGATAAACATGGTGCGTCTTCCCGTCAGATTACATGGTAAACTATTGGATTGCTGAATTCAAACGCGGCCGAACAAGCATTGCAACAATATCATCAACAGGAAGGCCAAAAAGAGGTAGATACTGAACAAGATATCAAAAAAAAACCTCAATATTGTGATCGCCGGGTCAAGTTACGTGTGATTGTTGAAATGGTAAACATCCAACATTTTGCATGAACATTTGCATATGAAAGGGTGCCGCGTTTGCTCAGTGTCGAAGAAAAACAAGTTCGACAGACAGGTGTTTGGACATGATAAAGCGTAATTCTGTTACTTTTTAGCATTAATTAATAACCGTTGATGAAACGTGGGCCCACCACTACACACCTGAAACCAAAAATCAATTGAAACAATGTGCGGAAGCTGGTGAATGTGCTCCGAAGAAGGCGAAGACAGTGAAATCGGCTGGTCACTGCATTTTGGTGCATTATTGGATCAATTGATTGATGCAATCAGGAAAAAAGTGACCACATTTAAAGAAGAAAAAAGTAATCTTTCTTCAAGAAAACGCACCGGTTCACACAGCATTAGATACGGACCTAAAATTACGTGAATATGCTTCGAATTGGTTGTTAATCCACCAGATTAACTTGGCCGCAAGAAAAAGATTCAAGAAGTGATTACCGAAACTAACACGTATTTTGAGAGGTTCCCAAAATCATATTATTCAGTATATATGGTATCTATATATGGTATCAAAAAGTTAGAATATCGTCTTACTAAGTAAGCATGTTTATATTCACATAATGAATTTTATATTTTCTTTTATATATTGAGCTAAAAGGAAACGTATGTTGAGAAATAAATGGTTTAAAAAAAGAAATATATATTTTTCCCCCTCTTAGGTAGTTTCAATATTCAAAGCTAAAAGATTTTACTTCACTCTTTAATTATATATAGTATGTTTTAGGAAATTAGATCGCTTGAAAATGTTCTCATTTTTTTAATAATTCTGAAATATTTTTTAAGGTTTCCAGAAGGGAGACATTCGTCCATTTCTTGTCGAAGGGCAGCAGGTGGGCCTCATAAAATCCGATGTGATTAAGCAGCTAAATAGATACCCGGAAGTGTTTTGCATACGAGATTGCGAATACACACACCAAGTAGGAAATTTGAGTAAAAAATATAAAACATTTAAACACAATTACTATCTTAAATTTCAAAGGGTATAGTGGAGCTCAATCCAGCATTTCGTGATTATTCGGAACGAACTGAAAAACTTGATAAAGTATTAAGAGAATTAAGATCAAAGGACTTATTTTCCGCCCTGCAAGGATGGAGGGAAGAGGTTTGTTATATCATCAAGTACTAAACAATTTTAATACTTTAAATGAAAAATTAATTTTGTTGTTTTGTTTTTTAGTATTTTGAAGTAAAAGCTGAACACAATAGTCTTTTAAAAATGGACCGCTCTGCTACACCATTGTTTGGTGTCAGAAAATATGGTGTTGACATAAATGGATATGTTAAACACCCAACACGAGGCCTCTGCATTTGGTTACAACAACGTTCAAATACCAAAGAGACATGGCCTGGAAAATGGGACAATATGGTTGGTGGTGGTTTGTCGGTTGGATATGGTATTAAGGAAACAGCGATAAAAGAAGCTGCTGAAGAAGCATCCATACCAAGTAATCTTGTGCAAAATCTCATTTCAGCTGGCTGCGTTTCTTTCTTTTTTGAAAGTGAACAGGGCCTATTTCCAAACACGGAATATGTGTTTGATTTAGAATTACCTTTAGATTTTGTACCCCACAATGCTGATGGCGAAGTTCAAGCATTTGAACTATTACCCGCCAAGGAGTGTATTGAACGTATTTTTACGCCAAATTTTAAGACGACCAGTTGCCCGGTAGTTATAGATTTTTTGATAAGACATGGTTTTATAACAGCAGAAAACGGTAAGTTAAAATAAAAGCTAAATTTTAAGGATACAGAACAACAGTACTTCCGAAACAAGGAAATTACGAATTATTACAAGTGAAAATTTCGCTGTAAAGTGAAGTAGATAGTTAAAAAAGTTAAGCTTAAAAAATAAGTTTATTGTTCTTCTTCACATGAGTGTAGGGAAATATAAATCAATATTATTTACTAATTTAAAAAATTGTAGTCTAGCTAGAATTCTATGGCAAGGGCAATTAAAACGGAATAAAAAACTAAAGTATATTTTAACCGAAACTCTTGTTACTAATTTTTCGCACTATTTTCGTAGTTTTCGCATTCTTATCACGCTTATGTGTAAATTACCTACACAAATTTTTCAATTTGAACAAGCTTCCAGCCAAAGAAACTTAAAAAATAAATCATCAAACTTGCTAGATAATTTTTAACTTCTGATCTTACCGACCAAAGTCATTTCATTATTATAGCCCACACAATATGACAGCGACTACAAATACCGTGCAGTTTGGATCGTCCAATACCTAACACGCCTTCTCAAATTTTCCAAAAGCAAAGCAAATTATGTTTTAGTTAATAAGTTGCCAACGTGTGTGCAGCGCAGAGCTCTTGTATCCAAACGAGCTTCCCGCATACGAGCAAAATATTGCTTTAAAACACTTTTCTACTTATACTTTTTACTGAAATACTAACTAAAGGATGCTGGACGACTGGGCAAACTTTCTGTTTTAGTTATCAGGCATGTTGTGAGAACACACGATCTGAAACCGCAAAGCGGTCTGAAAAACGCTTAATTCACTTTTCGATGTTCTAAGGAACGCGCGTTTTACTGGCGTTTCGGAGTTTTTTAGAAAAAATACAACATGTACGAGTATTTTATGTACACATAAGAGCTGATGAAAAAAATCACCGTTATTTTCAAATTTGTTCAAAAAGTATTTATTTATTCATTAATAACTATATTGTCACCTTCAAAGTAATCCCTCTCAGATTTAATACACTTTTATCCAATCCTCGAAACACTTCTGAAACGTGCTTTTTGGTATCGCCATCAGCTCCTGTTTCGATTTTTCTTTCATCTCCTCAATCGTAGCAAAACGCTTTCCTTTCATCGGTGTCTTCAGTTTTGGAAAGAGGAAAAAGTCAGCGGGGGCCGAGTCCGGTGAATACGGTGGTGGAAGCATGATAACGGGTTTGTTTTTGGCTCAAAACTCGCGCACTAATATCGATGTGTGAGCTGGTGCGTTATCATGGTGCAAAATCGATTATTGGTTTTTCCACAATTCGGTTCGTTTCTGAAGAATTGCTTCGCGCAAACGGCGCTTGTCTTCAAGGTAGTACTCCTTATTGACCGTACGACCTTGTGGCAAAAATTCATGATGCACAACACCATTGCAGTCGAAGATAACGGTGAGCAAAACCTTCACATTTGACCGAACTTGACGTGCTTTTTTTTGGTCTTGGCTCTTCTGGACGCTTCCATTGGGATGATTGAGCTTTGTTTACAATGTCATAGCATTCCACCCATGACCTTTTTGAAGAAATCTGGATCTTCGTTGACGATGTTGACGATGACAGCTCCTGAGCGATGTTCATGCGGCGTTGTTTTTGCTCAAAATTTAGTAATTTTGGAACAATCTTCGCTGCCGCATGTTTCATGCATAAAACATCCGTAAAAATTGCTTGGCATGATCCTAACGATATATCAACTTCATCAACAACCTCTCTGATAGTGATTCGACGATTATCTAAAATCATTTTCTTCACTGCTTCAATGTTTTCATCGGTTGTTGACGTGTGCGGGCGACCAGCACGAGCATCGTCATTGACATATGCTCGGCCTTATACCACAAATGAACTTGTGTTCTGCTCATAGTAGACTCGCCACATGCCACAGTCAACATTTCAAATGTCCTTGCGCATTTAATTTCATTTTTTACACAAAATTGAATACAGTTTATTAGATCCATTTTTCGAATAGTAAAAAATCGAAGAGCACACCAAAACACGAATAACCTTTTTATCTGTCAAAAACAAACTGACAATCCGAAATCACTGATAGTAGGTGTGTTCCCCGAGATCTCGGACTAATGAGAATAAAAAGCAAATTACTCTCTAAATTTGCAAATTCCGTACTGGAATGTAAAAAACCACAATTGTACATATCGCAATACAAGTACAGCTTTTTAGATTAAAGTATATTTTTGTGATTTTAGACGCTTAAAAATGTGTGTGAAGATAAATATGCCGAGTTAAATATGTTTGACGTAATGGAATTACGTAACGACATATTTAAGTGTGAAGATAAATATGTTTGACGTAACGTCCCAACGAACTAACATCTTTGTTTATGTGTTTGAAATAACTTTTATTAAAAAAAGAAAAATACACAATACCTTAAAACGAAAAAAATTGTGCAAATACATCATAAACAAATATTATTTGAAACTAAACTAAATGCTGAAATTTTAACATGGAACATATAAAACAATTTAGTGGAAAATTCGTGATCCGCGAAAGAATTTGCCCATATATGGGCACATTTTTGGTTGTCACTCAATAGGAACTTTTGGAATAGGAAGCCAAGAGAGTCCTCTAAACGCTGATATAAGTGGCTAATCTCAATTGTATTTGGGAGTTTTTAAAAAAAATTTTAAATTTTCACTTAGTGGAAAATTTGTGATCCGCGAAAGAATTTGCCGCTATATGGGCACATTTTTGGTTGTCACTCAATATGACCTTTTAGAATAGGAAGCCAAGAGTATCCTCTAAACGCTGATATAAGTAGCTGATCTCAATTGTATTTGGGAGCGTTTGATGACACTGTTGGCTTCATATTCCAAAAGGTCCTATTAAGTGACAATCAAAAATGTGCCCATATATGGGCAAATTCTTTCGCGGATCATGAATTTTCCACTAAGTGGAAATTTATTTTTTTTTTAAACTCCCAAACACAATTGGATTACCCACTTATACCAGCGTTTAGAGGACACTCTTGGCTTCCTATTCCAAAAGTTTTTGTTGAGTGACAACCAAAAATGTGCCCATATATGGGCAAATTATTTCGCGGATCACGAATTTTCCACTAAGTGGAAATTTAAAATTTTTTTAAAAAACTCCCAAATACAATTGAGATTAGCCACTTATACCAGCGTTTAGAGGACACTCTTGGCCTCCTATTCCAAAAGGTCCTATTGAGTGACAACCAAAAATGTGGCCATATATGGGCAAATTCTTTCGCGGATCATGAATTTTCCACTAAATTGTTTTATATGTTCCATGTTAAAATTTCAGCATTTAGTTTAGTTTCAAATAATATTTGTTTATGCTGTATTTGCACAATTTTTTTCGTTTTAAGGTATTGTGTATTTTTCTTTTTTTAATAAAAGTTATTTCAAACACATAAACAAACATGTTAGTTCGTTGGGACGTTACGTCAAACATTTTTATCTTCACACTTAAATTTGTCGTTACGTAATTCCATTACGTCAAACATATTTAACTCGGCATATTTATCTTCACACACATCGCTTAAAACGGATTACATCATATAAACAAAAGATTTGCATTATTGGCAGCAACTGTAAAATTAAAAGCAATGTAAAATTTTCAATAGATTTTTATAATACATACTTGTCATTATAAAATGAGAAGCCAACTTCTCAACGTTATTTCTAGTTTTCTTTTAACTAATTTTTACACAAAAACTTTTTTCCAATTTGCAAATTTTCTGATTACATTTTCTTCAAAATGATTATTCAATTCTAATCCGAACTTACCCAAAGAAAAAGTTCGCGCTAATTTGTACAGGAAATGAGAGAATTTACTCTCTCTCTCTCTCTCTCTCTCTCTCTCTCTCAAAATTGTACAAAAATTGTTACCTGGAACGCTTTTGGACTACTTTAAACTAGTTCGGACTGTTTCGGTATTCACGTGGAACACACCTAGTGCCAACATACACAGGCGTGTGTACCAATATGACAGAAAAAAAACTGCGAAAATCGAAAATACGTAACTCAAAAAATTTGAAAATAACGTTTTTTTTTATCACACCTAAGTTCGCAATAATATAAGACCATATTTTTTAAATATTTATTTATTTTTTTTTTTTAGTTTCCGCATATATTAATGAATCTTATCACTAATCTCATTTTCCAGAATTTTGGTTCACCCAAATTATAGAATTGTTGCATGTTCCCTTGCAGTCATTATATACTTATAAACAGCGTCTGGAAGAGTGCAAAAAAAAAGTTAATGAACAACAAAATCAAGATCAACAACAACAGAAGCCAGAGAGAATGCCCCAAAATAAAATAACGGAAAACGGACACCCCAAGCCGCCAACAAACGAGGCAAATTAATTTCGTTCGACTGAATAAATAAACAACGACAAAATTTAGCATTGTGCAGATTTGACTTATAATATAATAAAGACTGCATAAAAAAAAAAATTAAGCCCAATACTAAATACATACATACATACATACATACATACATAAATAATTAACTTAAAGAAAAAATTAATTTGAAGGATAAAAAAACATATTTTTTATATAGTAAAAGCTTCAAGCTTATGGACATAAGACTTATTTTGTTTTTCATTTCAGGCTTTGAAATTTTCAAGTTTTTTTTTTCATACTTAACACCAGTCGCAACAAAAAGAAGTTAGATATTATTGTGTTTAATTTAACAATATTGATCTATGTTCTCTTAAAATTTAGGATTATAAAAAAGTATTTTGAAAAATATGTAGTGCCTGTTTAAATTTTATTTCAAATCCAAAAATTTTCTGTAAAAGTATTTATTGAAATATATTTTTAACCATTCTCGTTTAACATACAGTTGTTTAATTTTATTTTATCTTTATGTAGAAATAACTATGTAATTGTATATGTTTAAAAAAATTATGTTACATTAATATTTTAAAATAAACAATATTAAGTATAATATACAGACAGGCCTGTTGTAAAACTCACGTGATTTCAAAGCACAGGCCGTTTCAAAAGCACAAATGTGATTTGTGCCTGTTCTGCAAATCACAATTTGTTGTGATTTTCGTTATGATAATTTATACTCTTCTGAAGTACAAAAAACAGCTGTTTTTTGCTTCAATTTATTGATATTTTTATTTTCAGGTTCACTTTTTTCATTTGCGGTATTATTTGCAAAATAAGGTTAATTGTTTCAAATAAATACAAAAGGAAAAGTAAAATAAACCAAATCACAAAATAATACAACAAATCTTGCAATAAAATAAGAGTATCTAATTTTTTCTTAATATAACTAAATATTTCGTAAAAAATAAACAATTTTACTTAAATAATCAATAGAAAACATATTAAGTTATTTACTAATGTATTAAATTATGAAATTCATAATTAAGCACGTGCAAAAATTCGGATGTGATTATAATAAAATGAAAAAACACATTTTATTTATGTAATAATAATATGAAATTCATAACAAAGTATGTACGTGCAAATATTAGGATGTGATTTCAAATTGCTTGCAAGTTAGCTTACCCATTTAAAATCACAAAATCCAAAAATACATTGTGTGCAGAACAACTATTTTGTGATTTCAAATCACTTTCACAAAAAGCGATTTGCAGAACAGCCCTGATAATATCGATTACTCAGTGTTTTAGTTAATTATAAATTATATTTTGAAATTATTGAAACTATACAATATACAAGCAATTCCCACTTATCACGATGGTTACATTTCCTATTAAGTGCAAAAACTGGTATTATATGTTTAACAGGATTTCCAAAATAAAAATATTTCCATCACGGATTTAATTCGATTTTATTTAACCAAAATATTTCCATGTACATTTTTGTGCAAAAAAAAAAAAAAAGAAAAAAAAACTCGTTTCAATACAGTTAAAATTAAAAAAAAACAAATATATTCTACGTCTCCAACTTACACACAGCGTAAAAAATAATCTTCAAATGTATTTTGCATCATTTCATCAGTTATTAAGAAAAAAAATTTACATATATTTTGTATTATAACGTCTAAATCATGATCATGTAAGGCGAGGTCACCCTGTACTATGCGGAAACAACGTAAAAGGTTCATATATAAAATTAGTAATATTCCTAATACTGTTCATAAATGGCTTACGGCCGCTAACAATAAAATCTTAACAGGTACTTAACACAACAGCTTCTTATAATGAAGATTTTCCATTAAAAGTTAAAATTGTAATCGCACTTAATATTTTCTATTAAAAATGCAGTTCAATTAACCATAAACATTGTTAAAAAAAATAAAATAAAGGCATATAGGTAATGTTAACTTCAGGTTAATTTTTTTATTGTAAAGGGGGCTTATACTACTCAATAATTTTAAAATATTATATGTGTTGTATGTTTCACAAAACCAAAGTGCTCAAATTATGTTCACCTAAATAATTTTGAATTTTTTATATACACTCAAAGTTTATAATTTACTATAAGAAAATGTTTCGCAAATGCATTAAAAATACAATATATCAAATAAAACATAGTCAATATAAAAAAGGCAAATATCGAAGTTTTTTTTACTAGTTTAGCAGCACTTTACGTAAGCAGAAGTTTCTCATCAAAATCTACAAGTCTGTTTGGTAAAAACTATAATTTTTATCAAGCACTTCATAAATCCGTATACAGGGTGTTCCAGAACACAACCAGCCCAATTACAAATGAAAATTCCTTGGGAGTTTTTTCACTTTTCTCCAATTATGAACAAAAAGTGAGTGTGATGTTTTGTATTATTTCCTTCTCTCCATTTACTAAAAATACTCTTCAATTTAAAGTTAATGAATGAATTTAGCTTTTCGCTTTAGTTTGAGTTCAGTAGTGCGATTCTCTAACTTTTAACGATCCGATAATCGCAACTTTTGTCATCAAATTTCATCGCTTGCACTAACGATTGCGTGATTCTGTAACTTACAGCCAGTTTGCCAATTTCGAAAGAAAATGAATGCGAAAGAAAGCCAGTCACTCACATTCGAATCAATTTGGGTTTGTCTATCTCACTACTATTCGTTCGCATTTTCTTATGTATTTTGATTGATTTTTGACAGATCGTTCGCATAGAAAAAAGTTAGACGAACCCAAATCAATTTTCTTTCGCTTACGGCCAGTTTACCAATCTCGACAGCATGCTTGCGTTCGCAATCTAAGCGAAAGAAAATTGATTTGGGTTCGTCTAACTTTTTTCTATGCGAACGATCTGTCAAAAATCAAAATTTTCTGATTTTCTCATGATGTTTACAATCAATCTGGTCACCCTGTATCGGCTTGACGTTGAGTATTCAAGTACATTAGGGAGTTCCATTTTTTTTTTATTTATTTAACATGCAATTTAATACTGAAGTTGAATAAAATTGCAATCGGTGGAACAATTTTTTTTAATCAAGCATATTGTCACCTAAAATCCAAAAGGCCGTAACAACCAAAAAAATCAAAATAGACTTTTTGATTGATTATGATGGGATTAACCAAAATACATCTTTTCTTAAAATTTTACTTTCATATGTTCAAAAATACCGATTTTATTCATGAAAATCAAAAGGCCGCAACTACAATGTTAACAAATGAATAAACCAAAAAGCCGTAACCACACTTTTAATTCAAAAAATAATATAAATTTGAACATTTGTTTTACGTTTAGTTACTGTTTTTGAAATAAAATTTTTTGCAAGATAGTAACAAGAACGCTGAGACTATTGTTCCTTACCATAGAATAATAAAATTAGTATATGTTTCCACTAAGAAAGATGAAAAAATTAATAAAAACTGCGAAAATAAAATAAACAGAATGAAAGGAAAATAATATACGGGCATAATAAAAGGAAATATTTGTTAAAAATCACCAAGATAAGATTTGCAACCCTATAAAGTGTATATGTTGTGAGTCAGAATTAATGGAAAAGTCGATTAAGCGATGTCCGTCTGTCGGTCGTTGAAATACCGTTAGATTAGATAGAACCTTTTTTTCACCATTCTATTATCCCATCGTGCCATGGGTTTGCTATTAAAATTCAGTAATATAGGTTCATATATGTATATCTGAGATATATCGAAAATTCCGACAAAAAACATCTTTTTTTTGGATTTTGTATGAAAATTTTTGAAAAAAAGTTGTTTGTTTTGCTTCAAACTTCACACAATTATTAAGCATGGCGACTAAAAGGCAAAAAAAATTTTACCAGATATCGGTCCATATGTATATACCCGTGATATAGGGCGAACTTAAAAAACTTTTTTTTTTGCTTCAAAGCCCGAGATATAGCCTAAACCGGGGTTTTCATGAAAATGTAGCGTAAGCGAACTTAAACAACGTTTTTTGCTTAAAAGCAGTTCTCGTAATATAAAGAGGTTACCAAATAGAGAAAATTAAAATTTCCAATATCGGTCCATTCATACCAGAGATATAGCCTAAACATATTTTTCCATGAAAAATTTTTTTTTTTGTTTAAAGGCGGTTCTGGTTATAAAAAAAAGTTACTAAAATACACAAAATAAAAATTGGTGAAGGGTATTTTAGTTTCGGCCCAGTCGAATATACCACACTCTTAAGGTCGGGGCACATAGAATCCGTTGTACGTTGCCTTTTTCAACTGACAACTAAGTTAAAATACATGTAGTCTTATGAGCTTTGTCACATTCCGTACATCTCCGTCAACGCAAAGTATTAAAGTTGAGCAACTTTTAACATACGTTGAGAACTTTGACAACTATTTGGTAATATTTTTTGTATATTTTGATTTAGTTTTTCGTTCCAAAATAAATAAAATAAATTAATAACAAATTGTGCTAAATTTTCTGTGCTGTGTCTGAAAAATAAATCAAAAGATTTTAATAAAATAATAGCAAAATGCAGTTGATTTTATATCCGTTAGCAAAGTACTGATTGTGCCATCTTCATACTTTGTACACGTTGATGTCAGTTGACAAAGGAGACGGACAATGTACGACGGATTCTATGTGCCCCAGGCTTTACTTGTTTTTTTTTTTTATAAAAAAAAAATCCGGTAGAATTATTTTTAAAAATTGTTTGTCGATTCAACGAAGAGTAGTACAAAAATAAAGAGTAATAATGTTTTAAATACATTAGGCCACCCTTATAAGTAGTCGAAGGGGAAATCAAGAACAATACGTAATCTTAAAATGATGGTTGCAAATGGAAAGCAATTCTTTCTCACGGTTAAATATTTCTTTACTGATGGATAGCAAGCGGCTGCTGATTTTTCCTCATTTTACTTTCCTTATATGCTTTTTAATTTGTACATAACACAACATAACAATTAAATTATCTTAAGTACAAAAGACGTACATGCGTGCGTGCATATGTACGTAAGAATCTCTTTAGACATCGTATGAGTATAAAAAGAGTGATGACTGCAAGCAATCCTTTATTATCTACATATATGTACGTACATATATGTATATGTATGTAATTGTTTGAACCGGAAATAAATGAGTGAGGAGATTTTATTTCAGTAGTAGTTTGCGAAAAACAATCTTATGCTATTTGAAGATTATACAAATATGTGTAAGCATGACATATATGTATATGCATGTTTGTATATATGCACATGCATACTATACATGTATATAATTCTATATACATACATGCACTTATCCTTACATACATTAACATTTGCACATTTGTCCTCAGCTGCCAGATTATATTTTCGTCTGAAAATCTTCAAAGAAAAATGTACATACTCGTATATGAAAGTGAATATGTCCGTTCGAATCCTTTTAGATTAAATTCAGTTTTGAACTTACCTTTGTCACGCTTTAAAATTAATTCAATTACAATAAGTAACACAACAACCAACGTTTCATTTAAACGTTAAAATGTTACAACCCTCGTACAGTTTTAACTTGATTTATTTGCACCTTTTGCGCTCAGTTTTCAGTTGTATAAATTTAAAAAAAGATTTATGAAATATACATACATATGTATGTATATACGTATGTATGAACGTACTTAAATTAGTTTTATTACATAAAAATATAAAGTTCAAAGTTAAAAACGTTTACTTTCAACAAGTTTATATTTCAAAAGAGTGAAATTATGAAATTAAATCAACATTTTAGGCGTTTGGGTTTCTGCGTCTCTCTCATCGTTTCTTTCTATTTTTGATGCTTTTAAACATTTCTTGGCTTGAGGACTTGTTTTTGTGGACTTAAAATATTCTCTTTTCCCGGAAACAACACAGTTTTCTTGGGTGTGGTGCGCGGAGTATGTGCTGAGCTCCTCGGGGTACGCGGTGTACTAACTGTGGTAGTAAGCACTGCTTTGCCGCCTGAAGATCGCACCGGTGTGGTGCACGTGCGATTTGTTTTATTATTCGGTGTTGTAGGTTTCAAGATTTCATTGATTTCATTTGAACTTTCATTGCGCACACTCTTTTCAGTGGAACTAAGGAACCAGTTAGCAATTTTATCGCATTCAGCTCTCAGTTCAGAATCGATCAACAAGCCTTCGATTTTTTCCATATCGGTGCTGTTCTTTTTTACAGGTGTATTTACTTTTGAAGAACTATCATCGATTTTTGATTTAAGGGCAATGTTTTCCAGTTTCAGCTGTTCGCATTCCTCTTGTACTTTCATCAAGGCGGTGTCCTTGTTGTCTAACTCTATCTGAGCAAATTGTAAAACGATTGCGAATTCGTCAAGAGCCTTCTTCATATCTTGGATGTAAGCTTCTCTCGTTTCGTCTTTGTTTTTGAGGTCGTTGTACATTTCCAGGTATTTGGCAACATCTGCATCGATGCGCTCCTGGAATGAAGAAGCAATTTTAGAGAATTTAGCCAAAGTTTCTTCTTCTGAATTTAATATATCACTGAACATGCTTTCTTTAAGGGATACCTCTTTTTGTAGTGTTTCCGATGATGTTCTTAGCCCTTGTAGGGCTAAGTCTGATTCCGCTAGTTGCTTTTTGGTAGATTCCAGGTCAGCTTGCAATGCAAGATAGCTCTGCTCTAATGCCCCTTTCGCCAACTGCACTGATTCTAGTTCTGCTTTTAATTGTTCAACATCTGCATCAGACTTCTTTAAACGCTCCATGAGAATATTTACAGTAGAACGGGTGTTGCTTAGCGTTAGTTGGTAGTTATACTTTTCCGTAATCGTCTTAGCGATTTCCTGTTTCAAATCAACAACTTGTTTTTGTAAGTTATCGGTTAGCTGTATATAATAGTCGATTCCGTTACGCAACTGATCTTCATACCTTTGAATTTTTTCATCGCGTTCACGCAACATATCGTTAGTACTTTCAAGCAACACCATTACATCTTGTTTTTCTAATTCAATTTTTATGATTTCATTCTCGGCCAATTTTTGGCGTTTTTCCAATTCGCCCCGCCAATAAGCCTTTTCTCTTTCAAGAGCATTCTCCAGATCTGATTCCAGCTTTTGAACTTTCTGTTCGGCCTGAACTTCGGCGAAACGAATCTTTTCTTCGGCCGTGCTCAAGATCTTTTCTCTTTCCACAAATTCCGCTTTTTCACGACACAACTGACGTATCGTATCGCAGTGAGCATCAATTTCACAATTCTTATCAAGAATTTCATCTTGCAATGCTTTTATTAAGTCACACTTACTTGCTAAATCGTTTTTTAGAGTATTCCGCTCGTTTTTCAAACACTCCATTTTATTTTGTGTAATTTTATTTTCTTGAGCATACGCTAAAGCATCTTGTTCAATTTGTTTCTTTAGTTTATCAACATCGCCTATCAAAGAGGCATTTATATTTCTTAAATTTTCTATCAATTCAAAGTTTTCTGAAGCCTTTTCAGCATCGAAAGAAAGGCGCTCACGAGCTTCTTTGATTTCATGCTCAAGTTTTGAAATTTGCAACTGCATGAGCTGCTGTCTTTCTAATTGTTTTTTGCTATTCGCCTCCAACTCTTCGTTTTTCGCGCTAAGCTCATCACTTATAACAGACAACTTTCCAATTTCTGCGGAGTGTTTTTTGCGCAGAGAGTATAGTTCGGATTCCAATTGGCTAATTTGCTCAACAAGTCTGACATTTTCAGCGGTTAGCTGGTCATTTGTATCTGTAACGGTCTTATTTTTGTTAGTCAATTCGTTAATCATATCTTCAGTTTTTAGCTTTACGCACGACAGTTCTTCGTGCAATTTATTCTCATTTTCTTTTAGTTGATCGACATGGCGTTTAAGTACATCTATTTGGCTCATATAGTTTTCGATCAGCTCAGTTTTGTGACGAATTTCTTGGTGCAGGGCTTCTTTGCCCTTTAGACGGCTTGCTGATTTCGGTACTTCTTTTACAGGGGTGGTTGTTGCTGAATGCAATGGGGTAGAACTAGTCGTTGAGGAGCCCGCATTATTATTACTATTAAGTGCAGCTGCAGTTACATCAGAGTGTTGACGAAAACGTAGTCGATGTGGCAATGAAGGTGTACGAAAAAGTCTCAATCCTTTTGACTTTTTATCTTTGTCTTCTTTTAATCCGCCCTCCTTAGGAATAGCAAATTCTTTAGAATCCTTTGAACTGGAAGCAAAACGTACAGCTTCTTTAAAAAATTTTTCAATCTGTTCCTTACGCTCTGGGTGAGCTGCAGTTGATGACGTTGTGGCAGCAGCAGTTGGCGTACCAGCATTATCGCCACTAACTAAGTGACGAGCGGGAGAGCCACAAACACCAACATCGACATCATTAAACCGTTTTAGTTTTGCTTTTGAAAACGACATAATTTTTTTATACTTTTCTTCAATTTTAAAAAATGTTTCGTTTTTAATCTGGTAATTAATAAAGTTTTTTTTTTGTGTCTCTTTTTGCAATTTAGTTTTTCCGATCTTCTTCAACACGGTTGTAACGACTTTTTTAACAATTTTATAATTATTTTTTTATAAATATGTATGTAAGTACACATACATATGTATATGAATAACAAAAAATAAACAAAACAATTTTTAAAATAACATTTTCTTTTAGATAAATAACTATTTAATATCGGAAGGATACTTTTTTCTTTAAACTGAAAAGTTCCTACTCGCTTCACTGCCAAAATCTAACTGATCAGATGCCAGCTAACTCATACATATGCTTAGTATGTGTGTTAACTACTACGGTACGAGTATACTCATTTAAACTATCCCTTAGCTGTAGTAAATACTACAACCCCATACTTCTTAAAAAACTTCTTATCAATTGCATAAATTTCTATACATGTCTGTATGTATGCACGTGTGTACATATTTATGTATATACCTGCATTTGTTCTTCTACCGTAAACTAAAAACACAGCAAACATATCGGTTGGATTTTAAGGAGAAATTAATTTTTTCACGTAATTAGGTGCATGTATGTGTATGTGCAAGCAATTTTTTTTTATTTCTCGTATATAGTATTTTCTTCTTTTCAATTAATTATACATACATACATTTTAATTTCTTATGAAAACACATGTATGTACATTATATACTTCCTTACTAATATTACACTGAAAGAAAAACGCATCGTAACGAGATGCGATAACGATTTCGGTAATTCCGTTTCATTTATGGAATGAAGAACTTACCCTACAAGAAATAGATGACCGAAACTAATACTCTCAAATGTTATTTTCCAACACATTCACAAAACTCTCATACTTATATGATATTTTTGAGAATTTGTTTTTTTTTTTTTTTTTTTTTTAACTTTATTATTTTATTTATTGAATCTACATAAAAATGTAATGACAATAAGTATTCAAATCTTAATATTAAAAAAAATTTGTAATTAAAGCCCTGCCAGTGCTGGAGCAAAATTTATTTTTATGCGAATATTATTTCAGAATTCAGTCATCTGTTTAGAGCTCTAATGGTAGCCAAAGTGTCCCTCCTTCTCAGACGGGTATGACCACCAAAGTTAAGGATATTAGCTGCAAGTGGATTTGGATGGATTTCAAGTTTGTTAATATATCTTGTCGCGTACTTCACAAATTCAGATTTCACAAAAGGTACGTTCAGATCTGCGTGGATCCGTGAGTTTTTAATGTACCATGGAGCATTTGTAATTCTACGGAGAATTCTATTTTGACTTCTTTGAATTTTTTCAATATTGGATGCCGAGGCTGTGCCCCATAATTGAATCCCATAGCACCATATTGGCTTTAGAATCGAGTTGTACAGCAAAAGTTTACAATCAAGCTTCAAGGTCGAATTTCTGTCTATTAGCCAGTTAATTTGCACTGCTTTCAATTCCATCTGCGTTACTTTTGCCTCGATGTGCCACTTCCATGTTAGTCTACGGTCAAGATGAATACCGAGGTATTTGACTTCACTGTGTTGAGGTATTACTTTATTGTTAATAGTAATGGGTGAGCATGTTCCTAGACGCAGTGCGAATGTAACATGGGCACACTTTTGTTCATTAACCTTGATTTTCCAAAGCTTGAGCCATTTCTCTAGTTTGTCGATATGTTCCTGTAAGTTTATTGATGCTTGCTGGTGGTTACTATGTATGCTAAGGAATGCTGTATCATCTGCAAATGTTGAAGTGTGAATGTTGGTACTTGTCGGCATGTCAGATGCGTAGATCAAATATAAGATAGGCCCTAATATGCTGCCTTGGGGAACTCCAGCTTCAACAGGCTGGGCTGGACTTATGAAATCGCCTTCTTTTATTATAAATTGGCGACAATATAAATAGCTTTCCAAAAGGTTATGTACGTTTGCAGGTAAGTTAAACTTTATTTTATGCATTAAGCCATCGTGAGAATGTGGTAGAAGAAACATCACACGTACACGAAACTTTCGGTCATTTTCTTCATATTGCCCTTAATAACTTGATAGAAAGTTGTGACCTATGTTTCGGTCAACAATGTCGGTTAAATAACCGGCCATTTGACCGTCACTGTTCTTGTGGGGTAGTTGATAATCTGGACGGTTTCATTTAATGGATGAAGGTTACATTAGTATAATGAAACTTTTTAAGTATGTATATATTTTATTATACTTTTTGGTGTCATTAATGTTACAAAGACTGTTTCATTCATACTATAAAAACGAATATCAATTGTATTAAAAATAAATTTTTCATTATTAGGAAAACACAATATAACAGCGGTTTTCATTCTTTGTATTAAGCGTCTCATACACGTTTCAATTCAATTGTGAATTGAGTCTTTCAACTGAATTGATTATTTCCCACATACTGCATAAACTGAATTGAAAGGTTTTCATTCAACAATTAAATTCAATGAAACTATAGACAATTTTAAAAATATATAACGTTCTCTTTGCAAAAACACTACAAATATAAATTTTAAGACCTGATCAAGAGACTTGAACACACACAACACAATCGAATTGAAAGACTACTAGTCAACTTGAAAAAATCAAAACATTTTAATTTTTGTTCAACCAACTCGACAACTGCCAAACTAATCAACTGACAAAGCCATACACGCTTTGATTTGGACAACAACCGACTCAGTTGCCAACTGAGTTGAAACGTGTATGGGCCGCTTTAAATTTAAAATGCTTTAAAATATAATACTATTGTAAACTTTTTAGTGTGAGCGACTTTTTTTTGGTATTGTAAAAAACCGAAAAAGCTGACATTTGTTCAGATTTTTGCGACATAAACAAATTTTTCAGTTGAGAGTTTCGCGAAAAGAGATAAAACTTAAAAAAAACCTAATCTCATCTTTTATTTCACATTTTCTTTTATTTTTTATGTAATTTTTGATGTTTTCCATTTTAAACAATGTTTGTGTACATTTATTTTATTAGCATCAAAAAAATAAATATGACGTCAAGTCTGCTGGCTGTTTCATAGTTGTAAATAAATAAACTTACTACGTTTACGGTTTTTGGTATTGTAAAGGTTGTTAATATAGTAAATTAAAAATCTATGAATTTTGTTGTTGCCCAGTTTTAAATTTTCCAAGATTTACTAAATTTACAATGTGTACAAGCTCTACAACAGTACTTTACTAAGAAGCGTGAGAACCGTTATATATTTTTGGCCTTATTCATACAAAATATTTTGTGTTTATTAAACTTTTATTTGACAAATTTCTATACAAAAATCAAAATGTACTCGTATGCTTGATAGGCTATCCAGCCTGAAATTCTAAAGTATCAAGCACACGTATACGAAGCTGACAGCAAGCATTTTGACCGTGTTTATCGCATTTAAAGCCATTCGAATCTTCAGGCCAGAATTATGTGACATTATCGAGGATTATACCAATGATAAAAAAAGTCTTACATCGAAACTAAAAAGATTTTCTTCCTCTATTGCATGCGTCACATACTAACACGTCAAAGTATTGGGTGAACGCAGCAGCAGATTTTTTATTTTTTGAAAATCTCCGTGGTCCGAGTTTTTTGGTCTAATATGTAAGAAATCAACCGATTCAAGTATATATCGATGCTTTTTCTTCGATATCGAATGTGTATCGATATTTTGCGAACGATACCGTATCCAAGTGGTACCGTTTTATCCCTAAATCTAGTCCAGAACGGGGAGAAAAATGGGTAAAATTACCCTAAAAAAAAATTTTTTTTTAAACTTTGTAAACAGCTTGGTTCCTGTTTCCCAGCTGTCTATATGTCGACATTTTACAAGAGCTACCCTAATCATCAGTAGACTTGGAATTTTTTTTAATATATTCTCAAATATTCAACTTTATATCCCAACAATCTAAATAAATTATTGAGAATTTAAAATCAAAAATGTTTTAATAATACCTGTCAAAACATAAAACCAAGCTTTTCCTTTTGCACACGTCCAAGGCGAATTAATTATTAGGTGGATGCATCGGCGAATTCAGGCGAATTCGATTAATATGGCGGAACTTTCTCTGTCAAGTTTTGTTTGCCTTTTTGGCACCATTTAAATTTTTGTACATGTTCGCTATCAACTAATTTTGACAGCTTAAGTGTGAATTCGCCTTTTTGCACATACAAAATACCTGTTGTTTTTTTTATTGTTGTATTGTTGTAGCGAAACGGCTACCTTGTTTTTTGTATCATGCACACGTCCAAGGCAAATTCATAACAGGTGAAATTGACAGTGCAGCTAATAACTTTTTTTAATTTAATATGTTTCAGATGTCAATGGAATAATTAAAAGAAATTTCAAAAAAAAAATTAACTATTTTTTTTATTACATAATGGGCCAGGTTTGATGCAGAATCCTCCCCTTAAAAGCTTCACGAACTAATTAAAAGTTTTTCTTTTCTTGTAAATAATTATAAATAGCCTGTTTTCTGTGTCCCTAATCAAGGCGAATTCATTATTAGGTGGATGCATCGGCGAATTCGTTTAATATGGTGGCACTTTCTCTGTCAAGTTTTGTTTACCTTTTTGGCGCCATTTAAATTTTTGTACATGTTCTTTATCAACTACTTTTGACAGCTTAAGTGTGAATTCGCCTTTTTACACAAACAAAATGCCTGTTGTTTTTTTTATTGTTGTATTGTTGTAGCGAAGCGGCTACCTTGTTTTTTGTATCATGTCCCTAATCATCTGGGGGCTAATTCTGTCATTCGTGATCGAAATTACTATCGAGTAGATAATAATTTCGACATCGTGTAAATTTCTAATGATGTGTCTCGTTACGTAACGAGTCGAGTTATCACTTTAGTGTTGCAAAATACTGACAAAATGTGTTTTACAACACTGCCGAAAATTGTATGTATTTGCATACTTTGTTTACGTGTTGCACATTAAAACATAAATAAACACACATACGTTCATAATAACAATTCATTTAAATCGGTCATGTATGCATGTTTGTACATTAAAAAATAAATAAATAGAAAGAACAATTCAATAAATATGTATGTAAAAACCAACCATTTAACTATGTATAAGCATATGTATCGTATATATGCATTTCTAAAAAAAAAGAAACAAAAATAAATTCTTGAATGTAATAATATATGACTTCAAATATAAGTTTTTGTGTTCTTAGCAATACTCATCTTTATATACATATATCTGTATATACTTATGTATACGTCATATGCATCATCATATGAATTGAAAAAAGTCTTAAGAAGCAAAAATTCTCAATTTAATTTAACTATTATTGCTATTCAAAACAAATTTTTAATTTACATTTCCTTTGTGTTTTTCTGTTTGGCTGGTTTTCGATAGTACTTTTGCTTACGAGTAAAAAGTTGCACGGTTGCATTCGAATGCTTACTCGCTATCGAATGCCATCATTAGAAATTTCGATACTTTTTACTCGACATCGAATGAGATAATCCCAAAAGTGTAAAAACTCGCACATTCGAGTAAAAACGAATGACAGAATTAGCCCCCTGTAGACTTTGGAATGATGATTAGGGTTTCTCCTATGAAATGTCGACATATCGATAGCTGGGAAACATAGAAAACAGGCTATTTATAATTTTTTATTGGCATCAATGTTAGAAGCTAAAATAGCGAATAAAAAACTCAATTGTTATCTTGAAAATATTTGTTTATTATATTTTTTTTAATTCAATTTTCCCTTGACATTTGAAAAAGATTTTTTTTGTAGTGTTGTATTTATTGTTCTTGCATTTACCTGAATTTGTATGAATTCGCCTTGCACACGTCTCTACTTTTCTTTCGAACAAATGAACAACCGTTACGATTTGTTTTTTTGGAAGTATGAAAATTCCTTTATGTGTTTATATTTTCCCTTGACATTTGAGAAACAAACAAGCTGTTTATAATTTTTTGAATGATATCAATATCTGTAGCTAAGATAGTGAATAAAACACAGTTGTTTAATAATTTTTTTAATATTCTTAAAAATAAAAAAGTTTTTGGACATCGGGCTGACAAAGTTTCGGTCAGAAAAACAAATTTTGGAGTAACTCCGACATTTGTAAAGTAATTTTAATTTAGAATAATTAATAATTTTAAGAATAAGCTTAACAATAGTGAATTAAAAATACTAGTATTATTGTGACTTAAGCGTGGGGAGCTTTGTGTCACGTTTTTCGTATATCGAGCGCTCGGTACAAGTACGTAATTGTGAGCGATAAACCTATGAAAAATTTAACACAACACGCCCCACGCTAAATTGACAATAATACTAGTATTTTTCATTCACAATTGTTTAAGCTTATTCTTAAAATCGCTTTTTAGTTTCAGTGTTTTGAACTATATTTATGTAAATACTATATTATGTACATACTACTTGAATTACATTCCTACTAGTATTTTTCTGTAAGAACTCCAACATTTTTTGATCTAGTGAACTAGACTAGACAATTAACATGTAATCTCATATAGGCTACATATACATATGTATATTCAAAATTATTAATACATACATATGTACAATGTATGTAAAATGAATTTAATTTCTTCTAAATTTTAATGAATTTATTAAGGTTTCATTCTACTTGTGTTAACTGGGAAGTTTTCTTCGAGAAATACACTGTATGTGCAGCTGAAGTTGTAATACTGGTGGTGGATTTGTCACAACTTCGACTAAAAAATAAGTCAAGTTTTGATATACATATGTACATACATAATGCATATTTACAAACATAAATATGTAGGTACATGTAGGTAAGCAAAAATCTTAACAATGAAAGAAGTAACGACTTAGCAAACTGCTCGATGCCTTAAGGAATTTTTCTACATAGTATATACATACGTATGTACATACATATGATACATAAAAATACTAGTTTATGTGTACATGTGTACATACATACATGCATATGCACATAAGATTTTGTTTATATGTATGTATATACATATGTACATGTCGGAGGCTTCAAATAATTGCGCCTAAATTTCTTATTAAATAGAACGTGCTAGTGTTCGTCGCGTTCATTAACCGTAAATCCTATGCACACCTGGTTGTTACATACATACATACATAGTAATTTGCTCATAAAAGAAACCCCCTTTTATACTTCCTCAAACCAGAAGTAAAAATATCAACAGAATGAGACATATTAAACAAAACTGAAGCGAGCTATTCAAAACAAATTTAAAGATTTTTTATTAACAAAGGCAAAAGAAAAAAATTAAATACACGAAATACTCGAATCATCCGAGGATGACCATGATTCAAGAAAAAAAAAAACAAAAGAACTTGATGAATAGTATGCAGGATCTTACCATTGCACATATGTATGTATATACGTATATAAGTATACTATTTAATGTGCATGTGCGCATATATTTGCAATGTACATACATTTCTTTGGGCTTGAGACTTTTAAATTTTGTGTTAAGAAGATTCTTGTTAATATGCATAAGGAGCTATAACATAATGAAATTGTGTGCTATTTTCGATACAAAGTAAACATATATAAATTTTATAAGTAATTGGTACAAAATTGAATTGAAATAATGGGCGTGAAACCTGCCGCAGGTTGGAAGTGTTTATCGAAAAGAACGTTATGGAAAATCCATCTACAAATAAATTTTTGATCAAATTGAGTATATGCGGCAAAAATTAAAAAAAAAAAATATATATATATATATATATATATATATATATATATATATATATATATATATATATATATATATATATATATATATATATATATATATATATATATATATATATATATATATATATATATATATATATATGTATATGTATATACATATGTATATGTATATCTTTTTAAAAATCATTTCATATTATTTTAGTTGGGCGACGTTATCAGCTGAGTTTTAATTTTTATGTAGCTATAAAAATAGTAAAAGTAAAAACGGGTAGACATATTTTTTAGAAAGATTCCAAATTAATTTAATTTAATAATTCCCCAGAGAAGAAATTCAATTTTATATGTAGTTATGTAGAAAAATATACCTATTATATACATACATATCGCTCCTTTATTGCAACATAGTCATATCTCAAAAAATGAGCTTTTCGAGTTAACAATGCAGAATTGTTAACAGTACTACCATTTATATTGTGCCAAAAATTTATTCAAATTGCTCTTAAACTATTTTCTTTAGGAGATATTTCCTCAAAAAATTTGCTAAGACTTGTATGGGTACTAAAAATTTTAAATGCGTTTTTCCCGAAACGAGCTTTTTTGCGATATGACTATGTTGCAATAAAGGAGCGATATGTACATTATATAATTTTTAGTTTTATACTTAAATAAATAAACTAGATACCCAGGTAGCATTTTCAATCGTTGAAGACTCTACTGGGGATCTCATGAAGAGTGCTTTTGATAGCCGTCGAGCTCATTTGTTAACCGCAAACTCCCTCGCACAGGAGTAACTGTTACAAAAGCTGATTCTTCTATGAGACTCTCACACAACTCAGCAAAATACGCTTCTATTAATCGTAGAGGCAATCGTCTGAGACTTATATATAGGGTGTTTTTTTAAGCTAGATAGAACTTTAAATTGTAAAAAGTAACACAAAAAATTAAATTTTGATTAAAAATTTTTTTTATTTGTTTCAGTATACTCTGACAAATCATCATGAATAGACTCACGCTTGAACAACGCTACGAAATAATCCAAATTTACTTTGAAAATCAGTCGTCGATTCGCGCGTTGTTTTATCGCAAAATTGTGTTCAGTGATGAGGCGCATTTTTGGCTTAACGGGTTTGTTAATAAGCAAAATTGCCGCATATGGAGTGAGACCAATCCACAAGAGACCCTACAGACTCCATTACATCCAGAAAAATGCACTGTTTGGTGCGGTTTTCATGCTGGTGGCATCATCGGACCTTATTTCTTCAAAAATGAGGCCGGAGCTCGCGTTACGGTCAATGGAGATCGTTACCGCACCATGATCAATGATTTTTTGTTTGAAAATATGGATGACATTGATCCGGAGGAGATGTGGTTTCAACAGGATGGCGCTACGTGCCATACGGCGAACGCAACCATCGACTTACTGAAATCAAAATTTGGCGATAAGTTGATTTCGAGAAATGGACCTGTCAATTGGCCTCCAAGGTCGTGCGATTTGACACCTCTCGATTATTTCCTGTGGGGCTACGTGAAGTCACTGGTTTATGCTGATAAACCAGCAACAATTGACGCCTTGGAGGCCAGCATTGTTCGTGTTGTTCGTGACATACGGCCAGCAGTGCTCGAAAAAGTGGCCCAAAATTGGACGTCCAGAATGCGCTTCGTCAAGAACAGCCGCGGTGCCCATATGCCCGAAATCATTTTCAAATGTTAATGTCACGTATTGATCTTTCGAATAAAAAAAAATTTTGATTACAATTTAATTTTTTGTGTTATTTTTTACAATTTCAAGTTCTATCGGGCTTAAAAAAACACCCATAGATATCATCTTACAAGTCTTGAAGGAGTCAACCGTGTAATCCAACTATGATTCATACATGAAACACCAACGCGCTCATTTGATATTTTCATACTTTGCACTGACCACCCGCATTTTCTATATTCAAAAGGTTGTTGAACAATATAGAAAAACTATTATATGCTGTTTGGTTCTCTTTATATATAATATAAAAATCAATTGAAAATATAAGCAAATAAAAACAATAAAATTTTTAATCGTTTAACAAAACATTCCAATACTATGTGACAGGCTTAAGCAAATAAAAACAATAAAATTTTTAATCGTTTAACAAAACATTCCAATATTATGTGACAAGCGTATCAGAAACTTTGTAAAAAGAACCAAAAAAGTGTATATTTCTGTCAGAAGATTATTTTTGTATTGTATTTTGAACAAAATCGTCTAATAAACAATGTATATGTAGGTGTGTTCCACGAGATCTCGGACTAGCTCGGACTAATGAGAGTAAAAAGCAAATTACTCTCTAAATTTGCAAATTTTACCCAAAACTACTGGAATACAAAAAAAAAAACATAATTGCACATCTCGCAATACAAGTGCTGTTTACTTTTTAGTTTTTGTTTTGCTTTTTAATTTTTAAGCAAAAACTTTTTTCCAATTTGCAAATTTTCTGATTACATTTTCAGTTTTATATGTACATATGTAAACATAAAACAGCTGATTATTCAATTCTAGTCCGAACTTGCCCAAAGAAATGGTTCTGGCTAATTTCTACAGGAAATGAAAAAATTTACTCTCTCATTTTCTCTCAAAATTGCACAAAAATTGTTACGTGGAACGCTTTTCGGCTAGTTTGGACTAGTTCGGACTGTTTCGTTATTCACGTGGAACACAACTTATGTATGTACAATAGGTTTATTCGTTTAGTATACAATAAAATACAGTAATTTTTCAGCAAATTGTAAAAATTACTCTCTTGTCCAAAAAAGTACTCCAACGAAAAATTAGTAAAAATTCGCCAACTTTAGTAAACAGCTGATAAAATGACATCCATATGTAACAGCGCACACAGCAGTAATTGCAGATCTGACTAGTCAGCTCCCCGTTATCAGTCACGCTTATAGTAATCAGTCAAAACTTGACTTTTACTGTGCATATGTCGATTACCGTTTTTGAAAAATAATAAAAAAAAAATTCGTAAACACAAATTAAATTTTTTTAGTAGGGGCATTTATGTGATATTTCCACAATACAAACAAGTTACTAGTTTTTAATATTTGTATAGAATTCACACAAAAAGTTTAGTCATATAAAATATCTTGACTAGTCACTGGCTTGTGATGTGGAAACATTATATTAAACTTTAATTATAAGTAAAACAAAATATTTGATAGTTTTTTTTTAATTGTTACGATTAACAACAAATTGCTTATCTTAATAAAAACAAAATACAATTTAAATAACACTAAAAGTTAAACAAGGTTACCATTACTCTTAACTTTTCTATAAAATTTTACTCGTATGTTTTTGGTTGATTTATTTTGTTTGCATTTCTTTGTTTATCATATGTTTTTCATCTTACTAAACTTTACTTCAAGAAATTTTTGCAGTAAAAATTTGTTAGCACTCAGAAAAATAACTGCCACTTTACTCTCTTTTTTTTTGTGTTCTCATTTACTGCAACTTGTGTAAATAAACAGCATGCAGTAAAACACAGTAAATTTTATAAAAAATTTTGGGTAAACGAAGACACATACTCGTACATATTTATGTTCTTACTTGACGAAAATACACTTAATTTGCATGTGGCGTAGAGCTACCTAGTAGATAATATTCGAAGTTGTTTGCTTGGTTTGTCAACCCGTTATAATTCAACATACATTTGCTGATTAGAAGCAATTCTCCTCTGGGACTTACATATTTATAGTTATTAGAAATAAATTTTTTCTGGAAACAGTAGTGCCAAAAAGCGTATTGATTAGCTTGTCAGAGCCACTGTATTTCTAAAATTATTTGCAAACTGACATGCTGCAGGTCCGGTGATGACTGTAGCCACTGTTAAATTATCTTTTAAACTCCATTACACGTTGATAGATTATTACACGGTGATAGATGCACCGATATTAAGTTGAAACTCGTGTGATAGCCAAAAGCATTAAGCTAATTCAAAAGCTTTTACAGAAAATGGAGAGCATCCTCGTAATTGCAAACAGTATCAATCGACTTATACATCTTGATTTGGCCAATAATTTTTTGTTTCTTGGTGACACTATTACCTTTGATCATAGCCAATGAAAATCTCAGAACAATTTTCTAAGCAAGGATATACACTCACACCCTGGTTTGCGTCGTTTCGAAATTGCGTCTTTTTAAAATTTCCATGATTTCGATGTTGCGTCGTTTTTGCTTCAGTTTGCGTCGCATGGTTTCAAAGTTTCTTCGTTAGTGCTTCGATTTGCGTCGTTAATAAGTGTTTGTATGTACAAAGCAAATATAGAAAAAGGGGATTTCTCTTCGAAAAATAAATATGTAATAAAAAAAAACTAACATATAACATGAATTTCTTATTTTTAATATTATGTGGTGTTTATGGGACACGATTAAGTGATACGTCCAGAAATTTTGTATGAAATACACTCAAAATATTGAGTATATTTCATACAAATTTTCTAGACGTATCAGTCAATCGTGTCCCATAAACAGCACATTAGTCTTAATAATTTTATGTATTTTTCATGAATTGTTATTTTTTATGTTAATAAAAAATGTACTGTTACACAAATACAACAAAAAAATATGTATTTTCTATTGAAAAATTATTTTTTTTTTGAATTATAAGTGTCGAACGAATTAAATGAAAATTAATACAAATGTATGGAAAACTGTGATTCGGTTTGTATCGTTTCAGTTTGCGTCTCGTTTTTCCGGTCCAATTAGCGACGCTAACCAGGCTATTTGACCTAATCTTTCACTTAAAACTATTTCATTGGGGTTAGAGTTTATTTACATATATAAAAAGAAAAATTCCATCGCCGATTTAAACAGTTATTTTACGAAGTCATTGTTCACATTATGACAAAAAAAAATAATTTTTGCTGGAATAAAATCGTAAAAATATTTATCTCAAATCTTGAAATTATTACATTATAAACAAAATAGGTACGTATTGTACTGGGTGGCCCAGAAAGACCGAAGTGGTGTGAATTCCTTATAACTTTTTTATTATAATTTTTTTTTTCTTTTCTTTTCAGTATTTTGTAAAGAAGACTTGGATAATTTATAATGGAGCAATACACAATTGAACAACGTGCCCAAATTGTTGAAATTTACTTTTCAAATCAACGGTCCATTGTGTTGACTCAGCGTGCATACCGTCGTCAATTTAATGTGCGGGTTGCACCCTCTCAGTCAACAATAAACCGTCTGGTTGCAAATTTTCAAGAACAAGGAGCAGTAAGGAACCTTCCTGGTCCCGGCAGACACCGAACTGTCCACACGGCTGACAATATTCAAGTGGTACAGGAGAGTATTCGGGAGGATCCAGAAACATCAACCAGGAGACGTTCGTCACAACTGGGCCTCTCAAGGACGTCGCTGCAGCGAATTTTGCACACCATAGGATTGTTTCCATACAAAATTCAACTTGTGCAAGAATTGAAACCAACAGATTACCAGCAACGACTTGACTATGCAATTTATTTCCAGCAAAAAGCACAAGAGAATCCAAATTTTATTCATAACTTAATAATGAGTGACGAAGCCCATTTTCAATTAAATGGGTTCGTTAACAAGCAAAACTGTAGGATATGGGCTACGGAAAACCCGAGAGTACTTCATCAACGACAATTGCACCCAGTTAAGTGTACCGTTTGGTGCGGTGTTTCTTCAGAAAGGATCATTGGCCCATTTTTTTTTGAAAATGAACAAGGTGTCGCCATTTCCGTCAATGGTGATCGATATCGGGCCATGTTGCAAAATTTTGTAAGGCCAGCCGTGGAAAACCATCCGCAAATATGGTTCCAACAGGATGGAGCCACAGCGCACACTGCGAGGGCCACAATGACTCTTTTACGCGACATCTTTGGTGAAAGAATAATTTCTCGTAACAGCAATTTTAATTGGACTTTAACCGCTCCAGACTGTTTTCTTTGGGGCTATTTAAAAGGAAAAGTTTATGTTAATAAGCCTAGGACTATTGAGGAGTTAAAAACCAATATTCGAGAAGAAATTAACAACATACCACCGGAAGTTTTGCGAAAGGTCATGGAAAATGTGTTGGAAAGAGCACATTTGTGCGAAGCAGAATATGGCCACCACTTGCGGGATATCATTTTTAATAACTAATCCAAAAATATTCCCCATAAATTTAATGTATTTAAAAAAAAAAATTAAAAAAATATCTCTTAAATAAAAAGTTATAAGCAATTCACACCACTTCGGTCTTTCTGGGCCACACTGTATTTGATTGTAATAAAACATAACAATATACGCACTAGGCCAAATGCAAACCCATTTTAAATATTTCTTAAATTTTTATTTCAACGGTATTAAGTAAATACCGTTTAATATGGCAACCATATATACAGAGTTTCTACTTTGTGGCAGAGTGTGTGTGTACGTAGTAAGAATAGAAAGAATTGCCAATTCTTTCTTTTGTAAGCACTAAATAAACTTTTGACACAATTTGAGTATTGGGCAGCGTGGCCGAGCGGTCTAAGGCGCTGGTTTTAGGCACCAGTCCGAAAGGGCGTGGGTTCGAATCCCACCGCTGTCACATACTTTTTGTTGTTGTTAAATTTGCCTAAACAAATTTTGATTAGATATTTAAGCACCAGTTTATACATGTATATACATATTTAGTCCTTTCAAATTATGGTAATCAATCGTTTTGTTGAAATTTGTTTACAATTGCCACTAGACAAGAAAGCTTATGACCAAATGGAAGTCATCTAATGACGTTCAAAGGTGTTTTTAATTAACAAATTTGTAAGAGTAGGTAGAATACGTTTTTATTTATATAACACGCAATTTTGACAGGCTGTGCAAAGTATAATAAACCAGGTAACCGCTTCGCTACAACAATACAACTCTAAAAAAATCAACACGAACTTTGCGTAAATGTCGAATTTAAAACCTGAGTTGTCAAAAGTAGCTAATAAGAAATATATGCAATGCGAACGGGTTCCCGACTTGTAGACTTGTGTCAAAAGTTGTTTCCGGCTAACTCATTTGTATGCATAAAGTGCATATGTGTGTGTATGTAAAAATGTGCATATTTATTATAAAATTTGTTTACTTCTGAATCGCTTAAGCAACAATAAATCACCATTTTGCTTTTGTAATGTTGTACTTATTGTAATCTTAGTTTCAAGGCGATTTCATTATCAAGGCTTAGTTAGCCGACTAGAATGTAATGTAAATGGAACGTAGTAGTAACGTAAACGTAATACGCAAGTGCGATTATACAACGAAAAAACGTGTCATATCTTTTTGAAATAAACAAAACACAAAATTTATATTGAAAATATATATTGTTAAACTTTCTTATAAAACAAAACATGATGAAAAGTTGCAAAAGTAAGAATTAGTAATGATAATAGTAGTCTTTAGATTTTTATTCAGCCTCTGATGCTTCTTTTAGTTTTAATTTCATTTTCATCACATATGAATAACGTGATGAATTGCATAGTAATCAGCTGCCGTTTTGAGCTCATATTCGTAGTAGCAATTAATGATACTATCATTTTGCCAAAAGCTGTGAGTGGGAAGTCGTCTCTCCTTTTTTTGTTTATTTCCGAATCACACACTTTTTTGAAGGATTCAACTGCTTTTATATATAAAAATATTGTCAGTCGCACTAATATCACGGTCATTTCTATTTTGTGAACCGCTTTGAATTTCAGGGCATAAAGTATTTTCAACGTTACAAATGGAATTAATGGGGAAAGAAGTAGTTTCCACGTTACAATTGAGTGATGAGGCAAGTTCTTCTTGGAAAGGTGACGATGGCTGTGAAGATTCCGATGAGTTCAATTCAGTAAGTATTTTCTCCACAATACTGAACGAACAACATGTTCTGAAAATTTAGTTTGAAGTGCAAAAAAATGAATTTGTGTTTGACTTGCAAAAAATTTAATTTGAGTACAAAAATTGGTAATTTGAAAGTAAAAATCTATATTATTCGACGTATTTTTTAGACACTGGTCACACTGTTTTTATTTTGTAGTTAGTTTAATTTGACTGCGGCAAAAAGTCAGCATGGACAATAATATGTAGTCATGTCGTATTGCTGTTGTATTTTATATTTGACATATTGAAGGCGGTTGTCTGCTAGCTTCAATCTGTTTAATGCTTTATTCATAAAAAGTATTGTATATTTATTAAACATTGATTTAACAAATTTTGTATAGACATCTTTCAAATAAGAGTTTATTAAACATACAATATTTTAAATCATCGTTACTAAATTCGCCGACAACAACATTTTGAATATATGTACCTTTTTCTTACCCGGTCCTTTCATCACTATTTGGCATTTGTTTGACAGTTAAGTATCTAGAAACTTATCGATTTCCTTTCTTTGTTTTGTACTTGAATGTTTTTGTACGTGGTATTTAACAGCAGTGAATTGTTTTTGATAAATTAAAGAGAAAAATATCTACTTTTTGTGATGGCATATTTCTAGTGTTAATGCAGTAATACATTTCTTTAAATTACTAGAAACGGTAAATTGTTATGGCTAAAGTAATTTGTAACATTTACAGTCTGTATGCACTATTATGTTTACATGCACATACGTATGTGCGTAGATACGTACATGCATATGTATGTTTGTATGTAAGAATAACAAGTTACAGTTTCTCTGTGCCGTGTATTTTAACAGGCGGCGGCGACTAATACAAATATTAAACGAAGGCGGCACAAAGCTTTGGCCAACAATTTTCAATCTAGCAGATTCGTGTATAAATAGCTCTTGAATTGAGTTAGATCTAAATATAAATCCAAATACCTGCTTTTGTTAATAGGAAATATACATACGTATGCATATACAAAACGGTTTTTCTCTCAAATCGCTTTCTGCATGCATATATCACTTTGTGAAAGTGATTTGAAATCGCAGAAAAGGTTCTGAATTTATGAATTCAAACCGATAAGGTAAGATACAACCAATTTGAAATCACATTCTAGTTTTTGCAGGTACTTTATTATAAATTTCATAATTTAAGGCCAGTGCACAGATTCTCCATCTTCAAGTGACAGTAACGCAACGATTTACATATGTATAAGAGGTTGGCACAATCAGAACTTTGTTAACGGATATCAAGGCAATTATTTTTTTAAAATTTACCGCAATTATTTTTTTCAAAAAGGCGATGGAGTGTATGACCCCCGGAATTTATTACGATAATAAATAACTTGCAGCCAATTTAATAATCTCAAGAGTTTGCGTGCTTTTGCAATCTAAGCGAAAGAAAATTGATTTTTGTTTGTCTAACTGCATTCAATGCGAACGATGTGTTAAAATCCGATTAAAATATTTACGAGATTGATATTGAAGCTACCTAGCGCAAGATGGCAGCACAATCACAAATTATTTGAAATTGCGAAAAACGTCAAAAGTAGAAAAAGTGAATTTTGTGCAGTGCTTAAACACTGCTATTTGAAAGGGAAAACGGCAAAAGAGACAAAAGAAATGCTCGATAAACATTATAGTTAGTACTCCGTCCGATTACGTGGTAAAATATTGGATTTCTCAATATAAACGCGGCCGAACAAGAACTACAACAATGCCATCAACAGAAGGCCAAAAGAGGTGGTTACTGAAGAAAATCATTGATATCGTTATGAATGATCGCCGAGTAAAGTTACGTGAGATTGCTGAAATGGTAATCATATCATATGGACGTGTGTTCAACATTTTGCATGAACATTTGCACATGATAAAGCTATCGGCAAGACAAAAACGTGTTCGACAGACCACTTTACAGCGGTGTTTGGACATGATAAAGTGTAATCCTGTTAACTTTTGGCGTCGGTAAATAACTGCTGGTGAAACGTGGGTACACCACTACACACCTAAAAGCTGGTGGAAGTGCTCCGAAGAAGTCGAAGACAGTCAATTCGGCTGGCAAGGTTATGGCCACTCTATTTTGGGATGCACACGGAGTATTGCTAATCGATTATCTTGAAAAGCCATCCACAATCACAGGAAAGTATTATCGTGCATTATTGGATCAATTGATTGATGCAATTAAGAAAAAACGAATATATATAAAGAAGAAAAAAGTACTCTTTCTTCAAGACAACGCGCAGGTTCACACATCATTAGATACGATGCTAAAATTACGTAAAATACGCTTCGAATTGGTTGATCATCCATCTTATGGTCCATAATATTTAGGGAAAAGATCCATCTCAAAGTAAGAAGTGATTACCGATACTAACGGCAATTTTGAGAGGTTCCCAAATTCGTATTATTCAGATGTTATAAACAAGTTGGAATATCGTCTTACTAAGTGTATTGAGCTAAAAGGAGAAATGTTTTTTCTTACTTAGATAGCTTCAATATCAATCCGGCCTCGCAATTTGCACATAACTTTCACACGTGTTAATACATACATATACATATATTTATGTATGTATATGAAAATTCTTTCAGTGAAAAGTATAGTTTGCAACAACAATGTTATTCTAAAAATTACATTTCACTCATTATTTCTTGAGTTCTATTTTTCGATTAGAAAATAAGTTATTTTCTAAAGTTTACTCATCAGAAAACAAAAGATATTTCTTGAGGTTTGTTTACTCCTCAGAAAGTAAGTTATTTTCTAAAAATACAGAAATAAATGTTGAACCAAAAATAAACATACATACATTGTATGTAAACATACCGTACATACTTACGTACTGTGCATGTAGCTCGCAATATTTGATAAGAGAAATAACAAGTATGAGTGAAGTATATTCAGCTGGGCCGAATCTAAAATGCCCTTCACGATAGTCACGTATATACATATATAGTATATATTACAAATATGACCTAAATATGCTCGATGGACCGACATTGGGGAAAAAATATTTTTGCCTTGTAATCACCATTCCAAAAAGGAAATTGTCGTGGAAAAATCCGTTTAAGCTACATCTCGGTCATTTTCCATATTCTGTATTTTAGTTGCCTTCTTTTATAACGAGAACTGTTTTTAAGCAAAAAAAAAAAAAAAAAAATGTTCATGGAAAAATCGATTTATCCTATATCTAAGGTATATATGGACCGATATCGGAAATTTTCATTATCAGTTTTTTAATTATTTCATTTTATAATCAAAACTAATTTTAAGCAAAAAATAAAAAAAAATGTTCATGGACTAATTTAGACTATATCTCGGGTATATGTATATGGACCGATATCGGATATTTTAGTTTTCTCTCTTTGGTAATCTCCTTATATTGTCAGAACTTCTTTTAACAAAAAAAAATGTTTAAGTTCGCTTACCCGACATTTTCATTAAACAATCAATCGGTTTAGGCTATATCTCGGGTATATATGGACCGATATCGGAAATTTTCATTTTCTATATTTAGGTAAACAAATAATTTTTTTTGTGGAAAATTGGTTTAGGCTATATCTTGGGTATGCGAGTATATGGATTTATATCGGAATTTCTCATTTTCTGTATTTTAGTAACTTTATTTTATTACCAAATACTGCTTTTAAGCAAAAAATAAGTTGATTAAGTTCGCTTACGCGACATATTCATGAAAAATCGGTTTTGGCTATATATCAGGTGTATATGGGCCGATATTATACATTTGTATTTTCTGTATTTTAGTAACCTTTTTTTATTACAAGAACTGATTTTATGCAAAAAAAAAAATTAAGTTCGCTTTTCATGGAAAAATCGGTTTATACTATATTTCGGATATACATTTATGGACCGATATCAAAAATTTTCATTTCCTCTATTTTAATAACCTCCCTTATTACCAGAACTGATTTTAAGCAAACAAAATTTTTAAGCTCGCTTACGCGACATTTTCATGAAAAAATCGCTTTAGACTATATCTCGGGTATACGAGTATATGGACCGATATTGGAAATTGTCATGTTCTGTATTTTAGTAACCTTCTTTTATAACCGGAACAGCTTTTAAGCAAAAAAAGTTGTTTAAGTTTGCTTACGCGAAATATTAATGAAAAATCGTTTTTGGCTATATCTCGGGTATTTATGGTTCGATACCCGAAATTTGTATTTTTTTGTATTTTAGTAACCTCCTTTTATTACCAGAAACAATTTTAAGCAAAAAAAAATTCTTAAGTTCGCTTACGCAACATTTTCAGGGAAAATCGGTTTAGGTTATATCTCGGGTATATATGGACCAATATTGAAAATTTTCATTTTTTGTATATCAGTAACCTCCTTTTATTGCCAGAACTGACTTTAAGCAAAAAAAAAAAAAAATTTAAGTTAGCTAACGCGACATTATCATTAAAAAATCGGTTTAGGCTCTCGGATATATGTATATGGACCGATATCGGGGGAAATTTTTTTTTTCCCCTTTAACCGCCATGTTTAATAATTGCGTGAAGTATGAAGCAAAACAAACAATTTTTTTTTTAACATTTTCATACAAATTTGCAAAAAAATAATGGCTTTTTTCGGAATTTTTGATATAGCTCAGCTATATGTGAACGGATTTTACTGAATTTCAATAGCAAACCCATGAATCGATGGGGTAATAGAATGCTGAAAGAAAAAAGTTTCTAAGTCTAATGGTTTTCTCAGAAACGGAATTTCAACGGTGGACAGACGGACATTGCTTAATCGATTTTTCTATAGATACTGATTCAGAATATATTTATACACCTTATTGGGTCGGAAATGCAAATTGTAGAAATTACAAACGGAATCACAAACTTATATATACCCTTTACATTTTTGTGAAGGGTATAAAAAGATAAATAAAAACAATTATATCAAATGCAATTTGTTTGTCGTGTTTTTGATAAGGTTTTTAGCTTTTATACTCAAGGCAGCTTCATCAAGTGCCCTTTTGAGCAGTGTTCTCTTTTTTGGTACTAGAAAAATTTAAATTTTGTTTGCAAGCTGCATAAATTTTGGAAAATACATACATATATGCATACATACATACATACATACATACACACATACATACATACATACATACATACGTACATACATACATACATACATACATACATACATACATACATGCATACATACATACATACATACATACATACATACATACATACATACATACACATATCGCTCCTTTATTGCAACATAGTCATAATCCAAAAAAGCTTGTTTCGAGATAACGCATTTCAAATTTTTAGTTTCCACACAAGTCTTAGAAAATTTTCAAAATATGTATGTGTGATATTTTTGGTATTGGGTGTTTGGTGTTGATATTTTAGTTGTGGGATATATAATTATATGTTCGAAAAGTTTTTTTAAACGTTTCCAAATCCACTTATGAGTAGGGTAAAGGCTATGAAATATTTGCACAGAAAGCTAAGAAACATAAAAAACAAGTTGTAGAATGTTATTTACTGAATGTTTAAAATATGAGCTAACTTTTTTTTATCTTGGACTAGTACCTAGTAACCATAAAATGGGAACGTGGACACGGGTCCAACAACGGCAACCAAATCGCTGGTGACTTTGCCAAAAAAGGACAACCCAAAATGATAGGGGTATAGATCAACCCTCATCAGCATGTTGGAAAAGCATAAAGATCCACACGCTGAAACGTGCCCAAGAAAAGTGGCCCAAATGCCAAAGAACCTGTGGCCGCATATTAACTGTAAGAGAACGTGGGAGCTATTAAAACTGTCCACATCTCGCTTGAGAGTCACTGTAGCATTAAATTTTATTTCTGATTTTTCTCATGATGGTTGCAATCAACCTTGTCATCCTCTTTCGGCTTGACGTTGAATTCTGAGACACCTTATATGTAATTAATATTTTTAGTTTAGTAAGTACATACTAAACGCTTTTTAGAAGTATTTCGAGGATGGGGAAAAACGCTGCCATAAGTGTATTATATCTGAGGGGGATTACTTTGAAGGGGACAAGACGGTTATTGATGAATAATTAAATACTTTGTGAAAAACAAATTGAAAATAACGGTTATTTTTTCATCAGACCTCGTATGTAATTCAAGTGTTGCTACCAATACGTCTCAATAACGTTTATGGGATACTGAGATGCTAAACAATTTGCTAATAAATGGATAAACCTAAAAAAACTAGATATTCCTGACAAATGCGAGTTAGGTACCAACGATATGTACTTATTTAACATTTTCCAATATTTCTGCAACCTAGTGCACTGAACAATTTAAAAGTTATTTTAGAATGGAAACACGTTTTTGTAAATATTTAACAAGTTCTTTGTGCCAAGAAAAAAATAAAAACTTGGTTAACCTGTGTAATTATACAACATGCAAATAAAGAATGCAATATTTGTTCAAGGGCAAAAAGATTTACTGTTACTGTAGTTAATATGCTATTTTGGTTTCTTTTGTTTGCAGTTTTTAAAATTCATGTTTGTTATGCACTATATGCAAACGAATTTTTCTAAAATTAAATATAAAATTTGACAGAAAATAATATATTTTATTAATTAAATAACATTTAGTTAATCCTTTCCAAGTGCAAATGGTCTAGTTATTCGGCGCTTTTAGTATGTACGAGGGCGGATTGATATTGAAGCTAACTTAGTAGAAAAAAACACATTTTTTTTAAACCATTTATTTCTCAACATACGGACCTGTTCTAAAACTCTCGTGATTTCAAGGCACATGCTGTTTCAAAGCACATATGTGATTAGTGCCTGCAAATCACATTTTTTTGGATTTTCCATGTGATGCATACTCTTTCGAAGCACAAAAAAACAGCTGTTTTTTGCTTCAATTTACTGATAGTTTTATTTTCAGGTTGCATTTTTTTATTCGCATTATTATTTGCAAAATAAGGTTAATTTTTTCTAATAAATATAAAAGGTAAAGTAAAATAAACCAAATCACAATATGATACAACAAATCTTGCAACAAATAAGCGTATCTAGCTTTTTCTTAATTTAGTGAATTATTTCGTATAAAATAAATAATTTTACTTAAATAATCAATAAAAAACCACATTAAGTTATTTATTAATGTAAAAAATTATGAAATTTATAACAAAGTACGTGCAAAAATTCGGATGTGATTTGATTGCAATTTAGCTTACAATGGGATCAGGACCCAAGTGAGCTAGAGAACCTAGGCTATTCCGGAGTGCCCAGTGGCCTGCCTACCTAACCTAACCTAGCTTGCCGGTTTAAAATCACAAAAATCAAAAATATTTTTTGTGCAGAAATCCTTTTTTGTGATTTCAAATCACTTTCAGAAAAAGTGATTTGCAGAACAGCACTGAGAGTCTCCTTTTATACACTTAGTAAGACGATATTCAAACTTTTTTATACCATCTGAATAATATGATTTTGGCAACTCCTCAAAATACGAGTTAGTTTCGGTAATCAATTCTTCCTTTGAGATGAATATTTTCCCTGCAAGTGATATTTTCAAGTTTGGAAACAGGAACTAGGAGCTAAATTTGGACTATAAGGTGGATGATCAACTAACTCAGAGTATATTTCACGTAATTTTAGCATCGTATCCAATGCTGTTTTAACCGGTGCGTTGTCCTGAAGAAAGATTACTTTTTTCTTCTTGAAATGTGGTCGTTTTTTCTTGACAGCATCAATCAATTGATCCAATAATGCACGATAATACTTTCCTGTGATTGTGGATCCTTTTTCAAGATAATCGATGAGCCATATTCCGTGTGCATCCCAAAATACAGTGGACATAATATTGCCAGCAAATTTCACTGTCTTCGCCTTCTACGGGGTATTTCCACCAGCCTCCACCCATTGTTTCGATCGATTTTTGCTTTCAGGTGTTTAATGAACCCATGTTTCATCAACAGTTATTAATCGACGACAAAAATCAACAGGATTACGCTTTATTGTGTCGAAACACCGCTACCTTCTAGCGCAAGTAGCTTCAATATCACTCCGCTCTCGTATATTTTATAAATTAATTTATAAAATATAATTTAAATAAATTTTAAACAAAATAAAATGCCTGAAGACGTTGTAAAAATATGACGAAAAATAAATTAAAAATAGTTTTGTTATTTTGCATTTTTAATAACTGAAGGACCTTGAAAGCTTGTTTTTAAAACTATGTATTTGAAAACAAGAAATCATATTAAAAAACGTTAAATAAACTTAATTAAAAAAAGATTTATTCTTAAAATTTCTTAAGTTACTTGTATGGTCTAATAAAACAAGCCAATGGTACAAATTTCCTACTCCTAAATTCACCTAGTCATTTGTTTATATATCTATATATCCACATACATACATATGTATATACAAATATAGATACACTCCAGTTCATTTATTTAAAGCCACTAAAATTTCCATATTCAGAAGCCTGTATCTTTAGCAATCTTAAACGGATTGCAGAGGAGTTACTCTCTATTGCGATGCGAAAGCAAGTTCAATGCGAAAGGTAGATGCGATAAGATTATAATTTGGTATTCTGTGCTGTTTGCGCAAACTTTTTCGCGAAATAGTTTAAAAATGAAGTAACACTGGTATCACAAAATAATCAATATCGAAGAATGATAAAATAAAATGTGCGAAAGGAAAAATTAAATGCGAAAAGAAAATACGAAAACGCAATACAGAGTACCAATTCTTGGATTTTTCTTTCGCATCGCAATAGAGAGTAACCCCCCAGAATTTAAAAATGGAAGTAGAAACTAGACATCTTAAGATAAAAAAAATCAAGCAAATAGCAGTGGTCTCTTAACTAACAACTTTTTCTGAGCAATTTATAAAAAAGGCCAAAAATTTGCTTTTTTTGGTTCTCTTGAATAAAGACACATTACCTAATTTTTATGAAAACCCGTTTTTCTTGTTTATTAAATTCATTTTTCTTTATTACTTTACTTAAGAACGATTAGTAATGGACAAAACCCCCTTTGTTTTTAATAACTTCAAATATACCGATTTCATTGACAGATACATAAATAGAATTTATGTAATCCAACGAAATTTGACTCCAAGCATCCTTAATAGCTTGAACTAGTGACTGCTTGTCATCAAATTGTGTACCTCCTTCATTTTCGATAATGTTTAGATCTGACAAATTGGGTTGGCCAATCAATAATATCAAGATTTTGACTTGCAATGAACTCCTGTACTACTCTGGCGTTGGGTATAGGGGCATTATCGTGTTGCGCTATCCAAGATATGGGACTAAATAAAGTAGCTCATTGGACTTCGGAAAAACTGATTCCAATAACATTTTATAGCTTGCATCAGGCATGTTTGCACAAGATCGATGGCGCCAAAGTACGTAATAGTACCCCATACCATAACGCCTCCCTCTCGGCTGTGATGTCGGTTCAAAAATTTTATTTTTATTTTGCACAAATCATGGAAATAATAGTTTTAGCCATCAGGTCCATCTAAATTAAACTCCTCATCCGTAAATACATCAAGTCTCCAGTCATTTACATGACCTCCTATCCTATTTCTTATTTTCCTCAACGACCTTCTGTATCAAATATCCAACCCTATCCACTCTTTCGCGGATGACAGCAGCAGTTGCCACTCGTATTCTCTTCGTTATAGGCCTAGCCTATCAGAGATCGCTGCCAAGAGGCTAAATATGAATGATTCACTGAACAGTGATCTTCTATTAATCTCCGAATGGGGTCGTAAAAACAGGGTCGCCTTTAACGCTCCTAAGATAGAATGTTGCTTATTAACACACAAACAAACAACCGCAAATGCTGCTTCCTCTGTACTCATATATGGTATAAATATTGAGGAATCGGATGCTCTTGATGTTCTTGGAATGAAGATACAGTGTGATGTTCGCTGGAATGAGCACATTTTTCATGTCTCTAAAGAAGCATTTAAGTGTCTCGGTTTTTTGAAACGGTGTAAGATGTACTTCACTCCATGCGATCTCCTTACTGTTTATACCACCTGCATCCAACCGAAAATGGAATACAACTCTCATGGTTGGGCCGGTGCCTCAAAGTATATTTTGGGGTTACTCGACCGTGTGCAGCAGAGAACGAAAAAGCTCATCGGTGATAGTAGGGTATCCAACTCTATTGACTCACTGGAGCATCGACGCAGTATGGGGTACGTTACTCTGTTCTATTGTTACTACAATGGATTTCGCCCTGACGAGATTAGGGATCTTATTCCCGAAAGTCGCACATTTATACGTAACACAACACATGCATCATCCAGAAGAGCTTATCCATTTGTGGTCGATTACCCATGGAATCGTACTACGCATTACAGAGAAAGTTCGTTTTTCAGCCGTACACTTCGCCTGTGGAATAAGTGGCTTGCAAACGTATTTCCTGTCTGTTATAACGTTGGAAAGTTCAAGTCAAAAGTTCACAAACGCTACTCCCACTTTCCCCCTCTTCATAACCTATTTTCCTAGTTCCAGTACGATGCACTGCATATGTAGAGATCATCACCTGAGTACTGGTCCAAGATAAAAAATGTTCTATTTGCTGCACATCTAATGACATTTAGTCTTTTGCAAGCACATTTTTGGGCTTCCACATCACCAACAGAGGTTCAATTCGCGTGGCTGACAGCCGCCTTTGAGCCGCCGCCGGTCTTGTTTTACTTTGCCCTGCCGCCGCCGTTATGGCGACTGAAATCGGCTTATTTTCAGCCGCCGTATTTACATAAGCGACAGCTTGAGCCGACGTATTTATTTAAAGTGGCATTGTCGTAGCAACATAATGACTTTTTGTAACTATCAAAATCTATGACCTCAAGGTTTTGTTTATGTATTTTATACAATTTCTTTTGTTTTATGTAAGAGTTCGACAGCATGATCATACTACAAGCGGTTTCTTGTTATAGTTACAATATACTTAGTGCTACCTTGGAAATTGTTTGGTTTTATGGTATTTTATCAAAAAAGATCCGATATTTTTCAGATTACTATAAGCTTCCATTTGCTTTAAGTCTTAATTAATTTGAGCAACATATTGTTATTTAAAATCAATTTTGTGGAAATAAATTGAGCAACGTGTCGTTATTTACTATTTATTTTTCAAAAATCTCGTATTTGTTTCTTAATAAGTAATTCCATCAAAAATTAGTACATCTAACATACAAGTTAAAGGTTATGTTATAATTAAAAATCACAAAAATTATTTCACAAGTACATATTAACATATCGCTCATTTACTAAAAAAATAGCTTCGAAAATAGAACACATTTTAAATTTTTAGTCTCCATACTCGTCTTAGAAAATATTTATGTTTAGAAAATAGCTCTTAAAAGATTTGAATAAGTTTATGGAACAGTACAAAGGATTGTATTGTTAACAATTCTGCATTGTTGACGCGAAAAAGTTATGTGTATATTTTGAACTATGACTTCGTTTGAGTAAATCAGAGATATAAATTTGTATATACCCTAATTAGCGTAAAACTTTAATGAATTTAGGTGAAAAATAATGAAGAAGATATTTGTCTAAAAACGTACTTGTTTAAGTAATATTACTAGATGTATGCGAAAAAAAAGCACAGCCGGCTTTTAGCCGCCGCTGACCTTCTTTTTGCCCAGCCGCCGCCGCCGACAACTATGCGACGAATTGAACCTCTGATCACCAATAGAAATACTGAAGGCTGGCATATTTCATGAACAGTAAGGTCGAAACCAGTGATAATCAAAAATCATGTTTTTGCTTGATTAACTCATAAACTAAAATTTGTAATCAACAAGAATCAGGCAACAAAGTTCAACGCCCAGTAAAATCAGCTCGTCTTGTAAACATTTTAAATTTGTAATCATCAAAAATCAAGCAACAAAGTTCAACGTTGAGTGAAATAAACTCGCCTTGTAAACAATCTGAATTTGTAATCAACAAAAATCTAGCAACAAAGCTCAATGTTGAGTAGAATCAACTCGCCTTGTAAATATTGCGCGTTCGTTTTAGTACTGAATAAAATCGGCTAAACGTTAGTTGTTGCTTCGATTATGTGTTGTATAAACAAATTTGAAACATATTTACATACATATTTTGTTTTTAGTTTAAGCCTAGTATTGAGATTGAATGTGCGAAAAATTTTCAGCAACATTACTTATTTCGTACGGAAAATTTGAGATGTACTCAGTGTTGTCTATTTCTTCTCTTATTCATGTTTCTTTTTTAATTTTAAGTATACATGTTTGTACTTCGTGCGAAAAAAGCTTTGCTTATGTTATTTCGCAGCTGAAAAAACAAATATTCCCAGAAACAATTTTAAATTAAAACATGTTGCTGATACATATTGTGTTTTTTTCGCTTTAAAAACTCAGTACTACATTTCTAAACTTATTTCGCAGATATTTCATACTAAACACTTTTGTATGCAATTTGAAAAAATTTCGCACGAAATAATGAACTCAATATTAGCCTTTAGAGGGCAAAGTTCATTTAAAAGCGCTGTGAAACAAGTATAGTTCTTTTTATAGGGTGTTTTTTTAAGCTAGATAGAACTTTAAATTGTAAAAAGTAACACAAAAAATTAAATTTTGATGAAAAATTTTTTTTATTTGTTTCAGTATACTCTGACAAATCATCATGAATAGACTCACGCTTGAACAACGCTACGAAATTATCCAAATTTACTTTGAAAATCAGTCCCGTTGTTTTATCGCAAAATTGTGTTCAGCGATGAGGCGCATTTTTGGCTTAACGGGTTTGTTAATAAGCAAAATTGCCGCATATGGAGTGAGACCAATCCACAAAAGACCCTACAGACTCCATTACATCCAGAAAAATGCACTGTTTGGTGCGGTTTTCATGCTGGTGGCATCATCGGACCTTATTTCTTCAAAAATGAGGCCGGAGCTCGCGTTACGGTCAATGGAGATCGTTACCGCACCATGATCAATGATTTTTTGTTTGAAAATATGGATGACATTGATCCGGAGGAGATGTGGTTTCAACAGGATGGTGCTACGTGCCATACGGCGAACGCAACCATCGACTTACTGAAATCAAAATTTGGCGATAAGTTGATTTCGAGAAATGGACCTGTCAATTGGCCTCCAAGGTCGTGCGATTTGACACCTCTCGATTATTTCCTGTGGGGCTACGTGAAGTCACTGGTTTATGCTGATAAACCAGCAACAATTGACGCCTTGGAGGCCAGCATTGTTCGTGTTGTTCGTGACATACGGCCAGCAGTGCTGGAAAAAGTGGCCCAAAATTGGACGTCCTAGATGCGCTTCGTCAAGAACAGCCGCGGTGCCCATATGCCCGAAATCATTTTCAAATGTTAATGTCACGTATTGATCTTTCGAATAAAAACAAATTTTGATTACAATTAAATTTTTTGTGTTATTTTTTACAATTTCAAGTTCTATCGGGCTTAAAAAAACACCCTATATATGTATACCATTGTCTTTTTTAACAAATGTTCAAAAATAAATACATATGCACATTTGTTTTTTTTTTTTCTATGAAAACCTTTTGTTTCTATGTATGTGATTTTACTTTGATTTTTTTTCAACAGAAGCATACAGAAAAACTGTTGAATACATCACTGCATTGATTTTCGTTAATTTTTTTTTTCTTCCAAAACAAAAATTCAAACACAAGAAATGAATGCCGAACTACATCCGCATTCATTTATCTTCAAGCACGAACCTTAACGATGAATTCACTCATATAACGAAGTTGTCGCTCATTGTGTTTATTCTGATTAAAAATCCACTGGGCATTTGTGCGGCTGAATACAAAATCATATTTGAACGAAATGAAATGGTTTTCATATTGTTGAGCAAGTATGATTTTTTTGCATTCACTAAAAGTTGTTCTCTGGTCAAAACCTGATTAATTTAGTTTTATCTTTATTTAATAATAGCCTGTTAAGCCTTACATATTCTACTTATTTTAACTTATTTTAATAAATTGCTCAAAAAAAGTTCTCAACAAAGTAAACAGCATTTATATTTAAAAAAGGTCGAACAACTAGGATCAAGATAGGAATTAATAAAACGAATAATTTTGAAACAAGTGACCTCAAGCTCAAGTAAAAAACAATTATATCAAAAAAAGTTCTTTATGATTTTTTTTTTTATATCTCAGGATGTCTAACTTCTATTTCTATTTGAAAATTCTGCAATCGGTTAAAAATTGTTAAAGATACAGGCTTCTTCTAAATATGGAATATTTAGTGCCTATAAATAAGTGAACCGGAATGTATGCATGTAGTCGTACAGCAGAAATAATAATCAAGAAAAAATAAAACAAAAAAATATAAATAAAAACTAAATCATAGTATACAAGTGGGAATAACTAGACCTGTTGATATTTGAATGGGTTGTTTTCTTGTCTGCTTGCTAAAAAAGAAGTAAACAATTAAACCACTAACTTGAATTCAATTCAGTATAAGCACTGCTGGCAAAGCAAACGGTTGTTCGAAAAGACTTCCATTAAAGAGAACTGCTTTTGTGTCTTTGTTGTTAAATTGACATTTAACTTAAGATTTGTTTTCATCATACAGAAATGAATGATTACGTTGAATTGCACAAACGTTTGGCGCAAGTTGGTCAAGAGCATTTGCTGAAGTTTTGGGAGGAATTGTCGGCACTGGAGCGTGCACAATTGGAGCGAGATATATCTGGACTAAATTTAAAAGAATTAAAATTATATTTTGATCGCGCTACAACTTCATTAACACAAAATGGCTTAAAATTGGATGACCACTTGCAGCCCATACCGGAATCAAAAGTTATTTGCATATCGCGATCAACGGAAGAGGTATTGAGCAGTTATCGTGACGAAGGATTGAAGCAAATTTCTTTGGGACATGTTGCTGTTTTACTTATGGCAGGTGGTCAAGGTAAGCGTCTTCTTTCACAAAAAGTTTATTGGCTTTTATATACATATGTGATACATTGCATATTTACATACAATATGTATGTATGTAAGTATGTTAAGCATAAACATTTTCAGTTTCAAAAATATTTATGCTCTGTGTTAGTAGTTAAGTCGCATGCACATACGCGTACATATGTATGTATGTATTACTTTTACTTTTGATTTTACATTATCGGTTATGAACACTTATAAAAGAGCAAAATACAAAGTTTCCATTAAAATCTTGCTTGTTTTTGTCGTCATGTACAAATGTAAGTATTGTACATACTTACATATGTATGTAAGTATGTAAAACATGTATTTGCATTCTTTAGTCACGCCTTGATTGAACCATTCGTTTTTTAACTGCATAAGAAAATGATTATCATCATTGTTTACATACATATTTGCGCTGGTACCTAATTTCATAGTTATTGTATGTAGATATATATTTTTCAATTATCCCGCTGTTTGTGTTGTGTGTGGCGAACTTCACTGCATATCTCTCAAACGTCGACGCGAGTGTTAAAAAATGCAGTAACTGTAGAGGTAACCATACTGCGAATTACAGAGGTATATTCACTTTAAGCGGTCAATGACAAATATGTAAGCCATCAATCAATTTCTCCAGCACACCAGCAGTCTAATGTCACTGCTAAAAATAATGGCCAGGTAGGCCATTTAACCAACCACACAAACACTTAAAACTCCAAACAATTTTCATATGCTAATGTGGTTAAAAACTTGAACCAGTAGCCAAAACCTCAAAACTTCCATCAAATTTTTAGTAAGCTAGAGGCAACTCTGCCGACTCTTGTTCAATTCATAAACACTTTAACGGTTTCTATGACAAACATGATGCAGGAAATGCTGAAAATCCAATCCACTATTTTACTGGTAATTTTAAGCAAATTATATGTTTAAAAATATGTTTCTGGAACGCAAACGGTATCCGCCAACACAAAAGTTAACTTGAGCACTTCCTTATGGAAAAGCAAATCGATATAATGATGATCGCTGAAACTCATTTGACAACCAACAGTTATTTCAAAATTAATGGCTACACACTATATGACACTAAAGGTCCCCGTGGCAGATCTTGTGGAGGCGCTATTTACTGAACGTGAGGAATAACTACAAACAACTAATATAAGCATTGAACATTTCAATGGAAAAATAGTTATTTCCTTGGTTTACTCACCGCCCAGATTTTCAGTAACAAGAAATCAATATTCAAATTTTTTCAAATCATCTGGCCCTCGATCTTCACCGGCAGGAAACTATAACGCTAAGCACACTTTTTGGCGATAACGGTTAATTTCCCCGAAAGGCCGTGTACTTTTTGTCACTATTTCCAAAATGGGCTTAGATGTGGTTTCAAGCGGACACCCCACTTATTGGCCGTCAGATCGACAAAAGATCCCTGATGCTATAGGTTTTGCAGTTACAAATAGTCTTCCTTTAGAATGGATACAAGTGGAGCCTTCATTAGATTTGTCATTAGATCACACACGCACTATAATCTGTATTTTGGTACCCCAGGAGGGTGGCTGCCTTTTTAGGGACTTGGCGTTGACCATCACTAGAATTAACTGGCTAAAATATAAAAAATATTTGAGTACTCATTGTACAGAGAATATTGCCTTGAGAACGTCTGAGGATATTAATGTGTCAATTTATTAGTTGTCTGAAAACCTTAAACTGGCCGTACAACATGCTTCCACTAACCGTGTAACTTTCAGAAATGCGAACAATAGAACTTATTCGTCTAAAATAGATCAACTTTTGTCAGAAAAAAGAAAAGTTAGAAGAGAGTGGCAACTTCACAGGTCTCCCCAGCTTAAGGCTAAGCTACTGGAATGCATAACACAATTAAGAAATCTTCTTGAAAACCAGAGAGTGGCTTCCTTTAAAATATATTTAAAAAAATATGATGGTACTCCTCAATCTGACTATTCTGTTGCGGAAAGCGACAAAAGTTCTGAAATGACCCGTAAGAGGTAAGCCACCTTTGCGAACTTCAACTGGGGATTGAGCAAGAACCGATTCTGAAAAAGAGATGCTGTATGTTAATCATTTGAGAAACGTTTTTATTACAAATTAGACCGCCTGCGTCCTTGAGAGCCTAATTTCAAGGCGGCGTTTAAAACAAATCTCAGGAAAGCTTCAGGTATTGATCAATTTGATCAATACCTGGCAAATTGCTTGAGCAGTTACCTCGTGTAGCTAGAAGAATTCTCCTATTTGTTTTTAACGCTTTTTCGCTTTAAGTATTATTTTGCTGAGTGGAAAGTGTGATTGATTACTATGATGCCCAAGACAGGAAAGGATCCTACTAAAATAGAATAATAGACTATATATAATCCATCCAATATATAATCCATCCAATGAATCCATCTTCGCTTTTTTATTATTGTTATTTTATAAGTGATAGGTTTTGAAAACACGTTTTAAAGGTCAAGTAAATATGACTTGTATACAAAATTTACAAATTAACAAAATTTAATGCTTAAACTCATTTAATTTGTTTCTTATTTAAAACATATGTATGTTTGTATGTACAAATATAATAGTTTGTTGTATGTGTTTATACTTTTAGGAACCAGATTGGGCTTTGATCATCCCAAAGGCATGTATGACGTTGGCTTACAGTCTCATAAAACTCTGTTTCGCCTACAGGCTGAACGTATATTAAAGCTACAGGAATTGGCATTCGACGCGACTGGCAAGAAGGGCATTATAACCTGGTACATTATGACATCTGAACACACAATACAGCCGACTTATGACTACTTTGTAGCCAACAACTACTTTGGCTTGAAAAAAGAAAATATAATTATGTTTGAGCAAGGCTCTTTGCCATGTTTTGAATACGATGGGAAAATAATATTGGATCAAAAATATCGCATTGCCAAAGCACCAGATGGCAATGGCGGTATTTACCGAGCACTGAAACAACAAGGAATTTTGGACGATATTATCAAAAGAGGAGTTCTGTATATCCACACCCATAGTGTTGATAATATCCTTATCAAAGTAGCCGATCCCGTCTTTATTGGTTACTGTGTTCAAGAAAATGCGGACTGTGCTGCCAAAGTAGTAGAAAAATCTTCTCCTTCAGAAGCCGTGGGAGTTGTGGCAATGGTTGATGGCAAATACCAAGTAGTAGAATACAGCGAAATTTCGGCAAAAACCGCTGAAATGCGAAATTCAGATGGGCGTCTAACATTTAATGCTGGAAATATTTGCAATCACTTCTTTTCTACAGCATTTTTAGAAAAGGTCGCAAATACTTATGAGCAAGAGTTGAAATTGCATGTTGCCAAGAAGAAGATACCATTTGTAGACAACTCTGGTAAACGATTGACTCCTGAAAAACCGAACGGCATAAAAATTGAAAAATTTGTATTCGATGTGTTTGAATTTACACAAAAGTTTGTAGCTATGGAAGTGCCAAGAGATGAGGAATTTAGTGCTTTAAAAAATGCAGATACAGCTGGCAAGGATTGTCCTGCGACAGCCAAAGCTGACCTTTATCGCTTACATAAAAAATACATCGAGGCAGCTGGAGGTATCGTGCATGGGGATGAGTGTGAAATATCACCTTTTGTAAGTTATGCTGGTGAAAATTTGACTGCTTTGGTTCAGGGGAAATCCTTTACAACTCCTTTATATTTAAGAAGTAATCGTGACAAAGAAAATGGTCATCTGTGAAAAGTGCATACATTAAAGTTTATAAAACTTGAATGTAATCTTGTAATGAACTTACATTTTATACCATATAAAGCATTAATTACTTAAAATTCCATATAAGTACATACATATACTTAAAAATTATATTATGTTGTAAGTTATTTTTGTGTAAAAAATATGTATCTGAAATTATTGTTTTTTAATTAATTTGTTTGTATTCTAAACCCTAAATTGTTGACAATTATATTATATACATACTTGGCGAAAAATAAAAATGTTTACTTTGATAGTACTTAAAAGTTTGATAGTACTTAAAAAAATCGAAACAACTTCAAGTAAAACTTTGCCGACGATGTTTTAATATGCCTTCTTTTATTCCAAAATAAATAGGTGCTAGAATGTAACAAAAGGTATCCCTAAAATAGTTTATAGTGCAACCTAAATTGGGGCGTAAAGCGCAACGTAATTTAACGCTTTGGTTTTACGCTGTAACTTAAAGCGTTAGTTGTGTCCATACAAGAATCATTGAAAAACTCACAAACAATTACACATAGAACTGAAAATAAATTATGCATAGTCGGTGGAAACTTGACGAACAATACAGCAAGACGTCAACTTTGTGGAGATGAAAATAACAATCAAGAAATATGTATATACAGCTTAAAAGGGAAAATGTCTTTTGTGTTTGAAAAATATTATTAAAACATTTTTCTTTATAAATTCTCATTGTTTTATTTAAAATAATGGGGCATATAGCTAAATGTTCGAAAATTATTTCAAGCTTTTCAAGTGTACTGATGATAGGGCAAACTCCTATGGAATGTCAACATATAAATAATATAAAACTTAGTGATGTGTAAAAAAACGAAGCAATAAAAAAGCTCCTTTTCATATTATCTTCCATGCGCAAACACAATTGACGAAAACTTACTTACTTTTAGTGTAACACTATGATTCAGATGAGAATTGGAAATTAATTATTAATTGCTTTTGTAAAAAATGCAATCCTGTTCAATAAAAAATCTTATTGTTTAAATAAATTTCTCAAAGTGTTATGATGTCAAATCTCTTGCCATACAATTTATCACTTTACGCTTTAAACTCTCACTTGTAAGTATTATTTGAATTTTTGACAAGTTTTAATACAAAATGTGAAGTGTTTTTAAATAATTATAAATATGAAACGCTAATAATTCAGCTTGGCAAATTCTTGTTTGTTTGATAATATTATTCTGTGAGCAACATGTGCCATGTGCTTAAGGATAAGGTACAACATGTTGTAATCGTTAACAAGGCATGTGTTGGTTGCAGAATAAATTTAATTTAAATTATGTTATATTATATTTTAATTTTTCAATCTGTTAATATTGTTAAGCATTTTTCTTTGTGCATGAACTAAAATTTTTTCTTTGTGTATGAATTTTTTGACCATAATTTTTCAATTTAAATTTTTAATAACATTTTAATTTTTCTGACGATGATAACAAATTGTTATAGAAATGTCGAGAAATAAAAGATTTTGAATTGCAAATTTTTTTTATAAAAAAAACAAAGATCTAAAGCTCTAAAAATTATATTTATTTAAATTACTTTAGCCTTCATATAGTTCATTGCATTTTCTTGGATTATTCTTGCTCCTCACTAGGTGATAGCTTTAAAAACAGCTAAAAAAATTGTAAGTGCCACCACTGAAATGCAAAAAGCAGCTGTTAATATTTTAGAAGTTTCAATTTTAATTGTAAATTTTGATAGTGATTTCCCAATATTTAATTTTTTAATATTTGTATATATTACTACACCGAATACTAAGTAGCTCGCACTATTTTAGCAATAGCTACTATAAAATTTTCTAAATTTCCCTCAGCCATTTTGTACGCAAAAAAGCTTTTTAATATTTGTAAAGACATAAAAACAACAATATCAGCTGTTTATTATGTAGCTGCCGTTTTCATTATATTTAGGTAGCTGGCTACAGGCTACATTTGTAGCCAGAGGCATTTGTAGTCGTATGTTCGTGTAGCCTGATGTCTCGAATGTGTTTGATGCTTCATCAGTCCACTTGAAAAGCTTGACCTGTGGAAAGTGTAGCTGGGAGTTTCCATTCAAGCTTCGCTATAACTGATCTGACTATGTGTCAGTTAAAATGGAACGGCTTCGGTGGAGTTCTGAATAAAAACCTCATCCAACATTTAAATAATAGTAAAAAGTTATTGCATTTTGTCGTATAGCACTATTCGTCAATTACACTATAAATGTAACTAGGCATATACATTTGTGTATATGTAGCGTACAAAAAGTTTGGAACCAGTTGAGTAACATTTTTGGAACCAGCTGAGTAACATTTTTTCTTAATCTTAATTTTGGAAAATATATCTTCAAATCTTATTTTACTTATAAAATCTTCAAAATTAAGGTAAAATCTTCGTTTTTGCAATGCTTGTCTTGAACTAATTGCTAGCATGGGAAAAAAGTCACTATCTTTGCAAAGTCAAGTTAATATAATGAAAATATTACCAATTTTTAGCAATTTTGTGAAAAACGTATAAAATTAATAAAAAAAAAAACAACTAAGAGTGTGGTATATTCGGCTGGGCCGAATCTAAAATACCCTTCACGATAGTCACGTATATGTATAGTATATTTAAAAATGTGAACTAAATATGCTCGGTTATATATAAACCGATATCGGAATTTTCTATTTTAGTAACCTTCTTTTATAACAAGAATTGCTTTTCAGCAAAAAAAAAATTTAATGGAAAAATCGGTTAAGGCTATATCTCGGGTATATTTTATTTATTTATTAGGTTATTTATATAACCTTATTTCATTACCAGAACTGCTTTTGAGCACAAAAAAGTTGTTTAAGTTCGCTTACGCGACATTTTCATGAAAAACCCGGATTAGGCTATATCTCGGGTATATATGGACCGATATCAGAAATTTAAATTTTCCATAATTATATAAAATTATTTCATTACCAAAACTGCTTTTGAGCACAAAAGAGTTGTTTAAGCACTTTTATGAAAAACCCAGTCTAGGCTATATCTCAGGTATACACGGACCGATATCGGAAATTTTAATTTTCCATATTTATATAACCTGATTTTATTACAAGAATTGGTTTTAAGCTCAATAATTTTTATAAATACGTATTTGTATTTCAAATACGTATTTCAAATACTGCCCAGCCCTGCCTACATGCACAGTACGTAAGTATGTACGGTATGTTTACATACAATGTACATATGTAGTTGTTTTCTCCCATTTTGGTGTGTTTTGAAATTTCAAAGTTGACAACGTTGGTGATGCTTTTTCTGTTACACTCTGGCAAATCGGATTTTTCAATTGCAAAGCGTTGATGCCGCGCTATTTGGGTTGATCTCATACGTTTTGTATGTACACGAGGGTTTTTGGCAGATAAATTACGAGTGGTGCTCTAATTTAGGTTGTACTGTTAGTATTAATTTAACATTTTGCCACCATAGTGTAACGGTATAATAAGATAACATTTACGAGTGAATGAAAATATCATAGAATTGGCAGCACTTAAAAGTGGTCACGTGTAAGAAAACGTGTAAAAGCTATGTAGGAACAGGACAGAATTACTTTTATTGCTAATAAGCGCTTAACATAATTTAAAAAAAAGAGTGAGCTACAATATATATTTTGAATTGGTAGCACTTTGACACGAAGCACAAGTGCAGTTGACATTCTCGTACGAAATTTATTCATTCAAGTTTATACGTCGGTACATTTCGTTTGTGTGAGTTGTTTTTTCCAGCCCATATTAAAAGTTGGGGGAATAAATTCACTTTCTTTACGTTTGTTTCAGTAAAGAGTATAATTGGGAAAAGTTTTTTGTATTACTGATAATTACAATGGGGAGTAAGTAAACAACAAATTATTTTTAAGTGACAAAACGAGAAAGTTAATCTAAAATCGAAGAAATGAATATACATATATAAAAAAAAGTACGGGAGTTTGCTTACGTATACATTGTGTCAAACACAATGCCGGTGTTTTAATTTATAAGTGGAAATATTCTTAATTTGAATATTTATATATCAATGTTAGCTGCCAATAAATATGTGCATATATATGTACTGTGTTGCTTTAAACTAATAAACTTCTTTCCTGCTTTCTAGTCAAATTTCTTGAAGTCATAAAACCATTTTGCAGTATACTGCCAGAAATAGCTAAACCTGAACGAAAGGTAAGTTTTTGGATTTTTTATTTGTGAAAGTAGGAATCTTTTTATATTATAATTAGCAATTACTATAAACAGCTTGGTACCTATGTTAGAAGCTAATATAGTGAAGAAAACTCAATTGTATGAATTAGTAATTACTGTAGATATTCTCTAGATTTTCATGGTGAAAAGTGAATACAAAAAGTGTTTCATTATTTTCGATCTCCACAAAGCTATAAAGTTGCATTATTAAAGTTTAATGGCATTGTTTTGACACCAAAAACCAGTTTAACTAAGGGGAATATATTCGCCTTCTATAACGACGTGTACAATTTATCCGAATACAAGTCGTGAGATTTCGTCATTAAATATTTCATTTTTGTTGTTTGTAATATTTTGCTTACGTATGTACATAGGCTACGTAGCTCTCACTACTTACAGTGAATATTGAATAACGGGAATTTGCAAGTATATATAAATATTTTAGGACATTAAAGAATCAAGAAATCTTTGTAGGCTTTAAAACATAAGTATGCTCGTACATTTATATGTATGTATATATGTATGTACATGAAAAGATGAACATGCAAGAACAGTTTTATATACATGTATGTATATAAAACCGTTTCGTTTTCGAATAACCCTGAAAATTACAGCTGCTCTGCAATTTGCTCTGCGCTTTCCAAAGTAATGGAAAATATGGTTTACTATCACCTTATGAGGTATCTAGAGTCGCATAAATTACTTTGTGATCGGCAATATGGATTTCGTAGGAGTTGTTCTACAGGCGATCTCTCAGAGAAATGGTGCCGCCCAAGTCATCATTTCCAATTTAGCAAAGAGGCTAAATATGAATGATTCACTGAATAGTGATCTATCTATTTGTTCTAAAATCTCAAAAATACAAATACTCTGAAGAAGTGAACATAATATTCACGAAACGTTGGGAAAATATGTAATAAAGATTTTGCATTTTTATTGACATAAAAAAAGTTAGGCCGCACCAACTAAGTATATACTAAAAACAAATAACTAAATACGTTGGCCAAAAATATAATTATTACAATTAAAACCACTTTATTTTTAATAAAAAATTTTCATCTCGACAACAATACGCAAGTAAATTCACAACTTAGTGTAGAGTAAAAATTACGCTGATCATGCTAGGCAAAATTATAAACACTACAAATGTAAAAAAAAATACCTGAGCTAAAGTATATATTTAACTAATAGAACCTGTATCGTGCGTATTGAAGATTATACTTCTATGCCATATTATCAAACATCCGGTGTTCCACAAAGTAGCATTTTTGGCCCTTTATTATTTAATTTATTAATGATATTGGTAGCTGCTTTTTGAAATCAAAGTATCTTTTATACGCGGATGATTTAAAATTTTTCTTTAAATTAGATTCTGATAGAGATGCTTATATTATGCAAAATGAGCTTAATAGCCTTAAAGATTGGTGTCATCTTAATAACTTGCGTTTAAATATTAATAAATGTGTTCATGTTTCTTTTCATAGATCAAGGAATCCGTCTGTTTTTAATTTCAAAATTGGTGGTGTTCAATTGAATTCGTCGAATACAAAACTTGACCTTGGCGTGGTGTTTGACAGCTCACTATCATTCGCAAAACATGTAAAATATATTCTTCCAAAGGCGTTTAAAATGCTTGGCTTTATTAAAAGAAATTGCTCTGAATTTTCCGATGTTTACACTTTAAAACATATTTATACGTCATTTGTACGATCCAAGTTAGAATATGCTGCAAACGTTTCGAGTCCACATGTTGTCTACCTTGTGTCACGTATTGAGAGACTTCAACGCTTATTTATTAAATTTGCTACTCTACCCCTGTCTTATTTAGCTAGTGTGTCTTATGAATCTAAATGCTTGTTCATTGGATTACAGCCCTTGGAATTACGACGTAAAGTACAATCTGCTTTGTTTATTTTTGATATCAATGGTAACATTGATTGCCCTGACCTATTATCAGCTGTTCCATTTTGTATTCCCCCGAGGAATCTTAGATTTCCAAAACTTTTTGAAGTGCCGTTTCATCGCACTAATTACTCTTGTTTCGGAGTTCTAACTCGTTGTCTCATCTATCTTAATCCCGTAAACGACAATATGCAGAAACAATCCAATTCTTTTATTGAATTTAGCACGGAAAAAACATATTTTAAACTGCTGCTTCTTAATATGCGGAAATAATATGTTTTCTACGTTTAATGTTTAATTATAAGTTATTATTATTATTCTTTGTAGGTTATCTTTCATAGTCTGCAAGGATCTTTGTTCTCATCCATAGACTGAAACTAACTAACTAAATAAATAAATAAAATAAAAATATTAAATATACTTAAAAATAAATATTTTTCAGATCCAATTTAGAGAGAAAGTGCTATGGACCGCCATAACCCTATTCATCTTCTTGGTATGTTGTCAAATTCCCTTGTTTGGTATAATGAGTTCCGACTCGGCCGATCCCTTTTACTGGATTCGTGTTATTTTGGCATCCAACCGTGGTACTCTTATGGAGTTGGGTATTTCACCTATTGTGACATCTGGTTTAATAATGCAATTGCTGGCCGGTGCCAAAATTATCGAAGTGGGCGATACACCCAAAGATCGCGCCCTTTTTAATGGTGCTCAAAAATTATTCGGTATGGTGATAACCATTGGTCAAGCTATTGTATACGTTATGACGGGAATGTATGGAGATCCATCGGAAATTGGCGCTGGCGTTTGTCTCTTGATCATTATACAATTGTTTGCTGCTGGTTTAATTGTTTTGCTGTTGGATGAATTATTACAAAAGGGATATGGTCTGGGTTCCGGTATTTCACTTTTCATTGCGACGAATATTTGCGAAACTATTGTGTGGAAAGCATTTTCTCCTACAACTGTCACTACTGGCCGTGGTACGGAATTTGAAGGCGCTGTAATTGCATTATTCCATTTAATGGCAACGCGCAGCGATAAAGTGCGAGCATTACGTGAAGCTTTTTATCGACAAAACTTACCAAACTTGATGAATTTGCTGGCGACAGTTCTTGTTTTCGCAGTCGTTATATATTTCCAGGGATTCCGGGTTGACTTGCCAATTAAATCTGCACGTTATCGCGGCCAATACAGCAGTTATCCAATCAAACTCTTCTACACTTCAAACATACCTATCATCTTGCAGTCAGCTTTGGTATCAAATCTTTATGTCATTTCTCAAATGTTGGCTGTCAAATTCCAAGGAAACTTCTTTATTAATCTTCTTGGAGTTTGGGCTGACGTTGGCGGTGGCGGCCCAGCTCGTTCTTATCCTATTGGCGGACTTTGCTACTATTTATCGCCACCTGAAAGTGTTGGACATATTTTAACAGATCCCATCCACGCCATCCTATACATTGTATTTATGTTGGGCTCTTGTGCATTTTTCTCCAAAACATGGATTGACGTATCTGGAAGCTCTGCCAAGGATGTAAGTAGAAACTTCTGGTCCTAAAAATAAATTGAAAATGCCTAATTCTATATTTTTTTAGGTTGCTAAACAATTGAAAGAACAACACATGGTTATGCGTGGCCATCGTGAAAATTCAATGATCCATGAATTGAACCGTTATATTCCCACTGCTGCTGCCTTTGGTGGTTTGTGTATCGGCGCTTTATCTGTGTTAGCCGATTTCCTAGGAGCTATCGGCTCTGGAACCGGTATTCTATTAGCTGTCACTATTATCTACCAGTACTTTGAAATTTTCGTTAAAGAACAATCCGAAATGGGAGGCATGGGCACACTACTGTTCTAAGCAATGTGAATTTAGTTAGTTTAGAACGTATAAAGTGTGTTTAGGTACATAATGTTTAGTTACATAAGTAAGCTCAAAACATTTTTCGTTTTGGGATTTTATAAGTTTTCTTTGTAATTACTTTTTATTAAAAAAGAGATAGTTTTTATGTTAACATAAATTTTTATAAAAAAAAATTATAAAAAAAACGTCAAATACAAAAAAGACTTAACTCTTAATGTTTTTAATATTATTTCTTAAAATGATTTTTTAATTTATTTATAACTAAAATAATGCTTTGTAACTAAGAATTTTCAAATATTTTTTACGGACATACCGATATTTGTTTCTAATTAATTTTTTTTAGAAATAATATTAAAAATAAAAAGTTGTTTATTTATTTAAAGAACAAACGATTCTGTAATAAAGTTTTTTAATTTCAAATACTTTCCATTCACACATAAAATATTATGTAAAGTCTGGGAAACAGGTAACTTGAAGTCGTGTTGCATAAAATACCGATCAGGAAAATAATATGATATTAAGATCACAATAATTTTGAGGGAAGTGCTGATAAATCAATCTTGGTATTAGAAGCAAAATTTTCATTTTTCCAAAACTTTCGTATTCATAAAAAATATTTAATATATACGGTCACACAGATAATAAGTACGTACTCCCTCTAAAATTAGAGTAACATTGGATGTCTGATTAATATTTTTGCTTGCATCGCATCGACAGACTAAAAAACTTTCCGCTTATTGTACTGTTACATTTGAAACTCATTGCCTGTCACTCGAAATCGCTCGCCCGCATATACGTTTTCATTACAGCACTCAAATTTCGTCTGTCTAAATGTAAAAGCGCACTTAATAAATAATTCTACTTCTTCAAAATAATAGGTATGTTCGTTTACTTTAGAGTAAAATGCAGTAAATGAGTAATTTTACAGCTAATTGTAAAAATTACTCTCTGAAAACTCTTATCCAAAAAAGTACTAAAACAAAAATAAAAATCTCATATGTGACAGTGCACACTGGGGTAGTTGCAGATCTGTCCAGCCAAAAGTTAAGTTTGTTAAACACGTTCTAGTCACGTCCCCGTAATCAGCCATGCTTATAGTAACCAGTCAAAACTAGACCACCTTTTACTACGCATACGCGTTAAGTTTGTGAGTAAATAAAATTGTATGTATATTAATGATAAATAGTCAAACTTATTGAATATTTCTAATATTATATGATGGTATTATTCGTTATCCCCAGCTTAATATTTCTTCCTGCCTTCTTTGATCGAAAGTTATTGATCGCGGCAATTATTGTTATAACTAAAAATAATTCTTGGCGAAAGCCAATATTGAACTTGAGCCAGACGAATAATACCATCATATAATAAATATTAGAAATATTCAATAAGTTCGACTATTTATCATTAACATACATACAATTTTATTATTATTTTAGTATTAGAAATCAGATAAATTTTTCCAAAAAGGTCTCTTGTCTAAAAGTAAGGAAAAGTAATTGAAATTCGTAAATAAAAATTAATTTTTTGAATAGGTACATTTATGTGATATTTGTACAGCACAAACAATCGACTAGTCGGTAATATTTGTATAGAATTCACAAGAAAATTTCTTGACAAGTTGCTTGCTTGTTATGTGGAAACAGCATATTAAACTTTACTTATAAGTAAATAAAATATTTGATAGTTTTGTTTTTAATTATTACGTTTAACAATAAATTGTTTATCTTCGCACAAAACAAAACGCTATTTAAATAACAAAACTTAAACTAATTTTGAGCAACCAGATTTGCGATCTATCCCTATGTGCAGCGTCACAATTTTAAACTACTTTTTTTTAAGTCATTAACTGGGTTCTGACTGATTGCTATAAGTGCACAATTGCTTTCCTACTTTCTAAATAGTTTGACAATTCATTTTTAAAAGCAATAATCATTTAATTCAATATTATTCTTAACTTTTCTAAACATTTTTCTGATTTTGATTACTTTCTTTTGTTTACATTTGTTTGTTTAACATATCGCTTATTTATTGCAACATAGTCATATCTCAAAAAATGAGATTTTCGAGTTAACAATGCAGAATTGTTAACAATACAACCTTTTATATTGTGCAAAATATTTATTCAAATTACTTTTAAACTGTTTTCTTTCGGAGATATTTTCTAAAAAAAATTTCTAGCACTTGTATGGAAATTAAAAATTTGAAATGTATTTTTCTCGAAACAAGCTTTTTTTAGTTATGACTATGTTGCAGTAAAGGAGCGATATGTTTTTCATCTTACTAAACTTTACTACAAGGTAATTTTGCAGTAACGGCCAGTTTACCAATCTCGACAGCATGGTTGAGTTCGCAATTTAAGCGAAAGAAAATTGATTTGGGTTCGTCTAAACTTTTTCTATGCGAACGATCTGTCAAATCTCAATCAAAATGCACAAGCATATGCGAACAAATAATAGTGAGATAGACAAACCCAGATTAATTCGAATGTGAGTGGCTGGCTTTCTTTCGCATTAATTTTCTTTCGAAATTGGTAAACTGACTGTAAAAATTTTTAAGTACTCAGTAAAAGAACTCTCACTTTACTCTCTTTTTTGTGTTTTCATTTACTGCAACTTGGGTAAACGAACAGCATTCAGTAAAATGTAGTAAAACACAATAAATAAATGTTTACAAATTTTTGGGTAAACGAACAGACATAATATTGTTACGTTCCCTTTGAAAATTAACAGCCAGTTTACCAATCTCGACATCATGCTTGCGTTTGCAATCTAAGCGGAAGAAAATTGATTTGGGTTCGTCTAACTTTTTTCTATGCGAACGATATGTCAAAACTCAATGAAAATACATAAGAATATACGAACGAATAATAGTGAGATAGACAAACCAAAATTGATTCGATTTCTTTCGCATTAATTTTTCTTCGGAATTGGTAAACTGGCTGTAAGTTATGGTGTCATGGGCGTACTGAAAAGTACAATAATTTTGAAATCGTGTTCAAAGCGCATACAAAAAGGCAAGAGCTGCAAGTCCATATTGGAAATCAATTTGAATGAAAATAGTGAAAATAAAAATTTGCTATTGACAGCACAGGCTTAATTTTAAAGGGTAAATACAAGTATTTTAGCGTTTATAAGAAGGCAGCGCTACAGCAAAGTTACAACAAAAACAGGCATGTAAGAAGCTGCTCTTGTCAAAATTATTTGAAATCTTTTCCTCAATTATAAATTGTGAAAATAATTTTTCACAATTGTAAATAATTCTTATTTTCACAAAATTATTTTTAAACATTCTACCCAAGGCAGCTTTAAAACTGCCTTGATTCTAACTTAATTCACATAAATAATACTTTTGACGTTCAGTACTCACAACTTTCAAAGATGGAAAAAACAGTCACATGCTGTAGTGCTACCACCTTGCAGACGTTAATACACCTCGGGTAAATAAAATGTTGACATTTCTCTATTTAAAACAGAAAGCACAAAAAAAGTTGACATCTCCTGCTGCTGGTGGATAATAGGAGTAATTGCTGGTCAATATCCAGTCTGTTGAAGCAAGTGATTTTAGTAGTGAAATCATTCGATTGGCAAAATTAACGATCTATGTACTAAGATATATGATAAGTGTTAAAGATTCAGAAAAAGACGGTTTTATCTGCTATTGTTATTATAATGTCGGCCACAACACATATTCTCAACAGGAATATGCCCTATTTAAAACAGCAATTTTCGGCATTGCTGCGTAATACATCTCCAGTCATAACCCTCATATGTATAGTGACAACAGCGGGATATTTGCTTTCTTTTAGCGAAACAGCCATTCTCTTTTTGACTGTGACACCTGGCTACATTTTACCAAATGCAGAATTTTGGATATGGACTGCTTTTACCTTCTGCTTTATAGAGCTACATTGGTGGGAAGTATTAGTGGATGTAATCACAGTCGGTTTGTGTGGAAAAATGATAGAGCCCCTATGGGGTCAAATGGAAATGTTTAAATTTTTCGCTCTTAGTAATTTTGGAGTTTCGATATTGACTACAATATATTACTTATTTTATTATATGATTACTAAGAATCCACAAATTTTATTTGATGTTCATATACATGGCTTAGCTGGTTATGTGGCTGGAATTTGTGTTGCTGTAAGGCAAATAATGCCTGATCATTTGATATTTAAAACACGATGGGGCCGATTGACTAATCGAAATGTTCCATTTACTCTTTTAATATGCTTTATTTTGTTTTGGTCTGTAAATTTTTTGGATGGTACCTATCCAGCAATGTTTGCATCGGGCTTGCTAGTTTCATGGGTCTATTTACGGTTCTATCAACATCATCCAAATGGCCGAGGAGACAGTTCTGAAAGCTTTACTTTTGCTAGTTTCTTTCCTAATATAATGCAGCCAATCATCGGCATTCTTGTAAACCCTATTTACGTGTGCTGTTTAAAAGTTGGTGTTGTTAAGCCACCAGCTCCATCAAGAGTGGCGTATGCAGCAAGTTTATCTTCAGTGTCTATTACAATGCCTGGCGTTGATCCACATGATGTCGAAAGAAGGCGGTAATATAAATTAAAAATAATTAGTTATATACTTAATAACAAAATATTTTCTACAGGCAAATCGCTTTAAAAGCTCTAAGTGAACGTCTTAAATCTACTGAAACATCCCGTCATACACAACTACCAAAATCTTTTCCAACCGTTTCTGGGAGCAGCGGCACTACTCATACTCACGGACAACACCAACACAAACATCATGGCCATCATGCCGGTCATTCACACCATGCTCATGGTAGTCACACAAGTTCTGGGCATACTCATTCTCATGGTTCTGTATTAGGAGGACATAGTGAAATGCAGACTCCACCATTCTTAACGCAATCAAAAGGCAGTTCCCTTACTTCCTCTTTACCTATCACAACAGCTCGATCTGAGCCACGTATGATAAGTACTATGAGTCCAATAGCAATACCTATGCCAGCGCCGCCTCCTAAACCGGAAAATTACGCCGTAGCTGCCGATGATTTAAACGATGACACCAGCGATAAAGTATTACTGATTGATGTAGATGGAGACAACACGCAATAATTGTTATTACGAAAAATTTACCTTAATAAGATGGAGTCGAGAATTCCATCCTTTTCAAAGAAAAATTGGATTACTGAAGACGATACTGCTGTCAGCCCAAGCGGTGATCTTAATATTTGTTTTTTTTTTTTATTATTAACATTAAATATGTATGTATTAAAAGATATATAGAATGTAAAGATAACTTTAAAATTAAAATTGGCATTGCCCTATAATAATTTCAACCTCATTTTAATTTATTTATGCAGTGCTGAAAAATTTAATGAAACCGAATTTTTTCTGTAAACGATCAACCAATTCTATAAAAGTATTGTGCTCAAAGTTAAACAAAATTTCGTACTAAAAGGGACTAAATTCACAAACACAGTAAAAAACTTCTAATTTAAAAATTTCCAATTTGTGGTTACTATATTTTCTCATTCTCCACCCAGTCATATCAGGCATTCTTGAAGAGAATTATGACGTTTGTTTATTGAGGACAAAAGGAAAGTTCTTTAATTCTATTATGTTTAAATTTAAACTTAAGAAACTGTTTGCATTTCATTGTGTAGCTTATTTCTTTCGTAATATGATTGACGAGTGGTTAGATCATCATTTGTCAAATTTCTTCCAGAAGCACATCTAACACATTGCTACTCTCATCTATAATATTGCTGCTGTTGCCAAGAGTTTTGTCCTCCAGCTTGGTTAGCGGTGTTACCAGATGATGATTCATATGGAATATTACTTCCAGACGACCCACCACCAGAGCTACCGAACGAATTTAAGACACTACTGTAGTAAGAAGCATCTGCAACAGATTCAGAAGGCTGATGAATATTCTGACTAAGAGGAGTCTTCTTTAGAGATTGGTGCAAAGCCACCTTTCCTTGATGACATTCTTGAGCATTGGCGTTATTAATACGTGCCAAATTGGCTTGTGTTAAAGAAGAGTGTGTGGAAGATGTTTGCAGTGTTGTTGAGCCCGGAGGAGCAATTGAACCAATACTACTAGAAGATCGTAAAGGGGCTCGCTGAGCTAATAAAGTCGAAGGAGCTTGTATAGCGGCAACAGTTACGGATGATTCTGACAACTTTCTCTGCATTCCAGATTCTAGTTTAATATCGTTAGGCGGTGGTATAGTTGATAGGGGAAGCGGAGGCGGTTGAGTTATATGGCGATGATTTATATGTGCCTGCAAATCCCTTTGTGATAAATAAGTTCTTCTGCAGCCAGTATTCCCGTACCGGCTTCCGCTGTGTGTGCACATAAATACAGTCCCGAGACCTGATTGCTCTACACGCACTACTTTGTCATTGCATCGCGGACATAGCTTTACCGGCTCAGTTCGAGCACATTTCAAGCAAAATACATGCTTGCAAGGGATCATACGACCGTAATGTAATATAGGTTTGTCGCATTGATCACATATATGAATCATTGGATTTAAAACTTTTTCGCCTATCAAGTTGACTTTATGATTCCACTTGAGTCGGAGCATGGGTTCAGGCGGACCTCTAGAAATTGTTGTAAATGTGGGAGCTTCTAGCTGAGATATGTCAGCTTCCATATCAACTGAAAATAACAACGTTTTACTAATAAGAATAAGATCATATCAAAGAACATACTTGTTTGTGGTACAATGATACTTTTGGGCTGTTCAGCATTATTAGTTTTTTGATCGTGTTCTGTTGTCTTCAGAGCACTCATTTCAGATGTTTGAGATTTAGCGAAATTAGTTATATTAACGCATCGCGTAATTGAGTCGCTGTTTTTAACCGGATCGGTCATTACCACATCTTCAACATTTTCGTGTACAATGTTTACTCCACTAACGGCCAAAACATCACTATCTTCCAAAATCACACCAGTGCTACCATCGAACGATTGGTCTAATGAGACATCCTCATCGCTAGAAACAACAACAGCTGCCTTTTTTCCTCTGCCACGACCGCGTCCTCTACCTCGGCCACGAGCCCTTGCACCACGTCCGCGACCACGGCCTCTTTTGATAACTCCATCTTCTTCCATTTGAATAAGATTTATTAATAGCTATAAAATTTAGGAAAATAATTATACCAAGTCGATTAGGCTTTTAGTCGCAAGAACCTGTATCCTTTTACAAACTTCGTTTCCAAAATATGCTACTTCTTAATACAAACATTCAATAGGCTTTGATAGCATATACCACGCTTGACAGCAAGTTTTCGTACTTGTTCGTCATATACACTCTACACCAAGATGCACTAACATCTACACGGTGGCAGCACTAAAGCAAAATTACAACAAAAACAGACAAGTGATGAGCTATTCTTGTTATTAAATTTGTTGATAGTTTATTTGTAACTTTTATCACATTATAAACTATCAAAATATACCTACATAATTATACACTATTTTTTTATTACTTCTATGTTCACAAAATAATTTTTAAGTGTTGAATTCAGAATAAACCACTAAATTCACTTCCAAAAATGTAAACAATACAATTGACGGAAATAGCTTACTATATTGCCAGTAGCAAAAAAATGTCGCATGCCGGAGCGCTGCCTACGTTTAGACTTAATGCACCTTGGTCTACATCTAGCATAAAATGCAATCAATACATTAACCCTTGTTGTACTGTACATATCGTCTTCACGTAGCAATTTGTATAGCAAAGCTCAAGCAAAAACGTCTGCAGAACAACAGCGCAAGGATTGGTATTTAATTGGGTGGCGTAGACGTGTTATTGCTTCATCATGTTCATTCATGTTTTACACTAAATTACAAATGATAGCTCATTGCTTAGCAATAATTCCTTAAGTAATCATTACAGGAATCATTGCGCAATAGATTGGTATGTATAGGAATTTGCGGTCTAAACATCGCAAATTTTATGGGCACTTTCAAATTGCGGCAATAGATATTGCTCCGTGGAGATGCTATATTACCGAATCTATCAAATACATCAATGTTATTGATGTCCATCAATGACAGCAAGAAAACATAAAAAACCAACTATATATATATATATATATATATATATATATATATATATATATATATATATATATATATATATATATATATATATATATATATATATATATATATATATATATATATATATATATATATATATATATATATATATATATATATATAGCCGGACCGCCCTTGCCTACTCCAACTGGGAACTGGGCCACTAATGTTTCCGAAAATCGGATGTTGCATGCCAACCACTTGAGAAACGTCTTTGACAGATCGAATGATGAAGCTGAAATACCGCCATATGCCATTAGACCTCCCGTATTTGTTAGACTTCGTTTCCATATGTCAAGAGTGCTATTAGCAACTTAAACCCCTAAAAAGCTCCAGGTTTTGATACAATTACTAACAAAATGCTTGTGCAGCTACCTCGAGTAACTGGAAGAATCGTCCTTTTTATTTTTAATGCTGTTTTACGTCTTTAGTGTTTTCCTACGAAGTGGATGGTTTTTGTCATTATCATGACACCCAAGCCAAGAAAGGGTCCTACAAAAGTTTAATCATATAGGCCAATAAGTTTGTTGCCAACCATTTTAAAACTGTTCAAGAAATGAAGTAGGATGTATTCCTATCAATTCCGATTTAGGGCTAAGCATAGGACCATAGAATAAACACACAGGCTTGTAAATGTTATCAGAAAGGTGTTTGAAGATACAAAATATTTCTCAGCTCTATTCATTGCCGTTTCTAAAGCTTTTGACAAAGTGTGACACGACGGCTTAACGCATAAAATACAATTAGGCCAGCCAGCAACACTCACAAGCTACTAAAGAGCTACTTATATGGTGATTTCAAAAGCTCCGCTCAGCCAATAGAAGCTGGAGTTTCCTAGGGTAGCATATTGGGTCCAACTTTATATTTTATTTATGCTTCAGACATGCCAACAAGCAGCAAAATGTACAGTTAAACTTTTGCAGATGGTACATCATTCATCAGTGTCTATGAGGATTGTAAATTAGCAACACGAAATTTGCATGAACATATTTCTATATTGAAGAAATGGTTGAAATTTTGGAAAACCGAAGTAAATGAACAAAAACGTACTCATGTTACATTCACCCTGCGCAGAAAAACATGTTCAACTATCAAAATCAACAACTAAATTGTGACAGTGAAGTCAAATACCTAGGTACTCATCTCGACCATAGGCTCACGTGGAAGTCTCACATTGAAATTAAAAGCGGTGCTACTAAATTGACTAAATTCTACCTTGAAGTTAGATTGCAAAGTTTTGTTGTATAATGCAAAGCTAAAGCCAATGTAGAGTTATGGAATTCAATTGTCGGTACCGCCTCAGCATTCAAGGTTGAGAAAATTTAAAGGCGCCAGAATAAAAGTCTCCATATAATTAGTGTAGCTCCATGGCTTGTAAAAACACACGAATTAACAAAGATACATGAACAGACTTGAGTTTCACCCGAATCCTCTAACATGTAGCATCCTTAACTTTGGCGGCCACACTCGGCTGAGAAGGATGGATACCCTTGCAACCATCAGTGGGTTGAAAAAGGTGATTTACCAATGACTTTCTATGAATTTGACTTGGTGTCATCAATGGACAATAACAGACGAGAACAATTTTTTGTACTTTTACTTGGTGTCCACACCTCCGGTAGTATCTGAGATGAGAACATCAAATTCAATCGATGAGAGAGTTCTGTTACGTGTAGACTTAAAACCTGTGTTATGGCAGTCTTATAATAATTTTTATGAGAGCATTCTTATGAGAATTTTCATGGCAACGATCATATAACAAGAGCTGTCAAAAAAGCGATTGCGTATGTGTTTGTTTAGAAAAATACACTATTGCAATTTTACCGATTACTAGTTTTGCAAAATGTCTTTTAAAAACCCATTTTAAATGGAAAACAATTTCTTTTTATGCATTATATATATACTACAAACCATGCAATCAAGTGTTTACAAAATACTAATACACGCACAGTGCTATGTGTACGTATACATGTTATGCCAGATGAATTAATCTAGTGTGTTTTCAAAAGAAGAAACGTTGGTCAGAATAAAAATTAATCTAGCGTAAATTGGCTGATTTACTTATTACGTCTCGAGCATAACATGAACATAACGTTGGCAGAGCGAAGGTAAAAATATATTCATGTTCTTGGATTTATTTCATGTGTTTGGATTTACCTTATAAAAGTGTTCAGTTCGAAGCCATTTTGTGTATTTTTGTTCGTAATGGCCAAATTCATGACGAACATCGATGCTCAGAAATATGCTCGAGCATCGATGTCAGAGCATGAACGAACCATGGACATGAAATGTCCTCATTAGCCATTTGCGATGTTCGCTAATGGAGACCCCCAGTTATAGTAGTTTTTCAAGAGAAAGATTATTGCAACACTGAATGCAGTTTCAAATTTGTTCCACTGTTTTACAACTGTTATTGTCTACCTGGCTGGGGCTGTGGTGAATTGTGGCAACGTCTTTCTTTTTCTCGTAACGCCATTGCAGGCGTGTAGTGTTTTTTAAAGTTGCCTAAGAAAAATCATTAAACATCCAAAATGGTAGGTAAAATATATTTTTAAAAAATTGTAAAAAGTATCACGGAATATGCGAAACTTTTAACGCTATTAATATTTCCCAATGAGTACAAAGATTTTTCAATTAATAAAATAAAATTGTCTGTGCAATGGTGTTTAATTAAAAGTTTGTACGAAGTCTGCATCGGAGACTTCGTTTGAATATGTATGTAAATTACAAGAAAATGCAACGATTACAAGATGACGTGTGCATTTGCAAACATCCCTATTATACTTGAATGTCCTTGGAAAATTAAAAAAGAATCTTAAAATTGTGTCATATTGTGAAATTATATTAATACGTATGGATATGTTCATAGGTCAACTTCACCGTCGACGAAATTCGTGGTTTGATGGACAAAAAGCGGAATATCCGTAACATGTCTGTTATTGCTCACGTCGATCATGGCAAATCTACTTTGACTGATTCATTGGTGAGTTCAATAATGATACATAGTATATGTGCAAGGTGGCGACCCCACCCAGTACGAAGAGGAGCTCGAAATTAACTTTGTTTTTTATTTGGGTTTTAGGTTTCTAAGGCAGGTATTATCGCTGGTGCCAAAGCTGGTGAAACCCGTTTCACTGACACCCGAAAGGATGAACAAGAACGTTGTATTACCATCAAGTCAACGTAAGTAGAAAACAAGTATACACATACATATGTAAATATTATGTACGTATATACATTATTGCACCTATTTCAGATAAAAGTTGTATGTACTGCAATTAAAATTAGTTCATTCTTTTTATTTTAAGCGCCATCTCTATGTATTTCGAAGTGGAGGATAAGGATTTACTTTTTATTACCAACCCTGATTTATGCGAAAAGAACAGCAAAGGCTTTTTGATTAATTTGATTGATTCTCCTGGTCACGTTGATTTCTCTTCTGAAGTTACAGCTGCTCTTCGTGTAACAGATGGTGCTTTGGTTGTTGTAGATTGTGTTTCTGGAGTATGTGTGCAAACTGAAACTGTTTTGCGTCAGGCTATTGCCGAACGTATCAAGCCTATTTTGTTCATGAACAAAATGGACCGTGCTTTGTTGGAGTTGCAGCTGGAGGCTGAAGAATTGTACCAAACTTTCCAACGTATTGTTGAAAATGTCAACGTTATTATTGCCACCTATAATGACGATGGCGGACCAATGGGTGAAGTTCGCGTTGATCCCTCAAAGGGTTCAGTAGGTTTTGGTTCTGGTTTGCACGGTTGGGCTTTTACCCTTAAACAATTTTCTGAAATGTACGCCGAGAAATTCAAGATTGACGTTGTAAAGCTAATGAACCGGTAAGTACATTCTCCTCAAAAGCAAAAAATTAGTTGCAATACAAGTAACCTAAAACGCTTTTAGCACAATTCGTGTTGCTCATAAAGCCTTAATTTTGCGATTATATATCAATATTTTAGTGCTTAATGACTGAGCAACAAGTGCAAATAAAAGTAGAACAAATCCTGTAATATTCGTTGTCGTTTGTAGGCAATGAGTATTACTTCACTTCATTGAATTTAAACGCTGGGTATCGACCTCTTTCCTAATGTTATATATGCTCATGCTAAAGATCCGATTGAATAAAAATTTCAAAAATATTTGTAATTTCAATTAGTGGATTCTTGTATTTAAAAATTATGGTTTTGCTTCAAATATTTTAGTCTCTGGGGTGAAAACTTTTTCAACGCCAAGACCAAGAAATGGCAGAAACAAAAGGAAGCAGACAACAAGCGTTCCTTCTGCATGTATATCTTAGACCCTATTTACAAAGTGTTCGATGCCATCATGAACTACAAGAAGGAAGAAATTCCAACTTTGTTAGAGAAGATTGGTGTTTCTATTAAACACGAAGACAAGGACAAGGATGGCAAAGCTTTGTTGAAAGTTGTTATGCGTACATGGCTGCCAGCTGGCGAAGCTCTACTTCAGATGATTGCAATTCATTTGCCTTCACCTGTCGTTGCTCAGAAATACCGTATGGAAATGTTATACGAAGGTCCTCATGATGATGAAGCCGCTGTTGCTGTTAAGAATTGCGATCCTGAGGGACCCTTGATGATGTACATCTCCAAAATGGTACCTACTTCCGATAAGGGTCGCTTCTATGCTTTCGGTCGTGTTTTCTCCGGCAAAGTAGCTACCGGTCAAAAGTGCCGTATTATGGGTCCCAATTACGTGCCCGGCAAAAAGGAAGATTTGTATGAAAAGGCTATCCAACGTACTATTTTGATGATGGGACGTTACGTTGAAGCCATCGAAGATGTTCCTTCTGGTAATATTTGCGGGTTGGTCGGCGTTGATCAATTTTTAGTTAAAACCGGTACCATTACCACTTTCAAAGATGCTCACAATATGAAGGTAAGAAAAATGTGTAATGAAAACGCTTAAGCATTTATTATTATTACGAAATCATATCGCTCCTTTATTGCAACATAGTCATATCTCAAAAAAGGAGCTTTTCGAGTTAACAATGCAGAATTATTAACAGTAATACCTTTTATATTGTGCCAAAATTTTATTTAAATTACCTTTAAATTGTTTCCTTTAACAGATATTTTCCAAAAATGTTTTCTAAGACTTGTATGGAAACTAAAAATTTGAAATGTGTATTTCTCGAAACAAGCTTTTTTGCGTTATGACTATGTTGCAATAAAGGAGCGATATTTTCCCCGTACAAAGTTGTATACATTTTTTTTAATTTCTTTATATACATTTTTTAGGTTATGAAATTCTCTGTTTCACCTGTCGTGCGTGTTGCAGTTGAACCTAAAAATCCTGCAGATTTGCCAAAGTTAGTGGAAGGTCTTAAACGGTTGGCCAAATCAGATCCTATGGTACAATGTATCATTGAAGAATCCGGCGAACACATCATTGCTGGTGCCGGAGAATTGCATTTGGAAATTTGTTTAAAGGATTTGGAAGAAGATCACGCTTGCATTCCTTTGAAGAAGTCCGATCCAGTCGTATCTTATCGTGAAACTGTGTTTGAGGAATCTAACCAAATGTGCCTATCGAAATCTCCCAATAAGCATAACCGTTTGCAGATGAAGGCTTGCCCCATGCCTGATGGTTTACCTGAAGATATTGATAATGGTGATGTAAGCTCTAAAGATGATTTCAAGATCCGAGCCCGTTATTTGGCTGAGAAATACGATTACGACGTAACTGAAGCTCGTAAGATCTGGTGCTTCGGTCCGGATGGCACTGGCCCTAACTTTATCTTAGATTGCACAAAATCCGTGCAATACTTAAATGAAATTAAGGATTCTGTTGTAGCTGGCTTCCAATGGGCCACCAAGGAAGGAATCTTGGCTGATGAAAACATGCGTGGTGTTCGTTTCAACATATATGATGTAACTTTGCATGCTGATGCCATCCATCGAGGTGGCGGTCAAATCATTCCAACAACTCGCCGCTGTTTATACGCTTCGGCTATTACGGCTTCACCCCGTTTAATGGAACCCGTTTACTTGTGCGAAATTCAATGTCCCGAAGTCGCGGTTGGTGGCATCTACGGCGTATTGAACAGGCGTCGTGGTCATGTCTTTGAAGAATCACAAGTTGTTGGCACTCCTATGTTCGTTGTAAAAGCGTATTTGCCTGTTAACGAATCGTTCGGTTTCACTGCGGATTTGCGTTCCAACACTGGTGGACAGGCCTTCCCTCAATGTGTGTTCGACCATTGGCAAGTTTTACCCGGTGACCCATGTGAACCTGCTAGCAAACCTTACCAGATTGTCCAAGATACCCGTAAACGCAAGGGTCTTAAGGAAGGTCTTCCTGATCTTGCGCAATACCTCGACAAATTGTAAACAATCGTCCTTAACTATACACCGGAAAATCTTCTGCTGATATGGCTACAAAAATAATTTTTTGGTTCCAACATGATAGTTAATTCAAGCCTACCTAATTTTTTTTTTAACAATTTTAAATCGGTCAGCAGAAAAAATAGCACATGCATATAGCAAGAGAAATGAAATATAGGGAAAAACGTAAAATAATGAAACATGATATAATACAATAAAATATGAACAAAAGAACAACACGTCTTGTATTTTTGGTGGAGATAATTAGATAGGATAAATTACAAAAGCAGTTTAAAATTCTTTAATGGTAAAGGGTGCCAGGTTTTTTTAGTTTCGTTTTGAAATGTACATACGTAAATATGTATGTATCTACTTTTAAATTTTATTAAACATTTTCAGAAAATAGAAAAATAGTTTTGGCTTCGGATTCAAAATTACTAGTTAAAAAATTACACATCCCCCTAAAAAAACTGGAAGGAAATGGACTCTAAGACAGACGGATCTTCATCTAATATGCATGGCAAGATGATTCTTTACAGAGATTTGCCGAATACGAAATATCTTACTAGTATCTATAGAGCTAAAGTTATAGATGCATACAAAAATCGGCGAATTTTTACCGTTTACGGAAACTACAAGGCCTTGAGAAGGTCACTTTTGAAACGGGGTTGGTTAGAAAAGTTGCCACCCGATCGTTTCAGGGATTTGCAGAAGCTTTCAGAGGAAGCTCTTTTAGCGAATGCAGAAAAAGGAAATTTCTTTGAAACGGTGATCATTAGCAAAATAATTGGCCACCTTCCTCCATTCTTTGTCTGGCAGCCTAAGGGGCAAAGAGACTTGTACGCAGACGTTCTTCCGTACCGAAACAGGTTACGAATAACAAGTTGTCTGGACTTTACTACAAAAGTTGGCCTTGTTGCGTGTGCTGAACAGCAGCATTGGTATAGTCAAGATAGTACGGTCGTAGCGGCTCACCCCCGCTTTTTTCGACTGGGCGAAAATCTGGAAGAACATCTAGTTTTTATTGATGAATATCGCATGACGCAGTGCTGCTGTTTGTTACGATATTTAGTGATGAATGGTGACAAGCTCGAAAATATAATTGATGGCGAAAAAGGTACAATTGATAAAACGGTTGTACATTTTGCCTTGGATCGTATCAAACGGAAATTAAATGATTGTGACAATTATGGTTTCTTAGATGCTGAAAAATCTCAAATACCTGAGGAGGACTGGGAGCACTTTCTAGAAAATTCAAGCAAAGTATTAATTGATCAGAAAAAAATTAAATGTGCTTACCGCGACCTGCCTGAATTGATTAAAACGTCAAAACTTTTGTTAAGGAATATGGAAGAAAGGCATCCTGATCTAAAATGGGACGGATATAAAAATTTATGGATCTTAAAACCTGGTTATATGAATCGAGGTCGTGGCATTATCATAATTCACAATTTGAAAAAAATACTTCAAAAGGCGACGACTCACTCAAATTACCAGTACATTGTCCAAAAGTATATAGGTAACAAGCTTGTTTTTATAACTAGGGAAGTAAAGAATATTTGCGTTCCGTTGTCATTTTCGGTTCTGGCTATAAGCAAATATATAAAATTTATAAATTACAATTCCAATCATCTAAATGTTGTATTGCATATTGAAATTGGTAATTATTTGTGTGTTTGCTAAAATTTCAATACAAGCAGTTACAACCCCAACAAACAGAGAATTGATTTCAAATGATTGAAACGAAACTCTCAAACAACAAACGTTGCATTTGATTTTCAAGTTAAAAAATTATTTTACTTTCAACATGCTACTAAACGTTATTCTCAAATGTAGATAATACTCGTAACCATAAATCATCATTAGTAATTGGAAACCTAGTGCTAAACTCAAACATCAGCTTTGTTTTAAAAAAGTTTGACCGTTGCCTTTGATATGAAGATCGGCATCTTTTACTTCGCATTTGTTGGGTCAAAAACAGTTTTGTTTTTGTGTTTGTCATATTGAATAATTCTGTTCACAGTGATATCACACTCGATCAACAGGACGGTATTATGTCGAAATTTTAGAATTCTCAGAAGAGGTTAAAAGCCGTTTACTTTTTAACCTCTTTAACTTTTTTTTTTTGTTTAAAATTTAAATAGACTTGAAAATCCAAATACATCATGGTAAAAAAATCCATTTGGAAATATACATACATTCGAATATGTGATAGAAATCAATCGTTTTATCGTTTACAGAAAACGTTCGACATAATTTTTAAGATCAAAAAACCTGTTCCGATGCCGTTTAAGGCTTTATTTTCCTTGATCTTGTATCATCTGCTTTTTCAAACTGTGATATGTCCGTTAGTTGAATAATAGTTAACTATAAGTCACTTATTTCTAATATAAAACATTAGCGAACGTTACCTACCGTTTAGACAGGAAAGTCATTTCATGAAAGTTGCAATACACTCACATTTTGCTTACTTTCCACTCAACTTTCATCAAAAATTTCATGAAACAGACTTTTTGACGTTTTTTGAAAGTAAAATGACAAATTCTAAGCACTGTTGCCATATACAAAGAATTATACAAAGTTGCAGTATTGTAGTAAAATATTAATTATAAAATTAACTTCTTTGGCATGTAGGTATATGCAAATAATTATAATATTTTATTAAACACATAAAGAAAATAATTAAAGTATTTTTATAAAAATAATATCATAGAAAAATTTATAATGATAAGTTTTTTCAACTATTGCCCCATAAATGTGTATATGTAATAAGTTCGGCAACTCTGATTAGTAAAGGCCTTGTTACACTATCATACACGATCGTGGGATCTATTTTTTTTTTTTAATTTTGTAATAAAAGAATGACATAGCAAATCGCAAAGTGCCAGGGTATCCCACACAAGATTTAAAATAAAGAAACGACCTATACCTTCACATAGGAAGTTTCCACGTGGTCAACAAAGAATAAGTTCTAACAAAACTGAAAACCAATACAGTTAGTTGAGGCAAACCGTTAACCAGCACGAGCGAGACGCAAAACTCTCGAAGACCGAACAACAAACACAAGCCTGACCGCACTTAGTCTGTGGTCAGACAGAACGATTTTAATTGCCGAACTTTTTAGCAATTTTCTTTTGGAATTGCTTTCTTGTCCACACACAAAAACTTTTTTCGGCAATTCTTGAGCAATTCTCTACCTTTTGCTTTATGCAATTCACATTGTACATGCACATACACACATGAGAGAAAAGTAAGGAATTGCTGAGAATTGCCGAGTACCGGCAATTCTTTTTCCCTTGTTATTCCCCTCACCGAAAGCTTCTATAAAGTCAAGAATTGCCCGACTAAAGTTGCTGTTGTGACCATACACTTAAGAAATTATTACGATGACGCGAGAGCTGTTCTTCAGCCCAGAGCTGCTTTACGACTGGTCGTGGGATCTACTAAATAAAGCATGTGTGCTGAAAAAGCACTAAAAGTGCAACAGAGTTTTTGCCAAATCGTGCGATTTGAAAAATTTTATGAAACTTTTCAAAACATTATGGTTTCTGTGCGATCAGCTTGGTATATGTATATTGTGAAAAATATAAGAATATTGTTTGTGCCTCAAGAAAAAATTTAAGTAATGTAAAATTATTATAAACAATTAAGTTTTTTATTCGCTATTTAAGCTTCTAACATTTATACCAGTAAAAAATTATAAATAGTAAATAATAAAAAGTTGAATGTTTGAGAATATCTTTCAAAAATTTCCAAAGTCTACTGATGATTAGGGTGTTCCTATGAAATGTCGACATATAGATAGCTGGGAAACATAGAAAACAAGCTAGTTTTACTGGTGTAAAATTGTTATGTTAATAAAAGTTTTTAATTATTTTATTGTGCATATAAATTATTTCAATCATACTTGTATAATAGTGTGGCCTACAACGCCATTTTGAAGCGATTTTTTCAAGTCGGCCAGACTTTTGCAACAGTTTCCTGTGAATGAATCGTACGATCGTGTAGGATAGTGAATCAGCGCCTTAGAGGCCCTGATTTTTTGACAGTCGCAGCAAATCTCACCAAAAAAAAAAATTAAAAACTGGTTGTTCAGTGACAGAAAATCCTGTACAAACAACTGGGGTTATAACAATTGCATATATGTGGTCAATATGTGGCAAACATTAACGTAAGAATAATTAAAGAGCTCGGTGGCTGAAGTGGTTAAAGCGGCCGTATTAAAAATACATCATGTTCACATGATCCCGAGTTCGGGGCCCAGTGGGTGCTGATGAGTAGTGTAGCGACTACGAAACAGCTAGTTGTCCCCCAGCTAATGGTATTCAATTATTTTTTCTGTTCTTCTTTGGTCTTATTGTTTCACAGCAATTATTGTTATAATTAAAAATAATCCTTCTTCCTGACTGAAGTTGGACTCGAACTCACAACTAGTTAATCTCGTACATATGTATATAACTAAAAAAGTTCACTCATTAATGATTTACATATATTCATTTTTTTTAGAGCGACCACTTTTGATTTACGGTACAAAATTTGATATCCGTCAATATATGCTGATATGTGTTCGAGCTAGCACCGTGCAAATTTGGTTATATAATGACTGCTATTTACGATTTAGTTCCCAAGAATATTGCACCGATAACCTAGACGAGTCCATACACTTAACAAACAATTGCGTACAGAAAAAGTACAAGAATAGCATAAAACGAGATGGTAGATTACCTGACAGCAATATGTGGTCTTTGGATCAGTTTAAATTCTATCTTAATTCCCAAATTTTGCCAGAAAACGTTTGGGAAAATCGCATCTTTGCCGGTTTTCGAGCAAAACTAGTTGCGGTAGTATTGCCCAGTTTGGATGAAACAAATTTATGTGAAAATTCCTTTGAGCTTTTTGGCTGTGATTTTATGTTGGACGAAGAATACAATCCAATTTTAATCGAAATTAATGCTTCGCCAGACTTGTCCCCCTCGACGAAAGTGACAGCTCGCATATGTCCAATGGTATTGGAGGATTGTTTAAAAGTTATTATCGACTTGTCACGCAATAATAGATCTTCAACTGGGCTCTTTAAAATGATCTATGAAGTGAATTACAAATTTAAACAAGATGTTAACGACAATGAAGGGCTTTGTGTTTTTGGAAAAGGAATGCAGCTGTGTAAACCAGTTAATCGCTCACCAGAACAACTAAAATTAAATGAAAGGCTTAAAATTAACAACAAACGTCAACCAGCAAAACACGATTTGGACCAAAAAGTATTATTCTTTAAAATTTGATTGTTAAATATGTTTAATATTTTTGTTTGAAACATAATAGGCTTCCCAGCTCTCGGACGGCATCGCGAAACCCCCAGATGACACAAAGATTTTAAGCGCTGCTGTAAAAGAAGCGTTAGCTTTAAGATATACAATGCCTAAATAAAATGTGTGAAAAAAAATATTCAGTACAACTTTATGAAACTCCAAAAAGAAAAATATTTTAATTTTATACAATTTTTATTAAAAGTTAAAACATAAAAACTTTATACATATATATACCCTTAACATTTTTGTGAAGGGTATAAAAATAGCTTTATTACTTACTGTCCACAACAAGGCGAATTCATAACAGGTGAAATTGACAGCGCAGCTGATAACTTTTTTTTTTGATTTTATTCAGATGTTAATGGCATAATTAAAACAAAGTTGGAAACAAATTTTAAAACTATTTTTTAAATTTTGTATTGTATCTTGAGCGCCAGATATCATCCAGAATCCTCCCCAATCTGGCTGGCCATTTACACCTTTCCAAGCTCTATGATCTGAGACTTTAATTTTGCACGAAATATTTAAAAGTTTTTCTTGTAATTTTTTTTTAATTATATTTTTTTTCATTCCTTTTTGTGTTTATATTTGTCGCTTGACATTTGAAAAAGATTTATTTTTTGTAGTGTTGTATATCTTGCTCTTGCATATACCTGGTATGAATTCGCATTGGTCCACACCTGCGATAATATGAGAACGTCAAATTTAATCGCAAAGAGAATTCTGTTACGTGTAGACTTAAAATCAGTGTTATCGCGGTTTTATAATAATTTTTATGAGAGCGTTCTCATGAGAAATTTCATGCCATCTTATAATAAGAGCTGTCAAAAACAAAAAAAAAAAAAAAAAAAACGATTGTGTGTGTTTTTGTTTACAAAAAGACGCCATTGCAATTTTACCGATAATTAGTTTTTGCAAAATATCTTTTTAAAAACTAATTTAAATAGAAAATAACTTGTTTCTATTCATTAAATATATACTATAAGTGATTACTTTCGTACAAAATGTGCGCATATACGAAATTCATATAAGATTTTAATAATCGGAAGGATGTGTTTTCTTCTAGGCTTTCATAGATACATATATGAATTCTTATAGGATTAACAACAATACGTATACTTCTTGTTAGATATCATGGTGCAATTATTAGGTGGCAGCATAAGAGTTATTGTACCACATACATAATATTTTGTTTGTGTAAAAATTCCGGACGCTGTCAAAAACATGTTTACAAAACAGAAGAAAATGAAGAAAGAAACGTTCATATAAAAAAAATGAGCAAAGAAAATTAATACAATTGTTTTTATAAATTGTTTTGAATGCATTTTAAGCAATTAACATATTTTTTAAAACTTTTTTTGTTGTGTTTCTTGCCCTTTTTCCAACTGTTTAAAATATTTTTATTTTTTCGCTTCAGTTTGTGTAAACATAAACAATTTTTGACACCCACAATTTTATGAAACAAAAAATTATCACCTGCGCTAGTGATGCCACCTGGTTAATTGCACCATGTTAGATATTAAGATGCACGTAAAGAAATTTGTTCTCTCATTCTGCCGACGTTTTCTCAGATATTATGTCAGTGTTAATCGCAGTTGTAGACACTAGCTTAACAACCAAGGCGAATTTTTACAGGTGAATGCAAGCGGAAAGGCGGATTCAGTACTATATATTTTGTTGTTGTAAAACATATCGTGAATGTCAAAATCTAAATTCGCCTTAGATTGTTCAGCTGGGAAAAAATTTTATATAAACATTAAATATAAACTTTTATAATTGTTTGTAATTAAAATCACAGATTAATTAGTTTTTCACTTTTAAATTCACACAAATTTCTTGAAATTGTACTGAATCATACAAAGAAATCTTCTGATTAAAATGGCGCGAAAAAGTTTGTAAACAAAAGAAAAAAAATTTACAGTCTCATTGGAAAAAACGCGGACGTGTGCTGTTAAGTTCATCTAGTAATGAATTCGCCTTGGTTAACAGCTGAAGCAAAGTCTTTTATACGAGTATGCAAGGCGAATTCATAGCCTTGCTGCCAGCTGATAACTTTTTTTAATTTAACCTGTTCCAGATGGCAATGGCATAATTAAAACAAACTTGAAAAAAAGATTTATAACAATTTTTTTTAATTATGTATTGTATCTTGAGCGCCAGAATCCTCCCCAATCTATCTGGCCATTTTGTGAGACTTTAGTTTTCACGATATAATTAAAAGTTTGACTTTTCTGGTAAATTTTTTTTTATTACATACATTATTTTTTTTGAATTCCTTTTTGTGTTTATATTTTTTCCTCGACATTTGAAAAATATTTATTTTTTGTAGTGTTGTATTTATTGCTCTTGCATATACCTGGTATGAATTCGCCTTGCGAGTGTGTATGTTTGTATTTAATGATTCGTTTTTAAAATCGATTTCTACGACCTTGCGGATAGACTTTTAATTCAATTTGCGTTTTTGTGACTGTTCCAGCTGCCTAAACTTTTACCAATAGCATGTATTGTATTGACACCGGTGTCTTCTTTGTCCAATTGCGCTTTAATTTTGGAGTGACCCAGAAGTTTTCTAATTGGTGTTACGTTATTCAGGCTTTTTGTATTTTTAAGCGGGCTTTTTATTTCCATTATAGTATCTGCCGATTTGCTAATGGTCAAAAGCGGTGTTTCTGAAATATTTGTTTTACCGAATCCAAGATGTCTAGTTGAATGAAGCGCCTTTTGCTGATTATAAGTAGAGATAAGATATTTAGGTTTGTGGCTATCACTGCAGTCCATCAAAAAATTTGTTGATCTGCTAGCCCCACAGCTCCGATGACGCTTGCGTGAACAATATATATCCGAAGAATGTGTGCATTTTACAGAGGAAATCTTAGTTTGGCATTGTCCTATTTCAGAGATCATAAAGTTATTAAAGGATTTTCTTCGCTTAGGAGTCAAGTTCATCATTGAAAGATTATTGCTAGAATTCGAGGCAACGCTTTTAGTAAGCGGACTGCTGAGTGACACTTCAGTTAGACATTTCTCTATATAGTCGGTGGCATTGAAAGAAGGCATGGGCCTATACACTTGTGACGAATTCGCTAAACTCAAGCAGCTCCGATGCTTTGCAGTGTGATTATTCTGTAGAGATTTTTCCTTGCGCTGATTCCCATTTGATCGGCCTGAAATTTGTTTTCCCTTTACAACTAAGCTAAGACCCATATAAGCTGGTGCAGGCGGAATAATTTGGCGATAAATTAATTCAAAGTTTCCAACATCAGCTTTAGCATCATTTCGCCTATCGATCATGACTGCGAGTTTAAAAGTAGAGAAAACAATATGTTTAGAAAAATTATAGTAAATTGTAAACTGCAGTTTTGCGTATTGTTTTTATAATACAATATATTGTCGTCTAGTTCCCGATTTTAAAATTTCGTTTATATCGACTACGACTCAACTACGAAGTAATTGAATCGTTTGAATAGTAAATGAAAATGAATTGGATGATTTTTTGGTCAACGTAATGGACCAAATGTCTCCCCAAACCGGGTCTGTAGGAAATGTGAAAACATCTGTGCAATATCGGCAAAATATTGCTGTTGTTCGCGATAGTGTGGCAGAAGAGCCGCCAATCTGGATTCGTCGTTGTGCCCGGAAATATATTAGTGGATGAACTGACAAAGGCCGGTGTCCAGCTATAACTAAGAGATATAGATGAGATCATTGGAATCCCGTTTGCGAGCTGTAAGAAACAATTACAGCGTCAACTTTTTCAGACAGCTCAAGATAGATGGTCTAGTGAGGATACCTGTCGAATATCAAGGCTGACATGGCCCTGGTATGATAACAGGAGGACTATCATCCTTGCACTCTGCTGTGGTGGTCTTGGCGAGACATTGCCATATAACGACGCAGGCGAGAAGGTTAAAGCTTCCATTTAATGTCTTCTGTAGAAGTTGCAGAGATAGGGTGTTGAGCACTTCCTCTGTCAGTGTCCAGCTCTTTCTTATATAAGGGCATTGTATCTAGGCGGTGCACGATTTGGTGGAGGTATCGGAATGCAATGTAGTGTATTGAGCTCCTTTATCCGATCCTCAGGTTGGTTCTAAATCCGTGATATGTAGATTTACTGAGATACGTTTCACATCTAGGCAACACAACGGGTCCAGACTGGACCCAAGTGGTCTGGCTTTATAGTAGCTGGCAGCATGTTAAACCTAACCAAACCTTGATTGAACAGACAGACGTGAATGGTGACTTTACAAAGAAAATCATCTTCAGCGACGAGACACAATTTCACCTCTGTGGCTTCACAGAGTTTTTCTTTTATCTTGGACCAGTACTCAGGTGATGACCTATGTAGGGGTGCAGTGCATTGTACCAGAAGTAGGAAAATAGGTTGTGAGGATGGGGGAAGAGGGAGTAGTGTTTGTGAACATTTGACTTGAACTTTCTAACACTATAACAGAAAGGAAACACTTCTGCAAGCAACTTATTCCACAGGCGAATCGTAGTACGATTCCCCGGGCAATCGACCGCAAATGGATGAGCTCTAGACGATGAACGCGTGCTACGTAAAAATGTGCGAATTTCGGGAACAAGATCCCTAATCTCGTCAGAGCAAAATCGATTGTAGTAACGATAGAACAGAGTAACGCACCCTACACTGCGTTGATGCTCCAGTGGGTCAATAGAGTTGGATACCCTACTGTCACCGATAAGCTTCTTCGCCCTCTCCTGCACACGGTCGAGTAACGCCAAAATAAACTTTGAGGCACCGGCCCAAACATGGGAGTTATATTCCGTTTTCGGTCGGGTGTAGATGGTATAAATACTAAGGAGATGGAATGGAGTAAAGTACATCTTACACCGTTTCAAAAACCCGAGGCATTTGAATGCTTCTTTAGAGACATGAAAAATGTGTCCAGACCAGCGAACGTCATACTGAATTGTTTGAATTGCTGAATTTGGGCAAATGAAAATTCGGGAGTGATTGTTAAAAAGCTGATGCATCCACAAGGAGTGACCGTTTGGCGAGGATTATGGGCTGGCGACAAGATCGGACCCCAATTCGTGAAATACGATGCAGCTCAAGTAAAGAGGCTTTCAGTAGGTACTTAACAACTTTGAATTTAATTTGTGACCGCACTCTTGATCAGTCATCTATCTATTATTTACCTTTTTTCAGTAAACTCAAAATTTGCATCATGCAAATTCAGAGTCGGAGGCCGCAACTTTAAGAGCTTTAATTCAAAATTTCAGTTGTTTTTTTCGTCCTAGTAGACAAGCAACAACAGGTTTAGTGCGAAAATTTGAGGCTGCGTATTCATTGTGTGATGCAGCCGTAAGACAACGGGTTGACCAAAGTGAGGAAAACTACGCTGCCGCTCAGACGCGTGAAGTAAACAATCCAAATTATTCTTTTCCGCGTCTTTTTTAAGAACTGGGCAATTTTGAGTCTTGGTTTACACCTATTCAATATCAAACTGACTCAAAAATTGAAGCCGATTGACCATTTCACGCAACGTACATTCTCTGATTGGGCTCTGGAGAAGATGCGCCAAGATGATGAATTTCATTGCAAAATCATCTTCAGTGACGAAACTCATTTTTGGCTTAATGGGGGTTCCTCAATGATCAAAATATGTGCTATTGGTTTGGTTAAAATCAACATGTGCTTAATGAACCACCCTTTCTTTTATCCACAAAAAATAACTATTTGGCGGCGTCGTTGGAGCATATTTTTTCGTCGACAATAACTATCGTCACATTACTGTGAATACCGATCACTATGGGCCATGATTACCGATTACTTTTGGCTCGAATTGGAAAACATGGGCTTGGATGACATATGTTTTCAACAGCACGGTGCTACGAGCCATGCAGCGCACGTATTAATCAGTCTATTGAAGAGTAAGTTTGGTGAGTGTGTTATCTCAAGAAATGGACCAGTCAATTGGCCACCTCATTCGTACCGTTAGACTTTTTGTAGGGGCTACGTCAAATCACTGGTCTATGCCGACGACGTTGGAAGAGCTCAGAGCCAACATTGAATGCAAAATAGCGGTCGTTACGGCCGAAATGTGTGACCGAGTTATTGAAAATTGGATCTAACCAATTAACCGTTGCCGACGTGCCGAAGGTGGCTATATGAACGAAGTCAAGTTCCATTCATACATATTTTGATTGTATTTCAAGTCGATCATAAATTTTTGAAAATATCTCAAATTGTTTGCGTTTTATTAAAGAAGAATCGATAAGTCCTTGTTGGAAAACCCGACAGTTATCGTGAATAGTGTTTACTATCACTAGATGATGATGGACTTCTTTAGTCAAAAATTGAGGAAAAGGACCTAGGCTATATGTGGTTGCAATAAGGTGCTGCCACTTGCTACAAAACCAGTGAAACAATGGTTGTTTTGCGCAAGAAATTCAATGATCGAGTTATATCATATCGTGGCGATGTTAATTGGCCGCCACGTTCGTGTCATCTGACACCATTGGACTACTTTCTTTAAATGTATTTAAAAAAAAAGTGTACGCCAATAAGCCACCGAGACTTTTTGGCGTACTGAAAGTTATTTAAGTTTTATCAAAAGATCTCAGAATCATTGAAAATACATACACGAGAATTTTGGTTTCTGCACGACAAACGAATGTAGAGTATTCGACCACTACCAGTTAATTATGCTTTGTAACCACTAAAGTTAATCGTCGACAGTATTTTCAAATATGTGTTCAAAAATTGTGCCCGGCATAAATCTATACAATATCTTCCATCTTGAACCACCCTTTCTTTACGTTGTTAGAATACAGGTTACCAGACAATATCCCTCATATTGTCGTGGATAGACTCGAACAACTACATGATAACAAATTAAAAGCAATGTCAGTCATGTGGTCACCTACAAATTTCTAGAACACAGTACGCCAGCCGACGTCGATCCAACACATTCTCCTTAAATTGTCTTCCAGAAATTTTAAGTGATAGAGAATATGTCGTGCATAATATGTTGACGGCAACTTTGCCAACTGGGATATTAATGGAATACATATGTGTATCTACATACGTACGAATAAGCATATTTTTCCAATTTATATATATGTATGTACCTTTTATAACATCCTCTAGACATTGGGGACACATCCGTGCTGTTACACTTGTAGAGGAAGCCAGATCCGGGTTGGAATTTATTTCTATGAGCCAAGGGTATAAGTTTTCACACACCATAAAATCCGCACCAAACAGTTCGAAGGTGTTTGGTGTCCTTTCCATGTGATCCTGGGAAACTAACACAGCTGCTACTATCGCCTTTCGCATGCCAGGATATATTCGTTCCAGCCAATATTCTTGCTTGCCGATTTGTCTCAAATACGCCTGAAACGAATATGAATCCCACATATTTTCACTTGGCAGACGTTTGTCACGTTTTGCGTTATTTGTGTACTTTTTTTGGATTGCGTGATTGGTTAAATGCACTGACTCATGATGGTTGGTCAGTGTATATTCTTGACTACTAAACCGCAAGTAACATTCCTTGTACATCCATATCATAAGCGGTTGCAGGCTTGAGATCAAAAACCACTGTCGAATATCAAATTTGGTTTGATGAATTGTTAATGGACGTTCTAGAATTAAAGTTTAAATTAATTAAAAGAAAAATATCAAAAGTAAAGACAAAAATTACACAGAAGTTGGATATTCACTAAAAATCGACTTTGCATTCGTACACAGAAAGAAGGAGCTCGTAAATACTTAATTTAAGCATTTTTTACTTGGTTTTAGCACAAGTCGTACTCAAAAATTCAAGTATGATTAACACCCAAGTGTACTTAAAATAAGCCCTAAGTGTATGGTTCAACCGTTGGTTGAACGGTTGTTCATTTGTTTGAAAGGTGTAAAGAAATGTTAGATACGTTTATAAAAAGAAAAGCTTGTTTTTTGTGTTTTGACGGATATTATTAGAGCATTTTTCTTTTTAAATTCTCAGCAATTTGTTTGCTTTGTTGGGATATAAAGTTGAATGTTTGAGAATATCTTTCAAAAATTTCCAAAGTCTACTGATGATTAGGGTAGTTCCTATGAAATGTCGACATATAGATAGCTGGGAAACATAGAAAACAAGCTATTTATAACTTTTTACTGGTAAAATTATTATAGTAATAAAAGTTTTTAATTATTTTATTGTGTAAATATATTATCGCAATCATACTTGTATAATAGTGTGGCCTGCAACGCCATTTTGAAGCGATTTTTTCAAGTCGGCCAGACTTTTGAAACAGTTTCCTCTGAATGAATCATACGATCGTGTAGGATAGTGAACCAGGGCCTTTAAATGCTGCAATAGAGTTTGTTTTAGTCTTTCGTGTTATTATTGTTAACACTCCACGAACACTACTCCCTCTTTCCTCCCCATCATAACCTATTTTCCTAGTTTTAGTACAATGCGCTGCATATGTAGGGGTCATCCCCTGTGTACTGGTCCCAGATAAATTTTAAAACGTCACGCAAAGCGACAAACAGTTATCTGACATGGGCTTTACCGACCGCTTGTCAATTTTTGCATTTGTATTTCTCTTCTTCTGAATACATATTGCTTTTACTCTGTAAGATTTTCTTTATTCTACACGCATTTTTGACAGATCTAAATCAGTCAGTCTTTGATACACAGCCACTTAAATTATTTGCCAATAACGTACGCATATAAAAAAAGCAATGAATTAAAATCTCTACAAAGAACTCAAAATAAAGCGTTGAAAGCTGTTTTCAATGTGCCGTGAACTTTTTCTTCGATTTCATTATACAAAGATGTATCAACAACAATTTTACCTGTATATGGATTACACAAAATGCAGTTACTTCTTTACGTTTTTAAATCACTGCACAACATTGGTTACCATACTATAACATTTCGAAGAAATCAAACGTTGTTAAATACAAGAAATAATATTAATCTTAGAACAGTGAGATGTCGTTTAGAAACTACCAAGCAACGAGTAGAATACATGGGTGGTTTTGAATTCAACAGACTTCCTACAGACATTAAAACCATTGAACAAATTTCAGTTTTTAAACATAAAACAAAAGAATATTTACTTCAAAATTTGGAAATGCTTCTGTAATAAATTTTTATAAAGCTTTTGTTATAAATTTTTCGGAACTATTAATTTTTTTTTTCTCTTTTTTATTTTATGCCCTATATAGTATACAATATAAAAATATTATATTAGCAAATTCAGCTATTTATTACAATTCAATTTTTTTTTCTTTTTTTACTTACTTTTTGTATCATATATTATTGTATGAATTAATGTACATATATATTACTTTGCCAACTTGCCTCAAAAATGTCCAAGTGACGCTGAGGCTACAATTATTTTTTGATGTGTGTAAATACGTATATACAAATAAATAAATAAAAAAAAAAAAAAAAAAAAAAAATAAATATTTGTAACAGCGACGAGCTGCTCATCTAAAAACTGTGTATGAAAATCAATAAAAAACTTGAATAGATTTCAATTATGTGCTATTTACAAAACACAGACTGTTTGTATGATTCGTGCTCAATTTTTTAAGTACTTTCCGTGCGAAGTTCCTAGACCAGTCAATTGTCTGTATTATGTAAACAGCACATACATTTTTTGAGTTACATAGTTTGAATACAAAATTTCTACACGAATCGTTTGTCCGTTTTGTGTAAACAGAACATTAATAACATGTTTCATTTACCGATATACTTCTGAATCACAAAACGACTTTTGGTTGCTATAGACGGATTGATGAAATTGATAATCTTCTTTAGATTGCTGCTTAAATGTATGCCACGCCCACGGCATTTGTTGGCTGGCTTTATAATCCAAAGATTTTGATAGCCATCAATCGCTTGTTGAGGCCAGTAGTGCTGAATATTTTGCAGTATATTTGAGCCTCTGGTTATAACAGTTTCGACTAATTGTTGCGGATCGGCAATAATTTTCAAACCATCATGTGTCATTTGGTAATGCTGATGAAGAAAGCAGTCCCAATCTTTTTCCCAAATACGCTGCGTGTCCTCCATGTCAATATCGTTGTGTTCACAAAATTCTAAATATTCCAGACAACGTTTGTAAGCAAAATCGATGGAAGTAAAAGGTATTTTGCCGGTGGCCGAAAATATAGCATCAAAGCCACCGCTATTATACTTGTCCACTAACCAGTTTATAAAAGCTATGCAGGCAGTAAGCTTATAGTTATCTATAAATTCACTGAGTTCTTCAAGTGACCAGACATTATAGCAACGCGGAAATTTAATATCAACCACGTCCTCTTCGTAGAAAGCGGATATATCGCGTAGAAAAGCATTCAAATTTTCTTTGTTAGTAAAAGGGGCCCTGCCAAACTTATTGATTAGCATGTTTGTATTCCTAGACTGCTCAACATGATCAGCTTTTTCCTTATGAGGCGTCCACAGAAAGTCGCACATTGCATTTTCTATATAGCGAGCCATAATATTTCTCTCCACTTTGGCTATGAACTGTCTGTTTGTTTCGCCCAATTTACGCTTTGGCATTACCTGCGAAAGATCACAAACGCTTAGTTGATTTGAAGCAAAAGGTGCTTGCTTGCGACATGTTTCCAATTTCTCTACCCATCCTCGAGTCTTAAGAGCATGGCGCACAGAGTTGTAATTACCGCGTATGGTAAAAATTTTGTTTCGCTTTACTGCCTCTTGGGCGTGCTTGCGCAAAATATTAATTTGACCATTATTCAATATAGTGTAAACGCATTTGATTTTTTTGAAAGGGCCCACCGTCGAAAGTTGTTTATCAATTATAACGCTTCCCTGAGAAACCAGCGAACAGCTGGTAACTTCACTAGGGTTAGAACTGAATTGCAATGTCTTTTCTTTGGAACTTGCCAAAGTTTTCTTTTGAATTTTTTTTATCGCATCAGTAACTAAAACCTCCGAATTTTTCTCATTTTCTTTAAAATGTTTATGTTTTGTTACTTTTAAAGTTTTTTCTGCACTCTGCTTATACAAATTTGCGCTGCTGTCATTTAGTTTGTCTTTTTTTGTATTATTCGAATTTTCACTTAAATACGTTCTGGGCTTCAGATTGTTTTTAATTGACTTTTCTGGCAACTGAATTTGGGGTTTTGTTAATTCACTTTCCATAATTTAAGTTGGCGTTTCAGAGACTACCTCAACAATATTTTAGTTAGACGTTTGATTTAGTTTACGAGTACTCGTATCAAAATAATTTTCAGGTTTTTTTTTTTTTGCACTATAAACAACTGAGTTTGTTAATTCCTTTAAAGCTATAAAGCTTAAATTAAATAAAAATATTTTATTTTATTCATTGTTCTTTTTTTTGGCTTAAAATGTGTTCCATAACTGTTATACAAAATAAAATTTGTAACGAACTGGCAAACGTTTCACTGATAACTAATTCAATGTAATTTGGTAAACATTTCGTGTTACTTTTCATATCCTTTTTTACAATATTCAAAGCCTATAGACTACATATGTATGAATGTATGTACGTATGTGTATTTACTTCAATGTGTACGGTTGAGTGTGCATATGTACATATGTATGTATACTTACACACATTTATAGGTAATAATGAAAACGAAACTGTAAAGAAAATAATTTAATCCTTGAATGCAGTTCTATTGAATGCGGAGTTTTTAAGGTCCTTTCTTTTACCTTATGAAATAGCACGTAGCAATACTGAAGTTTTTCATATTGGTAAATGAATATATGTATGTAGTTTATCTAAGAATAAGTATTAAAAACTTAAAACTAAGAAGTAAGAGTATAGTATATATTACGAATTTGAACTAAACATGCTCGGGTATATATGGACCAGTGATCACCAAAAATCATGTTTTTGTTTGATTAACTCATACAATAAAATTTGTAATCAGCAAAAAACGTTGAACAAAGCTCAACGTTGGGTGGAAGCAAATCATCTTGTAAACATTCTGAATACTAAGTAAAATCAACTGGTTTTGTATACATTCATTTTAGTGTTGGATAAAATCAGCTTCATGTTAATTTGGTTTTGATAGTGAGTTGTATGTATTTGAAACTTATATACATTTTTCTTCGTTTTTCTTAAATTCTATTTTCATTTTCACGTATAATACATAAGTACCTAATAAAGTAATTTTATGTCTATATAAATTTTTCTTAAAGATTTTTTTCTTCTTATACGAGGGGTAGTCAAAAAATAACCTATCAAAAATGATTTATTTATTCATCACTAACTATCTTGTCCCCTTCAAAGTAATCCAACTAAGATATAATACACTTATGCCAGCATTTGTTCCTTTTCTCGAAACACTGCTGAAACGCGCTTTTTGGCATCGCCAACAGCTCCAGTTTTGATTTTTCTTTTATCTCCTCATTCGTAGCAAAACGTTTTCATTTCATAGGTGCCTTCAGTTTTGGGATAAGGAAAAAGTCAGCGGGGGCCAAGTCCGGTGAATACGGTGGTTGAGGCATGATAACGGTTTTGTTTTTGGCCAAAAACTCGCGCACAAGCATCGATGTGTGAACTGGTGCGTAATCATGGTGCAAAATCCATAATTGTGTTTTCCCCAATTCTGTGCGTTTCTGACGAATTGCGTCGAGCATTCGGCGCAAAACTTCAAGGTAGTATTCCTTAGTGCGACGTTGTGGCAAGAGTTCATGATGCACCACGCCATTGCAATCGAAGAAAACAGTAAGCAAAACCTTCACATTTGACCGAACTTGACGTGCTTTTTCCGATCTTTTCTCTTCTGAACGCTTTCATTAGGATGATTGAGCTTTGGTTTCAATGCCATAACCTTCTCGAGGAAGTCTGTATCCAAGTTGATGATGTTCAACGGTGTTTTTTTACAAACATACAAACTTTTCCTCTTTATATATTAGTATAGATATACATTTTGCTTCCTTTTTCTTAAACTCCATTTTAAGTTTCGCGTACATACATATGTACCTAATAAAGTAATTTTATATCTGTATATATTTTTCTTATTGATTTATTTCTGTTATATAAGTATGTACGTATTTCAAGTCTAACTTGATTTCTTTATTGAGTTTTTTAAGAAAGTTTTCAAAAGAAGCACTGCATTGCTTCTAAAGCAAAAACTCAAACGCAAGAAATCATTGTCGAACTACATGCGCATTCCAGCCTGTTCGACGATATCGAATGAAAATGTATGCGAAAGAAAGCTAGTCACTCACATTCGAATCAATATGGGGTTGTCTATGTCACTATTGTTCGTTCACATTAACTTATGTATTTCAATTGAATTTTGACACATCGTTCGCATAGAATAAAGTTGGAAAAAACCCAACTCAATTTTCTTTCGCCCTGAATGCGAATGAACCTATCCTTTCGAGATCGGCGAACTGGCTGTTCATTTATATTTAAGTAGGAACACCTTAACGATGATTACTCTCACTTAGCGAAGATGTTGCTCACAAATTCATATTTGAACGAAATGTAATGTTTTTCATGTTGATGAGCAAGCATGATTTTTTTGTAATCGCTTAAAGCTGTTCTCTGATGTATACCGATATGGGAAATTTTAATTTTCTGTATTTCAGTAACCAGAACTGCTTTTAAGCAAAAAAATTTTTTTTCATGGAAAAGTCGGTTTAGGCTATAGGTATCTCGGGTATATATGGACCGATATCTGAAATTTTCATTTCATTTAGTAACATCCTTTTATTACAAGAACTGCTTCTAAGCAAAATGAAAATGTTTCAAGGAAAAATCTAGATAAATTTAATTCACAATAATACTAGTATTTTTCATTCACTATTGTTTTAGTTTATCCTTAAAATTATTTCTCACTTTCTAATTTTATATCCAATTCAAGATATACAACGTTCAATATTTACTTTGCATGGGAGATACCAAGGCCACTTTCCCAGCCCCACAAACTTTTTACCTGATAATTTTTATTGCCTTTCATTTTATTCGTACCAAATTTAAAAACTTTAGTTTCAAAAATATACAAAAATCAATATTTACGTTGCATGGGACGTACCACACTCACTTATCCGATTCAGCCTTCATTTTGACCGATAATTTAATTTGGCTTTTGAGCAATCTCGACCAAATCAGAAACTCTTACTGTAACCGTGTCTAAGATATAAACATATTAACATTTATTTTGTATGGGCGTGACATTTTTAGAAATTTTTATTCTTAAAAACCATCTTCTGCAAATGTCAAACCATTTGAAAAAAATTATTCAAATCGCTCAAGGCGTTCCCAAGTTATGCGATTACATATATTTGGTAATTTTTTTTTACATACTTATATACGAATATATAGATATGTGTGCTCACACATACATACATAAATACGTACGAGATCAGTTAGACTAATTTCTTTCACAGTACATTAATTGATTGAACAGCATCATAAAAATAAAAAGAAAACTTATATTTTTTGCAAGATTCGAACACTTCTTTCGAGAATAATATTCGTGGTAATTTTGAACGGTTTTTATGGGTTAATATTGTTTAAATTCTTTGCAACATAAAATCAACATGAAAAGAAAACTATCAAGGTTCACGTAAATAAAAAATTGGGGCATAACACATTAATTTAAATGTGTTCATGTTTCTTACACGTTAGGGTGTTCCATTTAATTTATTTCATAAGCTAAAACCATTGAAACCATTCGCCTAAAAACTTTTTGTCTAACTTAAAGTAAAAAGTTGATAGCTATATCGTCTCTTCAGAATTTTTCATTGGCGGCTGCAAACATTTAAAAAAGGACAAGGAGATACTACGTTAATTGTATTTAGTAAAGCTTTAAGTGCGTTAGCTCAATTTCTGGTAATAGAAGCAGTTGCCAAATCATCGCATATGATATCGAGCAAGATTAATCGAACAGATACATATCGATTGAATTGTATCGTAATAATACAGAAAAGTTAAACAGTTTTTTTTTTGTATTCACTATTTTATGAGACATATGGTCTTAGATATATTAAATTTTTTGTCTAAATTACGATCCGACACGCACCGTTTGCCATAATCTACACATATCGAAATGTTATTCAATAGTCAATTCGATATCGTATGCGGTAATTAGATCCCATACTTTCAAATTCTCTCTAACGAAAAGAAAAAGCAGTTTGAAGTATGGTTACATCAACACTAATATATATGTCATAACTTGGAATATGATTGTTAAAACTAGATTATTATCGATATTACTATAGTTTTCTTCCTTTTAAATATATTTTCGTTTGGATTTGTGTAAATCTATTGTTACCAACTATCAATTTCAGAATATGGTTGAATGCAATATTAGTATTGTGCGTAACTTTTTGAAAAATGACAATAGCTTTTATGACAACAATATCAAAGTATTTGTTTTTATCATATGAATGGTACGCTTACTCACATGTAATAAATATAAGTTCACACAATAACATTACTATTGTCAGCATTAACGATTTGTTTATATTAGTCGTTGACATATACTTTTCTTTTAGTTTCGTTATAAAAAAGATGAGTTTTTTGTTTTTAGTGAAAAAATTTTTTTTATTGATCTAACAACCAAAAAATGAAAAATACTTTTAATCAAAATTGTGCAAAAATGACTATAGAGCGTATGGAAAGACCAAAAGGTATGTTTAAATATTGATATAATAATATAATAAAATGTATGTTGTAATCGACAATATTATGACGAAGTCACCCATATTATTATCAAACCATATTATGGCTGTATCCTAGAATGCTATTGTCACAACTAAACGAATTTTAGTGACAAACAATGCAATTGCTGATAAAAAACATACTGTTTTACATTCAACTATAAGAATATGGTTATATATGAATAAAAACATTATAAATAGCTTGTTTTCTATGTTTCCCAGCTATCTATATGTTGACATTTCATAGGAACTACCCTAATCATCAGTAGACTTTGGAAATTTTTGAAAGATATTCTCAAACATTCAACTTTATATCCCAACAATCCAAATAAATTGCTGAGAATTTAAAAAGAAAAATGCTCTAATAATATCCGTCAAAACACAAAAAACAAGCTTTTCTATTTATAAACGTCTCTAACATTTCTTTACACCTTTCAAACAAATGAACAACCGTTGGTTGCTACGATTTGCTTTTTGAAAGTATCGAAAAGCAGAGAACAAAAATTCGAACAATAAGGTTTTTTATTCGCTATTTAAGAAATCATATCGCAAAATCGCTTCCCCTTCACAGTTACCTTTATGTCGTTTTCATTTTCAAAAAAGTAGGGTGCAATCACTACTCCTGGCTAAATTGCACACCAGACTGTCACTTCTAATAGATGCAAGGTTGACTGATAAATAATTTGAAGGTTTTACATTGCCTAGAAGCACGTATTCCGTTTCTTCACATAATGTGAATGGAAATGCACCTCACGACTTATTATGATGTTTTCATGAAAATTGGGATTGTCCGGGACGAGCTGTAGGACCCCGTTGGCATGTGTGGGCGCCTTAAATGGTCTTGGGGAAGAAGCTCTTGTTTCAACTGAATCTTAAATGGGGAAAAAATGCAAATCCTTGTTCAAAATTCTGACCAAAGTTGTTCTTTAAAGCTCAAGTTCCTTAGCACGGCATCAAATTGTGGTGAATGTATGGTTTTCAACACTTTCTTGAGCAGCAGGAATGTTTTCAGGCGATCTCGCAGTACGTTGTAGTCCATGCTTGGACCTATCACCTGCAGACCCCTATCTTCGAAATCATTCACTACGCGATAAACAGTGCGTTTTGTTGGCACGCTATTTCTGCCAAAAATTTCACGTAATTTTCTCATAGTCACAGTAATCGATGACTGATTTTGATAAAATGTTTTTTTTTTTTATCTTGGACCAGTACTCAGGGGATGGCCCCCCCTACGCATTGTACCAGAAGTAGGAAAATAGGTTATGAGGAGGGGGAAAGGGAGTAGTGTTTGTGAACATTTGACTTGAACTTTCCGACGTCATAACATACAGGAAACACGTCTGTGGGCAACTTGTTCCATAAACGAAGCATACGGCTGAATAACGAAAAACCACTCTCTGTAGTGCGTTGTACTTTTCCCTAACGATTAAAAACGTTGGTATGTCGAATATTTTTCCATAACAAATTTGCCATGTGTCTACTTCACGACTACCAATTATGAACTGTCAAGACTAATGTTTACCAAAATGGCAGCAAAACAAAGTAATATACCTTCCAGGCGAATGCTCGGTATAAGATATATAGTTTTATTGGCATAGAAATTAGCGGTACTTATATTGCAAAATTTGCGGCCACGAATATTTCTTAATGTTTGGTTGTAGTTGCAAAGAGAATTTTATAGTAGGATGGTTTTTGCATCAGACGCTGTTAGCAACGCGTACAATGATTTCTATGTTTATTAGGTTCTCTAGGTTGGTAATCTCCTTCTAATCCATATGTTAGCATAGCATAATATTAGAATAATATAATTTTATTATATATACTCACTCATTTGGGTATGTATTAATATTTATTTTGACAACGTTCTAGATTTAATGAACACAGACGAGCACTCGTCTAAAAAAATTTATGTGGAAATCACTCAAAAAATTGAGTAATTTTAATACAAATTTTCTAGACGAGATGCTTTTCTATGTTGTTAAGTGAAAAACCAGACAATAAAAATTGTAATCGTTGTGCGAAGCACACGGGACTCGGTTTATTCGGCAAATCCTGCAAGTTATAGCTGTTTGGGTAACCCTAAAAGAGTTTAAAATAAGACTGATTAATTATAAAAAAAATTAAAAATTATTTCATATAATTTAATATGAAATAAAAAGAATGAAAACATTTTTTCACAAACTTTTCTATTTCTGCAATTAGTTTCGGTAACGAATTAGAGATATATGTTATTTAAAACAATTAAAATGTATTTGAATAGGATTTTTATAAAATTCTGTATGGCATATTTAAGTTGCAGTTTGTTTCGAGTTTATTAAAATCATTATGAATATGACCACATCTACACACAAAGAAAAGGCAATTTGGAATATTGTTGTGACAACATTAGTATATACTCTGTCACAATTTGTATTGTTACCGCTCGTAGTATTTTTCAATTTTCAATATAGTTTAATCCACTATAATTATGTGAGTGTTGAAATATTCATATTTCTATTGTTACATTTCTATCATTTTAAAAAATGGTTGAATGCAATAATAATGTTTAAAAATAAAGTTTGAATATAACAAAACATTTTGTTATGTACAATAATAGACCATTAATTAAAAACATACGTATGGTTAAAGCATTTATCGACAACACATGTTTGTTTACAGTATAAACTAGCTATTGTTGGCTTTACACACGTTGACATTTGCTTATATTCATATATAGTTTTCATTTAGTTTGTTGGTTTATTTGTGTTTTTTTCAATTTTAATAATGGTAAATATATATAAAAAAAATATATTTACTTTTTGGTGGAAATATAGGGTGTTTTTTTAAGCTAGATAGAACTTTAAATTGTAAAAAGTAACACAAAAAATTAAATTTTGATGAAACATTTTTTTTATTTGTTTCAGTATACTCTGACAAATCATCATGAATAGACTCACGCTTGAACAACGCTACGAAATTATCCAAATTTACTTTGAAAATCAGTCCCGTCGTTTTATCGCAAAATTGTGTTCAGCGATGAGGCGCATTTTTGGCTTAACGGGTTTGTTAATAAGCAAAATTGCCGCATATGGAGTGAGACCAATCCACAAGAGACCCTACAGACTCCATTACATCCAGAAAAATGCACTGTTTGGTGCGGTTTTCATGCTGGTGGCATCATCGGAACTTATTTCTTCAAAAATGAGGCCGGAGCTCGCGTTACGGTCAATGGAGATCGTTACCGCACCATGATCAATGATTTTTTGTTTGAAAATATGGATGACATTGATCCGGAGGAGATGTGGTTTCAACAGGATGGCGCTACGTGCCATACGGCGAACGCAACCATCGACTTACTGAAATCAAAATTTGGCGATAAGTTGATTTCGAGAAATGGACCTGTCAATTGGCCTCCAAGGTCGTGCGATTTGACACCTCTCGATTATTTCCTGTGGGGCTACGTGAAGTCACTGGTTTATGCTGATAAACCAGCAACAATTGACGCCTTGGAGGCCAGCATTGTTCGTGTTGTTCGTGACATACGGCCAGCAGTGCTCGAAAAAGTGGCCCAAAATTGGAAGTCCAGAATGCGCTTCGTCAAGAACAGCCGCGGTGCCCATATGCCCGAAATCATTTTCAAATGTTAATGTCACGTATTGATCTTTCGAATAAAAAAAAATTTTGATTACAATTTAATTTTTTGTGTTATTTTTTACAATTTCAAGTTCTATCGGGCTTAAAAAACACCCTATAGCAGCATCATACAAATAAAACTTTAAAGCAAAAAGGTTTGTATAAGATTTTATATGGACAATGCATCAAATTATGTAAATTGCATATTTTTTTTACAGATATGTATGGGCCGAAGCAAAAATACATCAATGTTACCAAAACGACAGGATCTCGCAAAATTTTACTGATTTTAATCTATTTTGTTTGAAAATATTGATTAAAAAATAAATTTATATTAAACGAGTTAGAAAAAAGTGGTTTCAATTGTAGAAGTTTGTATGTATGTGTATATTATTATATACATAATCATATAACATTGTGACTTTTAATACTAGCATCGTTGAATGTGACAATAGAATTTTTTATTTTTCAATAATATGAGTAGGAGTGATCATATTATATGGTTGGACATGGCAGTTGAATTTTAATTTTTACAATAACGTTGTTAGTCATTAATAAAACTTTTACCATATGTATGGTTAAATAATAAAATGTCGGTTCTTGGCTGTACTTAGTTGTGTAAAAAAATTTCAGATTGAAACCATATTATCTGGTTGTGCTCAACCATATTATTCAACAATAGTATTTTGCCCTTAAAATATTGTTATATCAACCATATTTTTTTCTTTACGTGTACACGTAGAAAAAAATATGTGGTCAACATGACAATGTTCTAAAAGCAACATACTATTTATTGTTGACTTGTTTTTATCTTGGACCATTACTCAGGGGATGATCCTTACATATGCAGTGCATTGTACTGGAACTAGGAAACATAGGTTATATAGAGAAGGCAAGTGGGAGTACTATTTTTGAATGTTTGACATCAACCAAAAAAAAAAAAAAAAATTAAAATGCTGGAATTAAATGAGTTAAAGCTGATCAGTGATCAGTCGGCAGAAGTTACAAACGGTATCACAAACTCATATATATCCGTAACATTTTTGTGAAGGGTATAAAAATACATAATATGTATTTTTACTTTTCAAAGAAAAACGACACTTAAAGAAAATTATATATATATTCTACAATATGTTTGTATGTCAGTAACTAGAACAAAACTAACTTTACTGATGACAATAGTTAATTTAAGCCATAAGCTTATATTTGTTGGTATATATATGATAAAAACAAATATATTGGCATTAGATGTAATAAAAAGTATGGTTATTTTTGATTAAAAATCATAAATATTATTATTGCGTACGACCATATTTCGAAATTGAGAGGCGGTAACAATAAAATTATAAAAATATAAATAATAACATATTTATGGAGGAATAAGCCATAGTTAAATCGATAATAACCTATTTTTATCAATAATATAAAATATAATACTATTATAAAATTTTTTTAAAACAAAACTATAGTGAATTCAACAATAGCATTATAACAAAAAATTGTCATAAATATAACATTTTATTAGATTGTGGAAAATTCTCCCCCATTCTATGAAATTGTTTTCTAGGGCACTGCCATGGGATCAGGATTCTGTTAATCTGACGTTACAACTGCGTTTACACGCTCGAACTCGAAAAAAACACTTATGTAGGAGCAGTAATAAGCACACCATGCAACTTTCATCATTAATTAATTTAGTACAGATTTTCAAACTGTGTATTACTAGTAGAACTTGCCGTAGAAGTGCGTCATCAATTCATCAATATACTGACCGAGAGGAATCTTATAAAAAAAATGAAATTTTTCTGACCTTGTGAGAGGTTATTGACGATCAACTATTGTCGTGCATTAGTTTTGCATGAGATATTCAAGTTGTGGCCAATTGGGATGCTGGTGAGCTGAATAAAATTCTTAAACATTTATTTTTTCATCTAAACTTTCTCTTAATATGTTCAAAAGAATAATAAATAAAAAAGAGTAAACGGCAGAACAAATTTAATGAATTACTAAAAAGGGAAATTACACAAGAAAGTGAAGAGGATATAGATTTAATGTACATACATACGAGTGCATACATGTATAAAAACATACATATGTACATATTTAACTTATTCAATTTGTTCACCAGTGTTGCCAGAATGAAGATTTTACCTTGAACTCTGCTGGCATTTTCAATCGTAGAACAGTCTAATGGAAATTTCATGAAAAACATTTTTGATCGTTGATGAGCACATTTTTTAATCGAAGAAGTTTTCTTGCATGGGAGTTGAGAGATTTTTATACAACACAGAAAATAAACTTATGTTAATCGTAGAGGGAATCGAATGGGACTCGTGTATATATTATCTTACAACTCTAATTTTTATATCATTCATATAGGAAACAGCAAAAGGCTTTTTCGATGAAGCCTTTTCAAATCGTATAATACTCGCTAGGGTTTTCCTACTATATAAAGGGTGGTCCAACCATAGTGCACGAAATTCGTTGTTAACATAAATTTTTTTGCCCAATTTAATTTGACATTTCTTTGTTTCAGCATTTCACTAATTGAACCATTGGGAAAAATTCCATCAAACTTTTCTTTTCATTTAAAATTTTTATAAAACTAATTATACACTGCCTACCACTTGAATAAGGAATCAAAATTTTTTTTAATTTAATTAAGTATCTCTCCCAAACTAAAGCACAGAAAAAAATTCTTTTTTGCACAATCAAATATCAAGGTGTTGGCTTTAGTTTACTGAAGAATTAAAAAATATTCTTATTTTCTTACACTAAAATTATGCATTTATTTACAGACATGTATTTCTGTGGTACCTTTTTGTGTGCCGCTTGAATAAGAAATTCTTTTAATATTATCTTTCAATATAAACTGCTAAGGAAATTTTATTTTAATAGTTTTTATTCAAAATGAGACGTAGTAAGGCTTATACCTCTGGGTCAGGACTCGGTCCAAGTAACCAAAAACATTGATAGAGGAAAGCCAATTGTGTACAATTATTTAAATAACTTGGAAAGATATGGAAGAAATTTGAAAGAGCGGAAGAAAATAGCAAAAACACCATAAGAAAGGCAAAGCATTTTTCGAATTGCATTTAATTCTGTCGGTCTTAAAACTACGTGCACCGTATTTTAAAGTTGTGCCTATACTTAGTCTGAAAAACTAACACTTAATCAAAAATTTAAATCACAACGTCTACAAAGTCCGACAAAGTTGTATTTTCCCATGGAAAAAAGCTTAATTTTAATGGCCCCGACAACAACAATTGCTTCCATGAATATAAATAAGGAGAGTTATTTTTGAGCCGCAGACACAGCTGAGAGAGCAGAATAATGGTTCCGGTTGAATTTCGTATTATAGTACCATAGAATTGGTTTTTGTATCCCACAAAATGACTGCAATGACTTACAAAAACATTCTAGAGGAAATTTAATGATGTCATGCCTTGGATTTAACCAACACGACAACACTTCGATTCATACCGCCAGAGCAGTAAAACGATGAATTAATGAACAAGGTGTTCAACTTTTGGATTGGCCCCCATACTCACCAGACCTGAATCCATTGGAAAATGTTTGGTGTTGGCTGGCAAGAAAACTTTATGAAGCAAGAAAACAATTTGAGACGGAAGGGTCCTACAAGGATGCAATAACGAAAGCATGGAGTTATATTTCACTAAATTATTTAGAGTCATTACACAAGTCGATGCCAAGTGGCAGTACTCATTACTAATTGAATTGAAAAATTTCATTTTTACAACCTAGAATTTAAACATAAATTATACAGCCCAATTATGAATATTCTCACGGAATTTATTCCTCGCGCGAATTTATTATAAAAAGCACAATTTTTGTCCGTAAGAGTTGAAGAGTTGATCTCTCTTTAGTGTTTTCAATGAATGGAGAGAATAAAAAATAAAAAAACCTCATACTTATTTTAGCTCATAATTGGAGGAAAGAGAAAAGTGGTAAAATTCCTATGGAATTATTATTTATAATTAGGCTGATAGTTTTGTTTAGTTTTAAAATATTCCTTATTCAAGACGCACACGAAAAAGTACCACAGAAATACATGTATTTAACTAAATGCATAATTTTATTATAACAAAATATGTATATTTTTTATTTCTTCATGAAACTAAAGCCAACAACTTGAAATTTGGGTGCGCAAAACAATTTTTTTTTCTGAACTTTAATTTAGGAGATATACTTCATAAAAGTTAAAAAATGTGAAACTTTATTCAAGTGGCACGCAGTGTATATGTGTATTAAAAATAGTTTTTTGTTTGTTTATTATTTAGAAAAACATATTCAGCCCAATTATGAATATTCTCACGGAATTTACTTCTCTCGGAATTTATTCCTCACGGAATTAATTTCTCACATAAAGTACTCTTTTCACTTCACATTAAGGAGAAAAGCACAATTTTTGTTAACTTGACTGACTGTAAGAATTGAAGAGTTGATCTTCCTTTAGTGTTTTCAACGAATGGAGAGAAGAAAAAAATAAAAAAAAAATCCTCATACTTAATTTTTGTACATAATTGGAAGAAAAGGAAAAGTTATAAAATTCCCACTGAATTTTTATTTACAATTGGGCTGATTAGAAGACGACGTTTTCTAAAGGAAATCGAAATATCGAATTAAGTTTTTAAATATTTTTTATAAAAAACAATCTACCCTGGAGCTTGATGATTATTGCAAAAAGAAAGTTATTTAAGAAAAATATCAATAAATAAATTAGAATAAAAATTAAGTTAATACTAACCTGAGAAATTTGATTAACATCATCAAATAATCGACAAGAAAATATTTTAAGATATTTTTTTTCCTTAATTTAAGGTTTTGTTTTTAGCAAGTGAGGATGTTTCGAAAAATATCTCTGGCACCACTGTTAATCACTTATAACTTATAGGTATAAGTATGTATTTGTGTTTCTTTCTATTTTATCTTTGATTTGACTATTTGTGTCTTCAAAGTGTATTAAATAGGAGTGTTGCAAAATAGAAATTCTGAAATTGTACTGGGAGAGTACTTTTAGCAACAAATGGTACTTTTTTTGAAACAGAATTCATTTAGGAAATTTTAGTTTCCATTCGCTTCTGCCCTTTGCTGTATTTTCCCACGTTATTTAAATAATTGTACACAACTGATTTTCCTCTATTAATGTTTTCGGCTACTTGGATCGGATCCAGAGAAATCAAAATCGGAATTTTTCTTTTTCCGAGATATTAACGTCCCATTTTGAATCAAAAATATTTAAAAACTATCAAATTGAAAATTTTTTAGCGTTTATATTGAAAGAAATCCAAATTGTAGTCGTTCTGGTTAATATTAAAAGAATTCCTTGTTCAAGTGACACACGAAAAAGCACCGCAATGAATAATTTTAGTATAACAAAATGTGTATATTTTTTATTTCTTCAGTAAACTAAAGTAAACAGCACCTTGATATTTGTTTGTGCAAAAAATTGTTTTTTTCTGAACTTTAGTTGAGGTGATATACATAATTAAATTCGGCTGGGCCGAACCTGAAATACTCTTCATGACAGTCACTTGTAATTAAGTGTAAGTGTAGTATATATTACAAATTTTAATTAAATATGCTCGGATATATGTGCACCGATATCGGAAATTTTCAATTTCTGTATTTTGGCAACCTTCTTCTATAATCAGAACTGCATTTAAGCAAAAAAATATTTGTTCATGGAAAAATCGGTTTAGACCATATCTCGGGTATATATGCATCGATATCGGAAATTTTCATTTTCGGTATTTTATTTATTTATTTCATTTGTACAGTAATATAAAGCCTTCATGGGCAAAATAACAATATTACAAAGCATCATAACCGGAGAATGTACCTTAAAGATATAAAAGATATATGTATACATACATCGGACTATTATTATAAATATATTTATCCATACATATACACATACATATATATATATGTATATTTACATATACAGGTATGTATACAGATATATACAGAACTGCTTTCCAGCAAAAGAAGTTTTTTGCATACAAAAATCGGTTTATGCTATATCTCGTTTATATATGGACCGATCTCGGAATTTTGTAATTTCTGTATTTTAGTAACTTCCTTTAATAACCAGAACTGATTTTAAGCAAACAAATTTTTTTTTCATGAAAAAATCAGTTCAGGCTATATCTTGGTTATCTATATATGGACCGATATCGGAATTTTTTATTTTTTGTATTTTAGTAAATTCCTTTTATAACTAGAATTGATGTTAAGCAAAAAAAAAAAAAAAGAAAAGTTTGCTTACGCGACATTTTCATGGTAAAATTGGTGTAGGCTATATCTCGGGTATACATGGACCGATATCGGAAATTTTCATTTCTGTATTTAAGTATCACCCTTTTATTATCAGACCTGATTTTAAGCAAAAAATATTTGTTTAATTTCACTTACTCGACATTTGCATGGAAAAACGTTTTAGGCTATATCTCGGGCATATATGGACCTATATCGGAAATTTTAATTTTCTGTGTTTTGGTAACCTCCTTTTATTATCAGAACTACTTTTAAGTAAAAAAAGTTATTTAAGGTCGCTTACGCGATATTTTCTTTAAAAAATCGATTTAGGCTATATCTCGAGTATATATGGACCGCTATCGGGGAAAATTTTATTTGTCTTTTAATCACCATGCCGAATAATTGTGGTAAGTTTGAAGAAAAACAAACAATATTTTTTTTTTTCAAAAATGCTCAAAAAAGTGTATTTTTCGGAATTTTGGATATAATCTCAGCTATATGTGAGCCGATGTTACTGAATTGCAATAGCAAACCCATGAATCGATGGGCTAATAGAATGGCGAAATAAACAAAATTTCTAAGTCTAGTGCTTTTCTCAGAAACGGTATTTAACGGTGAACAGACGGACATCGCTTAATCGACTTTTCTATTAATTCTGATTCAGAATATATATACTTTATAGGGTCGCAAATGAAAATTGTAGAAATTTAAATTATATTTTTGTGAAATGTATAAAAAGGGCTGCAAAAAGAGTAAAATTGAGACTTTAGTACCACAGAGGCAACACTGCTGGTAAATAATGAAATATGAAGAAAATGTTTGTTTACAACTGAGAATCAAACACCGGTTGTTGTTTGAATTTGCTCACATAATAAGAGAATTTGCCACTTGCCAATAGAGTGAATAGGCTTTAAGGCGAATATTTAATCAAAATTCGCTTTAAGGTTATTTGTTTTTCATGGAAATGAGCATTTAAAAAGACTTCGCGTGGAAAATTTAAAAACATTTCGTGAACTTCACTCATTCAGTTAACTTGACGCGCAAAAGAAAGCAAATTAATAAAAACAAAATTGTTTCGCAAAAAAAAAAAACAAAAAAGAAAAAATTATTATATTTTGTTTATGATTGTTGAACGAAATAAAAAATAAACCTATTAATCAATTTTATATAGAAGCCCATAAAAATTAAATTGTTATTTTCTAAAGGTGTGAAAAGAAATAGCAACTTGTTGTTTTCTTGTGTATTTATATAAAAAAGATATGCAACAAAAAAGTAATTGAACTTGAAGGTTTTCTTGTGTCATAAATCAGTTTTAATCTGGACCAAAAGGAGCTTCATACACATATAGATACATATGTACATATAATCACTTTGCAGCCAATATCATCAGCAATTTGGGATACAACAAGATGGGAACCATTGGTAAGAAAGTAATTCATTTTTATATCAAAAGCGCCAAATTAAAGTGGAGGTTTAAAAAATTATGTACCGTTAACAAAGGTGTCTTAAGTGAATATTGAAAACTACTCACTCTACTAAAAGGTTGCCACATTTAAACATTGCATTCGTTTTAAAAGCCGCACGCTTGAAAAAGCCCGGATTACTTTCGGTAATCGTTTCGGTTTCGGCGTAAACTTGTTTTCGGTAACCACAACCAAAAACTGTTTTACGTATGTATATTGTTCAAAGTAGTTTAAGGTATATCTAATTTAATTTGGTTAAAGTGGTTTAAACTTCTCTCTAATTTAATACTCTTAATTCTATTACATGAACAATAGAATCTTTTATGGCTTCATTTTGAAGTTGCTAAAATCGAATCTACTAAAATTTATATTACTGCCTCTAATATAATTTAACTAATTCCATTCTAAATTTAATAATTTTAATTTAAGAATTGTATAACTATTACGATTTTTTGGTTAGTGAACGATTTTTCCGACACAAATTAACGTTTTTTTGTGCTGGAAAAAAGTTCTTATTGTGAAGCGAAAGTTTGATAACTCTCCAGTTGGCGGTTATTTCAGTTCAAGTTCCCAAGGAGGGCAAAAGGTTGTCAAGAACTCAATAAGTGTTTCCAAATATATTTATCTCCACTTTTTTAAATAAATTTGTTATTAACGTATTTAGTATTGACTAATAGAGGGTGGTAAAGCCTAAAACGCCCGATGTTAATTGTAAAGAAAAATTAAATTTAAAAAAAAATTCGAAAAATTCAGCTTGTTTTTTAAGTACCGTCGCCAGACATCAGACTATTTGATCAAATTTGAGTATGTGTTAAGTAAGCATAGTGGCCACACATCAAACTATTTGATAAAATTTCAGTATGGTTTAAGCATCATGGGCACACATCAAACTATTTGATTTATTTTGAGTATCTGTTAAGCATCGTGGCCACACATCAAACTATTTGATCAAATTTGAATATGTGTTAAGCATCGTGGCTTAAAACATATTCACATGCATATGTGGGCACGTGTTAGTAAAATTTGATTTGCCTTAGCACAGCAACACATCAAATTTCTTTCGTCAAATTTCATTTCAAAATTATTTTGAGAAGAAAATAATGTTTTTCATTATGTGCCAGATTGTTTTTTGTTTGTAAAAAACGTCTTTAGATTGATTTAAATGGAGTAGACGCGGTCAAAATGCTTGCTGTCAACTTCGTGTATGTGTGCTTCAAGCATACATTTTAATATTGATTTTGCGATGTTTGTTTGGTAGGTAATCATAGGCAAATTTCAATAAATTCCAATAATATCTCACAAATTTTCTCGTATGTTTACTTTGTAAGAGTGATTTTCACATTTAAAAATAATATGGAAATTTTGTTCCAGCTGGAAATTTAATAGATTCTTTATTTATTTCTTTTTCACAATAAATGCTTGATGGCTTTCACCCGATACAACCAAGCATGCCAGAAAAACAAAAATTTTTGAGTTTCCATCAAGCATCGTCTGTGTCACACATACTACTAAATTTTCACACATGTTATTACCATGCTTGCTAATCATTTTGATCGTGTCTTTAGTAAAATTTGGTTTGAAGTAGCACATCAACACATCAAACTTCTTTCGTCAAATTTCATTTTAAAATTATTTTGAAAAAAATCATATTTTTCATTATATCTCAAATTATGATTTGTTTATAAGACAACGTTTTTAGAATGAAAATATTTTAAGTGTTAAAAAAATTCAACAAATTCCAAAATTAATCGTTTTCCTTCATGTTTTATTTTCTCTTCGTCACCAAAACCATTGATGTTGTCGTTGCCATGACCATACAAAAATTAAATTTGAAATATTTACATGCACACACATCAAATTAGCTTCAAACATCTGCTGCGTCGTAGTAAAAATCTAAATTATTTTGATTTGCCTGTAACTTACATCATGCTGCGTTGTAGTAAAAATTTAAATTATTAAATAAAAATATCAGGAATTTTTCGAGCTTGAGGTCAAGTTTTTAATTTTTATTTTAAAACTTCCAATATTTCGCTACACTACTGGGTAGATTCATCAGGGGCTTAGATATTGTTTTTTTTTCAAAGAACTCTAGAAACACAAAATAGGGATCCTTTTTAATCGTATGTTATTACTATACTGTACAGTATATACAGTAATAACATACGATTAAAAAGGATTTTGTGTTTCTAGAGTTCTTTGAAAAAAAAAAACAATATCTAAATCCCTGATGATGCTACCCAGTGGTGTAGCGAAATATTAAAAATTTTAAAATAAAAATTAAAAACTTGACCTCAAGCTCGAAAAATTCCTGACATTTTTATTTAACAATTATAAAGGGCGAAAAATCTATCATTAATATAATTTAAATTATTTTTGACAACTTTGTTGCTGTATTTATTGTAATTCTGCCACTACCTATAATACAATATAATACCTACCTGTTGTGTGTGCGTTTATTCTCACTAACACACTTGAAACAGGTAAGAGTGTGGTATATTCGGCTGGGCCGAATCTAAAATACTCTTCACGATAGTCACGTACATGTATTACAAATTTGAACTAAATATGCTCGGATATATATATGGACCGATATTGGGGAAAAAATATTTTTGCCTTGTAATCACCATTCCAAAAAAGGAATCTCTCATGGACATGTATAAATCGATATCGGAATTTTGTTTTTTCTGTATTTTAGTAACCTTTTTTTATAACAAGAATTGCTTTAAGCAAAAAAAAAAAAAAAAAAAAAAAAAAATTATAATTTTTAATAGAAAAATTGGTTTAGGCTATATCTCGGGTATATATGAACCGATATCAACAATTTTACTTTTCCATATTTAGATAACTTCATTTTATTACCAGAACTGCTTTTAAGCAAACAAAAAAAAAAAAAAAAAAAAAAAAAACAAATTTTTTTTAAGTCCGCTTAGGCGACATTTTCATGAAAAACCCGGCTTAGGCTATATCTCGGGTATATAAGGACCGATATCGGAGATTTTCCTTTTCCTTATAAATATAACCTTCTTGTATTACCAGAACTGCGTTTAAGTCAAAAAACGTTCTGGTTTTATCATGAAAAAACCGGTTTAGCCTATATCTCGAGTATATATGGACCGATATCTGGAATTTGTTTTTGCGTTTCAGTCGCCATGCTTAAAAATTGTGTGAAGTTTGAAGCAAAACAACTTTTTTTTTTTTCAAAAATTTTCATATAAAATTGAATTTTTCTTTTAAATTCTCAATAATTTATTTACATTGTTGGGATATAAAGTTGAATGTTTGAGAATATTTATAAAAAATTTCCAAAGTCTATTAATGATTAGGGCAGCACCTATGAAATGTCGACATATAGATAGCTGGGAAACATAGAAAACAAGCTGTTTATACTTTTTTGATTGTTATTTATTTTATTTTACTTTTTGAAGTCTCTTTTTAAACATTTTGGTTAAACCACCCCGCCATTTTTTTCGTTTACGAATTACTGTTTCCTTTTTTAAGGAACGTGTACACTGCAACCTTAACATCTATTTTGTAATCTTATGACGTCATTACATTGGGTCGTCTACCTCATTTTGTTTAAATCACAAAAAGCATGTTGTTCATCACACTTTGAAAACTTCACAATTCGCTGTGTAGTTGTAGTCTGAAGCTCTGACGTCAATACCTTTCCCCCTAAAATTGGGACTGTAATACAATCAAACATAATTTTCCCATCATAGAAAAAAAAACTTCATTGAACTTTTACATTGCTGTTTTTTATGTTATGTACTCGTACAATAAAAAAGAAAACTTCTAAAGTATTATTTTTGTTCGTCTTTCCTTTTAACTTGCAAATATTTGCCATAACAACTGCTATTTTCGTATTTATTACACGAATTGTAAAGGTTGGGGGTTCTAAAAATGGCTTCGATGTGCGCATAATTTTATAATTTTTCTATTGTATAAAAGCAAATCATTAAAGTCCTTTTTGTTTACCTAAAAGGATCTGTAACAACAATATAATACAAATTGTATTAACATTGTATTGGCAACAATAGAAAAATGAGAACATATTTTAAAGGAAGGCGAAAAAATGTGTGAAGTTTTTCAGCCATTGTTGTAATGAACACATTGTTATTTTCGACTAAAACTTACTGAGTCACGCATTTAATTTCATTAAAAAACATTAAACAGGATGGCACAGAATTAATCACCTTATCGTAAGTTGTAATAGCTTTTGCAAGTGACGTTTTACGCCGTTTATATTTGACATTTGTGAACTAGGCAGATGTAGAATACAAACAGACAGAGCGCAAATGAGTTGACCGGTTTTTAACTGCATTTTCAAGCAGTTATATTTCATTTTCCTTTGATGTTATCTACATAATATTTTGAGTGTAGAAAGGGATCATTATGAGTAGCGTATCGAGGGCATTGACAGAAGTAAAAATTATTAATATATGTTCTTAAAATAAATGAACTAAATTCAAGACTGGCATAAATTTTTGTATAAATAAGTTTTTATTATAAATTTGTTGATATTATTCCGGTGCTCTTTGCGACAATATGTTTTTCTGTTAATTGTAATTTAAAACAGCTTTTTAGTATTTCTATTTTTGTCTGCCGTTTGGCAAGATCAAGGTCATCAATCATTTTTTCCACGAGCCATAAAATTTTTGTTTTCGCCAAACGCATATCTATTTTTAAATAAAATTACACATTTGTTTTTTACTACTCCCTAATAAGACTTACCGGTGGTGGACTAAAAAACAGTTTCACAAGATATTTGCAAATATATTCGCAACCTGTTGTAGTTCACACTATACAAAAAACAAACGAAAACTTTTATACAGAAAATAATTTTCTTTGTTGGCCAGTTGATTACAAAGCATAAAATTTTAAATTGGAAAATTTTATATTAGTTGAGCACAAACCGTAAAAATAAAGGTGATTAAATTTTAAGGGCCGATATTGGATTTGAATAAAGCACAAAGGAGTTATTGTAATTTCTTTTTATTGGCGAAATCGGTGGTACATCTCCATCGGATGGTACAAGTTTTAGTGCCGCTGAGGTATAATTGAAGTTCTACGAGGGTTGACAAAAATAATAGTTATTTTAAATTTTTTCAAAAAGTATTTATTTATTCATCAATAACTATCTTGTCCCCTTCCAAGTAATCCCTCTCATACATAATACACTTATGCCAGCGTTTTTTTACACTCCTCGAAACACTTTTGAAACGCGCTTTTTGATATCACCAACAGCTTCTGTTTCGAATTTTTCTTTTATCTCCTCAATCGTAGCAAAACGCTTCCATTTCATAGGTGTCTTCAGTTTTGGGAAAAGGAATAAGTCAGCGGGGGCCAAGTTCGTTGAATACGGGGGTTGAGGCATGATAACGGTTTTGTTATTGCCAAAAACCAATGCATAAGCATCGATGTGTGAGTTGATGCGTTATCATGGTGCAAAATCCATAATTATTTTTTCCACAATTCTGTGCGTTTCTGACGAATTGCTTCGCGCAAAATAAGGACCGTAGGACCTTGTGGTAAGAGTTCATGGTGCACCACGCCATTGCAATCGAAGAAACCAGTGTGCAAAACCTTCACATTTGACCGAACTTGAAGTACTTTTTTCGGTCTTGGGTCTTCTAGACGCTTTCCTTGCGATGATTGGGCTTTGGATTCAATGTGATAGCAATACACCCATGATTTGTCACCAGCTATGGCTTTTTTGGGGAAATCTGGATCTTGTTTGGCGTTGACGATATTCAACAGCTCCTGAGCGATGTCCGTGCGACGTTGTTTTAGCTCAAAATTTAATTAAATTAGTAAAAAATCGAAGACTAACCTTTTTAACTGTCGAAAACAAACTGATAATCCGAAATGGCTGATATTGCCAACATATATAACAGACATGTGTACCAACGTAATAGAAAAAAATGCGAAAATCAACGTAATTCACTAAATTTTAACATAAAGGTTTTTTTCTTATTAAACCATGTATGCCGTTAATATGCTGAATTATCGCATCTTTTAGCTCTTGAATTGTTGCTGGCTTATAGATATACATCTTTTCTTTCAAATAACCTCAAAGATAGAAGTCTAACGGTGTCAAATCACATGATCTTGGCGGCCAATTGATAACGCCACCACGTGAAATAACACGGACCCATCAATGGGACATTGAATTAACATATCCATATCTTCCAATTCGGCTCTTAAAAAGCTCATTATCAGCTCAGGATTGCGAACACCATTCACAGTAACCGGCCACATTTTGGAACAAATAGGGCCCGATGATGCTGCCAGCCCACAAACCACATTGACAATCACTGTTGCCCAAATGCGGCAAATCTGGTTATTGCCGAATTCACTGAATGAAATTGTGCCTCATCTTTGAACATGATGTCTTTCGAGAAATGTTGCCATTTCTTTCCACCATTCTGACCATTGAATACGCTTGCAATGGTCAAGATATTTTAGTTCTTGAGTCAATTGCACCTTGCAATTGTTTATGCACAATGTTCCTCAACGACGAACCTGAGAGGTGTAATTGTTGGGCATGACAACGAGGTGGGAGCCGATGGCTCTTTAGCCACACTATCGCAAACAGCAGCAATACTTTCTGCAGAACGAGCTGTTCGTGCATGCACTGGTGTTTTCACATCTCCTACAGTCTCGGTTTGCTCAAATTTTTACACGACTTTTCCGATTGTACGCACATTTAGATGAATAAATTCGCCGAAAAAATTACGAAATGCACGATATGCATTTTGATTGGAGTGCCTATTTTTAAAATAGGCCTGAATAACTTTAAGCCCGATTATGTTTCTTTCGGTGGTAAAAATTGAATTAGTCCAAAATTGAGAAATGTGAAATGAAATACACAAAAAATCCTGACGTATGGTGTGATTCCCATTCAACCTTGACCTTGACAAATGAATTTTTATTATTTTTTCGGATGGAAATTATTTTTTTAAGTTGAAACGACCCCATAATTTCTGTTTTTAGCCTCGTTAAACAGAAATCACGTTAAATTAATTCGTAAAAATTGCTGGATCCTTGTAATTGCATATTAACGAGACTCTGCTGTGTATGTATAGCAGTGTTGCCAGTAAAATTTCGAAAGATACATTTTACTTTCCAAAAAGATAAAAAATTTTCCAAAAAGATACATTTTGAAAAAAACAATACATTTTGAAAACAATTTTTAGATCCACTTTTAACGTTTTACATTTATTAACATAACATTTTTATTTCGTATATAATAAATTGTACTCTTTTATTAACAGCCATTTACCATTAAAATTGTACCTTCTTTTTTTTGGAGAATGGCCTATAAATTATAACGAAGTTTTAATAATTCCGTAAAAAAAGTCCAGATGTGCATAAAATTTGTTTGTAAAGTGTAAAATTCACTCATTAATTTTGTTTATATGTACGAGTTCATAAATATGTAATATTTGCAGTTAACTTTTATAGTTTTCTTTTTTTAATTTCGGGACTAAAATTGTTTTATTTTATAAAACTATCACACAAAAAAGGCCTGATATTATTAACTGTAAAGATCGTTATTGTTTTCTTCTAAAATTTTATTTTTACACACATACACAAGAATAAGCAGATGACAGAAGAACTTATAATATGTTTCCATATAAGTGATTTGGGCCAAATCATTTCATTTGCCCAAATTAAGTAATTTGCAATATGATTTTCCATATATTTTTCATGTCACCAAATTATCTCAAATGGCTTATTTTGTTTCAAGTTAAGTCGAAGTTTGCCTTTGCGGCTGTTATTCTTACAAATGGGCATCCTTGGGGCCTGGTGAGTTATAATCCGAAAAAATACAATTAATTACGATTCAAAATGGCTGCTTTTACAGATTATTGTCATTAAATCCCTGTTGTGTTGAACATAATTCAACAAAAGCGTAGTCTTATTGGCATCGTAATCTTACCAGCAAGTCTCAGCCGGCTAGTGCTGTAGTTTCTCAAATATTTCTAAGGGACACACGAATAACCAATCCAATTTTGTTGTAGTAGTTATACATTTGTGTAGCAGATACAACTTTTGGATCTTGCTTAGGCTCATATATCTTCTTATCTGTATTGGCAACAGAGCAATCTAGAATGCCGTCCGCAATTGGGGAAATCAGTTCCAAGTTACATTTTACATAATGTTTGGATTCTACAATTTTTGCGGCTTGAATACCCTCCAATGTTGAAACCAATTTAATAAGAATGCGCTCCTTTGTGCTCCCCATGTCTTCCTATAAGAAAATCAACATCATGGCTTTCTTTATGTTTTTCACGGCATCACAATTTTAATATCTCGCAGCCGCAAAGAACACATAAATAGTTCACAGTATTATTAACTTTTTGTTGGTGTTTTATCCAGTTTTATTGCCGAATGCCACAGTTTTATTGAATAAAATTTTTGTTGTTTTTTTCTGTGATAAAATATAATCAAATAATACAAACGTCAAACTGATTTCGAAAATTCGAAGAGAAAATTTTTCTCAACATAATGGAAACACTTCGAAATGATTTCATCAAATCAATTTAAATTGCTTAAATTGTTTAAATGGAAATTTACTATTAGAAAAATTAAAAACAAAATACATTTTGTACTGTGTTTTTTTCGTATTCTTAACGAAATGATAACTTTAAAAAACTTTGTCAGAGGTGGAAAGTTTAATATTTTATTTCTGCACATTTTGCGTACAGAATTAAAAGCTACGAATAATGTCAGGATTATACGTGGTACATGAATTCATCAAAAGATACTGATGGATAGTTTGATTTTCTACCTTTAACAATCACTTGATATAGCAGCTATGATTGCTCATACGTATACTTAATGTAAATGACGTTTACTGTTCTAAAATATTTCTCATACGGCACTGTACTTATTTATCTTATCCAGATTTATCATATCCAGAATGATAAAATTAAAGATTACGCCTTCAAGCGAAAATATTGTAAAAAAAATCTCTGCGCATAACGGAATGCTGACGTCAGTCAAGGTTTGTTCTGATTGGCTAATATATTTTAGCTACAGCACTATTATTTTTTTGGGACAAATTATAATTTTTTTAACTAAATTTGTTAAAAGAAGAACAATTTTTTGGAAGGTCTTTATAGTTTTTTTTATTACACTATTTATTGTTACTACCGGGTTTAATGTAGAATTGTTACATAATATAGTACGAAATTAATATTTTTTTAAAGAGATTAACAAATTGTTCATAAATCCATATACTCGAAATTAAATATTATTATGTATTGTTGTACGCTGTGGAACCTATTTCCTTTTAAGTCTATAAAATACAATGAGTTTTTATTACATTTTTATTCCAACGTTTTGTGAATTTTGTATTTAATTCCTCAGGGAATTCGTGTTTTTATTAAAATTAGAAAACATCCAAATTACATACATACAGGGTATCCGAGAACTCAACGTCAAGCCGAAAAATGGTGATAAATAAGAAAAAAAATCTAAAAAACACTTTATTTAGCTCAAATGTTTTTTATTCGCACAAGCTATTGTATTTCTTTGATTTGTTTTCAGGTTTTTGTCATGGTTATAGTCAATCTTGCTGCCCAGTTTCGACTTGACGTTGAGTTCTGGGTTACCTTGTATAAACAAATAAAACTACATTTTTAATTTACTTACATTGTGGAAACTTTTTACTATTTTTATTACAATTGAATGTATGAATTAATGGTTATATATAAAACTGCTATTACTATTACTTTTTACTATTTTTATTACAATTGACTGTATGAATTAATGGTTATATATAAAACTGGCTAGACATAAGTGTAAATATTTTATAAAATTACTTGCGGCTACTGTCCGTAATCATAACACTACAAATCGAGTATAAGTTGTCCGTATCTTCTTTTATATTCATCGTTTTTCTAAGATCCCTGTTGTGGAATCCTTTTATTGCTTTTTCTCATTACGCAGTTTTTCTTTTTACTTTATTTAATATTCTCATGTTATCAAAACCTGAAACATGTTTATCAAAAAAAAAAAAAAATCACAAAGTGCACAAAATGTAGTTTCATTTGAATACCCATTTTCATAAAAGACAGTAAGTTGGTTAAAAAAATTGACGTTAAGATGTGACACACAATTAACATCGCCCTTTATGGTTGGATCACTTTGCTTATGTATTAAAGGATCACGTTTGAAGCAAATCAACGGTGACTCATAGTAGGCATATCAAGTACACCAATATATTGACATTTGAGCATACTGCGTCTTAAACACTTGTGCTTAATACGAAGAAAAAAAAAACCATGAATAACAACAAATGTTATAAACAAAACTGAAGTTGAGCATTACATCGGTGGTTCTAGTTCCACTTCAATTTTACTCTATTGGAGTTGGTTTTACTAGTGTGTTGTCTCTAAACGGTTATAAGACAGTACATTACATTACAGTACAGTACAGACAGTACAGTACAGTACAGTACAGAAGAAACCCTTTTTTATATTGAATGTATATACTTGAGTTGAATTATATTTCAAATTTCTTTCCGGGGAGCTGATTTTGCCTTAGTGTACGACTAACCAGGGCAGTCTGCTTTTTGGAGCATAGAGGGGTAAGAGTTCCTTGTTGGTTGTAGCAAATAAAACTTTAGAAAAGCGTATGACTTATACTGTGTTGGGCGTAGCTCTTACCAAGAGTTAGTTGGCAGAACGGGAATTGTCAAAGCTCACAAAAGGTTCACTTGAAAACCATGGTCATCATTGAGGTGGCTACCTTGGTTGAAACATTTTGGCTGTGGTTTAAACCTAAATTTGCAGGAGCGGAAACTAGTTTCCGTGATAAAACCGGTGCATACCGGTTTTCGGGGGCCAATACTTAACCCTTGTGGTACTGCAGCAACGTAAGGAACCAGTAGTGATGGTTAAGCGGGTTAAGTGGTTAAGCGTTGATGCTTTAATGGATTTGAGCCCACCAACATATTAAGCTTTGTCTTCCATTGATTGTCTGGGTAATTGTATACAGCAGGGATTAGAAGACCCGAGTTCTTCATCAAGGGGTTTGTCCATATGGCCACACGGGGGCACTGGTGAATTGTGATTAGTTCAACCCTTGGGGTTGATCCATCATCAGATAAGGCCATCAAGTGCTGATGTATACAAATCAATAACATACGCTGTAGCTCATATTTACTTCTCTTAATAGAAAAACACTGTATTATTTAACAATGGTGGTCAAAACCAAACATTAACAATATATTGAACAGGGCAAAGTAACAAATTTCTATTTGAACGACTTCCAGTGCTAACCACAAATTAAGTGTAAGAAATGTTAACATGTCAGAACATTAAAAATTTTGTTTTGTTTCATCATTTCAAAAAGTTTTTCAAAAATTTTTATTTAATACGAAGGAAATTTTTCATATTTTTGCACGAAAATCATTATTTGAAAATGATTGGCGTGATATTTAAAACAAATGACTGAAATTTTATTTATTTCTTACAATTTATATGTGGAATATTTTTTTTTTAGTTTGACGTAGCTACACTTGAAGAAATATTGTGTTGATATGTTTTTATATGTTAAGTTTCATAGTTCAAGGAGCTGTTTAATAAAGTTACAACAATAAAATGTTTTTAAAGACAGTAAAATTCCTTTTCGATTTCTTAGCAACTTTATGAGTACAGCGCCACACTTTGAGCCCTGAAAACAGTATTGTGGCAGGAATATCATCAAACTTAAAATGTCTTGTTTAGTAAGAGTAAAGTTTTAATTAAACAGATAAATTGCACAGAAACAGGACGAAATATTTTTTTCAGAATTTTTTTTTAGGCCACAGGTAAGAGTGTGATTTTCTGAATGTCTCAAAGCTGATTTGTTTATTACTTGTTGGATCTAATAACTGTCGTATAAATAAATGTACACACACTTGTACGTCTAATGTGTTTATTCCTAGAAAAATGTTTTCAATTTTGAAAACTATTAGACGCAAAAAATAAAGCAAAAATAAAAGAAACTAGTTGTTTCGAAAGAAAGTGTTTTGATTTATTTTGGTTTGAAAATAATAAAAATAAACAAACGCAAAAGAAAAAATAAAAATATAAACTTTATTATATGAACAATTAATGCATAATAAATAAGTATGTATGTAATAAAAAACTGATGGGTCAACAAGGCCTCCTGCAGATGTCAACGTTTGTGGTTAGTTTTTTTTCTCTTATCATCGTAGTCGTTGCCGTTGTTGTTGTTGTTGTTGTTGCTGGTGATATTGTCTTGTATGACGTACAACCTGTCATTGACATATAATAAAAATAAAGAAAATTTAATGTAATGACAAAATTACCCAGACGCAAAACAATGTGTGTGAATTGGAATGAGCGAACAAATTTTCGCACTTTCTTACGTTGACAATACGATTTATATAAAAACAAGCGACAATCTCACCAAGAACACCACCATCATTTTATTACAATGAGCAGCATCCACAATAAAATATATGTAGTTATTAACGTTTTAAATTATTTAATTATTACAACGACAACACAAATATTAAAACCCTCAACCGAATTATGTCCTTAAGAAAAGGCAACAAGAAGTCGACAAAATAGTCTGACATTAACCAAGTATTTCTAAGTGAGAAAACAATCTTAGAACCAGTTTTCGACTTGGTATTTATATAAAAAAATATTTGATTGTAGTAATTATATGCTTGGCCAACGTATTTTGTTAAGTTATTTGTTGCTTATATATAAAATTTACCATATAGGAAGAAAATAAAATAAAAATTTCCAATTTAGACAAGACGACAAAATATATATCGACTGGCACACCAAAAGCATCTCATGAGGTAGAATAATCAACTATTTAACTATTCAACTCCACCCAAACTTTGACTTTGTATTTAAATAAAAAAAAAAAGTTGATTTTGAACACGCTTCACTTGTTTGTTTCTTGGTTTGTAGCTCTCGAACCTCATGTCGTATGAGTGATTATTACATATGCAGAATTAACGTCTGCAAGATGGCAGCCAGCAATTCGGTGCATTTCGCACCGTTTTTGGTGGCACAAAATCAAATTCAACTCAACTTTTGCCTTTATGTAAGAAAAAAGTTTAATCAAGTATCCAAAATTTCTACGTTTCATTTTGCGTGGAAAACGTACCATGTCATATGCACAAAGTAAGACAATCTTGCTATTGTATATTATACACACTGTAAAAAAAAAAAAAAAGAATTACTTCGTTTTATAAAATTTACCGCTTTCCGAGAGTGTTTTGCTATTAAACGATCAAGCTGAGTTTGAAATTAACAAATTATTAAATAAATTATAAAGTTGTTACCAAACGTTTGCATTAAATATTGATTGTGGTAAAATTCCATTCATATATTATAAGTCTGGAAAATTTTCATATATTTCAATAAATTCTTTTAAAGACACCACTTGCGAAAACGCTAATGAAATGTGCACTGTATTTGATAGAATTGTTATTAATTGAATTTGAAGGCTTGTAGTACTGTAACTTGCAGTTCTGTAACTTTTAATGATCTAATAATCGTAAATTCTTTCGACAGTATTAGTTGTATAATCCTGCAATATAATTTTGACGACGGTAAGCAGCTGTATTTCTGTGTCCCTGATAATTGGAAGAAGAAGTAACAGCTGATTTCGATAGCAAATATAATTAAATGATATTGCTTAATAATAAATATGATAAAATATCGTTATAATTATTGTAACGATAATATTATCTTAATAAAACTAACGGAGTCGTACTAGAGGCCAAGTTTGACAAAAACGAATTCTAGCTATTGAACAAATTTGATGGCATGCCATCAGGCGGTGCTATCAGACCTAGTTTGATTGTATAATAGGCGCTTAAAAGGCTGTTTCGTTACAGTGTTTTTTAAATAAAAATATTGCGCTTTTTAAAATACAGAATAGGTTTTTAAAAATTATAGGAAAAAATTCATAAGTCGGTGCGTTTTTATTGAAATAAAGCGCTTTTTCCCCATTTTGGTGTGTTTTGAAATTTTAAAGTTGACAACGCTGGCAACCAGCGTTGTAACTCGGTGCATTTCACACCGTTTTTGATGCGATGGGCTTTTTCCAACTTTCGGTACGTTTTTTAATTTTAAGTGGCATCATATCAATTTCAACATAACTTGCGGTTGTAGTATAAGAACTTTTTGCACTATATATCTGCAATACATCTATTGCGCATTATAGTTGCACATTTCATTTTACAGAGGGCATGGAAAGTTATCTTTGTAGAATGTGCAGTGGTGCCAGAAATTTTTATCGGATATCAAATATCTTAATTTTAAGGATTAAATCTTAAAATGGTTTTCTTTTGATTTTCTTATGTCAAACTCAAAAAGTAATGTTCGTTAATCTTGTTATCGATTCTGTGAAAAACTTATAAAATTAATAAAAAAAAATTGGTGCTTTTTTTTCGAGATAAGGCATTTTTTCTCCCGTTTTGGTGCGTTTTGAAATTTCAAAATTGACAACGCTGATGGCAGCGCTAGAGAAAAATACAACAATACAAAAAAAAAAAAAACAGCCATAAATTGTAGCTGTACGTGTCAAAAATGCTTGTAAATTTTTTCACAATATTGAATCAAATATTCGTATTATTTGATCTTGTTTATATTTTCACTTCTAAATTTTTCAGCTAAATATATTGATTTATTTTTGTTTTTATAAAAAAGGTTTAACGGTACTTTATTTTCGATAACAATTAGTTATCATCCTCAGGAAAATTAAAATGTTATATTACCAACCGTTGTTGCAACGTAACCAGCCTGGATAATTGTTATAGTAAAAGCATTTATGTATTCTGATATCAACTGAAAAAAAATTGTCTGGAAAAGTTTAATTAAAACATATTTTAATATACAAATGCATTTTTGTGAACAAGAGCATTAAACTTTATTCACAAATAAACAAAATATTTGATAGTTTCGTTTTTAATTACTACGAGTAATAAAAAAATTTATTATCTTAATAAAAGAAAGAATATAAAATTGAATACATAATATAAAGTTTTCGCCAACCAGACATAGAAAAAGGTATTGTTGATATGACAATATTCTAACGGCGACAAACATTTGTTGAATTATATTACTCAATTGTTATATTTAAAACGCCATGGATATAACTTATCAATACACTAGTGTTAAAAAAATAGTATAAATATTCGTCACTATACTACAGTGTATCTCAGAATGTTTTTCGTTTTTAGATATTAAATAAAAACAACAATATCAATTAAAAATCGTTTTATTTATTGTTAAATAAAGAGCAGTTCTTGAAGTTTATTTATGAAACACAGCCGTTTGCAAATGCGCACCATTCGCTTCTTCACACTCATCTAACCTGGGGCTAAAATTGTCAATCACTCGCTGGAGCATCGCTCTTGGAATTGAGTTGTTGTTATATTTGAAACGCCATGGATATAACTTATCAATATAACTTATCAATGATTTCTTCAGTGATTTTTTGCTTAAAAATATAGGGTGTTTTTTTAAGCTAGATAGAACTTTAAATTGTAAAAAGTAACACAAAAAATTAAATTTTGATGAAACATTTTTTTTATTTGTTTCAGTATACTCTGACAAATCATCATGAATAGACTCACGCTTGAACAACGCTACGAAATTATCCAAATTTACTTTGAAAATCAGTCCCGTTGTTTTATCGCAAAATTGTGTTCAGCGATGAGGCGCATTTTTGGCTTAACGGGTTTGTTAATAAGCAAAATTGCCGCATATGGAGTGAGACCAATCCACAAGAGACCCTACAGACTCCATTACATCCAGAAAAATGCACTGTTTGGTGCGGTTTTCATGCTGGTGGCATCATCGGAACTTATTTCTTCAAAAATGAGGCCGGAGCTCGCGTTACGGTCAATGGAGATCGTTACCGCACCATGATCAATGATTTTTTGTTTGAAAATATGGATGACATTGATCCGGAGGAGATGTGGTTTCAACAGGATGGCGCTACGTGCCATACGGCGAACGCAACCATCGACTTACTGAAATCAAAATTTGGCTATAAGTTGATTTCGAGAAATGGACCTGTCAATTGGCCTCCAAGGTCGTGCGATTTGACACCTCTCGATTATTTCCTGTGGGGCTACGTAAAGTCACTGGTTTATGCTGATAAACCAGCAACAATTGACGCCTTGGAGGCCAGCATTGTTCGTGTTGTTCGTGACATACGGCCAGCAGTGCTCGAAAAAGTTGCCCAAAATTGGACGTCCAGAATGCGCTTCGTCAAGAACAGCCGCGGTGCCCATATGCCCGAAATCATTTTCAAATGTTAATGTCACGTATTGATCTTTCGAATAAAAAAAAAGTTTTGATTACAATTTAATTTTTTGTGTTATTTTTTACAATTTCAAGTTCTATCGGGCTTAAAAAAACACCCTATATATAGGTTGGATGGTAATTTATTGTAAATTTTACTTTTTGGCAAAATCAGCAGAGGCAAAAATCAGCTGGGGAAAAAACGGAGCTCCTTGGTGACCAGTTGATGTCTCCTCGCTGGCTTATCACTCTTCCAGGGAATAAATCGTGAGGAATAATAATTATTAAGGGGTTTTTTATTAATTATTGAATGTTTTACATTTAAAATTCTTGATAATATGGTTGCTTGTGATATGGAAAGATTACAATTATCGTAACATTCAAAGCCCTATGCGCTTGGTGGTCATTTGTTTTTGTAAAAGAACTTGCTATAGGCTGTGCTTTGCGCTTGCGTACACACTCAAGTCCAAAGCAACAAAACTTTCGCATGCTTTGCTTATTAAATAAAATTAGTTTTTCCCTAAATGCATTGGTTTTTGCTCTTCCATATAGAACTTTTGGGCACCCCTTATTTAACGTGTTGGAATCAAATTTTATACTACCTTCATATTTCACTCACAAAACACTGTTTCACCGTAATACAGCTCAACAAGTTGGAGACACCGTTGTGGTGTGAGTCTTTCCATGGTGACTTGCTAATGATACTAAACGATAGTGAAAAAAGTAATATGATGAGCTATGCGCAGTGTTGCCAGAATGAAGATTTTACTTTAAGATTTTTTGAAGATTTTATAAATAAAATAAGATTTAAAGATATTTTTCTCAAAATTACGATTTTTAGGGGCTTACTTAGTATTATAATATATTGATCTGTGATATATATATCTTGATTCCAAATGTTACTACGTTTATACGGGCAGATTATATGCGAATAAAAATATTGTAAACATAAAAAAATTGCCGTATAAATAGTAAATAATGTTTTTATTTGCGAATAGCGAACTCACAAAAACAATTACTGATTAAAAACCTATTTGCAAATAAATTATAAAGTGCCACCTGACGTTTTTACAGTTTTTATCAATGCACTAAGTATACTTAATACTACATGCGATAACGTAAAAGTTTCCTGCAGAAACAAATACTCCAAATTTGAATTTTTATTATTATTAGCTTTAACTGAATTATAAAAAAAAAACATTTAATTTTTTGATTTTTCTTTTATTGTTTTAGCAGTCAAAGTGTTGTTAGCATTAAAAGTGTTGCCACTTATTTACATTTTGAACGTATGTATATTAAAAAAAAAATCACAAATTTTCATGGACAAATTGACGCATAAACAGTGAGTTAGTTATTTGAAAATAGTTTTTATTTGTGAATTGGCTGCGTAAAATTGTAATAATAGTTACATATACCGATTGGTTGGCAAATCGTACTACAAAGCAAAATGTAATAACTTTATGCAGTTGTTTAAAGATTTTGGACGAGTTCGCTTTAACTGCATGTAATTCCATCAAGATGTAGCAACTGCACACATAGTCAGACCGGTTATGGCGGAGCCTTTTCCGCAGGCTCCTAAGGTTAGCTGACCTAATTGCACTAGACCTCTATATGCAAAGCAAGACGTGTAGAAAACGAAACCAAAAATGTGACCAAATGGACTACCAGCCCACTAAGGCAATAACTGAGGCAGTCCCGGCCGCAATCAATAATTTTCTCTATCTTTTAACAATTTTAAAAGATCATAAACGCAAACTATTGCGTTTTGCGTTAACGACTATGTGGTTCACAAACTTATTTTTAACACCTCTGGTTGTATGTTAAAAAACTTTGAAACAATGTGGCAGCTTTGCTAAGAATAAAGAAAACCACAAAGAGGAACAGAAAAAAGCAAACAAATTTGCCAATAATTCCATTGGTAGAACTAATTATTTTTAGTTAATTATATTAAAATATTTGCTGATAAGTTAGGAGTTATCCAATACAGTTTTTGCAATTCTGTTGAATTTAATTCCAGTGGGTTGTCTACCTCACGGAGAACACGCCGATTGGCAGAATTTTTATTTTTGTATAAAATATAAAAAGGTAGCACTATTCCATATGATGAATTTTTTAAAAGCGGGCATACGAAATTAACAGGCTGAGTAAGCAAATCAGTTGGGAACCACAAATCGTGAAAGTTGCTTTTGCATCTACGAGCAGTACAAGCAAAGTCACACAACAATTGTTTTATATCTTTATTGTGGTTGTTTACAAACACAAAATTAATCGAAAATGCTGCGCTTTATACTCTTCTTACAACTTAAATTAAATTTTTAAATAAATTCGCAAAAAATGCGTGGGCACTGGTAAAAAATAGACTTGCTAAACAGATACTATATACATATATACATACATATTTATATTTTAATTATATGTATGTACGTATGTATATGCAGTTTTTTTTTCAAAGATTTTTTATGGTTTAATAAAATACGCACACAAATATATTCATTAGTATATAATCGCCAATCAAACATTGTTTTATACATACACATGTTTATATATACGTACCTTTATACATATACATATACATATATACAGGCATATATAATACATATATATGTTTACTGATATATTATTTATCACATGATAAAATTTTTTAATTATAATGTCTGGAAAGTTTGCAAAAATTTTTTTTTCTGCCTTTTTGAGAAGAAAACAAAAATGTCGAGAAACAATTAAAACCTCTGAACTCATAAACATACATATAACTTTAATTATTAACTCCTTTTTTAAAAGAGAATAAATTTTTTTATTAGTTGTTACAGTTAGCTAGCTCTTACTCTCGCCTCTGTCTGCGGGGAACAGCTGTTTTTAGTAGTGTACTCTAGAGTGGTTCGAAAAGAAATTATGTCGGTCACCTCTTAACATTAAAGATAATGTAAAAATAGCCCCAAAAATAATTTTTGTATTTTTTTTTACCACGGCTAGAAATATCGCCCTTTCAGTAATTTGTTCACTGTGTCTCCATGTTTAGTCCGAGCATAACATTATAACGTTAGTTTCACGTAGAAAGGCCCTAACTTGCATTTTCCCTGAATTGACCTCTTTTAGGGATTCTACTACGTTACACACAAGTACACAGTGTCACAAAGTTTAATTATATAATTTCATACATATCGCTCTTACAAGGAATTGAGCAAAAACGTTACTTTTAGATGTACCTATTTATACAGTTTCCATTACGATTTTTCCTTCTCCTGTAAAATTGCAATTATTTTTGTTAGGCCCTTTCTACATGAGACCAACGATATATCAATGATTATGATGTCTCTGTTACGAGTAGAACTACATTTCTGTCTCTAATAGTTTTTTACTGCCACGTCAAACTCTACTCATGACATATAAAAACTCGGTTCGGACCCACCCTAATGCTAAATATTTTCGGACGAAACAAAGCCCTATTAGTTTCATAAAACTTTTGCGTTGAGACTATTTAAGGCCGGGGCATATAGAATCCGTCGTACGTTGCCTTTTCCAACTGATAATTAAGTTGATATACATGTAATGTTATGAGCTTTGTCACATTCCATAATTCTTCGTCAACACAAAGTATTAAAGTTGAACAACTTTTAACTTTTAACATACTAATAACATACTAGTAATATTTTTTGTATATTTTGATTTAATTTTTGATTCAAGAATAAAATAAATTAAAAACAAATTGTGTTCGATTTTCTGTGCTGCGTGTGAAAAATAAATCAAAAGAACAAAAAACAGTTGAATTTATATCCGTTAACAAGGTACCAATTGTGCCATCCAAGGAGACGGATAACGTACGACGTATTCTATGTGCTCGGCCTTTACTTTTGTTAATAAACAATAAAAAAAAATTAATTAATAGCCTATTTACACCAAAGCGAAATCTGCTCATTCTAGATTTCAAGCCAAATCTAGTAGATTTTGAGAAGATTTCCCATACAAAATGAAATCTACTTTATGAGTAGATTTCGACGAAATCTCCTGAAATCTACTCAGTACCAAGCAATGCAACTGTGATTTCTTTCAAAAAGTACTTAAAAATACTACGCTGCAACAAAAATTGCACTATAATGTGGTGTATGCAGTCTCTTTTTGAGCAAATGAAATCTTGCTAGATGTCAAAAAACGGTGGTGTAAACGATATAGATTTCGTTGTAGATTTCAATTCAAATCTACTAGATTTTGAGTTGGTGTAAATGCGCTATAAAGTTATTTTAAGATACGAGTATGGTAACACTTTTGGCACAAATTCCTTTTTCTCATGTTTGACATATTGAATTACGAGTAAAGGCCTCATTAGTTTTTACTTTCTGTTGCCGTTCTGTGACGTTCATTTCTGTAGCAAATATTTTACAATTACTTTTTCCGTGAAAATATTCCGCTGTTTTTTTTACAGTAGAGCATGAATAAAAGAAAAACATTAGAATGAAGAATAAAATATGTACATAAATATTATCTTGTATGAAAAAACAAAAAAAGAAACAAATTAATAATTTAGAAATGGTGATCAAACAGTCCACTTCTTTCGCACAATCTGCAGAGTTTATGACACTTCTTATACAAAATTTTTTTCCTCGCTAACATAATATTCTTTTGGTCATCCATAGTTGCTTAATTATTAAAAATGTATTAACTTTTAAAAATCTTTAGTTGAAACAAATTTTTTTAGTTTTCGACAAAAACATTATATACATTTGAATAAAAAATTAATGTTTCCATACCTGAAAAAAGCAACACATACACATAAATGGCCGTCACTTAACGTTGAATTCTATTTTCAACAGATTAGTCCGTAACAGAAGTGAAAACAAACCACGTACATATAGTTTATATTGAACAGAAACAAAACAGCTGATTCAGAACGGAAAAGAACGTACAAACTAATTCTGCCTTAAGTATATGCTTCGAAATTTTATTGTAATACGAGTATCAAACACAATAAATTTAGTTTAAAAACTAAAAAACAGGCTTTGATATTAAATTTAAAATTTTTCATTCACTGCTGCTTAAGCTTCTTCTTAAATTATCCATATAGGTAATCCCAGTGGGTGCTGATGAGTAGTGTAGCGACTACGAAACAGCTAGTTGTCGCCCAGCTAAAGATTTGATTATTATTTTTCTTGTCTTCTTCAATCAAAATTATTGATCACAGCAGATTTGTATTGTAAAAAAAAATTAAAATAAAAATACGAGTAAATAAGGATATAAATACATCTTTTAATCACAATTAAGATTTAATTACCTTAGGTCAACATAAGCTGCTTACGATTATTACCAAATTATCCCATTTCAATATTCCATCGGGTAGTTGTACTTATTTCAGCAAAAGATAAATCACTTGTAGGAAAAAAAATCAAAACAAATGGAAAAAATAAAATAATGAATAAGCGTGGCATACATTGACAGTAGATGGCAGCGTCTGTGCATGGACCACTTTTAACAATTAAAATAAGCATTCTATTAGCCATGCTCACTAGTCTTTCTCAATAGGAAAAAAAAAAACGTTGTGTCACCTATAGCAATCGGCTGTATTTAATCAGTTATTTAAAATACGCAGTTTCTTTATAATCACTAAAATGCGAGCATATTAGTATATAAATATATAATAAAATAATAAATAGAGAGATTATCGACAAAGAAAAGCAAGAAATCGCTTATTCCATAAGAACACGAGTTATTAATAAAAGGAATAAGATTGAAGATGACCTTAAGAAAAAGTAGAGGCCAACAAACAATTCACAGAGTTGTCAAAGAATGATTTTTTATTCTGTATATGTCTAGATTATGTAGAATATGCTTTGATTTAACAAAATTTACTTAGGTAGGCAGGCCGCTGGATACCCCGGAATAGTCTAGGTTGTCCGGCTCTTTTGGGAGTCGTTTCCTTTGTGATTTAACAAATTTACTTAAAATTAAAACTCTGGAGTTTCTTTGGATTGTGTTAGTCAAACCGAAGTACTGTTAAGTTTTATCTCAACTAAACTCCGTTGTTTAAGTCCGGAAATAAATCAGATGTATGTAACTACAGAGGTATAGCTAAATTAAGCAATATTCCTAAACTGTTTGAAAAATGTGTAATGGGCTTTCTTAAGCTATGTACACACGGTTGTCAGATGTTACAATATTGTAAGATCTGGCAACATGTTGACAATGTAGTGACAATGAGAAATTATCCCGCAGAAGTAAATTGTGTGTTCAGACAATCGTAAGAAAATCTTACAATTTCATTGTCAGACTATGGTCTGACAAATAATTCATCTGACAACAAAAATTGTCAGTTCACACGGTTGTCAGATTGTTAGATGAAAAAAATTGCCAGACATGTTGTAAGGCATTGCCACTTACGTATATCAACAACGATCTGTTTTGCAGTGTTGCCCATCAAACTTTTTCTGGCAATGATCCTATTGTCAGAAGCATTAATTTTATACATCTGACAATTAAAACTGAGCTTATAATATCAGCTAATTATCCGGCAATGCCGACGAAGGGTGTTCTCAAGATTGTCAGATGCCTGACAACATTGTCGTCTTACAATTGATTAACAATGGTTTTTCTGACAACGTTGTAAGCTAAAAATTGGCAGTTTACACGATTGTTATACATTTTCAGACAATTTTACTGGCAATATTGTAAGATCTGACAACCGTGTGTTCGAGTACGTAGCTTTACTCACCAATTCTTTGCCTTATTGCCACCAGTTCAACATGACTTTCGGAAATGATTTTCTACTATGGCTAATATTCTCCACAATAAAATAACAACGTTAGTTAATAAAGCGTTAGCAAACGGACAGCATACTGATATTATATACACAGATTTCAGTAAGGCGTTTGATACAGTTAGTCACGCGCTACTACAGGAAAAATTAGATGTAATGGTTTCAACTGTAATTTCTTGGGTTGGATTAAGTCTTATCTGTTTTGTAAAACTCAATCTGTGAAATATAAATGCTGCTGTTTCAAATAAAATTATTAATTACATCTGGTGTCCCGCAGGGTGGCCACATTGGTTCGAATCTGTTCCTTCTTTTTTTTTAATGAGTTGCCTGAAGCACGTAAACATTGTAATTTATTGATGTATGCAGATGATGTAAAATTATTCGTAAATATTAAAAATCCTAACGATCAGCAACATTAAAACAATGATCTGAACAGTTTTTATAAATGGTGTTATTTTAATTTGATGGAATTGAATTTAAATAAATGCAAGCATATGCTATTCTCAAGAGTAAATCAATGTGAAAGTGATTATCTTGGGTATCTGCCAGTACGGCCTGACTCCACGGTGATCTAATTACCGGATGAATACAATGCATCTACTAGCGCCGCCATACATGACAAATTGCCATGCATGAGTACCAATTCCATCTCATGTTGTTTGGACATGATCTCCCCCTTGGTTAGGAGCGGAGCCTTTCTAAAACTCCTACCGATCTATAGGTCACGGCACTCGGTTGCAACACACTGCTACACCGAGCTCAATTGAACTCTTCCCGTGATTTGGGTTTAAACCACAACCACCACGATACTCCCCGAAGGACCGCACCATAACCGGGACCTGGGGCTTCCAATTCCCGTGGTACCAGATTTCTCCGGTCAGACTAACGGCTCGGAGACTGATGAGCCCCTGCAATATAATACTTATAATCAGGAACACAGCAATTACAGAAAAACAGGAAACGGCAATCAGTAACAAAACAGGAACAACATGTAAACAGGAATGTCGGCAACAACAGCAAACAGCAGTCACGCAACGACGAAACTGCATCACTCGAGACACACAACACACACGGGTTCATAACACAATAAAAATAAACAACATAAACATGCATCCTCACCTCACGGATGAGTCCATTGGCCACCCCCTTATGGCCCAGCCCTAGACAAAACGAAAAAAAAAAAAAACAATAAGACACTACCCACCTCACGGAACAACGTTGCCAGCCACTCTGCAACACTAATCAGCAACACAACAAACAGCAACCAGCAAGACAACACACCGTAAACAGCAACACCAGGAACAGCACAGGAACTGCGCTCTATGCTTTTCATGGTTACCTACACTAAGACTTCAACCACAACCGCAACCAACTCCGCCGACAAGAGACGCACACGGTCCCGCACGAACCTTCACTTCAACAAACGACAGGGAGGCTACCCTCCCTACCTTAGTCTCCGCCTAAACACCTCCCGGGCATATGGTCACAATGCGTCAAAGGACGCGCCGTCCACCTAGACCCTACTGAAATCCCAATGGTCGCCCACCACTACGACACCCATTCCCTCTAAGTTCCTAATGTCATCGTAGTAATGACATTCGATCAGAATGTGTCTCCAGTCCTCAGGGCCCCAACCACAACTGCACGGCGCAGTCTCGGACAGTCCCGTCTTATGCAAAAATACATTGAGGCAACCATGCCACGTGAGCAGGAAACCCGTACTACGACTGAAGCCAAATTCCGGCCTTCCAACAACAAAATCAGCCTCGCGAATGAGTTCTTGCGTTACTCGGCCTTTTGTGCTATTCGTCCATTGCGCCCGCCAGACAGACACAAGACTCGATAGATGTAATTTACAATCTGTAGACTCTGTAATCTCTGTTTCGGGGATTGGAAAAAAACGCTGGCATAAGTGTATTATATCTGAGGGGGATTACTTTGCAGGGGATAAGATAGTTATTGATGAATAAATAAATACTTTTGAAATAAATGCAAATAACGGGTATATTTTATCAGACCTCGTATAGTTGAAAAAACTAAAAAACGCTCTTCGATGTCAAACTAAAAATTAAGAATCGCTTAGCGAAGCGGTTACAACTTTTTGGGGGAGTTCCCAAAGTTGGGTTTGTGAATCCCCAAAACACCCCAGTGCCTCAGAAATCAGACCTAAACTTCAATTTGCACTAATACGAATGACTGTTTATAGTTCAGATGCATGTTGCACGGCAAAAAAGGGCACTGTATATTAAAAACCCGTTCCAAACTGGTTAGCAAAGTGATTCCAATTTTTTTGGGAATTCCCAAAAAAACCACCCCTATCCGGAAAAATAAGGCAACTTCAATTTTCGCACTAAAGCAGCAACACTACCTACATATGTAATAATCATTCATGTGGAATGGATTTCAAGAGTTGCAAATACAAACAAACATACAAGTGAAACTAATATATGTAAGTGTGTAAAAATAATTGCTTTGAATAATAATTATTTTTACTGAATTTTGGTTTGAGTCCACGAATTCCTTTGCATATAAAATATTTATTCATTGATTCAAGGAATTTTGTCATTGAACATAAAAGTTGATATGCATTTTACCAGTAATTTGTCCAATCCCTGCAGTTTTTGTATGATTGATAGGGCTAATAACGTTTACGTTATCATTCGATTTGTTTATGTAAACACGTTTCTCAAATGCTTACCATACAACATTCCTTTTTTCGGAATCGAAAACTTTGAGGCAAATTTTTATGTAATCGATTTTTCGTTTGTTTTAATTCACATCAAATTCTTTATTGACTAAATGATTGACAGACTGATTCAAAAGAAAACAATTCTATTCCAGCTCTGTCATTTGGTGGGCGTCACAGGAAAAATTAATGCGAATTTATGTTGTTTTACAACCGATACAGTAATTTGTTCTTCTTGTTTATTGCTTTTTGATTCAAATTAGCATAAATAAATTAATTTTGTCTAAATATTTTTCAAATTCACTTGCATTTTACGTATTTCCTTTCTGCTCAATTAAAACACATTGATTTGCCTATTATTGTTTAATTCGTCCTAAAGTGAATCATCGCATATTAGTTTCTGCGAATTGGACAGTGTTCATTTCTCCAGATTTGAAGAAATTACTTTTTTTTTGCATATTCAAATAAATTTTATTTCCATTCGATTTGTTTATATTCAATATAATTAATGTACATATGTGTGGATGTGTGTGTACATGTATAGTTAACGTTGGTGGGTGTGCGATTACGATAATACAAATACAAATTCTCGAGATTTTAAACAGCACGAAAAGTCCAAAATAAATTTTCACACGATAATCATTTATGTGTAATAAAAATTATATGATTATTTTGAGCAAAAGGTTATGTGTTTTGTTTTGTTTGTTTATTTTATATTAATATAAATAAAACATTAAAATGGGCGCACGAAAAACACCAAACACATGTAGACTATACTTGTTCATACATACATACATGCATACATATATATGTATGTGTGTGTATAATTAAACATATGTATGTGCCATGTCTCACTATGCGCTATTTTGATACGAAACAAGAATCACCTGGACTCGAGAGAATGTGAGAAACCAGCTGGCAGCAGACAAGAAGTTCACTCTTTTAAACACTGTTACCTCATCTTTCTGCTCGTCCATTTTCCAAACCATTGTGCTATTGTGGCTGCACAAGCGTGCGATTTAAATTTAAATCAATAAAATAAAATTAATTTTTAATATTATATTCAATTATTGATTGTTCACTCAGTTTGATCATTTTCCACTTAATGAAATGGAAAAATTAATTAATTAGTATTTTTTATTCATTTATGGCAAATTTATTGATGTTGAGATCATTTTATGAAGTAAACAGAAAATGGAATTAATTTACAGCAGCGTCTGCATTGACGGCCTTATCTAAGGATGGGTGAGCTCCACGGGGTAAATTTATTGATGTTTAGATCATTTTATAAAGTAAGCAGAAAATTGAATTGATTTACATTAGAGCCTGCATTGACGGCCTTATCTAATGATGGGCTCATTCCAAGGGGTGAATTATTCACGATTCACCAGTGTTCCCGTGTGGCTTGCAAGTAGTACGTAGATCGCAACATTTTGCTATAAGTTTGTAGGCCTATAGACAAAACCCCTTATTAATAACTCATCAAATCTTGTCTTCCATGGACTGTATAGGAGGGGTTAAAAATCCAGAGTTCTTAAGAAAAAGATTTGTCCATATGGCTACAAACTTATGGCTAAAGTTACGACCTGCGTGAGGCTTGCAAGGCAAGTGAATCGTCAACAGTGATGTTAACTGTACGGCAATTACCGTATTATACGGTAATTTTATCCGTCAAACAGTAGCACGGCAATTTGAATACCTATACGGTAATGTTCAATAAAGTTTTTTTTATTGGGTTTCATTTTTAATATTTTTAAAATCATAGTTGCTTTATAAAAAATACAAATACCGCAAAACTTCTTAGGAATCGCCAAATTTACTGAACTGTAGCACTCCAGCCATAAATGAATTAAAATTACATCTTTTAAGATCAATTTCGATTTTAATCGAACTAATCTGTGTAAACAAATAACGTAAATAATTATTAAATTTGGGTTACTTATAGAGCTCTTCTATTTACCCCGTATATTTACCCATCCCTTAAATGCCTTTTTCGGTTATTCACCTCTTATATTCTATCCGCGTTTATTTTTCTCTTATTTTCATGCAAAAATGTACGGTTAATTAACTTTCTTTTAATTGCCCATTTTGGGTAATTACCCAAAATATTGTATTCCAAGTCCAAAAACGCCCTAAAAATTCCTTCATTTATTTACCCATCACTGCCTACCAATTCACTCAACTCTGTTGACAAATTTGATTCTTGTTAAACATAAAGAGTAAATTTTTGTGAATCCAGCTAATTTGTTTTTTAAAGTTCTGATACGCTTTTATTATATATATACATACTTGTATGCACTCCTGTTATTGTTTTCTATATATGTACATACTTATATATATGTACGTATAATTTTTTTGATATGAATGTGTTAGATTTTGTTTGCTTTTATTTTATTTTGAAAACTTCTTTTGCGTTTACAATTTATTTTGACGCATGTATGTAATGACTTTGATTTAATTTAAGTCCGTTTGGATAAATGCTTTGTAGGGGTATTTAAGCGTAATTACATAATTACCGATATGAGGTAAGTAGACGTCTCCGCTTTAATACCTTACTCGCTCAATTACCCAAAAATTACAGCGACTTGAGTGAGGTAGTTAAGCGGGGTATATAAAAGAATTTTTGCATTTGTTTTACTTAACATAAACAAAAGGCAAATTAGGCGATGGTGTGCTGTAACTGAAGAGTTTTCTGAAATGCTTCTTAAAATTATGATTTTCCGACCAGTTGCCAAATTTTGAATTCGAATTTCACACCCACTGAATACATTTTCCATTTACATGGTAAAATTTGTACATAGTGCAAAAAATATTTTTAGTTTTTGTTTATTTAACAAATTGGATTTTTTATTGAGAAAACCAGACTAGATTGTGATACATATATGTATGTATACTCGTATATATAATTTAATCATTACTATTGTAAAATTGGTTGATTTAGTTTAATACATGTTTAAAATACCCACTTCGTAGTTAGTTAGCACGACAATTTTGCTCAAAAAAAACGGTAATTTTTTTAAGGTCGTACAGTACTTTGAAAAGAAGAGTTAACATCACTGATCGTCAATATTTCACCCCGTGGAGTTAAACAATCATCAGCTAAGATCGTCAAGACAGGTGCTGATGTAAATCAGTGACACATTCTATCGGCTGAAAGCCCCCCGCGGGGAGCAGGTTTAACCTTAGGGTACGCCTAATCAGAGCACGAACAAGCTGTCCTTTTAAATAAAAATTTGTTATCATTAAAGTCAAAGTGTGGTGGGGGAAAGTTTGTATTCCAAGCAAAAATCAATTTTACCAGCAATGTATAATCAACTACCAGCTTGAATTGATTAACTGGATAAAGTGTAAACAAATGGAATAGATGAGGAAGACGTTGTAACAGTATTGTTTATAACGTGACAACGTTATAAGCAGTCTTTCAATTTTTACATAAATTGCACTTCGGGCAAGCAAAGGTTTAATGACCTGTTGCAAAGAAGAAAAAAATCTTAAAAGCTTTCAATCTTGTAACACCTCTTCTTGAATTTCATTATTGTTAAAAAAAAAAAAATCTTGTGGCAGAGCATTTCGCAAACAAATTTTTTCCATCACACATCTATAATCCCCCACCCCTGGCCATTTGAATCTCTTGTTCGCTGTATAATGGTGCAATATTTGTTTTGTAAAATTGGCCTGCCACATTATTTTGCTTTACTTTTTTCTTTTAAATGTTTATATTTTTAATTTAAGCGACTTTGGGGGCATTGCTGACGTCAATGGAAATCAGACAAAAAAAAAAAAAAATATATAAAAGAAAATAAGCAACAAAAGCATTGATCAAAATCTGCCCCTTTATTTTTATATGAATTTTTATTTCAACGTTTAGCATCTCTAGAAAATTTTACGGTTGGCCAGGCGTACGCACGCATTCACACAAAACTGGCATGCATACACTTACACATCGGCTCGTAGAATGTTAAAAGTGTTGAGGTTGCCCCAGTTTACAAATTTTAAATACGTTTCACTCAGGCAACGTGACAACCCGTTAAGACTTATTTGCCATGATGCACTTAATTTCATTTTCGATTTTAAAAATGTTTCCAGCATTTTCCTACCATGTTTTAGTCTCTAACCTGAACTATTTTCATTATAATAGTGTATTTCCATATACAAAGGTGTTTTTGAAAACAGTAAAATACCTCAAGCTACCTGTTCGAATATGTGTTGAACAACACTGCTTTTATCAAATACAACAGTGTGCTTTCCAAGGCGAATTTATACAGGTAAATGCAAGCGGGACGGCGAATTCCGTGCTATGTATTTTGTTATTGTAAAATATATCGTGAATGTCAAAATTTAAATTCGCCTAAGACTGTTCAGCTGGGAAAAATTTTTACATAAACGTTAAATATAAACTTTTACAATTGTTTGTAACTAAAATTACAGATTATATAAGTTTTTTACTTTTAAAAAAACTCTTTTTGTAAACAAAAGAAAAAAATTTGACAGTCTCATTGGAGAAAACATAGAAGCAAAAAATAATCAACAGCTGTCAAGTTCACCTAGTAATGAATTCGCCTTGCATTGACCTGTATAAATTCGCCTTGTCTTGTAGTTAGTCCCCTTTCACAGTTGAGAAATTGATGGGCAGACAGACGAGGTTTGTAGGCGATGTATTTAAGAGAAAGAGTGTGCGGTAAACCTCTACTGTACTGGACATTTTATGACATTTTTCGTTTGAAGTTGCCACTGTTCGCACTTTTTCATGTTGTTGCTTCATATTATTATTCTGATATCAACATCAACTTCATATAAACACACTAGCTGTGCTTAAAGGCCGGGGCACATAGAATCCTTTGTACGTTATACGTTGCCTTTTTCAACTGACAACTAAGTTAAAATACACGTATTCGAATGAGCTTTGTCACATTCAGTACTTCTCCGTCAACTCAAAGTATTAAAGTTGAGCAACTTTTAACTTTTAACGTACGTTGAGAACTTTGACAACTATTTGGTAATATTTTTTGTATATTTTGATTTAGTTTTTCGTTCAAAAATAAAATAAATTAAAAACAAATTGTGCTAGATTTTCTGTGCTGTGTCTGAAAAATAAATCAAAAGATTTTAATCAAATTATAGAAAAATGCAGTTGATTTTATATCCGTTAACAAAGTACTGATTGTGCCATCTTCATATTTCGTATACGTTAATGTCAGTTGAAAAAAGAGACGTATAACGTATGACGGATTCTATGTGCCCCGGCCTTAAAAAACACAACAACAAAAAAGAAAGAAAAGAGAAACGAAAAATTTCTGTCTGTCTATTAATTTCGCAACTCTAAAAGGTTTCGGCAAGTTCAAAGCAGAATGAGAAAAATGTCTGTCTTTAAATTGTTCTTTAGTATTCATAACGAAATGATAACTTTAAAATATTTTGCCAGAGACGGAAAGTTTAATAGTTTATTTTTACACATTTTGCGTACAGATTCAAAAGATGGTACCTTAGTATTCATAACGAAATGATAACTTTAAAATACTTTGTCAGAGACGGAAAGTTTAATATTTTATTTCTGCACATTTTGCGTACAGATTCAAAAGATGGTACATGAAGTCATCAAAAGATACGAAAAATGTATATTTCGTATCGGTCACTGCATAGAACATTTATTAAAGAACAAATTTTGAAAATTTTAAATTCATAGTCTTTAAATAGTCTTAATTCTAGAATACTTGCGGCAATTGCGTCATTGTTTTTAGCAGTGGTTCTAGAAATGCTACTTAGCCTTCACACACTGAAACTTGACTTTGCAAAGTCTTGAGTTTGGTGGTGGCAAGGGCAAATAGAGTGTGTAAGAGAGCCAATTTCTTTTACCTTGCCACCATCAGGCTCAAGATTTTGCAAAATAAACTTTCGGTTACGAAGTTACGTTTAATATATTTTCCTTTTTGGCAACCCTAGTAAGAGTCACGAACGTAATAATACTGACTATAAATTCAGATTTAAGACATATTTATATTTGTAATTACACTTATCACTAAAAACTGTCCCACAGACATCTGAAGTCTTTGAAAATATTGTTTTAGATTTATTTCAGTATTCCTGTTTTTATTGCGCATTTCTCACAATCAAAGGCATTTACGAGTAGCTTGTTTCATTCGATCATTTATTTTTATTCCATTTAGTAATCATTTTTGACGAGTTCAAATAAAAGTATCGTAAGTGGTTTTCCTTTTGTCAAGAGTTTGCTTCAGCACAACTTCTAGGCGGGATAATGATTGTTGTTAATCTTAGGAAGCAGACGCAAGCATAATTTATTTTCTTAAGAAAATTAATAAAAACAAATGTCTTTTTAATCCGTTAGCATTATCTGCTGGTAAAACTGTCATCATACATACGCACATATCGGGTAATTCATCTTGAGTTTTGATTTATAATCTAAAATGAAACACATAAATTTTAAAGTAAACTTAAAATTGTTGTTATCGGCTAAAATATTGCATTTAATCGGAAAGTATAATTTTTGGCTACTCGTTGAAGCATAGCGACTGATATCTCACAACAAGAATAATGTTGTCTTCCAAAGTATCAATCAAATCTAATGTGTGTTTATGGGACACGATTGAGTGTTACGTCTAGAAAATTTTCGAAATGTTGAGTATGTTTCATACTAATTTTCTAGACGTATCACTTAATCGTGTTTCGTAAACACCATATAAGTTAGCCTGGTAGAAAATGGTCCAAAGTTACCATATCGTATGATCTTGGTGGCCAATTTACGGTAGCAAAACCTAAAATTAAGAGCTCACCAAAAAAATTTTAGCGAGCTCATTAATTTACGGCATGTACATGTAAAATAAAAATATATGGTTGATAGGACAATATATTAAGGGCAAAATACTATTGTAGAGTTATATGATTGATCACAACCATATAATATGGTTTCAATTTGGAATTTATGTACACACCAAAGTACAGCCAAGAACCAAAAATATATCATATACCCTTACATTTGATAAAAATTATACATATTGTGTCATGACTAACACTGTTATTGCAACAGGAAAAAATTGACTGTCAGGTCAAATTATATTAAAATCTATAATACACTACTATCGGCAACAATACAAATTGCGACAAAGTATATACTAATGTTGTCACAACAATATATCAAACTGTCTTTTCTTTACGTGTATGGCTTTTTTTTTATCTTGGACTCAGTACTCAGGGAATAATCTCTACATATGCAGTGCATTGTACCACAACTAGGAAAATAGGCTATGAGGAGGTGGAAAGAGGGAGTAGTGTTTGTGAACATTTGACTTGAACTGTCCAACGGCATGTAGCGCCGTCTTGTTGAAACCACATGAGAGTCAATGCAGTTGTGTTCCAAGAAGCACACTGTCCGTTAACATGGTGCGCTAACAATTACCATTGACGTTAACATTTTGGTTTGCATGATTTTTGAAGAAAAATGGATCAATGACCACTCCATACTGCTATTTTTAATGAATACAATGGTAGCTCTTGGTACTTTTCCAGTTGCTTATCAGCTCAAATACGGCAATTTGATTTTTTTATGTATCCATTGAGACAGAAATGTGCTGCATCACTGAACAAAATTGCACGTAAAACATATCTCATAGAATGCTAGTTTTCTTAAGTGCCCTAGAGACGATCAAAAAAGCACGTCAATCATTGCATATAAGTGAGTGCATTTGCATAAAAATTCGTCAATCATCATTTGTATTTTGACTGCGCTGCGTTTGTTTCTAAACTTGCCATCATCGGATGATGAATTATTGTTATCATGAGCAATTTTGTTAAGAAAAAAAAAAATATGAAAAGAAGAAAGAAATTGTGGATGAAAAGCAGTAATAAAGGGATGAAAAGTAGTAATAAATGAAAAATAATAATAAATACTTATATAGTATACGAGTATTTGTATACATATGAACAAAATAAAATTCAATAATTATAATAAATATGGATGTGGTTTTTTAGATTATTTATGTTGTCCCTTTCGATAATAAAACTGACGTTTTCTATCGTCAATCACAATTGAAGACTATCAAAATAATCACACGTCAAAATAAAATATCAAAAGTTTTTGATTTTCATCAATCAGAGCCGACAACTTATAGGTGTACCCGAAAAAGCACGACTGCACGCATACACTTAGAACGTTGACGTGTTTTTTCGAGCGTCTCCAGGAAACTTTAATACAACTGAACAATTTGAAGACAAATTGGCCACACGCCTTAACGTCTACACGGTGGCAGCATTAGAGCCAAATTACAACAATACAAAAAAAACAGCTATAAGCTATATTTATCAAGAATATATGTAACTTTTTTACAATTATAAACTATAAATGTACTTTTTCATAATTATAAACTATTTTTTAAATTAAAAATTGTTTGGTTTGTACATATGTACAACAGGTTTTTAGTTCAAGTTTTTCCTTTCTTAATTTTTTCTTAAGAAGGATTTTTTTACAATACAAATTTGCTGTGATCAATAATTATTGATTGAAGAAGACAAGAAAAATAATAATCAAATCTTTAGCTGGGGGACAACTAGCTGTTTCGTAGTCGCTACACTACTCATCAGCACCCACTGGGATTCGAACTCGGGACATGACGTATCATGATCTACTGCTTTAACTACTAAGCCACCGAGCATTTAATTATTTTCTATCTATATTCATCTCATATTGAATCACATATGCATTTTTTGTTAATTGCCCACTTGTTTGTACAGCGTTTGCTGTCTCTAAACTAGCGGTATTTATTTTTATTTATTAACATACATATTTTTGTATTTAATATTCTCCGGACCCAGAGATGTAAATATTAATTTGTTAAATTTTTGTTGAACTTTTATAATTTTTTAAATTAAAAATTGTTTGGTTTGTACATATGTACAACAGGTTTTTAGTTCAAGTTTTTCCTTTCTTAATTTTTTCTTAAGAAGGATTTTTTTACAATACAAATTTGCTGTGATCAATAATTATTGATTGAAGAAGACAAGAAAAATAATAATCAAATCTTTAGCTGGGGGACAACTAGCTGTTTCGTAGTCGCTACACTACTCATCAGCACCCACTGGGATTCGAACTCGGGACATGACGTATCATGATCTACTGCTTTAACTACTAAGCCACCGAGCATTTAATTATTTTCTATCTATATTCATCTCATATTGAATCACATATGCATTTTTTGTTAATTGCCCACTTGTTTGTACAGCGTTTGCTGTCTCTAAACTAGCGGTATTTATTTTTATTTATTAACATACATATTTTTGTATTTAATATTCTCCGGACCCAGAGATGTAAATATTAATTTGTTAAATTTTTGTTGAACTTTTATAATTTTTTAAATTAAAAATTGTTTGGTTTGTACATATGTACAACAGGTTTTTAGTTCAAGTTTTTCCTTTCTTAATTTTTTCTTAAGAAGGATTTTTTTACAATACAAATTTGCTGTGATCAATAATTATTGATTGAAGAAGACAAGAAAAATAATAATCAAATCTTTAGCTGGGGGACAACTAGCTGTTTCGTAGTCGCTACACTACTCATCAGCACCCACTGGGATTCGAACTCGGGACATGACGTATCATGATCTACTGCTTTAACTACTAAGCCACCGAGCATTTAATTATTTTCTATCTATATTCATCTCATATTGAATCACATATGCATTTTTTGTTAATTGCCCACTTGTTTGTACAGCGTTTGCTGTCTCTAAACTAGCGGTATTTATTTTTATTTATTAACATACATATTTTTGTATTTAATATTCTCCGGACCCAGAGATGTAAATATTAATTTGTTAAATTTTTGTTGAACTTTTATAATTTTTTAAATTAAAAATTGTTTGGTTTGTACATATGTACAACAGGTTTTTAGTTCAAGTTTTTCCTTTCTTAATTTTTTCTTAAGAAGGATTTTTTTACAATACAAATTTGCTGTGATCAATAATTATTGATTGAAGAAGACAAGAAAAATAATAATCAAATCTTTAGCTGGGGGACAACTAGCTGTTTCGTAGTCGCTACACTACTCATCAGCACCCACTGGGATTCGAACTCGGGACATGACGTATCATGATCTACTGCTTTAACTACTAAGCCACCGAGCATTTAATTATTTTCTATCTATATTCATCTCATATTGAATCACATATGCATTTTTTGTTAATTGCCCACTTGTTTGTACAGCGTTTGCTGTCTCTAAACTAGCGGTATTTATTTTTATTTATTAACATACATATTTTTGTATTTAATATTCTCCGGACCCAGAGATGTAAATATTAATTTGTTAAATTTTTGTTGAACTTTTATAATTTTTTAAATTAAAAATTGTTTGGTTTGTACATATGTACAACAGGTTTTTAGTTCAAGTTTTTCCTTTCTTAATTTTTTCTTAAGAAGGATTTTTTTACAATACAAATTTGCTGTGATCAATAATTATTGATTGAAGAAGACAAGAAAAATAATAATCAAATCTTTAGCTGGGGGACAACTAGCTGTTTCGTAGTCGCTACACTACTCATCAGCACCCACTGGGATTCGAACTCGGGACATGACGTATCATGATCTACTGCTTTAACTACTAAGCCACCGAGCATTTAATTATTTTCTATCTATATTCATCTCATATTGAATCACATATGCATTTTTTGTTAATTGCCCACTTGTTTGTACAGCGTTTGCTGTCTCTAAACTAGCGGTATTTATTTTTATTTATTAACATACATATTTTTGTATTTAATATTCTCCGGACCCAGAGATGTAAATATTAATTTGTTAAATTTTTGTTGAGACAGCAAACGCTGTACAAACAAGTGGGCAATTAACAAAAAATGCATATGTGATTCAATATGAGATGAATATAGATAGAAAATAATTAAATGCTCGGTGGCTTAGTAGTTAAAGCAGTAGATCATGATACGTCATGTCCCGAGTTCGAATCCCAGTGGGTGCTGATGAGTAGTGTAGCGACTACGAAACAGCTAGTTGTCCCCCAGCTAAAGATTTGATTATTATTTTTCTTGTCTTCTTCAATCAATAATTATTGATCACAGCAAATTTGTATTGTAAAAAAATCCTTCTTAAGAAAAAATTAAGAAAGGAAAAACTTGAACTAAAAACCTGTTGTACATATGTACAAACCAAACAATTTTTAATTTAAAAAATTATAAAAGTTCAACAAAAATTTAACAAATTAATATTTACATCTCTGGGTCCGGAGAATATTAAATACAAAAATATGTATGTTAATAAATAAAAATAAATACCGCTAGTTTAGAGACAGCAAACGCTGTACAAACAAGTGGGCAATTAACAAAAAATGCATATGTGATTCAATATGAGATGAATATAGATAGAAAATAATTAAATGCTCGGTGGCTTAGTAGTTAAAGCAGTAGATCATGATACGTCATGTCCCGAGTTCGAATCCCAGTGGGTGCTGATGAGTAGTGTAGCGACTACGAAACAGCTAGTTGTCCCCCAGCTAAAGATTTGATTATTATTTTTCTTGTCTTCTTCAATCAATAATTATTGATCACAGCAAATTTGTATTGTAAAAAAATCCTTCTTAAGAAAAAATTAAGAAAGGAAAAACTTGAACTAAAAACCTGTTGTACATATGTACAAACCAAACAATTTTTAATTTAAAAAATTATAAAAGTTCAACAAAAATTTAACAAATTAATATTTACATCTCTGGGTCCGGAGAATATTAAATACAAAAATATGTATGTTAATAAATAAAAATAAATACCGCTAGTTTAGAGACAGCAAACGCTGTACAAACAAGTGGGCAATTAACAAAAAATGCATATGTGATTCAATATGAGATGAATATAGATAGAAAATAATTAAATGCTCGGTGGCTTAGTAGTTAAAGCAGTAGATCATGATACGTCATGTCCCGAGTTCGAATCCCAGTGGGTGCTGATGAGTAGTGTAGCGACTACGAAACAGCTAGTTGTCCCCCAGCTAAAGATTTGATTATTATTTTTCTTGTCTTCTTCAATCAATAATTATTGATCACAGCAAATTTGTATTGTAAAAAAATCCTTCTTAAGAAAAAATTAAGAAAGGAAAAACTTGAACTAAAAACCTGTTGTACATATGTACAAACCAAACAATTTTTAATTTAAAAAAAAAAAAAAAAAAAAAAAAAAAAAATTATAAAATGTAAACAAAAATTAAAAAAATTAATATTTACATCTCTGGGTCCGGAGAATATTAAATACAAAAATATGTATGTTAATAAATAAAAATAAATACCGCTAGTTTAGAGACAGCAAACGCTGTACAAACAAGTGGGCAATTAACAAAAAATGCATATGTGATTCAATATGAGATGAATATAGATAGAAAATAATTAAATGCTCGGTGGCTTAGTAGTTAAAGCAGTAGATCATGATACGTCATGTCCCGAGTTCGAATCCCAGTGGGTGCTGATGAGTAGTGTAGCGACTACGAAACAGCTAGTTGTCCCCCAGCTAAAGATTTGATTATTATTTTTCTTGTCTTCTTCAATCAATAATTATTGATCACAGCAAATTTGTATTGTAAAAAAATCCTTCTTAAGAAAAAATTAAGAAAGGAAAAACTTGAACTAAAAACCTGTTGTACATATGTACAAACCAAACAATTTTTAATTTAAAAAATTATAAAAGTTCAACAAAAATTTAACAAATTAATATTTACATCTCTGGGTCCGGAGAATATTAAATACAAAAATATGTATGTTAATAAATAAAAATAAATACCGCTAGTTTAGAGACAGCAAACGCTGTACAAACAAGTGGGCAATTAACAAAAAATGCATATGTGATTCAATATGAGATGAATATAGATAGAAAATAATTAAATGCTCGGTGGCTTAGTAGTTAAAGCAGTAGATCATGATACGTCATGTCCCGAGTTCGAATCCCAGTGGGTGCTGATGAGTAGTGTAGCGACTACGAAACAGCTAGTTGTCCCCCAGCTAAAGATTTGATTATTATTTTTCTTGTCTTCTTCAATCAATAATTATTGATCACAGCAAATTTGTATTGTAAAAAAATCCTTCTTAAGAAAAAATTAAGAAAGGAAAAACTTGAACTAAAAACCTGTTGTACATATGTACAAACCAAACAATTTTTAATTTAAAAAATTATAAAAGTTCAACAAAAATTTAACAAATTAATATTTACATCTCTGGGTCCGGAGAATATTAAATACAAAAATATGTATGTTAATAAATAAAAATAAATACCGCTAGTTTAGAGACAGCAAACGCTGTACAAACAAGTGGGCAATTAACAAAAAATGCATATGTGATTCAATATGAGATGAATATAGATAGAAAATAATTAAATGCTCGGTGGCTTAGTAGTTAAAGCAGTAGATCATGATACGTCATGTCCCGAGTTCGAATCCCAGTGGGTGCTGATGAGTAGTGTAGCGACTACGAAACAGCTAGTTGTCCCCCAGCTAAAGATTTGATTATTATTTTTCTTGTCTTCTTCAATCAATAATTATTGATCACAGCAAATTTGTATTGTAAAAAAATCCTTCTTAAGAAAAAATTAAGAAAGGAAAAACTTGAACTAAAAACCTGTTGTACATATGTACAAACCAAACAATTTTTAATTTAAAAAATTATAAAAGTTCAACAAAAATTTAACAAATTAATATTTACATCTCTGGGTCCGGAGAATATTAAATACAAAAATATGTATGTTAATAAATAAAAATAAATACCGCTAGTTTAGAGACAGCAAACGCTGTACAAACAAGTGGGCAATTAACAAAAAATGCATATGTGATTCAATATGAGATGAATATAGATAGAAAATAATTAAATGCTCGGTGGCTTAGTAGTTAAAGCAGTAGATCATGATACGTCATGTCCCGAGTTCGAATCCCAGTGGGTGCTGATGAGTAGTGTAGCGACTACGAAACAGCTAGTTGTCCCCCAGCTAAAGATTTGATTATTATTTTTCTTGTCTTCTTCAATCAATAATTATTGATCACAGCAAATTTGTATTGTAAAAAAATCCTTCTTAAGAAAAAATTAAGAAAGGAAAAACTTGAACTAAAAACCTGTTGTACATATGTACAAACCAAACAATTTTTAATTTAAAAAATTATAAAAGTTCAACAAAAATTTAACAAAATAAACTATTTTTATTTGAACTATTTTTATGTTCACGAAATAATTTTTATATGTTTAATTCAGAATAAAACACTAAATTCACTTTCAAAAATGTAAACAATACATTTGACGTAAATAGCTTACTATATTGCCAGTAGCAAAAAATTATCACATGCCGTAGCGCTGCCACCTTGTAGATGTTAATGCACCTTGAACGAGACTGAATAAAAATAACAAAGCAGCTTCATATGAGCTATGCGTGTTGTACCAAAAAATACAGCCTATTGAAAATCAAACCTCACGATGAATCACCCGATACAAAGGTACATACTTTGTTGTATATACATATGTATTTGAAAAAATAACCCAACCAAGGCCAATTCAATAAAATACCATTTGTTTGCGTACGCGTGTTTTAAAGAAACAGCACTTCAATCGTGGGTGCTTGTCCTCACAATGATGCAAAAAAGAACAAATTACAAAAATGTCTATTAATGGCAAATTGGACTTCTTAGTTTCTTTTTTGTTGTTGTTGTTTTTGTTAACATAATCAGGCATTGCTTACATGAGCAACCGCATGAGAAACAGCAAAAATATATTAATTTTGCATGAATGAAATGTGGTTTTAAATTTCCACTAGTATTCAAGCGAGCTCTTAAGTATATTCAACTTGAAATTCTCCGACATACTTGCAGGCATAATATGCATAAACATATTTACATACATGCGTACATTAGAGGGGTTCTCTACAAACGGAAATTATTCCGATTCATTTTTTCATACTAAAAGCACGTTACGTTCCATGGACAAAATCGTTTCATTGGCTCAAATTAATTAATTTGTGACATTATCATATATCAAATAACTTACTGTGTTTTCTTTGTTAGGCCCGGGACTTTTCAGCCCATGGTTAAGTAACTTATATAAAAGCGTTAACGTTGTGCCATAAACAGTATTGCTTACTTACCTTATTTAATAAAAATCAATAAACAGAAAATTAGTCTGAAAGCACTTAAAGTGTGATTACGAATGACCGCAAAAAATTAGTACATTTGTTTTGAAGCGAACTTTACTGAGAGTAAAGCTTTCTCTTTTACGCCCTTTCAAAATTGGAGTTGCCAATCGCAAAGCGTTGACGCCGCGCTATTTGAGTTGCTCTCTTACATTTACCTGTGCATGAGGATATTTGACAGATATTTGCACTGTAAGAGGTTTGCGATAGTTTTGATTTGAAAAAATTGCTTGTCTCAGCTCATGCGCGGAATATTAAATTTCATAGTCAAAAAGGTATTTGCTTTTAGCGAACCACCCTAATGTGCATATTCCTTTTTCATGCCAACACAAGTCAAGACACTTTTTTAATTATTGTTTTCGCAGTACGTTGCTTTGTAACGAATGTATTTAAAAATAAACTGATTTTGCTATTAAAATTCGAATACTTACCTGGATTAAAAATTAAATTATTTTTCCATTATTTTTGTTGTTATTTCTTAAATAGATATTATTTACTGCAGTTGTGAAAAAGATTTACATCAGCACCTGCCTTATCTGATGATGGACCAGTTCCACGGAGTGAATTGTTCACGATTCACCAGAACTCCCATGTGGCTGACTAGGCTCACACAGGTAGCAATTCTTGCCATATGTTTGCGGTCATATGAGCAACTTCTTGTTGAAGAGTTCGTTCCTTCTAGTCCCTCCTGTATACAATTTCCCAGCAATCAATGGAGGACAAGGATTAATGAGTTGGTAGGCCGAAGCCCACTAGCAGCATCAGTCCTTAAAACAACTCACCCGTCAACCTTCACCACTAGTTCCTCGTAGTACACATATTTGTTGTAAAGGCAACAGACGATCAGGCGGTTGTTAGTCCCCGAAAAAAGCCACACGCCAAACAATTATTAAGGATACCTGTACCACCTGCGTTTTAGGTTTTAACCACAGCCAGAACGTTTCAGCCAAGGTAGGCACCTTAACCATGATCAGCTCGGGTTGAACTGCAAGCGGAAACACCCGGGAGCAAACCGATCTGTCAATTTATACCCTTGGTAAAGTTTTCGAAAGCCAACACAACATAAATCATGCGGCTTCCTAGAGTTTATTTGCTACAACAAACGAGGGACTACTTCCCCTCTTTACCCGAAAAAAAAGCTGATGCATGGATTTGTATTTCATTGTTTGCTGGGAAATTGCATACAGGAGGAATTAGTAGGCCCAAGCTCCTAAGCAAGAGGTTCTCTATATGGCGTCAATAAACAAAGTCTTCCTTTCTGGGACATTGAAAATCCGGGTGAGATGCATGAAATGCCATTAGTTCGACTCAAGACTACATTGAGGTGCGGTATTCATGCGGGAGGAGTGATTGGATCATACTTTTTTTGAGGGCGCCATCGGCAATACAGTTACTTTTACTGGCGAATGCTACAGGACCATAATAAGCGATTTCTTACTGCCGGAATTGAATGATATCAATATATACAATTTATAAAAAAAATTAATTTTGCGCCATGTTGTAGTAAGTTAAAGTTTTGGGGGGGAAAAAAATATATAAACTGAATTATACAAGTCGCTGAATCTGTGCCATAAAACTATTGTGTAAATACGAGTACATAAATGACATAAGAAGACAAAACACTATTTTTGTTATAATTTATTGAAACATTTTCCAAGAAGTTTTTCACTTCTGAAGAAAAGAAATCATTTTGCTGACGTCAGCTGCATTTAAACACACAAACATGGGGTAAAAATAATACAAATATTAAAAATAAAAAACTAAAAAAAAAAATAAACACATTTATCAAAATGCACAAACATTTGTTTTTTTTTGTTAGAAAATGATCAGAACTTTGATACTTTTGTTGATGTAGGAGGAAATCGTTGTGAAAAAAGCGCGATCGAATAATCACGTTTGCCGGAAAGTGAAACGTCGGTCAAATTGACTGCCAGTGGTTGCGGTCGCGGTCGTAGAGGAGTTTTTTTTTCTTAATTCAATTTACGCATCGGTTAGACACAACGGCGTCTTTTCTTATTTTCCAAAAATGTTTAAAACATTATTTTGAATATTACTTTTTAATTATGAGCACATACATACACACATGTACACACCTGCATTGGCTTTAAGCAGATCAGTATAATTTTTTCTACTCATAATGCATTTGTCTAGCAAGTTCGACAAAATTTCAGGTTATCGATTTTTGAATATTCCTGAGTGTTGTTTTTTTTTCTGAAGTAGGAAAAGTATTTGAACCCAAACTTTATTTTCTTTCTCTTGATGAAACAATGTTCTTGTTTCATATTGAAAGGAACCGTATTTTTGAATAACTTAAGATCTAATTCAGATCGTGGATAATTGCGGTTAAATCAAGCTCTCCGTTGTTTGCCGCTTATTAAAATTTTGCTTGAAAAATTAACGAAGGTATATAGAATTATTCAAGATCTTGAGTAGTTTGCTTTGCACAGCACTTATTTCTGCTTATTTACTTGTTGGCTAATTAGTTTCATGTATAGAAAATTATTTTCGTTTTGTCACAAAATCAGTGAAAAAAGAGTGTGGCATGCTGGACTACTGCCAAAACTTATGCTTTTGGTGTCGGTGATAACTTTTCTCGGTTTATATCGAGCTTTCTTAGGGACCGCAATATACTAGTTGTTATAGATACGGTCCCGGTCTTTCTCCTACCCTACTTCTTATTTTCCTCAACGACCTTCTATAGCAAACTTCCAACCCTATCCACTCTTTCGCAGATGAAACCAATCGTACGCTTTCAGTTATAGACCCAGCCTATCCGAGATCGTTGCCATAAGGCATAATATGAATGACTCACTGAGTAGTGATATTTTATTAATATCCGAATGGGATCTTAAAAACAGGGTTGCATTTAGCGTTCGTAAGACCCAGTGTTGTTCATTAACGCTGGATCTGTACTCATGGATGGTATAAATATTAAGAATCGGATGCTCTTGATGTTCTTGAAAGGAAAATACAGTGTGATGTTCGCTGGAATGATCAAATTTTTCATGTCTCTAAAGAAGCATTCAAGCATTTTCATCAACGACCTTCTCTATCAAACTTCCAACCCTATCCACTCTTTCGCGGATGACAGCAGCATTTGTCACTCGTACGCTTTTAGTTATAGGCCCAGCCTATCAGAGATCGCTGCCAAGAGGCTAAATATGAATGATTCACTGAATAGTGATATTCTATTAATCTCCGAATGGGGTCGTAAAAACAGGGTCGCCTTTAATGCTCGTAAGAGCCAGTGTTGCTTATTGACGCACAAACAAACGACCGCAAATGCTGCTTCATCTGTACTCATGAATGGTATAAATATTGAAGAATCGGATGCTCTTGATGTTCTTGGAATGAATGATTTTCGCTGGACTGATCACATTTTTCATGTCTCTAAAGAAGCATTCAAGTGCCTCGGGTTTTTGAAACGGTGTAAGATGTACTTCACTCCATCCGATCTCCTTACTGTTATACATATATTCGATCGAAAATGGAATACAACTCTCATGTTTGGGCCGGTGCCCCAAAATCTATTTTGGCGTTACTCGACCGTGTTCAGGAGAGGGCAGGCGGAGGAAAAAGCTTATCAGTGGCAGTAGGTTCTCCAACTCTATCGATTCACTGGAGCATCCACGTAGCTTTGGGGGGACGCTACTCTGTTCTATCGTTACTACAATGGATTTTGCTCTGACGATCTTTAGGGATCTTGTTCCCAAAACTCACATATATCTGCGCAACATACGTGCATCGTCCAGGGCCCATCCATTTGTGGTCGATTGTCCGGAGAATCTTTCAACGCATTACAGAGAGAATTCGATTTTCAGCCATACGCTTCGGCTGTGTAATAAGTTGCTACAGACGTTTTTCCTGTCTGTTATAACGTTGAAAAGTTCAAGTCAAATGTTCACAAGCACTACTCCCTCTTTCCCCCCTCCATACCCCCCGGGGAACAGGTTTAGCCTTGGCGTATTCCTAACTTAGGCGCTCTGTTTTTCGGGGAAAAGAGGGGAAGGGGTCCTCGTTTGGTGCGGCAAACAAAACTCTAGGAAGCCACATGACTTATGTTGTGTTGGCTTCCGAAACCCTTACCAAGGGTATAAATTGGCAGAACGGGGATCATCATGGCCCCCGGGAAGTTCTGCTTGCGGTTCGACCCGGGCTGATCATGGTTGAGGTGCCTACCTTGGCTGAAACGTTCTGGCTGTGGTTGAAACCTAAAACGCAGGAAGGGAGTGTTAGTATCCTTGATAATTGTTTGGTGATGGCTTTTTTCGAGGGCTAACAATCTCCCGAGGATCTGTTGCCTATACAACAAATACGTGTACTGTAAGGAACCAGTGGTGATGGTTGACGGGTGAGTTAGTTTAAGGGCTGATGCTCTTAGTGGACTTCGGCCTACCAACTCATTAAGCCTTGTTCTCCATTGACTGCTGGGAAATTGCATACATGTGGGATTAGAAAGCCCGAACTCCTCAACAAGAAGTTGTTCATATGACCGCAATCATATGACAAGAATTGCTACCTGTGTGAGCCTAGCAAGCCACACGGGGGCGGTGGTGAATCGTGAAAAACTCACTCCGTGGAATTGGTTAGGCCGTCAAGGCAGGTACTGATGTAAATCATTTTCACAGTTTCCCCCCTCCATACAACCTATTTTCTAGTTCTGGGACAATGCACTACACGTTTGAATAATAAATTGCTCGTAAGCAAATTAGCATTTGATTTTAAAAGTCACGGACTTTTTGACCCACCCTCGTAGTCAAAGCAAATTATGCTACATTATATAAGAAAAGGTAATTCAGGGATTATTCATTCAGCTGCCACGTCAAAAATCATATAAAATAGAAAATGTAGATATTTTTTCAAATATGAATGATGACTTTTATTTCATGTTTAGGAAAAGATTAATAAATGTGTGTACATCACATTAATAAAACACTGTGCGGAAAAACTCTTGATTAGTAAAGTAAGTGACACATAAACATCAAAGTTCCGAAAATCACTAGGGAATAAATCAAACCTTAAGCAAAAAAATTTGTTTGTTTAAGCAATTGTGTGCTGACAAGCAAAAGAAAAATTTGTATAAAAAAGTCCAATGTTTTTTTTTTATTTTTAAATTATTATATTATATTTTTGCGCTTTAGTCAATTCTATAAATTATAATGATTTAATCTTAAATAAAAATTGAGTGAAACGACTGATAAAAAATTAAGATTTTTTTAATTTAATTTTCGTGTTAAAAAAATATCTTTTAAATGTTCAACATGTTTATATTTTCTTTTTAGAAAAACGCACGTTTTCATTCCGTTTGAGGAGATCTGGTGATGGCGGAAGTACAAAATCGCGCAATAGCAACAACAATAGCAGCACTTGCACCAATAACCGTTGCAATTCCCCTTTAACGCCGACGAGTCTGAGCATGAAATTGGAGGTGCATAATTCCTCTTCGGTGAGCCGACGCAGCAGCATTTACAGAAAACCGGACAAAGATGACAGTGGTCTTATACATATAATACGTGATGTAGAGTTGCCACTTATGTCTTTTACAGATCAATACAATATAACAAAGATCTTGGCCGAAGGCTGCTTTGCCAAGGTGATGTTGGCCTTTCACAGACCAACACAGACTGAAGTTGTCTTGAAGGCGGTACATACTGAACTAACAACGATGCAAGAGTTCCAAAAGGAGTTCCACTTTAACTATGAGCTCTCTCACCATCGTCATATTCTGAGTGCTTACAATGTGGCGTTTCAAACCAAGGACTATTACGTCTTTGCCACGGAGCATGCCGAGTACGGAGACTTAGCCATGAACTTGGGCCCAAATGGCCTTCATGAAAATGCCTGTAAAATGATCACCGAACAGTTAAGCTCAGCTTTGGGTTTTATGCATTCGAAAAATTTAGTGCACCGGGATTTGAAATTGGAAAATGTTTTGGTCTTTAGGCCGGACTTTAGTCGAGTAAAGTTGTGTGATTTTGGCGCTACCACTAAAAAAGGTGTTTTAGTACACAAGGTCAAGCACACGTGGACCGGTTTTGTGCCCCCTGAAGTATTGGAAATTGTGAAAAATGAAAGATTTACCTGTTTGCCTTCAAGTGATTCATGGCAGTTTGGCATTTTAATGTTTCATATTTTAACCGGCAGTTCTCCTTGGAATGTTGCTGACTGGGTTAAGGACACCAAGTATAGTAATTTTATGAAATACGAACAGCGCAAGACCACAAAAATACCGGACAGTTTTAGAAGATTCTCTGCCAGACTTATGAGATGTTTCCGCAAATATTTGTCGCACGATCCTGAAGACAGATGCAAAGTGACCGAAGTTTCCAAATATATGAAAGATAGATGGGTTGAATGCCGCATTTCCACATCTAAATCCGCAACTCTTATTTCTCCCAGTCCCGATCAAGATTCCTGCATATACTTAAATCAAAGAGAGGGACGCAATTCAACCGATGAAAATAAAAGCCGCTTAAGGCGAATGATGTCCAGTTATGGATTGGAAAATCCGCTCGATCAAAATGCTGTGCGCAAGCGAGTACTTGATTGGTTGGCCACTTGCGATGACAACTTTGACAGAGAAATAGAGAGTCTAGTTTTGGTGGACGTAGGAAATTAAAGGAATCATCAGAAAGGATGGGTCACAGATTCTTTTTTAACCAAATGTCAATTTCGACAATAACGTTGAAGCTTTTCTTTCCAAACAAAAACAAAAAACAAATTTGTTCTTTAACTACCCGCCACGACTCTCATACCACAATAGTTATAAGGCGCAGATTAACACAAACATTTAATGGAGAATAAAAGCGTTTACAAATTTATACAATTGTAGCGATAGAATTAATGTAATCGGAAATCCGAGTACAACTTTTTACACTTATACACAAACAATTATCAGTATACATTTTATACGAAATAATAGTTTAAAAAAACCATGTTTTTTGATTGTTCGACTTTCTGAAGCTGAAAGAGGTATATACATACGTACATACATACATACTTACACATACATATACATACTTGTAAAAACTGGTGTTCTCAGCCATCATTTTATAAAAGCAACTACTCATATATCTAGAATCTAGATTTTTCTTCTAGGTTAATCAAGATTCTAGATTAAATTTAAGTCCCGCTTGCTGTCATATGCCGGCGATTTCAAAATTAATGCTCTTGTGAGAAAACATAATTTCACACATTTGTTTTTTGGCTTTGACTTTTATTTCTGGGGGCTTACTCTCTATTGCGAAGCGAAAGCAAGTTCGATGCGAAAGGTAGATGCGATAAGAGTATCAGCCCAATTATTAATATTTTCTCACGGAATTTATTTCTCAAGGAATTTATTCCTCAAGGAATTTATTTCTCTCGTAAGCTACTTTTTTCAATTCATATTAAAGAAAAACACTCAATTTTTGCTAACTTTTTCGTAGGAATTGAAGATATGATACGCTTTTAGTGTTTTCTGTGAATGGAACAAGTGAAGTGAAAAAACTCGCTCGGAATTTTCATTTATAATCCGGACTGTATAATTTGGTATTCTGTGCTGTTTGTGCAAACTTTTTCGTGAAATAGTTTAAAAATGAAGTAAGACTGGTATCACAAAATAAACAATAGCGAAGAATGATAAAAAAAATTGTGGGAAAGGAAAAATTAAATGCGAAAAGATAATACGAAAATGCAATATAGGATATCAATTCTTCGATTTTTCTTTCGCATCGCAATAGAGAGTAACCCCCTGGTCGTTTGTAACTGTCTGTAGAGTAAAGTTAAATAATTATTTGTAATAATCAGCCCAATTGTGAATATTCTCACGGAATTTATTCCTCTCGGAATTTATTTATCATATAAAGTACTTATTTCAATCTAAATTAAAGAGAAAAGCATATTTTTTGTTAGCTTGCCCATAGGAATTGGAGATTTGTTCTCCTTTTATTGTTTTCAGTGAATGGTGAGAAGGAAAAAATAAAAAACATTACATTTCATTTTTGCTTATAATTGGAGGAAAGAGAAAAGTGAAAAAACTCCCACGGAATTTTAATTTGTAATTGGGCTGAATATTTTTTTCTAATTACCTAACTTGTAGCTTCTTATCAAGGATGGTGGAATTACTCGTACATGATTATGACAACTCTCATACAAAACTGAACTCTTCTGCGCAAAATGGTCAAATGACGTTACTATACAATACAAACACAGCCCTACATGATTTTGAAATACATTCTTTTGCATTGGTTAAACTACGCCATATATATAGGGGAAGTCATGCGCATGGCGTAATCTCTTTTTTTGTCTTATCAACAGCGTTCAAACAAAAGCAAAATGAAGACAGTGGGGCAAATGGTGCATTAGTTTGCGAAAATAAAAACAACTTTATTTGCGTCTAAGTGCGCCTTCATACGTAGCAATTTCGTTGCGCTAGTGTATTTTTGATTTTTTTTATATATTCTCGTTTGTTCTGAGAAATGTGCTATCGGAAAGCGCAAAACGTTCTGAAAAAGGCTAAATTAATTTTTAAATGTTCCAAGAATCGCGGGTTTTAGTAGTCGCTACGAAAAAAACTACATGTGGTTTACATATGTATGTGCTAGTTATACAGGGTGTCTACTGGGGAGGTATATACTGTACTACTCGCAGTAATTCCACTGTACAGCCATATTCCGAGAAACGCGCGTTCCAAAAGCGCAAAGTGTTCTGAAAAATGCTTAATTGATTTGTAGGTGTTCTGAGGAACGCTCGTTTTACTGGCGTTCCGGAGTTTTTTCCGAAGAAATAGAACATGTGTTTTACGTACATATATATATGTATGTGTGGTAGTTATATATAAAAAAATGAAAAAAAAAATCGACAACAGATAGAAAAATTTATACCAGTAAAAAATTATAAATAGCTTGTTTTCTATGTTTCCCAGCTATCTATATGTCGACATTTCATAGGAACTACCCTAATCATCAGTAGACTTTGGAAATTTTTGAAAGATATTCTCAAACATTCAACTTTATATCCCAACAATCCAAATAAATTGATGAGAATTTAAAAAAAAAATGCTCTAATAATATCCGTCAAAACACAAAAAACAAGCTTTTCTATTTATAAACGTCTCTAACATTTCTTTACACCTTTCAAACAAATGAACAACCGTTGGTTGCTACGATTTGCTTTTTGAAAGTATCGAAAATCAGAGAACAAAATTTCAAACAATTAAGTTTTTTTATTCGCTATTTAAGCTTCTAACATTTATACCAGTAAAAAATTATAAATAGCTTGTTTTCTATGTTTCCCAGCTATCTAAATGTCGACATTTCATAGGAACTACCCTAATCATCCTATGAAATGTCGACATATAGATAGCTGGGAAACCTAGAAAACAAGCTATTTATAATTTTTTACTGGTATAAATGTTAGAAGCTTAAATAGCGAATAAAAAAACTTAATTGATAGAAAAATTTTTTAATTTATTTATTTTTTCATTGTGAAAAATTTTATTGCCTTTTGCAAGTTCAGTTTTAGCAAATTCAAATTCAAACTTAAGTCGCCAATTTTAAGCGATATGTGTTTTCCTGACACCTCTTTGGCGATTTCAAATCGCAAGACCATACTTCTTACGTTATACGTTTCTCAGAACAATTACTTGGCGTTTTCAAATCGAAAACGCTTAATTTAAAATTGCGTTAGTCACCTTCTAGGATTAAAGATAATGTAAAAACAATTTCAAAAATATTTTATTTTATTTTTTTAGCCACGTCAACAGATACCGCTTCTTTACTATTTTGTTCACTGTGTCGCCATTTTTAGTCCGATCAAAACATTTTATATACCGGTGTTCATGGCTCTGGAAGGGCTATATTTTTTTTGACAGTTGTTCATTACCATGTAAAATTTTAGCCTTGACTTTTAAAAACTTGGTTCAAAAATATTTTGTATTAGAGTGGGAACGAACCAAAATACTAAAGGGGCGGTAGTTGTAGACGTGGCAAAAAATAAAATATTTTTGGAATTAGCTTGTTAAATTTTTGTTGAACTTTTATAATTTTTTAAATTAAAAATTGTTTGGTTTGTACATATGTACAACAGGTTTTTAGTTCAAATTTTTCCTTTCTTAATTTTTTCTTAAGAAGGATTTGTAGGCAATTAACAAAATGCATATGTGATTCAATATGAGATGAATATAGATAGAAAATAATTAAATGCTCGGTGGCTTAGTGGTTAAAGCAGTAGATCATGATACGTCATGACCCGAGTTCAAATCCCAGTGGGTGCTGATGAGTAGTGTAGCGACTACGAAACAGCTAGTTGTCCCCCAGCTAAAGATTTGATTATTATTTGTCTTGTCTACTTCAATCAATAATTATTGATCACAGCAAATTTGTATTGTAAAAAATCCTTCTTAAGAAAAAATTAAGAAAGGAAAAACTTGAACTAAAAACCTGTTGTACATATGTACAAACCAAACAATTTTTATTTTTGGAATTATTTTGACATTCTACTTTGAAGTGAAAATAATTTGAAATCACTTCAATTTGAAGCTTTGGTGTTCTACATTCTACTCTATACTTTTCATTTGAGTTTTGTTTTCGAACATTAATTTGTAGTGAATTGTCTGGTTCTTGAAAATACTTTTACACAAAAAGTAGTAGTTTGAAACCATTTTTTAATTTTATTGTGAAAATGAAATATTTTACAGAAAACTTAGTATAATTACAATCCCATTGAAATAAGAGGGTTAGATGACGGAATATTTATTTGAGATACATATATTTTAGGGAAAAAAGGAGAATATTATATAAAAAACTAACATGTGTTATTTTATTAACTAAAGTCGATTGGCGATATCATCTCTTATTACAGCGTTTACGGAGTCACTAACGCGTCCAAATCATCGTCACCACTTATATGTCTTTCGTTTACCGCCACCCGCTATATCAAACTTTTGCATAAAATGGCACTTAAAAAATTACGATCATCGTTGCAAACGGAGAATTTGATAAAGCTAACTAAAGGCCGTATCAGATAAAGCTTATGCTTCGCTTTGCGTTGCAAATTCGCTTTGACATCTAAGATAAAACTTACATACTTATATGAAACATGTCACATAAAGTACTTTTAACACAACGTGAAACGAAAAGTTCAGCAACTCTCATGTTTTTACTGGTTTTCTCTAATAGCTCGAAAACTTTATGCACTAAGCAAACAATTAGAACCAATTTCAGAAATTCGTCCAATAATATTTCTAACTTCTATTATCATAAGAAGTAATTAAATATAAAAATTAACAACCAGTTTTTTAGATAAACAAACAAATCGTGAGCGTTGCCACAGTTTTCATTGTGACATACACCTTTTCCTTTGCGCTTTTCTGCTAAAGCTTTGAACATCACGTAAAGCTGCAAAGTGTTATCTGACATGACCTTAAATTTTGTTCTTATAAAATAACAAGCATTAAATAAAAAATTTTCCATGTCGTTTTTTGGGCAAAAAAATAAAATGAAACTGAAAATATGGTTCATTTCAGTACTGGTTTGCATAAAAAAACAAATAAAATTGAAAACATGGTTCGTGTCAGTACTAGTTACTGCACAATTTATCCAAGTTTTATTTTCGAAGTACAGTTCGAACGAAAGAATGAAACATACAAACTACTACTTTTTCAGAACAACAAAAATGAAAAGTAAACTTTTCAAATCATTTTTTATTTTCATTCCACTACTTTTCTGGAACATGCCGGATTATCTCTAATCCTTGGGGTGACTGACATAATGTTTTTTCAAAACACCATACATTAGGTTGTCCAAAAAAAAATTTTTGTACTCGAGCATAATTTGAAATCTTATGAGATGAAGTCTTTTGAGAAGTTTTTCTGATTTGTCGTATAAGGGTTGAAAGTCGCTAAAGATGAAATATTGTCAATAACCGGGTATAAGTTTTTTTTTCATAACTTTGTCTGAAGACACGATCTTCTTTACTTTTGAGCAAGGCGAATTCATAACAGGTGAACTTGAGACCACAGTGGATACCTTTTTTTGTGTTTTTAGCTTCACCGGTTGTCAGTTGAATTATGAAAAGAAGCTTGGAAAAAAAATAACAAATTTAAAAAATGATATTCCGTTGTTAAGAGAAGTTACAGAACAGTTTCATATACAATTTTTTTGAACTCTTTCAAAAAAAATTGTACCATACTCGTAGCTTGAGCACACATACTTGTCCACACTGTTTTTGTTTAACTTGTAGTTAAGTCGAACACATATTTTGTTTGTTAGTGTTAGTAACAAATTAATAACCGCATTACTCCTAAAATACAGGAGCGATCCAAACGAAATTAAGCTCTTTCACTTCTGTGCTGAAATAACTTTAAAACGATATATAATTTTTTTCTAAATCGGTGCTGTAGTACGGCTACAAAGGGGATTTCAAAAAACGTGTTTGCCTATTAATTATATAGATAGATGTGTATTGCTGTACTATGGCACAACAGATTATTAATTTTTTCGCCTAAGGTAGTCGCTAACGAGTCGCTTGCCTGTTTATTTTTGTTTTGAAAGACTGATAGGGCCAAAACTGCAAAAACATACACATAAACATACATATATACATATATATATATATAATATAACCAAGTGTTGAATATGATCCTCTTCCATTTTTAAGTTTAAACTAATAGTTAAGAATTTTAGCGAATATTAAGTATTTATACTCTTATATTTAATTAGAAAAGTAAGATACACAAAAAATACTTTTGTGAAATGGATAATTTGTCTTTTTTTTATTTAAACCTTTTATGAAAAATGGTATTAATTAACGCCCAAATTGTTATCAAAATGTACATATATATTTGATTGAAGAATATTATTGTAAAAAAATAAGGAATTATACCCTAAAGAAGTTGTGTTTTAAAAATATTTTTTAAAAATAAACATAAATTAAAAGCACGCTTGCATTTACTTCATTTTTATACCCTTCACAAAAATGTTAAGGGTATAAATAAGTTTGTGATTCCGTTTGTAAGTATATATATTCTGAGTCAGAATTAATGGAAAAGTCGATTAAGCGGTGTCCGTCTGTCCGATATCGGTACATATATACCCGAGATATAGCCTAAACCGGAGTTTTCATAAAAATGTCGCGTAAGCGAACTTAAACAACTTTTTTTTTGTTTAAAAGCAGCTCTGTAATAAAAGAAGGTTATATATTAATGGAAAATGAAAGCTTCCGATATCGGTCCATATATACGCGAGATATAGTCTGAGCCGATTTTTCCATTAACAATTCTTTTTTGCTGAAAAGCAATTCTCGTTATAAAAGAAGGTTACTAAAATACAGAAAATAGAAAATTCCGACATCGATTCATATAACAAGTGATTTTTTTTGCTATTATCTTTTTGGCAACACTAGTTTTGACAGCTCAAGCACGTTTTGTATCTTGTATCACTGTCAAACATCTGCAGTTTATTGTATAATTTAATCATGAATCGTCTTACAAACGAACAACGCTTGCAAATTATTGAATTTTATTACCAAAATGCGTGCTCTGTTAAGAAAGTTCATCGCGCGCTTCTTCCATTTTATGGTCAGTTTAATCGACCTACTGAGGCTTCTATTCGGGCTATTGTAAAAAAATGTCGCACCAAATTTACATTGTTGGACATTAAACCACCAACACGCTTACGTAGAGTGCGAACTGAAGAAAATGTCGCAGCCGTATCGGCCAGTGTTGGTGATGACCGTGAATTATCGATTCGGCGCCTTTCGCAGCAATTGGGCCTCTGTTACTCCACTACGTGGAAAATTTTGCGGAAGGATTTGGGTGTGAAGCCTTGTAAGATACAGCTGGTGCAAGAATTGAAGCCAAACGACCTACCACAACGCCAAATTTTTGGTGAATGGGCTCTTGAAAAGTTAGATGAAGATCCACTTTTTTATCGAAGAATTGTGTTCAGCGACAAGGCTCATTTCTGGTTAAATGGATACGTGAACAAGCAAAACTGCCGTATTTGGAGTGAAGAGCAGCCAGAACCATTGCAAGAGCTACCAATGCATCCACAAAAAACAACCGTTTGGTGCGGATTATGGGCTGGCAGCATCATTGGGCCGTATTTCTTCAAAGATGATGCGAATCACAACGTTACTGTGAATGGTGAGCGCTACCGTGTTAAGGCTAATGTCTGTAGCGACAAGCCCGCTTCGATTGACGCACTGGAAGCCAACATTGCCAACATTATTCGTGAGATACCGGCCGAAATGTTGGAAAGAGTATGCCAAAATTGGACTAAGCGGATGGACCATTTGAGGCACAGCCGCGGCCAACATTTGCATGAAATAATCTTGAAACATTAAATTATATCGACCCAACTATCGATCCAAATAAATATTTCATGCATTTTTCTGAATTTTATGTGTTTTTTTTTTTTTAAATTTTGGATAGTTCTTATAAAATCACTCATTATAACCGAGATATAGCTTAAAACTTCGGCCTTGGGAAAATCGGCCTTGACATTTGGAAAACTTCCAGCCGCTGGTGTGACCAGACTTACAATATTTTCACAATATTTAACAAGGTTGGTAATATTAAATAGAAGAAACACAGGTAACTAAAAACTATGGAAAACGGACTAAATCAGAAAAACTTTGGAGATCTTGTTAGCTTTGTAGTTAGTTTACTTTCGCTGTCACATAGTTCTGCAGCTGCTGAGCGTAAGCTTTCAACAAAGATAAGGAATAAACTTGAAATAAATGCAATTAACAGTATAATGCTTTGTAAAGAACTTATGAAAAATAATGATGCACACAGCAAAAAATGTTCGTTTGTGTGTTTAGAACAGGTAGGCCCAGGCCTATGCGCTTGATGCTCAATTGTTTTTGTAAAAGCGCATATAGGGCTGTGCTCTTTAATACGCACATATTGCGCTCGGATTTCCCATTCATTGCACTAGCAAAAATACACAAACAACTTCGTCGTTCTTTACTGCACACACACAAGAGCAAAGCAACAACACTTTCGCATTATTTGCTGGTAAACACTGACGACTGTGATTATCATTGTAAAATTTGTTTTTGTAAATTGTTTTGCTTTTTACAACAAAAAATATGAAATAAAAGTAGTTTTTCCTTAAATTTATTGGTGATTGCTCTTTCATACAGAACTTTTGGGCACCCCTGGCTTAGAACATTTCGGCACTGAAAGGTTTGTTTTGAAATGTGAAAGAAGAGGATGGATAATACTTGAAAATATTAAGACGTCTTGTAATTTTATATACATAAAATAAGAATTTGTTGATTGTTTTGTCAGTGTTTTTTTTTATCCTTGAAACAAAACACTTATCATCTGTAAATTTGCAAATAAAAATTTCTTAAAGATAACATCTTTGCAGAAAAGAAAAGGTGGCAATATAAGTACTCGTAAATGGTGGTTCTACTTGAACATATTGCCGTTTTGCAAGGGCCCATCAAATTATAGGTGAATGTCAATCTAATTTATTCAATGAGCTGACTGCAACAAATCCATGTTTTTATTATATAATAAGAAACTATTTCAAAATATGAGTTTTTCCCCCATTTTTATATATTGGCAAATACAAATTTTCACAACCAGAATAAATGTGTCTGTTTTTTCCTACTGTCAAATATTAACAACAGATACGTGTACTGTAAGGAGCCAGTGGTGATGGTTGACGGGTGAGTTGGTTTAAGGGCTGATGCTGCTAGTGGGCTTCGGCCTACTAACTCATTAAGCCTTGTCTTCCACTGATTGCTGGGAAATTGCATACAGGAGGGACTAGAAGGCCCGAACTCCTCAACAAGAATTGCTACCTCATATACCTCATATGACCGCAATCATATGACAAGAATTGCTACCTGTGTGACCCTAGTTAGCCACACGGGGCCGGTGGTGAATCGTGAAAAATTCACTCCGTGGAATTGGTCCACCATCAGGTTAGGCCGTCAAGGCAGGTACTGATGTAAATCATTTTCACAGTTGTCAAATATTGCCAATTAACGAAAATTTACTCAATTAAAGCTTTTTTCAAAAATTCTTTGGCTTGACTTAGGGCTTTTTTTGCTGTTATTTGAAACTTTGAGGCAACTTGTATCTAACATTTGTTTACCTGAATTAAAAAATAAAATAAATAAGCGCTATCTTGAAAAATTTAGTTACGCCCTTTCTATATTAAGCGATCAATATGTATTACGAGTATGTGGACAATTTATGTTTCTCCAAGCAATTATTGTCATTTAATATACCAAAGCTCTTCCTTTTGCTTGAATTAATACGCGTCTATTTTGCCAAAAATATTTCAAAGTGTATTTTATTAAGTAAACAGAAGCTAATAGAAAGAATTTCTATAATCAAAATGTTTTGCCCCTGCAGACGATCCGTCAGTGTGCAAAAATTTGAAAAACGAAAATTCAATAAATAAATAAATAAATAACATATGAAATATTTATTGGAAACAGTTGTGAACATATTCAAGCTCAAAGATAATTATTGCTTGCCTCACATTAACGAAGATGATTTGTCATAAAATATATTTAAAGTAAAATAATTTTTCCAATAGTTCTTAGATTAACGCACATACATACATATATACAATATATTGTACAAACATACATACGTATGTATAACATGATCTAACACCTCTATTTTGGACAATAATGGATAAATCGAAAATTTCTTTTTCTTAAACTTATTTCTTAAAAATTTAAGGAAAAAAAGTAAGACTGAGTGGCTCGTTATTAAAAGGATAAAGAATTTATTAAATAGTGTTGGGCACAATCTTTCATTTGTGTGAATCTTCCATTCTCTTTCAGAAAGGTTAAGTGAATTAATTCATTCTTTTCTTTCATCACCTGTATTATGTACGTTGCAGTCACGCCGAATTTGTTACGAATTCCAAAAAATCATATTGCAGATGTCGCTTTTGAACAGAAATACAACTCTAAAGAAATTCTATTACAAATTTTGGTATTGGGAAAGTGTTACATAATACCAACGGAATTTAAGTTCCGACTGCGACAAATCTTCATATTCGCGTGCGACATGTTCCGAGAACGCGCGTTCTGAAACCGCATTGCGTTTTGAAAAACGCCTAATTGATTTTTAGGTGTTCTGAGGAACGCGCGTTTTACTGGCGTTTAGGAGTTTGTTCCGAAAAAATACAACATGTGTTTTACATACGTATATATGTATTTGGTAGTAATATAAAATGAAAAAAAATTTTACAAAAAATAGAAAATTTTTTCAATTTAGTTTTCTTAATGAAAATGTGTAAAATTCTTTAAACTTTTTATTGAAATAAAAAGAAAACGTATTAAATGTTAATTGTGAATAATATTATTGCCTTTTGCACGTTCAGTTTTAGCAAATTCAGTCGGTTCACGTCAATATGTACATGCGAGTTGAAGTCGCCAATTTTAAGCGATATGCGTTTTCCAGAACACCTATTTGGCGATTTCAAATCGCAAAACCATGTTTCTTGCGTTATACGTTTCTCAGAACACCTATTTGGCGTTTTGAAATCGAAAACGCTAAATTTAAGCGATTTGCGTTTCTCAGAACATGCATGATAATACAGGCGATTAAAAAAATTATAGACACTGCTTGTTTTGTGAGAAATTGCTTTGCTTTGTTTACCAATCGTCGTGATTTACATTTTCTCTTTAGCAGTTAGCTGGTTTATTTTTTCACTTAATTTTCACTTTTTAATGTAGCTTGCTATAAACAAATGAAGCAAGCATGCAAATAAACAGCTGTTTTCTCGTGCTTTCGAAAAGTTAAAAGCACGTCGAAAACCGTAAAATCACGTGATTTTCAGAACAGCTTCAAATTGTTTGCGAGCTTTTAAAACGGTTCGTGATTTTAAAGCACGCTGTTTTCAGAACAGGCCTGATATTATTGAATTTGAATAAAGCCATCCTAGTGTATACTCGGCAGAATTAGATTCATTGAGTAGCCGTAGTGAAAGGGACGTGTGTCATATTCCGTTTTTATTAGAAAACATTTACTAAAATAAAAGCATAAGTGGACAGAAGATTTGTGTATTTATATTTGTTTTGATATGTATTTCAGAGCAACATGTATCTAAAATAAAGCAATGTACTGACGATAAAGTACCCAGAAGGAGCAGTCCTCGCTAGTTCATGTCTAAAGGAATTTTGTCTTTGATGATCTAAAAAACATTTGAAATAAAAGATGGACATTTGAAAAGCTTTATATATATATAGTTTTTGTAGTTTTACCTCGGCACACATGTTTTTGTAAATTTCATCTGTATCCCAGGGTCCACGTTCCGGTAATGCCAAGCCACGACGCCGTAACTCTTGAACACAGTCGGTTAAATCGAATATAGGCAAGGGATCGATTTTCGCTCTGGCCACTTTGGCTGTTAAATACTCCACATAATGGTTTCTAAAGGGGGTTAAATAAAAGAAGGCTTTGAATGGTTGTAATACTTTAGATTGTTTCCTGCGTACCGGCACATGCCTGCTTGTTTGTCGGAAACATCTCCGTTACATCTGGTATCAACAAGACCGGTAGGCGTTTCTTTTTGTATGGCTATGCTGCAGAGCATTTCCTTCTTTTTGGAAGAACTGGGCTCGTTGTCATCACCAGCATCATGGTTTTTAATCGGGTCCACTTCAAAGGCCACATTATTGTTCTTTAACAAAATCTGTAATTGCACCGGCAATTTATCGCGCAAGTAAAACAAACAGTTGCGCGGGTGATGGGCATGTAGACCCAATTTGGCACAATAGGGCGATATAGTGCAAGTTGCTCCCATCATAAAAGGCTTGGCGCAACCGTAGCAGAATTCATATTTGCACTGAGTGCAAGTAAAGTGCATGCAGCCACCTCTGCAAGATTTTTCAACTTAATGTACCAGTTAAAGGATAGGGGAAATATTGTTCTCTACCTGGCTAATGAATATTTGAATTTACATTTCGGACAATCAATGCCATTTTGCTCCAAGTGTTCTTGAACACCTTTGGCTTGCACTTCTGGATCGTTGGCTGATTCCCATTTCGAAAACTGTTCACAAGATATGCCTTCATGCTGTTTTTGCCACTGTGAAAGAAATTGCTGATCATATGAAAAGAAGGCCAGAAAAACACAAACAGTTCTTACCGTTTTACGGCATTGAGCGCAGGTTACTGAGCCACAGTCCGGACATATAAGACGCTTTTGTTTGGGCCGGGCAAAGAAACCGGATGAACATTGGACACACCATTTGAAATTGGGATCTTTGAGCAATGTGCGATCTCTTAGCTTGCGCTGAAACAACTCGTGAACTTCCGGCTCAACAATATTTTTTAGAAATATATCCAAATTCGAAAAATACTCCAAGTTCTCGTCCTCGTGTTCGTTTTGACTATGCAGGTCGGGCAGTTTACAAAAAGGGCAACTGCAATCGTTAATACTGCGTTCGGTTATCTTGAATAAAAGTTGAGAGCATTAGGAGAGGGGGGCTTGAGGGAACACAAATGTATATCACTCCTTTATGGCAACATAGTCATAACACATAACACATTTCAAATTTTCAGTTTCCATACAAGTCTTAGAAAAACTTTTTAGAAAATATCCTAAAGGAAGCATTTTTTTATTTATTTTTTTTATCTTGGACCAGCACTCAGGGGATGACCCCTACATATGCAGCGCATTGTGCCGGAACTAGGAAAATAGGTTATGAGGAGGCGGAAAGAGGGAGAGCAATTTGAAGAAATTTTTGGCACAATGTAAAAGCTGAGTGATACGTCATGACCCGAGTTCAAAACCCCGTGGGTGCTGATGAGTAGTGCAGCGACTACGAAATAGCTAGTTGTCCCCCAGCTAAAGATTTGATTAATATTTTTCTTGTCTTCTTCAGTCAAAAATTATTGATCACAGCAGATTTGTATTGTAGAAAATCCTTCTCAAGGAAAAACTTAAGAAAGGAAAAAACTTGAACTATAACCCGTTGTACAAAAGATTTAATTTAAAATATTATCAAGTTCAACAAAAATTCAATAAATTAAAAGGTAGTATTGTTACAAATCTGCATTGCTGATTCGAAAAGTTAATTTTTTGAGATATGACTATGTTGCAATAAAGGCGCGATATACATATGTATGTTTTACTTACTTGTACAGTAAAATAAGTTTTTGCGCACTGCTTGCAACACTTATGGGTGCATTTCAGCATGGAGACTATTTGATTGAGAGCATAAGTGCCACTACAGAGTTCGCAGTCTTGTTTTAGTAATGCAACGGCATGTTCGAGATCACTACATTCCTTTGCAGCCCATAGCGAAACATCTTGAGGAAATTTCATAGAAACCAAGGCAGCGGCAATCTGGGCTTCAGCAATTGTTTTTGACAGCTGTTCTTTCATGAATTTTTCTACAAGTTCCTAAAAAGCACAATAGGTTTTATGATTATGGAAAACTTTAAAGGAAAATACACATAAATATGCATAATGTATGTACGAGTATGTACCTCTGTTTTAACCTCATTTGGTTCCTGCACACTGGGGTAAGCCTTGAAAACCGGTACACTTAGCTTTCGTTGTCTGATTTCTAATGGTTCTAGCTGTTCCTCTGCCTCCGACGAGGACTCGTAGTCATCGTCAGAGAAGCATGTTTCATGATATTTTTTCTTTGGTATACGAGGCTGAGTTCTGGTTTTGAAAAGCGAACTTAGATCAGGCTTTTCCGGACTGGTAGAAGGTTTGGTGAATTTGTTAATAGTCTCCGTGATCGATGATTTTCTTTTCACGGTGGGTTGCATCTTTGTTGTTGTTTTCACCTGTGCATTTGCTAAAGGCACTATGAATTTTTGACTTATTGTTTTGACAGACGAAATGCCAATTGGGGTTGTTGGAGGACCAGAAAATGATTTTGACCTAGTGTATAGTTTCTTTTTCAAATCGTTTTGCTGCTTTGCTGATGGTGCGTCTTTTTGGGTCTTTTCCTTTGAAACTTCTTTCGGTTTTGGTATTCTGCTTGTTGTAGTTGATTTTTTTACTAAAGTTTTCGAGGCTTCGCTGGCTTTTGGCTTTGTTTGTGTAGACATAATAGTTTTGTTTGTTGAGGATACTTTGTTGTTGTTTGCTGAAGCCCTATTTGCAATCTTGCCGGGGTCATCAGCAGAAAGTTGTTGAGAAGCTGGCAAACTAATGTCACCCTTGTGCGTTGATAGTAAATTTTCATTTGTAGTGTCATCTGTTTGTTTGACTACTGAGTTCAGACTAAAAGTTTCAGTTTGTATATGTTGAGTGTTTGTAGGATTTTCAGTTTTGTCCACAATATTATCATTGGAAGATTTTGAAGAGTTTGTCTTCTCACTTACTGCCGTGATCACATCGCTTGCAGCTGCTTCGCCGTTTGGTGTGTTGTGAGTAGTTGATAAATTTGACTTAATTTCATGAACGTCTTTATCAATATCTTGGACGTCTTTATCACGATCTTGAACATCTTTATCACTATTTTGTGTTGACTGCTCAACTAAAACAACCTCTGCTGGCAGTTCTGGTATATTATTTTCTAGAATAAATTCATTAGAAACAGAAGTTGAGGCTAAAACTTTATCGGTCAGAACATTGTCTAAAGACGTTTTGTTTTCAGTTTCATTAAGAAATCCAAAATCATTTTTTATTAACATATTGTTTGTTATTTCAAAAGGCAAAACCGTTTCAACTGGCAGTTCGTATAGACTATTTTCCGATTCTATGAACTGCGAAAGTGATAGAGAGTTTTCTAAATTGTTAACTACATTTTGAGTTTCTGAAACTGCAGCGCTTTTACCAACAGCAGTATTTTGATTATTTGTGTCATTGTTATTGGTTTCGATTTGTTTATCCTGTTCAAAATGTTCGCTTAAGAATGCAGATGTATGAGTAGATGATTCAGTAGTATGGGATAATAAAGCGGAACTGTTTTGTTCTGTCATTTGATCTTGAGATTCTTCACTTGGTAAAGGTGACTGAGTTTTGCTTATCGAGTCTTCTTCAGTACTAAAGTCTTCATTTTCTTCGGTAAAGTCCTCGGTAAGGTCATCATATTCCTCACCATCTTCCGCTTCTACCCAATCTTCTTCTCCATCATCATCATAATCCTCGGAAAATTCATCTGAATATATTTCATCATCTGTAGATGATTCAAATTCATCTATACTTATTTCATCTTTCATTTGCTGTATCAAGCGCTGGGTGTCTTTGACCAATTCCGTGAGATTTTGTTTTGATGGATCACCAGAAGGTATGAATTCAGTTGAAGGCTTAAAGCTTGATGTTTGGCTTAAAGTAGAATTGCTGGTAGATGGCGCTATTGAGCTAGCGTTTTCTGAATCCTCCGCTGGGATTAGTAGGAACATTTCGTTAGTAATACTAGGAGATTGCGCCTGATCAAGTCTTGTGGTTACTTCTTGTGCTGACTTATTGCTTTCGATTTCGTAAAGCTGCTGATCTTCTTTATCATCAGTTCTCAAGTTAGTTGGTTTTTCCAAGCTGCGAAACAATTGCAAGTCTTTGTAGTCTTCTTCTGTGGCTTCTATGGTGTTACCATTCGGCTTAATAACTTCGATCAAATCGCTTGCGATTGTTTGTTTTGGTGCGGAACTACCTACTAAGCTCTTATTGCTGGGTGTTCTTCGTACTGGAATCTTAGAAAATCTCTTGTTGACATTTGAGGCAGCAGAGTTTCCTTCATTTTGCGAAAGCTGATTTGAAGAAGTTGCTGAATTTTTGCTTAATTTTGAATTGTTATCTAAACTTTCTTGAGTAAAAGTTTGGCTTTGATTTTCCAACGTGCTGGATTCATACTGTTGTAGAGAATTATGCTTTGGCTCTAAACTTGGTAGCTGACCTTCCTCGGACTGAAAACTGATATCACTTGTTGAAGTTGCATGTTTAGAGTCTGCTTCAGCAGCTTCATTCACTTTTGAAGAAGTCGTTGGTAACACTTCATTTGCCACGCCCGCACTTGCAACAAAAATTTGACTTTCGCTCTTAGTAACGAGAGTGTTGGAAGAGAGGAGCTCTGTCTTACTTTTAGCTTCTTGCAAGCTTTCATGATCTGATGAGAGATTTTCTAATTCCGCCTGATCTTTGGTAGTAAAGGAATCCTGGGTTGTACCTAGCATTTCAGATGCTTGTCTATTAATATTTTCATCCCTCTTAGCCTCCGAACTTAGATCATTTGCAATTGGAAGTGGTTTTTTAGTTTCAGCTCCTTGCAAATCTGCTGCAGAGCTTAGTGGGGTTTCGCTGTGTTTCGTATCCTCTTGAGGGCTTTTAATTTCAGGACCGTCAAACATCCGGTAAACCTTTCTTGGAGCCTCTGCTAAATTTTCAAACTCGAACTCCTCTATATGATCTAAGCCCAAAGCTTTATCGAATGCCAGTTTGAAAGTTTCAATCTCAGCTGCATAGACATACTGCGCAGGCAACTCTTCTCGAAAAGTGGCCGTTTTAATATTTGGTTTTATAACTTCTTCCATAAGAAACTCGTCTTGGTCAATTGGTGGCGGAGGTTGCACAGGGGCATTCTGTTTATCATCAACAATAGTTACTATTCCTCTTTCTTCTTCTTTATTTTTGCATGTATATTTATTACCCTCCACCAGTTCCTGCTCCACTTGTTGCACCAAGTTGGGCATAATTTCTTGTATATGCTGCCAAACAAAACTTTTTATATCATTATCATATTCAGCATTGCTGTCTTTTGCAGAAGTCTTCAATTTAGATGATATTATAGGACTTTTTGTGAGTATTCTCATTGGCTCGGCATCGTACTCGTTTTCGGGCTTAGCGTTTATATTCGTTATGATATCGTGAATGGATTTCAATACATTTTCATTCTGTTTTTGTTGGTTTTGCTCCATATTTCCAATTAGAGTCTCAAGATCTTTAAGAACATTTTTATTGCTGAGTATTGATTCGTCCAGTTGCAGCGGACTGTTTGCAGTGAGTTTGCTATCTGTACTGTAACTGGATACATTGTCGAACGTGTGATTAATGCTTTCAAAGGGAGAGTTAAATGAGTCTGGTCGATCATATGGAGAAGGCGTTTGATTATTGATAAGGTTAGCACCGGTAGAGTTTGGTGTTTGCATGCATTCTGAGGCATTTGCTCTAAGGAAGTTATGAATGTCTACAATGAAAAGAAGGTAGAAGAAGGATAATCAGAATAGTTTAGACTTAATGGAATGATATGATTAAGAAACGGTTGTGTTAATTTAACTAACTCACTAACCTTTGTCCAGGTTTAACGGCGTTGTTGAGGAAATTGCATTGTTCAAAGGCGGAAAACCACTTTCATTTTCAACACCGCCAGGAGAGCCCCAGATTCTCATTAAAAATGGTTTTAGCTGTGTGTGTCCTAAATCGAATAAAGCCGACTCTACATTTCCTTGATGAGTTGTAAGAGCGGTTACTATATCTTCGCGAGAAAAGTTGCCTTTTGAAGAAATTTCCCGATATTTTCTTTGTCTTTGTTCAATGCATTCCGAAACTGCTTGCCAAATATTGCCAGTGTGCATACGCAGTGCTTCTCTAGCCTCCATTTGCGATATAGTTCCAATAGTATTTTCCGCTCTCTCTTGGCCGTATTTAGTGGCCAAGCTCTGAACGGTCTGAATAAGTTTTGGCCAGTTATTACGTAGCCAGACTAATGGATGGGTGTCAGGGCCGCAGTATTTGATGGCAGCATTCAGCTCTTCCGTGGTATGTTTATACAAATCGGACTCCTGAGAGCAAAAATATTTTGTTAAAAATTTTGTTTCATAATACTTGAAAAGATAAAGTTTAGTTTCATTAAATACTTTATGATTTTCCATATCTTTGTGTCTTATAGATGATAGTTCATGATAGGGTAGGTCATAAATACTACCTCCGTATGGGGAGTGCGTTTGTGAAGAAGTCTTAAAATGAAATGAGAGAAAGAAAAATTTATGTTTTGTAAAGTTCCATTAAACGAGGAATGCGAAAACAGTTAATACTCGTACTTTTTGCAGCATCATCAATTCACTAATGGACAGTTGTCCTTTTTTCAAACCGTTAAAATTCTCAAAGTCCACAGGAGGACTGTCATCCATACGCAAATCGTTGTTACTGCGATAACGCTGACGTTCATTGTAGAAATGAGTGGCATGATTTATTTGATGGCTGTTAGAATGAGGGGGCACATGACTTATATTGTGAATATTGTTTAATACTTCAGCTTCGAAGTTTCGTAAGTCTTGTTTTTTAGGAGTCGAGGGGAAATTTTTATGCTGGCAAATGAAAGCAAGTAGTGAAGTATAAATACCTCTAATTACAATTGCCTACTTACTTGTATAACATCATCAAACGAAGCTTGTGATGTTTGCTTCGCCGCTGACTCGCTACCGGTCTGTGGTTGTTGTACAGGCAAAGTGTCATAAGTCTGAAGTAAAATTGATTTGTAAAATATTTTGATGGTTAAGAAATTTGTTTAATTTTAAGAAAGCCTACTTGAGTAGAAATAGTCTGTGGAGGCGTCACAGTGCCATTCTCGGGCAGCTGAGTTTGTTTTAAATCAATTTTTGATTTTGGAGTTGAAAGCTCTTTTGCCGATTTCTTAGTCTGAGCCTTAAGCGTTACTTCATTGGCTGCCGCCTGAATATTTTGATCTAACGAAGACCACACATCGTGAACAGAGTCTATAAAACAATTTTGTTTATCATTAATAAAACAAATAGGCGTTTTGGTTTTAAAAATTTTTATATAATTTTCGGAAAGCTTTTCATAAGGAAAACAAATTTATGCTATTAAATCAATAAGTAAAATGTTATGAAAATCATTTAATTGTTAAAACATGTATGTATGTGTTGGTGTCATGCACTTGGTGGGACTGTGGCGTATTTATATGGTTAAGTTTGGTTTCTAGAAAAGCTTGGTTCCTGCCAAAAATGAAATTCTTCGACGCATACCTCTATTTTCAAATGTGTCAGTGGAGGATTTAGAAGGGCAGTTCATGTTTTGAGCAGAGTGGTTCATTGCCTTTGGAGTCAAATTGTCATTCGCCACAATACGTTGAGTAGAGGTTGGCGTAGAAGATGTAAGCGGGCTTTTCTTGATTGTTCCAAGTTTTTGATTTTCAGTTTGTTTTTTGAATTTTTTCGTGCACTCCTTTTCTTTATGATTCGTTGTAGTCTTGAGCTGTTTGGGTGGAGACGCTGGCTTGAGGGCTTTTTTTGGCTGGACACTAGGAGTCTTACAGCATATCGAGCAAATTTTAATATTGGCCTCATTAACGTATGTACAAAACTCACACTCCCATTCGTGGTCGGGAGTGGAGGGTGGAGGACCCAATTCATCTTGGCAGTCAGAGTTTCCATTTTCTTGCCCTTCTTCTTTAGCATCTGCTTCGTCACTAAACTCACTTTTACTTTGACTTTCATTTTCACTTTCTTCTTCTTCCTCTTCTTCAGTTGATCTGGCCCTCATCTCAGGAACTTCTACGGAGCTGGGCTCATCCTTGCTTCTATTATCCTTTGCTCTTGCACTTTCAGATAATATATCAACTGGTTTCTCTCCTTCTTGATTGTGGCAATCAATTAATTCCTTTTTCACTGTCTGTTTTATGGCCGGTGTTTGTACAGCGCAACTTGTCTTTTGGGGAGGTGGGGATTTACTTTGTCTTTTGGATCTGGACTGTTTCTGCTTTAGAGATTCTTCCTTCAATTTTTGTTCTATTTTTGCCTGCACCAAGGCTCTAGTGCCAGAGCCCTCTGAGTCTAGGTCTGAATATATGCGCGAAGGTTTAAGGGGGCTGTTGAAACCGGAATCAGCAGACCGGTTGTTGTTCGCAGACGATGCATTTCTTCCTGGAGCCCAATCATTATGGACAGATTTTGCAATAGAGTCTCGGCGTTGGCTGCGTACTCGATTACGATGTAGTTTGGCCTGAGTTGGTTCAATATCATCGTCCAATTGAAACTGTGAGGCACTTGACATGCGTCTCTGATGTGATCTTGTGATACCAGAACGCATTGAAGTAATCGAGCGGCCATCATCGTCATCGGAGTCCTCATCATCGGTAGCTTCTCCATCTATATAATTAGAGCGTTGTTTTCTTCTTAAGGTGACCGATTTGCGACTCATAGCTGGTGATGCTAAGCGTGAGCCAGCCCGTGAAACTGCCCGCGAAGTTGATGGAGGCATACACATTAGACCTGTAAATTTTAAAAGTTGTTATAAATTCTAAAGTTTTGTGTGTTGCTCTAATAAATTCAAACCTGGATTCATGACTGGCATGCCACCCACATATGGCTGAGGGTACATTGGCGGCATGAAGTTCCTTTGATTCATAAATGCGGGTGGTGGGTACATGTTGTTCATTTGCGGCTGCATCATAAAGCCCGCCGGCACATTTAGAGACATATTTGAATGATTCAAATGTTGTTGTGAAATCAGCTGATTGCTCCACGGGTCTTGAGCTTTACGTGTGTGATGCTGATTATGGCCATTCCATTGTAATTGATGTTGAACGCAATTTCCACAATTCAATTGAGCCATAGATTGAGCCTTAAGGAGTGAAATGATTAATTGTTTTTGTTTCAACTATTGGAGAGTACGTCGTACCTGCTGCATGGAGTTATTTACCCAGCCATTGCTCTGGACAGGTGGCTTCCTATTCATTTGATTTAGATTAAATACCGAACTTGACATGCCTCTTTGACCCAATTGATTGGCTCTTTGGGCGGCAATATGATGATGCTGTAGGGCCATCTGATGCTGATGGAACAAATTGAAATTATTATCATCCACAAGGTCTAAATGGGATGAGTTGATACCAGATGATATGCTGCCAGAACGAAAATGTGATGGTGATTGTGAAATGCTTGACCATTGATCAAATGCTGACATATTCTTTTAACAGTAAGATAATGACACCACAACGACATCAACATCAACATCAACATCAATGCATAAAGCATTTAGACAAGAATTGTAGCAGATACGAGTATAGGATAAACAGTGGAGACATTGAAAACGAGACGAAAATATTCACATGAAAATATATGAGAGGAAATGACATGAGAGAGAAAAAGCAGTAATACTCTCTTTTTAAAATTTGAAAAGATAAGACTTGACATATTTCTCAAAAGAGATAAACATATTATTCTTTCTCTCAGTTAAGCAAGTAATCGCCTTGTAGTGTTTTACCTGGTCTGTTGCAGTGCCGTTGCGCTCTCTTTCCATTTGCTCTTTTTGTTGCCTATAGCGTTGCTGCAGAATTTGCATGCGATCCAAGGTGGCATTTGCTTTGCTTTTAATTTTTTCCAACGCCACCGAAGGAGGCCGTTGTATATTATCGAATGCCGATTTAGGAGTGGTTGACCGCGATGACTCACTGGGCGTTTTGGGTGTTTCGGGAAGTGGGCGATTGAATAAATTTAAGCCCCTTGGCAAAGAGCCTATGCGATCACGCAGCGATGTACTTTTCGAGCTTGGGGTGGGTGATGTAGATTTGTGAAATGGATCCGGCACTGTATTAGCCTGAATTAAGTTTATACATATGTAGATTATGGTGATCATGTTTTAATAACTCATTCAACACTGATTCTTATACAGGGTGCAGCAGAATTCAACGTCAAGATAAAACAGAGTTACCAGATTGATTGTAACCACGAGGAGAAAAAGCAGAAAAAACTCTAAAAAATGTTACTCAGTTCAAGCACTTTTATAATTTTCTTAGATATATTTACTGATTTTGCTCATAATGGTTACAATCAATCTGGTCGCCCTGTTTTGGCTTGACGTTGATTTATGGTACACCCTGTATGTGTATTTATGAATTATGTTGTTTTGAATCATAATAAGTAATTAATAAAACTTGGCAAATTCAGATTTCTGTTTTTTAAGTTTTTAAAAATGTTATTTATTTTGGATTAACTTGATAAGAAAAAAAAAATGATAATCTATGAAATCGCAATATAATAATGGCATAAAAAAATAGCACAGCGTAAAAAGCAAGCATAACTATGGAAAAAAATTTATAAATAAAATAACACAATTCTGTTTTAAAATTCTGAGAAAAATAATCGCTTAGACTTGGACAATTTCTTTAGAAAATCGTGCAGAAGCGTACCTGATCCTTGCGCTGCATTAGGGGTGTCATAAAACCGCGCTTATTACGTCTAGGTGGTGCTACTGGTGGCGTAGGACCAGACTGACCTGGCAACACTTTAGGTGGTAAGGGTGGACGCGATTTGTCAATAGTCTACAAACAACAATAACATATTAGCCATTTCGTTACAAAAACTCTTCTCTGAGTACACGTACCTTTCTTTGGTGGCCCTTTCGTTTGGGATGCTTGTGGAACATGTCGTCACAAGATGCGCAAAACAATTGTTGAGAACATTCATCGCAGGTCACCCAAGGATTGCCAGAACCACATAAAGTACATTTAAGTTTATTATCTAAGTATTAAAAGCGATAAAGTTGTAGTAAGCTTTATTATATCTGTGGCTTTATATCATAACATCTTAAGTCAAGATAAGACTAAAAATACTTTCTAGGAGACATTTCAATGAAAACCTATATTTAATAACAAATGAAAATAAACCAAAATTACAACAAAATTTTGTCAATAGTACAAAAAAATATTTTTACAAAAAAAAGTTTTATATACATATTATTAAATTAATTAAATTAGATGCCACTTTTCCGATTATTAAAACTCGACTTAAGTTGTTATGATAAAACACCACAGATATGCAGGAAATGTAGAACAAACCTGGCGACTTTGAGCCAGAACTGGCAGAGTTGGGTCGTAGCGGAGTATTTGAGTATTGTTGGTTTGAAAATTCAATAACTTCATAGTCCGGTTCTGGTTGTTTTGTTTTTGGCGGCATATTCAACTGTTTGGCAGGTGATGGAGCAAGTTCTGGTGTCACGGGAGGTGGGGGTGGTTTCGGTCCAATGCGATCGGTTTGTTCTGTCTTAATGAAGAAGGAACGCATATGTTTTCAATATTTAATACTTTAATACTTTAATGCTTCAAAATTTAGTTAATGGCTAAATGAACATTAAAGTTTATTAAACACGTGTACTTACCACCCATTTTGGCATCGAAAGCTCATTTCTAGTAATTAACATTCCTCCATTTCTATTACCTGCATGGGAGGCCATTTTTTATCGTCTAAAATTAAACAAATTTTCTCAATACAATTTCATCATCAATGCCGAACTAAATGCTTTGGTCAACGAAAACTCGTACAACTTCTAACCATGAATACCAGCAACTATAGACAGTGAAAAACAATTTTCAAATTAGTTTTCATTTTTGTTATTTTTATGCTCTTAGCTTCTTGTCTGATGGCAGGCAGGAGAATGTCTAGCTGGCACGTACATACGAGTCTTTATATACAAATGAATGTACTCGCAGTTTTAACTATTCCCAACAAACCCGCCTGCTAAAACTCAATTCCAAAACAATTTGAGATCTGGCGGTTTCTCATTTATCAAATATGACCTTCTGAGCAGAGAGGGTTTCAAACGAAACCTTGTTGAGCTGACATTTAAGTGTCTAGCCTAGTCATGGACTTGTCAACTTTATTAGAATTAAGAATATCTAAAGTCAAACAATAAAATCGCATTTCGATGTTTGTTGGGTTGTATATTATTTGGACAGATCGAAAAGAGGCAAGAAATGGTTTTAAGACAATACAAATGTATGTGTGTCCATATACATACATACATATATTTTATTTTATTTGCTTCCGATATTTGTTTCAAAAGAAGTCAATCTTTTTTCACATTCTAAGAAAACGTGAATTTATTTTTCTTATTAAAGGGGGCCACAACAATTAATAATTTGATCTTGAATATTCAAAGAAAGCTTGAAAACATTTGCAATAAATTAATACATCTTAACATTGTATGAATTATATATATATATATATATATATATATATATATATATATATATATATATATATATATATATATATATATATATATATATATATATATATATATATATATATATATATATATATATATATATATATATATATATATATATATATATATATATATATATATATATATATATATATATATATATATATATATATATATATATATATATATATATATATATATATATATATATATATGTACATATATATATTATTATATGTACATATATATTCTTGATTCGTACGAGTAGCTGATAACACTTTAAGTTAAACTTGGGAACCTCTGTAATTTTTTGCGCGAAAAGCTCTGTGAACATACAAAATATATTTCCTTTCATCATTTGTATGCATTTTATATTTTTAAAATGCTTGAGGATAAATTGTTCCAAAGCTTTTTAATTTTTTCTGTTTTTTTCTTTAGAAAATATGTTCATGTGCTCTATATTAAAATATATTTTTGAACATTTTTATCATTTTAATAATGAATATGATTGTGTATGTACGTGCTTATAGTTTAATAACCCAACAAACATAAATTCAAGTGATTAGATGAGAGCTTTTATTTTGGCTTTTTGAGGAAATTTAGTTAGATTTGGAAAATAAATAAAAAATTTTCGTCATTTTATGCACAATAGCAAGTTGTTCAGCTAGTGGCAATAATAGCAGGCTACGACTACTGTCTATAAATGTGGACTTTAGAACTAAGGCCAAAACCATAAACAATATGGTTCTGTTAATGAACGGATTGGAAGGGGACTCATGTTGGCCTTGTTTACTCGTAAAGTACAAATAGATATTTGTAGGTTAGGTCGATTTAAAGGGAAAAAATTTGTCGCTATTGTGCCACCGATTTTTCGATAGCTTCTAGCTCGAAAAAAAAAAAATAATAATAATAATTTTCGAGTCATTATTTTTAAAATATAAAATAAGGTTAAGTTGTGAAACCCTTGTTTTATTGGCAAATAACAACAAACTGTTATTTTCTTTAATAAATATAAATTTTTAAATTAATATTAATAATAAACAATTCACTGCTTAAAATTAATTTAATATTCAATCATATTCTGAGGAACACAACGACATGTTTTCGTAAAAACATGTGTTTTTCTTTGTAAAGCTACGTACACACGGTTGTCAGAAATTACAATATTTCCAGTAAAATTGTCTAAAATGTATTACAATCGCGTGAACTGCCAATTTTTAACTTACAACGTTGTCAGAAAAACCATTGTCAATCAATTGCAAGACGACAATGTTGTCAGGCATCTGACAATCGTGAGCACACTCTTCGTCGGCATTGCTAGATAATTGGCTGGTTTTGTAAGCTCAGTTTTAATTGTCAGATGTATAAAATTAATGCAACTGAACTGTCAGAAAAAAGTTTGATGGGCAACACTGCCAAACAGGTCGTTGTTGATATAAGTGGCAATGCCTTACAACATGTCTGGTAATTTTTTTCATCTAAAAATCTGACAACCGTGTGAACTGACAATTTTTGTTGTCAGATGAGTTATTTGCCAGAGCATATTCTGACAGTGAAATTGTAAGATTTTCTTACGATCGTCTGAACACACAATTTACTTCTGCGGCACAATTTTTCATTGTCACTACATTGTCAGCATGTTGCCAGATCTTACAATATTGTAACATCTGACATTCATGTGTACATAGCTTAATGGAAACATGGTATAATACCATGGCGATGGAGCCAGTCGTCAAATTGTACGTTTTTTAAAGTCGATTATATTTGTTTTGTTTCTTTATAGGGATTTTTTTTTCGAATTTGATACTCACTTTTAATGGATAGCTCAATGTTGTATATTTTATTATTGTATAAGAACAGTGTTGCACAGAAGTTTGAGGCCTTTAGCTATTTTCAAAAATATATGGGAAAACGTATTCATTTCTACATGCTTTGAACCAAACACATGTTTTCGAGTAAAATATCTTAGTGGAAACACACTATTATAGAACAACAAAAGTGAGTTAAGAGTTTTACAGATCACCCGTTTCTCAGAACATAACTGTTTAATAATATATAATTCAAATTTTTAGCCGACTTTTTTTATTACATACGAGTACTAAAAAAAGCCTTAAAAATAAAAGTTGAGAAGAAGTAAAAATATTAAAATTTGGGCGCCTTGAAAATAAGTTGTTTGATATGTCGTAATATTGAAAAATCGATGGCATAATGTCGACTACTAAATCGATCCTCCTTAGAAATTCTTTCTTATCTTGCATTATGGGCATTTGATCTGCTATAGATAATTTCCTTTGCCAAGTTTTTATATATTCGGAATTCGGTAAAATAAAACTCCTGCTAAAATACTGCATAGACAGCGTTGTCGGAATGAAGATTTTACCTTACCTTAACAGACTGCCAGCTATTGAAAGCCAGCCCACTTGGGTACAGTCTGGTCCCGTTGTGTTGCCTGGATGTGATATGTATCTCAACAGAGCAATTATAGGAAGAATAGTGAATCTTCCGGAGAATATTGATTAGTGCTCACCGGCTCTACTGCCCGACAAGGGATTTGATGTAATTTAATCAGGCACGGCCTCAAAGAGGACTGGCATGGATTGTCAAGAGGACGTGCTTGAAGTTTTTACAGATGGATCCAAGTCGGAATCCGGGAGTTGGTGGGGGTACCTTTATCTCCCTGTATAAGAGGAGGATGAGTTTCAGATTGCAAAATGAGCGTAGCGTAACGCAGGCCGAAATCGCGGCCATTATGAGGGCAGTTAACTGGTTAAGGTACTACAAAATATACGGGGGTGATATCCGAATTTGTACTGATAGTAAGGCTGCACTGTATGTACAGCTGGGGTCTATACGACGTTTAGTTTGGTTCGTAAATGCCCGATATCTCTAAACGGGATAGCAAGACATTTGAAACGGGAGCTTTTCTGGGTATGAGGGCACAGTGAAGTGCCCGGAAATCTAGTAGCGGATGAACTGGCAAAGGCCGGTGTGCAGCTACAATAAAAGAATATAAATGGGATCGTTTGAGTCGCCCTTAAAGTGCTGAAAGAAACAAGTCAACTTTTGAGACCGCTCAAAACAGATGGACTAGTGAGCTTACCTGCCGAGTATGAAGGCTGACATGGCCCAGATATTATAACAGTAGGGCCCTAACCAGATGGAGGTTGCGTTCTGCTGTGACAGTCCTGACGGCACATTGTCACATATGGACACAGGCGAGAAGCTTAAATCTGCCATTTGATGACTTCTGTAGAAGTTGCAGAGATAGGGAGGAGGTAGAGAGTGTTGAGTACTTCCTCTGTTCGTGTCCAGGTCTCTCTTTAATAAGGGTTTTGTATCTAGGCAGATTGTTGCTGCATGATTTGATAGAAGTATTGGAATGTGATATAAGTGGATTGGACTTCTTCATCCGATCTTTAGATTGGTTCTGAACGAGTTGAGATGCATATCATACCCAGGCAACACAACGGGACCTTATTGTAACCAAATAAACGGCTGGCTTTTCAATGGCTAGCAACCTATTAAACCTAACCTAGAACAGTCTTAGTTTTGTAATAACAAATAATATTTTTGTATTTAGATATTAAAAGGCTGCATAGAATCTTCTAAAGAACACATCTCACTACTATGCAGTAGTTCCAAGAATTGTATTTCAGAACAATCTTTAAACAAAACAAACAAGCAGTAGAACATATGGAAACAGAACAAACCCTTCATAATTTTGAAACACATATACGACAGTGCTTGACAGTACTTGAACGTTATTTCATAGCAAAAACCAAACCAAATATCAGAAAGCAAATAAACGATGACTGATAGGAAAACATAGCGAGTGCACTAAAATATTAACACTAACACTTGTGGACTAATACAAAAACCAGGAACAATAATAACAAATTTTATGAACAAAACTGAAGTAGAACATCACTTCAGTGCTTGAAGTTCTACTTAATATTTGTTGTACTTCAGTTGGTTCTACTTGTGTTTGGTTCTGTTTGTTCTAAGCGATTGTATGACAGTATTCGTTTATGTGTTTAGAGCATTTCGGTACTGAAGTGTTTGTTTTGAAATATGAAAGCAGAAGATGGATAGTGCTTGAAAATATTACCATGTGTTGTAACACATTTTTCTTGTGCTTGAGCAGCTCTCTATTAGATATTACAAAAAATATTTCAAGATTGTTTTTTCCTAAAACTACGACCTTATATTTTGGAAATGAAGATTATTCAACCTAAATTTTTGACACCACTGTGCACAGTCTATAACTTAAAGCAATGTTGTAAGTCCACGTGCTACAGTGTAGACATTTTAATTTAAAAAAAATGTTTAAAATCAGATCATAGTTACTTGTTCGCTTGGTTACTATTTTGGCTGACAAAAACATTGAAAATGTAAATAAAATAATGCGATCAACTTAGTCATTTCACTTCGGGAACGAGTTGCTGGTGTTCACAGTATACACAGAATGAAAAAAAAAGAGTGCTGTGTTGTCGTACGAGTATGTTGCTGCTGCAGATAAAAAAGAAAATTGCGTTTGCTTATGACGCTGTTGCCGATCTGTTGTTGGTGGTGCTGATGGGGATGCTGATGCTGATGCTGTCCGATGCCGTGAAAGTAAGCCCAGGGAGACGTTGTTGTGTTATTTTTGTAAATTTCTACAACTATTTATAAATGCGGCAAAACACTTTTTGTGTTTTTCACTTAAGTTTTTACTCATATAAAGACAAAATTTATATATATTGTGTATATTTAGATATTTTTCTTTTCATAGACTTTGATATTTTCACAGATGGTTTTATTTTTAGTTGAAAACGTTACAAATTCTCAAAATAAAATCTTTACTTTGCGTTTCCAAATATAGATTCTTTTTAAATTATTATTTCCTACTTTAATTTCCACTTTAGAGTGATCGGTTTCACGCAAACTTGATTTTTAATTGCACTTTTTGCTGCAAACGCTCAATTGTTAAACATTTGTCGGAAATTGTTTATGAGTCTGTTTCAAATTCGGCCTGATTATTGCTTACATAACTCGCGTGCCGTTAAAACTGACAACAGTTGCCGTATTCGCATAAAATTTCAAAATTTCGTTTTAATCGTTCAACTTCTGCTCACAAACTAAAACATTTAGTTGTCGCCGAAAACGAGACAACTGTGGAAAATATTTGCTCAACAATTTCTATATCACATTGTGGTTTTTCTTCATGCCGCAGCGTAGAAGAAGGGAAAATTTGTGCATCAAAAGTTCTCTAAAAGACAAAAAGATGTAATTTTTATACTCTATACTCAACGTTTTTCACGCAAATAGACGGTTTGGTGACAAAAAGAGATTTTGAGATTTGAGGCAAAATATCCACAATAAAGAAAATTGTTTGTTCTAATTGAAAATGTTGTCATTTCCTTAAACAAAATACAAACATAAACTGTGCCAACTTTTTGTACAATGAATGAAAACAGAAATGTTTTTTTATTTTATAATTTTTTGAAATATTTTGCAACATTTTTGAAGAGACTAAAGAAATGATTAATAATCGTATCAGTAAATAAAAAGCAAACAAAACAAACTCAAAATAATTATATGAAGTTAGTATGCAAATTCGGCACGTAAAACTTAATTTGTATATCTCGTTTCTATTTGTTTTTATGACTTCGAAAAATTTCTAATTTAAAATTTTAAAAAATAAAATTTTGAGATTATGACAAAAAAATGTTAATCCCAAAAGCTACACAGAGCTTGATGCCCACGAAAACGAAGTTTTACAGTTTCAGTCACAAAAAACATAAATAAATCACGAAAAAAAAAACAAAAGCTCGTAAGTATTTTAGCTCTATTCACAATCTTCACATCTTGCATTCCTTGTTGACAAGCACGAAATTTTTAGCAGATTATGTTCTACTAAAGTTTCTGCCAATAATAAATATTTCTAAAAAATCTTTACATTGCAATTTACGAGGGCGGTTCGGAAACTTCTTAGCCTATCAATGAAAACGAATAGTTAGTTGTACAAAAATATTTTTATTTTTCAATATAATCTCCTGAAACTTCAATACACTTAGTCCAACGCTTTTCTAGCAATTCTATCTCTTGATTAAAATGGTTTTCCTCAAGGTCTTCAAAATAGTGGTTTACAACTGTAATTACATCTTCATTTGAGGTAAAACGATTGGCAACAAGGAATTTTTTTATAATGGGTGATTTTATAAGAACTATCGGAAATTAAAAAAAAAAACACATTAAATTCAGAAAAATGCATGAAATATTTATTTGGATCGATAGTTGGGTCGATATAATTTAATGTTTGAAGATTATTTCATGCAAATGTTGGCCGCGGCTGCGCCTCAAATGGTCCATCCGCTTAGTCCAATTTTGGCATACTCTTTCCAACATTTCGGCCGGTATCTCACGAATAATGTTGGCAGTGTTGGCTTCCAGTGCGTCAATCGAAGCGAGCTTGTCGCTATAGACATTAGCCTTAACATAGCCCCACAAAAAATAGTCTAGAGGCGTTAAATCGCACATCTGGGCGGCCAATTGACTGGTCCCAAGCGTGAAATAAACTGTTCACCGAACTCGCCTCTCAATTGGTCCATTGTTTCGCGTGCTGTGTGGCATGTGGCACCATCTTGTTGAAACCACATGTCATGCAAGTCAAGCTCTTCCATTTTGGGCAAAAAAAAGTTTGTTATCATCGCACGGTAGCGCTCACCATTCACAGTAACGTTGTGATTCGCATCATCTTTGAAGAAATACGGCCCAATGATGCCGCCAGCCCATAATCCGCACCAAACGGTTGTTTTTTGTGGATGCATTGGTAGCTCTTGCAATGCTTCTGGCTGCTCTTCACTCCAAATACGGCAGTTTTGCTTGGTCACGTATCCATTCAACCAGAAATGAGCCTCGTCGCTGAACACAATTCTTCGATAAAAAAGTGGATCTTCATCTAATTTTTAAAGAGCCCATTCACCAAAAATTTGGCGTTGTGGTAGGTCGTTTGGCAATTCTTGCACCAGCTGTATCTTATAAGGCTTCACACCGAAATCTTTCCGCAAAATTTTCCACGTAGTGGAGTAACAGAGGCCCAATTGCTGCGAACGGCGCCGAATCGATAATTCACTGTCATCACCAACACTGGCCGATACGGCTGCGATATTTTCTTCAGTTCGCACTCTACGTAAGCGTGTTGGTGGTTTAATGTCCAACAATGTAAATTTGGTGCGAAATTTTGTTACAATAGCCCGAATAGAAGCCTCAGTAGGTCGATTAAACTGACCATAAAATGGAAGAAGCGCGCGATGAACTTTCTTAACAGAGCACGCATTTTGGTAATAAAATTCAATAACTTGCAAGCGTTGTTCGTTTGTAAGACGATTCATGATTAAATTATAGACCACACTGTAGATGTTTGACAGTGACACAAGATACAAAACGTGCGTGAGCTGTCAAAACTAGTGTTGCCAAAAAGATAATAGCAAAAAAATCACTCGTTATTTGGGAATAGGTAAAAGTCACTGGGAGCTAAATCAGGAGAATAAGGTGGGTGGTCAAGCAACTCGTACTTTAATTTGTTGATTTTAGCCATTGTTAAAACACTCTTGTGCGCTGATGCGTTGTCTTGATGAAAAATTATTTTTTTTGTGTTGTAAGCCAGGACGTTTTTCTCGAATTTGTACATTTAATTGATCCTAAAGGTTGTAATAGTACTCTGAATTTATTGTTTTACCCTTTTGCAGATAGTCAATCAATAAAATACCTTTGAAGTCCCAAAAAAACGATTGCCATAACCTTACCAGCCGATTGAATTGTTTTTGCCTTCTTTGGGGCACTTCCTCCAGCTTCAGTCCATTGTTTGGATTGTTCTTTTGTCTCTGGAGTATAGTGGTGGATCCATATCTCATCAACAGCTATGAAACGAAGCTTGAGAAATGTTTATTCTTATGCGTTTTTGGTCGACTGTTAACAAATGCGGCACCCATCTTGCAGAAAGCTTTTTCATCTGTAGTTCTTCTTGCAAAATTAAATGGACTCGATAATTTGAGATGCCCATGATATTAGCTATTTCACGCATTTTCTGTTGTTGTTGCTGTTTTTGGACGTCCACTACGTGGTTCATCTTCAATGCTTGTACGACCACGTGAAGGAGCACTTTCACCTAACACATTCACCATATCATTATGAATTTCATGACCCGATAAACCTTTTTATGTAAATATTTCTAATTTTTCCATAGTAAAAAAATCGCGGATGCGTCTTTTGTGTTAGGTTAAGAAGTTTTTGAACCACCCTCGTACACATGTAGTCAATTCACAATAACCCAGCGTTTACACATGTAAGTGCTAGGTTAGAAAAGAGCTAGTAGGTTCTTTAATCGAAACATTTGCTGAAAATGTTATATTCAGTGAAGGTATAAAACGTTAGGCGCTTGTTTGAACACATTTACACATAAACTAGTTTTACACACGGAAAGCAATGATAATGCAGTCGAAACATTGAAGTTGGATTGCAAACTTTTGTTATACAACGCCTGAGGAATTCAATTATGGGGCACCGCCTCAGCGTCAAATATTGAAAATATTCAAAGGCGGCAAAACCAAATACTTCGAACGATTACTGCAGCTCCGTGGTAGTAAAGAAATTGACGAATTCATAAAGATCTGAGTGTTCCGCGTGCAATATACTTAATTTTGGTGTCCACACTCGGCTTAAAAGAAGGAATACCGTTGCCACCATCAGATTGCTCAATAGGTGATTTTACCGAAATAGCTCCCGCATAATAAAACTTTTTGTCAGGCATTGGCCGGACTTAAATAAAAAGCAAATTTTAAATTTAGTATTAAGATTTGAATACTTATTGTTAGTTAATTTTGAAGATTCAATAAATAAAAATGCTTAAAAAAATATTGTGAGATCTGACAACCGTCTGAACAAAGCTTAATTAACGTTTTATAATTAAGCCGGCTTAATGGTTTTTACAGATTTGCTACAATATCATGTTTTTCTTACTTCTACAGGTTGGCTTTCCACAAATAGTACCTACCCATTGTACAAAATGTTTGTAATTGCCTAAAAAACCAAAAAGCTCCCTTTATTTATCTCAAAATGCTACTTGATCTGTACTCATGGATGGTATAAATATTGAGGAATCGGATGCTCTTGATGCTCTTGGAATGAAGATACTGTGTGATGTTCGCTGGACTGAACACATTTTTCATGTCTCCAAAGAAGCATTCAAGTGTCTTGGTTTTTTGAAACGGTGTAAGATGTACTTCACTCCATCCGACCTCCTTACTATTTATACCACCTACATCCGACCGAAAATGGAATAAAACTCTCATGTTTGGGCCGGTGCCTCAAAGTCTATTTTGGGGTTACTCGACCGTGTGCAGGAGAGGGCGAAGAAGCTCATCGGTGACAGTAGGGTATCCAACTCTATTGACTCACTGGAGCATCGACGCAGAGTGGGGTGCGTTACTCTGTTCTATCGTCACTACAATGGATTTTGCTCGGACGAGATTAGGGATCTTGTTCCCGATACTCGCATATTTTTACGTAGCACGCGCTCATCGTCCAGAGCTCATCCATTTGTGGTCGATCGCCCGGGGAATCGCACTACGCATTACAGAGAGAATTCGTTTTTCAGCCGAACTCTTCGTCTGTGGAATAATTTACCTGCAGACGTGTTTCCTGTCTATTATAACGTTGGAAGGTTTAAGTCAAATGTTCACACACACTACTCCCTCTTTCCCCCTCCTCACAACCTATTTTCCTACACTCAGAATATTTTTACAGTAACTGACTGTAGTTTATTGAGGAAGTAGTCCGTGCAGTTATTTTTAAATGAATAATCTTTCAAAATACAAAAAAATTTTAGTTTTAACTGATTCGCCCATTTATTTAAAAAAATAACTGCACAGAAATACTGATTTTCAGTTACATTTAAAATTGTCAGTTGTTTAATAATATGTATGTATATGAATAAAGCAATCATTTCTTTACGAAACCAAGTGTTTTTTGTTTAAATTTAAAAGTAGTCAACGTTGTTTAAAACGTCAGTTGTATAAAAAAAAAAGTTGGTGAATAGTGTGGTAACAAATCAGAAAAAACCGTTTGCCTGCATATAAACAGACTTTTGGAGCAGATTTGGTAAGTATGATTCCCATAATTGGCAATTTTGTGAGTACAATGAATCTTTATTTTATTATAATAGATCTCAATTGCTTTTAATGGGCTATACCCCGAAAAAAGCAGCATTTTTTTTTTTAAATTGGACAAAATTAAACGTCATTTTGCCAGCGTACATCAATATGAATCTCAAGGATGCAAAATTAAAGGCAGTATGGAACGATGCAAAGGACAAATGGTCAACATTAAATCAAAGTAAGTACGCAATGTAGATATTTTCAAATATATTAAAGGCTGGTTTTACAATAAAGAAATTAAATTTATGCGAAAAAACGCTTTCTTGTGAAACTGGCAGTAATATAAAAAAAATTATTTCAAAGTTTTGTTCTTTTATCCCATTGAGTTTCATATTGTGATTTGTATCTAATAATATATGTAGTATGTGTTTATATTAGGGTGAATTAAAAACTCTTTGTATACAGAAAAATTGTGTTTTCACCGAAGTAATTCAATTGTATTATTTTTTTATTTTAAGATTCAAAAGATGCAATTTTTATATTTAATTAATTTTTATATTTTATTTAATTTCATTTTAATTAAAACATGTATTGCAAATTATATTTTTAAGAAATACATATGTTTAACTCTCTGAATTAAAAATTATTTAATTTTATGTTTAATAAATATGAATTTATTATTTTTTGTTATTATACATAAATACGATTATTATTATATATATTTGTAAGTATGTATGTATATAAAAATACTTTTAAATAAAAGAAAAAATCATACCGTTTTACAAAATCTGTGTTTAATTTTAAAGGGTTAAAGGGAAAGTAAAATTAGGAAAAATAAAGGAAAAATCTCTTGCTTTTTACGGAATCTGCATTTAAAAATTCAATGATAGAATTCGGAGAAATAAGGGAAAAATCATTTGATTTTACGGAAATTCTATTTAAATATGTGATAGTAAAACTAAAACAGTAAATAAAGGAAAATCTTTTTGTTTTTACGGAATCTGCATTTAAATTTCGGACAGTTAAAATAAAATAATCAGTCTATTGTTTCTACAGAATCTGCAGTTAAATAAATTACAGTATGTGTCAGAGAAATAAAGGAAAAAAGCTTTTGTTTTTATGGGATATGTAAATTGTTTTTTTTGATAGTTAAATCAACCATTATAAAAGAAAAAATCCTTATTTTTTACGGTTTTAAATCAGTTATATTTTTACTGTTAAAAATTAAATGAATCTGCATTTAAATTTAAATGAAATGTTAGTAGACCGGTTTTTAACTGAACTTTCATTTCTTTTAAAATGCAATTTCAGTTAATTTTACGTACATACTTTTCTGAGTGTAGTTCTGGTACAATGCACTGCATATGTAGGGGTCATCCTCTGAGTACTGGTCCAATATAAAAAAAAATATATATATTCCCATAGTTTAAAAACTGGAAAATTTTTTTTGTTAATTTTGAAAACATCTCAGTTTTTTATTTGTTTGCTGAAATAATACCAAAACAAATAATAATTTTTTCCGTCTCCGAAAGCTCTTATTAACAGAAAGCTCTCATTTTATTTTTTAACATGCCCCCTAAAGTATGCTTATGTAAATAACATGCTAATCTGACCGTGGCGTATGAGTGTTATGTTCAGCATTTCTCTTCTTGCAGACAGAATAGATTTTAACAAGCAACAGAAAACATCTTAATATATTAAAATAAATTACATATAAAAAAAAAAAAAAAAAATTATACATAAATAAAAAATCACAAGAGAATCAGATAAATATTAATTTTATATACAGACATACATATTTAAAAGAAGTGCCTTGTTTTGAGTCAAATTTACATTTTCCCTTTGATAATTATTGATGGTGTAAAATGTTGAAATATCAAAAGCAGCATACATATGCATGAAAATGTAATGAAAAATAATTTTCTGCTTATGGAACGTTTAGTCAGTGAAGTTCAAGGAATTTGGTGTGTGTTTTTTGTTTGCTTTTTTTTTTTTTAATTTCATTGCACAATATGGTGTAAAAATCAATAGTCAACAGCACTACATTCAGACAAACAATTATTTTAGCAAGAAAGGAAAAGCAAAAAAAAAAAAAATATTGCAAAAAAGTTTTACATTCGATGGCCAGGAGACAAACGAAAGGGGTGGTCAACATCACATGTCTGAACGCGGAAACATGTTCTTCTTAATCATGATGAACGTGAACCCATAAACAATAGAGTGGAATATACTATAATCGGTTAAATTGCGGGTTTTGTTTTGTTGCTGTGTTTGTGCGAAATATTGTTGTTGTATACTAAACATTGCTGGCTGCAGTCTGTCAACCAGACTTATGCTTGTGTTAGTAGCGTCTAATTTTGCGGCATCACTTACTTGCATTGCTTTACTATGACCAGTCAAGTGCTATTATGTTTTCAAAAAGTAAACTAACTAAACTGTGGATTTGCTCAGTACCAGCTGATGGACTAGAAAAGGTTTTTATTGTCATGTAGAGGAAAATATAAAAAAATATATAGAAATAAGTTCCCTTAAATTTAAAAGCGGTTGCTTTGCCAGTTCCAGGAATGTTAAGCCTAGACTTTTTTGCTGCCCTGCACTAACAAACGTAAGAAATAGATATTGAAAAATTCCCCAGAATTGCTGCTACTCGTATATTAGAAGGTGATATTGTGCCATAGCCACGTGTTGTGTGTGCCAACACACGTTTACATCTCTTTAACAGACAGCAAACAAATGCTAAAATGTTTAATTCATCGCCATCACAACCAGCCACTCCACCACCGGTGGGTGAAACTTCTCGTATTAAAAGTTTCATGGGTCGTACTCCGGCCATTGGTATGTTAAAGTCAAAGTTCTTGACCGTCTTAGGAAACAGCAATGAATTATTAAACGGCATTTCCTCAAAGGTAAGTTAATGTTGATAGTTTGCACTTCAGTTTTATTCAATGTGCCAGATTTTATTATTTTTTCTTCCTTTTTCCTTTGGCCTTGAATGAGTTAACAAATTGCCGAAAGGCCTAATGACAAATCACAATCAAACGAGTACACAGAATAATAACAGATATAGCCGTGACAGTATACTTTTCAAGGTTTAGCTACAGCTTTTATATCAATTCATAAACAAAATGTTCGAAAGAAATTGCAAGCACAAATATGCTCCCACACAGAACATCCTACATCCTTTGAGGAATAATTTGAATAATTTCTCTAATATTTAACGTCTGTTATTTACAAGGATGTTTGTTTATGTGCTATTAATTCGTAACGAAGAAATGTTATTTAAGACCTTGGGTCGTAAAATAGTTTATTAAAGGCAACGAAACGGCCTTGTTAGTTTCAAAGACTGCGCCTGTAATTTTGTTACTCATATTCATGAAAAATTCACTTCCAGCAAGAAATAATACATATTCTTGTTTCAATACAACAATTAAAACTAAAATAAAGGAAAGTCTTATCAACAAAGCAGGCTGCCTGATGATTTCATAAAACAGACAAAGAACGCACAGACTGACGGGCGGAGAAATAATGGATGTGAAGGTCGGCAAAGCCTTTTAAGAGTGTTTAAATTGATGAACGGCTGGGAAATGATAACGAAGTTTTCTTTAATTTGCAATTTACTTTTAAGCATTTCGACACTGATAAAGCATATAATTTTTTCCAGCTGAAAGTTTGCATATGTGATCAATATGAGACAAATATAGACGAAAAAATAATGGCTGAGTTGGTTAAGCAGCCGTATTAAAAATACATCATGTTTATATGGTACTGAGTTCGAATCCTTGTGGGTGCTGATGAGTAGTGTAGCGACTGTTAAACAGCTAGTTGTCCCCCAGCTTTAGTGTATTCAATTATTTTTTCCTGTCTTCTTTGATCAAGAGTTATTGATCGCGGCAATTATTTTTATAATTATAAATAAAAATATTTCTTGGCTTTAGCCAGGATTGAACTCGAGCTAGACGAATGATACCAACCCATCATCATATAATATTAGAACTATTGAAAGTTTTTCTTTCAATTTCATGCAGACATTTTCAAATTAGACTTTTGGTTTTTGTACATTTGTATATCGGGGCTTAGTTCAAGTTTTTTCTTTCTTAAGTTCTCTGTGATCAATAATTTTTTATTGAAGAAGACAAGAAAAATAATAATCAAACCTTTAGCTGGGGGACACAACTAACTATTTCGTAGTCGATACACTGCTCATCAGCATCCATTTTTAGATTTGAGCTGGGGTCATGACGTATCATGATCTGCTGCCTTAACCATTCAGCCACCAAGCCATTGAATTATTCTCTGTCTATATTCATCCCATATTGAATCAAATATGCATTTTGTTAACTACAAGTATTGTTTCGCCCCTGGGAACAGGTTTTACCTTGGCGTGTTCCTAACCAGGGTACTCTGTTTCGGGGAAAGAAGGGAAGGAATCCCTTATTTGTTGTAGCCGCATGACATATGTTGCGTTGTCTTCCGAAACCCTTACCAAAGGTATAAATTGGCAGCACGGGGATCAGCATGGCCTCCGGTTGGTTCTGCTAGCCACCAAACGATCAAAATGTATTTACGAAAAGGCTCGTTGAGTTGAGCGCTCAACCAATTTTACGAGCATTTTAATTGGAAACTTTGCTTTCTAGATATCGACATAAATGCTTCAACAAAAATTGTCGAAAATATGATCTTGCTAGGGATGAAAACATTCACATACTCAAAGCAGGTTTCGATTAAGCCAAGAACGAAGTCTTAGTTTAATCAGACGTGCATAACTGCGGTCAGATCCAGAGAGGAAGCATTCAGGAATTGGCGTTTAAACAAAAACCCTGACACTGATTTGCTACACAAAAGGACAAGGACTTCATGGGTACTTAAACGTAAAAAGTTTCTTCACGAACAGCGTCTTTGTGCCAAGGTCCTTACAGCTCCCCGGGGCAGTAAGACCTTTTGGTCTTTCGTTAAGAGAGTAAGGAACAATTCCAGCCCTCTTAAAGAATGACATAGCAGTCACCGACTCGGTTGACTGCTGGCTGAAATTTTTTAAAATAATTCTTACTTGCCGGAAAGCAGTCAACCACTTCCCGAACTCGAAAGAGTAACAGTAACTGTGCCAAAGTTATTTTTCCAGGCTCGAGCAGTTAAAAGGGTTTTAGCCGACCTCGACATAAATAAGACTCCTGGACCGGATGTCATTCCAGCACTGGTCTTAAAGCAGTGTTCTTCTACGCTCGCACATCCATTAGCACGCCTCTTCAGCATACTTTACCATGTTGGTGAGTTTCCCTCGTGTTGGGAGGTTGCTAATGTAACGCCAATAGCCAACGAGGCTGAAATAAATACCGCCCAGAAATTACCGCCCAGTTGCAATTTGCTATGCGCCTTCCAAAGTAATGGAAAGTATGATTAATTACCACCTTGTGTAGTATTTAGAATCTCACAAATTACCTTTTGATCGTCAATACGAATTTCGTAAAGGTCGCTCTACTAGCGATCTTTTGGCATATATCTCAGAAAAATTGTGCCACTCAATCCATCATTGCAGTGAAACTAAAGTGGTGGAGTATCTAGAATCTCACAAATTACCTTGTGATCGTCAATATGGGTTTCGTAAAGGTCGCTCTACTAGTGATCTTTTGGCATATAAAGGGTGTTTTTTTAAGCTAGATAGAACTTTAAATTGTAAAAAGTAACACAAAAAATTAAATTTTGATGCAACATTTTTTTTATTTGTTTCAGTATACTCTGACAAATCATCATGAATAGACTCACGCTTGAACAAAGCTACGAAATTATCCAAATTTACTTTGAAAATCAGACCCGTTGTTTTATCGCAAAATTGTGTTCAGCGATGAGGCGCATTTTTGGCTTAACGGGTTTGTTAATAAGCAAAATTGCCGCATATGGAGTGAGACCAATCCACAAGAGACCCTACAGACTCCATTACATCCAGAAAAATGCACTGTTTGGTGCGGTTTTCATGCTGGTGGCATCATCGGACCTTATTTCTTCAAAAATGAGGCCGGAGCTCGCGTTACGGTCAATGGAGATCGTTACCGCACCATGATCAATGATTTTTTGTTTGAAAATATGGATGACATTGATCCGGAGGAGATGTGGTTTCAACAGGATGGCGCTACGTGCCATACGGCGAACGCAACCATCGACTGAAATCAAAATTTGGCGATAAGTTGATTTCGAGAAATGGACCTGTCAATTGGCCTCTAAGGTCGTGCGATTTGACACCTCTCGATTATTTCCTGTGGGGCTACGTGAAGTCACTGGTTTATGCTGATAAACCAGCAACAACTGACGCCTTGAAGGCCAGCATTGTTCGTGTTGTTCGTGACATACGGCCAGCAGTGCTCGAAAAAGTGGCCCAAAATTGGACGTCCAGAATGCGCTTCGTCAAGAACAGCCGCGGTGCCCATATGCCCGAAATCATTTTCAAATGTTAATGTCACGTATTGATCTTTCGAATAAAAAAAAATTTTGATTACAATTTAATTTTTTGTGTTATTTTTTCAAGTTCTATCGGGCTTAAAAAACACCCTTTATATCAGAAAAATGGTGCCACTCAATCCATCATTGCGGTGAAACTAAAAAGGTGGCTCTTGATATTTCCAAAGCATTTGAAAGAGTGTGACATGATGCACTACTGACAAAACTTATTGATTTTGGTGTTGGTGATGATTTTTCTAGATTTATATCGAGCTTTCTCAGGAACCGCAATACAGGAGTTTTTATAAATGGGGTCTCCTTAAACGAGTTCAAGATTAATTCAAGGATACCACAATGCCCTGTTCTTTCTCCCACCCTATTTCTTATTTTCCTCAATAACCTACTCACGGATGACTCACTGAATGATGATCTTCGTAAGACCAAGTATTGTTATAAACACATAAACAAACGACAGCTAATGGTGCGTCATCTGTACTCATTGATAGTATAAATATTAAGGAATCAGGAGCTCTTAGAGACATGACAAATGTGATCCGTCCAAAGAATATCGAACCCCCAACCCCCGTCTCCAAAGTTATCAGTGAAACTAGTTCCCCTTCCTGCGATTTTAGATTTAAAGCACAGCCAGAACGTTTTAGTCAAGGCAGGCTCTTTAACCATGATTAGCACCGAGATGGTCTAAAAAGCAGATTCCCCCGGGGGCTTTGCTGATCTCCGCTCTGTCCAACATACCATAAGCTATGCGGCTTCCTAAAGTTTTACATGCTACAACAAACAAGGGACTCCCCCCAATGAAAGCAGAGTGCCTTGGTTTGGTGCAAGCCAAGACAAATCTTGCTCTCTGGGAGGAATAAATGAGTAAAAAAATACTTGATTTGAGAAAACCCCAACATTTATTTAATATTGTATTCCAAACAAAATTGCGAACATTAATTAAAACGTTTGTCAATATAAGATCCATTCTCTTTCATTTAATCAAAAATTATGAACAAACAAAATAGCGTGGCTTTCAGGCGGACACCCTGTATGATAGCCACCCCCGATTCGAGGGATGTTTTAAACACATAAGTGTACTCCTTTCACCTGTAAGGACTCATAGTCTATAGACTTAAATAAATAAATAAAAAGCTAACATGTTTAATTGAGAATAACTTTATATGCAGGAGACAAATCGACTAATATTTCGATGGCGTCTACGATCTACGAGTATTTATTTCGACTACCACTTACCGCTACAGCCGTCTATTGCAAAACGGCGGAAGCAAAGCTGCACAGCAATACAAATTCATAAAAAGTTAAATTTTGCTTAATAAATGTTTTAAATATTGTTTCTATTCTCAAACTTATTAAGAACTTTTTCTATACAGTTTACCTTTAATATCAGTTCAAGTGATTCGGACTATTGCGATGATGATGAAGAAGAGATACCGAAATGTAAGTTTGACATTCTATATCTGCAATTTATTTTAGTTTGACTCATCTTCTTTGTCTAGTCGATGAGACGATTGATTATACAAAAATAGATTATGAGGCCCGCAGAGTCAAGGCACGTCGAGCTCATGAAGAAATCATATCTGGTCGCTACAGGCAGCCCAATTTGGCACCAAGTAAGTAATAACTTTGTAAACATAAATACACATATGTATGTATGTGTCTACAAACATTTATATTTTTGCTTTTATTCGAAAAGTGGTCGGAGTTCGTATTGTCTATTAAAATTGGCTTGTTGTGTGTGAAAGGTGTTGGATTAACTTTTGGTAGTGCGATCAGTGTCGAAGGTATATGCACTGGGCATTAATCAGTTTTAACTAACTTATTACCAACACGTTAAATGTTCGAGGAAGCTCGATTAATATAATATGAGTGATCGTTATTAGAGAGGAGTTTAGCACCTTGAGTTGTGAGTTAAATGAAATCGAATTTTTTGGTTTGTACATATGTACATCAGGTTCTAGTTCAAGTTTTTCCTTTCTTAAGTTTTTTCTTAAGAAGAATTTTTTACAATGCAAATTTGCTGTGATCAATAATTATTGATTGAAGAAGACAAGAAAAATAATAATCAAATCTTTAGCTGTGGGACAACTAGCTGTTTCGTAGTCGCTAGACTACTGGGATTTGAACTCGGATCATGACGTATCATGATCTGCTACTTTAACCACTCAGCCAATATATTTGTATGTAAGAATTTGCAGTCACACATTTACCTTACCCATGAGAGTATGTATGTTGTTCTATGTATTTGCTCACTCACACTCGGTAAACCCATTCGTATTAAGCGCGGCGTTGCCAGAAGTTTTTTAAAACATAATTTTTTTGCGACAGTGCTTTGAAGAAAATATATACACATATTTTATTTCAACATAATAATAACTTTTACTTTTATAAAAAAAAAAAATAGATTTTTTTTATGAAGCACATTTTCATCAAATTTCTTTTATTTTATGTTCCTTCATTTATAATAATTTTCATTTCTTGGTTTTAGTCCATGACCACAATAAATGCATAGTTACACATACATGTAACCAATTGTGGAACCAATTGTGGAAAAAAATTTCGTTTGAATTGAATTTTTGTTAAAATTTTTCACCAACAATAATCTTAAAATTATCATTCAGTATATTACTTTCAAAATCGTCAAAATAGTTGTAAATCATTAAATCTGGCAGCCGCGATTTCAGTTAATGTTAAATAAAAGGTGACGCATATACACAACAAAAGAGTTTATCGAGAGTGTTCTTTTTACAAATTGATTTTGTGACAAAGTCATCTATGTATCATTAAGAAAACGATTAGAAATGGAAATATAAAATACTCAAAATTTTTCTCTTACTAAGTACTAGTAACAACAGCACTCTTTTTTGTGGTCGTTTATTTTACTCTTAAAAAATACACAAGATACGAAAGTGAATGGATAAATTTTTGATGTATGAAGATTTCGTAAAAGAACGACAGGTATAAATATCACCGCATTAATTTTTCAGAGTGTTTAAAATACTCGCATGTGTAAATGATAGTGTAAACAACCGGTGTACTTATGGTTGCGGTGCACCGGTGCACATCTCTGGTGGTAACAATAAAATTAAGGAAATGCAAAAAATAATGCATTTAAGAGGGAATAAACTTTAATTAAATCCATAATAAACTGTTTCTGCCAATAATACATAATATACTAAAGTTGCTGTAACCATATTTTAAACTCATTTTTCTTTGTGTGCACATACATACTTTCATATATTTGTATATCTATTAATAAATTAAATTTTGTCTTGTTTTGTATTCGTAAAGGACCTCGTTTGAATGCTTTGCGTAATAAGAAACGTGAAAAGTCACGATCTCGTTCCTCATCTTCATCGTCGTCCTCATCGTCATCGTCTACCTCAACGTCTTCAAGGTCGTTTCATAACAATCCTCAGGACAGGTCTCACGTCAGTAGCACTACACGTTCAGACTCTATAGAATCCCGCAATTCAGGTGGCTATGAGAGAGCACGTGCTATACCTGGCGCACGACGCAGTGAAATGGATCTGCAAAGAGATCTTCTAAGAGTGCGCGAGAGTTCGGGAAATGCAGTTGCCTCCATGGCAACCGCAAATGCAGCACCTCATATTGAGGTTCAGCCACCTTCCTATGAACGTGAGCTTAGCAAATCATCTGTAGTTAATGTGACCAATGCCCCATCAAATCATTCCATGCGAGTTCCTGCAGTTAGACGTAAAAATTCAAATAGCAGCACTTTAACCAGCTTGCGCGATGAGGTGGAGTATCAAGTTAGTCCTAGTGTGGAGTCGACAGACTGGCGGAATTTTATACGGTCTGAATCGCAAAATTCGGTGCCTTCATGGGCTTCTTCAATAAGTCTGGACTGCCGTGCTGGCGAAGAGCCCATAAAAGATTTTATGAAACGCTTTACCGACATTATGTTCGCAAACGCCAATGCCATTGATTTGGAATTGAAATCAGAATTTGGTGCCATGACACGTCTGGAAGTTGGACGACAATGGTTTGTGCGCTTTATAGTTGACCAAAAGAATAAAGTCAAAGTAGTCAATGAGCCAACATTCCATGCACTCATACAAAACTTTTCTCTGGTCTTATTTGAATGCAATGAATGCGAACACTTTCCACCAGCTGCCATCATTATGAATTTGTGTTTTATTTTTTATCGCGAAAGTAAGTTCCCCGAAGTATTTTTCCTTAAAGCTTATCCATTGTAATCACTTCTTCTAATTCATCTTTGCAGTTGATGTTCCAGGCTGTGATGCCTATCGTGAATATTTATTCACCTTTTTGCGTGAACAACCCATTTGGCTGGCGGTACGTTTCTGGAATACAGCGTTTTTCGACGCCATCCAGACCGAGAGAGATCATCGTCTTTTGGCCAAGCAAAAGAAACAAGAAAGACGTAAAACAAAACAGAAAGCAAAAACAGAAAATGAGCCTGATCAAAAAGCTCCCAGTATTGAACTTGATAATGATGTAACAAGACCCTTAAATAAAACTGAAATTTCCACCTCCAGCTCTTCCCATCAAAGTCACACCAACAAAGTAAAAAAGGAACGTTCTTCGAAAACAATTAATGAAACAAACCTCGATGTGGACAAAGAAATGGAAAATATTTCATTTCGACTCTTGACGTAAGTTATTCAAATAGCGCAGATACTCTAATTGCTTAAGGGAATTCTGGGGCCAAATTACCGCATACGATATCGAGCAAAATTATCGAAATTTTTCATTTTGGTATCACGGCATACGATATCGAATAAACTGTATTGCAATAATATAAAAAAGGTAAAGGATTTTTTTTTTATATTCCTACTTTTAGGGAACGTATGGTCTTCAATCTATTGCATTTTGTTTAAATTACGATCCAATATGCATCGTTTGCCATAATTTAGATGTATCGTAATGTTATTCGATACGATAGTTAATTCGATATCGTATGCGGTGATTAGACCCCTGTATTCTTCGCTTATTGCGACGTTAATAAAATTCTACAAAGAATATTGTCAAGGGCTTCTTTAAATGATTTTTAGCGTAAATATTAGGCCGCTTTACAGAAATATAATGTGAGATAACGGGGGTCTAAGCACCGCATACGATATGTAGTTAGTTAACGTATCAAATAACATTATGATACGTTTCGCATAAGCAAATTGTGGCCTACGATACGTATCGTATCGCAGCTTTAACAAAATAGATTTTAGTCCATATGTTTCCTAAAAGTAGGAGTACAAACAAAAATTGTTTAACGCTTTTATATTGTTAAGAATTTTTATCACATCTAACACAGTGTGCAGCTGTTGCTTGTTATATATGTACAACACATTTGCACAAACAAGATACAATTAAAATCATAATACACAAACATAGTCGTAAAGCAGCTTTGGGCTGAAGAACAGCTCTCGTGTCATCGTAATTATTTCTTAAGTGCGGTCAGGCTGGTTGTGTTTTTGTTATTCGGTATTATCTGGTTAACGGTTTGCCTCAACTAACTGTATTGGTTTACAGTTTTTTGGAGGTGTTTCGTTGTTAACCACGCTGCCACTTCCTATGTGAAGACATAAGTCGTTGTAGTTAGTTACAGCGACGCTACAAGCGTACTGTTAATACCATCTTGGGCATTATGGTCTTTGTCACCCCGCCCATGCTGTGCATCACATACTCTACAAATTTACTTTACAGCTGTATAGTTACATAAATACATAAACAAATAATACACAAACAAACAAACATACATGATTTAAAGTACGCGAAATTGCAAGTAACTCAACTACAAATAATATTGCTATTATTCTTGCATTCTTGGTATTTCGTTTCGTATTGCTTGTTGTTGTCACATGCTTAATGTTCGCAAGCGTATATGTGAATGTGTATATGCATAAGAACTACATTTGTACATTTGAGTCTGGAATTATGACTCACTAGAAAGATCATGACGATTGTAGCAAAGGATGAAGTCAGTTTAGTTTTTAAACTTTGTGCAAGTTGTAAGTCTGAAAGTAAGCAAGTGTAGTGTTTTATTACACAGTGGTATTAAGTGCAAATAAAGTTGTGAATTATCTAAGTACTGTGTAACTCATTTGCAATTGAAGAATCCGCAAAAGCGTTTTTAGAAGCAAAAACGTAACAATATTTCTATGATACAATTCATTCATGATAGCAAAATAGTAAGTTTCGATTAATTTAGCTCGATATCGCTACTAGTATTTGACAATACAGTTTTCATTACATTAGTTCTATTATTTTTTAAAAACGAATGGAATGGTAACCATATAAGTTTCTTGAGTTTAAAAGTATAGGTCCTAATGCCATGGCAGATTCTTATGGAAAAAATTTTAAATTTAATTTAAATTTAATAAAGAATTTCGAACCTATCACAAGTCGTAACAAACCTTATACGAGTAAACATATAACATATTCATATATATATAGGGTGTTTTTTTAAGCTACTTTAAATTGTAAAAAGTAACACAAAAAATTAAATTTTGATGAAACATTTTTTTTATTTGTTTCAGTATACTCTGACAAATCATCATGAATAGACTCACGCTTGAACAAAGCTACGAAATTATCCAAATTTACTTTGAAAATCAGTCGTCGATTTCCCGTTGTTTTATCACAAAATTGTGTTCAGCGATGAGGCGCATTTTTGGCTTAACGGGTTTGTTAATAAGCAAAATTGCCGCATATGGAGTGAGACCAATCCACAAGAGACCCTACAGACTCCATTACATCCAGAAAAATGCACTGTTTGGTGCGGTTTTCATGCTGGTGGCATCATCGGACCTTATTTCTTCAAAAATGAGGCCGGAGCTCGCATTACGGTCAATGGAGATCGTTACCGCACCATGATCAATGATTTTTTGTTTGAAAATATGGATGACATTGATCCGGAGGAGATGTGGTTTCAACAGGATGGCGCTACGTGCCATACGGCGAACGCAACCATCGACTTACTGAAATCAAAATTTGGCGATAAGTTGATTTCGAGAAATGGACCTGTCAATTGGCCTCCAAGGTCGTGCGATTTGACACCTCTCGATTATTTCCTGTGGGGCTACGTGAAGTCACTGGTTTATGCTGATAAACCAGCAACAATTGACGCCTTGGAGGCCAGCATTGTTCGTGACATACGGCCAGCAGTGCTCGAAAAAGTGGCCCAAAATTGGACGTCCAGAATGCGCTTCGTCAAGAACAGCCGCGGTGCCCATATGCCCGAAATCATTTTCAAATGTTAATGTCACGTATTGATCTTTCGAATAAAAAAAAAATTTTGATTACAATTTAATTTTTTGTGTTATTTTTTACAATTTCAAGTTCTATCGGGCTTAAAAAAACACCCTATATATTGGGCTTTAACCCAAAACGTTACCCTATGCTGCGACCATTGTTGATCTATTGTATTTCCCCTTACACCGTCATAGGTTAAGAGTGTCCAGAAACCGGACCAACTCCTTCAATGGTTATGTTAGAAAGTCCCGTTCATCCATCGTATGGGCTTGTAACAGCTTGTATCTCATGCGTTCTAACGGCCCGTAGTAGGTTACAAAATGCCTTTATTGGAAATGCCTATTCGGCACGCATGCTTAAGGCAGTTATAGGAACCTGTAAGTGCACCTGTCAGTATTCTTAGGTTTTTTTTGCCAGTCTTGGAAAAAGTTCAGCACTCTTTCTAAAGTTTAAACAGTATTTGGACTGTTCAAAATCGTTTGTCTCGTTTCATTTTTTTCCCACGATGGACTCAATCCAAAGGTTTAAATGGGTCCTTCATTGGACCCATTCAATCTTTGAAAAGGATCCTTCATTGGACCCATTAAACCTCTGGACCCATTTAACCTTTTCTCCCGGCACCATTTTTGGCAGAGAAGTCTGCCACTTTATTAAACCAATGTCCCTCATATATCGTGGCGACCAGACTAGAGTAATCTGATTTTGGCTTGCCAGCTCATTTAACCTGTTTTGACATTCCAGTACTAGCTTGGACATAAAAACAGTACAGCTTAGGACTTTGAGGATCGATTGACTATCAGCGAGTATTTTTATCATCACACCTTTGCGTCCTCTTGTGCCGAATACCTCACTTCCACCGCTTCTCTTCTTGTGTACTCGTATAGTTCAGTTTAAAATATTGTAGTATCCGTACTCAAGAGTTCTTACCTTGCGTGCTCTAGGCGTCTTTATTCCCCCTCCAGTGTTGAAAGAATCCCTTTCAACACTGTTTGGTTTCAACAAGATGGGGCAACTTGCCACATAGCCACTTCTGTTATGGCAAATATTTCGCAATAAATTGATTTCAAGAAACTGCACATTCCGCTACCCTCCCAGGTCTCCTGACCTCACTGTATCTGATTTTTTTCTTTTGTGGGGTTATTGCAATCAAAAAGTTAAAAAAAAAAAAAAATCCAACAAATTTGGATGATTTAAAGCAATCCAAATTTACTGCAGTAATGAATAACTTTTTGATAAGATGTCGCACATGTGTCAACGAGGGTGGAGGCCATTTGAATTCAATTATTTGCAAAACTTAATGAATTACTTTAATAGGAATGTATTATTTTTCAAATTAATTTCTAAAAATTATAAATTACATAAACTTTATAAAAAGTTCAGTTTCTTAATGTAGCAAAATTGATCCGCCACCCTGTATTTTGAAAAAGTTAAATAGGACAAAAGCCTTATATTAAAATCCAGTTAGTTTCCGAAGAAGTTGTTGTACGGCAATACTGTTGTTTCGATTGTTATTTGTCTGTCAGTAAGTGCCAAAAAATCGCTGCCTTCTGAAATTTCTTGTCAGTTCAGTTGAAAGTTGGTTGCAAGTGCAAATATGGTGCATGTGTTCGTAAAAAAGTTTGAATGTATTGAGCTTTTCGAACTTGCACCTGCACGTGTAAACACTACGTAAGTCTATCGTGTTGTTTTTGTTTTAAATGTAATTGTGCGAACGAACGAACAGCTTCGTTATCGCGAAATTGGCACTATATGTTTGACGTTTTTCTGTTTTTCACACATTACCCTGCAGAAATTATTGGAGTACATGATCCGTTTTAAATACAAAGGAGTAGTTACAACATAGTCCGATGTAATGCAAAAATGGACCATGATAACTAAAAATACTATATATAGGGTGTTTTTTTAAGCCCGATAGAACTTGAAATTGTAAAAAATAACACAAAAAATTAAATTGTAATCAAAATTTTTTTTTATTCGAAAGATCAATACGTGACATTAACATTTGAAAATGATTTCGGGCATATGGGCACCGCGGCTGTTCTTGACGAAGCGCATTCTGGACGTCCAATTTTGGGCCACTTTTTCGAGCACTGCTGGCCGTATGTCACGAACAACACGAACAATGCTGGCCTCCAAGGCGTCAGTTGTTGCTGGTTTATCAGCATAAACCAGTGACTTCACGTAGCCCCACAGGAAATAATCGAGAGGTGTCAAATCGCACGACCTTGGAGGCCAATTGACAGGTCCATTTCTCGAAATCAACTTATCGCCAAATTTTGATTTCAGTAAGTCGATGGTTGCGTTCGCCGTATGGCACGTAGCGCCATCCTGTTGAAACCACATCTCCTCCGGATCAATGTCATCCATATTTTCAAACAAAAAATCATTGATCATGGTGCGGTAACGATCTCCATTGACCGTAATGCGAGCTCCGGCCTCATTTTTGAAGAAATAAGGTCCGATGATGCCACCAGCATGAAAACCGCACCAAACAGTGCATTTTTCTGGATGTAATGGAGTCTGTAGGGTCTCTTGTGGATTGGTCTCACTCCATATGCGGCAATTTTGCTTATTAACAAACCCGTTAAGCCAAAAATGCGCCTCATCGCTGAACACAATTTTGCGTCTATAAGTTGCGCGAATCGACGACTGATTTTCAAAGTAAATTTGGATAATTTCGTAGCGTTGTTCAAGCGTGAGTCTATTCATGATGATTTGTCAGAGTATACTGAAACAAATAAAAAAATGTTTCATCAAAATTTAATTTTTTGTGTTACTTTTTACAATTTAAAGTTCTATCTAGCTTAAAAAAACACCCTATATATATATACAAAAATACTGTATGTACACAAATACAATACTCGCAACACATTATTAAAAAAATACAACTATAGTAATACTGTTACGCCATGTTTTCTTTAGTGTGTTTTCTGGCAAGCCGAATGATTTTTTTTATTATTATTAATAAATAAATACCTATCACAGGATTTGCTAATTTCATCTTTAACCATGGGTATGTTAAGGTCACGATGAATATTTTTATTATTCACAAACCATGGAACCCTAGTTATTGTTCTTAATATTTTTGACTGGATTCTTGAAAGAACTTTAAGGTTTGAGTTACTAGTAGGTCCCCAAAGTTGAATTTCGTAAGTCCAGGTATATTCTATTAATACAATTGTTATGTTTGCAACTATTTATTTATATCTTTATGTTATGTTTTTGTTTATAATAGTCTTTTAGCAAATGAAGAAAAAAAAGTATACAAAAAATTTTGTGATTATATTTCAGTTGATTTTGTTTTTTTTTTTTTTTTTGCAAAAACAACCCAAAATTGCTCTAAAATTTTTTTACAAAATTGTAGTTTTCAAAGTAGTCTCTTGTGGTATTCCATGGAGTATTTACATCAGAGTAATTTAAAAATAGTTTCCAAACTAGTTTTCTGTGGAAATCCATGGAGTAGTGGCATGAAGTAATTTCAAGACTAACCCTGTGTTAATAATTTGTGGAATAGTTACTTGCACTAGTTTTTGGATTAGTTTGATGTAATGTTTTTTTGGGTTACATGGTCCTCTCCTAGGACATTGTAATGTAAAATGGAGTATGTTTTTCGCATATATTTGGATTACTTTTGGACTAGTCCTGGTCTCTTGTAGAGTACTTTTTACACGCATGTAAGGAGTAGTCTCGATTTGTGCAGGGTAAGTGTTTGTTTTTCCTTTGTTTATAATTTTTGAGAGCTAATTGAGGTAAAATGGCGATAATTTATTATCAAATTTGGAGATAGTTATTTTCGTTCGTTGACTACAAGATATAAAATAAACCAAGATGGTTCACTCTCAACACTTTGTATGGCAAATGGTGTTGGTTCAATTAAGATTGGGCCGCGAAGGGCGTATATGAGAGCGAACCTCGAATTACAGACTTTGTGCGAACATGCTATTAGCTATGAAATATTTTTGTAACAGGTGTCTTTACCTTAAAAACACTTGTTGCACTGCCAGACGTTTTGTTTCATCTGGCTGCGATTATACTTGAATTCCTGCCTTATTACTTCTTTACATTCTTGAATTTCAGATCGTTTACCTGCAACATTCATGCCTTGGGAGCTACGCAGGATATGTGCTTAGAGTTTTTCAAAAAACAGCAGTCGGCAATTGCGCTGCCTAAGGAAAAGTCCAAACTCATACGCGACAACATCCATCGTATTTACTATGAGACCGAAATGTGGGGCTTCAAGCAGTCTTGAAGACCCTGAAATGCATTACTAAATACCAAAGTGTTAAATCTAAATGTTCGAATAACGTTTTCTTAATTTTAATTTCTTTAAATAGGAAAAATAATAACAACAAATAATAATTAAACTATTTAAGTTATGAACGAAAATTTTTAACTTAAACACAAAAACTGTAGTCTCAACAAATTTTAAAAAAGAACAAAACTGAAAAAGAAACTAGTTAAATAAATTGTTATATAATTAAAATTTATTAATTGTTCTAAAATGTGATAAATTGATTTGTGATTTAAATTGTAAAATAATACGACATATTGAAAAGTAATAAATTACAAAGCCATATAGTTCCACACGAGACAGTATGTCTCGTATGCCTGTGCATATGTATGTAGTTGAAAATATGGCATTTGAACAATAAACTCTTGATATTTCCTTATAATCCTTTCTAATTGAAACACTTCACTTGTTAGATGACTAAAACGAAAAAAAAAAAAAAAAAATTACAAAACAAACTTGCAATTTATCTGTTATAGTTAAAAATAAATAATATTATATAAAACCAAAACATTCGATATGAAATCTAAATCAATTTCTTCTTTCAAAATGCCTCATACAACAATCCGTCAAAACTTTAATTAAACTAAAATCAAATATAAATCTAGTTAACTGTCATTATTTTGTAACAATTTTAAAGCTGTAAAAATACATATTTACAACAAAACAAAACAAAACAAATTTTATAACTAAAGAACAACAATAAAACGAAATCAAATCTCTCATTTCAAAACTATAAACATTTATCATGCATTTACAATACGAGTAGAGTGCGTTCGAAAAAAATAAAACAAATATGTCTGTCTGCCCCTAGGACTAAAGATAATGTAAAAACAATTCCGAAAAATATTCATTTTTTTTTTGCCATGCCTAAAATACCGCCCTTTTAGCATTTTGTTCACCGTATCGCCATATATACACAGTCCGATCATAACATTTTTTATACCGTTGTTCATGGCTCTGTAAGGGCTACATTTTTGTCTTCAATAGTTTTCACTACCCCATCAAATTTTAGTGTACACACGGTTGTCAGATCTTACAATATTGTAAGATCTGGCAATTGTAAGATCTGGCAACATGCTGACAATGTAGTGACAATGAAAAATTGTCCCGCAGAAGTAAATTGTGTGTTCAGACGATCGTAAGAAAATCTTACAATTTCATTGTCAGACTATGGTCTGACAAATAATTCATATGACAACAAAAATTGTCAGATTGTTGGATGAAAAAAAAAAAAAAAAAGAAAATGCCAGACATGTTGTTAGGCATTGCCACTTATGTACATCAACAACCATCTGTTTGGCAGTGTTGCCCATCAAACTTTTTTCTGACAATGATGCCATTGTCAGGTGGATTAATTTTATAAATCTGACAATTAAAACTGAACTTACAATATCAGCCAATTATCTGGCAATGCCGACAAAGAGTGTTCTCACGATTATTAGATGCCTGACAACATTGTCGTCTTACAATTGATTGACAATGGTTTTTCTGACAACGTTGTAAGTTAAAAGTATGAAATCAAAGTGCACCGGAATAGGTAGCAGTATGTGTACACGCGTTTTTTTTTGTGTTTTTTGTTTTGTTTCGTCTTTCACCGTTGTCCGCGTTTTCTTTGTATGCACAATATTAATTTCTTCTGAATGTACTTCATTACCTTGTAGCGTGGAAGGTGTTGGACTAAATGTTGCTAATCTGAGCAGTGTCGAAGGTATATACACTGGGCACTGATCAGTTTTAAATAATTTAACTCCAACATTTTAAATGCTGCAATAGAGTTTGTTTTAGTCTTTCGTGTTATTATTGTTAACACTCCACGAACACTACTCCCTCTTTCCTACCTCATCATAACCTATTTTCCTAGTTCCAGTACAATGCACTGCATATGTAGGGGTCATCCCCTGAGTACTGGTCCAAGATAAAAAAAAAGTTGGCAGTTCACACAATTGTAATACATTTTCTGACAATTTTACTGGCAATATTGTAAGAACTGACAACCGTGTGTACGCTTAACTTTCAGAAACTCATTTCGTACTCACCCTAAAGCTAAATACTGTGCATGTCATTTCGTGCGAAATGCTGTCAAAACTCTAATCTAAGAAAACTTGTGTGAAATAACGTTGCTGAAGTGATACTCTGTTCAATTTGTGAAAAACTTATGAAATGTTTCTGGCATTTTTATGTTGTAATTGTGAAATAATATGAGTGGCATTTGTATAGCTGATCAATTTTTTGTTTGCCAAAAATTCTTCTTATTCAATTGTAAATTTCTAAAATGGAAAAGAACTTAAATTTAATAACAACTGAAAAAGAAAAACACTAAACTGGAAACGATTTCCTTTTTTCACGGAACAAAATTGTTTTTATTGCAAACAATTAAATATGTTATTTACATTTGAAAAATTCTTTCATTATACCCTTGTATAATACCCGAGGTAGTCAACTTTGACACCCTGTAGGTCACCATGTGATATAACAAAAAAGTTCAAACTTCATTATTCTTAAAGCCTATTTCCTCCTCTATGATTCCTTCATACATTGTTTTATGATCAGATGGCTTATTACAAAGATAAAGATTTATTAACCTTTATTTTTTTTTTGATTTGGCCCCACTGTGCGTTGGCATTCTGTTTTGTAGTGTAATCAAATGACTGAAACAGTTCACTGGGAACTTGTAACAAATAATAAAATTAATTAACACTTTAATGCATCATTTTGTAGTCACTCACATTTAGCTGAATAAATCACCGGAAAAACAAACTTAAATTTTCTAATTAAATAAATAAATTAGAATAAAGAAATTAGTATAATAGATTTAATAAAATGAAAGGTTTCTTTCCTAAAAGTATTACAACCACAACAACAACAAATAAAAACCTGAAAAATAAAATATTTGAATTCGAAAAACTAAATTGCACTGTTAATTTTAAAACTTCATCTCATTGTAGTCGAGAAACAGCAACATTTTCAAATCGAAACTTTATTCCAATACAGACCTAATAATTGAGTGGTGAATTAAATGTAAATCAAAATTCACATTTTAAATATTTTATTTAATAAATTGTAATCATTATTTTCTTAAGGTTTTTATTAAAATTAATAAAAAGTTTAATTAAATAATTTTATTAAATTTAAGTTGTGTACAGTTTTTAAATATTTTTGGATCCATTCGGTAACTGATTTTTGCCAGGTAATGTTTGTATTTGTTTCATTTTATACATATTTAATATTTAATGAATTTGTTTGTATTTTTATTTTCATAACTAAGGAAACGATCAGGCGCAATACTGTAAAACTAGAACGCAGACATATAATTTTATTCTGATAATTCTTAAGTATCTTAAACAAAACAATTTTTTTTTTTTTAATATTTTTTATAACAAAAAATTCTCTCATAAATTTCAAAACTACTAGTTTTTTTGCTTAAAATTTAATATATTGACATAAAGTAAACAAATTTTCGCAGCATCGAATTGACTGCCACACTTTCAAGGAGAAGTGCAGTTGATTAAAAAATAAACAATAATAATAATAATAAAAAATTTAATACAATTGTAGATAAATTGTGCTGTTCGTAGAACACAGACGGGCACTCATGTAAAAAATTTTATATAAATATTTTTTTTTATATAACACACAAAAACAGCGAAGTTTTTTTGCTTGTCTGCAGTAACACCCAGGGTCTGAGGCAGGAATCGAACCTGCGACCTCGAGCCTGTTGGTCGCGTACTCTCACCAAATCAGCCATTCGAGGCACCAAGTCACTTGCAAGTCACTCAAAAAATTGAGTAACTTTTATACAAAATTTCTAGACGAGTTGCTCGTTTGTGTTCTATCAACAGCAGGAAAATTAAAAAAAAAAAAAAAAAAAATGGAACAAAATTGACAGAGAAACAAATTCACAAAAACTCATTCCTTGATAATTTTAAAACTTTTAATACAGCAAAAAAAAAAAAAACATATTTTAAATGATTTTTTTTGTTGTTCATTTTGTTGTTTAAATTTTTACATGTTTATGTACATTTTATACTATAATGTTTTACATTCAAAATAACAAAATAAAATTAAATTCATTAATGAACATTGAATAACACTTCATAAACATTCTCTTTTAAGTGCAACGATTTAAAAAAAAATTAAAAAATAAAACATTTTATACATACATACATATATGTAAGCATATACATATATATTTAATTATAGAATAAGAAGAAAAATAGGCAATCACATACATTTCTTAGAGCTCTTTTACATTTGGCAATTTACTTGCGCAAGTTTATTTTTGAACTTTATTTCTCTTCCTTTAAACTTGCTTTTATGTTCACATACTGTAATTTAGTTGCGCAAGTTTCAAGTTATTTTATTTACATTTTCTTAATATTTTGAACGGCTTGAAAAATAAACGCAAGAAAATATCGAAAACAGGGATATGCAAACAAACCGAATAGCTGAGTATAAGCCATCAGTGTTGTCTACTTTGAAATTTTAAAACGCACCATAATGGTAGAAAGAACGCGTTGTTTCAGCAAAAAGGCACCAAGTACAGAATTTTTATTTTTAAATCTCATTTTGTTTACAAATTATAATAGATTTTGTATATAAATTATAATAGAAGTCGATCAAACTAGGCTTGACAACACCCCTTTTTGTTAAACCATCAAACTCTTTCTATAGCCGAAATTCGGGTTTGTCAAACTTGGCCTAGTAATTCTATTGTTAGAATAATTATAGCGATATTTGATCGAATTTGCTATTCAGTAATATTTTTAACAATATGCGCTGTCGATCAAAATCAGCTTTTGTCAACTTAAAAATTTTAAAACGCACCAAAATGGTTGAAAAACGCACCAAATATATAATTTTTGTTTCTAAACCTCATTTTGTACAAAAATTATAATATTTTTGTATTAATATAAGAACAATGAAATACACGTTTAAGCTTTAAGGAGACAATCAAACTAGGCTTGATAGCACCGTGTTTTGTTATACCATCAAACTCCTTTAATAACCAATATTCGTGTTTGTCAAACTTGGCTTATTTATTCTCTTGTTAAAATAATTATACCGATATTTTATCGAATTTGCTATTCAGTAATATTTCTAACGATATGCGCTGTCGATCAAAATCAGCTTATGTCAACTTAAAAATTTTAAAACGCACCAAAATGATTGAAAAACGCACCAAATATATAATTTTTATTTCTAAACCTCATTTTGTACAAAAATTATAATATTTTTGTATTAATATAATAACAATGAAATACACGTTTAAGCTTTAAGGAGACAATCAAACTAGGCTTGATAGCACCGTGTTTTGTTATACCATCAAACTCCTTCAATAGCCAATATTCGTGTTTGTCAAACCTGGCCTCTCGTTAAAATAATTGTACCGATATTTTATCGAATTTGCTATTCAGTAATATTTTTAACGATATTCGGCGTTGTTCAAAATCAGCTATTGTCAACTTTGAAATTTCAAAACGCACCATAATGATAGAAAAAGCGCGTTAATTCAGCAAAAAGGCACCAAGTATAGAATTTTTATTTCTAAACCTCATTTTGTATAAAAATTATAATATTTTTGTATTAAAAGCATAACTATGAAAAACTCGTTTAAGCGGCTAGTAGATGATGAAACTAGGCTTGACAGCACCGCCTTTTGTTACATCATCAAACTTCTCTCCTAGCAAAATTTCGTGTTTGTCAAATTTGGCCTAGTAATTCTCTTGTTAAAATAATTATACCGATAGTTTTATTATCATATTTTTAACGATATGCTGTCGATCAAAATCAGTTATTCTCAACTTTGAAATTTCAAAACGGACCAAAGTGGTAGAAAAAACGCGTTATTTCTATAAAAATGCACCATATATATAATTTTTATTTCTAAGCCTCAAATTTACTTATGTAAAAAGTAGAATATTTTTGTATTAAAAGCATAACAATGAAACATCCGTTTAGACGGCTAGTAGACGGTCGAACTAAACTTGACAGCACCTCCTTTTGTTACAAAATTAAACTCCTTCAATAACCAAAATTCGTGTTTGTCAAACTTGGCCTAGTAATCCTCTTGTTAAAATAATTATACCGATATTTTATCGAATTTGCTATTCAGTAATATTTTTAACAATATGTGCTGTCGATCAAAATCAGCTTTTGTCAACTTTAAAATTTCAAAACGTACCATAATGGTAGAAAAAACGCACTAAATATATATATACTTTTTATTTCGAAACCTCATTTTGTACAAAAATTATAATATTTTTGTATTAAAGTAATAACAAGGAAATACATGTTTAAGCGTTAGGCTTAATAGCACCGTTTTTTGTTATACCATCAATCACCTTCAATAGCCAAAATCCGTGTTTGTCAAACTTGGCTTATTAATCCTCTTGTCAAAATAGTTATACCGATATTTTATCGAATTTGCTATTCAGTAATATTTTTAACGATCTAAATCAGCTTTTACTTTTACAAGGCTTCATCATATACGCAAAAACACTCTGAAATTTCGTATGCAATTCAACAATATTGTATGCAATTCAACAATATCGTATGCAATTTAACAATAAATAAAATAAACAAAATACAAGTCTTTCTTACGAATGATCAAACTTGTTTATGGTCTATGCACTGTTCGTCTCTTACATTGCTTAGGCCAAACAGACGTTCGTTTCGAACATGTTGTATGAGTTAATGAGCATAAGAGCGTTTGGACACGATGAATTTACTGCAAACCCTTGTCTTGCTTGTGCGACCTTGTTCATAAAATGCTATTGCTCATTCTGTTCATAATCAGAATTTGATGTATGCAGCAGAATGAATATGATTTTATATCACCATTGAATTTATTTTATTTATTTATGCTTTAAAATGTACAAAAATAGGTGTGCTCAATAAAATCAAGAAAAACCATAATATTGAAGTTCTCTAGTATATATTGTGAAAAATATGAAAATATTGTGGGCGTCTCGAGAAATAAATTTAAATAATGTAAAATTTTCATGGTAATAATAGTTTTTAATTACTTTACTAAGTACATAAATTATGGCAATCATACTTGTATAATAGTGTGGCCTACATTGTCACTTTGAAGCGATTCTGTAAAGTTGGCCAGACTTTTAAAACTTTTTCTTGTCAATGAATCGTACGATCGTGTAGTTTGGTTTAACAAGACCTTAAATCTGTATTGAAGCTGGTTGAAAACTCATGCAGTTTCCTTCACCGAATCTGCCAACAGGTTGTCGTTTCGTGCCAGAACAATTATTCTCGTGTGTGAAAGACTATGGAGAAAAAATCATTTGTGTTGTGTTTGCCGCAGAAAAATATATGTAGATATCGCACCCTAAATACAAGAGGGTGACAACTCAAAATACTAAAATTTTCAGAAGACAAAAAACTGTGTATGTAAAAATGATTGTAATGTTTAAAGAAAATACTATTCCATTATGAAAAATTCAATTTTGAAGCAGGTTCTGCTATAATTTTTTTTCATTTTTATATTATCAAAAATTGACTTTTATGGAGAAAGTCAGTTTTGGAAAATTTTGCGTTGTGACCCTTTTATATTTAGGGTGCGATAAAATATATTTATGTCAAAACTTAAGGGATGATTGACGCTTGTAGCTGTACGTCTCTTTTAAGCCGACACTCACACATACATATGTACTAATTGACAATATTATTTGGTTCTTTCCAGGTTGCGTAAAAAGTTTAAAAAAATCTTTTATTTTCATATCAATTTTCAAATTTCAAAGTTTGCCTCTGATCAGCTGTATCTGCGTTGCCATTTTTCTTCTTATAACTACTTTATTAAACTGTGCGTTCAATTTATTTTATATTTATAGAATTTTTTGTTTTTTTTGTTTTGGCCATAATTAATAAAACGAACCTTCGATGTGGTTCTTTGGACTCTGCAATTTAAATTTAGTTCTAAGAAAAAAAAATTTGAAAAATTTAATTAAAAACTACAGATCGAATAAAATTATGGAATTAATGATATTATCATGGTACAATATTATACTAGGTAAAAGCGAAGCTACAACAAACCAACAATAAAAACAACTATGAGAGCTTTTTATTGCTGCTTTGTGCAGTGAACTGTCAAATAGGAGCAAAAAAATAAATAACAAAACTAACGTATATTTTATTTTGTATTTCTATTATATAAACAATTTTTCTCTCTTTTGTAAGCAACAATACAAAAATGTGTGCTCTCTCTTATGTAAACACTAATACAAAAGTGTGTGCGTGAGTATATTCTCTCTTTTGTAAACAATAATACAAAAGTGTTTGCGTTTGTTAACAAAATAAAAACAACTTTTGGCAGTTCTCACTATAAAAAAAAAATAAATAAAAGTCAGCTGGCGCTTCGCCACTACTTAGTATATTGATGTACCCTGGAAATTGTCTATTTGTGAGTGAGCGAGTGGGAGAGGATTTAACGAAGAGATGATGTTAATGCTCTTTTGCTTTTGTTTTTGTTATCTGTGTTATTTTATTTTATGAAAAAGGCCATCGTAGCAGAGGAATAATATTCCATATCCATAAGCTGGTGTTTAATTGTAGTTTTCCTAATCGATGAAGATTTGGAAGGTGACGGAGCCCATGCGATCGCGTATGCTGCCGCTGTAAATAATGTTTTTCGCCCAAGCACGACATTCGATATTAATCATTTTGTTCATTGGCAAACCCTCAAATTGCACTGCAATTAAAGGACTCAAGTAGCCGGGCTGGTTGAGATAGGGATAATAGTAGCTGGGGAAACCTTGAGCTGGATAATATTTAACTTCACCCAGGGTTTCTCTGTCTTCCGCATTAGTGCCATTGCATGAAACCCAGACTTGTTGACGCTGCATAAAATAAAAGCAATCGATAAGTGAAATTCAGTTTTGAAAACAAATAAAATTATTTGAGAAAAAATTAAATATTTTTTTAAGATAATTTAGTTTTTTATTTGCTATATTAGCTTCTAACGTTGATACCAATACAAAATTACAAATAGCTTGTTTTCTACGTTTCCGAGCTATCTATATGTCGACATTTCATAGGAGCTACCCTAATCATCATCAGACTTTGAAAGTTTTTGAAAGATATTCTCAAACATTCAACTTTATATCTCAAAAATCTAAATAAATTGCTGAGAATATTGTGAATGTTGGGTACCGACTAGCGGTACTGCTTGTTCATAAGAAGTAAAACAATTATTCTAGTCACTTTGGTAGTTTTAGTCACCTTAGCACGTAAGCGAGTAGCAGTATCAATCCGTATAAGCAACACTGAACAAACTCACAAGCAACCACAAGAAGATAAAATTTTACAAATTTGTGTCGTTGAGTGTAACCGTGCATTTGTTTAATAATAAACAATTTGCAATTATAAAGGGTACTTTTTATAGAGGTATAAAACTTTGAAATGGTATAAAACAAAAATGAATTTTTTTAATTTGACAAGAAATTTATTTTATTCGAAAGGTAAGTCTAATCTAGAGATCCAATTGTCGATGACTTAGTCGAGCATTTGTGGCCGTATAACAGCAATAGCGCGGGTTATGTTGCACTCCCAGTGGCCAACCGTTTTATGTCAAAGTTGAATCGCATGATACTGGAAGCCAATTCGCTGGTGCGAAACGTGAAATGTTTCATTCAAAAAATCAATTTCGGCATGAATTACTCTACATGGGCGGAAAAGTTCCAAACCTAACCCATAGATGGAGCTAGTTTTATTGCAGTCACCTTTTTTCAGTTAATACTAACCTCCAAAAGACTGCTGTTAACATTTCATGATTAATTTGTGATTTTTATTCATTAATTTGTGGATCAAAAACAATTTCGTGTCTTAATTTTACACTGATGGGGAAAAATACCGTTCACGCGAAGCAATGGCTAGAAAAGTGTTATGGGGACTGCTTATTGATGGGGAAAAATACCGTTCACGCGAGGCAATGGCTAGAAAAGTATTATGGGGACTTCGCTCCATCAGAAACAACAATAAAACGTTGGATTCCTTACTTCAAACGTGGTCGTAGAGACACCGATGATGCAGAACGCAGTGGACCTCCACAAAATCGTTTTGAATAATCGAAAAGTGAAGTTGCGTGCATTAGCTGATATCGTAAAGATCTCAAAAAAATGTATTGGCTTTATAATACATGAGCATTTGCATATGAGAAAGCTCTGTTCAAAGTGGGTGCCGCGTTTTGCGCATTGTTGACCAAAACCAAAAACGTGTTGATGATTCTGAGCAGTGTTTGGCCATATTTAAACGTAACCAACCGGAATTTTTGCGTCGATATGTGATAATGGATGAAACATGGATCCATCACTTAACTCGTCATCTGAGTGGAGAGCAACTGGTAAACCTCGTCCAAGGTGCTCGAAAGCACAACATTTGAAATTATAAAAAATTTCTGTTATTCGAGTAAAACCGTGCATGTATTTAGTATATGTGCAACAAGGAAATAGTTTAATATGAAATATGCTGGGAAAGCCCAGCCCAGCTTTCATAAATTTAACTTAAATAATGCTGAAGTCTTTAACCAACAAATAATTTATTTTTGCGATTTAAGTATTCTATTACCTTGAAGGGACTAACTTTGTTGATATGCTCCCTCAATTCTTGTGGCATATCGACGGGCAAGTCCACAGGATCATCATAATATTCAGGCACCCAGTTATAAATTTTGTTTAATTTTAAGAACACACATGGTCGGCTATTATTGTAACCGTAGGCATTTTGTGGAGTGCATTTACCAAATTGGTTAATATCAACGCTACAAACATCGTCTTCGTTGTGAGTTTCATTGAAAGAGCATATTTTACCAATATGGCTGCTTTGGTTGTAGTCTTGAAAATAAATTGAAAACGATTTTAAATACTTTCATTCCAATCATTATATTCCTAAATACTCACTTTCCATATACTGGTCCAAGAGTTCAATCCAATATTTTCTCTCCTTATACTTTTTAGAATCGAATTGTATAACAGAGCCACGCTCTGTCTCTTCACTGATGGGGCGAAATCCCAATCCGGGATTTGTACCAATTAAGGAATTTTCAAGTTGCCATTTTGGTTCCTTTAAATCGTACGAAGACTTCAAGCCCTGCATACATATTGTAAATAAACCAGCCAGGACAATATAGAAGATGGCATAAAACAGCAGCAGTTGACCTGTTAAATGAAAAAATTTACATTAATTACACGTTTAATACATACGAGCACATGCAAATACTTAAATATCTACAATAATATTATGAAAAGGAATATGAATTGCTCAACAAAGTAATTTCTTAATAAGTCTATTGTTTCATGCGCTGCATGGCTCATAGCGCTACCTTCCTATATCAGTGCTCATAAAATGCGAAAATCTGGACTCTGCTGAGAATGGCAACGAATCGAGTCGCCACAATCTTCTTGTACGCTTACAGCCCCCCCGGGGGCACAGGTTTTGCCTTGGCGTATTCCTAACTTGGGCAATCTGTTTTTCGGGTATAGAGGGGAAGGGGTCCTTCGTTTGTTGTAGCCAATAAATCTCTAGGAAGCCACAAGACTTATTTTGTGTTGGCTTCCGAAACCCTTACCAAGGGTATAAATTGGCAGAACGGGGATCAGCATGGCCCCCGGGTAGTTCTGCTTGCGGTTCGGCCCTTGCTGATCATGGTTGAGGTGCCTACCTTGGCTGAAACGTTCTGGCTGTGGTTGAATCCTATAATGCAAGAAGGAGGTGTTAGTATCCTTGATAAGTGCTTGGCGTGGCTTTTTTCGGGGACTAACAATCTCCTGAGAGTCTGTTGCCAATACAACAGATACCTGTACTGTACGGAACCAGTGGTGATGGTTGACGGGTGCGTTGGTTTAAGGGCTGATGCTCTTAGTGGGCTTCGGTCTGCCAACTCTTAAAGCCTTGTCCTCCATTGATTGCTCGGAAATTGCATACAGGAGGGATTAGAAAGCCCGAACTCCTCAACAAGAAGTTGCTCATATGACCGCAAACATATGGCAAGAATTGCTATCTGTGTGAGCCTAGTCAGCCACACGGGGGCGCTGGTGAATCGTGAATAAATGACTCCGTTAAAATGGTCCACCATCAGATTAGGCCGTAAAGGCAGGTGCTGATGTAAATCATTTTCACAGTTGTACGCTCGCAGCTACTATATTACCATCACTACGTGGTGGATGTGATCAAATTTTCGGCTGGTATTATCAATAGTGGTTCAGTAGGCCGATTAAATGGACAGTAAGTTCGTCGTCTCGTATCGATTCGCCAAGGTCTTCTTGTATGGTTGCCGCTACTTCTGCTATATTATTATATCACTACGTGCTGGATATTCAACATTCGATCGGTTGGACGACAGACCGAATACCATCAACTAATGTAATAACTGGTATTCAAATTTTCGGATGGTATTGGCAATAATGGTTCAGTAGGTGGATTAAATGGACCGTAAATTCGTCATATTGTATGAAAACATTTCTTATAGAACGCTGCTTTTCGTAATACAGCTAAATAATTTGGATATGTTGATACAGTGTGAGTCTTTCCATAATGGCTTCCCAAACAATACTGAACTAAATTATCAAAGTTTGCGTAATCTATCAAAAACAAGCTTATTGAAAATCAAATCTCACGATGGATCATTCGATAGTACTAAATTTTTACAAGATTTTTGTTGTAACTGAGAGCTTAATTCGAACTGTGAAACAACAACAAATTGAACGTCAATACTTTGTGTGACATTGAAGGGGATGAAGTGGGGGCGGGGGGATATAATAAAATAAAATTTATTTACTGCATTGCTGGAAAGATTTGATCGGTGTCGTTAATATTATTTTACAAAAATTACAAGTTAACACGTTCCGCGCGCACACAAAGTGAGCAACTCGAGCAAATTTATTATTTTAGCAAATAAGGAAATTACTGCTTTTTAGTTTTTTATTCATGACAGCGAATATTTGCTGTCTACGTGATTGTATGTATGTATATATGTATGTTCACGTGTATGCCTTTTGGTGGCAAAACAAAGTTTAATAATAAAATAACAATTAATAATATGTGCATATACTTACACACATCCATGTATAGTATTAGAATATATAATAAAAATAAAGTTGACTTGGAGAAGCTCTACTTTTAACATTTTTTTATTCAAAACTTTTAGTTAATTCTTGCAGTCGATTTCAATTTCGAGATTTACTCGAAATTGCAATTTTTCACTTTTGGCCTTCTGTTACTCGTTATCGAGTAAATTGTATCGAAATTTCTAATGGTGGTAGTCGACAGCGAGCTTACGCTAGAGAATAACCGTGCGAGCTTAATTCGAACTAGTTCGTACGACAACAAGAGAGATAAACTTTTGATACGTTTTTTCAATTCAATAAATTTTATTAATTATTTATATAGTGCAAATATAGCAAAAAGTAAAAAAAAAGTATAAAAATTAGATGCTTGCCCTGACGGAGGTTGCGTTCTGCTGTGGCGGACCTGACGGGTCATTGCCACATAGGAATGCAGGCGAGGAGGTTAAATCGTTCATTTAATAACTTCTGTAGAAGTTGTAGAGACGAGGAGGAGGTAGAGAGCGTTGATCACTTCCTCTGTCAGTGTCCAGCTTTTTCTTATATAAGGGCATTGTATCTAGGCAGACGGAGGTAACAGAATGCGATGCAAGTTTATTGGACTCCTTTATCCGATCCTAGGGTTGGTTATAAGCCAGTGATATATAAATCTATTGAGATACATATCACATCCAGGCAACACAATGGATCCACAATTTACTGCTGGGATTAGGTCTGAGCACAGAATTTTGTTAGGTGTTCTAGCAAATGCATGTCAAGGAAAGGTAACAACTAATAGACTTTGGAAAGTCTTGACCAACAAACGAAATACCTCTGGTCCACCTCTTAAAGAAGGTTGAACTTTTTCGTGTACAAATTTCTTTTCTTTGTTTATCAGATAAGGTCGGCGAGGCAGGCGCTGATGTAAATCAATTTCCCCAATTTTGCGGTATTAAACAAAGTACAGTATAAAAAGTTCCTTTGAAAGAAATGTATATCAGTACTGATAGTTGGGATGGACCAACACTACGGAGTAAATTATGCACGATACACCAGCACCCCATTACAATACAGTACAATGCACTGCATATGTATGTAGATAAAAAAAGAAGTTATATGGACAAACCCCTTGCTGAAGAGTTCGGACCTTCTAATCCATACTGTTATTAATTTCCCAGCAGTCAATGCAAGACAAGGCTTAATGAGTTGGCACGCCGAAGCTTATTAAGAGCATCAGCCCTCAACCAACACATCCGTCTAACCATCACTACTGTTTCCTTACTTTACAAGTTTCTGTTGCAAGACAACAGCACGTCGCATTTATTTAATTCGCCAGCCCACAATTTTAGGTTTAAACCAAGGTCAAGGTAACTACGTGGACTGAAAAGTCCCGGGCGTAACACATAGATGGCGAGAGTTTTATTGCAGTCAACTTTTTTCAGTTAATACTAACCTTAAAAAGACAGCTGTTATTCATGATATTCTATTCATTAGTTTGTGAGTTATTGTGCTAAGAGTGGCGCTACTTTTGTTATTTTCAAAATAATGGATCAAAAACAATTTCGTATTTTAATTTCACACCGCTTCTTGATGGGGAAAAAATACCGTTCAGGCGAAGCAATGCCTGGAAAAGTATTATGAGTTCTCTGCTCCATCAGATACAACGATAAAACGTTGGTTTGCTGACTTCAAACGTGAGCGTAGAGACACCGATGATGCAGATCGCAGTGGACATCCAAATGACGCGGTAACACCAGAATACATAAAAAAAAAAACACAAAATAGTTTTGAGTGATCGAAAAGTGAAGTTGCGTGAGTTAGATATCAAAAGATCGTGTTGGCTTTATATTGCATAAGCATTTGACTATGAGAAAACTCTGTTCAGAGTGGGTGCCGCGTTTGCGCATTGTTGACCAAAAACGAGAACGAGTTGATGATTCTGAGCAGTGTTTGGCCATGTTTAGACGTAACAAACCGGAATTTTTGCATCGAGATGTGACAAAGGATGAAACATGGGTCCATCTCTTCACTCCGGAACCAAAACGATCGTCATATGAGTTGACAAAAGCTGGCGAACCTCGTCCAAAGCGCCCGAAAGCCCAACAATCGGCTAAAAAGGTTATGGCCTCGGTATATTGGGATGTGCGTAGTGTAATATTCATCGACTATCTTGAGAAAGGTAATAACATTAAAAGTGAATATTATATAGAGTTGTTGGAGCGTTTGAAGGCCGAAATTGTAAAAAAAACGACCGCATATTGGAAAGAAAAAATTTTGTTTCATCAAGACAACGCAAGTGTCTTGTGTCACAAGTCAATCAAAAAAATGACAAAATTACATGAATTGAATTTCGAATTGCTCCCATATCCACTGTATTTACCAGATTTGGCGTCCAGCGACTACTGGCTGTTCGCAGACTTGAAAAAATATACGCGGGTAAAAAATTTCTCACGAATGAAGAGGTTATCGCTGAAACTGAGGCCTTTTATGAGGCCAAAGATAAATCGTTCGACAAAAGTGTGGAATGATTGTGTTGCTCTTCATGGAGATTACGTTGATGAATAAAGCTAATTTTGAACAAAAAAACTTTGTTTTATTTGTTAGGTCCGGGACTTTTCAGCCCATGTGTAACTATATACATATCGCTCTTTTATTGCAACATAGTCATATCTCAAAAAAAACTCGTTTCGAGAAAAACGCATTTAAAGTTTTTTGTTTCCATACAAGTCTTAGCAAATTTTTTGAGAAAATATCTCCTAAAGGAAACAGTTTAAAAGCAATTTGAATACATTTTTGGCACAATATAAAAGGTAATACTGTTAACAACTCTGCATTGTTAACTCGAAAAGCTGATTTTTTGAGATATGACTATGTTGCAATAAAGGAGCGATATATTTTTTTAGTTTTTACTGATTTTTCTCATGATAGTTACAACCAATATTATCACCCTGTTTCGACTTGTAGTTGAGTTCTGGGACACCTTGTATAAAGAGTCATTATAGAACTTTTAACAAAAGTTCAAAAATATTGATGCTAGATTTAAAGAAATGTTTTGTTGAATCAGTAAAAAATATTTATTAAAAAAAATATCTTTCAGACAATACTTTTACTATATTTTTTTTTTTGTGTACTTGATAAAGAACTAAAAAATAATAATTATGTTGTTTATTTTGCTTTAATCTTATTGGCTTTGAAACTTATAAATTAAAAAAAAAAAATTATCTTACATGTAAAAGCCATAAAAGATTGATAGTAGAGTACTTACTGGTCATGTGCGTATGTATATACATATATACGAGTATGTCTGTATGTAAATCTCTCTAAATCTTTTGCGGTTGAAATTCTACATAAACAACTAAAAATATAACTAATATAAAATTGTATTGAATTCCAATGCCAAGGTTGCCATTTACAGTATAAATAAAATAACATTTATAACTTCAAATAAATTTGTAAATACATATATAAATACTTCTATTATCTCGTTTATACAGGGTGTCTGCCGCAAAGGTATGATATTTTGTTTGTTTATAGTTTTTGCTTAAAGGAAAGAAAATTGATGTTATACTGATATATGTTTTATTTAATGTTCATATTTATGTATGGAATACAATATCTGATAAATGTCCGCCTCTGCTAGTCTTACACCCAATTTTCACGATGATTTTTTCAAACGTCTTTAAGTCATGTCTTTCATATTTGTGAGCAAATTTGATGGAAATGAAAGATTGGCAAACAAAAAGACACGAACTCTGTTTTTCGTGTTTTTTTCCTAATTCCTTTTTGTTATCATTTGTAATATTGTTATTACTTTTCATTTACCTTCGTTCGGCAAGATGACTACATCGATACTAACAAAAGGATAAAAAGAGACAAACTATATCATTTTGCAACTACAATTGAAAAAAGACATGTCTTAAAAAATCAGGATGAAAGTGTAACATGATTTTGGTACAGCTTTAAAATAAACTAAAAAAAAAAAAAACAAACATGTCTTTAAAAGTCGTCGTGAAAATTGGGTGTTACAAATGCTAATGGGTGTTAAAAATGCGGCATTTCATTAATTTCCTTACAAATGTTTTCTTTGGGCTAATTAAGCGTTTCTCATTTGTTTGCATAAACCTTGATTTTCAGATATCACCACAAAAAAGGAAATCCGGAGCAGTCAAATCAGGCGACCGTGGAGGCAAATCAACGTCACAATTTGTCGAAATAACTTGTTGCAGAAAGAAGGATCTCAGTACTTGTAATTCTACTCGTATTGTAATTCTGGCTATATGCGATGTGGCACCGTCTTCTTGGTACCACATGTTAATTAAGCCCAAAGCATGCAGTTGCAGTCATAAATGTTCTTATTTAAATTAATAACGCAGGCAGGGACTTCATTTTAAATATAAGACAGGAAATTTGTGTTTGTTTGCCTTAATGGAAAATTCGTCATATTTCTCTGCGAATAGATGAATTCTAATTTTTGTTTTAACGCCAAAAGCAAAATATTTTTTATAGGTTAAAAGGAAAGGCAATAAATACTCTCAAGCGCTCTGTGTTGGTTGGCATCTCTCATATTTTATTATGTATGAGTACATACATAAATGAGTACGAGTGTAAAAAGGAGCGGTTAGCGGTGAATGACCTCATTGGCGCCAAATAAATACGTATTTAACACACACACACACTCCCATTTGCGTTTTAGTATTTGTTTACATGCAAACTCGTACGCACAAAAAGATTTGTTCCACTTTAGTTGAAAATAGAGATGGCATTGTGTTCAAGTTTACAGTCACTCACTACGCACGTTTGTAATACGAGTAATAAATAAAAACAAACAAAATCATACTCTTTTTTTCTCAACAACTTGATGTGTTTAAAGCAGAGCACGAAAATTAACAATATGAAATATGTATTTCACGTAATTTTGTGTGACACTTGGCCAGATATAAGCCAAACACAATGAGCGTGATTAGGCCATTCAAAATTTGTACTATTTTCAGCGTAAACATAACCTTGTGTAATAAATTTTACGTAGACAGCTAGCTGGAAGATAAAGCATTGAAAGCAAAACTGAAATATTTTGAAGAAAAATATTTCGTAAATGAATGTTTGCAGTTTGATTTGCTGTCTGTGGCAGAGAATTCATTAAAACATTGGCTAAAATTCAAAGACAACTTGCTTGGTATATTTTTGATTTATTGCTGCTTATTTTAATTAGAAGAACAGTTGAGATAGCTCAATTGCGATCTAAATCAGCCTCGGCAAAAAAGTATCAATTTCCTACGCTCGCGACTATTGGACTCACAATTCAGCTGCGCTGTTGCGATGCGCTCACATATATACTACCATAATCTTTGTGTGCACTATAAAAGTCATCGTGATAATCACTTCCTTATTTTTTTTTTATTAACGATTTGCCTGTAGCAATTAAACATTGTAATGTATTGACGTATGCAGATGATGTAAAACTATTTTTGAGTATTAAGCAGTCAGCAACATTTACAAAATGATCTGGACTGTTTTAATAAATGGAGGCATTTTATTTTGATGGAATTGAGTTTAAATAAATGCAAATATAGGCAATTTTCATGGGTAAATCACGGCGCCTAAACCTAAGATATGTAGGTCCACTTTTTAAACGCAAGTTGCATTGCATAATTTAAAAAAATGCGTATGCAATGCTAAACATGTCTTAAGTACAACCTTGCGTTGCAGAGAAAATTTTGTATTTTATCGGCATTTAAGAACGTCGCTATGCAACTCATATATAAAACAAATGTCAACCACATGTTATAAAATTGAATCATTTTTTTTTTTTTTTAATGGAGGTAACACAAAATTATTTATCCATGTTGTTGACAAGTGCTGAGGAACTATCTCAGGCTGAACCTTCAAAAAATATTGATAAAGATACTTATTAAAAAGGAAAAAAGAAGAGACAACTTTTATTAATAAAAATGTTTGCATGAAAAATAAAAATGATGCACGATTCTGATAGCTGATACTCATTAAAATGAATTGCACACAGGTCGCAACTTCTGTCATATGTTTGTAGCCATATGAACAAAACCCTTGCTGAAGAGCTTGGCCCTTTTAATTCCTGCTATATGCGATTTCCATGCCACATGGGGGCGCTGGTGAATCGTGAATAATTCACTCCGTGGAACTGGAACGTCATCAGATAAGGCCGCTAGGCAGGTGCTGATGTAAATCTTTTTCACAACTGTATGCGATTTCCCAGACAGTCACTGGAAGACAAAGCTTTATGAGTTGATAGGCTGAAGCCCATTAAGAACAACAGTCCTTAACCAACTCATCCTTCTAACCATCAATACTGGTTTCTTACATTACAGTTACCTGTTGCAAGACAAGAACACCTCGTGGGTTATTAGCAACTAAAACCTGGCGTGCTTCAAAGTTATCAGGGGAACTAATTTCCCTTCCTATGAATTAAGTGTAAACCACAGCCAGAACGTTTCAGCCAAGATACAGTCATCTTAACAACGATCAGCACAAAGATAGTCTACCAAACAAAACCACCAGGGTAAATGCTGATCTTCGTTCCGACAATTAACCCTTGGGCGGGTTTTAGGAAGTCCCTATACAACCTATGTCATGCTTAGACTTCCTAGAGTTTTATTTGCTCCAGCAAACGAACAACTCTAGCTCTATATGTCTCACTAACAGTGCTACCTAATTTAGCGCGTCATGCGTTATTTATAGCTCGAATGGTATTCATAAATAACGCACTATTTATGGCTACGATTCGAGCTTTAAACAGATGACTGAATTCTGAAATAATATTTGCATAAAAATAAATTTTTGTCCAGCACTGGCAGGACTTTAATCATAATTTTTTTTTTTAGTATTAAGAATTGAGTACTTATTGTCATTACATTTCTTATGTAGATTCAATAAATAAAATGATAAAGTTACAAAAAAAAATGCGTTATTTATCTAACAAAATCCTCATGTACGAGGGCGGATTGGTATTGAAGCTAACTAAGTAGGATTTTTTGTTCAAATACCACTAATTTCTCAACATAGTCCTCTTTTACCTCATTACACTTAGTAAGATGATATTCCAATTTTTTTACACAATCTGAATAAGACAAATTTTGGGAACCCCTCAAAACAAGTGATTACCGAAACTATGCGTTCGTTTGTGATGAATCGTTTTCCTGTGAGATATTTTTTCTAGTTTGGAAGCAGGAAAAAATCACTAGCAGCTAATTCTGGACTTTAAGGTAGATGATCAACCAATTCGAAATGTATTTCATATAGTTTTAGCATCGTATCTAATGCTGTGTGCACTGGCGCGTTGTCTTGCAGAAAGAGCACTTTTTTCTTCTTCAAGTGTGGTCGTTTTTTCTTGATTGAATCAAGCAATTGGTTCAATAATGCATGATAGTACTTTCCTGTGATTGTAGATTTTCAAGATAACCGATATTTAATAAACTATATGATGCACAAAATACGCGTTAGTGTCGGCAATCACATCTTCGTTTGAGATTAATCTTTTTCTCTTTCGAGCTTTTTTTTCAAGTTTGGAAACAGAAAAAATCTAGACTATAAATCTATAGTCTATAAATCTAGACTATAAGGTGGATAATCAACCAATTCAAAGTATATTTCACGTAATTTTAGCATCATATCTAATGCGGTGCGTTGTCTTGAAGAAAGAGCACTTCCTTCTTCCTTAAATGCGGTCGTTTTTTCTTGATTGCATCAATCTAGTAATGCACGAAAGTACATTCCTGTGGTTGTGCATCCGTTTTCAAGATAATCGATGAGTAATATTCCGTTTGCATTCCAAAATACAGTGCCCATAATCTTGCCTGCCGATTTCACCGTCTTCGCCTTCTTCGGAGCACTTCCACCGGTTTCTACCCATTGTTTCGATTGATTTTTGCTTTCAAGTGTGTAGTGGTGGACCCACTTTTCATCAACAGTTATTAATCGATGCTAAAAACAGGATTACGCTTTATCATGTTTAAGTACCGCTGTTAAGTGATCTGTCGAACTCGTTTTTGAGCAAACGCGGCACTCATCTTGCCGATAGCTTTTTCATATGCAAATGTTTATGCAAAATGTTGAACACACGTTCATATGATATGTTGACCATTTCAACAATCTCACGTAACTTACTCGGTGACCATTTATAACGATATCGAGGATTTTCTTGATATTTTATTTAGTAACCAACTGTTTTGGCCTTCCTGTAGATAGTATTGTGGCAGTCCTCGTTCGGCCGCGTTAAAAAAAAAATTCAGAAATCCAATATTTTACCCTGTAATCTGACGGAGCAGACTCGCCGTAATGTTTATCGAGCTTTTCTTTTGTCTTTTTCTCCGCTTTCTCTTTCAAATAATAATGTTTAATTACTGCACGAAATTCACTTTTATCGATTTTTCAAAAGAAAAAAAAAAAAACTGAAAAGTTGCTTACTTCAAACGACTACAAGAAATAAACTAATCGATGAATTTGAGTGAAATTTTAACAGCTGACGTTTACCGGGTCGCAATTTCATAAATTAGCTTTAAAAAAATAGCTTCAGTATCAATCCGCCCTTGTACATATAAAATGTATGAGACCAACTCAAACAGCGCGGCGTCAATGCTTTGCGATTGGAAAATCCCGAATTTTATTTTTAAATTGGCTCACGAATTTTATGGATAAAATTCGGGAACTAAAGATAATAATTCCTTGAAATATGAACAATTAAATTCGTTCGCGAACGAATTTAATTCGAGCATTATTCCTACCCTGCTATATTCATTTTCTGAAAATATGTCATTCAAGTAAAATTTGCTACGTTGCTGTATTGGCAGGAACTTATGGAAAGAGTAATACAAACACACCTCAATAAACCTATATGTTACAGAACTCTACCTCAAGCCGAAACAGGGTGACAAGATTGATTGTAACCATAATGAGAAGACAAAAAAAAAAAATCTGAAAAAATGCAAGGGCTTGTACGAATAAAAACATTTGAGCTAAGAAAAATGATTTTTTTTCTGATTTTTGTCATGTTGGTTACAATCAATCATGTTACCCTGTTGCGGCATGAGCAAAATAGATTATCACCAACAAATTATAAATCCCTATGACCCCAAAAGAAAATTAGGGCACGCAAACAAATTAATAGTTAAAGTCGTCTTCTTTATCCGTTAGACGTGTGTATATACATGCCTACATACTTATTTATGGACATGTGCGTTTGTATATATACTCGTATGTGTGTTTGTATAAACATACTTATTTTTAAGAAAATGTAAGAATCCTTAAAGCGAAAAAATGCTCATTTGATATGAGCTTTATGTCTGCGTATGTGTGCCTTTTTCATTGCTCATTTGCTCACGTTTCAAACATTCGCACGCAAGGAGGAGTACCACTCATATGTTTATTGAAAAATTTGCCCAAAACTGTTCTTAAATATTTCGAAATTATCTTAAAATTCTATACACTGAACCAAAAGTTTTTTCAAAAATAAAGAATATGACAAAATTTTACGTAAAAAATAAATGAATATCGAGTCGAGTAAGAGGGGGTTATGTTTTCTAAATCAGGCATATCAGAATGCCTGCTTACTCAATAGTTTTACCGGTAGGATGATTTTATTGCTGTTGTTGCGTTCTTATTGTTTCGTAAACAAAAGTTTACCTAAATGCCTTAAAATGGAATGTATACATGAAGAAATGTAGACTATTTCCAGACTACAAAATATTTATTCAAGTTTATCCAAATTTAAAACATTTATTCAGTTATTGTCATTCCATTTGACTAAAATAGTAAAATTTAAAGAAATTTCTTTATTTCTCCAGGGGCCAAATTTCGCAACGATGAATTTTGAAATGTTCACCAATTTCAGTGTACACTTTTGATTTTTGAGTCCGGAATGGTGAGAATGAATAATTTTGACACTTAAAGTGTACACCTAATAATAATTTTTTCACTGAAAAATCTTCGGTGAATTTTGATTTTTTGTATAATATTTTGAAGTTGAAAAAAAAATAAACAAAAGGGTTATGTATGTATATTAAAATTATCTACTAAAAAACTTGTGTTAATTTGAGAAATCAACATATCATTCAGCTTGAAGAAACGCATTCAGCGCAATAAAATTCATTGTTTTTTACGGAATCGCTTTTTAATGAAAAGTGAAGACTGTGTCTGTCAGTGAATTTTATTTTGAGTGTTCGCTGGTAAAAAACAATTCATAGTTGCGGAATCTGGTCACGAGTTTTTTGAAAAAAAAAAAAAAAAAAAAAAAAATATGACGACGTCGTATTTAAAAAATAAAAGAATATTGAATCAAAATGAGACATATTAGAATGCCTGCTTACTCAATTTTTTCACAGGTAGCGTGATTTTATTTTTTTTCTATTCTATTTTTGCGTTCTTATTGTTTCACAAGCTAGTATGTATGTGCTTTTACAATGATATTTGTACATCTGAGTCTGGAATCATCATTACTGAATCACTAGAAATTTCATGTTTATTTTAGAAGACAATAAGTTACCAGTTGAAATGTGTAGGTTCAAATTTTTACACAAACATTTTTTTGTGGTTTATTTGAAGCACGAATGCAGTCGTTGTATGTTAAAAAAGATGTACTAACGAAACAGTGATTAAGAGATAACTTGTTAAATTTTGATTGTGTTTGTTAAAGGCTCGTGTATTACAAACCCAAGTTCTTGCGAGTGTCACGAGTAGATACACAAGCAAATTGCTGTGTTAAACACACCGCAACTCGTTTTTAGGCGAGCATATTCGGATCATTAAAACAAGTACTCGTTGCAGATCTCTGATCAGAGTTGTATTCCATTTTCGTTCGGATGTAGGTGGTATAAATAGTAAGGAGGTCGTTTCAAAAGCCCGAGGCAATTGAATGCTTCTTTAGAGACATGAAAAATATTTTCTGCCCAGCGAACGTCATACTGTATTTTCATTCCAAGAACATCAAGAGCATCCGATTCCTCAATATTTATACCATCCATGAATACAGATAATACACTTATGCAAGCGTTTTTTCCAATCCCCGAAACCCTGCTGAAACGCGTTTTTTGATATTGCCAACTGCATTGGATTTCACTGAAGCTTCAAGCTGACTGACACAACGAAAAGTGAAGGGGTTCTATATTTGAACACTGCATAGTTCATTATATACGTTGTTAGGGGGCGATGTACTCTCGTAGTATTAAGGTTCACAAATTGAGAGTTCAATATTTTTCCCACCTATACCAATTTTTCTAATTTTACTCCATTTGAATTTGTTATCAATTGCATAGAAAAACTTACTTTAATAGAATTTAACTTTCTTAATCCTAATCTGTCTTGAGGCTTTGCTTTGGTAGGATTTGTAGAATGCTCTAAAATCATCTGTCTTAAACCTCTTTCACCGATTGTATGCGGCATTACGTTTCTCTATAAGCAATTTTATATAATCACAAAACCAAGGTGGTTGCAAATCAAATCTTTTAAACATTACAGCCCTGAAAGGATTAAGCTGTTTATGAAGAAACTGAAAAAATATGCTCTAGAAACAAATACAAAGACAAAAGAGCAAGAGAAATACCCTTAAAAATCAATTCAAATGGTTCCCCATGAAAACTGGCTACATATTAAATTACACCACGAAAATACAAAAAAAAAGCTTAAACACTTCTTCCAACCCCTAAATACCTCTTTCAATAAAATAATCATTTAAAGCATCTGGCTAAAAAAAAAGTACTGTATGTTTGTGCTGAACATATCAGAGAAAAAAAAATTTCGAAATAATTATTGTTAAAAATCTCTTTAGATTTGTTTATTTGAATCAATTTTTTCTTATTTATAATTGAACATTTTAAAAAAACACAACCTGAGCGAAATTCAGATACAGAAATAGACAAATGACGTCATTAGGAAAAGATCATGTCGATACTAGATAAAGAAAATAAAAAGAATAAAAAATTAGACAAATGCCAGCATTTGCTTTAGGTCTGCTTTTCACCAAATGTCTATACTCGTACAAGAATGTACGTTTGTCTGACTGTGTGCGTATGTGTGTGTGCAACATTTCTGTATGTGTGAGTGCGCGTTTATAAGCACATATGTACATATTTCTAAAAGCTTAGTTTCTGGTACAAATTATTTATTATTATTTTCATTTATTGTTTTGCCAAAAATAATTTGAACAAAGAAAATGTTTGCGAATATTTATCCCAATTAAATAAAAGTTGTCCTCTAATATATTTCTTTTACATATACATATGTATGTACCCGTATGTACATACATGTGTATGTATAAAAATCAAACACGCACATACATACTTTTATGCTGAAATCGAACAAGGGAAAACTCATCATTTCCCGGCTTATTGGAGTTTGTTTGGATACGTGGGGTGTGCATAAAATTGGCTTGCTTCCACCCACTCCACTGCTTAGCAAAAGACCAAAGGAAATAATATTCTTTTTCAGTTTGGCAATTTAAGAGGAAAAATCTAAAGTTTGCAGACAGACCGAAAATAAATAAATTTTGTATTTTCTTTTACACACATTCGATTTTTTAAGCAAAAGTTCAGTTGCGTGATTAAAGCACATTTCAAGTCAATTGGATAACTCTAACGTTTCGAAGTTTCAGATGAGCGGAAAGCAAAATGTGTATGCCGCAACAAAAACAAAACAGCATTCACGCATTGTTTTTGTGTACCTTCAACAATCCCCCGGGGAACAGGTTTTACCTTGGCGTATTCCTAACTGGGGCACTCTGTTTTTCGGGTATTGAGGGGAAGGGGTGCCTCGTTTGTTGTAGCAAATAAAACTCTAGGAAGCCGCATGACTTATGTTGTGTTGACTTCCAAAACCCTTACCAAGGGTTTAAATTGCATGGCCCCTGGGTGGTTCTGCTTGCAGTTCAACCCGGGCTGATCATGGTTGAGGTGCCTACCTTGGCTGAAACGTTCTGGCTGTGGTTAAAACCTAAAACGCAGGAAGGGGGTGTTAGTATCCTTGATAATTGCTTGGCGTGTTTTTTTTTCGGGGACTAATAAACTCCCGAGGGTCTGTTGCCTTTACAACAGATACCTGTACTGTAAGGAACCAGTGGTGATGGTTGACGGGTGAGTTGGTTTAAGGGCTGATACTGCTAGTGGGCTTCGGCCTACCTTGTCTTCCATTGATTGCTGGGAAATTGCATACAGGAGGGATTAGAAGGCCCGAACTCCTCAACAAGAAGTTGCTCACATGGCTACACAGGTAGCATAAATTGCTACCTGTGTGAGCCTAGCAAGCCACACGAGGGCGCTAGTGAATCGCGAATAATTCTTTCCGTCGAATTGGTCCATCATCAGATAAGGCCGCAAGGCAGGTGCTGATGTAAATCTTTTTCACAACTGTACCTCTAACAAGTACCAGCAGAGAAACGTGAAATTTTTAAATCACTTGTAAGGTCGAAGAATCGCAAATCCTATTTTTCAATGTGCTGAAGATTGTGCATTTTGTTTGAGCAAAAATATGTGTAAAATTTGGCAGCACTTTTTTTCTGCATGGAAAAGCAGCAGCTGTGCTGTCTAAAGTCGCCATTTTTAAAGTAAACAAATGAGACACAGTAGTAAAATAAAAGCAGTGTATTTTTCAATTGAAAATATTATGCTAAAATTGGTCAAAGAAGGGTGTGTTATTTTTGAAAATAATAAATAAAAACACATTAAATTTTTAATTTCCACTATTTGACAGTTAGTTTTTATAATACAGGGTGGCTGATGAGAGCTGCTACCAAAAAAAAAAAAAAAAAAAAAAAAAAAAAAAAACGTAATAACTTCTTTTCTGTGTAACTAACCTGTTCCATTTTTGTTGTGTTTTATAGATTGATCTTTAAATTTAACTAAAATGGAGAATTGTGAAAATGAAACAAGAATTTGGATAGTACAACACTTTCGCGCTTTAGAGTCCATTGCTTCCGTTCAAAGAGAATATAGGCGCATGTTTGACTGTACTCCTCCTAGCAGATGGAGTATAATGAGGCTCGTAAAGAATTTTGCCGAGCGTGGCACAATCGCAAGAAGGCCTTATCATCGAGATCACTCAATAAGGACGCAGGAAACTATCGTTGCTGCAGCTGCTGCCATACAATTCAATCCTAGAGTTTCGACAAGGAGCTTATCTGCTCAAATTTGTGTCAGCAGACAGTCACTGCAGACAATTTTGCACCAAGATTATAGATTAGGTACCATTTAACATTTGAAGAAAGTGTAAAGAGGGCAGGAGCATATCTGCTCAAATTGATGTCAGCAGACAGTCACTGCAGACAATTTTGCACCAAGATTATAGATTAGGTGCCATTTAACATTTGAAGAAAGTGTAAAGGGGGCGTTAACCTGATGACACGCGGTGAATGTATGTATGTTATTAACGATAAATAGTTGAAATTTTACGTCGCACATTAGGGTCGCGAAAATACCTTTTTCGTTATATCTTCGGCATTTAAAGTCGCATCTTTAAAGTGTGATATATCGATATATTGATTAAAAAATAAATCAACCTTCCATCATGATAGCGCTCGGCCACATGTTGAAAGACCGGTTATCTTGCTCCTTCTGACTATCATTTCTTTTAATCGATTTAGAACGCCCTTAGTGTAATACGCTGCACTTCGCAGCATTCTTTACTTCAAAAAACGGAGCACTTCTCTTGACGCGCAATCCATATGCTACTAGAAAGATGAGAAAAAGTAGTGGGTAACACTGGCAATGACTTTGAATAATGTATCAATTCATTTTGTTATTATAATAAATGTATTTTCAATAAAAAAGTCGACATTGTAAATTTGTATACCTATTATTAAGCGTTTACTGCAAACTAAAACAATAATACAAAGTAACTGAGTTTTCTATGAATATTTTTTATTTTTATTTGTGAAAACCAGTTTTACCTGCTGATGTTTTCAAATCAATTCAAGAGAATTGATTAGTGTTAATTAATTATTCAGTCATAATAACGTTTGTTTTTATCAAATTCAAAAAAAAAAAAAAAATAACGAAACGAATGAACAAATAGATACAGTTTAACTTTTTCAAAATGGGTTTTAAAGCATCACGATTTTAGTTTGTTCTAAAGCAGATCTCTTCATAATTACACAGAAAAATAATAAATTGTTTTCCCTGCACATTCCTAGATTTTTGTAAAAGTTGCATAATGACCACTGTGTGGATACATGAATTGTTAATCTCAGACACAAACCTACTATATTAACATATCTCGGTCAATGCAATAACTTGGCTCTGGGGTTAGAACATTATTTTAAATAAACCGATACGTTACATAAAATTATGTGACACGTTAAATATGTTATAGTATTCTTGAATCGAAAATTTATAAATCACAAAAAATTTTAATTTGATAAAAATTACACAGTTTTTTTTAGAAATGGTAAAAGATGGAGAAAAATTTTTTTTTAGATTATTTCTTGGTCCATCGTTAAGAATGCCCAGTGGTCAAAAGCTATAACAGAGTATTTTTGTTGTTTTTTTGGAAATAACGTAAAATATTCCAAAAATCTTCTTTTGAAATCTGAAGATGGACTTTATTCCCTTTTACGAAAATAGTAGATGGACGCAATAAATTGTCAGCACATCCCAATGAATGTCCAATGGCCAAAACTCGTAAAAGTGTAAAAATGAAGTAAAAATTTGGTACTTCTAAAGGAGAACACGACATGCTCTTAACAATATAGATATAATGTTTCCCAGTGTAAAATGCATACCTGTCGTCTGGTATCTCAAAAACAAAGCTTCTGTAAAAAACATGAGCAAAGTAATCAGACAAAATTTCAAAGATAGTGTGTGTTCCATTTTGTTATGTTTAAACATCTAACATGAGAACTCTATGCCTTGCGAACAATACAGCGGCGGTTCACATTGGGTCGGTTTACAGCGGCGGTTCACAGTAGTCGGCTGGAGGAAATATTACCGCATTAATATATTAATGTTTTAAAATAACAAGCATAGAAAATGTCAGATGTACATGAACGTTTGTGAGCAAATTTTACAAATTTCAATTTTGACAGACATGAAAAATACATGAGAAATTATATATAAAACAAGGGTGTATATACGGTTGGACCGAATCTAAAATACCCTTCACTATAGTAACGTATATATATAGTATATATTACAAATTTGAACTAAATATACTCGGATGTATATGAAGCGATATCGGGGAAAAATGCTTTTGCCTTGTAATCACCCTGCCAAAAAGTCTTTCATGGAAATTTTTATGGAAAAATCGGTTTAGGCAATATCTCGGTTAAACATGAACCGATATCAGAATTTTCGTTTTCTTTGCAAGATAACTACTGACAGGGGAGCAGATTTCGCCTTGGCGTACGCCTAGGCAGGAGTTGCTCATTTGTTGTACCAAATAAAACTCTAGTAAGCCGCATGACTTATATTGTGTTCGACTGGCAAAATCCTCACAAAGGTTTAATTGTTAGAACGGGGATTAGCAAAGCCCCCGGGAGGATCTATTTTGTGCACAATCCCGGTGCTAATCATGGTTGGTGTTCTGGCTGCAGTTTAAATCTGTGATTTTAGCAGATTGGGCTAAAATCGTAGATTATCTCTGATAACTGTAGTGTTTTCAGGGGCTAATAATAACCCTAGGTTCTGTTTTCTGGCAACAGATAACTATAATACAAGGAACCAGTAGCGCTGGTTAGGCGAGTGATGCTCTTAATTGGATTCGGTTTACCAACTTATAATACTTTCTCTTCCATTGACTGCCTGGGAGATTAGAACGCTCGAGCTTTTCAGCAGGGGATTTCTCCATATGCCTACAAACATATAACAGAGTTTGCGACCTGTGCGACCTTTGCTAAGCCGTATTCAACCCGTGAGGTTGGTCCATCATTAAAGAATGCCTTGGAGGCATGATTTACATCAGCACCTGCTGATTGCAAATGAAATAAGAACTCACACACTTGTTCATTACACAGTTTTTAATTATTCACAACTTTCTTTGCACTTAACACCACTGTACTCGTATATTAACACACTAGGCTTGCTTACTTTTCTGACTTAAGCCTGTCTTGCACAAAGTTTTAAATTAAAATGTCCCTCTGCCAAACATCTGCTTGCTATTATTACTTCTTTATTACCTTCTACAATTCTCATGATTGTAGACGGTAATAAAGAAGTCTTTTCAGACCTTTTATTGCTTTATTCAAGGAATAGTCAGATTGAGGAGTACCATCAAGGCTTTCCAAATATGTTTCAAGGGAAGCCACTCTCTGGATTTGAAGCAGATTTCTTAAATTACGTTGGTGGCTTCAAAGAGAACACTCAGTATGTAAATGTATAAGCGCGATTACGCTTGAGGGTATAACGTGGTGATCAATGTTTTAAATCTGCTTCAGATTAGGGACTTTTATTTTATTAAACATTTATTTATTTAGATTTAAAATTTCACGCAATTTTCGGAATTAATGATAATTAACAGGTTTTACCTGATTCAAGTTTTAACTGGATTTCCCCTGCCAAATGCAGTTGAATATTAGTTTTTGTGAAGTGAGAGGAGAAGGCACGACACGTTAATTATTTAAATCAATTATCTACATGAGTTGATTTATTGATTTAAATCATAAGAACAACAATTTGGAGAGTGATTTTTGTTTGTTTTGTTTGTGTGACTTGAACACAATCTAGTGAATTAAGTAAATGCCTTACTAAACATCAAACACAAAAATATATCACGGCGATTGGAAAATTTTCCAATTACGAAGCGGTGACGCCGCGAAATTTTCGTTGGTCACATACATTTTGTGTGTGCATGACGATTTTTGATAGATAAATTACGCTTAACGCGCTAATTTAGTTTGCGCTGTAACCGAACCAGTTTCAATACAAATATTCAAATATTTTCAAGTTCATTTGATTACTGCGTAAATAAACATTTTTTCACTTTTAATTAAATACGGAACATGTTAATTTGAGAGCCAAATTTGTGGTATACGAGGGCTGAAAAAAACCCGTTATTTTAAATAACGGTTTAAAGTAATCGCCCGCAGATATAATACACTTATGCCAGCGTTTTTTCAATCCTCGAAACACTTCGATACTTTTTGGTACGATTATTCTTTTATCCCCTTGCCACCAGTTATAAACTTTTTGAGGAAATCTGGATCGTCGTTAACGATGTTCAACAACTCCTGAGCGATGTCTTTCCGAAGTTGTTTTAGTTTAAAATTTAGTAAATTTAGTAAAAAATCGAAGAGCACACCAAAACCCGACTCACCTTTTTATCTGTTAAAAACAAACTGGCAATAGATATAACAGACATGTGTTACATAACAGTAAAAAAATAGGAAAATCGAACATACGTATCTCACAAAATGTGAAAATAACGGTTTTTTTTTAAATCAGACCTTGTACACTATATATTTACTTGACTTAGATTCGGCCCAGGCGAATGTATAGGGTGTTTTTTTAAGCCCGATAGAACTTGAAATTTTAAAAAATAACACAAAAAATTAAATTGTGATCAAAATTGTTTTTTATTCGAAAGATCAATACGTGACATTAACATTTGAAAATGATTTCGGGCATATGGGCACCGCGGCTGTTCTTGACGAAGCGCATTCTGGACGTCCAATTTTGGGCCACTTTTTCGAGCACTGCTGGCCGTATGTCACGAACAACACGAACAATGCTGGCCTCCAAGGCGTCAATTGTTGCTGGTTTATCAGCATAAACCAGTGACTTCACGTAGCCCCACAGGAAATAATCGAGAGGTGTCAAATCGCACGACCTTGGAGGCCAATTGACAGGTCCATTTCTCGAAATCAACTTATCGCCAAATTTTGATTTCAGTAAGTCGATGGTTGCGTTCGCCGTATGGCACGTAGCGCCATCCTATTGAAACCACATCTCCTCCGGATCAATGTCATCCATATTTTCAAACAAAAAATCATTGATCATGGTGCGGTAACGATCTCCATTGACCGTAACGCGAGCTCCGGCCTCATTTTTGAAGAAATAAGGTCCGATGATGCCACCAGCATGAAAACCGCACCAAACAGTGCATTTTTCTGGATGTAATGGAGTCTGTAGGGTCTCTTGTGGATTGGTCTCACTCCATATGCGGCAATTTTGCTTATTAACAAACCCGTTAAGCCAAAAATGCGCCTCATCGCTGAACACTATAAGTTGCGCGAATCGACGACTGATTTTCAAAGTAAATTTGGATAATTTCGTAGCGTTGTTCAAGCGTGAGTCTATTCATGATGATTTGTCAGAATATACTGAAACAAATAAAAAAATGTTTCATCAAAATTTAATTTTTTGTGTTACTTTTTACAATTTAAAGTTCTATCTAGCTTAAAAAAACACCCTATACTACAATCTTAATTGTTTTTACTAATAGAATTTTCTATTATTTTTCTTTCAAGAGCAATGTTCAAGTTACTTTCAAGAAAACCAGCTGATTGTTAATCTTTCATTTGTATTTTTATCAACACTAGTGGGAATCACCGGTCGACGCAATCGACCGCATTCTTTTTTTTACCGCTCTTATATAATGCACTCTCTTATAAAATCCAATGTTGAAACTGATAAAATTGTGAGAACCCACAAATAGTTCTTTAAGTAAATGCATATTTGGCCACACTGTTTTTGTTTTACTTGCTAAAGTTAGTAACGATTTAATAGTCTTTATTATTCTTAATATATTATACTTAATATACTGAGCTGAGTCCTGGACGATGCCAAACACACTTTCTTTAAGTGTATTCGATGGGCGGAAACTCGTGAGAGCTGGCTCAATAACGGTAGAGAATGTCGTGGACATAATGATAGTGAGCAAGGCCAACTTTTTAGCGGTATCGCGATTCTGCGAAAAAGTTCTGCGGACGAAAAATCCAGATCTGGACGCCACAGAACAAGATCATAATCAGGATCCCAGACGAAGGATAGTGTAAAGAGAAGGGCTAATCAAGTCAATGGGTATCTACCCCGAAGCAATGCTAAGGCGGTCCCGGGGTAGAAATTTTTTATCCCAGGAAGGAGAGGGGGTTTTTTAGTCGGTAAATTCACTGTGGTGACCAGTCCGGCACAAAGCGGAGGGTACGGACCCTGCTCCTTTACTGAAACATAGTCATGTCTCAGAAAATGAGCTATTCGAGTTAACACTGCAGAATTGTTAACAGTATCACCTTTTATAATGTGCCAAAAATTTATACAAATTACTTTAAACTTAAAACTGTTCCCTTTAAGAGATATTTTCTAATAAAATTTTCTAAGACTTGTATGGAAGCTAAAAGTTAGAAGTGTGTTTTTCTCGAAACAAGATTTTTTTTTAATTATAACTATGTTGTAATACGAGTAATGGAGCGATATGTTATAAAACTGTATATACAAAGGTACTACTTTATTGCGTAAATTTAAGTTGCCGCATTGCTTCCGGAGAAGTGGGGGTATTTTGGGAATTTACGAAGCCGATTTCGGGAATTCCCAAAAAAAAATTTTGAAGTACTTTGCCAACCGGTTTGGAACTGGTTTTTCATAGTTGGTGCCCATTTTTGCCATGTAACATGCATCTCAACTATAAACGTTCATTTGCTTTAGTGCAAAAATTGAAGTTCCCGTATTTCTTCCAGAGAAATGGGGGGATTTTGACGTTTCCTGAAGCCGATTTTTCTGGTTTTATGGATAATCAATTTGCTATCGAAGCATGTTTTTTAGATTTTTAAACTATATACACATAAGTATATATTCAGAAGCCTGCTATATTTTTGTGGTGTTTCTTCTTTATTTATAAACAAAATACTATCTACTAAAATTTGCTTTAAAATTTAAAACAGCCTACGCCACTGCCTTCAATTTTTGTAAATTTTGTTTAGCAGTATGTGTAAAACCTAAAAGAGAATTGAAAAGAAACTTGATGGTGCGACTGCAGTGCAATAACTTATGAAAAAAATGTTCAAATGTTAAAAGCTTAAAAAATTTAAGTCATTTTTTACATCAAATCTGCAGCAAAATAAATTATCGGGCGCACCTGATTAAGAATATAAAATCAAAGCATTGACGCAAGTTATAATTTTCCTTTTTTTTTTGTATTTGTTATCAGTTATTGATAAGGCTTTTTGTGGAGTAAATTTTTTCCATTTCAGTTATTTATTGTATATTCTACTTCAAAGAACAAACAATAAGTATGCAATCTTAAAGTTCAAATATTGGTTAATGTTGAAAAAATGAATTAATATTGAAAAATATTTTTGCTTAACTGATATCATGATGATGACAACACTATCAGTTTATGAAGCCTTTATTCAGATGGGGAAAATATATGTAAAGGGTGGTCCAACCCAAACGCATGGTGTTAATTATATGCATATAACACAAAAAGTGTTCGGAAAGTTATCTTTATATGTTTTTTATGCTAGAATAATCTATGGCAATTACGTGTGAAGTAAAATATCAGACAAATCCATGCCATGGCTTCGGTGGCATACCTTTATCCAATGGTCCATATTTTCAATGACTCTGAGAGATAATTGCGGTTTAATGTCATTTATATGCCGAATTATCTTAATTCTTGCTTTTTTTCAATATCTCCAAAGAACTCCAAAGGTAGCAAGTCACATAATTATGTGAATTCCGGATATCGTTGCTATATCTGAGGCGTAAATCAAATATAAAGTAGGTCCCAGGATGCTACCTTGAGGAACTCTTGCTACAATTTCCGGTCACATAAGTACTTTTCCAGAAGCTTGTACATGTTTGCAGGCAAGTTTGCCTTTATTTTGTGCATCGACCCGTCGTGCAACACTTTATTAAAAGCTTGAGAAACGTCAATGAATAGAGCTGAACAATACTTCTTTTTTTTAAAAATCTTTCTTATGACATTTACTAGCTTTACATATTTAGTACAAATTTGTAATATATATAGGGTGTTTTTTTAAGCCCGATAGAACTTGAAATTGTAAAAAATAACACAAAAAATTAAATTGTAATCAAAATTTTTTTTTTATTCGAAAGATCAATACGTGACATTAACATTTGAAAATGATTTCGGGCATATGGGCACCGCGGCTGTTTTTGACGAAGCGCATTCTGGACGTCCAATTTTGGGCCACTTTTTCGAGCACTGCTGGCCGTATGTCACGAACAACACGAACAATGCTGGCCTCCAAGGCGTCAATTGTTGCTGGTTTATCAGCATAAACCAGTGACTTCACGTAGCCCCACAGGAAATAATTGAGAGGTGTCAAATCGCACGACCTTGGAGGCCAATTGACAGGTCCATTTCTCGAAATCAACTTATCGCCAAATTTTGATTTCAGTAAGTCGATGGTTGCGTTCGCCGTATGGCACGTAGCGCCATCCTGTTGAAACCACATCTCCTCCGGATCAATGTCATCCATATTTTCAAACAAAAAATCATTGATCATGGTGCGGTAACGATCTCCATTGACCGTAACGCGAGCTCCGGCCTCATTTTTGAAGAAATAAGGTCCGATGATGCCACCAGCATGAAAACCGCACCAAACAGTGCATTTTTCTGGATGTAATGGAGTCTGTAGGGTCTCTTGTGGATTGGTCTCACTCCATATGCGGCAATTTTGCTTATTAACAAACCCGTTAAGCCAAAAATGCGCCTCATCGCTGAACACAATTTTGCGTCTATAAGTTGCGCGAATCGACGACTGATTTTCAAAGTAAATTTGGATAATTTCGTAGCGTTGTTCAAGCGTGAGTCTATTCATGATGATTTGTCAGAGTATACTGAAACAAATAAAAAAAATGTTTCATCAAAATTTAATTTTTTGTGTTACTTTTTACAATTTAAAGTTCTATCTAGCTTAAAAAAACACCCTTTACTACTATTGTGAAGGGTACTTGAGATTCGGCTCAAACTCAAAAATAATGTTTGTTAATTATTAGAAAAGGATGCTTATTCTAACATAACGTGTTTTTTCATTTAAAAATTCAATTAAACTTCTTCGTTTTAACAGTTCATATTTGGAGTCGTGAAGTAGACACGTGGCAAATTTATTGTGGAAAAATATTCCATAAGTCAACGTGTTTTAATCGTTAAAAAATTTTATCTAAAGCAATCATCGATTTTCATAAGAAAATCATAATGAGTGACGAGTCACATTTTCATTTGAATAGATATGTGAATAAAAATAATAATCGGCTCCGGGCAATGAAACCGGCATAGCAGTAACTGCTTTGGGCTTAATTAATATGTGGTATCAACAAGACGGTGCCACATCGCATACAGTCAGGATTATAGTGGAATTACAGCGAGTAGTAAACCTTTACGGCGGGTACCCATTATTTAGTGATTTTTATTAAACAAAGTTAGTTACCAATACTGTTAATGGCAGCGTAAAATCAAAGCGTTTAGTGACGTTGCCTCTGTACGTCCTAATTCAGGTTGCACTGTAAAACATGTTTTTTAATCAATGTGTATTTAATTTTGTCATTATTATTTTCATTTTTTAGTATAAATTCAATTTTAATTTATATAACTGACTCGTTTTGAGGATGATAGACCTCCGTGCTCATCTACGCGTATTTAGCACCTGATCAGAAAACTATTGATTGAGGCCTGAAGTCGAAATTGACTCAATAATTTTTTTAATGAACTGCTTCAATTCAGTCAATTTCCTTGGCTTTCTTTTTCGCACCTCTAACTTGACGAAACCCGATGAAAAAGTCAGGTCAGCTGACCTTGGCAGCCTGTTGACAGCGTAGCTGGGAGTTCTCGTTCGAGCTCCGCCATGACCGCTCTGTCTGTGTGTCCAGTTTTTTGATTTTACTGGAACCAACTTCTATTAAGACAGAGTTTTGAATTTAAAAAAAGAACTCTTCCAACATTTTAAATAATGGCAAAAGGTTTGCAACCAAGAGATAAAAAATTATTTCAAGGCTCATTTTACGAAAGAAGTCAAACTTCGTTGAATATTTGAAAATAATTTAAACACTTATTATAATACTAAGCCTCAAAAACGCTAATTTTCAGGAAAATATCTTTAAATTTTATTTTACTTGTAAAATATTAAAAATTAAGGTAAAATCCTTTGTTCTGGCAATGCTGCAATAAAAATAGAATATGGGGAGAGTTTTTCAAGCTATTGCTTATAAAAGGTTTATTTTTTCTTTTCGTTAACGCTGCCATTACACGGGAAAGTACTTTCATGAAATTTTTGTATACGTATTACAAATAAAAATTTCAATGAAATAGACGACTTTCATGAAAATTTCTTGTTTGTCTACACAGGAAAGTGAAAGTTCATTTTACAAATGTCGCCGAGGCAAAGAGTTGCAAAATTTGCCTCTACTTCTCTCCACTCTTGTTTTGTTTGCTTACTAATCAGAGTTGCCGAACTTATTACATATACAAATTTATGGGGCAATAGTTAAAAAAACTTATCATTATAAACTTTGCTATGATGTTATTTTTATAAAAAGACTTAAATTGTTTTCTTTATGTGTTAAATATACAATACAATGACAAATGATCATAATTATTTTCATAGACTTGCAAAAGAAGTTAATTTTATAATTATTATTTTACTACAATACAGCAACTTTGTATAATTGTTTGTATGTGGCAACATTGTTTAGCAATTTGTCATTTTACTTTCAGAAAACTTCAAAAAATTTGTTTCATGAAATTTTTGATGAAAGCTGAGTGGAAAGTAAACAAAATGTGAGTGTGTTAGTGAAAAAGTGTGAGTGTATTGCAACTTTCATGAAATTACTTTCCCGTCTAAACGCTAGGTAAAATAGGATTTGGCTGTAATTGGCTTTCCAATTTTTTTTTTTGTTTTGTTATTTAGACCTTTTCGTATATATTAAAACGTGTGTAAGTAAATATGTAAAGATGTGTGTATAGTATAAGTATGTACATGTAAACATTATACGATGATGTCATATACTTTTGCCAGGAGAGCTGGACTTCTCCTTAACAACACGTATTTCTAATCGTTTGCCTTAACGTTTATTTAGCATGACATCACTGCCGTTCCATTCTTCTTTGAAGGTGACAAAAGCAAACAGTTAGACTGTCAAAAAATTGAAAAATTTTACCTTTTTACTGTCTTAAGCAAATATTGATAATGGCATACATACGACTACATGTACATACATATGTCAGGAAAAACACATGGAAAGAGAAAGTGACAGATTGGACTCATTTGCAAGTTATACTAGTGGCAAACAATAAGTGGAAGAAATGCAGAAAGGTGTGTACCTTTCCCATGTACGTAAATATATGCTTACTTCCAAACCTAGAAGCAGTCTAATGAGCATATACATACATATATGTATGTGTATAACAAATAATTTTTAAATAGCATTAACAACTTTCTTTTAATTCTATCTAAAATAAATTAAAATATAAATATGGATACATTTGATGTTCCTGCTTTGGATGGAAATAATACAGCTTACGTTTCGGGTGCGACTGATGATGAACATGAAGGGAAGAAGTTAAAATCATTTGAGTGCAAAATTGTTAAATACGGTGCAAAGACAACAAGGTAGTCTAGTTCCTAGCGACTAATTTTGCTGACAATCAAATTGGGACTTGTTAGCGTTACGCTAAATAATAAGACGCTATGTTGGTAGCTCAACCCAAAATATTCCAGTGTTATAATTAAGACAGGAGTGATGTAAACAAAATAGACTATTTAATTATTGTCTATCGATCTCGAGTCATTCAGCAGAAATGGTGACAACCAAATATTGTGTATTTATGGGATGCATCGGCTGATAAGTGTGAAGTTTGCCCCGTCGCCAGCTCCCTCATTATCACAGTATTTGATATTCAAGTCTGCTATACAGCATACTTGAATATCAAATATATGTATATATATATATATATATATATATATATATATATATATATATGTATATATATATATATATATATATATATATATATATATATATATATATATATATATATATATATATATATATATATATATATATATATATATATATATATATATATATATATATATATATATATATATATATATATATATATATATATATATATATATATATATATATATATATATATATATATATATATATATATAATGATATTATGATATTATGATTGGTACACATTTTGTTACGAATTTGAATTACAACCAACCCAATGTGTGAACGGTTGAACTACTTGTTATAAAAAGTGTACACACGCCCATCCACACAAACAACATAAAGCTAAAACATAACGCACAAGCAAAGAAGCATCATGAATGCTATAAAACGCAATATTCCATGTAAATCAACCAATGATTTTATTGTTATTGTTGTGTTGTTATTCTGTAGCAGGTATGTGGGTGAGTGTGTATATGTGCGTAGTAATTATATTTATACGTTTGAAACTAGAATTATCGTTAGATAGAAGCCTCAGCGACAATATAGAAATTATATTCTATATAAAAAAAGAGTATAAATAGGCGTCCGGTAGAGCAGAGTTTAATTTTAAATGTTGGGCAAGAAAGTCATAAATCAGAAAAGTAAAGAAGTCTAGTGTATTAATACATAGTGGTATTAAGTGTAAATAAATTTTAAAAGTATTTAAGTACAGTGAAACGAACAAGTGTTACTGTCATTTTGTAATTGAAGAATCCACAAAAGTGGTTTCAAAAGTAAAAACGTAACAATTTGTATATATGAACAGAAAATATTCTACCACTATGTAAAATTTATAAAAGTCCAGAAAAACTGCTACGAAAGTATACTGAACAAAAGCTGTTCTTGCATCAGTAATAATAATTGTTGAAAAAACAAAATGTTTTTCAGACAAATGTTTTATTGGTTTTATTCTTACTGTAACTTTTTGTGTGTGTATTTTTTTTAATATTTGTATTTTGTCGATCTCATGTAATGGTCTGAGTTCCACACAGTACCTAAACGTAATCATTTATTTAATATCATATACATACATAGCTCTACCCCATGACCTCGTTATTAACGCGTATACACATACAAAAATCTATTTTGGTTACCGTTTTTGTGAAATTAGTAACTTAAAGTTAATGATGATGATGATTTTCATATTCTGTAGGAATTGACTAAAGCACCTGCTCATTTATTTTATAAATTTAATTAAATTTTTTTTCTAATTCTCTTTCAGCTAATTACGTATGACATCTATTATACACTGGCGGCAATGAATTACTTGCTTGTAATTGGAAAGCTCAAGTATACTGGCAAAGCTCGTATTCTTAATGGTCTTTATTTCTAATAATGTAAAAAATCATTTAAAAGACTCATCTCTTCTGTTTTTCTAAAGAACGGTCGAACCATAATACACATCGTTGACTGTTAGTCACACTTCTACGTCAATCATTTTGCCCAACATAATTTTACATTTCTTTGTTCGAGTGTTTTACAAATCCAACAATTGAGCAAAGCTTTAAGATTGTTGCAGCCTTTGACAAAAATGATCGCCCATTTCAATATAGATTTCGTGCCATTCATGATTTTTTTGGTTTGGGTACGAAAGCAGAGAACAACATTGAGCGATTGCATTAAAATCATACTTACTCAATAACATGAAAAACATTACATTTCGTTCAAATATGATTTTGTGTTCGCCCGCACAAAAGCGCAGTTGATTCTTAATCAGTAACGCAATAGGCAACATCGTTGCCAAGTGAGTGCAATCATCGTTAAGATGTTCGTGTTTGAATATAAATTTATGCGCATGTATGTAGTTCGGCAACGATTTCTTGCATTAGAGTTTTTGTTTTGGAAAAACATTAACAAAAATGCTGTGATGTATTGAACAGTTTTTCTTTGCGCTTCTTTTGAAAAAAAAACAATATAAAATACACATAGAAACAAAAGGCTTTCATAGAAAAATGCAATATACATACATATGTATATAGATATATATTTCTTTTAAGAACTTTCACAAAAAAGATAAATGTATGTATGTTTCAAATACCTACAACTCTCTATCAAATCAACACCAAACTTGTAGCTGAATTTCTCAACATTAAGATGATTGCGAAATGTTTACAAAACGAGTTGAGTTTACATATTTAGCATTGAACATTGTTTAGACAGCATTGTTGTTTAATTTTTGTTGATTGCAAATTCACAATGTTTACAAAACGATTTGATTTAACTCAATGTTGAATTTTGTTGCCTGATTTTTCTTGATTTAAAATTAAGAATGTTTAGAAGACGAGTTGATTTTACTCCGTGTTGCACTGTGTTGCTTGATTTTTGTTGATTACAAATTTTAGTGTATGAGTTAATCAAACAAAAACATGATTTTTGGTGATCTCTGGTATGAACCGAGTTTTCTAAAATCATGACTTAAGTTTGACGTGTGAAAAATCATTAGAGACAGATGTGTAGTCCTTAAAGATCATGAACAGCGATATATAAGGTGTTATGATTGGACTAAAAATGGCAATACAGTGAAAAATATGCTAAAAGGGCGGTATGTATTTGAGAGCGTGGCGAAAAAATATAACTAGAATTTTTGGAATTTTTTTTTATTATCTTTAATCCTATTGACACAATTTTTTTCGAACTTCTCTAGTGTATCATCATGAGCTTTTTGTCTTGATATACCGACGATGACGCCTTATGGAGATTTAAAATTCAAGCCTCAGAACTCGATATTTTGTTTGAGGGCCTTTTCATGGAGACCTCTTAAGCTCCACTTGCAATCCGTTTTATTTTGTTTAACTCAAGCGTGACTTTGCACATGTTTGTTGTCAATTTTACTATTCATATTTACTAAATTCTCACAGTCAAGCTCATATCAGATCAATTGAATTTCGCCAAAACAAAGAGTGTTTAGTATAATAAGTTAAATGTTTGCAACCGTAAAATAATCAAATTTAGTTTATGGGCAACATGCACAAGCCCACAGTATTTAAAATTAATTCGCGGCATAATTACTTTGAGTAGAAACTAAAATAGAAATAAAAAAGTCTACCTGCATTCACTCCGAATGTATCAATAAATTACAGGTATTGTCTACTGAAAGACAGACGGGCGGACAAATTGACAAGAAACTAATAATGATTTTCATTGATTATCTTCAAACACAAAACAAAAAAATTAATTGCTTAGTTTTTGTCTAAATTACAACAACCCTGAAAATTGTTTATTTAAAAAAGGGAATCGATAAGTGTGTTTTAGAACTCAATGAGCTTAACGAGTTTTTGATATTGATTTACACATGCCGCAAAGCAGAGCAAAGTAAAAAAAAATGTATTGTCTTAGACAGAAACAAAAGTCAAAGAAAAAATGTACCCATTTTTATGTCAATTGATAATTACGGGCGAAGTAGTAAACGAAAAAATATTTATAAGCTTTAGTAATAGAGGATTTTTTAAGAAATTATCATCAAAGATGTCAAAGTTTGATAAAAAGAAATATGGTTTTTAGCCTAATGCTTAAAAATTTCATTAAAAAAACTTATGAACATATATAGGTGAAAACTTTGCTTCTGCTGTTTTCTTTACGAAACTCTAGACTTTTTTTTAAAAAACCTTTTTTTACATTTATGATTCAAAGTCTTATCCATCGCTAGCCGCCACGATTTTCCATCTTTCGGGCAGCATATTGATCACCTTTTGAAGCGATCCACGATTGAATCCAATTTCTTACTTCTTCATAAAGGTGCGAATAAAGTGAGCGCTGATACCGAGACGAGCCACTGTTGTTTTGAGATCACTCAAAAAAATTAGTAACTTTCATACAAATTTTCTAGACGAGTTGCTCATCTGTGTTCTATGAATAACACATTAGTAAAAATTTTTTGCGATGATGATGAAGAAGCGATACAAGAATGTAAGTTTGACATTCCATATCTGTATTTTATTTTAGTTTGACTCATCTTCTTTGACTAGTTGATGAGACGACTGCTTATATAAATATAGATTATGAGGTCCGCAGAGTCAAGACACTTCGAACTCATGAAGAAATCATATCTTTTTTTTTGTGCAGTGCATTGTACCAGAACTAGGAAAATAGTTTGTGAGGGAAAGCGGGAATAGTGTTTGCGAACATTTGACTTGAACCTTCCGACGTCGCTGTACTCGTACCTGTTTACAGTTCAATTTGACACCAAGTAATAACTTTGAAAACATAACTGTATAGAGGAAGTATAACGCTACCAATGCATCCACAAAAAGCAACCGTTTGGTGCGGATTATGGACTGGCGGCAACATTGGGCCGTATTTCTTCAAAGATGATGCGAATCACAACGTTACTGTGAATGGTGAGCGCTACCGTGCGATGATAACAAACTTTTTTTTGCCCAAAATGGAAGAGCTTGACTTGCATGACATGTGGTTTCAACAAGACGGTGCCACATGCCACACAGCACGCGAAACAATGGACCAATTGAAAGGCGAGTTCGGTGAACAGTTTATTTCACGCTTGGGACCAGTCAATTGGCCGCCCAGATCGTGCGATTTAACGCCTCTAGACTATTTTTTGTGGGGCTATGTTAAGGCTAATGTCTATAGCGACAAGCCCGCTTCGATTGACGCACTGGAAGCCAACATTATTCGTGAGATACCGACCGAAATGTTGGAAAGAGTATGCCAAAATTGGACTAAGCGGATGGACCATTTGAGGCGCAGCCGCGGCCAACATTTGCATGAAATAATCTGCAAACATTAAATTATATCGACCCAACTATCGATCCAAATAAATATTTCATGCATTTTTCTGAATTTTATGTGTTTTTTTTTTAATTTCCGATAGTTCTTATAAAATCACCCATTATAACGTATAATGAAGCAAAGTTGTACACCTAATAGTTTTTTTGCATAATGCTTAAAAATTTCTTAAAAAGAGTTTATATATAATTGCATATTACATTACATTAGCTCTGATGCAATTAGTTCATAAGATTTTTATTTAAACTTCTAGTTATATTATATTTAATTTCATATTCTTAAATTATATTTAATGCCATATTCTTTAAGGCCTTGGTTTGCGGTTTTATAATGTTAATAATAAAAATATGTGTATTAAATTATTTGATTAAAAAAGTAGTTACACAAGGTATTGAGTCATTAACTAAACTAAAAGCTAAAACTGTACTTCAATATTGAAGAGGCCTTTTTACCGCAGCTTTTGAAATAGTTCTTCGAACAAATTGCAAACGTTTCATAATCTAGCGGCTATACTGCGAGCTAAAGACTTGCGACTGTTGCTGCGACTGTGACACGTTCACTTGTCAAATTGTGTATTTTGCGTAGAAACTATGCATTTCTGTATACAACATTAATTCACAACTTCATTTTTTATAAAATTTTATTGAGTAAAAATGACACCATTAACATACATATCGCTCGTTTATTGCAACATAGTCATATGTCAAATAATTATCTTTTCGAGTTAAAAATGCAAAATTGTTAATTGTATCACCTTTTATATTGTGCCAAAAATGTATTCAAATTACTTTTAAACTGTTTCTTTAGGAGATATTTTCTAAAAAAAAGTTTCTTAGACTTGTATAGAAGCTAAAAATTTGAAATGTGTTTTTCTCGAAACAAGCTTTTTTGAGTTATGACTATGTTGCAAATAAAGGAGCGATATATTATAACCAACGAAGTTTTGTGACAAGCATAAGAAGATGATTAATATAAAAAAGCATAGGAAAAAAACATAAAAAGCCATCCATTCGTATATGCATCAGCTTCGTCTTCTACTTTGTCAACTTTCGATGAGTTCTCCAGCTCAGTAGCTTTCTTCATAAAATCCATTCTAGTTTTAGCTAGAATTGCCTTCTTTCGATAACATTTATAAAAATCAGTAAAATCATTAATTTCTGAATAATTCTTCATTTTAAACGCCGATACCAATTGATGGGCAACGTTTCGTATATGAAATTGAGAAAATAAATTTGTAAAATTTTACAACTAATCAATTTTACTACCCAAAAAATCAAAACATTTTAATCTTTCGTCCAACTCAGACACAACATCATACGACGACCGCACACACTATACAATCTCATAAGCAACATCATCATGTTGTATAACTAAATGCGTGGTCTGTGGCTTGCACAATATTTTCAATGTAATAGTCTACCATGGTGCATAATACTTTCAATATAATAGTCCATTTACACCAAAGTGAGATATGCTCATACTAGATTTCAAGGCAAATATAGTAGATTTAGAGATTTCGCATACAAAATGAAATCTACTTTATGAGTAAATTTCGACGAAACCTCCTGAAATCTACTCAGGACCAAGTGATGCAACTGTGATTTTGGTCAAAAAGTACTTAAAAATACTACGCCGCGACAAAAATATACACTTTAAAGCCATGTCAGATAAAAATTTGTCGCTTTGCGTGATGCTTAAAACTTTAACAGGAAAGCGGAAAGCAAAAGGTGTATGTCGCAATAAAAACTTTGGCAACGCTCACAATTTATTTACTCGTGTTTATTCAAAAAAATTGTTGTTAGTTTTTATATATAATTATTTCTTATGATAATAGAAGTTAGAAATATTATTGGACGAACTACTGAAATTGTTTCTAATTGTTTTCTTAGTGCATAAAACTTTGGAGCTATTAGAAAAAACTGCAACGCGTAGAAAGATGAGAGTTGCCGAACTTTTCGCTTTTGCGTTGAAAGTTTTTTATGTGACATGTTTCATACAAGTATGTATATTTTATCTTAGATGTCAAAGCGAATTTGCAACGCAATGCAAAGTAAACGTTTTATCTGACACGGCCTTTAATGTGGTGTCTTCAGGATATGATAAAAATGTTTTGTCATATCCGCATGCACAAATAATTTTTATGAAAATGAAATCTTGCTAGATGTCAAAAAACAGGGGTGTAAACGATATAGATTTCGTTGTAGAGTTTAATTCAAATCTACTAGATTTTGAGTTGGTGTAAATGTAGTACGAGGGCGGTTCGGAAGCTTCTTAGCTTATCAATGAAAGAGAATAGTTAGTTTTTCAAAAATATTTTTATTTTTCAATATAATCTCCTGAAACTTCAATACACTTAGTCCAAAGCTTTTCTAGCAATTCTATGCCTTGATTAAAATAGTTTTCCTCAAGGTCTTCAAAATAGTTGTTTACAACTGTAATTGCATCTTCATTTGAGGTAAAACGCTTGCCAGCAAGGAATTTTTTAGATTTGGGAACAGGTAAAAGTCACTGGGAGCTAAATCAGGAGAATAAGGTGGATGGTCAAGCAACTCGTACTTTAATTCGTTGATTTTAGCCATTGTTAAAACACTCTTGTGCGCTGGTGCGTTGTCTTGATGAAAAATTATTTCTTTGTGTTGTAAGCCAGGACGTTTTTCTCGAATTTGTACATTTAATTGATTCTAAAGGTTGTAATAGTACTCTGAATTTATTGTTTTACCCTTTTGCAGATAGTCAATCAATAAAATACCTTTGAAGTCCCAAAAAACCTTACCAGCCGATTGAATTTTTTTTGCCTTCTTTGGGGCACTTCCTCCAGCTTCAGTCCATTGTTTGGCTTGTTCTTTTGTCTCTGGAGTATAGTGGTGGATCCACGTCTCATCAACAAATTATGAAACGACGCTTAAAATCCATTTTATTTCGCTTAAAACGATCTCAACAAGCTTCAGAAATGTTCATTCTTATGCGTTTTTGGTAGACTGTTAACAAATGCGGCACCCATCTTGCAGAAAGTTTTTTCATCTGTAGTTCTTTATGCAAAATTAAATGGACTCGATCATAATATTAGCTATTTCACGCACTGTTATTCGTCGGTCATTTAATAACATATCATGCACTTTGGCTACAATTTCTGTTGTTGTTGCTGTTTTTGGACTTCCACTACGTGGACTACGTTCATCTTCAATGCTTGTACGACCACGTTTAAATTCAGCAACCCAATTTTTTACTATTGCATATGAAGGAGCACTATCACCTAACACATTCACCATATCATTATGAATTTCTTGTCCCGATAAACCTTAATGACACCACGCATTTCTAATTTTTCCATTGTAAAAAAATCGCGGATGCGTTTTTTGTGAACACCTGTTTCTATATGAAGGAGTTACCAGATCGAAACAAAATTTAACACGTGTTCATAGCAGAGATGGAAGTTTCAAAACACTTAACTTTTTTTCTGTTTATACCGCACTTTTTGTGCTAGGCTAAGAAATTTCCAAACCGCTCTCGTATAACACGTTTCTTCGATTGCGCTGTTAGAAGTTGAACGCTTTTTATATTATTATACAAAAAACTTTCGTTGCTAGAAATACTTGTGAAATATAACGTTTATTCAATTGCATTAATTTGTCATATTTTACATTAAAGAAAAAAAGGGCAGCCATTTGTTGATGTGTGTTGTGGCCTTGCCTAACCCTTTCACCGTTGAGAAGTTATGACGCAATTAGAAATTCATGTCTGTGAAGATAAATTTACGTTTAGCTAGTGAAGACATAAACCTCATTTGCAATCTCGTTCACAGAGGTCTGTTAATTGCTTAACAGTGAGTATTGACTAGGGCCACATCGAAGTAAAATATAAATAAGAAAATGCCCGTAAAAAACAGTTTTTTACTTTTGGCTTATAAATATATAACATACTACTTTAGACTGTGGTATAAGTGGCATTTAAAAGAAAGTTTTGAAAAAAAAGTTTTAAACAATTTAGTTTTTCTGAGAAATTTCTTGAGAGAAAAAGTGAATTTTTTGCAAAAATACGAAATACTAGACACATTCCGCTATATACAGGGGTGTTCTGCAAATAACTTTTTGTGAAAGTGATTTGAAATCATAAAAACGTTTGTTTGAGAATATGTTTCAAATATTTCCAAAGATTAACCGATGATTAGGGTAGCTCCTATGAAATGTATAGACAGCTGGGAAACATAGAAAACAAGCTGTTTATAATTTTTTCATTGGTATCAATGTTAGAAGCTAATAGTAGAAAAGTAGATACACTTATTTTGTTTCAAGATTATTTATATTATTTTGTGATTTGGTTTATAGGTTTCTTTTACTTTATGTTTTATATTTATTAGAAGAAATTAACCTTATTTTGCAAGTAATACCGCGAATAAAAAAATTCAAACTGAAAATATAAATGGCATCACTGGCCGTGATCAATAGGACAAGTTTTATTATTTTCATTGCCATAAATAAAAATATGGAATGAATTCACAACTCCACAAATAAAAATCGGTCATAACTTAAAAGCGTTTTTTTTTTATATTGGCACAATGACGATAATATAAATTCATATTTGATTTAATTTTGTTGTTGTTGTCAAAGGTAAACAAGCCACTTCAGCTGAGCTGAACAAAACAAGTGGCGGCAAAAATGTTTAACTGGCCCAACATTTTAATCATTGTGAGCGAGTACAAGTAAATAAATGTTTTCTTCTTGTTTATTTTTTCTGTTTTGTTTTTGTTATATTTTTCTGTTTGGAAAACAGAGAGAACGACGCAAACGCAATATCTACGAATAGATGTTACAAAACCAAAAAAAGGAAAAGCATTAATTATGTTTAAAGTTGAAAGTTGTAAAAATGTTTCTGTGAATTGGAGAGAAATGCGTTCCTCTTATTTTATTTCAAATGCGGCACCACTTGTTTGTATGAAGTTGTTTTCTGTCTGATATGGCCATTAACCTTTCTGCAGCTTTTAGTTCCTATGACTTAACCCTTCCAAAAAATGTGATTCAAGTATAAAAATAGAATAAAAAAAAAGACAAATTCATCATACAGCAGGTTTTGTTCCCTATTGAATGTTGTCATTAATACGAGTATTAAATTGTTTACCACCACACTGTTTTGACAATTGGAAGGATTATTCTGAAACTAAAGCGAGTTGAGTCCTTATGCTTTCAAATCATTTGACAAATTAAAAACAAAAATCATATATTCAGCTTCTGATTTTGTTTTAGTAAAAAAAACTGACAAACTGATTTAAAATAAAAGAAAGTACAAATTTAACTAGATGTGTTTCTACAACTATTCTGCAACAACGCTTGCACACATGGAAAGTTTACTTTGCAAAGTCTCCTTGACTTTGGTGGTGGTAAGGAAAAAGAGAGTGGCTCTCTTAAACACTTTATTTTCCCTTGCTACCACCAAACTCAAGACTTTGCAAAGTAAACTTTCCGTGTGCGAAAGCTGTGCAACTTTCATTTTCGTTCTTAACAAGGTGTCTACAACTGCGTTTAACTCGATATTTATTTACGAGTATTATATTAAAAACATTTAAGTCAGCAGACTATCGACTTCAATATTTAAAATTTGAAACACATGTATTTAATACCCTGTTCAGACATACACAGTTATTGAGATTCCCCCAATTAACGCACTAATTGAGTTCAATATTCCATACAAAAATTCAGTTAAGTTATTGAGCCATTAGCAGAAAATTGTTATTATATTGAGTAAAGTTTGAAAATCACTGTTGTTGCTGGTACACTCGTAGTTGGTGAGCAAAATAATTCACAATAACAACTTAAATTTGAACAAAGAAACTAATTCACAACATAAAGAAGTAAAAACACTCTGGTTTTACAAAAAAATTTAGTAGTCTTATAGTTTTGTATTTTATGTAAAGCTATTTTGGAAGTAAAAATCGATCAAAGTAGTTACGATAACTATATGTTTCCACAGAGTGCTTGGTATACGAGTAGTACTCGCAGTAATTCCATTGCAATCCTGTGGCTAAGTTCTGTAACTCTCGCCATGAGAAACTTTTCGACTGAAACGTGTGAAATGAAACAAAATTCTCATTAATTTAAACCAACAGCTGCTTTTCTCGCTAAACTGTAGCTATAACCAGCGTTGTCAACTCGGTGCGTTTCGCACCGTTTTTGGTGCTTTTTAACATTTTTTGTGCGAAAAATTCTTTGGGCGATGTACTGTGCGCTGTTTTAATTTCGGTGGCACCGAATGAATTTCAATGCAATGAAATTGTTATATAAAATTTTTACATTTCATTTTACAAAATTTGCTGCTTTATAAAAATTCTTGTTTTGCTATTAAACGATCAAGCCACGTTTGTCAAATATTACACTAAAAGCAGATACTGAATAGCGAAGTTCGTGTTTATGAAGGCGCGTGAATTCACCACGGTTTTAGTAATTAATAAATTACCAAATTAATTATTAAATTTTTCCAAAACGTTTGCATTAAATTATGATAAGGTTCATCTCCTATATGTTAAAATTCTGGCAAATTTTCGTATATATCAACAAATTCTTTTACAGATACCCACTCTAGCTAAAGAGTTTTCACTGTTCGCTTGCGAAAATAAACATGCAATTTACACTGTGTTGGTCGATTGCCCAGGGAATCGTACTACACATTAAAGAGAGAATACGTTTTTCAGCCGTACGCTTCGCCTGTGGAACAAGTTGCCTGCAGACGTGTTTCCTGTCTGTTATAGCGTTGGAAAGTTCAAGTCAAATGTTCACAAATACTAATCCCTCTTTCCCCCTCCGAACAACCTATTTTTCTAGTTCTGGTACAGTGCACTGCACCAGTACTCCCCTGAGTACTGGTCCATGAAAAAATTGCTATTACGTGAGTTTGATGGCTTGTTGTGCTATTCTGTAACTTTTAATTATCCGATAATCGTAAATTTTTTCGACATATTTTATCTCTTGCAGTAACGATTGTATGCTCCTGCAATACAATTTTAACGACAGTAAGCAGTTGTATATTTGTGTATCTGATAATAGGCAGTAAAACTAAGAGCTGGTTTCGGTTGACAGCGAATATAATTAAATATTGTTGCTGAATGCCATTACCCACATGCCAGTACCAGAATCGCACTAGAGGCCAAGTGTGGCAAACACAAGTTCTAGCTATTGAACAAATTTGATGGCATACCGTCAGCAGGTGCTGTCAGACAAACGGCTTAAAAGGCTGTTTCATTATCGTATTTTTAATGTAAAAATATTATACTGTTTATAGTACAAAATGTGGTTTTAAAAACGAAAAAAAAATTTAACTTGGTGCATTTTTGCTGATAAAACGCATTTTTTCTTCATTTTGGAGCGTTTTGAAATTTCACAGTTGACAACGCTGGCTATAACTTTTTTTTGGTGAGTAAAAGTTGCCATTTAAGGAAATTACTCGCCATTTTAAAGTAAAACTGTGTCTGCAACACTTTTGCGAAAAATTTCCCGCTTTCAACTGTCGTTATTTCTCGGAAATAAAAAGTATTTCAAAAATAATAATAATCATAAAATGGATAATAATTGAGTCGAATGTTTTTCGAAATAGGTAAAGTGACTGCAATTAGTTGACTTATTGAGTAATGGAATATCACTACTTAAAAATTTTTAAATAAAGAGTTTGGTTTTATCTGATCGATTAATCGAATTATTTTTAATCGGTTAAAAACTCTAATTTCTTATTGCCTCTTCACAAAATTGCGAAAATTTTTAACGTGATATTTTCGCAAGACAGTTCAAAAATGTCTATTGTTTTGCAGAACGTGACATATTTTCTAAGTTTTTAAATATTACAAGGGCAGTTTCCCGTCCACGGTGATTTCCTCTATTGCTTTGATACGTATTTGTACTTTACATAAGAGCGTTTTTTTCTAACTACGCTTATCAGAAACTAAACAAAGCGAATTTATATTGTAGTTATAAATAAGAATAGCGAAGAGAAACAAAACACACAGCAAACTGATAAGCAGACAAGAGTTTTGTTTGTCTTCCCTTCCCAACTCTGATATGTAACTATTTTGTAACTAAGTGACTTTGTACGATTTTCAGAGGTATTTGCAGAACAAACGTGTAAATTATTCGTATGGATTTTGAATCAAATAGAAGCTACTACCAGCTCAGGCATTTCTGAAATGTTCACTTTAGTTTTCATTTACATAAATAAATAATAAAAATGAACTACAGTAACCGAAAAATGATTATAGAAACAATTTGATAGTTATAATCAAATTGTTTCGGCTTGACATTGAGTTCCGGGGCACCGTATATACGATATGAGCAGTTATATATTTATGTACATATTTTTTCAACTATTTTTACTTTGCGGCTCTGTTATACATTTCTTATATTTATCAATATACATAATTATGTATAAACAGATGTTTTCTTTTTGTCTCACCCGATATTTTGTAAAATATTTATAATTTTAAAAACACCTTTTTAAGAAGTCTGTCGAAAGAAAAGAACTAATAATGTGTAAATATATGTATGTATGTACATACAAAAAATACATACAAGGGGAAGTAAATAAGTCCGTGAATTTTTAAATTTTCCGCCTCTTAATTGGAGCGAAACACTGCTCCTATCAACAGGCTGCTGAGTTGACTTCCGTTTCAATTTAAACTAGCTGCTTAATTTCGTTTGCATTATTGATTGACTATCTGCAAAAGGGTAAAACAATAAATTCGGAGTATTATTGCAACCTTTTGGATCAATTAAATGTACCAATTCGAGAAAAACGTCCTGGCTTACAAAAAAAAAAAAAAAATTTTTCATCAAGACAACGCACCTGCGCACAAGAGTGTTTTAACAATGGCTAAAATCAACGAATTAAAGTACGAGTTGCTTGACCACCCACCTCATTCTCCTGATTTAGCTCCCAGTGACTTTTACCTGCTCCCAAATCTAAAAAAATTGCTTGCTGGCAAGCAACCACTATTTTGAAGACCTTGAGGAAAACTATTTTAATCAAGGGATAGAATTGCTAGAAAAACATTGGACTAAGTGTATTGAAGTTTCAGGAGATTATATTGAGAAATTAAAATATTTTTGAAAAACTTTTTTTTTTTAACAAATACAAATACTGTGAAGCTATTTGCTTGTCTGCAGTAACACCCAGAGTCATTGGCAGGAATCGAACCTGCGACCTCTAGACTGTTGATCGAGTACTCTACCAAATCAGCCATCGAGGCACTAACTATTCTCTTTCAGTGATAGACTAAGAAATTTCCGAACCGCCCTCGTATTCTGTTCTTTTGTGCTAATAACACATGTATAGGGTGTTTTTTAAGCTAGATAGAACTTTAAATTGTAAAAAGTAACACAAAAAATTAAATTTTGATGAAACATTTTTTTTATTTGTTTCAGTATACTCTGACAAATCATCATGAATAGACTCACGCTTGAACAACGCTACGAAATTATCCAAATTTACTTTGAAAATCAGTCGTCGATTCGCAAAGTCGTTTTATCGCAAAATTGTGTTCAGCGATGAGGCGCATTTTTGGCTTAACGGGTTTGTTAATAAGCAAAATTGCCGCATATGGAGTGAGACCAATCCACAAGAGACCCTACAGACTCCATTACATCCAGAAAAATGCACTGTTTGGTGCGGTTTTCATGCTGGTGGCATCATCGGAACTTATTTCTTCAAAAATGAGGCCGGAGCTCGCGTTACGGTCAATGGAGATCGTTACCGCACCATGACCAATGATTTTTTGTTTGAAAATATGGATGACATTGATCCGGAGGAGATGTGGTTTCAACAGGATGGCGCTACGTGCCATACGGCGAACGCAACCATCGACTTACTGAAATCAAAATTTGGCGATAAGTTGATTTCGAGAAATGGACCTGTCAATTGGCGATTTGACACCTCTCGATTATTTCCTGTGGGGCTACGTGAAGTCACTGGCTTATGCTGATAAACCAGCAACAATTGACGCCTTGGAGGCCAGCATTGTTCGTGTTGTTCGTGACATACGGCCAGCAGTGCTCGAAAAAGTGGCCCAAAATTGGACGTCCAGAATGCGCTTCGTCAAGAACAGCCGCGGTGCCCATATGCCCGAAATCATTTTCAAATGTTAATGTCACGTATTGATCTTTCGAATAAAAAAAAATTTTGATTACAATTTAATTTTTTGTGTTATTTTTTACAATTTCAAGTTCTATCGGGCTTAAAAAAACACCCTATACAACTTTTTATGTGATAAACATTTAAAGGGCAGCATTTTTTATCACAAAAGAAAACACCACAAGCTAGAATTTATGAAACTTACCCCAACTTTTAGGCGTGCGGCCACAATAGGTGCCTTCGTCGACATTATGTATAAATTGTCCAAAGCTTTGTTTTTCTTTCGGCGCATAATACTGGAAATTATTGGTGACGGTTGGCTTTATTTTTCCATCATTTGCTCTCGACATTTTGGCCTTTGTTTGTTTATTTGTTAAACAAATATTTTTTAGAAATAGGCGGGCAAATTAGTTTTTTTTTAACAAAAATAGTACGACCTTGCGTTTGTATTTGTTTTGTTTAGTTCTTTTTAAACTTCTTGCTTTTAATTTAAAGAAAACAAAACTGAAATGGACAAAAATTAAACTATAAAAATAAAACACACAGAACAAAAACAAGTCTAGGTATTTCTTAAATAACTAAAATTTATAAAACCATTTATGTAATAATTTTTTTTACTAAATCGCTTTTCATTTAAAATTTATTATGTTTGTATAAAATTTTATATATTTATTTCAAATGAAATAAAAAAAAATCTCAATTAGCTTTTTCTTTTTTTTTTAAGCTCTTTAAGCAAGAAAGACAAATTTATTTTCGTTTCGAAACGTTTTTTTTTTTCTTTTATTATTAAAAATTTATTTTAGATTTATGTTTGTTTTGTTTCTGCAGTTGTTTTAAATATATATTCTTTAAAACTTATTGAATTATTTTTGTTTCAGAGCAGAGAGCATATTTATTTTCTATTAGCGAAATCAAACCACTATTATATATGAACATATAGGTATATGAGTTTCATAGTTTATTTTAAAAACACTTCATCTGCACATATGTATATAGAGATGTAAGTATGTATTTACTTTTAATATAGAATATGAATCAAAATAGAAAACTAATCCCCGCAATGCCAACCACGCGTTGTTGCGTCCACGGCTAAAGATCACTGACTAAACACGCGATGAACAAGTCATTCGGCAGTTTTGTACTGAGTGTATCGAAATATACATATATGTATAGATAAATGTGTGTATGTATATATGTATGTACTTATGTACATACATTCTATCGTTTGTTATTGAAATTATTTTTCTTATTGCGGCTGTCAGTTCGTAAGCGGTTTGTGCTTTACTCCACATTATCTGCTCTTTATTTACTCTTGTTGGAAGAAAAATCACGTAACACAAACTACATCAAATGCTCCACCACGAAGCTCTTAAGACTCAACTCCACTTATTACTTAGGGTTCATTTGCCGTAGCTGAAATGTATTCTATACATATTTACATGCACATATAAAACGAGTAATAAACTTAACATATCTATATACATACATACATATATACATACATACAAGCACACATATTAATTTCATTTCTCTTAGCAACATTTTAAGAGCAAATATATTTATTTTTGTATATTTAATATAAAAAAAAGTAGTTGTGTAGCAGAATGTAATCAGTAAAAAAAATATATAATCTCAGAAACGTACTACCAGCCCTCTAATAAAGGGAATAAACATTAAAACAATAATTCAATCATGTTCATATACATATCAGTATATATCGCTCCTTTATTGCAACATAGTCATATCTCAAAAAATGAGCTTTTCGAGTTAGCAATGCAGAATTGTTAACAGTCAGCGTTGTCAACTCGGTGCGTTTCGCACCGTTTTTGGTGCTTTTTAAAATTATTTCTGCGGAAAATTCTTTAGTCGGTGCGTGGTGCGCTTTTTTTTTACATTTTCGCTGCGCTTTTTTAATTTCGGTGGCACCAAAGCAAATTCAACTCAACTTATTGCTTTAATAATGGGTGATTTTATAAGAACTATCGGAAATTAAAAAAAAAAACACATAAAATTCAGAAAAATGCATGAAATATTTATTTGGATGGATAGTTGGGTCGATATAATTTAATGTTCGAAGATTATTTCATGCAAATGTTGGCCGCGGCTGCGCCTCAAATGGTCCATCCGCTTAGTCCAATTTTGGCATACTCTTTCCAACATTTCGGCCGGTATCTCACGAATAATGTTGGCAATGTTGGCTTCCAGTGCGTCAATCGAAGCGGGCTTGTCGCTATAGACATTAGCCTTAACATAGCCCCACAAAAAATAGTCTAGAGGCGTTAAATCGCACGATCTGGGCGGCCAATTGACTGGTCCCAAGCGTGAAATAAACTGTTCGCCGAACTCGCCTCTCCATTGGTTCATTGTTTCGCGTGCTGTGTGGCATGTGGCACCGTCTTGTTGAAACCACATGTCATGCAAGTCAAGCTCTTCCATTTTGTTTGTTTGTTATCATCGCACGGCAGCGCTCACCATTCACAGTAACGTTGTGATTCGCATCATCTTTGAAGAAATACGGTCCAATGATGCCGCCAGCCCATAATCCGCACCAAACGGTTGTTTTTTGTGGATGCATTGGTAGCTCTTGCAATGCTTCTGGCTGCTCTTCACTCCAAATACGGCAGTTTTGCTCCATTCAACCAGAAATGAGCCTCGTCGCTGAACACAATTCTTCGATAAAAAAGTGGATCTTCATTTAACTTTTCAAGAGCCCATTCACCAAAAATTTGGCATTGTGGTAGGTCGTTTGGCTTCAATTCTTGCACCAGCTGTATCTTATAAGGCTTCACACCCAAATCCTTCCGCAAAATTTTCCACGTAGTGGAGTAACAGAGGCCCAATTGCTGCGAACGGCGCCGAATCGATAATTCACAGTCATCACCAACACTGGCCGATACGGCTGCGATATTTTTTTCAGTTCGCACTCTACGTAAGCGTGTTGGTGGTTTAATGTCCAACAATGTAAATTTGGTGCGAAATTTTTTTACAATAGCCCGAATAGAAGCCTCAGTAGATCGATTAAACTGACCATAAAATGGAAGAAGCGCGCGATGAACTTTCTTAACAGAGCACGCATTTTGGTAATAAAATTCAATAATTTGCAAGCGTTGTTCGTTTGTAAGACGATTCATGATTAAATTATAGACCAAACTGAAGATGTTTGACAGTGACACAAGATACAAAACGTGCGTGAGCTGTCAAAACTAGTGTTGCCAAGAAGATAATAGCAAAAAAATCACTCGTTATAAGAAAAAAGTTTATTCAAGTGCCCAAAATTTTTACGTTTCATTTTGCAGAACACGGAGTTATAAAGTGACGAACGCACCTTATTATATGCACAACGTAAGATAATTTTGCTGTATTATACATATTCTGGAAAGAATAAGAAACATTTCGTTTTATAAAACTTGTTGCTTTTAGAGCGTGTTTTGATATTAAACGATCAAGCCTGCTTTGTCAAATATTGCAATAAATGCAAACACAGATGTGGACGCTCGTATTTACGATTATTTAATAAAATTATAAATTTTTTGCCAAACGTTTCCATTAAATATTGATTATGGTAAACTTCATCTTTTATTTGTTATAATTATGCCAAATTTTCATATTTATCAAAAAATTCTTTTAAAGACACCAACGCTAGCCATCGAATTTTGACCGTTTCCTTACGAAAACATAAATGAAATTTACACGGTGAGAGTTTGATTGGCTTGTTGTGCGATTCTGTAACTTTCAATGATCCGATAATCGTAAATTTCTTCGACATATTTTATCTCCAGCGGCAACGATTGTATGCTCCTGCAATATAATTTTAACGACGGTAAGCAAATGTATATTTGTGTTCCAGATAATAGCAAGTAAAACATCTGATTTCGATCGACAGCTGAATAATAAATTGATAAAATAATCGCTATAATTATTGTAAAGATAACATTTGCCGTAATAATATCAACAAAATCGCACTAGATGCCAAGTTTGACAAACACGAATTCTAGCTATTGAACGAAAAAGTTGTTTCATTATCGTATTTTTTTAATATAAAAATATAATTTTTTTAATTTTTTTTTTTTTTTTTTTTTTAATTTTTAAATTCAAATTTCAGTGCGTTTTTGTTAAAATAACGCGCTTTTTTTTCCTATTTTGGTGCGTTTTGAAATTTCAAAGTTGACAACGCTGTTAACAGTATTATATTTTATATTGTGCCAAAAAATTTATTCAAATTACTTTTAAACTGTTTCCTTTAGGAGAAATTTTCTCAAAAAATTTGCTAAGACTTGTATGGAAACTAAAAATTTTAAATGCGTTTTTCTCGAAACGAGCTTTTTTGAGATATGACTATGTTGCAATAAAGGAGCGATATATACATATGATACATACATATGTATCTGGCAACAAACAATCGTTGTTTTATATACATATGTATGTATTATCCTTAAACTCTAAGTAACCCTTGCAATAAACAAGAAATAAAATTGAATGGCATATGTACTGGAGTGGTCAAAGCCAGCGTTGTCAACTTTGAAATTTCAAAACGCACCAAAATGGGGGAAAAACGTCTCTAACATTTCTTTACACCTTTCAAACAAATGAACAACCGTTGGTTGCTACGATTTGCTTTTTGAAAGTATCGAAAAGCAGAGAACAAAAATTCAAACAATTAAGTTTTTTATTCGCTATTTAAGCTTCTAACATTTATACAAAGTTGAATGTTTGAGAATATCTTTCAAAAATTTCCAAAGTCTACTGATGATTAGGGTAGTTCCTATGAAATGTCGACATATAGATAGCTGGGAAACATAGAAAACAAGCTATTTATAATTTTTTACTGGTATAGTTCTTAAAATTGTTAAAAAAGCTGATATATTTTCAATATAGAGTCAAGCAAAACTGAATGCTTTTCAAACGAAGTTTCTAGGCGAGTCGTTGGTCTGTGCTGATCCCAGCGGCCAAAGTTTCGATTACAGAAGCGATGACCCGAAGCACACGTACATATATGAACCTAGTATACATTTTCAAACTTATTGAACGCTTACTACCTGCCCACAAAGGCACCCCCCGGGGTACAGGTTTTGCCTTGGCGTATTCCTAACTAGGGCACTCTGTTCATCGGGTAAAGAGGGGAAGGGGTCCCTCGTTTGTTGCAGCATATAAAACATGCATGACTTATGTTGTGTTGGCTTCCGAAACCCTTACCAAAGGTTTAAATTGGCAGAAAGGGGATCAGCATGGCCTCCGGATGGTTCTGCTTGCAGTTCAACCCGGGCTGATCATGTTTGAGGTGCCTACCTTGACTGAAACGTTTTGTCTGTGGTTGAAACCTAAAACGCAGGAAGATAATATCCTTGATATTTGTTTGGCAGGGGTTTTTCGGGGACTAACAACCTTCCGAGGATCTGTTGCCTATACAGCAGATACCTGTACTGTAAGGAACCAGTGGTGATGGTTGACCGGTGAGTTGGTTTAAGGGCTGATGCTCTTAGTGGGCTTCGGCCTACCAATTCATTAAGCTTTGTCTGGCATTGATTGCTGGAAAATTGCATACAGGATGGATTAGAAGGCCGTAACTCTTCAACAAGAAGTTGCTCATACGGCTGCAAACAATGACAAAAATTGTTACCTGTGTGAGCCTAGTCAGCCGCACAGGGGCTCTGGTGAAACGTGAATAATTCACTCGTGCAACTGGTTCGCCATCAGATAAGGCCGTAAAGGCAGGTGCTGATGTAAATCTTTTTCGCAGTTTCACACAAAGATAGCCCTGGATATTTCCAACATATTTGACAGAGTGTACCATGATGCCTACCCTATTTTCCTACCCTATTTCTTAATTTCCTCAACGACCTTCTATATCAAACTTCCAGCCCTATTCACTCTTTCGGGGATGTCAACAGCATTTGACACTCGTACCACTTTTAGTTATAGGCCCAGTCTATCAGAGATCGCTGCCAAGAGACTAAATATAAACGATTGACTAAATAGTGATCTTCTATTAATCTTAGAATGGGGTCGTATAAACAGGGTCGCCTTCAATGCTCGTAAGACCGAATGCTGTTTATAAACACACAAACAAACGACCGCAAATGCTGCGTCATTTGTACTTATGGATGGTATAAGTATTGAGGAATCGGATGCTCTTGATGTTCTTGGAATGAAGATACAATGTGACGTTTGCTGGACTGAACACATTTTTCATGTCTCTAAAGAAGTATTCAAGTGCCTCGGGTTTTTGAAACGGTGTAGGATGTACTTCACCCCATCCGACCTCCTTACTATTTATACCACCTACATCCGACCGAAAATGGAATACAACTCTCATGTGTGGACCGGTGTCTCAAAGTCTATTTTAGGCTTACTCGATCGTGTGCAGGAGAGGGAAAAGAAGCTTAAAGGTGACAGTAGGGTATTCAATTCTATTGACTCACTGGAGCATCGACGAGACGAGTTCAAGATTATTTCAGGGGTACCGCAAGGCTCCATTCTTTCCCTATCTTATTTCTTATTTTCCTCAACGACCATCAACCAATCAACTTTTCGCAGATGACAATATTTTTCTTTAAGAATTTGTCTATTCTTCCTCTAACAAACAGCTGTTCTATGGAACACTTTCCATAATATTTAGAATTTAAGTAAAGCTGCTACGCTTTCATCGCATTTAAATAAGAACAATTGTTTAAGACTGATAATTTGAGCTTGCATTTAAATACAACTTAAATTTCAATGAAAATTAACAAATTTTGTATTTAAAAATGCAGTCAAAAACTGGGCCTTAGAGATGTAAATTTTGTTAACAAATTCTTTAAAAATTTACATTAAATGCATCTTCCTATGGGGTATGTGCAGTTTTCTGTTTGGCTGCACATATGTATGTATGTACATATGTTATTTCTTGAATTTTTGGTGGGTTGAAGCAGTTTTTTGGTTTCATTAACAAATAAAGCGGAATTGTGTATGTTTTCTATATATAGAAAGAAACCTTGGTACAGCCAGCACATACACACATGCATATTTATTTATGTTTGTAATAGGTGTACAACTTTGCTTCCACAATTTTTTCCCGAAATAGGCTTTATTGTAAAAATTTTGTTATACATTTATTGCATTTAGATAAGTACTCTGTTGAAATGTGAGAAACATGTTGAGCAACATTAATAATTTCACTCGGAAAATATGACATTTTAAATATGGTGCCTATTTCGCATTTTAGGCAAATTTCAAGGTTTTCTTGGTTTTAGGTATAACACATTGTTCAGCTGTTGTTTGAAATTTCACGCGAAATAAGTACCACTCATATTATTCCACAATTACACAATGTTGCCAGGAATATTTCATAAGTTTTTCACAAATTGAACAGAGTACTACTTTCGCAACATTATTTCACACAATTTTTTTTATATAGAGTTTTGACAGCATTTCGCACGAGATGACAAACACAGTACTTAGCTTTTGACACGAATCTCGATCAATCAATGCCTCCAGTTCTGCATTTTTGAAAATCTTCTCTCTTCCGCCACTATGCTAGTCTTCGATGTCAAAATCACCGTTTTTGAAGCTTCAAACCCACTCTCGGCACGTTCTTTCACTAATAGCGGCCTAACCATAGCTATTTGAGAGCATCCGATCGATGAGCCTCAGCCGCAGACTTCTTCATTTTAAAACCAAAAATTAAAACCTCCCGCAAATAACGAGAATTTGGCTTATAAGCTGACATGTTTAATCGGTTTAGGCTATATCTCGGGTATATATGAACCGAAAGTGGAGAATTTTTTTTGGCTTTTAATCGCTATGCCAAATAATTATGTCAAGTTTGAAGCAAAACAAATTTTTTTCAAAAATTTTCGTACAAAGTTAAAAAAAAAAAATAAATTTTTCGGAATTTTGGATATATCTCAGCTATATGAGAGCCGATTTTACTGATTATCAATAACAAAATCATGAATCAATGAAGTAATAGAATGACTAAAGAAAAAAGTTTCTAAGTCTAATGGTTGTGTCTAAGAACGGTATTTCAACGGCCGACAGACGGAAATCGCTTAATCGAATTTTCTATCAATTCTGATCCAGACTACATATACTTTAAAGAGTCAGTCGCAAATGAAAATTGTAGAAATTACAAACGGAAGCACAAAAACTTAAGGCCCATTTAGCCGACCGTAAATGTAGAAATGTAAATGTAGTCGGAACAGCTGATCGTTTTTGTTATACGAGAAACCATGAAATGCTTATCTGACTGTAATCGAAACGTCTCAACCTGTAGAAAATAGAATTTCATTACGTGTTTACGTGACAAATGTTCTCAGTGATGGCATATATTATTGTGAATAGGAGAGTCGCAATTTGATAATTAAACTGTTTAAATAGTTAAATTTGTATACACACATGATATATTTTAACAAATTTAGGAATTTTCTGTAAAATACGCAAAATGGATATACATGGTAGCATAATTTATACACTGCGAACAATTTTTGCAAATGTCACATTATATGTAACGACATCATTTATTCGACCGATTTCTAAAAATATATTCCTCAAGCACAACCTTCCAACGATAAAATAAATTTTAAAAATTGGTTCATAATATATAAATATGCTGATATAAATGTAAGAAAGCAATACGGTATTAAATTTAGCTCTATGATGAAATGAAAATCTAATAATAAAAAATTTATAATATTTTTAAAGCATAGTAAACTAATAATTATACATAACTAGTATTTTAGTATTGTTATATATTATTATTATTATTATTATTATTATTATTATTATTATTATTATTATTATTATTATTATTATTATTATTATTATTATTATTATTATTATTATTATTATTATTATTATTATTATTATTATTATTATTATTATTATTATTATTATTATTATTATTATTATTATTATTATTATTATTATTATTATATATTATAAGCCATTGGGGCTTATTCGTAGCAAACAAAGCTAATTCATAACAGGTGAAATTAACAGCGCAGCTGATAACTTTTTTTTAAATTTTAATCTTTTTCAAATGAAAAAAAAAATTTTTTTTTTAAACGATTTTTTAAATTATGTATTGTATCTTGAGCGCCAAGATACGTCTCCCTAATCTGGCTGGCCATTTTCACCTGTCCGGGCTCTATGATCTTAGACGTTAATTTTCACGAAATAAATAAAAGTTTGTCCTTTCTTGTAGATTTTTTTTATTATATATTTGTGATTCGTTTTTGTGTTTATAATTTTCCCTTGACATTTGAAAAATATTTATTTTTTGTAGTGCGCTTGGTAGCAACCAAGGCGAATTCATAACAGGTAAAATTGACAGTGCAGCTGATAACTTTTTTTTTAATTTTAATCTGTTTCAGATGTCGATGACATAATAAAAACAAAATTGTAAATAAAATTAAAACTATTTTTTAAATTATGGATTCTATCTCGAGCACCAAATATGATCCAGAATCCTCTCCAATCTGGCTGGTTATTTTCACCTTTTCAAGCTCTATGATCCGAGACTTTAATTTTCATAAAATAACTACATAAAAGTTTCCTAATATAATTAAGTTCTTCTTATTTTGTAAATTTTTTTTAAATAGAAATTTGAAAACATTTTCAAAACAATTTTTTAAATTATGTATTGCATCTTGAGCGCCAGTTATCATCTAGAATCCTTCCCAATCTTGCTGGCCATTTTCACTTTTCCAAGCTCTATGATCTGAGACTTTAATTTTCACGAAATAATTAAATGTTTGTCTTTTATTGTAAATTTTTTTTTATATATTTTTTTTAATTCCTTTTTGTGTTTCTATTTTTCCCTTGACATTTGAAAAAGATTTATTTTATGTAGTGTTGTATTTATTGCTCTTGCATATACCTGGCATAAATTCACCTTTGTGAATTTATGCCAGGAAGTATTAAAAAGCAGAGAAAAAAAATTCAAACATTTGAGTTTTATTTGCTATATTAGCTTCCAACATTGGTACCAATTATAAACAGATTGTTTTTTATATTTCCCAGCTATAGCTCATATGAAATGTCGACATATAGACTGAAAAAGAAATATTAGAAATTTTAGGTACCATTTAAACAATTTTCGTAGTTTTTGTATATGTACTGAATATTATGAACTCTCATCACTGCTATGAACAGCTGTATTGCTTTTTATTGTTGTAATTTATTTGATATAATGATATGGACGATGAAAAATTAATTTATTTTTTTTTTCTTCAGCACACAATAATATAGAAATATTAAACAGAATACTTTTTCTTCACATGCACTTTTGTTTTTGTTTTTGTCAAAAACACATGATACGTTTTTAAGTGTTCTACAAGGCGAATTCATTACTAGGTGAACTTAACAGCACAGGTGATTATTCTTTGCTTCTCGCGTTTTTTCCAATGAGACTGTCAAATTTTTTTTTCTTTTGCTTACAAACTTTTTCGCGCCATTTTAATCTGAAGATTTTTTTGTATAATTTAGTGTAATTTCAAGAAATTTGTGTGAATTTAAAAGTGAAAAACTACTATAATCTGTGATTTTAATTACAAACAATTATAAAAGTTTATATTTAACGTTTATATAAAAATTTTTCCCAGCTGAATAATCTAAGGCGAATTTAGATTTTGACATTCACGATATGTTTTACAATAACAAAATACATAGTACTGAATTCGCCTTTCCGCTTGCATTCAGGTGTATAAATTCGCCTTGGTGTTCTATAAGTGCTGCTACATTTACATTTACGTTACAGTTTCTACGGTCGGCTAAATGGGCCTTTATACCTATATAGTTTTGTGAAGAGTATAAATAGAGTTCATGTGGCGCGTCTGACCTCACCATTTGCTATTAGAGAACGCATGCACAGAATGCGTGCTATATACCACACGATAGTTCACCAAATTTTATTTGGTTGATTCACGAAGAGCGCATTTTTGTGTTTATCTATTGAGTTAACAATGAGCAAACGAATGCAAACTACACAACTCGTTTTACTACGCACAAGCATGTGACGCAATACAGTCATATGTACATACATATGTATATAACGTTTGTGCTTCGCTCTTAGTGAATTTTTGTGTTTCGGAAAAAGAAAGCGGAAAAATAGAAATGGAAAAAATGATTTCCATAAAAATATAATCAAGGTCATTTTAGTCTAATTTCGAGGTGTTCAATTCATCAAACAAATGCTACAAATCTTTTCTATTTAATGCGCCAGTAAAAGAAAATAGACGAGTACGTACACACATTCATATGTATGTATGTATATACATGGGTATATTCATAGGAATTTGTAAATACATTTGTATAACATTTTATGTTTCCTAAGCTTTGTAGCGTCATTAGCAGGTTTTTATTTTAAATTTCAAGATGAATAACAGACTGGGATTGAAAAACAGGTGTTCGTTCAGTATTTTTCGCTGTATAAAAAATATGTCTATTGTTTGTCTAATTGAACAAGAACGACGTTTGGAGGGGCGAACTTACACGTGCCAGACAATATTTTAAATTGACACAAACCCGCAAAAATATAAAGAAGAATGTCTGGCAATTTATGCACTTATTTACATACATACATACATATGTATGGATGTGTGTGTGTGTGTTTTAATGTAAATAAATTTGCGTTTAGAGGGAATCAAGAAAATGTGGCAATTTTCTTAGATTTTCAATAGACAGGTATGCACTCAAAAATAAAATACAGGATTTAAAATGCAAATTGGCATCAATGGTACCATGTTATATCCGAAATAAGACGAATCACAATGTTACCGTCAATGGTAACTGTCCATCCGATTATATGCTTCCTGAAATTCAAATCCATGGTCTCGATGACTTTTGGTTTCAACAAGATGGCAAATGAGCCATACACCGCGTGAAGTTGTGGAGAAATTATTTTGATGAGCACTAATTTCCCGTGTTGCTACGATAAATTGGCCACCTAGATCAAATTTCTTGTTAAAGCGAATGACTGTTGTCGCCCAGCTAAAGGTTTGATTATTATTTTTCTTGTCTTCTTCACTCAAAAATTATTGATCACTGTAAATTTGTATTGTAAAAAATCCTGCTTAAAGGCCTTGTTACACTATTCTATTGGATCGTGCGATCTACTAAATAAAACATGTGTGCTGAAAAAGTACTAAAAATTCAACTGTGTCACAGAGTTTTTGACAAACCGTGAGATTTGAAAAATTTTATGAAATTTTTCAAAACATTATGGTTTCTGTGCGATCAGTGTGGTATATACTCGTATTATGAAAATTATGAGAATTTTGTTGGCGCCTCGAGAAAAAATTTAAATAAAGTAAAATTACTATGGCAATAAAAGTATTTAATTATTTTATTGTGTATATTAATTATTGCAATCATACTTGTATAATAGTGTGGGCTACAACGCCAAAAACGCGTGGGCTACAACGCAAAAACAATCGTTTAGGATAGTGAATCAGTGTCTTAAGACAACTTAAGGCATAAATAAAATACACGTTCGATGGCAGAAACGCGCACAAAATATGATAAACTGGTCGCAATATATTAGAAATTCCCAAAATTGGTTTCGGAAATCGCCAAAATCTCAACTTTAGTTTTCTTACTAGTGTAGTAATCCCTCATACGGTATGAGTTTCGAGAGTGGCACACATATAAACAAAGATACAAGTGAAGTGAACACAAGGTGTCCCAGAACTCAACGTCAAGCCGAAACAGGCCGACAAGATTGCTTGCAACCATCATGAGAAAAATCAGAAAAAAAATCGAAAAGAAAAAGCATTTTACTCAGTTCAAATGTTTTTTATTCGCACAAGTCTTTGTATTTTTTTATATTTCTCATGAAGGTTGCAATCAATCTCGTCATGCTGTGTCGGCTTGACGTTGAGGTCTGGGACAACTTGTACAAGCGAGTTAAAAAAGCCATGATTGACATGAAAATCATGGTAAAAAGTTGGTAGCAGCTTAAAATAATATTATAAAAAAAGACATGGCTTTAAATCACCATATCAATAAGCTTTGGGTAGACTCTTCTACGATTCAGAATACCAGCTGGGTACTTATGTATATATTTACATATATATATACTCGTATGTGTGTATGTATGATATGCTATTTTGTGTCAATGAATTTTGTTTGCATGAAATGGTTTTTTCGGATCTTTGCATCTTTTTGTATCAACAATTAGCATTGCTCTACTTGTTGGGAACTGTTAATTTGCTCAAATTAATGCTTCCGATTGTAGAAATGAGCAAAAAAAAAACAATTGGTTTTATACATATTGCCCAGAAACTATTTATCCATTTCATCTTTGCCTAAAAAGACCGACTTGTTCAAGTATCGCATGAAGCTGCTCATCTCTTTGATGGTCCGTCCGTCCCTCCAGCTGCGACCATTTGTCTATGTTATCTAGCATTGATTGCTATTGCAAATAAACAGATGTCAATGATCACGGTTTTATTGTTGTGTAAATGAAATTGTTGACTACAATCGTTTGATGCAATCGTTCAAAATGCTGGGTGACAAAGGTGTTATTTAAGTAACCGCTAAAGTATGTACAATACAAGGCAAAATATGTTTAGCTTTTAGTTAAACTGCTTAAAGGTAAATTAAAAGTTACTTTTGTTCATTTTTTGGCTGTAAACTTATTACCACCAATCAGTGTTGCCAGGAGATTTTTTGTGAAATCTCTACCATAGTGCACAAAAATCTCCTTTTTCCCCTACAATAAAAAAAAATTATTTCCCTAAAATTTTCCCCATGCACTTTTTCATTTAAATGTTGCGCAAATAAATTATTTTACTAAAAAGTATATTAGTTAAATTCGAGTAAAAAGCATAAGACTAAGATATTCATAAGAATAATTTAATGTGTTCAGCTATACGAGTAGGTATATATAGTAACTAAATTCTTTTAAGTGACTAGTTGTACATCCTAATTCAAACTGATACATGTGCTTATGGCTGAATAAGTAAGAATATTACAACGTTAACATAATTGCAGCTTTCCAGGAGATGGAGAAAACTACAATAGAAACTAGTTTTATCAATATGGAACATTTATTGTGCAATTACGTGTAAGCCTGTTATTTATTTCATTAAATCTGTGCAATGAGGTGTATTTATGTGAAATTTGTTAGAATAATTAACAAACTTAAGTGCGGGAAAATGCAACTTAGGCCCTTTCTACCTGAGGACAACGATATATAGGTATTAAGCATGTGCATGGTTACACAGAAAATACAAAAAAAAAATGTTTAAATTCCTGCTATTTGTAGGTGTTTGTGAGTTTTTCAATGTTTCTCGTACGGATAATGTTTTTAAATTGTTTCTTGCCAGGAGAAAGGTATTCATGCAGGCGAAAACATAAATATTTTTCTTGTTTTGATTAGTTGAGTATGTTAGTCAAAGTAAAGCAAAACACTAGTATATAATATAATATTTTAATTTGTGCAAAAAGTAGTGGCTAGTAACTTGGTTAAACGGTTTTCGCAATACTTTCTGTTGCACTAATGCATATGTTTAATAGATATCCAATCATTTAATGTTACAAGTTTCTTATGATTAAATTTTTTCATGTACACGTCAGAAATTCTGACGGTAATAAAGCACTGACAGAGGTTGATATTGACGAAGACTACTCTGGGGAACATCAAAATTTACAGCCAGTTCGTCGATGGTGAAAGGGTAAGTTCATTCGCACTCTAGGCGAAAGAAAATTGATTTGGGTTTTTCTAATTTTATTCTATGCGAACGATGTGTCAAAATTCAATTAAAATATATTATGAGTTCTTGCGAACGAACAGCAGTGACATAGACGAACCCAAATTGATTCGAATGTGAGTGACTACACTAAGAGAAAAAACTTCATTCCATGTATGAATTTCGTTATTAAATTAATGATTTTTATCATTAATAACGAGCTAATGAAGCAATTCATGTCATTAATGAAAAAAGTTTCACTGTATTATGAATTATGAAATATTAAGCAGAATGAACATATTTCATTAAATTTATGAAGTTTATTCTTAATGCAATGAAAATATATCATTAATAGCCTGACACATATTCATTGCAATAATGAAACCTTTTCATTAGAGATATGAAAATAAATCGTTGGTTTAATGTGTTTTGTTCACTAATTCTATGGCAAAACTTCATTATTATTATGAACACTTTTCATATATCTATGAAACAAAATTACTGATTTTGTTTCATAGATATTTAAAGAGTTATCTTTAATATTTAATTATTTGATCTTGTTTTGGTAAATATTTCTTATTTTTGCAGCAAAAGATCGTTTTATGTTATGTAAAAAATTTAACAATATTTATTTTCAAATAAATATTGTTAAATTTTTTACATAACATAAAACGATCTTTTGCTGCAAAAATAAGAAATATTGATATTTAAAGAGAGTGAGAAGTAGCAGGCGCACAAATTATGTAAGTACATGTGTAGGTGTACGGACATAACAATGCGTTTATTGCTTAAACTTAAGCTCACTACTTTAAAATTAAAAAAAGAATGAATTTGCCATGTCAACGAGTAAGAAATGAATGAAGAATGTTCATGTTATTCATTATGCCATGTCATAGGATTTTTCATTATATACAAAAATTGTATAAATAATTGTTGTGATATGAATATGATTTAACAAATATTACTTAACGTGGTTATATATTTAAATGCAATATATGTATAATGACATCTGATATTGTTAAATCTCGTGTATCAAAATATATGCGAAAAATGAAATTTCATAAAATAAATGTAAAGTTCTTCATCCATAAAATGAACACATCAAAATGAAATAAATTTTGAAGAGAGCGAATTCATTCAGGGAATGAAATTTTTCATTCCATTAATGAAAAAATCATTTATACAATGAAAAATGATCAATGAAAGAGTTTCATAGCCAGAACGAATAACTTTTCTCTTAGTGTAGCTTTCTTTCGCATACATTTTCATTCGATATCGGTGAACAGGCTATTAGTTTGGACACCAGATACTCAATCAATTTGAAGACAAAAATGGCATTTAACATTTTTCTGCGACTCGTCAAAGAAGGCAGCTTTATTTGTTACAGTCTGAACTCATAGGATGGTAAGTTGGCTATAGTGTTCGGGTAGATATTGCGTAGGATGAAAAGAAGGAATTATTTAATGCACCTTGCATCCTGCTTTACGATTGTACCATTTCTTAGAATATCTTTTATTAATAGAATCAGTTCGAGAACATAAAAATATTCTGAAATCTTCTTAGAATTTTTCAAACTGAATGAAAAGCTTAAAATAATAATAATATTTACTCAGACATTGCTCATCATTTACAAACCCCGCGTCACAGACAACTAGACCCTCCACTCAGTCGTCTTAAGTTACATTTGCTCTGCAGTTGCAGTTTAATTTAATTAAATACTTCTGAATACCATTGTCCACATCTTAAATAAGATATTCCTGTCTACTGGTATGACAATGGTCATCGTTACGTTGCATACTCACTCGTACATTCATCATCTTTCCGTTGCCTTGATTACGATAAAGACGAGATTTTCATTCAATTATATTATTTAACTTCATTAACTTTATCAGCGGCATTTTTCTTTTTTTTTTTTTTTGTAAGATCTTAGATTACATATTACACAAACAAAAATAAAAAATGAATACAATCAACTTTGCTGGAATCTTTAGTTTCTTTTCACTTCTAAATACTTTTACACGCAGAAAAAACTATTTTCTTATGTAAATCATTAATCAGTGAACTTATGGTTATATACATATGTACGATATTAACTAAAGGCCCAATCAGATTGTTATACAAGTATAAATACTTTCATTAGATTTTGTGAGATAAAAGTCTAAACACATTTCTTGCGACTGTCAAAAAGTCTAACGTAAATTAGATTTTGCATTCACACCATCACACTTGATATAAACCAACATAGATGTGCCATCATAAAACTTTTCACGGCGGCAAGTGCGCTATTCGTCGTAGGCGATAGACGTGCCGGCGCGTGAAATTCTTCAACAGTTAAAATAATAATTATGTAGAACAGATTTAAAAGCACAAAAATATTTTATATTCTACAAATAGCATTAGTCGACAGCGAAATTCCAAATTTCGAGATTTTTTATAACGACAAAAAATACTATCATTGACGGCACCCCATCGGCTACGAAATAGCTGACTACTCAATTTTTAAACAGCTGATTTGCTAAAAAACGCAGCCCTGATCCAATGAAAAGTATTATCGTTTGGAAAAGTTTGTAAAAACAACAAAGTCGTATGGGATGTCAAATTTTTATCGTATTATTTTTCTACGGATTACATTCAGACTATCAGACTTGCACGTATTATTTGAATTTTTGACAAGTATTAATACAAAGTATAATAGTCTAAACTGGGCTTAAGTAGTTGTGAGTTCGAGTCCAACTTCAGTTAAGAAGAAGGACTATTTTTAATTATAACAATAGTTGCTGTGAAACAATACGACCAAAGAATACCGAAAATATAATTGAATACCATATACGAGTAGCTGAGGGACAACTATTTTTTTTAACTTTTATTTATTTACTGAATCTTCACAATGTGAACTAACAATAAGGATTCAAATCGTAATACTAAATACAAAAAGTTATTTAAGTCAAGCTAATGCTAGGCAAAAAGTTATATTTTGCGCCAATTATATCGGTATATCACCTATTAAACGCTCTGAAGGGATACCTTCTTCTCAACCGAGTATGACCGCTAAAATTAAGTTTGTTTCGTGCAAGAGGGTTTGGGTGAAGTTCCACTTTGCTGATATACCTTGTCGCATGCTTTGAAATCTAGTCTTTTACCAACGGAACACAGAGATCCTTGTCGGCATTTCATATAGATAGCTATGAAATGTCTACATATAGATAGCTGGGAAACATAGAAAACAAGCTATTTATAATTTTTTACTGGTATAAATGTCAGAAGCTAAAATAGCGAATAAAAAACTCAATTGTTGGAATTTTTGTTCTCTGCTTTTCGATACTTTCAAAACGCAAATCGTAGCAACCAACGGTTGTTCATTTGTTTGAAAGGTGTATAGAAATGTTAGAGACGTGTATAAATGAGAAAGCTTGTTTTTTTGTGTTTTGGCAGATATTATTAGAGCATTTTTCTTTTTAAATTCTCAACAATTTATTTAGATTGTTGGGATATAAAGTTGAATGTTTGAGAGTATCTTTCAAAAATTTCCAAAGTCTACTGTTGATTACGGTAGTTCCTATGAAATGTCGACCTATAGATAACTGGGAAACATAGAAAACAAGCTATTTATAATTTTTAATGATAAATTATTTTACATCCAAGCTACAAAGTTTTTCTTCCTCCATTGAATGTGTCAGACAGTTACCAGACAAAGTATTGGGTGAATGTAGCAGACGAATGCATTCTAAAAATTTTCGCTTCCGGGATCCTAATTAAGACACCTCAATTTCAGCCAGTGGATCAAAAGATCAAGCCCATAATGCAGTTACTATTTTTGGCTCCATGTGCTCTTCCCTAACGTTTATCGTATAAAGAAATCGAACGATACAAGTATGTATGGAGGCTTTTTCTTCGGTACGGAGTACGTATCGATACTCTACGATCGATACCGCATCGAGTATAAGTATCGATACCCTAGTGGTATCGTTTCATCCCTATTTATTATTGTTGGACTGCTTTTGCTTTGTAAAAAATATATCAGCTGTTCATGGTTGTGACAGCACTAACCGAATGCCAAATAATGCTATAGTTATTTTTATGGGTTTGGCAATGACCAAGTTTGGTCAAGTTGCATCTAACTATCCCTTAAGGGCTCGCAGTATTGGTGCCGAGCTATTATAAAACTTTGATGTATTTAATAAATTATAATACAACAAGTCTTGTATTATAGTATGAGATATGAATGCTTGACTCATTTTAAATACATAATTCTTTTATTAAGCATTTTTCACAGTGTAACCACCAACGCATTTACTTTAAAAGAAGCATTCTAAGTTTTAATTTCAAATTGGCACAAAAAACTTACGGATTATTAAGCAATCTAACTCCAAATATTTCTTGTTAAACCAGTTCTGTTTGGCGTTTTCTTTTTCCGTATGACTTATGACGTATTACATTATAACTTTTAAAGTATTGTAGTAGTACATACAAACATACATATATGTGGTAATTTTTTGTCTTAAGGGCGTGTGGATAAGTGTATTTAAAAGTCGTGATTTGTTGGTTCATACTATTATCTCGATTTGAACAGTTGGAACTAGTTTTTAAACCGCACTAAATAAGAGCAAAAGATATTTCTTAAGTGAAAACGCTCCTGAAAAGATATAGATACTCTTTTAAACTGTTATTTCAAACAGTCGCTACAAAGATGCAAAAGAGAAACAAAATCAACCACAAAGAGATATTTTTCTGGCGAACAAAACCTTTTACAAATCGGACAAAGTGAGATGTATTTGTTTAGGAAAAGAAAAGTCTGAGAAAGAAAAGCGACTAGACGTTATTTTCTTTTGTCTTGAAGCTTTTGCTTTAATGGCTTCCTTCGGGCAAAACAATGGAGGAAAATGATTTGTAAACAATTTCATGAGAAGTGTAAACAAAATGGTCTTAAATAATTGTAGTTAACGGGCGATAATATTACGAATATTTCAACTTCTTATTGCATTTCTTTTTAAAGCCGATGACCCCTTCTATCCTTTTAATATTACCATCAATTGCCGAAACGCACAACACAATTATTTTTATAAGGCATTTAAATCTATCTAACCGAAATATAGTAGATTTCAATGAAAACAAATTCTTAACCGTTTACATTTCCGTTTTTTACATCTAACCAGATTTCATTTCCGTAAAATCTTTTTTTGAAAAAGGGTTTGCGTATATCACAATGAATCATCATGTAAAAGTAGTACTTTTTTTAATGTGTGTGAAGATAAATATTAAAATTTATAACCCTGGACATAAACCAACTGACTTAACAGAGGTCTATTAAGCAGTTAACATAGCTCTGTTAAACATAAAAAATCGTGGGCAATGTATGCCAAACGTAATTGTGGGCACATATTTGAACTCACCAGACCAAAAACAAGTTAAAGCTAACCCATACGCCGCCAGCTATTAGAAGAGCAAAAGTACAAATATTAAAAATGATAAAATTTTCCAGGAAGTCATCTGAATTCCAAGAGAACCAAAGAAGATGGGCGGATAAAAATGGTTGGAATATGTAAACATTCCCCCATATTCCATAAGGCGTCATCGGTGTCACATGAAGTCGACACAAACATTATTTCATTTATTTACACGTTGCCAAAAAAATTTAATGTTGTCGACAGCTTCTATCTATTGCTTAGCTCTAGGAAATGCCGAAGGCCTATCAAAGAATGCATAATTGCTGCCAAAGGCGAATGTGTAACCGAGTGTTTTTTGATGTAGTCCTGATCTGACGACGATGACGCCTCTTGTAATATGGGGGATTATTTCTATCTAACGGAATCAGTGCTCAGAATATCTGAAGGAGGTCCAAAAATTCAAAAATTTAGATTTTTTTAAAATTCGATATATGGTATTTCTTTAGAGGATCAATTCCAGGAGAACCAAGAAAGATGGGCGAGTAAAGGTTGTGGGAATTTTTAGTTTGAGCCCCTCTAATTGGCAGTGTTAGCTTCTTGTCTTGTGATAAACATGCATGGCTCAATCTTTTAAACAAACATTTGACGAGTGGCAGTAGAAGAATAGCAATTGCGAAAAAATCACTATCAAAAAGCCGATGAGAAAAAGAATAGTTTGCACGCCTGATGCCTTTCTTTGAAGGCATTAAACGTATTATTATGAAGAAAGCGGCAGGCGCTCGATATACGAATAATATGACCCAAAGCGCCCCACATTTAACTCACAATAATACTAGTATTTTTCATTCTTCTTAAAATTATTTTTTAATTTTTAGTTTGATATCGAAGCGTGGTTTTCAGTTATTTAAATTATCAGCCCAATTACAAATAAAATTCCGTGGGAGCTTTTTAACTTCTCCCTTTCCTCCAGTACTGAATAGAAATTAAGTAATATGTTTGTTTTTATTTCTTTCGTCTCTCTATTGAGAAACACTAAAGGGAGCTCAACTTTCCAATTCCTGCCTTTAAGCTAACAAAAATTCTCTTTAATTTGAATTGAAAAAAGTCTTTACGTCAGAAATAAATTCCGAGAGGAATAAAATCCGTGAGAAATAAATTTCGTGACAATGTTTGCTGATATTTATTTATTTACAGTGTTGCCTACTTATCAGAAAACATAAAAATGGGCAAAGAACGAAATAAATGTAAAAGTTTTATTAGAAAATAAAACGCCAGCAGAGTACCCTCTATTCTTAGCTTGCGAGTTGAAATAGAAAAGTTTCTGGTAATTGCGTTTTTTAGCATACAAATTTTGTGATTTCAAAACGCATGCGAAATGCCAGTTTCAGCATATGACTATATAACTAGAGATTAAAATAAATAAAAATAACGCAGATATAACAACAACTCTGCAGTGTACGAGTATGCACATTTCGTTGTGTAACAGTCTTCAGTGAAAAGCAGCAACAGTCTTACTCGTAGTGTCTTGGAACAAGAAAAACAATCTGTCTGTACACCACAAATACTCGCCAATAAATTTCTGTTCGTTTTTATTTCTTCTAGATGTTTAAAGTTTCCATTTGTATTTGTGCAAGTGGCGATGTGATCTAATTTCAATTTCTCGTTCCCCACATTTATGTGGCGCTGCTACCAGCTCATAAATTTCATTTCTTGGGGTAAAAATTAACAATGTTATTTATTTACTTACATTTCAAACTCTTTAACTAGAACACATTATCTTTCTGCTATTCTCTAATACTACATACATACGTGTACTCGTATATACATGCATACATACATATGTAATACGAGTCCTGAACGTCAGTAACTCATAATCATTTTCGCTAACAACTCATGTAGCTGATATCATTTTTCAACGTGCTGTCACGTTTTATTGACTGAGAAGTGTTCACATGATGTTGCTGCAGGATAGAAAATTGGAGAAAACTTCTGTTTTATGTTGCAATCGATTGTTCGCCATAATTCACATAAATGCTGGCGCAATACTTCTTCTATTTACTATGCGTTTCTTAAATCGATAAAGCATTTAAATTTGCCATATTGTAAGTTGATATTGTACAGCTCGTTCCGAACTTGCTACGAATTCATTTGAAACTCGTATCAGAGAGCTGCACCCAGTGCCTTTTTTAATGATCTAAGTACACCCATCTTAAATCGAGTTGCGGTGTGATTGGCCACCTTATATTGTTTGGCTGCTTGATTTGGTTTCTCAATAATTTTTTGCACATTGGGCAATCGAACTCGTACTTCTTTTTAACAACGAAAATAATATTTGTATGTAAGAATTTGCAGTCACACATTTAACTTACCCATGAGAGTGTGTGTGTTTAGTTTTATGTATTTATTCACTCACACTCGGTAAACGTATTCGTACTAAGCGTGGCGTTGTCAGAAGGTTTTTAAAACATCATGTTTTGGCGATCGTGTTTTAAAGAAATATACACATATTTTATTTGAACACATTTAGTGAAAAACCGATAAAAATCATAACTTTTACTTTAAAAAATAGATTTTTATAATATTATATGATGGCTTAGTATCATTCGTCTGGCTCAAGCTTAATCTTGGCTAAAGGCAAGAAACATTTTTATTTTTAATTATAACAATACGAGTAATTGCCGCGATCAATAACTCTTGATCAAAGAAGACAGGAAAAAATAACTGAATACACTAAAGCTGGGGGGACAACTAGCCGTTTCGCAGTCGCTACACTACACTCATCAGCACCCACTAGGATTCGAACTCACTACCATGTAAACATGATGTATTTTTCAATATGGCCGCTTAACCAACCAGCCATAATATATAAATATAAATAATTTTTATTTCTTGGTTTTAATCCATAACCACAATAAATGCACAGTTTTACATACATATATATAACCAATTGTGGAAAATATTTTGTTTGAATTGCATTTTCGTTTAAAAAGTTTCAGCAAAAGCAATCTTAGAATCATCACTCAGTATGCTACTTACAAAATCGTCAATATGGTTGTAAATTATTAAAGCTGGCAGCCGCGATTTCAGTTAATGTTAAATAAAAGGTGACTCATATACACAACAAAAGAATTTGCCGAGATTGTTGTTTTCACAAGTGTATTTTGTGACGACGCCATTTATGTATTATTAAGAAAACGATTAGAAACGAAAATATAAAATACTCGAAAGATTTCTCTTACTAAGTATAGTAACAACAACACACTTTTTATGGTCGTTTCTTTTACTCTTAAAAAAATACACAAATTACGAAATTGATTGGATACATTTTTTATGTGTCAAGATTTCGCAAACGAGCGTCAGGTATAAATACCACCGCATTAATTTTTAAGAGTGATTAAAATACTCGAATGTGAAAATGATTGGATAAGCAATCGGTGTACTTATGGTTGTGGTGCACCGGTGCAGATCTCTGACTCGTATATAGATTACCATACAGTTCAGGAAAAGCTTAGCCGTGTAATGCTTATACGATGCATACAGAAACCCGTAAAAGTCTCATTGTAAGAAACAGAAACGGACAATACGTCATAATTCCTTGTACGAATCATATAAGGATTACATGGCTGCGTTTTTTAGGATTTGTACGATTTTTTTTTTTTTTTTTGCCTATGCTTAGATTAGAACTTTTTGTCTTCACAAGCGCTAGTAAAAAACACGATAAACCATTATTTGTTTGTGAAAGTTTTTATTAATTAAAATTAAAAAAAAACTAAATTAAATATTTAAAGACTCAATACTTTGTAATGGGATATAAATAAAAGGAGGGTGGGTTTACGTTTCCTTTTTGTAGAGATTCAGTTGCTGTGTGGGGCTTAAAGCGGTTTGAGATTTATCTAACTTGTACATTGCTAGAACTTTCAAGACTCTATATTTTAAAATTATTTTACTAAAATTATATCTTATAACTTTTGTTTGCTTAAAATAACGTTAAATAACGAACAAATGTTTTACTTGGGATCAGTAGAGAGTGAGAGAGCAAAAGTCTAAAGTTAAAAATTGGCCAGCGGCGAACATTGCCAACCACTTTACGTTGCAGTGATGCCAGAAACTTTTGTGGGAAAATCTTCACTTAAAAAAAAGTCACAATAATTTCAGATAAAAAATCTTAAAATATGCTTTGGACTTCTTTTACACCAAATAGTTAATTATTACAAAGAAATGATTATTCCACCAATACAAGTGTACAACAATGAAAACTCAACTCAATCAAATATTTTTTCAAAATTAGAAGTATATGTATGCAAAACACCCGCTAGGGATTTTGACCGAAATTGTAATTATAACATTTACATCAATGAGTAATCGCAACAGAGGCAGTAACAAATTGAAATTTTAGCCAAAATTTTGCAAATTTCCCTAAAGTGCCTTAAAGGCAGCGACATAAACGGAACGAGTTGGGTATGTCATCGACTTAGCAATTTCATTATGCCCTTAAAAATAAAAACTTAGCGCCATAACAAACAATTATAACAGACAAATATGCTATGAGTAGATTAATAATAAATGACTTTGTCTATTTTCTGTCAGGATTCACATAAAACATGGACGCCTGCAAGACGAGATCAACTTTAGTCATCTATGACAGTTTGTACAAATACGAGTACTTAAAAAAATTCATATATGACACCAACGCAAAATCAATACTTGCCAAGGATGTTTTTATATTATCAGCGTTTGTCTCGCCTCATTCACTAGGACTTTGTCACATTGATTCACTAATGTCTCGTTTATACGTACGACTTATTTGCAAATAAGATCGCAAAATATTGCCGTATAGATCTTTTTATTGTGAGTTACTAACTCACGAAAGTTTATAATTAATAATAAAGAATCTTTGTAAACAAAGTTTGATATGTTGCCACATTCTTTAAAAGTATTTAAGTATTTATTTTAAACATCAGGCACTATTGTAAATGGCAATAATAATAAAAACAAAGAGAGTTCATTGTATTGTGCGAAAAAAAAATAATTGCAGTAATTGTTTTATTACAGAATTCGTTATTTCTCCAAATTTTAACAAGTTTACTTATATTTTTATAATTATACGACCGTGCAGTGTTACCATATAGCCGCATTTTACCATTTCCCTTAACACCTTCTTCGGCTTTATTAATTTGTGAGTTAAATATTTTGCTTTTGACTCTCATTATTTATGACAATACAAAATCTTAATTAATTCTTATTTTTGCAGCTAAATATCGTGTTGTTTATGTTTAAAAAATTCAAAAGCATTTATTTCGGATATTTGTTATTATCGCCAGAAAAATTAATATGTTATTACAAATTTTTATTTGTAAAATTATTGTCTAAAAATTCCTTTATACAAAAAATTCATACACAAAGAAAAATTCTTAGCAATATTATCAAATTAAGAAATTAAAAAAAAATAACTATTTAATTTCAAAAAATAACTATAAAAATAACTATTTAATTAAAAAGATAAAAAAAAACACTGTCAATTTTTTTTTTTTTGTTAGTGCGGTTTTCTTTTCTTGAATTAAATAGGTATTTTTTTAAAGAATTTTTCTTTGCGTATGAATTTTTGCTATATATCGGAATTTTTTGACAATAATTTTTAAAATTAAAATTTTTAATAACATTTTAATTTTCCTGACGATGATAACAAATTGTTATCGAAATATCGAAAATAAATACCGCTGAATTTTTTATACAAAACCACCCAAAACTACCTTTAGCTGCAAAAATAAGAATTAATTACTTAAACAAGATCGAATAACTAAATATTAAAAATCTTAGTTTTGAGAGAAAAATCTTCAATTCTTATTTTGCTTGTAAAATCTTCAAAATTAACGTAAAATCTTCATTCTGGCATCACTGGATGTATGCAACACCGTCTGTTCAATGAATGCTAAATTACGATGTATGCAAAGTAACGGTCAACTCCTTCTGCCTGCTTACAATGTATGCTAGAAGGAAATGAGCCTTTGTGTTATTTACAGCCATCCCTAAACAAGAGCGGCAAGCGTTTTTTAGCTGTCAAAAGTTCTCATGCCCGTACATTTTGTATGGAGCATACCGAAACAACGCGGCGGCAACGCAACGGCAACGCTTTGCTATTGGAAAATCCAATTTTGACAATGCGTTTCACAGTGGAGTACTCGTAAGTTGCAAAAGAATTGTAAACAAAAGAGTGAAGAAAAAATATTAGAAAGGAAAATAGAGGTAAAAACTATTTTTAATATGATATAGTAACCTTCCATTGTATTTTTTAACGGTCTTAATTATAAAATTTTTTAATGTTTATTAAGCTCTTATTGCACAAAATTTTGTATAGAAATCAGTACAAAAACAGCTTAATAAACTTTAAAAATTTTTATAAATAAGGCAGTAAAACTTTAAGCATTTTATTTTAATATAATAAAAAAGTCACAAACAATAATACCGTCCGTCCAGCTGTTAAGATAATCAGGGTTGTTTTATTTATTTGTTTGATAACCCTGCTTTTATCATTTTGATAAAACCAGTGAATGCCCACCACCAGGTGGTGGGCATTCACTCTACAAGTGCGGCAATATATTTAAAAGTGTGCACTATGTTCGTATATGAAATAGCGTGCGTTAATGATCAAACAGAATACGACCGCAACTTCAAGCAAAAAACGACTCTCAGCGAAAACACGTCCGTAATTAAAACGACGGCTGCAACTTCAGAAATTGTCATGTAATTTTGTTGTATTCTTTTATTATTTCTTTGCGCCAAAGCTTTCGAAGCTTTGGTTTTCTGTACAAAATGTATAGAATTTACTAAAAGTATGGATGGTAATATTACTGAAAGCCTTTCTGGTTTAAAATAAATAAAATAAATTCTATTTTAAGACCACATTCTCTGGCGTAATTTTATAGCAAATTGTATGAAAAATATCGTCAAGTGCTAGTTCTGGTTCATTACATACTGACTTGCAAGTGTGCAAGAAGTGTTGGATCATCGCTTCTATAAACAAAACTTTCATCACTGGGCGTTTTATTTGCCAGAAATAGAGAAAGTCAAAGAGAGGGAGAAAGATAGTAAAGGTGTAAAATTAAAAATTGCCCAGCGGCGAACATTGATACTATATTGCATCATGCAACAATATCTTTGTTCAAGGGGAACTCATTATCAGGCGGATGCATCGACGATCATTAGTTCGTCTTTACCCGCTTAGTAAAATTTTATCATGCTATTTTCTTCATGTGCTTTTTAAGGCCCGATACACGATCGCGCGATCTACTAAATAAAACATGTGTGCTGGAAAAGTATTAAAAGTGCAACTGTGTGACAGAGATTTTGACAAATCGTGCGAGTTGAAAAATTTTATGAAAATTTCCATAACATGATGATTTCTGTGCGATCAGTGTGAAAAATACGAGAATATTGTTGGCGCCTCGAGAAAAAAATTTAAGTAATGTAAAATACTTATGGTAATAAAAGTTTTGCGTTATTTTATTGTGTATATAAATTATTGCACTCATATTTGTATAATAGCGTGGTCTACAACGTCATTTTGTTATCCAGAGTTTTAAAACATATTCCTGAGAATGAATGGTATGATCGTGTAGGATTAGGAATCAGGGCCTTTGTCAGCAACTTTTGACAGTTGAGGTTAAAAATTCGTCATTTACACAAATAAAACACCCGCTGTTTTTTTTTTGTGTTGTATTGTTGTAGGGAAGTGTCTACCTTGTTTTGGTTCAATAAATGCTAACTAACAACAAGAATGATAAAGCATGCATAATCTCTTATTCTTTTATCATTCTTGAACTTACAATGTGTGTAACAGTGTTGTCAACTTAGTAAGTTTAGCACCGTTTTTTGTGCTTTGTAAAAGTTTTTGTGCGAAAAATTTGTTAGTGGTTGCGCGATACGCTTTTTTTGAATATTCGGTGGCACTACATCGAACTCAGTATAATGTTTTGTTTCGGTATAAGAAAATTTTTTTTGTACATAACGATATATTCAATACCATTTCATTCACACGATGCGTATAAAAGTAGAAAGTAAACCTACTTTTTGCTTCGTACGCGTTAATGCTTCCTACGCGTTGTGATGTGTAACTTGTCGCATATAATTGCAGTGATTCTACTTTTTTTTATAGACACTTAGAACGCATATAACGCGTGGTATGGAATTTTTGCATTACGGTATAGCTTTTTAATGAAAAATAAACACTGTGTCTGCCGAAGAATTTTACGCTAAAGGTGGATTCACTCTTGGTTGCGGAACAAAATTTTTGTTCTGAAACATGTTTCTCTTTATGGGAGATATATATATATATATATATATATATATATATATATATATATATATATATATATATATATATATATATATATATATATATATATATATATATATATATATATATATATATATATATATATATATATAGAGAGAGAGAGAGAGAGAGCGAGCGAAAGAGAGTTAACTTTGTTCGGAACAATTTTAGCAAGGTGCATTAACGTTTACAAGGTGGTAGCGCTTGAAAAATTACAACAGTACAACAAAAACAAGCATCTAATAAGCTATGCTTGTCAAACATATTTGTAACTTTTTTCACAATTATAAACTATTTTTATTTGAATTATTTTTATGTTCACAATATAATTTTTAAATGTTTGATTTAAAATAAACCACCAAGTTCACTTTGAAAAATGTAAACAATACATTTGATTTAAATGGCTTACTATATTGCTCACATGCCCTACAGCTGTCACCTTGTAGACGTTAATGCCTCATGAATTTTAGCTTGAATTGGTTTAATTTTATTTATTGTTCCGAACCAATTGAACTGTGCTGCCAGCTACTTTAATTTTACAAGCAAAATTGATCTAAGTTGACATCTTAAGTCGAGATATGACTAGAAAAACTTTTTACGAGAAATTTCAATGCAAAATTATATATAAGAACAAATAAATATAAACCAAATTACAACAAAATTTGGTCAATAATACGAAAATAAGGCTTTACAAATAAGTATTTTATATTTAATACATTAATCAAACTGGATTTTTTCAAGCTTTTAAATTCGATTTAAGCTGTTTTGATAAAACACCACAGATTATATATTTATAATAAAGTACAGTGTATACGTAAATATTTTATATTGTTTATTATAACAAAAAACAAAAGTAAATAACTTTACACATTACAATTCTGGCCATTGATGGGCTCTTTACCAGCTCCTCTACTAATTTTTGAAATTGGGCGGGATTCGTAATTTTAATTTTTTCCATTTTATTCCAATTTTTTTAAATTTCTTTATTAATTTTTTTGATGTTTTTGTTTGAAATCGACGCTAAAAACTGTGACAACAAAATAACCGGCAATTAAAGACAATATTGCCGCATTTTTTCTTGTAGAATATCAAATATCTACAAAAGGAGTTCCGATTCGCCGTAAAACTCAAAAATCGGCGTCGCCTTGTAGTGCCGTCGACAAGCAGAATATGGGTGAATATAGAATAATAAAAAGTGATAAAATCGCTAAATTAATCTGAAAGCACCTAATGCGTGAATACTAAAGGTCGCATAAAATGAGTAATATGTGTTTTGAGCGAACTCTACTGAGAGATAGTAGAGCTTTCTCTCTTTTGCTCTGCCAAAATTGGATTTTCGAACTGCTACGCGTTGACACCACACAATTTGGGTTGGTTTCATACATTTTGTATATGCAAGGGGATTTTTGACACATATATTACGCTTGACGCCTTAATTCAAGTTGCACTGTTACATGTGTGCATTGGAACATCGCTTCTGTAATCGACATTTTCGCCGCTGGGTATAATACCTTTGTATGAATTTTAAAATATACAATAGCTTGATTTATAATTTTAAAAATTATTATTAATTTCTAGATTTACACACACACATACTTCTTAATTATTTGTTGAAACTTTTCTATAGATCTTTAATTTATCCTTTTTACGCCTGTAAGTTTGTTTTATATCAATTGCTATCTTCATTTAGCAACAACAATTTCTAAAGTGAATATAATATTAAAAAATTAAATTGATTGACTTTTTAACTATTTGGTGAATGGCAGTTTACTTTAAAACAAAGCAACAAGAATTATATATTTTTTTCCACTATTTTCGAAACCATTATCGTTTTAGTTATAGTTTTTCGATTTCAATCTATGTAAGATTGAAAAAAGGTTGTTCGTGATTAAAATTTAAATTAATTTAAAACTGTTATACAATAATTCTTTTTAATCTATTAAAAGTTCAAAATGTACAGAGCCAACTCTTTCCTTGCGATTGTGTTTGATGTTCCGAGCCCAGGCTTTGCATTCAATATTGATGATAATGCCACCTGTAATGATAAAAGTGTATAAAAAATTTGCTCTGAGTTAAAATTGTTGCTTCTATTGTGAATATTTGAAAAAATCTCAAGCAAAATCATCTGTAAAATATTATAAAAATTAAAAATGAAATAAACGACAATTTATATAAGTGACCTCTAGCTCAACATACAAAACACTAATTTAAACATAAAAAAATCGAAAAATTAGCAGCAAGAAAATTAAAAAATATATAAACAAATAAATCATTAAATATATTCGCGTGTAATTGAATTTAGTTTTGAGCGAAATTGTCACACACTTGAACTGTGAAGCAGTTTTGACGTTCTACGAAAACACATTCTGTCCTATCTTGAATAAAAATCTCAATTAAATGTGTAACTGCCAAGTTTTATTCTTTTCTATGGTGAAGGTTTGCCATGAATAAGTTTACGGCCCTAATAAATTTGGCGGCACAAGTGATTATTATTTTGCAAAATTAATTCACAATTGCCATTGAGAATAGTTAGTGTTTTTTTATATTTTTATCTTGAACCAGTACTCAGGGAATGAACACTTGATATGCCAGGCATAGTACTGGAACTAGGAAAATTATTTATGAGGAGGAGGAGAGAGGAAGTAGGGTTTGCGGTCGTTGGACTTGTACCTTAAAATGTTATATGTGACAGGAAACACATCTGCAGCAACTTGTTTTAGAGACAAATCGTCGAAAACAAATTCTCTCTATAATATAGAGTGTGATTCGCTGGGTAATTGAACACCAAATGGATGAGCCCTGGGCAAAATGTGGGTTTCGGGAACAAGATATAATATTTTCAGAGCAAAATCCGTTGTAGTAACCATAAAACAGAGAAAAGCACCCCAAATTGTGGCCATATTCTAGTGAATCAATAGAGTTGGATACCCTACTGTCGCTAATAAGCTTCTTCGTTTTCTTTGGCACACGCTCGCCTAACTCCAAAGTAGGCTTGATAGAAATGTGAAAGTTTTATACCATTTTTGGTCGGATATAGATGAAGTAAATAGTAAGGCGATCGAATGGAGTGAAGTACATGTTATATCATTTTAAAAACCAAGACACTTGAATTCGTATTTGAAGACATGAAGTATGTTCAGACTGGACCGGACATTCCAAAAAGAGCAAACGCATTCGAGTCCTCAGTATTTATACCTTCTATATATAGCTGAAGCAGCATTTGCGGTCATGACATTGTGTGTTAAACAATATTGGGTCTTACGAGCGTTATAGTCGGCCTTGTTTTTACCATTCGGGGATAGTGGAAATTGATTTACATCAGTATCTGCCTTGTCGGCCTTAACTGACGATAATGGGCAAATCTTCGGGGTGAACTATTCACAAATCACACAGCGCCCCCGCGTGGCTTTGAGGACCCACACAGGTCGCAACTTTTGCCATAAGTTTGTAGCTGTATAGACAAACCCCTTGCTCGGGTCCTCTAATGCTTCCTTTATGCAATTTCCCAGAAGTTAATCAGTTAGGTGACCGAAACCTATACCCGTCTAATTATGACTTCTGGTTGCCTACATTACAGATATATCTTGCAAGATAAAAGCAGCTCGGAGGGTTATTAGCCCCCGAAAACTGGCACCAAAGTTATCAAGGAAACTAACTCGTAGTTGTAGGAAGGGATTTCCTAAGACAAATGCTGCTCCTAGGGAAGGGGCCCATTCGGAGATTAGTGGAAGATCACTATTTAGTCTGCCATTCATATTGTTAATAATTCTTGTCACATCTAACTCAGTGTGCAGCTGTTGATCTGCTTGTTAAAAATGTACAACACAATCACACAAACAATATAAAACGAAGAACATAATACACAGGCAAACAAACATACATGATTTAAAGTACGTAAAATTACAAGTAAATCAACTACAAATCATGTTGTTTTTCCTGTATTTTTGATGTTTGTTTTATTATTGTTTGTTGTTGTGACTCGTTTATTGTTCGTAAGCATGTGTATGAATGTGTATATGCGAAAGAAATACATTTGAAGTTAGTTTTTTTAAGCTTTGTGCCAGAAAGTCATAAGTCAAAGTAAGCAAGTCAAGTGTTTTAGTACACAATAGTATCAAGTGTCAATAAACTTGTGGATTATTTAACAACTGTATAACGAGAAAGTGTGAGTGTTGTTATTTCATTTACAATTGAAGAATCCGTAAAAGCGTTTTTATCGGCAAAAACGTAACAATATCTTAGCATCGACCTCAAATAGGCTAGACCTATAAGTGAATGACTAGGAATGGCAAATGCCGCTCTCATCTGCAAAAGATTGGGCAGGGTTGGAAGTTTTGATGAGAAAAACCTGATTAACGCAATTAAAAATAGAAATACTTACGTTTGGGTCTTTGAAAGTGGACTGCCACTAAAGGACTTAAATATCCCACCGAATTCTGGTAGGGATAAAAGTAACCGGGAAATCCACGGATAGGCAAATAGTCCACAGGACCAATATTTTCCTGATCGGCAGGATTTTCGCCCTCGCAAGAAACCCATATTGTGTTCATCTGCGGTAAAAAAAAATAAAATTAAAAGAATACATATAAATATTTAGAATTTTCAGGGAAAGTTAAATTTCATATCGGATATTCTTTCAGACCTTGTGTTGTTCTTTTTTCTCCAAGTCTGCAATATAAGTTTTGAGACTTGCTGGCATGTTTTGTGGCAAATCTGAGGAGACATTGTAAAATTGTGGCACCCAGCCGTAAATTTTATTTAATTTTAAAAATATGCAAGGCGAACTTTTGTGATAACTGTAGTTATTTTCTTTAGTACAGGGCGACCAGGCCTTAATGTCCACATCACAGACCTGTCCTTCTGGTGGTGGTTGATTGTAATCGCAAGTATAGATGTTCTGGCCACGACCAGGTGTTAGACCGGGTATTTTGTATACTTAACGATCCAAACAGGGGAGCAAAATATTAAGGAGTGAAAACAAATTATTTATTAGAATTAATCTTTTTTTTTAAATTTTTATGCAAATTTTAAAGCAATTAAATATTTAGTTTTAATACAAACCATCCAAAAACTCATCCAAGGAATCTGTCCACTGCTTGAAGTTTTCATGATGTGTTCCCTTGTACCAAATTAAAGTACTTTCAACATTATCCACTGGAGGCAGCGGTCTAAAGCCCAGACCTTTAAACAAGTTTTTTTTATTGAACAGATCTATAGCAATGTCTAGTTTACAAACCTGGATTTGATCCTATTAGAGAACCTTCCAATGTCCATTTTGGAATACGGGGGTCTAAAGTTTGACTGAAGGCCCACATACAAATAGCCACAAGAGCCGCTAAAACTGCATTAAATGCCACATAAAAAGCACCAATTTTTGCTGAAATATTCAAAATTGAAAGGAAATTTTAGAAACAGGAAGTTTTAAAGGAGTTAGGAGAAATATATATGTATATATACAGGGTGAAGTCTCTTAACATTGGAACAGACGGAAGGATTAGCACAGGTATGGGAATAAGAGAAACTGCAGGGATTTAGTGCCATGGCGTCTTTTACCGGCGTTTAAGGTGCATTTGCCGTACGCAAGTACTAGCGCAACAACGATTCTGCGGCCTATGCTTAAATTTTGTTATCATTTTAATATTCGTGATAGGAATCACTCTCCAACGCTTTAAACTATTAAGTATTCGGTCCAGAAACTTGAAATGGCTGGATCAATATAATCAAAAGAACGATCCGGGTGTCCTAAAACATCAGGAAAGCAGAAAACGTAGAACGAGAACAACAGAACCTGTCTACTCGTAAGCTTTAACAACAAGATGGGGTAACTTGCCATTGGCCAAATGACTCGTTGACTGCAGTTCGTCAAGTTTTTGGCCAAAAAATCATATCGAAAAGAGGTAACCTTAACTGGCCACCCTGTAGCCAAGATTTTACTCCAACGGACTTTTTCTTTAGAGGATATGTAAGAAATGCAATACATTTCAACCGATACTTTTAGGTTGGTCATGAAAAATTGCCGGCTTAGGTGGGATCAGATAAAAAATGAAGTTTATCACAATTAAAATTTAATGCAAAAGTTTAAGAATTTAATTAATAACTTGATAATTTATTAATTACTAAAACAGTAATGAATTCACGCGCCTTCATAAACACGAACTTCACTAGTGTTGAGTTATTGCAATATTTGACAAACTTGGTTTGATCACTTACTAGCAAAAGAGCAATTTTTATACATTAGTAAACATTTTAAAATGAAGTGAAAAAATTTTAGATAATAATTGCATTGAATAATAATTCCAATGAATAGCATTTGGTGCCTCCGAAATTTTAAAAGCGTACCGAAAATTTAAAAGAAGCGCACAGCACACCGACTAACTCTGCAACCTAAACTAGCGCGTCAAGCTTAATTTATCTGTCAAAAATCCTCACGTACATACAAAATATATGAGACCAACCTAAATAGCGCGGCGTCAACACTTTATAATTGGAAAATCCAATTTTGACAGAACATAACAGAGAAAGCTTTATTGTCTCTCACTAAAGTTCATTTCAAAACAAATGTTACTCAATTTTTGCGGCCATTAGAACAAGATCAGACAGCGCGATTTTAATTCCCGAACTTTTTAGCATGTTTCTTTTGGAATTGCTTTCTTGTCCACACACAAAAACTTTTTTCGGCAATTCTTGAGCATTGTCTACCTTGTATTTCATACAATTTACATTGTATGTGTATATACACAGATGGGAGAAAAGTAAGGAATTGCTTAGAATTGCCGAGTACCGGCAATTCTTTTTCCCTTCTTATTCCCTTCACCCAAAGCTTCTATAAAGTCAAGAATTGTCCAACTAAAGCTGCTGCGTCTAACCTGGCACTTAGCAATCACATTTTAGGTGCTTTCAGATTAATTTAGCGACTTTATCATTTTTTATTATTTCTATTCAGTGATTTTTTTAAACAAAAATCAAAGCGCTAAATTACGTTACTTTACGCTTTAGTTTTCCGGAAAAAAATTTTAAAAGCACCAAAAACAATGCGAAACGCACCGAGTTACCGAGACTAGTGTGTTCTAGATTCGGCTCGAATCTCCAAAAACTACATTCTCTTATTCTATAATATGTTTATTTAAATATCTTGGAAGATCACAAATTTACTCTGAATAGCGCAATAAATTATTAAATTAATTCATTAAGCGTTCGTTGTTTTTTCCTTATGTTCATTTAAGCATGAACAAACAAATTTATATCTTGTTGCTGTCAATTTACAAGCAAACATAATTTAATTGTCACTGTTCAACAGTTATGGGCTTTATGGAGCATAGGGGCAAGATAATTGTCTGACTTCATCAACATTCTCTGTTAATTTGTGGAGGTTAACGATTAAATTCGATTAAAAATCTTGCAATAAAAGGGGTAATGGATGAGTGTTGCGCCACAATAAGTAAACAAATAAAATTCAATTTAGGAAGCATTTATTTTCTACAATCACGTACATATGTATATGTGTATAAAATATATAGTAATTTTTCTCCCAGTTTACGGATATCGAATTTATTCGTTCATTCGCATAATTATATTTAAAACCAGAACAACATGTTGTTTCTTGTTTGCTTTTATTGTGATTATACGAACAAACGAATAGCTTCAATACACGTAAACGGAAATTTTGATAATATCGACAGAAAACAGTATGATAACTCCTGTGAATTAAAACCAGCATTGCCAATCTTGTTCTATTTTTTCTACCGTTTAGGATTTATTTGGCATTATTTTACAGTCAATTTAGCTGTACACAGAAAAAAATTTTTTTCGTGTTCAATAACGAAATTCGTTGCATCAATTAATAAATTGTTTGAATGCGGACCTGTAAAATAACTCGGATATGTGAACTACCTTAATAAAAATTGGTTGACGTTATCGCGAGTTCACTGTATAAGAAAATAGCGGAATGAATACATGTATGAAAGGTTTCACTGTATTTGCATGAAACACAAGTAAGAGTGTACTATATTCGGCTAGGCCGAATCTAAAATACCCTTCACGATTCAAATTTGAACTAAATATGCTCGGAAATATATAGACCAATATCGAGAAGAAAATGTTTTTGCCTTGTAATTGCCATGAATTAATTATTTTATGGAAATTTTCAGTGAAAAATCGATTTAGGCTTTATCTTTCGTGTATATGGACCGATGTCGTAATTTTTCATTAGCTGTATTTTAGTAACTTCTTTTTAGAACCAGAACTGCTTTTAAGCGAAAAAGAGGTAGTCATGGAAAAATCGGTTTGGGCTATATCTCGGGTATATATGGACCGATATCGGAATTGTTCGTTTTTTATATTTCAATAACCTCTTTTTAGAACCATTATTGCTTTTAAGCAATAATATTCATGGAAAAATCGTTTTAGGCCAATATCTGAATTTCTCCTTTTATATTTGGAACTGCTTTTAAGCAAAAAAAAAAAAAAAAAATTATTAATGGAAAAATCGGTTCAGACTATATCTCGGGTATATATATGGACTGATATCGCAAATTTTCATTTTCTGTATTTGGTAACCTCCTTATATTACCAGAACTGCTTTTAAGCAAAAAACGTTGTTTAAGTTCACTTTCGCGACATTTTCATGGAAAAATCGGTTTAGGCTATATCTCGAGTATATAGACCGATATCGGAAATTTTCATCTTCTTTATTTTAGTAACTTCCTTTGATAACTAAAACTGCTTTTCAGCAAAATAAAAATTTTTCGATGGAAAATTTGGTTTGGCTATATATCGGGTATATATGGTCCGATATTGGTATTTTTCATTTTCTGTATTTAAATAACCTCCTTTTATTACCAGTCGCTTACGCGACATTTCCATGGCTAATCGGTTCAAGTTATATCTCGGATATATATAGAGCGATATCGGTAATTTTAATTTTGTGTGCTCTTTTTATTACCAGAACTACCTTTTATTACCAGAACTATTTTTAAGCAAAAAAAGTTATTTAATGTCGCTTACATATGGTCGGATATATATGGACCGATATCGGATTTTTTTTTGCCGTGCTTAAAAACTGTGTCAAGTTTGAAGCAAAACAAATTTTTTCAAAAATTTTCAAACAAAATTGCAAAAATATGTCTTTTTCGGAATCTTGGATATATTTCAGCAATATGTAAACAAAATTTATTGGATTTATATAGCAAATCCATAAATCGATGGTGTAATACAATGCTGAAAGAAAAAAGTTACAAGTCTAATGGTTTTCTCAGAAACGGTGTTTCAACTGCGGACAGACGGACGATGGAGCTTAATCGACTTTTCTATCATTTCTGGTTCAGAATGTATATACTCTATAGGGTCGAAAATGAAAATTGTATAAATTAGAAACGTAATTACAAAGAAGGGTATAAAGAAATAATAGCAAAAATGTGAAAAATATTCTCATCTCCACATTGAAGAAAAATATAACCAATTTTGTTTGGAAATATTGAAAAATGGCAGCTCTGATAATGTATGTACTCGTATATAAATATTTGTCTCTTTTTCTCTCAACAATGTAAACAAATATTGAGAGTTTTTCACTTGGCTTAAAGGTAAAAACCGATGAGTAATTGAGCCAGCTAAAAATGAGCTCAAGACAGAATAACTTAAACAAATTTATTAGTGTGAGAGCATATTGTTGAAATTGAAGCGGGATAAATACACACATTTGAAGTAATGTGTGTGCGTTTGTGTTCGGTAAGTTGGCTTTAAGAGGGCAAGCACCTCTTAACTTACTGTTTTAGAAACATGAGTATTAGCAAGCTGCATTAACGTCTACATGGTGGCAGCACTAGAGCAAAATTAGAACAATGCAACAAAAAACGGGCGTGTAGTGAGCCGTGCTGGACAAAAATATACATATGTTACTTTTCACATTTATAAATCATGAAAGTACTTTTTAACAGTTTTAAATTTTCCAAGTAATTGAGTTTTATTCACAATATTAGCAATATTGATACCTATAAAACAAAATGATAAACAGCTTATTTTTTATGTTGCCCAGCTGTCTATATGTTGACTTTTCATAGGAGCTACCTTAATCATCAGTAGACTTTGGAGTCAGTGGTCACCAAAAATCAGGTTTTTGCTTGAGTAACTCATACACTGAAATTTGTAATCAACAAAAATCAAGCAACAAAGTTCAACACTGAATGAAATCAACTCGTCTTGTAAACATTCTGAATTTGTAATCAAGAAAAATCAAGCAACAAAGTTTATTGCTGAGTAAAATTAAACCGTGTTGTAAACATTATGCTTTCATATAAATTTATTGAATTTTTGATGAACTTTTACAATTTTTTAAATTAAATTTTTTGTTTGTACATTTGTACAACGGGTTATATGCTTTATGCATTAAGCTTTCACCTAAAATCTGATACTGAGTTCAAAATTTCGTGCGAAATTCTGTCAAATTGCATTAAAAAACTGATTCATACGAAATATTTGTGAAGCAAGTCGATAAAAGTAGTACTGAGTTTTTCAAGTGAAAAACACGCAAAATGTAGCTGCAACATGATTTAATTAAAATTGTTTCTGGGATTCTTTTTTCAGCTGCAATTGCTCAAAGCTGTTCTCTGTTTGGAATATCTTTAAAAAACTTCCAAAGTCTACTGTTGATTAAGGTAGCTCCTATTAAATGTCGACAGCTGGGAAACATAAACAAGCTGCTTAAATTTTTTTTGGCTGGTATTACAAATTATTTTAATTATTTTCCAGTTTGTGTGTTTTATTCAGAATAAAACACTACGAGTAAATTCACTTAAAAAAATTTAAATGATGTTGATTGCTTACGACATTGTAGACGTTAATGCACCTTGAGTATTAGCATATTTTTGTATTCAGAATTTCGGAACTTTATAGAAGTCATATACACCTGCACTCTTATGCGAAAGATGCATTTAAGTGTTTGCATCATTCCGAATTGATTTTAATTACTGGCGTGTGTGCCATTAATAAATTTGACATTTAAATTATGACATTCAGTGATCGTTTAGTGGGTTTTAATTCGCTATTGCTTTGACAAAAGTTCCCACGATAAGATCATAATGTTGTAATTCTGTAAATGTTAAAGGTGGATGTGAAGAATGACATTTGAAAAATTTCCTTTTCAATTTTAGCATCCGCAACGTCAACTGTTGCATACAATGTCAAATTATATTTCTGCTTCTGGTTTGCACACTTTCGCAAAACAAAAAGCTGGAGGAAAATAATGATTTTTTTTTTTTGAGTAGAGTGCAAAAAGAATTTGCGCCCATCCCATAGAGCAGTTTGTATGCAGTATGAAACTGCATACGCAAATGCATTTCAAATGCAAACCAAACAACTAAGATGTGCCCCAATTTGTGGCCAATTATTTGACATATTCATGTGCATATGAATTGACGATCATTAACAACAACTACAACAAAAGCATAAAAAAACGAATTTTTCTTTCAAGTGCAACAACATTGTGTACTTATGCATATAAAGCATGCACAAATATACATATACATATATCGGGTGATTCATCGTGAGGTTTGGTTTATAATATTAAATAAAACTCATTTTATAAGCTTTAATTTAGTTTCGTTGTCTGTAATTAAATTTTGCAAGTTAAATTTGATCCACTTTCCGGTTTGCGGTTGAGTTGAAATTTGGCCTGCGTGCATAAATCGGATGATAATGCAACATTATTATGACATAGAAATTTATCTCATATTGCAGCTGGAGGTTGTTTATAGGAACTACGTAGTTAAACGACTCAACCACAACAAGTTTGAGCTCGTTTGATTTGTGTCTACGAAAATCTTGGTTGGCGTGATTGCGCAACTCCAACAAATTTGGGGAAAAACTTTCATTTCCCAGATTATGTCTGACTAAGCCCAGTTCAGACTATTATACTTGACGTTAGTGCAAGATGCACTAACGTCTACACGGTGGCAGCACTAGAGCAAAATTACAACAATACAACAAAAGCAGGCATCTGGTAAGCTATGTTTATCAAAAATATTTCTAACTTTTTTCACAATTATAAACTATCTGCCTTATTTATAAAAAAAAATTTTCATGTTCTTTAAGCTTTTATTGCACTGATTTCTATAGAAAATTTGTGTAATAAGAGCTTAATAAACATGAATTTTTTTTTGTGAATAAGACCGTATGAATGTACCTTTTCATAATTATAAATTATTGTTATTTGAATTATAAAAATAATTTTTATATGAACAATTAAGTTTTTTATTCGCTATTTAAGCTTCTAACATTTATGCCAGTAAAAAATTATAAATAGCTTGCTTTCTATGTTTCCCAGCTATCTATATGTCGACATTTCATAGGAACTACCCTAATCATCAGTAGACTTTGGTTGTTCATTTGTTTGAAAGGTGTAAAGAAATGTTAGAGACGTTTATAGACGTGTTTTGACGGATATTATTAGAGCATTTTTCTTTCCAAATTCTCAGCAATTTATTTGGATTGTTGGGATATAAAGTTGAATGTTTGAGAATATCTTTCAAAAATTTCCAAAGTCTACTGATGATTAGGGTAGTTCCTATGAAATGTCGACATATAGATAGCTGGGAAACATAGAAAGCAAGCTATTTATAATTTTTTACTGGTATAATTTTTATATGTTTAATTCAGAATAAAACACTAAATTCACCTTCAAAAATGTAAACAATACATTTGACGTAAACAGCTCACTATATTGCCAGTAGCAAAAAATTGTCACATGTCGTAGCGCTGCCACCTTGTTCCTGTTAATGCGCCTTGCAACTTTGCAAAACGTTAACACTTTTCATTGGATCAGGGTTGTGTTTTTTTTTAGCAAACCAGCTGTTTAAATATTGAGTAGTCAGCTATTTCGTAGCCGATGGGGTGCCGAGATATAGTCGAAACCGATTTTCCATGAAAAAAACTATTTTTGCTTAAAATAAGTTCTGGTTATAAAATGAGGTTACTAAAGTACAGAAAATGGAAATTTCCGATATCGATCCATATATACACGAGATATAAGCTAAACCGACTTTTCCTTTATTTTATTTTTTTTTTTGCTTAAAAGCAGTTCTGCTTATAAAAAGAGGTTACTAAAATACAGCAAATTAAAAACTCCGATATCGATGCATATACACACGAGATATAACCTAAACCCAATTTCCATGAAATATTGCCTTTTCGGTTTACCGATTAGAAGGCAAAAACATTTTTTGCCCGTTAGCGGTCCATATATATCTGAGTATATTGATTTAAAATTTGTAATATGTACTATATATTTAATTGGCTATCGTAAAAAGTATTTTAGATTTGGCCTCGCGCTCATGCACGCTTGCTGAAGCTGCAATCTTGCATGATTTGAGAAATTCACAACATTTCCTATCTGTTCTTTTAATTAAATAAACAAAAATAATATTCTAAAAAATTGCGTTTTGTTAAAATGGAAGAAACAAAAGCACGTTTTGTTCTGCATCAAGTTTTGAAAGACACATTTTTTCTATGAGAAGGGCAGAAATATTACACAAATACAATTTTTTTCCTGTAGCACTTGGCCAAATTGATGGAAATACATCAAAGAAAAAATTTTCTAAAAAAAATACAAAAAAGCACGTTTTGTTCTGCGACTCCTCAATTGAGCTTTGTTATGTAACAAAATTTCACAACTGCTATGGGTCATGTGTAGTTTGTCGAAAATAATCAAACCTCATGATGAATCACCCGCTATGTAGGATAGGTATTTTTATGTAAGCGCTTTAATATATACATACATATGTATGTAGTTAAGTATGTAAGGCTGTAAAAGTAAAATAAAATTAAAAAGAAGAAATAAATATGTATGTATGTGTATACTCGTATATTATATTAACGTGCACATAATTATTCTCTCGTATAACGTAATGTTTGCAAAAATAAATTTATATTGCTACGTAAGCTGTCACATTTAAACATTTAAGTCTTTGTGGATAAATGTTGACATTTCGTTATGCAAGTTCATAAAAAAAAAAAAATAAATTTTAACAGCCGTAGTCATAAATTCGATAAACAGTATTCGTAAACAAACTTTACATTAATACCATGTTACCATGGTAATATGGAACACTTGGTTCACTCTCTGAACCACGATTGCGAAACTTGGTGTTCAGGCGGTTGTGTTTTGCTTCACACTGATGTCTACGTATTTTGTGTACATGTTTCACTAATTTTTTTTCCTCCAATTTTTATTTAAATCTTTACGCAAGTATCCAATTTTTATATGTTCTATGTGTTTCTTTTGATTTTACACACATTAATTATCTGTTTTTTCTTTGTTTACATTTTCTTGAGAGCTAGTTCAGATAAACTAGCGATAATTTATTATCAAATTTGCAGATGATAGTAGTTTTTGCATGCTTCGCAACAAGATTCAAAATGAATCAAGTTGGTTCGCTCATAAAATTTTGTATGGTGAATTATGTTGGTACAATCAAGATGGGGCCGTGAGTCACGAATAAAAGAGCGAACCTCAAATATAAACCATCATGTGAACATGCTATAAAATGTTTTTTGTGGCTTTTTTTCAAGACAACTGCTTTTTAAACTGATTGCACCTATTCTTAAGCAAATTTTAAGGTAAAATTTAAGGCAAATTTTATGTACTCGTATTGGGAAAATTGCTATTTCAATCTAATAGAGCCTTTACATTTACACAAAATCTAGAAGATTTAAATGAACATCTTCAACAAAATCTTAACCGTTTACACTTCCGTTTTTTGACATCTTTTTTGCAAAGAGTTTGACAGCAAAAACTATATCAAAATGAGTTCATCATGTAAAAGTATAGTTTTATTTTTATTGCAGCGTAGTATTTTAAAGTATTTTTTTGAACAAAATCACAGGTTTGTAATAGAGTACTTACAAAAATCTACCAGATTCCGTCAACATCTAGTCGCAATCTAGATTTCATTTTGTATGGTAAATCTCGTCAAAAGCAACTATATTCGATTCGAAATCCCGAAAGTAGTAGATTTGGCTTAGGTGTAAATGGCCTATAAAAATTTGTTTATTAGAGTGGTTTCACATTAGGCAACTTAGTTGCGCAATTCAATTTTTGTTTTTATTTATTTCCTTTTAAAGTTGCCTTTATGTTCACATACAACAACTTAGTTGCGCAACTTTAATTTTGTTTTACTTAAATTTTCTTAATATTTTGAACGGCCCGAAAAATAAACAAAAGAAAATACCAAAAACAAGAATGTGCGAACAAAACGAATTGCTGAGTACAAGCAAGTCTGTACTCAAATATCAGTACCCTTCAAGCTGCTCTTACCTCTCATATCTACAACCACAAGACTTGGGCAAGAGAATTGCGCAACTAAATTGCCGTATGTGAAAGCGCTCTTAATCATGGATACCAAGGCAGCTTTAATAGGTAGTGGCAGAATTACAATAAATACATCACCAAAAAACATCACAGCGCTCCTTTATTGCAACATAGTCATAACGCAAAAAAGCTTGCTTCGAGAAAAATACATTTCAAATTTTTAGTTTTCATACAAGTCTTAGAAAAAATGTTTAGAAAATATCTCCTAAAGGAGACAGTTTAAAGGTAATTTAAATAAAATTTCGGCACGATATAAAAGGTCGCACTGTTAGCAATTGTGCATTGTTAATTCGAAAAACTAATTTTTTGAGATATGACTATGTTGTAATAAAGGAGCGACATGTATTTTGTTGGTAGAAATTACGAAAAGTTGTCGAAATATTGTTTTATCTTTGTTTGACAAAGCAAGGAAGTTCATGTATTTTTGACAAATTTATGCAAAGGATACGAAAGACAGCCGTGCTTGTACCACCACTCTGGTTAAGCTGCCATGATGGATACGTTGCTTTTAATAAAAAAGTGATGTCCACACCTGACATCAGAACATTAACAGCAAAATACTTTTACTGTCAGACGTAGACTGCAAATGTTGCTGTTTTTTTTGCCGTCTTAACACGGCTGTTAAGACGTCTGTTTTAAAAGCTGTCTTGTATACATATGTATATTTGTGTATGCTTTATTTCTCTTTTAACAGAATATTAAATTTTAATATGAAAAAATGGTTTCAAATTAAAGAAATTGCAAAAAAAAAAAAATAAAATAAAATTCGTATTTTGCAACAAAAATATTTTATTTCCATAAACTACAAAAAAGGGCATAAAAAGTGACGATGTGTTTTTGCTGACGGAGTTAAAATAATGACAAAATCAAGGCATACGTGTACTCCACCATGTAATAATCGGACCGTCAAAGGTATGTTTTAACAGTATATCTTAACAGCTTTCCACCGCTAATAGTGAAAGGCCAATGTAAGCGGCATGCGGCAGCGGACGGCAACAATGTGACCCATTTACAAAAAATTATATTTTTTTACAAAATATTCGTGCGGCAATGTTGTATTCAGTTTAACTTTTTGTCCTGCCGCTTCAATTTATCGAACCAAAAAGTGAAGGAAAAAATATGTAAAAAATAGGAAATGGAAATTAATTTTCGATTTTGAAATTTTTAACAATTGAAATTATTTATTTATTTTGGCTTTAAAAAAAAATCAAAATGTTTCCTTGTTTAATCTACGAAGAACAAATTTTTCTTCAATTAGCCGCGTTCATTTGCCTACAACAAATAAACTCAAGCGGCAAATAGAATAGTTGGTTGCCGCACGTTGCCGCAAGGCGCTTATATTGGCCTTTCACTATAATGAAAACGCGCCGAAAGAATTGAGTTTAAACACGACGGATAATATTAGTTGTTTGTATTTTTGACAGAAAATACACACAGAGAATAGGCTCATAATAAATTTAAATATTTTCTATTACCTAGTCATATCTCCAAAAATGAGCTTTTCGAGTTAACAATGCAGAATTGTTAACAGTACTATCTTTTATATTGTGGCAAACATTTATTCAAATTACCTTTAAACTGTTTCCTTTGTTAGATATTTTCTAATCATTTTTTCCACAACTTGTATGGAAACTAAAAATTTGAAATGTGTTTTTCTCGAAACGAGGATTTTTTTTAGTTATGACTATGTTGCAATAAAGGAGCGATACGTGTACTTAAAATAAGCCGAATACGAGATTGTTCAGGAAAATCCATCCGGCAATGACGTAACATAAGTATAAAATTCTTGAATCAGGTGCTGAATTCTTACAGCCAGTTCACCTATGTCGAAAGGATAAGTTCATTCGCACTCTAACTTTATTCTATGCGAACGATGTGTCAAAATTCAATTAAAAAACATAATTTCATGCGAACGAATAATAGTGACATATACAAACCCAAATTGATTCGAATGTGAGTGACTAGCTTTCTTTCGTTTACATTTTCATTCGATATAGTCGAACAGGCTGTTGAAACGAATAAAAAACCAAAGCAAACACGCAAATACTTACATATCAAACAATTACTGAGTGACAGGAATAAAAGGATCTCAGATAAAAAATCCAGCTTTTTTTGTGATTGGGATATATTATTAGCACATATTTCTTTTTGAATTCTCATTAATTTATTTGAAATGATGGAATATATCAATCAAGTGAAGGAATATATCAATCAGATAATGCAGATACGAAAATAACCGATATTTTCAATTTTTGCAAAATGTATTTATTTACTCATCAAAGTAATCCCCCTAAGATGTAACACGCTTATGCCAGAATTTTTTCCAATCCTTGAAACGCACTCTTTCGATTTTTCTTTGATCCCCTCAATCGTAGCAAAACGCTTTTCTTTCATCGGTGTCTTCAGGGAAGAGTAAAAATTCAGAAGGGCCAAATTCCGGCGAATACTATCTTGTCCCTTCAAAGTAAGCCCCCTCAGATATAGAAATGCCAGCATTTCTTCCAATCCTCGAAACCACATATATATCCGATATATATATAATAAATAAAAATTTTTTTGCTTAAAACCAGTTTTGATAATTAAAAGGAGGTTATTTAAATACGAGAAATGAAAACTTCAGATATCGGTCCATATATACCCGAGATATAATCTAAACCAGAAGTGTCCAAGTTCTATGCGCTTAATACTCAATTGTTTTTTCTTCAGATATCGGTCTATATGTACCCGAGATACAGTCTAAACCAGGAGTGCCCAAGTCCTATGCGGCTATTACTCAATTTTTTTTGTAAAAGCGCTTAGCTATAGGGCTGCGCTCTTTAATACACAACATACTTCACTCATTACTAGTAATGAGTCATTTTGTCGTTCTTTACTGTACATACACAAGAGCAAAGTGATGTTCGCTGGACTGAACACATTTTTCATATCTCTAAAGAAGCATTCAAGTGCCTAGGGTTTCTAAAACGGTGTAAGATGTACTTCACTCCATCTGATCTCCTTACTATTTATACCACCTACATCCGACCGAAAATGGAATACAACTCTCATGTTTGGGCCGGTGCCTCAAAGTCTATTTTGGGGTTACTCGACCGTGTGCAGGAGAGGGCGAAGAAGCTCATCGGTGACATTAGGGTATCCAACTCTATTGACTCACTGGAGCATCGACGCAGTGTGGGATGCGTTACTGTGTTCTATCGATACTACAATGGATTTTGCTCTGACGAGATTAGGGATCTTGTTCCCGAAACGCGCACATTTTTACGTAGCACGCGTTCATCGTCTAGAGCTCACCCATTTGTGGTCGATTACCCGGGGAATCGTACTACGCATTACAGAGAGAATTCGTTTTTCAGCCGTACTCTTCGTCTGTGGAATAAGTTGCCTGCAGACGTGTTTCCTGTCTGTTATAACGTTGGAAAGTTCAAGTCAAATGTTCACAAACACTACTCCCTCTTTCCCCCTCCTCACAACCTATTTTCCTAGTTCTGGTACAATGCACTGCATATGTAGGGGTCATCCCCTGAGTACTAGTCCAATATAAAAATAAAAAAAAAAAACACTTTCGCATGATTTACTGGTAAACAGCGATTAGTTTTGTTTTTGTAAATATGTTTTGCTTTTTACAATAAAAAATATTAAATAAAAGTTGTTTTTCCGTAAATGAATTCGTGTTTGCTCTTCCATATAGAACTATTCGGCACCCCCGTTTTAAACTCATTCTTTGCACGTTATTTCGCTAATAGTGGGCTTGCCATAGTTATATTTCTTCTTATGAAAGCGGAACATGTTAAGCTCCTGCAAATAACGAGAGTTTATAATGCAGACACAAATCGACTAATATTTTGATGGCGCTATGTTAACAAATACCTAAGCTTATTGTAGGATGTCTACGATCTCTTTATTTTGACTAACACTATAGGCTGTAGCTATAGCGAATCTATTGCAAAATGGCGGCAGCAAAGTTGACACTTTAAACTTTTTTTTTTGTGAAATAAAGCACAGTGATCGAAACGAAAACAGCGAACTAATGATCAATAGGGGTACAGCTAGTATGGTTAGAATTTTATCGGTTGTTAAATAAAGCTTTCGAATTTTTTACTACTTTTGTAATTTGCTCAGCAATTATTCGTTTAGTGCACTTTCTTACTACAGGAGGAACACTTAGTCCTGTGTAAAAAGGTATGTGTGAAGAAATGTCGCGGGAAAAACATTGTAAGTGGATTGAATATGTTTTGATCGGTTTTTATTTGTAAATTGGGTTGTGAGATTATTATTATTTTTTTAATGTACAAAGCACCCAGTGGGAAAGGTTTGGAATCCACTGAGATCTTCTTCAGCTGGCTGGAGATCCTACTGGTCTCTGCGTTCGTAACATTAAACGAATAAACCTATTGTCAAATAACCTCGTGTAATCATATTGACGGGAAACCCTGCCCTTATTTTTCTTAGACGTATTAATGTAAACTTTTTACTAGCTCACGTCAATGCTTGGGCAATATTAAGCTCCATAAAGCATTTTGTGGGGATTGAAAACAACTGGAACCATCACATAGAGACCATAGGCAAAGGAAACAATTACGATCCTTAATTACTGTTACAGCTTAAATAAAATCAATGCAGCTTAAAATAAATCAAAGAATATAACTTACACCAAGATTCGCCAGTGCGGGTCATGACAGTCCCATTTTCAGGATTGTATAGAAAAGTGCCCCAACTAAAAGGCTTGGGAACGCGGATCTGGAACTCTTCAATACTAGAGTGTTGTTGCATTGGTTTTTTCGACATTTTTCCTGTTTTTTTTTTTATTATTATTATTTTTTCTTCTTTTGTTATTCAGTTTTATTCCGAAAGGACGGTTTCAAATAATTTGATTGTTTCTTTATTATCTTAAATTAATTTATTCTTAAAAATTTTGGGAGAACTATAAATAGAGAAAGAAAAACAAGTGTTATAAAAGCACAAATAATTTTTTTTTATTATTTTATTTTTTGTTGTTTGAACATCTTTCAGACAGTTACTTTTGCCGCCATGTCAAGTCATTGCTTTCAGATGCTTCAAGCCCTTTTTTTGTGTTTTCAATTTTCTTCACTTAATAATATATTTTTTTGTGCATTTGTTAAAAAATTTTGTGTAATTTAATTTTGAGAAAAATTTATAAAGAAGAAAATTGAACACACACGATCGCACTATTTTTGGCCAACAATTTCTTCAAGAAATATTCAAAACGGAACATTTTTATTTGCTGTCTTGGTCATGGCCACGACATTTATTATTATTCTTTTCTTTTTGTTGTTGTCGTAATTATTGTTCTGAGCCAAATACAATTTGTAATGATGATACTGAAAACCGAATTTTGTTTTTTTTGAACGAAATTTAAAGACTAAATTAAATGGTGTTTTGTTGCTAATTTTTGTGTGTGAGTTTTTTTAATAGCGTATGTTTGCATTAATATGTTTGCTGGGACATTATTTATAGGCATTATCTTTTATTTGTTTTATTAAATTAAAAATCATAAATTAAATGCTTTGTGGCTTTTCAAATAATTGAATCTGTTTATTTATTTTAGGATTGTTATCAATCTATTTATGATTGTTTTTCTTTATTGTTTTTTAAGTTTTATGAATCAATTTTTGGAATTTCTTTCTGAGCATTTGGCTAAAAGAGCCAGCCACACCTTATTCGTAGAGTTGTAAACACTTTAAGAAAGACAGAGATGGCTTTAGGCAACGTGTTTTATTAAAGACGGCTTGAATAATAACAAATTTTATGGTTTCACTTTTTTTGATATTCTTAATGAAAACTTTAGTCGAAACTGACTTTTATAAATTACATATATTGCTGGCAAAACGCTTATTTAGCTTTTTTCAATAGAATTACACTGGCTTTTAAAGCCGTTTCGATAATAAAAACTCTGCTGACACAAGAATCTTTTAAGTGCTTCGTTAGCGCGTTTCAAAATAAATGAAAACTAAAAGCTGGTTTCCAGTTTACGATAGATGGTTGGCTTGAATGCAAACAATTTCTCAATAAAAATTTTAACACCATTAAAAACCACTCAAAAAAAAGAGTTAAAGAGAGCTGAACTGTCAATATGGATTGAGAGTTTCCAGAGAAAACTCAACCAAGCCAAGATCATAAACATCAAATTCAGTTGAGTGTGCCAGAGAACAAGCAGTATACCAAAGATAATTTATCAATAGCAAAAACTAAAACAAAAATATCTGCTCGCTTTAACAGCGCGGGCAACACCCAACCCTTGTGTTGCTTAATTGTGATAACCAGGGCTGGGATTATTATGCAAATGCATGAGTCATTAACTCGAATTGCATTATAAAGGGTGTTTTTTTAAGCTAGATAGAACTTTAAATTGTAAAAAGTAACACAAAAAATTAAATTTTGATGAAACATTTTTTTTATTTGTTTCAGTATACTCTGACAAATCATCATGAATAGACTCACGCTTGAACAACGCTACGAAATTGGGCTCTAGAGCAGTTGGCAACTGACCCGTTGTTTTATCGCAAAATTGTCTTCAGCGATGAGGCGCATTTTTGGCTTAACGGGTTTGTTAATAAGCAAAATTGCCGCATATGGAGTGAGACCAATCCACAAGAGACCCTACAGACTCCGTTACATCCAGAAAAATGCACTGTTTGGTGCGGTTTTCATGCTGGTGGCATCATCGGACCTTATTTCTTCAAAAATGAGGCCGGAGCTCGCGTTACGGTCAATGGAGATCGTTACCGCACCATGATCAATGATTTTTTGTTTGAAAATATGGATGACATTGATCCGGAGGAGATGTGGTTTCAACAGGATGGCACTACGTGCCATACGGCGAACCAACCATCGACTTACTGAAATCAAAATTTGGCGATAAGTTGATTTTGAGAAATGGACCTGTCAATTGGCCTCCAAGGTCGTGCGATTTGACACCTCTCGATTATTTCCTGTGGGGCTACGTGAAGTCACTGGTTTATGCTGATAAACCAGCAACAATTGACGCCTTGGAGGCCAGCATTGTTCGTGACATACGGCCAGCAGTGCTCGAAAAAGTGGCCCAAAATTAGACGTCCAGAATGCGCTTCGTCAAGAACAGCCGCGGTGCCCATATGCCCGAAATCATTTTCAAATGTTAATGTCACGTATTGATCTTTCGAATAAAAAAAAATTTTGATTACAATTTAATTTTTTGTGTTATTTTTTACAATTTCAAGTTCTATCGGGCTTAAAAAAACACCCTATAATTAAAGAGTTTAGCGAATCGTAGAATTGGCAGACACATGACAGCGAATTGTTAGGGCATTATATTTGAATATATGCCTAAATCTGCATATTTTTCAATAAATGCATGTTTTTTACATATTTTATGATAAATGCATGCTTTTATCGTACTTTTTCTTCGCCAAAAACTTATAACAACTAAATAAAAAATAAAAAAAAAATAGTAATAAAAATTCTTAAAGCCACCAAAATTATACAAATTTCCTAACCACTTTGGTTTGCTCCTTTTCCACAACAAGAACACAGTTGATGGTAGTGAAGCTACCTGAATTAAAAAAAATATATATTGGAAATACCAGTTACTAATGTTGCTTGGGACAACATATGTGTGCACATATTCACAAATTCTTTTATTATTATTTTTATTTTTTATTTGGGACCAGTACTCAGGGGAGGACCCCTACATATCTAGCGCGTTTTTTTTTTTTATATTGGACCAGTACTCAGGGGATGACCCCTACATATGCAGTGCATTGTACCAGAACTAGGAAAATAGGTTGTGAGGAGGGGGAAAGAGGGAGTAGTGTTTGTGAACATTTGACTTGAACTTTCCAACGTTATAACAGACAGGAAACACGTCTGCAGGCAACTTATTCCACAGACGAAGAGTACGGCTGAAAAACGAATTCTCTCTGTAATGCGTAGTACGATTCCCTGGGCAATCAATCACAAATGGATGAGCTCTAGACGATGAACGCGTGCTACGCAAAAATGTGCCAGTTTCGGGAACAAGATCCCTAATCTCGTCAGAGCAAAATCCATTGAAGTAACGATAGAACAGAGTAACGCACCCCACACTGCGTCGATGCTCAAGTGAATCAATAGAGTTGGATACCCTACTGTCACCGATGAGCTTCTTCGCCCTCTCCTGCACACGGTCGAGTAATCCCAAAATAGACTTTGAGGCACCGGCCCAAACATGAGAGTTGTATTCCATTTTCGGTCGGATGTAGGTGGTATAAATAGTAAGGAGATCGGATGGAGTGAAGTACATCTTACACCGTTTCAAAAAACCGAGACACTTGAATGCTTCTTTAGAGACATGAAAAATGTGTTCAGTCCAGCGGACATCACACTGTATCTTCATTCCAAGAACATCAAGAGCATCCGATTCCTCAATATTTGTACCATCCATGAGTACAGATGAAGCAGCATTTGCGGTCGTTTGTTTGTGCGTTAATAAGCAACATTGGGTCTTACGAGCGTTAAAGGTGACCCTGTTTTTACCACCCCATTCGGAGATTAATAGAAGATCACTATTCAGTGAATTGTTCATATTTAGCCTCTTGGCAGTGATCTCTGATAGGCTGGGCCTATGACCAAGAGAGTACGAGTGACAAATGCTGCTGTCATCTGCGAAAGAGTGGATAGGGTTGGAAGTTAGATAGAGATAGAGAAGGAAGTTAGAAGAAGGGTACTGGAACTAGGAAAATAGGGTATGATGAGGAGGAAGGAGAGGGAGTAGTGTTCGCGAAATGTTAACGATAACAACACGAAAGACTGAAACAAACTCTATTGCAGCATTTAAAATGTTGGAATTAAATTAGTTAAAATTGATCAGTGCCCAGTGTATATATTTTTAGTTTAAAAAAAATTTTTCCTGAAGAAGTCTTCCGAAGGAAGACGAAATATCGAATATATGTAATTAAAGCATTTTTATATAAAAAACAAAACTGACCTCAAGCTTAAAAAACATTTCAATTTAATTTATAAAAAAAAGGTCAAATAATTAGGATCAAGATAATTAACATTGAATATATAAAGAAAACACGGACAACGGTGAAAAAAAACAGTGCTACCTATTCCGGTGCACTTTGATTTCATACGAAATTAGTAATAAACATACATATATAGAAAATACGGTCAACGATAAAAAAAGAGAAAAAAAAAACACGTGTACACACCTTGCTACCTATTAGGGTGCAATTTTGTTTCATACGAATTTAATTAATGAACATACACATATTAGAAATGCGGACAGCAGTAACAAAAGACGTGTGCACTTGATGAGAGACAAAACACTACTTCTGAAATGTCAGCCTGTTCGACGATATCGAATGAAAATGTATGCGAAAGAAAGCTAGTCACTCACACTCGAATCAATTTGGGTTTGTTTATGTCACTACTGTTCGTTCGCATGAACTTTACTTTATTTTAATTGAATTTCGACACATCGTTCGCATAGAATAAAGTTAGGCAGAACCCAAATCAATTTTCTTTCGCCCTGAATGCGAATGAACTTATCCTTTCGACATGGACGAACTGGCTTAAAAAAACCCCAAATCAATGTTCTTTCGCCTAGAAAGCGAATGAACTTATCCTTTCGACATCGGCGAAATGACAGGTTTTTTTTTTAAGCGTTTTTATTTATTCAATCTTCAAAACGAAATGAATAACATTCTGTATTTACCTCCACCAATTACTTGAATTTAAAGGGACTTTTATTTTTTGCATATTACAAGTTTTTTAATGCATGTTTTAAGCGCATATTTTTTCTTTTTTTGTTATAAAAAATCCTTGCCCTGGTAATTACACTGACATTTGTGTGTACTTGCGAATGAAGTATGTTCTTGTATGTATGTGTGTTATATGTATATGTGTTAGTTTTACTGCTAATCTCTTGTGATTTGACTTCGAATAATGAATTGACAATTAGTTTACTTATCATTTCTTTACGGTGTACGAGTGTGTGCAAATGGCTAGACAGTTTTAAAACATATCTAACAATTTCAGTGAATGAATTTCAGTCACTCACAATCACGGAAACTGCTCACAATAAAAATTCATTTATCACAGCCATTGTTCAGTGAAGTACTCAAGAGAACTTTTTCTAACAAAAAGTCATCTAAACTGAACGAATCCATTTGAGTTTAATTGTACTCGTAGTGTCTGGCTGCTTTTGTTTGTTTCAGGTTTTTTAAGGGTTGCTTATCAAACTCAAATTGTTTCTTTAACTCAGGTAGAAAGGGACGATTTGAAAAAAGGACAAAGTATAACTGTACGCAACATATATTTCTTACAAGTGTAACTGTGTGTGTGTGCGCGCGTTTATTACTAAAGGCTGGCGCAACCCTCATGCACGATTTAAATTGTGTGTCACATCTTTAATTAATTTGGCATTTCTCTAGAAAATTTGTATGGAAATCACTAAAAAAATTGAGTAACTTTCATGCAAATTTTTTTGACGAGTTGCTCGTCTGTGTTCTATCAAGAGGCACATATATTTCAGAGTCAATGAAAATAGGAGCCATCAAACAGATGCGGTTATTCCAGCGAAGCCGTGGCGAGTATTTGTTTGTTATTGTGTTTCACATAGATGTCATAGATGGTTCCATCCTAATAAATACGAAATCATACCTTTGATATGATTTATTGCTTGAACACAGACGAGCATGTCGTCTAGACAATTATTATGAAAGTTGGTAAATTTTTTGAGTGATTTTCATAAAAATTTTTTTAAAGTAGTCACTCGTCTGCACTATAATTTTGAAGCCTCTTTCAATGGCTCGATTTTTACACTTGCACTCAAATAGAATATTATTTGAATGTAAACATTTGATACTTAATGCTTTATCAATTTGTTTTTGAGTGTAACTAGTAAAATTAAAACAAATCTGTCAGCACTTAATTACGTGATGTTTGTGGGACACGAAAGAGTGATACTTCTAGAAAATGTTTATAAACTCAAAATATTGAGTATATTAAAAATACAAATTTTTTAGTTGTATCTCTCATTCGAGTTTCACAAACACGACATAATAAAACAATGAACAAGCTTTTATTTGGATAAAAGTCAATTAATGTGCTGGTTATAGAACACAGACGAACAACTTGTCTAGAAAATTTGTATGAAAGCTACTCAATTTATTGCGTGATTTCCATATAAAAGTTTTTAGTCGAGTGATCGTCTGTGTTCTATGAACAGCACAAAAATGAACATTTTAAGAATTTAAGAAAATATGAATACATCTAATTTATTTATGAGCAATCTACAGTTAAATGTGAGCGTCCACAATCATGAAAACGTGAAATAATAAGATATATTAAGTTTATTGTATAATCGAGTCGTGATTTAGAACCAAAAGGAGAATTTCAAAACCCGAAAATTCCAATTGAAGTTGTCAAATAACAATTGAAACAAAAGAACTACGAATTTGTAAAGCAAAAATGAGTTCTTAATTTTGTTTAACATCACAATTCACTTTTTGAAAACATTTGCGAATAAAAGGTGAGTTTATTCACTTCTAATATTGATACGAATTAAAAAATTATAAACAGCTTGATTTCTATGTTTCCTAGCTGTCTATGTGCCGACATTTCATAGGAGCTATCCTAAGCATCAGTAGGAAACTGCTGGTGATTAGGGTAGCTCCTATGAAATGTCGACATCTAAACAGCTAGGAAGCATAGAAAGCAGGCTGTTTATAATTAATTTGAGAATAATATTTGAAAGCAAGTTGAAAATAAATGAATTTCGCAATTAGATTTCAAATCAGTATCAATCGTCTGCCGTTTGAAAAAACATTTGATTTCAAATCGCTATCAGTTGAAATCAAACCTTAGTGTTTGTGGGGATCACAATAAAAAATATTAAGATTACGTTTAGAATTAACATCGTTCATTACGGTTGGACCAGCTTTTGTTTACAAATATAAACCTGTTTGTACAACTGTGGATTTATTTTGAAGAATGTGTTTTGCTTCTGTTACATTTCTTTCTCCTTGTTAATGGTACAAAGTGAGACCATCACCCACCAAACAAAAGATTAAGTAATTTTTTTTAACATATTTTTTCATCCCCAAAATACTATTTATGTGTGTGTGTATATTGGGGGATTTATACATATGTACGAGTATGTGATTGAATTCAATATTTCTAATAGTTATTCAGCAAACGTAGTTCTTTTTTCCCTTTCGGCTAATATAGGTGATTTTATAAGAACAATCGGAAATTTAAAAAAAAAAACACATAAAATTTAGAAAAATGCATGAAATATTTATTTGGATCGATAGTTGGGTCGATATAATTTAATGTTTGAAGATTATTTCATGCAAATGTTGGCCGCGGCTGCGCCTCAAATGGTCCATCCGCTTAGTCCAATTTTGGCATACTCTTTCCAACATTTCGGCCGGTATCTCACGAATAATGTTGGCAGTGTTGGCTTCCAGTGCGTCAATCGAAGCGGGCTTGTCGCTATAGACATTAGCCTTAACATAGCCCCACAAAAAATAGTCTAGAGGCGTTAAATTGCACGATCAGGGCGGCCAATTGACTGGTCCCAAGCGTGAAATAAACTCACCTCTCAATTGGTCCATTGTTTCGCGTGCTGTGTGGCATGTGGCACCGTCTTGTTGAAACCACATGTCATGCAAGTCAAGCTCTTCCATTTTGGGTAAAAAAAAGTTTGTTATCATCGCACGGTAGCGCTCACCATTCACAGTAACGTTGTGATTCGCATCATCTTTGAAGAAATACGGCCCAATGATGCCGCCAGCCCATAATCCATACCAAACGGTTGTTTTTTGTGGATGCATTGGTAGCTCTTGCAATGCTTCTAGCTGCTCTTCACTCCAAATACGGCAGTTTTGCTTGTTCACGTATCCATTCAACCAGAAATGAGCCTCGTCGCTGAACACAATTCTTCGATAAAAAAGTGGATCTTCATCTAACTTTTCAAGAGCCCATTCACCAAAAATTTGGCGTAGTGGTAGGTCGTTTGGCTTCAATTCTTGCACCAGCTGTATCTTATAAGGCTTCACACCCAAATCCTTCCGCAAAATTTTCCACGTATTGGAGTAACAGAGGCCCAATTGCTGCGAACGGCGCCGAATCGATAATTCACGGTCATCACCAACACTGGCCGATACGGCTGCGATATTTTCTTCAGTTCGCACTCTACGTAAGCGTGTTGGTGGTTTAATGTCCAACAATGTAAATTTGGTGCGAAATTTTTTTACAATAGCCCGAATAGAAGCCTCAGTAGGTCGATTAAACTGACCATAAAATGGAAGAAGCGCGCGATGAACTTTCTTAACAGAGCACGCATTTTGGTAATAAAATTCAATAATATGCAAGCGTTGTTCGTTTGTAAGACGATTCATGATTAAATTATAGACCAAACTGAAGATGTTTGACAGTGACACAAGATACAAAACGTGCGTGAGCTGTCAAAACTAGTGTTGCCAAAAAGATAATAGCAAAAAAATCACTCGTTATTAACGGTCATTCGATTTAGTGTGAAAATTGAAGTTGACGTGTTGTTTCCGGAGACGTGAGGATTCTGGTGAATCCTGAAGCTGATTTTGGAAATTCAAAAAAAAAAAAAAACTCGGAACGCGTTAAACGGATATTTGTTAATTTTTTGTTTGATATCGAAGCGTATTTTTTAGTTTTTTAAACTATATTCATTTGTACTTATCTCGAAACCAAAAAGTTGACCTTAGCACCAGTTGCCAATCATGTCTTGATGTATGTTTTTATGTTTTTTACTATGCCAAAAATCTGCATAGGTTGTAATTTGAACTTTTACTTCGATTGAATCTACGATTTTTGCAACCAAATACGAATTATATTTTTATCCTGTTTCTAGTTCTCTAAATCCATACACACAGATATATTTTATATGACTCTTGTGTAGTTGTTATCCAAAGTAAAGAAATTAACATAAAATTACATAATCTTAAAGTACAGACATAATCATTCTTCCCACGTATATACATATGTATATGAATGTATACATACGAGGATGGATTGATATTGAAGCTACCTAGCGATAGATGGCAGTACACACACCCACAAATTTTTTTAAATTGCGAATGTCAGTTTTTAAAATTTTACCCAAATTTATTGATTAGTGGTGGTTTGAAGTAAGCAAATTTTGTGCTTTTTGAAAAATGGAAAAAAAAATGAATTTCGTGCAGTGATTAAACACTATTATTTGTAAGGGAAAAGGACAAAAAAGACAAAATAAAAGCTTGATAAACATTACGGAGAATGTGGTCCATCAGATTACATGGTAAAATATTGGATTGTTGAATTTAAACGCGGCCGAACAAGCACTGCAACAATACCATCAACAGGAAAGCCAAAGGAGGTTGTTACTGAAGAAAGCACCCACAAAATCCGCGATATCATTGTGAATGATCTCCCAGTCAAGTTACGTGAGATTATTGAAATGATGAACATGTCATATGAACGTGAGTTCAATATTTTTCATGAATATTTACATATGAAAAAACTATCGGCCAGATGGGTGCCGCGTTTGCACAGTGTCGAACAAAAACGCGTTCGACAGACCACTTCAAAGCGGTGTTTGAACATGATAAAAAAATGTAAGCCTGTTGATTTTGGCGTTGATTAATGCCTGTTGATGATAGATGTGTCCACCACTACACACCGGAAGACAAATATCAATCGAAACAATTGGTGGAAGTTGGTGGAAGTGCTCCGAAGAAGGCGAAGACAGTGAAAACGACTAGCAAGGTTATGGCCACTGTATTTTGGGCTGCACACGGATGCTCATCGATTATCTTGCAAAAAGATCCACAATCACAGGACAGTAAATTTCTATCGTAAATTATTGGATCAATTGATTGTTGCAGTGCAAGAAAAAACGACCATATTTAAAGAAAAAAAAAGTGCTCCTTCTTTAGACAACACACCGGTTCACATAGAATTAGATACGATGCTGAAATTACGTCAAATACGCTTCGAATTGGTTGATCACCTGCCTTACAGTCCAGACTTAGCTTTTAGTTACTTTTTTCTGGGTCCAAACTTGAAAAATGGCTCGCAGGAAAAAGCTTCAACTCAAACGAAGAAGTGATTAACGAAACTAACGCGTTTTTTATGCATCACATTGTTTATTAAATATCGATTATCTTGAAAAAGGATCTATAATCACAGGAAAGTACTATCATACATTATTGAATCAATTGATTGATGCAATCAAAAAACAACGACCAGACTTCAAGAAGAAACCAGTACTCTTTCTTCAAGACAACGCATCAGCATTAGATACGATGCTAAAGTTACGTGAAATACACTTCGAATTGGTTGATCATCCAGCTGATAGACCAGATTTAGCTCCTAGTGACTTTTTGCTGTTTCCAAACTGGACAAAACTGCTAGCAGGAAAGAGATTTATCTCAAACGAACGCGTAGTTTCGGTGATCACTTCTTTTGAGGGATTCCCAAAATCGTATTAATCAGATGGATTAAAAAACTTGGAATATCATTTTACTAAATGTATTGAGCTAAAAGGAGACTTTGATGAGAAACAAAGTCTCCTTTGTTGTTAACAAAAAGTGTTTTTTATATTATATGATGGGTTGGCATCATTCGTCGGGCTCAAGTTCAATCCGGGGCAAGAAAAATTTTTGTTTTAATTATAACAATAATTGCCGCGATCAATAACTCTTGATCAAAGAAGACAAGAAAAATATAATTGAATACACTAAAGTTGGGGGACAACTAGCTGTTTGTTTTTTTCCACTTAGAAAGCTTCAATATCAATCCGCCCTCGTATATGGATACAACCATGAATATAAACATATAGACGTTCTAAGAAGCACAAATCAAGCGCACAAATCGCAAAATTCAAAACAGAGGTCACAGTGTCACAAACGTAATGGAAAATCACACTTAAATCTCAGTTGAAATACAATTATCTAATTGATATCATTTCAAATCTCCTACACGCTCACACAGCAGCACTACACACAAACACATACACACACACACTCTCACATGATCATTATGAGGCTTTGCGAGCTCGACAGTAGAAATTGTTGCTGTTCTCAAATGTTATTTGTTGTTGTTTTTATTTTTTTTTTAATTTTTAACAAGCCAGTAAATAAAAATAAAGATGTCACTTTAAAAATATTTAAATTTGTCTTAATAAAAGTCTCAGCGGAAACAGGCAAATTTTAAGATTTTCGAATGTGAATGTAAATTTATGGCCATTGAAGTGATGGAAATGTGTTGTTTCGCTTTGAAACGCACTCACCCCAACTTTCCATAGTTCTGCCAAAATATTCGTTTGTTTCCTCATCGTATACCATTTGCTTAAATGTCTTTTTCTTTGGCCTTTCTGGTGGTCGGGCGTAATAGTTCTGGAAGGCATCGATGGACTCCTCTGCAACCGTTGGCATTTTGAAGCTAAAATATAGATCCTTTAAACGCAAACGTTGTTGATGGCTGCTGCGTTGAGGACGAAAATCCGTCAAACGTAAACCCTTCACCGAATTTATCACTTCGTTAACTTCGTACAGCGAATTTGGTTATCAATTAAGCCAGCGCACACTCAAAGGACTTTCTATCTCTGTGGTCTCTTAATAACTAATTCTTTTTGGTATCTTTAATAAATCCTTCGTATTCTGTTGGCTTAGTTACGCAACAAGCTTGTCTTTAAGTAGCATTATTTAGGTCTTAACTAAAATAAGTAATTTATTTTTTTTAATTTTATATTTTTCTTTTTATAAAAAGCCAGAGGCCGAGATTCGCGTGCTACTCAGGACTACAACGTTAAACGAATGATCAGCGCTTCCCGATTTGGACTGTATGACTGTTTCTAAATTCAAACGTTGGTCACTTTTTCTCAGTCAATTTTTTTTTTTAGCGAAAAAAAAAAAACAAAACTAAAAAATCCAAGTTTTAGAGGAGATCGCAGATACGCTGTCGTAACTAAATTTAAACGCAGCTGAACTAAATAACTTGCAGTTTGATAGATACAGACGTACAGACGGACGACTTTCGGACAACAAACAAACCTCCTGTATTCGCACATAACAAAAAAAGAAATATATAATTTGTGACTTATATTTTATTGTGTGTAGTTTAGTTTTCATCTCATTGTACTAAAATGAACATTCATACATACATATGTACATACACACACACACACACACACACACGCACACACACATACATACATACATACATACATATGTAGTTATGTAAATACATATGAATATAGTTCATTTAGTTAAAGTTTAATAAAATAAAATTGTGATCATCAAAAGCACAGTGACGCTGACTGACCGTAATAGAACGTGACAAACCGTCAAGCGGACAAACGACTGGAGGGACCGATGATTTAATTCGTTTAGATGTGCACTAGTACTTAAACGTTGACGATATGCGTCGTTCTTAATCAGTGATAATTCTTGTTGAAGCTGCGATTCTTTCAGACGGCGTCAGCGAACAAAATGCCATCAATTGCGGCAGTGATATATTTTGTGTGAAACAGATGCGTGGGGTTTTTAGAAATTTGTCAAAAAAAAAAAAAAAAAGAAAAAAAAACTTACTTTGTTTGATCGAGAGTTGTCTTTCCTCATGATTATTTTTGCAGAATTGTGAGCCATCAAGATTTTTCCAAATTTAAAACGATGTTATTCATGTTTTCCATTTTTAAATATGTAATGGGTGATTTTATAAGAACTATTGGAAATTAAAAAAAAAAAAACACATAAAATTCAGAAAAATGCGTGAAATATTTATTTGGATCAATAGTTGGGTCGATATAATTTAATGTTTGAAGATTATTTCATGCAAATGTTGGCCGCGCCTCAAATGGTCCATCCGCTTAGTCCAATTTTGGCATACTCTTTCCAACATTTCGGACGGTATCTCACGAATAATGTAGGCTTCCAGTGCGTCAATCGAAGCGCGCTTGCCTTAACATAGCCCCACAAAAAATAGTCTAGAGGCGTTAAATCGCACGATCTGGGCGGCCAATTGACTGGTCCCAAGCGTGAAATAAACTGTTCACCGAACTCGCCTCTCAATTGGTCCATTGTTTCGCGTGCTGTGTGGCATGTGACACTGTCTTGTTGAAACCACATGTCATGCAAGTCAAGCTCTTCCATTTTGGGCAAAAAAAAGTTTGTTATCATCGCACGGTAGCGCTCACCATTCACAGTAACGTTGTGATTCGCATCATCTTTGAAGAAATACGGCCCAATGATGCCGCCAGCCCATAATCCATACCAAACGGTTGTTTTTTGTGGATGCATTGGTAGCTCTTGCAATGCTTCTAGCTGCTCTTCACTCCAAATACGGCAGTTTTGCTTGTTCACGTATCCATTCAACCAGAAATGAGCCTCGTCGCTGAACACAATTCTTCGATAAAAAAGTGGATCTTCATCTAACTTTTCAAGAGCCCATTCACGAAAAATTTGGCGTTGTGGTAGGTCGTTTGGCTTCAATTCTTGCATCAGGTGTATCTTATAAGGCTTCACACCCAAATCCTTCCGCAAAATTTTTCACGTAGTGGAGTAACAGAGGCCCAATTGCTGCGAACGGCGCCGAATCGATAATTCACGGTTATCACCTACACTGGCCGATACGGCTGCGATATTTTCTTCAGTTCGCACTCTACGTAAGCGTGTTGGTGGTTTAATGTCCAACAATGTAAATTTGGTGCGAAATTTTTTTACAATAGCCCGAATAGAAGCCTCAGTAGGTCGATTAAACTGACCATAAAATGGAAGAAGCGCGCGATGAACTTTCTTAACAGAGCACGCATTTTGGTAATAAAATTCAATAATTTGCAAGCGTTGTTCGTTTGTAAGACGATTCATGATTAAATTATAGACGTGTTCATACGAAAAAATTCTAAAGATTTTAAAGATGCATATAACCTGAAATCTTTATACATTTCTTTGGTGCGCAGTATTTTGGAATATTGTTCTCTTATCTGGAATCCCTATCATGTATGTACATCTAATTTAATTGAACGTCTTCAGAAAATTTTTACTAAGACCGCTTTAAAGTTAATATGACGTTATGAATTGTGTTCTCATGAGATCAGGAGAAAGTTATTCGGCTTGCAGTCATTAAATGATCGCAGAACTTGTTCCTCGCTATTGCTGACCTATAATATTTTTCTATATTATCTAATAATATTGATTGCCTAGAATCAAAAAATTGTTTTGCCAGATGTTGTACTCCCAGGGGGCTGTCTAAGGACTAATTATGCGAATAATGAACCTATTGCTAGATGCTTACAATTATGTAACAACTTATCCCCTTTGTTAAAGTTTACAGCCTGTTCGTCGATATCGAATGAAAATGTGTGCGAAAGAAAGCTAGTCACTCACATTCGAATCAATTTGGGTTTGTCTACGTCACTATTGCTAGTTCGCATGAACTTATGTATTTTAATTGAATTTTGACACATCGTTCGCATAGAATAGAATAGTTAGAAAAAACCCAAATCAATTTTGTTTCGCCTAGAGTGCGAATGAACTTATCATTTCGACATCGACGAACTGGCTGTTAAAGTTAGTTTTACTACGTTCAAATTTATGTTGTTTAAATATTTTTATTAAAGTGTTTTGTAATCTGTAAGAATATAATTCTGTAGGTGAAATAAAGTTAATAAATAAATAAAGGGGGAAGGAATCTCACGTTTGTTGTAGCTAATAAAACTCCAGGAAGCTGCATGGCTTAAGTTGTGTTGGCTTCAGAACCAGGATTAGCATGCTCCCGGGTGGTTCATGGTTGAGGTGCCTACATTGGCGGGATAGTTCTGGCTGTGGTTTAAACCTAAAGACGCAAAAAGAGGGAGTTAGTATCCCTGATAATTGTTGGTACGTTTTTTTTTGGGGGGCCACCAACCCCCCGAGGTGCTGTTGCCTTGAAAGAGATACCTTTACTGTAAGGAACCAGTGGTGATGATTGGATGGGTGAGTTGATTTAAGGGCTGATGCTGCTAGTGGGCTTCGGCCTACCAACCCATTTAGCCTTGTCTGCCATTGATTACTGGGAAATTGCACACAGGAGAGATTAGAAGGCCCGAACTCCTAAACAATGGGTTACCTATATGGCTACAAACAAATGGCAAGCATTGCGACTTGTGTGTGCCTGGTAAGCCACACGGGGGGTACTGGTGAATCGTGACTAATTTTCTTCGCGGAATTGATCCATCATCAGACAAAGCCATAAAGGTGCTGATTTAAATCTTTTTCACTATCCTCACGATTCAGTTTATCATGTCGCAATTCTTCTAAGAGAAATATCTTGGAAGTAATCTTTGATCGATTTGTTTAAGTATAAAAAATAAAAATACAAATTTTCAGCACAGTAATATTGGGTGGTTAAATTTCAAGGGCCGATGTTGAATGTGAACCACACCTAAACGCCAAGTTTTTTTCCGAATTTTATTTGACATTTCTTTATTTCAGACTTACTCAATTTGAACCATGGCGAGATACACAATCCAACAACGTGTAAAAGTTATCCAGACTTATTATGAAAATGGGCGTCCAAATCAAAATGCATATCGTGCACTTCGTGATTTTTTTTGGTCAGTTTGATCGTCCAAATGTGCGTACAATCGCAAAAATCGTGGAAAAATTCGAGCAAACCGGGTCTGTGGAAGATGTGAGAACACCAGTGCATGCTCGTACAGCACGTACTGCAGAAAATATTACTGCTGTTCGCGATAGTGTGGCTGTGGCCGTCCACCTCAACTCGTTGTCGTGCCCAACAATTGCATCTCTCACGCTCGTCGTTGATGAACATTATGCATAAAGACTTGCATTTACACGCTTACAAGGTGCAATTGGCTCAAGAACTAAAGCCTCTTGACCATTCCACACGTCGTGAATGGGCAGAATGGTGGCAAGAAATGGCAACAGTGGATGATCAATTTTCGAAGAAAATCATCTTCAGTGATGAGGCACATTTTCACCTCAGTGGATTCGTCAATAAACAGAATTGCCGCATTTGGGCGAATAAGAATCCAAGAGTGACTGTCAAAAAACCAATGCGCCCACAAAGAGTGACTGTTTGGTGCGGTTTATGTGCTGGCGGCATCATCGGGCCGTATTTTTTCCAAAATGAGGCCGGTCAGGCAGTTACTGTGAATGGTGTTCGCTATCGTGAGATGATAACGAACTTTTTATGGCCCGAATTGAAAGATATGGATGTAGACGATGTGTGGTTTCAGCAGGACGGTGCCACTTGCCACACAGCTAACGAAACAATTGCTCTTTTGCGCAACAAATTCAATTGCCGTGTTATCTCACGTAATGGCGATGTCAATTGGCCGCCAAGATCATGTGATTTGACACCGTTGGACTTTTTTCTTTGGAGTTATTTGAAAGAAAAGGTGTACGTCGATAAGCCAGCAACAATTCAACAGCTAAAGGATGAGATAATTCGGCACATTAACGGCATAGAACCTCCATTATGCCTCAGGGTCATCGAAAATTTGGACCATCGGATGGAGGTGTGCCGCCGTGGTCGCGGCGCCCATTTGGCCAATATTTTGTTCCATATATAATTGAGTAATACCAATATATCATAATAAAATAAAATTACAATAATTTCCTAAATAGTTTGTGTTTTATTCAAAATCAACATCGGCCTTTGAAATTTAACCACCCGATAGATAGTTGGAAAACGTTGCATTTAAAATATTTTACTTTAAAATATTTTACTTTTCATTCCAAGGACATCAAGAGCATCCGATTCCTTAATACTTGTACCAGCCATGAGTACAGCTAAAACACCATCTGCGGTCGTTTGTTTGTGTGTTAATAAACAACACTGGCTCTTACAAGCATTGCAAGCGATCATGTTGTTACGACCACATTCGGAGATTAAAAGAAGACCACTATTTAGTGAGTCGATTTCAGATAGGCTGGGCCTATAATTGAATGAGTACGAATGGCAAATGCTGCTGTCATCCGCGCAATTTATAGTTTTGATAATTTTTTTTGCAGATCTGTTAACTTGTTGAAAAATTTTGATTGTAATATTTTTTTTGGCCGCGGCAGCACAGCATACAAGTAAAAAAATGGCAACATCTTTTTTTAGTGCAAATTCCTCTTCCCACATTCGGCAATTTTTATTAGTTTAAGTGACTTTCTAATAAGCCCTCGCATCAGAAGTCAGTTTTCGTCGTACACAAAAGGTAGAAACTCGTGAGAAAACGGCCTTCTCAAACATAATCTACATTTGTTTTTTGAGCGGGTGGAAGTAGTGAAATAAGAAATTTTCGCAAACATATGTTAATAAAGCCTTTAATAAATATTCGTTTTTATAGCATCGTTAGACGTTACCCGGATTGAAGAGAACTGTTTTTCAAGTTTTTAATTGAGACTTGCAGTTGTATTGGTGCAAATGCCGTAGTAGTCCTACGCACTAAATCACACACGAATTGAAATCAGACTTTTGAAAACTTTTAATCTATTCCAGTTCAAGTTAGAATCAACTAAACACGTACTCAAATCATTGGAAGCACCACTACAACAAAGCAAACACAACAACAACAACAACAACAGCAACTAAAATATCATTCAATTACAGCCGTTTTAATTGCAAGTAAAACTTTTATTTCAAACTGATCTCAACCTGCTGCTGTCTTTCTTTTTCTAACGTTTGAAGAAATTGTAAATCTTAAGTAATTGTCTGCAAGAAATATTACTTCCGTTGACACTGAATTCTATTTGATAGTTAAAAATCTGTGACACGAAGCATTTGCAATTGCGAGTACAAATAAATGAAAATACTTGCTTGTTATTAATGTGTCACTGGGCAGTCGGTCAGACAGTCAGCCAGAGCCAGTCATTTGGTTTGCTGCTACCCGAGACATCTAACCATTCATCACTTTTAAATATAACCAGTCAGTCTACTGACTGAACAACCGACCTTACACTTATTTGATGAATGTGTTTCGTTGTCTAAAGGTTGCAGAAATTGTTTTACTTATATCCCCTTCAAGAATTACATTAGACTACAGTAGAACATGATTAAAATGAATATGTAATATAACAATTTTATTAAATTTTCACGTGTAGATTACATACGTGTAATAGATATATGGACAACTGGAAACCAGAGAACAGCAACAAGTACTACATGTGTACTTACACACTAGCCCGCAAAGCGTAAAGGAGTTAGCGTTCATATTTTATGCTGTATAACTAAAACAAGCGAGTTGTGCGCTGAACTACAATGTTCACTAGCCATTTTTAAACATCGTGTTGTGTTTTGTCTCCCGTCTTTTGTTACTGATTTCCGTATTTTCTATATGTATGTTCATTATTAATTTCGTATGAAACTAAATTGCACCGGACTAGGTAGCAAACTGCGTACACGTGTTTCCTTTTTTGTCTCTTTTCACCGATGTTCGTATTTTCTACATATTTATGTGATCACCATTAGTTTTGTATGTAACCTATTTTTCTCTCTCTCTCTCTCTCTCTCTCTCTCTCTCTCTCTCTCTCTCTCTTTTCACCATTTTCCGCGTTTTTTAAATATTTATTATTAAGTCCCAATTTTCACGAGGCAATTTTAGTTGCGCAATTCTTATCAAATTTTCGTTTCAACTTGCTTTTATGTTCAGACACAGCAATTTTACTTGATTTTACTTTACTTTTTTACTTTTAATTTTCACTTCTTCTAAATTAATACTACTATGTATTTTTTGAAATTGTCCCCAATATTTAAAAATTTTTTTTTTTTTTCAAATGAATTAAAATATCGCAATCACGGACAACATATCAATACATAAAAGAAACACAAATGAAAGAAAATGTAAAATTTCTGATATTACGAAAGATAGCACAAAACGACTTTCCGAGTACAAGCAAGTCTGTACTCATTTTTCACGCCCCACTCTTTCCTCTCTTATTTGTCCAGAAACTCAAGAATTGCGCAACTAAAATTGCCTCGTGAAAATTGGGGCTAATTTCTTTTCAATATACTTCATTACCTCGCAGTGTGGAAGATGTTGGACTAATCCTTGTTAATCTGAGTTGTATCGAAGGTATATGCCGTTAGTCTCACGTAGAAAGGCCCTAACTCGCATTTTCCCTAAATTGAGCTCTGTTAGGGATTCTACCACGTTTCACACAAGTACACAGTGTCACAAAGATTTACTTATATAATTTCATACATATCGCTCCTACAAGCAATTGTGCAAAAAAAGTTTCTTTTAGATGTACCTATTTATACAGTTTCCATTATGTTTTTTCCTTCTCCTGTAAAACTGTAATTATTTTTATTAGGGCCTTTCTACATGAGACCAGCGATACACTGGTCACTGATCAGTTTTAACTAATTTAATGCCATCATTTTAAATACTGTAATAGAGGTTGTTTTGGTCTTTCGTGTTATTATTGTTTGAGTTCAAACTTCACAAACACTACTCCCTCTTTCCTCCGCCTCATAACCAATTTCAGTAGTTCTAATAAAATATGTTGCATATATTGGGGTCATGCCCTGAGCACTGGTCCAAGATAAAAAAAAAAATAAGATTCTCTAAAAAATGTTGATCCAAATGTAAATAAAAAAGAAATTTTTTTATATAATTTTTATTATGTGCAAGAAAATACCGACCAAATTCCCATATTTGCACCTGGCTGCGGTGTCATACCTCTAATTTATGGTCCATATTTTTAATGAGACATAATTGAGGTTAAATATCGTTAATGTCTCCATTATCTCATCCGTTAGCTCTTGAATTGTTGTTGGCTTATTGCAGTATACACTTTACTTTATATATTCCCAACGTTTTCTGGTCCAATGGTGGCAAATCGCATGATCGCATGTCGACAAATTAACATCATCGCGACGTGAGCATACATGGCTATTGAATTTCTCGCGCAAAAGAGCCGTTGCTTTGTTGGCTGTGCGTATCCTGTCGGAACTATATATCGTTTTGTCCATTATCATCCCGTGCTTGGCCGATAACGCCGCCAGCCCATAAATCGCAGCAAACAGTCAATCTTTGTGGCAGCATCGGCTTTTCAGCAACTACTGGTAAGCTCTCATTTGCCCAAATGCATCAATTCTGCTTGTTAACGAACCCGTTGAGGCGAAAAAGTGCCTTGTCACTGAAGATGAGTTTCTTTTCTAAAGTCTGTTCAACCAACTACTCGGCTTATTGACGACACTTGATATTATCATTAGGCTTTAGCCTAATGAGTCCATTGAACTTTGTAAGCGTGTAAATTCAAATCTTTATTCAAAATTCATACATTTTGTATGAACATGAGAATTTTTGAAATCACCGCAATAAATGTTTTTATCATGCTCAATAGTCCAAACAAAAATTCCATTAAATAAAATGAAAAAGTATATAATTGTTATAATATTGAAAAAGTCAGTAAAACAATTCACAATAACAAGTCAAATATCAATATAAATAAAGTAAAAACGTGTGCCAGTAAAAATCCGAACTTTATAACATTTGTATGTTTTCTTTTTATATAAATTTATTTAAGCCCTGGATACTCTCTACCTACTCGATCATGCGATCTACCAAAGATAACATATGTGCTGGAAAAGTACTAAAAATGAAACTGTGTGAGAGAGTTTTTGACACATCCTGCGATTTGAACATTTTTATGAAAATTTTCATAATTTAGTATCCGCGATAATATGGAAGATGAGATCGTCAAATATTCGATCTTCTGGGTGATACCTGGCGCTCAAGATATAATACATAATTTTTAATATTTAAAAAAAAATTTTTTTTGTGACATTTCTTTTAATCATTGACATTGACATCTGAAACAGATTAAAGTTAAAAAAAAGTTATAAGCTGCGCTGTCAACTTCACCTGTTAAGAATAAATTTAGTTTTTAGTAAAAAGTTCTACCTGTTTAAATACACAATAAACAGAAAAATCGTATTAAAATAATTTATATGCGCAAAATTTAAATGAAAAATTGTGTAGGGAAAAATGCAGGGAAATATTTTTTTGATTGCAGGGGAAAATAAGGATGTTTATGCGCTATGGTAGGGATTTCACAAAAAATCTCCTGACAACACTGGTCTTTTATAAGTGCTACAACATTTACGGTACAGTTTCTATGATCGGCTAAATGGGCTTTTAAATTACGTTACGCTTTACGGCCTAATTTAGGTTGCACTGTAACGGCTTTGTCGTTTTTATTCAGTTTACTTTGACGAATCATTATGCAGAGACTGACACCACAAAGCGTCTCCAAACTTTCACTGAACTCCTACTTTGTTATGTGTTTTAGATATTTCTTAAAAATTTTAAGATTATATATACTTTGCAAGTTTACAAGTGTGCAAGCACACATACTCATACGAGTATAACTGAATCACACACAGGCAAATAAACGATTTCAGAGCAAAAAATCATGCAGCAAAACGCATACAAAATAATAACAACATTGATTTTATTAGAGTAGAAATTTTATTTATTTTATTTCCATGTATTTTATAAGATTTTAACTTAAGTAATTTGTGAAAAATGTGGATATACTTTGAGTATATCAAAATGCTTTTCAATGCAAAACATTTTTCCAGAATACAGATATTGATATGTGACTAGTGGTGATTGTCTATAGTAAGCACTATTTTTTAAGTAATGCCAAGTTTAAAATACCTTTGTAGGGTAGTTAAGTTACACACCATACACAACGTTATATTAAACGCTAAGGCGAATTCCTTACTCATTCACCTTGATTGGATAAATCCAGGGGGCTAATTCTGTCATTCGTGATCGAAATTACTATCAAGTAGAAAATAGTTTCGATACCGTGTAAATTTCTAATGATGTGACTCGTTGTGTAACGGATCGACTCCAGTGTTGCAAAATACTGACAAAATGTGCTTTATAGCACTGCCGAAAATTTTATGTATTTGCATATGTTGTACATTAAAAAATAAATAAACACACATACGTTCACAATAAGAATTCATTTAAATCAGTCATGCATGCGTGTTTGTACCAGAGGTTCAATTCATCGCAAATTTGTAGGCGGCGGCTGGGCAAAAAGAAGTTCAGCGGCGGCTAAAAACCGGCTGTAGCCGACATATGTGCTTTTTTCGCATACATGTAGTAATATTTTAATTTATTAAGATATCACATATCAACATATTACTTAAACAATTTTGTTTTTAGACTAATATTTTATTCTAATTGCTTTTTTGACAGGTATTATTAGAGCATTTTTCTTTTAAATTCAATTTATTTCTTTTTAATAACAATTTATTTATATTGTTGGGATATAAAGTTGAATGTTTGAGAATATCTTTCAAAAATTTCCAAAGTCTACTGATGACTAGGGTAGCTCCTATGAAATGTCGACATATAGATAGCTGGGAAACATAGGAAACAAGCTATTTATAATTTTTTATTGGTTTAACTCTAATTATATACCGAATTACTAAAGATCACTGATTTACTCAAAAGAAGTCATAGTTCAAAATATACACATAAACTTTTCGAGCCAACAATACAGAATTGTTAACAATACTATTCTTTGTACTGTTCCATAAACTCATTCAAATAAATTTTGATCTACCTCTTTAAAGAGCTATTTTCTAAACATACATACATTTTTCCTAAGGCGAGTATGCAAACTAAAAATTTAAAATGTGTTTTATTTTCAAAGCTATTTTTTTGGTAAATGAGCGATATGTTAATACGTACTTATGAAATAATTTTTGTGATTTTTAATTATAGCATAACCTTTAACTTGTATGTTATATGTACTAACTTTTGATGGAATTACTTATTAAGAAAGAAATACGAGATTTTTGAAAAATAAATAGTAAATAACGACACGTGGCTCAATTTATTTACACAAAATTGATTTTAAATAACAATATTTTGCTCAAATTAATTAAGATTTAAAGCAAATGTAAGCTTATGGTAATCTGTTACCAGAAAAATATCGGATCTTTTCTGATAAAATACAATAAAACCAAATAATTTCCAAGGTAGCAATAAGTATATTGTAACTATAACAAGAAACCGCTGGTGGTATGATTATGCTGTCAAACTCTTATATAAAAGAAATTATATAAAATACATAAAAAAAAGCTTGAAGTCATAGATTTTGATAGTTACAAAAAGTCATATGCTGCTCCGACAATGCCTCTTTGAAGAACTACGTTGGCTCAAGCTGTCGATTATATAAATACGGTGGCTGAAAACAAGCCGATTTCAGTCGCCATAACGGTGGCGGCTGGACAAAGTAAAACAGGAACGGCAGCGGCTCAATGCCGGCTGTCAGCCACACGAATTGAACCTCTGGTTTGTACATTAAAAAGCAAGTAAATAGAAATAACAATTCAATAAATATCTATGTAAAAAACAACCATTTAACTATGTATAATCATATGTATATATGCATTTCTAAAAAAAAAAAAAACAAAAATAAATTCTTTAATATAATAACATGAAACTTCAAATATAAGTTTTTGTGTTCTTAGTAATACTCATCTTTATATACATATACCTGTATATATACGTCATATACATCATTAAATGAATTGAAAAAAGCCTTAGGAACCAAAAATTCTCAATTTAATTTAACTACTATTGCTATTTAAACAAATATTTAATTTATATTTCTTTTGTGTTTTTCTGTTTGGCTGGTTTTCGATAGTACTTTTGCTTACGAGTAAAAAGTTGCACGGTTGCATTCGAATGGTTATGGTTATTCGCTTTCGAATGCCATCATTAGAAATTTCGAAACCTTTTACTCGATATCGAATGAGATAAATACACAGCATTGGTTGGATTGAGAGTATATCGCTAAGATATTTCTCATTTATATGGCCCTTTCAAAACTAATTTTTCCGATTCTTGTAAAATGTAATGTTTTGTATGAAAGTTACTAAATTTTTTGAGTGATTTTCATTTATTAAATTTTTTAGACGAGTACTCACTCGTCTGTGTCCTATGCATACAAATATATGATTTTTTTTTAAAACTGTTTACCAAAGCAAAGATTTTTTCTGCATTTGGCCATTTCTGTTCTGCTTTTATCATACTACTGTGAAGAGTAAAGGCAGAATTAGTTTGTACGTTCTTTTCCGTTCTGAATCAGCTGTTTTGTTTCTGTTCAATATAAACTATATGTACATGGTTTGTTTTCACTTTTATGTTGTGTTCTGTTGCGGACTAATCTGTTGAAAATAGAATTGAACGTTAAGTGACGGCCAGATATGTATATGTTTTACTTTTTTCAGGTATGGAAACATTAATTTTTTATTCAAATGTATACAAGTTTTTTGTCGAAAGCTAAAAAAATTTGTTTCAGCTAAAGATTTTTAAAAGTTAATACATTTTTAATAATTAAGCAACTATGGATGACCAAAAGAATATTATTTTATCGAGGAAAAATATATTTATTTTGTATAAGAAGTGTCATAAACTCTGCAGATTGTGCGAAAGAAGTGGACTGTTTGATCACCATTTCTAAATTATTGATTTGTTTCCTTTTTTGTTTTTTCACACAAGATAATATTTATGTACATGTTTTATTCTTCATTCCAATGTTGTTCTATTATTTATGCTCTACTGTAAAAACAGCTGAATATTTTCAGGGAAAAAGTAATTGTAAAATATTTGCTACGGAAATGAACGTCACTGAACGGCAACAGAAAGTAAAAACTAATGAGGCCTTAATGTTGTATCAAATTTAAAAGTTAAGATGTAGTGTAGGAATAAGGAATTCGCCAATAGTGATGAATTCGCCTTAGGCAACACTATTAATGAAATGTTTAAGTCGAGACAACCACCTCAGTGAATTGTGTTGCCAGAAAGAAAAAATATTTTTCTATACCAATAGAGCAGCTCGTGTAAATTGGCCAAAGCAGCATATATTAACTATTGTGTTTGATTGTTTGTTCCAGCCTATTAAAGTAGAGATGCCACCTGATGTTTATATGAATGAACAGAAAAATACAGCTGTTTACCATCGTTAGAATTAAGTTACAGAATCTCTCAATCGTTAGTGCAAGCGATGAAATTTGATGACAAAAGTTGAGATTATCGAATCGTTAAAGAATCGCACTCCAGAGCTGCTTTACCACTAACAAACAAGAGTAAGTATTGTCAAAAGCAGTGCAGTGCAAACTTGTTAAATCGCTTGTTTAATTTTTTAACAAAAACAACTTTTAATAAAACTATTTAAAAATTAATAAAATATTATGGAATATTCTGCAGCAATAGACTATTAAAAGTTCTGTGATATAAGGGTTAAGTTTGACAAACAATATTTGTGTTCTTTTTTTAAATATTTTGTTTCATGTAATTAGATACAACTACGTGTTTGTAAAGTCCAGTTTTTATTAAGTTAACCAACAAAAATTATCCCAAATAAACACATACCCCTGAAGAAGCTTGTAAAAAACAAGCGAAATGTTGGGTGACAAAATAAAATGAAATAGTTTTATTTTATTTTATTCGTTTTTGGACTGACCATAATTAGCCCGTGGAAAGCCCACTGTTTCTATACATAAAAATAAGATAGGGTCATAAATACTTGAACTTAATAACAACTTTTGTTATAAAACGATAGAGAATCGTAGTACTGACAACCCTCTGAACAAAGCTTTACGCTGCCATTACACAGTAAAGTACTTTCATGAAATTTCTGTATACGTATTACAAATAAAAATTTCAATGAAATAGACGACTTTCATGAAAATTTCTTGTTCGTCTACACAGGTGTTAGCATGACTCAAGTAGCCCAGTGTATGCCTTTAACAACTGGCAACACCACAGTTTAAAGTGGAGACTTTAACTGTGGTGAATTTGACTTGAGGCTTGCTAACTTCACTCTCACGAAAACAACCGGACGGACAACAATTGGCAATTGGAAAAAAAGGAAAATTAAAGTGTTTTTAAATGAAAGAAAACGAATAAAATTAAAGAGTTTTTTCATTGAAGGCAAGTTAGATGCTAGAATTGTGATCCCTATTCATCAGGCTCAACCAGAACATCAAGCAGTGAACAATCTCCACACAGAGTGCAGCAACAACACAAAGGTCATATTAACCAACAATCCAGCAGCTCTTCAGAAACCAACCTCGAAAGAAAAAGCCGTCAGGTAAACAACAGGAAAGTGAAAGTTCATTTTAAAAATGTCGCCGAGGCAAAGAGTTGCAAAATTTGCCTCTGCTTCTCTCCACTCTTATTTTGTTTGCTTACTAATCAGAGTTGCCGAACTTATGAATTTATGAGGCAATAGTTGAAAAAACTTGTCATTACAAGTTTTTCTATGATATTATTTTAATAAAAAATACTTTAATTATTTTCTTTATCAGCCCAATTGTAAATAAAAATTCCATAGGAATTTTATCATTTTTCCCTTTCCTCCAATTATGAATAAAACTTTAGTATGAGGTTTTTTTTATTTTTTCTTCTCTCTATTCGTTAAAAACATTAAAGGGAGATCAACTCTTCAATTCTTACGGACAAAAAATGTGTTATTTTTTTTAATTTTAATTGAAAAAGGTACCTTATGTGGGAAATAAATTCCGTGCGGAATAATTTCCGAGAGAAATAAATTCTGTGAGAATATTCATAATTGGGCTGTATGTGTTTCTCCTACCCTATTCCTTATATTCCTAAATGACCTGTTATACCAAACTTCCAACCCTATCCACTCCTTCGCGGATGACAGCAGCATCTGACATTCGTACTCTTTCAGTTATAGGCCCAGCCTATCCGAGATCGTTGCCAAGCGGCAAAATATGAACGACTCACTAAACAGTGATCTTCTATTAATCTCCGAATGGGGTCGGGAAAACAGGGTTGCCTTTAACACTCGTAAGACCTAATGTTGTTTATTAACACACAAACAAACGACCACAGATGCTGCTTTATCTGTACTCCTGGATGGTATAAATATTGAGGAATCGGAAGCTCTTGATGTTCTTGGAATGAAGATACAGTGTGATGTTCGCTGGACTGAACACATTTTTCATATCTCTAAAGAAGCATTCAAGTGCCTAGGGTTTCTAAAACTGTGTAAGATGTACCTCACTCCATCTGATCTCCTTACTATTTATACCACCTATATCCGACCAAAAATGGAATACAACTCTCATGTTTGGGCCGGTGCCCCAAAACCGTGTGCAGGAGAGGGCGAAGAAGCTTATCGGTGACAGTAGGGTATCCAACTCTATTGACTCACTGGAGCATCGACGCTGTGTGGGGTGCGTTACTCTGTTCTATCGTTACCACAATGAATTTTGCTCTGACGAGATTAGTGACCTTGTTCCTGAAACTCGCACATTTTTACATAGCACGCGTGCATCGTTCAGAGCTCATCCATTTGTGGTCGATTGCCGCCCAGGGAATCGTACTACGCACTACAGAGAGAATTCGTTTTTCAGCCGTACGCTCCGCCTGTGGAATAAGTTACCTGCTGGCGTGTTCCCTGTCTGTTATAACGTTGAAAGGTTCAAGTCAAATGTTCACAAATACTACTCCCTCTTTCCTCCTCCTCACAACCTATTTTCCTAGTTCTGGTACAATGCACTGCATATGTAGGGGTCATCCCCTGAGTACTGGTCCAAGTTAAAAAAAATATATATATATATATATATATATATATATATATATATATATATATATATATATATATATATATATATAAGGAAAAGTATATTATAATTATTTGCCTATAAAAGCAAAATATGTTAATTTTGTAATTATTATTTTACTACAATACTGCAACTTTGTATAATTCTTTGTATATGGCAACAGTGCTTAGAATTTGTCATTTTACTTTCAAAAAACGACAAAAAAATCTGTTTCATGAAATTTTTAATGAAAGCCGAGTGGAAACTAAGCAAAATGAGAATGTGTTAGTAAAACAGTGTGAGTGTATTGCAACTTTAATGAAATTACTTTCCTGTCTAAACGGTAAGTTAGGAACAACACTTGAAAGTCGTCCCAAGACGCTGAAACTTCTGACGCCGGCCAAAATTTAAGCAACTTTTCCCAAAAAAACGGCAATACTTTTTGAATGGTGTTACAACTTGTTTTATTTTTTATTTTTTCTTTATTCTTTTATTTTTTAACAAAAAATTTTCCAAAAATAATACATTCTAAAAAAATTTCTTACGGTTAAAGCAAACAAAATTAATGAAGAAACTGTTTACAATAATTTTCTTAAATTATGTTTTCAATATTGTATGTAAATACTTAATAAAACAATTATAATAATGAGCAATTTGTTGAAAAAAAAATATATAAGATTCAAAGAAAATAATCTTAATCATTTTATAATACAAGTATTATTATTAATTTTTTATTTAGAACTAACAATTAGTAGGGTTGGTTGTATTGTGTGATTTTTCATTTTTTTTTCAATTTGATTAACTTTAACTAAAAATTATTCTCTGATTTATATTCTTATAAAACACTTAGGCATACTTATTTAAATTTAGTTTTTGCTTTAATTATAATATTCGTATTTATTATTTATTTATTTAATTATAATATTTAACTAGAAATACTTTCAAAAATAATGTTGTAAATCTAAATTTTGGGCTTTTTTTCCAGAGCGGTTAAAGAAACGAAAAATAAAAAAAAGTTTCATAGAAGATAGAAGGGGGATAGTAAAGTGATATTTACAAAATATTTTGAATTTGAATTTTCAAAAATAAATAAACGATTTTATTTGAGTCATTAGAAAAGCGCAAAGATTTTTGTTTTTATTTTTTTTTACCTGAAACTTGAATGCGTTTCAAAAGAAAACGATGAAGTTCTAGATCAATTTTTTTCCTCTCTTCAACAGGTACGTATATTTGAAACAGAAAACATTTTCAAACTGAGTTCCTCTTTAATTAAATATGATTATTTTAAATATGATTTTACCTTGCAGGGATATTTTGAATATTTTTTTGGTTTCAGTTTTCAACTTCAGATTTAATAATTTAATTATTTATTGGTGACTTTAGATTTTGCAGTAGGGGTTATTTTATTCAAGCAGGTCTTAGATTTTATATATATTTTTTGTTTTTTTTTTCCTTTTTATCAAAAGAAAATAAGTTTTAAGTCTTTATTATATTTATATTTAGTATTCAGCTGCTTTTGGTGGCATGTCATGTCATGTCATGTCCAAGTTATCTTCATGTACAATAGAAAATTAAAATAAATGAGAGTTAAGACTGCTACGTAAGCCAAACTTTGAAGAGCTCTCTGTACAATTCCCAATTGCGATGTAATAGAGGCCTAGGAGCAGATTCTTACAAATTAAAGTGAATTTTAAATGAGTTTTAGTTCAATAAGTCCATACAAAATTTTGTTTTTTTCTATAATTACTACGCCGTATACGGCCGCATTCTTTTTTTACCGCTCTTTATTAAACCAATGTTGAAACCGAAAACTATGAAAACTCACAAATATGTTCTTTACTCATATTTGGCCACACTGGTTTTGTTTTACTTAAAGCACGTTTACATGGTAATACAATATATTTAGATTTTGTAAGAGCGAAATATTACGAAATTCTCTCCGTACTTAAAAAAAAATGTGTTGTAAGTATTTGGCATGTTTACATTTGTAGGATAAAGCTATGTTCACACGGCTGTCAGATCTTACGATATTGCCAGTAAAATTGTCCGAAAATGTATTACAATCGTGTGAACTGCCAATTTTTAACTTACAACGTTGTCAGAAAAACCATTGTCAATCAATTGTAAGACGACAACGTTGTCAGGCATCGTGAGAACATTCTTCGTCGGCATTGCCAGCTAATTGGCTGGTATTGTAAGCTCAATTTTAATTGTCAACTGTATAAAATTAGTGCACTTGACAATGGCATCAATGTCAGAAAAAAGTTTGATGGGCAACACTGCCAAGCAGATGGTTGTTGATATACATAAGTGGCAATGCCTTACAACATTTTTTTGTTTTTTTTTTTTAACTATTCAATTAATTATTGTATCTTCTAGAAGAACTAACAATAAGTATGCAAATCTTAAAACTAAGATTAATTAATTAATATTGTGCTATTATATAATTGTAGTTTATATAATATCACGATTTTCAAAGAGGAAAAATTAAAAAATTACCTAAAACACATTCTCAAAAGCGATAGTTTTCTATTAAACTTTCTGAAAATGAGATTTTTCAAAACGATTAGCTTTCATCATATGCTTGATACTTTTATTTTTCTAGTTATTTTATAAAAAAAATCTGGTTAACTGGGTTTGCCGTTGAGGTTTAACCCAAAAACATTTTTTTTCTGAATTGCTATTATTCGAGGCGAATAATAATCGTTTTTAGAAAAAAGTCAGATACTTGGTCACCCTAACATAAAGACACTTGTGTTAAGGTTCAGTTAGGCGTGAGTTATCGGTAACCATAGAAAACAGCTGTTCAAACCAACCTTATGGACCGCAGAGAGTGAAAAAGATTTACATCAGCTCCTGCTTTTACGGCGTTATCTGATGATGGATCAATTCCACGGAGTGAATTACACACGATTTACCAGCGCCCCCGTGTGGCTAAGCAGGCACACACAGGTCGCAATTCTTGCCATATGTTTGTAGCCATATGAGCAATACCTTTTTCAGTAGTTAGGACCTTCTAATCTCATCTATATGCACTTTTACAGCAGTCAATGGAGGACAAATAAGGCCGAAGGGCACCAACTCATCACCCCTTAGGGAAACTCACCCGCCTAACTATCACCACTGGTTCCTTACAGTACAGTTACCTGTTGCAATACAACTGGTGTTATTAGCTCCCGAAAAAAGCCGTGCACCAAAAATTATCCATGATACTAGCTCCTTCTTCCTGCATCTTTAGGTTTAATTAACAGCCAGAACGTTCCAGCCAAGGTAGGCACCTTAAACATGATTACTCCGGGTTGAACTACAAGACGGACCACTCGGGGACATATTGATCCCCGTTCTGCAAAAAATAAAAATGGTAAGGGTTGTGGAAGCCAACCTAATTTTATTTGCTACAACAAACGAGCAACTCTTTCCCCTCTTTATCCGAAAAACACAGTGCCCTGGTTTGGAATACGTCAAGGTAAAATCTGTTCTCCGGGGGGCCTTATGGGCGGCAATGTAATGGATTATTTCTGCCATAAGCATAACGCCATAGCAACCAAATGAATTTTGGTTTTCTGCCGCAACCGTAATCAGCTGTCAAATCAGTTTCAAAACTTTTTCGTTTGAGAAAACGTTGGTTTTCAAATCACTATCAATTTGAAATCAAACCTTAATGGTTGTTGGCTGTTTATGGCTATGGCAGCACTAATCGACTATAAAATAATACTATGGCTATGGCTATGGCATTATGGCTAAGTCACGTCTAACTGAACTTTCAAGTCAGGGGTACCCAAAAGTTCTGTATGGAAAAGCAAACACCAATATATTTAACGAGAAACTACTTTTATTTAATACTTTTTGTTGTAAAAGCAAAACAATTTACAAACATAAAATTTACGCTGATAGTCGCTGTCATTAATGTTTACCAGCAAAGCATGCGAAGGTGTGTTGCTTTGCTCTTGTGCAAGGCGAATTTATACTGGTGAATGCAAGCGGAAAGGCGAATACAGTATTATGTATTTTGTTATTGTAAAACATATCGTGAATGTCAAAATCTAAATTCGCCTAAAACTGTTCAGCTGGGAAAAAATTTTATATAAACGTTAAATATAAACTTTTATAATTGTTTGTAATTAAAATCACAGCGCGTGGCTAACAAAGGAATACCTCAAAAAAAGTGTAAACTAATACAATTAGTTGAGGCAAGCAGTTAACCAGTGAGAGCGAGACGCAAAACTATCGAAGAAATTATTACAATAACACGAGAACTGTTCTCCAGCCCAAAACTGTATTTAAAATAAAACCACCTAATTCAATTCTAACCGAGTTTATTAAATATATAATGATTTTACCACATTCATCAGCAAATGTGCAGAGAATATTCGGCTAGGTAAATTTTAACAACACAGAGGTCCGAATATACTCGTACATCGATATATGTACGTGTTTAGGCATTAAGTAAATTTTAACAACTTGCATATATGTTTGTTTTCTCCTTAAATCTATCTGCGTTTTAATATTCTGAAATGCATAATTTCTATCAATATGTTGTAAGTATTTTTAAAATGATTTTCGTTGATAAAAAAAAGGCATATTAATAAGAGTTTGAAGATTTGGAAAATAAAGATTTTGCAGATTTTTTCATGAGGAATTCTTGAGTTTTGCAGATTTTACCTCTTAAAATTCTGGCAACCCTGACTAAATGTCCAACGCTGATATAAGACAAAGTTGTTTGTGTATTTTTCATTGCTAGTGCTGAGGGCAGTATGTGTGCACAGCTAAAGCCCAGTTCAGACTATTATACTTTGTATTAATACTTGTCAAAAATTCAAATAATACGTGCAAGTCTGATAGTCTGAATGTAATCCCTTATACATACGAAAAATAATAGGATAAAAATTTGACATCCCATACGACTTTGTTGTTTTTTGAAACTTTTCAAAACGATAATACTTTACATTGGATCAGGGTTGTGTTTTTTAGCAAACCAGCTAATTTAAAATTGAGTAGTCGGCTATTTCGTAGCCGATGGGGTGCCGTCACTGATAGTATTTTTTATCGTTATAAAAAAGCTCGAAATTTGGAATTTAGCTGTCATTTATAATAGCGCATTTACACAAACTCAAAATCTAGTAGATTTGAATTGAAATCTACAACGAAATCTATATCGTTTACACTACCGTTTTTTGACATCTAGCAAGATTTCATTTGCTCAAAAATAATTTATGCATGCGGGTTTGACAACACAATATTATCAGAGACTGAATACACCAGCATTAAAGTGTATATTTTTTGTGTCCAGAGACTGCATACACCACATTATAGTGCAATTTTTGATGAAGCGTAGTATTTTTAAGTACTTTTTGCAAGAAATCACAGTTGCTTCGCTTAGTACTGAGTAGATTTCAGTAGATTTCGTCGAAATCTACTCATAAAGTAGATTTCATTTTGTATGGGAAATCTTCTCAAAATCTACTAGATTTGGCTTGAAATCTCGAATGAGCAGATTTCGCTTTGGTGTAAATAGGCTATAAATGTATTTTGCTCATGCTATATTTAGAACATAAAATATGTTTGTGCTATTGAATTTGGATGTGTTGTACATAATTACTATTTTAACTGTTGAGGAATTTCACGCGTCGGCACGTCTATCGCCTACGATGAATAGCGCATCTGCCGCCGTGAAAAGTTTTATGATGGCACATCTATGTTGGTTTATATCAAGTGTGATGGTGTGAATGTAAAATCTAATTTACGTTAGATTTTTTGACAGTCTTAAGAAATGTGTTTAGACTTTTAACTCACAAAATCGAATGAAAGTATTTATACTTGTATAATAGTCTGATTGGGCTTTAAGCGCTTTTAGAAAAACAATTGAGTATCAAGCGCATAGGGCCTGGACACATCTGCTTTAAATACTAAACAAGTTATAAGACCGTAAAATTGAATTAAAAAAAAAATTATATATAAGGAAATACGTGAAGATAACTACGGCATGACGATGGTTTTATGTGTGTATGTATTCCATGATTATTTAGTATGTGTGTATGTATGTAAGTTTTTCTTGCGGGCATGATTTAAGTTTTTGGTGTTTTGGCATATTTTTCAATATTCAATATTCATAACGTCTATTTGTTTTATAAATAAATGAATGCTATGTAGTATGTACATACGTATGTAAGTATGTATGTATGTATAATTTATTTATTTATAATGTAGTGTTGTTGTTCTTGTTAATTTGCATACATTTGTATGTATAAACCAATTGTATTTACATAATTTTCGTTAACAGTGCTTATGGGCATATATTTATTTATTTATATATTTATTTATTTATATTCGTATGTACTCGTATGTATGTATGTATGTATGGCTCCACATTGTTTTGTATAGCGCATTTGTATAATTAAATTTTTATCCTGTTTATGGTTGTAAGTTTTTAACGACTGTTTTCATTCAATTTAATTTGGTTTTTTATTCAGTTTTGTAGTTTTATTTTCTGGTGGATGACTTAAAAATAAAAAAAAAAAAAAACGGCAAAAAATAATCACCCTTATTGTGTTTGGCGTTTTTATGGCGAAAGACGGGCGTTTTTGAAAAATGCTACCGTGGTTGGCGAAAAACGCCAGTGAATACGACAAATGTCAAATCTATTACAAAACGCCATTAAAATGCTACCGTGCTTGGCGTATTCGTCTTTCAAAAGGGAGCAAATTTGTCGTCAACGTATTTGCTCACGACAGATATCTAAAATTTGATAAAGTAAAAAATGATCAAAAATAAAAATATGAATTCTACTTTCTCTATTTTCTAGATATGATTGCTGTTACATTTGCTCATTAGAAATGAGTATTTATTTAAAAAAATAAATAGTAAATCGGCGGGACACACCGTTTGCGAAAATTTAATTTAAATTGGTCCACTATCCTGTTCCGTATAGGGTTGTACAAAGGCCTGGACTGATTTTAAGCATATGTGAACAAACATTTATAATACAATATTTTCTAACATATTTTTTGTTAGAATGCAAAAATATTTTCACTTGCTGCTATCTCAGCTGCTTTTCATAGAATTAGTTTAATATTTGCTTTTTCACTTTATATTCAGAGGATGAGTAAAATGCAACACAACATTTTTATAAAACTTATTTGCACAAATTAAATGAACAATATCAAAAAAAATATTACTATTTTTTATTCTCTTTGTTATTTATAAACATTTAATTGGCACTTCTTGAACAGGATGCTTCATAATCATTTAGTTTAGCATAATCTTTTACATTATGATTCATTTACAAAATTTTGCTTGTCGAAAATTTTAGACGGTAAGCTACTACGAGAGCTGTCGTTTTAGGACTACGCCAAACACAATAAGGGTGAATATCTAACATATTGCAAAATTGCATGGCAAGTTGTATTTTGGTAAAAGAACTTAATACAATTGAGCTTATTCGCTTTATTAGCTTCTAATATTGATACCAAACAAAATATTATAAACAGTTTGTTTTTTATGTTGCCTAGCTGTCTATAGGTCGGCATTTCATAGGAGCTACCACAAACATCAGTAGAACTTTGAAATATATTCTCAAATATTCAACTTTATATTTCAATAATCTAAATAAATTATTAATGATAGATTTTGCGACCTTTGTAAGGGTTAAATAAAAATATCAGGAATTTTTCGAGCTTGAGGTCAAGTTTTTAACTTTTATTTTAAAATTTCCAATATTTCGCTACACGACTGGGTAGCATCATCAGGGCTAATATCTATAAAAAATAACTCTTCCCAAGTGACAGCGTTTCGCTCTATGGGCTCTTGAATAGTATCAAGAAGATCCGATGTTTTCGAGGCAAATTTTGTTTAGCGATGAGGCCCATTTCTGGCCCAATTTGGCATTTGGGACGAAGAGCAACCTGAAGAGATTCAAGAACTGGCACTTCATACAGCAAAAACAACAGCTTGGTGTGGTTTGTGGGCTGGTGGAACCATTGGTCCATATTTTTTTTCAAAATGATGCCGGTGCAAACGTAACCATCAATAGCGACCGTTATTGTGTGCCATGATAACCGACTAGTTGATGTGTGAAATTGAAGCTCGTGATCTCGGCAACATTTGGTTTCAGCAAGACGGTACCACTTTCCACTCAACGCATTAATCAATGGATTTGTTGAGAGAACACTTCGGTGACCACATAATTTCACGTTTTGGGCCAGTCGATTGGCCACCAAGATCGTGTGATATCACACCGTTAGACCTTTTTCCTGTGGGGATATGTAAACTATAAAGCTTATTATTTCTTTATTTCGACCGTTTTTTCTTTCTTAATATGCGTAATTGTTCGAGCTTAAGGTCTTTTTCGGAATTTTTAGTTTTTTTGGTTCTTATAGTGAAAGGCCAATGTAAGCGGCAGGCGGCAGCAATGTGACCCATTTACAAAAAATTAGTTTTTTTATAAAAATATTCATATAAAACTTTCAACATGTTGAATTTAATTTAATTTGGCAATGCCGTTAAAGGCGGCCGAGCGGCAAGGTTGAATTCAATTTAACTTTTTGCTTTGCCGCTTCAATTTGTCAAACCAAAAAATAAAGGAACAAAACTTCAAGAAAATAGAAGTAAAAAATAAATTTTCTTTATTTTCGGGTTTAAAATTTTTAACAATTAAATATATTTATTTATTTTTGCGTTAAAAAAGTCATAATGTTCTTTTGTTTAAATTCCGGTACATAAATTTTTAGTTCAATTAGCCGCGTTCATTTGCCTATATCAAATAAATTCAAGCGGCAAATAGAACAGTTGGTTGCCGCCCGTTGCCGCATGCCGCTTACATTGGCCTTTTACTATTAGTTATCTAGCAATATTTCGCTTTCCTTTGGATAGCTTCTTCAGGCCAAATAATATTTATTTAATTTAAAAAAACTAAAAATTCCAAAAAGGACCTTAAGCTCGAACCATTACACATATTAAGTAAACTCTAAAGCTTATGCGGACAAACCCACTCCACTTCAGGTCTGGGTGGAAAACATCACGTGTATCATTCGCCAGTTACCAGTCGAAATGCTCGAAAGTCATCGAAAATTGGACTCAACGATTGGACCAACTGCAACGTAGCAACGGCCAACATTTAATAGACATAAACTTCAAAATCTAAATGCCAAAGAGTGTTCTTTCAAATGATAATAAACATTCTCCATTAAATTAGAATTTTCTGTTTCTTTTCTTTTTTCTTTAAAAAAGTTGCAAACCTCGAAATGGATCACGCGCCATAATAGTGCGGCCTCACAACGCCATTTTTAAGCAATTTTTAAACTTGGCCAGACTTCTAAAACATATTCCTGTGAAAAAAAATTGCACGATCGTGTAGGATAGTGAATCAGAACCTTTAATCTCACATTTTGTAACTGATGTCACAATTTGCATGTTATTCCACTATTTGTAACAACGGTGACGCAAATCCCTCAATGATTCGCTCACGTCGCCTGAAAAAGCGCCACTACTTTCTATATTGAAAAATTAAAAAATATCAAACTTTAGAAAAATTTGAATTCTTGATCCTAAGTATTTGTTTTGACCTTTGTTAATTCAATATTTGCAACAAATTCCTTCAGCTCAAGGTCCTTTTTGTATTTTTTTTAATTTTTGTTGCAATTTTCAATATTTCATCTTTCTTTGGAAAATTTGTTTTTTCAGGAAAATTTGTTTTTTTGTGTGATAAATTCAATAAAATATTTGAAATCAAATATTTTATTGAATTTATCACAAAAAAAAAAAAAAAAAAAACAAAATTTCCTGAAGAAGTCTTCCAAAGACGAAATATTAAAAATTACATTAAAAACTTAAAAAAAAAAAACAAAAGGTCCTTGAGCTGAAAGAATTTATTACAAATATCAAACTTTAGTTATGAAAACTTAAGTTAAAGAAAATGTATCGAATTTGCAAATAAATTTGAGTTGAGTCCCTCTGGAAACCGGTTTCCAGCACACGACTCTTTTTTTTTCAGTTTCTCAGTTGATTATTATTCGGTTTTGAATGTTTTTTGTTGTTGTATTTTTAAAAAGTTATATATATTTTATTATCAAAATTATAATTTTATTTAAAAATTTAATTTATTAAACTATAATTGCTTTGTTACCGATTTCTCCTAAAGCTTCTCATTGAAGCTAATTTTTTGTTTTAATAATTTTCTTTTATCTATTTTGGACATAAGAATTTTCATTGTTCTTGTTTTTGTTGTTGTTGTCACCCACTTAAAGTGTTTGTGTCGTTGTTGTATTAGTTGTTTGTTGATGTGTTTTTCGAAGATGTAAACGGGCCGGTTTTCTTTTTTCGCTGTTGTTGTTAATGTTAATGTTATTGTTGCTATTGTTGTTGTTGCTGCTGCTGCTGTCGCTGCTGTTGTCGTTTTGTGTAAAGTCCTTTTGCTAGTGCTGTTGTTTTGTATGATTATGATTCTGATAATAACGACTGTGCTGATGACTAAATGTATGCTAATTTGAAACTCTATTAAATTTGCAAGACTTGCAACATTTCTCTTGATAACGATCTAAACGACACAAACCCATGGAACGTACATTGCGACAATAACGCGAAGTATCCTTACATAGTTGCGGTAAAGCTAAAAGAAAAAAAATAGTGAAATTAATTTTTAAAATTATGTTGAAAAGAAATTTTTGCTTAAGACATGTTTTTACTGTTTTAAATAAAAATAGTCTTAAAAAATTATAAATAGCTTGTTTTCTATGTTTCGCAGCTATCCATACGTCGACATTTCATAGGAACTACCCTAATCATCAGTAGACTTTGGAAATTTTTGAAAGATATTCTCAAACATTCAACTTTATATCCCAACAATCCAAATAAATTGCTGAGAATTTGAAAAGAAAAATGCTTTAATAATATCTGTCAAAGCACAAAAAACAAGCTTTTCTATTTATAAACGTCTGTAACATTTCTTTACACCAGATATTATTAAAGCATTTTTCTTTTCAAATTCTCAGCAATTTATTTGGATTGTTGGGATATAAAGTTGAATGTTTGAGAATATCTTTCAAAAAAAAAAAAATTTCCAAAGTCTACTGATGATTAGGGTAGTTCCTATGAAATGTCGACGTATAGATAGCTGCGAAACATAGAAAACAAGCTATTTTTAATTTTTTACTGGTATAAATGCTAGATGCTTAAATAGCGAATAAAAAACTTAATTGTAAAAATAGTCTTGTTGCCATTAAAGCCAAATTCAAAAATTTAATGTTATCATTAACAGCCAGTTTACTTATCTCGATGGAGCGCTTGCGTTCCCAGTCTAGACGAAAGAAAGAATATTTATTTGGGTTTGTCTAACTTTATTCTATGCCACCGCTTTGTCAAAACTTAATTAAAATACTTAAGTCCATGCTGTAACGCTCAAAGTCGGAGGCCTCGTTCTATTTCAAAACATCTTATCTTTGGGTGATCGCAGCTGTGGTAAAGTGTACAGCAAGTAGTTGAAGAGTAGTTTTTATTAGTTACTAACCTTTTACTTCTTGAGTGGTCTATTTTAACATAGTTTGCCATGTCGTGTGGTTGATATGCGAGAACAATTAGTCCGCGTTGTATGGTAACGGATAGTGAAGGGGTTATTAATACCTTCACCATTTGCAGGAGTTTTTAATTCCGTTCAATTTCAATTTCAGTTTATTATTCTTACATATAATATTTACATTTTTAATCCTAAAATTATATTTAAATAGTTCAAGCTTTTGCACTTTTTCTTCTTAGGCCCAAATTTACAGTTAATTACTTGTAAACTAAAACGGTTACTATTGTTTAACTAAGACTTTGAATTCACAGTGTAAGGTTTAACTAACAGCTTTAATGTGGGCAAAGAATGGTAACTCTATTAATTTATAACAAATCTAGGTTGGCAGCTCTGCGACAGCATATGCTTATTGTTTACATTTTTTTATTCACATTTACAGAAATGGATAAATTAAACGCGCGTTCCACAAATTTTCAGAAGAACCGGCTCATTTGTGGGTATTTATGTTGATCTTTTATTATAAAAATTATAAATAGCTTGTTTTCTGTTTCCCAGCTATCTATATGTCGACATTTCATAGGAACTACCCTAATCATCAGTAGACTTTGGAAATTTTTGAAAGATATTCTCAAACATTCAACTTTATATCCCAGCAATATAAATAAATTGTTATATTGCTGGGATATAAAGTTGAATGTTTGAGAATATCTTTCAAAAATTTCCAAAGTCTACTGATGATTAGGGTAGTTCCTATGAAATGTCGACATATAGATAGCTGGGAAACAGAAAACAAGCTATTTATAATTTTTATTGGTATAAATGGTAGAAGCTAAAAATAGCGAATAAAAAACTTAATTGATCTTTTATTATTTAATAAAACGTGTTTTATTACATTGAACCAAAATATTTTTCCATGAGTTTTTTTCTTGTTGTATTGGAAGATTCTCCTCTGTTGTTTCTATTGTGAGGTACATTTAACACTTCATTTACAGCTTCGTCCAGGTGCGGTGGAAGTACAGGTGCTTCTACTTCTTTGTAAAGGCAACAAATATTATGTAATATTCCTGTCGCAACTATAATACTTTGCACTTTTTTTTCAAATTCATGCGTATTCCAAGGGGAAAAACAGGAAACCTTCGCTTTCACACTCCATAAGAATATTCAACGCAGTTTCTAGTTCTAATAAGGGATTCATTGAAAAGATTTTCTGCTTGTGTGTTTGGTAAATCGGGTAATATGTTTAACTTTATAACTATATTTAATGCGTTCTTTAAATAGTTGAAGCTCTAGTAAGTAAAGTTTGCTTTCTCAATAGCAAAAATATTACTTTCGAGTGCATCTAAGCCGGATATTATAAAGGGTGGTCCTACCATAATGCACAATGTTAATGGCAAGTCATATTTTAATGTCTAGTTTTTTGAAATTTTTTTCTTTCAGTATGTGATGAATTCAACAATGTAGAGGTACACAATTTCATAGTTCGTTCAGAGTCTCAAGACTTTTATGAAAATTGAACCTCAGTTATGTCCCAGAATCGTTGAAAAAAACTTGACTTTCGGATAGAGGTATGCCACCGAAGATGGGACGAGCAAATGGCTCACGTAATTAACACGTTGCACACGTAATTATTATAGATTAGATTGTCATAAGTAACACTCTTAAGATAATTCTCTGAAAACTTTTCGTTTTATGCACATTAACTTCGTGTTCATTCTTTGTATCATTTTTTATTAAAGTAAAATTCAATCTTCACGTTTAGCTGTGACTTTTGCCTTATAAATAAAACTTACTTTATTTTGTACAATAATGAAAATGGAAATGCATCTTATATAATTGCATTGGCAGACGTCTAAAGACTTTAGTGTTTCCAGTCATTTTGCTCACTTTTAAATGCGCAAAAATGAATGATTCAATATTTACCTTTTGCATAACACGGTGGGCTTTTGCAAACCTTCATAATTGCCGGCCTGTTTTGATGTTTGCAGGCATTTCCTGCTGGCCTTCTAGTGCCATACCAAACGCATTGCAGTACACGATATTTAATGCCCTGGCGACCACAAGGCGCATTGCACTAGAATCAAGTAAAAAAAGCAAAATGGTAAAACAAATAGAGAAATTATAATGAAATTTAAACAAATGAAAATAAAATTAAATTTACCTCTGACCACGGCTCCACTCGCCAAACACCCCTGCACCGTTCATTATAACATTCCTGACGACTTATTGGCTTTTCATATTCATGGCATGTTGTAGCAGTTGAATCGTTGGCAAAACGGCAGGAGACCTCACGTTTTTGTATGGCTGTATTGCGGCCAAAACAACGTGATTGATGACACAGCGACCAGTCGCTTTTAAACCAGTGTGGACACTCCTCGGAGCCGCAAGCCTCAAAGGTATCCGGTATATCCAAACCATAATCCTCACAAACGGCATTGTCAATTATCTCCTGATTGTCCATGTTGGTTGACAACAAATCTTGTTGTGTATCGGCATCGTCTTGTTGCTGATTAAGTTGATTGTTTTTCAAATTTATTTTAACACACGTAATTGTACGTCTCTAATTTATGGTAAACAAAATGAAGAAAAGGAAAATACAAATTGCAAGACAATTTAATTTACAGCATTGCCATTTTACTGTGCAAGCAGTTAAAGAGTGTACGGGAGATGCGGGAGGTTGGAAAAAATGCTAGTACTTACTCTCAAGCCAGAACCAGCAGCACCACATTTCTGTGAACATTCAGACCAAGGACTCGTTAGCCATTTGTACGTGACTGAGGATGAAGATTCCGATAATTGTGTATTCACATCCGACCAGTGATTGGGCCATCTGGCATGAGGTAAATGTAATGTTGATTGTCCCTCCTCTTCGATGCCAGTGTCATCAACAGCAACATTATCTGCATTTAAAACAACATTTGTTTGTGCAACCATATCATTTGTATTCCCCAGCTCTTTAACTTCATCAGCATCAGCATCAGCACGAGCATCAGCATCGGCGCCAGCATCAACATCAGTCACCTCAATATCGTCGTCAACATCATCAACCCCCTCATCATCGTACTGATTGTTTTTGTAGCTGTAGGTTTTGCTGTCCTGTTTTGTCGAGGATAATGTCAAGCCTTTGGTAATAATTTGTGGTTTTGATTTCCGTGCCTCTTTTGCGCTCATTAAGCCCTGGCGTTGTTGTTGTTGCTGGTGAAAACTTTGTAGCTGTTGCTGCTGCTGCTGTTGCTGTTTGTGCTGTTCTTGGTGTGTTTGACTAAAATCAATGTCATATTGAAATCCATTATCCGCCAACATATGATGACCACGCGAGTTGCTAAATTTCTGAAATGATGGCCATAAATACTGCAAATATGGCCAAAAGTATTACCATTATTATTCCGTAAGCCGCAAAGCGAAAAAAAATATATTATTAATAGATATGCGTGATATCACTTCTAAAGCATAAGATACAGATAACATACAGATTTAAATAAAATAACTTGTAAACGAAAAAGTATGAGAGAAATCGAAATTAGCTTAAGAGTTTATAATGACTAGTGTATATGGAAAAGCTCATGTAAACTTAAGTGGGGGGGGGGAGAGATGGGGTAATGACGTTGTTAAGGATATTTTTTATACTGAAAAGGTGCAAAGCGGAAATCAAATCCATTTGAATTGAAAAACTTCATAAATATATTATTAGAATGAACTTGATAAATGTGTAAGTTTCGCTCTTGTCAGAGTAGATAGATGTTTCTGTGTCACATGCGTCATGAGTGGTGATTATTTATACATTAAAGATTGATGAGTTTAATTTCTTTTATTGATTTATTTACTCAGTAACTGTTTAATATACAATTAACACTCCAAGACATGCTGGTGCAAGCACTGAAACGACTCATTATATTTTTAATGAATGAATATTTAATTTTTGTTGATTTATGTACGAGTATGTAAGTATGTAAGTATGTATGTATTTGTTTATTTATTTATTATTTATTGCTTTGGATCCGCCTGTATAGGTAGCTGTCTAAGTGTGATGCGACGAACACTTGATATCATTATGAAAAGGTAGTAAGTTTATAAGTGTTAATTAAGTACAAATTGGTGCGTTCGTTAAATATTTGTTTTCGGTGTCATTACTTCAATCAGAAATTGATGGTTGTAAAACATCAAGTGCAAATAAACATATTTTACACAAGCCACCACAACTTTACTTTGGAAAGCAGTTGATTTTCTTTTAGTTAGCAGATCTATCTGTAAGAGTTTTCTATTTTATATTAGAAATCCCAAACTGATTCAAACATTTTCCAAACTGCTGCGAAAATATTTCAAAGGCTTTAGAAGCGAATCAATCGCAGTTTTGGAGACTAGGCTTACCCCATAACGAGTTCTGTAGAAGTTGCCAAGACGAGGAGGAGGAGAAGGCGATCCTTCATCTCCTCGGCACATGTCTGGCCTCAGTCAAACCGGCCACGCTAGCCTCTTTGATAAGAAGCAGCGAATGGCTAGTATAGCAGCAAGTAACGCTACACTAGGAGGTTCCCGCCTTTCCATCCCCGCCCATCCATTCCACTCACACTATATTCCTACAACTTTTTTTCTTCACTCCACTATCCCACTTTTCAGGCAATCACGAAGGGAACAGCTCCAGGACCTAAGTGAGGACCTGCCTACCTAACCTAATCTAACGTGCTAACAAAACTTACTTTTTATCGTGTAGTAAATGATTTCGAAGAAAGCGGGTCTGTAGGTGATAGGCCCAAGCATTGACCACAACGTACTGCAAGATCGGCTGAAAGTATTACTGCTGCTCAAGAAAGTGTTCAAAACAATTCATCAACCTCAATTCAACTCGTTTCCATTATTTCGTATTTAAGGTTCAGTTGATACAAGAGCTTCTTCCACAAGACCATTTACGCCACCCTATATATGGCAGTAGGATGTTACAGCTCGTCCATGACAAGCCCAATTTTCATGAACAAATTATAATGAGTGACGATGTATCTTTTAATTTGAATGGATGCGTGAATAAACAGAATAGTCGGTTGTAGGCAATGGGAAACCCTCAATTTATTGAACAGTCACCTTTGCATCCAAAAGTACCAAACTGGTGTGCAAATTCGTCAGGAGGAATCATTGGACCTTACTTCTTTGAAAATGAAAACGGCGTAACAGTAACTGTTTAAACCTAAATAGTACGGTTCATTGTAGATCTTGAATTTGGTTGTCATTAATGGAAATAGTGTGCCCCAATCTTTTATACATAAGTATATAGTGTAAATAGATTTATTATTTTTGAACGAAAACGTAACTGAACGAAAATGCTGGTTCGACGATGACTTTTGAATTTATGACGGGGATTGTTTTTCGAACTCTCAACCAGAACTGATCAGCACCAGCAGCTTCTTTAGAGGCTTTCCAACTAATTTGAAGATTACCGCCTTTTAATAAATATTCTTAATTTAATGTAAGTGGTAAAGTATCTTTTTATTATCAGGAGTCCCCTCCTGCAAGTAAGTTTAAATACATTGGATTATTCCTAATCCACTTTTCTTATCTACCTACGAGTAGCGTTATTCCAGTTTGGTGACCATTGAGCTCATATATTTGAATCTAACCAAAAAACTGTTCAGTAACTGAGAATGGAGAGCAATATCGTGATGTGATTTAACGCCACAACTGCATGCTCTGGGCTTGATTAACATGTGCTAACAACAAGACGGTGTCACATCGTATACAACTGGGATTACAATGGTATTACTGCGAGTAGAGTACCTTCCCGGTAGACATGCCATAAATAATTTGTGAACTAGGGAAATTATTAATGGTGACATTCCTAATAAATAAAAACTATTTGAAATATGCATCTACTAATACCAATCCTTAAATCTCAAACAGTTTATCGGTTTTGTTTGTATTGTTGGCTCACCCTAGGGAAAAGATTTTGCCTTGGGTTATGCCTAACCAGGGTTTTCTGTTTTTCGGGTAAAGAGGGGAAGGAGTCTCTTGTTTGTTGTAGCAACTAAAACTCTAGGAAGCCGCATGATTTGTGTTGGCTTCCGAAACTCTTAGCAAGGGTAAAAATTGGCAGAAAGGGAATCAGCATTGCCCACGGGTGATTCTGCTTGCAGTTCTTCTATGACGAGGTGCACTGTCGCCTTTATTTTAACAAGCAGAATTATCGCATTTGGGCAAATGAGAATCCACGAGAGATTGCTGAAAAGCCGATGCATCTAGAAAGAGGGACTGATTGGGGCTATTCATTGGCTGGCGGCATAGTCGGCATGTAAGTTAGCGTTAATACTGTTCGCTATTGCTGGATGATAAGGGAATTTTGTGGCTAGATATTAAGTGTATGGACGATATATAGTTCCAACAGGATGGTGGCGCTTACTCTACAGCTAACGGAACAATGTCGCTTTTGTGCAAGGAATCCAACAGTCGTGTTGTCTCACGACATGAAGACTGATCATGGTTGTGGTGCCTACCTAGGCAGAAACGTTTTGGTTGTAATGGAAACCTAACACGCAGGAAGGATGAGTTATTATCTTTGTTAATTGTTTGGTGTGTGGCTGTTTTCGTGGCCTAACAACCTCCCGAAGGTCTGTTGCCTTTACAATAGATACCTGTACTGTAAGGAACCAGTGGTGATGGTTGACGGGTGAGTTGGTTTAAGGGTTTATGCTCTTGGTAGGCTTCGCCCTACTAACTCATTAAGCCTCATCTTCCATTGACTGCTGGGAAATTGCATACAGGAGGGATTAGAAGGCCTGAACTGCTCAACAAGAAGTTGCTCATATGACCGCAATCATATGGCAAGAATTGCTACCTGTGTGAGCCTAGTCAGCCACACGGGGGTGCTGGTGAATCGTGAATAATTTACTCCGTGGAATTGGTCCATCATCATACAAGGCCGTAAAGGCAGGTGCTATTGTAAATCTTTTTCACAACTGTATTGTGGGCTTTGGTGTCTTCAGGCTCTTGCAGTGAAATTTATGAAAAGGAGGGATATTTAGAAATTACGTAAAAACAAAAATTGCAATATTATAAAAATTTTATGTTTGCATTTATTGAAGTTTTATATCCCCAATGATCACGACATTTGCTTATCAGACCAAATGAACATTACTGGAAAACAACAACAGCAACGCTGCAACTAGCGAAAGCCAACACAGGCAAAATAACACACACACACACATACACACGTGCACATCAGCACATTGTAAGCAAATAAATGAACAAATAAAATCAAACATTGTTATGTGCGAAAAACATGTGTAGGTGTTAAAAAACTCCATCTGTCACGTAGTTTCTAAACGTGTGGGCGTGTATGTGTGTGTGTGTGTGAGTGTATGTACATCTAGGCTAGTGAAAATTTGTGTGCCAATAAGTAAAAATGTGTCATTGTAAACAATCGTTAGCTTTAAGCTTGTACAAAAGTAGCACTTACAACAATACCATCATTAACAGCAACTTGAATTGCAACACTGCCGACGACAGTGCATGTGAGTGCAAATATGCACATGTGTGTGTAAGTGTGCGTGAGTGTGTATTTTTGTAGTGGCAATAAAATGCATCTGTAGTTGACGGTACTTAGTTCCTGTGTTTATTTTAACATTTTAAGCATCATCTGTTTAACTGTTATTCGTCATTTAGTTATTGTTGCTGTTGTTGTCGTTGCTGTTACTGGTGATATTGTTGTTCTACTTAACAACTTCGGTTGACGGAAACGGAAGTGCGCAACAACGGTGATGACAAATTCAATACAGCAGTAAGCATTACAAGTGACATTTAGCTATATCAAAATGTATAATACCCTACATGCACGCACTTACACACACACACACATACACACGCACACATACCTACATATATACATGCGTATTTTTACACATGCAGAAATAGTTGCGGCCCAACCGTTAAGATAATATAAATCCAAAAATATATAGCTCCAACAGCCTCTCAGTTCTATTGACTGCCTTTATAGCTCCAGTGCCGTTACGGATTTTAATTCTTCACAACTCACCAACTCACCCGTCAAACCGTCACCACTGGTTCCTTACAGTACACGTATCTGTTGTATAGGCAACATATCCCCGGAAATTGTTAGCCCTCGAAAAAAGCCATCACCAAACAATTATCAAGGATATTAACACTCCCTTCCTGCGTTTTAGGTTTCAACTACAGCCAGAACCTTTCAGCCAAGGTAGGCACCTCAACCATGATCAGCCCGGGTCGAACCGCAAGCAGAACTTCCCGGGGGCCATGCTGATCCCCGTTCTGCCAATTTATACCCTTGGTAAGGGTTTCGGAAGCCAACACAACATAAGTCATGTGGCTTCCTAGAGTTTTGTTTGCCGCACCAAATGGGGGACCCTTTCCCCTCTTTTCCCCGAAAAGCAGAGCGCCTAAGTTAGGAATACGCCAAGGCAAAACCTGTTCCCCGGGGGGAGTCAATAGCTGGCAGTCTGTTAAACCTTATCTAACCCATTATTAACTTCATGCATATTAGTTAGACTGTCTTTTAGTTAAGCTGGTATTCTCGGTAGCAGCCGGTAGACCGTTCTGACCTCTGAAGGTGTCACAGATCCGGAATTGTGAAAAAATTCACGGAACTGTTGGTTGGTGTTTCATTTTCAGAGTGTGACTGTTTTGCGGTTTTATATCGGAATTTTGCTCTTGTTGTACCGCAGTGCACATGAACGAATCCATTCATATTTATTTGTATTCACCCTTGTTTATTTGTGTGGAAGTATCGGTGTGCATTTATGTGTAATGCATAACTATTAAAAGCTATACAAATTTCAATTTTTGCTCAAAATTTATCTGTTCAATTTGGTAAAATTGTGCAGTCTCTGTTGTTTTTAAGACCATCTGTTTAAATGTCGAATAATTCGTATAACGAGATAAAACCCAAAATATAAACGCATGTCTGTGTGTGTGTGTATGTGTGTGTGTGTTTGTGTGCTTGAGTAAATTATTGCAATTATTATTACTAACTTATACATGTGCATTGTGTTTACAAATTCGAGCATAAAAGTGCATCAAATTCAGTTGGTTAATTAAAATGCGGTTACAAAATGTAAATAAAATGAAACTCTTTTTCTGATTGTGTTAATTTACTAAAGAAACTGTTTATTTGAATTTGCCCAAAAAGTTTTGATTATTTTATCTTAATTTTGTTGATACATAAATCAATGGATTTAAACAAAACTTGTTACGGCATCAATATATAAAAGTTCTTGAAATTTAATTACTCGCGGCTTTTTTCTGGGCCAGGTGCAGTTAGATGCAGTTCGTAGGCCCAAATTGGGAATTGATGTTTTTAATATGTAGTGGAAACATTTTACAATTCTTCATGAGCTTATAAAAGCGCTGAAAGAAATTTTGAGACATGGCTGATCCATAGGGAATAAACAGAAGGTAATTAAAGTTACAGGATATGTAATTAATTTACTTCAGCACCTGCCCTGATGGTGGACCAACTCATAGTGATTTAATTCATGGTTTAACAGCGCCCCCATGTGGCTTGTAAGGCTCTCATAGATCGCACCTTTTTTATCATATGTTTGTGTCTCTTTGCTGAAGAGCTTGGGCTCTTCCCTCCGGTACCCAATCTCCCCGGGGAGCAGATTTTGCCTTGACCAGGGCACTCTACCTTCTGCAGCGTAGAGGGGAAGAAGTTTCTCATTTGTTGTAGTAAATAAAACTATAGGAAGCCGTGTGACCTACGTTGTGTTGGACTTTCGAAACCTTTACCAAGGGTTAAAAATGGCAAACGGGGATCTGCAAATACATCCGAGAGATTCTGCTTTGCAGATCTCTCGGGGCTGATTATAGTTGAGGCAGTATGTGTACACGTGTTTCTTTTTTGTCTTTTTTTCACCGTTGTCCGTGTTTTCTTTATATGTTCAATATTAATATTATTTTCAATGCATTTTATTACCTTGTAGTGTGGAAGGTGTTGCTAATCTGAGCAGTGTCGAAGGTATATACACTGGGCACTGATCAGTTTTAACTAATTTAATTCCAACATTTTAAATGCTGCAATAGAGTTTGTTTTAGTCTTTCGAGTTGTTATTGTTAACACTCCACAAACACTACTCCCTCTTTCCTCCTCATCATAACCTATTAGTCTAGTTCCAGTACAATGCGCTGCATATGTAGGGGTCATCCCCTGAGTACTGGTCCCAGATAAAAAAAAAATGGTTGAGTTGCCTGCCTTAGCTGAAACGTTCTGGCTGTGGTTTGAACCTAAAATCGCAGGAAGGGGAATTAGTTTCCCTGATAACTTTGCAGCTTGCCAGTTTTCGGGGGCTAATAAACCTTCGGGGTGTTGTTGTCTTGCAACAGATACCTATACTGTAAGGAACCAGGGGTGATGGTTAGACGGGTGACTTAGCTTAAAGGCTAAAAAAGGCTTCTTAGTGGCATTCGGCCTACCAACTTATTGAGCCTTGTCTTCCTTGTCTTAAGCAAGGAATTTGTGTATATGGTTACGTAGTTATGGCAAAATGTTGCCACCTAGAAAGCCAAAAGGGGACGTTGGTGAGTCGTGACTAACTTACTCCATCAGATTAGGCCGACAAGGCAGGTGCAGATGTAACTCAATTTCGCAATCTCCAGTATGCAATTTCTCAGACAGTCAATGGAAGACAAGATTTAAGGCTTTGGTAGGCCCGAAAGCGGTAAAGAGCATTAACCCGTACTCGTCTATCTATCATCTCAGGTTCCTTACAATACATTATCTATTGCAAGACAGCAGCACTTCTGGGACTATAATTTGTTCTACGAAAGCCAGCCATGCACCAAAATTATCATGGAAAACCAACAACCTGTTCCAGCAATTTAAGCCACTGTGAGTATATACGAGGGCTGATCAAAAAATAATCGTTATTTAAACTTTTTTAAAACGTATTTATTTATTCATCAACAACAATGAACTCCGTCTATTTTTTCATCTCTTCATTAAGGAGGTTCTTGTTGAAGCAAATGTTGGAGTTGGGCCAATAAAAGTCCCTTCTGCTCCTTTTTTTTAATTTTTATCTTGGACCTGTACTCAGGGGACGACCCCTACATATGCAGTGCATTGTACCAGAACTAGGAAAATAGGTTGTGAGGAGGGGGAAAGAGAGAGTAGTATTTGTGAACATTTGACTTGAAGTTTCCAACGTTATAACAGATAGGTAACACGTCTGCCGGCAACTTATTCCAAAGGCAAAGCGTATGGCTGAAAAACGAATTCTCTCTGTAATGCGTAGTACGACTCCCCAGGCAATCGACCACAAATGGATGAGCTCTGGACGATGAACGCGTGCTACGCAAAAATGTGCGCATTTCGGCAACAAGATCCCTAATCTCGGCAGAGCAAAATCCATTATAGTAACGATAGAACAGAGTTACGCACCCCACACTGCGTCGATGCTCCAGTGAGTTGGATACCCTGCACACGGTCGAGTAACCCCAGAATAGACTTTGAGGCACCAGCCTAAACATGAGCGTTGTATTTCATTTTTGGTCGGATGTAGATCGGATGGAGTGAAGTACATCTTACACCGTTTCAAAAAACCGAGGCACTTTAATGCTTCTTAGATACATGAAAAATGCTGCCTTCGTGCAGCGTATTCACCATCACATCACAAAATAATAAGGTGTGCAAAACCCTATTGCTCTCCTTGTCATAAGTGAGTGTATATGTAAGTGTGTGTGTGTGCGTACCAACAGGAAAACAGGCTGTTACGCAAATGAGGTCGCTTCTAATTGCTACTTAAGGAGACTTGATTCCTGGAGAAAAGGAAACTTGTCAACATCAACCCAGCTAAAAAGAAAGTTTGAATAGATCTAGTTTTTGTTTTCTTTATTTTTATATTTAATGAGAGTGTCTTTTGTCTTGTTGTTGTTACTTTTTAAAAACTAATAAATAATTAAAAATGATGCTGTTTGCCCAACGGCAACTGCATCCTTTGTCACTTTGCGTACATTTTCAAAATGTTGGCAAATGATTTAAATGGGGATTTAGGTTTTAAGTTTCCTTATTATTTCCAAACAAAGTTTTTTTTCCGCAGCCAGAGTCTCATTTCAAATGTTTTATGCAAAAAGCAGTGTTGATTATAAGTAAAGTAAAAATTTGTTATTATACATTATTATTATTATAGAATAATTTGAGTCTAGTCATATAGAAAAATAATTTAAAATAAAGAAACAAAAAGGAAAGCAAAAAAGAAACAAAGACGAATGGAATATATTAAAATGTTGTGCTACTTCTACTCGCATTTCAGGTTTTGACATGCAACTGGCCAATCGATTGCAGTAAAAGTTTTAGAAAACTTCTATATATGTGTGTGTGTGTATGTATATGTTTATGTGTATGGTATTGTTTTTTCTTCTTGACTGCTTGTTAGCATTTGCAAGTAGTTTTTAGTTTAAAAAGAATTTTGAATTTGATTAGAAAAGTTCATGATTAAATAGTGCAACAATACAACAAATCAAAGCAAATTCAATTTCGATTTTATTTATTTATTTTTTGTTTTTTTGTTGGTTCTAGTTTTTTTTAAGTTGCTGGCAGGCAGCTTGCTTGTCTAGATCTAATTTAAACTAAATAGAATAAACAAAAGAAAAAAAAGAAGAGATTAAATTTATTCGTTACCTAGTGAAAATTTGTTGATGTGAAGTGTTTGTTTTTGTTTTATGTTGTAAAAGAGTGGAGTAGAAGAGTTAAAGTTGTAACATTGGACGCGGTCGGTGTAAACCAGTGGCGGTGAATGAACAAGAAGTAAAATTGTTGTAGCAGGAAGGAAACAAACAAACAAAAAAAAATAAGTAAATAAAGAAAAAACACACACTCGCACACAATCACAATAAAGTAATAAAAACAGATAACAATTTTACAATATTCCATTGTACGAGTATAATAGTTAAAACTAAAACTAAAACTATTTTTTTTTTTTTTTTTTTTTGGCGGGGGGAAATCCTTATAGCTTTGTTCGCATATTTGTATGCAGCAAAAAAGGATATCGAGATAGGAAACGGAGTGAGTGTCTAAAACAAGTTTGATGTATGAGTGTTATAGCAAATATTTAGGACAACTTTATTACAACAAATGTACATGAAAATAGTATTTAAAGTTTTCGTTTTGTAAGATTAACTGCCTGGCTAAACGTTCGTCATAATTTTTAAGGGAAAAAACCCCATTCCAATGCCGTCTAGAAGCTTTATTTTCTTGTATCATTTGCCTAATCTACCTCCGACATATCCGGTAGTTGAATAATAGTTGACTATAAGTCGCTTATTTTTTAATATAAAACATTAGCGAACGGTAATGAAACGACAGCGTGAGTTGTTCGTGATACAAAAACCAAGGTAGCCGCTTCGCTACGACAATAAAAAAACGCAATAGATATTTTGTTTGTGTAAAAGGCGAATTCACACTTCAGCTGTCAAAAGTAGTTGATAAAGAACATGTGCATTTTTAGCACCGCTGTGTATTTTGTTAGTGTAGAGTAAAAATATGCTAAACCGTTTTGCAAATGCAATGATCCACGAGACTGTGAATAGAGCTAATGATCTTTGGGTGACTGTGCAACAAAGCTGACATTCTAACGAGTGATTTTTTTGCCATTATCTTTTTGGCAACACTAGTTTTGACAGCTCACGCACGTTTTGTATCTTGTGTCACTGTCAAACGTCTTCAGTTTGGTCTATAATTTAATCATGAATCGTCTTACAAACGAACAGCGCTTGCAAATTATTGAATTTTATTACCAAAATGCGTGCTCTGTTAAGAAAGTTCATCGCGCGCTTCTTCCATTTTATGGTCAGTTTAATCGACCTACTGAGGCTTCTATTCGGGCTATTGTAAAAAAATTTCGCACCAAATTTACATTGTTAGACATTAAGCCACCAACACGCTTACGTAGAGTGCGAACTGAAGAAAATATCGCAGCCGTATCGGCCAGTGTTGGTGATGACCGTGAATTATCGATTCGGCGCCGTTCGCAGCAATTGGGCCTCTGTTACTCCACTACGTGGAAAATTTTGCGGAAGGATTTGGGTGTGAAGCCTTATAAGATACAGCTGGTGCAAGAATTGAAACCAAACGACCTACCACAACGCCAAATTTTTGGTGAATGGGCTCTTGAAAAGTTAGATGAAGATCCACTTTTTTATCGAAGAATTGTGTTCAGCAACGAGGCTCATTTCTGGTTGAATGGATACGTGAAAAAGCAAAACTGCTGTATTTGAAGTGAAGAGCAGCCAGAAGCATTGCAAGAGCTACCAATGCATCCACAAAAAACAACCGTTTGGTGCGGATTATGGGCTGGCGGCATCATTGGGCCGTATTTCTTCAAAGATGACGCGAATCACAACGTTACTGTGAATGGTGAGCGCTACCGTGCGATGATAACAAACTTTTTTTTGCCCAAAATGGAAGAGCTTGACTTGCATGACATGTGGTTTCAACAAGACGGTGCCACATGCCACATGCCACACAGCACGCGAAACAATGGACCAATTGAGAGGAGAGTTCGGTGAACAGTTTATTTCACGCTTGGGACAAGTCAATTGGCCGCCCAGATCGTGCGATTTAACGCCTCTAGACTATTTTTTGTGGGCCTATGTTAAGGCTAATGTCTATAGCGACAAGCCCGCTTCGATTGACGCACTGGAAGACAACATTGCCAACATTATTCGTGAGATACCGGCCGAAATGTTGGAAAGAGTATGCCAAAATTAGACTAAGCGGATGGACCATTTGAGGCGCAGCCGCGGCCAACATTTGCATGAAATAATCTTCAAACATTAAATTATATCGACCCAACTATCGATCCAAATAAATATTTCATGCATTTTTCTGAATTTTATGTGTTTTTTTTTTAAATTTCCGATAGTTCTTATAAAATCATTATTTCATTAGTAAATGTTGCAAAGTAGTTACAGCTAACACAGGTTGCGCAACTAAACAGATAGCTGTTCATATTCCAACCACAGCAAATCGTATTATTATATATATATATATATATATATATATATATATATATATATATATATATATATATATATATATATATATATATATATATATATATATATATATATATATATATATATATATATATATATATATATATATATATATATATATATATATATATATATATATATATATATATATATATTTTTTTTTTTTTTATTTTTTTTTTATTTTTTTTTTTTTTTTTATTTTTTTATTCTAGGTCAATATCAAGGCAGCTTTAATAGGTAGTGGCAGAATTACAATAAATACAACACCAACAAAATACATGTTGGTGTTGTATTTATTTATTTAATTCGGCCACTACCTGAATAAAGCTGCCGTGGTCAATATGAGCAGTGCTAATATTTTGACAGATAACTTTTTTCATAATTTTTTTTTTTAATTATTGTTTGTTTGTTGCGTTAGAGATCTTTTTAATAAATTAACGTTGTTTATTTGATTCGATATTTCGACACTCCGTTGTGTGTCTTCTTCAGTGTCGAAATATCGAATCAAATAAACAACGATAATTTATAAAAAAGACCTCTAACGCAACGAACAAACAATAATTTAAACATCAAGGGTCGACAAAATTAGCAACAAGAAATTTTGGTTTTGTTAATTTGAATTCAAGTGAAACTATTTTAATTTTAATATTTGCAAAAAATTCGCTCAGCTCAAGGTCCTTTTTTTTAAACTTTTAATGTATTTTTCAATATTTCGTCTTCTTTTGAAAGACTTCTTCAGGAAAATTTGTTTTTTTGTGTGTTTAAATTCAATACAAAATTTGAATTGTATTAAATTTATACACAAAAAAAAAACAAAATTTTCTGAAGAAGTCTTTTAAGGGAAGACAAAATATTGAAAAATACATTAAACATAAAAAAAACCTGAATTTTTTTGCAAATATTTTTTTTTTTATCTTGGACCAGTACTCAGGGGATAGCTCCTATATATGCAGTGCATATTTAAAAAAAAATTACAAAAACTTTTTTATTAACATTTTAAAATCGTGTATACTAGTGATTTTATTATTTTGACAAAAACTATTTATTTGCCTTGCTGGCAGTTTCTTGACGATTTGCGATAACCATTTTAACGAATTTTTCTCCCAAATTTGACCATTTTAAACCAGATCTATCTGGCATCTATGATTGGTAAGTGCGATTTTTTGTTAATCGCCACAAATCGCGTTAGACTTCTCACTCACAACATCTAATCAAAATCTTAGGACTTGCATGATAGTCTGATAAGCGCTTTATAATAAGATGAAGGATAATTGAAAATTCTAACTTAAAACACAACTGTGTACATATTGAAAAGAGTCCCAAGTTCTAATACTAGTTTTGCAACAAATCTAAATTTGTGCAATATATATGTATGTATGTTGGTGGATAAATTTGTCGTTGGATGTAATGTTTTCATATTTATCCGATAGAAGAAAGTTTAAATTTTGAAATATGTTGCTAAAACAGCACACGTAAAATATAAATATATATTATAAGTCTTATACCATATTAAAAGTAGACTTAGGTTATTTTTTCATATGACCACTAACATGTGATAAAGAGATTGTGAACAGAAAACTTTACAAATAATAAGCTAATTAATTGCTAATGGAAAAACGCATGATTAAAAAAAATTAATGCAGTGACAACTAATAAATATAAAAATTTAATTGTTTTTTTACATATAAAAAGCATCTCACCTTCTTAAAGGTGGAAACAAAGAACACAGTGATAAGATAAATTCTGTTTGTTAAATGTAATTGTTGTTGTAATAACAAGTGCAAAAGATAAGATTTAAGAATAAAAAAAATATTAAACAAAGTTTTATTTAAGTGCTTGAATTAGTTTATTATTAAGAAAACAAATACATTTTGCTGTAAATGAAATGATGTGAGTAGTCAAAGCCAGAGATGGCAAAATGAAACTTTAAAATAATAAATACATTAAACAAAATCACTCGTTTGCAAATGAAAATCAACAATTTAAGCAGTGGAACCTTTTGCAATTAAAAAAATAATAATATTTTATGTATTAATGGTAAATAGTCGAACTTTTTTTAATATTTCTAATATTATATGATGGGTGGGTATCTTTCGTCTGGCTCAAGTTCAATCCTGGTTAAAGCCAAGAAATATATTTATTTTTAATTATAACAATAATCTTCTTTGATCAAGAGTTATTGATCGCGCCAATTTTTGTTATAATTAAAAATAAAAATATTTCTTGGCTTTAGCCAGGATTGAACTTGAACCAGACGAATGATACCCACTCATCATATAATATTAGAAATAATATTTTATGTTTATTAAAGGTTTGCTACACAAGTTTTGTACAGAAATATTTCAAATAGATTTTTTTTATGTTTGCTAGCTGTTCATTTCTCGACATTTCATAAGAGCCATCCTAATCCTTTACCACAGCATAAACGAGTAACTTTATATTCCAATATTCTAAATAAACTATTGAGAATTTAAAAGTAAAATAATAATACCTTTCATATGAGTAAAGTAAAGTAAAATCATATGTATAAGAAAAAGCTTGTTTTTTGTGTTTTGAGAGGCATTATTAGAAAATTTCTCTTTTTAAATTCTCAATAATTTATTTAAAATATTGGGATATAAAATTGAATGTTTGAAAATATATTTTAAAGGTTTCCAATCTACGAGTATTGATAAGTAGAGTAGCTCCTAATAAATGACGTCATATAGACAGCTAGGAAATATAGAAAACACGTTGTTTATACTATGTTTTGAATGATCATATTCACAAAAAATATCTTACATATATTTATCAAAGGTTTATGTGACAAGTATATATAACAAATAAGTAAAGGCTTATGCCAAATAAGACTTTAATAAACATAAAAGGTATTTCATGAATATGCGAGCAAATATTTTACTTATATTGACCATTCTTTTATATAAAATATACTTTTTGTTTTAAGCGGTTTGGCCACACATCTAACTGGTTGTTCATACTCATGAGACAAATGAACTGTTTTTTTGAAAATGGTATAAGTCAACTTTAAAAAAAAACTAAGTTAACGGTAGTTTTAATTAGCTACATATATAATCATAGTTTAAATACGGTTCTTTTATGAAATAAAATGAACAAAAACAGTTTTGCTGATACATTGGTATCGCAAACAGATTTCTTTTGAAAGTGGAATAAGTCCATTTCTAATACATAAGTATATAACTAAAACAACTTTTTTATTGCAATTATTATTGATTATTGCACGCTGATCGCTTATCTAGTGCTAATGTATTAAAAACAACATTGTTAACAAAATAAAAGTATTATTATTCTGATGAAATGATGAGAAGTTTTGTATAGTTATCCTACGGACCTTGGTTCTTATGCAAATAGTATTATTTAAATATAATTGCTGTTAAACTAGAAAATTAAACGTTTAAATAAATAATATGACTTGTTACAATAAATTTATACACTTGTGAAGAATATGGCAATCCGTCAATTTGGTCTGAAAGTGATGTTGGTAAGTAAGCGACAGAAAATTCTTAATGATTTTTATAATAATTGAAATAAACTCCTACTAAACATGGTTATTTGTATCTTTATAGGAGTTTGCCTCCATTTTAACTATTACTTTTGACATAAAAAAACCAATTCAGTAAAGCATTTGTCTGCAAATGCAGGGGTAACGCAAGGCTCCGTTCTTTCTTCCTATTTCGTATTTTCCTCTACGACCTTCTCTATCAAACTTCCAACCCAATCCACTCTTTCGCGGATGACAGCAGCATTTGCCACTCGTACTCTGTTAGTTATAGGCCCAGCCTATCAGAGATCGGTGCCAAGAGGCTAAATATGAACGATGTGACGTGTGACGTTCGCTGGGCTGAGCACATTTTTCATGTCTCTAAAGTAGCATTCAAGTATATCGGGGTTTTTTAAGCGGTGTAAGATGTACTTCACCTCCTAACCTAATGTAAGATTGGTTGTTTATGTCAGTTTTGAGAACTTTGTTGCTATAATTGTCGTTAATGACAACTTTGGTAACACTTTCAACGTCAATTTCGATAACATTGTCATTATAATTATCGTCAGCAACTATGTAGACGATTCTTATTGTCGTCTATGAATAAAGTCGTCAGTAATTTGCCTGGGATGTCATCATAGTATCGTCGAGCCAATGCGACAGGTATTGCCTCCGCTGTCAACGACACCCGCGCGTCACCGACAACTGGGTGCTGCTGTGCTAAGTCAAACAAAATTTTACTAACACAGACATACTTGTACATTTGATCAAATAGTTTGATGTGTGGCCAAGGAACTTAAAAAATTAATTGAATTTCTAGCATTTTTAATGGCAGAGAGCCCACTGTCTAAAGTATAAGAAGAAAAAAAATATATATTTCAATTAAAAAATCAATAATATTTTACTCAAAAGCTTGTAAAACTTAAAAAAATGTATAATAGGTATCTAAGACTAAATTGGTGGCAAAAGTTTTTTTTTATGCCATCAAATTCGCCAGGTCAAAGTAATAAAAGAAAAATCAAAATGTTACTTGGGAACTTAGAAACAGCCAATTGAAAAGGAACACAATAAAAACCACAGTACAATGGAAAATAAAACAGAAAAGTTTTTTAAAAAACAATCAAAAAAGCACTTAACAAATGAATGGCCGCTCGACAACGAGCAAACAAAAAATTCTGTTCTCATGATACAATACTTTTTGCAGGTTCGAAAAATGGATCTCAAACAACAACTTGGCAAACAAAACAAAAAAACAACAATGCAAAAAGTGCAACAAAAATGTCATAACGAAACAAAAGACAAAAAGGAACTAAAAACAATAAAAATGAAGATACAACTCATGACAATGATGACAAAGAGAAATAAAACAAAAAACCCTCAAGAAAACTTAAAACTTTTCCTTTGGGCATTAAAAAAAAGAAAAGAAAAAAATATTATTTGGGAGGAAAAATATATTATTTCGTCTTAATTGACTGGATGTGTTTTATTACTGAATGAATATTCGAATTTTGAAAAACATTTAAAATAAGTCTACATATGCTCTATACTCTTCCGTACCATGATCCTTCTATCATATAAAAAAAAAAAATTAGGAAAATATTCTAAAAATTTATTTTTATTTATAATCAATATCGTGCATGAGTTGGATAATTCTTTATTCGAAAATAAATTATCAGCCAGTTCGCCGATGTCGAAAGGATAAGTTCATTCGCACTGTAGGCGAAGGAAAATTTATTCTATGCGAACGATGTGTCAAAATTCAATTAAAATACATCAATACATTCGAACGAATAATAGTGACATAAACAAACCCAAATTGATTTCAATGTGAGTGACTAGCTTTCTTTCGCATACATTTTCATTCTATATCGGCGTATTTCCAACCGCTTATTTCTTTAATATATTTTGCTGTATGGACAACACTTTTTTGTTTTGCAGTAGAAATTACTTTAACGGTCAAATATATTGCACAACCTGCTTGCAAAGCATGCCAAAATTTTACGTTTGTACAAACACTTTGTGTTGTTTATGGGGGTGTTTGCTGGTTTGCACAAATATTTGAAGCATGTTGGCATGAAAATGAAAAAAAAAGATTTTCGCGTTTATTTTGTTTGGTACTAAATTTTGTAATTTCAGTGAACATTTCGTAGGGTAAAGTGGTAGCAGCAGAAAAAGTATAGCAATTGGCGCAGAAGCTTTGTTGTTAGAATTTATAGAATTATACATATATAATATTATACCAGTAAAAAATTATAAATAGCTTGTTTGCTATGTTTCCCAGTTATCTATATGTCGACATTACCTAGGAACTACCCTAATCATCAGTAGACTTTGGACATTTTTGAAAGATATTCTCAAACATTCAATTGTATATCCCAACAATCCAAATAAATTGCTGAGAATTTAAAAAGAAAAATGCTCTAATAATACCTGTCAAAACACAAAAAACAAGCTTTTCTATTTATAAACGTCTCTAACATTTCTTTACACCTTTCAAACAAATGAACAACCGTTGGTTGCTACGATTTGCTTTTTGAAAATATCGAAAAGCAGAGAACAAAAATTCAAACAAATAAGTTTTTTATTCACTATTTAAGCTTCTAACATTTATACCAGTAAAAAATTATAAATAGCTTGTTTTATATGTTTCCCAGCTAATTTTATATACTAGTTAGAAATAACTAGCACATTTCCCGTTGGTTTACATACAAACCAACCGGAAACCATATTAAAGGTACCAGTCTCTTCAACCAGCATTCTGATATATCGGCTTATCCGTGAGCATCGGTCCGCCCAGACACAGCGCTCTTATAGAACAAAAAGTTGGCCACCGACAGAGAAAGTGCTCAATACACTCCCCTACCTACAACTTCTACAGAAATCATTAAGTAGAAGATGTAACCTACTAGCAGGCGTCCAAAAGTAACAATGTCCTGTTAAAACTCACACCAAAGTACGCAACCTTTACCACGGAAAACCCCTTAGGACCATAGCCGTCTTATGATCATACACAGGCCATGCTAGCCTCGCTACTCGGCAGGAAAACTCACCAGACCATCTGTCCTGTGCAGTCCCTACAACACAAGACGAAACATGAACCTATCACTGCACATAGTATCCACCCTGTGGAACAGGTTTTACATTGGCGTATTACTAACTTGGGCGCTCTATTTTCCGCGGAAAAGAGGGGAAGGGGTTCCTCGTTTGGTGCGGCAAACAAAACTCTAGGAAGCCACATGACTTATGTTGTGTTGGCTTCCGAAACCCTTACCAAGGGTATAAATTGGCAGAACGGGGATCAGCATGGCCCCCGTGTGGTTCTGCTTGCAGTTCAACCTGGTCTGATCATAGTTGAGGTGCCTACCTTAGCTGAAACGTTCTGGCTGTGGTTGAAACCTAAAACGCAGGAAGGGAGTGTTGTTATCCTTGATAATTGTTTGGTGTGTGGCTTTTTTCGGGGACTAACAATCTCCCGAGGATCTGTTGTCTATACAACAGATACCTGTACTGTAAGGAACCAGTGGTGATGGTTGACGGGTGAGTTGGTTTAAGGGCTGATGCTCTTAGTGGGCTTCGGCATACCAACTCACCAAGCCTTGTCTTCCATTTATTGCTGGGAAATTGCATACAGGAGGGATTAGAAGGCCCGAACTCAACAAGAAGTTGCTCATGTAGCTGCAATCATATGGCAAAAATTGCTATCTGTGTGAGCCTGGTCCATCATCAGATAAGACCCTAAAGCCAGGTGCTGATATAAATCACTTTCATAACTGCACATAATATCCACACAATATAATTTGTTTATCGGGGTATTATTATCTATTAGTTAAATGTTTGTGCTGTTCATAGAACACAGACGAACAACTCGTCTGGAAAGTTTGTATGAATGTCACTCAATTTTTTGAGTGATTTTCATACAAATTTTTTTAGACAAGCCGCTGGTCTGTGTTTTATGAACAGTACTATTATTTATTAAATATTCAACATATGAGGCAAACGGTTTGCAAAACGTGATTACGAAATCAGATTATATATTTATGGACGCCTTGTTCATGTTGGCGAAGTTCGTATTGTTATGCCTCTACATAGATTAGTTTAGGTTAGGAAGAGTGATATAGAGCTTATAAAACTTGCAGATTTCAGATACAAACCAGGCGGAAACCGGATAAATGAGCCAACTTCGTTCAGCCTGCATTCCAATATATCTTGGTATTTAATGGGCCACATTTAATTAGATGGAAATTTTTCGGCCTGGTAAGAATTTTATTACAAGTATTTTATTTTAAGAAGAAGTGAAAGCTTCCAGACTAGGAAAAACATAGAGCACATATGGACGAATTGTGAATGAAATGTTAAAAATATATACAGACAGTTCGCCGATGTCGAAAGAATAAGTTCATTCGCACTCTAGGCGAAAGAAAATTGATTTAGGTTTTTTCTAACTTTATTCTATGCGAACGATATGTCAAAATTTAATTAAAATATATAAGTTCATGCGAACGAACAATAGTGACGTAGACGAACCCAAATTTATTCGAATGTGAGTGACTAGCTTTCTTTCGCATACATTTTCATTCGATATCGGCGAACAGGCTGATAATATAACATAAAATAATATAAAATACATAAAATTTCCACAACACATCGATAACAACAGTACGAAATACATTTTTCCCTCTTCTATAAAATAAAAACAAGAAGTACACATACATATATATATATGCACATTTATATATGTATGCATGTATGCCTGCATAAGCATGCACGCGTGTATATACTTTAACAAAGAAAAATTAACATCAGTCAGTATTAACAACTATCCCCGAGTGAAAAGTTTGCTGGAAAATAAAATTAAAAAATTAAAACCATGAATAACAAAAAAGAAAAGGAATGATGCCACTGACTCCAGTTGAAACATTGAAATCCAACCAAGAACAGAAGAAAATCAAAAGAATGAAATACATAAATACAAGACTATTTAGCACATCATTAATTGGAGAATACCTCACCTGCAGGTTATTTAGCAAAGCCTGGAAATATGGCATTGCCAACAATGTGTTGGCGCGACTGCTACCACTACTTGTACTTTGCTGTTGCAAACTATCCTGGGGTTGCTGCGCTAAGTGTGAATGCTGTAAGAGGTTGGATAAAATAAAAAAATATAAAAACGGTTCAACAACAGGCAGGTAGAATTGCACGAGGAGAAAAAAAAACAGAAAACAAGTTTTTCGGTTCATATTTGCTAAGCTTTGTATTCGCACAATAAAAAACAATGAAATATTTATAAAAAACTACAAAAAAAAAAAAAAAAAACAAAAAAGAAATTCATTTCTGGCAACAAATTCACATAACGCCAGTGTTTTAGAAAACATAACAAAAGAGCAAAATGTAAAAACTGTTTAAAGAAAAAGTTTTTTTCTGTATCGAAAACCAGATCCTCTTGAAAATCCAATTTAGATGAATGCTCTTACAACCAATACAGTTAAAACAAATAACGTAGCGAGAACCCAAAACTGTTAAAATAAATTCTATTTTTTATAAATTCTGAAATGAAATTTTTAAGAGGAATATTCGTTTTAAGAAAACATTTTCAAGCAAGCGGCGTGCTGGGACTGAAATTCCTATTGTTTTATTGCCATTTTAAGAGCAATATCTTACACATAGAATGACATTTTTAGAAAATTTTTAATTATTTATTAGAACTATCAAAATACTATTTACTTATGTAGCTGTAACGGAGCTAAAGTTCAATTAAATGATATTTTAGAATTTTGTTTATAAACTCCATAAGAGATTAAATAATGAAACAAACGTACAAGGTGGCACAAAATTACGCATCCAAACTCCTTCCTAAAAATCTTTTTAACTAAAAAACATTATTTTGAGTATGGAAATCTTTATCTGGATGCGAGCAATTTTTTTTTGTTCTGTTAATTGGAAAATATGCCAAGAAAATATGTTTTGTTAATTGGAAAATATGCCAAGTGACTGCCGCTAGTGTTAATACACATTTGTGTCCGGTTACCATATTTTCCATATCTTTCTGCAATATTTCTGATGATAACTGTTTGTATTCCTGTCGAATATGCTCCTTAAGAGCTGCAATTGTCTGGAGTTTGTTGCATAAGCGCACAACTTCAAGTACCGCCAAAAAAAAAGAAGCTTGGGTGGTAAATTGATTGATCTTGCTGACTATGGAAAATCGACAAAACGGGAGATTACGTGAGCAGGAAATGCTTAATTGTAGCTTCTACTGTGCGTGTTGTCCAAGCCACATATTCACCGAGCCACGCTCATTCAATTCGGACAGCTTGTGGAAATTGATTTAACTTTGACCTTCCTTGTTGGCCTAATCTGATGATGAATCAATTCCACGGGGTGAATTATTTAGGATTCATCAGCGCCCCCGTGTAGCTTGCAAGCCTAACACAGGTTGCAATTTTTTGCCATACGTTTGTGGCTCTATAGACAAACCCCTTGCTGAAGAGTTCAGGACTTTTAATCTCCTCTGTATGAAATTTTTCAAAAGTCAATGGAAGTCAAGATTTAATAATGAGTTGGTAAGCTGGAGTTAATTAAGAACATCGGCCCTTAGCTCACCTGGCGAAATATAACTTCTGGTTCCTTACATTGCAGGTATCTGTTGCAAGACAACAACATCTCGGAGGATTATAAGGCATTATCGTACTTATCATCGAAACTAATTCCCTTTCCTGCGATTTTAGGTTTAAACCGCAGCCAGAACGTTTCTGCCGAGGCAGGCACATCAAACATGATCAGCGGGGACTTTGCTGATCCCCGTTCGGTCAATTAACTCCAGATGAGGGCCGTCGAGAGTCTAAAGCCGGCCAGTCTGTACAATTTTAACCGTCAGATAATTGCGGAACCACTTTCAGAAAGGTTGCTGATGATGTTGGCATATTGTTCGGTTCATGCCAGGCAATTTTTACGGTTGTTTTAGGCATGAAACATGCGGCAACGAAGATTGTTCCAAAATTGCTAAATTTTGAGCAAAAATAACGTAGTATCGACATTGCTCAGCAGCTGTTGAGCATCGTCTACTGGTGCCGAATCATGGGTGTATGGCTATGACATTGAAACCAAAGCCTAATCAGCCCAATGGAAGCGTCAAGAAGGACCAAGACGGAAAAAACCACATCAAGTTCGGTGAAATGTGAAGGTTTGCTCATTGTTTTCTTCGACTGCAATGGCGTCATGAGTTCTTGTCACAAGATCGTACGGTCAATCAGGAATACTACCTTGAAGTTAGGCACCGTTTGCGCGAAGTAATTCGTCAGAAACGAACAGAATTGTGGAAAAAACAATCATGAAGTTTGCACCATAATAACGCACCAGTTCACACATCGATGCTTATGCGTGAGTTTCTGGCCAAAAACAAAATCGTTATTATGTCTCAACCACCGTACTCACCGGACTTGGCCCCCGCTGACTTTTTCTTCTTCCCAAAACTGAAGACTCCGATGGAAGGAAACCGTTTTGTAACGATTGAGAAGATAAAAAAAATCGAAACAAGAGCTGTTGGCGATACTAAAATAGCGCGTTTCTGAAGTGTTTCTAGGATTGGATAAAACGCTGGCATAAGTGTATTTATTATATCTGAGGGAGATTACTTTGAAACGGACAAGATAGTTATTGATGAAAAAATAAATACTTTTTGAAAAAATTTTATTTTTTCATCAGACTTCGAATGTGAGTAATAACTGACAGTTCAACTCAACTGTTTAGTTTAGCCGAGAAACTTAAAATTGTTATACTTTTAAATTATAGTTTCAATAGAAGTGAACGTGTTTAGGGGTTCATCGTTCTCAGTTCAATCTGTGTTGAGCGAGAGTGCATATCATGTCGCGTAAACTGAACCAAGCACCTTGCGTATGGCAAGTTAAATCTAGCGAGTACCATGATCGCGCGAAAAATGATGCTGCCCACAACAAGTTGGTGAAGTAGTTGCAAGAAGTAGGACTTGACGCGGAAAAGAAATCTGTTTGGTAAAAAATAAACAGCTTGAGATCCACTTTTCGCTAAGAAAAAAATAAGTCTGGAGCATCTGCAGACAGCATATATATAAGCCGATACTTTGGTACTGGCTTTGTAAATGCTTTGGTACTGCACGCGCTTGAATCCATGTTAAAAACTAAAGTATCGAACTGCACGTGTGTGTACATCTCAGTTCACAGTTAAGTCTGTCAGTTACAACCGAACAGTTGAAATTGACAGTTAGAACTGTACGTGAGTGGCCGGCTTAACATAGCATACGTCATGCGGCTTGTTAGAGTTTTATTTGCTACAATAATTGAAGAGCTTCTATCCTTCTATGGCCCAGAAAGCAGTATGTCCTGGTTTGGTATAAACCCTGCTTCCCGGGGGGATTCAATTCCGACAATAAGAAGTCGTTTATCATGAGGCTGTACCATTTGCGAGTAACAGTAAGTATATTGCCGATGGCGTCCTCAATCAGGCCTACCACGTCCCCACCGCTCCAGGAGGATGTAACGTGTTTTTTTTTTATGCATCAGACGCAGATTTTTAGTAGAAACGAAAATTTTGTTTGTTTGTTGATGTAACCATTTAAATGAAAATATATCGCGTTACTTTTGACGGTTTTCGGCTCCAAACTTTTCTCTACGTAGTTGAAAATGGGATTGGCTCTACATGCAGAAGATGGGTATCTTTTTGTATTCTGCAACTATCTAGTCATTCGCAGAAACGTAACAGTTTAATTCCACGTTAGCGTGGTTAATTTTGCGCCACCCTGTACTTGTGTTTCACAGTCCTAAAGCTTCTGCTGACAGAGAGTTGCTTGTTTAATTCCAGTTTTTTTTTCTTCACTTAATGAAAATACCATAAAAAACCAACAAAAATACTCCTCAAAACAACTTTAGTTAAATGGTGATTTAAAAGGATTATTATTCATAAAGGGGTTATTTAAATAAACAATAGGGAGAACAACAACAAAAGAAGAGAATAAACGATAATCCTTAAAGTTTCTCCGTTTAACTCTTTCATAAGTGTTGAATTAATTTTAAATACAAACTCTTCATACAGCTATTAAATAACACTTAAAAATGAAAAGCTTGATTTGTTAGATTTTGTAACACTTGTAGTGAAACTTTGTTGTTTCTATAATTGAGCAAGGTGCTTGTGTACCCAAAGTTAATAATAGTGATTATTTTGATTGAAAAATATAATTAAGTGATGCATTATGCAAAGAATTTTCCATCGTTAGCCACAAATTTTTCTAAATTGTTGTACATATTTTCTTTCTTTGACTCTGGTCACAATGTTTGTAGAGTTTAGACAATAAAAATAGAAATGATGCGTTATGACCCAAGTAGCTACTACGAAACAGCTAGTTGTCCCCCAGCAAAACGTTTGATTTTTTTCTTCTTGTCTTCTGCATTCGAAAGTTATTGATTACAGCAAATTTGTATTGTAAAAAATCCTTGTTAAGAAAACTCGAGCACGGAAAAACTTGAACAGACCTATTGTACAAATGTACGAAACCAAAAATCTTATTTAGAAATTAGTTTTATTCAACTGTGGCAAAAAATGAGAATGGACAACCACCTGCAGTCGTGTCATCTTGCTGTAGACGAAATAAACGTTTGCATTTGTATGCATGTATTTTATATGCGACATATTGAAGACTGTTGTCTGCTGCCTTCAATGTGTTTAATGTTTTATTGTTTAATATTTCGATTATTTAGTTATCGTTTTGAGCTCATTGCTTTGTTTCGATCAATTAGATTTTGTTTGTGAAAATAATGGGCTGCATAACGATGGAATCATACATTTGCAGCAGTCCAATTTTGTCAGATGGATCGCATGAGTTATATTTACTTAACTTTAATTTAAATACCTTTACTATTTTATTACTCATACGTCTGCAGTTCTTGGAATACATATCTTAGTGCTCATAATTAATTCTAAATAATAATGTTGCCGATTGATACCAATTATACTTTTTACTAAAAAAAAACAATTTTTTAAATGTGTCGCACTAGACGGGATAGAACTTTTTTTTTGTTTCTCTCAGATACACAAAAGTAGGAATTATTCAGATTCACAAATCCCTGGATACCAACTGTTCATCAAAGCGATCGAAGTATTTTCTATTTACAAATTATTAAATTATTTTGAATAGATAGCAGCAAAATTAAAGTTTTCTAATAAAATCAGTAAATTTGCCATAAACTTTTAATGAAAATAATTTACTTTCACCTGAACTATAAATTACGGACTTACCTCATCGCCCAAAAGGCTGCTGTCTGCGATTTGTTGTACGCCATCCGATTTTGGGCGACGACTGCGTTCTCGAGCGTTTTGTTGTTGTTTTCTTCTTGTAGTTTGCGTGCTAGAAAGTATAGAAAGTCGAAAAAAAGTGGGAAAGACGATAAAGTTTAGAACATGCAACACTTAACCTAAAAATAAGGATCTTGTTTTAAAATTTAGATCAGGATTTTACACATTTTAATTCTCTCCTGCAAATTCATATTTCCTTTTAGGTCGATATATTCTTATATCTAACAGTTTTACTTAAATATTTTTATTGTATGAGTCTGTTTGGTCATCAGTATGACCAAATTCTCATGCGTTCAGGATTCAGGGGATCAGTGAGGAAACGTCTTTCGAAATGGATTTCGTTCAGGTAAAGAAATATAAAGTAAACGTATTTGCGTATGTATATTAATGACAAATAGTCGAACTTATTCATTACTAAACGTATTTGTCTCAAGTAATGTTAAAATAACCCGCTGTGCAAGTGCTGTTTCAGCGATTACTCTTTAAAGTTGACGTTCCGTAATTTAAACTTAGAACTAACCTGTTATCATTCGCCGTCATATCAGCTGCTGTCAAAGGTTCTGTACCACTTCTTTCTCTAACCAATCGTTCTGCAAAATAAAACAATATACGAAATAAAATAGTTTTAAATTTTTCGCTTTATTACGAACTTACCTGACTCAAGTTTTTCCAAATCCTCTTGCCTCTGGCCCGGCTTAGCTTTAACATCAATCGCTATCTCGGCACTACTTAGACCAGCATGACAGGAATAAATGCCTGAATCACGGAAGGTTATATCCAAAATACGCAAGGCTCCTTTCTTTGACACCTTAAACTTTCTTGACTTGGACAAGGGCTTGTGATCTTTACTCCACTTAATTTTTGTGCGATTGTAACGTTTGACGGGACACTTTATTTTGACTTGAGTACCAAAGAAAACAACTGCAGCCCCTCCAACTTTTAGTGTAATTTTCGATTTTTTAGGATCATGTTGTATATGAGTGGTGTTGCTGATTTGTATAACGGGCTTGGGATCTTCAGGTGGGCAAGGCTTGACATTGCAGGGTTTCTTATCTGGCGGCTTGGCACTGGGGCACATAGTCTCTGGTCTTTCAATTTTATGCTCTTGAGCCATGATCTGCTTGCACTCTACTTTACGCTCTTTGAACCCATAGCCACATGTATGAGAACATTTCGACCATTCACCCACATCCCAGCGCACTGGACAATCCAAAACATTACAATACTGACGGTCTGCCGGCGGAGGCTGAGGACACATACTGTTCGGAACCACCATGGTGTTTTCACCGCCCCGGGTCACTTCATGTATACACTGAACTTCTCGGGTTTTAATGCCAATACCGCATGACTTCGAGCAGGGCGTATAATCAGAATAATTCCAACGTGGTGGGCACGGCCTGTCATTACAGGTCCTAACACGAGCTTCGGGCTTAGTTTCGGGAGCACATAAGAAGGGCGATACCACACGACCATTATCCTCACGTACACAATTTATGATGAGTTCTTCGACACCGCCCAAGCAACTGGCACTGCAAGAGGTGTATCCCTGTTCCCGCCACACGTAAGTCTTGCCTGGCTCTGACACACCCACTTTAATAGAATCGCGTGGGTATTGATCTTCATAGCCGTGCGAGGGCAACATACAGGGTTCCTCAACACATCGTTCTACCTCATCATGGGGCTTAAGACCTTCGCACAGCGAATCGTTTACCGTGGCCAAAGTACGTGAGTACTCCAGAAATATTTTACACTTATGAGTTCTTCGTCGTATACCCTCACCACAGGTCACACTGCAAGGTGACCAGTCCAGGTCTTTTATGTAACTATAAATACAAGAAGTGAACATTCAATTAAGAATAAATAAAATGCTCGTAAAAGTAAAGGCGTTATAGTTCTTTAAGCTTAAAAAGCTCACAAACTACGCGGCCAAATTATCATAAACTGATTTGTTGTGATATTTAATATTTCAAACTTTTTATCTTGCTAAATTATTTGTATTCGCTTTGTAAGGCTTGCAAGTGCCTTTGGAGTGAACAAATTTTATTTCCGATGTAAAAGTATAAAGATGGCCTTCAATTACTGCCGTCTTTTTGACTCGCCTCTTAGGCGACGTTTTATCACTGTTACATCTCCTGCTTAGTAAAATATTGTTTGGATGTTTTGGCTTTTGTTTGCTAAACAAATAGCAGAAGCAAAAATAAAGTTTTAAAATATTTCGAGTCTAACGTAAATGTATTGTACTTTAATTCATATAAAATGTATATTTTACTTGTAAATTGTTTTTTTTTTTTTGACAATGCAGATATTTTTTTTGGTTGGCTTTTTTGGTTTACAAGTTTTTTAAAGAAAACTTTAAGTATTAAACACATAGACCACGCAGACTTCACGTGAGCAAATCCTGCAACCGGCAATTGTAGTCATGTAGTCGACTACTGTATTATTTTGAACACGTCAGCAACATATGTAAATTCATTTACACAAAAGTATACTTCAGTGTGGCCACCTCAGAAGTTTTAGCTTTACAAAATTCCGTTGCTTTACAGAATGATTTCTTTTTATATTAAACTTTCCTGAAAAAATTTGAAAATAAATAAAAAACGTTTGCGTTTACTACGCTTAACTCCGCTTAGGCGGGCCTTCAAAGTTGAAAATATAATAGGATATATCTTCTGATCTTTAATGCCAACAGTATTAAAGAATTGAAACTTTATGACAATATATCAAATATTTCTAGAGAACCAAAAATAATAAAGAGGACCAAAATAATAATATCAAAATTTATTTACATAAAAGTATACTTCAGTGTGGCCACCTCAGAAGTTTTAGCTTTACAAAATTCCGTTGCTTTACAGAACGATTCCATTTTATATTAAACTTTCCTGAAAAAATTTGAAAATAAATAAAAAAAGTTTGCGTTTACTACGCTTAACTCCGCTTAGGCGGGCCTTCAAAGTTGAAAATATAATAGGATATATTTCTGATCTTTAATGCCAACAGTATTAAAGAATTGAAACTTTACGACAATATATCAAATATTTCTACAGAACCAAAAATAATAAAGAGGACCAAAAATAATAAAATCAACTGGTATATATCTAACTGCAGGCCAGTTATTTTATAAAATTGGGATTTCTTATTTTAAGTATAAGTAAATATTTAGCAATACAACAAACAAATATATTCGTTTATTTAAATAACATTTCAATTTTATTGATTTTTTATTTTTTAATATAGTAGAAAATATACTATTTCCAGGAGCTAAACTGTTTTACATATTTTTTTACACAGTGGTCACACTGTTTTCGTTTTGTAATGAACAAAAATAAATATTAGTTTAGTGTGATGTTACCACAACACAATCAAACGACTTGTGTAAAGTAATTGTATAGAGAGCACTCGAAAATGTTATTGCTTTTCATATAAAATTGCTGGACAAGTCGTTTGCTTGTGATATGGATACATCGCATAATGTCACTGCCGCAAAGAAACCAGCATGGACAACAACCTGCAGTCGTAATGACTTATTGTTTTTAAAATAAAGTATTAAACACAAATGCTGCAACCGGCAATTGTAGTCGACTACTGAATTATTTTGAACAGGGTAGCAACATAAATTCATAGCGGACCGACGGTAAGTTTTACCTCTAGATTTTTTGTTTTCCGGCTTCTGTAATTTTCGATAGTTAGACGCTTTGGTCCCGCTTCTATCGGTGTGGGCTTGTATGTCGGTGCCCCTTCGTTTTGCGCGACTGTATATTTCCCCACGGGCGTTTGAAAATAATTTGGCAAGATTGCCATGTATTAATAAAAAATAATGTTTGTATGTATGAATGATAAATAGTCGAACTTATTTTAATATTTCTAAGTTCAAACCTGACTTTAGCCAAGAAATATTTTTACCTTTAATTATAACAATAATTGTCGCGATCAATAAGTTTTGATCAAAGAAGACAATAAAAAATAATTGAATACTTGAATAAAATAAATAAATAAACGTTCGCAAGCATTTTGAGTGGCGACAACTCCTATTTCCGAACCACTTTTGAGCTGGAAGGTAGTCTAGTGTAAGAAAACGTAGAAGAGTATATTATAAAAAAAAAAAATCATTTTTGAGCAATAAATGTGTTTGCGAACGTTAACGTTCGAAATCATGAAACAGGGCCAAATTTGTGTTTTTATGAATTAAGTTTGCGTCGTTAATGTTCGCAAACATTTTGAGTGGCGATAACTCTAACCACTTTTGAGCTGGAAGGTAATCTAGTGTAAGAACACGTATCAACTCATAAGAAAAAATTTCATTTTTCAGCAATAAATATGTTTGCGAACTCTAACGTTCGAAATCATGAAACAGGTTCAAATTTGTGTTTGTATGAATTACGTTTGCGTCGTTAATGTTCGCAAGCAAATTGAGTGGCGACAAGTCTTATTTCCGAACCATTTTTGGGCTTAAAAGTAATCTAGCCCAAGAAAACGTAGCAAAGTCTGTATCAACTCATAAAAAAAACTCATTTTTCAGCAATAAATATGTTTTTTGGCCGGTTAAAATGTTTGCGAACGTTAACGTTCGAAACTGTGAAACAGTTTTGTGAAATTTGTGTTTGTATGCATAATGTTTACGTCGTTTGAGTGTAAACGGTAGGCATGTGTTTGCCAAACGCTTTGCGAAATTTATTTGGCCCTTTAGATATATATTAGAGGATTTTACTTCACTTATGCCTAGTTTTAATCAAATTAGTTTAATTCGTCTGCGGCATAAAATTCAGCATGGACAACAACCTGTGGTAGTGTCTTTTTGTTGTTGTACACGTCAAACGTTCGTATTTAAATACATGTATATTATATTCGACATATTAAAGTCGCTTGTCTACTGCATTCAATATGTTTAATGCTTCACATTTTAAATTTTGAAAAAACCACATTTGAGGTTTTGATGAAAAAAAATTTGAAACCAAAAAATTGTGAGAAAAGTTGTGCTGGAAAAAATCAGCTGAAATTCGTAGCATTTTCCTCCTAATGACTGAATTGATCTGTTTTAAAGCTCTTAAATGGCAAAAGTTAAATAATCTCTTGTAATGAACATTCATTTAATTGAGCAAACAAATTAAAACAAATACGACCCACAGTCACATTTACAATGAAATTGAATTTATTTCGAAAAATTTCTTTGCCAACAGAAATGGGAAATATGTTTTAATCAAAAAATTATTTGAAATAAACTGTCATCTGATATATTTCGGGGAATTTCAACTTGAACTTATTACGCTTTCCACAACATAATGATTCATTTATAAATTGTTTTGTTTGTTAAGCAACAGAGTGAGAAAACCCCAAAAAATCAAAGGTAATTTTGAGTAAATGTATGTGCTGTGCAGCAAAACTATAACAGAAACAACCTTCCCAAGCCAATTAAACTCAAGGCCAACCAAAACCAGACCAGACATTCACATTTGCCATGACAGTGACAAACATAATTTAGCTTCAACACCAGTGACTAAACAAGTGATAAACTTGAAAAAAAAAAAAAAAAATTATATAAAAAATAATAATAAAATCAAATTTAGCTGTTGTCGGGCGGAGGTATACAGAATTATGTATATATCGTTGGTCTCATGTAGAAAGGCACTAACTCGCGTTTTCCCTGAGTTTAGTCACTTTTAAGCAAAATTTTTTTTTTGATTTTTTTTTTGGCACATCCCACTTTTCATCGATAACATGATGAAAAATTTTTACGTATTTAAATTTTTTTCAATATACATATGTTCGAATTTCGAAGATCACAACATACGATATAATGATCACAACACACGATATAATGTTTCACTTCGCTTAGTCCCCAGTCGAATTTAGCATGTTTATCATAATCGTTGTTTATTATCTTGAGGACGTATTCAATACAAAGATGACCCAAATTACCATTAGACTCAAAACTTTTAAGCCTTTCATTATCCTTATTTATGTAGTTTTGATTCATACTGCCCTCTCGGCGTGCTAACAATTTTTCTGCATGTTCCTTTAATGGTGCTAACAAAAAATTATACATTTTTTAATTTTTTTTTGTTCTATTTATTTACGTGTACATACATATGTACACATGCTAAAAATAGGGTTGTTTTTCTTTACCAGAATGAAACTTTGTATATAGAAAAATTCAAACAAGTAGTTTTTTTTTGTTATATTGGCAACGATAACATTTCTTAACTATTTGACATATACACGAATTAACGTAGTCTGCACGACTCGACTTAGCCGCGTTATATAAACCTATTTGTTTACGTAATCGTCTACAAATCGGCTCGTTGCGAGCGAGCTTAGTCGTGTTCTATGAACTGACTATTTTTTTTTTTTTGTTTTTGTTAAATTTTGTTTATTAGGCCTACATTTTATTTATACACATACATACATGATATAAAAAATACAAGGTAGTTTCATCGTCTTTTTATTATTTGTAATAAGGATTTTTGAAGTTTATTTTTAGAGAGAAATATAAAAAAGCGTTGCCACACAGTTGAATAAGGGAATTTACTCCTAGAATGGGGTTTTTTCTGAAATGTGTAGTGCTTTGTTCATATTAGAAAAAGCTAGAAATAATAAGCTGATGTAAGTAGGTATCTATGGTCGCTTTGAAACCCATGTTAGGTTAGGTTTAACAGGCTGCCAGATATTGTAAAGCCAGCCCACTTGGGTCCAATTTGGTCCCAAAAAATAAAAGCACGAACTTCTGCTTATCAGTAAACTTTACGATAGCATTCAAACGAATGCCTATTCACCACACAATTGTCATTAAATGTTACTCCCAGGAGGATTCAGGCAGGCTGCAGAAGGCGGACTAAAAGTATACCATACAAACGTGTAAAAAAGATCTTTATATCACGGAAAAATAAAATAGATGGGCAGGTTGGAATTTGCAAGGGAAGACATTAATTTGACCACCACACAAAGGAATTCCATACTATTCTCCGATGAGTCCAAATTTAATTTAAAAGGTTCCGATAGATTAAGACTGATTAGATGACAGAATAGCCAACGTCTTAATCCACGTTATACTAAAGGTACATTGAAACATGGTGTCGGTAGCATTTTAGTCTGGGGATGTTTTTCAGACCATTTTTATAAATTTTAGATTTATGTATTTTATTTTAAAATTTTTATTTATTTTTGTTAGAACTCACAATATTATTATTATTTTCAGACACAACTTCGAACAAAACTGAAAATTTAATACGGTAGCACAATTTTATGGAAAATGTCACAATCCTTATACTTGTCAGATGCTGATTGTTAAGGAAAATTGAGAGAATAAAACTACCTTGTATTTTTTATATCATGCATACATATGTACATAAATTTTATAATCCTCTTTTTGTTTTTAAAATTAATTTTTTTCCAAAAAATTTTACGTGTTTTTCTTAAATTGTTGGAAAATTGAAAAAATAATATTTTTGATTGATAGTAGATCTTAGATGTGAGCAATGTAAACAGTGTTTCACGTTTTCAACATCTTTCATGCGTTTCATGAAGATGTTGACCAGTGTAAACAATCTATTACAAAACAATCAAGAGTTTTAATTTGTTTTAAGATAATTTTTTTAAACCCATTAGGACACAGAGTGTTAGCGTCAATATGGTGCGTTATCGCATACTAAGACGATGTGTTAGTGTTTAATCCATTAGTTCTAGAGATTATTTTTCTTTAAGTTTAAATGTAGAACAAACTTTTATATTTTATAGAAAGTTCAACTCTAAAGCTATTTAAAGTTGCCTATAATTTTTTACTCGCTTTCGCACCACTGTGTCATTGTTATGGCACGTATCAAATTCCAAAATCATAAGAAATTACTTCAGTCATGTACAAATAAAAAAGTCTCGGCACAGGGGAAAAATATAAAAAAACAAAATAAATAAAATTATTTCCTTCACTAATTGAATAAACTAATGAATGAACGCAGAAATCTTTTCACTCTTTAATTGATACACTTGTACAAACACAAACTTTCTAACGTTTGACGACTTGTTCCGAAATGAATGAGGGTGTGCAATAATAAAGCTTATCAAGCCTACTCATCATCGTCATCATCAAAAGCTGAAAACATCAAACAAAGCAAATAACAAAAACATCAGCATTGGCACTTAAATTACAAGCACTTAAATCCATTAACGGCACTTAATTTGCCTCTTGATGGATTTTTTTTTTTTCAAAACTTGGTGACAATAACGCAAACAAATCATTGACACGAGGGTCATCCCAAAAGTAATGACTACATTATGTCTAGTAATTTCGCCTACCAGCAGTAAAATAAATTTAATTAATTAACCATATAAATCAAACTAAGAAAGTTTCTGCACTTTTTCATTATTTTAAACAAAAAAAAAAAAAAAAATTGATATATTAGGTTGGTTCCGGAAAATAATGATGCTGTTATCAGAAGTTTTGTTTTGAGCTTATTTATAAGGTGATTTAAAGCTTTTCTTTTTTTGTGAATATTCTTTAAAAGTTGCTACTAAAATCGTATAACATTTTTAGGATAATTTTAAAATCATGTCTTTTTTTAATTGTTTTGCCAGTCTCAAGGAAATAAAACAACTTTTTTTTTGTTCTTCTTAATTTTTTAGCTAAAGATCTTGATTTGTTTTTTATAAAAAAGTTTTAAGGGTATTTTATATTCGATATTTCGACGAAAATTTGTTATCATCCTCAGGAAAATTAAAATGTTATAAAAAAATATTTGAAAAAATGTTGACAAAAATTTTACATTTCTTTTACACATTTCATAGGAGCTACCCTAATCATAGCATATATAATGAATAGAACTCAAGTGTTTGAATTTGTCAGATTGTGAAAATTGATTTTGTGCTTATTTGATGATGGACCAACTTTACAGGGTAAATTATTCACGATTCACCATCGTTACTATGTGGCTTGGTGGGTTCACAGAGGTCGCAACTTAAGTTTGTAGTCATAAAGAGTTCGGTCCTACTAATCCCTCCACGATTTCCAAGAAGTAAATGGAGTACAAGGCTTAAGGCCGTGATTCACTATCCTACACAATGTCAATGTGCGATCTACCAAATATAACATGTGTGCTGAGAAAATTATAAAAAATGCAACTGTGTAATAGATTATTTGACAAATCGTGCGATTTGAAAAATTTTATGAACATTTTCATAAAATTTTGGTTTTTATGCAATCAGAGTATTTATTGTAAAATGTATTAAAATATTGCTGCCACCTCGAGAAATAAATTATAATAATTTTAAGTTATTATGGTAATAATAGTTTTTTATAATTTTACTAAGTTTATAAATTACGACAATCATGCTTGTATAATTGTGTGGCCAACAACGCAATTTTGAAGCGATTTTGAAAAGTTGGCCAGACTTTTGAGGTATTTTTCTGTGAATGAATCGTACGATTTTGTACAATAGTGAAGGACCTTTAATGAGTTGGTAGACCCAAGACCACTAAAGGCATTGGCCCTTAACAGACTGAGACATCTAACCATCACTTCTGGTTCCTTACACTACAGGTATCTGTTGCATGACAACCGCAACTTTAGCACCATAGGTATCAGGGAAACTAATTTCCCCTTCCTGCAATTTTAGGTTTAAACCACAGCCAGAATGGTTCAGCCAAGATAGACACCTAAACTATGATCAGTGCTGACATGATCTGCAAGCAGAACCTCCCGAGGACTGTGCTGATTTCCGTTCTGGCAATTAACCCTTGGGGAGGGTTTCGGAAGTCCAACCAGTCATGCGGCTTCCTAGAGTTTTATTTGCTACAACAGACCAGGAACTCCTACCCCTCTATGTCACAGAAAGTACTGTGTTGTACATTGGGTTGGTTTGAAAAACATTTGTGTCAGTCACCCCTAGCATTAAAGATAATGTAAATACAATTCCAAAAATAAGTTTTTAATTTTTTTGCCACGCCCACAGATACTACCCTGTTGGTAATTTCTTCACTGTGTCGCGATTTTTAGTCCGATCATAACATTTTATACAGCGGTGTTGACGGCTCTGTACGGGCTAAATTTCAGCCCCCAAAATTCATCAAATTCTAATTGAGATTTTTAAAAATTTGGTTTGTACCAACCCCAATGCTATATATATCTGAACCGAGTTTTTACCGTGATAGTGAAAAACTATTAAGGACAGAAATGTAGCTCTTACAGAGTCGTGAACACCGATACATTAAACGATATGATTGGACTGAAAATAGCATCACAGTGAACAAAATACTAAAAGGGCAGTATTTGTAGGCGTGACAAAAAAAAATCCTATTGTTTTTACATTATTTTTAATGCTAGGGAGCGACTGACACAATTCTTTGTTTTTTGGAAAGCGAAGCACTCTAGTGTACATCATGCAAAACCGGCTCCCCCGGGGGAACGGGTCAAAAAGAAATCATAATTTTTGAAAAATTTCTGTAATAAATAGACATGTCTTTAGATATGAATTGAAATCATTTGCTTTTTATATTAAAACCATAGAGTCGCTGAAGAATATAAACTAATTATCTTTAGCCCTATTTACTTTACACAATTCAGCATTATGATTTACTTACGTTGGTTCTGAAGGTTCGTTGTCTCTCGACGAGTAGCCACTCGACGTCAAGCGCATTGTCCTCGGTCCATCTGATTCGTCTTGATGCAAACGACTGACTGTGTGATGTGCATAAATCGATGGCTGATCGTTATACGAAGCATCATCGGCTGATAAATTTTCATCATCCATATCGTCGGAGTCTTCTTCATCATCCTCCTCCTCATCCTCCATATCTTCTTCGTCGTCCATGGAACTCTTAAGTGTTCAAAGAATAAAAGTAAGAAAATTGAAACATTTATTGTTTTAAGTATTTCTTTCTTAACTTATTTTGCTGAACATTTAAACAATTCAACTTAATTTGTTACTTTGATTTTGTTATTTTTTTTTTTTTTTTGGTTAAACTTACCCGAGGACCACTGCTACCGACAATAATTTTACCACCGCCCATGGAGCCACCATCACATGAAATGCCTGTGGAACATTGTTTTACGCTGGAGGGTTTTGTTTGTGGATCGCATTTGGCGCTCAATCTGCCATCAGGAGATTTACATTCGACACCACGCATTTGTATTCCCTGGCCACAGGATACTGAACACTATTGTTCCGGTTTCAACATATTGCAAATATAAAAGAAAACAAATATTTATACACACATACATACATACATATATACATTTATATACATATGCATTTAAATGTGTGTGTGTATGTGTTTCACGTTATTTTATATAAGATGTGATGATTTTAGAGCAGCAGTTTTTTTTGTGCTGTGCTCAAAGTGATGTCAGATAATTTTTTTTTTAAACGAGCCAAGTTTTAGGAAAAAAACGCCCATTTTCTCCTACGACTAATTTTTAATACATTAAATCATTTAGAGTAAGATGTTATTTTTATACCCTTCACAAAAACGTAAAGAGCATATATAAGTTTGTGATTCCGTTTGTAATTTCTACAATTTTCATTTCCGACCCTATAAAGTATACATATTCAGAATCAGCGTTGATAGAAAAGTCGATTAAGTGATATCCATCTGTCCGCCGTTGAAATACGGTTTCTGAGAAAACCATTAGACTTGAAAATTTTTTTCTTTCACCATTCTTTTAACCCATCATTCACGGGTATATCACGGGGATATTGAAATTCAGTAAAATCGGTTTACATATGGCTGAGATATACCCAAAATTCCGAAAAAAGTCATTATTTTTTTTGTATGAAAATTTAAAAAAAAAAATTGTTTGTTTTGCTTCCAACTTCACACAATTATTAAACATGGCATTTAAAGACAAAAAAAATTTTTTTCTTCGATATCGGTTCATATATACACGAGATATAGCCTAAAAGGTAGAAAGATAGCCGAAACCGAAAGATAGCCTAAACCGAGTTTTTCATGAAAATGTTGCGTAAGCGAACTTAAAAACATTTTTTTTTGCTAAATAGCAGTTCCGGTAATACAGGGAAATAATGCAGCAAAATTTCCGATGTCGGTTCATATATACCCGAGATATAGTCTCAACCGATTTGTCGAATTTTATTTTTATTTTTTTTGTTAAAGCAGTTCTGGTTTTACAAGACGCTTAATAAAATGCAGAAAATGAAAAACTCTGATACCGGTCCATAGATACCCGAGATATAGCCTAAACCGATTTTTTAATGAAAATGTATTGTAGGCGAAATTAAAAAATTTTTTTGCTTAAAATCAGTTCCGGTAATATAAGGAAGTTACCAAATACAGAAAATGAAAATTTCTGATATCGGTCCATATATAGCCGAAATATAGTCTGAATCGATTTTTCCATAATTTTTTTTTTTAGCTTAAAAGCAGCTCTGTTTACAAACGAAGGTTACTAAAATACAAAAAATTGAAAAATTCCGATATCGGTCCATATATACCAGAGATATAGCCTAAACCGATTTTTTCATTAAAATGCCGCGTAAGAGAACTCAAACAACTTCTTTTTGCATCAAAGCAGTTGTGATAATAAAAACAGGTTACTAAAATACAGATATTGAACATTTCCGATATTGATCCATATACATATTCCAGCATATTTAGCTCAAATTTGTAATATATATTATATATTGCGAATTGTAGTTTAGATTTAGAATATACCACACTCTTACTTGTTTTTTTTTAATTTACCTACATAGTTTAAAAAATTGTTTTTTTTTTTTGGGAATTTTAAAAATCTCTAAGCTATACGAGTATATAAATTACTGAATTTCAATAGCAAACCCATTAAGAAAAGAGTTTCTAAGTCGAATAGTCGATCAACAGCCGACAGACGAACGGAGGGACACAGGAACATGGCTTAATCGAATTTTCTGTGAATGCTGATTCAGAATATGTACGAGTATACTTTATAGAGTCGGAAATAAAAATTATAGAAATTACTAACAGAATCACAATCTTATATATACCCTTTACATTTACTTATATATACCCTTTAATTATGTGAGCAAGAAATTATTAAATAAATTTTGGTATCATTTTTGCATATTTAGCATTTTTAACTATACGCATAAAGACATTTTTAATCGATTTTTACGCTGTGACGACATTAAAAAAATGAACTTGCACTTATCTCTATAAACTTAACAGTAAATTGCTAGACATTCAATCAAATTCAGTTGTTACACTGCATTTACACATAAAAGTAACTTACAGTCAGTTCAGTATACAGTATTATCGAAAATGTTCCCAAAATTCTCGAATGTCTCGCAACTTACTTTTATGTTTACACAGACAAGTGCAAGTTGATTTACAAAATGTCTTCACAGCGTAAAAATCTATTGAAAATTACTTTATGTTTGTAACGAGTGATTTTTTTGCTATTATCTTTTTGGCAACACTAGTTTTGACAGCTCACGCACGTTTTGTATCTTGTGTCACTGTCAAATATCTTCAGTTTGGTCTATAATTTAATCATGAATCGTCTTACAAACGAACAACGCTTGCAAATTATTGAATTTTATTACCAAAATGCGTGCTCTGTTAAGAAAGTTCATCGCGCGCTTCTTCCATTTTATGGTCAGTTTAATCGACCTACTGAGGCTTCTATTCGGGCTATTGTAAAAAAATTTCGCACCAAATTTACATTGTTAGACATTAAGCCACCAACACGCTTACGTAGAGTGCGAACTGAAGAAAATATCGCAGCCGTATCGGCCAGTGTTGGTGATGACCGTGAATTATCGATTCGGCGCCGTTCGCAGCAATTGGGCCTCTGTTACTCCACTATGTGGAAAATTTTGCGGAAGGATTTGGGTGTGAAGCCTTATAAGATACAGCTGGTGCAAGAATTGAAGCCAAACGACCTACCACAACGCCAAATTTTTGGTGAATGGGCTCTTGAAAAGTTAGATGAAGATCCACTTTTTTATCGAAGAATTGTGTTCAGCGACGAGGCTCATTTCTGGTTGAATGGATACGTGAACAAGCAATACTGCCGTATTTGGAGTGAAGAGCAGCCAGAAGCATTGCAAGAGCTACCAATGCATCCACAAAAAACAACCGTTTAGTGCGGATTATGGACTGGCGGCCGTATTTCTTCAAAGATGATGCGAATCACAACGTTACTGTGAATGGTGAGCGCTACCGTGCGATGATAACAAATTTTTGTTTGCCCAAAATGGAAGAGCTTGACTTGCATGATATGTGGTTTCAACAAGACGGTGCCACATGCCACACAGCACGCGAAACAATGGATCAATTGAGAGGCGAGTTCGGTGAACAGTTTATTTCACGCTTGGGACCAGTCAATTGCCGCCCAGATCGTGCGATTTAACGCCTCTAGACTATTTTTTGTGGGGCTATGTTAAGGCTAATGTCTATAGTAACAAGATTGACGCACTGGAAGTCAACAGTGCCAACATTATTCGTGAGATACCGGTCGAAATGTTGGAAAGAGTATGCCAAAATTGGACTAAGCGGATGGACCATTTGAGGCGCAGCCGCGGCCAACATTTGCATGAAATAATCTTCAAACATTAAATTATATCGACCCAACTATCGATCCAAATAAATATTTCATGCATTTTTCTGAATTTTATGTGTTTTTTTTTTTTTAATTTCCGATAGTTCTTATAAAATCACCCATTAGTTAAAAATGTTAAATATCTATAATTTAAAGCGAAATTTATTTATAAATTTTTTCTATTTGATTAAAAATATTTGATTTAAAATAATATTTGATGAAACCAAATATGTGGATTAAGTATTGCCGTTTTGCCATTATTGAAAATGTTCAGAAAAACATATTTGCACAATAAAAAAAAAAAAAAAAAAACATGTTTTTTATGTTTAGTACTACCATTGAAAAATGTTGATATACAGCTGTGTTCTTTCTTTATTTTATTTTTTTTTTTTCATACAAATAGGCTAACAATCAGCTATGAACATTATTTTTATTTTAATCATTAATATAAGTTTCATTTAAAACACATTTTCGGCAACACTGTTTTATTATTTGTCATTTTACTTACAACTGAATTTGATGGTGAGTTGAGTTGTAAGTAAGAAACATTTGTGTGTATTGGTAAAAAAGTTTGAATGAATTGACTTTTTTGAACTTGCATTTGCATGTGCAAATGCCGAGTTAGTGAATTTTCAATACTTGCTGCCAGCAAAATGACAAATAATAAAACAGTGTTGCCGAAAATGAGTTTTAAATCAAATTGATATTAATTATTAAAATAAAAATAATGTTCATAGCTGATTTTTAGCATATTTATATAAAAAGAAAAATAAAGAAAGAACACAATTGTATAGTAACATATTTCAATGGCAGTACTAAATACTAAAAAAAATATCATAAAGACAAAATCGCCACATTTGAATCAAAATATAATATCTGCCTGTTTTTCTCTACAACTCCCTATGAAAAGCAAATTTTCCTTACATCTGACATCACTTGGTATACTTTCGTTTTTTGTTTAACTACAATACGTGCGAACTAAAGAATGAAAAGTAAGAAATTTATATTCACATTTCAACTTGCAGTATTCTGCCGTAAATGAGGATGAGTAATTTTTTTTAACCTAAAAGTTACTTTTGATAAAAAAAATTATATCAAATGTGTCAGTTAGTTCTTCCGCATCTAAAATTTTCGTTTTTGTTTTTATTTTAGCCTTAAGCAAATATGTTTTCCCAGCAAGCATAAGGGTTTAAGAAACAATTGAATAAGACTGCTTGCTGCTTACAGAACACAGAACAAGCGTTATTGCTAAAATATTTCTATGAAAAACGCATAATGTTTTTAGGTACTCTTACGAATTCTTATCACATCTAACGCAATGTATAATAAAGATTGGTCTGCTTGTTATAAATTACACGCACAACCACACAAACAACATAAAGTTAGGAACAAAACATATTACACAAACAAACACACACGATTAAAAGAACGCAAAAGTGCGAATAAATGAACCACCAATGATTTTATTTTTGCTGTTGCATTCTTATTGTTTCGCAAGTATGTACGTGGATGTGCATAGCAATTATATTTTTAGATTTGAATCTGGAATTATCATTATCAAATATCTAGAAAGTTCATGATGATTGCAGAAGGAAATAAAGAAGTATAAATAGCAGACAGATCAGCGGCAATGATTCAGTTTATTTTTGAACTATGTGCAAGATAGTCATAAGTCATGAAAGTAAGCAAGTCTAGTGATTTGTTTTGTTGTATTAAGCGTAAATTAAGCTATGAAGTATTTAAGTACAGTGCCATTATTTCATTTGCAATTGAAAAATACACAAAAGCGTTTAAAGGCAAAAACGTAATAATATTGGGGTTGCTTATAAATGAATCGTAATATTTTGTATTTATTTATGAAAATTTTATTACAAAACTATAGTATATCAATGGCACTATCTGTACAGAAATTAGTCTTTTTCATTTTGAAAGGTATCATCCCAGAGGCTTTCCAAGTAGAAGAGTAGCAGCAACGTGTGAGCTTAATAGTGTTCAAAATGTAAAGTAAATAGTTTTCGATATGCTGAGAAAAATTCAAATATTACACTTTTCCCCTTACCTCGCCCTATATTAACGACTCCTTCAAAAGCATGCAGAGACATTAACAGCCTGTTCGACGATATCGAATGAAAATGTATACGAAAGAAAGCTAGTCACTCACATTCGAATCAATTTGGGTTTGTCTATGTCACTAGTATTCGTTTGCATGTACTTGTGTATTTTGACACATCGTTCCCATAGAATAAAGTTAGAAAAAACCCAAATCAATTTTCTTTCGCCTAGAATGTAAATGAACTTATCCTTTCGACATCGACAAACTGGCTGTAAATCATTCTAAAACCAACTTTGTGTTTGCTGGTCTTTATTATGGACTCTTGTTAAATTGCAGCTTCGAGTTTTAGTGCAAAAAGCAAAATAGAAGTACTCTTAATGGTCTTTGTGTAAATATATTTCGATGTACGAGTATATAATTTCTATAAACTTAACAAAATTATGCTTTTGGTGCAACGTGCCTTTACATGCGGTTTTCGAAATCGCAATACTTTTTGTCTTCTTTTGAGTTTGTGAGCTTTTATAGTTCATATTATAATCGTATACGAGTATGCAGCAAGAATTAAAGATAAAAAGGGTGGTTTCATCAGCTTTGTCATAAGAGAACATTTCTTTTTAAATACGATTTAATAAGATAGACTAAAATGTAGAATTTTAATTCTTTGAATTAACTTTTGATGGAAGAAATGTAATTCGTAGAAGTTTCTTAATAAAACAAAAATGAATTCATTTCTGCAGGGCTGAAAACCAAGGTGCGGAAGAGTTTGGCTCGCAAGCCGAATTTCACTGGCTCTTTTGCTCTTAAGGTTTGAGCTCGTAAGCCGCATTTTTTAGCTCGTGAGCTCAAACTTATTACGGCTCGCATACTTTTTCAGCTGGCCGCACTTATTTTCGAGGAGTTGCAACCTAATGGCACTACCGGTCCAGAAAGCGCAGCTGAGCGGTATGGGCGAGCATGCACCGGTGGTCTCAAATTTCTCGCCTTTTTTTGAAATTTGTGCACTATTTTCCCGATTACGCTAACCAAAAAATTACGAAATACATAAAATGATTGATTAGAACGTACGTTTTCAAGAATCTTAATGCCCGTTTTGTTTGTATATGTCTCCATGGTGGAATTTGGGAAACACTGATGCAAAGAAATATCAAGTTAAATTTGACAAAAATCTTGATGTTAAGGTGCATTACGACTTCTGCAGAAGTTGGTAAGGCAAGGGAGAGGAGGAGATGATCTCTCATCTCCTCGGTACATGCCCGGCATTAGAGCATCACCGTCTAAGATATCTAGGCGAGCGGAGCTTCAACAGGTTGTCATGTCTGACCTCGGTCAATCCGACTGCGCTGGCCTCTTTCATAGCGGATAGCTAGTACAGAATCATGTAACACCACACTAAGCGGTTTCACCCTTGCCTTCCCTCTCCACCACTCCTACTATATTCCTCTAACTTCTATTCTTCCCCCCGGGGAACAGGTTTTGCTTTGGCGTATTCCTAACTTGGGCGCTCTGTTTTTCGGGAAAAACAGGGGAAGGGTATAAATTACCAAGGGTATAAATTGGCGATCAGCATGGCCCCCGGGTGGTCCTGCTTACAGTTCAACCTGGGCTGATCATGGTTGAGATGCCTACCTTTAAGCCTAAAATGCAGGAAGGGGGTGTTAGTATCCTTGATAATTGCTTGGCGTGGCTTTTTTCGGGGACTAACAATCTCCCGGGGGTCTGTTGTATTTACAACAGATACCTGTAATGTCAGGAGCCAGTGGTGATGGTTGACGTGTGAGTTGGTTTAAGGGCTGATGCTGCTAGTGGGCTTCGGCCTATCAACTCATTAAGCCTTGTCTTCTATTGATTGCTGGAAAATTGCAAACAGGAGGGACTAGAAGGCCCAAACTCCTCAACAAGAAGTTGCTCATATGGCTACAAACATATGGCATAAATTGCTACCTGTGTGAGCCTAGCAAGCCACACGGGGCGCTGGTGAATCGTGAATAATTAACTCCGTGGAACTGGTCCACCATTAGACAAGGCCGCAAGGCAGGTGCTGATGTAAATCTTTTCACAACTTCAACTTCACTTCAACTATCCCACTCTTCAGGCACTCTTGGTGATTTCAGGACCAAAGTGAACTGGATAACCTAGGCTATTTTGGGGCATCCAGCAGCCTGCCTACCTAACCTAGCCTTAGGTGCATTATGGTTGAATCAATCTTTACATTCCACATGTTTGCTGTGCAAGTTGGAATACTGCAAGTGAATACGCTTAATTAATTATTTTGATACCAGAAATATTTTGGAAGCTAATCTGAAGGTTATTTGACACTTAAAAATTGTAATTTGCTAAGTAAGGGATTGTTGCTAGTGCTGCCATTATTTCTTTTAGCAAAATATGTTAAAACGTTTTAAGAATTCTTGAGAGCCTCTTGACCGAAAACTTCATCATTACATCCATTTTTTGCTCAATTTATTTCACTAAGTTCGCCCTTCAAGCCAAAAGAGTTTCCACAATAAAGTGAACCACTTTCAAAGACCGGTTGAAAATCTAAAGGCTTTTAAATACTTAAAGCTGCACGGTTTGTAAGAAAACAACAACAAACAAGTAAGTGAGCGAGGCATAAAACGCTTTTACTGTTTGTTGCTTCTTCTTTTTTATTTTCATTTTAGTTTTATGAAAATTGCTACAACAAAACGAGCTTCCATTAAAAAATAACCGCAGATATTTAACCTCTATCAAAAACAACTTATCTACAAGTACTCGTACAGGGCAAAAGTTGCATGTAAAAGCCAAATTAAGTTGTTCAAAATGTTTCTAACAGCCCCAACCAAATAGTTACAACTTTTTTTTAAACAATAATTTACAGCAAGAAAAAAGAAACTTTAATGTTCCCAAAAATGTTTGACCATAAAAAGTCAAGGCACACACACATACACGTACATACGCACACATTTAAACATGCAAACATAAAATAAGTTGATACAACAGAAAAGAAGGCAAGAAATTATTAAAACAAAAACGCCACTTACGCCTGTCCACTCTTCAGCTTCCCACTTTGGACACTCCTCCATAATGCACTGTTCTTGTGTTGGCGGTTTTGGTAAAGGGCATATCACGTCCGCAACCTGCAATAAATATAACAACAACACAATTATGTAAGCAATTGTTAAACAGAATTACGAACATGAAGAGGAGAAGGGGAAGGATAGAAGTGGTACTTTAAACTCGGAGAAGTTAGTTGTTGCTTGTTGGCAAAGTGTTTGGGCAAAAGTACGAGCAGCAAAACCAGCAACTAAAACATCAAAATCGTCATCATGATTCTGCTCATCTTGCTGCCGAAAGGCTGAAAATTTATTACATTTTACATTTTCAACGACCTCCTTCTCTCTTCAGTCCTACATTTATATATATTGTATACATTTAAACAAAAAGTAAAAAAGAAAAACATGCCACAACAATTTACATTTTGAAGGCTCTTTAGTTCCTTCAATCTGGATATAAGTAAGTAGGGAATTACCAAAAAAACAAAAAAGGGCTGCAAGAACTGGATAAAACCTTTAATCCCACTAAGTCCACATATGCACACATGTTTAAAAGAAAAAAGGGTCGCCAGGACTCACTACAAATAAGGAATTAAAACTGCTGCACTGAGCTTTAAGCTCTGGTCTTTGACATTGTTGTGTGGACATTGCTTTGAAGAAAGAAAAGTACTTTATTTTGTGCAGAGAACATCAAAAGTAAAGGCACTTCCAACTGCTGTCATAATGTGGCTCTTATAAATTTTTAATCATCACTTCCTAAGGTTTTTTCAATTTTTTTTTCAATAAGACTAACACATCAGGTAAAACAAGAGAAGAAAATGCTTAAATTTGTAAATTTTGATCAAAACTTGCAGAGGCCTAATAAGTATTTGAAAAATGTTGTTGTGTTGCATGTTTAGTACTAGTCCATGGCTTTATGGTTGCAACACAAATTTTTTTGAGATCTAAATTCCTTTGAGATCTAAATTCTTGGTCCAATGTTTCTCCAATTTTCTACTGCTTCCGTAAAGTGCAATTTATGGAGGTTATCAAAATAGGCATTTAATTGTGCAACAATTTTCTCGTGGGCGTCAGATATCTTTTCGTCAGGTCATTACTGCAAGTTTGGAAACAAGAAATAGTCACTTGGACCTAAATCTGGAAAATGGAGCGGATGAGGGAGCCCAATTCATGGATTTTTGCATTGTGAACTGTGCATGTACGCACCTTTGCATAGTTGCATTTTTGAATCCCTTATAGAATTGACCCAATTAGGTAGGACAATGTTCGCCATGGCATATTTTCTCATTTTGAAGGTAGTCAAGGTGGATTACAGTATACACGACCCAAAAAACTGTCACACTGACTTTATTAGTTTCCAGACCCAGCTTTACCTTCTTTGGCGCCGACTCACCCCGAGAAATCCACTGTTTTGATTGCTGTATATTCTAGTGTATCTACGTTTCTTTCAGGGTTATGAAACAGCATAAAATATCCCTGCGAAATTGTGATCAATTATGTGCAAACGCAGCGTCCTTTTATCCAAGTTATTATACAAAGTGCAAACCACTTAGCCATGTGAGGTGCCTAGGGCTTCCACAATCTCTTCGACTTTCAACCCCTGTGCAATTTTTCGATTGATTTGGATGTAGAGACCTTGACTGGCACCCAGAATACACGACGACATTTTTCATTAGGCCACATCGAAAAAACTTGTACACCACTTCTTTACCCCGGGAATGGAATGTGCAGACTCGCCACAATATTTACCAAACTTGGTCTCAGTGGTTGCTTTTTTTAAAACGCTTATATTAGTCTCACTTGTTTGTTTGTATTTTTGTAAAACTCGAAAGCCATGCCATATGAGTGATTTTTATATATCTATCTACTGAGTTTTATATATCTATATAACACTTTTTATATATCTATAAAACACTGAGTTGAAATATTGCCTCCGAGGAAGTTACGGAATTTTGGAGATTCTTGAAGCGGATTTTGGGAATTCCGAGGAAAAACCCAGACCCACATCGCTAACTCGTTTCTAACATTCGGTACAAGTTTTTGCCATGGAACATGCATCTGAACTATAAATCTATATAACACTGTATATACAGTGTTGCTGCTTTAGTGCAAAAATTGGAGTTGAAATATTGCCTCCGAGGAAGTTAGGGGATTATGGGGATTCTTGTAACGGATTTTGGGAATTCCCAGGAAAAACCCAGTACCACATCGCTAGCACGTTTTTAACATTCGGTACAAGTTTTTGCCATGGAACATGCATCTGAACTATAAATGGTCAATCGCTTAAGGGCGGAAATTGAATTTGCCTTATTGCTTCTGTGGGGGGATTTTTGACATTTCCTGAAGCCAACATTGGGACTTCCATATAATTTGGAACCAGTGTTGTCAACTCGATGCGTTTCGCACCGTTTTAAAATTATTTATGCGAAAAATTCTTTAGTCGGTGCGTGGTGCGCTTTTTAAAATTCGGTGGCACCAAACCAAATTCAACTTAACTTATTGTTTTAGTATAAGAATAAAGTTCATTCAAGTGCCAAACATTTTTACGTTTCATTTTGCAGATCACAATCAGTACGCGGAGGTATAATGTGAAAAACGCCCTCTATTATATGCACTAAGTAAGACAATCTTGCTGTATTATACATAGACGCGAAAGAAAAAGACTCATTTCGTTTTATAAAATTTGCTGCTTTTAGAGCTTATTTTGATATTGAACGATCAAGCCAGGTTTGTCAAATAGCACAATAAATGCAAACACAATATGGAAGTTTGTAGTTATGATGGCGCGTGATCTCGTTACTGTTTTGGTAATTGATAAATTACTAAATTATTAATAAAATTATAAATTTTTACGAAAACGATTGCCTATTGATTACGGCAAACTTCATCTTTTATTTGTTACAAATCTGGCAAATTTTCATATATTTCAATAAATTCTTTTACTGATTTAATAAATAATAATAAATAAATAAACTCTTCAACTGATTTTCACTGTTCGCTTACGAAAACACAAATGAAATTTACATTCTGTTTGATAGAATTGCCATTACACGAGTTTGATGGCTTGTTGTGCGATTCTGTAATTTTTAATGATCCGATAATCGTAAATTTTTAAGACATACTTTATCCCTTGCTTACGTTCGTATGCTCCTGCAATATAATGTTAACGACGCACAGCAGTATATTTGCGCACCGGATAATAGGCAGTAAAAACCGCATAATAGGCAGAAACATCTGATTTCGTCGACAGCGAATATAATTGATAAAATATCGTTATAATTATTGTAAAGATAACATTTTCTTAATAATAGTAACAGAATCGCACTAGAGGCCAAGTTTGACAAACACGACTTCTAGCTATTGAACGAAAATGTTGTTTCATTATCATGTTTTTTAATATAAAAATATTATACTTTTTATAATACTAAATGGGTTTTTAAAAATGAAAAGAAAAATTCAAAATCCGGTGCGTTTTTGATAAAATATCGTTATAATTATTGTAAAGATACTATTGTCTTAATAAAACAGCCAGAATCGCACTAGAGTACAAACTTGGTGCGTTTTTGTTGACATAATGCGCTTTTTTCCCCATTTCGGTGCGTTTTGAAATTTCAAAGTTGACAACGCTGCTTGGAACTGCTTTGCTAAAGGAATCGGAATCGGGTTTTCATATTCGTTGTGCGTTTCGAACGTGGAACGTGTAACTAAACTAAACGGTCATTCTAAACTATTAACGGTCATTCGATTTAGTGCAAAAGTTGAAGTTGCCATATTGTTTCCGGGGAAGTGACAGATTTTAGCGATTCCTGAAGTAGATTTTGGGAATTTAAAAAAAACCCCCTGGAACGCCTTATGTTGATAATAATCTGATTATATAGATAATTAGTTTGACATCAAAGCATGTTGTTTAGTTTTTCAAACTATATTTATTTGCAAAAATAATGCTTAATGAGCCCACAAAATTTATTTCTTCACATTTTTAACTCAAAACTGGTTGTATTCTGCTATTAACAATTGCCAACCAGCCAAAACGTGCTTGGCGACCAGCACAAGCATCGTCGTTGACATCTTCTCGGCCTTCCTTAAACCGATTATAGCACAATTGAGACTGGGTTCTGCTTATAGTAGTATCGCCAAATGTCACAGTCAACATTTGAAATTAAATTTTTTTACAAAAACTTGATACAGTTTCTTTGATCCATTTTTTCGAACCAACATATATAATAAACATGTGTACCAATATAACAGGAAAAAATGCGAAATCGAAAATACGTAACTCACGAAATTTTAAAATAACGGTTATTTTTTGATCAGACCTCGTATATTTCAAACCTGACTGGTTGCAGTCTGTAGCCTGCTATCTCGAATGTGTTTAATGCATTAATCTTGAATTTGATTGAACTATTTAAAAAGAACAACTTACTCTTGTTTTTATGCCATTGCTTTCCTCGGCACAAACCACCATTCGCTCACGAACTCCTGGACCACATAAACGGCTGCAGGGACTCCAGTCATCTGCTATCCACCTAAAAGCAAAATAACAACTTTAGTTATTACATTCAAACATGTCACAGAGCTCAATTCCGTTCGGATTTGGAATTGATTCAGTTTTTCGGTTCTTCACATGCCATCGCATTGAACATGACATGACCATAACGTGGGCAGAGCGAAGATAAAAATGTTCTTGTATGTGGCGAAAACGTATGCCCTAATTAATCCTATAATTTACCTTATCAAAGTGTTCAGTTCGACGCCATTTTGTGTATTTTTGTTCGTGATGGCCAACTTCATGGTGAACATTGATGCTCAGCCATATGCTCGAGCATCTCTATCAGAGCATGCACGAAACATGGACATGAGCGGTCCACATTAGCCATTGGCGATGTTCGACATGATCCTCATACCAAGTTCATGGCTAATAGAGACCCCATTAGCCATGAACTTGGGTGTTAAATCAGGATCAATTTTAAGAATGAAACTAATATTTTCTCATAGAAATGATTTCATTCCGAACAGATTTTTACTTTGTCATTTTTTTCGAAACTAAAAAACGGATCCAAATCCGTTTCTGAATGAAATTGAATTCTCTGACATGACTGATTATCATCATTTATTTTATTTATTATATTTTATTTATTTATTTCATCCCCTCAGTATTTGTGTAGTTGTAAAAAAAAAAGAAAATTGAAAACAAAAAAATTTTTGTTTTTCTAACAAATTTGCTAAAAATTAGAAGTTTAAATAAAGTTAAATTTATTTTCAACAATTTTCAAATAAAAGTTGGTTCTTAATTAGAATATTTCATTTTCTTTTGTCATTGAAAGTTGGTTTTGCATGTTATTTGCTAAACTTTCATTGCAATTAAACTCCCTCTCAAACAGTAAATTACATTTTGGGGTTTCCTCAAGCTGCAGCAAGGCACAGCCAAATGTTGAGTGTAAGAGGCAGACACAAACAGCAAAACAGACTTGTGTGTAGCTGTTGCAGCAAAATAAAACTAAAGAAAGTATACAGCAGTCTGAAACATGCTCTTGTAAAAACTCACTTTAGTGTTTAAGGAAACCACAAAATACCACAAAATATGCAAACACTTTCACATGCAGCTGCCATAGACACACTTCGTTTTAGTAGTCTGCTTTCCTGCATTTTACTTTTAAATTTCTTTTCAACATATTTAAGCTTTTTACCACATTTCCAGTATTAACTTTTTTCTCTTCTTTTTTGTCCAAGAAACATATTTTTGAAATAACTCACCTGGCCGGACAGGTGTGAGTATTGCACAGCTCTACAGATGGCTCCGGACGATTAGCCACATTGCAAAGTGCATCATCCACTTCTGCTCCAGTAACACGGCTGCGGCATACAACACGAGACATCTTGTAACCTTTTAAGCAAAAAAAAAAGGGGCGAAAAAAAGAATAACGATTTGAATGCAATTTAATTTTTCTTTTCCTTTTTTGCTAAAGGATCAATAAAAAAGAAAAATAAAAAGATATAACAACTTTCTAACAGAATTATTTTATTGCACTTTTTCCTCTACGCTTTTCTTTTTTCTCTTACGATTTAAAGAAAACGGATGTTAAAGCCAGAATAAAGAAAGGAGAAAGTTTTATCGTAAAACCCTGAGGGTGTCACGCAGTTGTAGTGGCTTAAGTGGTTTTATGCCAAAAACCGATATAATGAAAAAGAAAATGTTCTGGCTGACTTTTTTTTAAGCAGCGAAAAAGCTGAAAACAAAAATGTTTTAAGTTTTTTTTTTCTTTTAACTGTTTGCTGTCAGTGTAGTTGTGTTGCGGATATGTTCATATTTACGTGTCTATTGAAGCGACGAAAAGCTTGAGTACAGTTCAATTTTACAATAGGAGATAAACCGATTAAGTTACACCTTAAAAACGTCTAAGCTGTCTTTAAAACTTTTCTTATCGGATTGTGATTAGTGTGTTGTTCATAGAACACAGACGAGCGACTTGTCAAGAAAATTTTTATAAAAACAACTCAATTTTTTGAGTTTCTCCGTAATTTATTTAGAATGTTGGAATATAAAATTGAATGTTTGAGAATACCTTTCAAAGGGTTTCCTAGCTAAAGATAGTTAGGAAACATAAAAAAACAAGCTGTTTATAATATTTTTATTGCAAATTTTCATTATTTACTATGGAAAATGACAGCTTGCTCTTTTTTTTTATATATATTGGACCAGTACTCAGGGGATGACCCCTACATATGCAGTGCATTGTACCAGAACTAGGAAAATAGGTTGTGAGGAGGGGGAAAGAGGGAGTAGTGCTTGTGAACATTTGACTTGAACTTTCCAACGTTATAACAGACAGGAAACACGTCTGCAGGCAACTTGTTCCACAGACGAAGCGTACGGCTGAAAAACGAATTCTTTCTGTAATGCGTAGTACGATTCCCCGGGCAATCAACCACAAATGGATGAGCTCTGGACGGTGAACGCGTGCTACGCAAAAATGTTCGAGTTTCGGGAACAAGATCCCTAATCTCGTCAGAGCAAAGTCCATTGTAGTAGCGATAGAACAGAGTAACGCACCCCACACTGCGTCGATGCTCCAGTGAGTCAATAGAGTTGGATACCCTACTGTCACCGATGAGCTTCTTTGCCCTCTCCTGCACACGGTCGAGTGACCCCAAAATAGACTTTGAGGCACCGGCCCAAACATGAGAGTTGTATTCCATTTTCGGTCGAATGTAGGTGGTATAAATAGTAAGAAGATCGCATGGAGTGAAGTATATCTTACACTGTTTCAAAAAACCCAGGCACTTGAATGCTTCTTTAGAGACATGAAAAATGTGTTCATTCCAGCGAACGTCACACTGTATCTTCATTCCAAGAACATCAAGAGCATCCGATTCCTCAATATTTATACCATCCATGAGTACAGATGAAGCAGCATCTGCGGTCGTTTGTTTGTGTGTTAATAAGCAACACTGGGTCTTACGAGCGTTAAAAGCGACCCTGTTTTTACGACCCCATTCGGAGATTAATAGAAGATCACTATTCAGTGAATCACTCATATTTAGCCTCTTGGCAGCGATCTCTGATAGGCTGGGCCTATAACTAAAAGAGTACGAGTGACAAATGCTGCTGTAATCTGCAAAAGAGTGGATAGAGTTGGAAGTTTGATAGAGAAGGTCGTTAAGGAAAATTTAAAATAGGGTAGGAGAAAGAACGGAGCCTTGCGGTACCCCTGAATTAATCTTGAACTCGTTTGATGAGACCCCATCTATAACAACTCGTATAGTGCGGTCTCTGAGAAAGCTCGATATAAACCGAGAGAAGTCATCACCGACACCAAAAGCTCTTACCTCTCGATACCCAAAGTTTTAATAGTTTTGCTTTATTGGCCTTTAATGTTACTTTAGTATGATGGTGTGCTAAAAGCCAATGTCTTTGCACGGATTTGTCTCCATTTCAAAGCAAAGTTATCAAACATTAATTTAGCTATTGTAACTGTCTGTTTGTTGTCCCATATCGATGGTTTTCTTTTGTGTAAAGAGAGCTTAGGAGTCATATGTACAACCTAATTTGCCAAATTGCTTTCATTTGTTGTTTTAATTGCGAGTATTTTTGTTTAATAAGACCTTTAATTCTTTAGCATAAATACAATTGAATTTCGGCAGGTCATTTATCAGGCTAAACTTGAGCGAGCGTCTGGGCAATTTATTATTTATTCTGTTTACAGGAAATTTCCGACTAAAATTAGTATCTGTCCCTTTTGACCGTTTGCCTTTTCATCGGAGTTTGAGTAAGTTTTATTATTGATGGATTAATTACATTCAAATTTTGTGTCATTAATTGTTTTAAGCGCTGCAGTAGTATGTTGCGTGTCAAATTACATTCCTTTCTCTATTCTCTACTCTATTGCCTTTTCATATTCCCATAATATTTTCTATTATTAATAGTTATCAATTACAATTGTGTGTCTAATTGTCTATCTATCGTGTAATGAAGTATTTTGCTATTTATGGCTTTCGTCCTTGCGGACATTTTATAAATTTATAAACGCAAGCAGAATTGTTAGGGAAAACAAAAGGAATGTTAAAATTCTTGCAGATTCGGAACAATCGTAGAGTTTCTCGACTGAAATATCGATTACTTTTCAAGGGAGTTTAACTCTATTTTGCCTTTTAAATATAACGAAATCAAGTCAAGGAACCCGTTATTTAATAGTGAGAATATTTTTTTTTTATCTAAAGCAACAAATAATTCGCATTCTTGTATTCTCACAGTACAGATTTACATCAGTACCTGCCTTTACGGCCTTATCTGATGATGGAACAATGCCGCGGAGTGAATTATTCACGATTCACCAGCGCCCCCGTGAGGCTTACTAGGCCCCAAATTATATTTTAAAGAATTTAAGCTGTATTTTAGTGATGTATAGGGTGTGAAAAATAGAGGTATTATTTTAATCACAATAATAGAAATATTTTCATATATTAAAAATATTTTTATTTCAGTTTTTATCGAGTTATGAATAAAAATGTGAAAATTATGTCGATCAATTAACCCACCAAAATGATCAGTTACGTTTTTCAGTAAACAAATGCCAATGTTTAATATCTGCTCAATAATGTTGGTTTTAAGCTCTGCACTATTGCTATACACATTTCAGAAAACCCCATAAAAAATCTAAAGTTGTTAAATCGCATGAGCTGGGTCTTTTTCTCTACGAGAAATAATGCGATTTTCCAACTTCCCTTTCAAAAGATCTCTTATGCCTTTTGCTGTGAGACAAGTGACACCACCCAATTGAAGCCGCATGTTGTCTAAGTCTAAACTATAAATTTTCTGCCGAAAATAGCATCGAATCATATCCCTGTGGCGATTTATATTCACCGATTTTGGATACCCTATAAAAAATCAAATGAAATATGTTTATATAATTAAAAAAAAAAAAAAAAACCATTTTGTTGTAAATTTCCAATTAGAATGCTCTATGAAATACAGTATTTTTAGTTTGTCCATCTCAAGCATAAACAACGGACGACGCTATTTCATATATATTTTTTAAAGGCATGAATTTGGCGAATATATATGTAATTACATTAATTTGGCCAACTTCTACTGGAAAAAAACTTATTTGCATAATTTGTAAAAATAAAATCAACAAAACTTTTGTCTGAAAAATAGCCTGTACATATGTTTATAAACAGGGTGTTCCAAAACTTAACGTCAAGCTGAAACAAGGCGGCTAGATTGTTGTAACCACCATGAGAAAAGTCGGAAAAGAAAATCTTAAAAAAGCACTAGCTCATGCATTTTTTTAGATTTTTTTTCTGATTTCACCCTGTATACACCTATATAAAGGGTGGTTAAATTTCAAGGGCCGATGTTGATTTTGAATAAAACACAGACTATTTAGGAAATTATTGTAATTTTATTTTATTATGATATATTGGTATTACTCAATTATGTATGGAATAAAATATCGGCCAAATGGGCGCCACGACCACGGCGGCACACCTCCATCCGATGGTCCAAATTTTCGATGACCCTGAGGCATAATGGAGGTTCTATGCCGTTAATGTTCCGAATTATCTCATCCTTTAGCTGTTGAATTGTTGCTGGCTTATCGACGTACACCTTTTCTTTCAAATAACCCCAAAAAAAAAGTCCAACGGTGTCAAATCACATGATCTTGGCGGCAAATTGACATCGCCATTACGTGAGATAACACGGCCATTGAATTTGTTGCGCAAAAGAGCAATTGTTTCGTTAGCTGTGTGGCAAGTTGCACCGTCCTGCTGAAACCACATATCGTCTACATCCATATCTTCCAATTCGGGCCATAAAAAGTTCGTTATCATCTCACGATAGCGAACACCATTCACAGTAACTGCCTGACCGGCCTCATTTTGGAAAAAATACGGCTCGATGATGCCGTCAGCACATAAACCGCACCAAACAGTCACTCTTTGTGGGTGCATTGGTTTTTCGACAGTCACTCTTGGATTCTCATTCGCCCAAATGCGGCAATTCTGTTTATTAACGAATCCACTGAGGTGAAAATGTGCCTCATCACTGAAGATGATTTTCTTCGAAAATTGATAATCATTTTCATAATAAGTCTGGATAACTTTAACACGTTGTTGGATTGTGTATCTCTCCATGGTTCAAATTGAATAAGTCTGAAATAGAGAAATGTCAAATAAAATTCGGAAAAAAAACTTGGCGTTTAGGTGTGGTTCACCTTCAACATCGGCCCTTGAAATTTAACCACCCGATATATAAAAAGAACTATTTATATAAAAGAAACTTTGTTGTTGCTTAAAAATATCTGCTTTCAATCAATAATTATTTTTACTGAACTTTTATTTGAAGCCACAACTTCTTTTACGCATTCAAACAATTTATTAATTGATTCAGCGAATTTCCTCATTGAACCTGAAAACAATTTTTCTCTGTTTTAAACATGATCTATAAATTAAGTAATATATATTAAAATTTTCCACTAAAATGTTCCACATAAATTTGCTGAACAGATCATGTGTGTAATAAAATCAAACCGATCCAATAGGAAAATATGAACCGTATTATATTTGGCGTACTCGTATATTACTGTTTGTTCTACCGAAGTGTTTTTAAAGACAGTATCTGCTTTCAACTATTATTCAACTAACGGATATGGCGGAGGTGGACAGGGCAAATTATACAAGATTAGGAAAAAATAAAGGTTATAAACGACATCCGAATTGGTTTTCTGACCTTAAATATTATGACAAACGTTTACGAAACGACGTCGTGAGCCAGGCAGATAATTTCGTTATGAGTATTGTGGTTGGCATGTAACTTAACTTTAATCTTTTTGACAAGCATTACACATCCCCATTGGTGCTGTTTTAAGAGCAGCATTCTTAATAATTTATTTCATACTATAGTTTAGACCAAAATCTTGCCTGAACTGAGCAACAGAATTTTAACATACGCTAAAACTTTAACGCCTTTTAAGAATATGACTACTACTTACCACCACCACATGATACCGAACACAGTGACATTGGTGCTATCTCCCATTGGTAATGGGTTTGGGAACAGGAGCTGCCATCACCACCGCAAACACCGCAACTGTCAACTTTTTTTGCAGATCCGATTTTCAAATCACAGCCAACTCGCTGAAAGTAAAGAACAGCAAGATAAAGAAATATGCTATTTATGTGTTTAATGTTATTCAAGACAAATTTGTTGCCTAGAACACCAACCCTGGTCCCCCAAGACCAACAACAGACTGGGGAGCAAAAAAAAAATAATAAAAAATATGTAAATTCACTTGAAATATCGCAGGTAAATAAATACTGTTGTCTTTTTATTGTCATACAATTTCATGATAGTTGGATAAGAATAGAAATAAACAAATCCAAAATAAGAACGTCTAGAGAGGCAAACAACAACCGAAACAACAACAACAATAATATCCTTTGCAATAAATCAAAAATGATAATCGCCGTCTTAGAGGCATGATTAAGTTTAGGCAGCTTTCGCTGCACTTGTAAAATTAAGCTAAAAATGCTTTTTTAATACGAGTACTTTGAGTTGTAAATGAAAGCAGCCACTGAATGAACAGCGAACACATTGAAGCCAATACGTTAAAAGGGAGCCAAAGAAAAAAACTTTCCTCTGCTTCCTTGTTTTTTTTTAATAAAAGATAGTCCAACCATAACACAATATGTTACTTGCGAGTTACACTGTAGAGACAAGTTTTGTTACTCAACTGAATTTGACCTTTCTTTGTTTCAGTGTTTGACAAGCTCAACCATGGAGAGTTACTCAATTGAACAGCGTGTTAAGATTGTTAAAGTCTTTTACGAAAATGGGCACTCAAATGAAAATGCATTTCGTTCGAAAATCATATTCAGCGACGAGGCTCAGTTTCACCGCAATTGATTCAATAACAATCAGAATTGCCACACTTGGGCATATGAGAATCTACTAGTGATTGTTGGAAAGCTAATACATCCAAAAATGTTGGCGGCATGTCAGCTTATAAACCAAAAACTCACTCTTCGAATCGTGCCGTACTTCCTTAAAAATGGTGCTCGCTCCCGTGTGAATATAATGTGGCAAGAAATTAATAGCATGAACCTGGGCGACAAGTAGTTCCAACATGCTGAAGCCACTTGTCAGATAGCCAAAGAGATAATGTCTTTTTTGCGCGAGAAAGTCGATGGATGTGTTATCCCACGTAGGGGCCATGTGAATTCACCGTCATGATTTTGAGATTTAGTACCGTTGGAGTTCTTTCTTTGATGATTATCAGCTTGTAAATAATATTTCTGACTTATAATGAATATCAATTCATCATCATGATTAATATGTATAAGGGTAAACACATACTGAGAATATACAACAACACTCCCAGAAGATAATTGTTGTTGTGAAATTGTTCAAAATTAGCGATAGTTAATAATAACTCTCATTCAGTTCATGCACTGAGAAGTATAAGATGGCAATGAACAAACTCAAAACCGGAGGGAAGTACGTAATCAACGTAGTGCAAGTATTGAAAAATATGTGCACCGCGAAAAAGTAAATCCTTATTCGACCAGTTTTTGGCCTTAAAGGCATACATATTATCTACCATATTCAGTTGACTGTTTCTCCAGCAGTCGTCAGACTAACTGTTCCCCCAGTAGCACTGTTCTCTCAGCAGCCTTCAGACTGACTGTTTTCCTAGCAGCTGTGGCTGACTATTCCTCCAGCGGACTTCTGACGATTCTTTCGCAGATTGTGGCGATAGTAACGGTTGCACGAGAAGATACGCTCGATCTGTAATAGGAGGATCTCCCAGCAGTAACCGTTCTTATACCAAACCCGGGAGAGTTCCTACTATATCCGATTCCAGCGTATGCTTAGTATGACTGAATCCGAAACCTATTAGTACCAAAATACACGCGATCTGTCCTAAGAGGAATTCTACCCAACAACCGTTGTCATACCGAAATTGCGGGGTTTATTCCTACCATATCCGGCTCCAGTGTATAGTGAGTATAGTACAACTGTTGACCGAACTTGAAGCCTGGAGGAGATAAACCCGGCATGCCATAAGAGGAGTTTTCGCCAGCAACAGTTGCTACACCGAACTTGACGTAATTCGCGCAACATCTGACTCCAGCGTGTTTTGCCTTGGCGTACACCTAACTAGGACACTCTACTTTCTGAGGCATAAAGAGGAAGGAGTCTCACGTGTTTTGTAGCTAATAAAACTCCAGAAAGCCACATGTCTTATGTTGTGTTAGACTTTCGAAACCCTCACCAAGAGTAAGTTGGCAGAACGGGGATCTGCAAAGCCACCGGGACACCTTGGCTGAAACGTTCTGGCTATGGTTTAAATCTAAAATCGCAGAAAAGGGAATTAATTTCCCTTATAACTATGGTGCAATGTCAGTTTTCGGGGGCTAATAACTTTCCGAGATGCCGTTGTCTTGTAACAGACACCTTAATGTAAAGAACCAGAAGTGTTGGTTAGGGGAGTGAGTTGATTAAGAGGTAATCCTCTTAATGGGCTTCGGCCTACCAACTCTTAAAGCCTTATCTTCCACTAAATGCTGGGAAATTGCATGCAGGAGAGGTTAGAAGACTCGAAAGAAGCAATGGATTTGTCTATATGAACACAAATTTAAGGCTTTGCCATAACAGGGACACTGATGAAGCCTTAATAATTCAGCCCGTGAAGTTGGTTCATCATCAGATTAGGCAGACAAGGCTGGCGCTAGTGTAAATCAATATCACAATCTTCCGATTAGAACCTCACGAAAAACATATGAAGGAGGAAAATTCCTATCTTGTAATTTACTTAAGGTTCGTGGATCTGTAAGCAGACTTGGGACATCGCTTTGCTGCCTCAACCGACAACAAGATGATATTCAAATGGATTCTGTACTTAAACAAGCCAAGATCAATTCAAGAGCTAAAGGATGAGATAATTCGGCAAATTGAACCTCAAGCCATTGTAAATATGGACGATCAGGTACAGTAATGCTGCGGAAGCCATGGTGAGCATTCGGCCGCTATTGTCATAGAGGAGTGACAATAGTTATATGCTTGTATAAAAGCAGCAAATAAATGAAATTTATTTTTGAAAAGCAACGCTGTGGGACCTTTCATTAGAGTCTAAAAAGAAACTTTGCTGATCGTTGTTGAAATATAAACAAAGCATCAACCAAATGTATGCCTTCGTGGCTATCAAGAACATATCTATACAGTGCACGAAGTTTTTTCTAGAGTAAATGCGAAAATTCGCGAGCATAGAAAATTCATATTTCTTCCGATTTCACCATAGGATTCTCCTTTCATAATCAATTATATTAAGATAATTCTCCAAAAACTTCTTCTGTTTCTACAATTGGCATCTTGAGTTTTGGTTGGACCACCATTTACATCTGTTACACTTGCAATAAAAATGAATCAATGACTTTAAATATTTATGGACATTTATTGTTGTTTAGCTTTAAGTTTATTGATTATGTTTGTTGGGTTGTCGTGACGTGTTTCGTGCGAACTGTTTCATATAAATATTTTAGTTAGCATAATGCTTTAAATACTAAGCCGCTTCAGAAGCCTAAGTCGCACTGTCATGCTTCCAGCCATTTCGCTTTCAGGCTAATGATATGCAATTTGTCACAGACATCCACACTACTACACACACACACATACACGTTCACGCGCATAAGCACCAAAGTAATAAATTTTCCAAAAGGAATATAATTGTTTCTGCGACTCACTCGCACATACTCTTGAATTACTTGTAATCCAAAATGACAAACATTCAAAAAACCAAACAAACAAACAAGCGAGAGGAAAGGAACCACAAAACAACAACTGCGATTTGTTTCAGCAAATTGGGACGTCGAGAAGGATTTGTTTACAGTTCGTTCAGTGGCAAAGACAGGTAGAAAAAGAAACAGACAGTTTTAAATAATCACAATAATTAGAGAAAACGAAACAGTCTGCGATTATTTGCCGCACAGATGTGCTTAAATGCGATGAACATATTTGAATAATTTTGAAAAATGATTCACAAGAGATAAATGACGATGTATACTTTCTAAAACATTTTATCTCCAAATGTCAAAAATGTATTCGGATTATGAAAAGCTTCTCTTGGCAGCAGCCAAACTTTAAACCATTTTCAAGGACAACAAATTGTAGGTACACTTCTGTTTACTTTTATCAGGATCACTTGTTTTTAATACTTACTTGACATTTGCCTTGTATACACATATCTAAGCTGCCGGAGCGACAGCGTGTACCATCCAACACTCTGGGACTCAGTTGTACAACAACGCTGAGTTCATCGTAGTGCTCCGAATCATCGGCTGTGGCTTCGGGTGATACATCGTCCGTTAAGTGGGCTGGTCGTCCTCTGAAATTTAGTAAAATCGAATAAGTGTTTCTAATTTTAATGCATAAAGTTAAGCAAATTATTAATAAAATTAAATTAACAGCCAGTTCACCGATGTCGAAAGCATAAGTTCTTTCGCATTCTAGGCGAAAGAAATTTGATTTGGGTTTTTCTAACTTTATTCTATTCGAACGATGTGTCAAAATTCAATTAAAACACATAAGTACATGCGAACGAGTACTAGTGACATAGACAAACCCAAATTGATTCAAATGTGAGTGACTAGCTTTCTTTCGCACACATTTTCATTCGATATCGACGAACAGGCTGTTAAAGAAGAAAAAAAAATATCTATGAAAAGTAGTAATAAATGAAAAATAGTAATAAATGCTTATATAGTATATATGTAAGTATGTATTCATATAAACAAAGTAAAGTTCAATAATCATAATAAATATGGATGTAGTTTCTTATTTTACTTATTGTTGTCCCTTTCGATAACAAAATTGACATTTTGTGACGTCAATCACAACTGGAGACATTAAAATAAAATAGAAAAGTTTTTGATTTTCATCAATCAGAGCCGACAACCTATAGGTGTACCCGAAAAAGCACGACTGCACGCACACATTTACAACGTTAATGTGCTTTTTTGATCGTCTCCAGGGCACTTTATTAACTGCTACTTCCACTATTTCGAATAAATATTTTCATTCGCATAAAAACATTTGAAACAAAAACAAAATTTTGAAATTTGTTTTTGTTTTAAATGTATTTATGCGAATGAAAATATTTATTCGAAATAGAGAAAGTGGCAGTAAGTGTATTGAGCTAAACGGAGAGTATGTTGAGAAATAAATAGTTTTTGGAATAAAAAAAGTTTTTTTTTCCTACTTAGCTAGCTTCCATATCAATCCGCCTTCATAAATGGCCATGTTGTTCCAATTAGTGGAGATGATAATCGGCTGCCAAGATCAGGTAATTTGACACCCTTTTTTCTTTGGAGACATTCAAAAGAGAAAGTGTACATGAGTAAGTTAAGCATAATTCAAGAGTTAAAAGACCTTATATGATAATAGACTAACTCCACGGGGTGAATTATTCACGATTCGCCAGCGCTGCACTCTGTAAGCCATATAAAAAAAGAGCTCAAGACTTCTAGCCCATTCTAAATGACGTTTCTTAAGAAGTCTACGGAAAACAAAAGTCATGTGTTGGTTGGGCGAAGTCCATTTAAGAGCATCAACCATTAACCAGCTTGCTGGTCTAACCATCACTACCGGTATATTTACATTACAGGTAGCTGTGGCAAGACAACAGCACTGCAGGGTGCGATTTTAAGTTTAAGCCACAGCGACTACGTGTTTTTTTTTTAACATTCGTCCTTGTTTTCTTTACATGTTCATTATTAATTGCTTTTGAATATTCTTGCTGGGTAATTCTTTACCTTGTTGTGTGGAAGGTGTTCTACTAATCTTTGAAGCCATGGCGAGTATTTGGCCAATAATTTCACACATAACTGTCATAGATCCTTATATCAAAACAAAATAAAATATTAAGAGAATTCTCTGAAAGGTTTCTGTGTTATTTGGAATTAATATGCTGCGTTTTGGTTGGACCGACCTCTATTTAAAAAATAAGATGTTTATGTGCAAGTCCTTTGATAATAAAATAGTCCTTTGGAAATAGATTTTACGAGTTGTATTAATTGCCTTTAGTATACAGTTAAAAGGTTATTCAAAACTTCTGAGTTCAATCGGAAGCACGTTAAACATCTAAATATTAAAGTTTTGTCGTGAGTATCCTTCTAATTCTAAGTAGAATTAACTGTGTGTTACGCGTCGCTCTTGAAAATATTAATAACTTCTTTAATTGAGAATTTTATTTAAATACTTTGTAAATAATACACAAAACTCTTGTTCTTGCGCACTTATGGCATGATCAATTTCGAAAAACGTGGTAAGCAAATCGTAGTTTTAATAAAACTTTCATAATACTATTAAAAATCAGCTTTAGACGATTCATATTTGACAAGGTACAACCACAATATATTTTGACACAGAACTGGATGTTAGTCATGAGTATAGAATGAGTTAAGGCAGTCTGTACTCTTACTGAGAGGTGGAGATTGAAACTAAACATCTGCAGCGAGTAAGTTTTTTCTTCATATGTGAAATTCGCTGTCGAATGTAGTACATATCGGTACTCTTACTCAGAGCACAAATAGGGAAGAGAAGAGAATGTTTGTTTAGATAATACCACCAAGCAAGTAATCGAAGTTAATATAGTACAAAAAAAAAGGAACATATCAAATGTGAACAAAAAAGAAAGAAGTACTCACAAATAATATTCTCTTTACATGGTACTGCAAGTATTTGGTTCCTTCTTCTAAAAAATGTATATATATTTTTATGTATACGAGTATATATGTACATATGTGTACATATTTATGTATAGTTAAACCCCGTTAGTTAAAAATGCAAATAAAAAATAGTGCAATAAGTCAAAAATTAAAAAGTCAGATTTAAGAACAATTTTACTTTATGCAAATATCAATAAATAACTCAACTTGCTCATCTATTTCAATTTCTTATGATGATCACAACAAAATATTCAATTTAAATTTTATTTGCAAAACTTCTCGTAGTACTGCAAGTACTTCGTGAAGGTTGATTGCGCTTGATACTCGATACGTTCTCTTCGTGTATGTTGAGAGTGCGAGCGTAAAACAAACCTGCACTTAATTAGTAAATACAAAGCCAAATAACAACAAATACATATTCGATAATTTTGTTGTTCTCATAAATGTGAACATATTTTTTTCGAGTAAGAGTACAGACTCTATACTAGCGAAGTACTACTTAACAACAAATTCATTCATACAGAGGTTTAAATGAAACTAAACATGCGCATGGTTACACTCAAAGCGCAAAAATTTTTAATATTTCATCAACTTTTCTTTGTATGTGAGTTTTTTAACCTTTTTTTGCTACTTGTTTAAGCATAGTGAATATAAATGAATGAAAATGCTTATGAATAATATAATTATCTTACTTTTCAGGGGAAAGAAATGTATAATAAATACAACACTTCTTTTCATAACTTACACAGAAAAAAAAAATGGCGAAAAAACTGAATTTGACTGGATGTCTAAAAACAAGGTTTATGCAAACAAACCAGACACGCATTATTCATAAAATGTATTTTATATTTATTAAGGGGTTATTAAACAAACTTTGTAAAGAAATTTGTCAAATAAACCTTTAATAAATGCAAAATATTTTTTTACCAATATGGCTTTAACTATTTTGCGGCTTTAACAATACCACTATTGTTATATATTACTTCGCGGAATATTGAAAACAAAAAAAAAATTATTCAAATGTCAGTATGAATTATTATTTGATAAATTAACTATTTAATTTTTTTAATTACATTACATGTATAAATCATTAGTATCGAAATAGATGCCAGTAATTATTCACTTGAATAAAATTTCAAAATTAAAGCAAACAAATTATTTACCTTGAGGAAAACAAAGAGGGAAAAATATAATAATAATAACAAATGTAAATGTACAAACAAATGTGCAGAGTAATAACTAAATATTTAATAAAATGATGGTTATTTATTTAAATTTATTTTCGTATAATTATTTACTACAATCCGATACACATTTTCCAACCGCAAAAATGAAAAATTTCGCCACAAATAATCGAAAAAATCAGATTGTTGCAATTTATATTCATATGTACTTACACACATATATATACATACATATGTGTTCATTTCTTTCTTATCAAAAAGGTCAGAACTGAAAATGCCAGGAGAAAAGTACAGAAATAGTTGGCAGCCATAAAAAATGGTGGAGTAGAAATGTGCTAAAACATTAAACACAAAAACCGCAACGAAATTTATGTTTGTTCTGCTTTTCAACAAAAATATGTTGTGAAGTGCAACTTGCCACAGAGCGTGGACGAAAATAAAAAAGACCGTAAAATGTCAGCAACATTTCTGAAAAGAACGAAGCGAACCTGCCTGTGTTGTCCAGCAACCCACCAACTTTTTACTTGTTTTTGTGTTTTGTTTAGCTTGACATGAGAGTTTAATTTGTCAGTATCACAGACAGAGAGGACTGAAGTGAAATAATATTTGCCTTTTTTTCTATTTGTTGTTGTTTTTTTTTTTTTTTTTTTTTGTACAAACCTGCAAGTCAGAGCACATGGCTCCACATAGTCATAGTGCGGTGTCCATTTGTACAAAGTGCCATCGTAAGGCACATCATTGTTAGCAGCACACTGCTGGGCTCGAAAATCCAACTTTTCAGGACATGGTTGCATATTACAAATTCGATACCGCACACTGTCACCCTTGCAACCGTTGGCATTCTGACAGCGACGTATTTGTTGCATCACTCCACCATCACAGGTGCGCGAACACGTCGACCATTCCGACCAGGTGGTCCAACCACCGGTGCTACTGGAATGACTGTTGCTAGAAATGCTGCTACTACTGCTGCTACTGCTGCTAATGGAGGAGGAGGGAACGCTTTTGGCAGAACGTTTGTGCTGTGAGGAAACACACTAAAAGAAATATAAAAGCAAATTGGAAATTAATAAATAAAGTTATGCAAAAGTTCAGCAGTGAAACTTACTTCTAATTCGTTTTCCAAATCGGTGGCTGTGCTCCAGGTATTATCAAAGGCTTGACTGGCATTTAATTTTTTAGCCAAAGTGGCATTATCAATTAATACTATTAACTGCAAATAAACAAAACAAATACTTTTATAAATTAACAACAACAAAATATTATTTAATTTTAGAAACGACAAAAACATATTTTATGAAGCATGAATTTTTGTTAGATTGTTGAAAAAAATTGTCATGTAGTCATCACTGCCTACTTTATAAACTTGAAGTTTATTGAACACAAATTACATACCGAGGCAGCTTGAATACGGTAGTGGTATAAGCACAGCTGTCGTTCGTCTCATTTGCGTAAATTTGTCAAAAAAACGCCTCGCACAAACGGCGCATAACTTCAAGAAAGTATTCTTTGCTGACCGTACGATCTTGTGGCCAGAATTCTTAATGCACCATGCCATTACAATTAAAGAAAATAGTGAGCACAACATTCATATTTAAACAAACTTGGCGTGCTTTTTTGGGTCTTGGCTCTGCTGGACGGTTCCATTGGGATGATTGGTCTTTGGTTTTAATGTCATAGCCATACACCCATAATTCGTCACCTTTTTGAGCAAATCGAATAATATTACGATACGTTTCGGAAACGTATTATGGTAAACGATCCGTATCGGGTCGTAACTTAAACAAAATGTATTAGATTTAACACCATATGTTTCCTTACACAGAAAAAAATTTTTTTCGTGTTCAATAACGAAATTCGTTGAATCAATTAATAAATTGTTTGAATGCAGATCTGTAAAGGAATTCGTGGATTCAAACAAAATTTGAGTGATAATAATTATTGATCGAAAACAACAATTTTTTTTAAACAACAACAAAATACGATATCCAAGGTTGTTTTTTTTTTTGATATTTATGTATATCCATACAAATTAGTTTTTCAGACAAAAATTTTGTTGATTTCATTTTTTTTTTTACTATAATTTTTTCTGCGTTAAAGTTCGAATGAAAACAAAAATGGTTTAACGCTGTTATATTATTAGACTTCATTTCATTCGATATCTTGAGCCAAGATACCAAAATGAACATTTTCGATTTATTTGGTTCGATATCGTATTGTTCCAAAATTTAGCAATTTTGGAACAATCTTCGCTGCTGCACGTTTTACGCCTAAAACATCCGTAAAAATTGCTTGGCATAAGCCGAACGGTATGCCAACATTGTCAGCAACCTCTCTGATTCGACGACTATTCAAAATCATTTTCTACACTGCTCTAATGTTTTCAGCGGTTGTTGACGTGCTCGGGCGAGCAGTACGAACATCGCCATTGACATCTTTTCGGCCTTCCTTAAACCGGTTATATCACAATTGAACTTGTTGAATTGATTGAATTTATATTATGTTGTTGTTCTGCTTATAGTGGAATCGCCAAACCCCATAATCAACATTTCAAATGTCCTTGCGCATTTAATTTCATTTTTTACACAAAACATAATACAGGGACGGGAAAAAACGCTGAATACAGTTTCTTTGATAGACTTTTTCGAAAAGTAAAAAATCGAAATGCACACCAAAATACAACTAACCCTATTTATCTGTCAAAAACAAACTGACAATCCAAATCGGGATATATAATAGACATGTGTACCGACATAACAGAAAAAAATGCGAAAATCGAACATACGTAACTCACGAAATTTGAAAATACTGCTTTTTTCGATCAGACTTCGTATACTATGTATTTATTGTGTGGGGTATTTTAGATTCAGCTCAGCCGAATATACTACCTTCTTGTTTAAATATAAAACTATTTTTTCTGTGTGATATTATACACAATACACAGAAAAAAATTTTTTTCGTGTTCAATAACGAAATTCTTTGAATTAATTAATATTAATATATCGTGGATTAAAACAAAAGTTTAGAAAAAATAATTATTGATCGAAAACAATAATTTTTTGAAACAACAACAAAATACGATATTTTTTTATATTTGTTCAGAGAAAAATTTTGTACATTTTATTTTTACTATAATTTTTTCTGTGTACAGTTTTGTTTAAAATAAATTAAATGTTTAAAGCTGAGTCTGGCCCCATATTGTTCTTCCAGATTTTCGATAACAAACATTTCGTCATACAGCCTGATTTTGTGAAATTAAACCAAAATTTCCATTTTTATGACTTAATTGCAGCAGTTTATTTCTTTATCAGTAATTTCCTGTCCTCAGATTATTTATTTCTAGTTTTATCTTATTAAAAAATCAAAGCAATCGCACACTGCTGTCATCATTAGCGAAAGCAACATGCGGCTACTTCCTTTTCCTGTTTCCTTTTGTGTTCAAATGTTGAAAAGTTTAGCATACGCACATTACTTTACTTCTCTTGCTAATACCCCAATACATCCTCAACTCTATATTTTGATGTTTTCTAAAATTTAACATGTGGAAAAGTTTTTGCTGAAAAATGTTTAAATTTCTTGCACCTCAAATCGCATATATTCTCAAACATTCTGTGACGCATACACGTTTTGTAATAGCTTTTTTTTGCATGTGTTCGTAGACAAGTATATTCATCATAAATATTTCATTTGCTCTATGATTTAGTTACATTTTTTTTTCTGCTTACTTTTGTAATAGCTGTTGTTGTTGGTGGCGGATATTATCACAATGTGTTCGGCAGTTGTGCTGCGGCACATTCTTTGGAGAACTGCTGTTTGCCCCAAAGGATGCGAACAAGCGTGTCAGCATTACTTGCACTACACAATACAGACTGTCAGACTTGTTAAGGAGGCGAAAAGAAACAATGCAATAAATTTCTATAAAAAGTAATGCGTCTACACTTACAAGCACAGACTGCAAGTGACAGACATAAATAAACCAAAACTTCGAGAAGGACTTGCGATGGAGACACAACATTTTGCTTGTGTTGTACAAAACCGAATAAAAATGAGCAAAAGCAAAAACGCCAAATACGACGATGAGCATTAGAGTAAACCAGAGATGTGAAAGTCTACAATTTATACATGTCACTCCTTTATTGCAACATAGTCATAACTCAAAAAAGCTTGTTTCGAGTATTTAAAATTTTTAGCTTCCATGCAAGTCTTAGAAATTTTGTTTAGAAAATATCTCCTAAAAGAAAAACTTTAAAAGTAATTTGAATAAAGTTTTGGCACATTATAGAAGGTAGTACTGTTAACAATTCTGTATTGTTAGCTTGAAAAACTCATTTTTTGAGATATGACTATGTTGCAATAAAGGAGCGATGTGATTTGCAACTTTATTGCCGTTTTCCAATCCGGCTTACAGCACAAAAATTATAGTAAAAGTAAAATTTAAAAAAAATTCTCTGAAAAGATAACTTGTATGTCTATGCATTCGAGGGCGGATTGATATTGAAGCTACCTAGACCTAGATGGCAGCGCAAACACAATTTTTTTTTTAATTGCGGTCTGTCAAACGTCAGCTGTTAAAATTTCGCCCAAAATTCATCCATTAGTTTGTTTGTTGTTGTAGTTTGTAATAAAAAACTTTATTGTTTCTTGAAAAATGGAAAAAAGTGAATTCCGTGCAGCGATCAAACACTTTTATTTGAAAAGGAAAACGGCGAAAGAGACAAAACATTACGGTTGGTCTGTTCCGTTAGATTACATGGTAAAATATTGGATTGCTGAATTTAAACGCGACCGAACAAGAGGTGGTTACTGAAGAAAATATCAAGATATCTTTATGAATGATCGCCGAGTCAAGTTGCGTGAGATCGTTGAAATGGTAAACACTCCAGGCAGTAATGCCTGGAGTGTTTTTGACAAGATGTTGCACATGTGTCAACGAGACCATTTGAATACAATTATTTTCAAAGCTTCAAGAATTACTTTAATAAAAATTTATTATTTTTCAAATGAATTACTAAAAAATAAATTACATAAACTTTACAAAAAATTATTTAAGTTTCCTAATCTCCGCAAAACTTGTTGTAAGGCAACACTGTTATTTCAGTTGTCATTTGACTTTCAGTAAGTGCTAAAAAATCACTGCCTACCGAAATTGTTTGTCAGTTCAGTTGAAAGTTGGTTGCTAGTGCAGAGATTGTGAGTGTGTTAGTAAAAAAGTTTGAATGTATTGGGTTTTTCGAACTTGCACTTGCACGTGTAAACACTACATTAATGAATAGCTCAATGTTGTATGTTTTATTATTCAGTACAAGCAGTGTTGTACAGAATATTTTCGAAGTGTTTTGCTCTTATAAAAATATATGGGAAAATACGTGTTTTCGAGCAAAGCACCTTAGTGGAAACACACTATAAAGCAGCCAAATTTACCAACATGTAAAAGATTTATTGGTGCTCTAAAATATCAACAGAGTTCAATTAAAACAGCAAATCCCATGCTTGCCAACTCTCCAATATTCAACTCGTGACTACTTGAGAGCCTGCTTTATTTTTTAACATCACTGCAAACTCGAAATGCAGGCAGCCTGAATTCTTTTCATTTTGTTTTTATAAGAAGTATTGAAGTATTTAACCTAGATACCGAAGTTAAAAAACAAACAAAAAAGTAATAAACGCAGATGGGTGGTGTTAAGGGAGGTGTCTAGACGATGTAACAAGTCAATTGCTGCAAAAACCAAATATCTCATTTTCAATAAACGTAAAAACAACGGAAGTCTTTAACGATACGACAAAAAAATTCATATTAAGATTTATGGCATTTTTGTTAAAGGTCTTCAGCACACAAAATAGTTGCATAAAATAAACAACAAATGAAAAGTTGGTTATAAACTATAAAAAAAAAGTTGTAACCTCGAAATTCATAAAAAAAAGTTTGAATTTTTGTCAAATTTGTAAAACAACATGAAGAAATATGTTCAATGACATTTAAAGTATTACCGGATACATAAAAAAATCAAACAACGCATGTTTGAAATCAACATTAAAAATTTAATAGAATTTTTGGGGCAGAAGGCAGGCAGGCGGATAATCATTGATTTATTTTGTGTTCACTTTTTTGCTCTGCCCTTTTGTTCTACTTAGCAACTAAATTCGAATGACGATAACAGAGTTCATTTAATATTCGGTAATTATTTATTTATAAGTTGGAATTGTTTCAGCCATCAGCAACGTAAAACACTACTAACGACTACAAAAACAGGAGATGAAACATTTCTCTGCACACACTACAATTATGGATTTGTAGAACTTTTTTCTGTAATATTTTCCCAAGAACAAAAAAAAAAAAAACAAAAAATTTTTTTTTGCAGCGACTGCCAGCACGTCACTGTGTCATATGGTTTTGATGCTGGAAGTCATAAATATGATTTACCAGAGTAGTCTTAAAGATGAAGACATTCATTTACTTGAATAAAAAATAAAATTTATTTAAAAGGATCAAAACTCCTTAGTGACTGCACGCAAAGAAAATTTTATTTGATACCTGGTTACAGCAACCATAGTATAGTCGTATACACTATAACATTGTGCTCTATTGTTTACAACAGTCTATTATCAATTTAATTGTGTTTTATTCTCCATAAATATATTTTCGTTTGCATTTCAATAAAACTCTTATTATCGTCGATAAAATTTAAAATACGGTTGCGTGCGATATTATTTTTATTATTGGATGGGTTACGGCCACTTGCACTGTGACCAGTGTTGATCTATTCTGCATCTGCCTGCGATATTAGTGTTATATGAAATTATTTTAAAAACAATAAGTTTTATTACACCCAATACAAAAATATTTATTTTTATCATATCTATAATACGTTTATTTGTAGGTATCAAAAGTTTATGGAATAAATATACTATTGCCAACTTAACAATACTCTTGTTTTTGTCGTCGGCGTATAAAAAAAAGTACAGTTGTTAGTCTAGATGGAGTATTGACACTAGGCGCAGATGGACGGAGCGTCTCAATATCGCGAAATGGTTGTACAGACGGCATGAAAAAGTCAACTATTACTTGACTTTAATGCTGTCACGTCATGGCTATTCCCGGTGCTACTTGCACAAACTGAGCAAATGTAACACACCCTTTTGTTTATACGAAGAAGAAGAAGAAGTCCTGGACGACGCTGAACACAATTTCTTTAAGTGTATTCGATGGGCGGAAACTTGTAGAGAACTAGAAATGGTAGCTGGCTCAATAATGATAGTGGGCAGGGCCAACTTTTTAGCGGTACCGCGAATCTGTGAAAAAGTTCTGCGCATGAAAAACCAAGATCACGAGGCCGCAGAACAAGATCATAATCAGGATCGCTGACGATACATAGTGTAACGAATAGGACTGATTAAGCCATTGGGAATCCACCCTGAAGCAATGCTAAGGCGGTCCCGGGGTGGAAATTTTTATCTCAGAAGAGTGGGTTTTTTAGTCGGTAAGTTCACTGTTGTGATCAGCCCTATACAACGCGGAGAGTACGGACCCTCTGGTCAGTGTGTAACGCATTTTTCCTCCTAGCCGAAAAAAGTTATAAAATAAGATTTTTGCCGTTAAAAACGCTTTACGAAGTCTTCCATTGCAAATGAAATTATGCCATTAACATTTGTTTGTTATGCAGTACTTAAAAACTTTACAACTTTATTTACACTTAATATCAATGTGTATTAACACACTAGATTTGCTGACTTATGACTGTCTTTACGTTTACGATTAAACCCTGGCTCTGTTGAACATCTGACTGCTTTTTATACTTTTCTATTACCTTCTACATTTTGCAGGAGGCTTCTAGTTAATGATAATTCCAGACTCAAATGTATAAATATAATTTTTATGCACATACACACGCACACATGTGCTTACAAAACAGTAAGACGACAACAAATAATTAGAACGCAATAATAAGAAAGCAACAGCAACAATAAAATGACGCGGGCGTTGGTTTACTTGAAATTTTGCGTTCTTAAAACAATGTATGTCTGCTTGTCTATGTATGTTTTTAGTTTCTATGTTACTTGTATGGATGTGCGGGCAAATTTATAACAAGCAGATCAACAGCTCGCATATTGGGTTAGATGTGGTAACAATTCGTAGCAACATGATTATTGAAATTTCTTCCGTTTTTTTTTTCTGTTACAAGAGTAAAAATATATATAATTTTTTTTTTTAATTTAAAAAGTTAATATGTAAAGTTAATATGTATTTTTATTGGAGTCAGCTTTTCCAAAGTTTAATGAACTATTTGGCCCCATATCTTAGATATTACAACAGGATAATGCACCTATACACATCGCCAGAGTAGTAAAGGAGTTCATTGCAAGCCAAAAAGTGAATATTCTGAACTGGCCGCCCTATTCGCCAGATCTAGACATTATCGAAAATGTCTGGGATTGATTATCTCGTAAGGCCTATGAAGGAGGTAAACAATTTGATGACAAGCAGTCAATAATTCAGGCTATTAAGGATGCTTGGAATCAAATTTGAAGTTATTCAAAATAAAGGGGGGTTTACCCATTACTAATCGTTCTTGAGTAAAGTGAATAAAACAAAAATAAAGAAAAATTAATTAAAAAAAAAACTGTTTTTAATTAAAACTAATTAAGGTGGCTTTATTCAAGTGAACCAAAAAAAAAAAACAGCACTTTAAAATTTTTTCTTTTTTATAAATTGCTCAGCAAAAATTTGTTTTGTTAAGAGACCACTATTGGCATAATTTTTTTATATCTCAAGATGTCTGGCTTCGACTTCTAGTTTAAAATTCTACAATTGGTTAAAAATTGCAAAAGATACAGGAAATAAGTGAGCCGGAGTGTGTGTCGTAATAAAGAATAATATGACGCAATCAACCACATTTTTGGCCAATCATGTGATAGAAGCGCCGAGCTATGCTATTCTCACAACCATAGTAATTTTAATGACCAACCATGCTATTATTAGCAACAACTATTCTATGTTATATCCAACCATATTAGTATGGTTATATGTAATGGACACTGTATATGACTTTTAATGTGGAATTATTCAGAAAATTTTTAAGAAGTTATTTATTTCATTTAATCTAACGAATATTTAAGCCCAAACCCATTGAGATCGAAATCTCTAGCAATTGTGCAGCTCAAATTCTTATAATAAATATTAAAAACTTAAGATGAAAAACTTAATAACCTTATTAAGTTTTTAATATTTGAATCAGCAACGTTTACAAGTTGATATATTTATAAGCATTTAATGTTTAAAATTAAATTTGGTCTTCTGGGTAGAAGACTGCCGAAATACTCAAGTTGAAACAACTTCTAATTAAATATTTTATTTGATATCTGCAGGAAATTGCCTGATGTGTTGTGTGTCATATGAAAAGAACAAAATGAAACTCAACAGAACTTGAAAAAGATTTTGGCTTAAACAACAAAAATCAAAAAAGGGAAATAGGAGGAAAGAAAGGGTAAAACAATGCAGTGATGTGAAATTGTTTTTAAATCAGAATAATTGAAAACTTTTATTTTTGATTTCCTTCAAAAGGATAAAAATGGCAGAGAAGTGGGGTAGGGCACAATGATATGCGAACACATCCCCATAAAGTCAACGAATATGTGATTCCTTTTACAAATGTACGAGTAAGCTTAGGCAATGTAGCACTTTAAAAAGCAATCAGACAGACATCAACTTTTATATGCAGACAGATCATCCAAATCAGTATGACAGACAGGCTTGTAGCAAACCATTGACAAGGGATAAACCTTTTTTTTTTGTATCTTTAGAAACAGAAAAAAACAATAATTTTTTTTTTTACAAAGGTTTGACTTATTGTAGGGTTAGAGGGCAGTTCAAAAATTAATGGAAATACAGCAGAGACATCAAGTATTAAAATTATTCAGCATTTTTGTTGTATTATCATCGCTACGGTATTAGACTTAAACTTCTGAATTTAGTTCTAGCTTATATTGCAAACGACTGTGATGAACTGTCAAAGCGCATAAACTTTATGTTTTCAATAAAAATTTCGCACTGGAATAGAAGTTTGATATATTTGCAGCAACATTATTATACGCCTGCTGATCAAAAAAATATCCCTTATTTGAAATTTTTTCAAAAAGTATTTATTTATTCATCAATAACTATATTGACCCCTCAGATAGCAATCCCCCTCAGATACTATATAATACATTTATGCCAGCGTTTTTTCCAATCCATGAAACACTTCTGAAACGGCCGAAAATTGTAGTTAAGACTCTTAAAGTTGCGGTGACCGACTCCAAATTTCGGTAGTACATTTTTATAATTTGCATACGTTTGTAGTGCCATCACGACGTACTACCCAAATGTACAACTGTAGATGATTAGCATATTTATACAACTATGTAAATAAGGTAGCATAAGTAAAGAGAAATTATATAAATGAAATGCTAGCAGTCAGTCAGTCTGAGTTGGATCATAGAATGAATAAGACGTGTTTTAATTGTTAGTCCGGCCCGTCGTGTATAGAGGTAATATGGTGACCGAGACAGTGTCTTACAGTAATCAAACTAAAAAAAACTGTGTAAAAACTTAATTAAAAAATGTGGTTGAAGATGAAAAACAAAAAATCGTGCAAATACATCACAGCGATCCGATCCTTGGACGACACTGTGGACAAAAGAAACTGTACGCAAAAATAAGAACGAAATATTATTGGAAGCAAATGACCACAGACATTGCGAAATTCGTTAAAAACTGTTCAAAGTGCAACCTTAATAAAGTTAAACCTGCAAATATTGAAGAACTAGTACTTACAGCCACTCCTACTAAAGCTTTTGACATTGTAGTGCTAGTTACAATCAGGCCCCTTGCCCCAATCAGGTCTCGGGAATAGATATGCATTGACACTAATGTGTGACGTAACAAAATACCTTGTCAGTATATCTCTACCTGATAAGTCTGCGCAAACAGTTGCCCGTGCTATATATGAAGGTTTTATCTTGGTTTATGGAAAGATGAACACTATAAAAATAGATTTAGGAACAGAATTTAAAAACGAACTCCTAACTGAACTTTGCAAATTTCTCGATATTAAACTAAACTTCTCAACTGGATATCATCATGAGACAATAGTTACGGTTGAACGAAATCAGAGAGTCTTTAACGAATATCTCCGAGCATATGTGAACGAAAATTCTTCCGATTGGGACACATACCTTAAATATTTTTCATTTCATCACAACACAACCACAAACACAGCTTTTTACAATAAATATACACCATTTGAACTCGTTTTTGGCAAACGTGCAGTAATGCCATGTGAAATTACTACCAACCTAGACCCTATTTATAACCTAGTCAACTGCTATAAAGACTTCGAAAAACACAATTGATTGATAAGAGCAAAGATAAAGCAAAAAAATATTATGACAGATTATCAAAACCAATAAATTTAGAACTCAATGATACTGGTTTGTTGAAGGTATTTATAGTGGTAATACGTTATTCATTCGTGTACTTTACCATGATAAAAATGTCGAGTTTATTGAATAGTGCCTTCACAAATTAAATTCAAAGCAGTCAAGTACCTTTTTGGAAACCCCTTAACAATAATGATTTAATCAGATGAAAATGAGGGAATTTGTTTTTACCGAATGGTAGGCAAGCGTGGAGATGAGGAAAAAACTTTAATAAATCTTAATTATAATTAATTATTTATAGCGAACAAGAAAGTTAAAGAGACAACTTAGATATGTATGTACTTATTTATGATTTTAGCCAAAATGTAATTATTCTATTCGCTCTATAAATGTATACACTTTGCAAATCAAACCAAAATACCGAATATACGAGGGTACATCGATATTGAAGCTACCTTAGTAGGAAAAAAAAATTTTTTTGCTAGCCATTTATTTCTGAAAATTGTTTCCTTTTAGCTCAATACACTTAGTACTCGTAAGACAATATATGAACTTTTTTATACCATCTGAGTAATACGATTTTGGGAACGCCTCAAAATAGGCGTTAGTTCCGGTAATCACTTCTTTGTTTGCGATGAATCTTTTGCCTGCGAGCTACTTTTTCAAGTTTGGAAACAGCAAAAAGTCACAATGAGCCAAATCTGGACTACAAGATAGCTGATCAAACAATTCGAAGTGTATTTCATGTAACTTTAGTATCGTATCTAATGCCATGTGAACCGGTGCGTTGTCTTGGAGAAAGTGCTCTTTTTTCTTCTTTAAATGTGGCCGTTTTTCTCCTGATTGCATCAATCAATTGATACAATAATGCACGATAACACTTTCCTGTGACTGTCGATCCTTTGCGAAGATAATCGATAAGTAAAAATTCTGTGTGCATTCCAAAATACAGTGGCCAGCCGATTTCACTCTCTTCGCCTTCTTCGGTGCACTTCCACCAGCTGCCACCCATTGTTTCGATTGAATTTTGGTTTCAGGTATGTAGAGGTGGACCCACGTTTCATCAATAGTTATTAATCTGCGCCAAAAATTTACAGGATTACGCTTCATCCTGTCCAAATACTGCTCGCTGCCCAACTCGTTTTTGTTCGACACTGAGCAAACACGGCATTCATCTTGCCGATAGCTTTTTCATATGCAAATATTCATACAAAATATTGAACACGCACTCTTATGGTATGTTTATCATTTCAATAAGCTCACGTAACTTGAGTCGGCGATCATTCATAACGATATCGAATATTTTCTTGATAATTTTCTGCAGTAACACTGAAAAAATTTTTTCGTTTTCAATAACGAAATTCGTTGAATCAATTAATAAATTGTTTGCATGCGGACCTGTAAAGGAATTCGTGGAAAAGTTTAGTAAAAATAATTATTGACCGAAAACAACTATTTTTTTAAACAACAACAAAATACGATATTGAAGGTTATTTTTTTGATATTTATGTATATGCATACACATTACTTTTTCAGACAAAAATTTTGTTGATTTAATTTTTACTATAATTTTTTCTGTGTAACAACTACTTTTGGTCTTCCTGGCAATTCAATATTTTACCATATAATCTGACGGAGCAGACTCACAGTAATATTTATCTAGCTTTTCTATTGTCTCTTTCCCCATTTTCCCTTTCAAAAAAATAGTGTTCAATCACTGCACGAAATTCACTTTTTTCCATTTTTCAAGAAACACAAAAGTTGCTCACTTCAAACGACGAATTTGGGTGAAATTTTAACAGCTGACGTTTGACAGACCGCAATTTCAAAAAAAAAAAAAATAAAAAAATTAAAAAAAAAAAATTTGTTTGTGCTGCCATCTAGCGCTAGGTAGCTTCAATATCATTCCACGCTCGTATTTTTTGTTTTAAGGACTAAATTTGTCAATCTATTACAAGCAAATTTATATTGAATTTGTTACAACTTTTTAACATAATTTTAATTCAGGCCTCGTTGCATAAAAGCCAATAACAAGTATACAAGTGTAACAGGACGCAAAAAAATTACAATACTTCGGGAGGGGATTGTACTATAAATTGTAGGTTTTTACTGTTAAATTTGTGTAACTGACAGACTGACAACCTTTTGTCATTTATTCTTTTTCCTTTTTCCGTTGAAAAAACTGACATGCTATACACCTACATACGTACATATGTTTGCACAAACAAGCACGCACATAAAACTGCAAATACACTTATTCACAAGAATGTACAAAAAGGCCTTTTTTTCTTCACAAATCTTATATTAACAAGGAAATATTGAACACTAGTAAAATATGTATTTACATATGTACATATATGTATATTTTAAGGCCATAACTGCTTTGGTTGGCAATGCTAAACAGCCCTTGACATTCACACACACACGAGCTGCAACCCACTCATTTGTACAAAAAAAATGAACTTTTATTCATGAAGTCCTTCAAAGTTTGATTAGATTTTGTCACTACTGAAGGTTTCTTAGAAAACTCCATTAAATAAGATAATGATGAGTCTAATAAACGAGTATTGACGTTTTTAAAAACGTCTGTTTATCAAATAGATTTGAAGGTTTTACTGATTCCAATATTTAATATAGTTTTGCAAGCCGCCAAGTTTGCATAAACACTTAATCATAATACCATAAGATAACCTATTGGTATAAATTGGTAAGCCAAGAAAAAAATTATCTACTCGTATACTACGTTTACACGTAATCTACTAAGACACCTTTACACGGTAATACAAACATATATATCTGGCAAAAATCTGTGTAGAATAAAGGAAATCTTAGCGTGTAAAAACAAACTGCATTCAGTAGGAGAGAAATCCAAATGCAAAAATTGACAAGCGGTCGGAAAATCTACATTTTCTAAATCATTTCAGATAACTCTGTATTCTCATCTCATCAGAGGTGTATTTTTAAATTTGTATTGGCAGCACTGCGAAGGCGGTACGCCTTCAATAAACATTTCAAGAATATTGCATGTTGTTTTTGTAAATGTTACAGAATTGTAACCATCAGTAATTTTATTAGACCTTCATAATAATACTTTCATTAAATTTATCCTAACCGCTGAAAAGTCCCGGGGCTAACAAAGAAAACACATTTTCATAACCGATTTTTTCTTGAAAAAATTTTTTTCGCTTGAAAGCAGTTCTAATTATGAAAGGAGGTTACTTAACGACAGATAATAAAAATTTCCGATATCGGTCCATATACGCCCGAGATATAGCCTAAACCGTTTTTTTCATGAAAATGAAAAGCGAACTTTAACAACTTTTTTTGCTTAAAAACAATTCTGATAATATAAAGAGGTTACCACATAGCGAAAATTTTAATTTCCGATATCGGTCCATATATACCCTAGATATAGTCTAAACCGATTTATTTATTTATTTATTTATTTTTTTGCTTAAAAACAAATCTGATTATAAAACGAGGTTACAAAAATACATAAAATGTAAGTTTCCGATATCGGTCTATATATACCCGAGATATAGCCTATTTTTTCATAAAAATTTCTATAAAGATCGCGGCAATTATTGTTATAATTAAACAAATAATAAAAATATTATTTGGCTAAACCCAGATTTGAACTTGAGCCCTTCATATAATATTGGAAATAGTAATGCAAGCCACAGACTATGCGACTAGTTGTACAACATGACGATGTTGGTTATTAGATTGTAAAGTGTGTGGGGTCTTCGTATGAAGTTGTGTTGCGGTTGTACGAAAGATTAACAAGTTTTGATTTTTTGGGTAGTTGTATCGATTGGTTGTAAAATTTAGGAGCATGTTGTACAACTTTATTTCGATTTGCTCTTATTTTTATATACAATTATTGCATCTGCGGTGATCTTTACTCAACAGAATTTTTTAAGAAATGAAATTGTGAGTTAATGTCGCATAGTTTGTGCGCAAAACACACAACTCGGCAAGCCAACGTGTTGTAGCAACAGTCGCATAGTCTATGGCATGGGTAAGGAAATTCTATGCAAAACATACTTAATTGGTTGAAAGCCACTCAAAATCAAATTCGTTTATGCCTTCAGTCACAGTCTATTGTAAATCTTGATTTTGCAACACAGTGTAATTGACGCCTCAAATGTTTTTTCATGATGCCGCCTTTGCTTTTTTATTTTGCTTTTCCTTTTTTTACATTTTTCCGTTGCTTTGTTGTTACAAAGTTAAAGTTCTCAACTTTCCAAAGTGCTCGTATAATGTTTTAACCACACTTTAGTCGATTAAACCCATAGTAATGTCTCCTTAGTGTCTGGCATATGTTTTGTTAATGCGTTTCGTAGACAGACAAAGTACAAATTTCAAAATACAATACTAAGCTGATGAAGTCATGGATTTAAAGGAAGAAATCTTTAATGTTTTAATGCATATAGAAAACAAAAGATATTTGTTTTTTAAATTTCGAGCTAGATTTTCATAATTTTTTTTTCTGAAAGAAACAACGCGAGTTTATTTTTAATCAAATTGGTAGTAATGATTGCTCCTGCCTAAAAACAAACAAATGTTAAGTAACCTATTAAAAATCTGAACATTCAAACAAGGTTATTCAGGCAGTAATAAGGGTTTTCACGACAGCTATAGTGCAAATTTGCACAATGCCGATTGTTGTCCACACTATTTTTAGCACGCTTACATTGGTTCCACTCGTATGTTTGCTTCTTTGTATGTTTGCAGCACTCGAAACCCATGCCATATGAGTGATTATTACACATTTAGGTATATAAAACTGTATATACAGTGTTGCTGCTTTAGTGAGAAAATCGGGGCTGCTGTATTGATTCTGGGGAAGTATGGAGATTTTGGGAATTTACGAAGCCGATTTTGGAAGTTCCCGAAAAATTTCGCAACCACTTCGCTAAACGGTTTGGAACCGATATTTCATATTCGGTACACATTTTTGCCGTGGAACATGCATGATTTAGCGTGAAAATTTAAATTATCTTATTGTTTCTGAGGAAGTGCAGGGATTTTGGTGTTTTTGGAAATTGCCAAGAAACTCGGAACAGCTTCGCTTACCGAATCCTAACCGGTTTTTCATATTCGGTGCATGTTTTGGCCGTGGGACGTGTATTTGAACTATTAACGGCCATTCGATTTAGTGTGAAAATTAAAGTTGCCACATTTTTTCCGGGGACGATCCCTAGTGATGCATGAAGCCAATTTTGGGAATTCAAAAAATATTGGAACGCGTTATATGAATAACTATCTGGTAATATGGATAATTTAAGAAGAATCTTTAGCTGTAGAAAATTTAAGTTACCATATTGCTTCAGGTGAAGTGGGAGATTTTGTTGATATCTAAAGCCGATTTTGAGAATTAAAATAAAAAAAAAATTCTTAACGCTTTATACGGATAATTATTTGGTTATATGGATAATTCATTTGATATCGAATAATGTTTTTAAGTTATTTTAAACTATATTTATATAGACAGAAATGGAAAAATAATGAAGGAATATAAATCACAGATTTTTCATTCTTTCACTTTCTGATGAAAAAAGTCGTAAAATTTAATATGAGCCCGTTTGAATTGCGTTTGATTCTTGTCTAAATTAGAAACTCAGCTTCTGTCAGGTTTACAAATTAATTATCTGTTCTAGAAATGTTGACTTGTATCTTCTATTTCTTTTATATTAATACGATGAAAAATTCCTGCCGCTCTCTATGGAGTAAATCAAAAACTGTATCCCTGCACACAAGCATAGCTTTCAATTAGTATTGAAACTTAAGGACATTTAGCAATTTTGCAAATTCTATGTTCATTTTTCTATACTGAAAAATGTTAGTGAAAAGTAAAACTGAATTTTATTCATGACTTTAACAATATCACATACGATTTCAATTAAAACATCAAAACTGCCTGAGCAAAATGAACAAATAAAATGAATTTTTGTTTTCAAACTGGCAATCATGTCACATTTGGACCGGTGAGAAACAGTGCGGAAGTAATAAAACACAAAAGGGTTCACACTTACAAATGCAGCTGCATTAACAGGCATACTGCAGGTTCTGTTCGTGCTCTTGTGGGCTGGTAGTCGCATAAACTTGTACACCGAAAGAAAAAGTTCATACTGAATTTAAGCATTTTTCCCTTGCTTTATGATACAAATACATACAATACATATTGCAGAGAGATAGAAATAAAACCTTCTTTGAGAAATAAATGTAGTTTAAATAAAAAACTAACAAACACGCTTCGATATCAAACTAAAAAATTATCCATATAACCAGATAATTATTTGTATAACACCTGAATGCTCCGGAGAAACAATATGGTTACCAAATATGAAAAATTGGTTCCAAACCGGTAGTGAAGTGCCTTGGAATTTTTTTTGGGAATTCCCAAAATCGGCTCTGTGAATCCCCAAAATCTCCCCACTTCCCCGGAAGCAACACGGTAAATTCAACTTTCGCAGAAAAGCGGCAATTTCATTGATTGTTGGGAAATTGCATACAGGAGAGAGAACAATAGAATTGTCCATATGGCTACAAACATATGGCAAGAATTGCTACCAGTGTGCATCACGTTCTATTTCGCTGACTGACCGCAATAGAACGTGACAACCCGGCAAGTGGGCAAACGGCTGGACGAACCGATAATATAATTCGTTTAGATGTGCACTAGTACTAGTAGGAGAAAAACCCATCAATTGCGGCAGTGATATATATTGTGTCAAACAAATGCGTGGGCTTTTTTAGAAGTTTGTCAAAGATTATTTTATTTGATCAAGAAATGTCTTTACTGATGATTCACCCCCGGGGAACAGGTTTTGCCTTGGCGTATTCCAAACCAGGACACTCAGTTTTTCGGGTAAAAAGGGAAGGTCCATCGGAATTGGCGCGCTGTTTTGTTATTGCCGTATACACTGTTCTACTGTGCGCTGTTGATGCTGTGTTCTTGCTGTTTGCTGCTCTGTTCTTGTGTTGCTGTATGTTGTGCTGCAGTTTTCTGAACATTGTTGTTTCGGAGGGTCACCAGACCCCGAGCCGTTTGGGTCTCTACTGGCAGCAATCCTTGGGTTACGAAGTCTGACCGGAGACTTAAATCCGGTATCACTGGAACCGGGAGCCCCAGGAACTTGATCCTGCCCGGTTAGTGTATGACCCTATGCCGAGTATCGTAGTGGTTGTGGCTTAGACCTAAATCTAGGGGAAAGTTCTATTGAGCTTGCTGGGGCGTTGCAGCACCAGGTAACCTGGTGCTGCGATTCAAAGATTGGTACTAGTTTTAGAAAGGCCCATTTCCTAACTAAGGGGGAGATCATGTCCAAACAACATGAGAGCGAATTGGTACCATGTATGGGAGTGCTAGTAGACGCATTGTAATAAGATCACCGTGGGGTGAGGCCACACTGGCCGGTACCCACGAAAATCATTTTCACACCTGTTCTTTCCGAATAATATGTTAGTATAATTATATCTTTTGTTCAGCTTTTAAAATTGGTTCGAGTTCAGTTTATCTCAAAGTAATCCCATTTTTGGTTCCTTTCAGATACGGATTCAGCATTGAGTAAGTCCAAATGTAAGCATTTAGTACTTGCATAATCAATACGGTGTCTTGAATCAAGTGCAGCGTATTCCATTAAGCAAACCCGTGGTACTTTTAACACCGCTTGGGACTGATTTAAGTTTAATATTTCTTTTCAGTGTATGAGTATATACACAAGTATGTATGTGTGAATATGTACACATCGATGGCTCTGTGTAGAAAAGGCGTATTTCCATTATTTGACATTATAATGGAAGCTTGATTATAAGCCCGGCACTAGTAATTTTTAGCACTCGTTTTTCAAAAATGATAAATACCAGAACAAATGGAGTTATCCTCTTTCTGTTCTCAGCCAACGTATATACTCAAAGTAGAATTTTTGTGAATACAAACAATTATTTAGTAAACATGAAGAAACGATAATTGACTTTTGTAGGCTTATTTTTGAATATTTTTCCAATATTGCAAATCGTTACAAAATTTTGTTGCCGGTTGCTAAAGCAACACTGAACACCACAGCCCGTTGATGCAGCGCTCCTTTAGAAAATAAATACACACACATTGACTAATTAGCAATTACATTTAGCTAGAAACTGTTTTTTTTTGGCATTATTGGCCAACATAAGATTCGCAGCACATTTTATCTTGAATAACTTTTCCAATCCTGGGAAGCGTGAACAAATGGAAGTAACAGTGTTTGATTTAAAAAATTTTTTTAGTTTTCTTTAATTTTTTTTGCCACATTGGTATAAAATTTTTCATTATTTTAGTGTGAATATCTTAATCAGAAATTTTTAATGTAAAACAAAACATATGAATTTGAAAGTGAATTTAAAACTTTTATTATCGGTTAAAAGAACAATTTGCGGAATTAACTGTGTGAGAAAAATATTATAGATATGTGACTACGTCTTAGACAATTTATTCCGAAGGTCCAATTCTCCGCGACTGGCTTGAGCATAACGACTGGTAGCTCGTGATATCGCACGATGTAGATGGCTAATTTACTGTAGCAACACGTAAAATTAAGTGCTCTTCAAAATAATTTCTAAATACACTGAACCAAATTTCACCGGTATTATTAACTTAAAGATTTAGTAAACCTTTCAAAAAAAAAAAAAAAAAAAAAAAAAAAAAAAATTATTTTTTTCTAATTTATTCAGATTATTTTTCAATCCGGAGCAAAATTTATTCAAATAAACAAATATTCTTCGATTCAACTCTATTGGGTTTTGTTAAAAATATCAATTTGTACATTTCAAAAAGGACTTGTTAAAAATTTTGTTGAATTTTAGGATCTCTTTTATTTATTATGTACGAGTACATAAATGACATTGAAACAATAATAAATAAATCCGAAACAATTTTATACGCAGATTATACACTTGTATTAACAGAAGCCAAAACAGAAGAAATGTGTTACAAAAATGTATAAGACTTGAAAAAAATTAATCAATGGTTAAACATTAATAAGCTAAAATGAAATGAATCTAAAACTAAATTAATGGAACTAAACATGGATTCTAGCAGAACAGCTGAAATAAATAATATCGGGTGGTTAAATTTCAAGGGCCGATGTTGAATGTGAACCACACCTAAACGCCAAGTTTTTTTTCCGAATTTTATTTGACATTTCTCTATTTCAGACTTACTCAATTTGAACCATGGAGAGATACACAATCCAACAACGTGTTAAAGTTATCCAGGCTTATTATGAAAATGATGATCAATTTTCGAAGAAAATCATCTTCAGTGATGAGGCACATTTTCACCTCAGTGGATTCGTTAATACACAGAATTGCCGCATTTGGGCGAATGAGAATCCAAGAGTGACTGTCGAAAAACCAATGCACCCACAAAGAGTGACTGTTTGGTGCAGTTTATGTGCTGGCGGCATCATCGACCCGTATTTTTTCCAAAATGAGGCCGGTCAGGCAGTTACTGTAAATGGTGTTCGCTATCGTGAGATGATAACGAACTTTTTATGGCCCAAATTGGAAGATATGGATGTAGACGATATGTGGTTTCAGCAGGACGGTGCTACTTGCCGCACAGCTAACGAAACAATTGCTCTTTTGCGCAACAAATTAATGGCCGTGTTATCTCACGTAATGGCGGTGTCAATTGGCCGCCAAGGTCATGTGATTTGACACCGTTGGACTTTTTTCTTTGGGGTTGTTTGAAAGAAAAGGTGTACGTCGATAAGCCAGCAACAAATCAACAGCTAAAGAATGAGATAACTCGGCACATTAACGGCATAGAACCTCCATTATGCCTCAGAGTCATCGAAAATTTGGACCATCGGATGGAGGTGTGCCGCCGTGGTCGCGGCGCTCATTTGGCCAATATTTTGTTCCATACATAATTGAATAATACCAATAATAAAATAATAAAATAAAATTACAATAATTTCCTAAATAGTTTGTGTTTTATTCAAAATCAACATCGGCCCTTGAAATTTAACCCCCCTTTATAACAATAGAAAAAGAAATGTAAAATATCTCGGTTTCGTTATAGACAAAAACTTAAAATTTTATGATCATATGGAGTACATTTTTGTGTGATTCAAGCGTGACCGTTCAAATTAAGTCTATTGAAAATCAAACCTTACGATAAATCATCCGATATTTTATATTTTATATATTGAGGCTAGCTAACTACAGTGCATCAAAGCTTAACATTTGAGTATCATTTCAGACAGCCTGTAGGGGTACGCAGTACTTACTACGTAAGCTCGTGCTACTCATATTTTGCTTTTCATTCTGAAAGTGAAGAAAATTGTTAGAACTTTATAGAAAACTTTATAAAAAAACGGCAATTATTGTGCGTGTTGCGTTTAAGTCGGAAATACTTCAATTAACTGTTAGCTGCTCATTTGTTGTATTTATTTGCTTGTAATTTCATATTTATTGCAGCAAAGCAATAACTTATCCTGCACGTAAAACTCAAAATTTATAAGAAACTTCAATGGCAGAGCACGTCTTTATCCATACGAGCTTATGCACAACATACATACACACCCAGCTAAAATATCCACATGTAAACAATCTCTTGTTACTGCGTGTGAATACGGTCTTTTAGTGTTGTACGGAAATCGCTAACGGAAAGCGATTAATGCGTAATAAATGGAGCAAAGAATTTATTTAGTTTCTCAATTAAAGCTGTTTATTTCTGTGTTCAAACTAAACGTATTTCATTTTGCTTTACATGAAATACATACGTATCAGGTGATTCATTGTGAGTTTTGATTTTCAATAGGTTTCTTTACATTGCTGTACTTGGCCCGATGCGCAACTGAAGAGTATCAAGTTGCTCATCAGTTATATTCATAAAGAACAATGAAATGGTGTGGTTTATTGGCGAGTGAAATAATTGGTCCGTATTTCTTCAAAAATAAGGCAAATCAGAATGTTAACATCGTTATTGCAACCTGTTAACGGGCTATGTGCTTTCTGAAATTCAAGCTCATGGGTAATAAGTTCTAGTTTCAATAAGACAGAGCTATGAACTATGCACCGCATAAAATAATGACACGGGTGCACAAAGCGTACTCAGGTAGCCAAAAGTAGTAATTCTAACATACGGCATCGTTCGCGGAAATCTAATTTTGGAAGAAGATTTTGCAGCAAAAATATATCCAGAGCATTACAACAAACAATTTTTGCGAAAATAAATTCCTTTAGAAACAATTTTAACAAATTTTATGATATTATTTATATTTTAGGTCCAGTCGTCCTTGAAAAAAATGGTATTTTAAGATTACAAATGTTCCATTTTTACGTTTATAAAACTGATATTTTTATGTTAACTGAATAGTCTTTAAAGACTTGTACAAAATATATACGGCCTTATATATAAACAATTTTTCATGTTTATTAAGCTTTTATTACACAAATTTTGTATGAAAATTAGTGCAATAAAAGCTTAATAAACTTGAAAAAATTTGTATAAATAAGGCAGATAATTTTCAAGTAATGTGCTTTTGTATTTTAATAAATAAAACCATGCAAAAAAAATTTTATTTTCTCTTCCATATAGAACTTTTGGGCACCCCTGGTTTATACTGATCATAGTATTCCACAAGCTATAAATGTTTACGGAACTACAAGGAAATGCTTTATTTTTAAGAAATTTAATATATTTATTTGTAAAAACTACATATTTTAAATTATTATTCAATATTCTTTTAAGCAAAAATAGTTTATGTATATTAATGATAAATAGTTGAACTTATTGATTATTTCTAATATTGTATAGTAGTATTTGTCTGGCTCAAGTTCAAACCTGGCATTCGCCAACAACTACTTTTATTTTTAATTATAGTAGTAACAATAATTGCCGCGATCGATAACCTTTGATCAAAGTTGACAGGAAAAAATAATTGAATACATATGTGATCAATATGAGTGTTGGTTAAGGTTTTTGGCGAAAGACAGGTTTGAACTTGAGACAGACAAATACCATCATAGAATATTGAAAGCCAGTTCGCCGATGTCGAAAGGATAAGTTCATTCGCATTCAGGGCGAAAGAAAATTGATTTGGGTTTTTTCTAACTTTATTGTATGCGAACGATGTGTGAAAATTTAATTAAAATTCGTAAGTACATGCGAACGAATAATATTGACATAGACAAACCCAAATTGATTCGAATGTGAGTGACTAACTTTCTGTCGCTTACATTTTCATTCGATATCGGCAAACAGGCTGTAAAAATTAGTTTATTTTGTTTCATACATCATTGTATATCTAAATGTTTAGACCAGGTATGCCCAGGCCTATGCGCTGGATGCTCAACTGTTTAGTAAAAGCGCTTAGCTATAGGGCTGTGCTCTTTAACACACAAATACTGCGCTCAGCACTAGGAATGGAAAATACACAAACAACTTTTTCTTATATATTTTTTGTTGTTCATCACTGCACACACACAACAGCTAAGCAACAACACTTTCGTGTTGTTGGTAAACATTGACGACAGCGATAATTAGTGTGAATATTGTTTTTGTAAATTGTTTTTCTTTTTACAACAAAAAATATTAAATAAAAGTAATTTTTTCTTAAATGTATTGGTGTTTACTCTTCCACATAGAACTTGTGGGCACTACTGGTTTAGACAAAAAACGATTGGAGCACTTACCATTAAAACTATCGTCCAGGTTGTGAAATTTGTTGATTTTGAAATCTGTAGACGTCTAGAAATTGTGCGCAACGATAGGGGAGGCGACGATCTGCTTTTCCTTTTCTTAGTAACCATGATTGAATTTCGCATTTGCCACGGAACATGTCTTAATCTAAAAAGAAAATGAAATTGGAAACAAAAAAAAAAGTTATTACGTATCCAGTGATAAAAAAAATACTTCTTGTATTTAAAAGGATCATTATATCCCTTGAATATAAAATTATATTAATATGCAAATTATATTCATATGAAAATATGGAATAAGCTTTGTGCTGTTCCTTTTATGAATCATACAAGAGTTAAACTGCTGATTCCTTGAGGAGTTGTAAGACAATAACGCTCCTTTATTCCTTTAATTATCTTTTCGAGTTAACTTTTATATTGTGCCAAAAATTTATTCAAATTACTTTTAAACAGGTTCGTTGAGGAGACATTTTCTAAAAAAAATTTCAAAGACTTGTATGGAAACTAAAAATTTAAACGGCGTTTTTCGCGAAACGAGCTTTTTTTAGTTATGACTATGTTTCCATAAAGGAGCGATATCTGCACGATTCTCAGAATAGTCTTCTGCTCAGTTGTGTAAGAGTGTATCATAGAAGAATCAGCATTTTTAACAGTTACACCCGTGCGAGGGATCGTCTGTGATTAAAAAATTAACTCATCGCACAACAAAAACACTCTTCATGAGATTCTACGATTAAAAATGCTAGCTGGGTAATTTTCTTAAATTTTTTTTAATGTTGTTCAGAGCTGAGTAAGAAAAAAAAACTCATTCTTAAAATGTCAAATATGTTTTTTTGATTGAATAAATAAAATGTCTTAAGCGAATTCCTTAGTTTTCTTTGGCATCTGGACCTTTCTAGTCTTATGAAAGAATGAATTATTTAATTTCATAAAGTGATTTGTTTGTACTTTTGTATTCCCACACCGGCCTGCCTTCTGCCCCACACGTGAAGTGAAGGAGGAGATAAACAAACAGCCCCCAAACAAAGAAGAGATACAAACAAAAATCTGTCACAATAGAATTAAATTTCATTTGTTCATACAAAACAGGCAAACTGAACTTTTCTCCGCTGAGAATAAACACATAAGTCTGAAATATTCAACTTTTATTGTATTTTATCTGTATTTATCTTCTTCTTCTTCTTATTTAATTCTTTATAATGCCCAAATGTATTGTTGTTGTTGTTTAATAATTAGGCAATAATAAATAAAGCACTTAAGAGAGAAGAAAAGTTTTTGGTTTAAATACCTTTTATGTTTTATTAATAAAAGCTTGCAAGGAGCGCAGATAGAATACAGGTTGCTCTTAATGTAAACTTTTAAGCTATTATTTTATCGAAATGATTGTGAAACACCATTTTGGAGTTTTCTGTAATAATTTCGTTTCGCAGAAAAAATAAATATCATATTGAATAATTGTTTTTTATTTTTTGATACACAGCCATATCACAGAACTTAATTCCGTTCGGAAACGGAATTGAATTCGTTTTTTACTTCTTCAAAAAACGAAAAACCAAAAAACTTTTCGGAATGAAATTATTTCTAATTGCAAGAACAAAACTAGTATTATCTTATAGAATTGATTTCATTCCAAAAAAGCTTTTAATTTTCGTTTTTTGCAGAATTAAAAAACCGATTCAATACCTTTTCCGAATAGAAATGAATTCTGTGACATGGCCGATAATTTCGCTTCATTTTAATAGAAATTTATAATAAACGCAGATTTGTAAATACCAAAAAAATTGCATTAAATGCATATTTGTATAATAAAATAATTAATTCTGATGAGCTCTACAGTATATATTAGTTTGATTTTTATGGCATTAATATTTGCAAAGAAAACATTTAACAACAGACAATTTTCTTTAATATAATTTATAAAAAAAATTAATCATTAAAAATATAAATTTTAAACAGCATCATTTCCCTGGATAATTAAATGTTTATTTATATGTAAAGTATTTATTGATGAGATTGTGCTTAAATATTTGTTGGCTTAAAACATGATGTTCAAAGCCAAATTGTTTGCAATTAAATCGACCAGAATATTAAAAGGATTTTGTTTATTGAATATATCTATCAATTTTATATTTAATCGTTTTTTTAATAAACACAGAAATAAAGAGCTGATTTTGAGCTCCAATGGGCGCAAGATAAACGGCTTAATTTTGAGATCAGCTGTTAAATATGAAAAGGTAAAATTCTCAGCAATCATGTAAAACAATATTTCAGTTGACTAATCTAAATGTAACTTAAATCCTGTTTTTAATTTCCAATACATGGGCATATGCATATGAGTTATAAAACAATAAGTTGGCATCACTGTTTCAACTGGTAGGATAAGCAGATGAATCAAATACCTAGGCCTGAGGATAGATTCCAGACTGACGCTCAGAACCCAGCTGGAACATGCTGCAACAAAAGCTGCTCAGGTGACAGCTTCGCTCAGCAGATTGATGGCAAACATCGGCGGAGCAAAATATAGCAAAAGGAAGCTGATAATGGCAACAACCTAGCTATACGGGTGCGAAATCTAGGCAAATTCCTTGCACCCAGAATACCGGAGGAAGATGTTAGCAACGCTACAGCGTACTGCTGCTCTCAGAGTGGCTTCAGCATATCGCACAGTATCGCTCTCTTGGTAAGAGCGTAAAAAGCTGTGGGGAAAGCGAAGACTAACTGGTGAGGCTGCAACGGCAAGATCAGCACAAGCGGACACTATGCGGAAGTGGCAAGAAAGATGGAACAACGAATCACGTGGCAGATAGACAGCGAGATTGATCATCCATATAGACAAGTGGATAAACAGAAAGCATGGTGAGATAAATTACTATAGAATACAGATGTTTTCTGGACACGGGTATTTTCGGGAGTACCTCAATAAAATGGTGAAGACAGATACATCAATCTGCATTAATGAAGACGACTGATTGGACGATGCAGAACACACATTTTTCAGATGTGAAAGGTGGAGGCATACATTAGCTGTTAAGTCCGCTTTTACATTTAGACAGACAATGGGCAGATATTTTTTTCATTTCTCTTTAGGTCTTGCCTAAATCTTTTACATTTAAGGAATGAATATGCAGACAGAAACTTTTCGTTTCTTTTTACTTTCTTTATGGTTGTTGTTTTTTCTATAGAAGCTTATCAGCAATTATCAGCAATTCATTACTTTTCTCTGACATATGTATCTGTATATACAACGTAAATTGTATGAAATAAAAGCTTGAGAAAGCTCAAGAATTGCCGAAAAAAGCTTTTGTGTGTGGACAAGAAAGCAAGTACAAAAGAAAATTCCAAAAAACTTGGGCAATTAAAATCGTTCTGTCAGATCTTACTCAAAGCACAGCTAGTGTGCTTATAAGAAGTTGATGTTAATATGAGAATAATGATATGAAGCAACAACATAAAGAATGCAAAAAGGTAAAAGGGGAAACTAAAAATGTCTTCAAGTGTCTAGTCTCAGTTTACACACATCAGGTTTTCTTGATCAATTCTGCTTCAATTTGCTTTTGAAATTGCATTTATGTTTACACACATAAGTTTTATGTCATCAAGTTTAAGTATTTTTCCCTTCAAGTTTTTATATTTTCTTGCATTTCATTTTAAACTTGACGGTACCGTCCAGTCTGCACCCTTTTCCATTCCCTTTTCCCCGTTCTCTCACAAACTCAAGATTTGACGAGTCAAACTTGATGTATGTAAACTGGCACAAACTACAGAGAGACGTGTACTATATACTCTTCCCCACCGACAATTTAATTTTCGATGGAGCACAATCAATTTTCGCCATTATGTCCACCGTCCGTCCAAATGTAAAAAACAGACTAAGTGATTTGTTTTTAGTTGGGCTTAGCATTACAAGATGTATATATTAATGAGTGAACAACGCTTCCAAATTGTGTAAACTTTTTTTGAAAAGCAAGGTTTCACACTTTTCCCACAGGGAACGATATGAAAGCTTTAAAACAATAATGATATTTTCCTTAGCAAATCTTCGTAAAATCTTAATAAGTAGTTCATCACACGCTGCTAACAACTACGTAAAGAATATCATGCTATTAATAGCATGACGTTTTTGTCTTTTGTCTCTTTGACGAAAAGAATCTCTCTGTTTTGCTGTGTCTCTTCGTTTAGATAAAATTAAAGCTTTCCTTTGTAAATAAATAATCCTTTTACAAAAGAGAAAATAAAATAAAAAAATGAGTTTGTTTGAATGAAAGCAAGAAACAAAACAAAACTGCAAAAAAAAACCTGTTTAAATGAGTGTAAAAAAATAAGAGCATATTCAAGGCTATTAAGAACAACAACAACAAAAGCAACAATAATAAAATTCATAATAACGACAGGGTGGCGAAATGAAAAAAAACTAATTGAAAAGTTATCTGCCAGCACACATGCAAATACACTCATTAACTAACGCATATGCACTCATGCAAACGCACCTATACACACACACGCACATACATATTCTCACATCCATCCAAAATCAAAAGCCAGACAAACTCATTTAACAGTGAAAACTTTGAATTAAACGCCGGCAGCCATTTAAAAATACTGTTAAGATATTAAAATAAAAATGTAAACATGTGTTTAAACAAACACACATACACGCACACACACACATGCATACATTTAAATACTCGTCAAGGAAAAAGTAAATAAATAAAAAATAATCATTTTTTACAACTGCATGGCCACAGTACAAACAATAACGCAATTGCTACATTAAATCACAAATTTTTTATGGAAAATCGACTAAAATAAAACAAGCGCACAATAATACAATTTAATACGCAAAAAATATGGAAACTAACAATTGAGTTTTAATCACTATATTGATTGGCTTCTAATATTGATGTCAATAAAAAAATTTATAAACATCTTGTTTATGTTTCCCAGCTATCTATATGTCGACATTTCATAGAAGCTTCCCTAAAAATCAGTACACTCAGGACGCAAGATTATAGTGGAATCACGGCGAGACCTCTTTCCACAACAAGTTTTTTTCAAGAAATGCTGATGTTGATTGGCTTTCACGGTCGTCTGATTTGACTGCTCCGGACTTCTTTTTGTAGGGATATCAAAAAAGCTAGGTTTAGGCAAACAAACCAGAAACGCTGGAGCAACTCAAACAAAATATAGGTGCTGAAATTAATGAAGTACCGTGTGAAATGTGTGCGAGTGTGCTCAAAAGGCCTCGCATTTGTGAGGCTAACAGAGGCAAGTAGAACCTTCCGGGGGTTTTGCTGCTAATTAACCCTTGTTGATGGTTTCGGAAGTCCAACACAACATAAGTCATGTGGCTTCCTAGAGTTTTATTTGCTACAACAAACGAAGAACTACTATTCTATGCCCCAAAAAGTAGATTGCCTTGGTTTGGTGTACACCAAAACAAAACTTGCTCCTCGAAGAGAGTTGACTGCTACAGTTATGAAATTAATTTACATTAGCACTTGCCATGACGGCCTAATCTGAGGATGGAGCAACTCCATGGGGTGAATTATTTACCATTCTGCAGCAGCCCCATGTGGCTGGCTAGTGTTACACAGTTGGCAACTTTTTACTATAAGTTTGTAGCCCTATAGACAAACTGCTTGCTTAAGAGTTCGGGCCTAACTTCTAACTCCTTCTGTATGCAAGCTACCAACAGTCAATGGAAGACCAGGCTTAATGAGTTGGTAGGCCAAAGCCCATTAAGAGCATCAGCCCTTAATCAGCTCACTTGCCTAACCATCACTTCTTGTTCCTTAGACCTCAACCATGATAAGTACCTTCTAACTCCTCCTGTATGCCCTCTAACTCCTCCTGTATGCCTTCTAACTCCTCCTGTGTGCAAGCAATGCAAGACAAGGCTTAATGAGTTGGTAGGCCAAAACCCATTAAAAGCATCAGCCCTTAATCAATTCACCTGCCTAACCATCACTACTGGTTGCTTAACATACAGGTATGTGTGGCTAGACCACAGCACCTCGGCGAGTTGTTAGGCCCCGAAAAACAGCCAGTTATCAGGGATACTAACTACTACTTCCTGGGATTTTAGGTTTAAGCCCCAGCCAGAACATTTCATCCAAAGTAGGCACCTCAACCATGACCAGCATCCAGAGATCTGCAAGGCAGAATCTCCCGACAGCTTTGCTGATCCCCATTCTGAAAATTTAAACCCTTGGTAAGGGTTTCGGAACTCCAATACAACAAAAGTTATGCAGCTTCTTACGGTTTTGTTTGCTACAACAAACGAAGGACTCTTTCTCCTGTATGCCCCAGAAAAACGCGCACACTGGTTTGGTCTACAACAAGACTAAACTAGTTCCGCTGGGGAGAACCGAAGTGCACAGTTTTAGGTTTAAAATACAGCCAGAACATTTCTGCCTAGGTAGTCACCTCAACCATGATCAGCATTGAGATGGTTTCCAAGCAGAACCTTGCGGTGATTTCGATGATCGGCGTTCTGGCAATTTTAACCCTTGGTACAGGTTTCGGTAGTCCAACACAACATAAGGTCCAACTCTACGCCCCAAAAAGCAGAATGCCCTGGTTTTGTGTGCAACAAGGCAAAAAATTTTCCCCGAGGGAAGTTGAATGCTACAGAAAAAATTTCAATCTTGTCCTCTATAACGTAATTTTGTTACAACTGTTTCCTTGAAGCATGTAAAACTCAAGCAGTTGCTTAGCCATTCTTACTTCAAATTGTGCGACTACCCTATAGTGGTGTCAAAAAGTGTTGGACCTTAAAAACTCTTTAAAATTCATTTTAACTATTAAAATTCATTTTAACTATTAAAATTCATTTTAGCTATTGTCTGTCGATCTACGTATTTTTACAGTATAAAGCTCTAAACACTTAGACGACAGTAGACGTCACAGCTTCACGCTTATAAATAAAGTTAACTTCAAATGTTGCCGTCAAACCAGCGACATAATTATTTTAAAGACAGCAGCAGGACCATGTGCATTTACAGACTGAAAACGTAATAATATTATGTAAAACTGCAAAAACACATCAGTTTATAACTACATATGTACGATATTAAGGAAGTAGTTGCGAGTCCAAGTCCAACTTCAGTCAAAAAGAGAGATTATTTTTAATTATGACAATAATTGCTGTGAAACCATAACACTAAAGAAGAACAGAAAAAATAATTGACATATGTTTATTTTAATAGTGTGATGTTTTTTTCCTATTAAATATTACAAAAAAATTTAGTTCTTATTGCGGCCAATTTATTTTTAAAGTGGTAGAACTGCATTTACTTTTTCTGCTTACGAAAATAGAAACTAGTCGAAGTTCTTAGCAGCAGCAAATGCTGTTGGGATGTCGTTAAAATAATCGTTTTCATTTAAACATATGTAATTTATTTTTGGCAGATTGCTGCTTGCTGTCTGTTGTCTGCTGTCGTCTATGTGTTTAAAACAAAGCTTAAAACATCTTTTAAAAAAAGCTTAAAACATCTTTTATTTTTTGCCTATAGCACACAGTGTGGTGCTTGAAATATTATCGCAAATTTTAAAAGCTACAATAATTAACATAAGCAATAATTGTCTTCCCCATAGCAGGGTTTCTCCTTCCTCCTCACACTTCCGATCAGAATGATCATAAAAATTAATTTATGTTTTGTAACCGACTGCCGTTTTCAAGGGAAGCGTCGTAACTGACAATGTAGTTGTAGCGAATGCAATTAATATCTATTAGGAAACATTTCCCTAATGCCGTTTTTTTATGTTGATTGTGCTTTTCTTTTACCCCCGTTATTTTGAAAATTTCATTTAAATTAAAACAACAAATCTGTTGCAAGTGCATTTTATGTGTTTTGTTGTTGCTCGTTTAACTGGAAATGTGTGAATTTTTTAAGTGACATTTTTGCACGACTGCATTTACGTTTAATTATTATTTGCTTCTTGTTTATTTTAACCGCTTTAATTATTTTTGTTTTGCTGTTCGTTTTTATTGCCATCGATTGTTATTTTTATTGCATTCCCAGCTTTTAAAGTTCAAAGCTACAAATTTTTATTTAAACCAGCAACCAGCAGTTTCAGCACTTAAAAGAGCAGGAGTGCAAATGTTGGATTCAGCATCTAAAGCTATTTTTGGATTTGCCGTTGAACAAACGGAAGGTAGTCCTGCCTGCCAGGTAAGCAAAAGTTTAAATTAAGATTGATGGTTTGGTTTATTAAAATGGATGTGCCAGTTACTTTGCAATATAAAGTTAAAAAGTTCGAAAAGGGTTGTTAGCCAATATACTGAAGTCAAAACAAATTGGCTAAATCTTTCGTAAATAAATTATTTATACTTATTTCTTTTATGAAATTTATAATTCCAGAAGTGTCATCAATGTTCTGAAATGTTAACATGCATCAGGATAAATTTGCTTTTAAAGCATCTTTATCTGAAAGTTTTTTTTTTTTTGCTTTTCTAAGGGCAAGTAGGCAGTTGTTTTTTTTTTCTTTCTCAGCTGGAAAGACATTGAATATTCGAACGAGCTATTTACTTTTTAATTAGCAAAATGTGTTTCGATCACACCCATATTGAATGGTAGCCCACAGCTGTGAAATGGAGCAAAACTAGATTGATTTGGAATTTCGTCACCCATACAACAGCGCACGCCGCATTAAGCCTAAAGGCTAATATTGAGTTCATTAGTTCGTGCGAAATTCTTTCAAATTACATACAAAAGTGTTTCGTTTGAAATATTTGCGAAATAAGTTTAGAAATGTAGTACTGAGTTTTTAAAGCGAAAAACACACAAAATGTATCTGCAACATGTTTTAGTTTAAAATTGTTTATGGGACTACTTGTTTTTTCAGCTGCGAAATAACACAAGCAAAGCTTTTTTCGCACGAAATACATACATGTATACTTAAAATTAAAAAAGAAACATGAATAAGAGAAAAAAGAGACATCTCAACATTTTCGTACGAAATAAATAATGTTGCTGAAATTTTTTCGCACACTCAATCTCAATACTAGGTTTAATATTGAGATTGAATGTGCGAAAAATTTTCACCAATATTACTTATTTCGTACGAAAAAATTCTCGTGCATTCAATGTTGCCTAGTTATTCTCTTATTCATTTTTCCTTTTTAATTTTAAGTATGACTGTATATATTTCTATTGGAAATACTTATATGGTATGTTTAGTTTCAATGTAAATTGCTTGTATGGTTATTTTTATACATGTGCCTCGTTTCTCTAATATTAGTGAGAAGTTTGTCGCATCGAAAACTATGAAACATAAAATTCCACCGTTTCTCGACTATCGAGAAAAACAGCGTCTGTGTATATTAACTCGAAAAGCGGCAAGACTAGTTACGTCATTATTGGAATATTTCCATTAAGTAGCTGTCAAAATGCAATAAGTAAACAACTAAGAAGAAGCATATAGGAAAAAATTATCAAACGGAAAGAAAATTTAAGAAACAGATGTTTAGCAGTGAATAAGTAAAACAATGGAATTCGGTAGTGTTATAAATAAAATTGTGTCAATATAATAATAATATATACCAATTAAGTTTTTTATTCGCTATTTAAGCTTCTAACATTTATACCAGTAAAAAATTATAAATAGCTTGTTTTCTATGTTTCCCAGCTATCTATATGTCGACATTTCATAGGAACTACCCTAATCATCAGTAGACTTTGGAAATTTTTGAAAGATATTCTCAAACATTCAACTTTATATCCCAACAATCCAAATAAATTGCTGAGAATTTAAAAAGAAAAATGCTCTAATAATATCCGTCAAAACACAAAACACAAGCTTTTCTATTTATACAAAAATTTTCAAAGTCTACTGATGATTAGGGTTGTTCCTATGAAATGTCGACATATAAATAGCTGGGAAACATAGAAAACAAGCTATTTATAATTTTTTAGTGGTAATAATATATACTAATAATATATGTACATATGTGCACATTCAAATCATAAATAAATTTCATAAAAACTTTCAATAATGTATAGTTTTGTGGTGATAGTTGCGGACCAATATGACCGGCGACACATGTTGCGCATTTACAGACAGAGATTAAGGGATGCAACCGACCCTTTTTCAATTCCTGTACCGATGAGGGAAGCTTCTCGCATTCGAGACAGGCTAAAATTAAGATTTTGCCATTAAATTTTTAATTTATCATAATTATAAATATTAAGAAATAAAGAAAAAAACCAAAAAAAATTTAATTCATAATTTTTATTTATTCACTATAAAAATAAAAAATATTCTGCTCCTTGGAAATTCTATAAATTTTCTAAAATAAAAAAAGAAGAAATGAAAAATTAACTACATTCACTATCTACCGTATTCATAAGAAATAATTTACATATAATAAAGGTTTAATTGACAAATTTTGTCAAGTAAACTTTTACTAATTGCATAAATATTTACAAACTTTATCTTTTCTACATTTGGCATCCGTTTTGTCAATTATATATTTTTTAAATTTATAACTTCCGCAACTCTTTTATTTGCGAAAAGTTCTGACAGCTCTAGCGAGAAACTTCCCACAAAATTTTAACACAGAAACAAGTTTACCCACAAACTTCCAATGAATTACGTCAAAAAAGCTATTTTGACAGATATTTCTCGCTTCTCAAAGATACAAAAACATTTGTGTGAGAAACTTCATTTTTTGTTTCAATTCATATAGTTTTTCTGAGAGAAATTTCTCGATGCGAGTAATGCAAAAACGAGGCACTGATTTTTTTGATATTAGTTTTAAGTCCAGTAGTTTGTGATTTTATATGTAATTATAATAATCATGTATGTTTGTTAGTCTTGTCAGAGTTTTTCATCAGGATACTGCGTCCTATATAAATATATGTAACTAAACAATTGTTGTTTATTTGAGCTTGAGGTCACTTGTTTTAAAATTATTCGTTTAAGGCCCAATCAGACTAGTATACAAGTATAAATACTTTCATTAGATTTTGTGAGACAAAAGTCTAAACACATTTCTTGCGACTGTCAAAAAGTCTAACGTAAATTAGATTTTGCATTCCCACCATCACACTTGATATAAACCTACATAGATGTGCCATCATAAAACTTTTGACGGCGGCAGGTGCGCTATTCATCGTAGGCGATAGACGTGCCGGCGTGTGAAATTCTTCAACAAGTTAAAATAATAATTATGTATAACACGTCCAAATTCAATAGCACAAACATATTTTATGTTCTAAATATAGCACGAGCAAAATACATTTGTAAATGACAGCTAAATTCCAAATTTCGAGCTTTTTTATAACGACAAAAAATACTATCAGTGACGGCACCCCATCGGCTACGAAATAGCCGACTAATCAATTTTTAATTAGCTGGTTTGCTAAAAAACACAAACCTGATCCAATGTAAAGTATTATCATTTTGAAAAGTTTCAAAAAGCAACAAAGTCGTACGGGATGTCAAATTTTTATCGTATTATTTTTTTTATGTATGACGGATTACATTCAGACTATCAGACTTGCACGATTTATTTGAATTTTTGACAAGTATTAACACAAAGTATAATAGTCTGAACTGGGCTTTACTAATGTTTCGATATTTCGACACCCCCTTGTGTGTTTTCTTCATGAAAATTTCTAAATTTTTTGTTTAAAAATTTTTATAAAATTGAAAAGAAATTGATGTAACAAAAAACAAATTATATATAGAGAAAAATTTTATTAAAAAATAGTAGTAACATTAACATTATTCATAGTATATATTTTTTTATTATTTTTATTATTTTTTATAAAAAGAAAGAAATGAAAAATTGTTTAAATAAGATAAAAACCTATTTGTATGTTTTAACTCCTGTTTTTATTCTTATAACGAGTTTTGACAGCTCACGCACGTTTTGTATCTTGTGTCACTGTCAAACATCTTCAGTTTGGTCTATAATTTAATCATGAATCCACTTTATGGTCAGTTTAATCCACCTACTGAGGCTTCTATTCGGGCTATTGTAAAAAAATTTCGCACCAAATTTACATTGTTGGACATTAAACCACCAACACGCTTACGTAGAGTGCGAACTGAAGAAAATATCGCAGCCGTATCGGCCAGTGTTGGTGATGACCGTGAATTATCGATTCGGCGCCGTTCGCAGCAATTGGGCCTCTGTTACTCCACTACGTGGAAAATTTTGCGGAAGGATTTGGGTGTGAAGCCTTATAAGATACAGCTGGTGCAAGAATTGAAGCCAAACGACCTACCACAACGCCAAATTTTTGGTGAATGGGCTCTTGAAAAGTTAGATGAAGATCCACTTTTTTTATCGAAGAATTGTGTTCAGCGACGAGGCTCATTTCTGGTTGAATGGATACGTGAACAAGCAAAACTGCCGTATTTGGAGTGAAGAGCAGCCAGAAGCATTGCAAGAGCTACCAATGCATCCACAAAAAACAACCGTTTGGTGCGGATTATGGGCTGGCGGCATCATTGGGCCGTATTTCTTCAAAGATGATGCGAATCACAACGTTACTGTGAATGGTGAGCGCTACCGTGCGATGATAACAAACTTTTTTTTTGCCCAAAATGGAAGAGCTTGACTTGCATGACAAGTGGTTTCAACAAGACGGTGCCACATGCCACACAGCATTCATGCATTTTTCTGAATTTTATGTGTTTTTTTTTTTAATTTCCGATAGTTCTTATAAAATCGCCCACTATCGAGTGATTAATAATTAGCCATACACATTAGCTTGGCATTAATCCATCTCTTATTCCTCACTGCCAACCTATGTGGATATTTAGAAATAAAACTTAAATTTATTTCACATATTATTATTATTTTATTAAAAAGGACAATGGAAACATGATATTTTACAGTGTTGCTCATAAACCCAATTACAAGAGTAGCATACATCTCAAATATATTTTTTTTTTGCGAAGAAATCCTTTCGGTGGCAGAAGGATTATAAAAGAAAGGAAAGTTTAGTACTAAGAAATCATTGTAAAAAATAGATTTACTTCAATAACAGCACACATTCCGATCAGACAACTACAGCGTGTTAAACATTACCTCGATAATGGAATCTTGTCTACACTTTTTTGCAGCAAATGATAAAAAAAACTTCTTATTTTTTTCTTCTTGAAACTAGAAGAATGAAGAAAAAACTATAAAATAAAATGTTAAAAAAATAAATATTATTTTCTTTTGCCAAACGGTAGACAAAAATGTTTAGTAACAGTTGGTGCTTGTTACACATTGTTGCCTTTCGAAGTAAGTACGAGGATCTGTGTGATTTTATACAATAAAAACTTTACACACACTCTTAGGAAGTGTGTTAAAAATGTTTCTACTTTCAACAAGATTTTCAATGCTGTATGACACTCCAGAGAGCACAGAATTATACACTCACAATTACATCTACACATGTTCCACGCAAAAGAACAACTCAAAAGCAGCAACAACAACAACAACAAAAAAGAAAGCAAAGTTTTCAGGTAAAAACAAAAAAAAAAAAAACAAGTTGTGCTCCGTTGGTTGCAAAAAAACATTTTTAAAGCAATTTTGTTGGTATAGGTTGCAAGCACCAGGTTATTGGCTCACATACACACACACACACACACACACACACACACACACACTTACGTACAGAATGCCAGAAACCGGCACTTGACTAATGTGACACAAAGTAAGAAAGTTTATTTTATATTTCTATTTTTTTTTCTCTTTCTTAATAAAAAGAAAAAAACTTAAACTTAGACGAAGTACGATGGCAAACCCACTCTCGCACAGCCTTCCAGACTTACAACAAATACATTTGCACAACATTTTTATAGAAAATTCTTATGGTGCATGCTTTTTGTTCTTTGGCAACTTCCTTTTTTTTTATTTTACTTTAAAAAACAGTATTTTTCTTTATTTTATTTTTACTTCGAATTGTAACCAGAGTGGCATGTTACTAAAAAACAAAAAACTGCTTTAACAAAAGAAAATATTGTAGACATTTGGAGTTTAAAGTAAAAATAAAAGTAAAAAAAAACACAAAAAGATATAAAATAAAATCAAATAAATGCAAGGACTAGAGTTCCGTCGTGCAGGTTCTTTCTTTCAATTTCGTTGCAACTTGATACTTATAAATAAATCTTTACGAACACATGCTTGTACACAAAAAAATTCAACACATCCCCTGCCCCCACCCACGGGAGTGTGAAGGAAAGAGTGAGCGAGAGATAGAGAGAGAGAGGAGGAAGAAGAACACCAGACATACATACATTATACACCATCATATTCACATAAAACAAACAAAAACATGAACCGATTAAAACGTCTTACAATGTTTTGAATGAAACATTACTTTCTGAAGAATGTTGGCAAAAAAATAAAAAAAAGGAAAATAAACGGGCTTAAATAGAAGAACGAGCTGAGTTGTAGGTAGCTTTATGCCGCCAGCGTTGTCAGCTTTGAAATTTCCAAACGCATCTTGTTTAAAGAATTTTGAATTTTTAACGTCATTTTTAACAAGTAAAAGTGTGGTATATTCGGCTGGGCCGAATCTAAAATACCCTTCACGATAGTCACGTATATGTATAGCATATATTACAAATTTGTACTGAATATGCTCGGATGTATATGGAGCGATATCGGGAAAAAAATATTTTTGCCTTGTAATCACTATTCCAAAAAAGAAATCTTTTATGGTAAAGTTTGTTTAACCTATATCTCGGTTATATATGAACCGATATCGGAAATTTACATTTTTCATATTTATATAATCTTGTTTTATTACCAGAAAAAAGGTGTTTAAGTTCGCCTACGCGAAATTCTCATGAAAAACCCGGTTTAGGCTATATCTAGGGTATATATGGATTGATATCGGAAACTTACATTTTACATATTAACATAACCCTATTTTATTACCAGAACTACTTTTAAGCAAAAACAGTTGTTTTAGTTCGCTTTCTCGACATTTTGATGAAGACCCCGGTTTAGGCTATATCTCAAGTATGTATAGACCGATATCGGAAATTTTCACTTTCCATATTTATATAACCTTATTTTATTACCAGAACTGCTTTTAAGCAAAAAAAGTTGTTTAATTTCACTGACGCGGCATTTTCATGAAAACCACGTTCCAGGCTATATCTCGGGTATATATGGACCGATATCGGAAATTTTAATTTTTCATGTTTATATAACCCTATTTTATTACCAGAACTGCTTTTAAACAAAAAAAAGTTGTTTAAGTTCGCTTATGCGACATTTTCATGAAAAACCCGGTTTAGGCTATATCTCGTATATATATGGACCGATATTTATAAATTTTTTCTTACCTTCCAGTCACCATTCTTAATAATCGTGTGAAGTTTGAAGCAAAACAAACAATTTTTTTTCAACAATTTTCATACAAAATTGCAAAAATTCATGTTTTTTTCGGAATTTTGAATATATCTCAGTTATATATACGCTTAACATTTTTGTAAAGGGTATAGAAACTTAAAACTCTTTTTATTAAAAAAAAGTATATTATTTGTAGATTGAAAACACGATAATAAAACAGACTTTTAAGGGACTATTATGCAATCAAATGGGGGGTTAAAAACGCCTTAAAGCAATTACGGGCAACAGAGTTCCATCCCTGTGTTTAATTGTGCATGGAAACATTCGCCATTAATTGCACCTTTTCGCCTTACATTTTTATAATTGCCTGATTTCCGGTTTTCATTTGGTGATTATTATTCTTGCGGACTCTCGCTTAAGAACATCCTCTGGCGCCTTGAAGTTTTCTAAATTGAAGTTTCACTTAATTATATTAAGTTTTGGTTTGTAAATAAGTTTACACGAATGTAAGTAATTGGAAATCTATTTGCGTATTTATTTGAGAAAATTAATAGTAACATCAGGAATCCCCTCCTATCACATAGTCTACATTCCCTAGACTAACACTATTCCCCTACCTTTTCCATGCTGATGCATACTCCCATGCACTAGCTTGTCCCATTTTCCCATCAAACGAATTTAATTAAACCCATAATTAAACACTGTGTCTGAGAACAGCACATGAAGGCATGCCACCAAATTCGTTTCATAGCTGGAGTTAGTGTGTGTCAAACGTAACCTCTAGTACGACTCTGTTAGTTTTATTAAGACAATGCAATCTTTACACTAATTAAAAATATATTTATATATAAAATTTGTTAATCAACAATATTATTTAATTCAGTGTTGGGCATTTCAGCTGGATTCACCCATTGTTTCCGAACAAAATTTTTGTCCGGACAAAATTTTTTTGACGTCTCTCTTCTTGAGAGAGAGAAAATATTTTTTACGAATAACTCCCAACTTGAATTGGTTTAATTATACATTTTGTCCGGACAAAATTGAACTGAGATGCCAATAGGATACATTTTTTTATATAAAATTGTATTGAGTTGCCCCATCGAACAAAAAATTTACATAGTAATTTTATTCTGATGAAATTTCAATTGTGGCTGCCATTTGATATATGTACATGGTTTTATTAGTTATTAATAAATAATTTTAATATGGAAATAAATGAATTTATTGCCCAAAAACTTATTGAAGAAATGAAAAAGCCGGGAAGAGAGTGTATGTACGATATAATGTATAAAAAATAACCCATTGCTCTTCTTTGCTTTAAAAGTCGTTTCAGTTCAACTCTTTTTAATTTTTTGTATATATACATATGTACTTGCCTAATAATAATGCTTTATGTATTTCAATGACCATAAGCAAAAGCAGTTTTCTTTTTTCCACAATTATCACACAATATTTACTAATAATTGAGAATATGTAAAATACGCCAGGAAAATAAACCAAAATAATAACAGGTAGTACTACCACCTTGTAAAACTAATAGATTTTGCTTACATATGGCAGCTCTGATTTTCCGGAACATTTTTTTTTGCAATGGGTGGATCGTGCTGCATAAAACTCTCGGTAAAAAAAATTTTTGTTCGGACAAAAGTTTTGCTCGGAAACAATGGGTGAATCCAGCTTTAGTCAAACAATAGTTTATAAGCAACGCCTTCTTTTTCTTATGCTCTTTAATTTAGTCGTTCAACAGACGTTGGCGAATGCACATGCTAGCTAGATGCTTAGAGTTTTTTCTTCAATTACAGTCGATAATATAAATGACAAAGCAAAATTATTTTATGATAAAAATGCGTGTGTATATGTCTTTTATGTCATCGAACATTTAAAATGTATAGCTAAAATTTTATTAGAATGTATTATGATATCTTCCATTCTAATATGAATAAATATAATAACATACTTATGAGAAAAAAGCTTATCGGACTTAAAATTCATTTGTAATAAACAACGTAATAAAATTAGTGCTACACATTTGAAACATATGTAGCTCTTACGAAACTGTCATAACAGCATTAACGTATGCGATATAGTTGTTCATACGAAAACTTCTGTGTTGGTTTTGCTTGTCACAGTACTTTCAATTACTTCCAAATGTTCACAAACACTACTCCCTCTTTGCCCCTCCTCACAACACATTTATGCATATGTAGGGGTCATCCCCTGAGCACTGGTCCAAGATAAAAAGAAAAAGTAAGAAAACACGGTTATTGCATTTGTCGCGCAAAAGAACCATTGTTTCGTTAGCTGTGCCGCAAGTGGCACCGTCCTGTTGGAACCACATATCATCGTCCACTTCCAAGTCGGGCTATAGAAAGTTCGTTATCATCTCATGATAGCGAACACCACTCACTGTAATTAGCTGACCGTCCTCATTTTGGAAAAAAATACAGCCCGATGATTCCGCCAGCCCATAAACCGCGCCAAACAGTCACCTTTTTGTGGGTGTATTGGTTTTCCGACAATCACTCTTAGATTATCATTCGCCCAAATGCGTCAATTCTACGTATTGACGAAGACATTGCGGTGAAAATGTGCCTCATCATTGAAGATGATTTTCTTTGAAAATTGATCATCCAATGTTGCCATTTCTTGCCACCATTCTGACCATTGGCGACGCTTGGAATTGTCAAAAGGCGTTAGTCTTTGAGTCAATTCCACCTTGTAAGCGTGTAAATGCAATTCTTTATGCATACTGCTCATCAACGACGAGCGTGAGAAGTACAATTGTGGTGATAGGTGGTTCTTGAGCCACACGAGCTGTACGAGCTTGCACTGGTGTTTTTACATCTCCTACAGACACGGTTTGGTCAAATCTTTGCATGATTATCCCTATTGTACGCACATTAGAACGATTAAATTGACCGAAAAAATTACGAAGTGCACGATTTGCAATTTGATTTGAAAGCCAAGTTTTATAATTTTTTTTAGCTTATTTTATTTATTGGATGTTCAAAATGAACTCACAATATGTATTCAAGTCTTAATGCGAAATTAAAAAATGTGTTTTTTACTTAAGTCCGGCCAATAGAGCTGTGCCGGGTCGTTCATTTTAGTGACCGGTCACTTTCGTTCAGTTACAATATACTGATCCGTTCATTCATTTCGTTCAATCGGTCACTTTGAACCAATGGCACGCTGCCAACATTAAAATTTTCCGGTCAATTATCAACACAGCACTGGAAAATGAACAAAACAAGATAGCAAAATAAAAAATTATAAAGTGATAAAAAAAAATTTTTTTGTTTTAAAAACAAGAAATAATTTTAAATAAAAACCATTTTGCTGTGAAATTTTGATTAGTTTCATAATCGATTTTTGTTTTATTTCAGCTAATTTAAAATAATGCAGAGAAAAAACAACCCCCACTTTAGTTAAACTACACAACAAAAACAAACATGAACATGACACAAAAAGAACGAAAGATATTTGGACGAAAGCTACCCAAATTGAACGGCTCACTATTGAACGAAAAGTGGTCAGTTTAATGACCGGCTCACTACGTTCAACGAAATTATCCATTCAATTTAACCCGTTCGTTCATGAACGACACAGCTCTACCGGCCAATGCTAGTCAAAAAGTTGTATTATGCGGGAGTTATTTCGGTAAAATCGCCTATTGAGCATTCTTCTTAGATGAGTGTGGCCCCCAAAATTAAGTATATTGCGCGCAAGAGGGTTTGGAGAGTTTCGTAATAAGCCTGAATAATTTTTAATGCGTTGCTCGATTTTGTATCTTTCCATGAAACTGAGAAATATCAAATGAAGTTTAGAAAAAATCTTGACGTTTAGCAGTGGTTTACATTCAACTTCAGCTCTTAAACTTTAAGTACCCGATATAAAAATGATTCACTTCGTTCAAAATCAAAACAATTTTGAATAAATATTATTACATATCTACATTTGATGCAAATCAAAGGAAAGCAATTTAAAGCAAAGTACTTCGAAAGTCCTGCAGACACATACATGAACAAACAGTATTGAATAAATAAACGTCGAAATATAATCATGTGCAAGAGGAAGTACACAAAATAAGTTAAAACTGTTTGTTTCTCTCCTTTTTCTTATATTTTTTTTGGTTTTTCTCCATAAAAATTAAACAGTTAAGAAAAAAAAGACGATTGAAATTCCTTCATCTCTTCAGCCGTACAATGTTGCAACGCTGTAAAAAGCATCAGTATATCCTAAAAAAAAAATTCAATTGTTAGTAATTTCCTTGTTTTATTCCTTTCTTTTTTGAGACTTTATTGTTTCTTTCTTTTTTCGTTATTGGCATTTCCAACTTTATAATTTTGTGAAGCAAAATAGGAAGTTGTTGACAATTGCAACTGCAAGTACTTTTGCCTGGAGTTTTTTAATTTGTTTGTGTTCTGTTTTCTTTGCAACTCTTTGAGAAGTGATAGAATTTCAATTTGTATATTGCTTAGTTTTTATTAAGGGCATTTTTAATTTTTAATTTCAGTTAGGTACTTTGTCAGCTTGACCGTTTTTGCTTTAATTTGTTTCTTTTTTCTTCTAGTGAAAAGTTTATAGAATTTAGCGGCGTTACCCTGCAGGTGGGCATCGATAATGAAGTGAAGGATAAATTCGATGAGCAAACAGTTCGTTCAGTTCGCTCCTTTTGCCCTAATACTGCATTCACCATAAAGCGGGGCTTCGAACCAAATTTTGACTAGACTAGGCTTTTGTTATACAACTGTGATTTTGATCAGAAGGTACTGGCTGTCTGCCTGGAAGGTATACTACTCGCAGTAATTCCATTGTAAACCTGGCTATATGCGATGTGTCACCGTATTGTTGATATCACATGTTATCACAAGTTTCCATCACATCACGGTATCGCTCCCTATTCACAGTTACCGTTCCGCCGCTTGCCTTTCCTAAGAAGTAAGGTTCACTGATTTCTCCTGAAGAAATTGCACACCAGACTGTTACTTTTAATGGATGCAAACGTGGCTGATGAATAATTTGAGGGTGTTCCATTGCCCAGATTCAGCTATTCTGTTTACTTCCATGTCCATTCAAGTAAATCACGTAGAAAGGCCCTAACTCGTATTTTCCCTGAATTGAACTCTTTTGGGGATTCTACTACGTTTCGTGCACAGTGTTACAAAGATTTAATTATGTAATTTCATGCATATCTCACTTACAACCAATTAAGCAAAAAAAGTTGCTTTTAGATGTAACTATTTATACAGTTTCCACTTCGAATTTTCCTTCTCCTGTAAAATTGCAATTATGTCTGTTAGGTCCTTTCTACATGAGACCATCGATATGTGTCTCGTCACCCCTTAGGATTTTTTCATGAAAATCGGGGACGTCATGGGCGAGCTGTAACATCCTATTGACGTGTGTACGTTGACGTAAGTGGTCTTGTCGAAGAAACTATTGTGGTAACTGAATGTTAAATGGAAAGAAATACCAATCCTGGTGCAAAATGGTGACCAAGGTTGTTCTCTGAAGACTAAGCTCCTGAGCATTGCGTCAAATTGAGGTTTATGGATTGTTTTCAACAATTTCTTGTGCAGCAGTTATGTTTTTAGCGCATACTGCAGTATGTTGTGGTCTCTGCCTGGACCCGTAACCTACAGACCCCTTTTCTTCGAAATCATGCACTAAACGATAAGTTTACTCGTAGTGCATGCTGTTTTTCTCAAAAATTTCATATAACTTTCTCATCATCATGGTAATCGATTATAGCCAATCTTGTCATCCTGTTTTGGCTGGACGTTGAGTTCTGGGACACCCTGTATATTATTTTTACTTTCTACTTATTCTTCCATAAGCAGCTGGAATTTAATGTTTTCTTAAAATTACTTTAGCACAACAAATGGAATTGTAGCTGGTTTTTAAATGCACGCAAAACCTTAAACGGAAACTTTTGTTTTGGTGCATGAAAAACATAAAGTTGAACTTGCAGCCGTATGAAAGTTTGCCTGTAATGAGCAGTTTGTAAACTTTTTCAATTAAAGTCATATGCAATACGATGTGTATGCATGAGGGAGAAAGGTTTGATTTGGGGTTTTCGGAAAACAGAAATCAGGGTTTCAGTGATGATTCTAAAGAAATAATAGTTTGTAACGGGTTTTAGCGGCTAAAATGTTTTTTAAAAACAAAAGCCGATACATTGAAAGTCATGTTCTGGTATCGAAGCCGATGCTGTTATTTAAATTTCAATTTAGTGAAGTACGTACGTGCAGCAAAAAGTCACTATAAAATTAATATGATCTTAAATCATAGGATTCTTGCCTACAATTTGTTTTCGTGCCTTCAAGTCACGGCTTAGCAACATATTTACATGCGAGTATATTGAATTTTATTAAAAATGTTTTTTTTTTTTTTGCAGTGAAGACATTTACATTACATATTTACTTTCAATGGGAAATGATATTTATTACGTATGATAATTTTATCACAAAGTCACCAACTACCAGTTGGACGACGGCATTGTGTTCGACCATACATGCACTGGGGTTTGCCATCAAATGTATTTGAATTGAAATGCATTTCCTCTTTTAAACATACCTATTTATTCTAAAATTTCGTCAAAGATTTTTTACGGTGTCGGTAACATGTTTTATATGATTTTCTATAGTCCTGTACATTGTTTCAAATATCTTTAATACATGACTAACTGAGATAGGAATGGATATTTTTTCCGTATAAATATTACATTGATCGAACGGTTATTATTAGACCGCTTTTTTTGGTTTTATAGTAACCGGGGTTTTTAAAATGTCTATTTTTCGAATACCGAATAAACTGAGTTTTAAAAATGTAAACAAATCCAACTCACAAAAATCCAAGTCCCCACTTCTTCAGCAAACTTTACCATGTTGGTGAGTTTCCATCGTGCTAGAAGGTTGATAATGTAACGCCAATCCCCAAAAAGGGTTAAGCTAATAACCCCGAAAATTACCGCCCAATTGCAATTTCCTCTGCGCTTTCCAAAGTGATGGAAAGTATGGTCAACTATCACCTTATGAAATATCTAGAGTCACATAAATTACTTTGTGATCGTCAATATGGATTTCATAAGGGTCGCTCTACCGGCGACCTTTTGACATATGTCTCTGGGGAATGGTGCCACTCAAGCCATCATTTCGCCGTAAGTAAAGTGGTGGCTCTAGATATCTCCAAAGCATTTGAGAGAGTGTGGCATGCTGCACTACTGGCAAAACTTATTGCTTTTGGTGTCGGTAATGATTTTTCTTGGCTTAAAAAGGGTTTTCTCAGTCACCGCACTATACGAATGTTATAGATGGGGTCTCATCAAACAAAATCATGATTAATTCAGGGTTACCACAAGGCTCCCTTCTTTCTCCTGCTTTATTTCTTATTTTCCTCGACGACCTTCTATATCAAATTGCCAACCCTATCTACTCCTTCGCAGATGGCAGCAGCATTTGTCATTCGTACTCTTTCAGTTATAGGCCCAGCCTTTCCGAGATCGTAGCCAAAAGGCAAAATATGAATAACTCACTGAATATTTTTTGTATTCACGTACAAAATGCCTGTTGGGCATTATGGCACTAAATTCCTCCCCCTTGCTGATGCTACGGTCTGTTCAAATGTTAAGAGATTTATGGTCCGTCCCGTATCTTTCAAGAAAATTATTAAGCCCGTAGATGATTAGCATGGCTCCTATTAAGTGTCGAAAAAACAAGCTATACTGCCGGCAAAAGTTTGAAAAAGTTTATTTACATGGCATTTGTAAATCTAAGAAGTTTTATTTGTATTTATTAGCCATTAAACATTTCAGTGGTTGCATGTCCTTCAAAATGAATCGTTTTAAGAGAATATCCCAAGAAACGGAAAGAATTTACTTTAACATGAGTTAAGCTGTACACTTCGGTCACAGCATCGTTGTTGCGTTAGTATTCACGTACGCAAAATGCCTGTTGGGCACCATGGCACAAAATTCCTAAAGGCCGGTATCGAATTTTGTAAAGCATGATGCCATGGTCTAGTCAAATGTTAAGAGATTTATGGTCCGTCCCGTATTTTTCAAAAAAGTCACCAAGTCCGTAGATGATTAGCATGGCTCCTATGAAGTGCTGACATATAAGAAAAAACAAGCTATAAATAAGTCCAGCATAAGTAAAAAAGTTTATTTCAATAACAATCCTAAATCCAAGAAGTTTTATTCTTTATTTAATAGCTGTATAAAAAAATACACTCAATGTTTAAAATTTTATATTACAAGGAAATATTTAATGGTTGCATGTCCTTTAAAATGCATCGATTTACGAGAATGTCCCAAGAAAAGGAAAGAACTTACTTTAACATGAGTTAAGCTGTACACTAGCAGTTTATTCTTCTTATATAAGCATGAGATAATCCTTTTCCGTTTTTTTTTTTTGGCAGAATAATCCTTATGAAATAACGGCAATATTTTGCTGCGGTGTGTTGTTATTTTATTTGTTTATGTCATCATAATTTTTATGGTGATATTTTCTTCGTTTTTTATTTTTTTATTTTGTTATTTTGTTTTGCAAGGAAAGGAAATGAAATGAATATTATGACTTTTTTATGGCTTTATATTTCTTAAGTTGCTTTTATGCTTTTGTTGTGCAATTTTTCTTAACGGTTTTTTGGTACTTGCATTTGTATTTTTCTTTTTTTTTATATACGGCAAACAATTATATATATATTTTTATTTTTGTTTTAATTTTACTCTAGATGGGAAACCACTTAGGTAATAAATTTTATCTTTTACTTTGAATTACGTTAGACAATAAATTTGCTTTAGAATATTTTTATGGCATTTATTTTTATATTATTCTAATTTGTTTGGTTTTGTGAGAAACATTTTTTACACAACTTCAATTTAATTATATTTTTTGCAAAACTAAAGGAATAATTTTAACCTTGCGGCAAACTTTCAATTTTGAATTCCTTTAATATATTATTTTGTTTAACTTTTTTCACTTGTTATAATTAATAATTTATAAATTCTTTTTTAATTCAATTTACTCGCGGATACATACGATAATACATGTTAACCCGTTTAACATCACTTAAAAACTAACATTTATTGCTCACGCACTTTCGTACAAAGCTCTCCTACACGACCTTTTAGAAATCACGAACTCGAATTACGAACGTTATGCTGAAGGGAGAACCACTTAAACACACTCGTACAAAGCTTTTTGCGGTATATTTCAACGGAAGGAAGTTGTGCAAAATTCACCATTTTATGCATCTTTTGTTTTCATAATTCACCTCTTTATGTAGCTGCGAGTGTGTGTGTGTTTCTGTGCACTCTCTGTTCGATTGCGATAAATAAAAGAACCTGCGCTTCACTTCACCAACGTATTGCTGCAATAGCGGCACAACATCGACTGAACAAGTTGACTTTGTAATCTAGTCACTGCTTTTTGTAACTGCTTAAACATCTCGATGTGGTGAATTGTGTAAGCATGCAATGTAGCTGCAGCATGTTGACGCAACATCTACCAAAACCTAATGTTGCCGAGTTGTTTCTTTGACTAATTCGTTGTTTATATTGTTTTGTTAAGGTCTAAAGAATTTGTTTATTTTATTCAACTTTAAACAAACATGCTTTTATGATACAGGTGGTCAATATAATCCTATTACTCAAGCTGAGCTTTTGTAAAGAAATTACATTTAATGTTTTCAAATTTACCAAAATATTTTAAAGAAAATCAATGAAAAAATGAAAGCAAAAAAACTTACTGGTATCACAAAATAATAAAAATATCTCCAATTTCACAAATATTCACTAATTTTAAAAACCCGTGTCATCTTTTTGTTTAAAAATAATCACAAAATAATTTCAACATAAAAACTATAAATACAACTTGTGAACGTAGGAGTTGAGATTTAAAAGGTATATATTGTCAACAATCAAAAGATCCATTAACATGAATGAATTACTTGACGCAAGTTAAAACCTATTATGTTCAAAGTAAACAAAAAGCCCATTAAAAAAAAGCAATAATGTATTAGCTGCTAATGATTTGAGCTATTATTAGACCGGTTGCAAAATGCGTACAACTTCAGAGATTATTTGAGAAAAATAATCTTTCATTAGGGTTGTACTTAAACGAGATTGAAAGTTCGAAAATACAAGGAGGCGCAAATTAATCGTTCAATTTCGTTTTTAAATAACTTTTCTTCCCAATAAAAGAAATGATTTTGAGTATTGAAAAACTGTAATGGGTCAAAATTACCTGTCCCTTTTCGAATTGATTGCGGATGGACAAAGACGAAGAACAACTGCAGCATATCTTTTCCTTTCTCTGACTCGGATGTCACATTGTCTGAACCGCAGTTAATGGAAGAGTGCGATAACGTCAGTGAGCGTAATATGACGAGTGACTCTGAGCAGTATATATGACGCTGTCTAATATAAGACTTCATCTATCAACATTTCACTCGACGTTAGTTCAGGAGAATGCTTCATCACATCGAAAATTTTTCGATTTCCGTTTACGCAATATGTTGGTAAAGACGGTACAATTTGGGTTGAAAAACATTTTCGTACAAACGTTCGTACTAGAGTTCAAAATATAATTAGACAGTTGTCAGGTGTTATACTACAAGCTAGCTCTGCTGAAATCTAAAATCAAATGTTGGAGCTTGTTTTTTACTAATGATATGTTACAAAAACATTCTCGTGTACACAAACGCAAGGATTAGATGAAAGCCAGGTGTGTCCTGCCATTAAAGACCGCAAATACAATCATACGTGTCAACATAACAATAGATAATATTTGTCCGGAATATATCATATCTCTTTACGCCGATTGCATCAATGATGATGCTTCCAAATTGTTAATTTTTTTTATTTTTCAATAAACATTGATTAGTCAAAAAGGCATAAAAATGTCAATTTAATTTAAAAACTGATGAAAAAATAAGCGTTTGTTGTATTTAAGCTAGAAGAAGCCGCTTTTGTTAACTTTTTTCATATGAAATGTATTTTGTTTAAAAATAAAAATAAATTTGCTATTTTTTAACAAATTCTTGTTTTATTTCCTTAATAAAGTTAAATTTTTATCTAAATTTTATATATTTTTTCATAAAGATAGTAAAAAACCTCGAGTTCAATAAGTCGGTCGTTATGGCCCAACCCCCATGTCCATGTAGCTTTCTGTGGAGACTAAATTGCCGCAATACAAATGTCGTCCACTTACATTAAACACAAAAATGTGATTATATTGTATTTGTATCGTTTATGCAGGAATTTTATCATAACAATTCTTCAGCTACGTTTACACATTATCTAACACATTCAATGGAGGAAGAAAATCTTTGTAGCTTGAATGTAAACGATTTATCATTGGTATAATCTTCGACAAAGTCACATAATTCTCGTCTAAAGATTTTTTTAGTGACAAATTCGAATGGTTTTAATAACGGCACTAGTCACTTTAGTATCTCAAGATCGTGACCGCAATCTTACTTATGAAATGCAACCATACACCTAATTTTGGCAGGCCCATTTGGATGCACAGGCTGCATGGATTTATTTTATAAAAACTTTGGAAACAAATAAATTGGTGGTAAAAATGGTGACCAATTCATTTTTGCCTGCCAATAACAAAATCGTATTTCTGACTGATACGATTATTTTTGACCGATACCTACCTAAAAGTGCTTGGTATCGAAAGAAAAGTATCGAGTATTTACTCATACCGTTACACTCCTAGTTATAAAGTCTCAATGCTTTAATACTGTTCTCATCATAGAGTAAAAGATATATCCGATTATATTCTCAACTTTGAAGACCCGCCGAAAATTAATTAAGCGTTGCGAGCAAAATATTTTGTAAGCTAATTTTGCTCTTTTTAGCATTTTAAGAATTTTTTATAAAGAAAAGCTTTTACCATGAAAGGTTTATATAAACAGAACTAGTTGTGTAAAGTAACGTAATTTCGAAAAGCTAAAAACACTAAGGTGACCACACTAAAGTATAATTTTATGTAAATGAATTTACGTTGCTGCCCTGTTCAAATTAACTCAATAGTCGGCTACACGACTACAAACGTCGTTTGCAGCATTTGCTGTCATGATGTTGTGTAGTCTGCTGTGATCTATGTGTTTAATACTTTATTTGAAGAGTTTTGTGGCAATACCATAATTATGAGTATATAATAAATTTATAACAATTTTTGTTGCTCTACATTTACCTACCTGCAGTGTAACGTTTTTCCTTTAAAAATAGCTTCGCTTTCAGAAAATCATGCTGAAACTCCAGATTGTTGCCTGATCCGATTGAATTAAAGTAAAGCTTGAAATAATTCTACAAAATTTATCTCATTGTTTTTTTTTCATTGCAGGTTTTAACAAACCACATCAACCGCTTAGAAATAAAAAAAAAAAACTTTCACATATTTTGGTGCTAATACTCCAGCAAGCTGAAGAATAGTAAAACTAACGACGAATGTGTTGTTAAGTAGTGACTTGCGTCTTGTTTTATACAATGCTTACGAGCACTTTGTGTAATACGAAAGTAAACTTGTGCATCTCTTAAGAATATATAAAATTCGTGACTGTCTTCATTTGAATGGTGTTATTTGTAGACAGCGTTATCAATTTTGAGATTTCAAACCGCACAAAATGGGGGAAAAAGTGAGTTATTTCAGCAAAAACGCAACAAGTTTAGGAAAATTGTTTTTCCTTTTTAAAATGCCATTTTTTACTATTAAAATTGTAATATTATTACATTAAAAAATCATAATGAAACAGTCTTTTAGACGCCTATTAGACGATCAAACTGGGTCTGCTAGTAACGGTTGATGGTATGCCATCAAATTCGTTCAGAATCTAGAACTCGTGTTTGTCAAACTTGGCCTCTAGTGCGATTCTGGTACTTTTGTTAAGACAATAGCAGCTTTGCAATAATTATAACGATATTTATTCGTTTAATACGGGCTAATGTTGGTCAAATGATATTTTAACAAATTTACAACTATCGGGCTTACTAAAAGTTACAGTGTCGCACTACAGCCCAACAAACTCGATTAACATCAATTCTATATAATCAAATGTAAATTTCACTTGTGTTTTCGTAAGCGAACAGTGAAAATCAGTTGGTAACAGTGGGTGTCTTCAAAGGTCAGAATTGTAGCAAATAAAAGTTGAAGTTTGCCAATCAAAATATAATATTTGGGAAAATTTTATTATACAGGGTGGCCCAGAAAGACCGAAGTGGTGTGAATTCCTTATAACTTTTTTATTATAATTTTTTTTTTCTTTTCTTTTCAGTATTTTGTAAAGAAGACTTGGATAATTTATAATGGAGCAATACACAATTGAACAACGTGCCCAAATTGTTGAAATTTACTTTTCAAATCAACGGTCCATTGTGTTGACTCAGCGTGCATACCGTCGTCAATTTAATGTGCGGGTTGCACCCTCTCAGTCAACAATAAACCGTCTGGTTGCAAATTTTCGAGAACAAGGAGCAGTAAGGAACCTTCCTGGTCCCGGCAGACACCGAACTGTCCACACGGCTGACAATATTCAAGTGGTACAGGAGAGTATTCGGGAGGATCCAGAAACATCAACCAGGAGACGTTCGTCACAACTGGGCCTCTCAAGGACGTCGCTGCAGCGAATTTTGCACACCATAGGATTGTTTCCATACAAAATTCAACTTGTCCAAGTTCTTTTACGCGACATCTTTGGTGAAAGAATAATTTCTCGTAACAGCAATTTTAATTGGCCTCCGCGTTCCCCGGATTTAACCGCTCCAGACTGTTTTCTTTGGGGCTATTTAAAAGGAAAAGTTTATGTTAATAAGCCTAGGACTATTGAAGAGTTAAAAACCAATATTCGAGAAGAAATTAACAACATACCACCGGAAGTTTTGCGAAAGGTCATGGAAAATGTGTTGGAAAGAGCACATTTGTGCGAAGCAGAATATGGCCACCACTTGCGGGATATCATTTTTAATAACTAATCCAAAAATATTCCCCATAAATTTTATGTATTTAAAAAAAAAATTAAAAAAATATCTCTTAAATAAAAAGTTATAAGCAATTCACACCACTTCGGTCTTTCTGGGCCACCCTGTATAATTAATAATTTGGTAATTTATTACTAATGCAGTAGCGAACTCACGCGCCTTCATAAATACGAATTTCGCTATTAAATCGGTTTAGGCTATACCTCAAAAAGTTTCATTTTCTGCATTTAAGGAAGAAAAAACGGTTACCCTTTTATAACTAGAACTGCATTTAAGCAAAAAAAAATTGTTTCATGGAAAACCCGGTATATGTGATGGCGATTCGGAAACTTCTTAGCCTAGAACAAAAAGCGCGGTATAAACAGAAAAAAGTTAAGTGTTTTGGAAACTTCCATGTCTGTTCATAACACATGCTAAATTTTGTTTCCTTCATATAGAAACAGGTGTTCACAAAAGACGCATCCGCGATTTTTCTTTAATGGAAAAATTAGAAATGCGTGGTGTCATTAAATATTCACATAAAAAGGTTTATCGGGACAAGAAATTCATAATGATATGGTGAATGTGTTATGTGCTCCTTCACGTGGTCGTACAAGCATTGAAGATCCAAGCATTGAATGTCCAAAAACAGCAACAATAACAGAAATTCTAGCCAAAGTGCATGATATGGTATTTAACGATCGACGAATAAAAGTGCGTGAAATAGCTGTAAGAAAATAAGTGATCGCCTCCAAGTTCACTAAATAAAACAAGAATTTTTTGAAGAGAGTTCACTTAGTTTATTAGGAAATGTTTGTATTATAGTTTTGAATTTTATAATAATTCAATGTTTTAATAAATTTTAAGGAAAAAAAAAAAAACAAAAAGAGAGATAGTGATAATAGCAACCGAATTTTTTCGTATAACTTCAATTTTATAAACGGTAAAATGATCAACTTTTCTCTACGCGCGACAACTGACAACTAACTACTATGTTATTAAAACTCTCCTTCGTCTTGTTTACTGCAAACCTTATCTTAACCCTTTCAGGATCTTTACATAGCTAATATCATGGGCATCTTAAATGATCGAGTCCATATAATTTTGCATGAAGAACTATAGATGAAAAAGCTTTCTGCAAGATGGGTGCCACATTTGTTAACAGTCGACCAAAAACGCATAAGAATGAACATTTCTCAAGCTTGTTGGGATCGTTTTAAGCGAAATTAAATGTATTTTAAGCGTCGTTTCATAACTGTTGGTGAGACATGGATCCACCACTATACTCCAGAGACAAAAGAACAATCCAAACAATGAACTGAAGCTGGAGGAAGTGCCCCAAAGAAGGCAAATCCAATTCAATCGGCTGGTAAGGTTATGGCAACGGGTTTTTTGGGACGTCAAAGGTATTTTATTGATTGACTATCTGCAAAAGGTTAAAACAATAAATTGAGAGTACTATAGCAACCTTTTGGATCAATTAAACAAATTCGAGAAAAACGTCCTGGCTTACAACACAAACAAAATTTTTCATCAGGACAGTGCACCAGCGCACAAGAGTGTCTTAACTTTGCTTGACCACCCACCTTATTCTCCTGATTTAGCTCCCAGTGACTTTTACCTGTTCCCAACTTTAAAAAAATTCCTTGCTGACAAGGGTTTTACCTTAAATGGAGCTGCAATTACAGTTGCAAACCACTATTTTGAAGACCTTGAGGAAAACTATTTTAATCAAGAAATAGAATTGCTAGAAAAGCGTTGGAATAAGTCTATTGCAGTTTCAGGCGATTATATTGAAAAATAAAAATATTTTTGAAAAACTAACTATTCTCTTTCATTGATAGACAAAGGAGTTTCCGAACCGCCCTCGTATCTAGGAATTTTAACTTTAAATATAAATGTGAAGAAACTTGGAATATTTTCATATTGTATTTGATGTTCATAATCTTGTAAAGCCTAGCGATTGGGATATTCCCGTAACAGTGCTCTTTCTTCAAGACAAGGCACCGGTTCACTCAGCATTAGATACGATGCTAAAATTACGTGAAACACACTTCGAACTGGTTAATCGTCCACCTAATAGTCCATATATAGCTTCTAGTGACTTTTTTCTGCTTCCAAACTTGAAAAAATGATTCGCAGGAAAAAGATTCATCTCAAACGAAGAAGTGAATACCGAAACGAACGCGTATTTTGAGGGGTTCCCACAAACGTATTATTTAGACGGCATAAAAAGTTGAAATATCATCCTACTAAGTGTATTAAACTAAAAGGAGACTATGCATTGGTGTCATGCAGAAAGACCCTAACAAACATAATTGCAATTTTAGAGAAAAAGGAAAAATCGTAATGTAAACTGTATAAATAGGTACATCTAAAAGCAACTTTTTCTGCCCAATTGCTTGTTAGAGCGATATGTATGAGATTATATAATTAAATCTTTGTGACACTGTGTACTTGTGTGAAACGTAGTAGAATCCCTAAAAGAGCTCAATTCAGGGAAAATGCGAGTTAGGGCCTTTCTACGTGAGACTAACGCTATGTTGAGAAACAAATGGTTTTTGGTAAAAAAAAACTATGTTTTTTTCTACTTAGAAAACTTCAATAGCAATCCGCCCTCGTAATGTTTTATAATTTGCTTAGTCCCTGCATTTTACTGCAAACTAGACTAATAATCTTATTAAAAAAATTTTCTTGTTGAAATAGTAAACTATTCCGTTTGATTCCTGTTAAAGTCTTTTGTAATTGAAAAGGTTTTCAAAACACTCAAGAAAAGAAAAGTTTTACCCCTTTAATAAAACGGGCAGGTTACAGCATAAATTTGATTTTGACAATTTGTTATTTCTCTGTTGGTTTGCTTTTATTTGCTAAGCAGAGCAATCACTCCAAAAAAGAAAGAGAAAAAAAAAAAATATTATCAAAACGGTTTCTTTTTTAATTACGTTCAGTTTGGTTTAATATAACGACCACAGTGGTTTTAGATAACGAGATATCTAAAGAGCAGAGACCAGCGATTTAATGCAGAATGTATAGAACTTTATTTCTAACGATGTTGGTGTTATTATACGAGGCACTCTCAAGCGGTTATTCGAACTCATTGTTCTTTGCTTGTGTTTTCAAGCCTGCCCGCAATATAAAATAATTTGCGCAAAGAGGAAGTGCAGCACACTGAACATCAGGCAGTTTTATGGCTTTCATTATGGTATTGACTCAATACGTTACAATGATATTTTGAAACTCTTCTGGGTATTTGTGAGCACTCCTCGGCTTAAAGTGTATACAAATGTAGGAGGTTGTGTTGCAAATACAGATTGTTTTCATATTTGTACCTCATAAACTGGCTGGCTGGAAAGACCGACAAGAAAATGCATTAAAAACTACAAACTTTTGCATAAATACATACAAAAGTAAGTGAGTGAATGAATGCTGCAGTGAGAATGCAAATGTGTGTTCATGAACAACCGACAATTGGAGGCCATTATTTTCAGACCAATGGTCAGATAAAATGAAATCATTTGTTACGCATGGGAATACAAATACATGCATGCAAATAAAACAACAAATATTGATTTTATTCTTAAAGCTTCAGACTCCGAGCTGCAGGAAAAAAAAACATGGAGTTAAAGACATGCCATGGCTAACTACACATACAGACTTTTGTTCGTTTGTGGAGAGTTTGGTAAAAATTCAACTTGGAAATTTGCCCAAAATTCAATTTCATACTATGCAAGCAATTATATTGTAGTTTGGTTTCTTTCAATGACGACACTAGTCAACACAAAAAAAGCTTTTGTTTCCATACTCAAGCTGTTTACAAAGCTTGCATTGGCACGCTAAGCAATACACATTAATTAGCTCTTGGTGACTGCTTTCACGTGCATACGACCATATGAACAGGTGCTGCACATTTAATGTGCTACTCTTCAAGTGAGTAAGAAATTTTTTTTATACCCTTCACAAAAAAGTTAAGGGCATATATAATTTATAATTTCCTATATCCTATACTATATACATATATTCTGAATCAGAATTGATATAAAAGTCGATTAACCGATGTCGACCGTTACTGTGAAAAACATTAGTATTAGAAACTTTTTCCTCTCACCATTCTACTACCCCATCGATTCATAGGTTTACTATTGACCTTCAGTAAAATCAGTTCACATATAGCTGATATACATCCAAAATTCCAAAAAAGGTATTTTTGTTTGCAATTTTGTATGAAGAATTTTCAAAAACAAGTTGTTTGTTTTGTTTCAAACTTGACACATTTATTAACTAGGCAAAAAATGTTGCCGATATCGCTCTATATCTAAGATATAGCCTCAATCTGTTTGGTAATGAAAATCTCTTGTAAGCGAACTTAAACTACTTTTTGTGATCAAAAGCAATTCTGGTAATAAAATGAGGATACTAAAATCAGAAAATTAAAATTTCCGATATCGGCCCATATATGTATATCCGAGGGATTTTTCGTTGAAAAATCGGCTTAGACTGATTTTTCAACGAAAGAAAAATTTTTTTTGCTAAAAAGCTTTTCGTGTTATAAAAGGAGATTACCAAATACAGAAAATTAAAAATTCCGATATCGGTCCATATATATCGGAGATATATATGGACCGATATATATCCTAAACCGATTTTTTCATGAACAAATTTTAATGCTTAAAGGCACTTCTGGTTATAAAAGGAAAATACTAAAATACAGATAAATACTAAAATACATATATACCCGAGATATAGCCTAAAACGATTTTCTCAGGAAAATATCGCCTAAGTGAACTTAAACAACTTTTTTTGCTTAAAAGTACTTTTGGTCGTACATGGCTACCAAATACAAGAAATTTAAAATATCGATATCGGTCCATATATGTACATATATCCGAGCTATAGCCTAAACCGATTTTTTCATGAAAAAATTTTTTTGCTTAAAGGCACTTCTGGTTATAAAAGGAAAATACTAAAATAGAGAAAATTAAATTTTCGGTCCCGAGATATAGTCTAAAGCGATTTTTTCATGAAAATGTCGCGTAAGCGAACTTAAACCACTTCTCTGCTCAAAAGCGGTTCTGGTTATAAAGGGTCTTACTTAAATACAGCAAATGAAAATATTCGATATCAGTTCAAATATACCCCAGATATAGTCTAAACCGATTTTTTCATGAAACAATTTTTTTTTTTTTTTTTATTGCTTAACTGCAGTTGTGGTAATAAAATGAAGTTGTTAAAATACAGAAAATGAAACTTGTCGATCCATATATACCCGAGATATAGCCTAAGCTGATTTTTCCATGAAAGGTTACCTTTTTGTTATAACTATTCCAAGGCAAACAAATTGTTTTCTCCGATATCGGTCCATATACATCCGAGCATATATAGTTCAAATTTGTAATATATATTATATATTTACGAGACTTCATTGGAGGGTATTTTAGATTCGGTCCAGCTGAATATACAATGTGACCTCACAATAAGTTTTCAAATCTTAATACTAAATACCAAAAATTAACAAAGTCCAGCCAATGCTAGACAAAAAAGTTTTGTTTAGCGCCATATGTATCGCGTGTAGAAACTAAATATTAGAAATGTGTTATTCTTGAAACAAGCTTTTTGAGTTATGTCGTTCTTTTTGTAAATCAGCAATATGCAAAGGGTGGTCCAACCATAATGAATAATGTTAATTGAAGCTGTTTGTCCAACTTAATTTGACATCTCTGCTTCAGGGTTTGACATGATCAGTCCGCTAAAATTGTTGAGGCCCTTTACGAAAATGGGCGTTCACTTCAAAATGCATTTTGTACACTACTATCCGATTTTTTTTAGGCAGCATAATAAACTAAGTCTGTCAACAAGCTAAAGCAATTGAGAAGCTTGGAGTGATTGTTGAAAAGCCAATGGATTCATCCACAAAGAGTGACTGTTTGATGTGGTTCAAGAACTAGCCGCTTCATCGAGCCATACTTATTTGAAAATGAGGTCCGCGCAGCAGTTACAAAGAATTGTATGTGTTATTGCGAGGTGACAACGAACTTCTTGTGGCCATAAAATATGAGCCTGGACGTTACGTAGTTCCAACAGGATGGTGGCACTTGCCACAAAGCCAACGAAGCAACGGCTGTTTCGCGTGAGAAATTCTGTGATCGTATTATCTCACATCATGGCGATTAAAATTGGACAGTTCGATCATGTTGGACAGTTTTACCAGAATAATTCAAGACTTAAAGGATGAGATAAATCGCCACATTAAGGAGTTGGAATGTCCATTATGTATTAGCATCAAAGAAAATATGTATCACTGGGTAAGGGAATGCTGCCGCTGCGATCTCTTAGCCAATACTTTCTTAGACACATAATTGTCATAGATTCTTCTCCCACTGCGAAGCAGATTTTGTCTTGGCGTACACTCAACCAGGCTACTCTACTTTCTGGGCCATAGAGCGGAGGAGTTGCTTGTAGCAAATAAAACTCTGGGAAGCCGCATGACTTATGCCAAGGGCAACATTCAGAAAAACGGGAGTCAACGAAGCCCCCAAGCAGACCATCTCGCTGCTGAATATGGTGGAGGTGTCTGTCTTGCCCAAAATCGCAGCAAAGGGAATTAGTTTCCTTGATAACTTTGGAGCATGTCAGCTTTCGTGTGGCTAATAGCTTCCGACGTGCAGAACGTGCGCAGAAACTCGACATTGAAGTTGGATTGCAAACTTTTGTTGTACAATGCAATTCTAAAGCCTACATCCCAGCGGCGAACACTGCCTACCACATTACTTCTCTTCGATGATGTGTGCAACACTTTGTAATCAATGAATGATAACTTACAAAGTGTATGACAATAGTATATGGAGTTCCCAAAAATGAATTACGTTCATCTTTTTTATCACATTTATAAGTGCGTATTTAATTTTTCAGTTGTAAATCAAACGTTCGCCGTCTTTGTCAGACGTTGCAAAAATTTTAATTAACAAAATTAGGTAAAAGTGCCTAGAAAACAATATAAAAAAGGACAAGAAAGATAAAACATTTAGTGAAAAAATAAAAGAATGCAGTAGACAAAAAAACGGAACAAATTTATTTAATGGAATATTCCCAAAAAACTGAAATGCGCAGTACGTACGAGCTGCCTACTGCCGGCTTACAATGTATGCGAGATTGTATCCGAGCTGCCTACTTCCGACTTACAAAGTATGCGAGATTGTATTCGAGCTGCCTACTGATAGCTTACAATGTATGTTAGGAAGTAATGAGCTTTTGTTGGATGAACACCACACTAGCCCGCTTACTTTGTGTGCAGGTGGTAGGCGTTCACTCTACAAATGCGGCAATGTGTATGAAAATGTATACTAGGTTCGTATATGAGATGGTGTGCATTACTGACTTACAAGTGTGCATCGGATCATCGCTTCTGTAAGCGAAACTTTGGCCGCTGGGATGGTGCTATGGAATTGAAGTATTGGGCCCCGCCTCAGCGTCAAACATTAAAAAAATTCAAAGGCGAAAAACCAAATTCTTCTAGCAATTACTGCAGCTTCATGGTGTTCCGCTGGTAAAAGAGGAATGTTCTATTTAAATAAGAAATAATTACTTAAGCAAGATCAAATAATTAAACATCAAAGGTAATTTAAAATTTCTATGTTTACAAGCTGTCTATATGTTGACTTATAGGCAGCTGCGAAACATAGAAAACTAGATGTTTATAAACATTTTTTGATTGGTGTCAATATTAGAAGTTAATATAGTGAATAAAACTCAATTGTTTGGTAATTTGAAATCATTTTCGGCACCGAATAAAGGATAGCACTGCCAGTAATTCTGGCCAGTGAGCTCGAACCCCTCATTTTTGGGGTTGTGACCTTGTTTGAGTAAATGAGGAATATATATAAAAGCAGCAAACAGTTCACGCAGAGTAAAAGCATTTTGAAATATTGTTGTCGCAAAACTATTTTATTCTCTTTAACAATACAAATTGTTAGCGAAAGCAGTGTATTATCATTTTAGAAATAGTATATTTTACCATGAATATATTTTTATTTACCCTTTTGTAATTTTATTGTTACCGTCTACAATTGTAAAAATATGATTGGATGGAACAACATTATTTATAAAAAAAGTTTGTGGTTAAAACAATAGTATGTAAAACATAGAGTAAAAAAAAATATTGTAAACTTGTGAATGTTTGGATTATGTCCTTGCAACATAAGTATATTTGCAGAATTATTTTACTATTTTCGTTGTTTACAACATTTTTATTCCAGTCATTACAATGACAGTCAATGGATTGAGGACAATAAATACTATTTTCTGCTGTTCTTTTTTGTGTTTTTGTGAAAAAATGTATTAAATAAAAAATATAAAAATGAAATCCGGAAGATGTGGGGGATAAATGCGTGGATCAAGAAAAAGCTATAAAATTTTAGGTATGTATTACATTTATGAACGTATGCAATAAAAACAAAGCTTTAAATAATACCTACATATGTACATACATGTATGTACTAAGTATATGTGTACAATGTACACATATACTTAGTAAATTAAAGCCCGCAAAAAATCATTAAACTTTTGTTAAAGAAGTTTTTCGATATTTCCAACAGAACTGTTAAAAAATACAATTTATGTTTTTTGCCGAATGTAGGGGTTACCTTTTTGAGTATTTTTTGTGAGATTTTCTGTATTTACTGTCGGATCTCACAGTGCGATATATCGATGTTTTTGTCTCGAGGAGGCCAATGGTCATCTTTAATATTCATTGACCTCAATATAACCGTTCTAATAGTTAAGGCTGTTCTTATGAAATATTTCCATAATTCCGGTAGATCTATAAGAAAAAAATTCATGTTTTTTGTCGAGCCTAGGAAATGTGATTTTAAATTGATTTGAAATTGATTTGAAATTTTTCGTACAAAATTTTATACCCGGAAATCCATCTTTCGGTTAGACGTTAACGGAAGATTAAGTAAATTCGAGTTAGTTTAAATCTTCTAATAATGGAAGTAGTACCGTTATTACTCTCATAGTTTATTTATTTTTGTATTATCCATGAAATATCTGTTGGAATTATCAATATTTAATCGTGTCGTGTCAAGAATTAATTTAAATAAACTAAAAAATGTCTTTTACTATCAGTGAATTAAACAACACTAAATTACCAACTAAGGGTGATGTTATTAATTTCTTTTTACATCTTCGGCATAACGCTGGTAGAATTCGAAAGCTGGGTGCTTTTAAACAAGAAGTTTTGAGAGGTATCATCATTTTGTGGCAGCGCGCAGGCATTCCAGTAATGTCGGTAAGTGGTGTTCGTAAAAGTTTGGATAAGCTTCTGAATGATGACTACAAAATGGTAAAATATAAATTCGAATACAATGTAAATGAGTGGAATAGATTGTTCTTAATTTCGCGTTGTAAGTGCGGTATTGAAAGAAATATTGCATGCAATTGCACAGCCTCTGATAAAATTCCAGACCACGCAAAAGAGTTTTTCATCGATCAGTGCGGTCGGTTTTATGTAACGTGCGCTAAACCCCCAGTTATATTGAAAAAACTGGCTGAGTTTGTTATGAAAGTTTACGCGCCATTTTGGTTTCTTGTGAAAAGCCAGCCACGAAAGTGACTCATATTACCATATGATCAGTTGGACCAAATTTGAATTGACTGAGCCGCCGTGCTTGCAAGACCAGCTGGAAGCATTACAGTTTTCAAAAGAAATAATCGAGATACCAGGTAGCACAAGAAAAACAACTTTGTTTGATAGTTTTGTTGACTAACCTTAATTAATTTCACAGAATATCCGTGCCATTCTCAAAACACCGAGCGTTTTGTTCATGTAGTACATGAGTCTGCCATGGCTGTTACCGATGAGCAACGCCTAGGCCACATTTTTTCCAAGCTCGAAAGCCGTGAAAAATATAGCCAACTTGGGTCATTTCAAAATATGATTAAATAAAATTGTTTTAATATACACAGATCTTTGAATTTTTATTGTATTGGTACAGATATTATGGTAAGTTCGAAAAGAGTGTATCACTATTTAAAAAAGAAGATACTAGGCAAAAACATCGATATATAATACTATAAAATCCGACTGTGAATACCGAATATATGATAACTGTTTAAAAAGTCAACCCCTACATTCGGCAAAAAACATAAATTATATTTTTTAACACTTCTGTTGGAACTATCGAAAAACTTCTTTAACAAAAGTTTAATGATTTTTTGCGGGCTTTAATTTTCTGCTATTAGGGTGGTACATTAGGGTGGTAGAAAATGAGATCTGGTGGGTAAATACTAGAACGGGATACAAAATACCATTGACTATTAAAGCAAAACATTGGTCTCTTTGAGACAAAAACATCGATATATCACACTTTGAGATCCGACTGTAAATGCCGAAGATATAACGAAAAATGTATTTTGGCGACCCCTACTTTCGGCAAAAAAAATTAAAAAATTTTTTTTTGAAAATGTCTTACAACATTACTTCGTATTCGGTGGTGTACGGCGAACTTTTTTTTTCTTGCCTATATGGCGAGACGCTCTAGTGTACATACTATGTACTCGTATTAACATATTTTCTTTTTTGTTTTCAGAACTAAACCAATCAAGATCCAAAATCTGCACAAAACTCTTATCAAATCCAAAATATTCTGAAGAATAATATTTATTTATTTTCAACATATTTAAACGTTTACAATAAAATTGCAATAAAATATTTAATAAAAAAATAACCAACTACAATATAGTATTGTTAAAAGTGATAATAATGTTGTTTTCTTTCATAATAATGTGGTTGATGAAAATGGTAACATGGTTCAATAAGATATTAGTATGTTAAAATGTTAAAATTAACATGGTTACAAAGTCATATTGTTGTAAGTCTTAAATATATTTTATGTCACTGAATTGCATTATTATTTTAAAATTATAATGTTGGATATAACCATTTAATATTTTTGTATCTAAACATATAGTGCCACAATAGTATGTTGCCCTCAGAATATTGTTGTCTCAAACATATATTTTTTTCTACGTGTTGACAGTCTGCAGTTGTCATTTAGTATGGAAGAAATTAATATTATTAATAACTGCGATAGTAAACTTAATGCATTTAATATATTTTATTAATTTCTGGCATAAGAAATGTTAGCAAGGGGACCGGGAAGCAGCTCAATAGCAATTGTTGGCCAGTGTAATTAATGAAGCATGTATGTGAATTGTTGCAACTGAATATAAACTACTTCTTCATTAAAAAAAAAAAAAAAAAAAAAAAATAAATCAAATTAAGCCTCTTAAAATTTTTAAACAATTTTAATTCCATAAATATTTGCCAAACGAAAATTATTGTAGTCAGGATTTCCAAACATTATACTCGTACAGACAGGAGAGCACAAGTACGATACATTTAAAATTAATATTTTTAAAATTTAATACCGTACAATATAATAACAAATAAATTTTTTCTTTTGTTCAGAAAAAATCACATAACATCAAATTGGGTTTGTTACTCGTAGAATACATTTTGATATAAGTATTTTATTGTGCATTTTATGACATTAAACAAGATCCAGTTTTGTGTTAAATATTCAATACTTTATATTTTTGGAAACTGATATACAAATTCAATATTATCATTTTGTTTTTTCTTCGCTCTTCTCGGCCAAAATTAAAATGAAAAGAGAGAGAGAGAGAGAGAGAGAGAGAAAAAAATCAATAAACTTGCCAAAATCAGTGAAGCTTATTGAATTATGATGATGGCTCAATGATAATTGAGAATAATTTTTTAATTATTATTATTTTTTTGACAGGCAAACACACATCCCTACATGTACATACATAAACAATATTGCTGTTTGTATATTTTTAAATTTGTAATGCTGTCATAAAAATATCGAGTCCAATGGATACCAGTACATGCCACAAATACTCATATATTTGCTGATTTTTTCCTTTTCAACAATTTGCATAAGTTAACAGGAAAAAAAATCACAATTATAATACGTATGTACACACACTCATACATACTTACATGCATATATGTCTGTACATTAGAGCGACTCAAGTTGTCTGGAAGGGAAATTCATGCAGAGTGTACCCTTTGCAAGGTTAGGTTAGGTAGGCAGGCCGCTGGATACCCCGGAATAATCTAGGTTGTCCAGCTCACTTGGGTCCTGTAGGCGTTCGCTTTGTGATTGCCTGAAAAAAGAAAATAGTGGAGTGAAGAGAAGAAGTTATAGGAAAATGATAGTGTGGTGGAAAGGATGGGCGGGGATGGAAAGAAGATGCGGGAACCTTTTAGTGTAGCGTTACATGCTGCTATACTAGCCATCCGCTGCCTCTTATGAAAGAGGCTAACGCGGTTGGTTTGATCGAGGCCAGACAAGATAGGCTATTGAAGCTCCGCTCGCCTAAGTGTCTAAGACGATGATGCTCCAATGCCGGGCATGTGCCGAGGAGGTGAAGGATCGTCTCCTCCTCCTCCTTCACGTCTTGGCAGCTTCTACAGAAGTCGTTATGGGGTAGTCCTAGTCTCCTGGCATGGCTCCCAAACACAGAAAAAAAATAGATGACATATTGATAAAAAAAAATGCACTATTTTTATCAAATTTCCTGTGAAAAAGATTTTTTGCCGGATTGATAATTCAAATTACAAAGTAGAAATAGCTTTTTCACTTAAAAGCAAAAATTATTGAGTTGAAAAAAATTGTTGTTAAAATGTAAAATATACTTAACAAAAAAAAATTTTTAAAGAAACAACAGGTCTTCACTGTTATATGACAACCTTTTTAATTTATTTATTGAATAACAATCAATAATTCGGAAAACTTTTTATTAATTGCATTTTACTGAGAGATATTTTCAAAAATTCATTATTAATAATAATTTAATTAAGTCAATGCAAATTTTATTAAATTGATGGCTTTTTTTATTAATAACATAACTTGATTAAAAAAAATCTCATCTATTTTTTTCTGTGAAACGGGCAATGGCCAGTGATGACTGCTACCATCACTCGCCTAAGTATCTTAGACGATGATGCTCCAATGCCAGGCATGTGCCGAGGAGGTGAAGGATCGTCTCCTCCTCCTCCTTAACGTCTTGGCAGCTTCTACAGAAGTCGTTATGGTCCTAGTCTCCTGGCATGGCTCCCAAACCGGCAATGGCCAGTGATGACTGCTACAGTCACTCTTACCCTTTGCAAAATCAACATTAATATTTTTTATGAGAACATCTAAAATATTTCGGCTCTAGCTTTGACCTCTCGTGAGTTGGACCATTTTGAAAGGGAAATAATTTTTGCGCGTTTTTTTAATTTGAGAATCTGTTTTCTTGCCAACATATGTATACGATATCATAAGAGGGGGTTTTGAAGGCGCGTCCAACAGTATATACAATTTGTCCAAGGACGATAATCCATTTTTTTTTAATCTTGGACCAGTACTCAGGGGATGACTCCTACATATGCAGTGCATTGAACTAGGAAAATATTTTGTGAGGAGGGGGAAAGAGGAAGTAGTGTTTGTGAACATTTGACTTGAACTTTCCAACGTTATAACAGACAAGAAACACGTCTGCAGGCAACTTATTCCACAGACGAAGCGTACGGCTGAAAAACGAATTCTCTCTGCAATGCGTAGTACGATTCCCCGGGCAATCGACCGCGGGCAATCGATCAGCTCTGGACAATGAACGCGTGCTACGAAAAAATGTGCGAGTTTTGGGAACAAGATCCCTAATCTTGTCCATTGTAGCAACGATAGAACGGAGTAACGAACCCCACACTGCGTTGATGCTCAATAGAGTTGGATACCCCTGACTCACAACAATACGAGCACACTTGGATGAGCCTTAAACAAATCTTTCTTATGATACCCATATGTTATATGTTGGTAACGAAACAGATTCTCAAGTTGACAAAACATGCAATAGTAGGCCCGTTTTTCAAAATGGTCCAGCTCACGGGAGATCAAAGCTGTAGCCAGAATATTTTATATGTCATCTTAAAAAAGCCCAAGGTTAATTTTCAAGAGGGTACATTGAGCACTTTTTTTTTGTGAGTAGCTCTAATATACATATGTATATGAATGAGCATGCACAGATGAATACAAACACAAGTTTGATACACATACATACATAAGTATATTGCACACATTTACAAAATTCATGACGGTTACTTTTCCGCAGAATTGAACACGAAATATTTATTTTAAGAGCAAATAATTATTAATACTACAAGAGTTAATGGCATTGCGATGTATTAAGCTGATGCCAATATGAGTTTGCATTTTTTCTTATTCAGTCTGACAAAATGTTTGCCAGCAATATTTCAGTCTATGTGTACAAAACACGTTTTAGGGCTGAGTGGATTTCTAAGAAGGATACCAACACAACTTCTCAAAAGTCATTCGCTTCGCATGTCCAACCGACTCGAATAAAATCCTTTTCTGAAAAATATCATAAATATTTGCTTTAGTAATTAACAACTAAAACATTCTTAAAATTTTAACACAAATATTTTTTTCGTTGCGAAAAGCTGCCTCTAACTATTTGCTTTCGTATCTAATGACAATCAAATATTAACGACAACATTTGCTTTTAAATATTTAAAGCTGCGTGGAAAACAATTACCGTGCAAACAAAAATAAATGTTGCGCTTTAAATACTCACTGCTGTTTTATTGTTTGCTTTCTTTTATCTTGCACCAGTACTCAGGGGATAACTCCTACATACGCAATGTATTGTACCGGAGCTAGTAAAATAGGTTACGAGGATGAGTGGGCTTTGGTTTCAATGTCATAGCTATACGCCCATGACTCGTCACCAATTATGACCTTTTAGGCCTCCGCACTGGACTGGCTGCCGGGGCAGCCTGGTGAGTGGCATGGGATGCCGGCTGACCTGGAGATCATTCGTGGTCTCCAGATCGGCTGAACTCCCATGCAAACGAGAATACACTGACGGTTCGGGATATAGATCCTCCTCAAGGTATTCTCTGCACTGGAGAACGCTGACATTTTGAAGGATTCGGAGTTGATCTCTCCTTTGAGTAACTTGGCGCAAACCGGCTTTCGTGAAAAGAGAATCTCCGGAGGATTTAGAGTAAAGCTCTCCTTTGGATATTCTTGATACTTCGCTCAACCAACTTTGCGTCGTACGTCGCGCCCCACTGAGGATTTGGAGTTGACCTCCCCTCACGGTATTTTTGGTGCAAAACGGTCGTTAAAAGAGGATCTCTGGAGGATTTTGAGTAAAGCTCTCCCCCGGATACTCTCGAACCTACGCTTAATCAACCTCGTGTCGTGTATGTGATACGGGATTCGTCCAATTCCCAGAGGGTTTGACTTAAACTCCCCTCACCGCGTTTTTCCGCGAACCCCCGTACCTCTACATACACAGTCGGCCAAAGGTGATGTATTGGTGTTGGCATTGCGATTCGTCGTACAACGCAGGATTAATTTTTAAGCAATAAACCACATTGTATATAGAAAATGAGTGTGTCGTGTTTGTTTTATGCTCTAGTCGCAAATATAAATTTTTTGTAACGAGTCCTGGCAGCCCTGAGCTATCCCAGCCTATGGGGGAAAAACCTGTCGTTACAATGTGGATCATCGTTGACGATGTTCCACAGCTGCTGGGCGACGTCCATGCGACGTTCTTTTTGCTCAAAATTTAGTAAAAAATCGAAGAGCACACCAAAACACGACTTATCTTTTTATCTGCAAAAAGCAAATTGACAATCCGAAACGGCTAATATTGCCAACATATCTAACAGATATGTGTAACAACATAACAGAAGAAAATGCGAAAATCGAACATACGTAACTCACGAAATTTGAAAATAATGGTTATTTTTCTTTATCAGACCAAAACTAAACAGTCAATTACAATATCTTCCACAATTCAAAATTTGTCTTTTTTTGAAGTAACACTATCACTTGCTCCTGCTTGCTACTTATTCCGGGAAAATGCGGTGCTTTGCGATCGAACCAAATAAGTCCGCGTATGTTCTCAGCTAAACTTCACCTTATTTTCTATTTTCCCTAGCTGCCTATATAAGGACGTGTACTAATCTAATCATCAAATTTAAAACTATGTTCCAAGTCTACTGATGATTATGCTATAGACAGCTGGGAAACACAAAAACAAGCTGTATATACTCGTACTGTTTGATTGGCATTAATATTAGTAGCTAGTAAAGTAAATAACAAACTCATTTATTTGTTTGCTTTAGTACTAAAATATCTATTAATTCTTGTAGTTTTTTAAATCATGAACCATTGTGATCAACACAAGCGGTTGCAAATGAAAGGATGAGAAGAACCTGCTTCATTTGGGTAAAAAAAGAAATCATCTTTTGTTTGGCCTGCAAACTTTTAAGCAGAGATGACTTCAAACATCGAATGCACTCAAAAAGCCAAAGAACCAACATTCAAAGCTATTCATTGGTCATTTGTCAATACTGAAAGTATTGAAAAAGAAATTGAGCTGGAAAACAAGACCGTGCTTTCAATACCATGCACTCTCCAACTTACTGATGGGCACACATGTTCATGCGTACGCATGCATGAACACTTTCAGAAATCCAATTTATCAAGTGATGGAATAAAATTGTCAAGTGGTCTCTTTTATTATGCCTTGCCATGCTCATGCTATTACGAGGATGATGCTTAAATTTATTAAAAAGTCAGACAGTTTTTTTTTAGGTTTCAGCAATGTAATCTGTGATCTTTTCAAATCTTGTCAACCAGCAACCATAGTTTTAATGAAAGTTATTATATTAGAGTTGAAACCAATCATACTTATGATACAAGTAAACATACTACTTTCACTAAAAAAAACGTACTAATGTCATAAACAGCTTTATTGGCATACCATCGTATATTTGTTACAGTTTACCATATTAATGAAAAAGTAGACAATTCTGGTTAAAATAAAAAAACTATTTTATTTATTTACATATGTCACATAATATACATACTCGTACTTTTAATAAAAACATTTAGTCTGATGTATGTATATTAATAAAACAAAATAATAAAAATTAAACCGCAAAAATTAGTCAGGTTCAATAATTGAAAATTATATCGATTACTTTAATAATCTATTGGCTGATATAAATATGTTTTTGGTATTTCGTGACTTACTGCATGTCGCTCCTTTATTGCAACATAGTCATATCACAAAAAATTGCATTTTCGAGTTAATAATGCAGAATAATTAACAGTGCTACCTTTTATATTGCGCCAAAATTTTATTTAAATTACCTTTAAACTGTCTTCTTTAGGAGATATTTTCTAAACATTTTTTCTAAGACTTGTATGGAAACTAAAAATTTGAAATGTGTTTTTCTCTTTTTTGAATTATGACTATGTTGCAATAAAAGAGCGATATATAAAAGTCTTATGTAACCACATTAGTATGGTTGGATGCAGTATAGTATAGTTGTTCTCATCAATAGTAAGGTTGATCATTACCATGTCTAAGGTTGTCACATATCACTATTGTTGTTCATAACGATAATATGGTGGGCCAAAAATATCGTTGACATCATTTTGTCAACCATATTTATGTCATGCACGCAAAATATCAGCAATCATACTATTCTAACTTACTGGCACTTTTTGACTTCCGCAAGTACTCATTGTTTATTTTTATATCCTTCACAAATATGTTAAGGGCATACATAACTTTGTGATTCCGTTTGTAATTTCTACAATTTTCATTTCCGACCCTATATATTCAGAATCAGCATTGATAATAAATTCGATTAAGCCATGCCCGTCTGAGAAAACCATTAGACTTCGAAACTTTTATCTTTCAGCTTTCTATTACACCATCGATTCGTGGGTTTGCTATTGAAATTCAGTAAAATCGGTACACATATAGCCGAGATATATCCTAAATTCCAAAAAAAAAAAAAAATTTTTTGGCAATTTTGTTTGAATATTTAAAAAAAATTTTTGTTTTAAAAGAAACTTAAAGAAAAACTTAAAGAAACCTCTTTTGCTCAAAAGCAGTTCTGGCAACGTAAGGAGGTTAATAACAATAAAAAGTGAAAATTTCCGATATCGGTCTATATATACACGAGATATATGCTAAACCGATTTTTCCATGAAAATGTCGCGTACGCGAACTTAAGCAATTTTATTTTTGCTTAAAAGCAATTCTAGTTATAAAAAGAGATTACTAAATACAGGAAAGGAAAATGTCCGATATCGGTCCATATATACCTGAGATGTAGGCTAAACCGACTTTTTCATGAAAATCTCACGTAAGCGAAGTTAAACAAACCTTTTTGCTTAAAAGCAGTTCTGGTAGTATAAGGAGGCTACTAAACACAGAAAATGAAAATTTTCGATATCGGTCCATATAACAGAGATATAGCCTAAACAGATTTTTTTTGAAAATGTCACGTAAGCGAACTTAAACAATTTTTTTTTAGCTTAAAAACAGTTCTGGTAATATAAGGAGGCTAAAAAACACAGAAAATGAAAATTTCCGATATCGGTTCATACATACGCTAGATATAGCTTTGACCGATATTTCCATGAAAAAAAATTTTTTTTATTAAAAACAGTTCTGGTAATAAAAGAAGGCTATATAAATACAGAAAATAAAAATTTCCGATATCGGTCCCTATATGTCCGAGATATAGTCTAAATCGATTTTTCCATGAAAAAAATTTTTTTTTTGCTTAAAAGCATTTCTGGTAATAAAAGGACAGAAAAAAATGCAGAATATTAATATTTCCGATATCGGTCTATATATACCCGACATAGCCTAAACAGATTTTTCTATGAAAATTTCCATGAAAGATTACGTTTTTTGCATGGCGATTTCAAGGCAAAAAAATGTTTTCCCCATATCCGAGCATATGTAGTTCTAACTTGTAACATATACTAAATATTTACGTGACTATTGTGAAGGGTATTTTGCTAGGCAATTCGGAAAGTTTACTTTGCAAAGTTTGGGTTTGGCGGCAACAAAGGAAAAGAGAGTAGCTCTTTTGCACACATTCTATTTTCCTGCCACCGTCAAACTCAAGACTTTTCAAAGTAATCTTTCAGTGCGTGAAAGCTGTGTAACGGCCATAAACACTACTCTCTCCGCCTTTTAATCTACTTTCCTAATACCGATACAATGTACTGCAAGATAAAATAAAATAATAATAAAAAGACAAACTATGATTATAAATGACCTTTTATATGACAATTCGGTTATACCTCTAATAACAAGTTTTACATAATGTGTTTCTCGGCAGAGGCAGGTATAATAAATGAAAATATATATCAAATACACACCGAGAGACAATAAGATCTTATGTCATACCCTCAAGAACGGCAAAAACAAAAGAAAGATGTGATGCCGGTGCACAACAAAAACATCACTTGGCAACAACAAAAGCGACCCTTTTCCCTTTGTTTGTTGGAATACCTGTCAAAAATACAGATATTCACTCGTCCATACTTGTGAGTACTTCGAACTGGGACAGAAAATTGAGACGACACATTGATTGGGGATTGTAAAAGGCAGCATACGAGTACAGTAATGATAAGTGTAACGAAAGTAATTTCAAAAAAAGGAAAATCGAATTCAAAAGTAACATTTGGTAACAAATAAATAAATATATGTACATATAAACATACATACATGCTCGTATGAGGGTGTGTAAAGGAAAAACGTAATTGTTTAGTTGTTATTGTTTTAATAGGTTGTTTTATCTTAATTTGATTAAGTCTCTGGCTAAACTGATCTTCCTTCCATTTATTTTAACTAGTGGGAACCGCCGGTCAACGTAATTGAGCGCATTCTTTTTATTTTACTGCTCTTAGACCAATAAAACTGTGAAAACCCACAAATATATTCTTTACTCATATTTGGCCAAACTGTTTTTGTTTTACTTGTACTTAAGTCAAATACACATATTCTAATTTTTAGTGTTAGTAACAAATTAATAGCCATATTACTCCTAAAATACTGAACCGATCATCTGTGCAGCAAGAACTTTAAAAGGATATATACCTTTTCTAAATCGGTGCAGTAGTACGGCTATCAAAGGCATTTTAAAGAAGTAAGAGTGTAGTATATTCGGCCGGGATGAATATAAAATACCCTTCACAAAAATCGCATTAATATACAGTATATATTACAAATTGGAGCTAAATATGCTCGAATTTATATGAACCGATATTGGCGATTCGTTTAAAATTTTGACGTAATCTTATCAAGGACCCAAATAGGTTGCCAAGAAAACGTGCTGGAGACCTTTACAGATAGATCCAAGTCGGACCTGAGAAATGGTGGTGGTGCCTCAGTATCAGAGGAGGATGAGTTTCAAGTTAAATGATGAGTGTAGCGTAATGCAGGCTGAAATTACAGCTATATTGAGAGCAGCCAACTAGATGAGGTACTATATAGCGTATAAGAGGTTAATATCCGAATCTGTACTGATAGTAGGTTAGGTTAGGTAAGCAGGCCGCTTGATTTCCAGCAAGTACCCGGAAACTCCAGCTCACTTGGGTCCTGTAGGTAGTTCCCTTTGTGATTGCCTGAAAAAGTTAGTAAAGGAAAAAGAAAATACAAGGTTATAGGGATATAGAAGGAGTGAGGAAGAGGGAAAGGAGGTACTGATAGTAAAGCTACATTAAATAAGTTTGAGGGTGTCTATACGATGTCCAAGTTAGTTCAAGAAAGCCGGATATCTCTCAATGAGATAACGAGACATTCAAAAAGCTCCAGCTTTTCTGGTTGCCGGACGACAGGGGAAATATTGTGGTGGATGAACTGGCAAACGCGAGGCGACATTGATACGATGGTAGCAGTCCCGCTTAAAAGCTGTAAGAATCAAGTGCATCATCAACTTGTAGGGACTGCATAGGACAGATGGTCTGGTGAGGTTGCCGGACGAATTGCGAGGCTAACATGGCCCGCGTATGATAGTAGCAGGATTACGGTCCTATGGGGTCTTCCCGTCAAAGGTTACGTACCTTGGTGGCAGTTCTGACAGGACATTGTTATATAGGGAAATACGCTAGGAGGTTAAATCTTCTATTTAATGCTTTCTGTAGTAGTTGTAGGGATGAGGACGAGGAAGAGAGTGTTGAGCACTTCCTCTATCGGCGGCTGGCTCTCTGTTCTATAAGACCGCTGTATCTAGGCGGATCGATGCTGCACGCAGATACATCGGAATGCGGAGTGAACGGACTGGATTCTTTTATCCGGTTTGTGGGTTGGTTTGTATCTTATCTGTCGAGGGAAGTGTAAGTCTCATAGGCTGCACTTCTCCCTCAGGCAACACAACGGGACCAGGAAGAGATTATTAAGTAGCCAGGTTTCAAGAAACCACCAGCTTGTACAACCTAACTTAATCGCCATGACAAAAATGTAATCTTTCATGGAAGTTTTCACGGAAAAATCGGTTAAGGTTTATATCTCGGGTATATGTGCTTGTATATGGACGGATGCTGGAAATTTTCATTTTTTATATATTAGTAACCTCCTTTTATTACCATAACTGCTTTTAAGCAAAAAAACTTGTATCATGGATAAAGTGGTTTCGTCTATATCTCGGATATATATAGGCCGATATCGGAAATTTTCATTTCCTGTATTTTAGTAACCTCTTTCTTCCAGAACCGGTTATAAGCAAAAAAAAAAAAAAAAAAAAAAGTTTCATGGAAAAATCGGTTTTGGCTTTAGCTCGGGTATATATGGACCGGTATCGGGATTTTTTATTTTCTGTATTTTATTAACCTCATTTAATAACCAGAAATGCTTTTAAGCAAAAACTTGTGTAAATTTTTTCATGAAAAAATCGGTTCAGGCTATATCTCAGATATATATGGAACGATATCGGGGAAAAATTTTTGTGTTGCCTTTTAATCGCCATGCCAAATAGTTGTGTCAAGTCTGAAGCAAAACAAACAATTTCATACAAAATTAAAAAAAAGGCTTTTTTCGGAATTTTGGATATATCTCAGCTATATGTAAACCGATTTAACCGATTTGAGTAATAGAATTGTGAAAGCAACAAGTTTCTAAGTCTAATGGTTTTCTCAGAAACGATATTTCAACAGCTGACAGACGGACGGGCGGACTTTGTCTTTTCTCAATACTGATTCAGAATATGTATATTTTATAGGGTCGGAAATGAAAATTGTGGAAATTACAAACGGAGTCACAAACTTATATATGTATACCCTTTATATTTTTGTGAAGGCTATAAAAACGTGTTTGCCTATTAATTATATAGATTCTTACATCATTGGAGTTGCACAATGAAACACTATGTATGTCTGTGTGTGTGCACATAACGAATCTTTAATAAGGTCGAACTTCATTATTATTAATTTTGTGGTTTTTTCTATAAAACAGAATAGAAATGATACTAGTCACGATGAAAGGAGCCCGCTGTTATTGTGGTATTTTTATTATTACTTTTTTTGTTGCGTTCAGTGCACGACTTTTGATAAATACTTTTAAGATTTGAGGTAAACGGTTATATAATTTTATTTTTTTTATTAGATTTTATTTAAGTTAGGAAATTTAAACAAAAAAAAAACGTTATTACACATTAACGAGTGTTTTGTAAATGTTGGAAATTGGAACTTGTTTGTAAGCGGTGGTTCAAAGAAAACGCATGATTTTTATTACAAATAAAAGGTTTTAAAAAAAGTTTTAATGGAACATTTTGTGTTCTGATAGCAGGATGTACTACAATTACATGTGAAGTAAAATATCGGCATAATGCTCGTCACGGCTTCGGCGGCATATCTCCATCCGATGATCCATATTTTCAATCACTCTGAGATATAATTGAGGTTCAATGTCGCTAATGCGCGGAATTATCCTATCGTTCAGGTCCGGAATTGTTTTTGGCTTATTCAAGTACACTTTTTTTTAAATATCCACGAAGAAAGAATTCTTACGGTGTCAAATCATGATCGTATGTGTCGGCCAGTTAACATAGTCAAGACGTGAGATAGCACGGCCTATGAATTTCTCGCCCAAAGGAACCATTGCTTTGTTGTCTTGTGGCAGGTGGCACCTTTCTATTGGGATTATATATCGTCTAAGTTCGTATACTCAACTTCTGGCCGTAAAAATTTCGTTATCAATTCGCGATAGCGAACAACTTTCACAGCAACTGCTTGGCCGACCTCATTTTACTCAAAGAAGTATGGCCAGTCCATAAACCGCACCATACAGCCACTCTTTGTGGAGGCATCTATTGGCTTTTCACCAGTCACTCGTAGATTCTCATTCGCTTAAATGCAGCAATTCTGCTTGTTACTGAATCCAAAGCGGTGAAGCTGATTTTCTTTATTGTCTGTTCAATAGCCCTCCGGGGAGCTGGTTTTGCTTTTGGCTACACCTATACAGGGCACCAATCTGTTTTCTCGGACATAGGGGGCTAGGAGACCCCTTGCTGCAGCAAGTAAAGGATAGGAAGTTACGCGACTTATGCTGTGTTGGACTTCCGGAGCACTCACTTACTATTAATTGCCAAAACGGGGAGTGGCAAATCCTCTGGGAGAGGTTCTACTTGCACAATGTCCCAGCACTGATCATCGTCTACATTCTGGCCAAAACGTTCAGGTTTTAACCTAAAATCGCAGGGAGCCGCACTAGTCTTCCTGATAATGGAAAGAAACCAGAAGTGATGATTAGACGGGTTAAGGATTGATGTTCATAATGGACTTCGGCCAACAAACTCATTAATCATTAAATTTCATTGACTGTTTGGGAAATTGCCTAGGGACTAGAACGTCTGAATTCTTAAGCAAGGGGTTTGTTCATATGGCTACAAACTTATGATAGCAATTGTGGCTTGAGAGAGTTTTGCAAACTACATGAGGGGTTGGTGAGCCACGAATGTTTCACCGCTTGGAGTTGGCTTACCATCAGATACGGCCATCAAGCAGGCGCTGATGAATATCAGTGGCACATGCATCCTATATGTTTTTAATTGCTCTTGGTTTTTGGAATGACACCCTTTTTAAATACGTGTATTCCTAAAGAAAAGAGTCCAACAGTCTCAAAACATATGATTTTGGCCACGGCGCGAGGCAACACGGTCATGGAGTTTCTTGCTCAGAAGAATCATTGTTTCGTTGGCTCAGTAGCAAGTGGACCCACTCCCTGGGGAACAGGTTTTGCCTGTGCACTGGTTAGGGTAAAGAGAGGAAGGGGTAGTGTTGGCTTCCGAAACCATTACCAAGGGTATAAATTGGCAGCACGGGGTCAGCTTTGCCCCCGGTTGGTTCATGGTTGGGGCGCCTAGCTTGGCTGAAACGTTCTGGCTGTGGTTTAAGCCTAAAACGCAGGAAGGGAGAGTTAGTATCCCTGATAATTGTTTGGTGCGCAGCTTTTTTTGGGAACTAACAACCTCCCGAGGGTGTGTTGCATTTACAACAGATACCTGTACTGTAAGAAACCAGTGGTGATGGTTGACGGGTGAGTTGGTTTAAGGGCTGATGCTCTTAATGGGTTTTGGTCTACCAACTCATTGTCCAGCACCATTGATTACTAGGAAATTGCATACAGGAGGTATTAGAAGGCCCGTACAAGAAGTTTCTCATGTGTCTACAAACACATGGCAAAAAATGGCTACCTGTGTGAACCTAGTCAACCACACGGGGCTGGTGAATTGGAAATAATTCACTCCGTGGAATTGGTTCATCATCAGATAGGGCCGTAAAGGCAGCTGGTGATCTTTTCAATACCACTTATCTTCCAGCTCCATATCTTCAATTTCTACGCAGACCGTTATCACATCGTGATAAGGGATCCCATTTAGGGTAATTGCTTGACTGTGTTGAAAGTGTGCTTCATCGCTGAAGATGATTTTTGTTTTGTAGTCGGCGATTTGATCTTTATTCAAAATTCGCATCAGTGATGTGTGTGATGATGGTCAATTGTTGGGAACGGCGATGGATAGAGATTGATAGCGCCTCCGCCAGACTATCAAAAATTACAGAGCTGAGCGAGCATACACATTTATTTTCACATTTAATACAGATCCGGTTTGCTGAAACTTGCGCGCAGTTTTCCCGATTCTAGACCCATTTAGCTCAAATTGCATTTTGATTTGAACGGACATTTTTGTAAAAGCCTTGAACTCTCTTAACGCGTTGCTCAGTTGTACACCTCTCCATGCTTGAATTTGTCAAACACTGAAATAAAGAAATACCAAATTAATTTGTGCACAAATCTGGACGTTGAAGACTCACAATTAACATTGTGCATGATGGTTGGACCACATTTTATAAACATGCCAATTCTCCCAAAAACTCTTTCGACTCTAGTGGTTCTAAGTCAAATTATTTGAAATTTTCAACATTTTACAATTGAATTGCATATTATAAAAGATGAAGACATAACTTGAAATTTGTTATATATCTTAACTCTAGATTTTGTTTTTCGCTTAGAGTTAGACGAGAATTTTTAGTCGAATGAGAAACTTAAAAATTCCAAGAAGCATTTGCCTGAAGTTTACTTACGATTGGGACGTAATCTTGTAGTTTATGTGTTAACAATTTTCTAGATATTTTCCCCCTAATCAAGATAAAAACTACACGATAAGAAATAATGAGGGACAAATTATGATGCCAAAGGGTTAAATTTGAATTAATGATAATAATTTATGTTTATTTGTAAAGAAAAAAGCTTGAATAACAAACCTAAACCTAAGCCAATGTCTGAGTCTTTCTAAGACTCCTTTTTTAGTGTGTGATAGTCGTAGTACGAATACGCTTGTATAGAATAGAAAATAGTTTCGTCATGGTTTGTTGTTGTGTTCTTGGGCTTAAAACTTGTATAGAATAATGTTGTTAATTGCTGACAACAGCAACAATATAACCAGCTATTTATGAGCGTCTAATAGCTGGCCCTTCATGCGTGAATTGTGCGGCGCGCATTTCAAGATAACATCTTTCAGATACGACCAAACAAACAGGTGATGCTTCTTAACAACAGAATGTTGAACACAATTAAGATGTATAAAATTTGATATTTTTGTTTAAAATGTTACTAAGAAACGCACTACACCTAAAGGCTAGATGTCATTATAGTTTATTTATTAAATAAAAGTCACATTTACATATGTGTAATACATATGCAAGTAATTTTACCTACTTCTGTAGGTAAATAGTTTTCCTTACCCTTTTATAATAAAATTCCATAAAAATTACTTAACTAACATATATACATGTGTATGTATATGTACACATTTGTATGTAAATAAGAATGATAGTTTGTACATCATTAAATTAATGAATACACAGAAAGAACTGAAAAACAATTTTAGAAGAATTAAGAAATTATTTCTTAATTTAAGGCAGGAAAATAAAATTTATTTCAATTAATAACAATACAAAAGGCATTGAATTGGAGATATTAAACAGGGTGTCGCAGAACTCACCATCAAGCCGAAACAGGGTGACAATATCATGAGAAAAATCTGAAAAAAAAATCTAAAAAAAAGTAAGGAGGGCAGTTTTTAGCCTAGAACAAAAAGCGTGGTATAAACAGAAAAAAGTTAAGTGTTTTGGAAACTTCCATCTCTGCTATGAACACATGTTAAATTTTGTTTCGATCTGGCAACTCCTTCATATAGAAACAGGTGTTCACAAAAGACACATCCGCGATTTTTTACAATGGCAAAATTAGAAATGCGGGGTGTCAATAAATATTTACATAAAAAAGGTTTATCGGGACAAGAAATTCATAATGATATGGTGAATGTGTTAGGTGAAAGTGCTCCTTCACAGGCAACAGTAAAAAATTGGGCAGCTGAATTTAAACGTGGTCGTACAAGCATTGAAGGTGAACCACCTAGTGGACGTCCAAAAACAGCAACAACAACAGAAATTGTAGCCAAAGTGCATGATATGGTATTAAACGATCGACGAATAAAAGTGCGGAAAATAGCTGTAAGAAAATAAGTGATCCGCCTCCAAGTTCACTAAATAAAACAAGAATCTTTTAAAGAGAATTCACTTAGTTTATTAGGAAATGTTTGTATTAAAGTTTTAAATTTTATAATAATTCAATGTTTTAATAAATTTTAAGGAAAAAAAACACACAAAGAGAGTTTTATAAACGATAAAATGATCAAGTTTTCTCTACGCACGACAACTGACAACTAACTACTATGTTATTAAAACTCTCCTTTGGCTTGTTTACTGCAAACCTTATCTAAATCCTTTCAGGACTTTTACACAGTTAACATCATGGGCATCTCAAATGATCTAGTCCGTATAATTTTGCATGAAGAACTACAGAAGAAAAAGCTTTCTGCAAGATGGGTGCCGCATTTGTTAGCAGTCGACCAAAAACGCATAAGAATGAACACTTCTCAAGCTTGCTTGCATCGTTTTAAACGAAATAAAATGGATTTTAAGCAGAGACAAAAGAACAAACCAAACCAATGAACTGAAGCTGGAGGAAGTGCCGCAAAGAAGGCAAAAACAATTCAATCGGCTGGTAAGGTTATGGCAACGGCTTTTTGGGACTTCAACGGTATTTTATTGATTGACTGTCTGCAAAAGGGCAAAACAATAAATTCAGAGTACTATTGCAACCTTTTGGATCAATTAAATGTACAAAATCGAGAAAAACGTCCCGGCTTTTTCATCAAAACAACGCTCCAGCGCACAAGAGTGTTTTAACAATGGCTAACATCAACGAATTAAAGTACGAGTTGCTTGACCACCAACCTTATGCTCCTGATTTAGCTCCCAGTGACTTTTACCTGTTCCTAAATCTAAAAAAAAAATTCCTTGCTGGCAAGCGTTTTACCTCAAATGAAGATGCAATTACAGTTGTAAACCACTATTTTGAAGACCTTGAGGAAAACTATTTTAATCAAGGGATAGAATTGCTAGAAAAGCGTTGGACTAAGTGTATTGAAGCTTCAGGAGATTATATTGAAAAATAAAAATATTTTTGAAAAACTAAATATTCTCTTTCATTGATAGGCTAAGAAGTTTCCGAACCGCCCTCGTATTCGGCTGTGTCGAAACGATAATCACGTGAAACGTTTATATTACAAATTTGAACCAAATATGCTCGGATATGTATGGACCGCTATCGGGGCAAAATATTTTTGCCTTGTAATCACAATTCCAAAAAGGTAATCTTTCATGAAAAAATCAGTTCAGGCTATATCTCGGGTATGGTCCATACATACCTGAAATTTATATTTTCTGTATGTAAGTAACCTCATTTATTACCAGAATTGATTTTAAGCAATTTTGCTTACGCGACATTTCCATTATAAAATCGTTTTAGGCTATATCTCGAATATATATGCATCGATATCGGGAAAAAATTTGTATGCCTTGTAATCGCCATGTTTAAGAATTGTGTGAAGTTTGAAGCAAAACAAGCAATTTTTTTTTTGAAATGTTCATACAAAATTGCAAAAAATAATGGCTTTTTCCAGAATTTTGGATATATCTAACCTATATGTGAACCGATTTTACTGCATGTCAATAGTAAGCACATAGATCACTGGGATAATAGAATATAATCGTTTTCTCAGAAATGGCATTTCAACGACCGACAGACGGACAGACTGACAGCGTTTAATTGACAATTCTGATTCAGAATATATATACTTTACAGGGTCGCAAAGTAAAATTGTAGAAATTACAAACAGAATCACAAACTTATATACCCTTAACATTTTTGTGAAGGGTATAAAAAGGAAATATGTGAGTAGTTGCTTGAAAGATGTGACAGCAAAAATGCGATCTACAAAAATCGTTAAAAAAAGACTTTAAATCATCAAAGTGCTATATTCAGTATCCAAAATCGTCAAAATGACGATAAATCGTCAAATATGGCAACCATGTTCGTCACTTCTGTTCAACAGCTGTCTCGAATCTCTAGCTCTGTCTCTCTCCCATCTCTTTCCACAAAAGGTTACACATATTCCACATTGCTTTAGCGTGGATTCTGTTAAAAGAATTTGACGTAAATTAGGACAGTTGATTAAAACAGAGACAACTGTCATATGATAGTACTTACATACATATTTATATGTCATATTTATTTCAGATGCCCCCATAAAAGATTATACAACGAAATTCCGAAAAGCATAGCACTCAAGCAGATGAAATATGACAACAAATCGGAAATTCACATGCATTCATACATTTGTATACATGTATATATTTACACATACATACATATGCTCGTGTAAAACAAGGCATGAAGTCATGAACGAACATTTGATTTGCCATTTTGTGTCCTTTATTACTTAAAAAATGTCGAATTTATAAGAAGCAAAATAAACAAATGGCCGAAGAGAACGAAAGAAAATTACAAATATTTACACTCAACAATAAGTAACGTTATTTGTTGAAGTAAATCCCATAAAAATATGAAACAAAAAGTTCACAATGTAAAAATAAATATTTGATTTTCGGTTTACGACTGAATGAATAAATTAAGGTCACAGAAATATTGTTTTGTTCTGTTTTGTTTTGTTGCTTTTTTTTAGCTTTTGTAGGCTTGAGTGTCTTTGGAAACCCACTTGGTAGAGGAATAATGAAAATATTACAGACAACTATAGAATAACGAATAATATTTTTTTTACTTTTACTTTTTGGACTAAAAGATTAAAAAAATGTTTATGCTTTGCCTAACAATTGGAAGTGAAATAGTTTTAAGATGTTAACAAATAACTGGTAGCTTGCAAATCGAATGTTTTTTCCAGATGCTTCAAGTCTCATTCCGAATGTTTTGGGAAATAATTCGAGACAGTTTAAGAGAAATCCCAGATCGGATTTGGTTTCTGACGGCGTTGGATAACTGGGAAAAACTTGAGGCAGGCAGGCGAAAAAGCGAAAACTAGCAGGCATAAGGCAGTCATATGAGGATGTTCTGGCCTTGCAGTGAATTTTAAATGTGCGGATTGGTGTGAGCACTACCACAAACAAATTTAGTTCACTCTGACCTCAGAATATATTTTCTGCTCTATTTGAATGCATACAATTTATTAAATTGCTTGAAATGAACAACATAAATAAAATTTATAATTAGAATCAAGATGCATATGTACAGGGGGTGGCATGGCATAACGTCCAGTGGTGCAAAATCCATGAACGTTATGACACACTTAAAAGTGTGTCAGAATTTCCAACCCTAACCACTCTTTCGCAGATGACAGCAGCATTTGTCATTCGTACACTTTTAGTTATAGGCCCAGTCTATCAGAGATCGTTGTCAAGAGGCTAAATATGAACGATTCACTGAATAGTGATCTTCTATTAATCTCCGAATGGGGTCGTAAAAACAGGGTCCCCTTCAACGCTCGTAAGACCCAATGCTGTTTATTAATACACAAACATACGGCCGCAGATGCTGCTTTATGTGTACTCATGGATGGTATAAATATTAATGTTCTTGGAATGCAGATACAGTGTGACGCTCGCTAGACTCAACACATTTTTCATATCTCTAAAGAAGCCTTAAAGTGCCTGGGATTTTTGAAACGGTGTAAGATGTACTTCACTCCATCCGATCTCCGTACTATTTATACCACCTACATCCGACCGAAAATGGAATACAACTCTCATATTTGGGCCGGTGCCTCGAAGTATATTTTGGGGTTACTCGGCCGTGTACAGGAGAGGACGAAGAAGCTTATCGGTGACTGTAAGGTATCCGACTCTGTTGGATCGCTAGAACTCTGTTCTATTGTTATTACAATGGATTTTGCTCTGACGAGATGAGGGATCTTGTTGCCGAAACTCGCACATTTTTACGTAGCATGCGTTCATCGTCCAGAGCTCATCCATATGTGGTCGATTGCCCAGGGAATCGTACAACGCATTACAGAGAGAATTCGTTTTTCAGCCGTACGCTTTGCCTTTGGAATGAGTTGTCCGCAGACGTGTTACCTATCCTGTTATAACGTTTGAAACTTCAAGTCAAATGTTCACAAATACTACTCTCTCTTTCCTTCTCCTCACAACCTATTTTCCTAGTTTTGGGACAATGCACTGGATGTGTAGGGGTCTTTTCCTGAGTACTGGTCCAAAATAAAAATAATAATAAATAAGTGTCAAAAGATCCATGGACGTTAAGACACTTTTGAAAGTGACATAATGTCCATCAAGGAGGTGTCGTAAAGTCCGTGGACTTTATGACACTTTGCAGAGTGTCATAACATTCATAACTTATAATAATCCATAACTTGTAATAATCAAAATTTTTTAGAAGTTGAAAATTATTATTGTAATACCTTTATCATAACTATATACTAGTATGTGAACCTATAGATACAGAAAGAGAAAAAATACATTCTTTTTGTCAGAGAAGGATAATACATATTTCGTTAAATTGTGGACATAAATTTTTTTAGACGCGTGCTCGCCTGTGTTCTATGAACAGCACATTATATTTCATTAGCGAAAAAACGATTAATTGTCGAACACCAATATATGTATATCTATATATGTACATTCATGTATCTTCAAATATTAATATTGCGGCGCATTTACTAAAAGGCTTATATACGAGGTTCGCTCTCTCATTCATGATTCGCGTCTCAATCTTGATTTGCCATACAAAATTTTGAGAGCAAACAAACCATCTTGGTTCAACTTCAATCTTGTTGCGAATCATGCAAAATTCACGTACATCTCCAAGTTGGATAATAAATTATCGCTAGCTTATCTGAACGAGCACTCAAAAAATATGTGATTTGAATACTTATTGTTAGTTCACTTTGAAGATTCAGTAAATATAAAACGCTTAAAAAAAAAAAAAAGAAATATATATATATATATATATATATATATATATATATATATATATATATATATATATATATATATATATATATATATATATATATATATATATATATATATATATATATATATATATATATATATATATATATATATATATATATATATATATATATATATATATATATATATATATATATATATATATATATATATATATATATATATATATATATATATATATATATATATATATATATATATATATATATATATATATATATATATATATATATATATATATATATATATATATATATATATATATATATATATATATATATATATATATATATATATATATATATAAACGCTTGTTTTCTATGTTTCCCAGCTGTCTATATGTCGACATTTCATAGGAGATACCCTAATCATCAGTAGACACCAATTAATAGGGGCCTCGTCAGCATTGCAATTTTCAACGTTTGTTTCTTGGTTTTTCGGTGGAATGACAGATAATTTTAAAATTGTTTATTGTAACATACGTGGGCTGAGAGCGAATTTTTTTTTCGGTATATGCTCACACTTGTCTCCATCGGCCGGATATTTTAGCCTTGTCTGAAACCCAGGTGTCTGTGAATGCTGATCCACAGGATTTTCACATACCTGGGTATCAACTCCTATCCCTTTTCAATCTTCATCGGGGTCTTGTAATTTGTGTTCGCAATGAAGCTGTGTTCCAATGCCAGCAACCATTAGGCATGCATGATGCCGAATTTACCTGTCTTTGGGTTAAATTCAAAATCAGGTCACACTTTTTGCATTTCGGGTTTCTATATAGAAGTCCAAATGCAGGGAGGGATATTATCATTTCTGGTTTCGATGCCCTCTGTGACTCCATTTCGAAGATCCTAGAGAGTTGTCCGAGCAGTGAAATTGTTGTTGCTGGTGATTTCAATGTTCACAACTTATCCTGGCTTCGTCATTCGAGTCATACAACTCCAGAAGGCCAATATGTTGAGTTATTCGCTGCGCACAACCACCTAGCGCAATTAGTGAATGAGCCAACGCATATTCCATGTGTTGAAGGGCGCCATTCAAACACACTTGACCTATTCCTGACTTCACACCCTGAAAAGTATGAAATCAAAGTTAGTGCACCTCTTGGCAATTCGGATCATTGCACCATTTCTGCCACCTTTTCGATCTCTGAACTTCGTAACGTTTCGAAATCAGCTACAAAACGTTCAATATTTATTTACGAAAAGGCGCGTTGGGCTGAGCTCAACCAATTTTATGAGCATTTTAATTGGAAACTTTGTTTTCTAGATAATGATATAAATGCTTCTGCAAAAATGGTCGAGAATATGATATTGCTAGGGATGAAAACATTCATCCCCTCCAAGCAAATTTCGATTAAACCAAGAATGAAGTCTTGGTTTAATCAGACGTGCAAAAACGCAGTCAGATCCAGAGAGGAAGCGTTCAGTAACTGGCGTTTAAACAAAACCCCAGACACTGATTTGCTACGCAAAAAGGCAAGATCTTCGTGTGCCAAGGTACTTAGGCGTGAAAAGTCTCTTCACGAACAGCGCCTTCGTGCCAAGGTCCTTACAGCTCCCCGGGGCAGTAAGACCTTTTGGTCTTTCGTTAAGAGAGTAAAGAATAGTGCTAGTTCGTCAATCCCTACTCTCTTAAAGAATGACCAAGCATTCACCGACCCGGTTGACAAGGCTAACCTGCTGGCTGAAATTTTTGCAAGCAATTCTTACTTGCCGGAAAGCAGTCAACCACTTCCCGAGCTCGAAAGAGTATCTGCAACTATGCCAAAGATATTTTTCCGGGCTCGAGCAGTTAAAAGGGTTTTGGCCGATCTCGACATAAACAAGACTTCTGGACCGGATGGCATTCCAGCACTGGTCTTGAAACAGTGTTATTCTACGCTTGCGCGTCCATTAGCACGCCTATTCAGCAAACTTTACCATAATGGTGAGTTCCCATCGTGCTGGAAGGTTGCTAATGTAACGCCAATCCCCAAAAAGGGTGAGGCAAATAACCCTGAAAATTACCGCCCAATTGCAATTTGCTCTGCACTTTCCAAGGTAATGGAAAGTATGGTCAATTACCACCTTGTGAGGTATCTAGAGTCGCACAAATTACTTTGCGATCGTCAATATGGGTTTCGTAAGAGTCGCTCTACTGGAGATCTTTTGGCATATCTCTCTGAGAAATGGTGCCAATCAATCCATCATTTTGGCGAAAGCAAGGTGGTAGCTCTGGATATCTCCAAAGCATTTGACAGAGTGTGGCATGCTGCACTACTGGCAAAACTTACTGCTTTTGGTGTCGGTGATGACTTATCTCGGTTTATATCGAGTTTTCTCAGAGACCGCACTATACGAGTTGTTATAGATGGGGTCTCATCAAACGAGTTCAAGATTAATTCAGGGGTACCGCAAGGCTCCGTTCTCTCTCCTACCCTATTTCTTATCTTTCTCAACGACCTGCTCTATCAAACTTCCAATCCTATCCACTCTTTTGCAGATGACAGCAGCATTTGCTATTCATACTCTTTCACTTATAGGCCCAGCCTATCAGAGATCGCTGCCAAGAGGCTAAATATGAATGATTCACTGAACAGTGATCTTCTATTAATCTCCGAATGGGGTCGCAAAAACAGGGTCGACTTCAATGCTCGTAAGACCCAGTGCTGTTTATTAACGCACAAACAAACGACCGCTAATGCTGCTTCATCTGTACTCATGGATGGTATAAATATTGAGGAATCGGGTGCTCTTGATGTTCTTGGAATGAAAGTACAGTGTGATGTTCGCTGGAATGATCACATTTTTCATGTCTCTAAAGAAGCATTCAAGTGCCTCGGTTTTTTGAAACGGTGTAAGATGTACTTCACTCCATCCGATCTCCTTACTATTTATACCACCTATATCCGACCGAAAATGGAATACAACTCTCATGTTTGGGCCGGTGCCCCAAAGTCTATTTTGGGGTTACTCGACCGTGTGCAGGAGAGGGCGAAGAAGCTTATCGGTGACAGTAGGGTATCCAACTCTATTGACTCACTGGAGCATCGACGCAGTGTGGGGTGCGTTACTCTGTTCTATCGTTACTACAATGGATTTTGCTCTGACGAGATTAGGGATCTCGTTCCTGAAACTCGCACATTTTTACGTAACACGCGTTCATCGCCCAGAGCTCATCCATTTGTGGTCGATTGTCCGGGGAATCGTACTACGCATTTCAGAGAGAATTCGTTTTTCAGCCGCACGCTTCGTCTGTGGAATAAGTTGCCTGCAGACGTGTTTCCTATCTGTTATAACGTTGGAAAGTTCAAGTCAAATGTTCACAAGCACTACTCCCTCTTTCCCCCTCCTCATAACCTATTTTCCTAGTTCCGGTACAATGCACTGCATATGTAGGGGTCATCCCCTGAGTACTGGTCCAAGACAAAAAAAAAAAAAAAAGACTTTGGAAATTTTTGAAAGATATTCACAAACATTCAACTTTATATTCCAACAATCTAAAAAAATTATTGAGAATTTAAAAAAGCAAAATGCTCTAATAATAAATGTCAAAACACCAAAAACAAGCTTTTTCACTTATAAACGTCTCTAACATTTCTTTACACCTTCCAAACAGCTGGGAAACATAGAAAACAAGCTGTTTATAATTTTTTTTTATTGGCACCAATGTTAGAAGCTAATATAGCGAATAAAACTCAATTGTTTAATGTAAAAAATAAATAAAATGTTGATAGATTGATGGATTTTAATAGAAATGGAAAAAAAGAAATACCACGCAAAATATTTGCACAAAATTACAGGGTGGCACAGAACTCCCTTTATGGTTTGAATTTTTGATAATTTTTTAGTTCATCTTTTATTTTTCATTTTAGGGGCTTACTCTCTATTGCGATGCGAAAGCAAGCTCGCTATGAAAGGTAAATGCGATAGGAGTATAATTTGGCACTTTGCGCCGTTGTAGAATTTTACTTTGAAAATTTAAGGTCAATTCAAACCAGTTCTGTGCCACCCTGTATAAACTTCAAACGGCTATAAGAACTCTCATCGTCTGGACATTAAGGCTCACAATCATATTTCAGAGAGCCCCACAGGTATTTCGTATTCGCGGCTGAACTTGGTATTCAAACCAACTTTACATCTCCGACTATTTCAAATAAAAAGGACAATCACTGACACTTCAAATACTTCTGTGCAGTTACACAATTGTAAATGAAAAAGGCGTTTTATTATGTTTAATTGAAGTTTACAAAATATTTGAAGGGTTACAAGTACACCCCAATAATTTTCATATTATCAGGAAACCCTTGAGTAATTAACTCTAAATCCTTTAAAATCCTTTTTATTGTAAACGAAAAATTTGATAATCCGTTTATGTAAGCAAAAAACCATAAATCCTTTTTTCGTTTTTTAAAAAAAGTTGTAACTTTTTCTCTGATAATTGCTAAATTCAAAGAAAGAAATGTTATTTTATAATCCGCTCTACAAAGCATTTTTAATAATTTCGACAAAAATTGCTACAAATATTTATTTTTTTAGTATACTAACGCCTTAATATAAATTAAAAAATATATGTATGTATGTGTAAATATATGTATGCATGTATGTGTAAACAATACACGAAAAAATACAGTAAATTAGGAACCGTCGTTGGCATCTTCCTCTTCAGTCGTATGCTCTTCACCGTCAACGTTCTCTTCATCGTTGTTAGAGGAAACATACCCCCCATTATGAACTAGAACCCAAGGTAATTCAATTTGTAGAGCAGCATTTTGCTGGCCATTTCCACCAGCTTGAGACTCGGCAGTAGCTAAGGCCATTCCTGCTTCATTCCCATCATATATGATGGATGTACTGCTTACATTTTCTGCTGAGGGCATGGATTCATAGGCAATAAGTTCAATTTGTATGGCATCATTATGATGTCCGTCCCCACCAGCTTGAATATCGACAGCGGTCAAAGTTAGTCTCTCTCCCTCTTCATCATTGTTGGTGGATGCATTGCTTACATTTTCTGCTGAAGATATGGAGTCAGACTCATTTAATTCAAGTTGCATGACAGGATCGTCATGCACGACCTCATTCTGATGGCTGTTCTCACCAGAAGCCGACGTCAGTGCATCTTCCTCCACGTTATTGATAGTGGATGCATTGCTTACATTTTCTACTGAGGGTATATAGTCAAATTCAATCGATTCATAACTACTAGCTTCAGTGCTGGAATTTGTGTTGGATTCAAATTCTGAATCAAGCAAATTTGGTAAAAGTTCGTTAAGAGATGCGGTGGATACGGGAACCGCACTATTTGACTCTTCAAGATCATTATCGAAATTTATCAATTCCAGAGACTCTTCTTCCAAATGTTCTTGTGTTGCAATTCTATTTTCTGCAGGGAATGATGCCAAGATATTTATTATATTTTCCTCGTTTTCCTGATGGTAATTGAGAGCTGCATCCGATGGCGCTAAATTAAATTCTTGACTTTTTAATGAATGACGACTGTCTTGTGTACAAGAAGCTGAAGCTTCTAAGCCATTGTGATACGTGCAAGGATTCAATAATGTACTGCTGAAAACGGCAGAAGGAATATGTCTACTGCAAACATACCCAGTGCCTTCTGCATTTTCCATATCAGTAGTAGCTGACTGATTATTTGACTTTGTTGCGATGAGATCTTGATTGGAATTCGAGGATATGCTGTGCGTGTCAAAATCGGCATTGGGAGACATGTCCGCGTTGCCTTCCACTATTTCAGTATTCTCCCGTAGGCGGGGTAAGCGTACGACACACAACGGAATTTCAGTATTCGTACCCATGTCTCGACTTTCTACACCTTCCATTGCAGCAAACCCATTAAAACGCCTCAAACTATTCCGCCGATTTTGCCTTTGTTCGTACAGATGTACTAGATTTAATCCTAATTCGTTGTTACTTCTACGATTATAAAAATTCTCGTCGGCCGTTAGATTGTTAAGTCTATAGGGAAGATATCGCGATCGTTGGCGTAACAACATCATCAGATCAACAAAATCATCTTTTGTTTGCCGTCCACGCGTTCGCCGACTTCGTCTCATGTTGAAATTTTTACAAAAACTTATTTACAATTTGCAACAAAAAACTAAAGAGAATATGTAAAATTTGAGCTTAGTCTAAATTTCAAACGGCAAAAGAAAATAATAATTTAAGTTATTTTGTCAATACTCAAAACTGCCAAAAACATAGAAAGTAGAAATCCCAGGGTTAACAGTTTCTAAGTGTTATTACTTATTTAACCGATTTGAATCGAATAAAAGAAATATTTTGAAAAATTTTCTATAAAATATTATTATTTTTTACCTTATTGGCTAATATGTATGTTTTACGTGAATAGCGAAACAGTCCAAACTAGTTCATAGAATAGATGCCTCAAAAATACTGGAATATAGAAATATATACGTATATAATAGTATAAAGGACAAGCAATTTGATTTATCTGATAGCAATCAAATGCGAGAAAATAGTTTTATGTATTGAGAATAACATGAAAAATCTCAGACACTGATATATGGGTGGCATGTCATAACGTCCAGTGACGTAAAGTCCATGGACGTTATAACATATTTAAAGGTGTCAAAAGGTCCATGGACGTTGAGACACTTTTGAAAGTGACATAATGTCTATCAGGGAGGTGTCGTAAGGTCGTGTGGACTTTATGACACTTTGCAGAGTGTCATAATGTCCATAACTTAAGTAATAATGAAACATTTTAAGAAGTGGTAAATTTTAATTGTAATATCTTTATCATAACTTTAAAATGAAAGAAAATTGTTTTATGTATTGATAATATTAAAAATCTCAGATTCTGATATGTGAATGTCCAACATTCAATTGCTGATCAAGTTTTTGAATTTTATAAATTTTTTTACTTTGCTTTGCTTGATTATCCATACGGGAAGTATAGGGTGTTTTTTTAAGCCCGATAGAACTTGAAATTGTAAAAAATAACACAAAAAATTAAATTGTAATCAAAATTTTTTTTTATTCGAAAGATCAATACGTGACATTAACATTTGAAAATGATTTCGGGCATATGGGCACCGCGGCTGTTCTTGACGAAGCGCATTCTGGACGTCCAATTTTGGGCCACTTTTTCGAGCACTGCTGGCCGTATGTCACGAACAACACGAACAATGCTGGCCTCCAAGGCGTCAATTGTTGCTGGTTTATCAGCATAAACCAGTGACTTCACGTAGCCCCACAGGAAATAATCGAGAGGTGTCAAATCGCACGACCTTGGAGGCCAATTGACAGGTCCATTTCTCGAAATCAACTTATCGCCAAATTTTGATTTCAGTAAGTCGATGGTTGCGTTCGCCGTATGGCACGTAGCGCCATCCTGTTGAAACCACATCTCCTCCGGATCAATGTCATCCATATTTTCAAACAAAAAATCATTGATCATGGTGCGGTAACGATCTCCATTGACCGTAACGCGAGCTCCGGCCTCATTTTTGAAGAAATAAGGTCCGATGATGCCACCAGCATGAAAACCGCACCAAACAGTGCATTTTTCTGGATGTAATGGAGTCTGTAGGGTCTCTTGTGGATTGGTCTCACTCCATATGCGGCAATTTTGCTTATTAACAAACCCGTTAAGCCAAAAATGCGCCTCATCGCTGAACACAATTTTGCGTCTATAAGTTGCGCGAATCGACGACTGATTTTCAAAGTAAATTTGGATAATTTCGTAGCGTTGTTCAAGCGTGAGTCTATTCATGATGATTTGTCAGAGTATACTGAAACAAATAAAAAAAATGTTTCATCAAAATTTAATTTTTTGTGTTACTTTTTACAATTTAAAGTTCTATCTAGCTTAAAAAAACACCCTTTACAAACAAATTTTTGAACGTAATATACTCCTAAATATATTTCAATAAGTGATTATTTATTTTGATAATAAAGTACTTTTTACTTCCGTGAAAACTCTTTTCTGTGAAAAAAAACTACATTTTTTGGTTTAATTTCCAAGCGAATATAATTCGTAAATTTAAAGAGAATATAAAAAAAGTCTGTATTAAAATAATCACTTGTTTAATTAAAAGAGTGGAAGTGTCAATTTCTTGTAGGCATTATAAGTAGTCCGGCAACTCTGGAAACTCCAACTCTGAAGTATTCATACAAATAAATACAACTATGTAAACTAACCTAATTTTAAGTTGAGCTGTTTTCCGGACACATGGTTTTTGGCAATCAATAAAAGCACAAGCTACTATACATCAGGTGTGGGGTACGAACCCGCGCTCCCTCTCGGGAACCAGAGACTTTTCGGTGGCAAAGTGTTGCCACCTAAAGTGTGAACCAATTTGATAATGGGAACGGCTTTTATTGGTTCAAATTATCACTCAACTACACAGTTATTTTCATATTTAACTTCTTTTTTATTTATTTATTAAAATGGCATAAGGTCATTTTTAAAAATGGCATAAGGTCCATTTGCCCATAAGGTCACTATGCCCATGGACACTATGACATTTTAAAAAGTGTCATGCTGTTCATGGAACTTATGCTACGTTTATGTGAGTCACAGTGTCCAGGGATATTATGACACTGGATATTATGGCATGCCACCTGTGCGGGGTATCTTCCGGAAACGTATACTAGTCGCAGTAATTCCATTGTAATCCTGGCTGTATGCGATGCTTCATGGACTATGTGTTTCGTGGAATTCAAGCCAATAGTCTCATACACTTTTAAATTTATATGTTTTAATTTACATTATAAATCAAACCTCGCTCTGAATCACCCGATATAAGAAGACCTAAAGGTTGCTGAACTAGAACCAACGACAACGAGCAAAAATATGTTAGATAAAAATGCATAAAGGAAAAAATTGTAACCGGTCATAAAGTCAAAGGATAACGAAAGCATTAAATATATACAGCATCCTTTGCAGCATAACAGAACGTTTTATGGCACTCTTGGTTTTAATAATAATAATAATATCAACAATATATTTATATTTCTGGAAGCAACAAATCCAACAAACAGATAGATAAATGGAAAGGCCATGACATTTATTTGAACTTTTTAAACCATTTTTGCTTCGCACACATTTGTCTACTGCCACTTAATTGTTCTTAATTTTGTGTTTTATTTGATTAAGAAATTTAATTGATTTAACAAGCAAAATAAAAAAGTATTTTTTAAAAAATTGCTGAGCTGTTACTCTTAAAAATGTTTTATATTTATTAAAAGCTTATTTGATAAAGTTTGTATACCAATTTATAAAATAAGCTTTTAATACACATAAAATATATTTTTGTAAATAAGGTCTCAGTTTATTAATTTTGGAGACATGAAAACTCACTTTGTTCAACCACTTTGGCCTGAATTATAAGTCAGTGGCAGCTGTTGTTGTCTGGATAAAGTTTCACTATTGGAAGCAACTCTTTCAATGAGTTCGAGAACAACGAACCTGACTAAACTTGGCTTTTCAACAGCAACTGGGACTTTACCCACATGAATTTTAATGTCTACTATTAGTGTAGATTATGAAATAAATAGTTTATATATTTGTAACAGCTGACATAAACGAAAAATGCTGGAATTATTGAGAAAAAAGCTTGGGGCGCTCTACATACTCTATATACCACTTTAATACTAGTATTTTTCGTCCACTACTGTTTTAAGCTTATTTTCAAAATTATCTTTTTTAGTTCGACATTGAAGAGTGTTTTTTAGTTTTTCTTTTATACCTATAGGTATATCTTACTTTTTTAGTTCTTATCTCTCCCGATAAATAATTACTCCAGCGAATACAAATAAAGCTTATATAAGTGTGTTCAGGGTAGGAATAATGCTCGAATTAAATTCGTTCGCGAACGAATTTAATACGAACGAATTTAATTTTTATATTTATAAAATTCGTGAGCTAATTTAAAAAGCAAAGAAGCGAATTAAGAAATAAAATTCGGGAGAGAATTGTTTGATTCATGAGATAATTAAATAATTAAATTCGTGAATTATTCCCGAAGAAATAAAAAAGCAGTGTTGCCAATTCGGTGCGTTTCGCACTGTTTTTAGTGTTTTTTGCAACTTCTTGTGCGAAAAATTCTATTTAATTTATTTATTGTAAATTTCGGTGGCGAAAAAATTATCATATCACATTTTAATTCAAAAATCATCAAAAATATACTAAAATTATCATTTTGGCAACCCTCAAAACAAAAACAACTCTCATCATGCTCAGTTAAATGTTTTAAAGAAATTTTCTTTCTTTGTTCTTCTTGTTTGTAAAGTTGTGCTGACGAATTTTGTTTTTAAATTCGCTAACTTTATTTTTTAATTCGCGAGCATAATTTTATTTTAAATTCGGGAATACAACTTTAAAAACGAGCGCATTAAATCAAATTTAATTCGCGAGCACAAATTTCCTACCCTGAGTGTGTTGAACCATAATTGCTCCTGTCGTATTGAAACCAGCTATACAGTCACTTAAAACCGGCAGGACGCGTTCAAATCAGCACAAACTCGGCAAAATTAGAAAAAACTGGCAAAAGTCCCAAAAACCGGTCAAAATCAGCAAGAAACCGACAGAAACTAAATACCGAATAGTAAGTATTTACCCGTAAAACCGGGCTAAGAGTGACTGTTAAAAGTTCTGATACACGTTTCATGGCAAAAACGCGCACCTAATATAAAAAAACCCGTTTATGAACTGATTAGCGAACTGGTTCTGGTTTTTTTTTTGCGAATTCCTAAAATAGACTCCAGGAATCGCCAAAATCTCCTCTCGCAAGCATTCAAAATTTAAAAATAAAATAAGAAAATAAAGAAGCCATGCCAAGTAATTATCAAGGATACTAACACCCCTTTCCTGCGTTTTTGGTTTCAAACACAGCCACAACGTATCAGCCAAGGTGGGCACCTCAACTATGATCAGCGTGGGTTGAACTGCAAGCAGAACCACCCGGAGGCCATGCTGATCCCCGTCCTGCCAATTTTAGCCCTTGGTAAGGGTTTCGGAAGTCCAATACAACATAAATCAGGTGGCTACCTAGGGTATCATTTGCTACAACAAAAAAGGGACTCCTTCCCCTCTATGTCCCAGAAAGCAAAGTACCCTGGTTTGGTGTACGCCAAGACAAAACCTGCTCCCCGGGGGAAGAATCGTCAGTAGACTTAAAAACCTATGAAAAAGATTTTTAAACTGCGAAATGATGCACTAACAGGCACCATTTCTTCAAGATATATGCTGAAAGATTGTTAGTTGAGCGGCCCTTATGAAATCTGTATTGACAGTATTGACGGTGACCCTAAACACCCTACAATAGTGTTCGCTGTCTAATTCTTACAATATCTAGCAAACTTAACATAAAGCTTTAATACAAATAATTTATTGCCTTTTTTTCTGACCATTCATATAATAAAACTTGTAAACCACCATTAAAAAAACTTTAATATTTATGTACTCGCACATACATATATAACAAACTTCAATTAATTTTTTTATTTTTAAAGATCTTTCTATAAGACATTCAATGGTTGGTGCTTACTGTCAAAAACACTCAAAAGTATCCACTTTCAAGCTCTTAAAGATAACAACATAATGGACTTTTAAGCCAATAATGCTTAAGTGTCTGAAAAATATCCATTCAAATCAGAACATTTCTAAAATAAAGATTGGGATTGAGAAGAAAAAAAAACTGACAAAAATTCATTTGCATTTGTTAACACTTTGGCTTGCGGTGTCTAGTTCATATCTTCTTAAGAGGTATTTAAGGATAAGTTGACTTAAGCACGAACATCAACGCAAAAGAAAAGCAGCAACAGCAGGTCGCACCCACACTGACCCACAAAGCACAACCAATAGAAGCGATAGAACACCGGCGGTTTTTATCACGACGAATAAGACAACACACAAGCGAGACAGAAAAAAAAACTGTACAGGAAACTGTCAAATTTAAAATTTTAATTTTAAATAGCTTAAAGAGAAATAAGGACTTTGAAATAAAAATCTAATCATTTTAATCTTTGATTATATTTTTTCTTTACTTGACGTTTTGATGATTTTGCGTAAGAAGTCCACTTAGGACCCTCATTACGTTTAAAATAAATTTCTTGTATTTGAATGCAGTTCTGTAATTTTCACAATCATTTAGGAGTGTCTACTTCTGTTGTGCTTATAAATTAATACCCCAATTTGTGTCTTACGCTACCCTACGTACACAGAAAAAACTAATTTTTCAGTTCAAACACAAAGTTATTTGCACTAGTAAATTTTTTAATTGATTTAGGTCCTACAAAGGAAAACATTTGTAGGAATTCATAGAAAAACATTTTTTTCGTGTTCAATAAAGAAATTCGTTGAATCAATTAATAAATTGTTTGAATGCGGAGCTGTAAAGGAATTCGTGGATTCAAACAAAAGTTTAGTAAAAATAATTCTTAGTCGAAAACAAAATATTTTTTAAACAACAAAAAATATGACATCCAAGGTTATATTTTTGTATATGCATACAAATTATTTTTTTATTTGTATTTATGTTTAAAAAATTTAAATACCAGTGTATTGAAGTCATTTGAATTAATAAAATCAACATTTTCACATTTTCTTTTATCATAATTAGGTACAATTTCAGAAAAGCAAGGAATAGTATTGTTTGTGTAATGAAATAAAGTATCAATGAATAAATGAAATAATTTCATCAATCTTATTACGTACATTTGTGAACATATTTTATTAATATGTGTTATGATATTATTTCATTAAACAAATGTAACTATTTCATTGATTTAATGTAAATTTTTCAGGTGCTCAATGAATAATAAAATTAGATATATAAAATAACTTTATTGACCTTATGAAGGAGTTTCATATTTTTAATGAATATATTACATTAGTACAAAGAAGTTATTTCATTAAATAAATGTTACTTTTTCATTAATTTAATAAACAGTTTTCATGTGCTTTATGAAATTGATTCTTTGTTCTAGAGGAATTATTTCGCTAATCATATGATTTGTCTTTCATACTTTTAATGAAAATAAGTCATGTTTCTTATTAAAATGTTTCATTACTTTTATGAAGGTTTTCAATAAAAATAATCTAAATTTGTTTCATTATTTCTATGAAAAGTTACAATGGTTGAAAAATAATGAAAAAATTCATAAGAGTAATGTCAAATTCAGAGAATTTCTGCACAAAATTTTTTCAGTGTACAAAATGGGTATTTAAAAATGAAAAAAAAAATTCTAATCCTAGTGCGTTTTTGCTGAAATAACGCGATTTTTTCTTGATTTTGGCGCGTTTTGAAATTTCAAAATTGCCAGCGCTGGTCGTGTGCTTGTTGTTGTTATTGGGTATTGTTTTATATCGAATACACGTGTATGTCTATTCATACACATATAAAGCACATCCAGTTTTTTTTTTCTTATAAAATCCAAGTAAATTTTTAACAAAAATTTTAATAGAACCAAGAAAAATAATAACTAAAACTTAAAAATTCATTAAACAAACGTTTGTTTGAAAATACAGCTACTCACACTGCAAATGGGACACACAGAAAAATTTTGCATACCCAATATTGGAAAGCGAAATGAACTGTGAGGTTAAATTTTAGAAACTCAGTTTAATATTTCCTTTAGTTAGCTGTATATACAGTCTAAATTAACTAAAAGTTATTTAACTTCTATTAACAAAAACTCTTAAATAAGACATTCTACAATCCAATTGCTTAAAGCCAAGCTCACATTTAAAGTGGGACGTTATAATTTTTCTGCTAAAACTGTGTGTTAAATTAAGTTTTATTAGCTGTTTGTTATTTCAACTACTCGTAGAAGATACTGAGGTCTGCTTTTAACCAGTTTTTTAAAAATTAGATTCAAGATTCTTCTATTTGCTACTTCTAATTATTTCAATGCGGTTGTATTTTGGGCTTTCGTCTAACTACTCTCTTTATTTTAATTCTACCTGAATGTGTTCGTTAACATTAAAGTCTGGAGACTCTGCATGAGTCCCCATAACTTGTGACCAATTTTAAAGCAGCCAATTAGGCTTATGCTTGACGATGTTGCTTTTTAAAGTCGATTTTTATACATTTATTTCACGTTCTATCTTTTACAAGTATATATTCTTTCGAAACGTTAAAGTTCGACTCTATAGTTTCCTTTTAAAAACTCATTTTGCCAACCTTATCCATCAATATATATACGAGTACACTCTCATATCAACGGAGAACCACTACAATATTTGATAGATTTCTTCATGACCTTTTTAGTTAGAATATTCGAGGTTAAGTATGCATTAAGCTAATATTTTTTTATCTGACGTAATGAATTTAAGTTTTATTTCATTGTGGGCTCTTTTCACAGATTGAAGGAAAATTAACCTCTTTGGACCAAATAGAAAAAGATTAGCTTGTCGCACACCTAATATTGAATATTTCGAAGAGGTTACTGAGATAGTAGCTAAACGTTTTGGTCGTTCCCTATGGATATGCGGGTGTATGTCGGTCGCTAGAGTAGTTCAAATACATTTTATAAATGAAAATATGGATTCCGACTGACATGTTTAAAGAATATGTAAAAGATAGTATGGGAAATGTTGGTATAAAAGTCGACTTTATATTCTGCGAAAGCAACGACCCCGATCATAAGCTTTATAAAGCGCGCAATGGGTTACCTTAAAAATGTTCAAAAGTAATGGAGATTCCTGCACAGTCTACAGACTTCAATGTTATTGAACATATTTGGGTAGAATTAAAAAGAGAGCTTTAGAAGTTAAACGAAGGATCTATAGTACAGTCAAATTGAACTAAGTACTAATAGAAAAAGGTAGCATATTGAATATGAATTTAAAAAAAAAAATTGGCTAAAAGAATACCTTGATATCTTCTGGTTGTAGTTGGAATAACAACCAGCTACTAAAACCTAATTTAACACAGTGTTTTAGCACGAAAATTATAGTGTCCCACTTTAAGTGTGGGCTTGGCTTTAAACAAATGCAACATAAAACGTCGCATATAATTTTTTTTCATAGAAGTAGCATAAATTTTAGTTAAATTAGACTTCATATATAGCTACCTAAATGAAGTATATTAAATTAACACTCCAAAGTTTTACCTTGGCTTTTATATTGCTTTTAAAACTAGCTATGCAATTTTTTTTGTGTGTCCCATTTTCAGTGTGAGTAACTGTATTTCAGTAATAACTTTTTCTGTGTACTATATAACTAGTATAATCTTAGTCCACTAATCACTAGTACTTGTTCTCAACTGTAAGCTTTCTTATGCCGTCTTAAGGCTCAAATTAACATTAACTGCCGCAGAAAAATCACTAGCACTTCTGTGGCTGTGTTCTGTAACTTTCGCCACGAGAAACTTTTCGACGGAAACGTGCGAAATGAAACAAAGTTGAAACAAACAGCTGCTTATCTCACTAAACTGTAGCTATAACTTTTTTTGGTGAGTAACAGCTGTCACGTAAGGAAATTACTCGCCATTTTACAGAAAAACTGAGTCCGTAAAGCTTTTGCGAAAAAAATTCCCGCTTTCAACTGTCGTTATTTCTCGCAAATAAAAACGCTGTGAGATAGTATTTCAAATAACAATAATCATCATTAAATGAATAATAATGCTGAAAAAATAAGTATTTTGCAGTTAAATTAAGTTACACAGTTTAGAATGATTGTTTTAATTAATTTTTATACCCCTCACACAAGTTTTAAAGGAATACTTAAGTTTGTAATTTCTACAATTTTAATTTCCGACCCAACAAAGTATATTGTAATACTTTTATAATGTTTTTTTTTCAGAATTTACAAATTGCAATTGTTTTTTAATATTACAAAATTTTGTACATATGTAAGTATGTATGTATGTATGTATTTGTAAATAAAATGTAGAGCCATACCATCCATATATTTTCTAGAATAGCCGGCGGTTATAATATGACGCCGTCGAATAAAATTCCTTAACTTGTGGCGGGCGCTCTCATTTTTTAAAATTGCATGTCGGCATCGTTTTATATTTTCAGACATTTCTAACGTAACGACGTAATCGCTTTGGATAGTATTCGACATGGGTTACAGACGCAGTATTTTCTCACTTTTCGGGAAACGATCGCATAATTTGTTTCACAAGTTTTCGACGCGAGAACTTCTCGCCAAAGTTACAGAACACAGCCACTGGTTCTAGACTAGACCACTTGGCCTGATTGGGTACTTTGGAACTAGTTTTATACCAGTTCTTTTGCTTAGAAAAGATGCCTTCAATTGGAAAGGAAACAAAAACTGCTTCTAATTTTCCATCAATTTATAAGTTACACTTTAACGAAATTTGTATCAAACGGTGATATTTTTCATAACAGATGGCTTAAATCAGTTCATTCCAAACGCATTCTGCTGTGATATAAATTCATTTTTACAACCTCTCTGGGTTAAAAAAATTACGGCACATCTAGATTAACGAGTTTTCAATGAATTTTGCTTGTGTGCTTGTGTGATTTGACAGTGTTTGTTTCTCTTCTCAGCCCAGCAAACAAACATTGACAGCCAATTATGAAATATTACACGTTTTTAGACTTAATGACTTACTTAATGCCACTAAAAGCCACTTGGTAAATAAAGAAACTTTTTTTTTTTGTGATGCATTTATGCGTTTTTAATACCTGATTTACATGAAAGTGTGATTTGAAATAAATCGATGATGGCCACAAGCCGCCGTCATGCTGTACAGCCTGTACGAGTATAGTACAAATTATTTACGGAGCTTAGAAACTTAGCACATAAATAATGGTTTTAACCGAAAAAGTTAATGGTCGACTTGCTACAACTTTCAGAGTTCATTTTTATATTTTATTTTTTTATTATTATTTTCTTTTTTTGTTTTTTTTACAAAACAGACCATTTTCTTACAAAATTTAAAGGTTGGTGTGACACTAAAATTGAATGTTTGTTTGATATTAAATGTGAAATAAATTCTGTCATTAATGCCACTTTATTCGAGCATATCAAATATTTTAAAACAGCTATAGGGTGATTCTTTGTAAGGTTTGATTTATAATAAAAAATAAATCCCATAGATTTGAAAGTGATTTTGAAATTTTTATTATCACTGAAACAGATTTTATACAAAATCATGTAATTCTTGCATTGTACTGGTTGTTTAAAAAATCCTTATTTTCTCGATTTATTTATTTCAGCAACAGAAAGTCAATAGACACATTTTTTCAAACCAGTTGTTCCTCGACTTTTTGGTTGGGCTCCACAAGAGTTTGAGTGGGACTATACACTGGAAAACATAAAAGTACCGTTATCTAAAAAACGGTACTTAAGAAAAAAAAATGATAGCGTTTTTCGTGTTCAGGAGGTCCCAATTAACTTATCTAGACACGTGGCGTTCTTGATATTTTTCCAAATAACGAGTGATTTTTTTGCTATTATCTTTTTGGCAACACTAGTTTTGACAGCTCACGCACGTTTTGTATCTTGTGTCACTGTCAAACATCTTCAGTTTGGTCTATAATTTAATCATGAATCGTCTTACAAACGAACAACGCTGGCAAATTATTTAATTTTATTACCAAAATGCGTGCTCTGTTAAGAAAGTTCATCGCGCGCTTCTTCCATTTTATGGTCAGTTTAATCGACCTACTGAGGCTTCTATTCGGGCTATTGTAAAAAAATTTCGCACCAAATTTACATTGTTGGACATTAAACCACCAACACGCTTACGTAGAGTGCGAACTGAAGAAAATATCGCAGCCGTATCGGCCAGTGTTGGTGATGACCGTGAATTATCGATTCGGCGCCGTTCGCAGCAATTGGGCCTCTGTTACTCCACTAGGTGGAAAATTTTGCGGAAGGATTTGGGTGTGAAGCCTTATAAGAAACAGCTGGTGCAAGAATTGAAGCCAAACGACCTACCACAACGCCAAATTTTTGGTGAATTTGCTCTTGAAAAGTTAGATGAAGATCCACTTTTTTATCGAAGAATTGTGTTCAGCGACGAGGCTCATTTCTGGTTGAATGGATACGTGAACAAGCAAAACTGCCGTATTTGGAGTGAAGAGCAGCCAGAAGCATTGCAAGAGCTACGAATGCATCCACAAAAAACAACCGTTTGGTGCGGATTATGGGCTGGCGGCATCATTGGGCCGTATTTCTTCAAAGATGATGCGAATCACAACGTTACTGTGAATGGTGCGCGCTACCGTGCGATGATAACAAACTTTTTTTTGCCCAAAATGGAAGAGCTTGACTTGCATGACACGTGGTTTCAACAAGACGGTGCCACATGCCACACAGCACGCGAAACAATGGGCCAATTGAGAGGCGAGTTCGGTGAACAGTTTATTTCACGGTTAGGACCAGTCAATTGGCCGCCCAGATCGTGGGATTTAACGCTTCTAGACTATTTTTTGTGGGGCTATGTTAAGGCTAATGTCTATAGCGACAAGCCCGCTTCGATTGACGCACTGAAAGCCAACATTACCAACATTATTCGTGAGATACCGGCCGAAATGTTGGAAAGAGTATGCCAAAATTGGACTAAGCGGATGGACCATTTGAGGCGCAGCCGCGGCCATTTGCATGAAATAATCTTCCAACATTAAATTATATCGACCCACAACTATCGATCATTTCATGCATTTTTCTGAATTTTATGTGTTTTTTTTTAAATTCCCGATAGTTCTTATAAAATCACCCATTATAAAATTTGTAAAGCTTTAAACACATAGACGACAGCAGGCAGCAAGCAGCAATCTGTCAAAAATAAAATACATGTGTTTAAATGCACACGATTTTTTTAACGACATCACAACAGCATTTGCTGCTGCTGCCAACTTAAACTATTTTCTATTTTCGTAAGCAGCAAAAAGTAAATGCAGTGCTGCCACTATAAATATAAATTGTCAGCAATAAAAACTAAAATTTGTTTGAAATATTTAATAGAAATAAACATCACATAAATAAAATAAACAAAGAAATTGATGAGTTTTTACAACTTTACGTGATATTATTAAGTTTTCAGTCACTAATTTTTATTTTATTCATGTAAAATATATGTGTGGCACCTCCGAAATTTGCATTATTTAAATACACATAGTGCTGCTGCTGTCTTGAAAACAATTATGTTGCTGACGAGACGGCAGCATTTGAAGCTAACTGCATTTGTAGCCGTGAAGTTGTGAAGTCTGCTGTCGTCTAAGTGTTTAGAGCTTAAAGCTGTGTTTTAGGCCGTACATCTATGGAAATATATTTTTGATTAGAAGCGATCATAAACCACCGACTTATTTATTTTCATTAAAAAATCCTTCATCGAAATTAACGAGGATAAAGCTCGATTTGAAGAATATGATTTTAATGTAGAATACATTAAAGGTAAAAACAATTGCGGAGCAGACGCCTTGTCCAGGATTAATTTGAATTTTATCACAAAACTAATAACCACTACACGTGCTTCATTACACAATCAAAGCAAACATTTCGCTTAGTTAATTATATTAGCAGAAGCGTTTTAGCAGCAAAATTTACCTGGCGTTAGTACTAATGTAGTATTAAATAGCCTAAGTATTCTAGGGTTAAAGTACATGTTGCATGTGTTTTCCACCCCTGGATACTTGTAGATAACGACGATTTCACTTAAATTTTAAGCGTGTGATATCAATCAGGTGTGAACTGAAAAAATCCTATTGAAAATCAAAGCTCACAATGAATCACCCGATATAAATAATATAGAAACAAATAAAAATCATAACACCATCAATTTCAATAACTGGCAGACTTAAAATAAATAAAAATAAATAATATAAATATTATAATAAACGGTTGAATCAAGGCAGCTTTAATAGGGCAGTGGTATAAGTACAGCTGTCTGTCGTTTTCTTGGCGTAAATTTGTCTAAATTTTGTATACAAAATGCATAATTCTGAAAAAACACATAGACTTGCTGGTTTTTTCAAACAAAACTAAAAGAAAATTTTGACAACTTTTGGTAAATTCTACCAACAAAATACATGTGATACGAGGGCGGTTCGGAAACCTCTTAGCTTATCAATGAAAGAAAATAGTTAGTTTTTCAAAAATATTTTTATTTTTCAATATAATTTCCAGAAACTGCAATACACTTAGTCCAACGCTTTTCTAGCAATTCTATGCCTTGATTAAAATAGTTTTCCTCAAGGTCCTCAAAATAGTGGTTTACAACTGTAATTGCATCTTCATTTGAGGTAAAACGCTTGCCAGCAAGAATTTTTTTTTAGATTTGGGAACAGGTAAAAGTCACTGGGAGCTAAATCAGGAGAATAAGGTGGGTGGTCAAGCAACTCTTACTTTAATTTGTTGATGTTAACCATTGTTAAAACACTCTTGTGCGCTGGTGCGTTGTGTTGATGAAAAATTATTGCTTGTGTTGTAAGCCAGGACGGTTTTCCCGAATTTTTTTAATTGATCCAAAAGGTTGCAATAGTACTCTAAATTTATTGTTTTACCCTTTTGCAGATAGTCAATCAATAAAATACCTTTGAAGTCCCAAAAAACAGTTGCCATAACCTTACCAGCCGATTTAATTGTTTTTGCCTTCTTTGGGGCACTTCCTCCAGCTTCAGTCCATTGTTTGGATTGTTCTTTTGTCTCTGGAGTATAGTAGTGGATCCATGTCTCATCAATAGTTATGAAACGACGCTTAAAATCCATTTTATTTCGCTTAAAACGATCCAAACAAGCTTGAGAAGTGTTCATTCTTATGCGTTTTTGGTCAACTCTTAACTTTCATTTGTAGTTCTTCATGCAAAATTAAATGGACTCGATCATTTGAGATGCCCATGATATTAGCTATGTAAAGGTCCTGAAAGAGTTAAGATAAGGTTTGCAGTAAACAAGACAAAGGAGAGTTGTAATAACATAGTAGTTAGTTGTCAGTTGTTGCGCGTAGAGAAAAGTTGATAAGTTGATCATTTTACCGTTTATGAAGTTGTACGAAATAATTCGGTTGCTATTATCACAATCTCTCTTGTGTTTTTTTTTTCCTTAAAATTTATTAAAACATTGAATTATTATAAAATTCAAAACTATAATACAAACATTTCCTAATAAACTAAGTGAATTTTCTTCAAAAGATGCTTGTTTTATTTAGTCAACTTAGAGACGATCATTTATTTTCTTACAGCTATTTCACGCACTTTTAATCGTCGATCATTTAATACCATATCATGCACTTTGGCTACAATTTCTGTTGTTGTTGCTGTTTTTGGACGTCCACTACGAGTACGTGGTTCATCTTCAATGCTTGTACGACCACGTTTAAATTCAGCAACGCAATATTTTACTGTTGCATATGAGGAAGCACTTTCACCTAGCACATTCACCATATCATTACGAATTTCTTGACCCTATAAACCTGTTTTATGTAAATATTCAATGACACCAGGCATTTCTAATTTTTCCATTGTAAAAAAATTGCGGATGCGTGTTTTGTGAACACCTGTTTCTATATGAAGGAGTTACCAGATCGAAACAAAATTTAACATGTGTTCATAGCATAGATGGAAGTTTCCAAAACACTTAACACTTTTCTGTTTATACCGCACTTTTTCTGCTATACTAAGAAGTTTCCGAACCGCCCTCGTATATTTGGGTGTTGTCTTCATTTTAATTCTGCCACTACCTGTTAAAGCTGCTTTGGGTTGAATATAAAACGAAATTGAGTGCATTTTGTTGTGCTTTTGTTATTGTTGGTAAAATGGAAAACGAGTGAAACTAAAATTTTCCCATAAATTTTAACGGCATAATGTTAACTATAGTTATAAATTTGTTTTGTGCAATTTGATCCCAATTGACTCATTATGAAAATCGATCACGAATTTTTAAGACATTGATAAACTTTATTTTCCTCTGCTCTTCCACGGTTGTAATTTTTTATGGTTGTTGTTATAGAAGTTGCGCTATTGCAAATAGAGTTTTCAGTTAAGTGCAAAAAAGTTGGATTTAAAAAAAATGTTGTCATACTTTAGTGTTTGTTTGTTTCTGAAGTCGCCTATAATACCTTTAATATTGAAATGTTAAAAAATAGTATCAGCACTGGCCATCCCTACCAATGTCCTTTAGAATTTTCTCTTATTGTCCTTTGTCCTCTTTGCTTACTTAAGCACCTCACGTGCTTACCTTTAATAATCCTAAAAATAAAAAAAGAGCAACGGAAATTCTTCGAAAACATGTTTTGCTATAAAACAAAAATTTTTATTTTATTTTTAAATTCCACCAGAAATTCATAATTTATGGACGTAATAAAAAAAAATATTTCTCTTGTCGATTTTGTGTCAATAAAAGAGTTTGTTTTTGTAGTTATAAAGCTTTGGGTCAAACAGAAATTTTGTTCGGAGTGTGACCAGCAATACTCGTATTGGAGAATGGGCCCGTCATCGATCAAAAAAACATCAAAAGTCTATTTACACCAAAGCGCAATCTACTCATTCGAGATTTCAAGCCAAATCTAGTAGATTCTGAGAAGAATTTCCATGCAAAATGAAATCTATATATGAGTAGATTTCGACGAAACCTGCTGAAATCTACTCAGTACCAAGCGATGCAACTGTGATTTTGTTCAATAGATACTTAAAAATATTACGCTGCCACAAAAATATATAATTGAATGTGGTGTATTCAGTCTCTGATAAAATTGTTTTCAATTTCTCTAAAAGCTTTTCACAAAAATACGAGGGTTGTTGTCTAACTCCATGATTATTTGAGTGAAAAATTTATTTTCATCTTATTTTTCAATATAATCTTCTTTTAAATCAATATTGTTGGATTTTTGCCTTTAAAAACCGCGTTGCGGATTCCTCAATTGTAAATGAAATACTGACACTAACACTTGTTCGGTTCACAGTACTTAAACACTTCACAATTTTATTTACACTCAACCTCAAGTTAACTGTCTTTCTGCCGAAAATCTACGCGCATACACACAAGCCTGCAAAACAATAAGAACGCAACGACAACAATAAAGCCATTGGTGGTTGAGTGGCTTTGAATTTTGCGTTATATAAATTATGTATGTCTGCTTGTTTGTGTATTCTCTTTTTCCTTCGTTTTTTTGCTTTATGCTGTTCGTGTGGTTAAGTGAATACATTTAGACCAAGCAGATCAACGGCTGCACAATGGGTTAGAAGTAATGCAAATTCCTAACAATACATTTATTTCAGAGTTTTCCAAATTTGCATTCCATTCTATTTACATCTCGTAGTATGATTTATTGAACCATATATATAGGCTACTACAAACTTATATGTTAAGTGAATGCGACCTAATATCACTCCCAATGAAGGAGCTTGTCCGTTTTCTTGACATGCTCAATCCATAATGTGGCAAGGGAACGCACAATAGATCAACATTGGTCGCAGTGCAAACGGCCGATGAGAGCCATATCCCATCCAATAATAATAATAATAAATGGTTCAATGAAAGTAATGTCAGACCTGTACTGCAAACCACCTTTTCTGAAAGTAATTTAAAATAAAACAAGTAAGAGTGTAGTATATTCGGCTGGGCCGAATCTAAAATACCCTTCACCATAATCACGTAAATATATAATACATATAACAAATTTGAACGATTTAGCGATTAATTTAACGTTTGCTTGAATGGTCAATAAGCAAAACAGTCGTGCACATTATTAACTGAAGAGGTTCTTTGAGATTTGAAGTTTGTTTTTCCAGTCCATTTAAAGACAGCACTGCCGGTTGTTTTCATTTGAAAACAAAGAATTATGAAAAAAAATCCAAAATAAGTGGTGATAGCCGACTTGTACTTTGAATGAACAGCTTAAGAAAAATTCTAGTAATAACTCTTCTTTCATCGTTACATGACTCATAAATATTTTCAAACCCGCCCTCTTTACAAGCAACCAAAACATAAAATTTATTTTATTTATTTTTCTTGTTTGATTTGTATGAACTTTTTAAGGAGATTCCAATACGCCTCTTAATATCTCAAGTATATCATAATGTTTAAATAAATAAATAAATAATAAATGAAATGCCAAACAAAGGAACACACATTACGAGGCAGATGTGGAAAGGTTTATGGGTTTTGAAAGCCGCGTGTGGTCGGTCACCTCTCAGTGATTTGATTTGGGTCTTAAACTTTTATAATTGTAATTAAGAAGCTAAATAATTTTGAATGATTCATTCGTTTGATATGTTTACTTCTTATGCTAATTTCTTGTTCGCTGTACTAAAGCGATAGAAATTTATTATTCTTTTTGGTTTTGTTTTCAGACCAGTTGGAGTTAGAATGGTAAGTTTTAAAAGCTTCAACTTTTAAACCACAAGCTTAGAGATTAACTACTCGTATACGAGTAATACTAAGAAAGCCACAAATTCATTTAATTATGTAAGATACATTTCAATTCAAGTTCGTTATTAAAATTTATTTATGGGCACAAAATCATAAAAGTTTATAACGAATTTTTGAGCGAGGAGATTCTATTACATCCATTAAAACTGAATGACTGGCGCGTTTTCTGGGCTGGTGGAATTTTTGGACCATACTTCCGTTGGTAATTTCTACAATTTTATACATATTATGTATCAGTATTGATAGAAAATCGACTAAGCGATTAGACTTAGAAACTTTTTTCTTTCACTATTATATTACTTCATCGATTCATGGGTAACATCGCTGCATATATAACTGACATACATATATCCAAAATTCCGAAAAAATGTATTATTTTTTGCAACTGTGGACGTGTGTGAAACGGTAGAAAAGTACTCTCGTGAGTAAAATTTTGACATTTCTGAGGTGAATAAAATTTTACTAGCTCTAGGGGCTAATATAAATTTTGACATTTAGATAGAAATATTTGGAATGTAGGAATTTGATTGAAATAAACTATAATTGAAAATATAGTAAATTGAAAAATGGCTCTATTATAACTATTTCTTAATTTATTAATTTTTTTCATTAGTTTTGCAAAAATTTTTTTTCTGTTTTGTTCAAATTTTATGTTGTCATATATGTATAATATTTTCTCACACAGCAAAAACATGAAATTTTTTTACCACAGACAAAAAAAAAAAAAAAAATAGTTTGTTCTGCTTTAAACTTCACACAATTATTTACCATGGCGATTTAAAGGCAAAAAAAGTTTTTTCCGATATCGGTCCATACATACCCGAGATATAGCCAAGACCAATTTTTCATGAATATGTCGCGTAAGCGAATTTTTTTTGCTTGAAAGCTGTTCTGGTAATAAAATCAGGTTACTAAAATACAGAAAATTTTAAATTCCGATATCGGTCTATATAATTGTATACCCGAGATATAGCCTGAACCGAGTATTTCATGAAAATTCGCGTAAGCGAACTTAAACAAATTTTTTGCTTAAAAGCAGTTCTGGAAATATAAGGATGTTATCAAATAGAGAAAATTAAATTTTCCGATATGGGTCCTTATATACCCGAGATATAGCGTAAACCAATTTTTCCATGAAAAATATTTTTTTTAGTTGAAAGTAGTTCTGGTTATAAAAGAAGGTTACTAAAATACAGAAAAAAATATAGCCTAAGCCGATTTTTTCATTAAAATGTCGCATATGCGAACTTAAACATTTTTTTTTTTTTTTGCTTAAAAGAAGTTCAGGTAATATAAGGAGGTTACCGAATACATAAAAGGAAATTTTCCGATATCGGCCCCTATATACCCGAAATAATATGGTCTAAACCGATTTTTCCATGAAAGCATTTTTTTGCTTCAATAGAGTTCCGATTATAAAACAAAGTTACTAAAATACAGAAAATGAAAAATTCCGATATTGGTCTATATATACCCGAGATATAGCTTTAATCGATTTTTCCATGAACATATTAAAAGCAGTTCTGGAGGTTACTAAAATACAGATGGGGTATTGAAGCTCCGCTCACCTAGATATCTTAGGCTGTGGTGCTCTAATGCCGGGCATGTTCCAAGGTGATGAAGTATTGTCTCCTCTGCTTCCTCGTCTTCACAACTTCTGCAGAAGTCATTAAGGGGTAAGCCTAGTCTCCTGGCATGGTTTCCAATTTGGCAATGTCCAGTGATGACAGCTACAGTGACTTTTAGATGAGATCTGGGCAGTTTTAACAACTCCCTTGTTCTCTTAGAGTTAATGTGCGGCCTCAGATTCCTTGATATAAGGCATGTGGGCTCTGTAAGCCATTTTAGTTGGGCACTTTTTAGCGTGTGGAGTTTTATTCCTTTCCAACACGCTGATAACGGTTGGCCACAAAAGGACCTTTTTAGCTAGGTCATCAGCAATGTTGTTGCCATTGTTGAACCCATGTCCATGTACCCATTTTAGGGTTAGACTAGAATGTCTCGCCGTCTTGTTTAAAGATGTCCGGCATTCTTGGACCAGACTAGAATTAGTATACATTCCAATCAGGAAGTCCGTTATTATCATGAAAATTTTAAAGCTATTAAAGAAAGAAATAAGTCTTAAATATTTTAATATCACAGTTAAATCTCGTATACATCGCAGAAGAATATGTAGGAAAGTATCCCCAAACTGGAGCCAATTGAAGAAGGCAATGGATAAAACTTTTCAATGGGGTTGTCAAGACTACAGTTTTGACAACCTGACTAAAAAGGTTGGCCCATCCCTTACTTCAATTGGGTTCCCTCTAGGAATGGTAATGGAGCTTTACAAAGTATCTGTGATAAGAGTACTTCTTCGGCTTATCCTATCCTTTCTATCTATCCTTTCATTAAATACTTCTCCAAATATTGTTTCTATAACATCATAATATCCCTACCGAATATCTTGTGAAACATCAACCATCTGGCCACTTTGGCTATAGCCGATATTTCAGCTTGAAGAACACTACATCCGTATGATAGTCTGAAGGATATTTTAGTGTTAGATTCTTCTATGTAAACATCACCCCCAACCCTATCCATCCGTGTAAACATAGACGGGTCCAGCTTCCAGGGGAGGTTCCTCGATTTGGTAGCGGAAGCTCCATTTGGGATGCAGTAGTCAATTAGATTGGCAACCAGATCCCTTCCAATCTCAAGTAAATTGGCATATCCCCACGGTCTGTGGGTCCATGGTTCTGTCGCGTTCAAACTAATCAGGGCTTTTAGTGCTATCTGCCTGGCTTCTAAGTCACATGTCATCCATCTTCATGGCTCATGTGGTCAGTATTGCCTTGGTTCGACTAACTTTTTCAATTTGCAGTCTGTTGGTTTTGGAGTCCAGTGATTTCTACCATACTGATACTCCATAGAAAATTATAGGTTTTATGACCATTTCATAAAGCCACAAAAGTCCTTTCGGTTGTATGCACCATGTTGAGCCTATTGCTGTTTTACATAGATAGATAGATGGCTATTGTAGCCCTAGTTACTGTAGCCTGTATATTCTATTTCCATGATAGTTTGCTGTCTAGAATGACGCCTAATTATTTTGCCTTATCCGATAGGATAAGTGTGATGCCATCCATTTTGTGTGAAGTATGAAATTTTATACTTCTTACTAAAACGAACGGTTTTCGTTTTCGCTGGACAGAAAGTTATTTCACTCGTTTTGCATTCAAAATACAGTCTGTAGCTTTAACATGAGATTAAAACATTCACCCCAATCTATCATCACTATGCTGTCTAAAAGTTTACACACGGGCTTTTCTAGCACATATGACATGCAGTGAAATAGTATTGAAGCAGTTGAGTTAGTTGATATATACCTTATTAGCTATTAAAATATATAGTACATTAATCAAACAATATATAGCTCAACAACTGGTCCAGTTTTTCGTTTTAGCGCAAAGTCATAGGAGAAAATGTGGCAAAGAACAAACGAAATCATGCTTGCAGCTCCAAATGGTTCCAAACGTGAACGTTTAATATCATAACGCACGTTCTTAATCATACCAGTATTTATGTTAGGCCTGAAAGATTGAAATTGGTGAGATAGAAATGCGGGTATGTGCAGCTTAATATTCACAGCAAAGCAAATTACCGATAATCTGGCAGCCTTTTATTTATTCAACATCTTAAACATGTTTAAATAAATCGGGATATCATTGAAGCTTGCTTAGTACTCGTTTTTTTTAACGCTAATCAACCAAGGTGCATTAACGTATACACGGTGGCAGCACTACGGCATATGACAGTTTTTTGCTACTGGCAATATGGTAAGCTATTTACGTCAAATGTATTGTTTACATTTTTGAAAGAGAATTTTGTGTTTTATCCTGAATCAAACATATACAAATTATTTTGTGAACATAAAAATAATTCAATTAAAAATAATTTATAATTATGAAAAGGTACATTCATAGTTTATAATTGTGAAAATAGTTACAAATATTTTTGATAAACATAGCTTACCACATGCCTCTTTTTGTTGTATTGTTGTAATTTTGCTCCAGTGCTGCCACCGTGTTAACGTTAATGCACCTTGCTAATCATCCTTAGCTTTAGCTACACAGCGTCAAGTTACGAGTGAACAAAAACAAAACAGTGTTTTTTGTTCTTTCAGGAATTATTGATCCCCCGCCGTTTCCTGTTGATTGACCACTAGAAGTTTTTATTGAATGCGCAGGAGTTGATGTTAATGCGACTGTGACATGAACTGCAAGTTCAATCAAATGATTTATTCAACGAATTAATAATCAATCACTTTCAATTGCAGACGGGACTCATTTTTTTTGCGCTGTTCAATTTTCATTGTTACTTAAGTATGTACTCGTACTCGTATATCTGGCATTGATTTGGTTTGTGCCACTCTGTGCTTGTAAATTTTTCTGACGGCAAAAATTCAAAAAAAAAAACAAACAATTATAAATTTTCCAATAATCAATTTGTTGACGTCTGCTTATTAAATCTTTTTTAATACGAATGTTTGTTTAAATTGGTTTTCATGGCTTTTGTTAAAAGTTTCTTGCAGGATAAAAAATATTTTCGGATTTTTTAAATTCATTTCTTAGGAAGTGATTGTATTAATTTAAATTAATGAAAGAGTACAAAATATTAACAATTTAGATTGTCAAAAATTGCCAGAGTTTAATAAATTTCTTTGTTTTGTTTTTTAACACGCTTACGAGTATATTAGTTTCACTTGTATGTTTGTATATTTGTTTGTATGCTTGCATTTGCAACACTCGAAATCCATGACATATATACAAATAAATATATATAAAACTGGATATGCAGTCTTGCTGCTTTAGTGCCAAAATTAGAGTTGACGTCTTGCTTACGGAGAAGTAGGGAATTTTGGGGATTCCCAAAGCTGATTTTGCGAATTCCCAAAAAAATTTGCTGATCGGTTTGAAACCGAATTTTCATTTTATATGGAACATGCATCTTAACCAGAAAATATCAGCAACGTGAGAAAATATTTATTAAGAAAATTGAGCATTTTTAACGTGTTAAGCTACGTACACACGTTTGTCAGATCTTACAATATTGCTAGTGAAATTGTCTAAAAATGTATTACAATCGTGTGAACTGCCCATTTTTAACTTACAACGTTGTCAATCAATTGTAAGACGACAATGTTGTCAGGCATCTGACAATCGTGAGAACACTCTTCGTCGGCATTGCCAGATAATTGGCTGGTATTGTAAGCTCAGTTGTAATTGTCAGATGTATAAAATTAATGCACCTGACAATGGCATCATTGTCAGAAAAAAGTTTGATGGGCAACACTGCCAAACAGATGGTTGTTGATATACATAAGTGGCAATGCCTTACAACATGTCTGGCAATTTTTTTCATCTAACAATCGGAGAACCGTATGAACTGACAATTTTTGTTGTCAGATGAATTATTTGCCAGACCATAGTCTTACAATGAAATTGTGAGATTTTCTTACGATCGTCTGAACACACAATTTAGTTACTTCTGCGGGACAATTTTTCATTGTCACTACAATTTCAGCATGTTGCCAGATCTTACAATATTGTAACATCTGACAACCGTGTGTACATAGCTTTAGTGACTGTTTTTTTAAACAGCGTGATGCGTCTTGCTTAAATGGCTGAATAAAATTGAAGATTTTATTCAAAGAAACAGCGTACAAATAATGTTCTTATATTTAATTAATGCAGGCGCACTTTCGTATAGTGAATAAATTATATACTCCGCGCAATTGGTATAAGACCAAAATTATTTTTCATATTTTCCCGTATTTATTAATGTACATTTTATTTGACATAAAAATATTGTAACCCGTTATTTCTGTTTAAAAATAACTTGATTTAAACATTCAACTTGAATTCTATATTTAAAAATCCAAGTCCAGGAAATTATAATTGAGGAGTAAAAAATCTAAATATATGTATATTAAGGAAAAAAAGATTTGTAAATCAGAAAATTTGATTTCAGATGAATTTATATAATAAAATGTTTGTATTTTGAAAAAATTATATATGAGGACGCTGCTAGACGTTGAAACTCGTACTTCTAGCTCAAAAACTACTGAAAGCTATTGTCAATACTCGTATAATTCGTAACATATTAGTACACTTGTTTCAAAAAAGATTTTCCTGAAAAAGACATACAACGGAGTGTGGAAATATTGAATCAAATAAACAGCGGTAATTTATATAAATGACCTCTAGCTCAACAAACAAACAATAATTTAATCATACAAAATTACTAAAAAGCATAATATTTATAAATTCATCCATACACGAATACATAAAATCGGATGATGGCAACTTGGGTTGAACATTTAGTCATGCATTTGTTGTTGTCTATGAATAAAATTTTTATTTTCTCTTCTCTCATTGATGTAAATGAATGCTGTTCGTGTTGCGTATGTGAATACGTGTAAAAATCCGATTGATACTCGGCTCTTGAGTGCAATGCTTGAGGCGCACTGATCATAGCTGCCAGATTTGACGATAAATCGTCATTTTGACGATTTTTGCCCTAAAAATTACGATTTTTGCTATACGAAAAGCATGGCAACATTAAATTTTTATTGATGAGACACAAAGTGTATCTAAAGGCCTTGATTCACTATCCAATATTATCGTACGATTCATCCACAGGAAAATGTTCTAAAAGTCTGGCCGACGTCTCAAAATCAGTTTCAAATGGCGTTGTAATGTCGCACTATTATAGAAGAATGATTGTATTAACTATGTATATAGTAAAATAATTAAAAACTATTATTACCAAGATAACGTCATAATATTTCAATTTGTTTCTCGAGGCATCAAGAATATTCTGATATTAAAATTTTTTTAAAATTTCTCAAATCGCACTATTTGTCAAAAAAAATTGTCACACAGTTTTATTTAGTGGATATCAAAATTGTGAATCACGGCCTTAAGAAGCAAAATTATACAGTTTTTGCAAAATATGAATTGAAATGCGAGCACTTCCAACATATTCAAAATTATTCCAAAATATAGTGAGACTGCACTCTTCTTATACAACGTGGGCATATATGTAATATTCTGCCAAGTTAGTTAAAATAAGACAAAAATTCGAAACTCGTTGGGAAATGAAACAATGAAAGGCACTTTTATTATAAAATTCGAACTTGTTTGACATTGCAATTAAATTCAATTACAAAACTAAAAAGACGATATTTTCAAAACTTATCGGGTAATTGACGATTTCTTCCATATTTTTTCTGGCAGCTCTGGCACTGATCTAAACTATGAATTGTCATTCGCTTTAGGTCGAAAATTGAAGTTGCCATGTTGCTTCTGAGGAAGGGTGAGCGAGTTGAGGACTTTGACGTTTCCTGATCCGACTTTTGGAATAAAAAAAAGCTCGGAACCGCTTCGCTAAACGAATCGGAACGTGTATCTGAATTGTTAAAGGCTAGGGCACATAGAATCCGTCGTACTTTGCACTTCTCATTTTTCAACTGACATCAACGTAGGAAGTTGGCACAATCACTACTTTGTTAACGAATATAAAATCAACTGCATTTTATTTTAATTTGATTAAAATCTTTTGATTGTTTAAATTATTAAATAAGTAAACTTTTAAGTTATTACATATGTACGATATTAACTAACTAGTTGCGAGTTAAAGTCCAACTTCACACAGAAAAAAATTATAGTAAAAATAAAATCAACAAAATTTTTGTCTCAAAAAATTATTTATATGCATATACAAAAATATCAAAAAAAATAACCCCGGATATCGTATTTTCTTGGTGTTTAAAGAAAATTTTTTGTTTTCAATCAATAATTATTTTTACTAAACTTTTGTTGGAATCCACGAATTTCTTTATAGGTCGCATTCGAGCAATTTATTAATTGATTCAACGAATTTCGCTATTGAACACGAAAAAAGTTTTTTTTCTGTGCAGTCAAGAAAAAGGATTATTGTTAATTATAACAAGACCAAAAAAGAACAGAAAAATTACTTGAATACCATATAGCCGGGGGACAAATAGCTGTTTCGTAGCCGCTACACTACTCCGCATTAAAAATACATCATGTTCACATGATCCCGAGTTTGAATTCCAGTGGGTGCGTGAAAAAAATTTTATAGGCATTTGAAAACATATTGCAAAATATAAATGTTGAAAAAATGATTGGATCTTTAAACCCCACTCTATCGGCACTTTTGGGTCACCCGGTATTTGAAAATCATTATCAAAATCATGAACATTTTAGAGTTTCATTAACAGTTTTTATTTCCAATACTTTTAAAACCAATACTTTGATTTATAAACTAATATGGTTTTAAAGTAAACAATATTTAATCACACTTTTAAGAAATAATTTACACTTTAAACTATTGCTTAAATAGAAAAATTAAATATTTTAAAACATGTGGTTTGAAAGCTTAATGTGATTTGAAATCATGTTCGAGTATTAGTTGGTATGCCAAACAATCTTCTTGAGTAAAAAAAAAAAATCAAATTACTTAAAATTTTTAGTTGAAACGCATTTTCTACTCAAGGCCAAATAAAGTTTAGTTTATTTGGAAACCACTTTCTGTTCATGCAAGTTTTCAGATACGAGTACTCGTATACCTTATGCAGGGATTTCCCCTTCTTCCAAATTAAATTGTTTCTCGTTTTTACCCTTCTGTTTACCAAATAAAAAATATTATTTTATATAAATTGAAAATTGTTTTTCTCTGTTAAAAAATGATTGTTTTATTAATCGTAAAATCTTAAGTCACCCCCAAAAAAAATTTTATTTTTAGAATAAATAAAAAAAATTAATGAAATGGTCAGCTTACACAGCTTTCACTCACTGAAAGTTTACTTTGCTAAGTCATGAGTAGGGCGGTGGCAAGAGAAAATAAAGAATGTAAGAGAGCCATTCATTGTCTCTTCCCTTGCCAACACCATCAGTGTGCATAAATGCCAGATAAATCTAGTTTAAAATCATAAAATTCGACAGGAAAAATGGTAAAAATCGTCAATATGATTATCGGAAATCGTCGAAAAATTGTTGAATAAAAGATTTATTTCAACGGCGTAAAGTATAGGAAAACAAGTCATGGCTGTCTTTAATAAATCTGTCAAACGTCAGCTGTTAAAATTTCACCCAAATTTATCGATTAGTTTATTTGTTGTGATGGTTTGAAGTAAGCAACTTTTGTGTTTTAAAATAATGAAAAAATTTAACTTCATGTGATTAAACACTATTATTTGAAAACGAAAACGGCAAAAGAGACTAAAGAAAAGCTCGATAAACATTACGGTGAGTTGGCTAAGTCAGATTACAGGGCAAAATATTGGATTGCTGAATTTAAACGCGGCAGAACCAGCACTGCCACAATACCATCAACAGCAAAGCCAAAAAAAATGTGGTTACTGAAGAAAGTAGAAAAAAAAATCCTCGATGCCATAATGAATGATCGCCGAGTCAAGTTACATGAGATTGCTGAAATGGTAAACATATCATATGAACGAGTGTTTAACATTTTGCATATGAAAAAGCTATCGGCAAGATGGGTGACGCGCTTGCTCAGCGTCGAACAAAAACGAGTTCGTCAGACCACTTCTCAGCGGTGTTTGGACATGATAAAGCGTAACCTGGTGATTCTTGGCATCGATTAATAACTGTTGATGAAACGTGGGTCCACCACTGCACACCTGACACCGGAAATCAATTGAAACAACAGGTGGAAGTGCTCCAAGGAAGGCGAAGGCAGTAAAATCGGCTGGCAAGGTTATGGCCACTGTATTTTGGGATGCACATGAAATATTGCCCATCGACTATTTTGAAAAGGATCCACAATCACAGCAAAGTATTATCGTACATTATTGAATCAATTGATTGATGCAATCAAGAAAAAGCGATCACATTTAAAGAACATAAAAGTGTTTTTTCATCAGGACAACGCACCGGTTCACACAGCATTAGATACGATGCTAAAATTATGTGAAATATACTTCGAATTGGTTGATCATCCACCTTATAGTCTAGATTTAGCTCCTAGTGACATTTTCCTTTTTCCAAACTTAAAAAGATGGCTCGCAGTAAATAAATGCATCTCAAATGAAGAAGTGATTACCGAAACTAACGCGTATTTTGGGGGATTCCCTAAACCGTATTATTCAGATGGTTAAAAAAAATTGGAATGTCGTTTTACTAAATGTGTTGAGCTAAAAGGAGACTATGTTGAGAAGTAAATGGTTGTTGAAAAAATATATATATTTTTTTCTTAATTAGGTAGCTTCAATATCAATCCGCCCTCGTAAGATGGACGATCTGGATTGTCTAAGTATCGCACTCATTTTTGATGACTTCATGCCGTCGTCTTCTTTCTCAATGTCTTGGGTATTTCTATATTTTTAACACGCTTATTAGTTTCACTATGTTATGTATGTTTGCAACACTTGCAACCCATGCCGAATGATTGTTTATTACATATATAGGAATGTCTGGAACACAATTGCGACGAACAACGAGTTTCGCCCATCGCGACGAACTCGCCGGCAAATATTCGTTGTATATAAAATCGTCGTGTGATACATAATACCAACGAGCTTTTGTGTAGATAACATTGTTTACACATAAATACTGAGGGGGCCATATTAAAAGTCATCCTATATAAATCCCATCCGAAAGAGGGATTTTTGAACAAATTAGTTGAGGAAACATTTTCATGAATTTTTTACTACCTGGATTAATATAAATACAAAAAGTATTATTTTGTGAAAAATAGAAACCTGGTCACCTGGTACCTGTTGTTTTTCATTCGTTGACGAAACAATTAGAAATAAATTTATGAGAACTTTCACTGAGTATGACGAATTTTGACCAACACCACGATTGTGTGCATTTTCATATATACCAATGTGTTGTATTTTTTGCGACGAATATTCGCGACCAAAAATTCATCGTGCGTCGCAGTTGTGTTCCTAGCATAAAACTATATATGCAGTGTTGTTGCTTAATTGCGAAAATTGGAGTTGCCGTATTGCTTCCGCGGAAGTAAGGGGATTTTTGGGATTCACGAAATCGACTTGGGGGACTCGCAAAAAAATTCGGAACCGCTTCGCTAACCAAGACGGAACGGGTTTTTCATACTCGGTGCTCGTTTTGGCAGTGTAATGCGTCTCCGAACTATCAACAGTCATCCGATTTAGTGCGAAAATTGAAGTTTCGATATTATTCCCGGGGAATTGAAGGGATTTTCAAACACATTTTGGGAATTAAAAAACCACTAGAGCATCAGCTTCACCGCTGAGTTACCAAATTTGGTAAATTAATAGAGAAATTAAAGGTAATTGAAAAAAATAAGCAGGAAAAATTTTTTTCTGCTACAGAAATTCAACCATTTTTTGCAATTCACTCGTTTCTTTTTAAACCATTTTACTTTTCCTTTGAATTTAAGAATTTATTGTTTTAATATTTTGTTTTTTTTTTTTCAAAGATTTGTTGGGGTTGCATCCTTTCTACGAGGATTTTGTATTTTGTTTTCTATTAAATGATTTGAAAACCAATTGATTCAGGAAATTCGATTGAACTGTTGGTTGGATTTCTTTAAGTTAACTGGGTAAGAAAACTGAGTTTATTGGCAAGTAACTTGTTTTCCCGTCGGTTTTATTTTTTATTTTCTTTTTTTGTTAAGATGTTTTCTTCATGTTATTTATATTTTTCTTTGTTGTGGTCAGAGTTTAAAGTACAAAAGAGCTGGAAAAGAAAGAAAACTTAATCTTCCACGAAATACTATGAGGATGTGCTCGGTTGAAAAATGCATGCACAATATACTCTTACCTACATATGTATATTTCGGAGATACTTCAGCAGAAAAATTTTAAATTGGGTTTCAAAAAAATCAAATACAGCAGCAAACAAACACAACTATTGGCACAAAGAATAAGTTTTACGTTTTCTTAAAAAACTAACATCTTTAAATACGCAGTTGCTGCGGTAATGAAGTGTTAAGGTGGAAACAGCACGTTTTTTATATATTTCTATAAAAATATAATTTATAATTTACCAGTTGTGGTAGAAAATGGGGCAATTAACAAAATGCATATGTGATTCAATATGAGATGAATATAGACAGAGAATAACTCTGAGTGGTGGCTGAGTGGTTAATGTTCAAAGATAATTGCTCAGCAACATCTTCTAGCCACCACACGCAAATATCTTGTGTCGGCAATATATTTTCACAGTTGCCACGGCAATAATTGCCAATCAGATTGACTGTGTGGACAGGTAGTAAGGCAGCAGTTCATGATATGTCATGAGCCGAGTGCAAATGCTGCTGAGTAGTGTAGCGACTACGAAACAGATAGTTGTCCCCCAGCTAAAGATTTGATTATCATTTTTCTTGTCTTCTTCAATCAAAAATTATTGATCCCAGCAAATTTGTTAAAAATCATTCTTAAGAAAAACTTAAGAAAGGAAAAACTTAAACTGTAAACATGACTTACAAATGTACAAAAATCGAATATAAAACATTATAAAGTTCAACAAAATGCAATAAAGTAAAAAATTTAAGTTGCAACACTTTTGTAACTAACAACCATTTTGTATATAGAGCAGAGTGCCGAAATCTTTAATTACTGCAGTGCACAGTAGGTAAAATAATAAAAATTGCGTAGATTTGATAATCGAACTCTTTTTTGTGTTTTATATACTCAGTATATTTTGAAACCTCATGCTGAAATTGTATTTCAATTTATAATTTTTTTTTTTTAACTTGGACCAGTAATCAGGGGATAACCCCTACATATGCAGTGCATTGTACCAGAACTAGGAAAATAGATTGTGAGGAGTGGGAAATACGGAGTAGTATTTGTGAACATTTTACTTGAACTTTCCAATGTTATAACAGGCAGGAAATCCGCCTGCAGGCAACTTATTCCACAGGCGAAGCGTGTGCCTAGAAGAAAAACTCTCTCTGTAATGCGTAGTACGATTCCCCGGGCAATTGACCACAAATGGATGAGCTCCATTTGTGGTTGATTTATGCCCCTCGGGGAACAGGGTTTCCTTGGTGAACTCCCAACGTGGGCGCTCTGTTTTTCGGGGAAAAGAAGGGAAGTGGTCCCTCGTTTGGTGCGGCAAACAAAACTGTAGGAAGCCGCATGACTTATGTTGTGTTGGCTTCCGAAACCCTTACCAAGGGTATAAATTGGCAGAACGGGGATCAGCATGGCCCCCGGGTGGTTCTGCTTGCAGTTCAACCCAGGCTGATCATAGTTGAGGTGCCTACCTTGGCTGAAACGTTCTGGCTGTGGTTGAAACCTAAAACGCAGGAAGGGGGTGTTAGTATCCTTGATAATTGCTTGGCGTGGTTTTTTTCGGGGACTAACAAACTCCCGAGGGTCTGTTGCCTTTACAATAGATACCTGTACTGTGAGGAACCAGTGGTGATGGTTGACGGGTGAGTTGGTTTAAGGGCTGATGCTCTTAGTGGGCTTCGGCCTACCAACTCATTAAGCCTTGTCCTCCATTGATTGCTGGGAAATTGCATACAGGAGGGACTAGAAAGCCTGAACTCCTTAACAAGAAGTTGCTCATATGACCGCAATCATATAACAAGAACTGCTACCTGTGTGAGCCTGGTAAACCACACGGAGGCGATGGTAAATCGTGAATAATTCACTCCGTGGAACTGGTCCATCATCAGATAAGGCCGCAAGGCAGGTGCTGAAGTAAATTTTTTTCACAACGGTGGTCGATTTATGCGTAACTAACACATTTACACGTTGGATCATTCACTAACTGCGCTAGGCGGTTGGGCGCAGCGAATAACTCAACATATTGGCCTTCCGGAGTTGTATGACTCGTATGATGAGCTGTGAAGATTGAAATCACCAGCAACAACGATTTCGGACAACTCTCCAGGATCTTCGATATGGAGTCGGAGAGGGCATCGACATTGTATAGAAACACGAAATGCAAAACGTGTGTCCTGATTTTGAATTTAGCCCAAAGAGAGGTAAATTCGGCATCATGCGTGCCTAATGGTTGCTAGAACTGAAACACAACTTCATTGCGAACATAAATTGCAAGACCTCGATTGAAATTAAATAGGTATAGAAACTGATACCCAGGTATATGAACATCCTGTGGATCAGCATTCTCAGACAACTGGGACTCACTCAGACAAGTGTTAGCATAGACAGAGAAAAAATTCGTTCTCAGCCCACGTATTTTGCAATAAACAATTTTGAATATATGCTGGTTTATCAAGTTTGTAAAAGCTGTTACATCTAACGATCGGATGATTAATTTTGCGCCGCGTTGTATTAGATATAGTTTGAATCGATTTTTTTTGTGCTTAAAAGCAGTTCTGGTTATAAAAGACGGTTACTAAAATACAGAAAATGAGAAATTCAGATATCGGGCAATATATACCCTAGATATAGTCTAAAACGATATTTTCATGAAAATGTCGCGTAAGTAAACGAACCTAACTAAACAACTTATTTTTTCTTAAATGAAAACTTTCCATGTTTTTTTTTTCTTTTTTTTTTTTTTTGCTTAAAATCAGTTCTGATAATAAGACGAGGTTGTAAAATATAGATAATGTAAATTTTCGATATCGGTCCATATATACCCGAGATATAGCTTACACAAAGAAATCTTTCATGGACATTGAATGGTGATTACAAAGCAAAAACATTTTTTCTCCGATTTCGGTATTGCAAATTTGCATATACTATACATATACGGGACTATCGTGAAGGGTATTTTAGATTCGGCCCAGCCGCATATACCACACTCTTAGTTGTTTACGCTGATTTTGCGATGAATCATTAAAATTGTGGTTCTAAATCTCAAATTTGTTGCCGCTTGGGGATCACTTGCTTCCTATAAAAATCAAATTTCCATTTCATTAGAACTTCCCTATAAAAAACTATTATTTTTTTTTAATAACTTAAGTTATTTTTAATATTATTTTAGTAAACTCATTTCATTTAAATTCCTCAAAGTGCTTCAAGAAAGAAAAAAAAACTCAATATCTATCAGCTGTTCTAGCAATTGCTTTGTTTCAGCTCTTGTATTTTGTTTTAAGACAAGTATTGCCGCTTGAATTGCATTCTTGTCTCTTGAATCAATTTGAATAAACTGAAATTAATTCGAATGACTGACGAAATGGCAGAGTCGTAAGACGGACAAAACTTTGCATTTTAATTGTCAAAAATACAATTAAATTCAAATTGCAAAAATAAACGAACACTGACATTACGAAAGACAAGCGAATACTGCGATGGAAGAGAAGATGCAAAGTTTCTTTAGAGCACTGGAGTCATGGAGATGACAGTTCAACTAAAATATCATTTGAAAGTCGAAAAAGAAAAGGGCTGCAGAAAATAAACGAAAATAAACACATTAAGAATTAAAAACAGAAAAATGGAATATGAAATAGAGCGGAGAACTGGACAGACAGTGAAGAAAATACGAGTATTAATTAAAGTTTGGAATTGCAGCTAAAATTACGCGTAAACGAAAGATTGCAATTTTATTTACATTTGATGCGGCTTTCAAGACATTTGGCAAATATTTTGGCCAAGACAAATAAAGATAGTAAGAATTAAATAGTTTATCTGGTATCATAAAGTAGAAAAGGTTCGCCGTGTCGTAAGTCGCGTTGCCAAATAATACACAAGTCGTTTAATTGTGTTTAAAAAAAATACTTATATTTGGCAGAAGGTTATCAACATTTTGAGGGGTGGTTCGAAATTCCTTTTGAGGCTTAAAAGTTTAATAAGTTTTTCATTTATTGCTATTTTCAAATGAGAAAATATTTTATATATTTTATATACAAATTTGTTGTTTATTTGAAAATAGTATTTCGGTATTCATAATTTAACCAGCAAAATGAATTCGATTTATTTATGAAGTTTTAGGCGATTGCTTAAAAATTTATGTTATCTCAATATTATTCGATCTTCGTTTGTTAAATAAAATTAATCTTTGCAGCTTCAGCAGCCGTATTCTGTAACTCGCTTAGCTAAAGCTAAAATTCGATCGCTAAAATGCTAAAAAAAAATTAGGGCAAATATTTTAGCGATGTCGCTAAATCTGTATTCTGTAAGCCAAGGCGAATTCATTACCAGGTGAACTTAACAGCACAGGTGATTATTTTTTGCTTCTTGCGTTTTTTCCAATGAGACTGTCAAATTTTCTTTCTTTTGTTTACAAACTTTTTCGCGCCATTTTAATCTGAAGTTTTTTTTGTATGATTTAGTCCAATTTCAAGAAATTTGTGTGAATTTAAAAGTGAAAAACTAATATAATCTGTGATTTTAAATACAAACAATTATAAAAGTTTATATTTAACGTTTATATAAAATTTTTCTCTGCTGAGCAATCTTAGGCGAATTTAGATTATGACATTCACGATATGTTTTACAATAACAAAATACATAGTACTGAATTCGCCTTTCCGCTTGCATTCACCTGTATAAAGTCGCCTTGCTGTAAGCTAAATTGCTTAGCTAAATTTTTTTATTTTCGCCGCAGCTAATTTGCTAACTGCATACGGTTTCTTTCTTTCTACTGGAATGAACTTCTGTTAAAAAGCGATAAACATAATGTAATAATTTTTGGCAATTCATTATAGTGTTACCTTACTTTATATTGTGCTTCCCGTAAATATTCTTAAAACTTCTCTTCAATAACGTTGTAAAATATGTTTTGAAATAAAGATTTTAAGTAGTTATTGTTAAAGATCCATTCAAAATTTATTTTGTTTTTGACAAATATTACTTAAACAGCACTTAAGTCGATAAATTATAAGCAATATTTTTTCATGATACTACCAAATGTGGAATTTATGGGAAAATTTTCAAAATACGGCATCCCAAAAATATTTGTTTATTTACATTTTAAATAAACAAAAAAACGTTCATAAGGTTTAGAAAAAATTGTCTGCATTTTATAATAATAAATATTTAAAAAAGTGAAAATGAGCAGTTTTTATCGGCGTCGTAATATAATAAACTCAGTTTAATTCCGTTCGGAAACGGAATTGAATTATTTTTTACTTCTTCAAAAAACGAAGAACTGAAAAAGTTTCGGAATGAAATCATTTTTAATTGCAAGAATAAGACTAGTATTGTCTTATAGCATAAATTTTATTCCGAAATAAGTTTTAAATTTTCGTTTTTTGAGAATTAAAAACCGATTCAATTCCATTTCCGAACGGAAGTGAATTCTGTGACATGGCCGATTAAGTGCAATTACTCGTAGTGAACGCAATAAGCTAAATGTGAACCAGAAACATTTGTGGAATTCACAAATCTTAAAAAAACCAATTTTTGTGGTTTGCTTCACTTTAAGTTAAAATTAATTTTTTACCTATCATAGGCAAATTGTTTTGCCCTATTTCTTATTTTCCTCAAAGACCTTCTATATCAAACTTCCAACACTATCCACTCTTTCGCGGATGATAGCAGCATTTGCCACTCGTAGTCTCTTAGTTATAGGCCTAGCCAATTAGTGATCGGTGCTAAGAGGGGTCGTAAAAACAGGGTCACTTTTATCGCTCGTAAGACCCAGTGTTGTTTATTATTACACAAACATGCGACCGCTGTGATAACATTTGTTTTGGTCGTTCCGTGTGTTAAGTTCTCAAACATTACTCCCTCTTTCCTCCTTCTTATAATCTATTTTCTATGTAATTGTTTTTGTTGTTTCTTCCATTATATTGTAATAATATTTTTTTAACAAGAAACAATAGAAAAAAGAAAAGATTTGTAATTTACTTACATTTTAGCACTTAAAAATTTGCGTTGCTAATATTTTATCGTTTTAGCCAACAACAACTACTTATTTGGCGTTAGAGAATACAAAATTTAAACATTTTAGCGACGCCACTAATCGCTAAAATTGCGGCGAATTCAATTTTTTTGTCATTGCCAAATTTAGCTGTGCACGTTACAGAATTGCATTTGTGGCCAAAAATCGCTAAATCATCTTTGTAGATTTTTAGCGATGGAGATTTAGCTTTAGCGAGTTACAGAATACGGCTGCAGATCTTTGTTTTTTTTTTTATATAAAAAATTAACAATTCAAAATCTTTTATTTCTCGACATTTCGATAACAATTAGTTATCATCGTCAGGAGAAATCAAAATGTTATTATAAATTTACATTTAAAAAATTATTGTCAAAAATAATTGATAATAATTTTTCAATTTAAATTTATAATATTTCAATTTCTCCTGACGATGCACTGTGGGCGAAATGGTCGATCTAGCGTTGTTTAATTCAATTTTAAAAGTGTTTAAGTGCTCCAAAACTGTGTATTTATCGATTACTAATACACCACTGAACTTACATTTTGATTGTAATGATCTAGTTGCACAGCTGTGAGCTGTGAAATATAACATATGTTTCAGCCGGTTCATCACTAAGCTTTAACACGTGTTTTCTTTGCATTGTAAAATATTCTCTAAAGTTGTGTTTGTCTCAATTAAGTGGAATTAAATGGTTTTTCTTTATAGTTAGAGGTATGTATTAACTAAAAAAATTGTTTTTGTGGCCTGTGCTGAAGTGTTGTGGAAAATATGGGGTATACGACTAAATGCTTGACAAAAACGCCCAAAAAATACTTCCGTGGACCGGAACTTCTGATATTTTTGGGTATTCGCGCTAAAATATTTTTTTAAAACTACTATGTTGTCCTGTGGCTGTAAAATGTGCAAATTTATCTGCAGCCACCTGCACCTTTATATGATATTGCACTTTTTAGGAACCCCGCCACGAGCCCGTGCCTACACGTAGAAAAAATTATATAGTTGAGAGAACAATATTCTAAGGGCAACATACTATTATTGAATTATATGGTTGAAGGCAACCAAATAAAATGATTTCAGTCTGAAATGTTCCTTGCTAAACTAAGTAGATTCAAGAACCATATTATGTGACGTAACCATATCTTTGGTAAAAGTTTTAGTAATATTCGCACGACAGCCACATTATATTATCGCTCTTGTCTATATTATTGTGAACGTCTAAACTACTATTGCCACATCCAGTTATACTACTGTTGATGGCCACATCGTTAAATAAATTTATAATTTTTTGCAGTAAAATATAATTTATTTAAAAAGTATTGTGTAAGGATTATTAATTCTAATTTATATTCAAAAAATTAATAGCATTTGGGTGTCTTCCTGGTATCTTTGGTAAATTATTGGGCCGCAAATCTGTCAAATAGCCATACAATTAATTTGTTATCGTTTGAAAATATGAAAATGCTAATACAAACCTCTTTGCTTTCATACATTATTGTTAATTTATGACGATATATTTACAAAATTCTCCTTGACCGGCTTATTTATTTATTTATTTTACTAAAAATTTCTATTATTAAAACTTTTTCTTTTATTTTTTATATTTGTTAATAATTAAACACATGAAAACATTGACTGCTTGACATGGCAAAATAAAATAAAACTGAAATAAAATTATATGTCAAAGTCTTGAACAAAACCAGCAATGAATATTCTGTAAACATACAAGTGTGAATAGGTCTAACATACATATGTTTAAAATAAAGAACTTTTAAATACATATAACAACAGCTATTGTCGTATTCGAACTATATTTTTTAAATACTATTATTCTATCCAACCATATTTGAAAATAAAAGAGTCATAATAATAAATACAGTGACATTTTTACACTAGTATATTTATTAAGACTTATATAGTATAAAAACAATAATACGCCACAATACAAAATATTACGGAGTACATACTAATGTTGCCATAACAATATGAAGAAATGCATTTTCTCTGCGTGTACTAAAAAATTTTCTGCCGTTGAAAGTCATATGTTTAATAATATAATTAATATTATAAAAGTAATGAAATTAAAAAAAAAAATTATAAATAGCTTATTTTCTATGTTTCCTAGCTATCTATATGTCGACATTTCATAGGAACTACCCTAATCATCAGTAGACTTTGGAAATTTTTGAAAGATATTCTCAAACATTTAAATTTATATCCCAACAATCTAAATAAATTGCTGAGAATTTAAAAAAAGAAAAATGCTCTAATAATACCTGTCAAAACACAAAAAACAAGCTTTTTCACAGGTATTATTAGAGCATCTATATCTCGGGTATGTATGGACCGATATCGAAAATTTTCATTTTCAGTATATAAGTAATCTTCTTTTATTACCAGAAATGATTTTATGCAAAAAAACGCGACACTTTCATTGAAAAATCGTTTTAGGCTGTATCTCGGATATACATATGTATATGGACAGATATCGGTCTGTCGGTTGTTGAAATACCGTTTTTAAAAATACCATTAGACTTAGAAACTTTTTTTTCCATTCTATTATTCTATCGATTCATGGGTTGGCTATTGAAATTCAGTAAAATCGGCAACTTTACATGAAAACTTTTGAAAAAAAATTTTTTTTCCCCGATGTCGGTCCATACTTACCCGAGATAAAGCCTAAACCGATTTTTTAGTGCAAATGTCGCATAACGAACAACTTTTTTTTACTTAAAAAAAGTTCTAGTAATAAAAAACAGTTATACGGAAATCGAAAATTTCCGATATCGGTCCACATATACCCAAGATATAGCCTAAACCGATTTTTCCATGAAAATTTACATGTAATATTACTTTATTGGCAAGGCGATTACAAGGTAAAAATAAAATTTTCCCCTGATATCGGTCCATATACTTTTATCCGAGTATATTTAGACCAAATTTGTATATATACTATATATTTACGTGACTATCGTGAAGGGCCCAGCCGAATATTCAACACTCTTGCTTTTAGTACGAAACTAAGAAGCATTGTACCACTTTGTTATCTCAAATAAATGCGCGATTTTTTGTTGAAGGAAGGATTACAGTTCTTTCACTTCTTTCGGTTATAAATTTATAACGATTTGTGCAGCTTGAAATTCTGCAGAATTTTCATATTTGACACCATGATTCCACAATGGCGGCTTACTCTTGTCCCAACACAGATTAGGCCTGCACGAATCTGAGACGGCTGTTTCGAAATATCAACCAATCAATATCTCCACAGCCCCCTCAATGTCCTCACTTTTCTTGTGGTCGGAGGGTCCGGAAGAAGATCTGATAGAGTCAATTGCGGTTTTTATTTTTTTACTCGCTTTTTTTTTGTACGAAACTAACATGTATTATACCAGTTTACAATCCGAATTAAACGCGCGGACTTTTAACGACACTTGCCAAGGCACTTTAATACATTTTCTTTGAACATTAACTAAACAATAGGATAATCGACTTTTAGGCTTGTCTCAAAGACTGGATTTTGAATAGCTGTGATTTCCACAAGACGGTGCAGCATGTCACACAGCTGGGGCTACAAAAGATTTATTGAAGGACACGTTTGGTAACCGCACGTTTCGGATACCCGTGACTTGGATTTCAAGATCGTGTAACTTAAAGCTGCCGGCTCGAAGTGATTTACTATTTAAAGGACAACATTCGCAGCGATAGTGGCGAATGTGGCCACAAATGTTAGAAAAAGTCACCGAAAATTTGACCTTTAATATAGATTACGTCCGGGCCAGCCATGGTAGTCATATGCCATATAATGCCAACAAATTATCTTTCGAATAAAGTAAAAATTTCATGTCAATTTAAAAAATTCAACTTTGGTGAAGGAAGAATTACAGTACTTTCACTTCTTTCGATTATAAATTTATAACGATTTGTGCAGCTTCAAATTCTGCAGAATTTTCATATTTGACATGCAAAGTATGAAACGAGTTCATTTAGGATAATGGCTTTACATACTCGCACGCACTTACAAACACATCGCTCCTTTATAGCAACATAGTCATAACTAAAAAAAAGCTTGTTACGAGAAAAACTCATTTCAAATTTGTAGTTTCCATACAAGTCTTAGAGAAATTGTTAGAAAATATCTTGTAAAGGAAACAGTTTAAAAGTAATTTAAATAAATTTTTAGCACAATATACTCGTAAAAGGTAGTACTGTTAACAATTCTGCATTGTTAATTCCAAAAGTTCTTTTTTGAGATATGACTATGTTGCAATAAAGGAGCGATGTATAATGCATAAATCTGTCTTTCGACAACATGATGCCAGTTAAGTGTTAAGACATCTCTGATTTTGCCAAATTAATTTACAAGTATGAACAAAATTCGAAGCGTTCCAATTTGAAAGTTGAATTTCTAAAAGGCTCCAACTTGGCTGAGTTGACAAAACAAGAAAGAATGAAGCCAAATGATTTTGAAGTCAAAAATTATTTTCCTCTTTTTGCTTTTGAGGGCAACTGGCAATACGCAGAAAACAACAAATAGTTTATAAGCGAACAAAAACAAACATTTCTACATACGAACGAACACTTAATTACTGCGATACGACGACAAAGATTTTAAGACACAGACGTTTTGGCGTCTTCAAGGAAATCGTTTCTACTCATACTCTAAGAAAAAGAAAGAAATATGTGTACGAGTACTCGTATGTATAAATAAATTGTGTAAAAAATGTTTGTGGGTAAAAACTGAAATTTAGTTCAAACATTAATGGGTATATTCATAAAAAATTAAAATGTATTTGAAATGAATTTTAGTAAAATTTTGTGTGGAATTTTTGAATTAAAACACATTTCAAATTCATTTAAATTTTTATGAATATGCCAATAAAAATTTATTTACATTTATCTGCAAAACAATTTTTATGCCCAAAAATGTATTTGAAGTGCTGTTGATTTTATTGGTCTATCAGTTTCGGTTGCTTTTACTCGTGTTATTGAGAAATTATTCCGGCAAACATAAAATAGATTTACGAAAGCATAATTTTTTAGCAGAAAATTTATTTAAAGTTCGAACTCAAACAATTAATGTCTTATTCATTGAAAATAATTTTTTATATTTCACATATGATTGCATACCTTTAAACGCCAATTGCATGATTTGGTTCTTGATTGACGTGTGGTATCAACAAGATGGTGCCATATCGCATACAGGCAGGACTACAATGGAATTACTGTGAGTGATATACCTTTCCAGCGGGCACCCTACACGTATATTTGAGAGAAATTTACTAACAAGGATATCTTTTAGCAACCAGTTAGGTTAGGTTAGTTAGTACTGGTCATCAGTTTCCTGAAACCAGCCCACTTGGGTCCTTTCTTGGGCCCGTTGTGTTAGCTGAGGGAGGAGTGCAGCCTATGAGACTTAGTTTCCCCTGACGGTTCAGATCCAAACTAACCCGAAAGTTGGATAGGCGAATCCAGTCCGTTCACTCCACATTCCGATATATCTGCTAACCCGTGCAGCATCGGTCCGCCTAGATACAGCGCTCTCATAGAACAGAGAACCAGGCACCGACAGAGGAAGTACTCAACACTCTCTTTCTCGTGCTCATCTCTACAATTTTTACAGAAATCATTACATGGAAGATTTAACCTCCTAGCATGCATCCCTATGAGACAATGTCCTGTCAAAACTGCCACCACCACCACCTTTGCCGGGGAAGACCTTTCAGGACCGTAGTCCTCCTACGATCATACACAGGTCATGTTAGCCTCGCTATTTGGCAGGTAACCTCACCAGACCATCTGTCCTGTGCATTCCTTACAAAGTTTATGCTGCACTTGGTTCTTACAGCTCCTATTGACTCCTACCAGCGTATCAATGTCCCTCGCTGTAGCTTTTACCAGTTCTTCCGCCACAATATTTCCTCCACACTCCACTGTTCTGTGCATTCCTTACAAGTTGACGCTGCACTTGGTTCTTACAGCTCCTATTGACTCCTATCAGCGTATCAATGTCCCCTCGCTATAGACGAGGCCTGGCTTTTTCCAGTTCTTCCGCCACAATATTTCCTCCACACTCCACTGTGCCCCGGTACCCAGGAAAGCTCCAGGTTTGAATGTCCCGCTATCTCGTTAAGAGATATTCGGCATTCTTGAACCAACCTGGACGTCGTATAAATACCCACAAGCACATTTAACGCAGCTTTACTAACAGTACAGATTCGGATATTCACCCCGTATACCCTGTAGTACTTCAAGCATTACATTCTCATTATAGTTGTAGTTTCAGCCTGCATTACGCCACACTCATCATATAGCTTAAAACTGATCCTCTTCTGATACTTGGGGAAAAGATGCCGACACCAACTCCCAGGTCCGACTTGGATTCATCTGTAAAGGTCTCAAGCACGTGCTCTTGGCGACCTATTTGGGTCGCCGCCAAGGTCATGCTTTATAGGATTACGTCAAATCTCTTGTTGGGCAGTAGAACTGGTGAACAGTAATAAATACGCTTCGGGAGGTCCATTAAACTTTTTATTATCGAAGCATGACTTTCTGTTGCTTCTTTCCACATCCCAGTGACTTTTAATCTGATTGCCGACCACATGGCCACTTCCCTCTCCATAAGAACAGCTGGCAGGCAATGCATCATTTTAATCATTGCTTTAGTTGGCGTAGTGCAAGAAGCACCGGCAACCATCAAAGCAGACGTACGCAGTATCCTCTCTATGACTCTACAATAGGTGGTTTCTTCCAAAGCCTAGTTAACAAATAACACATTTTTTAAATAAGTGCTACTATATTGCCAATAGGGATACTCGTTGCATTTAAAATACTCGTATTCTAATGGCTATTGCTAACGTGTGTATGTACATACATACATATGTAAATATGCGTTAGTTTAGCGTAATTTACGGCAATTGCGATTTATTCCGTTGCAATGAGTTTGTCATCATTACTCTTGTGTACTTCCGTTTCCGCGCATTGAGTCTCTTGAAGAGCTTATTGCCGTGGAAAAATTAAAGTAGATAAAGCTAAACATTTTTTTCTGTTTTTAATAGGAATTATGCACCACTAATTACAGTTAAATATGGGTGGTTTGACACTTTCAAATACTCGTACTTATGTACCTGCATACATTAATATGGCAGACAGGATACTTATGAAAGTGGGAGCATTTTGGCGATTCAGGTTACTGCTTGTGTTGTCCGTGTTGGTGCTGTTGAGATAATATTTGATATTTTGTTACTATCGTATAGTTTTAAAGCTGAAAACTTAACGCCGCAGCGTAAGATCAGAACACTATCCGTGTCTCGTGCAGCAAGCGATTTTTTCCAGCAATGTTTTAAGCAGTTTATATTTCGATGGCAGAACTCCAGTTCGAAATCAGTTCAAACAAAAAGTGATGTGATATAATTATAAACTATTTCTTTTTTTCATGTTTTTGGCGCTTAATATAATAAAAACCGCAGTCTAGCTGCGGATGTAGACGTCGTTTTTAATCGGCCAAGGAAATAGGTACAGACGTAGGCTTTAAAAGAAATTTTGTTATATCACAAAGACGACTTAGCACACGTTTATTCTAATAAACATAATCATCATTATGAACAGAAAACAGCTGGATTAATGTTCGTGCCAAGATGGAAAAATAACTTTTGCCCCAAATGTTGTAGTTTCGAAATATTCCCGTTTTTGTTGAACTTTTCGTGCTATATTACCCTATCTGTAACAAGTTCAGATAATGATTATGGCAAATGTTTTAAAAAATTATAAGTCATTTCAGAAGATTTTATACCTTTTGTGATTGAGCGCTTTTGCAATATAGAAAATTGACAACATTTCAAATGTTAAAATACAGTTTCTTTGATCCATTTTTTCGAATAGTAAAAACACACCAAACACGACTAACTTTTTTATCTGTCAAAAACAAATTGCCAACCCGAAATGGCAGATGTCACAACATATATAACAGACATGTTTACCAAAATAATAGAAAAAAATGTGAAAATCAAACATGCGTAACTCACGAAATTTGAAAATCAGACCTCGTACCACAGTGATCGCACAGAAACCATCATTTCATAAAATTTTTTCAATCGCACGATTTCTCAAAAACTCTGTTACACAGTTGCATTTTGAGTACTTTTTCAGCACACATCTTATATTTGCTAAATCGTACGATCGTGTAGCATACAGTATCAGGGCCTTTGCTGTCTATGTCATAAGAAAACATACATACTCTTAGTTTTGGTTGGCTTAAACAGCAAATCGTAACATCACATTTTAACAAAAAATTATAACGACATAAAGAAGCCTATTTAAATAAATATATATAAAAAAGTCTCAAATAATAGCAAAAACAGCGTTAAATAACACAAACCTAAGAAATAAACATTGCTTAAAAACCTTAAATTAAGCAGCATCAGCTAAATTCAGCAAATGGTGCAAAATGTTCACCCCTAATAAGGAGTCATTAATGTGTAACCAAGTTTTTACAATAAAGCCTCGAATTTCGGGGGGAAAAACGGCGGAAGTAAAGTTGTACACCTATTAATAATTGCACATTACGTTGTTATATTTAAACTTGAGCTATTTTATTATATTTAGTATTTACTTATTATACTAAACTTCATGCTATTATAAAAACTTAAATGAATTTAAGATAACCGTGTACAAAAATAAAATTTAATTATAAAAACCAATGATTCCATAGGATACTTTAAAAAATTACTTTGTTTCCTCTAAGTGAACTATAAATAAAGTTTATGTTCCAATAAAAGATTTCAATAAGTGCATTATTTGTTCCAGAGACTTCAGCTAAAAAGTAATTGGACGCAACATCATCAAAAAAGAAGATTTCTCTAAATTTTTAAGAAGCATGTTGCCATACAAACATATTTTTCCCTTTAGTAGCTTCTAATATTGTTACCAATCAAAAAGTAATAAAGAAGAGTAGACAGTTTATTGGGCCTTGACAGCTTTTTAAATTCTCAATAATTTGTTTAGAATATTGTGATATAAAGTTGAATGTTTGAAAATATCTTTCAAAGATTTCCAAGTCTCCTGGTAATTAGGGTAGTTCCTATGAAATTCGACATATAGACAGCCTTTCTTTCAATTCTATCTTAAATCGAATTTAGCTACTCTTCCATATGACCACAGATTTTATTAAAAATTTACTAACAGGTAGCAAAAAGCTTGAGAATATGAAAAAGACGATAAAAGACTGGCCTTGAGTCAATTTCGATAATATCCTAGAATTAAATTATTATGATTATAGCTCCTATGAAATGTCGTCATATAGGCAGCTAGAAAATACAGAAAACAAGCTGTTTATAGTTTTTTCATATTGTCTTTCATATAGCTCCCAATGTAATAACTCAATTCTTTCTGAAATCGACTTAAGCTACTCTTCCATATGACCACAGATTTTATGAGAATTTGCCTAAGGGTAGCAAAAAGTTTTTTAACCTGAAAAAGGCCATAAAAGATTGACCTTGAGTCAAATGCGAAAATATTCTGGAATTAAATTAGTATAAGTGTAGCTCCTATGAAATGTCGACATGAAGACAGTCATAAAACGCAGAAAATAAGCTGTTTATAGTTTTTTCATGTTGCCTTTCATAAAACTCGTAATGTAATAACTCAATTCTTCCTTAAGTCGACCTAAGATACTCTTTCATATGGTCACAGATTTAATTGAGAACTAGTTTTTGCCCGAGGCTTCGCTCACCAACAAAGTTTCATACGAACAAAGTTTCATACGAAATTTGGAACCTGAAACAGGCGATAAGGCTTGAGTCAAATTTAAAAATATACTAGAATTAAATTAGTATAAGAGTAGCTCCTATGAAATGTCGACATATATACAGCTAGAAAACACAGAATACAAGCGGTTTATAATTTTTTCATGTTGCCTTTTGTAAAGCTCCCAATATTATAACACAATTCTACTTTAAGTCGACTTAAGCTACTCTTCCATATGACTACAGATTTAATTGAGAATTTGCCAACAAATAGCAAAAAGTTTTGGAATCTGAGAAAGGCGATAAAAGATTGGCCTTGAGTCAAATTCGAAAATATCCTAGAACTAAATTAGTATGAGTGCCTTTATGTAAAAATTGTTTCACAATAAATTTGTGTGCACTAAGAAGTAAGACGCTGTTTAAAGCTAAAACTTGTAAGAAACTTTCAACTTTCATTTGGAAAAACACGATTTTTTTTTAAGGAAATGTTTACTGTTTTTATTTATAAAATTTATTTAGTTGCTTATTCCAATTTAGGAATTTCTGTTGTCTCTTTAACAACTTTAAAAGTGGAATCCTCACCTTCACCTCTGTCTGCCAAACTTACTTCCACCAGCGTACACACAGATATCTACTTGTATTTGCACATGAGTGCTTGGAGCGTACATACACACACACATACATGCAAACATACATTGATATATAATTTTGTATGTTGCATATTTTAAGCATAAATATCATTAATCTACGTCGCTGGCAGTAAATAAGTGAAACGAGTACATTCAAGAAAATTGCATTGTTTAAATTACACATTACATAAATAAACAACAACAGCAGCATCAGCAGCAGCAGCAGCAGCAAAAGCAGCAGCTACAATCAAAAGTTACAACCAAAAGGGGCCTCCAGCATCTTCCACCCATAATGAAGCCCCACCCACATTCATGAACCGGTGCGTAACACACAGAAATAAACTTTTTTCACTGAATGTTATAACAATATGAATAAAAGAATACAAAAAAAAATGTGAAAGAAAATATTAAAAGCAGTGGGAGTACAAAGTTCGTATTTTCACATTTCGTTATCGCTGCGCGCCCTTTTGGCTTTGCGATAAAATCAAGTTCACTTTGCCTCAAAATGTCAGTGGGAAAGTGTGTCGCTTTTAATTTTCTTGTGCGTAAATAAAACAGAAGGTGGTTTTTATGGCAAATTACTATGCTAAAGGCTAAAACACACAAAGCAATCTTCTCCATCAACTTTTTTTCTTCTCTGTATTCTGTTCGTACAACAAATTTAAGCATTAAATATTTTAATGCCGCAACTGGAGGTGGCACATGGTGGCTTAAACGTAGCCGAAGCAGTTTTTGCCCTCGAAAGAGATCCAAATCACTAAGAAAAATTTGATTTCCTTTCGTCAAATGCAATACCTCAGAAATCAATAAAATCGAAAGGTGAAGTTATCATCGTAGCTGTTCCGATCAACATACTCGTTGAATGATCGTTAAGTCAGCAAAGACAAATTGTTACAAATGATGTCCTGGATATCATCAAACACCTGACAACATTTTATTTCATGCCTGAATCTGACAGTCTATATCATGCATTCTAAACAGAAGCTTGGTCTATCAAAAAAGTAGAATCAGCGCAAGTACGAGGGCGGATTAATCTTGAAGCTATACAACGCTAGATGACAGCACAAACGCAAAACAAAAAATATGTTTTCAAATTGCGATCTGTCAAACGTCAGCTGTTAAAATTTCACTCAAATTCATCGCTTAGTTTATTTGTTGTAGTTGTTTGAAGTGTTTCTTGAAAAATGGAAAAAAGGGAATTTCGTCTAGTGATTAAACACTATTGTTTGAAAGAGAAAACGGCGAAAGAGACAAAAGAAAAACTCAAAAAAAAAAGTAATAATTTATTTTCTGTGTAACTAACATGTTACTTTGGCTGAAACGTTCTAGTTGTGGTTAAAACCTTCTCCCCGGAGAACAGGTTTTGCCTTTATTCGTTTTTATTCACTTTTATAGATTGATCTTTAAGTTTAACTAAAATGGAGAATTGGAACAATGATACAATAATTTGGACGGTGCAACGCTTTCACGTTTTAGAGGCCGTCTATTTCGTCCAAAGAGAATATAGGCGCACGTTTGGCGGCACTCCTCTTAGCAGATGGACTATAATAAGGTTCGTGAAGAATTTTGCCGAGCGTGACACTATCGCAAGAAGGCCTGATCGTCAAGATCACTTAGTTCAAATGCAGGAAACTATCGCTGCTTGAGCCATACAGTCCAGCACTAGACTTTTGAAAAGAAACTTATCTGCTCAAATGGGTGTCAGCAGAAAGTCACTGCAGACAAATCTTCCAAAGGAAGACAAAATGTTGAAAAAACTTTTAAAAATTAAAAAAAAAAACATAACAAAACGGAGCTTAAGCTGAAGAAATTTATGGCAAATATTGAATTAAATAAAAGTCAAATCAAATATGTTCAAGAAAAAAAAAATGTTTATAAATTATTAAAATACACATTTTAGGGATTTATTTCTTAAAAATAATATAGTCTAAGTGTACCCCCTCGCGTTCTCGGCATTCCTTTACTAGAACAGCAAAATTACTTATGATGTCTCGGCAGGTGGACTCAGGGATGGCTGCCATTTCGTGGCGGATATTTTATTTCATATGCGCCAGTGAAGTCAGTTTATTGGCGTTTAACCCCTATGAACAATAGTAAAGAGTCCATAGGGGTTAAATCTGGACTGCGTGGAGGCCAATTTATGTCACCCTTTCGGAAGATCAGTTTGTCTCAGAAAATTTCACGAATATGTGGCAGGACGTATGTGAAGTTCGTCCGTCCTATAGGAACCATATTCTTTGGTTATAGCCCGGAAATTTTCGCAGTCCGTATACCAAGAAGTTGTCTTACATCTTCACATAACGCTAAAAATTCAATGTGACCGACCGCCTTTTTTCATCTTCAAAAAAGTAGGGGCTAATAATTCCTCGCGCTGACATCGCAGCCCATACGGGTACTTTAGTCGAATTTAGGGGTTCCTTATAGTTGCGTTTTGAATCGTTGCACTCCAGTAGCGGTAGTTCTGTTTATTTAAGTGACCTCTAAGATGAGCTTCATCCGAAAACAAAATGTTGATAAACGTCGAAAATCGCTCAATTATTTTATATATGATATTAAGCCTCTGACTGGCATTTTGGGGCTTTAATTCTTGCACCAATTGAATTTTGTGGGGTTCAAATTTAGGTCTTTGTAATAAAGCGATGTAATGATGATCCATGTACATTTAAAGCACCTGCGAACTTTCGAATCAAAAGGTTCGGCTTGTCACGAACATACAGATTAATACTCCCACGTTTTGTATCGTTCTGGATGACCTAGGTCGCCCGGATTTCGATTTATCCAGCATTGTACCAGTCTACTCAAATTGTTTAACCCAATGTGGAATGAGAGGAATTCTGGGCGCATGATTTAAGTGGCAAAAACATCGAGTACTGCAGAATTTTCTACGCGCTGCAGTTGTCGAATCACCGTTTTTGTAAAATTCTCGCACGCACAACGTGCGGTTTGCTCTCGAGAAACGTTCCACAGCGACTGAATTCCCAAAAGCTAGACTATCGATTCGCATAGCCGCCACGCACCTTGAATACATTGAGTTCCTGGTGTCATGTACTTGGCTGTGTTTTGTTTGCTGGTTGCTGTTTGCTGTGTTGCTGGTTGCTGTCTGCTGTTTGTTTTGATGTCGCAGGGTTGCTGGCAACGTTGTTTTGTTTGTAAGTCCTTCCGTGAGGGGGGTCATGTCTAATTGTTGTTTTTTGTTTTGTTCGTGTTGTAAAGGGCTGGGCCACAGGGGGGTGGCCAATGTACTCATCCGTGAGGATGAATGTTGAATGTTTTTGTTGTTTTGTTTATTGTGCCTTGTGCCCGTGTGTGTTTTGTGTTGCAGGTGATGCAGTTTGTACGTTGAGTGGCTGCTGTTTTGCTGTTGTCGCTGACGTTCCTGTTGTTCCTGTTTTATGTTGCTGTTTGCTGTTATTGCTGTGTTCCTGTGTGTGCTGTTTTACTGTGAGTATGGTTGCAGGGGGTCACCAGTCCCCGAGCCGTTTGGGGCTCTACTGGTAGTAGTCCTTGGGCTACGAAGTCTGACCGGAGACTTAAATCTGGTACCACGGGAACCGGGAGCCCCAGGAACTTGTTCCTGCCCGGTTATGGTGCGGCCCTTCGGGGAGTATCGTGGTGGTTGTGGTTTAAACCCAAATCGCGGGGAGAGTTCATTTGAGCTCGATGTGGAGTTGCATTGCGACCGGGTGCCGTGACCCAAAGATCGGAAGGAGTTTTAGAAAGGCTCCGCTCCTAACCAAGGGGGAGATCATGTCCAAACAACATGAGATCGAATTGGTACTCATGCATGGCAGTTTGTCATGTATGGGGGCGCTGGTAGACGCATTGTATTCACCCGGTGTTAAGATCACCGTGGGGTAAGGCCACAATGGCAGGTACCCACGTTAATCGTTTTCACAACTGTACCAATGATGGCACTAGTCTATAAATCACACCATACCATTGATTCACTAAATGTCTATAGGGTGGCAGCTCTACGACAAATGACAGTTTCTGCTACTGCTAATATGGTGAGCCATTTACGTCAAATGTATTTTTTACATTTCTGAAAGTGATTTTAGTGGTTTATTCTGAGTTAAACATTTAACAATTATTTTGTGAGCATAAAAATAATTGCAATAAAATTAATTCATAATTGTGAAATGGTACTTTCATAGTTTATAATTGAGATAAAAGGAACACATATTTTTGACAAGCAGAATTAACCACGTGCCTGTTGTTGTTGTATTATTTTAATTTTGCTCCAGTGCTGCCACCTTGAAGCCATTAATGCACCTTGGGCAGTTCTTGGTACTCTTCGGGTTGCTCATCAGTCTAAATACAACAATTTTGTTTATTAACCCCCTTCAGGGCATAAATTATACCCAGCGGTCTTCGGTAGACTGTTCAACACCAGCTTGGGCTGATTTTTTATATATACCCAGCAGCTTCGGCTGACTGTTTACCCAGCGGCCTTCGGGCTAAACACCTACGGACGCTACCTAGTTTGCTCGGCGAAGCACTAGCCGAAAGAAAGATTTCTGAACTACGCGAGCAAATTAACGAAAGGAAACATCTGGCTCCAGAAATCAATATGAGACACTCCACCATTCGGCGCAGGATAAACCAATCAGTTAGTGGCCCCAAAATCTGGCGGAAACAACGACCAATGCCTTCGACAACCGACCAGCTCCAACAAAGCCCTGCGACAAAGCGCAGTAGTCCGCGCCGTATTTCAAACAAACTGGTGGCAAATACATACAAGGTGTGTGACGAAAATAAAGTAAAACTGAAAACAAGTGAACAGAACTTCAAGCCGACTATTCCAGAACACAATGTTAGCACAAAAGGACACAACTTTAAATTTAGAAGAAGATAGAAAAATGCATAGCTTCATTACTAAAGAAAATTTCAGGACAATAGTTTCTCACAGAATGTAAATTTCTTCGTAGTGCAGATTAACAATTGCAGACGCTATAGTATTCTGAGTGTTTACAATATGATTTGCCAGACGATGCTGAACAAAAATTACCCAGCAGTGTGATACGAGCCATACCTGGTTTGTCAAAAAAGCCTATTGAAAATCGAGCCTCACTATGAATCACCCGATATAAGAAACGCAGATTTTATATGAATTTCCTTTATTAAATATTGTCGTTTTTATGTTTTAGTACAAATACTATAGTTAAACTTAATGAAATATGGTGAAAATTATACACATACATACATACATATATACAATATGTAAATATATATTTACTTCTGTAAGAAATATAGTAAAAAAGAATAAATAAAAGCTACTTAATATAAAAACACAAGCCAGAGATTAAAAAAGTATTTAGCACTCTTTTAATCCTTTTAAAATATTCTCCCCGCAAGGTTGTTAAGCAAATCCTGAACTTAAAACACGTTTAACATTATTTTACCACATGAGTGGTAAACAACATCGGATGATGGCTTGTTCTCAAGAACGAAACTGGTGGATGGAAGCGGACAAATGAGACAATATTTTAAATACATACTCGTACTTGCACATATCGCTCTTTTATTGCAACATAGTCATAACTAAAAAAAAACTTGTGGAGAGTAAAACACATTTCAAATTTTTAGTTTCCATACAAGTTTTACGTAGCTAAGACACGATATGTTTTTTAGCAAAATAGATGCCAATTTTCCCTCTGTAAAATGCCTACAAGTAGTCTGGCTACCTCAAAAACATCGCTTCTGTAAAAAACATGATCAATGTGATCTGAAAAAATTTCAAATAGAGTGTGTTCTATTATGTTATATTTAAACATCTGACATTACACTGAAAAATATTTGCTTCATATATCTAATGAACCCAATTCATTAGATAATTTTCATTAACGGAATGAAAAATTACGTTCCATCAGTGAAGATTCATAGCATTAATAAAAATATTCATTCAAATTGATTTATTAGGTTTCATAATTTCATTAGAAAATTTCATTGGATTTGTAATAAAAAATTTTGAAGGCTGGGTGCAAAATTTTAGAGATTTAGTAAAAGTGAGATGATAAATATATAAAATTGTTTAATAAAATAAAATTTCAATATTGTATTAAAACAATTAAAAATTATTTTATGCTTAATATAAAAAAAAATTGTTTAGTTTCTCTTCAGTAGCACAATTCTAATGAAAAAAGATCATTAAATAATGCAACTCTTCCTTAAACTAATGATTTTATTTCGTTAGAATGAAAAAAATTTTTCACCAAATTAGTGAACATTTTCATTGGTTCAACAAATGTATTCATTACACTAGTGAAAATATTTCATAAAAATAATGTAACACATTCATTGGCCTAATGAAAAAATTACGTTTGAATGATGAAGAAGATTCATTAAAGGAATTAAAGCTTTACTTAATGTTAAAGTACCTAATTCATAACACTAATGAAATTGAGTCGTTAACTTAATGAATATTTTCATTGTAAACTATTCATAAATATTATGATTCATGCTTCATCAACTTAATGAAGTTATCATTAATCTAATGAATTTATTCATTACATAATTTTTAATGAAACAAGATTCATTAGTCCAATGAAGGCCATCATTGGCCGAAAAATAATGAACATTTTCATTAGATTAATGTCAATATTCATTATATTAATGAAGGAATTCTTTTCAGTGTAGAACTCTTCAGCGGCTGTTGACTTTGGGCGGTGTAAGTAGCCGGCTTGAGGAAATTTTAACGAAATAATATTTTAATATGATTTAAATAATTATTTTTTATAATAATAAAAAGCATAGACAATGTCAGACGTAAGTGTACATGTACGTACGTGAGCAAATTTTACAAATCATCTGTAAAAATTATAATATTGACAGACATGAAAAAATACATGAGGAATTACGAGGACATATTAAAAAAACAGGCGCATCTGTGGATGCGTTTAGAAAAATTTTTTACAAAATATATCCTAAAGTAAACAGATATTTTGAATAAATTTTTGGCGCAATATAAAAGCTAATTTTTTGAGATATGACTATTTTGCAATAAAGTAGCGATATGCATATAAATGTGAGTAAAATTGCAAATAGAAATATTTTTACATTTTGCTTTCATTTTAATCACTTATTGTTAATCTAATAATTATTTGTTGCATCTTGCTGGTCCCTAAAGTAGCCTTTTTTAAAATTTAGCAATTATTTAACCCATTTCCTGCCCAGGGTCCACCAGAAAGCTATACTAATTTGTTTGCTTATAATTTTCAGTTAAATAAAAGAGAATGGGTCTTATATTGATAAATGTTTTATTTAATGTCGGCAATTGTTTGATATACAATATCAAATAAATGTTCGCCTTTGGTAGCCTCACAAATACCAGCCCTTTTGTGAACCTTTTTTCATTAGATTCTCAAAAATTTCACGCGGTATTTCATTTATTTCATCACGAAATCAGCTATTTAATGCTCTGATGTTGGTATTTCGTTACCTTGCAGTGTGGAAGGTGTTGGACTAAATTTTGCTTATATGAGCAGTGTCGAAGGTATATACACTGGGCACTGATGAGTTTTAGCTAATTTAGTGCCAACATTTGTGTAATGGAATTTTTTTTTTTAGTCTTTAGTGTTGTTATTGTTAAAGTTAAACCTCCACAAAAACTTCTCCCTTGTTTTCCCCCTCGTCATAACCTATTTTCATAGTTTCATAACAAGGCACTGCATATGTAGTGGTCATCTCCTACGTACTGGTTCAAGATAAAAAAGGTATCTCTTCTTCTCAATCGGGTATGGCCGCCAAAATTAAGTATGTTGCGTGCAAGAGGAAGTTGCACAAATGATGGCAAATTCAAATCTTGCACTAATTTTGGGATACTTTTTACTACGTGGCGACCTAGAAAAATATTTAGCACCCACTTTGCATTATGTTTTCCCCAATAAAAAAAGTCCAAGCACTTTGTTTTATCACGTAAACTTTTGACAATGATCTGCTTAGTTTTTATTGTTTGAGTTGTTCAAGCGTTTCTGGTTTGTTGGCTTAAAACTGGCTTTTCCCCACAAAAAGAAGTTCGGAGTAGTCAAGTAAAGGGTTAAAATTGGCAGAATAAGGGTCAGCAAAGCCCTCGGGAGGCTATGCTTGTAGACCATCTCGGCGCTGGTTTTGGTTGATATGCCTATCTTAGCTGAAACGTTCTGGCTGTAGTTTAAATCTAAAATTTCTGGAAGGGGAACTAGTTTCCCTGATAACTATAGGGCATTGCCGGCTTTCGGCTGCTAATATCCCCCCGAGGTGTGGATACCGTGCAACAGATTCCTATAATTTAAGGAACACGGAGCGATGCTGCTAATATCCCCCCGAGGTGTGGATATCTTGCAACCGATTCCTATAATGTTCCTTGTGATTTTTTAAGGGCTTTTTTTAAGGACTTGTGATTTTTTTAAGGTCTTAGGCTCTTAAATGGGCTTTAGCGAACCATTTGAATAAGCCTTGCCTTCCATTGACTGCCTGGGAATTACACACAGCGGGGATTAAAATATCCAAGCTTTTCAACAAGAAGTTGCTTATATGACAAAAAATTGCGACCTATGAGAGCCTAGTAAGACACACGACTGCACTGGGGGAATCGTGAATAATTCACCCCGTGGAGTTCATTCACTTTCAAATTAGGCCGCCAAGGCAGATGTTGATGTAAATCAATTTCACAATCTGCCTCATCGGATTTCGCTAATGCCCATGCTTCAACACCACATATAATCGTGATAAATCGTTGTACAGAAAAAATTTTTTTTCGTGTTCAATAACGAAATTCGTCGAATCAATTAAAAAATTGTTTAAATGCGGACTTGTAAAGGAACTCGTAGATTCAAACAAAAGTTTAGTAAAAATATTTATTGATCGAAAACAACTATTTTTTTTAAACAACAACCAAATACGATTTCCAAGCTTATTTTTTTTGATATTTATGTACATGAATACATATAATTTTTTCAGACAAAATTTTTGTTGATTTTAATTTTACTATAATTTTTTCTGTGTGGTATTGAAATGGCAGAATGGCGCTGGATTGATTGCATTGCTTTTGATGGAGATTACGTTGATGAACAAAAAAAAACTGTGTTTTCGTTGTTAGTCCCGGGGCTTTTCAGCCATGTGTTCCATATAATGTGATTTTTATAGCTTTTTATATAAAAACCTGTGTTTCATTAAAAAAGTCAGGGTCTTATTGATCCGTGCTCGTAAATAAAAATCTAGTAAAAAAAAATCCTTAAGTTTTAACGCCTAAAGCCGCCTTATTCCACGTCCTTTATATATCGCCCACTTGTCTTAAGATTTTAAAGCATTCTTTAAACCATTTCGAAAGAAAAGAATTTAATCTTTTTTTCCGAAACGCTCATTATTTTTGTATTGCGTCGCAAAACAGTTAATTAATTATTTTCTTTCAATTTGTTTAAGAAGCCTCATGACCTGCTCTTTTAACTTAATAACGTTAATTATTTCAACAATTTTTAACGCCAGCAGCAAAAAGTGAAAAATGTTCGACTTCTTAATTAAGCAAATATATTTTTATGTTTGTAGATGTTCTGAATGCCGCAAATAATTAATTCTGTCATCTTTTTCTTTTTGGAAGAGAACAAAATAATAAAAGCAACAACAGAAAAATAAGTGAAAATCAATAAATAAATTCGGCAAACAAGACCTAGTGGAGAGTGGACAATCCAATTCAATTAAAAAAAAGAAGAAATTTATCAATTAAAAAAATTAATCAATTAAGAATTAATTAAGGCAACATCATAACAGGTGAAATTGAAATCTCAGCTGATTACTTTTTTTTTTGTTTTAGGCTCAATCGAATAACAAAATTACCATAGTAAAATTTAAATTTTGGATATTTTGCAATGATTTGGCAAAATCTAAATACTGACTGGATGTGTTTCAAAAAACAATGGGCGTTGTACTCCATTTTTGGTCGGATATAGGTGGTATAAATAGTAAGAAGATCAGGTGGAGTGCAGTACATCTTACATCATTTCAAAATACCCCGAGGCACTTGAATGCTTTTTTAGAGACATATTTTCGGCCCAGAAGTTTTTTTTTGCTTTACAACTGAGCTGCTGCACAGAAAAGATCAGAAGGTTAAATGTTCTTTTTCAGAATTTTCCATTTTAATAAATGAAATTTTAAATCTATTTATAGCAAGTTTGCCCAGCCCTATGCGCTTGATACTCAAGTGTTTTGTAAATGCGCTTAGCTATAGGGCTGTGCTCTTTAATACACAAATTCTGCGCTCAGCACTAGCAATGCAAAATACACAAACAACTTCGTCTTATATAATTTTTTGCACACACACAAGAGCTAAGCAACAACACTTTCGTTAATATCGTACATATGTAATGGGTGATTTTATAAGAACTATCGGAAATTTAAAAAAAAAAAAAAAAAAAAACACATAAAATTCAAAAAAATGCATGAAATATTTATTTGGATCGATAGTTGGGTCGATATAATTTAATGTTTGAAGATTATTTCATGCAAATGTTGGCCGCGGCTGCGACTCAAATTGTCCATCCGCTTAGTCCAATTTTGGCATACTCTTTCCAACATTTCGGCCGGTATCTCAGTGCGTCAATCGAAGCGGGCTTGTCGCTATAGACATTAGCCTTAACATAGCCCTACAAAAAATAGTCTAGAGGCGTTAAATCGCACGATCTGGGCGGCCAATTGACTGGTCCCAAGAATGAAATAAACTGTTCACCGAACTCGCCTCTCAATTGGTCCATTGTTTCGCGTGCTGTGTGGCATGTGGCACCGTCTTGTTGAAACCACATGTCATGCAAGTCAAGCTCTTCCATTTTGGGCAAAAAAAAGTTTGTTATCATCGCACGGTAGCGCTCACCATTCACAGTAACGTTGTGATTCGCATCATCTTTGAAGAAATACGGCCCAATGATGCCGCCAGCCCATAATCCGCACCAAACGGTTGTTTTTTGTGGATGCATTGGTAGCTCTTGCAATGCTTCTGGCTGCTCTTCACTCCAAATACGGCAGTTTTGCTTGTTCACGTATCCATTCAACCAGAAATGAGCCTCGTCGCTGAACACAATTCTTCGATAAAAAAGTGGATCTTCATCTAACTTTTCAAGAGCCAATTCACCAAAAATTTGGCTTCAATTCTTGCACCAGCTGTATCTTATAAGGCTTCACACCCAAATCCTTCGGCAAAATTTTCCACGTAGTGGAGTAACGGAGGCCCAATTGCTGCGAACGGCTCCGAATCGATAATTCACGGTCATCACCAACACTGGCCGATACGGCTGCGATATATTCTTCAGTTCGCACTCTATGTAATCGTATTGGTGGTTTAATGTCCAACAATGTAAATTTGGTGCGAAATTTTTTTACAATAGCCCGAATAGAAGCCTCAGTAGGTCGATTAAACTGATCATAAAATGGAAGAAGCGCGCGATGAACTTCCTTAACAGAGCACGCAGTTTGGTAATAAAATTCAATAATTTGCAAGCGTTGTTCGTTTGTAAGACGATTCATGATTAAATTATAGACCAAACTGAAGATGTTTGACAGTGACACAAGATACAAAACGTGTGTGAGCTGTCAAAACTAGTGTTGCCAAAAAGATAATAGCAAAAAAATCATTCTTTATTCCTTGATTAAAATAGTTTTCCTCAAGGTCTTCAAAATAGTGGTTTACAACTGTAATTGCATCTTCATTTGAGGTAAAGCGCTTGCCATCAAGCATTTTTTTAGATTTGGGAACAGGTAAAAGTCACTGGGAGCTAAATCAGGAGAATAAGGTTGGGTGGTCAAGCAAAGTTAAAACACTCTTGTTCGCTGGTGCGTTGTCTTAAATCTGTTTATAGCAAGTGTAACCAGCCTTTTGATGCTCAAGTGTTTTGTAAATGCGCTTAGCTATAGGGCTGTGCTCTTTAATACACAAATTCTGCGCTCAGCACTAGCAATGGAAAATACACAAACAACTTCGTCTTATATATTTTTTTGCCCACACACAAGAGCTAAGCAACAACACTTTCGTTAATATCGTACACATGTATAACACTTTCGCATGTTTTGCTGGTAAACATTGACAACAGCGATTATCAGTGTGACTTTTGTTCTTGTAAATGTTTTGCTTTTTACAACAAAAAATATTAAATAAAAATAGTTTTTCCTTAAATGTATTGGTGTTTACACTTCCATATAGAACTTTTGGGCATCACTGGTTTATATCAAGCAAAAATTGCTAAGAAGCCGCTAAGCCTAGAAAGCAATGACTCATAGACAACACTAAGGAGCTCTAAATGATTCTAAACTCATTTACATAATACTTTGAATTAAAATACTAAAAGTTTTAATACTAAAAATTTTACATTTCTGGGAAAAGTTTTATCGATTTATGCCGTATGAGAACGCTTGACTATACGTCTGCATGGTGAACACAATAAATAAATTTCTGATTTGAAAACAATCGTGCCTCTATTAAAGATTTTATTTAAATAAAACTAAAAAAAAAAACATTAGTGTTTATGGAGTATTTAACTGCAGTTGAAATAATTTGTTGATCGAAGTGGATACTAAAAAAACAAATCAAACGCTATTTGTTGCCAACAAACAGCCGCAAACACACCGACTGACATTCTTGGTCTTGTGTTCTTTTCTGGAGTTTACTTTTGGCTTCAGTTCAAAGACAACTGGACATTGTGGCACCGTGGCGCCAACAGCATCAATTAAATTTGGGATACTCGTAACTATTCAAATAACTACCATCATAGATATACGAGTACATATGTCATCAGTATAACAAACTGGCAGTTAAAACTTTACAAATTCATATCGCAGGTAAATATTTTCTTTTATTTGAAGTCAATGTTTAAACTGTGTTTTAAAAATTATCTCTTTATCGGGTAAGTTGCTGTTTACATTAAATGTCTTATAATAAATTTCTCGAATAATTTCTTGATAGTAAATATCTTTTAGCATTTAAATGACTACAACTTTTCTTAATGAATGGAATGTGTAATATTGTTCAAATGCGGTGATCAGCTGCATCATCGTGGACATGTAAATTGCGGAAGAGTATGAACTACAGATACGATAAATTATTAGCCCATGGACAAGGCGAATTTATACAGGTGAATGCAAGGCGAATTCATTAATAGGTGAACTTAAAAGCTCAGGTGATTATTTTTTGCTTGCCACGTTTTTCCCAATGAGACTGTCAAATTTTTTTTCTTTTGCTTACAAACATTTTCGCGCCATTTTAATCTGATGTTTTTCTTATATGATTTAGTGAAGTTTCAAGAAATTTGTGTAAATTTAAAAGTGAAAAACCATTATAATCTGTGATTTTAATTACAAACAATTATAAAAATTGAATTTTATGTAAGTAAAATATCGCAGCTGTATCATAGTTGTTGATAAATGTGAATAATTGGTTCGGCATCGTTCGCAGCAGCTGACTCTCTGTTATCCTAAAGCTGAAAGTCCATAACACGCGTCATAGGCGTCTGTCAAAAAAGTAGAAACAATGAAATTTTATGTGAGAGGTTACACAGCACAAAGCGTACGACGTGTTAAACGCGTACGACGCCAAAAGTAGGTTTATTTTCTACTTTTGCACGCGTCACAAGCGTTATAAAAACTGTCAGTTGTTTTTGATAGCTGCAGATCACAATGTCTCTAAAGAAATGTTAGAGACGTTTATAAATAGAAAAGCTTGTTTTTTGTGTTTTGACGGATTTTATTAGAGCATTTTTCTTTTTAAATTCTCGGCAATTTATTTGGATTGTTGGGATATAAAGTTGAATGTTTGAGAATATCTTTTAAAAATTTCCAAAGTCTACTGATGGTTAGGGTAGTTCCTATAAAATGTCGACATATAGATAGCTGGGAAACATAGAAAACAAGCTATTCATAATTTGTTACTAGTATAAATAAATAAATATTACTCTTACTAATTTTTAATAAAGAAAACTTAATTAAATTTAAATGTCTAGGCTGGATATGTGTTAATCCTTATGCCATCAGCTGCTGCAGTATTTAACTCAACTTGATATCGCACTGCAGAAATGTCTGCTATCATACACTGCCTTCCATCTCATTCTATTACACATACTCTTCTCCTCATATCTATTGCCATTGAGTGAAAGAGACTTAAAATTTAAATAATTTTTATTATAAACTGAACTTTTGCTGGAGGTAATCAGACCCTGCAACGTCATGATTCTTACAGGTGCTGATGGAATGCTATCAATTTCCAAGAATTTGCAAAATTAGCTGCTGCATGAAAATATTCCATGGCAACCGTTTATGGCAAATGAATTTAAATCGACTTGAAATAAGTTTTGCTACAATAAGATCTTTGTAAATAAGAATTTCGTTAATATTAAGTTGATTTGCATTTCATATCGCAGCAAAATCATTGAATACACTTAAGCCGTTGCATAATCAAGACTCTATTAGAGGCAAACAAAGAAAAACTTTTGTGTAAATTTGAAAATTCAATTCAGATTGAACAACTAGAAAAGTAAATACACTTTAGGTAAAAGAAAATAAAAGCGAGCAAGTAAATTCATCTATAGAAAAGTAGAATTTAAAAGTTTTTTTGACATAAGTATTTCTTTTAAATCCCTAAATAGATACAATTATATATTTTTTTTTTGCTAATATATATCTAACATACGAGTATATACTAGCCCCGCGGAGTTGTTCGACCAAAAAGAATACCAGTCGAGCAACTATAAGAGGGAAAGTGCATAAATTTTTTAGAAGGATTAAAAAACAATTTGTTTTAATCAATCGCTAAATAAAGAAATCAAATTTTTATGTAGTTATATGTAAAGATTTACTTACAAACATTTCTTTCCATAATGTAAATTTTTGATTTTGTGTATAAATAATAAAAGGTTACAGAAAATATTCTAAAGAACACAGCTCACCGCTGTACAATAGTTCCTAGCACTGTTTTTTAGAACCATCCTTAATATAAAGCAAACAAGCTACGGAACATATGGAAACAGAACAAACACTTCACGGATTTGAAACACTTTTGCAACAATGCTTGAATTCTCTGCTATGAAAGCAGAGATCGGCACCGGTGCACCGCAACCATATAGCTCCTTTATTGCAACATAGACATATCTCAAAAAATGAGCTTTTCGTGTTAACAACGCAGAATTGTTAATATTACTATCTTTTATATTGTGCCAAAAATTTATTCAAAGTACTTCTAAACTGTTTCCTTTAGGAGATATTTAAAAAAAAAATAAATAAAATTACTAAGACTTGTAGTGTGGAAGGTGTTGGACTAAATTTTATTATTCTGAGCGGTCGAAGGTATATCCTCTGGGCACTGATCAGTTTTAACTAATTTAATTCCAGCATTTTAAATGCTGCAAAAGAGTTTGTTTTAGTATTTCGTGTTGTTATTGTTAAAGTTAAACCTCCACGAACACTACTCCCTCTTTCCTCCTCATTATAATCTATCTTTCTAGTTCCAGTACAATGCGCTGCATATGTAGGGGTCATCCTTTGAGTACTGGTCCAAGATAAAAATCTCCTCAATCGTAGCAAGGCGGTGGCTGCCTCGCAAGAAAATTAATTGGCTACGGCTAATAGCCGATCGGCTTTGCCCTCTGAATCGAATATACGTATCTAACGGACTTTTAAAATAACGGTTATTTTTTGATGAGATCATATGTTATACTTAATATGGCTAACTGTATTTGTATCATAAAATATTTGCTGTTTCCTTACTAAAAGTTAAAGTTGTCCGTAACGTTTGAGGTGCTGAGGGTGAAGTTAAGGAAACTATTTCTTGAATTTCAATACGCAATTTAAGTCTATGTAAAGGATTGCTAATGCCTAAATGCCGTTCATGATACGAGGTGGGTGTATTTTTCCCATTAGAATACGAATCCCTTCTTTAATTTCGCCATACCCTTAACAAAAAATATGAACTCACATTAAAAAAAAATGTGTAAAAATTTCATATTTCTAGTTGAATAAATCATCACATATGTATGTATAGTACATACGAGAGCATATGTACATAAATAATGAATTTTAATATTGAAAACTTTGCAAACTTGAGCAAACTTAACCACGTACTTTATAAACTGTGCAACAAATTAATATTTGTTCATATTTGATTATGGGAACGCCACAACGTCAATCTGCTCACTCGTCAGTCAAAATAATGTGCACGACAAACTTTCAGCCCAACTGCATATATGACAACAATATAAATTTATTTAATTCCGCAAAAAAAAATTAAACTTGATGGGTTGAAATCACCCCGAATTAAAACTGCTGATGCAACAAAGAAGTTCATATGCGAGTGCTGCATGAGTGTCATGATGAGCAGTTTCGTAATGCAACACAAATAAAAAAGTAAACTTAATGCTATTTCTGAGTTATAAAAAAATCGTAAAATTAAAATTAGACAAAACTTAAAACACTATTAAAAAGTTAGAATGAGGAAAGTAGTTTAATTGAGGTGGCAGGAAATCTTTACCGAAATAAATTTTGATTTAAAGATGTCAAATTAGGGCGTAAAGCGCATCGTAATTTAACAGTTTGATTTAACGCTGTAACTTCAATAAGAGCGTTAACGTTGTTCCATGAATAGTACTAACCTTGTTTAATAAAAACCGCTAAATAGAAAAAAAATAGTGAAAGTAGCAATAATGTGATTACCAGCGTTGCCAACTCGGTGCTTTTCGCAATGTTTTCTGGTGCTTTTTAAAATTCCTTAGTCGGTGCGTGGCGCGTTTTTGCTTCTTAATTTTCGGTGCCTTTTTAAATTTTGGTGGCATCAAATTAAATTCAAATCAACTTTTTGTTTTAATGTATGAAAAAAGTATTAAAGTGTGTAAACAGCTTGTTTTCTATGTTTCCCAGCTGTTTGTATGTCGACTTTTCATCAGTAGACTATAGAATTTTTTTTAAAGATATTCTCAAACATTCAACTTTATATCCCAACAATCTAAATAAATTGTTGAGAATTAAAAAAAAAAAATGTTTTAATAATACCTGTCAAAACACAAGAAACAATTTTTTTTTTCTCTTACTTTTCTTTGGGATAAAATCTATATCCTTATGCTAGGAGTACAACTGCGACGAACGATGAATTTTTGGTTGCGAATATTCGTCGTCAAAAATAAAACACATTGGGTGTATGAAAATGCACACAATTGTGGTATTCGTCGAAATTCGTCACTCTCAGCGAATGTTGAAGTAGTTTTATTTCTAATTGTTTCGTCAGCGAACGGCAAATAGATATATTTCTAATTGCTTCGTTAGCGAACGACGAACAAAACAGTGACAGGTGACCAGGTTTCTTACATAAAAAAGTATTTTCACGAAATAATACTTTTTATATTTATATTAATCTATGTAGTAAAAAATTGGTGAAGATGTTCTCAAAATATAAAGTAAGTCAAATAATTTGTTCAAAAGTCCCTCTTTCGGATGGGATTTATATAGGTTTGTTTTTAAAATGGCCACCTTTGTTTTTATTTTAATTTTTTTTTTTTTTTCTTTGCACGAAATGTAAACAATGTTCGTTGATATTGTGCTCCACATGACGAACTTATACAACGAATATTTGCCGGCGAATTCGTTGCAATGGACGAAATGCGTCGTTCGTCGCAGTTGTGTTCTTAGCAATATATTTACATTTTTTATTTACATCTTTATCTTCCTCTCTGTGTTTACAAATTTCTCTTAAGTTATGAGAAATTTGGTACTCTTGCAAATTTCTCTGAACTTAGCTTTGAAAATCATCTCTTGAACGGAAATAATTGTATATTATATAAAAAATACAGCAATAAATCAAACTGAGATTGGGTGTCTACCAATATATCAGCAATATATAAAAATGGTAAGTATATAAACATAATTTACAATATGTCAACAGGTAAAAATACAGTGCTTATGTGTGTGATGAAGTAGAACTTCGTTACAGCCAGCGTCGTCAACTCGGTGCGTTTCGCACCGTTTTTGGTGCTTTTTAAAATTATTTGTGCGAAAAATTTGGTGGGTGCGTGGTGCGCTTTTTTTACATTTTCAGTGCGCTTTTTAAATTTCGGTGGCACCCAACCAAATTTTTGTTTTTATATAAGAAAACATTTTATTCAGGTACCCAACATTTTTACGCGTCATTTTATAGAACACAATCAGAATACGGAGTTATAATGTGAAAAACTCACCTTATTATATGCACAAAGTAAGGCAACCTTGCTGTGCTAAAAATATTCTCGAAAGAAAAAGAACCATTTCGTCTTATAAAATTTACTGCTTTTAAAGCGTGTTTTGATATCAAGCGATTAAGCCAGGTTTGTCAAATATTACAATAAATGTAAGCACAGATTTGGAAGTTCGTTTTATGATGGCACGTGAATTCGTTACTGTTTTAGTAATTGATAAATTAATAAATTATTAACAAAATTAAAATTTTTTTCAAAACGTTTGCATATTGATTATGGTAACCTTCATCTTTTATTTGTTCTAGTTTTGGCAAATTTTTGTATATTTCAATAAATTCTATTAAAGACACCGACTCTAGGCAACTAATTTTTACTGTTCGCTTAAAAACACGAATGAAATTTCCATTGTGTTTGATAGAATTGCTGTTAATAAAGTTTGATGGCTTGTAGTGCCATTCTGTAACTTCTAATGATCCGATAATCTTAAATTTCTTCGTATACCGGATAAAAGGCAGTAAATCTAACAACTGATTGCTAAATAATAAATCTGAAAAATATCCTTATAATTATTATAAAAATAATATGGTCTTAATACTGGTAACAGAATCGCACTGGATGCCAAGTTTGACAAACACGAATTCTAGCTTTTGAACGAAAAGGCTGTTTCATTTTGGTATTGTTGTTTTTTTTTTTTTGGTTTTTAAAAATAAAAAAAAAAAATTTAAAGCTCGGTGCGTTTTTATTGAAATAATGCGCTTTTTCCCCGATTTCGGTGCGTTTTAAAATTTCAAAGTTGACAACACTGGTTACTACCTATTTTACGTTTTCACAATTTTAAGCGAAATTGTACGAAAAAGAGTTACATGTTTATAAGAACAGCTGTCATAAAATTTTTTCTCTCTGCTGTTAAATTGTAATTCTGTTAGTTAGGGCCTTTCTACACAAAGCCAACGAAATTAGCGCCGTTTTGCAGTAATATTAATGTAAACGTTAAAGCCGAACCCCCAAATTAAAAAAGAGAAGTCAAAATACCAAAATCTTTTTGAACATTAATGTAAAACATAAATGTTAATGTTTCAATATGCTCAACTATTGTCAATATTGGTTTTTCCTTTAGCAACAGAAGGCATTCAAAAACCACAAAATTCTATGATAAGATCGTTAATTGGTATCATTTAGCTTTCCAAATGATGTCAGTGAAGTGGTGGGTGGTATGCAACAAATATTGACATGCCAACAAATTGTATGGAAATTTGCTAACCAAGCAACGTCAAATTTCATGAATACTCGTACATGTTGCAAGAGTAGTTATACTTTTTTCGACACAAGCATCAACGAGTATAAACATATTTTCGTGGCAGTATGTCCAAGCTGGCGGACTAGGGGGTTTCATCATGTCGGTATCCCAAAGAGTCTGCACAAAAAAAGCTGTTGTTATTTGAAGAATGATAAACGAAATTATTATTTCAACTTCATTTCTAGTGAGTCGTTCTAATGTAAATACTTGTACAACAACTAACTTCATGTACTTATAGGATATGTTTATTAATTCAGCTTTTCTTGCCAACAAGCAACTAATAACGTGTTTTACTTGGTGTGAAAAAGGTAAAATTTAATACATTGACAAAAGCAGAAACAGATGTACTTTTTAATTTATGAAAATACACATGTATGGGGTCCCATTATTTGAGAAAATATGAAGTATTTGAACACTTTTCTAAGTTAATTAGAAAAAAACAGAAAATATGTTTTTGTAGGAGCTCTGCTGAAAATAAACACATAGGAATGATGAGTTCACGAAAATGTATTTACCCATGAACGTACAAAAATGGCTGGAACCAACATAACATATGATCTCAAAATAATTTTGAAAAATTCAAAAATGTCATTTCAGCATTGCGGTAGTTTTAGTGCCTGTTTATAGATATCGAATCTGTTCGCTCGTATAATTACATCTAAATAGTAATACAACCATAATGCTACATTCGCTATTTCTTTATTTCAGTGTAAAACAAAGCACAATTGAGCTCCGCGTTAAGATTGTTAAAGCGTTTACGAACATTTTTTTCGTGCACTTTGTGTTGTTTTATACCCTTCACAAAAATGTAAAGGGCATATAAAAGTTTGTGATTCCGTTTGTAATTTCTACAATTTTCATTTCAGACCCTATAGAGTTTAAAGAATCAGCATTGATAGAAAATTTAAAAAAAAATTTAAAAAGTTTTAAAGTCGGTTCACGTATAGCTGAAATATATCCAAAATTCCGAAAAAAAAATTTTTTTTTTTGCAATTTTGTATGAAAATTTTTGAAAAAAAAGTTGTTTGCTCTGCTTTAAATTTGACACAATTATCTGGCATGGCGGTTAAGAAGTGAAAAAAACTGTCTCCGATATCGTCCAGATATACCCGAAATACAGCCTAAACCGATATTTCCATGAAAATTTCGCATAAGTGAACTTAAACAACTTGTTTTGCTTTCAAGCAGTTCTGGTAATAAAGGGAGGCTACAAAATACAGAAAATGAAAAATTTTTTATCGGTCCCTATGTACCCGAAATATAGCCTAAACCGATTTTTCCATGAAAAAAAATTTTTTTTGGTTAAAAGCAGTTATAAAAGGAGGTTACTAAAATACAGAAAATAAAAATTCCGATGCCGGTCCAGAGCCATATACCCGAGATATAGATCAAAACGGGTTTTCCATGAAAAATAATTCTTTTTCTCTTAAAAGCAGTTTTTATTATAAAAGGAGGTTACTCAAATACAGAAGATGAAAATTTCCGTTATCGGTCCATATATATCCGGGCTTAGACTTTATCTGGGGTATATATTGACCGATATAGGCAATTTTCAATCTCTGTATCTTAGTATTTTATTCATTTTCTGTATTTTAGTAACCTCCTTGTAAATATTACCAGAGCTGTCTTAAAGCCACAAAAAAAATTTTTAAAGATCACTTACGTAACATTTTCATAGAAAATCGGTTTAGACTATATCTCGAGAATATATGGACCCATATGAATAATTATCATTTTCTTTATTTATTAACCTCCTTTTATTAGCAGTACTGCTTTGAAGCAAAAAAATTTTTAAGTTCGCTAGACGTGACATTTTCATAGAAAAATCGGTTTAGACTATATCTCGGGAATATATGGACTGTGATTAGTAACCTTCTTTTGTTAGCAGATCTTCTCTACATATTAGAGCTCTCTAATCTTTCTGACATTCCAGATATATAAGTTAACGATTTATATATTATTGGACCAGAAACATTATTATTCGATCTTCCCCTTATGTTGTATTGTCTTATCAACCTGCAAATTAGTTCATTAGGAAAACTTTTATCACTTATTATATTTCTAATTATGCTCTTATACTTCTTATGAAATCTATGATCACTGATTGTTAATAATCTATGTATTAAGTTTTAAACTGTATTAATAATAATCGGTTTTGGATGCTTAGAAAAATAGTTTATAATTCTACTTGAAGAATTTGGCTTTTGGTTTTAATCTATTAATAATCTATTGTTATTTTTATAATTATTGTGTCCAAATATGGAAGTGAAGAGTTAGATTCTCTCTCAATAGTAAATTTAATATTCTGATCAAATGAATTAAATGTTGATAACAATAAATAAATATTATACTTAAATAATATTAATTAATTAATATTAATTTAAATATTATACTCTTTATAATACTAATATTACGAGTAATTTAAATATTATACTTTTAACAATACAAAATGTTTTTTTTTTTTAAATGGAAAGAAGAATTCATAGTTCGATGCGTTTTTGTTAATATAACGCGCTTTTTTCTACATTTTGGTGCGTTTTGAAATTTCAAAGTTGACAACACTGAGAATACAATTCCGCTCAATAAAACTTGCCAGCACTCTTTCCTAAAATTGCTCAAAATATATTGGCTAAAATAAAAATGTTCATCATCTACTCGTACATATCCCGCTTTGACATTTTTGTTCGATGGGTTGGTTGGTTTACTTTTTCATTGTAAAGTCTCAGTCTCTGCGTGTCAAACTGCTGCTTAATTGTCTGGGATTGTTGTTACACAGCTCAAACTCACAATGACAACAGAGCTTATATCCATACACACACATACACGCATACTTGCATATAAACGGTTATAAAGTTAAGAATGTTAAAAACAAATTATATTCCACATGATATAATTTATACCCACATTAAGTTGTAATTGGTTTATAAAAGGGCAACAAATTAAGAGAAGCGTAATGAAAGTCATACATCATGTATGTTAACAGAATGTTTAAAAACACAATTAATTCTTTCATTTTATTTTTTATTGGAGCATTAAAATTTTTTCATTATGTTATATTCATATTTTAATATGCAAATATGTATGTACATACATATGTATGTGTTGTATGTACGGGAATGTAGATATGTATGCTTGCATGTAGGAGGAGTATATTTTGCTAACAAATTTTACCAAAGAAAAGAAACCAAAGAAAGAAATAATACTTTTTTCTGTTGTATTGAGTTTAGTACATAAATATGTAATTTGATGGATGTGCAATATCTACATACATACATATGTATGTACATCTGGTGAAGCAATCATAAACCACAATTTCAATTAGATACAATTTGGTAATTGCCTTTGAAAGTGCTCGTGCACCCAGTTCTCCTTCCTCCCATTCAATTCCATTCTCTCTCTCTCTCTCTCTTAACATTTTCCTACTGAGATTATGCAATAATTGTAAATGAATACTTGATTCGAATTTATAGTTGGCTCTTGCCACACTCTTGGCACAATTGGCAGCTGTAGCAAACAGTATTGCTTGGTTGCCTTAAAGCAAGTTTACTTTGTATGTTAACCTCTGGAAATATTTATTTTACCTTTTGAATAATTCACAGGTTTTAGTTTCATTCCAGCAAATTTTCACTTCATAAACGCAAATGTGTGATATGCCTGTTTACTTTAAAATTTAAAACAGAACAGTGATAGCAGGTGTAATAGGCGTGTGTGTGTGTGTGTGAGTGCATGAATAAAATGGATAACTGCTTAAGTGTTAGCATTCGAAGCAATCTCAACTCTTAAGGCCGGGCTGCTCAGAACTATTTCAATATGCAGCAGCTGGTTTAAGCCACACGAAGACGTTGCACATTTCTTCACCATCTAGTGAGATTTCGCCATTTACACACACTCGCTGCAAAGGGAAACAATTCGTGCTTAAATGCAGCTAAAGCGGCGTTAGAAGTTTTCAGGGGAATAAAATTCATTTCTTTATTAATGCTTATGCTACTGCTCCATGTTGAAGAATCAATTAAAACAAAAATATATCGCTTCTTTATTGCAACAGTCATAACGCAAAAAAGCTTGTTTCAATAAAAACACATTTCAAATTTTTAGTTTCCATACAAGTCTTAGAAAAAATGTTTAGGAAATATCTCCTAAAGGAGACAGTTTAAAGGTAATTTAAATAAAATTTTGGCGCAATATAAAAGGTAGCATTGTTAATAATTCTGCATTGTTAGTTCGAAAAGCTAATTTTTTGGGATATGATTATGTTGCAATAAAGGAGCAATACGTAAATTTCTATTATAAACGGTGGTCCAACCATAACGCAGGATGTTAAATATTTTTTTTTTGACAATTGAGTTTTTTAATTCGCTATTTTAGCTTCTAACACTTATACCAATAAAAAATTATAAATAGCTTGTTTTCTATGTTTCCCAGCTATTTATATGTCGGCATTTCATAGGAACCATCCTAATCATCAGTAGACTTTGGAAATTTTTGAAAGATATTCTCAAGAAGGCAAACAAAATTCAATCGGCTGGTAAGTTTATGCCAAACGGGTTTTTGAGACTTCAAATGTATTTTATTGATTGACTATCTGCAAAAGGCTAAAAGAAATAAATTCAGAGTACTATTGCAACTTTTTGGATCAATTAAATGTGCAAATTCGAGAAAAACGTCCTGACTTACAACAAAAAAAAAAAAAAATAATAATAATAATAATAATAATAATTTAATCAAGACAACGCACCAGCGCACAAGAGTGCTTTAACAATGGCTAACATCAACAAATTAAAGTAAGAGTTGCTTGACCACCCACCTTATTCTCCTGATTTAGCTCCCAGTGACTTTTACCTGTTCCCAAATCTAAAAAAATCCTTGTTGGCAAGCGCTTTACCTCAAATGAAGATGCAATTACAGTTGGAAACCACTATTTTGAAGACCTTGAGGAAAACTATGTTGGAAATAGAAATAGAATTGCTAGAAAAGCGTTGAACTAAGTGTATTGAAGTTTTAGGGGCTTATATTGAAAAATAAATATATTTTGAGTAATGACAAAAATATGGTTTTATGCCAATAAAGCTGTTTATGAAATTAATACGGTTGTTTAGTAAAAGTAATATGTTTGGTTGGCATAATAACATGGTTAGGTATAACATTATCATGGTAACTTTTGTTAACACTGTGGCTGCTTCCATTTATGGCAATGTTGAATCAGAATTTAGTATGATTATTTATAATATTTTTTTTACAAAACTATGTTAAGGCAAATCAATGAATATATAACAATATAATATTCTCCCTATCAAAAAATAATCCAACAATAGTATGTTGCCCTTAGAATATTATCATATCAAACATATATTTTTTTCTACGTGTATTAACTTAAACAGATATTAGAAAAATTGTGAACTCAAAATCGAATTGTTTGATTTGTAGAAAAATAAGTAAAAAAATTAATACATGTTTTTTTCTCCATGAAACCATGGAAATGCCCGTAACCAGCATTTAGAATATTCATGTTAAAATGTATCTTCTGTTAAAAAAAACCCCCGACAAACTTTTATTTTGTTTGGAAAGAAAAATATTCAAGCTCAAGTCTCATTAGCCAGCAGTCAGAGTGCCTGCTGCCAGCTTTCTTAACGGCTTTCACTGGACTTACGAGTAAAGAAGCTGCACGTGAGACTATTTGGCGCCACTTAAAAAGCAAAACTTTTGTATGGAAGAAAACAAGCAACAATGAGGAAGAAAGATACACCCACAAAAGGTGACCAATATAAAATATTTATGTTTTAAATTAAACTAATATAAAATGGATTTGTTTGCATTTGCTAAATTATTTGCTTAAATACTTTAAACAAGAAAGGTCAATTTAGTTTTTGCTTTTAGCAGAAAAGGTGAAATAGGACCCAACTTTTCGTCGTCTGTTGCTTATTATGTAGTCAACTCAATGACTGTTTATGGATTTCTATGAACGATGAACGTGTTCAAATTGTGTTGTGAAATGACTGAGGACATATTTTGAAAAACAAACTTTGTATGAAATTTGTTGTTGCATTTGTATATGTAAATCTCCAAAATTCCACAAAGTATTTAAAAGGAAAAGGTTTGATTTGCCTAATTTGTGCTTTCTGATATTCATACAGGGTGGCCCAGAAAGACCGAAGTGGTGTGAATTCCTTATAACTTTTTTATTATAATTTTTTTTTTCTTTTCTTTTCAGTATTTTGTAAAGAAGACTTGGATAATTTATAATGGAGCAATACACAATTGAACAACGTGCCCAAATTGTTGAAATTTACTTTTCAAATCAACGGTCCATTGTGTTGACTCAGCGTGCATACCGTCGTCAATTTAATGTGCGGGTTGCACCCTCTCAGTCAACAATAAACCGTCTGGTTGCAAATTTTCGAGAACAAGGAGCAGTAAGGAACCTTCCTGGTCCCGGCAGACACCGAACTGTCCACACGGCTGGCAATATTCAAGTGGTACAGGAGAGTATTCGGGAGGATCCAGAAACATCAACCAGGAGACGTTCGTCACAACTGGGCCTCTCAAGGACGTCGCTGCAGCGAATTTTGCACACCATAGGATTGTTTCCATACAAAATTCAACTTGTCCAAGAATTGAAACCAACAGATTACCAGCAACGACGGTGAAAGAATAATTTCTCGTAACAGCAATTTTAATTGGCCTCCGCGTTCCCCGGATTTAACCGCTCCAGACTGTTTTCTTTGGGGCTATTTAAAAGGAAAAGTTTATGTTAATAAGCCTAGGACTATTGAGGAGTTAAAAACCAATATTCGAGAAAAAATTAACAACATACCACCGGAAGTTTTGCGAAAGGTCATGGAAAATGTGTTGGAAAGAGCACATTTGTGCGAAGCAGAATATGGCCACCACTTGCGGGATATCATTTTTAATAACTAATCCAAAAATATTCCCCATAAATTTAATGTATTTAAAAAAAAAAAAAATTAAAAAAATATCTCTTAAATAAAAAGTTATAAGCAATTCACACCACTTCGGTCTTTCTGGGCCACCCTGTATTAGGGGTACAAAAAAGTTTTCGGCTGTTTTGGTAACTTAATATTATTGCGAAAGAATGGTAGTTCAAATGTAACCGAAGTATTGCCCCTCAAATTCCTTTTCTATTGAGGTTAACCACGAATCAGTCCAGTTTTTGGTATCTTATTATGACGTATCTTCAGTTTCTGGTATCTTCGTTAGACTCCGACAGTGCAAGCGCCTTTGATGGTAGTCGGACAGTGCGACATATGATGCCGTATTAAAGGTGGGTGCGGTATTAAAGGTTGGTCCAACCATAGTGCACGTTGTTAATTGGACTCACACCTTAACTTCAAATTCTTCACCCAACTCAAATTAACTTTTACTTGTTTCAGTATTTGATAAATAGAACCCATGGAGAGGTGCACATTTAACAGACTTTCACTTCAGTGGATACGTTAGCAAACAGAATTGCTGCATTTGGACAAATAAGAATCCATGAGTGATTGTTAAAAAGCCGGTACATCCACAAAGAGTGACTGTTTGTTACAATCTACGAGCTGGCGGCCTTATCGGAGTGTACGTTGTTGTTCCCGATAGTATGCAAATGAGGTGTTTGCTGTCGCGATATAATAATGGAGTTCTTGAGGGCAGACATTAACTATACTGATATGCGATTCTAGCAGGATGGTGTCACTTGCCACACGGCCAACAAAATAAGTGTTCTTTGGCGCGAGAAATTCAATGGCCGTGGTATGCAGCACAGTTTGACTTTTTCTTTGAGACTTCTATAAAGAAAAGTGTACATCAAGAAGCCCAGAACAGTCGTAAAGCAGCTCTTGGATGAAGAACAGCTCTCGCTTGTCGTTGTTGTTTGGCCTTCGAGAGTTTTGCGTCTCACTCTCATTGGTTAACTACCTGCCTCAACTAACTGTATTGGTTTACAGTTATTTTTTGAGGTATTTCGTTGTTAACCACGCGACAACTTTCTATGCGAAGGCATAGATCCAGACCTATGCCTTCGTCCATGCTGTGTATCCTATTCTTTGCAAATTTATTTGCAACTGTATGGTTGCATAAGTAAATAAATTATAAGCCCAGAATAATTCATGAACTAAAGCATGATGCGGCAGATTAATGACAATGAACCTTAAATATATCTCTAAGTCATTGAAAATATGTAGCATTGGATAAAGGTATGCCACCGAAGCCGCAGCGAAAATTTGGCTGATGTTTTGTTTCACATATAAATGCCATAAATCCTTCAACCATAACAAAAATTACTGAGATGAGATTTGATAGAGAGTTACTGAGGTTGTTTGGCTTGTATTGAGCAAATCTTAATACAGCATTCCCAGCTGATGATATCAAATACACGGTATAATATTTGGTTTTGCTGTGGTTGTTAAGGTGTCGTCAGATAGCAAAAAAAAAAGTTCCCCGATATCGGCCTATACATCCGAGATATATCCTAAACCGATTTTTAAAAGTTAAGCAATTTTTTTTTTGATTTTGGTTATAAAAGGTGGTTACCAAAATAAAGAAAAAATATTTCTGATAATAGTCCATATATACCCGAGATATAGTCTAAGCCGATTTTTTAATGGAACTGTTGCGTTGGCGAACTTACTCATTTTTTTTTCTTAAAAGGAGTTCTGGTTATTAAAGGAGGTTACTTCACTACAGAAAATGAAAAATTCCGATATCGGTCCATATATACCGAGGATATATCCTAAGCCGGTTTTTTATGAAAATGTCACGTAAGCGAACTTAAACAACTTTTTTTTTTGCTTAAAAGCAGTTGTGGTAATTTAAGGAGGTTGCCAAATGCAGAAAATAAAAATTTCCGATATCGGTCCATACATACCCGAGATATAATCTAAACCGATTTCTCTATGAAAAAATTTTTTTTTGCTTAAAAGCAGTTCTGATTATAAAAGGAGGTTACTAAAACACAGAAAATGAAAAATTTCGATATCGTTCCATATATATTTGTGATATAGCCTAAACCGGTTTTTCCACGAACATTTCCATGAAAGATTGATTGCCTTTTTGGCATGGCGACTATAAAATGTTTCCCCGATATCGGTCCATATACATATATCCGAGCATGTTTAGTTAAAATTTGTAATTTATACTATATATTTACGTGACTATCGTAAAGGGATTCGATCCAGCTGAATATACCACACTCTTACTTGTTGTTTATTATAATGCATCAAAAGGTGGTGTACCCGTAATACAGGATGTTAATTGCGGGGCTCACTATAACGTCAATCTTCTTGTGCAACTTAATACCACATTGTGTTGTTTCAGTGTTCGGCAAACTCAACCATGCAAAGATACTTAAATGCGCAGCGCGTTAAGACTGTTAAAGTCGTTTACGAAAATGCACGTCTAAATCCAAATAAGAATACACAGATGATTATGGAGAAGCCAATGCCTTCACTAACAGTAATTGTTGTTGTCATATAAGGGCTGGTGGTGTCATCGGGACGCACTGCTTCGAGAATGAGGTCGGCCAAGCAGTTACCATGAATGGTGTTTGCTATCGCGGGATGATAAAGGCCTTCTTGTAGCTGGAAGTTGGTAGTATGGACCTGTAGGATATGTAGTTCCAATAAGGTGTTGCCACTTTTCACACAGCTTATGAAACAATGGCTCGCTGGCGCAAGAAATGCAATGGTCGTGTTATCTAACGTCATGGCGAAGTTGATGACGCGCCACCATAATATGATTTAACACCATTGGAGTTCTTCTTTTGGGAATATTTAAGAGAAAAAGTGTACGTCAATAAGCCAAGAATAATTCAGGAGCTAGGTCTACCTTTTACCTCCCAATCAAGTATTTTTATGTAGTATTGAGGCCGTTTTTTTCCGAGCTTAGCTCAATATCATCCATTGTATTCGGTAGTGTAATTGCAGTAATTATTTCGCTTGGATTAAGCAACTCGTAATACATCAGCTCCAGCTGATTCTACCAAATACACTGCATTAGTTCTTTTTATGAATATTCAGCTTTGCTGTAGATATTGAGGATGACTTTCTTCTCTTTTAACTATCGTCATATATCCAGTTTTCATCACCAGTGGCGACTCTATGTAAAAAAATCTTCTTTTGTGTCTGGCTGCTAGTAGCTTTCCACTCTTTTATAGCCGTTGTTCAATATCTATCGGTTTCAATTCGTGTGGAATCCAAATTCACTGTTTATGAATTATTTATAATGATTTTAAATGATGAATGATTGCTTGCTGAGTGGCTTGTAAGGCAAGTGCAGGTTCCTTTTGTGCTTGCGACGACCCCATCTCTCTCCAAACGATAGCGGAAACTTATGTGCACTCCTGATAATTTCCCTCAAATTATTTTTTTTCTACACATAGATATTTTAAGTAAGTGGAATAACAAAATACATTTGAAGAACAACTTTTTCTAATAGAAAAATTTCAAGAAAATTTCATTCTGATTGCATATTCTTGGAAATTGCTTTCCATTTAAAATAGCAATAAAAATTCCCAAATTGATTTCTTGAGCACTTTGCTCTGCCATCGTTAGCGACTTAAAAATTAAATGATAGTTAAAACTGAAATTAAAAACAAAAGTTGTTGTCGTCTTCAATTGAATTGAATGGCAGGGAAATTGCAATGGCTGCAATATTAAAATCGTTTATTTTCCAACAGTTGCAGTTTCATTTCGTAATTACACAAAACGTTAAAATTTTCCAAATCGTTTGTTGCAGCACAACAAACAAATACTCAAGACTAAAATTTGCCTTTGTGTAATGTAATAGCAAACAGTCATAAAGATGACTGGTATCCTTCGAATGATTCTGTATTTAATATTTTATAAATAAAACATCTGTTGAAACGGTTATTTTGTATTTTGTTCACAAGGCATTTTGCTAAAAAGAAATAGCAATTTCATTGTAATTACGAAAATTGTTGCATTCACTTTAAAATTATACAAAAGATCCTGCAAAATACGCATAAACAGAAGTTTTCGATGTCCTTTAAATGTTTAATGGCGGCGTATACCACGCGTATACCACGGGTTTGCACTGGCGGAAAGGTTTACATGTTATCATCGAACTAATATATTGGGTGATTCATCGAAAAGTTTGATTTTCAATCAGCTTTTCTTACTTACTCCATCATTTTTGTTTAGTATCGTGGGTAATGATTTGGATTATGGAAAGACTCATGGAAAGACTCACAGCAGATAGCGTTTAAAAATTGTTCGAGTTTTTTATATTCGTGCCAATCGAGGATTTTAAGAAGCAAATCAGAATGTCACCGTCAGTGGTAATCTTCATCGCCTTTAACGGCCTACGTAATTTCTGAAATTTAAGGCTCTCGTTTCAACCAAACGGCGCTACAAGCCACACAGCGCATGAAACAATGGACGTGTTGAAAAATTATTTTAGTAAGCATTTAATTTTACGTTTCGTTAAATTGGTCACTAGAGCATTTCAGTAACCGGTCACTTTCGTTCAATTACAAAATACTGATCCGTTCGTTCATATCGTTCAATCGGTCATTTTGAACGAACGGCACGGTGCCAACTCTACAATTTTCCGGTAATTTTTCAACACAGCTCTGCAAAATAAACAAAACAAAATGACAAAATTAAAAGTGATCAAAATTTAGTGTTTTAAAAAGAGAAAATAATTTTAAATAAAAACCATCTAGGTGGGATTAATTTTGATTAGTTTCTTATCATATTCTGTTTTATTTCAGATAATATAAATTAATATAATACGAAAGAAAAACAACCGCACTATTGTTAAACAAAACAACAAAAAGAAAAGAACATAATTGAAAGCTATCCAAATTGAACGGCTCACTATTGAACGAAACATGATCGGCTCACTTCACTCAATGCGATGATCCGTTCGATTTAAACTGTTCATTCATGAGCAACACAGCTCTATTGGTCACATCTTTGGACTATCATTCGGAGTAAAAAAATAAAACCGGAATAAGTAAATACCGGGTTATGTGAAAATAGTGATTTTATATAAACGAAAAACTTTGTAACATTTATTATTATACTTATATTTTAAAGTGAAAATAAAATAAAAAAACTGTATGAGTGTACCCATCAGATGTAATTCTGAGAAAGAGCTCAGCTCCTCCAGAAAAAGTCCTTGGATTTCTGAGGAGGAATCTTTAAAAATATCATTGGACAATCTATTGTCGCTAAGAGAAAGAAACTGCACGCGCTCGTGTTCGCCACATGTAGTTGTTACAACGGACGACAATCCATCTACCAGTTCAGTTGTTACAGATAAGGCGAAAACACAAGTAGGCATGGATAGGTATGTAACCGTGGTTAAATGGCAGCGAAGCCCCCCAAATCCGCTCAAATATCATCTCAATCCAAAATTTCTAAAGATGATGAGACTCTCACGACAATGGATAGTAATAGGTTTGCTATTCTACAGACTGATGAGCCAGCAATATCTAAAATAACCTTTAAGCCACCACCAATTTATTTGCGAAAGCCTACTTCTAGTGAGCTGGTAAAACAACTTATTACGGCAATCGGTAAATACACTTTCAATGTAACATCGCTTAAGCACGGCAGCATCAATAAAACGAAAATCCAGGTCAACCACGAGAATGACACACTACTCCCTCTTTCCCCTCCAACCTATTTTCATAGTTCAATGCACTGCATATGTAGCGGTCATCCTATGAGTACTGGTACAAGATAAAAAAACTGCATTTTTTGGTTGTGGAAACCGTGATCAACGCTAATCTTGTTTTGGGCACGAGTTGCCAGAATCTATTCATACTGAAATGCTACTTCAAACTAAACGTAAATCACTTAACAGCTGACAAAATGGCTGCCAGTTAAACTTGAAGTTAAGTAACTCTACTCTGCAAAAACACTACACTTTATAGCTTGAAAAATAATCGTTAAAACTGGGTTGTTTTTATAGAACTTAGACGAATAAAAACTAATGAATCTTAAGGCTGTCCATGTAAAAAAGATTATCTTTGCGTATTGCTTTTGCAGGTGGTACTTCTCTTTTATTTTGATTTGTTACGTAGTGTTTTCACGTGCAGGTGCAAGTTCGAAAAACTCAATACATTCAAACTTTTTTACTAACATACGCACAATGTCTGTACTTGCAACCAACTTTTAACTGAACTGACATGAAATTTCGGAAGACAGTGATTATTTTGCACCAAGGCGAATTAATTATTAGGTGGATGCATCGGCGAATTCAGGCGAATTCGATTAATATGGCGGCACTTTCTCTGTCAAGTTTTGTTTACCTTTTTCGGCGCCATTTAAATTTTTTTACATGTTCGTTATCAACTACTTTTGACAGCTTAAGTGTGAATTCGCCTTTTTACACAAACAAAATACCTGTTGTTTTTTTTTATTGTTGTATTGTTGTAGCGAAGCGGTTACCTTGTTTTTTGCATCATGTTTTGCACTTACTGAAAGTCAAATGAGAATCTAAACAGTAGTGTTGCCTTACAACAAATTTTACGGAGACTAACTGTATTTTAATATAATGCTTTTGTCCTATTTAAATTTTCCAATATATATTTTTAAAATAATTTACATTTTTTGTTTGAAAATATATAAATCAGGCAGTCTTTTAGGTTTTGAGTTAGAAAACGTTAGAAATAATTCTAATTCATTTATTTATTTTATTCATGTTATTCATTTCCCCGAAAAATAATATTATGGTTTATGGGTCTCTTCGCTGAAATTTTTTAACTGAACTTCCATGTTACTCTTAAAATACTAATGCAACTTGCATGAAAGTCGAATATTTTTTCGACATTTTCGTTGATAAAATGTACACAGGACTTCCATGCAAGCACTTGTACGTGTAAACGCAGTGTTAGTTTACATTTCGAAAAAATGTATTATTTGCTGGTTTTATTTAATATACGATTATAACACAAATATTTTTCTTTAAATATCTTTTAATCATATCTTTTCTTAAATAAACAATATGGTTTTTTCTTTTAATTAAAATTTCTAGCCGCATAAATTGAATGGAACATGATTGAGTTCAAAAGATTCAGCTTAATTTAGAAATTGTCAAACCTAATCTACTTGAGCTTAACTGAAGGAAGAATTATGACAATTCAAAGAAGATTTAATTGCCTGAATTTTCTTAAATGCATTCTATTAACTTGCCACAAAATCCAAAGAGTTTGCATAAAATAATTTAAGACACTAAACCCTTTTGTATTTCAATTATGTGACAAAAGATGCAACGACTTCCTTATTAAATTCCAACAAAAGATTTGTCAAGTCGAATAGAATATCAGCAAGACTGAGAAAGCCAAAAGTTATAATGAAATAAGACATGAAGGAATTTGATTAAAAGGGCAGACAAATTAACAAAACCGAAGACATCAGCTGCGGAGACAAGCTGACGCTAAAGAGAAATATGTGAAAGCTGACTAGAAAAGGAAAGCTCGCTGAGCTTTTGTTGAAATTAGGGCCTGTTGCACAAACTCTAATTCATATACATGGTCTGATCAAAAAATAGCCGTCATTTTCAAATTTCGTGAATTACGTATGTTCGATTTTCGCATTCTTTTTTCTGCTATTTTGGTACACATGTCTATTATACATGTTGGCTAACGAGGGCGGTTCGGAAACTTTTTACCCTATCAATGAAAGAGAATTGATAGTTTTTCAAAAATATTTTTATTTTTCAATATGAAACTTCACTAAACTTAAGGCCGGTGCACATATAATCCGTCGTACGTCAAACGTTGTCTTCTTCAACTGACATCAACGCATATGAAGTATGAACTTGGCACAATCAGTACTTTATTCTGTTTAAAAACTTTAGATTCCCTTTTCAGACACAGCACAAAAAATCTTACACAATTTGTTTTTAATTTATTTTCTTTTTGAACGAAAAAATAAATCAAAATATACAAAAAACATAAACTGATAGTTGTCAAAGTTCTCAACGTACGTTAAAAGTTAAGAGTTGCTCAACTTTAATACTTTGCGTTGACGCATAAGTATAGAACGTGACAAAGCTGATAAGACTTTATGTATTTAACTTAGTTGTCAGTTGGAAAAGGCAATGTATAAAGTACAACGGATTCTATGTGCCCCGACCTTTAGTCCAACGCTTTTCTAGCAATTCTATTTCTTGATTAAAGTTTTCCTCAAGGTCTCCAAAATAGTGGTTTACAACTGGAAGGAATTTTTTTTAGATTTGGGAACACGTAAAAGTCACTGGGAGCTAAATCAGGAGAATAAGGTGGGTGGTCAAGCAACTCGTACTTTTATTCGTTGATGTTAGCCATTGTTAAAACACTCTTGTGCGCTGGTGCGTTGTGTTGATGAAAAATTATTGTTTGTGTTGTAAGCCAGGACGGTTTTCCCGAATTTTTTTAATTGATCCAAAAGGTTGCAATAGTACTCTAAATTTATTGTTTTACCCTTTTGCAGATAGTCAATCAATAAAATATCTTTGAAGTCCAAAAAACCGATGCCATAACCGTACCAGTCGATTGAATTGCTTTTGCCTTCTTTGAGGCACTTCCTCCAATTTCAGTCCATTGTCCTTTTTTTTCTGGAGTATAGTGGTGGAGACATATCTCATCAACAGTTATGAAACGACGCTTAAAATCCATTTTATTTCGCTTAAAACGATCCAAACAAGCTTCAGAAATGTTCATTCGTATGCGGTTTTGGTTGACTGTTAATAAATGCGGCACCCAGCTTGCAGAAAGCTTTTTCATCTGTAGTTCTTCATGGACTCGATCATTTGAGATGCCCATGATATTAGCTATTTCACGCACTTTTATTCGTCGATCATTTAATACCATATCGTAGACTTTGGCTACAATTTCTGTTGTTGTTGCTGTTTTTGGACGTCCACTACGTGGTTCATCTTCAATGCTTGTATGACCATGTTTAAGTCCAGCAAAGCAATTTTTTACTGTTGCCTATGAAGGAGCACTTTCACCTAACACATTCTCCATATGATTATGAATTTCTTGCCCTTATAAACCTTTTTTATGTAAATATTTAGTGACACCCCACATTTCTAATTTTTCCATTGTAAAAAAATCGCGGATGCGTCTTTTGTGACCACCTGTTTCTATACGAAGGAGTTACCAGATCGAAACAAAATTTAACATGTGTTCATAGCGGAGATGGAAGTTTCCAAAACACTTAAGTTTTTTCTGTTTATACCGCGCATTTTCTGCTAGGCTAAGAAGAACCGGCCATATATCAGCCAGTCGAAGCAGACAGTGATGGGCTTTTTTCGGTTTTGGCTCTTCCGGACGCTTCCCTTGGAATGATTGGACTTTGGTTTCATAGCCATGCAGCCATGATTTGTCACCAGTTATGACCTTTTTGAGGAAATCTGGATGTTCAACAGCTGCTGAGGGATACCCATGCAACGTTGTTTTGCTCGCAATTTATCAATTTTGGAACAATCTTCACTGCCGCACTTTTCATGCCTAAAACATTTGTAAAAATTGCTTGGCATGAGCCGAACGATACGCCAACATCATTAGCAACCTCTATGTTAGTGAATCGACGATTATTAAGTATCATTTTCTTCACTGCTTCACTGTTTTCAACGGTTGTTGACGTGCTTGGGCGACCAGGACGAGCATCATCATTGACATATTCTCAGCCTTCCTTAAACCGGTTATACTACAATTGAACTTGTGTTCTGCTCATAGTAGACTTGCCAAACGCCACAGTCAGCATTTCAAATCTTTTTGCGCATTAAATTTAATTTTAAAACAAAACTTAATATAGTTTCTATGATCCATTTTTTCGTTCAGTAAAATACGATCAGCAAAACACGATTGACTTTTTTATCTGTGTAAAACAAACTGACAATCCAAAATTGCTGATATTGTCAACATATATAACTTAATAGACTCGTCAAGCGCTACAGTCAACATTTCAAATGTACTTGCGCATTTAGTTTAATTATTTTCACAAAACTTAATACAGTTTCTTTGATCTTTTTTTCGAATAGTAAAAAATCGAAGAGCACACCAAAACACGACTAACCTTTTTATCTGTCAAAAACAATCTGGCAATCCGGAATGGCTGATAGTGCCGACATATATAACAGACTTGCGTCCCTACATAACAGAAACAAAATATGAAAATCTAACATACGTACATACGAAATTTGAAAATAACAGTTAATTTTTGATCAGACCTCGTATGTATTAAAAAAATCTCAATTCTTAATTTTGTTGGAGGTCAAACTATTTCTTTATCCAAGACACTTTGCTTATTAAGCAGCAATTTCAAAGAAACTTATGACAATATTGTTGAGATGTTTGTGGATTTCTAACGAAGTTTTATTCAGGCTGCGAAATTATCGATTTGGTTTTTGGTTTAACTAAATTTTCTTCAATCACACAATTTTGGGATTGGTCTAATATTACTTGTGTTTTTTTCAAGTTCGAATAAAAATATGTCTGCGTAAGTAACTAGTACAAAGTTACTTTCTGCAGTAACCAAGGATAATGTTATTAACAATGTCAATAAGTTAATTATTACAACAGATTAATACTTTTGTAATTATTTATTGAATAATTGTTCAAATTAAATACCTGTCATTTGCAAATAAAATCGTGCTTTACAAATCCTTAATTTTTTGTTCGATTACTTTTGTAGTCAAAAACAAAAATAGCCAGCTCATAAATATGAGTATCACTCCTTTGTTGCAACAACGTTTTAACTCAAAAAAACTTTTTTGGAGAAACCCCTTTTAAAGCTATTTTTTATATACATATAGAAAAAAAGTTTAAAAATAAGTCCTATTATTAATTTTCGTCACAAAGTAAACTATAGTAGTATGCGCAATGCTGCATTGCTAACACACTACTCTTAATTTTGAGTTATGACATTGTTTTAATAAACTAGTGATTAATGAAAGACTGAATAAATTTTTGTGTTAATATACATACATATGTATGTATAGAAGGAATATTAAATATATATGTAAACAAATATATAGCAAAAATCGGGTGGTTCAATTTTAAGGGCCAATATTGATTTTGATTAAAATACAAATTATTTAGCCATTATTGTCATTTTAATATGATAATATTGGTAGAGTCAATTATGTGTGGGACAAAACCGGTCAAGTGTCGGTGCGACCTCGGCTTTTCACCTCCATACAATGGTCTAAAATTTCGATGACGCTGAAGCATAATTGAGGTTCTATAACCCTAAAGATGGAAGTCCAACGGTGTCAAGTCCAGGGCTGGGCAAAACACTCACCTAATGTATTTCAAATACAAGATACAAAATACTTCCAGCTGCGTATTTCAAATACAAGATGCAAAATACTTTCAAGTTGTGTATTTCAAATACAAGATACAAAATACTTTCAAGCTGTGTATTTCAAATACAAAATACAACTACAAAATACAAATACTTTTTTTGTATTTCGATCTCATAAGAATATACCTCTCTGGTTTTAGATACATATTGTATTTTACATATACACGTAAACTAAGTTGTGTATAGTCACCTAAAACTTAAAAGGACGTAACTGTCAAAATATTGAAAGCCTATTAAAATTTTGAGTAAAACAAGTATTTCCTTTAATAACAACAAGATGACTCATCCGACAAACAACCTCTTGTTGAGGAGTGAATAAAACCTACAAGTCCTGAAGAACATAAGGTGCTGCAAAATTCTATAAATGCATAAAGACAATAAAGTCCTCATAATCTTTACTGCAACTACTACTTCTTCTGTTGCATTCACGTTTGCTTTCATGTTTTTTGTAATTTTTCTCCAAGGTATCTATTGCAAGGGTTTCAATTCCTTAAGATGTTTTCTGGTAACTAGCACATTTTGAAACCGGGGTGGAAATATGATGCCATTATGGCCCTATTTACTTCACGTGTCAGTATGAGAAATCTCTTTTCCAAACTTTCCATTAGTTTTGTTAAAATACAACTGAAATGCTTCAAATTATTATCTTTGCAGTCGATCTAATCTGGTTCTCACAGACAATAAGTTTTTCGTAATAGCAATTATTTCCCTGTACATAATCCAAAGCATTGAGAAAAAGCAGGGGACGAATATGTGGAAATTCTTATTGATTTTAGCTGATTGGTGTAAAATCTATTTGCTCTGGACAAAACAATTGAAAGCTGAATTGCAGTTTTGCAAAATGATAAACATTTTAATGGTCGTAGTTTCTAGCAATTTTAGTTTTTGTGTGAAATAACTTATTTTGAATTTACTATAATAAATAAATGTATTTTGTAAAAATGTATTTTTGATCCACATGTATTTGAAATACAAAATACAAAATACTTTTAATTTATGTATTTGAAATACAAAATACTAAATACTTTCAGGTCGTGTATTTGAAATACAGATAAAAAATACGTATTTGTATTTCAAATACGTATTTCAAATACAAGTATTTCAAATACTGCCTAGCCCTGGTCAAGTCACATAATCTAGGCGTCTAATTGCCATCGTCACCACGTGATCTAACATGGCCATTATATTTGTCGCCCAAAAGAGCCGTCCATATCGTCCTGTTGCAACCACATATCGTCCACAACCATATTTTCCAATTCGGGCCATAAAAAGTTCGTTATCATCTCACGATAGCGATCACCACTCACAGTAACTGCCTGACCTGTCTCATTTTGGAAAAAATACGGCCCGATGATGCCGCCAGCACATAAACCGCACCAAACAGTCACTCTTTGTGGGTGCATTGGTTTTTCGACAGTCACTCTTGGATTCTCATTCGCCCAAATGCGGCAATTCTGTTTATTGACGAATCCACTGAGGTGAAAATGTGCCTCATCACTGAAAATGATTTTCTTCGAAAATTGATCATCATTTTCATAATAAGTCTGGATAACTTTAACACGTTGTTGGATTGTGTATCTCTCCATGGTTCCAATTGAGTAAGTCTGAAATAGAGAAATGTCAAATAAAATTCGGAAAAAAAACTTGGCGTTTAGGTGTGGTTCACATTCAACATCGGCCCTTGAAATTTAACCACCCGATATTAATCGAGCTTTTGTTTTGTCTCTTTCGCCGTTTTCCTTTCCAAATAATAGTGTTTGATCACTGCACGAAATTCACTTGTTTCCTTTTTTCAAGAGACACACAACAACAACAAATAAACTAATCGATTAATTTGGTCGACAGATCGCAGTTTCAAAAAAAAAAAAAAAATTGTTTGTGCTTTAAAACCAATCCGCCCTGGTACATCGTCAGAATTCAAAGAGAGTTAATTTCTAAGATACAATGAGGGTATTCAAAGGACTGTCATAAAGTCATAAGTCTTAAAATATTAGTATGAAAAAATATAAATACTCTGAGCCTTCTGACATATGTATATTATTTTAGTTTTGAGTCAGCTGAGATGTGTACACTTTAGTTACGGCTAACTCCGTTTAAAAAGTCTTACTACGAGTACTTTCTGCCTCTTTTGTCCGAAGCACAATATAAAATATTAGGACATTATACGTGATATGACACCGTTCAGCTTTTTTTTTTTTTTTGTGTAAAAATATTTTTTATTTTAAACACAGGACATAAAGTGCAAATGTTTTTCCTTTCGAAGTAATAAATTTTGTGGAAAAGAACTCAACGCTCTGATGGAGTGTAAACAATGTTGCAGGCTTTAAATCATATGGCACTTTTTTTTCAGAAAATAAATTACTATTAGTGTGACACTAAAAATCCAACTCTTCGCGATATCTCCAATAATTTTTCTTTATTTAACTTCAAAAATAATATTCTTGTTAGTTTAATGATGAAAACTCCATTACTTTTCGCTGCTGTTTTGCTAAGTTTCGCCTTTTTTTATGTAAAAATAAAATTTTTCATGACCGGATATAGCGATAATACTTTATTGTCATAAAAGAAAATCAAAATTCATGCCCGAAGGACAAACATTTTATTCATCTTTTATGTGCAGCAAAAAAAAAAAAGGACACAAAAAGACAATTGCGTTTTGCCATCATGACTGAAGTTACGGATTCAGTCATGTCTCGACAAATGTTCCATAAACAGACTTTAAATGTCGATATGTCTCTGCCTTTTTTTATGTTGCTGCTGTGCCCTCCTTTTTTTTAGACACAGAAAAACGTACATAAATATTTAAAGGAAAACAATCATGTCATTATTGATGCTGCTCATAAAATGTTAACGAGAATCGGTTTGTGTGTGTTATTTATGAATGTAAGCGTGTATCGATGGCTGAATACAAGAAAGGCGCATCCCGTTTCTGGTAAAAGTGCGTTTTACTCATCTAAAGTCAAGTTTTTTTCCGTATTTCATTTGATATTTCTCTATTTCAGACTAATTTAATTTAAACCATGAAAAGATACACAATCGAGCAATGCGAGTTATTCAAGCTAATTATGAAAATGATTGTTCAAATCAAAATTCATATCGTGTGCTTTGTGATTTTTTCGGCCAATTTATTCGTACAAATGTACATACCGGATCAGTAGTGTAAACGATTTAAAACAACGATTTACCAACGCCCCCGTCTGGCTGACTAGGCTCACACAGGTAGCAATATTTGCCATATGAGCAACTTCTTGATCAGGAGTTCGGGCCTTCTAATACCTTCCCAGCAATCAATGGAGAAGACAAGGCTTAATGAGTTGGTAGGCCGAAGCCCACTAGCAGCATCAGCCCTTAAACCTACTCACCCGTCAACCATCACCACTGGTTCCTCACAGTACAGGTATCTGTTGTGAAAGCAACAGATCCTCGGGAGATTGTTATGTGGCTTCCTAGAGTTTTATTTGCTACAATAAACGAGCGCCCAAGTTAGGAATACGCCAAGGCAAAAACTTTTCCCCGGGGGGATAGAAACAGAACAACTGTGAAAATGATTAACATCAGTACCTGCCTTGACGGCCTAACCTGATGGTGGACCAATTCCACGGAGTGAATTTTTCACGATTCACCACCGCCCCGGTGTGGCTTGCTAGGCTCACACAGGTAGAAATTCTTGTCATATGATTGCGGCCATATGAACAACTTCTTGTTGAGGAGTTCGGGCTTTCTAATCCCTCATGTATGCAATTTCCCAGCAATCAATGGAGGACAAGGCTTAATGAGTTGGTAGGCCGAAGCCCATTAAGAGCATCAGCCCTTAAACCAACTCACCCGTCAACCATCACCATTGGTTCCTCACAGTACAGGTATCTGTTGTAAAGGCAACAGATCATCGGGAGATTGTTAGTCCCCGAAAAAGGCCACACACCAAACAATTATCGAGGATACTAACACTCCCTTCCTGCGTTTTAGATTTCAACCACAGCCAGAACGTTTCAGGCAAGATAGGCATCTCAACCATAATCAGCCCAGGTTGAACTGAAAGCAGTACTGCCCGGGGGCCATGCTGATCCCCGTTCTGCCAACTTATACGCTTGGTAAGGGTTTCGAAAGCCAATACAACATAAGTCATGTGGCTTCCTAAAGTTTTATTTGCTACAACAAACGAGGGACCCCTTCCCCTCTTTTCACGGAAAAACAGAGTGCCCAAGTTAGGAATACGCCAAGGCAAAACCTGTTCCCCCAGGGGGCTGTGAGCGTACAAGAAGATTGTGGCGACTCGATTCGTTGCCATTCTCAGCAGAGTCCAGATTTTCGCATTTTATGAGCACTGATATAGGAAGGTAGCGCTATGAGCCATGGAGCGCATGAAACAATAGACTTATTAAGAAATTACTTCCCGGGTAAGGGTAAGGGTTTACCGTTGTAAGGGTTTCGGAAGCCAACACAACATAAGTAATGTGGCTTCCTAGAGTTTTGTTTGCCGCAACAAACGAGGGACCCCTTCCCCTCTTTTCACGGAAAAACAGAGCGCCCAAGTTAGGAATACGCCAAGGCAAACCTGAAGTTTCCGAACCGCCCTCGTAAATTTGACTTTTCTAACTTATGTATTTAATTTATCCTTTATTTTGCTAAATAATCTGCCTACCGCTTTGTAAATTTTATGGGCCATTTTGTATTTTTCCTTATCAGATATACTTGATTATTCCAACCTCATATAAGCTATTGATTTACAATTCTTTGTTTGCTGACTAGCATCTAATCTACTCTTTCAATTTTATTGAATTTTTTCTTCTTCAGTACGGCAACAAAAATCGAGATAAGTCTTTTTTATATTAAGCCTTCGATATGTTCATAAAGTTCAGTTCAGTATCAATGCTGGCTTTAACTTCTATATAATTATTTGTTATTTTTCTTCCAGGAAAATGTTTTTTAACAGACAACTTTTATATTTATTAAGACATAAGCATCTTTGATTCTTTTCTTTTACTATTTTTGTTTTCAAAACAACAAGTTAAACACGTGAACGCCTACTTCACTCCCTTTTACGGCAACAAAACTTTTATTAAGGCGGAAATAGTTTGATATTTATGGAAAATAATATGGGTATATTACATACTTATTTATATATAAATAATTGGTCGAGATAATTTGTTTTGGACAATTTTTTTTATATGCACAAGTATTGTATTTCACAGAAAAAATTGTAGTAAAAATAATATTAAAAAAAAAAAAATGTTCATATTTTTCTCATTTCATAATTTCCTGTTGTTGTGAAAAAAAGTTGTTTATGTTCTATAATTATTTATTTGAATCCACGAGTTTCTTTACAGATTCGTATTCAAACAATTTATTAATTTATTGAATTTTTGTTGAACTTTATAATTTTTAAAATAGACTTTTGGTTTGTACATTTGTACATCGGGTTTTAGTTCAAGATTTCTTAATATAAGTAATCTAAATCAATTGTAAGACGGCAATGTTGTCAGGCATCTGACAATCGTGAGAACACTCTTCGTCGCCATTGCCAGATAATTGGCTGATATTATAAGCTCAGTTTTAATTGTCAGGCGTATAAAATTAATGCACCTGACAATAGCATCATTGTCAAGAAAAAGTTTGATGGGCAACACTGCCAAACAGATGGTTGTTGCTATACATAAGTGGCAATGCCTTACAATATGTCTGGCAATTTTTTTCATCTAACAATCTGACAACCTTGTGAACTGACAATTTTTGTTGTCAGATGAATTATTTGTCAGACCATGGTCTGACAATGAAATTGTAAGATTTTCTTACGATCGTCTGAACACACAATTTACTTCTGCGGCACAATTTTTCATTGTCACTACATTGTCAGCATGTTGCCAGATCTTACAATATTGTAACATCTGACAACCGTGTGTACATAGCTTGACAATAAGTATTCAAATCTTAATACTAAATACAAAAAATTAACTAAGTCCAGCCAATGCTAGACAAAAATTTTTATTTTGCGCATATTATATCGGTAAAATCACCTATTTAAATCTCTGATGGTGACAAGGGTATAACTTCTTCTCAACCGAGTGTTACCGCTAAAGCTAAGTATGTTTCGTGCAAGAGGGTTTGGGTGGAGTTCCAGTTTGCGGATATACCTTGTGGTGTACTTTGAAAATTCGTCTTTTACAAGAGGAACACAGAGATCCTTATGGATTCGTGAGAGTTTTACGTACCATGGAGCTGCAGTAATCGTTCAAAGAATTTGATTTTGTCGCCTTTGAATTTTTTCAATGTTAGAAGTTGCGGCGGTGCCCCATAATTGAATTCCCTAGCACCATATAGGCTTTAAAATTGCGTTGTATAATAAAAGTTTGCAATCCAACTTCAATGTCGAATTTCTGCCCATAAGCCAATTTAGTTGCACTGCTTTTAACTTTAACTGAGTAATTTTCGCATTAATGCGAGACTTCCACGTTAACCTACGGTCGAGATGAAGTTTTTTCTTAAGGAGAATTTTTTTACAATACAAATTTGCTGTGATCAATAATTTTTGATTGAAGAAGACAAGAAAAATGATAATCAAACCTTTAGTTGGGGGACAACTAGCTGTTTCGTAGTCGCGACACTACTCATCAGCACCCATTCGGATTTGAACTCGGGTCATGACATATCATGCTCTGCTGCCTGAACCACTCAGCCACCGAGCACTTAATTATTCTCTATCTATATTGATCTCATATTAAATTACGTATACAAAACTGGAACTAAAGCCCTATGTACAAATGTACAAATTAAAAATCTAATATAGAAACTGTTTTAAAATTTGTGTAACAAATGAAATTAAATGCGCAAAGACATTTGAAATGTTGACTGTGGCGTTTCAGGATTCCACTATAAGCAGAACACCAACATAACATAAGTTCAATCAATTCAACAAGTTCAATTGTGATATAACCGGTTTAAGGAAGGCCGAGAAGATGTCAATAATGATGTTCGTCCTGGTCGCCCGAGCACGTCAACAAGCGAAAAAAACATTAAATCAATGAAGAAAATGAGTTTGCATAATCGTTGACTCACTATCAGAGAGGTTGCTGATGATGTTGGCATATCATTCGGCTCATGCTAAGCAATTTTTACAGATGTTTTTTGGCATGAAACGTGCAGCAGCGAAGATTGTTCCAAAATTGCAAAATTTTTAGCAAAAACAACGTGGCATAGACATCGCTCAGGGGCCGTTGAACATCGTTCCAGAACAACTATCCAGATTTCCTCAAAAAGATCATAACTGACGACGAATTATGGGTGTATGACTATGACATTGAAACCAAAGCCCAATCATCCCAATGGAAACGTCAAGAAGAGCCAAGACTGAAAAAAGCACGTTAAGTTTGGTCAAATGTGAAGGTTTTGTTCACTGTTTTCTTCGACTACAATAGCGTGGTGCATCCTGAATTCTTGCCACAAGCTTATACGGTCAATAAGGAATATTACAGTGAAGTTATGAGCCGTTTGCGTGAAGCAATTCATCAGAAACGCACTGAATTGTGCAAAAAACAATCATGGATTTTGCACCATGATAACGCACCAGCTCACACATGGATGCTTGTGCGTGAGTTTTTGGCCAAAAACAAAACCGTTATCATGCCTCAACTACCGTATTCACCGTCAGCCTCCACTGACATTTTCCTTTTCTCAAAACTGAAGACAATGATGAAAGGAAAGCGTTTCGCTACGATTGAGGAGATACAAGAAAAATTGAAAGAGGAGCTGTTGCCGATAGCTAAAAAACTCGTTTCACAAGTGTTTCGAAGATTGGAAAAAATGCTGGCACAAGTGTATTATATCTGGAGTGAATACTTTGAAGGGGACAAGCTAGCTATTGATTAATAAATAAATACTATAAATAAATATATACTTTTTGAAGAAATTTAAAATAACAGTTATTTTTGATCAGACCTCGTATATGTGCGTATAATTATATTTGCTTATTAGATTCTGGAATTACCAGTTACTCCATTTTTCCTCCTACCCTTCTTCTTATTTTTCTCAACGACCTTTTCTATCAAACTTCCAACCCTATACATTCTTTTGCGGATGACAGCAGCATTTACCTCTCGTAGTCTTTTAGTTATAGGCCTAGTCTATCAGAGGCCGCTGCCAAGAGGCTAAATATGAATGATTCACTGAACAGTGATCTTCTATTAGTCTCCGAATGGGGTCGTAAAAGCAGGGCTGCCTTTAACGCTCGTAAGATCCAATGTTGTTTATTCAGACACAAACAAACGACTGCAGGTGCTGCTTCATCTGTAATCATGGATAGAATAAATATTGAGGAATCGGATGCTCTTGATGTTCTGGGAATAAAACTACAGTTGATGTTTGCTAGAACGAACACAATTTTTATGTCTTTAAAGAAGCCTAGGGTTTTTGAAACGGTGCAAGATGTACTTCACTCCATCCGACCTCCTTACTATTTATGCCACCTACATCCGACCAAAAATGAAATACAACTCTCATGTTTGGGCCCGTGCCTTGCCTCAAAGTCTATTTTGGGATTACTCGACCGTGTGCAGGAAAGGGCCAAGAATCTTATCGATCCCAGTAGAGTATCCAACTCTAATGACTCACTGGAGCATCGGCGCAGTGTAGGGTGCGTTACTCTGTGCTGTCGTTACTACAAAGGATTTTGCTCTGATGAGTTTAGGAATCATGTTCCCGAAACTCACACACTTTTACGTGGGACGCGTTCATCATCCATCATTCATTTGTGGTCGATTGCCGGGGAATTGTACTACGCATTACAGAGAGAATTCCTATTTCAGCCGTACGCTTGGTCTGTGGAATAAGTTGCCGTAGACGTGTTTCCTGCCTGTTATAACGTTGGAAAGTTCAAATCAAATGTTCACAAAGTCTACTCATAACTTACTTTCCTAGTTCCAGTACAATGCACTGCATATGTAGGGGTCATCCCCTGAGTACTGGTTCAAGATATAAAAAAAAATTCATGATAATTGTAGAAGTTTAAATAACAGAGAGATCTTCAGCACAGTGATAGTTTAATTTCAAATTTTCTGCAAGACAGTCATAAATCAGAAAAGCCAGCAATTCTAGTGTAGTAATGCACAGTGGTCTTAAGTGTGAATAAAGTGGTGAAGTATTTAAGTACTGTGCAACAAAGTATCTGCGTCATCATTTCGTTTGCAATTTAAAAATCCTCAAACCGCGTTTAAAAGCAAAAACGAAACAATGGGAACAAAAATTTCAACAGGGCCACTCATTTGATTGAATCTTCCATATTTCTGTGACAGCAACACAAATCGTTTTTACATACACATTTGTTTTTATAGATATGTATATAATTAATAGCAAACTTGCATATTAAAAAAGAACATATAACAGAATTTTTGCTTGTTTATTCATCTCATTTGGGAGTTTCTTTATTTTGGTTTTATTTAATCTGTGATTTTTTTTTTTCTTTTCAATATTTACTTCTGCATCGCATCACTTCTGCTGCTGTTACACATTCCCGTACATACGAGTGCGAGTAAATGCGAATGTTGGCAGTTATTGTTAAAGCTTCTTTAAAGCTGACTTGCTTTCAATATGCTGTTTCATTTGCATTAATGCCGGATGAAAATGTTGCAATCCGAGAGAAATGAATATGATCTGAACACAAAACATTTATTGAAGTAAAATATTGTGCAGCGTTGTGGCAGAAATAGTTTTTCGTCTGATATTTCTTTTGTATTTTCAATAAAATGATTATCTGCTGCGATTGTGGAGTAAATAAATCACTTTTTAATTTCAACAATATCATCGATGTTTAAGCAGGGATTTCGTGGCATTTAAATAAAAAATAATAATTAATGACAACGCATACAGTCATGAACACATACGAGTAAATGTCGTTCGCTCAATCTGCAAATGGAACAACTCAATTTGGTATTTAATTTAAAGTAATTTAATTGAAAACAAATTATTTCAAAATCATAATAAAAATTATAAACAGCTTGTTTTCTATGTTTCCCAGCTGTCTATATGTCGACATTTCATAGGAATGATCCTAATCATCAGTAGACTTTGCAAAATATTCTCATACATTCAACTTTATATCCTAACAACGTAAATAAATTATTGGGAATTTAAATTTAAAAGAAAATGCCTTTCCTTTTAAATTTGTTGGCAGTAGACTTATTGGTGTCTATGACTTTACTTTAGTGGGATCCTTTCCTGGCTTTGGGTATCATAGAAATTATAAACGCTTTCCACTCTGCAGTATAATACTCGAGGCGCAAAATAGCGTTAAAAATGAAAAGAAGAATTCTTCTAGCCAGAAATTTTATCAAAACCTCTTGTTTTCCCGGAGTTTACTTTATTTACAACGTTTTTGACCTCTTGAAAACTAAGTCTCAAAGGCACAGGTGTCCTGATATTAGCGAAAGGCCAATGTAAGAGGCATGCGGCTGTGGGCGGCAACAATGCGACACATTTAAAAAAAATTTGTTTTTTTTATAAAAATATTCACACAAAATTTTCAACATGTTGAATTTTGTTTAATTTGGCAATGCTGTTAAAGGCGGCCTAGCGGCAATGTTGAATTCAATTTAAATTTTTGCTTTGCCGCTTCAATTTGTCAAACTAAAAAGAAAAGGAACAAAACACAGAGAAAATAGAAAAAAAGCAATTAAATTTATATATCTATTTTTGCGGTGAAAAGGTCAAAATGTTCTTTGGTTTAAATTCCGGTACATAAATTTTTACTTCAGTTAGCCGCCTTCTTCAAGCGGCAAATAAAGCAGTTAGCTGCTGTCCGTTGCCGCATGCTGCTTACATTGGCTTTTCGCTATATGGCCTCAATTCTTCTGTATCATTAGTAATAAAAACCTTTTTCAAATGATTAACATACACCATCCCCTTTGCAGAACCGGTTCTTGCCCAATCGCCAGTTGGAGTAAGCAGAGGTGGCTTGCCTCTAACGGGCCTTTTCAAACTTTTTGTCGCTTTCCACAGGGAATAGTCAGATTGAGGAGTACCATCAAGACTTTCCAGGTAATTTTTAAGGGAAGCCATTCTCTGCATTTCAAGTCTTAGTTGTGTAATGCATTCCCGTAGCCTAATTTTAAGCTGGGGAGACCTGCGACATTGCCACTCTCTTCTAACTCTTCTTTTCTCTGACAGAAGTTGTTCAATTTCAGTTCTCTTGCTCACATATCTGGATCTTATATGGCTAGTGGTAGCATATTGTACGGCTAGTTTAAGGTCTTCAGAAAAGTCATCACTTGACACATCAATAATATCCTCAAGCGTTCTCAAGGTAATATTTTCCGTATAATGAGTACTTAAATATTTCATATATTTTGGCCAATTAACTCTAGTGAAGGTCAACGTCTAGTCACCAAACGGTGAGCCGATCTCCTGGGGAAACGATACAGAGATTATAGTTAGTGAGTGATCTGATTACAAATCTAATGAAGGCTCCACGTCGTCTGGTTGATATGTATTTGTGCTAATCAACATCAGCATCTAATGATGCACCAATTCCAAGGAGTGACTTATTCACGATTCACCAGCGCCCCCGTGTGGCTTACTAGACTCATACAGGTACCAATTTTTGTCATATGTTTGTAGCCATATGAGCAACTCCTTGTTGAGAAGTTCGGGCCTTCTAATCCCTCGTGCATGGAATTTCCCAGCAATCAATGGAAGACAAGGCTTAATGAGCTGGTAGGCTGGAGCCGACTAGAAGCAATATCACCACTGGTTCCATTTAGTACAGATATCTGTTGTAAAAGCAAGAGACCCTCGAAAAAAGCCACACACCAAAAGGTTTTAGGTTCCAATCACAGCCAGAACGTTTCAGCCAAGGTAGGCACCTCAACCATGATCAGCCCTGGTTTAACTGCAAGCAGAACTACCCGCTGTTTACGCTTATCCCCGTTCTGCCAATTTATACCCTAGGTTTCGAAAGCCAACACAACAAATGTCATGCGGCTTCCTAGAGTTTTATTAGCCACAACAAACAAGGGACTCTTTCTCATCTTTACCTGAAAAACAAAATGCCCTGGTTAGGAGTACGCCAAGGCAATACCTGTTCCCCGGGAGTGAGGGGACGGACTAGACAATTCGAGGCCACACTCTGAAAGATCTGTTAAGGTTTCTAAGAGGCGTAATACGCTGAGCCAACACCAGGGACCAATTATTGGTTAGGAAATCGACACAGTTATTACGCTCTCTTGTGCAGTATAGCGCTCTATTATTAATATATTTGTATTCTACAGCTGTCTAATTTTTTTTTTTTTTTTTTTTTTTAGCTTGGACCAGTATTCAGGGTATGACCCCGACATATGCAGTGCATTGTACCAGAACTAGGAAAATAGGTTATGAGGAGGAGGAAAGAGGGAGTAGTGTTTGTGAACATTTGACATGAACTTTCCAACGTCATAACAGACAGGAAACACGTCTGCAGGCAATTTATACCACAGGCGAAGCGTCCGGCTGAAAAACGAATTCTCTCTGTAATGCGTAGTACAATTCCCTGGGCAATCGACCACAAGTGGATGAGCTCTAGATGATGCACGTATGCTAAGTATAAATGTGCGAGTTTCGGGAACAAGATTCCTAATCTCGTCAGAGCAAAATCCATTGTAGTAACGATCGAATAGAGTAACACACCCTACATTGCGTCGATGTTCCAGTGAGTCAATAGAGTTGGATACCCTACTGTCACCGATGAGCTTCTTCGCCCTCTCCTGCACATGGTCGAGTAACCCCAAAATGACTTTGAGGCACCGTCCCAAACATGAGAGTTGTATTCCATTTTCGGTCGGATGTAAGTGGCATAAATAGTAAGGAGATCGGATGGAGTGATGTACATCTTACACCGTTTCAAAAACCTGTGGCATTGAATGCTTCTTTAAAGACATGAAAAATGTGATCATTCCAGCAAACATCACACTGTATTACCATTCCCAGAACATCAAGAGCACCCGATTCCTCAATATTTATGCCATCCATGAGTACAGATGAAGCAGCACTTGCGGTCGTATGTTTGTGTGTTAATTAACAGAATTGGTTCTTACGAACGTTAAAAGCGACTTTGGTTTTACGACCCCACTCGGAGATTAATAGAAGATCACCAGTCAATGAATGATTCATATTTAGCCTCTTGGCAGCGATCTCTGATAGACTAGGCCTATAACTAAAAGAGTACGAGTGGCAAATGCTGCTGTCATCCGCGAAGGAGTGTAAGGAAGACCGTGGATTTAGTTAAATTTTGCTTTCATCAATATGCTTAATACTACCTAACACAACAATAAAACCGTCAGTTGCATTCAGCTGACGTTAGAAAATTAACGGCATGAATTAATGTTTTCAGTGATTTAATGAGCGGACACAAAACACTGCATTAAATTCTTACATTTTGTAGTTTCATGATGGTTCTGTTTTTCATTGAACATTTTTTTGTTTAATCGCTTTTTTTACTTTAAAAGATTTTCTTTTTAAATAATAAAACAATAAAAACCCCAGTTCACACTTTGCTGCCCGCAACAGCATGTTTGTATGCCATGCGTCAATTCGTTCAAATAACCACTTAATTAATATTTTCAGTTTTTTACTGCTTTTCTTTTTTTCTTTTTATTTTTTTGTAAATGAAAATTGTTCGCAGTGATTTATTAAAGGGGAGATGCATTTTTAAAGCAGTTTTTGTGAGTTATTAAAGTATTTTGTTAACAGTATTATTTGTTCCGAAGGAATATTGAGGCAAAAAAAAAAAAAAAAAAAGAACTTCCTATTGAAACATTTAATATCGCTTTGCTTTGTTTGCATTTCCTTTTCTCCTGCTCGCTGCCGCAATGCCAACAGTTGTAAAACAATGGAGGAGAATCAACAGATAATAGTAAAATGTCGGTAGTTGTATGCACATATGTATGTATGTACGAGTATGTGCGAGTATGCTTAGTTTGTAATTAGAAAAACACCGACAAATTCATTTGGGAGTAGTAGTGTCTTTGTTAAACGAAAACGAAAGCAAGAAGCAAAACGGAAAAAACGGATACATTTTTAACATAAACAATGTGCTGGTAATACGTTCGTTCCCGGTGGAATAAACGTCAGTAGACAAAAACTTAATGAAACATGAAATGCATTGTGACAGTTTGTTTCTTTCTGTTTCAATATTTTCATATAAAATGAATGTATGCATGAATGTGCGAGCATATGTTCATATATTGAAAGTAAATATTAAACATTGACAGGCGTGAAGTGACAAATAAGGGTGTGATAGCAAAAATGCTGGAAAAGTGAAAAAGTTGTAGTGCCGTCAATCATGTGGAATAGATTTGTGGAAGGACATATTACTTGCGAGGGTGTAAAAAAAAAACTAGTACAAATCTGGTATAGCTTTTTTTCATATGCATGTCTTCAATACTTCTTCAGTAGCGCAATATTTCTGTTAATTTGGCATAGTTAAGGGCCAAATAGACTACGCAAACTGCTTGCCAAACACACGCTTCCGCTTGCACCCAAACCATACAAATACAACACATGCAAATGTAATTTCGTGTAGTGTTTTGTCTCTCATCAGGTGCTTACGTCTTTTGTTGCTGCTGTCCGTATTTCCAATATGTGTATGTTCATTAATTAAATTCGTATAGGGCCGGATTGCACCGTAATAGGTGGCAAGTTGTGTACACGTGTTTTTTTTTGTTTTTTTTTTTCTCTTTTTTTACCATTGTCTGTATTTTCTACATATATGTATGTTTATTACTAATTTCGTATGGAATAAAAATGCACCGGAATAGGTAACAGTATGTGTACACATGTTTCTTCTTTTTTTCACCGTTGTCCGTGTTTTCTTTATATGTTCAATATTAATATTATTTTTAATGAATTTCAAAACCTTGTAGTGTGGAAGGTGTTGGACTAAATTTTGCTAATCTGAGCAGTGCCGAAGGTATATACACTGGGCACTGATCAGTTTTAACTAATTTAATTCCAACATTTGAAATGCTGCAATAGAGTTTGTTTCAGTCTTTCGTGTTGTTATCGTTAACATTTCGCGAGCACTACTCCCTCTTTCCTCCTCATCATACCCTATTGTCCTAGTTCCAGTACATTGCGCTGCATATGTAGGGGTCATCCCCTGAGTACTGGTCCCAGATAAAAAAAAAAATTTAATCACACATTCAAACACAAATTTATTGTTTTCAATGAGAGTAGACGGCCATTGTGTTGCGGCAATTTGATCGCCATATGAAGTTTGCAAGATACAAGTTGTTTTTCTCGGTATAGACTACACTGCTTGGCAGCTATAACGAAATTCTTACTTTATGACGCAAAAGTGAAGTAATTTTCGCAACATTAATGAAGAATATAATAAGGTGTTGCTACACAAAATTTTCATTCCATTAACGAATCTTTCATACCCGAAATAACACTTTTCATGGTATCAACGAAACAATGATGCACGAAGTAGTTTCCTTCCCGTAACGAAGCATTTTTCTTTCGGCATATGCGCCGAAATCTTCATTAAACTTTTAACTCGTGAAGCTTGTTAGCGTATGATTCAAATGTTCATGGATATATTTCGACAATACAGTAAGAAAAAAAAATCTCGAAGTGTTCGAAAAAAAATTTGATTGATCGTAAAAAGTTTCAACAATCTAAACGCGCAGCTCAATTGTGTACCTCTTCATGGCAGAAATTGTCAAATACTGAGACAAAGTATTTTTCAATTAAATTACAAACAACTGGGGTTATAACAATTGCATATATGTGATCAATATGTGGCAAACATTAACGTAAGAATAATTAAAGAGCTCGGTGGCTGAAGTGGTTAAAGCGGCCGTATTAAAAATACATCATGTTCACATGATCCCGAGTTCGAATCCCAGTGGGTGCTGATGAGTAGTGTAGCGACTACGAAACAGCTAGTTGTCCCCCAGCTAATGGTATTCAATTATTTTTTCTGTTCTTCTTTGGTCTTATTGTTTCACAGCAATTATTGTTATAATTAAAAATAATCCTTCTTCTTGACTGAAGTTGGACTCGAACTCACAACTAGTTAATCTCGTACATTTTTCAATTAAGTTGGGCCAAAAACTTGACGTTAACCAGTGACTCTCAATTAAACACTTGCATTAAGGTTGGACTACCCTTTATTTGCTGTGTGAACTACATTTAAATAAAAATATATGAAGTGCACATATATGGAACCATCTTTTAAAACGTTCAACCCAAGTTTTTAAATATCAACGCTTTCATTCCTCAATATACGAGTATTTAAATGCGAGGAAATTAAACTTTAAACAGTTTGGAAAATCTACAAAAAAAAAAAAGAAACTTGAACAGCGAAGAAGATAAGAGTGTTGAATTGTAAAAATATTTAAGTACTTTCTCGTTGCATTTACTCGTAATTCTTCTTACAGCATTCAAACCAACCATGTAAGAATATACGACTGCATACACACGTGTTTGAATCATGTATGTACGTATGTGTGTATGTGTGAACATGCATAGATACCCAACAGACCATTTCGCAAGCAAAATGTAAATGAGTTGTAGAATAAGCTTATCATAAGAGATTTCATACAACTTTTTATAAGCATACTTTTTATAAGCTTTGAAAATGCTTCACATGACAACACCTTTTACAACATTATTTGTTATACAATTAGTTTAGATAACAGTTTACCAAGAATGTTTGCAAATGACTTATTCTCGCTACAGTTTTGTAAGTGTTTTTGAGAATGATGTACCGTTATTTGACGCGTGCCTGAATTTTGTATTATTAGTTAAAGTTTTCATTCTTTGTGTTTTGTTCGACAAGTGAAGTATATTTAAAGTGTTTTAAGAGTGAAAAATTAAAAAAAAAAAACTAATAAATTACTGTTCAGACCTGGTAACACTAATTGTCGAAAAATGATTTTAAGCCCGGCAACACTGGCTGCCCAAACCAACGAGCAAAACTTACTCGTTGTTTTTGGCAGCTGGTCATGTCGGTGTTGAATCATTTTCTTTTAGTTAGTTCATGTATAACAGCCAGAGCGTTCACAACTCATAATTTATAAGCAAAGAAAAAAAAACTCAAAGTGTTTTTTATTTCTTTTGCTTGTGTGACTACCGTGGATAATTATTCAATTCAAGAATTAAATAAAGGTGTGCCGCCACTTACAGGCACCATATCGTTTAAGAGAAAAGAAAGTGTGTTTTATTCGCCCCTGGGGGTATCAACTGGTATAAATTCTGGACGCCATACATTGATTCATCTGCAGCTACCTGTCGCCGCTCGAAAATCAACACGAGGCACCACATCATCCCACTTCCAGTCGACTTCTGGGTCATTTATTGCAACGTCAGCACCATCAGCAGCAGCCAAAGCGAGCGCATCAACAGGTCAGTTTCCCGTCAGCCCATGGTCATCGTCACGCATCGGAAAACAAAAGTCATCTCAGTACATCATCCCCCCTTTTTCTTGGACGACGGTAAGTCCTCTGCTTTCCTTTAACTATTTTTATTGAATCCCCGTGTGCACCCGCACAATTACTATAATAGTAAAAAAATTATTGTAAATATGCCCTATAAATTTAAACAGAGTGTTCGTAAAGAATCAAAAGAAATTGTTGAATTACTTTTAAATTCCAATAAAAGAAAGAGAAGCAATTCTAGTGAATTACCAGCTAGCTCGAATGAGATTCGATCTTTCAGTGATGAAGATTTTGACAATAGTGATTACGAGTTTTCAAGTTCGGAACAAAATTGTGATGATATAATTGATGATATTGAAGTGCGCGGAGCCTTAGTGCAGCTAGAGCTATAAGAAGTAAAGTATTTCATATATTGTATTTATTAACATATGCATTTACTTTTTCATTTTTACAGATGCTGCAATTTCTATTGGAGTGGGAGAGGACGAATTTGTGAAAAGCACAAAATCTTTTTTTCAGTTCGCAAAAAATAGGCAAGAGTCCCGCAAAAAATATGTGGGTAAAAAAAAAAATGATTTGTAAATATTATATTTTATAAACAAAAAAATGAATAAAATTTAAATAAAAAAAATTACTACTTAGGTCACTGTGCAAATTTTATTTGGTTATATTCTTAAATTTACAGATCATTCTTATAAGCACGATTATAAAACAATTTTTCTGTTAGCTTATTCTATAATTAGTCTTCTTAGCTTGCTGTATATTATAGACAAGTAATATTATCGCAACGGTTCAGTTTTCATTATTAAACGATTTTTAATAAGTCTTTTACAATTGTATTCACTACACTTTTCCAAGCTTGTAAAACAATTTTTCTGTTAGCTTATTCTATAATTAGCCTTCTTAGCTTGCTGTATATTATAGACAAGTAATATTATCGCAAGGGTTCAGTTTTCATTATTAAACAATTTTTAATAAGCCTTTTACAATTGTATTCACTACACTTTTCCAAGCTTAAGGCTTATGTTAGTAAGCTTGTTACAAGTTATTTCTAAATCATTTTGGTTTGTTGGGTACTTACAACCTGTGTGTGTTCGTTAGGATGTTTGCTTATGGAGTCAGTGAGTAAACAAACACTGGGTGTGATGAATGGTTAAGCAAATTATTGGTTCGGTTGTAGGAATGATTCGTTCAGCAAATATTGTCAAAGAAAAAACATCGGTCGGACGGAAATCACACAGTTAAACAGGAATCAAAAGGTGTCAATATTACGATAATGGTTAAGTGTTGAAAATTGTTTTCCTGCTTAAGAACTGATGTATGTAAAATGGTTGCAATTTTTTGATAACAAGTAGAATAAAAAATTATACAAATCAGCAGAAGAGAAATTATAAAAAAATTGTTCTTTTTTCTTCTTAATATTATATAATTTTTCGAGCTTAATATCTTTTCTGATTTTATAGTTTTTGGCTTTTTTTATTTTATTTTATTTTATTTTATTTTATTTTATTTTATTTTATTTTATTTTATTTTATTTTATTTTATTTTATTTTATTTTATTTTATTTTATTTTATTTTATTTTATTTTATTTTATTTTATTTTATTTTATTTTATTTTATTTTATTTTATTTTATTTTATTTTATTTTATTTTATTTTATTTTATTTTATTTTATTTTATTTTATTTTATTTTATTTTATTTTATTTTATTTTATTTTATTTTATTTTATTTTATTTTATTTTATTTTATTTTATTTTATTTTATTTTATTTTATTTTATTTTATTTTATTTTATTTTATTTTATTTTATTTTATTTTATTTTATTTTATTTTGTTTTATTTTGTTTTATTTTATTTTATTTTATTTCATTTTATTTTATTTTATTTTATTTTATTTTATTATCTGGCAATATTTCGCACTCCTTCGTATAGTTTCTTCAGGCCAAATAATATTTATTTAATTTTAGTTTTTAAATTTCTACAAAATTTTTAAAAATTAAAACAACAAAAACAAATAACTTGAAATAAAAACAATTTATTTTCCTTTCATATTTTTCTCAAGACGTTTAAAACCTTAACAGCCAGTTCGCCGATGTCGAAAGGATAAGTTCATTCGCATTCTAGGCGAAAAAAAAATTGATTTGGGCTTGTCTAACTTTATTCTATGCGAACGATGTGTCAAAAGTCAATGAAAATACATAAGAATATGCGAACGAATAATAGTGAGATAGACAAACCCAAATTGATTCGAATGTGAGTGACTAGTTTTCTTTCGCATACATTTTCATTCGATATCGGCGAACAGGCTGCAAAGTTAAGTTAAGTCGGCAGATTAAGGACATAGAACCCCAATTATATCGCAGCGTCTTCGAAAATTTGGGCTATCTAATGAAAGAATGCCGCCAAAATTGTTATTCTATACATAATTAAATCGTACCAATCTTATCATAATAAAATAAAATTTTTTATATTTTTCAAAAATATACCAGTAAAAAATTATAAATTGCTTGTTTTCTATGTTTCCCAGCTATCTATATGTCGACATTTCATAGGAACTACCCTAATCATCAGTAGACTTTGGAAATTTTTGAAAGATATTCTCAAACATTCAACTTTATATCCCAACAATCCAAACAAATTGCTGAGAATTTAAAAAGAAAAATGCTCTAATAATATCCGTCAAAACACAAAAAACAAGCTTTTCTATTTATAAACGTCTCTAAATTCTCAACAATTTATTTGGATTGTTGGGATATAAAGTTGAATGTTTGAGAATATCTTTCAAAAATTTCCAAAGTCTACTGTTGATTAGGGTAGTTCCTATGAAATGTCGACATATAGATAGCTGGAAAACATAGAAAACAAGCTATTTATAATTTTTATTGGTATGAAATTTTTTATATTTTTCAAAAATATAAATACTTTTTGAAAAAACTATATTGTCTTCTTCAAAGTAGTCCGCCTCAGATATAATATATACACTTATGCCAACGTTTTTTCCAATCCCCGAAACACGCTTTTTGGTATCGCCAACAGCTCCTGTTTCGACTTTTCTTTTATCTCCTCAATCGTAGCAAAACGCTTTCCTTTCATCGGTGTCTTCAGTTTTGGGAAGAAGAAAAAGTCAGCGGGATCCAAGTCCGGTGACTACGGTGGTTGAGGCATGATAACGGTTTTGTTTTTGGGCAAAAACTCACGCACAAGCATCGATGTGTGAGCTGGTGCGTTATTATGGTGCAAAATCCATGATTGTTTTCTCCACAATTCTGTGTGTTTCTGACGAATTATTTCGCGCAAATGGCGCATAACTTCAACGTAGTATTCCTTTGTGACCGTATGACCTTGTGACAAGAATTCATGATGTAGCACGCCATTGCAGTCGAAGAAAACAGTAAGCAACACCTTCACATTTGACAGAACTTGACGTGCTTCTTTCAATCTTGGCTCTTCTGGACGCTTCCATTTGGATGATTGAGCTTTGGCTTCAATGTCATAGCCATACACCCATGATTTGTCACCAGCTATGATCTTATTGAGGAAATCTGGGCCATCTGGAACAGCTCCTGAGCGCAGTCCATACGACGTTGTTTTTACTCAAAATTTAGCAATTTTGGAACAACCTTCGCTGTCGCACGTTTCATGCCTAAAACATCCATAAAAATTGCTTAGCGTGAGTCGAAGGATATGTCAACATAATCAGCAACCTCCCTGATGGTGATTCGACGATTATCCAAAATCATTTTCTTTACTGCTTCAATGTTATCATCGGTAGTTGACGTGTTCGGACGATTAGGATGAGCATCGTCATTGACATCTTCTCGGCCTTCCTTAAACCGTTTATACCACAGTTGAACTTGTGTTCTGCTCATAGTAGACTCGCTAAATGCCACAGTCAACACTTCGAATGTCCTTGCGCATTTCGCTTAATTATTTTTTTTTTTTTTTTTTTTTTTTTTTTTTAGCTTGGACCAGTACTCAGGGGATGACCCCTACATATGCAGTGCATTGTACCAGAACTAGGAAAATAGGTTATGAGGAGGGGGAAAGAGGGAGTAGTGTTTGTGAACATTTGACTTGAACTTTCCAACGTTGTAACAGACAGGAAACACGTCTGCAGGCAACTTATTCCATAGACGAAGCGTACGACTGAAAAACGAATTCTCTCTGTAATGCGTAGTGCGATTCCCCGGGCAATCGACCACAAATGGATGAGCTCTAGACGATGAGCGCGTGCTACGTAAAAATGTGCGAGTTTCGGGAACAAGATCCCTAATCTCGTCAGAGCAAAATCCATTGTAGTAACGATAGAACAGAGTAACGCACCCCACACTGCGTCGATGCTCCAGTGAGTCAATAGAGTTGGATACCCTACTGTCACCGATAAGCTTCTTCGCCCTCTCCTGCACACGGTCGAGTAACCCCAAAATAGACTTTGAGGCACCGGCCCAAACATGAGAGTTGTACTCCATTTTCGGTCGGATGTAGGTGGTATAAATAGTAAGGAGGTCGGATGGAGTGAAGTACAAAAACAAAATACAAAACTTAATACAGTTTCTTTAAACCATTTTGGTGAACAGTAAAATACGATCAGCAAAACACGATTATCTTTTTTTTCTGTCAAAACAAACTGAATAGTGATCTTCTATTGGTCTCTGAATGGGGTCGTAAAAACAGGGTCGCCTTTAATGCTCGTAAGACCCAGTGTTGCTTATTGACGCACAAACAAACGACCGCTAATGCTGCTTCATCTGTACTCATGGATGGTATAAATATTGAAGAATCGGATGCTCTTGATGTTCTTGGAATGAAGATACAGTGTGACGTTCGCTGGAATGAACACATTTTTCATATCTCTAAAGAAGCATTCAAGTGCCTCGGTTTTTTGAAACGATGTAAGATGTACTTCACTCCATCCGACCTCCTTACTATTTATACCACCTACATCCGACCGAAAATGGAATACAACTCTCATGTTTGGGCCGGTGCCTCAAAGTCTGTTTTGGGGTTACTCGACCGTGTGCAGGAGAGGGCGAAGAAGCTCATCGGTGACAGTAGGTTATCCAACTCTATTGACTCACTGGAGCATCGACGCAGTGTGGGATGCGTTACTCTGTTCTATCGATACTACAATGGATTTTGCTCTGACGAGATTAGGGATCTTGTTCCCGAAACGCGCACATTTTTACGTAGCACGCGTTCATCGTCTAGAGCTCACCCATTTGTGGTCGATTGCCCGGGGAATCGTACTACGCATTACAGAGAGAATTCGTTTTTCAGCCGCACGCTTCGTCTGTGGAACAAGTTGCCTGCAGAAGTGTTTCCTGTCTGTTATAACGTTGGAAGATTCAAGTCAAATGTTCACAAACACTACTCCCGCTTTCCCCCTCCTCACAACCTATTTTCCTAGTTCTGGTACAATGCACTGCATATGTAGGGGTCATCCCCTGAGTACTGGTCCAATATAAAAAAAAAAAAAAAAAAAAAAAACTGACAATCTGAAATTGCTGATATTGCCAACATATACATATAACAGACATTTGATATTACCAACATAACAGATAAAAATGCGAAAATTTAACATAATTATTTCACGAAATTTGAAAATAACAGTAGTTTTTTGATCAGACCTCAGACCTCGACATCTCATTGGAACTACTCTAATCATCGGTAGATTTGGAAGGAAACCTTTGCAGGATATTTTCAAAATATTTTTATTTATTACAAGAACATCCCGCTACTCGTAAGTTCTCATTGTTTTATTAAAAATAATGGAATATATAGTTAAATGTTTGAAAATATCCTTCAAAGGCTTCCAAGTCTACTGATGTTTACTCGTAGCTCCAGTGAGACGTTGACATATACACAGCTACGAAACATAAAAATCAAATTGTTTATATTATTTGATGAAGTTTTTATTAAAAAAAAAAAAAAGACCCCAGGCTTGCTGTTTACTTGCTTTATCAAGTGCCATCCAACAGCTACAAGTTGTGGCCGGCATGAAAATCATATAAAAAGCCACTTTATTGTTTTCATCTGAATTTCTGCTCAATTAAATTTGGGGTTTCATTCAAATTAATGTTTTTGACAGATATAGTTTTGTTTAAAGGGATGTCTCTCATAACAGGCACTTACTTGCCTTCCAAACAATTCAAATGGCAAAATATTAGTTTTTCTTAGTATTTCGACATTTCTGCTTTAACAATTTTATAAATATTCATCTTAAGTTGTTGCTGTCAGTAGCACTTCAAATGATTACATTTCTATGAAACAGAAAGCTTCTTCCCGTTCGTTATAAATTAAATTTACAATTTTTTCATTTGTTGTACCTTTTTTTTTGGTAAAATAATTTGATGGGGGGAAAAAGTGCCACAAAAGTTGTTTAATTTGCAATTTTAAGTAAATTTTCAAGCTTTTAAAACCCAAAAATACTTCTCCCTAAAAAAAAGAAATATGAAAAAACAAATAAAAAAAATATTGGGAAAACTTTGAAATTATATTATATGCAAAAATTATGAAACCATAACACATTGCCACACTGACACTGCAGCACTTTTCGGATTTTAGTTCGTTGAGTCAGTTCTTACGAATTAAGTGCTGCGGAAGTTTTTTTTTGCATTGCCTTAAATCTATGGGGCAACTCAAGCCAAATCGGACAGTTCGGAAAAAAATTGTTAATTTAGCAATAAAAAATTATAAATAGCTTGTTTCCTATGTTTCCCAGCTATCTATATGTCGACATTTCATAGGAACTACCCTAATTTTGGAAGATTTTGAAAAAAAAAAAATTCAAAAATTCCCAAAGTCTACTGATGATTAGGGTAGTTCCTATGAAATGTCGACATATAGATAGCTGGGAAGCATAAAAAGCAAGCTATTTATAATTTTTTATTGGTATAAATGTTAGACGCTTAAATAGCGAATAAAAAACTTAATTGTTTGAAAATGAGACAATGTTTGCTAAAAGCGTTGTCAATTCGGTGCGTTTCGCACCGTTTTTGTTGCTTTTTAAAATATCTTGTGCGAAAAATTCTTTGATCGGTGCGCTGTGCGCTTTTTTCTAATTTTAGGTGCGCTTTATTAATTTCATTTTATAAAATTTGCTGTTTTTCTATTAAACGATCAAGCCAAGTTTGTCAAATATTACAATAAAAACAGACACTGAATAGTGAAGTTCGTGTTTATGAAGGCGCGTGAATTCAACACTGTTTTAGTAATTAATAAATTACCAAATTAATTATTATATTTTTAAAATTTTCCAAAATGTTTGCCTTAAATTTTGATTATGATAAACTTCATTTTCTATATGTTACAATTCTGGAAAAATTTTCGTATATATCAATAAATTCTTTTACAGACACCACTCACTCTAACCAACGAGTTTTCACTGTTCGCTTGCGAAAACAAACATGTCATTCACACTGTATATGATAGAACTGCTATTACACGAGTTTGATGGCTTTTTGTGCTATTCTCTCCGATAATCTAAAACTTTTCGACGTATTTTATCCCTTGCAGTAAAACGGTTATATTCTCTTGCAATATAATTTTAACGATGGTAAGCAACTGTATTTTTGTGTACCTGATAATAGTCAGTAAAACTAACAGCCGATTTCCAAAGAAGAAAATTCAATAAATTAACAGCTGATTTTGTTCGACTGCCAGTATAATTAAATATTGTTGCTAAGTACTAAATTTGATTATCGTTATCGCAATATCGAATATCGTTATAATTATTATAAACATGCTATTGTCCACATGCCAGTATCAGAATCGCACTAGAGGCCAAGTTTGACAAACACGTTTTCTAGCTTAGGAACAAATTTGATGGCATGCGATCAACCGGTGCTATCATACCCATTTTGATCGTCTAAATGGCTTTAAAGACTGTTCCAATATCGTTTCTTTAATCTAAAAATATTATAGTTTTTATGGTACAAAATGGGTTTTTCAAAATGAAAAAAAAAATTCTAAACGTTTTTGCTGAAATAAGGCGTTTTTTTCTTCATTTTGGTGCGTTTTGAAATTTCAAAGTTGACAACGCTGTTTGTCAAACACAGCCGCACATATGGTTGCGTGTAGGTGTTAGTACGTGTATGTGTGCTCAGCGTAGTGTATAAAAACGCGAGCATCAGCATATGGCAGTTTGGTCAGTGGCTGGCCTGCAGGTAAGACGTGCCTTGAAATCAGAGTTTTTAATTCTATTTCAAAGCATCTTGTTTGCGAGTGATCACAGCTGTGGCCAAAAAACAAACAAGTGGTTAGTGAGGAGTTTTCAATTCCTTGCATTTTACTCTTGAGTGGTTCATCTTTGCCTCGTCGTCAAGTGGGTATTCGAGGGAGAGTTTTGAATTCTCCTGGGAGCAGTTGCCAACGTTGAGTGAAGGTGTTATTAATACCTTCACCATCCGCCAGAGCAGAGAGGAGTTTTTAGTTCCATTCCAGCGCGACACCAGAGGCAGTGGATCGTTGGGGAAGCGAGTTCTATCGTGCAGGAGTTTTAAATTCCTCCATAGCGACCCGGGACCCCGCTCCAACGTCAGCCTTAGGTGGTGCCGCAACCCCACGTGACCAAAGACATAAAAAGAAAAGAAAGATTTTCTTTTATTTTTTTATTTAAATAAAGAGCCAACATTGAAAACTAGTTCTGTTTCTTTGTTTCTTCGTTGAAACGACCCTGGGCCACGCTGAGCATGATGTGTCGTTACACATCAACAGTTATTAATCTACGCCAAAAATCAACAAGATTTCGCTTTATCATATCCAAACACCGCTGTGAAGTGGTCTGTCGATCTCATTTTTATTTGACACTGCAATCGTGTGTAATCACTGCACGAAATTCACTTTCTCAATTTTGCAAGAAACACAAAAGTTGCTTACTTCAAACGACTACAACAAACAAGCTAATCGAGGAATTTGAGTGAAATTTTAACAGCTGACGTTTGACAGATCACAATTTGAAAAAAAATTTGGTTGTGCCGCCATCTAACGCTATTTCAATATCAATCCGCCCACGTATATAAAAATATTTATCATGGCCGATCTCGTATCGCATTATTATTAACTCTGATGCTGCTGAGCCTATTTTCTTAACTGGGACGAAAGGAGGCCTCACGAACCCTAATTTTGCCGATGTCCGCACGTGGTCTAGCACCGCCACTGCTCATACTTAAACTTTTGAGTACAACTCGTGTTAAAAGCAAGAAGAAAATACAAAAGTTTAGAACGAGCTTTTGTTTCTGCGTATATGGCCTAGGATGATGCAACATTAAAACTTTTTGAAAATTTACATATGTAAGTTTGTAGTTGATGATAAGAGGATAAAAGGCTGTTGCCTATGTCGACGATGACCGGAAAGTGTACCTTTCAGTAAATAGTATAATATAATATAAATGGTTTAACGTATAACCATCAAAACTTAATGGCATCAGAAATTGTTTCGTTTTGGACAGCAAATTATCAGGGAAAGTAAGCAAAATCTGACCACAGGGGCATTGAGGATAACACCAACCAAAGCACTTTTTCCACTTATGAGCTGGATGCCCTGTGACTTGGAAGTCAGGCAGACCATGACGACAGATCGCAATTTGACAAAAAAAAATGTTTTTTTATGTTTGTGCTGCCATCTAGCTTTAGGTAGCTTCAATATCAATCCGCCTCGTAAACTACATGTGGCTACTGAATGCATTAAGCAGACTAAAGTCCTTTAAACATCTGAAATGTCCACAAGTCATCTGAATAAATGGACAAAAATGAAAAATTATTATTCTTAAAAATTAAAGCAAAATTTTAATTTGAATTTAAATTTGCAGTTAACAAAAAAGCAAAGTATCTCATATTAAGACTCCGTATGAATACACAACAAGAATCAGTGAGGCGCCGCAATTAAACAACAATTTGTCTCCTAGGAAATTGTATTCATTAATTATTATTTTTTTTCTTATTTTTGTTTTTTTTTATTAAATCACACAATCAATTGCTATAATTTTTTAATCTACAGCATTCAATTGTTTCCAAATGTGTGCAGCGCAATAGTTTTTGTTTCTTTTCTTCTGTTGTTTGGCAAACGACATAATAATGCAATAAAAAGTTTTTTTTTTTTTTTGGCAAAAGAATACTCGATAGTTGTCTGCCAAAAGTGGATTTTAGAACGCCGCTATTAAGGCGCGCCAAGCTGGCGTCAGAGAGATTATGATGTTTGTCTTAAATTCGAACAACTACTTAAAAGTATTTGTTTGCATTTCATTAAGCCGTCATTTTGTCACTAAGACGGCAGGAATGATATGAAAATACATTCCCTTCGGTTTTTGACAGCATCAGTGTTTGTTGTTCTAAGCAAAGTTTTTCATTTATTCTATTATACATTAATGTGTTAACAGGAGAGAATATCAAGAGAAGACATTTGAATATGAAGTAGAAGTTTAGCATCGAAACTAAGGGCATAGTGATGTGGCTGCAATAGTATTCGGTATTTGAGTGTCAAACCTTCTTGTCAGTGATGACTTGACTAACATATGTGAACAATAACTAAATTAACCCTTCATGGGCAGTCTTGAAATATATTGGTTTTTATTCCGGTCTTTCAAACATCAGCTGTTAAAATTCCACCCAAATTCATAGACTAGTTTATTTGTTATAGTCGTTAAAAATAAGCAACTTTTGTGTTTTTTGAAAAATGGAGAAATGTTAATTTCGTGCAGTGATTAAAGTCTATTATTTGAAAAGGAAAACGGCGAAAGAGGGAGAGTTGTGAAAAAGATTTACATTGCCTTTACGGTCTTATCTGATGATGGACCAATTCCACGGAATAAATTATTTACGATTCACCAGCGTTCCCGTGTAGCTTATTAGGCTCACATAGGTAGCAATTTTTGTCTTATGTGTGTCGCCATATAAGCAACTTCTTATTGAGGATTTCAGTAGTGCAATTCACTAATTTTTAACGATTTTAAAAGAGCATAACTTAACGCGAGCTATTGTGGTTTGCACTAAAGCTTATGTGATTCATTAACTTATTCTTAACACCTCAGTAGTGCGATTCACTATGCTTTTTAAGCCCCAATTATTTCGGTTAAAATTATTAACCACAAAATTACCCTTTTTCCTATTCATAAGTACTTTAAATACCATATGCTGGGGTTTAAAGTCAGCTGTTTGAGCCAGCTGTTTTATTTAACCACATAAATAGGTGTTAATTAACACCCCAATATTTGGTGAGTTTAAAATGGTGTTGATTTTACATTTCATTTCATTTAATTTATGTAAATTAACTAATAAAAAACAAAAAAAGTTAGTAAACAACAAAGTTAAATCTTGAAAATAATATTTTTGTATAAAACAATAATTACAAATTTTTTATTCAATATGTATTTCGTTTTCCTTTAGAAAACTTCTTAAGGAAAGTATTTGTTGATCGATTATAAAATCAAAAATGTTTTGATAGGCAATAAAATAACATTATTTTTATGTTAAATGTAATTATGTATGTATGTGTTAAAGCTCTTCATGTTATTTTATTTCCTATCACAAAAATATATGTGAGTAAGGTAGCCGGGAACCAGTTTTCGGGAACCCAAGCTACATCCCAGACATTTTGCGGAAAGGGCAATAAGAAAACCGTGAACGTGTTTTCGGGTAATCAAGCTGCACTTCAAGGAGCAGTTAGCACGTCTCAAAGTATACTGCTGTAAGAGAAATTGAAAAGGATTTAAATAAGCGCTTTCTATTAGATTCGATGTAAGCGCTTTAAGCAACGTCAAGTATCAATACACAAATTCAGACATTAAATGGGCGCTTCGAATCGCTGTTTCTTTTATATGTTTAATTTGACATGGAACAAAGCACGTTTTTAACACAAATGTTGGGACTCCGTGCGGAAACTCACCATATAAAATTCATGACTCTTTTGAGCAGGTTTGTAAGCGAATCTCAAACGTTTTGCTCTTACTTGTGTTGCAGGTGGCAGTATTTTTGGCCGGGTTTCATGTTCATTGCTGTTTTAAGGCTATTTGCACATTTCGGAAGCGTTGTTCAGTCCATGTTGAAATATCAAACCAAGGGTAATAAAATGATTACTAGTTAAAAAGGTATTGCCAACTTGAAGTTATATACCTCTATAAAACATCTCTAACACAAAAACCACAGACAGCTTCACGTCAGCAAATGATGAAACCGGTAATTGTCAAGGTGCAGTTCGGTACATAATTATTTTGAACACGACAGCAATATACCCTTATATCGGAGCGTTATTCAGTGGTGCCACTTTAGAGGTTTTAGTTTCACAAAATTCCGTTGTTAATTAACGACTTTTAGTATTGGAAGGACATAACAGGATAATTTCATTTCTAAATCATATTGTCATATTCCTGGCCATTGCATCTAAATGTCTTAATCATTTCTTATGGAAATTAGGTTTATATCTTTAAATCAATGTTTATCTTCACTAAATATTTCATACTTTCAAAATGCATTAATCGACAGAGTACAAAGTCTGTTGCCTAATCTTGTTACATTTTACAGCTTTCTTAATTTTAATTATGCAAAAAATTAAATATCTTTACGAGCTAAAATTCTTTTATCGGTTTTTCATATTGAGTATTTTAGATAAGCAAAGTTTTTAAAGGAAAACTTTTCACTCTTGGCTTTTGTCTTGTTTTCTTTTTAATGATGGCAGAAGTACTATTATTATTATTATTTCAAATCAATACAGCATCCAAAAGGAGACTTTGAATGCAATTTGTTTAACTAGAAAAGCTTTACGGATTTTCATTTTCTCTTTTGAACAACTTTTTCAATGAATTCAATGGCATGAAGTTCTTTGTTGCAGAAAACTCTATTAGAAACCATTAAAGTTAAAGCACGACATGATGATGAGTTTTTCCAAAGTTTGACGTTAAAAAAATGTGCTTTTTTCTAAAAGTAGTTTACAAAACAGCGAACGCTTTTATTTAAAATTAATAGAAGAAAAAAATATAAGATTTAAAATTTAGTTTTATGTGCACATGAAGACCATTTTAATAACAATATACTTATCAAATATTTAACAAATACGAGTAGAGAAGCAGAAACAATTTTGTATTAAATGTGATGTGTGTGTGTGTAAATTTTTATTGCTGTTGCATCTTCTGGATTCATCAGAACTTTTCGTTATAAGCTAATTTAAATTATATAAATAGGTAAGCTGACTGGCTTACTTTTCTGACATCGGACTTTCTTTCACCACGCTTAAAATTAAACTCTGTTTCTGCCAAACACGCCTGCTATTTACATTTTGGTGATTTGCGTTTTATAGAGCGTGTACTGGTGTTTTGTTTGTTTGTGTATTATATTTTTAATTTTATGTGGCACATGTGGATGTGTGTACACATTTATAACAAGCACATCAATGTCTCGCACAGTGGGATAGAAGAGATTCAAATTCGTAATAATATGGTTCAGCATCATAATTGCTAAATAACTTTAATATTTAATTATTTGATCTTGTTTTGGTAAATATTTCTTATTTTTGCAGCAAAAGATCGTTTTATGTTACATAAAAAATTTAACAGTATTTATTTTCAATATTTCGATAACAATTTGTTATCATCGTTATTTATGTATGATATTTAACATATTAATTTTCCTGACGATGATAACAAATTGTTATCGAAATATTAAAAATAAATACTGTTAAATTTTTTATATAACATAAAACGATCTTTTGCTGCAAAAATAAGAAATATTGCTAAATAACTTTATTTAATACTATGATTACGGCAGGGGTGGAACTAGGATGCATTCTTGGACGTGACCTGTAGAACATCACTTAAGATGGAATAGTAAGGACTAAAATGCTACATGACACGTTTTTAGTGGGCAGGAATATAGAGAATGCCGAGCATAAACACAGACCGGTCAAACGGGTGAGGTAGTTATTAAGACTTACCTTCCATTGATTTGCATACAGAAGGATTAGAAGACTCGAACTCTTAAATAAGGGGGTTGTGGCAAAAAGTTGTAACCTGTATGAGCCTTGCAAGCCACACGTGGGCGCTAGTGAGTCGTGAATAATTCACCCTGTGTAGTTGATTAATTACCAAATTTAGACAACAAGGCTGGTGCTGATATAGGGTGGCGCAAAAGTAACCTTCCAATGTTTTTTTAGCAGAAATTACAAAAAAAATTAAAAACTTTGATTCTTTTTGTAGATTATTTTTATTTGGTCTTTAATTTTTTTTACATCAAGTCGAGAATATGATGTCATGTAAATGGCCGCCGCCACAGTTGATTGTCATTTGAGCCCTTTTTATAGCATTTTCCATCACATTGGCCAAAACTAGCGGCGATGGATCCTCACACTCTTGACGCATATTGTCTTTAAGAGCTGCAAGAGTCTGAGGCTTGTTGACATAAACCCGCGACTTCAAAAAGCCCCACAAAAAGAAGTCTGCAGCGGTCAAATCCAGTGCAAATCGCCAAAACGGAAGATTAGGCGCCCGGGAAATGCATCCTTCAGCATATCGGTTGTGGCACGTGCAGTGCGTGCCGTAGCACCGTCCTTTTGGAACCACATGTTTTCCAATCCCAATTCATCAAGTTGCAGCAATTGGTCATTGCTCTGTAGCGCTCACCATTCACAGTAACCGTTTGGCCTGCGACGTTTTCGAAGAAAAAAGGTCCGATGACTCCTCCAGCGAAAACAGCACACTGTATAGTGACTTTGAGCGGGTGTAATGGCTCTTCGTGCGTTACACGCGGATTTTCAGTGCCCCAGAAGCGTAAATTTTGCTTATTTATGTACCCGCTAAGATGGAAATGGGCCTCATCACTCATGATTATTTTTAATGAAAAATCATCTTCCTCTTGGGGTCAAATAAATAGTCAGCAATATTCTGCGTTCTGGAGCAGTGTAACGTAACATTGTTTATTAACGGGTATTTCGCATGTGTTCACTACACAAATGTCAAAACAGAACTGACATTAGGGGTCAATCACAAAATTTATAGCATTTTCTGATAGGAAAATTCTGATAAATCAATTTCACAATCTAATAGCACTAAACACTTAGACCACAGCAGACTTCACAACATCACGACTACAAATGAATTTAGCTTCAAATGCTGCCGTCTCATCAGCAACATAATTATTTTAAAGACAGCAGCAGCACTATGTGTATTTAAACAATGCAAATTTCAGAGGTGCCACATATATATTTTACATGAATAAAATTAAAATTACCGACTGAAAACGTAAAAATATCACATAAAACTGTAAAAACTAATCAATTTATTTGTTTATTTTATTTATGTGATGTTTATTTCTATTAAATATTCAAACAAATTTTAGTTTTTATTGCTGCCAATTTATATTTATAGTGGCAGCACTGCATTTACTTTTTGCTGCTTACGAAAATAAAAATTAGTCTAAGTTGTGAAGCCGTTCTGCTGTGATGTCGTTAAAATAATCGTGCGCACTTAAACACATGTATTTTATATTTGACAGATTGCTGCTTGCGGTCTGCTGTCGTCTATGTGTTTAAAGCTATATGCAGTTAAGTGAAATTTTCGATATATATGAAACAGACTTAATATATTTGCCATCATTTGAATTTCTGCTATCATTTGAATTCTGAATACTTATTGTTAGTTCACTTTGTGAAGATTCAATAAATAATTGAATGAGAAGAAAAAAATTGAATTCAGAAAACTGTTTATGTTTTCGAGTTTTAACTTCTATTTGAAAAAAACAACAGTTTACAGTTTTTTACAAACCAAATACTCTACGACTTCATTCAGTTAACAAAATTTTTGCTAAATACACAATTTCCAATAATAACGAGATGAGCGTAATGATAGAAAAACAAGAAAAATTAAAAGAAACAAATCACTAAAATCAAAAATGCTTTTCGGTAAATGAATAACTTCAAGCAAATATTTGTCTGGTGACTGACAACATTTTTCAAAAAGATGAAATAGTTTCCTTCTCTATGTTGCAAGCCAAGCCTCAGCGTAACATTTGATGCTTATTTTTATACTTAAACCCTTTAAAAACTAAAAATGAGGCAAGAAAAAAAAAATTGCTTTTGGTTCGTAACTAGACCAAATTTAGAGTCCATTACGTGCAGTTTAAATTCTGCAGAAAATATTTGCAGTTTTCTTTCGCAACAAAGAATAAAATTAGAAGCTTGAAAGATAAAACCAAACTTATTTATTTTCTTAAATATCCACCACATTAAGAGGGGACACCAACGCCAAAGCCAAAGCCGAAGCAATATATGTACACAATAATATAATGACAATACTTGAGAGAGAAATTGTTTGTAAAGCAAACATTTGAACTAGTTGGGAGGAAAGAGAAGAAGAAGAAGAAGAAGCTTTGCTAAAACGACACTGCACTCAGAATAAATAAAAATTAAAGTCCATGAAGGAAATTTTAAAATCATCATGGACATCCTCCACAGTGCACAGATTTGCAATTACAAAAAAGAAAGGATAAGAAAACAAACAGCACAGAGTTTGTACAAGTGGGAACTTAAATTTCGAGTGTGGGTGTGTGTGTGTGTGTGTGCGATTGTCCTTAAGAGCATCAAATAAAGATTTTATCCGTTACATTCGGCTTACAAGCTCTTAAACATATTGTGGTATCCACAAATCTGTTTGTCTACCTGTCAATGTACGACTGTGCGTCCAGGTAAAATTTCAACTACCGATAGAGTGATCTGGCCCACAAAAAAATATATGAACTATTGAATCATAAACTCAATCGGCATTTAATATAAAAGTTATGTAAACTAAAATACATGTATCAAAATGTACGAATGTTTTCTTAAAGTCAATTGAGAATGTGTGAGGCTTGTGTGCATAGATGCCAGATAAATCTGGTCTAAAATCGTAAAGTTCGGCGGAAAAAATCGTCAAAATCGTTAATATGATTATCGCAAATCGTCAAAACAAAACGTCAGCTACTAAAATTAACAGCTGTTGAACAAAATAATGGGTGATTTTATAAGAACTATCGGAAATTAAAAAAAAAAAAACACATAAAATTCAGAAAAATGCATGAAATATTTATTTGGATCGATAGTTGGGTCGATATAATTTAATGTTTGAAGATTATTTCATGCAAATGCTGGCCGCGGCTGCGCCTCAAATGGTCCATCCGCTTAGTCCAATTTTGGCATACTCTTTCCAACATTTCGGCCGGTATCTCACGAATAATGTTGGCAATGTTGGCTTCCAGGGCGTCAATCGAAGCGGGCTTGTCGCTATAGACATTAGCCTTAACATAGCCCCACAAAAAATAGTCTAGAGGCGTTAAAACGCACGATCTGGGCGGCCAATTGACTGGTCCCAAGCGTGAAATAAACTGTTCACCGAACTCGCCTCTCAATTGGTCCATTGTTTCGCGTGCTGTGTGGCATGTGGCACCGTCTTCTTGAAACCACATGTCATAAAAGTCAAGCTCTTCCATTTTGGGCAAAAAAAAGTTTGTTATCATCGCACGGTAGCGCTCACCATTCACAGTAACGTTGTGATTCGCATCATCTTTGAAGAAATACGGCCCAATGATGCCGCCAGCCCATAATCCGCACCAAACGGTTGTTTTTTGTGGATGCATTGGTAGCTCTTGCAATGCTGCTGGCTGCTCTTCACTCCAAATACGGCAGTTTTGCTTGTTCACGTATCCATTCAACCAGAAATGAGCCTCGTCGCTGAACACAATTCTTCGATAAAAAAGTGGATCTTCATCTAACTTTTCAAGAGCCCATTCACCAAAAATTTGGCGTTGTGGTAGGTCGTTTGGCTTCAATTCTTGCACCAGCTGTATCATATAAGGCTTCACACCCAAATCCTTCCGCAAAATTTTCCACGTAGTGGAGTAACAGAGGCCCAATTGCTGCGAACGGCGCCGAATCGATAATTCACGGTCATCACCAACACTGGCCGATACGGCTGCGATATTTTCTTCAGTTCGCACTCTACGTAAGCGTGTTGGTGGTTTAATGTCCAACAATGTAAACTTGGTGCGAAATTTTTTTACAATAGCCCGAATAGAAGCCTCAGTAGGTCGATTAAACTGACCATAAAATGGAAGAAGCGCGCGATGAACTTTCTTAACAGAGCACGCATTTTGGTAATAAAATTCAATAATTTGCAAGCGTTGTTCGTTTGTAAGACAATTCATGATTAAATTATAGACCAAACTGAAGATGTTTGACAGTGACACAAGATACAAAACGTGCGTGAGCTGTCAAAACTAGTGTTGCCAAAAAGATAATAGCAAAAAAATCACATTTCTATATCAATCGGGTAATATACAGCAAACCAATTCATGGTAGCCTTTAATAAAAAACTACACTATTTAAAGGTTTAACAACAAAATATAATCGTACAAACATGAAGCTAATATAATACGAGTAAGAACACAATTATGCTAGGAACACAATTGCGACGAACGACGAACTTCGCCAACGCGACGAATTCGCCGGCAAATATGTGTTGTATAAATTCGTCGTGTGAAGCACAATATCAACCAACATTGTTTACATTCCGTGCAAAGAAAAAAAAATGAATATAAATACTAAGATAAAAGTAAACCTATATAAATCCCATCCCAAAGAGGGATTTTTGAAGAAACTATTTCAGGTACTTTATATTTTGAGAAAATCTTCATACCCATCAAGAGGCAGCGTAAAATTAAAACTCGAAATTGTTTTTGCTCCATTTTAACAGCTGTCTTTCGAAGGTTAGTATTAACTGAAAAAAAGGTGACTGCATTAAAACTAGCACCATCTATGTGTTAGGCCCGGTACCTTTCAGTCCATGTAAAATAGTTAAATGTTTGAAAATATTTTTCAAAAGTTTCCAAGTCTACTGATGATTAAGGTAGCTCCTATGAAATTTCTATAAGTAGATAGTTGAGGAGTATAAAAAACAATATTAATGAATATTAGTAGCTAATAAAGTGAATTAGAATAAAATGAATTGTTTAAAGTGTATTGAGATACATCTCATTATGCAACACCCGTTACCTACAATTTGTTGATTCATTAATTTTGAGAAATGTTTTGCAGGAATCAAGAAATAAAATAATTCTTTTTTTGTCGGCATGAGTAAAAGTTGGATTTGCATTTTATTATCTGTAACCTGTCGTGAGTAGTCGGACGTTGTAAAAGTATGATTGCGAGCATCCAGCGGTGTTCGCCGCAGGCACAAAAAATATATTACAGATTGCAGGACGAACCTAACTGACAGCTGTTGGCAGCAAAGGGACACCAATACTTTTCAAAGCAAATCCTTTTTTGTTGTTTATATTAGCAATGAAAGACGAATTTCAAAATTAATTAAATTGAGGTTTATTTTACTTTATTGTACAATAAAGGTTAATTGAAAGGTTTTTTTACTTTAAGAATGTGTTGGAAGTTGAAGTCATTCACGAAATACAGTATTGATTTCTTTATGGGGTTGAGTTCATTATAAACCGGTTTGAGGAAATGAAAGTTAATAAATGAGATTTTTTATTATCTGTTCAACAAAATAAGAGTGTTTATATATAAATTTGGAATACTGAACGGTAACGTAACCGCAACAAAGCTCAATGTTGGCTATTGGAAAATTTGTAAATGGATCAAAGTGTCAGAGGATGTTCCAATTACATTTTTAAGAAAAGCGTTAAATAACTGTGTAATTGAATAAACGTATAAAAGTACAAAAGTATGTACTATAGATAAAAAAAGATAAGTATTAGTGTGTCCATTATTCGCGTTTTGTTTTCTAAAACCGTTTTTGAATAGCTCGGCTCAAATACAGCCAATTATATAAAACCCCTGGTTTCGGTTCAAAATTATATAAACCGGTTTTCTTTCAATGCAGTAATTGAAAACAAATAATATTTGAACAACAATAAAGTAAGTGACAGTTTGACTCCCCTACAAGAAATATGACCAAAATTAATACACTCAAATGTTATTTACCAACACATTCACAAAAAGGTTATACGTATATAATATTTTTGAGAATGTGATAAAAGAAACATTGCACGTACACGAAACTTTCGGTCATTTTCTTCAAATTGCCCTTAATAACTTGATAGAAAGTTGTGACCCATGTTTCGGTCAACAATGTCGGTCAAATGACCGGTCATTTGATCATCACTGTTCTTCTAGAGTCGTCAAGTCTTGAGTTTGTGGGAGAACGGAAAAGAAGAAAGTGGAAAAGGGAGCAGACTTGACGGTATGAAAGCTCTAAGGCAAAAAAAAAAAGAACTTAAACTTAACAACACAAAACTTTTGATGCGTGAACGTAAATGCAAGTTCAAAAGAAAATTAAAGCAGAATTAATCAAGAAAACCTGATTTATGTAAATTAGCACTAATTCACAGAAAGAACAAAGTAAAAGTAATTTGCAGTTAAAATTGTTTGCAATACCTTTGTTTTAAACTTACTGCCTTTCAAGTTTATTAAGCTGTTATTGCACTGATTTTTATACAAAATTTGTACAATAAGGGCTTAATAAACATGAAACAAATTTTATAAATAAGGCCGTTAATGTTTTAAATCGACCTTTCCATTATGATGGACGGCCTATTGAATACAAAGCACTTAGTATTTTTTTACATAAAAAGAACACGCCGCATCCATCTCTGCGCTCTTCGCGAATATGATGATGAGAAAGCGTCAAATATTTTTTTATAAATACTTACTTATAAAACTCCCGTTGCCCGGTTTTTTTATTGAAGTTGTAGACTATCTAAACCTCCAAAGACCGGCGTACAAAGTTCCTTGGCGAACTGGCGCAGAAAGCGTTTGCGCTTGAACTTATAGTATGTTATGTTTGTATTATATTCAAAATATCCAAAGACGACAATCGGATTTGCACTGGCCTAACAGACTTAGCCACAGCAGATGAACTCACGCGCACCTTTTAAATAAGATAAACCCCTACTTTGTCCAGAATGTAAGAATCAGCTAACGACGACTTATCTGAACATATTCGCAGTAAATTGGTAATTTCATCGATTTATTCCCCGCCTCAGTTTTCAGTTACATAAAACCCATACTAAAATTTTTTTCTACTTCACTTGGATCCCGATTTATAGCTGTTGAAAAGTCGTGTGATTTTTAATACTATACCAAAAATGGGTTTAGATGTAATCTAAAGCGGGTGTCCCACCTATTGGCCATCTGACCAGCGTAAAATCCCAGATGTTATTGGATTGAATGCATGTGGAGGCTTCATTGGATTTGTCCTCCGACCACTCACCTACACGCAGAGAAAAAACAATTTCGAATATTGTTGTGGCAACGTTAGTATTTACTCTGTTATAATGTGAATTATTGTCGGTAGCAGTGTGTTATCGTTTTTAATATAGTTTAATCCACTTTAAACATAGTAATATTGAAAATTCTACATTTCTACTCTTACACTTCTATCGTTTTAAAATATGGTTGAATGCAATAACAATGTTATAAAAACTGGATTGAATACAACAATAGCTTTCGTACTGTACAATAATAGACTATTATTTTTAAACTTACGTATGGTTATTGTTTGTAAAGGCAACACAAGTACGTTTACAATATATACTAACTATTGTTGTTGTTATTAAAATGTTTGACAAATTCATTTATAATAATTTTAAGCGAATCAGTTTTTTGTGTGCATGTTTTTTTCGCATTTAAAAATATTAAACGATATATAAATGTATATTATATGGTAAAAATAAATATAAATAAATCAAAACATAAAAATAAACATATGAAATCAAAAAGGTGTTTATAACACTTGATATCAGTAAACACATGTACATATGAAATGGCATATGAACATATTTGTTTGCTTTTTAAATGAGTAAAGCTTCGTATCACACACAACAGACTACGAAGTGACTCATATTCTATTTTAATAAAAACAAATAAATGAATACACAAGCCGAACGAATAATGATAATAACTCGAATCGTGGAGAAATAAATACAACAACATTCAAAGAAAACGAAAACAAGACGAAAAACTTTCAAATATATCATCATTCGATTTAATCGAAGTAGTACTCGATTGTAACTATAAAACGCAATTCATTCTCTTTTCTGTTTTTTCTCGCTTTACTTTGTTAATCTCTTTTAAAGTATTCGAAAATTTAATGAATATTGTATTTTGAGTGTGCATAAAAACAAATAATGTATTCTTGCAGCCTATTAGTATATACTTATGTGTTTTAATGTTTTTGAATATTTATGTTTGCAGATTTATGGGCCAGAGCAAAAATGCAGCAGTGTTTCGAAAACAGCAAGATCTTGCAAATTCTTTTAGTTGTTTTCTATTTTATTTTCGAACATAATGTTTAAAAAAATATATTGAATAAATTAGAAAAATGTGGTTTTAATTATGGAAATAACTTATGTGTGTATGTATGTGTATTTATTTTATCATATTATTTTCTGAACTTCAATAATATTACGCTTGAACGTGACAATATAATTCTCAATTTCAATCACAATAATATGGGTAGGATTACTAATATTATATGGTTGGGCGAATATATGATTACCAAATACAGTCAAATCCCGATAATTCGTACCCCTATAAATCGTAATTCCCGATAGTTTGCAATAAACTGTCGGTCTCTTAAAAAAATCTCGATAAGTCGTAAGATTTCCATTCATTTTGGTTCCCTCGGTAATTCGTAATTTTTTTCTAAATAAAAACTTCTTTACCTCTTATAAATTGTCATTGTTTGCTAATACCACCTATGATTCGTAATAAAACAACGGAACTATGGAAGTAATGATTTTTGTTTACCGCTATTTTTTTCGTGGGTTTCTTAAGATCAGTTTGTTACATGAACAATAAGGAAAAATGTCAAAGCGCATGCATAAAATTCTGTCGGTATTACAAAAACAAAACAAAAATGACAATTGAGAGAACAAAATAGATGTTGCTAAGCGACTTGAAATTTCTCCATAAACTCTTACTTGAATCCTTCAAAAAAGAGAATTTATAATGCAAAAATTTTCAAGCAGTAAGCTAAAGCGTTTACATAGTCCCGGCAGTCTAATATTCCGATTAGTGGCCCATTATTATTTTTTGTTTGATATTAAAACTATATGCATTTTACGCTAATTAAGTGAATTTGCTATTTTATTTTAATTACTTTGTATTTTATTTAATACATAAATAATATTTTATGTTTTTTTTATAGTTTTATTAAATAAATTAAAAACCCCCGTTAATTAGTATTTATTTTATTTTAACCCCGTTAAATCAAAACCTCGCTAAATCGAAAACCGCTATAATTCGTAAGAAATGGACGGTCCTTTGCGATTACGAATTATCGAGATTTGGCTGTATATGGTTACGTAGTAAAATTTTGGTTCGTGGCTGTACTAAGTTTTGTAAATAAATTTTGGAATGCAATCATATTATGTGGTTGTCTTCGACCATAATTTCAACAATAGTATTTTGCCCTTAGAACCACAAAAATTTTTCCTGCGTGTACTATTTCCATTATATGTTTCCCCCAGGAGATTGGCTCCTTATTTAACGACATACTATGAGAACTAAAAGTGAATCAATACCAGTAGTGTGTCTTGTCTTTTAACATAATGAAATTATATTATACATATTGATTTTATTTAAAATAACAAAATTGTTTATTCATTATTTATAACGTTACAATAGGAAATAAAGCTTAAATTAAGCATAATTTTTCCCCTTGTTATTTCTTTATTTCGACCCTTTTTTTCTTCTTAATATTGTGTAATTAATCGAGCTTGAGGTCTTTTGGAAGTTTTTGGTTTTGGAAGGACTGCAGTAACACTAGCTCCATTTATGTGTTCGGCTTAAGACTTTAAATTCAACAAACTACAGATTATGACATTGATATTCATCTTGCAAATGTAAAATATACTAATTTTGGTTCGTCAATATTAAACACAAATGAAACTTTTCAATACATACACAGCCCTAAATGATTTGGAAATACTTGGAGTAGGCCACCCTTGCATGGGTTAAACTACGTCACCCAATGGGAAATTGAGTAATCTGTATTTCTATCATTCTTGGCAGAAACAGTTTGATGTATGGCCATATGTATGATTATTTGGCCACCACTGTATGTTGTCTTAGTAAACGTTGGATATAAGGACTAGGGTTAAATAGCTATACAAATAGCCAAAACTTGTCTATTCATCCAAAAACCAGCAGGGCTTCCTGTTAAATTATTATTGTTTTTTAACAAGAGTAAATTTTGTAAAAAAAAATTTTTGTCTCGTTAAAAACAGAAAAAAAAAAATTATCTTATTGAAACAAACTTTGTGAAAAATCTTTCTGATGACAATTTAAAAGACAAATTGTAGCAATTTTTGAACTTAATTTTCTGTTGCTGCGAATAAAATTAAGTTTTCTTGTTACAGCAAAATAGAAAAAAATAAAAAATAAAATGAATGGGACTATATAATATGCGCCTAAGTGGTGCGTCGCACTGGCGACATTTGAACTTCCATTTTGGCACAAGACAATCATATATTCTGTAATATGTATTTGCTTTATAAAATATGAAAAAATAGAAAAGCATCCTCGTTGGCGTTTTGTCTAAAAGCGTTACAGCCACAAACAAAATTTATAATAATTTTGCTTTTCAAAAGAGATACATAATTGTAATAATAATATACACATACATACATATCAAGATATGTATATGTATGTACTCGTATAGGAGTAAACGACTCTAACGTATTTTATATTGCTGTGTTGTTTAAGTTTTTTGAACGAGAGATCGTTCAAAAAACTTTTATTGATACTGAACACTCCTCCCAGCGTTCGGTGTTACCACCAGTTCTGTATTCAATTTATACATCGAAGGGTATAAATTGGCAGAACGGGGGTCAGCATTGCCCCCGCTGGGTTCTACTGGCAGCTCAACGCAAACTGATCATGATTGATGTGCCTACTTTGGCTGGAACGATCTGGCTGTAGTTTAGACCTGAAACGCAAGAAGGGGAAGTTAATATTCCTGATAATTTTTCGCGCATGGCTTTTTTTTCGAGGACTAAAACCTCCCGAGGATCTGTTGCTTTTGCAACAGATACCTGTACTGTAAGCACCCAGTGGTGATGGTTGACGGATAAATTGGTTTAAGGGCTGATGCTCTTAGTAGGATTCGGCCTACCAACTCACTAAGCTTTGTCTTCCATTGTTTGCTGGGAAATTGCACAAAGGGGAAATTAGAAGGCCCTAATTTCTCAACCAGAAATTGCTTATATGGCTACAAAACTTTGGCAAATATTGCTACCTGTGTGCGCCTGCTCAGCCACATGGGGTCGCTGGTGAATTGTGAATAATTCACTCCGTGGATTTGATCCAGCAGCAGTTAAGGCCGTAAAGGCAAGTGCTGATATAAATCTTTTTCATTTCTGCCCGGAGTGCAACGTACAACGCATTGCAGAGTGAATTCGTTTTTCAGCTGTAAGTTTCGTCTGCAGAATAAGCGGCCTGCAAATGTGTTTCCTGCCAGTTACAACGTTGGAAAATTGAAGTCAAATGCGCATAAACACTACTCCCTCGTTCTTTCTCCTCATAATCCATTCTCTTGATGTAGAACAAAGCCCTTCATACATAGGGGCCATCCCCTGAGTATCAGCGCACCTTACATTATTAAAGAATAGTTTTAACACCGCTTGGGATTGCTTTAAGTACGAATGGATTGAATTATTTTTTTCAGTCTGATTAGTTTAAGTCAACCTCCAATTTTTTTTTTTTGCTACTTGAACCATTTATGTTTTTCTCCGTGTAGACCGAGTGTGCCCAGCCATATGCGCTTGATACTCAATTGTTTTTGTAAATGCGCTTAGCTATAGCGCTGTGCTCTTTAATACTCAAATAATGCGCTCAGCATTAGAAATGAAAAATACACCAACAACTTCGTCTTTTATATTTTTTTTCGTTCTTCACCGCACACACACAAAAGCAAAGCAACACCCACCACTCTCGCATGCTTTCACAGAAAAAAATAGATGACATATTGATAAGAAAAAAAAATTTCACTATTTTTATCAAATTTCCTGTGAAAAAGATTTTTTGCCGGATTGATAATTCAAATTATAAAGTAGAAAGCAAAAAATTATTGAGTTGAAAAAAATTGTTGTTAATATGTAAAATATACTTAACAAAAAAAATTGTTAAAGAAACAACAACTCTTCACTGTTATATGACAACCTTTTAAGTTTATTTATTGAATAACAATCAATAATTCGGAAAACTTTTTATTAATTGCATTTTATTAAGAGATATTTCCAAAAATTCATTATTAACAATAATTTAATTAAGTCAATGCAAATTTTATTAAATTGATGGTTTTTTATTAATAACATAACTTGATTGAAAAAATGTCATATATTTTTTTCTGTGTTGTTGGTAAACATTGACGACAGCGATTATCAGTGTGAACTTTGTTTTTGTATATGTTTTGCTTTTTACAACAGAAAATATTAAATAAAAATAGTGTTTCCTTAAATGTATCGGTGTTTACTCTTCCATATAGAACTTGTGGGCACCACTGGTGTAGAAAAAGGTATTATAATATATAAATATTCAAAGTCTGCACGAAAAATAAAAATACATATAAGCATTACAGCCTGATCATGAGTAATTGTTTCCTGTTGGCTTTCTTATGCTTAACATTCAAACTTGTTTATTGCTATAGAACAGAAAACTTTTGTAATAGAAAACATTTGTTTTCTACTTTCGCACATTTGCACAATTCGCAAACAATTTGCTGTATTGTGTAAAATTTTGTAGGTAATTTATATTCAAATATTCATTAAGACTTAGAAAATATTCAAGTAATTCACAACGTTTTACACAGCGGCCCAACTCCAACTACTGTTGCAGGCTTTTTCACATCAACTTTTTAGATGTAATCAAGAAATAAAATCGACCCCAGAGTGCGTAACAAAAACATTAATTTATCTTTACAACTAGAGGTAAAACGAATCATAAACAGCATATTAGCAACAACCTCAAACTCAACAATTTGTTTGCGAATTAAATTTAAAATATTTAGCTTTCGTTTAACAAAATGCGCTGCAGCATACAAATTGGTCCAGCAAAGTTTTCGCTTTCATTTTCTTGAAAAGATAAGAAACTAAATAAGTCATCAACGTTAAGTTGAGTTTTATCGCACACTTTTAAGTTTTCAAACTTTTTGCCACAAGCTGAAAACGTTCTTCATTACGAAAATTTTACAACAATGTCATTACGTTTAAGCAACCATTTAATATAAATTTCTAGAAACTTAAATTTAACAAACTTGAATATAATCTCCACAACAAAATTGTTTGCACAAATGAAACTAAGCCAAATGCTTGTTATCATTTTTGTTACTTTTCTGAAATTGGAAATTTATGTTTTGGTATTTATTTTAAACAAAAAAAAAATGTTTTCCACGGGTACCGCAAACACAGTTTCAAGCAAGTTTTAGTGCTGGGCAAAATGTATATTTTACCCAGGAAAAGCATACAGACCTCAAAAAATTACTCGCATACAAAGAACTTTCAATGCAGCTTTTTAGAATTTTAAATTCACAGGATAATTTTAAGTTTCATAATGACACAGATGATTCCGCTCAACATACTAAATGAATCCAGATACTTTTATTTAAAGGACAGTCAAAAATTTTGTTTACTGAACAGCTCGATACACGAAAAATATGACGACACAAAGAGACCCGCACTTATCTCACAATAATACGTTTATTTTTCCAGTACTAATCTTATTCTTAAAATTATTTACGAATTTTTAGTTCGATATCGAAGGGTTTTTTTAACTATATTTTTTAGTTTTTTGATAAAGGTCTGCATGACTACTCTCGAGAGACATTTGAATATATTATATTCATTTGCAGAGAACTGCACCGGTGCACCGCAGTCATAAGTATACGGTTGTTTACCTAATCATTTTCACATGCAAGTATTTTACACACTCTTAAAAATTTGCTGCGCTGGTGTATTTATACCTGTCGTTCGTTTGTGAAATTTTGATGCATCAAACATGGATCTAATCACTTTCGTGTCTTGAGTATTTTTTATTTTAATTGTTTTATAAGAAAACTCCTGTCTGAGTTTAACTGAACAAGTTGCGGCTTTCCACAGTCTTAGACACGAATTCATACCGCAAACATTTTAAGTGCTCTGTTTTCTTTTTGCAAACGTCTTGTAATGATATCTACACCATTTGACGTTATTCATAAACCACAAAATTATTATTTTTTAACTAGAAATTAAGTCAATTACTACACAAACGAGTACGTAAGTAAAGTAAGGAGTGTTGGCAGTTTTTCTTAGCTTTTTCTAAAAAATCTGCTAAAAAGTTATATGTATATTTTATGACGTTTTTAGCGCCCAACGAGCTTTTATTAATTTCTTCTTATTTACCTTGTGTTTTTGTTTTCTCTTTCTTTTGCTCACTTAAAAACAAAGTTAAGGCAATCAAATGCTGACTTCCGTTAACAACAACAATGATTCTAACTTTTCCTTTCTTTTTTTATTTCACATTTTATAGCCAATGTTTCTACAAGCACTTCGTTAACGGTTGTTGTTGCAAAATCTTGCACGATTCGTCCGTCCACCGCAAACTTTTACACATTTCCACATGTGTTCAGCAATTAAGCATTCACATCGACAACCATATCTGTATTAGTGTTGCCACTTAAGACAGGTGCTATTACTCGTAAATTGTTGCATTTGCACTGTGCCCCACTTGCAATGCTTGAAATACTCTCATTTACCCCCAAATGGATTAAACAAAGCTTGGCAGTAATGTTATAAAACACAAAGCAGTCTTTCGAACTTGTCGTAAACGAAACGTTTAGCAGAAACGAAAAAAGGATTAAAACGTTTACTCATTAGAGTTGCCAAACTTATTACATACACAAATTTACGGGACAACAGTTGAGAAAACATATCATTATAAATTTTTTTATGATATTATTGTTATAAAATTACTTAAAATATTTTTTCTTTATGTTTTTTGAGGAAAAAAATATTATAATTATTTTCATATAATTACAGGCAAAAGAAGTTAATTTTATAATTATTATTTTACTACAATACAGCAACTTTGTATAATTCTTTGTATATGGCAACAGTGCTTAGAATTTGTTATTTTAAGCTTTAAACACATAGACCACAGCAGACTTCACAACTTCACGACGGCAAATGCTGCAACCGGCAATTGTAGTTGTGTAGGCGACTACTGAAATATTTTGAACACGGCAGCAACATAAATTCATTTGAATAAAAGTATGCTTCAGTGTGGCCACCCTAAAATTTTTAGCTTAACAAAATTCCATTGTTTTACAGAACGAGTTCTGTTTATATCAATCCTTCATGAAAAAAGTTCTCTCTTAAAAACGGCCTTAAAATCTAAAACAATAAATTAACTAAAAAAGCTTTTGTTTGCTACGCTTAGTTCAGGTTAGGCGGGTCTTAAAAGTTGAAAATATAATCTTTTGATCTATAATGGGAACAATATTAAATAATTTAACATTTATAAAGAGACAAATAAACTATGCAAACCTTTTGGCAAACACGCACTTTCCGTTTGCTCATAACGATACAAATACAAATTAATCAATATTTTTTCAATGACAGTACACGGCGATTATACTGTGGCAGTTTTCTTGCCATATGAAGTTTACAACACATAAATAATTTTATAATTTGTTTTAGCCTCTATTTCTTGATATTCAGTTTCTATAATCTTTGTTTTTTCAATTTCTACAAAGAAGGTAAACTTTAATACAATACTAAAAATTCTAACAAGAAAACTTTTTCATGATTAATTTTGTGTGCTTCTTCTTCCATCACTTCATTGTGCAAAATTTTCTTTGAAATGACAAAATTTTGCGTTAGACAACACAAACGTTCACGATGTTTGCGCAAAAATCGTGCAAACATGTTTCAAATATATGTACAAACAAGTAAACACACCCTTTAACAACGCTTAATGTTTGTATCAATGTTTTTGCATATTTCTTAAGCTGTTTGTGTAGTTTGTTTGGCGCTTAACTAGTTCTTTTATAAAATTAGGCATTCTTATTTTGAGGATAAATGTGTATGCACATATTTAACAGTAGTACAAATAAATTTATTAATTTATTTAAAAGTCCATATAAATTTTGTTATTTTATTATGCTTTATTAGAAAATAAAATATTTCCAAGAGCAAAATTTTTTTATTACATATTTTTTTTTTTTTTATACATTGGTCACACTGTTTTTATTTTGTAGTCAACAAAAATAGAAATTAGTCTAATTCGAGTGCGGCAAAAAAATCAGCTTGGACAACAACCTGCAGTCGTGTCGTCTTGCTGTTGTCTAAATAAACATTCGCATTTAAATGCATGTATTTTATATTTGACATATTGAAGTCGGTTGTCTGCTGGCTTCAATGTGTTTAATACTTTACTTTCACAAAACGACAAAAAATTTATTTCATGAAATTTTTAATGAAAGCTGAGTGGAAAGTAAGCAAAATGTGAGTGTGTTAGTAAAAAAGTGTGAGTGTATTGCAACTTTCATCAAATTACTTTCCTGTCTAACCTAACGTTTACTGTTTTCTATCGCTATCTCGTGTAGGCAGGAATAAAGATTATACATCTGGACGATATATGGCTCCAATAATAAGAAACCAGTTGCCATATAGTGTACAAGACTCTGGCTTATTTGCATGAGAAATTGTATTGTAACTATACAGTTGCAAAGTATAGGATGCACAGCCTGGGCGCAGGAACGTAGACCTTATGCCCACGATGTTATTAATAGTATTTTTTGCGGCGCTGTGACTAACTGTACCGACCTATGCCTTCGCATAGGAAGTTGTCGCGTGGTTAATAACGAAATGCCTCAGAAAAACTGTACTGTTAGTTGAGGTAGACAGTTAACCAATGAGAGTGAGACGCAGAACTCTAGAAGGCCAAACAACCACGACAAGCCTGACCGCTTTTAAGAAATAATTACGATGACGCCAGAGCTGTACTCCAGCCTAGAGCTGCTTTACGGCTGGCATGAGAAATTCAATGGCCGTATTATTTCACATCGTGCGATGTTAATAGGCCGCCACGATCGTGTAATTTGACACTGTTGGACTTCTTTTTTTGAGAATATTTAAAAGAACAATTCAAGAGCTAAAGAATGAGATACTTCGAACACATTCATTAAAAAGATAGACCATTGGATAGAGCTATGTCACCGGAGGCATGGCGAGCATCTAGCCGATATTTTGTTTCTATAATATAATGAAAAATGTTAAGATAAATCTCTGACCAAAGTTTAGAAATGTTGCATTATTGCCAACACTTTGATATTGTATTCACTTTCTCTTCTAAAATATAAAGAAGTAGCCTGGAATGTATGTACTCGTATGTCGCTTTCTTCAATATTTTTTTCTTTCGCGATTTCAATCCAAAGATAAGAAAGTATGTGGAAAGAGCTTCCAAAAAACTTTTGAAATAGAATTTGAAATTTGCTACGTGGTAAAATACAAGTGACGAGAATTGAAACTTTCTTTAGCTTGTTTTGTGCAAACACCACATTTCCGAATACATTTACGCAAAGTAAAACAATTAAAAGTTGAAGTAATTGAATCAAATATTTGCAAACAACACAAAAGCATAAAACAAAAAAAAAAAAATGTTAACAAATAGACAAAGAACAGCAACGAGGGCTAATAGCAGTAAATAAAACATTAGAGAAATAATTGTCAACAAAACAAATGAAAAAGGAAGAATAATAACAAAACTTAAGACAAACAAACAGACAGATGAACACAACTTTTGAGCAGTTACTCTTTTACACGACAATACTCGTAAATAAGTTGTGTGACAAGCGTCCACGTACTAAATGGAAATATGACGGAGCACTTTAGTTTTCTTTTATATCCGCATTTTAGTTAATTTTCTTTGTGGAATATTTGTAATGTTGGCAGTTAAGTAACTATGTTGTATACTTGTTTACTAGAGGGCTGCACAAAAACAAAAAAACAAGTAAAAGTGTAGTATATTCGGCTGGGCGGAATCTAATATACCCTTCACAATAGTTACGTGAATAAATAGTATATATTACAAATTTGAACTGAATATACTCGGATATATGTATATAGACCAATAACAGGTAAAAAATTTTTTCGCCTTGTAACTGCCAAGCGAAAGAGGTAATCGATTTAGGTTATATCTCGGGTATATATGGACCGATATCTAAAATTTTAATTTGCTGAATTTTGTTACCTCCTTTATAACCAGAACTACTTTTAAGCAAAAAAAAAATTGTTCATGGAAAAGTCGGTTTAGACTATGTCTCGGGTATGGACCGATATCGGAAACTTCTCTTTTGTTAAATTCATTTACGCAATTCATTAATTCATTTATTTTGTTTAAATTTATTTTTTCATTAATTCATTTATTTTGTTTAAATTATTTACGCAACAGTTTCATTAAAAACCGGTTTAGGTTATCCATTCGGTATATATCGACCGATATCAGGGATACATTTTTTTTGCCTTTTAATCGCCATGCGTGGTGGCTCTTGATATTTCAAAAGCGTTTGACAGAGTGTGGCATGGTGCACTACTAGCAAAACTTATTGCTTTTGGTGTCGGTGATGACTTCTCTCGATTTATATCTCAGAGACCGCACTATACGCGTTGTTATAGATGGGGTCTCATCAAATGAGTTCAAGATTAATTCAGGGGTACCGCAAGGCTCCGTTCTTTCTCCTACCCTATTTCTTGTTTTCCTCAACGAACTTCTTTATCAAACTTCCAACCCTATCCACTCTTTCGGGGATGACAGCAGCATTTGTCACTTGTACTCTTTTAGTTATAGGCGTAGTCTATCAGAGATCGCTGCCAAGAGGCAAAATATGAATGATTCACTGAATAGTGATCTTCTATTAATCTCCGAATGGAGTCGTAAAAACAGGGTCACCTTTAACGCTCGTAAGACCCAATGTTGCCTATTAACACACAAACAAACGACCGAAAATGCTGCTTCATCTGTACTCAGGGATGGTATAAATATTAAGGAATCGGAGCTCATCCATTTGTGGTTAAGAGCTCATCCATTTGTGGTTAATTGTCCGGGGAATCATACTACGCATTACAGAGAGAATTCGTTTTTCAGCCGTACGCTTCGCCTGTGGAATATGTTGCCTGCAGACGTGTTTCCTGTCTGTTATAACGTTGAAAGGTTCAAGTCAAATGTTCACAAACACTACTCCCTCTTTCCCCCTCCTCACAACCTATTTTCCTAGTTCCGGTACAATGCACTGCATATGCAGGGGTCATTCCCTGAGTACTGGTCCAATAAAAAAAAAAAAAAAAAATTGTGTCAGGTTTGAAGCAGAACAAACAAGATTTTTTCAAAAACTTTCATACAAAATTACAAAAAAATATTTTTTATGTACCTGAACCAACAGACGGACGGACGGGCAGACATACGCAGAGACATCGCTTAATCGAATTATCTATCAATGCTGATTCAGACTATGTATACTTTAAAGCAGATGTGCCTAAGCCTATGGGTTTGATGCTCAATTGTTTTTGTAAAAGCGCTTAGCTATAGTGTTGTGATCTTTAAGAGCAAAGCAACAGCACTTTCGCATGCTTTGCTGGTAAACATTGACGACAGCGATTATCAGTGTAAATTTGGTTTTTGTAAATTGTTTTGCTTTTTACAACCAAAATATTAAATAAAAGTAGTTCTTCCTTAAATGTATTGGTATTTGCTCTTCCATATCGAACTTTTGGGCACCCCTGCTTTAAAGGGTCGTAAATGAAAACTGTGGAAATTATAAACGGAATCACAAACTTTACATTTTTGGGTGGGGTATAATGAAATTAATTGAATACTTGAAGCTAATAAATAAATTTAACTGGTTGGTCAGCGGCAGAAAAAACATAACTTTGTTTATAACAATTATATATCGCTCCTTTATTGCAACATAGTCATAACTTCAAAAAGCTTGTTTCGAGAAAAACACATTTCAAATTTTTAGTTTCCATACAAGTCTTAGAAAACATTTTTAGAAAATATCTCCTAAAGAAAAAAAGTAATTTGAATAAATTTTTGGCACAATATGTAATACTGTTAACAATTCTGTATTCCTAACTCGAAAAGCTCATTTTTTGAGATATGACTATGTTGCAATAAAGGAGCGATATGTTGTCAATATGCGGCAAACATAAGCTAAAGAATAATTAAAATATCTCGGTAGCTGAGTTGGTTTAGCCGAGTTCGAATCCTAGTATTTTGCTGATGAGTAGTGTAGCGAAAAATTTTTAAATTTTTAGCTGATTCTTTCTCTAAAAGTGTCTCCCATTTTGGTGTAGAAAAAAGCAGTCATGGCATTGTAAACAAAATTTATTCAATAAAGCAGGTCAGGGAAAAATCTTCCTTTTTATGTAATTTGTCTAAATCTTAGACATTCACTTCGTATCATTTGAGCTTTAAACGATTCATTGTCATGTTCGCAAGCCATAAAACACATCATATCACATTTTGTTTCAAATTCGTAGATGAATACAATCAAATTGAAAAGTAACAGACATTTATTCTTCATTGAACTCAAGAAGCGAAGCGCAAAGAAAAAGAAAGAAAAAAAAGCATAGAATCGAAACAAATTGAATGGATGCATTGAGCAGTTTGTAAACGTACAACTTATTTTAAGAATCTCTGCTAAGTAGAGCAAGAAATAGAACAACCTGCCAGAAACGTTTAAGGAACACAAAATGTCAGGAAACAACAAGAAATACTATCGCTGTCATATGACAGCGAAAATTAAAAAGTGTCTTTAGGAAAAAAAGATACGTCACGTACGCCATTGATCAGATTTACGCGACACAAATTTCAATTGTTAGCAATATTGTGTTGCCATTGAAGGCAGAAAGAACTACAACGATTTTATACGTTAATAAACAAGCGACAGCAAGTAGTAACGACACATATCTGTTTAAGCTCAAATCGGGCAAACCCCTGTCATTATTTATCAATTAAGATGAGTAGATTACAACTACATTACTTGCTGGTTGAGTTTTGCTCAACAGACGAGCACAATCTGACATTTTGAAAAAGTGTTTAAGTTTTGCTCAGTTCCGGATTGGCCAGTTTATCTTTTCAATTACATAATTTAACATAAAATAAAACATCCTGTGTTAAAAGTATTAAATTCTTAGAGAAAAATAAACTTAAACGAAACAAGCCGCCCGTACTCACTTTTGCTCCATTTGAAAGCTTTTCGAAATGGTAGTACTTTTAGTATTTAGTCCAATAGTTTACAGGTCAATCTTAACGGCTTTGCAGACAAAAGCAGCGTATTTTGCGATAGAAGCGGTTTTTCGGCAATGCAGCAACTCTAAGCATACATATAGGGTGTTTTTTTAAGCTAGATAGAACTTTAAATTGTAAAAAGTAACACAAAAAATTAAATTTTGATGAAACATTTTTTTTATTTGTTTCAGTATACTCTGACAAATCATCATGAATAGACTCACGCTTGAACAACGCTACGAAATTATCCAAATTTACTTTGAAAATCAGTCGTCGATTCGCGCGTTGTTTTATCGCAAAATTGTGTTCAGCGATGAGGCGCATTTTTGGCTTAATAAGCAAATTTGCCGCATATGGAGTGAGACCAATCCACAAGAGACCCTACAGACTCAAATCAAAATTTGGCGATAAGTTAATTTCGAGAAATGGACCTGTCAATTGGCCTCCAAGGTCGTGCGATTTGACACCTCTCGATTATTTCCTGTGGGGCTACGTGAAGTCACTGGTTTATGCTGATAAACCAGCAACAATTGACGCCTTGGAGGCCAGCATTGTTCGTGTTGTTCGTGACATACGGCCAGCAGTGCTCGAAAAAGTGGCCCAAAATTGGACGTCCAGAATGCGCTTCGTCAAGAACAGCCGCGGTGCCCATATGCCCGAAATCATTTTCAAATGTTAATGTCACGTATTGATCTTTCGAATAAAAAAAAATTTTGATTACAATTTAATTTTTTGTGTTATTTTTTACAATTTCAAGTTCTATCGGGCTTAAAAAAACACCCTATACATCCAAAATCGTGAAAAACGGTAAAAATTTCCGGTTGATACGGAGGCCAGCGCATAGTTCCAATTGAGAATTTGTGGTCAATCATGAAAAGAAGGTTGGTATTTTACCAATCACCACAAACTATTTTGGACGAACTTTGGCCCCGAATTCTCTACGATTGATCTGCACCCTGCTGACATTCATTTGAGCAGATAAGCTCCTAGTCGAAACTCTACAGCAGCGATAGTTCCTGCGTCCGAACTAGAGCATCTCGATGATCAGGCTTTCTTGCAATTGTGCCACGCTCAGAAAAACTCTTCACGAACCTCACCTGTTAGGAGAAGTGCCGCTAAACTTGCTCCCATATTCTTTTTGGACGGAAATAACGGACTCTAAAGCATGAAAGCGTTGCACTATCCAAATTCTTGTTTCGTTGTTGCAATTCTCCGTTTTAGTTAAATTTAAAGATCAATCTATAAAATACAATACGAGTATAAATGGAGCAGGTTAGTTACACAGAAGATAAATTATAACGTTTTTTTTTTTTTTTTTTGGTAGCAGCTTTCATCAGTCAGCTGTTAAAATTTCCCCCAAAATTCATCGATTAGTTTATTTGTTGTAGTCGTTTGAAGTAAGCAACTTTTGTGTTTCTTGAAAAGTGGAGAAAAGTGAATTTCGTTCAGTAATTAAACACACTTATTTGAAAGGGAAGACGGCGAAAAGACAAAAGAAAAGTTCGATAAACATTACATTGAGTCTGCTTCGTCAGATTACATGATAAAATATGGGATTGCTCAATTTAAACAGGGCCAAACAAGCGCTGCAACAATACCATCAACAGGAAACACAAAAGAGGCGGTTACTTAAGAATATATCAAGAAAATTCTCGTTATCGTTATGAATGATCACCGACTCAAGTTACATGAGATTGCGGAAATTGTAAACATATCATACGAACATGAGTTCAACATTTTGCATGAACATTTGTGTATGAAAAAGCTATCGGCAAGATGGGTGCCGCGTTTGCCCAGTGTCGAACTAAAACGAGTTCAACAGACCACTTCACAGCGGTGTTTGAACATGATAAAATATAATGCTGTTGGTTTTTGTCGTCGATTAATAAATGTTGACAAAACGTGGGTCCAAAAAACGCTCGAAACAAAGGGTTGATGCTGGTGGAAGTGCTACGAAGGAGGCGAAGACAGTAAAATCAGGTATCAACATTATGGCCACTGTATTTTAGGATGCACACAGAATATTGCTCAGCGATTGTCCTGAAAAGGGATCCGAAATCACAGGAAAGTATTATTGTGCATTATTATAAAAACGACCACATTTAAAGAAGAAAAAAGTGTTCTTTCTTCAAGACAGCGCACCAGTTCACACAGCATGCTAAAATTACATGTGTTCAAACTAAGTTTCAACAATACACAAAAATCGTGTAACTAAAATTACAATCCATTACGAGTCATCAGGTAACTCTAAACATTTGTCACTATTGCGGGAGGTGAATTTGTGCAGCAAAACTTTTGTGGTGGTTTTCGAAACGTATCATCTATTTTTTAAAACGTGAATTGGCGGCGATTTTACATTCAATTTTAGCAGCCTTTAAGCAGCACCGTCACCCGAAAGCTCAATTTAATTTTAATCTAAAGAACTTGTATTCCTAAATCTATTTTAATACATTTATATATAGCCGATAAGAAAACCCCAATATTGAAGACTAATAAACCTTGTGAATTAAAAATAGAGCATTTACGTATTGTAGCTGCTTTGACTTCCCTTTCCAATCCCGAAGCAGAGGGCATTTGAGTAAATCGGCAGTAAGTGTAGTCAACGTGAAATACACTTCGAATTGGTTGATCATACACCTAATAGTCCATTTTTAGCTTCTAGTGACTTTTTCGAAACTTGAAAAAACAGGTCGCAGGAAAAGACTAATCTCAAACGAAGAAGTGATTACCTAAACTAACGCATATTTTAAATGGGTTCCCAAAATCGTATTAATCAGATGGCATAAAAAAGTTGGAATATCTTCTTAATAAATGTATTTAGCTAAAAGGAGACTATGTTGAGAAATAAATGGTTTTTGGAAACAAAAAATGTTTTTTCCTACTTAGATAGCCTCAATATCAATCCGGCCTCTTATGCATCGAATACAAAGTCTAATTAAAATTGTTTAGTCTTTGGTAACAATTCTTTCTGCTTATAAAACCGAACTCCACCCACAAAACTCAGCAGACAACCAAATCTGCTTTCAAATAAAAATTATTTATGTTAGAAGGCATTGTTGAATAACTGACTGACTTTCAATCAATCGTATTCCAACAGCAGGACACTTTTGCTCATCTCTTTTAAACTTGAAATGGTTTCAGAAAAAAAACCGCAGCCTGTGCAAACAATACGAGTAACAATGTCGGTTAAATACAAAGCAGGCAAATATTAAAACAATAATTAAAAATACAAACTAAATTGTTTTTTTTTTCTCGAATTATTTGTTCATTGAACAAATTGTGATTTCTAACGACTACACAGAATGTTGCAGGGGTCAGGAAAACAAAACTCGTTGCTTAAAACAAAAATTCGTAAAGATTCAGATATACAACAAAAAAAGTGGGGAAAAAAGCCAGGCATGATATTTTTAATATCTACACTTGTTTGCACAGACTTAAAGGGTGTTCTTTATATAGGTGTAAAACTTTAATAGCCTGACGATAAAGTTCCTGATAGTTAAACTGCATGCAGGTACATTTATGTCTACAAGGTGGCAGCGCTAGAGCCAAATTACAACACTACAACAAATTACAACACTACTACAATAGACGTGTAGTAAGCAGCTGTTCAGGTCGAAAATATTTGAAGCGTTTTTCACAATTATTAATTATAAAAGTATATTTTCACATTTATAAATTATTTCGATTTAATTTTTTTAATTTCACAAAATTATATTTAAATTGTTAATTCAGAATAAACTCACTTTCATTGTATTGTTTACACATTTGACTTTGAGATCTCACAATATTACCAGTAGAAAAATTTTGCTGCATGCCGTAGTGCTGTCACTTTGTGGAAGTTAATGTACCTGGAACTGAACATTACTTAACGTGAACGATACACTCCCTATAAAATATCTCGCATTTTCATAAGTGAAGTTGCCATATTTTCAGCACACATTATGACAGCTTCGAATGCTTAAAGCTATCAATAATTTTTCAGGTCAATGTAAATTTGTAATAGCAAATAAAAATAAAAAAATATATATAAGAAAAAAGCCTAATTATATTTCTTCTAATTGGCAACACTTTTTTAACTGGTGGCAAATTTTTTCAGCTAAGATCGTGCAATTCACCGCCACTAGACAACTCCATTTGAGTTTCTTACTGTACCAAAACTGTCGCTCGGGGAACAGGTTTTGCCTTGGCCTATTCCTTTCCGGGGCACTCTGTTTTTCGGGTAAAGAGGGGAAGGGCTACCTCGTTTGTTGTAGCAAATAAAACTCTAGGAAGCCGCATGACTTATGTTGTGTTGGTTTCCGAAACCCTTACCAAGAGCTGAAATTGGCATAACGGGGATCAGCATGGCATGACCGGGCTGATCATGGTTGAGGTGCCTACCTTGGCTGAAACGTTCTGGCTGTTAGGTGTTAGTTTGGCGTGTGGCTTTTTTCGGGGTCTAACAACCTCCAGAGGGACTGTTGCCTTTACAATAGATACCTGTACTGCAAGGAACCAGTGGTGAAGGTTGACGGGTGAGTTGGTTTAAGGGCTGATGCTGCTACGGGGGTTCGGCCTACCAACTCTTTAAAACTTATCTTCCATTGATTGCTACGAAATTGCATACAGGGGGATTAGAAGACCCGAACTCCTCAACAAGAAGTTGCTCATATGTCGACAAACTTATGACAACAATTGCTACCTGTGTGAGCCTAGTCAGCCAAACGGGGGCGTTGGTGAATCGTGAATAATTCACTCCGTGAATCTGGTCTATTACTGATGTAAATCTTTTTCACAACTGTAGCAAAACTGATCAGCCACACTGCATGTTTCCATAATGTCAGCGGTTTATTTTGTTCTATACGTAATTTTCCAAACGCTGTATAGTAATACGGTAATTTTCCAAACGCTGTATAGTAATTTCAAAATAAAAGTTAGCACCACTGGTAGAGTCATATTAAATGCATCTTCTAAATAAAGAAAAGGTTTTCAATATTGTTTTTCTTTGATTGATTGAAGTCCCTCAGAACACAATTGTTAATTGATTACAAGGACACAATTAGAAAAACACAATTCGAAGTAAGAAAAACAAAAAAAAAGAAAAAAGTACTCACATTCAACTAATGTTTATTCCGAAAGGTTCATTACAGCAAACAATTTTAAAAGAAACTTGGAAAAATACATATTCATATACACACATACATAAACAGACAAAAAAAGATCTTAAACCAAAATAATATTAATTGCAATGCTTTGGTTGCTTTAAATAAAATCACTCCAAGTTCCCAAGAGGTGTCAAATAACTGAATTAGGAAACACTTTATTCTTTCAGTCACAACAACAAAAACTCAGTTGCCAACCCAACTTACAGAACAACTGTGTAATTTCCAAAGGGGCAGGGAACAAAAGAAGATGTTCATCAAATCCACTTACATTTATTGGCATTTTCATTCTTATACTTTCGATAAGTAGTGTCGATACGAATGAGACAAACTGGCAGGCATACTCAAATATTTTACTGGTATACACAGACATGCCATACCGACAAATGTGTGAGTGTGCATGTGAAAGTAAATAAATGTGGGGCTATTTATCACAAGCACAGAGCCACAAGACCAAAAGAAGCACTTTAGAGGAGACGAAAAAGATGAAGAAATGAATTTACATTTCCATAAGAGATAAACAAGAGCGAATCTTTGGTTGAATATTATTTAAAAATATTAATATCTTTCCTGATTTAGGGCTGTTATTACAACTGAGGAATAGTTAATAAAAAGATAAAAATAAATTTTATCTTACAAACAATTTATTTTTGGTTATTACAAGTTAACATTAACTTAAAAACTTACTGATAACAGCAGGTTCATCGTTAATTTTAACTTGTTTTGTCAAAACATATGATTTTTGTTGACAATTTTCGGCAGTGTTATAAAACACATTTTGCCAGTATTTTGCCACACTGAAGTGATAACTCGACGACTCGTTATGTAACGAGTCACAGCATTAGAAATTTACACTATATAGGGGATATGGCATTCATCGGCCATTTGCACTGCGACCAATGCTGATCTATTGTGCGTTCCCTTGCCCCGTTATGGGTTGAGTCAAGAAAACGGACAAGCTTCTTCATTGGGAGTGATATTAAGTCACATTCACTTAACATATAAACTTGTAGTAGCCTATATCTTCTGTGTCCCAGTGTTCCACAGTGGGTGATTAAGTGCTCCATTGACTCCTCTTCATCACCGCAGAATCTGCAAATGTCGGTGCAGGTGCTTGTAGCAGTTATAATGATCTATAAGTGCACCTGTCAATGTTCTGAGACTTTTCCTGTCATCCTTTCGAACGAAAACAATCGATAGTTAGCTAAAAATAAAACTATAGAGGTATTATTAGCGCATTTTTCTTTTTAAATTCTCAGCAATTTATTTCGATTGTTGGGATATAAAGTTGAATGTCTGAAAATATTTTTCGAAAATTTCCAAAATCTACTGATGATTAGGATAGCTCCTATGAAATGTCGACATGCGAGTATAGATTGCTGGGAAACATAGAAAACAAGCTATTTATAATTTTTTATTGGTATCAATGTTAGAAGCTAAAATAGTGAATAAAAACTCAATTGTTGGTATATGTTTATCAAATAAAAGTAATTTTTATTTTTATTCATATTAATTTTGGTAATGTTTTAGCAAATTTGGTAATTTTTTGATAAATATTGGTTATAATAATTTTTTGGTCGTGGCAGCACTGTTCAGTATCCAGGTGGCTTATTCTGGTGTAAACAAAGGGACGATGTTGATTTTGAATAAAACACAAATTATTTAGGAATTGTTGTAATATCTTTTTATTAAGATAATATTGGTACGGTTCAATTATGTATGGAATAAAATAAACCCACGGCGGCACACTTGCGTCATATGGTCCAAACTTTCAATGACGATGACCCTTAATTTAGGTTCTATGCCGTTAAGATACCAAATTATTTCATCCTTTGGCGCCTCAATTGTTGCTGACTTATCGACGTACACCTTTGGTTTCAAATAACCCCAAAGAAAGAAGTCCAACGCTACCATGTGAGATAACAGGGGCACTAACTATGACGTGCAAAAGAGCCATTGTTTTATTAGCTGTGTGGCAGCTGGCACCGTCTTGTGAAACCACATATCGTCCACATCCACATATTCCAGTTCGGGACATAAAAAGTTCGCTATAATCTCACTATTGCAAACACTATTCACAATAACTGCCTGACCGGCCTCATTTTGAAAAAAAAAACGGCCCGATGATGTCTCCAGCCCATAAACCGCACGCCTTATGGATGCATTGGTTTTTCAACAATTACTCTTGGACTATCATTCACCCAAATACGGCAATACTGCACTGAGGTGAAAATGTACTTCATCACTGAAGATAATCTTGAACGCCCATTTTTCATAATAATTCTGAATAACTTTAACGCGTAGCTCGATTGCGTATCTTTCCTTGGTTCAAATTGAAGTAGTCTGATATTTGAAAATGTCAAATGAAATGCAGAAAAAACTTAACTTTTGTTTAGCTGTGGTTCACATTCAACATCAGCGCTTAAAATTTAACCACCCGATACAAGACTGGTTGTGGTCTAGTGACCTCCAATTGTTCACCATCCACTTTTTCTTAGTCAACTATAGACATCTGGAAATACAAGAAAAGACAAATTAAAGTAGGCAATAAACAACAACAGATGAATAATAGAAAAAGTGGTTTTTGAAAAATTGCAAAACAAAACTCCCAAGTTGTAATTTCTTCTGCGGAGAAATTAATCATTTCTTTTTTAAAAAATTCGTTTAAATAACATTCATTTTTAAACTGGTTACTTCACAAAAAAGGTTAAATTTCTTATACAATTAATGATAAAAGAATTTTGCAATCGTTGTCTGAGTCGAAATATTAATTGAGCTATATATTTAATATTTTTAAATTAGATGATTAAAAATAACCGTTATTTTCAAATTTCGTGAGTTACATATGTTCGATTTTCAAATTTTTTTTGTTAATATCATCCACATGTCAATATCAGCAATTTTAGATTGTCAGTTTGTTTTTGACAGATAAAAAGGTTAGTCGTGTTTTGGTGCGCTTTTCGATTTTTTACTAAATTTACTAAATTTTGAGTAAAAACAACATCTCATGGGCCTCGCTCGGGAGCTGTTTATTATCGTCAACGACGATGCAAAATTTTTCAAAAAGGCCATAACTGGTGGCGAATAATAGATGTATTTGACATGCACCTATGAAACCAAAACCCAATCATCCCAATGGAAGCGTCCAGAAGAGCGAAGACCAAAACAACACCTGATCAAGTTCGGTCAAATGTGAAGGTTTTGCTCACTGTTTTCTTCGACTGCAATGGCGTGCTGCATCATGAATTCTTGCCACAAGTGCATACGGTCAGGTCAATAAGGAATACTACCTTGAAATTAAGCGCCGTTTGCGTGAATTAAGTCATCAGAAACGCACAGAATTGTGGAAAAACAATCATGGATGTGGCATCATGATAACGCATCAGCGCACACCAAAAACAAAACCGTTATCAGGCCTCAACCGAACTTGGCCCTAGCTGACTTTTTCCTCTTCCCAAAACTGAAGACACCGATGAAAGGGAAGCGTTTTAGTACCATTCAGGAGATAAAAGAAACATTGAAACAGGAGCTGTTGGCGACACCAAAAAGCGCGTTTCAGAAGTGTTGCGAGGAGTGGAAAAAAGGCTGGTATAAGTGTATTATATCCTACGGGGATTACTTTGAAGGGGACAAGATAGTTATTGATGAATAAATAAATACTTTTTGAAAAAATTTAAAATTACGGTTATTTTTTGATCAGCTCTCATTAAGCTGAAATAGATAATTTGCAGCAAAATTAAAATAAACAAGTAAGAGTGTAGTATATTCTTCTTGGCCGAATCTAAAATACCCTTCACGATAGTCACGTAAATATATAGTACATATACAAATTTTGACTACTATTCCAAAAAGTTAATCATTCATGGAAAACCCGGTTTAGGCTATATCTCGCTTATATATGCACCGATATCGGAATTTGTTTGTTTGTTGTTTCTGTATTTTAGTAACCTCCTTTTCTAAGCAGAACTAATATAAACCAAAAAAAATTGTTCGTGGAAAAATCGGTTTACGATTTTATGGACCTATAACGGAATTTTTCATTTTCTGTATTTTAGGAATCTTCTTTTATTACCAGAACACCTTTTAAGCAAAAAAAAAAAAAAATTTAAGTTCGCTTACGCGTTATATTCATGAAAAATCGACTTTGGCTAAATCTCGGGTATACGGACCGATATCGGAAACTTTCATATTCTGTATTTTATAAAGCTACTTTTATAACCAGAACAGCTTTAAGCAAAAAAACAACTTGTTTAAGTTCGCTTACGCGACATATTCTACTACATCGGTGTAGGCTATATCTCGGGTATATATGGACCGATATCTGAAATTTTCATTTTCTGTTTTTGGTAACCTCCTAGTATTACCAGAACTGCTTTTGAGCAAACAAAGTTGTTTTTTTTTCGCTAACGCGATTTTTTTTTTAATATATGGACTATATCTACATCAGTTCATGTGTATATACCCTAGGGACTGATATCGGGGAATTTTTTTTTTTTGTATTTTAACCGCCATGACAAATACTTTTGTCAAGTTTGAAGCAGAACAAAAAATTAAAAGAGCTCGGTGGCTAAGTTGGTTAAGCGGCCGTATTCACATGATCTCGAGTTCGAATCCCAGTGGGTGCTGATGAGTAGTGATGCGACTACGAAACAGCTAGTTGTCCCCCAGCTATATGGTATTCAATTATTTTTTCTGTTCTTCTTTTGTCGTATTGTTTCACAGCAATTATTGTTAGAATTAAAAATAATCCTTCTTCTTGACTGAAGTTGGGCTCGAACTAACAACTACTTAGTTAATATCGTACATATGTATATAACTAAAATTTCACTGATTAATGATTTACAAAAAATTTTTTGTTTTCAAAAATGTTCATAAAAAACTGCTAAGAAATGGCTTTATCGAAATTTTGGATATCTCAGCTCTACGAATACGTGAACCGAGTTTACTGAATTTCAATAGCAAGCCCATGAATCGATGGAGTAATAGAATTGCGAATGGAAAAATTTGTAAGTGTAATGGTAAACAATTTTTAGGTCTAATGAAACGGTATTTCAACGGCGGATAGACGGACATCGTTTAATCGTTTTTCTTTTATCAATGCTGATTCAGTACATAGATACTTTATAGCGGAAATATCCAAAGCAAATGCGCTTTGCTGGTAGACATTGACGACAGTGATTATTAATGTAGATTTTGTTTTTGTAAATGTGTTTTGCCTTTTACAACAACAAACTTTAAATAGATGTATTTTTGCCTTAAATGTGTTGGTGTTTGCTTTTCCATGTGGACCTTTTGGGCACCCCTGCTTTATAGGGTCGGAAATGAAGGTACAGAAATTACAAACGGATTTAAAAACCTTTATATACCATTAACATTTTTGTGAAGGGTATAAAATTGCTAAATATAGCCCCAAACATGACAAAATAGCCACGCTGGTAAAAATTATACATTTTTATTTATTAGTTAGTGTTCACATCAAGCTTAAACCACCAACATAAAATCTGTTGGTTTGAATCTGAACCGTCTGGGGAAGTGTAAGTCTCGCGGGCTGCACTTCTCCCTCAGGCAACACAACGGGACCAAAAGGACCCAAGTGGGCTGGTTTCATGAAACTGGCGGCCTGTACAACCTAACCTAACAACCTAGTGTTCACATCAAGCTTAAACCACCAACATCAAATCTGTATCAAAAACAACTTGTAAAAGGTGTTAAAAGAAATGGTTTTTTTGAACGCAAATTAAATTCTTCAAATTGCTACCAGCCCTGACCAAATATCTTCAAAAATGTTTCCACTAATAATTCAGTTAAATAATTTAATCTTAAAAAATCTAGACACATGCACACACATACAAGCATTCTTAAAACTGATTACAATATGAAACAGGCAGCTACAGTATGAAAGCAAAAAAAAAATTCTGCTCACGCTTATTCACGACTCTGGCTTCCACTTTAGGCACTCATCTATAAGGGGATCATCACGTCCACAACCAGCAAGAAGAACAGCAACAAAATAACTTTATAAGCGGATGTAAAACTGGATTCCAAAAAGAGATAGGAAAAAAGGAAAGTGGTACTTGAAAATCTGAAGTAAGTTGTTGTTTGTTACTTCAAACACCAACAGCAGCAGCAGCAGCAGCAGGAACAGAAGACCACTACAATGCAAAATTCATAGACTTGAATATTCTTTTTTTGCAGTCGAAAGATAAAAAAATTACATTAATTTACATTTTTGAAAACCCTTTTTCCTTTTGCTTGTAAAACAAATGCCACACTATTAAGGATAAGTATTTATATACATATTTTAACATTGTTTCACCTTTTTAATGCTCTAATTCAAATTTTTAAAAACATTTTTGTCCTTTTTGCTGCTAAACAATTTTGTTCTTTTTGTTCTGCCATTCTTGTGGTTTTTGTGCAAAATTTTCATATATTTTTGGGCACCTTCTTTTTAGAAAGCTGAAGTTTTTTACACAATCTAATTTAGTTAAGATATTATAATTTTAAAATCCTGTTGACTATAGGGTGTTGCATAAAAACCATGCAATTTCGGGTATTCGGCTGGATGTCAATGAAATAATTAAAATAAATTACAAAAAACAAAAACATTAATTCAAGCATTTTGTGGTAATTGTGTATTGTAGTTTGAGAGCCAGGTATGAACCAGAATCCTCCCTAGTCCGGCTGGTGATTTGCAACTTTCTTAGCTCACATCATACAGACTTCAATTTTCACGAAATAATTAAAAATTTCACGAAATAAATTAAAGTTTTAGTTTTTGTGTAAATAAATTTTTTTTTTCATTCCCTTTTCTCTTTATATTTTTCACCTGCCATTTGAAAAAGATTTGGTTGTAGTGTTGTGTTTATTGTTGTGCTGCATTTACCTGTTATGAATTGGGCTTGGTTTAAATTAAACATATTCAATCAGTTCACTTATTTATGTTTTCACGTATTTATGTTTTCTAAAAGACCTATTTGACGACTGCATTATGCTCTTCCCAGTACACTTATTTGGCGTTTTCAAATCGAAAACATTAATTTTAAGCGATTTGCTTTTGTGAGAATTTTCCTTGAAACTTCTAGAAAATATATTATTTAAATAACTTCCGGCTCATTCTTTTGCCAATAAACAAGTCTGAAGTCAATTTAAAAATATTCACAACTGAACGACTTCCGCTCAACACAACAACGTCATTCGAAAACGCACACAATCACTGGCTTAAACATGAGGCTCTTATTTGTTCGTGCAAGTTAAACAAAAGCTCATGTTAATAAGGACATGTTATGCGAATTAGCCGTCTTTTATGTGTTGAGGTTTTTTTTTTTAATGAGCTGGCTGAATTATTGCGTTTTCATTGAAAGGTCTAACAATAATGAGTATTAAGTATTTAATTCGAGTGTTTCCGGCTTAATTGTTCCATTTACAGCAGCTGCTCAAATTAATAATCGTTGCTATAATGTAAAAGAAAAGTTTAACGATAATTTAAGAATATTTTTTTGTTCGAAATATGATAAGCCAGTGCTGTTTACTATTCCTGAAAGAGATTAATATTAAAGCAATAAATTTTGAAACTAAATTAATTGCTATCACAGATTAATTGCGCATAACTGAAGAGAAGTTTTTTCCCTAACGATTCTTTTTTAAACAATTAAGTTTATTTTATTAGCTTCTAATATTGATACCAATCAAAATATATTATTCTTTAGTATTTTTCTCATTAAAAAATTTTCGTGAGGATATAGAAAACTTTAAGTATTAATTCCCTTAATAATTCTGAAATCTTCATTCACTTTTCCAAATACAGCAATCAAAATTAAAGAAAAAACAAATTGTACTACAGCTGTTCAAAAGCTTGGCAATTTAGCTTTATTTTTTCTTACACGTTGAAAAGTTATATGGTTGACAATATTCTATGGGAAAAGCATACTATTGTTGAATTATATGTTTGTTCCTAATAATACTACATTATTATATTTATGGCTTTTGTACATTTATACATCGGGTTTTAGTTCAAGTTTTTCTTTTCTCAAGTTTTTTCTTAAGAAGATTTTTTACTATACAAATTTGCTGTGATCAATAGTTTCTGATTGAAGAAGACAAGAAAAAGATTAGTCAAACCTTTAGTTGGGGGACAACCAGCTGTTTCGTAGTCGCTACACTACTCATCAGCACCCATTCGGATTTGAATTCGGGTCATGACGTATCATGAACTGCTCCCTTAACCACTCAGCCACCGAGCTATTGAATTATGCTCTGTTTACATTCATCTCCTCCTGGGGAACAGGTTTTGCCTTGGCGTATTCCTAATTAGGGCACTCTGTTTTTCGGGTAAAGAGGGGAAGGGATGCCTCGTTTTTTGTAGCAAATAAAACTCTAGGAAGCCGCATGACTTATGTTGTGTTGGCTTCCGAAACCCCTACCAAGGGTTTAAATTGGCAGAACGGTGGTGCTGCTAGTGGGCTTCGGCCTACCAACTCATTAAGCCTTATCTTCCATTGACTGCTGGGAAAATACATACATGAGGGATTAGAAGACACGAACTCCTCAACAAGAAGTTGTTCATATGGCAAGAATTGCTACCTGTGTGAGAATAGTCAGCCACACGGGGGCGCTGGTGAACCGTCAATAGTTTACTCTGTGGAATATGGTCCATCATCAGGGGGGTTACTCTTTATTGCGATGCGAAAGAAAAATTGAAGAATGGGTACCCTGTATTGCGTTTTCGTATTTTCTTTTCGCATTTAATTTTCCCTTTCACACATTTTATTTTATTATTCTTCGCTATTGTTTATTTTGTGATACAAGTGTTGCTTCAGTTTTAAACTATTTCGCGAAAAAGTTTGCGCAGACAGCACAGAATACTAATTATACTCTTATCGCATCTACCTTTCGCATCGAATATACTTTCGCAACGCAATAGAGAGTAACCCCCCAGATAAGGCAGGTGCTGATGCAAATCTTTTTCACAACTGTCTATATTCAGTTAATTGCCTGCATGGTTTGTACAGCGTTTTCTGTCTCTGAACAAGCGGTAAAAGTGAGTGATGAAAATCAAAATATTTTGTAATTTATTAAAATTTTCTGATCTTGGCCTGCCAAACAATTATCGGAAAATCAAAATTAAAATGAAAGCTTAATGGGTCCATCGAGCATGAAGTTGCAAAATACCAAGCCCACGTAAATGAAGTTGACCCCGTCCTAATAATCACAGCACTTTAATTAATTTCTAATATGTTTCCCTTTGTTTTTGTTTTGAAATATCATATCAGATGTAAAGCTGCAAACTTAAAGTGTATCTTAATTAAAAAAGAAAACAATTTGATAAACGATGAAATTGAAAGCTTACAAATCTATGTCTGATAAAACAGCTGCAGCGCGTAAACAAAACATCGTTAATAAATGCCACCGTTTTACAGTGGCATCAACATTGTTGTTTGTACGCTATACGAGCAAAAGTACGAGTAGAAACCTTCAATGAGAATGTTAAATGACACTCGAGGGGATACAGAATCATAAACTCACAGACACCAACACCGAAAGAGAAAAGTTTTAAGTAACAATTGCTGTGCTCGCTGGTGTCAGCAAAGTTTTTAAATCTGTTACCCAGTTGGCCAACCAGTGTTTGAAATCGTTACCATTGGCAACGTGTGCACGCTTATCAAGCAAGTGTTGTGTGTTATATTTTCGAAGGGCTGTATTGATGCTATTGTCTTCAATTTGTAATCTTAGTAAACTTGGACAAAATTTTGTTACCTTTAGAAATAAACGACTTTTACAAACAAATGGATGGGAAGTTATACTTCTGTCGCGATTATTTTTAAAGTGCGGTCAAACCATAAAGCACCATGTTAACTGGAAGTCACTTTTTAATTTCAAGTTTTTTGCTCAACTTAATTTAACATTTCTTTGCTACAGTGTTTGACAAACTCAGCCGGCGAGTCAAAATTGTTGACAAAATTTACGGAAACGAGCGTGCGAATGAAAATGCATTTTTTTGGTTATCAGAATAAACCAAATAAGTACATAATCGCAAGAATTGCGCGCATATTTCTGCAAACCGTATCTTTAGGAAATGTAAAAATATCTGCACATTCTCGCTTCGTTCGCTCTTCGCAAAGCATTACTGTTGTGCGCGATAATGAAGGGTTCTCAGCCTGCACTCGTCATCGAACATTTAACGAACATAGCTAATGCGAATTTTGAGTAAAGATATCAATTTGCATTTTTTAATGTTTAATTGATTCAAAAGCTGAAACTTAATGATCCTTTCAAGCGTAGATAATACGCCGAATGGTTGGTTAAAAAGACAAATTGATACACATCAGCACCTTGTCTTAAGAGATCGGGCCTTCTAATCCCATCTGTATGCAATTTCCCAGCAGTCAACGGATGACAAGGCTTAATAAGTTGATAGACCGAAGCCCATTAAGAGCATCACCTAATCACCAAATCGCCCGTCTAACCATCACCTCTGGTTCCTTCCAATATAGACATCTGTTGCAAAAAAAAAAAACCAGTACCCCGAGCTGGTCTGCAAGGCCAGTCCCACCCAGGGACTTTGCTGATCCCCGTTCTCCCAATTTTAACCCTTGGTAAGGGGGTTTGAAGTCCAACACTACATAAGTAATGAGGCTTCCTAGAGTTTTCTTTCCCCTCTATGCTTCAGAAAGCAGAGTACCCTGGTTTGGTATAGGCCAAGGGAAAATCTACTCTCCGGGGGGATAGTTAAACAGAAAGAAATGAATGGTGACTTCACAAAGACAATCATAGTAAGCGACGAAGTATACTATAATCTCAGTGGATTCGTTAACAAGCAAAATTGCCACATTTGGGTAAATAAGAGTCCACGAGAGATTATTGGAAATCTGTTTGGGGCGGTTCACGGGCTGATGACGCCATTCGCTGCACTTTTTCGAAAATAAGTTAGTCCAAGCAATTACCGCAAGAGAAGTTTGCTATCGCGAGATAATAACGGACTTCTTTTAGATAGAAGTTGAAGGTATCGATGGTCGGTATGTATTGCCAACATCATACTACCACTTGCCACACAGCCAACGAAACAATGATTCTTTTGCGCGAGAAATTCAATGGCAATTTTACCTCACGTCGTGTCGATATTACTTGGCCGCCACGATCATGTCAATTGATACCGTTACTTCTTTCCTTTAGAATATTTAAAAGGAATAGCGCTCGTGAATAAGCCAAGAACAATCTAAGAGCTAAAGAATGAGATAAGTCATTGAAAATATGGACCATCGGGAAGAGGTACTCGTATATCACCGAAACCGTGTCGAGTGTTTGGCAGATATATTTTTTCACACATAATTATCACAAGTATTTCTATCATAATATAAAAAGAAAACATTGTTATGTTTCCCCGTATTCGAAGAGGAGTGATCGTCGGCACATCACAGTGACATCAAAAACACTCAGTTACACATTCGTCTTCGACAGCAATTATGTATTCTTTGATAGATCTGCAATATTTCCTTGACCTAAGCGATAGATAGAGGCTGTCGACAACATTCAATTGTTTTTGGCAACGAGTAAATAATAAAATAATGTTTGTGTTGACTTCATGTAACAACGATGATGCCTTATAGAATATGGGGTATTATTTTATGTATACCACCCTTTATATACAGATGTTTTAATTTTCGCATTTACTTTGTATTTAAAAAACATTGAAATTTGAGTTTTTTTTAACGTAAAGGTATGTTATCAACATTGAAATACTAGAAGTAAATAATATTGTAGCTTTTAGTCGATTATATTCTGGAAACTACTTTTTTGTATTACCATTTTTAATTACTTCCCTTTTAACTTCTTCGCTGTAAAGTTTACATTATTAAACCCCATTGAATTTAACCAGAACTTCATCATTTTTAAGAATTTTACAAAGGGTAAGCATATCCACTCAACTAAAACCTGAAGAAACTAATCATTTCTTTCTTTTGGTTTCCCATAACCCCTATTAATTATAATCACTATCGAGTGATTATAATTAGCTATCCACATTAGCTTGGGGTTAATCCAACCCATATTCCTCAACGCCAACCTCAATATATAATCACTCCAATCGTGAATAAGATGGAAAATATTTGCTCCCATAAAAATTTCAATTGCCAAGAAGGGGAAATTCATGGGAACTCTTGTACGTGCGCTATCAGCGCGTAGTGAATGTAAAATATGTAAAAAGAGTAATTAATAAAAATATCAAACTATTAGTGCAGTAAATAATAAGTGTGAAAATTTGTTTAATTGAAATAAAATGTTTAGAATCGGAGCATTAATTGAACTACAGGACGAAGAATCTCGACAACTCCGAATTGCATTGACGAGATGAAGCTACTCCGCTGGAGTTACCCGATACATCGTAAGTTACTTATTTTAGAAACAAATTGTGCTTGTACATAACTTTTTTGTTTTAGATTTATTCAGAATTGTAATTCTAGAAGTGTTGGACAATACAACAACAAAAACATTATTTGGAATAACACCAACAATAACATTGAGCACCTACATGCGGTTCTTTGCAGAAGGTGCAGTCAGAGGATAAGATTTGTTGATGCCACTATTTAAATCTTCCGTAAACGAATTCTAAAATTCCGCCAACACGTCTTTAGGGCTTTTACATTCTATTGAGCACAATATCATTTTGCATCTTATTAACAAATGTAGTCCCAAAATAGCTGAATATAAGCTTTTACATTTGCAGCAAAAATGAAATTCATAATGAACAAATCAAAGGGAAAAACAAAAATAATACGAGGGAAATAACTGTTTATGATTAGGTGAATTTTGGCAGAATGCTAGTTTTCTTAGTGTTATTATTCCAAACTGAATTACACATAGAAAATGTGAATAAATTTTGAGGGAAAAAGTACTAACGATTGCATTTTTGGGAAATGGGAAATTTTTTCATGGGAATGACTGTTTACAATATTAATAATATATATGTTTACCATCCATTCAGTATGACTCATACACTCAGATAGAAAATGTATATATTATTATTATCATTTATATATTATATATTATTATCATATATTACGTTTGGCGCCGAGAATATTTTCTCAATACAGTAATAATGACTTAAAAAAACTCCTTTCTAAGTCCTATGCAAAACTGCGTAAGTCCAACGAAAAAAAATCTTTTAGGCGGAGTTGTATCTCCAATTACTTTGTACAAAGTACTATTCACTCAGGCAATTCTCTATATATATTTTTATATAGCATGGTCTCTGACATATTAAAATTGCAGTTTAATTAAGATCCTTATTCAGGCATGTAATGCATTGCCACCATACTGTTTTTTACTGGTTATTAATAATAAATAATAGTACTATGTGTTTAAATTTTTTTTTTACCAAAGCAAAATTAAGAAATTTTCTTGCCACATTTATTATTATTTTTATTTAACCTTTTTCAAGCCTTTTATCATTAAAATTTATACCGAATAAGACCGAAATACTTGATAGCTAGTCCAGCTCCTCTCAAACACTAAAGAAACAACTAACGCATTTTTGCGTTACGGCTTTTTATAAACTACGAATCGACAACACGATAGAGGAACCAAGCTTAACATGCACATACTCGTATGTGCATGATTTTACTATTTTAACAAATATCAATTCATTTCGGGGTTTTTCAATGCAGCAGTATTTTTTCAATACCCTTTTTTTGTTGTTGTTGCATTTGCAGTTGCTGAACAAAACGAACTGCAGAGAGAATAACACTATAAACAAGTAACTGCTCCCTCGAGTCTCTTTTAAAAGTAGATAAAAAAAAGTCGACAATTGAAAAAGCTCTCTTTTGGCAAATTTTATATGGTAGGAAGAAGTAGTCAACGCACTATTTTATGCACGTTCGTACATGTGTTCTAAACTCATCTAAAGGCTGACGAAGAAAGGTGAGAGAAAGTACTTCTGCATTCATGCAATATACTAACTAACTGTGTGTGTGAGAAAATGCAAAATAATGGGCTTGGAAACATCACAAACAATGTTGAAGAAACATGCTGCTTAAATTTTATAGAAACAATTGCAGACGAATTTATTGCAGCACATTTTATTATAGATTTTTATGTTTACAGTTTAAAACTTAGTCTTCGTTATTCCTAAAAATATTTCTACAATTAGAGACATAAAATGATTTGTACACAAGCAAATCAAAATATTATATCAAAAATATTTAATAATATAGTACTGGAAAAATTTGTGAATGCACAAATTGAATAAAGTTATAAATGTCTTCGGATTGTTTGCTCGTTTACGGTTCATATACTCGTATACTGTAGATAAATACAGTAATAAGCTTCATGCTATTTTACTATTGCGGATTCTTTTGTTAAAAAATATTATAGGATCAAAATTTTGGAACTCATTGCAGAGTAAATAAAAACTTAAAAATTTCTGTAACTAAGCAAAAAAATTTTATTTGTTTATAATAAATGAAATCAGTTTTCTTCTGATATATATTACGTGTTGTAATTGTTTTACGGTTAAAGTTCAAATCTGGATTTCAACAAGAAGAATTTTTATTTTTTAATTACAACAACAATTACCGCAATCAATAACTCTGGACAGACAAAAAAAAAATTAATTGAATACTAAGGCTAAGGCTTGGTAGTACCCTATAGGGTACTACTAATTAGTACCCACTAGGATACGAACTCGGTGAAATCAACTTTTATTATATTAATACTGTAGGAAAAAGTGGCTAAACCGATTAATAAATAGCTAAGAGCTATTTCAAACCTTTCTAATATATTTTTCAAATAATAAACATCCTTATTGAAAAATTTCCAAAAATAATCCTTATCTGGACTCCGGGCCACTGCGGCATTGCTGGGAATGAATTCGCTGATAAGTCAGCTACGGAAACACTCAATTCTTCCCTTATAACAACACTCAATACTAACACAAAAGACATCAACAAATACGTAAAAGACCTTTTTTCCCCCATGAAAGGGATTTATTCAACTTGAAATCTTGTTGATATAAGATGGTTACTCTAAAAGTAACTAACCATCGATGAATACTTTAGTAACACTGCAGATAAGTTAAGCAGAAGAGATACAATAAAGTTTATAAGACTCCATCTAGGACACACGAAACTCTCTCAGGGTGCACTAATAAACGTAACAGAACCACAAGTATGTACGTGCAACATTGCTCCTCATCTTAGGATCACACACTACAAATATTTTTGCTAAAAACTTGGCCCAAAAAGGAAAAATTAGTGAAGACTAATTTTTGATACTTTATTCTATGAACCTAGCATCTTCATATCTATATCATAAAAAAATTAATTTTTATTTTAAATATCTCACCTTTAGAATTCTATGACGAAATAATAAAACCCATTGATTACATCAGAAAAAAACTGTTTTCCTATAATATTGTCACTTTTTTGCCTCTAAAAATGCTTTTGTGGATTCTTCAATTGCAAATGAAATAATAAGTCACACCTGTTTGTTATACAGTACTTAAATAATTCACAACTTTATCTACACTTGATACCACTGTGTGCCAAAACACTAGACTTGCTATCTTATGACTGTCTAGCACAAAGCTTAAAAATAAATTGACTGTTTGCCGCTGATCTGCCTGCTATTTATACTTCATTATCATCTACAACCGTCACGCTCATTCCAGTTATTCATAATTCCAGACTCATATGTACAAATATGATTCTTAGGCATATACACATTTATACACATGCGCGAACAATAAACAAGTCACAACAACAAACAATAAAAAACGAACAACACAACATCATTTGTAGTTGATTTACTAGGAATTTTACATACCTTAAATCATGTATGTTTATTTGTTTGTGTATTATGTTTTATCTTGTTTGTGTGAATGTGTTGTACATTTATAACAAGCAGATCAACAACTACACATTGAGTTAGGTGTGACAAAAATTCTTAACAATATTTTTTATTCTTTTTTTGAAACGTTTATTTAAGGAGTAATTTATAATAATTAAGACTATAAATAAACAAATAGTAAATAAACATAAACATAATATAGTGTACGCTGTCCCGTATTCGAGCACTCTAGTACATTAAAATTTTTTAGAGATTTAACTTTTTCTTAAGGAGCTTTTTTTTATAATATAATTTATATGTACATTCTGTGATACATATGTTTGAACATTAATATTTTGAAGTTTGTTGTAATTCGATAACGTACTCCAATGCACATATCATTGAACTGTTGAATAAAGTGAGCAATGTGTACGTTTTCACATTCACACAATTTCTGCTAAAAGCATAATCTTAAAAAAATATTCTAACTCAAATATTAAAGTGTAATTTACACCATAACCAAATTATGTGATGTTTACAGCACACATACGAGCACTCAAAAATTTTAGTGGTTTTCATATCACATGTAATCTCTGAACAGCTCTTTAAATTCTAGCTTTACCCTCAAAGGAAGTGATACCATTTACGTTTAAGTCAGAACGTTTCATTTTCGACAAAATAAATTTCAAAGCTTTCATGCTATTTGTTTATATTTTTGATAAAAACATTTCTATGAAGATGTGTATGTGTATATGTGAGTTATTTAGTCTCACACACACACACACTTGTTTTAAAATTAATTAACACTAGAATGAGACTAAAACGTTTCGTTTATTCGTTAGTAGAGTGTGTGCGAACCTTTTAAGGCAATTTAGTCAAGCAATTCAAATATCATTAAGAAAGTAACGATATTCTTAATTAAAAAGTTATAAAACATTTCAGTTTTTGTTTGTGCTCTTCTCCACGTATCACAATTTGTTGTGTAAATGTTGTTGGTTTTATTAAAAGGCTGCTTAATATCTTTTTTTTTTCTGTAGATATAAAAAAATATTAACGAGCTGAGCTGTTGGTGGAAAACAGTTGCTTGATTTACGTTATTATCATGCCGGTTTTCCTTTTTTTCGACAAATATTGTTTCCAATCATTTTAAAAATTACTAAATAAAAGCAATTTGCACAAAAGTGAGGGATTAATTGTTAAAAGGTCACAAAGCTGATGTTAAAAAGTTAAAAATAAAAACTGTGCAAATTTTTTTTCTTTTTTATGGGAAAATGCTTCATATTTTAATTAAATACTTTTCCCGTTTCATGCAGTATTCTTTTGATCACAGGGAAGTTTTTACTTAATGACATTAAGTGCAGCTTGCCTAGAAAGGGATATGTCCATTGTCAAATACTTTTATTTTATTAACAAGGATAAGGAGAACATTTTTCAATTGTTTGTAGACAATATATTTAATTTAAATTCCATAAAAACGCTTTGAGCTTGGGCAGTATCTTTTTATCATTAACCAATACTTAGGCCGGGACCTCTACATATCGCTCCTTTATTGCAACATAGTCATAACTCAAGACTATAGTCATAATTCAAGAAAAACGCATTGCAACTTTTTAGTTTCCATACAAGTCTTAGAAATTTCTTTTTACAAAATATCTCCTAAAGGAAACAGTTTATAAGTAACTTGAATAAATTTTTGCCACAATATAAAACGTAGTATTGTTAGCAATTCTGCATTGTTAACTGGAAAAGGTTATTTTTTGAGATATGACTATGTTGCAAGAAAGGAGCGATATGCAGTCCACTGAACTGGAACTAGGAAAATATGTTACGCGTGGGAGGAAGGCTTGGTGCGAATAAGTGATTGATAAACCGCGTATATATGGAATAGGATGGGTCGAAAAAAAATTTTTTTGACCGCAACGCTTTAGAAGTTTAAAAATTTGGAGAAAAGAGAGAAAAAATTTGAGAATTGGTAGAAATCTATTTTTCAAAAAATTTGACGCGATACAGACATTTTCACGAGTCTGCATGCAAAAATTCAGCTCGATTGGATCACGGAAAAAGGGTTAAAAACTTATCCAAAATCTTTCTCACAGACAGACAGATGGACACTACCATATTTATATTTTATACAAAAACAAGTAAGAGCGTGGTATATTTGGCTGGGCCGAATCTAAAATACCCTTCACGATAGTCACGTATATGTATAGTATATTTAAAAATTTTAACTAAATATGCTCGGTTATATATGTACCGACATGGGAATTTTCTATCTTTTGTATTTTAGTAACCTTCTTTTATAACAAGAATTGATTTTCAGCAACAAAAAAAATGTTAATGGAAAAATCGGTTCAAGCTATATCTTGGGTATATATGGACCGATATCGGAAATTTTCATTTTCCATATATATAACCTGCAGTCGTATTCTGTAACTCGCTTAGCTAAAGCTAAAACTCGATTGCTAAAAAAAATTAGGGCAAATATTTTAGCGATGTCGCTAAATCTGTATTCTGTAAGCTAAATTGCTTAGCTAAATTTTTACATTTTCGCCGCAGCTAATTTGCTAACTGTACACTATTTCTTTCTTTCTACTTTCATGAACTTCTGTGAAAAAGAGATAAACATAATGTAATAGTTTTTGGCAATTCATTATAGTGTTACCTTACTTTATATTGTGCTTCCCGTAAATATTCTTAAAACTTCTCTTCAATAACTTTTTAAAATATGTTTTGAAATCTCGATTTTAAATAGTTATTGTGAAAGATCTATTCAAAATTTATTCTGTTTTTGACAAACATTACGTAAACAGCACTTAAGTCGATAAATTATGAGCAGTTTTTTTTTCATCATACAACCAAATGTGGAATTTATGGGAACATTTTCAAAATATGGCATCACAAAAAAGTATTTGTTTATTTACATTTTAAATAAACAAAAAAACGTTCATAAGGTTTAGACAAAATTTTCTGCATTTTATAATAATAAATATTTAAAAAAGTGAAAATGAGCAGTTTTTATCGGCGTAATATAATGAATTCATTAAGTGCAATTAATGAACGCAATAAGCTAATTGTGAACAGTAAAAGTTTGTAAAACTCACAAATCTTAAAAAAAGAATTTTTGTGTTTTGTTTCACTTTTAGTTGAAATTAATTTTTTACCTCCAAGTACAGAATAAGAATATATATTTACTCCTTTGTAATTCTTTTTGTTGTTTCTTCCATTATACTGCAATAATATTTTTTTTAACAACAAACAATAGAAAAAATAAAACATTTGTTATTTACTTACATTTTAGCACTTAAAAATTTCCGTTGCTAATATTTTACCGTTTTAGACAACGACAACTACTTATTTGGCGTTAGAGAATACAAAATGTAAACATTTTAGCGATACCACTAATCGCTAAAATTGCGGCGAATTAAATTTTTATGTCATTGCCAAATTTAGCTATGCACGTTACAGAATTGCATTTGTGGTCAAAAATCGCTAAATCATCTTTGTAGATTTTTAGCGATGGAGATTTAGCTTTAGCGAGTTACAGAATACGGCTGCTGATTTTAAGCAAAAAAAGAAAAGTTCTTTTACGCGAAATTTTCCTGAAAAACCCGGGTTAGGCTGCTTTTCGGATATATTTTTTTGCCTTTTAGTTACCATGCTTAAGGAGTGTGTGAAGTTTAAAGAAAAACAAACAATTTTTTTTCAAAAATGTCCATACAAAATTGCGAAAAAATTGCTTTTTTTGGAATTTTGGATATATCTCAGCTATATGTGAACCGTTATTACTGAATTTCAATAGCAAATCCATGAATCGATGGGGTAAAAGAATGGTGAAAGAAAAAAGTTTCTAAGTATAATGGTTTTCTCAGAAACGGCATTTCAATAGCGGACAAAAAATATTGCTCCGCCTTATTTATCGACGTTTCACAAGCTTTTGATAAAGTGTGGCACGATGGTTTAATGCATAAAATAAAGTTTAACTTACCTGCAAACATACATAACCTTTTGGAAAGCTATTTATATTGTCGGCAATTTATAGTAAAAGAAAGCGATTTCATAAGCCCCGCCCAGTCTATTGCAGCTGGAGTTCCCCAAGGCAGCATATTAGGGCCTATCTTATATTTCATCTACGCATCTGACATGCCGACAAGCACCAACATTCACACTTCAATATTTGCAGATGATACAGCATTCCTTAGCATACATAGTAACCACCAGCAAGCATCAATAAACTTACAGGAACATATCGACAAACTAGAGAAATGGCTCAAGCTTTGGAAAATCAAGATTAATGAACAAAAGTGTGCCCATGTTACATTCGCACTGCGTCTAGCAACATGCTCACCCATTACTATTAATAATAAAGTAATACCTCAACACAGTGAAGTCAAATACCTCGGTATTCATCTTGACAGTAGACTAACATGGAAGTGGCACATCGAGGCAAAGGTAACGCAGATGAAATTGAAAGCAGTGCAAATTAACTGGCTAATAGACAGAAATGCGACCTTGAAGCTTGATTGTAAACTTTTGCTGTACAACTCGATTCTAAAGCCAATATGGTGCTATGGGATTCAATTATAGGGCACAGCCTCGGCATCCAACATTGAAAAAATTCAAAGAAGTCAAAATAGAATACTCCGTAGAATTACAGATGCTCCATGGTACGTTAAAACTCACGAATCCACGCAGATCTGAACGTACCTTTTGTGAAATCTGAATTTGTGAAGTACGCGACAAGATATATTAACAAACTTGAATTCCATTCAAATCCTCTTGCAGTTAATATTCTTAACTTTGGTGGTCATACCCGTCTGAGAAGGAGGGATACTTTGGCTACCATTTGGCTCTAAACAGATGACTGAATTCTGAAATAATATTCGCATAAAAATAAACTTTTGTCCAGCACTGGCAGGACTTTAATCCCAATTTTTTTTAGTACTAAGATTTGAATACTTATTGTCATTACATTTTTTATGTAGATTCAATAAATAAAATAATAAAGTTAAAAAAAAAAAAAAAAAAAAAATAGCGGACAGACGGACATCGCTGAATCGACTTTTCCATTAATTCATAATCAGAAATTACAAACGGAACCATAAAATTATATATGCCCTTTACATTTTTGTGAAGGGTTTTAAAAAAATTAAACACATGTATTTTTATTTTTTCTCCCCTTTCCGAAAAAGTATTTTTGGTTCATGGGACAAAAAAAAAGTTCGTGTTTGTAACGCGGTATAATTTTTTATTAAAGAATTAATCATCACATCAAATTTGTATTTTTTTTTTTTAACAGAGAAAAATGCTAGAAAATTCTAATAACACAATAATAGGAGAACCCACAAATGCATAAAACACTGAACTAGTAGTATTTAATCAAATTCTGAATAACATAGTATTGATAATGGCAGCAGAAAGTGATGATTTTGGTTGAATCATATTCAAATTTTAGTTTACAATAAATGAGTTTCAAGTAGCACGAAACGTACATCGGTGTGCTGTTGCAGACACATATGTATGTAGTCGTATGTACAGGAACCCTGGCTTAGGACTGCTTGAAGTGAGAAATCAAAAGTCAAACGAAACCGCAAAATACTTTTAATAGTACTAAGGCATTAAAAAGGAAAAGCTTTTAAGCTCTCTAGCTCTTATTTGCAAGTTAAGAATTATTGATTGGCTTTTTTTTTACTTTTCATTTACATAAGTAATATATTTTCCTATCTTGCATTAAATAGTTTTACATAACTACGAGTATTAATATCGCTTGAAGCAGAAACTTATAATGATTTGTTTGTTCGTTTATTTTAATACGTAACCGAGTTTAAGAATGAAGACTTTTTCGAAGGATGCTTTTATTATTTGCTAATAGAGAAAAATCCTTGATGCTAAATTTTAGTCATTCGGCAAATTGCAAATTTGTTTTCATCATTTCTTTTCTGCCTTCCAACTATTCTGCCTTAAATGAGTGAGTTTTGTTTGTGGAAATTGCAATGCAGCGAATTCGATTCGTCATCATTATTTTTGATTTACGAGGCAAGCAAGTGAACTTACGAGTATATTTCAAATTTTATTGAATATCACAACTATTGGCAACCGAATGGCTGCTCTCGCTTCTACTTCTGATGATGATGATAATGATGATGCTTGCGTTAGTGCCTTCAGTCACGGTCAAAGAAACAATGACATATTGACGTTTGAATATTTCTTTTCATTCGTAATACATCTTTTCGTTATTTACTAACACACATACATTCATACATACATATGTATGCGCGTACATAAAGCTTTAAATGGAATAATAACTCTTATGGTTCATTCCAATTAATTTACAAGTTACATAAGTTTTACTTCAACTTAAGTAAAAGCAATCAATAAACTCCAACTGCAAACATAATTTTTGTTATTTTATTCTATTACACAAATAAATCAATTCAGTTTGAGATTTCGTATAGAAAACGTGAAATTCAAAAGAAAAAATTTATTCAAGCTTTACAAGCAGCAAAAAATAAATGAAAGGAATTCCTTGATTACGTTCATCTTTCTTTCAATTTAGTTTAAGTTTTGTGATTTTTCGAAATGTGCAGAAGAACATCTAATATGCATACATACACTGCGCGCCATCAGGTTAGCGCCCACTTTACACTTTGTTTTCATGTCAAATACTAGCTAATCTATTTGTGTTATGGACTTACAATTTTTATCTATTTGACTTCTATAAATTCTTCTTAAAACAAAACAATAATTGCTAGTATAACGTTACAGGTTCCCACCTTTCCTTTCCCTCTTCCGCATTCCTTCTATATCCTTACAACTTTAATTTTTTCTTCTCTTATGCCCTAACTTTTAAGGCAGTCACAAAGGGAACGACCTTCAGGACCCAAGTGAGCTGGAGTATCCAGGTACTCTTTGGAGAATCCAGCGGCCTGCCTACGTAGCCTAACCCAGAAGATATTGAATATTTCAAGCCGCACAAAAAAATTTATGACAGTAATTGCAAAGGCAAACTAGATAACTTAAATTCTATTTCTGAAGAAGCAGAATAAGTGCAAAGTACTCGTACTTAGTGAAAAATAAGACAAAGTATAATATAATAAATAAGGGTCCTTTTATTGAGCTTAATTTTCATGTGAGACAGATGCCATATGATGATTGCAAAAACTAAACAAAAATTAAGAAGTTGCGCGCAATATTACAATAGAAAAGATAAAAAGTAAAGGAGTAATTTGGAAGACGCTAACCTGATGACGCGCAGTGTATGTTTGTATGTATGTATGTTTGTTTGCATGTATAGTAAAGAAAACTTCTTTATTTTCTTTTAATTTGCAGGCATAATTGAAAGAAATATAATAGGTATACAAGTAAGCCTGAATCTGTAAAAGGGTGGTTCCTTCGTTCATGTTTTACCCTTTTTGATGCGAACTCGAGCTCCCAAAATACATTCGGCTGCACATTCAACAATTTCTATTCAAATATTTGCCTTGTCAACTCCTTCTTCTGTTACTTTCTTTTATTTAAGTGTTGATGCTGTTCTTATTTCCATTATTCATTGTTTATTTGGCATTATAGTTGAAATCAGCGTTGCCATTGTTGGTGTTTTCCGACTAAATTTGGTCGCATATTGTTCCTTTGGTCGGCTGGTCGCCGGCTAAGCCTTAATTTGGCCTTTTTGAAAAAATTCAACTCTACATTTTAGGAAACTCCAAACATTGGTCATCTCAAAAACTTTAAGCTCTCGTAAATCCTATTTAGTTCTAAGCATGAATATCAAATATTTCTGTGTAAAAATGCTGAAATCGATTTCAATAATAAAAATAACATATATATATATATATATATATATATATATATATATATATATATATATATATATATATATATATATATATTATAATTCAAATATTTTTATTGGTACAAAAGCTGAAATATACATTGGAACAAATATGAATTCGAACGAAATTTTAGAAGTTTTTTTTGGGCTCCTAAATCAAATGACATCTAAATTTGACTTTAATCGTGAAGACTTTAATATGTTACAAATAATTACTCCTTCTAAAGTGTTGTCTAAAGAAGACTTACTATACGAGTATTGCACCTAATTTTAAAATTTTCCATCCTTGTTGATTGTAATCCTGATATCATTATTACGCAGTGGAATTTGTTGCGCTTAACAGAAATGAAACTTTGTTTTTGTTACATTATTGCTACTTTTGTTATTCATTCTATAATTTAAAAATTTTATCGTATAAAAATTATTATTTATATGAGAATACATATACGAGTATGTTTTTCAATATTAAAAAATTGGTCTATTCGGAAGAATTTTGGTAGTTTTTAGATCCAAGTTTGGTCGGATTGAAAATTTTTTAGCGGCAACCCTGGTTGCTATTAACATTTGACTTTTTATTTGTGCATTTATGGATGTACTCGTATGTATGGCTGTGTACACGGAAACTGTTATAAGTTGATCTCTTTGCTTTCCTTGTTATTCTTGCAACTGCTACCACGAGTTATAATTGTTTCTTTGTCGCTGCCTCAGAAACTGTCAGCGTAGTGCAAATTTTTCCTGGAAAAACTCGTGTATGCCTTTATTTGCATTATTTGTTTGCGTTCGTTTCAATTGCTGTTTATTTTTATCTTATAAATATTTATATTACGTTTAAGACTTCATCTCCTCTACTGCCATCAGCGTGGGATGTTTCGTTTGTTAATCATTGAGCTCTTTACTTTTTCAGGTGAAACAGAGAAGAAACTGATACGCACACACACAAAAACACACATATATAAAGTAGAGCAGCGATGGGCAGATTGACAGGATTGAGCTAAAGAGAGCAAAAAGTTGTTCTATACTTAGATAAATTCATTTGTTTCGATTTGTATAAAAAGCCGTCTATTTTCCATTCGGCGAGATATAGGCATTTCATTATTTATAAATGAAAATAAAAAGATTTTCAAACTCTACATGGCACATTACTACTGCAAAACAACCTGAAACAAACATACATAAGACAGCTTGATCTCAACAGTATCTTTATTTTGCAAGTGTACAACCAACAAAATGCGTAACTAAGCAAAATAAAAAATCCGCAGCGGTTTTGCTTTGTTGATATGTAGTAAGCTACTGATTTAAATTTCATGTTTTCCTCTCGTTCACGCAGAGAAAAAGCAATTTGAAATATGGATGCAACATACTTAGTATCTATTCTATAACATTATGCATTATTGTTAAAACTGTTGTGTAAGCAACATAATTATAGTTTGTCTCTCTATAAATATTTTACTGTGTGCATTTCATATGGTTATCTACAATAATAACAACTGTGAAAATTTGTTCAAAACAACGATAGCTTTTGTCACACCGAATACTAAAATAATTGTTTTTATCATATGTATGATAAGCTGATTCACATGCAACAAAAGTGAGTTTACAACATAAACTTACTATTGCCGAGTTGAACGATATTTTCATTCTAGTCGTTGACATACAAAATTCTTTCAGTTTGGTTTTGTTTTTGGAAACCATAAAATATTTTATGTGTTTTCAATTAACCAAAAAAAAAAGGGATGTATATGGCAGCTTTATTGAAAAAAAGACGAAAAACGAGAACTTGTCGAAGAAATACATATGGAATATTCGGTATATATGGTATGTTTTCGGGCATTTTAAGTAAAATCTTGTTATGTAAAATTTTTGTTTGGTAGCGACTCTAGTTACAGAAAATCCCGATCAGTAATTAAGAATAAACGAACAAGTTTTTAATTTGAACAAACCAGCGCCCATCGCTTAATTAGAGCGACTAAGGTTGTATGGAAGCGAAGATCGTGCCAGGTGTACCCCCCTAAAGTGAACATATAGAATATAATATTATATTAGAATATAAATATTGTTTTTGTATTTTCTTTACAATAGTTACGTTTTGCTCTCCACAAAAACTTTCCGTACTTATGCCTTAACGAAACTATCCAAGGTGCATTAACGTATACATGGTGGCAGCACTACGACATGTGACAATTTTTTGCTACTGGCAATATAGTAAGCTATTTACGTCAAATGTATTGTTTACATTTTTGAAAGTGAATTTAGTGTTTTATTCCGACTTAAACATATACAAATTATTTTGTGAACATAAAAATAATTCATATAAATATAATTTATAATTATGAAAAGGTACATTCATAGTTTATAATTGTGAAAATAGTTACAAATATTTTTGATAAACATAGCTTACCAGATGCCTGTTTTTGTTGTATTGTTGTAATTTTGCTGTAGTGCGCCACCGTGTATACGTTAATGCACCTTGCTATTTGTAAACAAATATTAGCCAGATTGGCTTAGCAACACATCTGGCATTCCTTTTTTATTTCTAGATACATGTATATACATAAGTTTTAATGAAAACTATTTAAAATTATTTTCTAATAAAAAAGGACTGTTTTCCTATCTCCATTTCACACGCATTTCTATCAACTTGCGTCCTTTTTAATTTAGCCAAATTTGTTCGAAAAGTCAACAAAAGAACAGACCCAAGAAAGACATAGAAAACTTGCCATTTTAATTGTCAAGAACACAATTGAATTTAAAATTACAAAACTGGGCGAAAAGTAAAACTTAGAAAGGCGAATGAACGCACAAAAGTAATTGTATTCAGAAGACGAGACAAAAGATGCACAGTTTTCGCAAAAAAAATCAATGTAAACTTTTTCCAATTCTAAGATAATAAAAATGACTAACACAGGAAATGCTTATTAAGATGATGCAGAATAGAGTGAATGAAGTAAAAGCAAGCAAACAGACAAGTAAAAGGCAACAGAGAACTGAGTTCGCGTTGTTCTAGTTTTCATTATGTATTTTGCTACAATGTTTTTTTTTTTTTTTGATTATCTATTGGTAATTCAGTTCCGAAATCTTTGTACTGACATACGTTTTCATTATCGCCAAAATGTTATTTGGCTTTTGATATTTATGCCAACAGCCGAAAGTCCATAAACCAAAAATGAAACAACACAGAAAAGCAGCAAAAGAAGAAAGTAAATCATGAGATTTGATTTCAAATAGGTATTTTTTAACAGATCACGTATGACTCTACCAAACTGCTGTGTTATTTTAATTCACTATGGCAAGTCGTCATGGAAAGACTCACACCACAAAAGCGTCTCAATGTGAGCATACTCGTTCCTTAAATCGTTAGTTTTATAATAAATTTCTCATACTTTTTGAATTAAAATACTATAAAAGTACTTGGTAACAGATATCAAGCCTACTGTTGTCCTCTCTGGTCTCAAAATTTAAAAATTATATTTATTCAGCACTATGTACAAAAATTTATATCAGACTTATTCAGCGTTTGTAAACAAAATTCACTAAATTTGTATTCGCGAATAAGTAATAGCCTCATAAATGTTTTATTAGGCATTCATAACATATGAAATTTTATTGTTGTACTTATCCTATTTTACACAAATACTAAAATGACAACCCGACTTTTTGATGTTATACATGCTTAGATATAGGAAATTTTTATTTATAGTATATTGGATAAAAAAAAAATACAATCGAGATCGAAAATAGATTCGAAATCAACGACTCAAGTTTTTCTTTCAGTGTTCAAAATAAGTGTACAAAGTGCACTTTACAACACTGAATATGTTTTAAACAAAGTCAAATGTTAATTATAAATATAGCCTAAAACTAAAAAGCACGCTTGTTTATCACACTAAAAAGCAGATAATTTTTTAGAATTCCCAAAATCGCTTGTAAGAATCGCCAAAACTCCTACTATCGCGGAAACTTTGGATTTCGCACTAAATCGAATGACTGTTAGTAAATCAGATATACGTTCCATGGCCAAAACGCGCACGAATATGAAAAACCGTTCCCGATTCGATTGGTGAAGCGCTTCCGAGTTTTTTGTCGGCTTCAGTAAACATAAAATCCCCCCTCACAGGGAATCTATAGAGCAACTTCAATTCTCGCACTGAAGCGAATGACCATTTATAGCTCAGATGCAAGTTCCACGGCAAAAACCCGCACCGAATATGAAAAACTAGTTCCAAACTGCTTAGCGAAGTGAATCTGAGTTCATTTTGGGAGTTCCCAAAATCGGTTTCGTAAATACCCAACACTTTCGGTCTTATGAAGAAGTAAAAAATTGGGTCGGTTCGTGGATCGTTTCAAAAGGTGACCGATATTTGCAACGTGAGATTCGTACACTGCCTTTCAGATGAGAGAAGACAATAGTTTGGTCATTAATGTATAACCAGTTTTTCTAATAAAGCCTCGAATTTTGAGAAAAAAACGACGGAAGCAAAGTTATACATCTATGTAGATCCTGCGATTCTTTTCTAATTATCTTATTCCGATTTCGATGAAGATGAAAACCTCAACATTATAAGAAAAAAAAGCATTTGCTACTGGTTGTAAAAAAATTGTGAATAAACTCGGTAGTCAAATATTTTTTCTCCCGTTTGCTATTAAAAATAGATATATAAGAATATTTTGTGATACATATGTTGTCAAAAACTATATTGTAGAAAAATTTTATATTCAAAGATTTATATCTTTGACACATTTAAATGTAATTAAAAATGTATATTTACTTGTTTATCCGGTTAACCAAACAGTAAGATAGAGGGAGAGAGCATCACTAACAATACCATGAGAACCAATTAAGGAGAGAGTTGCCGTACGAAGGTATAAAATCACTAAACATCTTTAAGAGCTACTGAACCGTTATTGTTGATTGATGAATACAACTTTTTATAAGAAGTTTATTGAATACGAATTGTTTCACAACAATTGCACTCTTTAAAAAAATTAAGGTACAGTGAGTAAGCTTTCTCTGTATCTGTGTACACATTTTCTCACACAATGTTTGTAGTAGTTTATCAAATAAGTTTTTTTCTTTGCAAAATCTTTTTTCTTTAAAGTTTTGCAGTTTATTCATCTGACTCGGATGGCGACAAAAATTCTACTTTGTCTGCTTTAGAATTTAGTATAATATTATTGTTTTTTTTTTCTATTTTCTTTTACTTATAAAATTGCAGAGAAGCCAAAAAAGTCATGATTATGAGAAAAAAGTAAGACACGACTTTGTCATGGTCGCCAAAATATATCAGAATAATGAAGAAATGATCACACACATACAATTCAATTAAAAGACTTATTGGACAAAAAAGGTTACATACATTGGAGTGTTTTTAGAGGTTCACAATTTTGAGTTGGCAACAGCGGTTTATCTGGCAAGTCGTTTAACAGCTAATAAATGCTTTCGTTTGTTCATTTAGTTGCCCACAGTGGCAAATTGTTGAAGATCAATTTCGGTTGAATGAATCGTACATAAATATAAGGAACTGATGCACTTGGAGTGAAGTTTTTGTCGAAATACCATTACATCCATAGCAAATCACTATTTAGTGCACTTTGTGTGCATTCATATGTGTTCAAAAACGATGATGGTCAAAATGTTACTAACAATGGTGATCGATGACAATTAGCGTTCTAGATTGCGCTTTGTTTGCCTTGTAGTTTGTGGTGACCACATGACCGAAATCATATGTAAACGTCAATGTTAGGTTTGATTTTCAATAAGCTTTTTTGACAGATCAAAGTGGTTTTATTATATTTGTCCAGTCTCGTTTGGCAAGTCATCATAAAAAAACTCACAGCCACACTGCGTCTAAAAACTCTTCAGCTATATTATGTTACCAAAATCAGGTGAGAAATGTTTTTTGTGCGATTGTGATCAAGGATGAGGCATATTTCTGACTCAATGGAACTCTCATGTTTGGGATGGCGCTTCAAAGTGGGGTTACTCTACTGTGTGCAGGAGCGAGCGAAGAAACTTACCGGTGACAGTAGGGTATAGAACTAAATTGATTCATTGGAGCATCGACGCAGTGTAGGGTGCGTTACTCTGTTCTGTCGTTGCTATAAGGGATTTCGCTCAGACGAGATTAGGGATCTAGTTCCCGAAACCTGCAATTTTCTACGTAACACGCGTACATCGTCCAGAGCCCATCGATTTGTGGTCGATTTCCCGGGTAATTGTACAATGCATTGCAGGTAGAATTCGTTTTTCAGCCGCACGCTTCGTCCATGGAATAAGTCGCCCGCAGACATGTTTCCCGTCTGTTATAACGTTGGAAAGTTCAAGTCAAATGTTCACAAACACTATTTCCACTTTCTCCCTCCTCGCAATCTATTTTCTTAGTTCTGGTGCAATGCACTGCATATGTAGGGGTTATCCCCTGAGTATCTACTGGTCCAAGATTAAAGAAAAAAGCTCAAGTGGGCTAGCTTTTTAATGGCTACAAATCTAACCTAAAGCGTGACTCACAACTAACATAGTGCATTGTGGTTAGGGATGAAACGATATCACTAGGGTATCGGTACTTATGCTCGATATGGTATCGATAGAAAACTATCGATACCTATTCGGTATCAAAGAAAATGTATCGATATATACTTGTATTGGTCGATTTCTTCATACGATTAGCGGCAGGGAAGAACACATAAAGCCGAAAATCAAAATCTCTTCGTTATGAACTCATCCACCGGCTAAAATTGAAGTGAAGAGAATATTTTTAAAACGGGAGAATTCTACCCTAGCAATTCTACTGCTGCATTTATCTAATAGTTTGCGTTGTAACTGTGTGGCACATTCAATGGAGGAAGAACAACTTTGCGGCTGCCATGAAAGACAATTTAGCATTTGTATAATCTTCGATAGTCACATAATTCTGACCTGACAAACTCAAATGGCTTTAGTAACTGGACTCTTTCTTTTAGTAACTCAAGATCTTGAACGCAATCTCAACGACTTTTCTTTACTATATACAACCACACACCCGATTTTTGTGGTCCCACAAAAATTTTTATTATACAAAAACTCTGAAAACAAATAAAATTATGTTAAAAATTGTGTGTAAGACAGCAATTTTTTTCATCCCTAAGAAAAGAGTATTTCTGACCGATACGAGTAGTTTTGACCGATACCTACTTAGTACTCGGTAGTAAACCATCGATACTAAAAGTACTTGGTGTAGAAAGAAAAGCATCGAGTATTTACTTGTGTTTACTAGTATCGTTTCAACCCCAATTGTGGTTGAACCATACTATACTTAGAATCAATGGGCTAGCAGTTTCAAAATATACACAGAAATTAGCTCATTCGATGATTTATAGCATAAGTGCCCAAGCCTTATGCGCCTGATGCTCAATTGTTTTTGTAAAAGCGCTTAGCTATAGGGCTGTGCTCCTATACACATACTGCACTCAGCACTAGCAATGAAAAATACACAAACAACTTCGTCTTTTATATTTTTTTGTCGTTCTTTACTGCACACACAAGAGCAAAGCAACAATAGTTTCGCATGCTTTGACGACAGCGTTATCAATGTAAATTCTGTTTTTGTGAATATATTTTTCTTTTTACAACAAAAAATATTAAATAAAAGTGGGGTTTCCTTAAATGTATTGGTGTTTGCTCATCCATAAAGAACTTTTGGGCACCCCTGATTTATAGTAAAAATGTGTTTCAGATTCACCAAATTATTTAATTAAAGCTCATGTACATACACACCTACATATGTATGTTTTAAGGGCGTTTCAGACTATCATACATGTCTTAAGATTAAGATTGGATTTTGTGGGACAAAAATCTAAAGATATTTGTTGCGACTGTCAAAAAATCTAACGTACCATTACATTTTGTTTTCACACCATCACACCGAAAGTAAAATAAGAAATATGATTTGAAAATAAACAGCCAATTTGCTTAATGTCTGGTTTTAATATTTTTATTATTTGCTTTTGCAAAAAATGCAACCCTGATCCAATGAAAAATCTTATTATTTAAACAAATTTCTAAAAATGGTGAAGTGTTATGGGATGTCAAATCTTTTACCGTATTATTTCTAATTTTCATAACGCTTTACATTCACACTTGCACGTATTATTTGATTTTTTGACAAGTCTTAATACAAAGTGTGATAGTCTGAAGTGCCCTTTACATGTTTTTTATCAGAGCGCAAAAGTGTTGACACAGTTTAAGGCTCCAAATTGGCTGCGTTTGCGAGAGAAGCGAAAAGTCAAATGATTTTCGGCTCAATCATTAATGTATGATGTACAAACATATATATTTGCATACACATATACATATGAATTTTATATAAATATATAATTTATTTATTTTATATTTTTTTTATATTTTGCTTTTGAGGTCATCTGTACACTCATGAAAACATACTAGTACTTTTGCGATAAAAGAACAAAAAGAATATTATCCGCAGACGCTTAGACGTCTTAAAAGAAATTTGTGAATGTGTACGTATGTATATAGTTTCCTTTAAGTTTTCATTATTTAATATTTTTCAAACTTTGGCCATTTGCCATTATTTATCACATCAAAATGGGGTTAAGTTCCATGCAGTGCGGAAAAATAAATTGTCAAGAAATTTCTTGTTTTTTTATTTTTATTTTTTTGCTTAATTTAAAAAAAAATTGTAGAAATTTTTATCCAATTTTCCTAGCCCATCTTAAATAATATAAAAACAAAGTTAATACAGCAGAAACAATTCTCAGAGTAAACATTATGAATGGATTTATTAATGTATAGATATATGTACATACATATTAACATATCAAGGAATAAACTTGTACAATTGCTTTCTATTCAAATGGGAAATATATATAAATTAAAATTATTTAATATTAAAGAGAAGCGAATTACTTAACTGGAATATAAATTAATATTGAGAGAGTGCAAATTAACAAAACAAAAGGATATAAAATGAATTAAATAAAATGTTTAAAAAATCAATAAGTCCAATATGATTCTGTTTCCAAGCCATGGGCACTATGGACGAAATGGCGATTTTAGCGGCAAAAAGTCAATTTTTTTAATTTTAAAAATCTGATGATGGTGTTCAGCAGAGATGTGCACCGGTGCACCGCAACTATAAGTACACCGGTTGTCTAGCCAACCATATTCACATCAAAGTATTTTAAACACTCTTAAAAATTGATGCGGTGGTTTTATTCCTGTCATATTGAATCACATATGAATTTTTGATACGTCATGACCCGAGTTCAAATCCCAGTGGGTGCTGATGAGTAGTGTTGCCACTACGAAACTGCTAGTTGTCCCCCAGCTAAAGATTTGATTATTATATTTCTTGTCTTCTTTAATCAATAATTATTGATCACAGTAAATTTGTATTGTAAAAAATCCTTCGTAAGAAAAAAAAACTTAAGAAAGGAAAAATGTACATATGTACAAACCAAAAAATTTTTAATTTATTTATTATAAAGTTGAACAAAAATTTAACAAATTAATAAAATCAATTTTTTAATGTAAAAGTACTTATGTTTACTGGTTTTGTACTAAATATGTTCAAATAAAATATGTGCTTATATATTCTTCAACACACGATCGCCAAAACATGATGTTTTAAAAACCTTCTGGCAACGCCGCGTGTAGTACGGATACATTTATTGAACACACACACTCTCATGGATAAGGTAATAAGGTCTAATATACAAATATTATTTTCATTGTCAGAAGTACGAATTCGATTGCCGAATGTGGAAAAAATAATTGAGAAACCAAATCAAGCAGCCACCGCATACAAACTTGATTGGGTATGTTATATACTCTAGTTAACAGACGCAAGCTCTCACGAGTAGAAAACATACTTGTACAAAAAATATGCGGTGGCCCGTCACACCACAACTCGATTTAAGACGGGTGTACTTAGATCATTAAACATTGCACCGGTTGCAGATCTCTGGAGTTCAGTACCTAACATATTGATAAGAAAAAACTAAAAAAATGTTTACTGTTGGCAACCCTCTTCATGTACAAACAACTGTTAAAGTTAACATATTTTTTTGTACGTGTTAATGCAAATGAAACTACAAAAGTTTTATAAAAATAAAAACTTTTTTTTAATAATATATTTTTGTAAAAAAAAAAAACTTTGTTAATATGAGGAGTAATATTCCAGGTGAGTAGTTTTTGCTTTATAGTTTGCTAAATGTTTGTACTTATTTCGGTGGTTTTTGGTGTGTAGATTTTTTCTAAACTCTGAAGAATTTTATCGTTTTTCGTGAAGTAAAACTAAAAATGTCATGAAGTATCATTGGAACTATTTACATGTAATTGTGTGCATAAAACTCAAGTTTTATGTCATTGTGAAAGTATATGCATTTAACTGCTAATAAATGAATTTTTAATATTTTCGTAGAAAGCCTCAGGTTTAAAATTTCTGAAATATGTGTTTGAGTTTTGGTTGAGAAACAACAGATATGTTTCAAATTAAATAAAATGAAAGATTCCATACGGCTATGATAGTGAACGAAGTATATTAATATATATACTAAAGCTCGTAACTTATCTAATTTTATTAAACTAAAATGGGATAAACAAGTTCGGTATTAATTCACAAGTACCGCAAGGCTCAGTTCTTTCTCCTACCCTATTTCTTATTTTCCTCAGCAACCTTCTCTATCAAACTTCCAACCATATCCACTCTTCCGCGCATGTCAGCAGCATTTGCCACTCGTACTCTTTTAGTTATAGGCCTAGTCTTTTAGAGATCGCTGCCAAGAGGCTAAATATGAATGATTCAGTGAACAGTGATCTTCTATTAGTCTCCGAATGGAATCGTAAAAACAGGTTCGCCTTTGGCGCTCGTAAGACTCAATGCTGTTTATTAACACACAATGCCTTACTCTATTTGGATTGCCCGGGAAATCGTACTACGAATTACAGAGAGAATTTTTCAGCCGTACGCCTCGCCTGTGTAATAAGTTGCCCGCAAACGTGTTTCCTGTCTGTAATAACGTTGGAAAGTTCATGTCAAATGTTCGCAAACACTGCTCCCGCTTTCCCCCATCTCACGAGCTATTTTCCTAGTTCCGGTACAATCCACTGCTTATATTTTATATTTCCCAGCTGTCTATATGTCGACAATTCATAGGAGCTGCCCTAATAATCAGTAGACTTTAGACATTTTTAAAAGATATTCTTAAACATTCCAACTATTGAGAATTAAAAAGGAGTAGTGTTTTAATAATATCTGTCAAAACACAAAAAACAAGCACTTTTTTTGCACACATCTCCACTTGAAAAGTGTAAAGAAAAGTAGAGACGTGTGCAAAAGAAAATGTTTGTTAAATTATTGGTTTGTACAAGTTTTTTCTTTTCTTAAGAAGGAATTTTTACAATACAAATCTGCTGTGATCAATAATTTTTGATTGAAGAAGACAAGAAAAATAATATTAAAATCTTTTGCTGGGGGACAACTAGCTGTTCCCTAGTCGCTACACTACTCATCAGCACCCACTGGGATGATAAAATACTTGTATTTTGTGTTTTGACAGGTATTATTAGAACATTTTTCTTTTTAAATTCTCAATATTTTATTTAGATTGTTGGAATATAAAGTTGAATGTTTGAGAATATCTTTCAAAAATTTTCAAAGTCTACTGATGATTAGGTCCTATGAAATGTCGACATAGGGGAATAGGTAGAGTTTTGTTTTGCATCATGTGTGCACGTGGTTTTTTTATTATATTATGTTTTTATTGCCGTTTGTTTTTTCTCTATTTGTTATTACTAATGTCTTTTTTATGTTCCTCCTATGTATTTATTACATTACGGTATGCGCGGTGTTGAACTAATTTTTGTTATTCTGAGCAGTGTCGAAGGTATATACACTGGGCACTGATCAGTTTTAACTAATTTAATTTCAACACTTTAAATGCTGTGATAACGTTTGTTTTGGTCGTTTCATATGTTAAGTTCACAAACATTACTCCCCCTTTCCTCCTTCTCATAATCTATTTTCCTATCCCCTGAGTACAGGTCCAAGATAAAAAAAATATATATAGACAGCTGGGAAACATATAAAAAGCAATATCTTTATAAATTTTTGATTGATATCTATATTAGAAGCTAATGTAGTAAGTAAAACTCAATTGTTTTAATATATTTTTGTAAAAATCGTTTTAATATATATAATAACTTAATATTATATGACAAAATATTCTTTTGGCGGAAATAACAATTTGATGGGCATGACCTCTCGCTAAAGTAGCATCTAGATTTTGATCCCGCAATGCAAGAAAGCTTGTTTGACGTTTATAAGGATATATCATATTATCATAATAAGTTTCCCTTAGCTTTTGAGCTTTTACGGATCAGCGAAAGTGGAAAAACACATCTCAGGGCAATATTATAAAATCACTAAATGCGTTTTCTGCGCCATATTAACGTGTCAAAACATATCTTTACTATTCGCGCCATAATTTATTTGTTTATTTATTTATATAAAAGATACAAAACATCCTTGGTGGAGTGAGGTGAAGCTTTAACGATTAAATTTGTTGTTTAAAAAGGAAAAAGTAGATGGAGAAAATTGTTCTGTATTTAAAGCTAAAGGCATAATAATTTTACATAAAAAACACCTTCTGTTTTATGCACGCACTGGGATTATAAAACGACACGTATTTCCACTGATATTTTAAGGCAAACGAGACACGCTACGATAACAGTGAAAGAAAAAATTAACTTTACACTCCCCCACTGCTTCTACATTTTTGGTAAAGCTATATACATATGTACGATTAGGTATCATTATTACTTTTCACTCTGCAAGAGATTTTTTTTATGTTTTTCTGTGTTGCGCATCAGCTTGTAAACATGACTCCATCATTCTGGAGGATGCTTGCGGCGACTTTTTGTTGTACTTTTTGGGAATAGTTGCTGCTTTGCAATGTGTAATATGGTATTTAAAACAATGCAATTTTCTTTGGTGTTCCATTACACTTATTTACTGACAGCGATGTAGAAAAACACTGTTTATGTTTGAAATATGTAACACACAAAATTATTTACATTTCATACACACTGGCAAAAAATTCCAAAGTAAATTTAACAATGTTAAAGTTTAAGTTGTAGTAATATTTTTAGTGGTGGATTTATGTAATGTTTAAACCAGTGGTGCCCACAAGTTCTATATGGAAGAGTAAACACCAATACATTTAAGGAAAAACTATTTTTTGTCTAATATTTTTTGTTGTAAAAAGCAAAACATTTACAAAAACAAAATTCAAACTGATAATCACTGTCGTCAATGTTTACCAGCAAAACTTGCGAAAGTTTTGTTGCTTTGCTTTTGTGTGTGTGCAGTGAAGAATGACAAAAAAATATATAAGGCGAAGTTGTTGGTGTATTTTTCATTGCTAGTGCTGAGTGCAGTATTTGTGCGTGAAAGAGCACAGCCCTATAGCTAAGCGCATTAGCAAAACCAATTGAGTATCAAGCGCATAGGGCTGGGCACACTTGATTTAAACAGATGTTGTCTATAAATAGATATACAGCAGGTTATGGAATAAGGAAAACTGCATAAATCATAGTCGGCCATCATAAAAGTACTCGCTTTCAAAAAGGCATTTGATTCTAAATCGAACGGCACTCACAACTACTGCGCCAAGCATCGTAGTAGAAGATGTTCGTCATAAACCTGTGGGCACAGAAAAATAAAGAGAAATCATGATTGATAGATGAGTTAAGGTTAAACCTCTGTCGGAGAAACGAGAACTTCCGTCGAATTTTAAATACCATCTCTGTCTCGTGCTCATAAATACTTCCTCTAAAATTCGCAATGTTAATTGTATTGTAAATAAAACAAAAAAGTTTTCAACCAATTATCTTAATAGAGAGAAAAGTAGAAAGATCTACGAGTATGACAATTGTATGTGCAACCAGCGTTGTCAACTTTGAAATTTCCAAACGCACCAAAATGGGGAAAAATGGCGTTTTTTCAACAAAAACGCACCGAATTTCGAAACGCTATTTTTAAAAACCAATTTTGTATTATAAACAATTTTGTATTATAAGAAAACAGCCTATTATGCAATCAAACTGGGTCTGACATCCAATCAAATTCGTTTAATAGCTAGAATTTGTGTCTGTCAACCTAGTACGATTCTATTACTTTTGTAAAGATAATGGTATCAAACTTATAACAATTATACCAATAAAAAATTATAAACAGCTTGTTTTCAATGTTGTTGTGAGTTATGGGGCAAATAACTCCCGAGGTACTATTATCTAGCAACGGATACTTGTATGACTTGGCTGAATTGGTTAAAAGCTGATGCTCTTATTGGACTTCGGCTCACCATCTCATTAAGCCTTGTTTTCCATTGAGTGTCTGGGAAGTTGCATTTAGGAAGGTTTAAAAGGTCCAAACTCTTCATTTTGTCCAGAGGGCTACAAACTTTAGTGCGATCTCTGTGCACCATATAGGTTACACGGGGCTAGAGGTGAATCGTGAAAAATCAATTGTAGTAACGATAGAACAGAGTAACGCCCCCTACACTGTGTCGATGCTCCAGTGAGTCAACCGATAAGCTTCTTGGCCCTCTGCTGCACACAATCGAGTAACCACAAAATTGGGCACCGGCTCAAATTCTATTTTTGATGAAACATGGGTTTACCACTGCACGCACACCTGAAACCAAAAATCAATCGAAACAATGGGTGGAAGCTGGTGAAAGTGCTCCGAAGAAGGTGAAGACAGTGAAATCGGTTGGCAAGGTTATGGCCACTGCATTTTGCACGCGGAATATTGCTCATCGATTATCTTTCAAAAGGATACACAATCACAGGAAATTATTATCCTGCATTATTGAATTAATTGATTGATGCAATCAAGAAAAAACTACAAAATTGCTCTTTCTTCAAGAGAACGCACTGGTTCACACAGCATTAGATACGACACTATAATTACGTGAAATATACTTCGAAGTGGTTGATAATTCACCTTATAGTCCAGATTTAGCTCGTAGTGACTTATCCTGTTTCAAAACTCGAAAAAATGGCACGCAGGAAAAAGATATATCTTAAACGAAGAAGTGATAAGGTAAACTAATGCGTATTTTAAGGGGTTCCCCAAATCGTATTGTTCAGATAGTAGATAAAAGTTGGAGTACCGTCTTACTAAGTTTACTCGTATTGAGCTAAAAGGAGACTATGTTGCGAGATAAAAATTTTTGAAAAAAAAATATTTTTTTCCAACTTAGATAGCTTTAATATTAACCTGCCCTCGTATCATGACCCAGCCAATACTTCAAATGTGAAACTATAAAATATAACGAGCAAGAAGAATTTTAGACGTTACAAAACCAGAAGTCAGAGGTGAGCATTAATAGAATTGATTGGAAGCAAATCCGACGTGCCTAGGGACCAAAGTATTTGGGAATGATTTAATAAGACTTAACATTTACTCTTAAAGCTGTCCATAAAAATAGAAGTAATTGGAATAATCTTGCAGCTGCGTTCTATTCTCAAGCGGGGTAAATAAGAGAAAAATATCCAATCTTAAAACGTTTCGCCATGACTTTCATTCTTCATTATTAACAAAGTGTCAAAAAATATTTAAATTAAGAATTCCTTCCAGAATGTTATTAAATCATCAATCCCGCAAAGACTGCGGGCTCTATCACTCATATTTAAGCCAGAAACTGGCAGTTAATCAAAAGCATCAACTGTTCATCGTACTGATGAGGGTTGTACAGCCAGGTGTTAAACTCAAACAAGCGTAAACATCAATCACATTTAAATTGATATGATAAACCAAACCTCAGCATCAGTAAAATTGATTGTTGTGGGTGAACGTGTGATAATCTGCTTAAGAATGGAAGAAATATTGTCTGTTTGCACTGTCGTTGAATATAAGAAAAATGTATATTTTATTTTAATTTTTTGTGATGTGAAGCTGACAAATATGGAATAAATACTCGTGTATCTTTATTCCAGATAGGACTAGCGTTACAGCACATTGATTATATATCCCAATAGATGAATACACATTTTTACTTAAGACCAATACGAAATTTTGTCCCAGTTACAGTATAGGGTACGTTACTCAGTTCCATCGTTACTACAAAAGATTTTGCTGTGATCTTGTTCCCAAAGCTCCCACATTTCTAAGTAACACATGTACATCATCCAGGGCTCAGCCATTTGTGGTCGATTACCCAGGGAATCGTACTACGAATTACGGAGAGAATTCATTTTTCAGCCGCATGCTTCGCCTGTGGAATAAGCTGCCTGCAGACGTTTTTCCTGTGTGTTATAAATTGGGAAAGTTCAAGTCAAATATCCACAAACATCCTTCCCCCTCCTAGCAATTTATTTTCCTAGTTCTGGTACAATGCACTGCATATGTAGGGATTATCCCCAGAGTACAGGCCCTAAATAAAAAAATACTAGAATTATTTCTTAAGGCAGGATTAGTTTTTAAGTTCTTTTCCGTTCTGAATCAGCTGTTTTGTTTCTGTTCAATATAAACTATACGTGAATGGTTTGTTTTAACTTTTTCGTTCCGTTCTGTTGCGAACTAACCTCTTGAAAATGGAATTCAACGTTAAGTGACAGCCAGATATGTGTATGTGTTACTTTTTTCTGGTATGGAAAAATGAATTTTTTATTCATATGACTAAAAATTTTTTTGTCGAAAGCTTCATTAAGTGAATAATACATTAAGTTAATATTTATTAATCAATTAAACAACTATGGATGTTCAAAAGAATATAGTTTATAAAAATAAAAACATTATATTTTGTATAAGAAACGTTGTAAACATTTAACATTTTTGTCTTGTGCTTCACTGTAAAATCAGCTGAAATTTTTCACAGAAAAAGTAATTGTTAAATATTTGCTACAGAATAGAAGTTCTGTGAACGGCAACTGAAAGTAAAAACTAATGAGGCCTCTACTCTTTAGTTGGACATCGAAGCGTGTTTTTTAGTTTTTTAAGTTATATTATTTTCCACTTTTATGTTGTGTATCCTTTAGCGAACCGGTTATGAAATTTTTGGGGATTCCCAAAATCGGCGTTAGGAATCGCCAGATGTGTTTGCCTTTTTTAATAAACAATTTTTGGATAAAGTAAGTAATTACTGTTCATATAAAAAAATAGAATTAATCCTAAAATTGCAAAAAAAAAAAAACAAATTTATTTATCTTAAATAATCGGCCGGGTTAGCCGCCACCGATAAATAGAGATTGGTTTCGCTCTCTGCAAGAAATATAAAAAAACCGGCTCCCAATCGGTTAACGAAATGGTTCCAAGTTTTTGAGAATATCCAAAATCGGCTTAAGAAATTGCTTAAATCCCGCTATCTCCCCGGAAGCAATATGGCAAATTTTATTTATTTAATTTAATCGAACTAGAGCGATTGACCGTTAATAATTCAGATACACATTCCATGGCAAAAACATGTACCGAATTTGAAAAACCTATTCCAAATCGGGTAGAAAACGTGTTCCAAGAATTCCCAAATCGGCTTCAGAAATCGTCAAAATACTCTACTTCCCCGGTAGCAAAACGGCAACTTCAATTTTTGCATTAAATGGAATGACCATTAATAGTTTAGGTATTCGATTTTGGGGCAAAAACGCACACCGAATATGAAAACCAGATTCCGCAGCTGTTGGGAATTCCCAAATTTTGCTTCGAGAAGCGCCAAAATATCCCCACTGCACCGGAAGCAATACGGTAAATTAAATGTTTGCTCTAGAATGGCAATATTGTATATAAAGTTTTATATATCTGCACACGCGGTCTTAAAACCGGTCTAAAACCGGATAGAAAACGTGTTCTGAGATTTCCCAAAATCGACTGCAGAAATCGCCAAAATACGACAACTTCAATTTTTGCATTAAATAGAATGACCACTAATAGTTCAGATACACGTTCCACAACAAAAACGCACACCGAATATGAAACCGCAATTCCGAAGCTATTGGGAATTCCCAAAATCAGCTTCGGGAATTGCCAAAATATCCCCATTTCACGTTAAACAGTACGGCAAGTTCAATTTTTGCACTAGAGCGAAAAAAGTGTATAGTAAGATTTATATACCTACATACTCGTATGTAATAATGACTCATATGACATGTATTTAACGTTCCAGTGAAACTAATACAAGCGTATTAAAAAAGGACTTCAAACTACCTTCAATCTTTATACTCTTCATTTTAATTTCTTTTTATTTGCGTTTCTTTTAACACAATTCAGTTTTTTATTCACTATTTTAGCTTCTAACATTGATACCAATAAAAAATTATAAATAGTCTTTTTCTATGATTAGGGTAGCTCCTATGAAATGTCGATATATAGATAGCTGGGAAACATAGAAAACAAGCTATTTATAATTTTTTATTGGTATCAATGTTAAAAGCTAAAATAGCGAATAAAACACTCAATTGTTTGACTTTTTGTTCTCTGCTTTTCGATACTTTCAAAAAACAAATCGTAGCAACCAACTGTTGTTTATTTATTTCAAAGGTTTGACAGGTATTATTAGAGCATTTTTCTTTTTAAATTCTCAGCAATTTAATTAAATTGTTGGGATATAAAGTTGAATGTTTGAGAATATCTTTCAAAGTCTACTTATGATTAGGGTGGCTCCTATGAAATGTCGACATGGAAAACATAGAAATCAAGCTATTTATGATTTTTTATTGGTAGCTAAGTTTCTTTTATTTTTACACAAAAAAACTTAATTGTTTTGAATTTTTTAAGCACTAGATTTTGATACAAGTCAATGATGTTTCATTGCAAAATTCAAGGACTTGCTGATCCACCATTTAATGAAGGTATCAATCATACTTAAGGTTTTAAGCATCCCATTGTTGTTATTAGTTTATTGAAATAAACAAGAACAAAATATTTTAATACAGAACAATATTGCATTTATGACCATAGAATGCATAACTAAAATTTTATAATTTCTTATGAAAAAATTAAGGAATAGATTCAATTTAAAATAACAAAATTCTATCTCATAAAACTCTGTCAGCAATTGTTTGTATTTTGAGGTAAAATTACAAGATAAATATGAATTTAAATTGCCCTTTCATTTGTAGTATGTAAAATTTTATAGTCATATATAAAAAAAGACACGTACAAACACACATACATGGTTAAACAAAAGTCTACTCCTTTGTATCTTTTTTTGTAGATGAAATCTATTTTTTATGAACATCCTTGACTTGACAAATACGAAAAAATTTCCTTTTGTGTCCTTAAACAAAATAACTCTCATTTTCCATTTATCCCTGTTCTTTCTTGTATGGAACCCATTTACATAACTTTTTCAATTTAATTTTAATTTAATGTGAATACAAAAATAAAGATAAATAAATAAATAAATACAGGGTGTCTGGTAGCAGATTAAATAGAAAACGTAATAAGTGACACAAAGTTTTATTAAGACACAAAATTTTATTAAGAGCATTGAACGATAGAATGGAAATCAGGATTTTATTTTTAAAGAGTATGCCATTAAGATGTTTTCCGTCGAGTTAAACACACTGTTCAAAATGGAGCCTTGTGTTCTGCACCACACGCTGCAATAAACTTGGTTGAATTGATTTCGCGACGTTGAGTTGAGTTGAATTGATTTACGATGGTTGAGCTGATTTCGCGACGAACATATTCCTTTAAAGACACAACAGATTAGTGATTGCTATTACAAGCCCTCTTTTTGAGGTAGCCCATAAAAAAATCCAAGTTAGATCGCCTGACCTCGGAGACCAGGGGATGTCACCAAAACGACTGATCAGTTTTTGGGGGATAAGTTCCCGAAGTAAATTCTTCGAAACTCTGGCTGTATGTACAGTCGCCCCATCCTACTGAAACCATGTGTATGCAGAGGACGATGGATGAGCTTGCAGGTTTGTCAAAAAGCATTCCGTAATCATATGTCAGCAATTTTCATGGTTGACATTTGTCGCCTGGCCTCGAGAATTTTCGAAAACAAAATTGGTCCAATTATATCATGCGTGTATAAGGCACATTAAATAGTTACACAGCAGCAATGCAATTATTCCTGATGTTTCAGTCAAGAGTTGTGGATTCTTAGAGACCAGTAACAGCAGTTTTAATAATTAACGTGCGAAAACGTCCAACATCGTTTTGAAAAATTTTTTGCGTAAATCAGTCACTTTGTTTATTTTCTTGAACGATTTCAATATATAAAAGATGGAAATTTTAAAATCTTTTTTAAAACTTACTGAATAATCGATCTTGAAGGTCCCAGTGAGGCTGCTCTTTTCGGTATGGAAAGTTGTACAAAAAAATTTACATCAGCACCTGCCTTTACGGCCTTATCTGATGATGGACCCGTTCCAGGGAGTGAATTATTCACGATTCACCAGCGCCCCCGTGTGGATGACTAGGCTCACACAGGTAGCAATTTTTGCCATATGTTGGCAGCCATACGAGCAACTTTTTGTAGAGGAGTGCGGGCCTTTTAATCCCTCCTGTATGCAATTTCCCAGCAATCAATGGAACAATGAGTTGGTAGGCCAAAGCCCACTAAGAGCATTAGCCCTTAAACCAACTCACCCGTCAACCATCGCCACTGGTTCCTCACAGTACGGGTATCTGTTGTAAAGGCAACAGACCCTCGGGAGGTTGTTAGTTCCCGAAAAAAGCCACACACCAAACAATTATCAAGGATACTAACTGCCCCTTCTTGCGTTTTAGGTTTCAACCACAGCCAGAACATTTCAGCCAAGGTAGGTACCTCAACCATGATCAGCCTGGGTTTAAACTGCAGGCAGAACCAGCCGGGGCCATGCTGATCCCCGTTCTGCCAACTTATACCCTTTGTAAGAGTTTCGGAAGCCAACACAACATAAGTCATGCGGCTTCCTAAAGCTTTGTTTGCCGCATCAAACGAGGGACGCCTTTCCGTCATTACCCGAAAGCCAGAATGCCCAAGTTAGGAATAAAGCAAAACCTGTTCTCCGGGGGGCAGTGTAGAAAGTTGCGATTTCAACGTAAACTGCTTTCAACCAGTTCAATGTGTTCGGGGGTCCTTGAACATTGACCAAGGTCGTGGGGTATTCATAGCCGAAGTAGTTGCGTGAATAAAATTTACACTAAGCCGGTCATATATTCTCCGAACACCGAACTTTGAACCAAATTGTTGACAAGCAATTAGATAGGTTAGGTTAGGTTTTACCAGCTGCCAGCCCACTTGGGTCCAATTGGGTCCCGTTGTGTTACCTGGGTGTGATATGTATCTCAGCAGATCTATATATCACTGGTTTAGAACCAACCCGAGGATCGGATAAAGGAGTCCAATCCATTATCATCACATTCCAATACCTCCGCCAGATCATGCAGCATCTGTCTGCCTAGATACAAAGCCCTTTGTAGGAGCTAGACTCAACACTCTCTACTTCCTCCTCGTCTCTGCAACTTCTACAGAAGTCATTAAGTGGAAGATTTAACCTCCTCGAATGCGACCCTGTGTGATAATGATCCGTCAGGACCGTCATAGCAGATCGCAACCTCTGTCGGGGCAGGCCCTTAATAATAATGGTCCCCCTGCAATTAGGTAAGTAGGTAATAAAAAATGTGTCCACAGCGAACGCGTGATGCTTATTTGACCACTGCGACATCGCGACTGAAAAGTCCGCCCAATCGACAATTCCAACAGCGCTACACTCTACCCTCAACGTTTATTATTTTTTGATATAATCGTATTTAAAAATATAAATTTGCCACCAGACACCCTGTATAATAGAAAAGCTTGTTGTGAGCCACTTTTGAAAATTATCATCAAATTTTTTAAAACAAAATTAAAACACAAATAAAAAAACGTTTATTTCATTCCAGTTTCGTTAATCAAAACATTGAAACATTAGCTAAGCTAATATTTTTATAATAGAAGAATTATATGTTTTTCTATGTAAAGATAAGGCAGTTTGGATATCGTTATAACGACATTAGTATATATTGTACTTTACTGTGCATTAGTTATTAAAATCAGTGTACGAGTATTAACAATTAAAATGTACTTTATTGCTCTAAAAACGTGTTTCCTATTTGTTATAATGTTGCAAAGTTCAAGTCAATTATTCGCAAATACTACTCGCTCTTTCCCCCTTTTCATAACCTATTTTCTTAGTTCTGGTACAATACACTGCATAACAACAATAGCTCTTATCATAGCCAATATCTGTATCATCAGATAAGGCCGTTAAGGCAGCAGCTGATGTAAATCTTTTTCACAACTATTGACTCACTAGAGCATCGACGCAATGTAGGGCGTTACTCTGTCCTATCGTTACTATAATGGATTTTGCTCTGACGAGATTAAGGATCTAATCCCGAAGCTCGCACATTTCTGCGTAACACGTGCACATCGTCCAGGACTCACAGGGGAATCGAACAACGCAGTACAGTAAGAATTCGTTTTTCAGCCGTATATGAAATAAGTTCATTGGAAGGTTCAAGTCAAATGTTCACGAGCACTACTCCCAATTTCTCCCTCCCTAACAAGCTATTTTCCTAGTTCTGGCACAACGCATTGCATATGTAGGCGTCATCCCCTGAGTACTGGTCCAAGAAAAAAGACAAAAAAAACACTATGCCTCCTCTTTTTTAGTGGTAGATCTCCTGTATATAAACATACACTGCAAAAAAAAAGTAATTAATAGCAATCAGGAAAAGTTTTGTATATTTTTCTTTTGTGTTGTAAAAAGAAATGGACAAACGTATTTTTACTGTAACTTAATTTGTTTGTATGTTTGTCCACGACTTAAAGAAAAAACTTGCTGTTGATGATATTTATAGGAGTCAATCACTTTAGTTCACTTTAATTAAGACAAATTGTTAATACCTTTAACTACAACTAAATCAAGTATTTGCGAAAACATAATTGCGAAACGGACAAGTAGCAAGTTATTTAATTACGAGCATAAAAAAGTTGTTTCTTACTTATTGATTGAAAAAAAAACTAAACGCAAATAGATATAGAAAAACAAAATAATATTCCAAACAAACTTTAATGAGTGCTTTAGTAAACTTTAACACAAATTTACAACATTTCTAGCATTTACAACACTTGAAGCAATGTGTCAGTAATGACAATACTTATCAGGACTATTTATCGCCAGTGAAGAACGCCTGCGTCATTATCCGCATACACAGAGCGCCAGCAACACTTGCAATGTCACTTTAAGAACAGGCACTTAAATTCATTAACACAACACTTATTGGCCTCCTGAAATACACATCCCACACTTGAGTGCCACTTGTTTAACAGCCGCACGAACATGGACTTGGAGCAACGAAGTACGTTTAAAAAGGACAAATTTTTAATGCTCAAGTCTGCGAAAATGTGTTAACAATTACTTTTACTGGCGAAGTAATACCTGTCATTTTGAAGCGTCGCTACTTTTCAATAATATTAATTGTACATTGATTTTAATAAAACAAGGAAGAAACTGATTTGCGGAGCATTTAAATAACGATTTATAACGGGTGATTTATCGTGAGGTTTGTTTTTCTATTGCCTTTTTTACAGGTCATGATAACTCACAACAAACTTCTTTGTCGTTTTTATGGAAACACTGGCACTATAACAGCCTTTCCAAATTGTTCAGCTTCTGCTAGATATGTTTTTTATATGACCCGCGGCAGTTGCGGGGCGCACAATCATTGTACTGAAACCGATTACTGGGGCACAGAGAGGTAGGTGTTCCAAATTTGCTATAGCAAACAAAACTTTAGGAAGCCGCATAACCTACGTTGTGTTAGATTTCCGAAACCCGTACCAAGCGTTAAAATTAGCAGAACGGGACCCTCGTGAAAGGTTCAGATTTCTCGCTGCTGATTATGGTGTAGGCTGTACCTTAAACCTGAAATCGCAGGAAGGGGAATTAGTTTCCTTGATAACTATGGTGCATGCCTGTTTTCGGGGGCTAATAGCCCCCTGAGATGCTGTAACATTACAGTAAAGAATCAGAAGTAACGGGTGAGTTGGCTAAGGACTGATGCTCTTAACTGGCTTCGGCCTACCAACTTCATTAAGCCTTGTCTTCCATTGTCTATTCGAAAACTGCATACAGGAGGGATTAGAAGGCCCCCTGTCTTAAGGAATTGATTCGTCTATAGGGCTACAAATTTATAGCGAAAAGTTGCGACCTACGTGAGCCTGGTGAATCGTGAATAATTCATCCCATGGAATTGATCTATCATCAGGTAAGGCCTGCTTTGTCGGTACTGATGCAAATAAATTTCCACAATCAGTTTTGTAAGTAAATTGCTTTCTCAAAATCTTAAATGCAAATATATGAGAAAAATTAAATTATTCTTGTGTTAAAATAAAAAAAAAGAAGAATCAGTAACACCCCGTGACATTCAGCTTGGCAGATTGGCTGAAAAGTTCTGACTGTGGTTTAAACCTAAAATCACAGGAAGGGAAATTCGTTTCCCTGATAACTATTGTGCATGACTATTTTCGAGGGCTAATAACTCCCCGAGATGGTGCAACAGATACCTGTATTACAAGGAACCAGGAGTGATGGTTAAACGGGCGATTAAGGGCAGATGCTCTTAATCGGCCTCGGCCTACCAACTAATTAAGCTTCGTCTTTCATTGATTATTGTAAAATTGCATACAAGAGGGATTAGAAGACCCGATCTCTTAAGCAAGGAGTTCGTCTATAAAGCTACAAACTTATAGCGCAATGTTGCGACCTGTGTGAGCCGTGCGTGCCACATGGCACTGGAACAATACAATGTCATATAAATTTGGCAAAAAAAAATTTGGCATTAAGTAGGGCACGACTTACAAATAACATCGTGAACTATGATCGGCCATCCTATAGTTTAAAATAATTTGTGGTGGGTAATTTATCGAAGCGAAAAAATTGCCCTTACTTTGATATGCTCAGCGTTTAAAGCTTGCCTGACTAAACGTAAATGTGTTTATGCAAAACTATTCCCAAGGAACAGAAGCTGGTTTTTTTTTCACAAACAATGACTTATCGTTGTGCTATAGTAATGAAGTAACATCTTCATCTTACATCACCTTGGATATCCATGACAAAACAAATATTCTTGCGACTAAATTGTTTGATTGTAATATTTATTAAATTTATTATTGACTTCAAGCAGACGTTGAAATCTTGCTTTTCATGCAACTTATTGTAATTAATTTTCCTTCCCATTAAGAACCATTTCCCAAACTTCAATTACAGTTGCACATCGTTTCACACAATAAATTAAATTTTGAGGTTTTGCAGCCATTAACATGACAACATGGAACTGAAATGCAAAGTCATAGTCTCTATTGAAGAAATGCTTGTGTGTGTGTTGCGACTAAACAATTACTTGGCAGTATAGTGGAAGTAAAGAGGCAACAGGAATAATACAATCTAGGAATGTAGCGGCTGTTTGCTGTTATTATTCGATTTCGTTTGTTTTTAGTAATCACTATTGCATTTACATTAGTTAAAATTTTTTAAAAATTTTTGAAGCGTGCGTTACAACAAATTGGCAAACAAATGAACTATTCTTAAAACTTTTCTATTTTTTTTTTTTTTTCATTCATTTATTTATTGAATCTTTAAAACATGAACTAACACTAACTAAAAATAAGTAAATCTAGCCAACGCTAGACTAAAATGTTTTATTTTGCGCGAACAAATCAGCTATTTAACGTTCTTCGCAACCGGGAATGGCCGTCAAAATAAAGTGTGCTTCGTGCCAGAGGGTTTGGGTAAAGTTCCATTGTCGCGTAGTTTGAAAATTCGTTTTTTATCAGTGGAACACACATATCCGTATGAATATGTGGGTTTTTTACATACCATGGAGCCGCAGTAATCGTTCAAAGAATTTGATTTTGGCGTCTTTGTATTTTTTCTATACTAGATGTTGAGGCCTCACCCATTACTATTAACAATAAAGTAAGACCCCAACACAGTGAAGTCAAATACCTCGGTATTCATCTTGACCGTAGACTAATATGGAAATCGCACATCGAGGCAAAAGTAATGCAGATGGAATTGAAAGCAGTGCAAATTAACTGGCTAATAGACAGAAATTCGACCTTGAAGCTTGATGGTAAACTTTTGCTGTACAACTCGATTCTAAAGCCAATATGGTGCTATGGGATTCAATTATGGGGCACAGCCTCGGCATCCAACATTGAAAAAATTCAAAGAAGTCAAAATAGAATTCTCCGCAGAATTACAGATGCCCCATGGTACGTTAAAAACTCACGAATCCGCGCAGATCTGAACGCACCTTTTGTGAAATCTGAATTTGTTAAGTACGCGACAAGATATATTAACAAACTTGAATTGCATCCAAATCCTCTTGCAGTTAATATTCTTAACTTTGCTGGTCATATCCGTCTGAGAAGGAGGGATATTTTGGCTACCATTCGAGCTCTAAACAGATAACTGAATTCTGGAATAATATTCGCATAAAAATAAATTTTTGTCCAGCACTGGCAGGACTTTACTCACAATTTTTTTTTTTAGTATTAAGATTTGAATACTTATTGTCATTACATTTCTTATGTAGATTCAATAAATAAAATAATAAAGTTAAAAAAAAAGATGTTGAGCCGGTGCCTCATAATTGGCTTCCGTAGCACCATATAACATTTAGAATGATTGCAGCTTCAATATCGAATTTCTGCCCATAAGTCAAGCCTCCGTTAGCCTCCGGTCGAGATGAATACCAAGCTACTTGACTTCATTTTGCTGCGGAATAGGTGAATTGTTAATTTGGATAGTCGAACATATTTGCTTACGCAGTGTGAATGTAACGTGAGTACACTTTTGTTTATTAACTTTAATTTTCCAAAGTTTTAACCATTTCTCTAATATTGAAATATACTCCTGCAAATTTCGCGAAGCTTCTTGATGGTCTTCGTGTACGCTGCAGAATGCTGTGTCATCTGCAAAAGTTGAAGTGTGGATTCCAGATCTCGTTGGCATGTCTGAGGCGTAAATCAAATATAAAGTCGGTCCTAGAATGCTACCTTGGGGAACTCCTGCCTCGATTGGCTGTAAGGGGCATATAAAATCGCCTTCTCTGATAACAAACTTCCGGCCGCATAAGTAGCTTTTCAGAAGCTTGTGAATGTTTGGAGGCAAGTTCAACTCTATTTTGTGCATCAAGCCGTCAAAAGCTTGGGATATGTCAATGAGTGAAGCTGAACAATACTTTTTGTCTTCAAAAGTCTTTCTTATGACATTGACTAGTCTATGTGTTTGTTCTATGGTGCTACGTTTAGCCCGAAAGCCAAATTGATGATCAGGGATGCATCCCACATTGTTCAATGTTGGAGGCAATTTCGCCTTTAACAATTTTCGAACAGTTTTGAAATTGTTTGCAGTACACTTATTGGTCTATATGGTTCTACTTTCCCTGGCTTGGGTATCATAGTAATCATGGAAACCTTCCACTCTGCAGTACAATAGTTGAGAAGTAAAATAGCGTTAAAAAAAAAGAAGAATTATAACTACTGAAGCATTTTACCAGTAATTTTACCAATACCTTGAGCTTTGTTGAGGGGTTTATCGTACGGATATTTCGCTCTACGTCTTGAAAACTAAGTCTCAAAGCCATAGGAGGTCTAACAGTATATCACGGAGGTTCAGCTGAATCACTCGCTGTATCATTTGTGGTAAAAACATTTCTTAAAACTTAAATATAAATTTGTCAAAATAATGGTACTCAAGATATTAAGGTTCGTCAACAAAACTTGGATTCACCCACTGCTAAAATATTTATTCTAAATCAATTTTAATTTATTGAGAGGGATGCATGCATTACATCCACTCAGGGCAACTGTGATGCGCATTATTCATGCGGCAGGAGTGATTGGACCGTGTATATGTGATCACGCAATCGGCAGCACAGTTACTGCCGAATGCTACAGGGTCACGATAAGTGATTTCTTACTTCCGGAATTGAATGGGAAACGTGGATTCAACATGATAGGGTAACCGCACACACACAGCATCTTTCCCAATTTCCACAGCCACAGTAGAAGAAGAATTTTCTGGTCGTGTTATCTTTCCGTTTGGAAATTTGTTCCGATTTAACCATCCAGCGGGCTTATGCCTAGACAATCGCCGCCCTTAAGGAGATATATTGTGTGCTGGAAAATGCTATAAATGGCCACAAATGTGTGTCAACACTGACGGCAGCCACTTGACTGATATCATATTTTCCTACTAACAGAAAAAATTGTGCAGTTCTAAATAAAGATCTCCAATACTTGAAATAATTTTTTTTTATTTAGTAAAAAAAATTTTTCAATAACGAAATTACACGATTTATTCTTCGCCACCTTGTTCTTCTTTGGGTTTCTGTCATAGTTTTTCTTTTTTTCAATTTGTGTACATTTAAAAAACACGGTTTGGAATATATTATCTTTGTGGTAACATGTTGCGTTCTAAATTATATATTTACTTTTTAGTTTTTCAATATAAAAAACAAAAAAAAAATGTTACGAATTTTTATCACATGTTATCCAAGGTGCAGGTCAATGATCAACTTTGTTATAAATTTACACGCACATTCACACAAATAACATAAAACTAAAACATAGTACACAAACAAACACACATGATTTAAAGAACGCAAAGTTCCAAGTAAATCAACCACCCATGATTTTATCCATGATTGTTATTATTGTTGTTGGTGCGTTCTTATTGTTTCACAAGCACGGGTGTGTGTTTATGTGTATTTGAGTAGCAAATATATTTGTGCATTTGAGTATGAAATTATCGTTAGCTAGAAAACTTACTAGAAGGTAATAAAGAAGTATAAACAGTAGACCGATGTTCCGCGGAGAGTCTTAAGTCAGAAAAGTAAACAAGTCTATTGTGTTAATGCACAGTGCCAAAGTGTAAATAAAATTATGAAATATTTAAGTACTACGTAACAAACAAGACTTTGTGTCGTTATTTCTTATGCAATTGAATAATCCGCAAAACATTTTTAAGGGCGAAAATGTAACAATATTAAATAAAAGCAAAAATATTTTATCAAACGAAAGAACTTTGTATGTATAACATATCCGCTCTGATGTCTTTTAGTAATGCTACTATTGTCGCTTCTATCTTCTCTTCGTTTATTGCAACCATTCTAAGCCTTAAGCCTAAGCTTGAGATAAAGTTAAAGTCATTTGTTAAGTAAAGCATTTAAAATATTTAACACAATTATTGATTATCAACATCAGCAACAGTTTTAAACATATTTACTAATCTTATAAAACTTTTGCTTTCTTTGTTTACTTTTGGCTGTCTCGAATTTAAATTGTTTAAGTAAACTTTTATGTTTCACTCAACTTTGTCAATTCTGTTAGTGATATCACGAGTACATTAACCCAGTTGCCGATGTGCGGTTAACAGCATTTGAATGTCTGTCTGGTTTTTTGACTTTTAAAACTGATTTTTTTCCCATTGAAAAAGCTAAAACTTCAATTTGCATGTAAGAATATTAAAACAATTTTTTTTTGTTTGCAACGTCATGTATCAATTCAGACACATGCATGCATTTAAATGTTCTTGCATTATTAATGCAGCCCTCCCCTCAGCAAATCGAAGTTTATGTATGTGCAAAATAATAAATAGAGATAACTGATAACATCAGTGTTTCAAATCGGCACACTCTTTTTTAGATACGAATCTTTTTCCCAGTCAACATTTTATGAACTTGTTAATCTAATTAGAGTTGCACATGAAACGTTGCACAATCAAACTACTGATTGTCAAAAGTCTGAAAGACTCTTTCCATGTCATAAAATTTTAGGTCTGTTTTCAGACATATTTCCAGTTCGCCTAATTTATCTAATATAAGCATATTTTTCTGCCTAGCTTAATTGCTTTTCAAGCAAATGATTTCTAAAAACTTTCGTGAAACGAGTTCCACTCATATTTCAAACGCCAAAAGGTCGCCTGGTTGATTTCTGTCATTCAACTTTTGACACATGGTGTATATACGAGTATATGTTTTTCTGAATATATTTGGTGAGTTTAACATAACAAAACATGACTGCATTGAAATAGATTTGTTTGAAGAAAATATGGATTAGTGAAGTTTGTTTTTTTGTAAAATTATCTCTGTTTTAATTACAGGTTATAAAGAGAGTTGTAGAGGTTCAGAAAAATTAGGAAGTTGTAAGTTAACTAAGGTGATCGTACAGTTTTTTTAAAATTCCTATTTTTCGAATATCAACTAACCCGGATTTTTTATTTATCTCGGTTAACGGGAAATAATAATTAAAACTAGAATTTTTATATTTAATACCAATCTGCTGACAATTGAAATAGTTTTACGCGTTTGAAAAAGCTCTATTTCTAAAGGGTGGTAAAATTTTAAGTTATTGCCATTTCTTTTTATTATGATAATATTGGTATGGTTCAATTATGTATGGAACAAAATATCGGTGAAATGGCCGCCACGACCTCGGGGAACATCCCCATCCGATGGTCCAAATTTTCGATGACTCTGAGACATAATAGAGTTTCTATACCGTCTATGCGATGAATTATCTCATCCTTTAGCTCTTGAACTATTGCTGGCTTATCGACATACTCCTTATCTTTCAAATAGTCCCAAAGAAAGAAGTCCAACGGTGTCAAATCACTGATCTTGGCTGCCAATTGTGATCGCCACTACGTGAGATAACACAGCACCGTTCTGTTGAAACCACATATCCCATACATCCGTATCTTCCAACTCTGGGCAAATAAGTCTGTTATCATCTATCGATAGTGAACACCATTTTGGAAAAAATATGGGCCGATGATACCGCCAGCCCATAAATCGCACCAAACACACACTCTGTGTGTGTGCATTGGTGATTCGACAATCACTCTTAGATTGTCAGTCGCTCAAATGAAGCAATTCTGCTTATTGACGAATACTCACTGAATCGCTGATTTTCTTCAAAAATTCATCATTTATAGTTGCCATTTCTAGCCACCATTCTGTCCACGCAGCTGTAGGAGCATGCACCAGTGTTTTCACGTCTCCTACAAACCCGGTTTGCTCAAATTTTTGCACGATTTTTCCGATTGTACAAACTACACGATATGCATTTTGATTTGAACGCGTTGCTCGATTATCTGTCTTTCCGTGGTTCAAATTGAATTAGTCTGAAATTGAGAAGTGTCAAATCAAATGCAGAAAAACACTTGACGTTTAAGTGTGGTTCACATTCAACATCAGCCCTTAAAATCGAACCACTCGATATTTATACATATGCTAATCTTGAAAATAATTCACATCACAACTATGAAGGGTGGTCCAACCATAATGTGTGATGTTAATTGTGAGTCACACCTTAACGTCAAGTTTTTTGGCCGTTCAAATCAAAATGCATTTTTGATCTCCATAGGTTAGGTTATGTAAGCAGGCCGCTGGACTCTTAAGTGAATCCTTAGCTGTTCAGCTCACATGGATAGAGGGATATACTCGTAGTTCGTTTAAGTAGAAAATTATATATAGTGGTTGTGAGATGTGTTACGTGCCATTATATTATACACGGCCAGAGAGACTGAGGCTAGACATGATTGGCTATTGAAACTCCGCCTACCCAGATATCTCAGGCGGTAGTGTTCCAATGCAGAGAAATATTCCAGCGAAGTAGAGCACCGTCTCCTCCTCCTCGTCGTAGTCTTGGCAACTTTTGCAGAAGTCGCTGTAAGATAAACAAAGCTTTGTAGCTTGGTTCCTAAACGGGCAGGGTTGAGTAATTAATACTACAGAGACTCTCAGGTGAGATCTGGGCAGGTTTAAGAGCTCTTCCGTTCTCTTAAAGTTGATGTTTCTTGATATAAAATATAAGTACTCTGTGAACCTTCTTGAGCACGTTTCAGCGTGTGGAGTTTTATTATTTTCCAACACGCTGATAAGAGTTGTCCACAAAAGGGATCTATATCCCTTTTAGGGTTAGATTAGAATGTCTCGCCATCTTATTAAAAAGATGTCCAGCATTCTTGGACTAGACTGGAATTGGTGTACATAGGGTATTGATAATGGTCTTGCTATCAGTTATTATCATGATATCTCTACCGAATATCTTGTTAAGCGTCAGCTATCTTGCCGCTTTTTTATAGCCAATATTTCAGCTTAAAGAACGCTATATCTATCCGGTAGTCTGAAGAACGTTTTAGTGTTGAATTCTTCTTTGTGAACTACTATCCCTACTTATTCTCCCCTTCTAGATCCATCCGTGTAAACATAAAAGGATCTAACTTCTGAAGGAGATTTCTCTACTTGGTAGCCAAAGCTATTAGAGACGAATAGTTTTGGAATGCAGTAATCAAGTAGAACGGGGATTAGGTCCATTTCAATCTCAAGTATATTGGCGTATTCCCATGGTCTTCCGGTCCATGTTCCTATTGTGTTCAACCTGTTCGCGGTTTCTAGTACTATTTACCTGGCTGCCAAGTCACATGTCATCTACTCATAAGAGCGTAATCAACCAAATATGCCCACAAGCCGGAGAAATGTTTCTGTATAAAATGTAGAAACAGCTGTGCCTGCTTGTCCAGGTTGTACGCTCGGTTTATGGGCTCGCGACGTCATCGGGTCGTACTTCTTAGAAAATGAAGTCGGCCAAGCAGTTACCGTGAAACGTGTTCGCTATCGCGAAATGATAGCAAGCTTCTGGAGGATATAGACTTGGACAATGTGTGGTTCCAACTAGATGGTGCCACTTGTCACATAGAGTCAGTAAAACACTGGTTCTTTTTTTTTTACCTTGGACCAATACTCAGGGGATAACCCCTACATATGCAGTGTATTGTACCAGAACTAGGAAAATAGGTTGTAAGGAGGGAGAAAGAGGGAGTAGTGTTTGTGAACATTTGATTTGAACCTTCCAACGTTATAACAGACGTGAAACACGTCTGCAGGCACCTTATTCCACAGACGAAGCGTGCGGCTGAAAACGAATTCTCTCTGTAATGCGGTGTACGACAAATGGATGAGCCCGGGATGATGTACGCGTGTTACTTAGAAATGAGCGAGTTTCGGGAACTAGATCCCTAATCTCGTCAGAGCGAAATCCCTTGTAGTAACGATAGAACAGATGATCCAGTGAGCCAATAGTGTTGTATACCCTACTGCCACCGATAAGTTTTCTTCGCTCTCTCCTGACACGGTCGCAAAACTCCAAAATAGACTTTGAGGCGCCAGCCCAAACATTAGAGTTGTATTCCATTCGCGGCCGGATATAGGTGGCTGTGCTATTTCACATGGAGGTGCTCTTAATTGGCCGTCATGATCATGTGTTTTTGACACTGTTGGATTTCTTTTTTTGGCGATATTTATCGGAAAAGTGCACCTAGATAAGCCAGTAACAATTTAAGAGCTAACGGATGAGATAACTCGACACATTAACAACATTAAACCTCAGTTATGTCACAGAGCCCTTGAATATATGAGTATGGACCATCTGATGGAGTTGGGCCACCGAAGCTGTGATGAGTATTTGACCGATATTTTGTTTTATAAAAATATCATAATCATAAGAAAAAAACAAAGAATAATTCACTGAAAATTTCTAGTTTTATTGGCAATTAGCAAATAAACAGGATAGCCTTTAACAAAATGGCTTTGAACATAAATTGTTCAAGGGAAACACAGTAAATCTCACATGCGCTTATGAAGTTTTAACTGCTGGGTTATGTTCGTCTAATATTTTCTCATATCAGAACATTATTTATTTATTTAAAATTTTCTCCGGATTTTTTTTAAACAACTGTTTGTTTTTGTCTGGCGGTATGTTAATAGACTTTACTCGAGTTTTTACTGTGCCTGGTTGTTTGTCGAGTTCATTGAATTTTTTAATGAAAGACAAACACTTGTGTTTCATATTTTTATGTAAATCAACTGTGTAAAGGACTGCACAAATGACAAAACACATGTGGTTTTAATATTCTTTGAAAAGGTTTTAAGTCTTATTTATTTTAGTGAGTTTTTTTTTAAATTAAATATTCATATAATAACAAGAACATAATTTAAGAAGCCATGCAAACATATTCGTACATGTATAGAATATTATAAATTATTCCAAAAATACCTGTGTAAGAGAGTTTACGTAGAGTTTTATGCGGATTTTTTAATCGTGCCTATAAAAAAATGTATACTCAGTGCTTTAAAGCGCGCATTAAGTAAAGTTGTTTTAAAAAACACGTTTTATTACTTACTCCTGCACAAATATAACTCTGTTACATTTAAACCGCAAAAAACTATTCGAACAGCAGCTGCTATGAAAAAAAATAATAATTCTTTTAAGTTAGAAATCCTGACATATTATAACATTTATTTATTTGTTTGTTTTTCGCTTTTCAGAAAGAACAACCAATTCGGCAGTAAAATATTTAATGAAAGTACAAAAAAAAAAAAAAAACATATACAGATATATAAACGTAAACGTAAAAATATTTTAATAAAACAAATAAGAGTGTACACAGAAAAAATTATAGTAAAAATAAAATCAACAAAATGTTTGTCTGAAAAAATAATTTGTATGCATATACATAAATATCAAAGAAATAACTTTGAATATCGTATTTTGTTGTTGTTTAAAAAAAAGAGTTGTTTTCGATCAATAATTATTTTTACTAAACTTTTGTTTGAATCCCCGAATTCCTTTACAGGTCCGCATTCAAACAATTTGTTAATTGATTCAACGAATTTCGTTATTGAACACGAAAAAAAGTTTTTTCTGTGTAGTATAATTGGCTGGATCGAATCTAAATTACCCTTCACAATAGTCACGTAAAATATATAGCATATATTACAAATTTGAACTTAAAATGCTGGGATAAGTATGGGCCAATATTGGGGAAAATTTGTTTGCCTTGTAATCTTTCATGGAAAAATTGGCTCCCACTATAAATCGAGTATATATAGACCAATATTCTTCATTTACTGCACCGCGTTACAAAAGCGAACTTTTTTTTCTGTCCCCTGAACCCAATATACTTTTTCAGAAAGGGGACGAAAATAAACGGAACGCTTTAGTAGTTTAAAAATTTGGATTCCCTTCCAGATATGCTGAAAAAAAAAAGAAAAAACAATTTTTTTATTTGTTTTTAGTATATACTTAGCTGGTGAGGCCTAACTTTTTTTATGTCAATAAAAATGCAAAAACTTTTTATTACATATTTTTCCCAACGTTTCGTGAATTTTATGTTCACTTCTTCAGGGGATGTTGTCTATTTTAAAAAGAAAGTTTTTTATGAAATTACATTAATATCTTAAGTAGAAAACAATATTTGAGAAACTTACATTTTTGTGATACAAAATTATTGAAATTATATTTATAGTCAAGTAATACAACATTTATACACTAATTTCCCTAAGCACTATTTTTTATAATAATATTATAAATGGCGCTTAAGTTGTCAGTATCTTCTTTTTTGTTCATAACTAAATACGTTGGCCCAAAATATTATTACTACAATTATACAAATTTTTTTTTTTTTTTTTTGTTTAAAATCTGAGATTTAATAAAAATATATATTTATTTTAAATTTGACGTAATACAAACATTTCCGCGAGTCTGCCTGCAAAAATTCAGTTTGATTGGAACACGGAAAAAGGGTAAAAACTTATCCAAAGTCTTTCACACAGACAGACACACGGACATTACGAGCTTTATATCTTATAAAAAAAAAATAAATTCTGACGTGTACATGAAAATCGCCGTTACATGTGTATTTTTATTTTTTCTCCCCTTTCCGAAAAAATATATTTGATTCATAAGCTCAAATGCACAAATATAACTCTTACGCATATACACATTCACACACATACTTGCGAGCAATAAGCAAATGGCAACAACAAACAATAATAAAACAAAATACCTAGAACGCAAGAATAACAACAACATCATATGTAGTTGATTTACTTGGAATTTTACGTACTCTAAATCATGTATGTTTGTTTGTTTGTGTATTATGTTTTTAGTTTTAACTTGTTTATTATGTATTGTACATTCATAATAAGCAGAGCAATAGCTGTACAGTTTTCTATACAAAGTTTATCAAATCAACTTCTAATAAATATAAAATATTTTTTATGAATACGTCCCTAAGAATTTGTATACATAACACATATTTTGAAATAAGATTTCATTTAATATAAGGTATTTTGAAAATTCCTTATATAAGAGCTATGAACGCACTATACAAAGGTTTTATTAAATGGGGCATTATTATTATTGGATGGGATATGGCCCTCACCGGCCATTTGCACTGCGACCAATGTTGATCTATTGTGCGTTCCCTTGCCCCGTTATGGGTTGAGTATGTCAAGAAAACGGACAAGCTTCTTCATTGGGAGTGATATTAAGTCACATTCACTTACCATATAAGCTTGTAGTAGCCTATATCTTCTGTGTCCCAGTGCTCCACAGTGGGGGATTAAGTGCTCCATTGACTCCTCTTCATCACTGCAGAATCTGCAAATGTCTATGCAGGTACTTGCAACAGTTATAATGACCTGTAAGTGCAACTGTCAATGTTCTGAGGCTTTTCCTGTCAAGTTTTAGAGCACGTTCGGCCCTCTTTTTATCAAAGTTTAGATATTTCTTGGAGTGTTCAATACCAGCTGTCTCATTCCAATGTTGTTCAACGATGGTTTCCGTCCATTTCTTTATCTCCTCATTCAGGAGACCCTTGTTGAAGCCAAAAGTTGAAGTGGGTTCAATAAAAGTCCCCTCTGCGCCTTTCTTGGCGTCAGCCATTTCATTGCCGTGATGTCCTTCATGTCCTGGCACCCAGGTCAGAGTGACCTGGTTCTGGCTTGTCAGTTCGTTTAGCCTGTTGTGACATTCCAGTACTAACTTGGACGTAAGGACACAACTGCTCAGGGCCTTCAGCACTAATTGGCTATTAGAGAGTATTTTTTATCAGCACTCTCTTGTATCCACTATCGGAGAGTATTTAAACCGCTTCCCTTATTGTGTATAGTTCCGCTTGGATGATTGTGGTGTCTTTGCGAAGAGCTATATATTTCCGTGCTCTAGGCCCCACTATTCCCGCTCCAACACCTTGGAGCGTTTTGGAACCATTGGGTATATCTTTTAAGTCAGAACAACTACAGTTGCAAAGTTTAAAGTAATCTTTAGTATAAAAAATTTCTTCTAAAAATGATTTCTTGGAATTTTGATTTTGTTAAGTTTTATGTATTTGGATGCAAACTCTCTTCAAATTTCATAGGAGTACGGTTAGTCTAATATTTTGGCTATAAACTTAGCCAAAGTAGGAACAATTAGTGAAGAATCATGTTTGATACCTTAGTTCAAATATCTAGTATCATCATATCTGAATCATAAAAAAAAATTTTTTCAAGTATAATAGATTTCGTTTCTTTAATCCGGACTAATTTCTTCGTATTTTATATTCTACGAAGAAAGAAGAAAGCTCCCGGATTGATCAGAAAAAACACTTTTTTCTTTTATACTATTGTAAGGATTAATAAGACTTAAAGTTTCCAGTGCTACACATATTTGCGTTTGCACAGTTTATATATGTAGTTGTAAAACTAAAGTTGTTTGAAAGATATGAAAGTAAAATTGTGATGAGCAAAAATCGCCAAAAACATCAAATCGTCATCTCACCATTTTCAGCACCCAAAATCGTCAAATATGGATACCGTGGTTCCAATGTGGATTTTCTACTTTAGAGTAGGAAAGAGGATATTTTCAGTCGATTTACGCCATATGCGGAGTACGACACACTTCGGAGGTGACGGCCTCTGGGAGGAGTGCGTAATGCAGTCTTGCCTCGTGGCCGCAAAAAAAAACCACACAAGTACTTCTTTTGATACCAATTTATTTTGTATACAAGATGGCTGACAAAAGTTGCTTAAAAAAAAAGCGTCATAACTTTCTGTAACTAAACTGTTCCATTTATATTGTATTTTATAGATTGATCTTTAAATTTAACTAAAATAGAGACAATGAAACAAGAATTTGGGTAGTTCAACGCTACATAGATAGGAGCACGTTTAGTGGCAGATGGACTATAATGAGGTTGATAAATAATTTTCCCGCGCATGGGCACAATCACAAGAAGGCTTGACCATCGAGATCCTTTAGTTCGGACGCAGAAACTATCGCTACTGTAGCTGCAACCATACAATCCAATCCTAGAGTTTTGACAAGGAGCTTATCTGCTCAAATGGGTGTCAGCAGACAGTCACTGCAGAAAATTTTGCACCAAAATTTAAGCTTATTTCCATATAAGATTCAATTAACTAACTAACTGAACTCTGGAGACTTTTCGATTCGCTTGAAATTTTGTGAGAAGATCATTGAAATGGTGTTAGATGATGAAAACGTCTTGAACTGCATTTTTATGCTTGACATTTTGATTTAAACGGCAATGTTAACAAACAAAATTGTCAAATATGTAGTATTTCTAACGCACAGACACTCAATCAGATGCAATTACATCCACTTTGCATCAAAGTGTGGTGTGCAGTTTCTTGAAGGTTCATTGTCGGGCCTTACTTTTTCGAAGAAAACGGTCTTACTGTTACGGACAATAGATACCGTTACTTAAAGATGTTGAAAAAGTTTTTCTTTCCAGAATTACGTCGAAAGAGATTCCCTTTCAACGCTGCTGGGTTTAACAAGATGGGGCAACTTGTCACTTGCCTGTTATGACAGAATTGATGCAAAAATTTCCCAGTAAACTGATTTCAAAAAATTCCACATTCCGTTGACCTCCCAGGTCTCCTGAACTCACTGCACTTGAGTTTTTTTGTGGGATTATTGCAAACAAGAAGTTACCAAAAAAAAAAACCCAACAAATTTGGATGATTTAAAGCAATTCATTCGAACTGTAATTGAGACAATTCCCGCTGCAACACTCCAGGCAGTGATGTATAACTTGTGCACATGTGTCACTGAGGGCATTTGAATTCAATTATTTTCAAAACTTAATAAATTACTTTAATAAAAACGTTTTATTTTCAATAGAATTTCTAAAAAATTAATTACATGAACATTACAAAAAGTTACTTGAGCTTCTTGATGTAGCAAAATTGATCAGCCACCCTGTATATATATTTTTTTTTTTACAAGTTTCTTAAGCCGTAAGAGCTAGTAAACTATAACACTTTTCATTATGGCACTTAGTATCCTGTTTTTCTATCGAATACAAAATAATCATTAAAATCTGCGTTGAAATTTACATTAATTTTTTGCTTTAAATTTTTATATTTGTATCGCATGACACTTAATTATTTACTTCTAATTTATGTGGGAAATACGATGTGCTCTCTACACTGGATTTGTTGTGCAAAATAAACATTAAAAGTTAAAAATTTCCAATTTCTAAATTATGCAAATATTTTATTTTAATGTTTGCAAATGGCCCGGCAACCGCTAATTAATTTATTTTGCCACTTTTGTTGAAATCGTTAATAAAGAAATTAAGGAAATCGAGGGAAAAGTGCGAAAAAAAAGAGTGATAAATGAATTTTATTTGTTTTATGAAATAAAAAATGCTAAACAAAACCTTAAAAGCGCACATCCAAACTCACGCCAACCAACCGCCAACAACAAATTGCATAAATTAATACATAAATGTTACTTGGTGTTCATTTACATTTTTTTCCTTGTTACATTTTGGGGTGAAATATGTAAAAACTTTTTACTCGTAATTTTGTATGATTTGACGAACCAACGGAATCTCTTAACGCGGCTGGTTGTTTGCCTTAAAAATGCCGAATGCTTCACAAAACAGCTTCACAGCAGAGTGAAAAGTTTGAAAAATGAATTCCTAGGTAAGAAGACATTTTTTTTTCTTTTAGTGTTGAAAGTAATAAAATTTTTCAAATGGTCGACAAACCAAAAATTATTGTATTTGCAAACTAATTTTTTGAAATTAAGAAAAAAATTAAATCTTTTCATTACTTCGTTATGGTATAGCTGAGCTCAGATATTCTATTTTTTCAGCATACAGCTATGGGCATATTAATAGTCCACTTTGTCACGTAGTGACAAAAATAAATAATTGTTATTTTATATAATAATATTATTACTTGAATGGGATGTGACTCGCAACGGCTACATGCACTGTTACCATTGTTGATCTATTGTACTTCCTCTTGTCCCCTCTTGCGTTGGAAACGTCAAGAAACCGGACAAGCTCCTTGATTGGGAGCGATGGCAAGTCCTGTTCACTCAAAGTATGCGCTAGTAGCATCCTGTATCTCCTGTGTTCCGATGCCCTACAGTGGGTGATTTAGTGCTCTATTGATTCTTCCTCACCCCAAAATCAGGGTATAATGACCTCTAACTACACCTGTCAGTGTTCTGAGGACTTTTTTATACAGTTTTAGACCACGTTCGGCCCTCTTTGCATCACAGCTTAGAAATTTTTTTAGAATGTTCAAAACCTCCACCGATTTCCTCATCGCCCTATTATTAAGAAGACTCTTGTTGAAGCTAAATATTGGATTGGAGCCAATAAATGTCCCCTCTACTTCTTTTTTGGGGTAGATCACTACTATCTTTTTGGCACAAGTCCCTCATTACCTCCTGCCAGTCAGACCAGATAAGCCCCTCATTACTTCCTGGCACTTAGATCAGAGTAACAGGTTTTGGCCAGTTCATTTAGCCTGTTGTGACATTTTAGTACTAACCTAGACGTAGTAACACAACTGCTCACAGCTTTTAGGGCTGATTGATCGTCAGAGAGTATTTTTATCATCACTCCCTTATGTCCCCTATCGGAAGGTATATCCACGACTGCTCTTATTGCACATAGTTTGTAGTATCCCGTATATAGTATAGTATTCCTGTACCGGTAGTATATATTATAGTATTCTGGTACCTTCTCCTCATAGCGTTTTGGATCCATCCTTTTACCATTTTTGTGAACCATCCCACAGCCACTTTGGGTTCCTGCCTATTTCTTCCCTTATTGGGAAGATGATCCCGAACTTCCTGGTAAAGCAATTGCAAATCAATTACGTCTCTGTTATCTTTTAGGACTACAAGATGACCAATAAGGTTACCTGTTGTAAATTGAAGTCACTTGAGAGGCTACGTCCTATTGAACAGCCACGTTAGGTTTAGAAGAGCTTCCATGCCTGTCGTTGGGGTGGATCATACCGCGCCTGTCATACAAGTCTCTGTATCTTGCAAAGTCTTGATATGACCGTTATCTGTTTGATTTTTCTTCCCCATACTAGAACCCATTTGAGTATTTAACTAGTGTAGTGTCATCACTAAGAACTACCCATATGTACAACTGTTGATAGTTATAATATTTATATATCTACGTAAATTAGGTAGAGTAAGGAAAAAGTAATTGAATAAAGAAAGGGCCACCAGTCACGCAGTCTGACTTGGATCATAACCGGAATAAGATGCTTTTTAATTATTAACCCGGCCTATTGTATATAAAAGCAATACCAGTATGTCATCCTAGGCTTTAGGACCAAGGACTTACCCAGTAGTTGCTTCGCAATGCAAAGGCTCTCTGTGGCATTATAATTGATTAAAGGTGCGGTTCGCATGTGAGTTTCTATCCAAAATTATACCCAGATATTTCTCTTATATAAGTTTCCGATGTTCGCTAGCTATCGAAAACTGAAGAACAGCGAAAATTTCGCTTTTGAAACAATTTTTATTTGAACACACAAACCTGCCTGAAATCACGAACGGTTTTAAAATCACAAAGGTGATTTCTTGGTATTCTGAAAACAAAGAAATTTTTGGGTTTTTGTGGTGCGTTCCTTTTGCCCATATCACGGGCAATCTCCGTTAATCTAGTAATTATAAATGTTTTTTCATATATAGCTGACTGCTAGAAAGCAATATTTAAATCACGAGGATTGACGTGTGAATTGTGAATTTGTATATTTGTTTTGTATAAAAAATAAAATGTTATTGGATAAATAAGCAAAAACCACATTATATTATATAATCAATCTGTTTTTTATTGGGTTCATAGAAAAATAGTTCCAAAACATGAGCAAGTGATTTAAAATCTACAACCTCTTAACTGACCGGTTTGAAATCACGAGATTACTAAAATTTTTGTACGTAGAACACAATTTCGGTGATTTAAAATCACTGTCGTGAAAAGTGATTTACAGAATATACCTGATCATTTTTTTTCACGCTGTGTAGGACAGTTAGAAAATAAATATGTAGGTATAGTCATTACCAGTTAATTGTTCCTTTAGGAGTATGTCTCTTTTCTGTGGTGCCGTCTATTTTTGCAGCCACAAATGTTTCTCATTGTACCAACACAATTTCAGTGATTTGAAATCTTTTTCGTAAAAAGTGATTTACAGAACATACCTGATAATTTCTTTTCCCGCTGTGTAGGACAGTTTGAAAATCAAAATGTTGATATAGTAATTGACGATCAATTGTCCCTTTACGAGTATATCTCATTTCTGATGTGTCTTTTATTTTCACAGCCACAAATGTTTCTCATTGCAACACTCATCTACTACAAGCAAATGATTTAAAATCTACAGCCTCTTACCTTACCAGTTTCAGATGACGAGATTACTAAAATTTTTGTACGTAGAACACAATTTCGGTGATTTTAAATCACTTTTGTGAAAAGTGATTTACAGAACATGCCTGATAATTTATTTTCACGCTATGTAGGACAGTTAGAAAATAAAAATGTGGGTATAGTAATAACGATTAATTGCTCCTTTACGAGTACTTGTATATCTCCTTTCTGTGGTGTCGTCTATTTTCGCAGCCACAAATATTTCTCATTGTAACTAACACCACTTATCTACTCCAAGCATGTGATTTAAAATCTGCACCCTCCTAGCTGACCGCTTTCAAATCACGATATTGCTAAAATTTGTGTACGTAGCACACTATTTCAGTGATATCAAACCACTTTCATAAAAAGTGATTTACAGAACATGCCTGATCATTTTTTTCACCCTGTACAGGACAGTTTGAAAATAAAAATGTAGGTATAGTAATTGCCAATTAGTGGTTCGTTTATATCTCCTTTCTGAGATGTCGTCTATTTTCGCGGCCACAAATGTTTCTCATTGCAACACGTATCTACTCCCTTTCAAATTTTGTTACCGCAAGTATACTTTAACTTCTTTTGTACCGCAAACCCCCAATTCAATTCTTTTAATTTAAATCTCTTAGTTTCAAAATTTATTCAAATTATTTTCTTTTGCTTTCGTCATAGTTCGTTTCACTTTCCGTTTTTTTTTTTTTTTTTTTCGAAAACCAAAAGAAATTTTGCTTTTACCAAATCAATTATTTTGCTTTAAGTTAAGATCTCAAATGAAATGCTTTAATGCGATTCAAAAAGGTCTTGGCAAAATGTAATGAATGTGTAAATGTAAATCTTTAAACCTCAAATGTATTAAAGTTGATGTGAAAGAGTTTTTTTTTCCAAGTCAGAATTCTTTCGGTGCTTTGAGCATTACTTGCGCCACACTTTCAAAGGAAGCCAGAGCACAAAAAAAAAAAAAAATAGAAGGTGTAACGAAAGTCAAGAAAACTGAATAGAAAAATGTTTGAACATAAAGATTTAATCTGCAAATCAATTTGTAAAAGTGTTGCTTTTATTAAAATGACTTAAGGGTCACACGCAACCAAGAAAAAAAAGTAAATAAATGAAATTAAATAAACACTTGAGATTTCTTTTCTTGTTTGCTAAAGAACTCAGCAGTTCTGAAGTTAGTTGTATATAAAGCATTAAACACATTGACCACAGCTGACGGCACAACAGCACATACTGCAATTGGCAATTGTAGTCGTGTAGTCCACTATTGAGTTATTTTTTACACGAGAGCTACATAAAATCATTTACTTAGAGCAAGTGTGCCCAGCCCAATGCGCTTGATACTCAGTTGTTTTTGTAAATGCGCTTAGCTGTGCTCTTTAATACACAAATACTGCGCTCAGCACTAGCAATGAAAAATACACAAACAACTTCGTCTTATATCCCAGCAGAAATTATTGGAGTAAATGATCCGTTTTAAATAAAAATGAATAGTTACAACATAGTCTGATGTAATGCAAACATGGACCATAATGACTAAAAAAAGATAATACTCGCAGCACATTATTACAAAAAACACAACTATGGTAACACTGTTACGCCATGTTTTGTTTAGTGTGTTTTCTGACAAGCCGAATTATTTTTTTTCTTATTATTAATAAATAAATATCTATCACAGGATTTCTTAATTTCATCTTTAATGAAAGGTAACGATGAATATTCTTAATATTTTTGACTGGAATCTTTGAAGAATTTCAAGGTTTGTGTTACTAGCAGTTCCCCAAAGTTGAATTCCGTAAGTCCAAATATATTCTATGAACACAATTATTTATTTATTTATAATAAAACATTCATATGCATTTAATTTGTTTTTGTTTATAATAGTTTTTTAATAAATAAAGAAAAACGAAAACTTTGTGATTATATTTCATTTGCTATTTTTGTTCAAAAACGCCCAAAGGGACTCTAAAAAAATTTTACAAAATTTAGTTTTCAAAGTAGTCTCTTGTGGTGTTGCATGGAGTATTCACATCAGAGTAGTTTAAAAATGGTTTCTAAACTAGTTTTCTGTGATAGTCCATGGAGTACATGACGTAATATCAAGACTAACCCTGTTTTAATAATTTGCGGAGTAGTTACTTGGACTAGTTTTTGGATTACTCTGATGTAACATTATTTTGGATTACATGGTCCTCTCCTAGGACATTGTAATGTAAAATCGAGCATGTTTTTCTTATATATTTGGATTACTTTTGGACTAGTCCTGGTCCCTTGTGGAGTACTCCTTACATGCATGTAAGGAGTAGTCTTGATTTCTGCAGGGATATTTTTTGTCGTTCTTCACTGCACACACACAAAAGCAAAGCAACAAAACTTTCGCAAGTTTTGCTGGTAAACATTGACGACAGCGATTATCAGTGTGACTTTTGTTTTTGTAAATGTTTTGCTTTTTACAACAAAAAATATTAAATTCAAATAGTTTTTCCTTAAATGTATTGGTGTTTACTCTTCCATATAGAAATTTTGGGCACCACTGACTTAGAGTACATATCAGTGTGGCCAACTTAGAATTTTAAGCTTTACAAAATTCCGTTGCTTAACAGAATGAGTTCTGTGTATATCAACCTTTCATGAAAAAAGTTATTTTATCTAAAAAACAAATCTTAAAATGATAAAGGCAGCAATTTAACTTAAAAAAGTTGTTATTTGCTACGTTTATTTCAGGTTAAAAGTTACAAATGTAATCGCATATGTCTTCTGACCTATAATGACAACAGTATACAAGAATTGAAACTTTGCGAAAATATAAAGAATTTTTTAAAAGATGTACCAAAATTAATTCGACTCTTACTAGGTGTGTTCCACAAGAACTCGGCCTAGCTAGGACTAATGAGAGTGAAAAGCAAATTACTCTCTAAATTGGCAAATTTTTCCCAAAACAGCTGGAATGCAAAAAACCACCATTGTACATCTTGCAATACTAGTGCTGATTACTTTTTAGATTAATATATATTTTAGAGATTTTATACGAATAAAACGCTTAACATCATATAAACAAAAGATGTGCATTTTTGGCAACAGCTGTAAAATTAAAAACAATGTAAAATTTTCAATAGAGTTTTATTTTACATATATATAAAATGTAAACCCAAATAACATGTAATAGTCTGTTTACAACTTCACAACGTTATTTTTAGTTTGGGCAACCTTCCATTTTGCTTTTAACTAATTTTCAAACAAAAACTTTTTTCCAATTTGCAAATTTTCAGTTTCCTATATATATAAACAAAAATAACAGCTGATTATTTAATTCTAGTCCGAGCTTACCCAAATAAAAAGTTCGGTCTGATTTGTACAGTAAATGAAAAACATTGCTCTCTCATTTTCTCTCAAAATTGCACAAAAACTGTTACATGGAACGCTTTGGGACTACTTTGGACTAGTTCGGACTGCTTCGTTATTCACGTGGAACACACCTATTATATACTTTGCTTTGCCGCCATTATTGGTAAACATGTGTGTTAATAGTTCGTACTTGGCAGTCGTGAAGTAGACACGTGGCAAATTTATTATAGAAACAAATTCCATAAACCAGCGTGTTTTAATCGTTAAAATATTTTATCAAAAGCAATCACCGATTTTAATTAAAAAATACTGGGTGACCAGGCACATTTTCAATTAAATAGATATAAGAGAAAAGTTGATTCTGGGCAATGGAAAAGCCTCAAATTCATCAGTCAACTTTCAACGATTAAAAGTGGCTGTCTGGTGTATTATTGGACCTTACTTTTTTCAAAATGAAAAGGGCTTAACGGTAACTGTGACTGGGGAGCGATATCTTGATATGATTGAAAACTTTTTGATGCCACAACTGTATGCTTTGAGCTTGATTAACGTATAATATCAACAAAACGGTGCCACATCGCATACAGGCAGAATTACAATAGAAATACTTCGATTAGCGTACCTACCTGGTGGGCACCCAATATTTATATTTCAAACATTTCCAACAATGCAATTAAAACTTCTCGTAAGTGAAGTAAAATCAACTGGTATATAGAAAACGTATTCGGGATAAAAATTGTTTTGTTCTTATAAAGTCTAAGAATACTGTTCGGGCGATATCTTTGATAGACTTACCCTTTCAAGGCTATCACAGGAATCGTTCTGTTCTAAATTTGAAAATTTCTTGTAAGTACAGAAACAAAACCAAAGCAGGAATAGGGAAGGAACGCAGTAAATTTGGAAGTAACAGCAAGATCGCCAATGTCGAAAGGATAAGTTCATTCACACTCTAGGCGAAAGAAAATTGATTTGGTTTTTTTCTATCTCTATTCTATGCGAACGATGTGTCAAAACTCAATTAAAATACATAAGTTCATGCAAACGAGCAATAGTGACATTAGACGAACCCAGATTTATTGGAATGTGAGCGACTAGCTTTCTTTCGCATACATTTTCATTCGGTATCGTCGAACAGGTCTAAGTAGTGTCGAAGTGGGTACAGATCAGTTTTAACTAATTAAATTCCAAAATTTAAATGCTGTTATAGAAGTTGTTTTGGTCTTTAGCTTTCTTTCGCATATATTTTCATTCGATATCGTCGAACAGGTCTAATAGTGTCGAAGTGGGTACAGATCAGTTTTAACTAATTAAATTCCAAAATTTAAATGCTGTTATAGAAGTTGTTTTGGTCTTTAGTGTTGTTATGGTTTAAGTTAAACCTCCACAAACACTACTCCCTCTTTTCTGCTCCTGACAACCTATTTTCCTAGTTTCAGTACAATGTACTGCATATGTAGGGGTCTCCCCTGAGTAGTGGTACAAGATAAAAAAAAAACTTCAAAGTAAAAAACTTTGATTTAATTTTAAAGCTAAACTGGTGCGTACATATAACAATGACAAAAAAGTATTAAACTTACAGCCAGTTCGTCAATGTCGAAAGGATAAGTTCATTCGCACTCTAGGCGAAAGAAAATTGATTTGGGTTTTTTCTAACTTTATTCTATACGAACGATGTGTCGAAGCGTAATCAAAATACATAAGAATATGCGAACGAATAGTAGTGAGATAGACAAACCCATATTGATTCGCATGTGAGTGACTGGCTTTCTTTCGCATTTATTTTCTTTCGAAATTGGTAAACTGGCTGTAATACTTTTCTTTTGTTTATGTTTAATATTTTTCGGTTTTAAATTTATACTATTTTAGAATAAATTTCATTTTAATACCAAAATTGTTTATAATGTAAGTCACTAACTTTTAAAATTAAACCACTACTTTGTACTGTTTGTTTGTGTCGTTTGTGTGCAACTGCACACAATGTGCAGGTCAAACATTGTGCGTAATATATTTGGCCCTTCACATAAAATCAAAAATTTAGTTTCTTGCTGGCGAAAAGTCAACTTCTTCGCTAAAGAATAGACTTGTTACGAGCTTAAACAATTTTGAGCAGCAAACGCAATGACTTATTGTTTCAGCAATCCCAAGTTGATAATCGTATTAAATCGCAAACACATTCTATTATATTAAGTTATTTTTAATATCAGATTGAAGATAACAACGTTGCCATTACGTTGTTAAGTGAGCCAATGATTAAAATATAAATAAATAAAAACAAAAGTTATATGTGCGTATGTATGTATGTGTATTACACATACATACACATTGTTTATATATATACATATATATAGTTACATATAATAATTAAGTTAAAAACCAGTTAATAACCAACCATATCTGTGAAACAGGGAATGAAAATTGTAAACAGTTTTTAAATGTGATACAATAATAACAAAAAAAAAAAAAAATAACAATAATAATAACAATTTAACTGTAATAACCACAGTGTGGTTAATTAAAATTCCGTTTAAAAAGTTCATTGCATAAATAATGAAGTATTTAAAAGCTCATTTTAAGATGAACTCGAAAAATGTCTGGCAAATTTAAATGAATGCAGGAAACAGCGCTCAACATAATTCGGTCATGCTGGTGAATGCCATTCGGAAATAAAACAAAGTGTTGAAACCAATTCCATATAAAATAGAGCAAATTAATTACTTAAACAAGATCAAATAACTCAATATTAAAAATACAGTTTAACGATTGAATAATCTTAAAGAAAATGTTTGTCTTTAAGATATCGACAATCGGCAGTAAAAATAACAGCTGATTTTGATCGACGCCGAAAATCGTTAGAAACATATTACAGACAGGGCTGGGCAGTATTTGAAATACTTGTATTTGAAATACAAATACGTATTTTGTATCTGTATTTCAAATACACGATCTGAAAGTATTTAGTATTTTGTATTTCAAATACATAACTTAATAGTATTTTGTATCTTGTATTTCAAATACATGTGGCTCAAAAATACATTTTTACAAAATACATTTATTTTCATAATAAGTTTTTTCACACAAAAGCTAAAACCGCTAGAAACTACAACCATTAAAATGTTTATCATTTTGCAATACTGCAATGTAGCTTTCATTTATACAGAGCTAATACATTTTACACTAATCGGGTGATATCAGTAAGAACTTCTATATATTTGCCACCAGCTTTTTATATACAGGGAAATAATTTTTATTATGGAAAACTTTAGGCTGCGAGAACCAGATTAGATCCACTGCAATATAATACTTTGAGGCATTTAAGTTGTATTTTAACAAAATTAATGAAGAGCTTGGAAATAAGATTTAATGAGTTTCTCATGCTGACACCTGGAGCAAATAGAGACATATCGGTGTCATGTTTCCATACTAGTTTCAAAATCTTGCAATAGATACCATGGAGAAAAATTGCAAAAAACGTGAAACCATGACTGGGTGCAGAAAAAGTAGTAGTTGAGGTAAAGATAATGAAGATTTTATTGTTGTTTTGGACAATACAGTGATCAACCTCGTAAATCAAATTTGGAACTTGAGCTTATCAGTTTTCAAAATGATTCTGGAAAACTATGCAAGTATCAAAAATAAATGCATTTGTACAATTTGACAGCAGCTTGTGCTCCTCAGGACCTGCAGAAAGATTATTGTTTGTCGGATGACTGATTGAAATATCTAGTTTTTATTAAAGGAAATACTTGTTTTGCCGAATGAATTTTTTATTTACTATCTATCAAATGCTAAATATTAGGTTTGTTCCTTCAATTTCTTAGCAAGTTTAGAACAATCATATGAATATTCAACTTAGTTTAAGTGTATATGTAAAATAAAATATGTATCTAAAGCCAGACGGGTAAATTTTTCTAAGACCAAATCACAAAAATGTATTTGTATTTTGTATGTGAAATACACAGCTTGAAAGTATTTTGTATCTTGTATATAAAATGCACTACTGTAAAGTATTTTGTATCTTGTATTTGAAATACATAATCTGTGTATTTTGCCCAGCCCTGATTACAGAACACCAAATTCGATAAAATATCGTTACAATTATTTTAACAATTCGATTATCGTTATAAAAGTTACAGAATGGCCGTTATGACTTTATGACCAGCCTTTGAATACCATTTTAGCCAGCCCAGTCTACACTTTTCCATAATCCCGCAATAAATAACAAACAAAATGTGTACTCGTATATAAATAACAAACTTATATACTTATATGTATGTAATGGGTGATTTTATAAGAACTATCGGAAATTTAAAAAAAAACACACATAAAATTCAGAAAAATGCATGAAATATTTATTTGGATCGATAGTTGGGTCGATATAATTTAATGTTTGAAGATTATTTCATGCAAATATTGGCCGCGGCTGCGCCTCAAATGGTCCATCCGCTTAGTCCAATTTTGGCATACTCTTTCCAACATTTCGGCCGGTATCTCACGAATAATGTTGGCAATGTTGGCTTCCAGTGCGTCAATCGAAGCGGGCTTGTCGCTATAGACATTAGCCCCACAAAAAATAGACTAGAGGCGTTAAATCGCACGATCTGGGCGGCCAATTGACTGGTCCCAAGCGTGAAATAAACTGTTCACCGAACTCGCCTCTCAATTGGTCCATTGTTTCGCGTGCTGTGAGGCATGTGGCACCGTCTTGTTGAAACCACATGTCATGCAAGTCAAGCTCTTCCATTTTGGTCAAAAAAAAGTTTGTTATCATCGCACGGTAGCGCTCATCATTCACAGTAACGTTGTGATTCGCATCATCTTTGAAGAAATACGGCCCAATAATGCCGCCAGCCCATAATCCGCACCAAACGGTTGTTTTTTGTGGATGCATTGGTAGCTGTTGCAATGCTTCTGGCTGCTCTTCACTCCAAATACGGCAGTTTTGCTTGTTCACGTATGCATTCAACCAGAAATGAGCCTCGTCGCTGAACACAATTCTTCGATAAAAAAGTGGATCTTCATCTAACTTTTCAAGAGCCCATTCACCAAAAATTTGGCGTTGTGGTAGGTCGTTTGGCTTCAATTCTTGCACCAGCTGTATCTTATAAGGCTTCACACCCAAATCCTTCCGCAATATTTTCCACGTAGTGGAGTAACAGAGGCCCAATTGCTGCGAACGGCGCCGAATCAATAATTCACGGTCATCACCAACACTGGCCGATACGGCTGCGATATTTTCTTCAGTTCGCACTCTACGTAAGCGTGTTGGTGGTTTAATGTCCAACAATGTAAATTTGGTGCGAAATTTTTTTACAATAGCCCGAATAGAAGCCTCAGTAGGACGATTAAACTGACCATAAAATGGAAGAAGCGCGCGATGAACTTTCTTAACAGAGCACGCATTTTGGTAATAAAATTCAATAATTTGCAAGCGTTGTTCGTTTGTAAGACGATTCATGATTAAATTATAGACCAAACTGAAGATGTTTGACAGTGACACAAGATACAAAACGTGCGTGAGCTGTCAAAACTAGTGTTGCCAAAAAGATAATAGCAAAAAAATCACTCGTTACATAAGCTTGTTTACGGAAAATAAAATGAATAATAATGAAAAAGGAACAATAATTGAAAGGGATAAGTAAAAAACTTTCCTTTGCAATGTTAACGGCAAACAACTGTTCAGTTGCAGTTGCAAGTTGCACATTGCAGCACAAGCCATATAAATAAACAAACAAAAATTTAAACTACACATTCTTTTGCTTATTTAAACTTTTTCCTCGCTCAGAATATTGAAGCGAACATTCCTAGCAGCATATTTATTTCTACGAGTACGAAGTGCATGGTTAAAGAAAAAAATTCATCTCTGAGGTAAAAACTATTTTTAAGAGCATGTAGGAAAGTTCCAAATAAGTTTTTGTTTTATATTCTTCACTCACACAACAAACTTGCTGAAATGTACAGCATGCAAGCAAGCGGCACCGGCAAGTTGAAGAACTTTACAGAATGAAAAACAAAACGAAAAAGAAAAAAAAAACAACTTGAGGAGGCTTAGGCAATGTACCGGCGGTATATTACTGGCTCACATACACACAAATACATGCATGTGTGCTCACGTATATATAAATGCTTGCATATAAGTGTAGATTTAGTTGGGTATGTAAGTATATATTGTATGTGCAGGTATTTACGTGAGACTTGCAGCTTTAGTTTGCCTTAAAATAAAACATGGCATGCTTTCTGTGTCGTACAACTTTATTTTAAAACCAAGTTTTTCTTTTCTTAAGACGACAACTTTTCTGCAGATATACGAGTGCAAATGTAAAGGGTGTCCTAAATTGGGATATTTGCTATTTAAATTTGAAAATGGCTACAGGGAGATGATCGGCGCCAACACAAAAATGAACTTGAGCACTTCCTTATGGGAAAGCACATCGATATAATGATGATTGCTGAAACCCATTTGACAACCAACAGTTATTTCAAAATTAATGGCTACACACTATATGACACTAAAGATCCCCGTAGAAGATCTTGCGGAGGATCGGAAATTTTAATTAAAACCAGAATTAAGCTTTGTTTACTGAACGAGACAGGTGAGGAGTATCAAGCAGCCACATTTCCATGGAAAAATTGTTATTTCCTCGATTTACTTACCGCCCCGATTTTTAGTAACAGAAGATCAATATTCACCTTTTTTCCAATAATTTGGTCTTCAAGCCGCAGGTGACTACAACGCGAAACAGACTTTTAGGGAATCACGGTTAATTTCCCCAAAAGGCCGTGGCCTTTTGACACAGTTTCTAAAATGTGAGTCAGATCGACGAACTGTTATAGATTTTGGAGTGGCAAAATATATTATTTTAGAATATATTTTGCGACTCCAAAATGTGCGTCAGACCGACAAATTATAGATTTTGGAGTGGCAAAATATATTATTTTAGAATGGATCCAAGTGGAGCCTTCATTAGACTTGTTATCAGATTACTCACCCACTATAATTTCTATTTCGTTCCCCTGGCAGGCAGGCAGCCTGCTTAGTGACTTGGCGTTGACCATCAGTAGAGTTCATTGGCTAAAATAGAAAAAATATTTGAGTACTCATTGTACAGATAATATTGCCTTGATAACGCCTGACGATATTGTGTCATTTTATGTGTCAATTTATGAGTTTTCTGAAAACCGTACAGCATGCTGCCACTAACCATATAAGATCCAGAAATGAGAACAATAGTACTTATTCATCTGAAGTTGATCAACTTCTGGCAGAACAAAGGAGAGTTAGAACAGAGTGGCAATTTCGCAGGTCTGCTCAGCTTAAGAGCAAGCTACGGGAATGCATAACGCAATTAAGTAATCTTCTTGAAATCTAGATAGTGGTTTCCTTTAAAGCATATTTGGAAAGCCTTGATGGTACTCCTCAATCTGACTATTCCTTGTGGAAAGCGACAAAAGAGCTGAAAATATTCGTAAGAAGTAAGCCACCTTTGCGAACTTCAACTGGGGACTGGGCAAGAACAGATTGTGAAAAATAACAGACAATGAAAAAGGCATGTTAATAATTTAAGAAACTTTTTTATTAAAAATTACACAGCAAACAATGCAGCTGAATTGCCACCATATGCAGTTAGACCGCCTGTGTATTTGAGCCTCAAAATTTAAGACATAGCCCATGGTATCAGTAACACTAACCCCAGGAAAGCTTCAGATATTGATCCAATTAGTGACAAAATGCTTGATCAGTTACTACGTGTAGCTTGAAGAATTATTATTTTTATTTTTAACGCTATTTTACGTCTCCAGTATTATTCTGCAGAGTGGAGAGTATCTATGATTACTATGATAGCCAAGCCAGGGAAGGACCCCACTAAAGTACAGTCATATAGACCAATAAGTCTACTGCCAAAAATTTCAAAACTTTTCAAAAAATTCTTAATAGCGAAGTTGACTCCTATACTGAGTGATGCAGGATATATACCTAACAATATATTCGGCTTTCGGGCTGAACACAGCATCATAGAACAAACACACAGGCTAGTAAATGTCATAAGAAAGACTTTTGAAGACAAAAAGTATTGTTCAGCTCTATACATTGACGTTTCTCAACGTATAGAGCTTTGTTTAAAGTTTAATCATCTAATTATAGTTTTCTCTCTTTGGGTTTGTATTTGCATATTAAAGCACTAGATCTCTACTTTGTACTATTTTTTATTGCTGGATTGTCAATTTACCTCATACCACTTGTGTTTGGTGATGGTTTTTTATTTTTTTTTTATTTTAATTATGCTTGTTACGGAGTTTTAGGGCTGGTACTCCGGTTTGGTCAGGACTATGAACAAAAATAATTCAGAAATTAAATAAACGTTGCACTCTTAATAAAATATGGCGTAGCCGCTGCTTCATTGTCTCGCTTGGCGTCTGTTAAACGACTGCCGAGTGTTTCCTTCTCACCATTGACAACAGTTTATTGAAAAACGTGATTGATAATTTTGCTCCAGGTTGGTTGGCTACCGAGACGGGGGTGGAGATATTTTACCGAAATAATCTTTAGTTTACTTAGTTATAATAACATGAAATGGAAATACTTTTAATCTCTGAAAAAGTTTTTTCTGCTTAACATTAAAATGATACCTCAAATTTGGTTACCCTTTATATATCTACATACACATATATGCATGTATGTATGTGCATGCATATAGTAAGAATAATGCAATAAAAAATATTAAGAATGATGTAACAAGAAATGTTTCTTTTGTAAGAAGTGAAAACAAAAAAATATATACCAGAAACTTAAATGAAAAGCTATTATAAGTCTAGGTTTCTTTTTAATTTTAAAAATCTAATATTTTATTTCAAAATGAGGAAACTGAATTGAATCGTTGGTGAAAATCTAAATTCTCGCATAAAAAATTTTAGAAGAGATAAAATCAACAAAATTTTTGTCTGAAAAAATAATTTGTATGTACATATATATATATATATATATATATATATATATATATACATACCATATCAAATCAGGTAAGAGTATAGTATATGCAGATGGGCCGAATCTATAATACCCTTCACGATAGTCACGAATATATGTAGTATATTTTACCAATTTGCACGAAATATAATTGAGTATATTGGGCCGATATCGGGGAAAAAATTTTTCGCCTGGTAATCGCCATGCCAAAAAGGTAATCTTTCATAGAAAAATCGGTTAAGGCTATATCTCGGGTATATATAGATCGAAAATTTTCAGTTTCTGAATTTAATAACTTGGTAATAATTCGCAACTGCTTTTAAGCAAAAAAAAAAAAAATGTTGCATGAAAAAATCGGTTTAGACTATATTTTCGGTTATATGGACCGATATCAGAAATTTTCTATGTTTGAAAACCTCCTTATATTACCAGAACTGCTTTTAAGCAGAAAAAGGTTATTTAAGTTCGCTTACGCGACAGCTTCTTGGAAAAATCGGTTAAAGCTATATCTCGTGTATATATGGACCGATAACGGACATTTTCATTTTCTGTGTTTGAGGAACCTATTTTATAGCCAGAACTTTAATAAAAAAAGATTTTAATAAAAAAATCGGTTTGGACTATCTATGTCTCAGGTACATATGGATCGATATCGGAAATTTTAATTTTCTGTATTTTTGTAACCTCCTTTTATAACCAAAACTGCTTTTAATAAAAACAAATTTTTTCATGAAAACATCGATCTGGACTATATTTTGGTTTATATGGACCGATATCGGAAATTTTCTATGTTTGAAAATCTCCTAATATTACCAGAACTGCTTTTAAGCAAAAAAATGTTATTTAAGTTCGCTTACGCGACAGCTTCATGGAAAAATCGTTTTTGGCTATATCTCGGGTATATATGGAACGATAACGGAAATTTCATTTTCTGTGTTTGAGGAACCTATTTTATAATCAGAACTGCTTTTAATAATAAAAAAAATTTTTTCATAAAAAAATCGGTTTGGACTATTTATATCTCAGGTACATATGGACCGTTATCGGAAATTTTCATTTTCTGTATTTTAGTAACCTTTTTTATTACCAGTACTATTTTTAAGCAAAAAGTTGTTTAAGTTCGCTTGTGCGACATTTTCATTAAAAAATCGGTTTAGACTCTATCTTGGTATATATGGACCGACATAGGAAATTTTAATTTTCAGTGTTTTAGTTAACTTCTTTTATAACCAGAACTGCTTTTAATAAAAATAAAAAAAATATTTGTCATGAAAAAATCGGTTTAGACTATATATGGTATATATGGAGCGATATCGGAAATTTTCATTTCCTTATATTACCCAAACAGATTTTAAACAAAGAAAGTTGTGAGAGTTCGCTTACGCAGAATTTTCATGAAAAATCGGTTTATGCTATATCTCGGGAATATACGGACCCATGTCGGAAATTTTCATTTTCCATATTTATATAACCTTTTTTTATTTCTGGCGGAATTTTTCTTTTGTTCGTTTCGAAGTAAAGAGCTGCCTCGTGCCATAGCTCTGCCACTTTGAATATAGCTTGATAGATCACTTAACATCTGTCAAAATGGTTGCTCGATAAAAAGGTGTTGCCAACTTACACTGTTATACATATGTTACTCCCCTTTATATGAACATTCTAGATTTTTGCTCAATAATTCTATATTTAAAAAGAAAAAAAGGGTTGACTTGTTTTATTCAAATGGAAAACTTTTACTCCTCTCTTAATGTAATTATTGTTGTTAGAAACTTTCTTATTTCTCCGGTCGAATACCCTTTACGTCAACTAAAAACAAGTGAAAAAAAAAATCTTGTTGACTGAAAATGTTTATTACATTGACATGCAAATAAATATGTATTCTCACACTCATTTTGATTCTCACACTCTTTCTTGAATTTCAAAAACGTATTCACATATTTGTTTTATTGTGTAATCAACACAAGCTGGTGGTTGGGTATAGATTTATTTATAGCGATGAGTGCACATTAACCAAGTTTTCATGTATGTATGTAAAAAGGGGGAAAAACAAAAATTAATTCATATTTGTAAAGTGGGGCAAACGAAATCGAAATGCAATTTTTGTAGAATAAATAGATTAAAACTGTTGACATGTTTGCAAAAATACTGTCACAAGAATGAAAACAAAAATTTTTTTCTACACTTAATATATATATATATGTATGTATGTAAATGCTCTGTATACATAAATGGTATAAATATTGAGAAGTCGAATAATCCTGATGCTCTTGGAATAAAAATACAGTATGATGTTCGCTGAACATGTCTCCAAAGAAGCATTTATGTGATTGGTTTTTTTTTTTTTTTTTTTTTTTTTTTTTTGAAACGATGAACATCACTTCACTTGATCTCCTTACTGTTTATATCCGACCGAAAATGGAATACAACCAGCGTTGTCAACTTTGAAATTTCGAGACGCAGCAAAATGAAAAAAAAAGTGCATTCTTTCAGCAAAAACGCACTAAGTTTAGAATTTTTATTTTTTATTTTTTAAAAGAATATTTTTTATACCATAAAAAGTATAATATTTTTACATTAAGAAAACGATAATAAAACAGCCTTTTAAGCAGCTATTAGACGATCAAATTGTGACTGATAGCACCGGCTGATGACAGGCCATCAAATTCGTTCAATAGCTAGAACTAGGTTTGCCAAACTTGGCCTCTAGTGCGTGTTTACATTAATTATGACGATATTCGATATTTTGATAACCATAATCAAATTTGGTATTCAGTAATTTAATTATATTCGCTGTCGACTGAAATCAGCTGTTTGTTTTACTGCCTATTCTCAAGTACACAAAAATATAGCTGCTTACCGAGATCCCATCTATAACAACTCGTGTAGTGCAGTCTCTGAGAAAGCTCGATATAAACCAAGAATAGTCATCACCGACACCAAAAGCAGTAAGTGCAGCATGCCATACTCCGTCAAACACTTTGGAAATATCCAGAGCCACCAATTTACTTTCACCGAAAGGATATGCCATAAAATCGCCAGTAGAACGACCCTTACGAAATCCATACTGGAGATCACAAATTAGTTTATGAAACTCTAGATACCTCATAAGGTGGCAATTAACCATACTTTCCATTACTTTAGAAAGTGCGGAGCAGATTGCAATTGAGCGGTCATTTTTAGACTTATTAGACTCTCTTTTTTAAGGATTTGCGCTACATTAGCAACCTTCCAGCACAATGGGAACTCACCAACATGCTAAAGCATGCTGAAGAGACGTGCTAATGGACTCGCAAGCGTAGTAGAGCACTGCTTCAAGCCCAGGGCTGGAATGCCATCCGGTACAGAAGTCTTATTTATTTCGGGATCGGTCAAAACTACTTTAACTGCCCGAGCCCGGAAAAATATCTTTAGCATAGTTACAGATACAGTATGGATTTCGTAAGGGTCGTTCTACTGGCGATTTTATGGCATATCATTTCGGTGAAAGTAAAGTGGTGGCTCTGGATATTTCCAAAGTGTTTGACGGAGTATGGCATGCTGCACTTACTGCTTTTGGTGTCGGTGATGACTTTTCTTGGTTTATATCGAGCTTTCTCAGAGACTGCACTATACGAGTTGTTATAGATGGGATCTCATCAAACAAGTTCAAGATTAACTCAGGGGTACCGCAAGGCTCCGTTCTTGCTCCTACCCTAATTCTCATTTTCCTTAACTACCTTCTCTATCAAACTTCCAACCCTATCCAGTCTTTTGTGGATGACAGTAGCATTTGCCATTCCTACTTCTTCAGTTATAGACGCAGCCCATCCGAGATTATTGCCAAGGGGCTAAATATGAATGTTTCACTGAATAGTGATCTTCTATTAATCTCTGAATGGGGTCGTAAAAACAGGGTAGCCTTTAACACTCGTAAGACCCAGTGCTGTTTATTAACACACAAACAAACGACCGCAAGTGCTGCTTCATTTGTACTCATGGATGGTACAAGTAGTGAGGAATCGGGTGCTCTTGATGTTCTAAGAATGAAAATACAGTTCAATGTTCGCTGAACTGAATACATTTTTCATATCTCTAAAGAAGCTTTGTTTTGGAATTTTACTATCTATTTCGTTTTTAAAAACCATGCAGCAACTAAAAATTTATGATCGCCAAAATTATTTTAAAATAGTAACTTTGGTCGCCAGATTTAGTTGCCAGTCGCGAGCTGTAATGTCTTTCTAGCAACTGGCAACGCAACTAAAGTTCAGTTGCTATCCACAATCGAGCCATAAATTTCATATTAACCTAAAAAGCTCATCATTCCATTTTAAAATTTTATACCTCTATAAAGACACCGCTTACTAAACAAGTTTATTTTCTATGAATTTTCCATATTTACTCTAAGTTGTATAAATATCTGATCATTTAATCCTATACACAAGTACTCTTATCTAAAACAACAATTTTATTTTATCTTTTCCCACGATAAACAAGAACAGTATCTTAAATGACTTATTTTGATTGTGTCCTTCCTGTTGTTTTAACGAACTTAAAAGGTCATGTCTACGAGTAGTCTAGACAGTACCCTAAAGGCTAAAAATGTCTTCCGTGTTTTAAAGCTGTTGCCAGTACAATACGCACACTTACACACACGCACACATATCAAGGCAAAAATAGCGTGAGAATAAACTCAACTTCTTAGAAAATGAAACAAGAAAATAAAGGAATTGCGGTTAATTACTTAAAAGCCATATTTTTAAATGAGAAAGAGCACGGAATAAAAAAAAAACTCTATTTTAATGTAATATTTTGCGCTATGAAGCATATTCGTTTTTATAGCAAAGGCTTAAATATATCAGAGTTGCATTTAACAACTGCACAAGTGTTGATGTAATTGAAGCTTATGTTTATTCAATTATTCCATCAAATAGAACACAACAATAACAATAGCAATAATGCACAGACTTGTAAAAGTTTATGGAGCTTTCAAGCACATATTGTGCATGTGTGTGTGTGTGTGTTTTATAAAAAAAAATGTTATACTACCCAGTTGGCAACGCCCCTAAGACATTTTCTACATTGAATATAGCATACGAAAAGCATGCAAAAATAGAATAAGAAAATGGAAAATATTTTTCGGAATGAAATTTTTCATCAAAAATTATTTCATTAAGAAAATTACGAATGGTATTCCGTATGGAATAGAACCAAACCCTTAAACCTGCCCCGATCTCACTTGAGAGCCACTGTAGCAGTCATCACTGGCCACTGCCCCTTTGAGAACCACGCCAGGAGACTAGGTTTATCTTACAACGACTTATGCAGAAGTTGCCAAGACGAAGACGAGGAGGTCCTTCACCTCCTCGTAACGTGCCCGGCATTTGAACTCCACCGCCTAAGCTATATATTCGAACAGTGTTTTACTACCGTATCATGTCTGGCGTCTGTCAATCTAACCGCACTGGCCTCATTCATAGGAAGCAGCAGACGGCTAGTATACTACCACGTAGCGCCACATTACGAGGTTTTCCATCTTTCTCCGCACCACAAACCACCACCCATTTTCTTTATCACAAAGGGAATTGATAAGGACCTGAATAAGGACAACTGAATGGACAACTTACAATACACCTGCGGGTCCAGCGGCCTGTCTACCTAACCTAACTCTGTGCCATGGCTGAAGCTCATATTGATGAGAAAAGAAATTTGATATAAATTAGTATTTGAAAACATATTTTCTTTCGAGCAAAAAGGGAGACAGCAAAACATTAACGTACTTGTATCTTAGTACTAAAGCAAGGTCGAGATCATGTGTTGTCTGCCGTTTTTCTTTAAAACTGCCCATCGATTTTCAACGACATTCAGACCAGGCGATAGCACCAAGCGGTTGCATCAAATGGGGACAGTTGCCTGCCTATAAGATATTACTGCATAATACCTGATTTCTCAAAATACTGACTTCGTGTCGTTGCCCTGATAAATCCGAATTTTTTTTCTCCCGTACAGTACAACCTTTCTCCCTTGCCGTTATCTGATCTATGTTAGACGTTGTTAGCTTATTTCATATTGTCTGGTGCGTAAATTTTTCAGCAACTGACATTGCATCACTGTCAGACAAAAAACAAAACAATAAATAAACAATAAAAGTTTTTAACGCAAAACAAATAAGTAACTTTAATTTTCTGAAAATGTTATTTCAAAAATATGGGTTACTCGTATGATTGCGATTGAACTACGAGTATAGATCTTGAAAACGAAAAAGTGTTTGATAACTTGTACCAGCCTGTAAAAGTTCCATCGCCAAAAAACTCTCCAGTTGCTAAAACCTTAAAAAAACCGTATCGAAAAAAAGTAGAACTTCATGGCTGCATGAAAATATTTTGAAACTAATGCAAGAAGTTAAGTGTCGGTGAAGCTTGTGGGATGCGTAGAACATAAACTGTACAAAGATAGTGCATTTCAAAACATCGCAGGTGCTATTTCTGTGAGTTTCAATGACTGCAAGGGGAAGTAGGCCAATCTCCGCACATTTTTCAACTGCAACTTAGAAAATCTTCGGTTCTGGTTCATTTGCATGAAGCCAGTTGAATAATTTTTCGTAAACTCCCTCTTGATGGCGACAAAGCACCCAGTTCTTTACCCAAACACTGGGACGATTCTTTATGTTTTCTTCCTCATCATCACTATTTTTTTAAATATATGCTGTTAAAATGGTCGCAATATCTTGATCTATTTCCTAAATAATTTGTTTTCAATTATTCAATTTTCCAAACTCGCAAGAACAATTAAATTTTTACGTAAATATTTTCTTTTGATTCTCACAATTGAGCTGACAATTTTTGCTGCATAAAAAAATCTGACAATCGTGTGAACTGACGATATTTTTCATGCCATAGCAGCCGTGTAAACTGACAATTTGTATTTTGTGCATTGTCATGCATTTGCCAGCACATTGTTAGATCAGACAATATTGTCAGATCTGACAACCGTTTGAACAACGCTATTCAAAAAGTTTATGTTAATTTTTTATATATAAAAATATTATAGTTTTTTATAAAAATTAATTTTATAAAAATATTTATATACGCATACCAACGACTTGTAAAGAAACTTTATACAAAAAGTAATAATATTTTTAATCCTTGCCAAACAAATAAAAAAATTCTACATGCGTTGCTCGTCTGTGTTCTGTAAACGACATATGAAGTAAAAGTAATTCTAAACAAAAAAATATAAATAGCTTGTTTTCTATGTTTCCCAGCTATTTATATGTCGACATTTCATAGGAACTACCCTAATCATCAGTAGACTTTGGTAAAAATGGTAGAGCTAAAAATAGCGAATAAAAACTTAATTGTTGGAATTTTTGTTCTCTGCTTTTCGATACTTTCAAAAAGCAAATCGTAGCAACCAACGGTTGTTCATTTGTTTGAAAGGTGTAAAGAAATGTTAGAGAGGTTTATAAATAGAAAAGCTTGTTTTTTGTGTTTTGACGGATATTATTAGAGCATTTTTCTTTTTAAATTCTCAGCAATTTGTTTGGATTGTTGGGATATAAAGTTGAATGTTTGAGAATATCTTTCAAAAATTTCCAAAGTCTACTGATGATTAGGATAGTTCCTATGAAATGTTGACATATAGATAGCTGGGAAACATAGAAAACAAGCTATTTATTTTTTTTATTAGTATAAATGGTAGAGCTAAAAAAAGCGAATAAAAAACTTAATTGTTTGAGTAATTCTAAGCTTTTATTCATTTTTAGTCCATATTAAAAACCTTTTTTTTTAATTGTGTGAAGTAGTACAAAAAAAAATTACTCAATTGTTTTTCCGTAACCGCTATATGTATTCTGATATCTTGTTCGTTTATGAAAAAAACTCAGTTTTTTTTATTTTTAAGATCTATATATTTTGAACTTATTAGTTTATCCAACATACAAGCATGAGTTTGATTTTCAAAATGCCAGAATTTTAAAAACTAAACAAAATAAAATCAAACTACAAATACATGAAGTAAATCAAATAGTGAAGCATGAACAAGTTGCTTGTAATGTCAAGAGTGATAAGAAAGATTATAGTAATTCCTATTATAATTTAATTCAAAATTTGTAGAACGACAAATAGTATTTAAAAAAATAAAATAAGTATGCATGTATTTTTCAATATATTTTACACAAAATTTATTGTCATTTAAGAAAATATTTTAAAATAAATGTACATGCAGAATTTAGATATTTAATCAAATAAATAAAAATAAATTGTATTAAGATTTTGAGAATAAACTAATAAGTTTGAAATACATATATAGATCTTAAAAAAATGTGGATTTTTTTCAAGTCAAGAACATGCAATACAAAAAAGACGAAGATAAAAAAATTGTTGAAGCGATTTTTTTTTGTGAAAAAACGCATTTTTTGACAACGTTGACAACGCTGGTAGTGAGTAATGTTCTTTAGAACATTTTGTGTAGCCTTTTAGTACATACGAGCATGCAAACACATACGAACAGGATGTTTCATGTTGCCACGAATACAGACTAAGTGACTTTAAGCTGCATAATATATGAGTATTACAAGCAAGCACACACACATAAAGAGAAACCTCTATGCACGAACATATAAACTGAAACAATTGAGTTTTTATTGAAGAATAAGCAAACAACTGTTTTAGATCATTATTTTCAGACCAGTGGTCAGGCGAAATTATAGCTGCCGTGTATCCTGTGGATGCCGAAACAACATAAATTTCATTTTTCTTTATTGACTTTAGCTTGTATCAGTTTAAATATTGTATGAAAATGATTAGATTTAATTCACTTCTAGGCGAAACTGATATTACAACAATAAGTCCAACAATGCAAAAACAACGTGGTGTGAAGGGCATTTTAGATTTGAATATACTACACTCTTACTTGTGTTTCATTCTTTTGTAGCATAAACGGCTACAAAAATAAATGGTGTTTTTATAGAGGTATAGAGTTTTGAAATGGAACAAAACAAAGATTATTTTTTTAAATTGACATTTACCAGAAAGATAGTCCTGGTGCATTATAATTTAAATATCAAAACGTATTTTGATGGCCTGGAAAAATCATATTTTCTGGTAGGAAAAAAATTGGAGAAACTTTTGACTAAGTGTATAGAAATGTTAGGTTGAAAAATAAATTAACTTTTTATTTAAAATCCTGTATTTCATTCAAAAAGCCACGGATTTATTTTTTTTTTAACTTTATTATTTTATTTATTGAATCTACATAAGAAATGTAATGACAATAAGTATTCAAGTCTTAATACTAAAAAAAATTGTGATTAAAGTCCTGCCAGTGCTGGACAAAAATTTATTTTTATGCGAATATTATTTCAGAATTCAGTCATCTGTTTAGAGCTCTAATGGCAGCCAAAGTATCCCTCCTTCTCAGACGGGTATGACCACCAAAGTTAAAAATATTAACTGCAAGAGGATTTGAATGGAATTCAAGTTTGTTAATATATCTTGTCGCGTACTTCACAAATTCAGATTTCACAAAAGGTACGTTCAGATCTGCGTGGATTCGTGAGTTTTTAACGTACCATGGAGCATCTGTAATTCTACGGAGAATTTTATTTTGACTTCTTTGAATTTTTTCAATGTTGGATGCCGAGGCTGTGCCCTATAATTGAATCCCATAGCACCATATTGGCTTTAGAATCGAGTTGTAAAGCAAAAGTTTACAATCAAGCTTCAAGGTCGAATTTCTGTCTATTAGCCAGTTAATTTGCACTGCTTTCAATTTCATCTGCGTTACTTTTGCCTCGATATGCGACTTCCATGTTAGTCTACGGTCAAGATGAATACCGAGGTATTTGACTTCACTGTGTTGAGGTATAACTTTATTATTAATAGTAATGGGTGAGCATGTTCCTAGACGCAGTGCGAATGTAACATGGGCACACTTTTGTTCATTAACCTTGATTTTCCAAAGCTTGAGCCACTTCTCTAGTTTGTCGATATGTTCCTGTAAGTTAATTGATGCTTGCTGCTGGTTACTATGTATGCTAAGGAATGCTGTATCATCTGCAAATGTTGAAGTTGAAGTTGAAGGTTGGTGCTTGTCGGCATGTCAGATGCGCAGATCAAATATAAGATAGGCCCTAATATGCTGCCTTGGGGAACTCCAGCTTCAATAGACTGGGCGGGGCTTATGGAATCGCCTTCTTTTATTATAAATTGGCGACAATATAAACAGCTTTCCAAAAGGTTATGTATGTTTGCAGGTAAGTTAAACTTTATTTTATGCATTAAGCCATCGTGCCACACTTTATCAAAAGCGTGTGAGACGTCGATGAATAAGGCAGAGCAATACTTTATTGGCTCGACTTAGTAGTAACTCCAGCGTTGCCAGACCATAAGCATCAAACTTCAAAAGTTTGATGTTTTGTGTGTTAGTTTTACACAAATTGGAGCTGCTTGGTTGTACATGTGAGTTTATGTAAGTATATAAAGTGAGTTTATTAACAATATAAGCAGTTAAGATGTATGTAACTTACAGTTTTCAATGACTACTACGAGTAAAAGCCTAATTGATGCAAATAAATCATTTTCGTAATAAAAAGTTAGTAATATCTACTAGTCTAAGGCCCAGTTTTTGAGTTCGTATTTATATATTATTTATCTTTAAGTTCAATTTAAATACGAAAATCAGTTTTTCACTACAAATTTGGCCTAAACTTATATAAGTTTGACTCATATGCCACATGAGCTCTATTCACAGTCTCGTGCAAATGGTATTGCATCATTGCATTTGCGAAAAGGTTTAGCATATCTTTACTCTACACTAACAAAATACACAGCAATGCACTTGCTAGTCTTATGTGTATATGTAATACTTAAAACCTATGCTCTGCTTATGGAAAAGTTAATTGCAAATCGACAGCTGACAATCAGCGATCCATGCCAATTAGTTTGCACTTCAATAGCACCAATCGATGTCTTTAGCTAATTTAAACTCGTTTTTTCTATTAAAAAAATCCAATAACTGTTCCATAAAGCTTTTTCGGCATATTTATTTTTGACAAAAATTTTAGTAAATTATTTTCTACTCTAATTATAAATCAGCTGTGAATTTTGTGCTTTGCAAAAAGAAGTGCAAACTTAACCAACAGATGTGGTTCACAATTGATAGCATATACATATTTGCAATTGCATAAATTTGCAATCACGAATGCACAATAGCTCTATTCACAGTCTCGTGCAAATGGTATTGCATCATTGCATTTGCGAAAAGGTTTAGCATATCTTTACTCTACACTAACAAAATACACAGTTTGGGATTTTGCAAGTTTATATGGCTGGTTGACTGGCGTACCTGGGGAAAATTGCTTGTAGAAATGGTGTTTGTCTGATGGGGCGGCATATTTAAAATTGATGGCCCTCTTGAAGTGAGTATAGACAGGGCAACCCCTGTAGTTTGCAGTATGGTTACCTCCACAGTTACTGCATTTTTTTAACGCTTGCGTCAGTCTTAGGTTTTTTGCACTGCGATGTACCGTGAAGTTCACCACACACAACGCAAACTGCGGGCAACTTACAATAGGCCTTAGTATGGCCAAATTCTTGGCAGTTTAGACATTGAACGGGCCGTAAATGCTTATGAGGCTCCAAAACGGTAACCTTATGATGCAAAAGATATTTTAGATTATAAATTGGATGCACTTCATTCTTTTTCAAGAGAACATCTCTAGGTGCCAATTCAACCCTAAACATGGGTTGAGGAATTTTTTCACGATTTCTGATATTAACTACGTTTTTAATTTTAAAGCCATTGTCTTCTAGTCCGGTTTTGACATCATTCGTATCTACAAAACGGTCAATCCCTTTTATAACGACCTGAATACCTTTGGCACTTTTAAGCTGATATGTGTAAAACGATCATTTCTCCTTCTCCAGAACGTCAGACAACTTTCGGTATTCTTTTTCACTGTTTACATGGATTTTCCTTTCGTTGATGCTGCCATGCTTTACTGATGTAACGTTGAAGGTGTCTTTGCTGATTGCTGTAATAAGTTGTTTCACCAGCTCATTAGAAGTAGGCTCTCTGAAATAAGTTGGTGGCGGTTTAAATGTTTTCTTAGATGTTGTTGGCTCATCTGTTTGAAGTATAGCTAACCTATTACTATCCGGTACCAAAGTCCTGTTATCATCTTTAGTAATTTTCGGTTGAGATGATATTTAAGCTGATTTGGGGCTTCGCTGCCTCTTGACCACGTTTATGTACCTGTCCATGTCTACTTGTGTTTTCGGCTTATCATCAACAATTAAACTGGAAGATGTTTTGTCTTCAGTTGTAACAACAATATTTAGCGAACATGGGAGTTTCCTATCTCTTAGAGACAGGAAATTTTCAATGATTTTTTCACCGATTCTTCCTCAGAAATCCAAAGGTTGTTTCTACCGGAGCTAAGCTCTTTTTCCGAATTACATCTGCTAGGTACACTCATGCAATTAATTTCTTCTATTTTTTATTTACAATTTAAAACGGTATTAAAAAAATGTCACAAAGTTTTTCTTTTAATCTTAACTTAATCCCGTTTTATTTTTTACTGTGCGATCAAACAACAAACACGTCCGTTCACTATTGAAGCTAAACAACGAAAGAATGAAATAAATAAATAAATTTAATAATAAATTTAAATGAAGATTAACTAATTTTGTATTTAAATACGTAGTCAAAAATTGGTCCTTAGAGATATAAATTTAAATACAAAAACTTAACTGGTGGTTAAATATATATTAAACATTTTTTGCCACAACACAAATGCATATGTATGTATATTCTTGTATGTATGAGTATGTAAGTAACATTCAAATCGATATCTGCCTATTTCTAGTTCAAAAGTTCTGTACAAAAATCGAAATGCAAGTAAAATACAATAGTATTATAACCCATTTAAATGTGATTGAGTCAAGAAAGCAAATTACAATCCTTCTATTTTCGAAAGTTTTTCATAAAATAATCATGAACCGCAACTGCAATAAGATGCAATTTGGTAATTGCCTTTTGAACTATTTTCCCTTTAAATGTATTCTCCTGAATTTTCATTTAAACGTTTCCTACCATTTTATTACTGTTGTGTCAAATTAATCCTTGAGAAATATTTGCTCTGGCAAACAGTTTTGCTGAGCTAGCTGCAGAAAAGGTCGAATTGATACGTTTACTTCTGATAATATTTACTTACATTTATATTACATCTTCAGCTGATAATATTCACACATTTCAGTTTCAACGAAATCAATTTCATAGCAAATTCTCACATCATAAACGTTAATGTTTATTTAAAACTTTTAAGCACTCGAACAAAGTACATTTATGGATAAGTATTTATGTTTACTCGTAAGTATTTAGGTACTTGTATTTAGGTATGTGCATGTAGCTACATATGTAGTTAAGTTTCTGATGGACAAATGCTTACATTTATATAAATACATATGTGCAGATAAAGTCTAGTATAGGGTGTTTTTTTAAGCCCGATAGAACTTGAAATTGTAAAAAATAACACAAAAAATTAAATTGTAATCAAAATTTTTTTTTATTCGAAAGATCAATACGTGACATTAACATTTGAAAATGATTTCGGGCATACGGGCACCGCGGCTGTTCTTGACGAAGCGCATTCTGGACGTCCAATTTTGGGCCACTTTTTCGAGCACTGCTGGCCGTATGTCACGAACAATACGAACAATGCTGGCCTCCAAGGCGTCAATTGTTGCTGGTTTATCAGCATAAACCAGTGACTTCACGTAGCCCCACAGGAAATAATCGAGAGGTGTCAAATCGCACGACCTTGGAGGCCAATTGACAGGTCCATTTCTCGAAATCAACTTATCGCCAAATTTTGATTTCAGTAAGTCGATGGTTGCGTTCGCCGTATGGCACGTAGCGCCATCCTGTTGAAACCACATCTCTTCCGGATCAATGTCATCCATATTTTCAAACAAAAAATCATTGATCATGGTGCGGTAACGATCTCCATTGGGCGTAACGCGAGCTCCGGCCTCATTTTTGAAGAAATAAGGTCCGATGATGCCACCAGCATGAAAACCGCACCAAACAGTACATTTTTCCGGATGTAATGGAGTCTGTAGGGTCTCTTGTGGATTGGTCTCACTCCATATGCGGCAATTTTGCTTATTAACAAACCCGTTAAGCCAAAAATGCGCCTCATCGCTGAACACAATTTTGCGATAAAACAACGGGGCGAATCGAGGACTGATTTTCAAAGTAAATTTGGATAATTTCGTAGCGTTGTTCAAGCGTGAGTTTATTCATGATGATTTGTCAGAGTATACTGAAACAAATAAAAAAAATGTTTCATCAAAATTTAATTTTTTGTGTTACTTTTTACAATTTAAAGTTCTATCTAGCTTAAAAAAACACCCTATATTTAGATATGAATCAGTTGGTTCAAGAAATGTATCGGATGCATTTCTAAGCACACATGCACATATATATTTACACAATTATGTGTACTGTATAACCAAAATGATGCATAGTTAGAATAGTATCAAGAATTCTCCACAGTGTAATGTAAAACTGGAGTGGAAACACCAGCAATACAAAACACGTATTAGACATCAGACTCACACACAAACATGTAGAAAAAAATATGTGGTTGATATGACAATATTCTAGGGGCAGCATAGTGTTAATGAATTATATGGTTGTACCTCATAACACTATATTGTTAATTTGAAACGCCTTTGATATGGATCTTCATATTATAAATAACTATTCTATATTTTGGTTCAATATTATTAAAATAGTAAGCAACTATAGTATTAATTGGAGTTATCACATTAGTGGCATATTCAACCATAACATGATAATAGGAAACTATATTTTTGTCATATATAACCACATTACTTTCATTAGAGAACTATACTAAGGCTGCAAATAACTTTATTTTAATAGAACCATGCTTTCGTCATAATTTAATATACATATGATAATAAATTAAAATATAAATTTATATTTTTATGATATAAAATAATTAGAGATAATTCGGAACAATTATCCGGGTTGTTCTCTTTTTAATGTTGAATTATCTGTTAGCTGTAATTAATCAAAAATAGTATTTAAAACTGCGATATTAAGAGCAATGCATAACCATTTTAATATGGTTGGATGTAACATAGTATGGTTGATCCCAAAAATAGTATGGTTGACCATAGAAATTGAAATGATTGTGACAAGTTTGAATTGTGGATATTTCCGAGCCCTAGCTACTGTACTGACATCTAAGGGTCGCTGCTGAAATTCCTGCTTTAAAAACTCTGGTTGAATTTTGTGCTAACTGGAGTTCTCTACTAACATCGAGTAGAAATCATTCGTATATTTTTTATCTTTACGTATGTTTATAGATACTCTGGAATAATTAAGTTTTTATTCGCTATCCTAGCTTCTAACATTTATTCCAATAAAAAATTAAAAATAGCTTGTTTTCTATGTTTCCCAGCTATCTAAATGTTGACATTTCATAGGAACTACCCTAAAGGTGTAAAGAAATGTTAGAGACGTGTATAAGTGAAAAAGCTTGTTTTTTGTGTTTTGACAGGTATTATTAGAGCATTTTTCTTTTTAAATTCTCAACAATTTATTTAGATTGTTGGGATATAAAGTTTGAGAATATCTTTCAAAAATTTCCAAAATCTACTGATGATTAGGGGAGTTCCTATGAAATGTCAACATATAGATAGCTGGGAAACATAGAAAACAAGCTATTTATGATATTCTGGAATAAATTGTGCAAGGCAAGTGTGGATTGTGCACTTCCTTTATCGTTTTTTATTTTTATTTTTTTTTTTTTTTTGAAAATTATTGTGTGTTATTTGCTTTCTCTTTTTGCTCATCTTATTTGGTACTTTGCATTCCATTTTGGCTGCCTGGCTCTTTCGAAGCTTAAGTGCAGACATTTTTAGTATGGTTATGATTTTAAAAAGAAAATTGTGCAATTTGTAAGCGCTGTACAGGCCTCAAACTATTCTTGTTGAAATGGCAAGCGAAACAAAACATAAATGATTTGTTTTCACGAAATGGCGGCTAGTTTAAATAGTGCTGCCAACTTAAATTTTTAAAACTCTATAAAAACATTATTTATTTGGTAATCATCTGATATTTTTATTTTCATTGAATTACTTTTAATTTTATTTCAGTCTTTATAGTCCACTACCTCTAAAAAATTCTATTCAAAGATATATAATAATTTAACATTAAACAGCTGATTGAGAATAAATTCATCAGCTGAAGTTTAAAGGTCATGCCCAAGTCCATTTGAAGTCTGCTTCTTTAGATGTAAAAGTTATGATGTTTTCTTTTCTGATAAAAATGTTACACCTATGCTACATATAGTGCTTCAACACGTTCTTTTCTTTAAAATTTGATACACTATTAAAGGGTATCATGTTCTTTTCAAGACATGTTGCACTTAAAACTGGCAAAACATGTAGCATGTCCTGCACTGTACTTCGAGTAAGGTGGAGATACTGCCCTTTTTTACATCTTTGTTTCATACGTGTTTATGCAAATATGAAAATCTTTTGTTATTTTAGATGAGTAAATGGTGCTGCTGGTGATAGCTTTTATAAGATAAAAATAGTGATTAAAACGTTGGTATGTTAAAAGTAGTCTTAATATATTGGAAACGCTGAGTGTACATTATTATTAAATGCCACTTTGTTAGCATTTTTTGTTCTTTTGTGCTAGTAACACATGTACAACTTTTTAAGGGTGATGGCAGTCGGGAAAAAATTATAAACATTTAAAGGGCAGCATTTTTTATCAGAAAATAAAACACCATTAGTATTTTAATTTAGGCACTGCACCAGAATCAGACGATCTATTTCACATAAGGATATCACATATCCCCAAATATTAATTTATGAATATAGACACATACAACTACTTAAGCGATAGAGAAGAAATTGTGAAACCCTTTGTTACAAATATTGTTGCAGCTTCGTTCAATTAAAGTGTCTTTCAAACAGGAAATTGCCTGGCAAATTTTCCACAAAGCACAGAGTTTAATTTAAACATTTTTCTTACTTGATTCTAATACCACTTTGGCTAAATTAATGCAAATAGCAATTCGCATCCGTACAAAAACTTTGCATCTGAGTAAGTTCAGCATTTGTGTTCACTCGATTTAATTGCCAAATGACCACAAAAGATTTTTCAAATAATTCAGAACACAAAACATCTTTCAAGTTATGACAATACAATAAATGCAACGACTTCCTTATTACCCGTAAATTTCATTCAAAGAATTCTCAACAATTAGGAAGTGCTTCAGACAAAGAGAGTCTTATGTACTACACCAGTGGTGCCCACAAGTTCGATATGGAAGAGTAAACATCAATACATTTAAGCAAAAACTTTTTTATTTAATATTTTTTATTGTAAATAGCAAAACATTTACAAAAACAAAGTTCACACTGATAATGTTTATAACAAAGCATGCGAAAGTCTTGTTGCTTTGCTTTTGTGTGTGTGCGGTGAAGAAAGAAAAAAAAATATGAAAGACTAAGTTTTTTGCATTGCTAGTGCTGAGCGCAGCATTTGTGTATTAAAGAGCACAGCCATATAGCTAAGCGCATTTACAAAAACAATTGAGTATCAAGCGCATAGGGCTGGGCACACTTGTACTACACAATTAGTACTACCAGCGTTGCCAGAATGAATTATTTGAAATATAATTTTGAAGATTTTTCAACTAAAATAAGATTTGAAGATCTCCTTCTCAAAACTAAGATTTTTGGAGCTTAGTGCGAACTATTTTCAAATATCCAACGAAGTTTGACTTTCATAAAATGACACCTGAAATAATTTTTTATGTTTTGTACACTACATATGGAAATAGTTAAAGGCATAGTTGGTAGTTCATTACCTAGCATTGTGGGTGGTGTTGAACCCATTTTTGTTAGTTAGTTAGAGCACTGATCAGTTTTAACTAGTTTAATTCCAGCACTTTGAATACTGTATGCTTTGGTCTTTCCGTGTTATTATAGATTGGGTGAAGTCAAACGTCCATAAACACTATTGCATCGTTCCTACTACTCATAATCTGTATTCTTGGATCCTGTACAATGCTGTACATATGTAGGAGTCATGCCATGACTACTCGATAAGAGAATAAACGATGCGAACCGTTTGGCAAACATACGCTTTCCTTTTGCACTCAAACTACACAAACATGATGCATACAAACACAAATAATTTTTTATCTTTTTTCTTCGTTTTCAATGACAGTAGACGGCAATTGAGGTGCGGCAATTTTTCTTACCATATGAAGATCAAAAAATATAAATTGTATTTACTGTCATTTCTTTGTTGGCCGCAAGATATTTTATTGAGACCCTGTGAATTTTACATTTTGCTTCTTTGTACTTAAATTTTACATCAACATATTTTTAAATAAAGGATATTAAATCATAGGAGCTTATAGCCGGTTCAAGTTTAAAAGTATAGCTTTATTTCTTTCTTACATATTTTTTTCAACATATCATATTGTTAGTCCCAATTTTCACGAGGCAATTTTAGTTGCGCAATTCTTATCAAATTTTCTTTTAAACTTGCTTTTATGTTCAGACACAGCAATTTTACTTGAGCAATTTTCGTTTTCTATTGCTTACACTTTCTTAACCTTGCATGTACTGCATTCTCAAATTTCACTTTCCTCTAAATTAATACTGCTGTCTATATTTTTAAGTTGCCCACAATATTTAAAAAAAAAATTTTTTTCAAATGAATTAAAATATCACATTTTCGCGCCAATATTACTTTCATCACGGACAACATATCAATACATAAAAGAAATACAAATGAAAGAAAGTGTAAAATTTCTGACATTACGAATGATAGCACAAAACAACTTTCCGAGGACAAGCAAGTCTGTACTCATTTTTGCACTCCCCACTCTTTCCTCACTTATTTGTCCACAAACTCAAGAATTGCGCAACTAAAATTGCCTCGTGAAAATTGGGACTTACAATACAAAGGAATCTCAATCTTAAAATTAGGCGGTTACTGCCAATTTAAAACAAATCTTGATTTTACTTTTGTTTTCTTGTTTTGTACCTTTTATTATTTATTACTACATTAACTTGAAATTACTTTTGTAATATAATGTAAATTAGATTAATTGTATGTGTTTGTCATTTAAAAAAAAATCATATTAATTTTAGTAATTTTTTGCATAATTGGTAATTTTTTGAAAAATTTTGCATGTAATATTTTTTTGCTTGTGGCAGCACTGACAACTAGACTAGTTTATGAAGATGAAGACGGCCATTAATATGGTCAGTGACATGAACAAGTTGACAGTTTAACTAGTTTAAGCAACAGAAAAAAATAAAAAGGGCTGCATAAAAAAACTGAATTCTCTTCCCCCCTTTTTTTTGTGTTAAATTAGGCCCTCTGAAGGCCTTTATACTCGTATATGTCTTTGCTTTTAATTTCCCTAAAAAATGTAATCAGCTAAAAACGGAAGTGGAGTTCATGATGAGTTTCATACTTAAATATGTTAACAATCTTAAAATAAAAATAAACATTTTAAAGCGCATAAAACTGCAAATATTTTTGATAAAAAGTTTGTAAACTGCATTCAAAGTCTCCTTTATATCTTGCAGTTTTGCAGTTTCCTGGAGTAGCCCATTGTTGTTGCCTGCCATGACTGCATTCCTCTTGACTCCAGTCAGTGGTTCTGCTCAATCAGGTAATTAAATCGGAAAAATGTGCGTACTAGTTTTAACGGATTTCCGTTTAAACGTTTGACTTTGGAGTTTTTAAAAATCTTTTTTATTTCCTTGTTAAGAATTTGTAACGACAACTAAAACGTCGTGGCTTCAATTCCGTCCTCTCCCCCACCAGAAACAATTTGTGATAAGTTGTGTGTAATTTAAATATTAAATGAAACTTTAAAGGAATATTAAGTTAATGGCTCTTTAGCCAAATTATGCAAAAGCATGAACTTTGCACAATTTTTTAAGTAAACAATTTTCAGAAAAAAAAGCAGCACAAACTTAAATTACTTTCTCCGCAATACTATTCAGTAAAAGAAAAGAAAAGGAAAAAACTAAAAACAAAGTTCAAGCACACAACGAAATGAAAATAAAAATCATAAAACTAGGGTCTTCCCATATTTTTAGCAATATTTCTGCGGTGCCGATAGACTACAGATTGGTCGGTAAACGGCCTTGAAAATGATATAAGTATTTCCCAACCCGACATCCAAGGGTGGTTAAATTTTAAGAGCCGATGTTGATTTAGAATAAAACATAAATTATTTAGGAATTATGGTCATTTCTTTCCCTATGATAATATTGATATGGTTCCACTATGCATGGAACAATATATCGAACAAATGGCTGTACAACTCCATCTGTTGTTCTATAGACCAATCGCGATTTTTAAAGCAACTTTTCAGAAAATTAACTTTTTTGTTTCGCGCTAACATTTAAAAAAATGTTTTTTTCCTCTGACAATGATACCATTTATGCACTCTAACAATATGAAATAAGCTGACAACGCACAATGGGGCCGAACCAAAAAAAGGGGTAATAAATCTGTATCTTTGAAACGTGTGATCTGATCATAAACGAGATTAAAACGTGTGATCTGATCATAAAACAATGTATGAATAAATCATAGAGGAGGAAAAAGACTTTAAGAATAATGAATTTTGAATCACCTTGTATGTATCACATGGTGACCTACAGGGTGTCAAAGTTGAGTATCTCGGGTATGAAAAACTTAGTTCGCCTCATAACTTTTGTAAATATTATCTGATTTTAAAAAATCTGTTTTTTGTCACCAAACTGCGCACTTGAGTGTATTGATCATTTGAAAACGAAAATGAAAGGAGTCTGGAGTTCTGTTTACACCTTTCGTATTACATAACATTGAAAGCAGAAAATAGTACAGCTAGAAACAATTTAGACTTAAAAAAGTTACGGAAAGATAAAGAAAATGAGTTCAGGCAGCATTTAAAGAACAACTTGGTTTAATTATAGATAAACCAGTTCATGGTTATGACAGTTCAAACGATAGTAACGCGATAAGACGCTTCTTCGAAGAACCCGATATCGCATTCTTAATTACTGGTATTGATATAAATATACTGAAGCGCTTCAAAAATATTGGCAGTGATCAATAGCAGTACATTATATCATACGAAAGGTATAAACAGAACTCGGGAATCTTATAATGCCATGAAGTGGTTAGATTCCGAATTTTAAAGCATCTTGATTTATAATTGTTTCAAAATTGATACTTGATTTTCCACAGCACTTGCTGCATTTCCAGGTGGATGTTGCGTCTGTTATATCATTTGCAACTCTTCCATCAATCATTGTTAATAATTGTTCTTGGAATGCCAATTTTATAAACTTTCAGCATTTTCCTTCCTTTCATTTTCGCTTTCAAATGATCATTCGAGTGCGCAGTTTCGTGACAAAAACCAGTTTTTTTTTTAAGCAGATAATATTCACAAACTAATTCATACCCGAGGTACTCAACTTTGAAACCCTATAGGTCACCATGTAATATAACAAGGTGATTCAAAATTCATTATTCTCAAAGCCTATTTCCTCCTCTATGATTCCTTCCTACATTGTTTAATGCTCAGATCGCATGTTTCAAAGATACAGATTTATTACCTTTTTTTTGGCTTGGCCCCACTGTGCAACGTCTGACAATGATCTAACAATGGCAAAAGAAAACGTGTTTACACGATTGTCTGGTGTCTGACAACTATTTTGTCTGACAATGTTTTTTTCTGACAACATTGCCAGAAAAAAATTGTTCAAACGTTTGTTAGAAATTTCCTGCAAGTTTTTCTGGCAATATTATCAGATCTGACAGCCGTCTGAACAAAGCTTTAGTAATTAAAATAATACATTAAACTCTTCATGGTTAACAACAATTCAATAACAAATTCTTCTTATTTTACACATTTCCTGAAAACGTTGTTATAAAGTTCTTAAGTAACATCCACAGCCATCACCTCGATTAGAAAGTGCAGAGAAAGTATTTTTAAATATTAGTATTTCTTTTTTCGTTTTATTGTAGCTGTTAAAAGCGAAAGTTGTATTGAAAAAGTTAGTTGTCATAAAACTATTAAATGGGAATTGTGTATGCCAACACGCTTCGCTATATAAACAATTTAATTTTTATTTGATCGCATAAAACATGTCTAAGTGTACTATTTTAAATATATTTAAGCCACTTTGAAACCTTAGTAATGTCTCCCAAGTGTCTGGCAGATGTGACATGCAACTAGGCAAATGAAAGCATATTATAATGGGTGAACCATTCAGAGCCATTTGTATTTTAAATAATGGCCTACAAAAAAATTGTTAGTGTGACGTAACAGAATGGTCTTTAAGGCTCAATTTTTAAATGTAATTGTATTCAAAAATTTGCCCGTTTGCTTTATAGATAAGTGAGGCGGAATTGCAGAATTGGCAGTAGTGCCATATTAACGAAAACAACTATTTTAACTTTAATCTTCTTCTTTTAACTATATCTTCGTTAATCGTTTATTTAAAGGTAATATATGTATATACACATATTAATATGGTTAGTAGTAGCATAGTTTGATTGTTCACAACAATAATGTGGTTTGCCATATGTGAGCTGTGAAAAACGGTCACCGGCGGTGGAAAAATGGTCTAAATGGAACACCCGATATGACTGTGTTCATAGAAACATAAACCTTCTGGTGTGCCAACGTTTAAATAGAAATGTAAATAAGTTTGTTTCGTTTAGTTTTAGCATTTCTAAACTGTTGAGCACCTCTTACTTACCGGACACCCATGTCTGTTTAACAGCGTTGGAGATTATTTAATGAGTGATGCATTCAATTGAAGTGGGAGTATCGAATTACTAATTCCAAGAAACTAAAAATAAAGAAAATATTTTATATGTTAACGGTGGAAATGAATGGTAAAAGACATTTTTTGAGTAAACCAGAAGAACGCGAAATAAATTTAGTTCTTATTTTCCTGTTGAGAAATCTTCAAAGGAACACTTTAACATTCCAAGGTCAGAAATACAAAAATATTCATTGAAGACTTTTCACAAACAAGAATTTAATTTACAAAATAATCATCATCTTTTTTTATTATTATAAAATGGTACTTAAGCCATTTAAACAGTTAAGCATGTCCATAGAATTTAAAACTTCACTTCATTAACAACATGACGATATATTGAAGAGGACTAAAAAAGTCCATTGCTTTGATAACTTTTTGTCAGTTTTGATCGCCATGATAATGAACAGTACGAATATGCCTGCCAAAACCTATTTGCACTCCTCAATTTCAATGAGTTTTTGCTCAAATCAATTGAAAATGCAAAATAATATGATGACAAGATATCATTCGTTGGTCAAACATTTTTTCAAAGCTTGTTTTAAAAAATACTAAAAACAAAATTTCTTTTATTGCAGTATAACAAAAGGAAAAAAAGGCGACAATAGAAACTAGGGTGATCAAATGGTTATTATTCGATCGCCCTACACTCATAGAAAACCGGTTATAACTGTGATGTATTTTAACATCAATGCAATGCCAAATGTCATCATTTTTGACCCTATGACACTTTTCGTCGCTGTGATGTCAACCACTACATCAGTTGCGCTAATTATCAACAGCGGCAATTATGACAATTATTTCATCAATGAAATGTTTTTTGACATCATGGGGATGCTTTATCGGAATACATTTGATATTATCATGTGATCAATCCAATACCGAAGAAATTACTAAATGAAGTCAATGTAATAACAAAATATCATCAATAGAATGGCGCACTAACATCAGACCAGATACAACTTGGATTCAATACCATTGCTATGATAGCTCATTAACATCAGAAAAATGGCACGTGAAGTAAATTTGATGACGACATATCATCAATACCATGGTGCGCTATCATCAACATTAAGCTCCGGTTCAAATTAATGATTTCAAAAATATATTCAAACACGTAACTTTATATTCTGCCATTTGCAAGAAATCAATGAGAATTAAAAATGTTCTAATAATACTTTTGATGACTTCCTGCCATCAATACAATGTCTATGTGGCGCATTATCATAATTTAGTTGTGTGCAAGCTTTGTTTGAAGACATATTCTCTTTCTTTGCTTCGTGGTTATTCTTTTTATTTTACTCTCTACGCTGTCATTATATTTATGTAACCAACGTCACATATGATGACTTAATTTCATTAATATGATGCCTTTTTTAACATTTTTTAAAAAATAATTCAAATTTAAAAATAATAATTTTAACAACCAAATTCCTTTTCAGGAAAAAGGAAATATTATAGCACTATTCAGACTTTTATATAATAAATTTCGACAAATTAAATGTATTATAACTATTAATAAAATGTGTCATTGAATTGATGTCACCACAGTTGTAGTATTGATGATACTCAATATATGACAAAATTATCTGATGACTTTTGTCATTGGGATTGATGTCAGTTTTCATATAACTGATGACTATTTACATACTATTGATATCACAATTCTGATGACCCGCCGTCATCAATATGAAGATGGTTTTTTTTTTTTATGAGTGTAGTATTATTATTTTTTAAATGTCTGCATTCGAATATCAAATAAACCGGATTTCTCAACTCTCTTAACCGGGTTTTTAATATTCAAATGTTTTTGTATCTGGGATCAGAACTTAGGAAATGACTCCAACATATGCAGTGTATTGTACTGGAACTAGGAAAATAGGCTATATGGAATAGGAAGGAGGGAGTAGTGTTGTCTGTCTATTTATGACATGGCAATTATGAAAGAAATTTGCTTCATAAGGGCAATCGTTTGTTTATAACGCGGCCACAACTGCGATCAGCTTTGATATAAGGGTGATTCAACCAGAAAGCACTATGTGTGATTGGCCAAATGCTCATACAGAATGTCTCAGAACTCAGCGTCGAGCCAAAACAGGGTGACAGTAATGATTGTAATCATCATGAAAAAAAAAAACGGAAAAAAATTCTAAAAAAAATACGAGGGCTTGTGCGATTAAAATACATTCGAACAGAGTAAAATATATTTTTTTTTTGTCTTTAGATTTTTTTTCTGACTTTTCTCATGATGGTTACAATCTTGTCACCCTGTTGCGGATTGACTTTGACTTCTGGGGCACGTAGAGTTCCACGCATATACCTGTATGGAAAGAGAATATACATGCTAGAATAACCAAGGCTACAACAGCCATCCATCTATGTAAAAAATCAATAGGCTCAATATGATGCATACAACCAAAAAGAGTTGTGTGGCTTTATGAAATAGTTATAAAACCGATAATTTTCTATGGAGTATCAGTATGGCGGAAATTACTGAACTCCACAACCAACAAATCGAAAAAGTCAGTCGAACCATGACAATACTGACCACAGGGGCCATGGGAACAACGCCATTCAAAGCATTTCTTGCACTTTTGAGCAGAATGCCATGTGACTTGGAAGTCAGGCAAATAGACGCGATTAGGTTGATCGCGGCAGGAGCATGAACCCACAGACCGTGGGGACACGCCAATCTACTTTAGATTGGAAGGGACCTGGTCCCCGATTTAATTGACTACTGCATCTCTAAGCCTTTCCTCTCAAGGTGCTGCGGTTACCAAATTGGTGTATCTGCCTTAGAAGCTGGATCCACGGATGGATCCAGAAGGCGAGATAGGGTTGCCTTTACATAGAAGACTCTAACACTAAAATATTCTTCAGACTATCAGACAGATGTAGTATTCTTCAAGCTGAAATATCAGCTTTAAACAAATCGGCCAGATGGCTGATATTTCACAAGATATTCGGTAGTGATATCATGATAGTAACTGACAACAAAGCCGCCATCAACCTCCTGATTGGAATATATGTATACTAATTTTTGTCTGGTCCAAGAATAACGGACATCTTTAAACAAGATGGCGAGACATTCCAACCTAAACCTAGAATGGCTCCAACATGGCAACAACATCGCTGATGACCTAGCCAAAAGAGGAATAATCCGAGAGGATAGGGCTATAGAGTGTCGGAAAAGAGTAAAACTCCACACGCTAAAAAGTGCCTAAGAAACATGGCTCATAGAGCCCACATACCTTATGTTAAGGAATCTGTGACCGCACATTAACTGTAAGAGAACGAGAGAACTATAAAAACTGCCCTGACCTTACCTGAGAGTAACTGTAGCAGTCATCACTGGGCATTGCCCGTTTGAGAACCATGCCATACTGACTTCTACTGAAGTTACGAAGACGAGGAAGAGGAGGAGACAACCCTTCATCTCCTCGGAGCATGCCCTGCTCTGCAGCACCACCGTCTAAGATATCTACATGAGAAGAGCTTCAATGCCCTATCATGTCTCACACACTCATTAAGCATGGTGACTATCGGTCCATATATACCCGGGATATAGCCCAAATCGAGTTTTTCATGAAAATGTTGCGTAAGCGAACTGAAACAACTTTTTTTTGCTCAAAAGTAATTTTGGTAATGAAATAAATTTATATAAATATGGAAAAAATAGACTAGACCGGGTTTTTCATGAAAATGCTTAAACAACTTTTTTGTGCTCAAAAGAAGTTTTGGTAATGAAATAATTTTATATAATTATGGAATATGAAAATGTCCGATATCGGTCCCGAGATATAGCCTAGACCTGAGTTTTTTATTAAACTGCCACGTAAGTGAACGTAAACAACTTTTTTTCAACTTTTTTTTTTTTTTTTTTTTTGCTCAAAAGCAGTTTTGGTAATGAAATATAGTTATATGAATATGGAAAATTAATATTTCCGATATCGTAACCGATATATAGCCGGAACCGATTTTTCCATCAAAAAAAATTTTTTTTTTGCTAAAAAGCATTTCTTGTTATAAGGGAAGGTTACTAAAATGCAGAAAATAGAAAATTCCGATATCGGTTCATATATAACCGAGCATATTTAGTTCTAATTTTTAAATATACTACACTGAAAAATATTTGCTTCATATTTCTAATGAACCCAATTCACTAGATAATTTTCATTAACGAAATGAAAAATTACGTTCCATCTATGAAGATTCATAGCATTAATGAAAATATTCATTGAAATTAATTCATTAGGTTTCTTAATTTCATTAGAAAATTTCATTGGATTTGTAATAAAAAATTTTTGAAGGCTGGATGTAAAATTTTAGAGATTTAGTAAAAGAGAAATGAAAAATATATTATTACAACTACTATCTAAATGATAAAGTAAATTATTTTACATTAATTACTGTGTAAAAAATTGTTTAATAAAAATTTCAATAGTGTATTAAAACAATGAAAAATTATTTTATGCTTAATATGAAAAAAATTTGTTTAGTTTCTCTTCAGTAGCACAATTCTTTATTTCGTTAGAATGAGGAAAATTTTTCACCAAATTAGTGAACATTTTCATTGGTTCAACAAATATATTCATTACACTAGTAAAAATATTTCATAAATATAATGTAACACATTCATTGGCCTCATGAAAAATTTACGTTTGAATGATGAAGAAGATTGATTAAAGGAATTAAAGTTTTACTTAGTGTTAATGTACCAAATTCATAAAACTAATGAAATTGAGTCGTTAACTTAATGAATATTTTCATTGTTTTAATGTAAACTATTCATAAATATTATGATTCATGCTTCATTAACTTAATGAAGTTATCATTAAGCTAACGAATATATTCATAACATAATTTTTAATGAAACAAGATTCATTAGTCTAATGAAGGCCATCATTGGCCGAAAAATAATGAAAATTTTCATTAGACTAATGTCAATATTCATTATATTGATGAAGGAATTATTTTCAGTGTATACATATACGTATTTTAGATTCGTCCCAGCCGAATATATACCACACTCTTACTTGTTGTTTTTTTTTTTTTTTGCTTAAATATTATTTTGTATTTATTATTTTTCTTTTTCAATTATTAAACGAGTTTCTTTAAATTATCTTTATTTGAGCTACTCGAAAATCGGTTTTATAGAAAAATTTGTATAAGCGATCACCCTAATAGGCACACACATACATATGTATGTATAGATATTCAATATATCTGCAGTTTATCAAATTCACAGCTGCCAGTAAAGTCATTCAATTGTTTTACATATCAAAAACATTGCCGTTTTTGAACTTGTACATCAATACATTGTCGAGAAAGTGATTGTGACATTCTGCAAGCATCACAAAAAAAAAAAATATTTCAAAACAAAAAAACAGATTTAAATGAAGTACATTTAACCTGGACACTCAAAGTTACAAACAAAAAAACATGCAATATTCAAATCTAAAAAAGAAAAAACAACAACGAACCTACAAAATTTATTTAGTAAAATTAACAACGGAAGCAAACAAAAAAAAAAAAAAAAAGAAAAAAAAATGGGGAAAAACACGAGTTACTGACAAATAAAACCTTTAGAACATCAATCAAGTCACATTTGCGTAAAAACGAATTGGTGCGGAAACATTGCAAAGTAAAAGCTTTCACATACAGATACATATGCACATAAGGACGTTTATATTCACACAATTCAAATTGTTTTCCGCGTCTGCAACAAAGTGCAGCACGGTCAAATAAAATTTAACAAATATGTTTTGAAACATTTTTGTTTTTTACCAGATTTAAATAGCAGACGCATTTAAAAATTACTTTCTATACTAGAAATCCTTTCGCAGCATATACATATCACACACACACACACACACGGAAAGAATTATGCGTCATATATTTAATGAAACTGTTTCATTAAATATTTTTCATTAATCCAATGAAAACTTTTCACAATATGCCTGAAACTTAATATATATTATGAAATAGTTCCATCAGAACTCGTCACTTTAATTCGGTGATTTTAGCCATTGTTAAAACACTCTTGTGCGCTGGTGCGTTGGCTTGATGAAAAATTATTTTTTTGTGTTGTAAGCCTGAGGGACGTTTTTCTTGAATTTGTACATTTAATTGATCCAAAAAGTTGCAATAGTGCTCTAAATTTATTGTTTTACCCATTTGCAGATAGTCAATCAACAAAATACCTTTGAAGTCCCAAAGAACTGTTGCCATAACCTTACCAGCCGATTGAATTGTTTTTGCTTTGTTTGGGACACTTCCTCCAGCTTCAGTCCATTGTTTGGATTGTTCTTTTGTCTCTGGAGTATAGAGGTGAATCCATGTCTCGTCAACAGTTACGAAACGACGTTTAAAATCCATTTTATTTCGCTTAAAACGATCCAAACAGGCTTGAGAAATGTTCATTCTTATGCGTTTTTGGTCGACTGCTAACAAATGCGTCACCCCTCTTGCAGAAAGCTTTTTCATCTGTAGTTCTTCAGGCAAAATTAAATGGACTCGATCATTTGAGATGCCCATGATATTAGCTATTTCACGCGTTATTATTCGTCGATCATTTTATACCATATCATGCACTTTGGACGTCCACTGCGAGTTCGTGGTTCACCTTCAATGCTTGTACGACCACGTTTAAATTCAGCAACCCAATTTTTCTGTTGCATATACTGTTCTTTTCCCGATAAACCTTTTTTATGTAAATATTTAATGACACCACGCATTTCTAATTTTTCCATTGTAAAAAAAAAATCGCGGATTCGTCTTTTGTTAACATCTGTTTCTATATGAAGGAGTTACCAGATCGAAACAAAATTTAACATGTGTTCATAGCAAAAGCTTAAGCCAGTCTATGCACATTATGGTTAGGCTTTTAGACAACGCTTTAGTTGACAACGCTGCTTATTCCCAGTTTCCACTATGCAAGTCTTATTGCTGAACTGATTAACTTTTAGAGAACGGGGTGAGGTATTTTACCTCATCCAGTAAACGAGTTCATACTTGCATGTACTTGCAATTGTTTTGCTTTCATATTCGTATGTATACTGTTCAAGCTAAACTCAGTTCAGTTTAAGCAATAAGACTTGTACAGTGGAAACGGCAAAGAAAGTTCAAAGAAGAAAATGAAAAATTGCAGTCTTAATTTCTTGTATAAAGGAAATTGGCACTTAGGAAAGATGTTGCTCGTTGTGTTACTGATTAAAAATCAACAGCGCATTTGAGCGGCTGAACACAAAACCATATTTAATGTTCTTTATGTTGTTGTGTAAGTATGATTTTTTTGCAATCGCTCAAAGCTGTTCTCTGTCCGTTACTTATGCACAGTTAATTTAACTTTGACACTGGTTTTAACTTTAATTTTTGCTTTTTTTTTACTCCAAAGCAATATAACAATTGCACACACAGAGGACCACAAATATTCCGCTCTGCAAATACCAACGTGCGAAAATATGTATTTCGTTAAAATAGTCTACTGAAATAAAAATTGCAATTGAATGTGCAAAAACTCAACGGCAATCGCCACATAGTAAGAAAAAAAAAAGTAAATTTTCAAGAAATTAAAGAGCATTCATTGTATGTCCTTTTAAATAACGTACAAAAATATAGTTAAAATATTCGCCTGCATTTTTTAACACATGAATGTACAAAAGTCTGTATATACGAGTTCGCGTATGTGTGTTTCACTACATTAATAAATTATTTATTATTATTTGCTTCTTCCTTTAATGCCGAGAAAATCTCTGTGAATGCATCAATGAAATTGTTGAAATTAAAAAATTATTTATTTACTTTTTGCCTTAAAGCTGCGAAATGTCATTATATACTCTTATTGTATTTTTAATATTTTATATTCAGTCCATTTTTATTTCTTTTGATTTACACATAAAAATTTGAAGTATTTTAAATAAAAATTAATTTAAAATGAAATAAAATAAAGGAAATCATTTTAACACTAGAAAATAATGTGAATATAAAATGCTCAATTCACAAACTCAGTCGTATCGTGTATCGGTGTATTTGGAGGGACAATTTCAAACGTAAAACTTCAGAGAAAAAACAATTTTCAAATAATAATTTTCTTTGTTTAAAATAGATGTTCCTCCAATATCTGGATAGTGATTAAAATGCATTACTCTGTTCTATCGTTACTACAATGGATTTTGCTCTGACGAGATTAGGGATCTTGTTCCCGAAACGCGCACATTTTTACGTAGCACGCGTTCAACATCCAGCGCTCATCCATTTGTGGTCGATTGCCCGGGGAATCGTACTACGCATTACAGAAAGAATTCGTTTTTCAGCCGTACGCTTCGTCTGTGGAATAAGTTGCCTGCAGACGTGTTTCCTGTCTGTTATAACGTTGGAAGGTTCAAGTCAAATGTTCACAAACACTACTCCCTCTTTCCTCCTCCTCACAACCTATTTTCCTAGTTCTGGTACAATGTACTGCATATGTAGGGGTCATCCCCTGAGTACTGGTCCACTATAAAAAAAAAAAAAAATTACTTTACACCGTTGAAATAAATATTTTATTCACAAATAATTAATTTTAAAGCTGACGATTTTCTGAACATTTGCAATAATCATATTGACGATTTTGACGATTTTTTTCGTCGAATTTGGCGATTTTAAACCAGATTTATCTGGCATCTATGTACACAATACGACTGAGTTTGTGAATTCAGCAAATATATTTTTGTACAAGGTAGCGCAAAATAAATCATCCAATTTTGCGTTTGAATAACTTTTTTACTAAATAAACAAAAAAAAACAAAAAATTTATGTTAAATAGTCGAACTTATTTTTAATATTACTAATAACGAGTGATTTTTTTGCTATTATCTTTTTGGCAACACTAATTTTGACAGCTCACGCACGTTTTGTATTTTGTGACACTGTCAAACATCTTCAGTTTGGTCTATAATTTAATCATGAATCGTCTTACAAACGAACAACGCTTGCAAATTATTGAATTTTATTACCAAAATGCGTGCTCTGTTAAGATAGTTCATCGCGCGCTTCTTCCATTTTATGGTCAGTTTAATCGACCTACTGAGGCTTCTATTTGGGCTATTGTAAAAAAATTTCGCACCAAATTTACATTGTTGGACATTAAACCACCAAGACGCTTATGTAGAGTGCGAACTGAAGAAAATATCGCAGCCGAATTATCGATTCGGCGCCGTTCGCAGCAATTGGGCCTCTGTTACTCCACTACGTGGAAAATTTTGCGGAAGGATTTGGGTGTGAAGCCTTATAAGATACAACTGGTGCAAGAATTGAAGCCAAACGACCTACCACAACGCCAAATTTTTGGTGAATGGGCTCTTGAAAAGTTAGATGAAGATCCACTTTTTTATCTGGTTGAATGGATACGTGAACAAGCAAAACTGCCGTATTTGGAGTGAAGAGCAGCCAGAAGCATTGCAAGAGCTACCAATGCATCTACAAACAACAACCGTTTGGTGCGGATTATGGGCTGGCGGCATCATTGGTCCGTAGTTCTTCAAAGATGATGCGAATCACAACGTTACTGTGAGTGGTGAGCGCTACCGTGCGATGATAACAAACTTTTTTTTGCCCAAAATGGAAGAGCTTGACTTGCATGACATGTGGTTTTAACAAGACGGTGCCACATGCCACACAGCACGCGAAACAATGGACCAATGGAGAGAGAGGCGAGTTCGGTGAACAGTTTATTTCACGCTTAGGACCAGTCAATTGGCCGCCCAGATCGTGCGATTTAACGCCTCTAGAGTATTTTTTGTGGGGCTATGTTAAGGCTAATGTCTATATTCGATTGACGCAATGGAAGCCAACATTGCCAACATTATTCGTGAGATACCGACCGAAATGTTGGAAAGAGTATGCCAAAATTGGACTAAGCGGATGGACCATTTGAGGCGCAGCCGCGGCCAACATTTGCATGAAATAATCTTCAAACATTAAATTATATCGACCCAACTATCGATCCAAATAAATATTTCATGCATTTTTCTGAATTTTATGTGTTTTTTTTTTTAATTTCCGATAGTTCTTATAAAATCACTCACTCTCTTGTACTCGTAGCTTTAAATACTGTAGTTTTTTATTAAAGGCCAACCATGACTTGTTTTTCTATACTTTACGCCGTTAATTTCTTACTTTTAATCAAAAATAACTAATTTTACTAGCTGATGATTTTTTGACGGTTTACAATAATCATATTGACGATTTTTTCCGCCAAAAAACCAAGAGTAAATCATAAGTGGGGAAAAAACCTGGCATTAAGTTTTAACTCACAATTAACATCGTGCTTTATGGTTGGCCCACCCTTTATATGTATGTATACTGATTTTGTTGTTTATTATATTAATAAAAGCAAGCATAATTTTTTCCCCCACCGGGAGTATCGTTTTGGTTGGTTTCATTGTTCAACTGTTTAGAAATTAACTGAACAATATTGTTAATTGCTGACAATGACCACAAACTAAAATTTATGAACCATTAAATTGAGCAGTGGAAAAAAATGTGAACTGCTTTGAAACAAAACAATAAAAGGATATAAAATGTTCTAAAAAGGATGTAATCGTATTCTTTGTTGGCTTCAAAGTGCTCGCAACTGAAACCTGTTACCAGTTATCATTTACACAAATTAATGAAACAAAAATTATTTTCCTAGCAAATTAACTGAATTAGTTAAAGTACTTGAAACAAATTATTGGGCGTTCTTAACTTCGAGGAGAAGCTTTAAGTATTACAATATTAAACAATTAAAAGCCTATTGACGATGACCCCAAGAACGAGTAAATGGGAAATAGCTTTCCCTTTCTTCAAAAAAAAGTTTGCCAACATAAATGAATTTAGCACTCTTTAAGTCTTAAAATAAACAGTGTGATAGAAAATTTATCAACTGGTTTAAGATTTATAGTGCTAGAAAAAATGCATATAATGCATAAAAAATGCATATACTCGTACACAAGTCGGCATAAATGTTTTGACGAAAGAAAAATCGTGCATTTTTATGTTTGACTTTTGAACGGCTTTGTTAAAAATTCTTAATCATTTAACTTACCATACATGAACACATATGTATAAAAACAAAAATTAATATCACAAGTATTACAAAAGTATTTTAAAACAGTTCTTCAATTTCAAATGAAACAATGACACAGACAATTATTCGCTACACAATACTTATATACTTTACAATTTTTGGCACACTTAATACCACTGTGTATTAACACACTAAACTTGCTTACTTCTTTGACATATGACTGTCTTGCACAACGCATAAAAGTAAACTCTGCCTCTGCGGAACGTCTGTTTGCTATTTATAATGGGTGATTTTATAAGAACTATCGGAAATTAAAAAAAAAAAAACACATAAAATTCAGAAAAATGCATGAAATATTTATTTGGATCGATAGTTGGGTCGATATAATTTAATGTTTGAAGATTATTTCATGCAAATGTTGGCCGCGGCTGCGCCTCAAATGGTCCATTCGCTTAGTCCAATTTTGGCATACTCTTTCCAACATTTCGGCCGGTATCTCACGAATAATGTTGGCAATGTTGGCTTCCAGTGCGTCAATTGAAGCGGGCTTGTCGCTATAGACATTAGCCTTAACATAGCCTCACAAAAAATAGTCTAGAGACGTTAAATCGCACGATCTGGGCGGCCAATTGACTGGTCCCAAGCGTGAAATAAACTGTTCACCGAACTCGCCTCTCAATTGGTCCATTGTTTCGCGTGCTGTGTGGCATGTGGCATGTGGCACCGTCTTATTGAAACCACATGTCATGCAAGTCAAGTTCTTCCATTTTGGGCAAAAAAAAGTTTGTTATCATCGCACGGTAGCGCTCACCATTCACAGTAACGTTGTGATTCGCATCATCTTTGAAGAAATACGGCCCAATGATGCCGCCACCCGCACATAATCCGCACCAAACGGCGGTTTTTTGTGGATGCATTGGTAGCTCTTGCAATGCTTCTGGCTGCTTTTCACTCCAAATACGGCAGTTTTGCTTGTTCACGTATCCATTCAACCAGAAATGAGCCTCGTCGCTGAACACAATTCTTCGATAAAAAAGTGGATCTTCATCTAACTTTTCAAGAGCCCATTCACCAAAAATTTGGCGTTGTGGTAGGTCGTTTGGCTTCAATTCTTGCACCAGCTGTATCTTATAAGGCTTCACACCCAAATCCTTCCGCAAAATTTTCCACGTAGTGGAGTAACAGAGGCCCAATTGCTGCGAACGGCGCCGAATCGATAATTCACGGTCATCACCAACACTGGCCGATACGGCTGCGATATTTTCTTCAGTTCGCACTCTACGCAAGCGTGTTGGTGGTTTAATGTCCTACAATGTAAATTTGATGCGAAATTTTTTTACAATAGCCCGAATAGAAGCCTCAGTAGGTCGATTAAACTGACCATAAAATGGAAGAAGCGCGCGATGAACTTTCTTAACAGAGCACGCATTTTGGTAATAAAATTCAATAATTTGCAAGCGTTGTTCGTTTGTAAGACAATTCATGATTAAATTATAGACCAAACTGAAAATGTTTGACAGTGACACAAGATACAAAACGTGCGTGAGCTGTCAAAACTAGTGTTGCCAAAAAGATAATAGCAAAAAAATCACTCGTTACTTACTAGTAATAATTCTAGAATGAAATGTACAAACAGAATTGCAATACCAAGAACGCAACAACAGCAATAAAATCATTTGTGGTAAATTTTTTCGAAATATTTGAAAAGTTAAAGAAACAAATATTATTTAAAATTTGGCTGAACAGCTGAGAACTGTTCCATTAACCATCACCACTGATTCCTTACAGTATAGGTTATCTGTTATAAAGGGCAGGTTGTTAGCCCCCCTAATATTACAATGACTGGGAGTCCAAATTAGAATTAAGTTAAATTTTTTGTTGATTAATGTGTTTCTTATGTAGACTGCGTACGGGTTATTATTGTCCAAAAACTTGCATATACTCGTACATACTCGTATATTATTTATATTGAAAAAGTTTTTTTCCACTGCAAAGTTTAACTCAGTTTCGTTTCCTACAGTTTCGTTGTGCACATTTCTTTTTTTCTTTTCGACTTGTGAAACATAAAGGCGAACATGATTGCAGCACTTGCAATTTCTTTGAACATGTTTCCTAGTCCTTTGAAATCAACATACACATAAACCAAATAAATTTCAATATATTTGATGTCTTTTACCACCACAATACTTTTGAAAGCAGCACATTCAATATTTTATTTCGATTTTGATACGTACGAGTGTTTGTAAGCCGAATGGGGAAATTGTTTGATTGAAAATATTTCTTTTGAAAAAGAGTTGCAGTTGTAAGCTTTTTTTTTCTCTTTCTTGTTTTGCACCACAAAAACTATATTTATTTTTCATTTTGTTGCAATATCAAATGAAAGAATAAAATGGAATTTGTGGCCCTGTCTGATTTCCACAAATAGATGACGACTACAAAAGAATGTGCAAAGACATTTATTTGTATGACGCAACGAAATTCTTCATTATACAAGTACTTTCCATAAAGTGTTTCTTTTCTCATCTTAATTTGCAGTTTTCTTTTAGCGCATACTGTAAATAATAAACTAAGGCCATACAGCAGAAACCTGTTTTCTTATTGCTTTCATAAGTTAGCAGTTGTAAAATCTTTTCGGGGGTTTTTTGTTATTTGCTTAAACTAATTTGTTAAGCAAACACATCCAATTAGAGACAAAGGTTTTGTTCTTAATAAAGAATCTCACAGATAATCGACATTTATTTGCCGCAATGCTTCATTAACTCTTAAATAAAATTACATAAATGGACATTTTCGTTTAATTCACTCAAAGAAATGAGTTGGTTACACAAACAAAGAAGAAATAAAACTTTTTGTTGTTAGTTCAGATATTTTACTGAATAGTATAATAATGGAAAAGTTTGTTCATTTAAGCCTACTTAATGAATGATAGTGTTTGAATAGCCTACCGCAAGTTATTACAGTCTTGGGGGCATTAAAATTGAGGTTGACGTATAGTTAAAATTCGTGCAGGCGGACTTAAATTGTGCTCGGATGAAAGTATACAGGATGCTCGCCAGGAGGGTATACTATATACGCTAATTCCATTGTAATACTGGCTGTATGCGATGTGGCACCGTCTTGTTGATACCACATGTTAATCAAGCCCAAAGCATGCAGTTACGCCGTTTTCATTTTGAAAGAAGTAAGGTCCAATGATTCCTCCTGACCAAATTGCACACCAGGCACATGGAGGCAAAAGTGACTGATGAATAATTTAAGGATTTTCCATTGCCCAGAACCGACTATTCTGTTTATTCACATCAGTGATCACCAAAAATCATGTTTTTGTTTGATTAACTCATACACTAAAATTTGTAATCAACAAAAATCAGGCAACAAAGTTCAACGCTGAGTAAAACCAACTCGTCTTGTAAATATTCTAAGTTTGTAATCAGCAAAAATCAAGCAACAAAGTTCAACGTTGATTGAAATCAACTCGCTTTGTAAACAATCTGAATTTGTAATCAACAAAAATCAGGCAACAAAGCCCAATGCTGAGTAAAATCAACTCACCTTGTAAATATTGCGCGTTTGTTTTATTACGGAATAAAATCGGCTAAACGTTAGATGTTGCTTCGATTGTGTGTTGCATAAACAAATTTGAAACATATTTACATACATATTTTGTATGTTAAGCCTAGTATTGAGATTGAATGTGCGAAACATTTTCAGCAACATTACTTATAAAATTGAGCTGTACTCAGTGTTGTCTATTTTTTCTCTTATTAATGTTTCTTTTTTAGTTTTAAGTATACATGTTTGTAACTCGTGCGAAAAAAGCTTTGCTTATGTTATTTCGCAGCTGAAAAAACAAATATTCCCAGAAACAATTTTAATTGAAAACATGTTGCAGATACATATTGTGTGTTTTTCGCTTTAAAAACTCAGTACTACATTTCTAAGCTTATTTCGCAGATATTTCATACTAAACACTTTTGTATGCAATTTGAAAGAATTTCGCACGAAATAATGAACTCAATATTAGCCTTTAGTTTAAAGGGTAAAGTTAATTTAAAAGCGCAGTGAAACAAGTGTAGTTTTTGTTATATGTATACCATTGTGTGTTTTAACAAACGTTCAAAAATAAATACATATATACATATATACATCTGCACATTTGTTTTTTTTTTTTTCTATGAAAACCGTTTGTTTCTATGTATGTGTATTTTACTTTGATAATAATGTTCAGTGTCATAATGTGCCTGGACACTGTGACACACATAAACGTGTCATAAGTTCCGTGGACAGCATGACACTTTCGAAAAAGTGGTAGCTCTGGCTATGCTACACTACTGGCAAAACTTACTGGTTTTTGTATCGGTGATGGCTTTTCTCGGTTCATACCCAGCTTTCTTAGAGACCGCACTATTCGAGTTGTTATAGGTGGTGTCTAATCAAACGACTTAAGATTAATTCAGGATTACCGCAAGGCTCCCTTCTCTCTCCTATTTTCCTCAACGACCTTCTCTGTCAAACTTCCAAACCTATCCAATCTTTTGCGGATGGCAGCAGCATTTGCCACTCGTACTCTTTTAGTTATAGGCCCAGTCTATCGGAAATCGCTGCCAAGAGGCTAAATATGAATGACTCACTGAATAGTGATATTCTATTAATCTCCGGCTGGGGTCGGAAAAAACAGGGTCGCCTTCAACGCTCGTAAGACCCAGTGTTGTTTATTAACACACAAACAAACGACCGCAAATGCTGCTCCATCTGTACTCACGGATGGTATATGTTGAGGAATCGGATACTCTTGATGTTCTTGGAATGAAGATATGGAAGTGGACTGAACAAATTTTTCGTATCTCCAAAGAAGCATTCAAGTGGCTCGGTTTTTTGAAACGGTGTAAGATGTACTTCAGTTCATCCGACCTCCTTAATATTTATACCACCTATATCCGACCGAAAATGGAATACAGCTCTCATGTTTATGCTGGTGCCTCAAAGTCTATTTTGGGGTTGCTCGAGCATGTGTAGCAGGGGGCGAAGAAGCTTTCCGGTGACAGTAGTGTATCCATTAGTATTAGCATCGAAGCAGTGTGGGATACGTTACTCTGTTCTATCATTACCGTTTTTATATAGCACGCGTTTCTCGTCGAGACCTCATCCATTTCGGTCGATTGCCCGGGGAATTGTACGAAGCATTACAGAGAGAATTTGCTTTTTAGTCCTATGCTTTGCCTGTGCAAGAAGTTGCCGGCAGACGTGTTTCCTTTCTGTTATAACGTTGGAAAGTTCAACTCAAATATTCACAAACACTACTCCCTCTTTCCCCCTCCTCACAACCTATTTTTCAAGTTGTGGTACAAAGCACTGCATATGTAGGGTCATCCTCTAAAAAATTTCCAAAGTCTACTGATGATTAGGGTAGTTCCTATGAAATGTCGACATATAGATAGCTGGGAAACATAGAAAGCAAGCTATTTATAATTTTTATTGGGATAAAAAAATAATAATATAAAAAAAATCTTTGTTCTGTTTCTAATGTTTTACAGCTTGATTGTTTTGTTTTCAAGATTGTACTCAAATACAGTGCTTGGAACTACTGAATAGGGGCGTTTCAGACTATAATACAAGTTTTAAGATTATGATTGGATTTTGTGAGACAGAAATCTCACGATATTTGCTTCGGCTGTCAAAAAATCTAATTTATTATTATATTTTTTCCACACCTGAAGTAAAATGGAAAATTTGTGTAAAAAAAAATATTTAATTGTTCTTGTAAAAAATGCAACCCTGATCCAATGAAGAATGTTATTAAATTTTTTGGTTTATACATTTGTACAACGGGTTATAGTTCAAGTTTTTTCCTTTCTTAAGTTTTTTCTTATACAAATTTGCTGTGATCAATAATTTTGTATTGAAGAAGACAAGAAAAATAATAATTAAATCTTTAGTCGCTACACTACTCATCAGCACCCACTGGGGTTTTTGAAGAATCTTATTGTTTAAACAAATTTCTAAAAATGGTGAAGTGTTATGGGATTTCAAATTTTTTATCGTATTATTTCTCATTTTCATAACACTTGCACATATTATGTGAACAATTTTTGTGGTTAGATTAAAATCTATGATCTAAATGGTCACCAAACTGGAATAACACTACTAGTAGCGAAGGAAAGTGGATTGGGAATACTCTAATTTATTTAAACTTACTTGCAGGAGGGGAATCCTGCTAATAAAAAGATAATTTATCACTTACATTAAATTTAATATATTTATTAAAGGGATGTAACTAGCTGGAAAACCTCAGAGGCAGCTGCTGGTGTCGATCAGTTCTGGTTGAGCGTTCGAAAAACAATCACCGTCATAAATTCAAAAATCATCATCGTATCAGCAGTTTCGTTCAGTTACGTTTTCGTTCAAAAATAATAAATACATTCACAATATGTATAGGGTGTTTTTTTAAGCTAGATAGAACTTTAAATTGTAAAAAGTAACACAAAAAATTAAATTTTGATGAAACATTTTTTTTATTTGTTTCAGTATACTCTGACAAATCATCATGAATAGACTCACGCTTGAACAACGCTACGAAATTATCCAAATTTACTTTGAAAATCAGACCCGTTGTTTTATCGCAAAATTGTGTTCAGCGATGAGGCGCATTTTTGGCTTAACGGGTTTGTTAATAAGCAAAATTGCCGCATATGGAGTGAGACCAATCCACAAGAGACCCTACAGACTCCATTACATCCAGAAAAATGCAGTGTTTGGTGCGGTTTTCATGCTGGTGGCATCATCGGACCTTATTTCTTCAAAAATGAGGCCGGAGCTCGCGTTACGGTCAATGGAGATCGTTACCGCACCATGATCAATGATTTTTTGTTTGAAAATATGGATGACATTGATCCGCAGGAGATGTGGTTTCAACAGGATGGCGCTACGTGCCATACGGTGAACGCAACCATCGACTTACTGAAGTCAAAATTTGGCGATAAGTTGATTTCGAGAAATGGACCTGTCAATTGGCCTCCAAGGTCGTGCGATTTGACACCTCTCGATTATTTCCTGTGGGGCTACGTGAAGTCACTGGTTTATGCTGATAAACCAGCAACAATTGACGCCTTGGAGGCCAGCATTGTTCGTGTTGTTCGTGACATACGGCCAGCAGTGCTCGAAAAAGTGGCCCAAAATTGGACGTCCAGAATGCGCTTCGTCAAGAACAGCCGCGGTGCCCATATGCCCGAAATCATTTTCAAATGTTAATGTCACGTATTGATCTTTCGAATAAAAGAAAATTTTGATTACAATTTAATTTTTTGTGTTATTTTTTACAATTTCAAGTTCTATCGGGTTTAAAAAAACACCCTATACTTATGTATAAAAGATAGGGGCACACTATTTCCGTTAACCTTAATCAAATTCAAGATCTACACTGAACCGTATCATTTATTTTTAAACATTATGCGAATTTTTGACAAGACTCAATACAAAATGGGATAGTCTGAAGTGGCCTATAGTAGTGAGATGTTTTCTTTAGAACACCCTGCGCAGCCCTTTAGTATGAGTATGTACACAAAAGCCAAACCAATATAAATTTGTATATCTTTCATCAATATGTAAGTTGTCTTGGCAAATACTTATATACACACCTACTGGTATATTCTTAGACCGAGTAATGAAAAAATAACAAATATAAATATGTTACATCCCAAATTGCTGTTGAATTGATTTTGGGTCAGAGGCATAACATACCAACGCACGTACCTGCATTTACGAAAGTCATATACATATGTATGAAGACATAATAATTTGCCATGAAATATGTATTTATATCTGCTGGCATATACAAACAGCAAACGGCATTCGAATGAAGAACATTCAAAATATAAACGAGTATTATTGAACAGTTGCCGACACACAGACACTTGATTGAAAGTTGTAGAAAGAACGCAAAATAATATTTTCCACTTCCGCCCCTTTGTTCGCTTTGATTTTTGTCTTATTTCATTGCAAATAAACAAAGAATAATATGTTTGCCTTTCGGATATGAATTTTGATTTTCTTTTATGACAATAAAATATTATTGAAATATCCGGTCATAATAAACGTTATACTCGTACCATTTAGTGGGCAAAACATACTGGAACAGAGACGTTTGACAGCAAAATCATTTGAAATAAAGCATTGGAAAGTTTGGTTCAATCAAATTATTATTTTATGAGCGCATGTTCCCCCGGGAGGTTGGCTCCCAATTTGACGGCTTAGCAATGTCCTTCACTAGAATGAATTAGCTAAATAATAAAAAAATATTTGATAACTCATATAATAATATTGCCTTAAGGAGTTATTCATGTATCAATTCTTGCTTTTTCGGAAAAACTTAAACCAGCCTTAAAACATGCTATACCTACACTCTAAAATAATTTTTTTTTAAATTTACGTCAATAATAGTCGGCAACACTTTACCGAATATAATTGACCTAAAATTACACAACATATATTTTCAAACAGTCTGTGGATTTTTGAACAATATATGTTTAATATTGAACAAAAGATGTTTAATATTTTTAAACATATTGTGTCTAGTTTCTAATTAGTTATAACTGTATGAGATATAAACATTTGAACAGTAGCATTTAATCGTTAAAAATGTAATACCCAGCGGTAAAAGTTTCGGTTAGAGAAGAGATAATCCGATGTACACGTACTAACTTAGTAATGCACACCTTCTCATATAAGAGCCTTGTACAGATATTCAAACATATTGACGCATTTGTAGAGTGAACGCCTACCACCTGCACACAAAGTAAGCGATATAGTGAAGTGTTCAGTCAACAAAAGTTCATTACTTCCTAGCATGTATTACAAGTCGAATACAAACTCGCATACTTTCGAATTAGGTCGAAGACGTACTGCGGAATTAAAAATAATATTGTTCTTGCGGAACTAAAAAAATATTGTTCTATTTATTGTGTTCTCTTCTCTCTTTCACTAGGTTACATTAGGTTAGGTAGGCAGGCCACTGGATACCCCGAAATAGCCTAGCCTAGCCTTCTCCAGCTCACTTGGGTCCTGAAGTTATTCCCTTTGTGATTGCCTGAAAAGTGGGATTGTGAAGTGAAGAGTAGAAGTTAGAGGGATATAGTGTGAGTGGAGGAGATGGATGGGAGGGGCTGAAAAGGAAAGGTGGGGGCCGCTTAGCGTGGCGTTATATGCTGCTGTACTAGCCATCCGCTGCTTCTTATGAAACAGGCTAGCACTATGCTTACGTATCTTAGACGATGATGCTCTATTGCCGGGCATGTACCGAGGAGATGAAAGATCGTCTCCTCCTCTTCCTCGCCTTTGCAACTTCTGCAGAAGTCATTATGGGGGAGGCCTAGTCTCTTGGCATGTTTGCCAAATGGGCGCTGTCCAGTGGTGACTGCTACAACGACTCCATGGTGTGATCTGGACAGTTTTAATAGCTCCCACGTTCTCTCAGAGTTAATATGCGGTCACAGGTTCCTTGATATAAGGTATGTGGGCTCTGTGGGCCATTTTTCTTGGGCATGTCTCAGCGTGTGGAGTTTTATTATTTTTCAGTACGTAGTGTTGACCCTTTTTTTGTCTAATTCGTTAGCGGTGTTGTTGCCGTTGGTTACATGGATCCATGTCCATGTACCCATTTTAGGGTTAGGTTGGAATGTCTCGTCATCTTATTTAAAGATTGTATTTCTGGACTGGACTAGAATTAGTGTATATTCCAATCAAGGAGTGGATGGCGGCCTTGCTGTCAGTTACCATCATGATATACCTACCGAATATCATGTAAAATGTCAGCCATCTGGACGCTTTATTTATAGCCGATATTTTAAGTTTCAAGAACCCTGCATCTGTCTAATAGTCTGAAGAATATTTTAGTGTTAAAAACGCCACTCCTAACCCTTTCTACCCTTCTGGACCCATCGGCGTAAACGTAGAAGGATCTAGATTCTAGTTAGTTGTGAGGAAAGGTTTTGGTATGCAGTAATCAATTATATTAGGGTCTAAGTCCCTTCCAATCTCAAGTATATTGCCATGTCCACAAAGGTCTGCGAGTCCATTCTCCTATCGCGTTCAAACTGATCGCGGCTTTTACTGCTATCATTTTTGCAACGTAATTTAATAAAAGCCGGTGAAGATTACGCCGTTTTTGTTAGGATGGCTTTAACTTTGTTTTATAATGTTTTTACTTCGCTTTACTGAGGATTCCTCCCCCTCGTCCTTTCTGCTGGAACCGTGACCTAAGATTCTCGGTCTCACTCACCTGACTTTCTAGTAGTTCGTTCGTTTACAGTATTTGGGCCCCTAGCTTCCTATTAAACTTCGCCAAGACCAACTTAGTATTCTCAAGATATTTGTTACGATTCTGCACCTTTTTTGACTCTTTGTCATTCAACTCGCTGACAATGTCTAGAACGTACTGTACCTTTTCTAAGTTAGACAGCTATTAGTTCTTACTGTCTCCTGATGGCACTGAAGCAATTCCTTGCTTAAATTTATTTTTCGGAGCTCAGTCCACGCGGGTACGTGTAAACTGTAGTTACAGTCCCTTAACCTGTTTATAAATTCACCTGTCTGTTTCTGAGTATGTATACTCACCATCTTCTGAATGCTGGATGCAATTCTATATGCTTTGTCTATGGCCTGGTGTGGTCAACTTCTGCTGCAAGTTATTGTCAACGCCATAGCCTCACACTTCAACAAAGTCTCTAGCGGTGTACCGTAATGCGGCTGCTTAAGACCTTTAGGTGATCCTTACGTCAACGTTTACCTTCTGAATTTGTTCCAGGAAAGCAAAAAGAAGCAAAAGAATTTTATCTGCTAAAGTACGAATACCAGCTGCACTAATTATGTTGTTGATTTTTTTAAATTAAATAAAAAACAATAGGAAATGCAGTTCTAAAGGAACTATCGTATATTACCGTAGTCAATTTTAAATTTTCCTGTCATTACAGTGGAAAATCAACGTACAGATTTTATCTTTGCTGTCATACAATTTCATTCAAATAATATGAAAAGTTACTGTGGCTTTTACCTAAACTCCAACATTTTTCTTCTTCTTTTCATATTTTAGTTATGAAGACAATAAAAAGAAAGAATTCCTTTACACCTCTTTCTTTTTCCTTTTAAAAGTATACTTTACTCATATATATGTAAATTTTTTTATTATAGTCATTATTATTATTATTTTGTTTTCATGTTATTATAATCATTTACTTTTGGCATGTCCAAATAAAAGATACTCTTGAAAAATATGATATTCCTTTTTGAGGCCTTGTGCGCTTAAATTATAACTTTATATTACATACATACGAGTACCAGCACAAAAGCCAAAAGAAAAGAGGTTGGTAGAAAAAAGTATCATAAGTTTGTATCTTTTACGATTTGACAATCACATAAAATATTATTTTTATTGTTGCTTTGCAAGGACATTTGTAATAAAAGAACAAATTTTTACTAAAATTGTAAGTATACACATTTGACTTCTTTGCTGCTTTTAGTGTTTTTGTTGTTTTGACTTTTGTCCTGACAAGCTGACAAATCGTAAAGTTAACAACTGCAGCTGTAAGTTTTCCAAAAAAGAATAAGAAAATCAACTTGTAATGTAATACCAAAATATTAGGGTGGTAGCAAATATTAGTTTGCTCAAAATGAATGCGTCCCTTCCAGCGTATCTTTAGAAATTTTACTATCAAGATGTTACTTCCTGTTCTCTAAAATATTACTTACTTATGTTTTTGCACATAGAAAAAATATATCGTTGATGTGACAATATTCTAAGGGCAACATACTACTGCTGAATTAAATGATTGGTAGGGAAAATATCATATTGTTATATTTAAATTCCATTGATTTGTTTTATAAGAAAAATTTTGTAAATAACTATACTAAATACTGGTTCAACATTGTTATAATTTAAGGCCACCCACCACAGTATAAATAAAATTTACCTTAATAATGTCATACCTAACCATATACCCGAGCCAGGGAAGGATCCCACACAAACAAAATCATATAGACGATGACTTAATGTATAAAATAAAGTTTAACTTACCTGCAAACGTGCATAACCTTTTGGAAAGCTATTTATATTGTCGCCAATTTATAATAAGAGAAGGCGATTTCATAAGCCCCGCCCAGCCTATTGAAGCTGCAGTTCCCCAAGGCAGCATATTAGGGCCTATCTTATATTTGATCTACGCATCTGACATGCCAACAAGCACCAACATTCACACTTCAACATGTGCAGATGATACAGCATTCCTTAGCATATATAGTAACAACCAGCAAGCATCAATAAACTTACAGGAACATATCGACAAACTAGAGAAATGGCTCAAGCTTTGGAAAATCAAGGTTAATGAACAAAAGTGTGCCCATGTTAAATTCGCACTGCGTCTAGAAACATGCTCACCCATTACTATTAACAATAAAGTAATACCTCAGCACAGTGAAGTCAAATACCTCGGTATTCATCTTGACCGTAGACTAACATGGGATGTGGCACATCGAGGCAAAAGTAACGCAGATGGGATTGAAAGCAGTGCAAATTAACTGGCTAATAGATAGAAATTCGACCTTGAAGCTTGATGGTAAACTTTTACTGTACAACTCGATTCTAAAGCCAATATGGTGCTATGGGATTCAATTATGGGGCACAGCCTCGGCATCCAACATAGAAAAAATTCAAAGAGGTCAAAATAGAATTCTCCGTAGAATTACAGATGCTCAATGGTACGTTAAAAACTCACGAATCCCCGCAGATCCGAACGCACCTTTTGTGAAATCTGAATTTGTGAAGTACGCGACAAGATATATTAACAAACTTGAATGCCATCCAAATCCTCTTGCCGTTAATATTCTTAACTTTGGTGGTCACACCCGTCTGAGAAGGAGGGATACTTTGGCTACCATTAGAGCTCTAAACAGATGACTGAATTCTGAAATAAAATTCGTATAAAAATAAATTTTTGTCCAACACTGGCAGCACTTTAATCACATGTTTTTTTAGTATTAAGATTTGAATACTTATTGTCATTACATTTTTTATGTAGATTCAATAAATAATATAATAAAGTTAAAAAGAAAAATATAGACCAATAAGTTTGCTATTAACAATTTAAAACTGTTCGAAAAATTGGAGGCGAAGTTGCCTCCAATATTGAATGATGTGGGATGTATCCCTAATCATCAATTTGGCTTTCGGGCTAAACATAGCACTCCAGAACAAACATATAGACTAGTCAAAGTCATAAGACAGACTTTTGAAGACAAAAAGTATAGTTCAGCTTTCTTCATTGACGTTAGTCAAGCTTTTGATAAAGTATGGCACGCCGGTTTATTGCACAAGATAAAGTTAAACTTGCCTGCAAATACTCATAAGCTTATGAAAAGCTAATTATGCGGCAGGAAATTTTTTATCAAAGAAGGCGACTTTCTAAGCCCCTCACAGCCAATCGGAGCAGTAGTCTCCCAAAATAGCATGCTACGACCCACTTAATATCTGATTTACGCCTCTGACATGCCAATGAGATGCGGAATCCACACTTCAACTTTTGCAGATGACACAGCATTCTGTAGCGTACATGAAAACCATCAAGTAATTTCGCGAAATTTCCAGGAATATATTTCAATATTAGAGAAATGGCTAAAACTTTGGAAAATCAAAATTAATGAACAAATCAAACAATTATAAACAGCTTGTTTTCTATAGGGTGTTTTTTTAAGCCCGATAGAACTTGAAATTGTAAATAATAACACAAAAAATTAAATTGTAATCAAAATTTTTTTTTATTCGAAAGATCAATACGTGACATTAACATTTGAAAATGATGTCGGGCATATGGGCACCGCGGCTGTTCTTGACGAAGCGCATTCTGGACGTCCAATTTTGGGCCACTTTTTCGAGCACTGCTGGCCGTATGTCACGAACAACACGAACAATGCTGGCCTCCAAGGCGTCAATTGTTGCTGGTTTATCAGCATAAACCAGTGACTTCACGTAGCCCCACAGGAAATAATCGAGAGGTGTCAAATCGCACGACCTTGGAGGCCAATTGACAGGTCCATTTCTCGAAATCAACTTATCGCCAAATTTTGATTTCAGTAAGTCGATGGTTGCGTTCGCCGTATGGCACGTAGCGCCATCCTGTTGAAACCACATCTCCTCCGGATCAATGTCATCCATATTTTCAAACAAAAAATCATTGATCATGGTGCGGTAACGATCTCCATTGACCGTAACGCGAGCTCCGGTCTCATTTTTGAAGAAATAAGGTCCGATGATGCCACCAGCATGAAAACCGCACCAAACAGTGCATTTTTCTGGATGTAATGGAGTCTGTAGGGTCTCTTGTGGATTGGTCTCACTCCATATGCGGCAATTTTGCTTATTAACAAACCCGTTAAGCCAAAAATGCGCCTCATCGCTGAGCACAATTTTGCGATAAAACAACGGGTCAGTTGGTCAAAGTAAATTTGGATAATTTCGTAGCGTTGTTCAAGCGTGAGTCTATTCATGATGATTTGTCAGAGTATACTGAAACAAATAAAAAAAATGTTTCATCAAAATTTAATTTTTTGTGTTACTTTTTACAATTTAAAGTTCTATCTAGCTTAAAAAAACACCCTTTATGTTTCCCAGCTGTCTATACGTTGAAATTTCATAGGAGCTACCGTAATCATCGCAAAATAAATTAAAGCACTCAATATGAGATGAATATAAATAGAAAATAATTAAATGCTCGGTGGCTTAGTGGTTAAAGCAGTGGAGCATGATACGTCATGACCCGAGTTCAAATCCCAGTGGGTGCTGATGAGTAGTGTAGCGACTACGAAACAGCTAGTTGTCCCCCTAGTTTTATTATGAATATTCAAAACTTGACATTTGTATCTTATTTTGTTTGAAGTGATAATCTCACCAAACCTTTTGGCAGTTCTTTTGAACGCCTTTTAAAAAGCTGTTACCCTTCCAGCTGTATAAAATAAATGAGGGCTATAGGAATTTAGGCAACCCATATTTATTACATGACGATCCTCCCTTATTTATTACATTTGATTATTATTTTTCTTCTCTTCTTCAATCAATTGATCACAGCAAATTTGTATTGTAAAAAAAAAATCCTTCTTAAGGAAAAAAACTTGAACTAAAACCTGATGTACATATGCACAAACCAAAAAATAAATAAAATAAATTAAAGCACATTTGAATACATAGTTGGTTGCCTCCCTAATAAAAGCATACATTAGGTATTTGCAACCACTTGTGTCTTACGCTAAAGATGTACCGGCTGGTTCGCTAAGCAGCCGCGTTGGAAATTGAAACAGACAAATTTCATGCATATAAAAAAATTTCAAAATTTCATCAATAATTTAAAATATTTTATTCGTTTATTTTAATTTCTTTGCAAAAGTATAAATTTTTTGAAATTTCAGATTTTTTTTCACATTCCTAATACTCGTATAAGGAATCTATAATTTCCATTTGGGAATGCGGTGCTGCTTATAGTTTTTTTTTTTATTGTATTGTATGTGTATGTGTTTGTGTATTAGAAATGGGAATATTGCCAAAATGTAAAGTAAGAAGAAACAGTAAAAAATACATATTTTCATTTTCGGAATTTTTGCTTGCAAGTGCAAGAAAAACCTGATTATACATTCATATGTGTGTTTCTTGAATTTATCCCTTAAGGACTCTTTTCTTATTTTCGATTCGGAATTTATTTCATACTCAGTTGGATGTTCTTGGTGTTATTTGTTCTTGCTTCAACATTGAACATTTAAGCTCCTTGATGGTTGTTCTTTGCCATGTCTTGTTTCAAATGAAGTTTCCTTTTTCTATCTGAAACTGTTGAATTTGTTGCTACGAGTATTTATATATTCTTTGTTTTTATTTGCAGACGACGTTCGTGTGCAACTCTTTGGGCAAACTATAATATTAGACGTTTTCTGCTCATTTTTTATTGTCAACAAACAGCTTTCATGTTGTTTAAACCTTTTTATATTCGAGAAAAAAAAAGTAAGAATGGCCTAAAGAAGTATTTATCATCTCATGGATATAAGCTTTAATGTTTTTAAAATAAGTAGCCGTAATGTATTGTTCAAAATTGCTTTTACGAGTAAAGGGAAAAAAAATAATAATGTGTTTAAATAAGGGATTTTATTTTACGAGTAAGAAAGAGACTTTCTGGCATATTTTAAAAATTCAAAATTAATGTTTATCGTAATCATAACGCATTTCACCACTATACAATGCAGTTGTGAAAAAGATCTACATCAGCACCTGCCTTGCGGCCTTATCCTAGCCTAGCGCCCCCGTGTGGCTTCCTAGGCTCACACAGGTAGCAATTTATGTCATATGTTTGTAGCCATATGAGCAACTTCTTGTTGAGGAGTTCGGGCCCTCTAATCCCTCCTGTATGCAATTCCCCAGCAATCAATGGAAAGCAAGGCTTAATGAGTTGGTAGGCCGAAGCCCACTAGCAGCATCAGCCCTTAAACCAACTTACCCAGCAACCATCACCACTGGTTCCTCACATAAAGGTATCTGTTGTAAAGGCAACTGACCCTCGGGAGTTTGTTAGTCCCCGAAAAAAGCCACGCCAAGCAATTATGAATGGTACTAATACCCCCTCCCTGCGTTTTAGGTTTTACCCACAGCCAGAACGTTTCAGCCAAAGTAGGCACCTAAACTATGATCAGCTCGGGTCGAACCGCCAGCAGAACCAATCAGGGGCCATGCTGATCCCCGTTCTGCCAATTTATACCCTTGGTAAGGGTTACGGAAGCCAACACAACATAAGTCACGCGGTTTCCCAGAGTTTTATTTGCTACAACAAACGAGGGACCCCTTCCCCTCTTTGCCCGAAAAACAGAGTGCCCGGGTTAGGAATACGGCAAGGCAAAACCTGTTCTACGGGGTGGGGAGCCGAACAAGAACAGCAACAATGTCATCAACAGGAAGGCCAAGAGGTGTGGTTTCTGAAAAAAACTATCAAGAAGATGCCAACTATCGCCATGAATGATTGCCGAGTCAAGTTAAGTGAGATTGTTGACTTAGTACACATATTATACGAACGTGTGTTCAACATTGTGCTCGAACTTTTGCATATGAAAAAGCTATCGGCAAGATACAAGTTTGACAGAACACTTCACAGCATATTTGGTCATGATATAGCGTAATCCTGCTGATTTTTGGCGTCGTTAATAACAGTTGATGAAACGTGGGTCCACCACTATACACCTGAAACCAAAAATCAGTCTAAACAATGGGTGGAAGCCGGTGGTAGTGCTCCGAAGAAAGCGAAGACAGTGAAATCGGCTGACAAGGTTACGGCCACTGTGATTTTGGGAAAGCTGCAGGAAAGTATTATCGTGCATTATTAAAATACAAAATATTGCTCATTGGTGATCTTGAAAAAGGATCCTCAATCACAGGAAATTATTATCGAGCATTATTGAAGAAAAAACTACCAGATTTAAAGAAGAAAAAAGTGCTCTTGCTTCAAGACAACGTACCGGTTCACACAGCATTACTTGAAATACACTTCAAATTGGTTGATCTACCTTATAGTCCAGAATTAAGTGATAGTAACTGTTTTCTGCTTCCAGACTTGAAAAATCGCCCGCAGGAAAAATATACATTTCCAACTACGCGTATTTTGGGAGGTTCCCAAAATCGTATTATTCAGATGATATAAAAAAGTGGGAATACCGGCTTACTAAGAGTATTGAGCTAAAAGGAGACTTCAATGGGAAATAAATGATTTTTGAAAAAAAATATATATGCGTTTTATTTTTGGCGACGAAAATTCGCATCAAAAATTCGTCGTTCCCCTCAATTGTGTTTTGAGCATTAAATAAATATTTTGAAAAAATTTTTTTCACATTCTTCGTTTAAAAATTCAGAGGTATATTCATACAAATTTTAATCCTATTTGAAATAAATTTTAATAAAATTTCGAATGAAAAAAAGTCATCTACTCATCGCTTTGATACAAACTTATCATCCTTTGCTAACCAATTAATCTGATGCATTAATGTAAATATTTCATTTATAAAACTCTATTTTTTTCTATTTTTATTTCACTGGAACTGATCATTAATTAACTGGTAATCAATTTTTTTTTCTTTTAATCAAAAAGTTCATCACAAATTTCATGTTTTAAACAAGTTTATCTGCAAGTAACAAGCTGCAGTCAAAGCTTTCTGCAAACAACAAATACGCTTTCAGTCCCAAGGAAGAAAAACTATTACAGTTTAACTTTAACTTTTACGACAGTAATCAAAAACTTTTACAATTCAGTTAATGTAGCATTCACATTGAAGGTTATCAGCAGCAGAGTGTTTTATTTGTATCTTCGAACACTTTCTTGGGTTTTAGCATTCATGTCACTAACATTCCTAAGTGCACCCATACACTTACACACATTTTGTGAATGAACTAAGAAATGAATATTGGTCGTCGGTAAAGTAATTAGCAACAAGTGTAACACTTTCCAAGCACGTAGTGACCAAGCAAGTACACACTCGTCCATACATACACTTTTGCATGTCGGCATTTACACACTTCTCATCCGTAGAACAATACAATCAAGCCTATTTGAACATCCATTCATTCGTCTGCCATACCGAGCAGAGTGGTTGAGAAGGCATCTTAATTAGCATCCGTTTAAACAGGCAAAACTAACACTCAATAAGCAAGTGAGTCTCAGAACTAACTCGCATTGACCAAAATATTTTTGGAAATTAGCAGAATACAACAATAAATTCTTATAAGTTCAAGAAAATTTACCTCAAGTCTTGCATAAATCAAATAATTATTCTAGTGCGCAGTAGGTTGTCCCAAAAACAAATTTTTTTTTGTAAGGGAGTGCCCCTTATGCCGGTCATACATTACACAAATTCAGTGCTCAAGTCTGGTTTAAAATTAAGCAAATCTAGTGTTTTATTAGGTATACAACTTTGATTCCGCTGTTTTGCAATAGATAGCTGTAGCGGTAAAAAGATCGTAAATGTTCACGAGAAGGTTTTCGAAAATGCAGAATTGGAGGATTTACTCGAGCAGCGTGGTGTAATAATCATCGACTATGTTGAGAAAGGAAATACCATTAACAGAGAATATTATGGAGCGTTTGAAAGCCGAAATTGCCAAGAAACGACCGCATAAATATTTTTTTCACAATTCATGTATCTTCTAAAAGAACTAACAATAAGTATGCAAATCTTAAAACAAAAAATTAATTAATTAATATAGAAGAAAATTAATTAATATTGAAAAATTTTACAACTCAGGTCCAGCCAATGCTAGACGAAGAGTTGATTCTTGTGTGTATTTTATTGGTAAATCACCTTTCCAATGCTTTGATGGTTGCAAGGGTGTCCATCCTTATCAGTCGAATGTGGTCGCCAAAGTTAAGGATGCTACGTGCGAGAGAATTCGGGTGAGACTCAAGTCTGTTAATGTACCTTATCGCGTATTTCGAAAATTCATCTTTCACTAAGGGTAAACCTGGATCTTTGTGAATTCGAGAGTTTTTAACATACCATGGAGCTGCAGTAATAGTACGAAGAATTTTATTCTGGCGCTTTTGACTTTTTTCAATGTTAGCTGCAGAGGCAGTACCCCACAATTGAATTCCATAACTCCATATTGGCTTTAGGACTGCGTTATATAACAAAAGTTTGCAATCTAACTTCAAAATAGAATTTCTGCCGATGAGCCAATTTAGTTGCACCGCTTCTAATTCCATCTGGGTGACTTTAGCGTCAATGTGAGACTTCCACGTGAGCCTACGGTCGAAGTGAAAACCAAGGTACTTGACTTCACTGTGCTGCGGAATAGGTGAGTTGTTTATTTGGATAGGTGTACATGTTTGCTTACACAGTGTGAATGTGACATGAGTACATTTTTGTTCATTTACTTTGATTTTCCAAAGTTTCAACCATTTCTCCAATATAAGAATATGTTCTTGCAAATTTTGTGATGCTAATTTATAGTCTTCATGGACACCGATGAATGCTGTATCATCTGCAAAAGTTGAAGTGTGAACTTTCCAGCTCGTTGGCATGTCTGAAGCATAAATAAAACATAAAGTTGGACCCAATATGCTACCCTGGGAAACTCCAGCTTCGGTTAGCTGAGCCGAGCTTTTGAAATCACCTTCCTTAACGACGAATTTTCGGTTATCTAAGTAGCTCTCTAACAGTTTGTGAGTATTTGCAGGCAATTTTACTTTAGGAGTTAAACCTTCTTACCACACTTTGACAAAAGCTTTGGCGACCGCATATGGCACAGAAAAAAAATTTAGTTTAAACGAGACAACGTACCGTGTCACAAGTCAATCAAAAGAATGACCAAACTACATGAATTGAACTTCGAATTGCTCCCACATTCACCGTATTTTCCAGATTTGGCTCCCAGCGGCTACTGGCTGTTTGTAGACCTGAAAAAATGCTCGCACGAATGAAGAGCTTACCGCTGAAACTGAAGCCTTTTTTGAAGGCAAAAGATAAATTGTTCTACAAAAGTGGTATTGAAATGTTAGAGCGGCACTGCAATGATTGAAGAGATTACGTGGATGAAAAAATCTATTTTTGAACCAAAAAAAAACTGTGTTTTCTTTGTTAGGCGCGGGAGTTTGCAGCCCATGGTTATATGCAGTTGATATTGATATAAGAATAATGATATGATACAACAACTGATATGAAATAAAATTCGAAAAGTTAAACAGAGAAACAAAAACTGTCCACAAATGTCCAGTACAGCGAGTCGTGTACTACATGCTCTCTCCCACCGATAATTTTCATTACAGCACCTTCAAATTTCGTCTGTCTGCACATCGTCTGTTCAAATGTAAAAGCGGACTTAATAGAGAAATGTTTTATTTCTAGTGTTTAATTCTTAACCAAGTCAAACGTAATTGGACTTTATAATAGAACTATATATAGTTAAATCCATATTTACGCTCTGAGCGTAAATAAATTTGCACTGGGAGAAAAAATACGCAAATCAAAAAAATCGTTTTACTTACAATTTAATTAAAATTGAAGTAAAAAAATAAAGAATAACTATATGAATTTATATTTTCAGTATTTTTGATGAATTTTATATCACAAAAAAAAGGAAAAAATACGCAAAATACAGAGAAAAAACAAGGAATACATTCATACACACTTGCGCATGTTAATTCCTCGCTGTCTCAATGACGATTAAATTAATGAGCGTAAGATCGTGTTTGCTTTTGTTTTTTATTACCAACGCTATCTTATATATTTTTTGTCGCTTTCATTGCACACACACAAAGGCAAAGCAACAACACTTTCGCATAATTTGCAGGTTTTTTCAGTGTGAACTTTGTTTATGTAAATTGTTTTGCTTTTTACAACAAAAAATATTAAATAAAAATAGTTTTTCCTTAAATGTATTGTATTTTATTTACTCTTCCATATAGAACTTGTGGGCACCACTGATTTAAATCAATATGAAACAAAACACGGAACTCGTACCTAAGAACAGTTCCACTAATGTTCACTGGTTTGCTTCAAGTACTTTCGTTTTTCTTTTCATTCAATAATCAAATATATATGTATGTGTATCTGCCGTTTCGTATAAAAAAGTTAAGGGCTTTAATTGCTACCTTTCCAAGATAGTTATGTCAGAGAGCTTTCTCTTTTAGAGCCGTAATTAATTGCAATGTTTTTTGCCGCCATTTGAGGAGAAGTAGATCATCAGCTATTTGAAAGGCAAGACTATTGATTAATACAGAGACTGACTATTAATGATATTTATCTATTAGCTTTGTAAGATTCTGTTTGTATATAAAAGCTTATCAATGCAATTCGCTTCAAATATTTTTCTTTGCAGGAGTACGAGTAAAGGTAATAAGTTGGCTTTTATTATAAATGATTCGCCATTCTCGATAACTTTGGCTATTCAGAAAAATAGTTGAAGCCACTGCCGTAGCTAGTTAAGTTTGTATGTAATCACGTAATGCTTAAGTCATAAAACTACATTTGTATCAAACTGATATTCATGTTCAACAGCAGCCATTTCATTTCTAAGAATCATATGTATGTACATATGTATGTAATACCAATAATAAGAAAAACTTTCCACTATGAAAAAGCACGATTTTTATAGCAAAAACAAAAGAAAGAAAAAAGAAAAAATGCACTATCGGCAACGTCTGCCGCAGCAGCCAAACAGACTGCGTGATGCCTGCTATTCAACGATGAATTTGCTCGTTAATCAAAACTGATGATGGGGCTATTTGTGTGTGTGTGTGTGTGTGTGCGTATAAGAATTAAAAGTTAAAAAATCGGTCATTGATTTTGATAAATTAAAGCTGCTTTTCATAAGTGAAAAAATAAAATTTCGTCTTCGATCAAACTGATGAAATTACGAGTAAGCGGCAACTACGTGCCACAAATGTATCGCGCCAAGAAACGTCAGATACACTTTCACTTAAATTTCATATTAATGCCGGTAACTGAAAACAACAACAAGTGTCGATGAGCACTTGTGCCTGAAAGTGAGTGTGAACGAGTGAGTTATGCCTTGATTTTGTTTCGTTTTTTTTTTTTTTTGTTTTTGCTTTTGCCACGCTTTGTTGAAGAACTTCGCTCGCTTACATACAAGTGTTTATGGGATATTGTTTGCCTGTTCGTTTGGAAGTACAAAAACATTTATACGGATTTATGATTCGACAATGGCAGACCACTTGTTAGTACAAAGGCCAGAAGAGATAAAAGGATGCAGCAAATATGAATCTGATTATTTAATAGTAAAGTACGGGTACTTTAAGGCGAAAGAAGAAGAGTGTTAAATTTCAAATGTAAAACTGATTTAGCATTGGGAAGAGGGACTTACAAAAAACAATTGATTTCTTAAAGCACTTGATGAAACCGACAAGAAAACTTTAAAAGCTATCAGAGCCCTCTGTCTACAAAACAAATATTTAATATCACACAAAAAGCTCCATTTGGAATAAAGCAGCAAAACTTCATTTGAAGGAAGCTTCCAATTATCCAAAACGAATGCCTTAAAATCATATATAGGGTGTTTTTTTAAGCTAGATAGAACTTTAAATTGTAAAAAGTAACACAAAAAATTAAATTTTGATGAAATATTTTTTTTGTTTCAGTATACTCTGACAAATCATCATGAATAGACTCACGCTTGAACAACGCTACGAAATTATCCAAATTTACTTTGAAAATCAGACCCGTTGTTTTATCGCAAAATTGTGTTCAGCGATGAGGCGCATTTTTGGCTTAACGGGTTTGTTAATAAGCAAAATTGCCGCATATGGAGTGAGACCAATCCACAAGAGACCCTACAGACTCCATTACATCCAGAAAAATGCACTGTTTGGTGCGGTTTTCATGCTGGTGGCATCATCGGACCTTATTTCTTCAAAAATGAGGCCGGAGCTCGCGTTACGGTCAATGGAGATCGTTACCGCACCATGATCAATGATTTTTTGTTTGAAAATATGGATGACATTGATCCGGAGGAGATGTGGTTTCAACAGGATGGCGCTACGTGCCATACGGCGAACGCAACCATCGACTTACTGAAATCAAAATTTGGCGATAAGTTGATTTCGAGAAATGGACCTGTCAATTGGCCTCCAAGGTCGTGCGATTTGACACCTCTCGATTATTTCCTGTGGGGCTACGTGAAGTCACTGGTTTATGCTGATAAACCAGCAACAATTGACGCCTTGGAGGCCAGCATTGTTCGTGTTGTTCGTGACATACGGCCAGCAGTGCTCGAAAAAGTGGCCCAAAATTGGACGTCCAGAATGCGCTTCGTCAAGAACAGCCGCGGTGCCCATATGCCCGAAATCATTTTCAAATGTTAATGTCACGTATTGATCTTTCGCATAAAAAAAAATTTTGATTACAATTTCATTTTTTGTGTTATTTTTTACAATTTCAAGTTCTATCGGGCTTAAAAAAACACCCTATACAATTATACTGGAGACACCCCATACAGCTTCTTCACTGGATATAAACAAGTTGACCAGTTGATTGAGAGAATCTACAATAAATGTTGCGATAAAATAGAAAATTCGTCTTATCAGCTGATAACATAATGTGTACACGTGTTTTTATTGTTATTTGTTTTCTTTATATGTTTATTATTAATTTCGTATCAGAGTATATCATTGCCTTGCAGTGTGGGCTTGGTTCACTCAATGCATTTTTGCATATGATATATAAATAAAAGTAGTTTTTTAAATTAAATTTTTGGTTTGTCCAGGTTCAGGTTTTTTCTTTCTTAAGTTTTTTTTTTCTTAAGAAGGATTTTTTTACAATACAAATTTGCTGTGATCAATAATTATTGATTGAAGAAGACAAGAAAAATAATAATCAAATCTTAAGCTGGGGGACAACTAGCTGTTTCGTAGTCGCTACACTACTCATCAGCACCCACTGGGATTTGAACTCGGGTCATGACGTATCATGATCTACTGCTTTAACCACTAAGCCACCGAGCATTTAATTATTTTCCATCTATATTCATCTCATATTGAATCACATATGCATTTTGTTAATTGCCCACATTCTTTGTACAGCATTTGCTGTCTCAGAACTAGCGGTATTTCTTTTTAGTTATTAACATACATATTTTTGTATTTTAGTATTCTCCGTACCCAGAGGCGTAAATATAAATTTATTGAATTTTTGATGAACTTTTATAATTTTTTAAATTAAATTTTTGGTTTGTACATTTGTACAACGGGTTATAGTTGAGGTTTTTTTCTTTCTTAAGTTTTTTTTTTTTCTTAGAAAGTAGTTTTTCCTTAAATGTATTGGTGTTTACTCTTCCATATAGAACTTTTGGGCATCACTGGTTTAGATGTTTTGATTGTAAAAATAATCGACAAGCACAGTTGTTTTAGTATTGAGAACATTTGCAAATACGAATCTGCAATGCTTTTCGGCTATGCATATTTGTTCAAGTGTAGCAAATCTCAGTCTCATATATTTTGTTGTTGTAGTCTTGCAGACTATAGCACGTATGCTACGTTTGCAATATCTGCTAGATGTTCAAGGGTAGTTTGCAACGAAGAGTGATTTCCGCAATAGTATAGTTATAATAATGTTGCTGTAACTATATTGCAAACAGCTTTCTCTCTGTGTATAGAGTTTGACAAATTTGCAAACTGAGAAGAATACAAAATGTACTTGAACGTTTTCTTTGGCCAAAAAGTATACGAGTTTGCATATTTTATGCAGCAAACATTCAATTAAGAGCTAATTTATTTGTTGCTTTCTTGTTGAGTACTTTTAAGACAGGCATAAAAATAAATATGTCAGTAAGTTATTATTTGGTTGGAGGCGTCGAACAAAACATCAATGCATCAGACAAAAACCTAAAGCATAAATTATAAAACGATTTCATTGATCGTTGCAACATGTTTACATTATCTCATATTTTTAACACAAAGCAGAACTTAAAGAGTTTCGCTGTTCTGTGCGCTGTTTAAAGTATTTCTTTACGAGGCTGTTTTAAGATTTAGTGGAAAACTAAAAACGTTGTCTTCATCTGTTTGTCTTTCGTATGTAATTATTTTTAAATATTTCCGTGGGCTTTATAAACATTCATTGCTTATATTGATGTCAGTTTTAAAGGCTGGTTGAGCAAAAGCTATAATTATTAATAAAAATGCTAAAAAGAAAATTGTTCACCAGTAATAATTTGCCACATTGTGAGATGAGATATTCAAACTTTGCAACAAAATGCTTTTCGTTCTGCCCTTTAAACTTCATGTAATTTTATAATTCTAAAAAAAATATTGTATACAAAAAAAAAATCATGATCAGCAAAGCAGGAAGATCTTGTAAACTATCAATTTACATATTCATTCATTCCACATATAAAGCAGCATGAAGTAAACTTTAGTTTTTAGATTTCTTGGGAAATATTTTGTTTGTCAAAATCGTGGATTTCTTACGAATACATGAATGGCAAATCGATTAACATTTTTGCTTAAACAAACTAAATGGAAAATAAAATATATTTGCACAGCTATGGAGGGGAAATATCGCAGCCAGCCTATGCCTGCTTAAGGCAGATAGATGTCAGCGGGGCCACTACAAGCGGTGATAGAATTGATAATAGTTTGTGCTACAGCAATACAAAGAGGCGATGAATGATATCATTCTACTGTCTTTTGTTTTTACCAGTAAAAAATTATAAATAGCTTGCTTTCTATGTTTCCCAGCTATCTATATGTCGACATTTCATAGGAAATACCCTAATCATCAGTAGACTTTGGAAATTTTTGAAAGATATTCTCAAACATTCAACTTTATATCCCATCAACATAAATAAATTGTTGAGAATTTAAAAGAAAAATGCTCTAATAATATCGGTCAAAACACAAAAAACAAGCTTTTTTATTTATTATTAGAGCATTTTTCTTTTAAATTCTCAACAATTTATTTATGTTGATGGGATATAAAGTTGAATGTTTGAGAATATCTTTCAAAAATTTCCAAAGTCTACTGATGATTAGGGTAGTTCCTATGAAATGTCGACATATAGATAGCTGGGAAACATAGAAAGCAAGCTATTTATAATTTTTTACTGGTATAAATGTTAGAAGCTTAAATAGCGAATAAAAAACTTAATTGTTTGTCTTTTGTTTTTAATAAAAAAATTGGTGTTTAAAGCGGCGTTAAAAATGTTGAACAAGCTTTATTTTTTGAGCGGTATAGATATTAAATATATATTGCTTTCAGTTCATTATGGCTAGATTCCGGTTAAAAAATGTTAAATGATGCCAACCAAGTAAACGGGTTGGCAGGCAATATTTTACCAACATTATCAATCATGTGTTTGATATCCCTTCGATAGTGTTGGTTGTACGATCTTGAACTGTTGCGGGATTATTACTTTAGACTATCAATTGCAAAATCCTAATAGTGTCCAATCCCACGATTTTGATGGCCAATTCACCCCTCTACCAGAAATAATGCGATTTTCGATATTCAAATCCATTGTGTCTCTTGATTTGCAACAAGTATCATCATATTCCCCAGGCCTAAATCATCAGCTTCTCGCTATAGTGATTCTTTATTTTTTTAAAAATATGCCTTTATGATTCCACCAAGCCACAAACTGCACCCAACCACAAGTTTTTGTAAATGTAATGAAATATAACTCTTGTATTCCCTTCACCCCAGGTACGGCCATTCTGCTTGTTTATCTATATATTAAACATGAACAGAAAGTATTGCGAAAACAGTTTAACTATGATACTAGGCATTACTTTTTGTATAAATAACACAATACTGCTGCTTTGCTTTACTATGAGTACAGGTAAAGGTTAACAGCCAGTTCGCCGATGTCGAAAGGATAAGTTCATTCGCACTCTAGGCGAAAGAAAATTGATTTGGGGTTTTTTCTAGCTTTATTCTATGCGAAAGATGTGTCAAAATTCAATTAAAATACATAATACGTTCATGCGAACGAACAATAGTGACATAGACGAACACAAATTTATTCGAATGTGAGTGACTAGCTTTCTTTTGCATACATTTTCATTCGATATCGTCAAACAGGCTGTAAATATTACGGCCGATATTGATTTTAAATATAACACAAATTGTTTAGGAATTATTGTCGTTTATTTTTATTGTGGTAATATTGGTATAGCTGAATTATGTATGGAACAAAATATTGGCCAAAAAGCCGCCGCGACATTGGCGGCACACCTCCATCTAAAGGTCCAAATCTTCGATGACACCGAGTCACCAGGTGTTATGCCGTTATTGTGCCGAATTATCTCATCATCTTGAATTGTTTTTGGCTTATCGACTTACACCTTTGCTTTCAAATAATCCTAAAGAAAGAACTCCAACGGTGTCAAATGACATAATCTTGCTTCCCAGTTGATGTCGCCACCACGTGAGATAACACGTTAGCTGTGTGGCAAGTGGAACCGTTCTGTTGAAACCACATCCATATCTTCTACTTCGGTCCATAAACAATTCTTACGATAGCGAACATCTTTCACAGTTAATTTTGGCAAAAATATGGTGCGATGATGCCATCAGCCAATGAACCGCATCAAACAGTCACCCTTTGTGGGTGGATTGGTTTTTCGACAAGCACTCTTCGACTATCATTCGCCCAAATGGGGCAATTCTGCTTATTAACGATACCATTGCGGTGCAAATATGCCTTATTACTGAATATGACTGGTGCCATTTCTTGCCATCATTCTGACCACTGACGAAGCTTGAAATGGTCAAGAGGCTTTAGTTCTTGAGTCAATTGCACTTTTTAAGCGTGTTAATGTTAGTCTTTATGCATAATGTTAATCACCGAGGAGCATGAAAAGTGCAATTGTTGCGCACGACAAGTTGAGGTACTTGAGGAATAGTAGCAATATTTTCTGTAGAACGAGCTGTACAAGCATGCAATGGAGTTTTCAGCTCTCCTACAGCAGCCCAAAATCGATGGGGTAATATGTTTCTCAAAGATCACTTATGATAAAATTACACAGCTTCGACTCCTGCACCTTAACTTTATTCTTACATTTTTACCCTTAAAAACGCTTTGCGGGTTCTTCAATTGCAAATGAATTAAGGACACTAAAATTTGTTTGTTACAAAGTAAAGGGTGTTTTTTTTAAGCCCGATAGAACTTGAAATTGTAAAAAATAACACAAAAAATTAAATTGTAATCAAAATTTTTTTTTATTCGAAAGATCAATACGTGACGTTAACACTTGAAAATGATTTCGGGCATATGGGCACCGCGGCTGTTCTTGACGAAGCGCATTCTGGACGTCCAATTTTGGGCCACTTTTTCGAGCACTGCTGGCCGTATGTCACGAACAACACGAACAATGCTGGCCTCCAAGGCGTCAATTGTTGCTGGTTTATCAGCATAAACCAGTGACTTCACGTAGCCCCACAGGAAATAATCGAGAGGTGTCAAATCGCACGACCTTGGAGGCCAATTGACAGGTCCATTTCTCGAAATCAACTTATCGCCAAATTTTGATTTCAGTAAGTCGATGGTTGCGTTCGCCGTATGGCACGTAGCGCCATCCTGTTGAAACCACATCTCCTCCGGATCAATGTCATCCATATTTTCAAACAAAAAATCATTGATCATGGTGCGGTAACGATCTCCATTGACCGTAACGCGAGCTCCGGCCTCATTTTTGAAGAAATAAGGTCCGATGATGCCACCAGCATGAAAACCGCACCAAACAGTGCATTTTTCTGGATGTAATGGAGTCTGTAGGGTCTCTTGTGGATTGGTCTCACTCCATATGCGGCAATTTTGCTTATTAACAAACCCGTTAAGCCAAAAATGCGCCTCATCGCTGAACACAATTTTGCGATAAAACAACGGGTCATAATTTATAATAATTCATGGATAATTTCGTAGCGTTGTTCAAGCGTGAGTCTATTCATGATGATTTGTCAGAGTATACTGAAACAAATAAAAAAAATGTTTCATCAAAATTTAATTTTTTGTGTTACTTTTTACAATTTAAAGTTCTATCTAGCTTAAAAAAACACCCTATATTAAAAATTCCACAACTTTATTGGCACTTAATACCAACCACCACTGTCTATTTACACACTAGACTTGCTTACTTTTCTGACTTAGGACTGTGTTACACAATGTTTAAGATTAAATTCTGCCTTTGACGAGCACATGTCTGCTATTTATACTATTTTATTATCTTCTACATTATTTGCAAGACTTCTAGTTAACGACAATTCCAGTCTCAAATGTACATACTTATATAATTGCTACGCACGTACACAAATAGCGCCATCTAGCGTAAGTATAAGGTAGAACTAAAATCTTTTATTTGTTTCGTACGTGCAGTAGCACGAAATCGGCTGGGTGACATGTTTGGCAAAGATTGCTTGTTACGTTTTTACCTTTAAAAACGTTTCGCGGGTTCTTCAATTGTAAATGAAATAATGAGACACAACTTTATTTACAGTTACTTTTACAGTTACTAGACAGTTGTGAAAAATATTTACATCAGCACCTGCCTTGCGGCCTTATCTGATGATTGACCAGTTCCACGGAGTGAATTGTTCACGATTCACCAGCGCCCCCGTGTGGCTTGCTAGGCTCACACAGGTAGCAATTTATGCCATATGTTTGTAGCCATATGAGCAACTTCTTGTCGAGGAGTTCGGGCTTTCTAATCCCTCCTGCCTGCAATTTCCCAGCAATCAATGGAAAACAAGGCTTAAAGAGTTGGTAGGCCGAAACCCACTAGCAGCATCAGCCCTTAAACTAACTCACCCGTCAACCATCACCAGTGGTAACATACTAGAAAGTTTACACTTATTAACGTACTAGACTTGCTTACTTTTATGACTTAAGACTGTCTTGCACAACGTTTAAAATTATACACTGTCTGTACCTTCCATATTATTCGCGAGGCTTTTAGTTCAGAAGAATTCCAGATTCAAATGTACGCAATTAATTGCTACACACATGCACAAATACATGTACATTCTTGTAAAATAATAGAATGGCAACATAAACAACGCAGCACTAAAATTAATGGTGTTTGATCCACCTGGAATCTCGCGCTCTTCAAATCATGTATGTTTGTTTGTTTGTGTATTATGTTTTTAGCTTTATGTTGTTTGTGTAGATGTGCGTGTAAATTTATAACAATCAGAAAAATGGTACGCACTATTAGTTACACGTGATAAAAATTCGTGATAACATATTTTCTTCTGGATCCCATGTGTTTTTTTCCCCAAACATTGTTTCCAAGACAAGTTGTGCAATCAATCAATCAATTATTGTTGTAGTGAACAAGCAAATGTTAACAAATTACCTAAAGAGAAAATATTTGTATTAATTTTCTTATCATAGTAGGAAAACTATTTTCCCAGCTTACTTCTTTCCCTTCGTAGGCATATATGTTTACATACATATTCGTAGTAATATTTAAATTAATGCTCGTGTGTATGTATGCTTGTAACCGTTAACTTTCATTCAATACTTTTTACCATTTATATTTCGTTACACAAAACAATACGTTTGTTTTTTTCCGCACTTTCAATTCTTGCTAAGTTTTGCCAGCTCAAACAAAATTTAACTGTGTAAAAGTATTTTCTTGTTCCATTTAAATGTCATCTGATTGTCAATTACAATAAAATCAGGTCATTTTGGACGTGAATGCTTTATTTGCATGTTAAGGCAAGAAAGCTTTTCGGCCTCGTTGCCAGACATCCTGTCTACATGTTGGACTTTTTTTTTTTTGTTCTTCTTCATCGTTGTAATTCATTTTGACAATCAGTTAAAATAGTAACAATTGAGATTGATGAAAATGTTTGCAGGGTAAAAGGGAATACAATTTAAATAAATGTAGTAAAATTTTTCCATTGCAAAATAAGAAAAAGGTCAAAAACAAAAAAAGGGAACACAAATGTTGAAAAAGAAAAATTAAGCTGTTAAAGCAATCTGAACTTTGAAAATGCCGAGAACAGACCACATTATGAGGAACGTGAAGAGACTTTGCAAAACTAAATGGTTATATAGGGTGTTTTTTTAAGCTAGATAGAACTTTAAATTGTAAAAAGTAACACAAAAAATTAAATTTTGATGAAACATTTTTTTTATTTGTTTCAGTATACTCTGACAAATCATCATGAATAGACTCACGCTTGAACAACGCTACGAAATTGGGCTCTAGAGCAGTTGGCAACTGACCCGTTGTTTTATCGCAAAATTGTGTTCAGCGATGAGGCGCATTTTTGGCTTAACGGGTTTGTTAATAAGCAAAATTGCCGCATATGGAGTGAGACCAATCCACAAGAGACCCTACAGACTCCATTACATCCAGAAAAATGCACTGTTTGGTGCGGTTTTCATGCTGGTGGCATCATCGGACCTTATTTCTTCAAAAATGAGGCCGGAGCTCGCGTTACGGTCAATGGAGATCGTTACCGCACCATGATCAATGATTTTTTGTTTGAAAATATGGATGACATTGATCCGGAGGAGATGTGGTTTCAACAGGATGGCGCTACGTGCCATACGGCGAACGCAACCATCGACTTACTGAAATCAAAATTTGGCGATAAGTTGATTTCGAGAAATGGACCTGTCAATTGGCCTCCAAGGTCGTGCGATTTGACACCTCTCGATTTTTTCCTGTGGGGCTACGTGAAGTCACTGGTTTATGCTGATAAACCAGCAACAATTGACGCCTTGGAGGCCAGCATTGTTCGTGTTGTTCGTGACATACGGCCAGCAGTGCTCGAAAAAGTGGCCCAAAATTGGACGTCCAGAATGCGCTTCGTCAAGAACAGCCGCGGTGCCCATATGCCCGAAATCATTTTCAAATGTTAATGTCACGTATTGATCTTTCGAATAAAAAAAAAAATTTGATTACAATTTAATTTTTTGTGTTATTTTTTACAATTTCAAGTTCTATCGGGCTTAAAAAAACACCCTATACCATCAGGAAAAAAATAAAGTTTTCTAAAGATGGAATGATAATTATCATAAAGAATTCATGTTTTTTAAAATAAACTGCACCAGCAACATGTAAAATTTTATGGATAATCAGAGGAAAAATTTTCTTCATCTTTATTTTCAACCAAACTCGATTTCCTCTGTTGTTAAATTCTTTATTTAATTCTTGGTACGAACGATTTGATGTTTTTCCTTCTTTTTATTTTCCTCTCTGTATAAAACAATTTAATTTTTAATGAAAAAATATTGACATAACTGGTCAGGTCATTCTGTCATCTGTGTCTGCGTATTTTCGCAAGGCAGAAAGTTGAGAACATACACAAACAGTTTGCAGAGGAAGTCATCTTAATGGTCCATTTAATAGTTTTATTTTCAACTTGAAGAACTTCCTCCATCTGTATTTGTAATCTGTATTTGTCTAAAAAAAAAGCCATGAAAAATAAATTGAGTTTTTATTTACTGACAAAAAAAAACTAATAACAACAAAACTGTAAACAGTTTACTTTTGCATTTTTGCAACGGGTGATCTTTTCTGGCATTTTTTTATTGGGTATACAAGTCCCAGTTTAGGAGTACAAGCATTAAACACATTGAAGCCAGACAACGAACTTCAATATGTCAAATAGAAAATACAGGCATTTAAATGAGAATGTTTATTTAGACAACAGCAAGACGACACGACTGCAGGTTGTTGTCCATGCTGATTTTTTTGCCGCACGCGAAATAAACTAACTTCTATTTTTGTGGACCACAAAATAAAAACAGTGTGACCAATGTATAAAAAAAGTATGTAATAAACAAATTTTGCTCTGGGCAATATTTTATTTTCTAATAAATCATAATAAAAGAAGAAAATTTATATGGGCTTTTAAATAAATTAATAGATTTATTTTTACTGCTGTTAAATATGTGCATACATATTTATCCTCAAAATAAGAATACCTAGTGTTATAAAAAAACTAGTTAAGCGCCAAAAAAAACTACGCAAACAGCTTACCAAGCATGCAAAACATTTGTACAAACATTTCGCGTTGTTGCAGCATGTTTGCAAAATTTTTGTGCAAACATCTTGAATGTTTGTGTTGTGTAATACAAAATTTTGTCATTTGCATAGTTTATTTGTCTCTTTAGATATATACCAGTTACTTTACTTATGAGTAGTTTTAATTGCATATCTGTGACGAACAATTTTATATTAATTTGTTAAATTTTTGTTGAACTTTTATAATTTTTTAAATTAAAATTTTTTGGTTTGTACATATGTACATCGGGTTCTAGTTCAAGTTTTTCCTTTCTTAAGTTTTTTTTTTCCTCAAGAAAGGAAAAACTTGAATTAGCACCCGATGTACATATGTACAAACCAAAAAAAAATATAAGAACAATTTTATAATTTATATACATACATTTTTCTTTCTCGAGTCGAATTATTTTTTGTCCAAATTTTGAAAAATTTAATATAAATTTTCAATTCTTTAATGTTTTTCCCATTATAGATCAAAAGGTTATATTTTCAACTTTTACGATACGATATCGAATTAACTATCGTATCGAATAACATTACGACACATCTAGATTATGGCAAACGATGCATATCGGATCGTAATTTAAACAAAATGTAATAGATTGAAGACCATACGTTTCCTAGAAATACGAATACAAAAGAAAAATTCTTTAATTTTTTTATATTATTGCAATACAATTTATCCGATATCGTATGCCATGATACCAAAATGAATAATATCGATAATTTTGCTCGATATCGTATGCGGTGATTTGGGCCCTGCCTAACCTGAATTAAACGTAGCAAACAAAAGCTTTTTTAATAAATTTTTTTTTTTAGATTTTGAGGTCTTTTTTTAGAGAGAACTTTTTTTCATGAAGAATTGATATAAACAGAACTCGTTTTGTAAAACAATGGAATGTAATAAAGCTAAAAATTCTAAGGTGGCCACACTGAAGTATACTTTTATTCAAATAAATTTATGTTGCTGCCGTGTTCAAAATATTTCAGTAATCGCCTACACAGCTACAATTACCAGTTGCAGCATTTGCTGTCTGTGAAGTTGTGAAGTCTGCTGTGGTCTATGTGTTTAAAGCTACATTGTAAAACTTTTTGTCGTTTCTTTTTTAAAATTTCATTTGCGTTTACATTGTGAAATTTTTGTCGCAGCAATTTTTTATTAGTGTATACACGTACAATAGGGTGGCTCACTGATGCATGAGAAAAAATAATAGTCCTCGTATCATATTCTAATAGCAAAATTTCTATACCCTTCACAAATATGTAAAGGGTATATATAAGTTTGTGACTTTGTTTGTAATCTCTAATATTTACATTTCCGTCCCTATAAAGTATACATATTCAGAATCAGCATTGATAGAAAATTCGATTATGCGATGTCCGTCTGTCCGCCGTTGAAATACCGTTTCTGAGAAAACTATTAGACGTAAACTTCTTTCTTTCGCCATTCTTTTACCCCATCTATTCATGGGTTTGCTATTGCTATTCAGTAAAATCGGTTCACAAACAGCTGAGATATATCAAAAATTCCGAAAAAAGCCATTATTATTTTGCAATTTTGTATAAAATTTTTTGAAAAAATATTGTTTGTTTTGCTTCAAACTTCACACAATTGTTAAGCATGGCAATTACAAGACAAAAAAATAAATTCCCTATATCGGTCCATATCCGAGATATAACCTAAACCGACGTTTAATGCAAATGGCGCATAAGCGAACTTAAAAAACATTTTTTTTCGTTAGAGCAGTTCTGGTAATAAAACAGGGTTATTTGAATATGGGAAATGAAAATTTCCGATATCGGTCCATATATACCCGAGATATAGCCTAAACAGATTTTTTAGTGAAAATAAACTTAAACACCTTTTTTTGCTCAAGAGTAGTTCTGGTAATAAAACTAGGTTACTAAAATACAGAAAACTTCCGATATCGGTCCATATATACCCAACAGACATATAGTCTAAACCGATTTTTTTATTAAAATGTCGCGTAAGCGAACTTAAACAGTTTTTTTTTTTTTTTTTTGCTTAAAAGCAATTCTGGTTATAAAAGGAGATTATTAAAATACATAAAATTAAAACTTCCGATATCGGTTTATATATACCCGAGATATAGTACGAACTGATGAAAAAAAATTTTTTTTGTCGAAAGCAGTTCTGGTTGTAAAAGCCGATTACTAAAATACAGAAAATGAAAAATTCTGATATCGGTCCATCTATATACCCGAGTTATAGTCTAAACCGATTTTTCCATGAAAATGTCGCGTATGCGAACTTAAGCGATTTTTTTTCGCTTAAAAGCAGTTCTGGTAATATAAAAAGCTTAGTTTAATGCCGAAAATTAAAATTTTCGGTACTGGTCGATATATATATATATATATATATATATATATATATATATATATATATATATATATATATATATATATATATATATATATATATATATATATATATATATATATATATATATATATATATATATATATATATATATATATATATATATATATATATATATATATATATATATATATATATATATATATATATATATATATATATATATATATATATATATATATATATATATATATATATATATATATATATATATATATATATATATATATATATATGTTTATCCGAGATATAGTCTAAACCGATTTTTATGAAAAAAAATTTTTTTTTTTTGGTTAAACGCAGTTCTGGTTATAAAATATCGTTACCAAAATACAGAAAATGAAAAATTCCGATATCGGTCCATAGATACCTGAGGTATAGCTCAAACCAATTTTTTCATGAAACAATTTTTTTTGCTTAAAAGCAATTGTGGTAATATAAGACGGTTACTAAAATATAGAAATTGAAAATTTCCGTTATCGGTCCATGTATATTTTTCGAAAGGATGAAAAATTGGAGAAACTGTAGTATTAGCGTATAGAACTCAAACGAGACTAGGTAGAAAAATAACATATTTATTTACATAGAAACCTGCGTTTCACACAAATATTAACGGACTTATTGATATTGATTATTAATCAGTTAAAAGATGATAGTGTAATGGCAACTCTGATGCAATACTATTTAGTGCAACGATTCATCATACACATACACTACCTTAATAAACAACTCTTAGCGTAAGCAAGATAGATGTAAGAAAATTATAAATAAAGGGAGTCATTATTGGACCATCAATCCGAATACTTGTCTTTTAAATAAAGAATCTCTACGAGTATATGGCGACCTCTATAGTGGTACGGCACCAGTGTTGCATATAATGTTACCACGCGGAATATGTAAAAAGTCTCGGTACTATCGAACAGCCCTCGTACAATACAACACAAATAGAAACACATGTTATCATTATGTGATTGTGTGTGTGATATTCGCTTGCCACTAAGCCATGTCATTATTTATCAGAGATAAATAAATAAAAGTTGTATTGAAGTTATAGACAGAAACCACTTTGTGTTCCATAAATATTGACCTTCTGCTGGTATTTTTTTATATAAATGAAAATATATTTTTCATGTTTGCAAATATAAATTATAATAACATTTTTAATAGATTTGTGACTTTTTACTCTGAGTGTGTGTGTGGTGGCAAGGGGGCGTGGAGGGGATGGGTGCTATAATTCATAGACGGCTACAACTTCATAAAACATAATAAACTGCCAAAAAAAAACTCTGTAGTGTTTGGTTACAAATATGCTTTAGTTTTCTTTTGTAAAGTTTACTACAAATTGTACCAGAAGGGTGAAAATTTTCTACTGATGGAATGGATGGTATGCTTTGATCTATATGAACAAACCAAATTACTTTGTTAGTCTTTTAAAGCACCCTTAATAAAATATATTCTAGCGGGATATAAGTATAACAAATCTGCAAGCGCCTCGCGAGGTTAAAACAAATTTTCCTATAAAAATGAAATACGTTGCATGCAAAGAAAAATAAATATGGTTGCAGCAACCTTAGTATCGGGTGGTTATGTGTTAAGGACTGATGTTGAAGGTGAATCACACCTAAACGTAAAGTTCTTTTTTGCACTTTATTTGCTGTTTCTCAATTTCAGACTAATTCAATTTGAACTGTGGAAAGATGCACAACCGAGCAACGCGTCAAAGTTATTCAGGATTATTATGAAAATGGGCGTTCAAATCAAAATGCATATCGAGCACTTTGTGAATTTTTCGGTCAATTTAATCGCCCAAGTGTACGAACATTTCAAAAAATCGAACAAAACTTTGAGCTAACTGGGTCTGTAGGAGATATGAAAACACCAGTGCAAGCTCGTACAGAAAATATTGCTGCTGTTCGCGATAGTTAGGCTGAAGAACCGTCCACCTTAACTCGTCGTTGTGTTTAATTGCGCCACTCACGCTCATCGTTGATGAAGATTATGCATAAACACTTGCATTTACGCGCTTACAAGTTGGAATTGACTCAAGAAAACTAAAGTCTCTTGGCCATTCCGAGCGTCGTCAATGGACAGGATGATGGCAACAAACGGTAACAGTGGATGATAAATTTTCGAAGAAAATCATCTTCAGTGATGAGGCACATTTTCACCTTAGGGGATTTGTCAATAAGCAGAATTGCCATATTGGGGTGAATGATAATCCAAGAGTGACTGTCGAAAGAGCAATTTATCCACAAAGAGTGACCGTTTGGTGCTGTTTATGGGCTGGTGGCATCATCTGGTCTTGATTTTTTTTCAAAATGAGGCCGGTTACGCAATTATTGTGAATGGTGTTCGCTATCGTGGGACGATAACGAACTTTTTATGGCCCGAATTGGATGTGGACGTTATGTCGTTTCAACAGGACGGTGCCATTTGCAACTAACGAAACAATGGCTCTCATGCGCGACAAATTCAATGGCCGTGATATCTCACATAGTGGCGATCACAATTGGCCGCCAGGATCATATGATTTGACACATAATCTGATTTCTTTCTTTGTGTGGTTTGAAAGAAAAGGTGTATGTCGATAAGGAAGCAATAATTCAAGAGCTAAAGAATGTGATAATTCGGCACATTAACGGCATAGAACCTCAATTGTGTCTAAGCAGCATCGAAAATTAGGACCATTGGATGAGGGTGTGACCCAAGGTGGTGGCGGCCATTTGGCCGATATTTTGTACCGTAAATAATTGAACCATACCAATATTATCATAATTATATGAAATAACAATAATTCTTAAATGATTTCTGATTTTATGCAAAATCAACATCGGCCCTTAAAAATTAAGCACTCTTTATATACGCCGTAACATTTTGCACTCACTCGTTTTATTGTTAAGAACATCATTAAGTTATTTTCTGATACATATGATTTATTTTGCTTCTCTGTAAATCAATTGTTACCGTCTATAAATTTCTAAACATCGTTGTATGCAAATTTAATATCGCATGAAATTTCTATAGTTTTTATACTATTGTTGTAGAAAATCATATTATGTTATCTCCAACTATAGTTATATATAATTTTTATATATCCAATTGCCGACGGTATACTAAATATTTCCATGGTAAAGTATTGGGATATGACCGTATAGAAGATGTCAAACGTTCTGGATGTACAGCTAAGGTCTCTGCTAAAATGATCTAAGGAATACTGGATGTTCTAAAAAACTCTGCCCACTACTGTGCGGTAGTTTCAAGCACTGTATTTCAAAACAATTCTAAAAACAAAACAAACAAGCTATAGAACATTTAAAAACAGAACAAACACTTCATACTTTTGAAACGCCTTCACGACGGTGCTTGACTGTACTTGAATTCTGTTTCACAGCAAAATCCAAAACGAAAAATCACAATAAAGCAAATAAACGTTGAATCAGAGCAAGCACATCGGCGTTTGAGCATACTGCATCTTAAATACAGGGTGACTGATGAAAGTTGCTAGCAAAAAAACGGAATAACTTATTTTCTGTTTCATTTTTGTTGTGTTTTATAAATTGATCTTTAAAATAAAATGGACAATTGGGGCAATGAAACAAGAATTTGGATAATGCAACTCTTTCACGCTTTAGAGTAGAATATAGGCGCACGTTTGGCGGCACTCCTCCTAGCAGATAAAGTATAATGAGGCTCGTAAAGAATTTTGCCGGGCGTTAAAAAATTCCAAGAAGGCCTTATCATCGAGATCTCTCAACTCGGATGCAGGAAACTATCGCTGTTGTAGCTGCTGCTATACAATTCAATCCTAGAATTTCGACAAGGAGCTTATCTGCTCAAATGGGTGTCAGCAAACAGTCACTACAGGCCATTTTGTACCAAGATTTAAACTTATTTCCATATAAGATTCAATTAACAAACCCTAGTTATATCAAACAAAAAGTTTACAAAAAAAAAACCCCCAACATATTTGGATGATTTAAAGTAATCCATTTGAACAGTAATTAATTGAGACAATTACCGCTGCAATACTCCAGGCAATAATGAATAACTTTTTGATAAGATGTCGTACATGTGTCAACGAGGATGGAAGCCGTTTGAATTCAATATTTTCAAAACTTATTGAATTACTTTTTTTTCGTCTTTGTTAACAAATTGTTATTGAAATATCGAAAATAAAATACTGTTAAAGCTTTTTTATAAAAAACACAAATCAATCAAGATCTTTGGCTGGAAAATTTAGAAGAAAAAAATATAAACAAGATGAAATAATACGAGTATTTAACTTAATGAATTACTTTAATAAAAATATATTATATTTCAAAGGAATTTCTAAAAAATAAATTACATAAACTTTACAAAAATTTATTCGAGTTTCTTAAGGATGGAACAGAATAAAGAAGTTGCAGTAGTAGCAGAAGCTTATGACGCTGCAAAGAAAAAATGCGAACACAATGTAGAAATTCAACATATAATTTTTTGAAATAATTCAATAAAAATTTCTGCCTGTTTGACAAACAATGCTCTGTCGTGCTACAAAGTTTAAAATTTTAAAAGTTGCGCTTCAACTACTACCGCAGCGACTGCTACAACTACACATTCTGTGCACTCTCATTTAAAAAGTCCAATTTTAACTTTTGACAGATTGCAGCGCTACTCGTTACGTTGTAGATACTACAGCGACAATTCTGTTCCCCACTTTAATGTAGCAAAATTGATTAGCCATCCTGTATTAAAAAAAAACACTATTAAATTGTCAAATATTAAAATAAGTTTAATTATACTAAACAATTTTCCAGTTCCTAAAACCAAAAACATAAATGAAATGGCTTTCGAATTTCCGCACTTGCTTTTGAACTCATCATTTGTTACGACGTACAGAACCATGAATACAAATCACAACATCATTTATTTCCTTTTTAATAAAAAAAAAATGTCTTGGGTATAAACATAAAATATTTGTTTAAATTTTTTTTTCATTACCTTAGAGCTGCAGGAAGAAATATATGACAAATTACTTGCAGATATTCATTCTTCTTTTTTTAGTTTTTTTTTTTGCAACAAGTGATTCATTTTAGAGTAAACTTTCACATTGTTACCTTCAATAATGTAATTTCATACATTTAAATATATTTTCTAATTACATATGTTTTAATATCTTTCTTTTAGTCATACAAAGGTTTTCCTGTTTTCCCTTCAATTGTTAGAATGTTTGAATATCAACTAAAGCTACGTACACACGGTTGTCAGATCTTACAATATTGCCAGTAAAATTGTCTGAAAATGTATTACAATCGTGTGAACTGCCAATTTTTAACTTACAACATTGTCAGAAAAACCATTGTCAATCAATTGGAAGAAGACAATGTTTTCAGGCATTTGACAATCGTGAGAACATTCTTCGTCGGCATTGCCAGATAATTGGCTGGTATTGTAAGCTCAGTTTTAATTGTCAGATGTATAAAATTAATGCACCTGACAATGGCATCATTGTCAGAAAAAAGTTTGATGGGCAACACTGCCAAACACATTGTTGCTATACATAAGTGGCAATGCCTTACAACATGTCTGGCAATTTTTTTCATCTAGCAATCTGACAAACGTGTGAACTGACAATTTTTGTTGTCAGATGAATTATTTGTCAGACCATAGTCTGACAATGAAATTGTAAGATTTTCTTACGATCGTCTGAATACACAATTTACTTCTGCGGAACAATTTTTCATTGTCACTACATTGTCAGCATGTTGCCGGATCTTACAATATTGTAACATTTGACAACCGTGTGCACATAGCTTTACTTAAGCTGAAAGTCCATAGCACTCGTTTTATGCGCCAACGCGTTCTAAGCCTCTGTCAAAAAGTAGAAACAATGTATTTTTATGTTAGAGGATACACAGCACAAAGCGTATGACGCGTTAAACGCGTACGACGCTATAAGTAGGTTTACTTTCTACTTTTGCACGCGTCACAAGCGTTATAAAAACTGTCAGTTGTTTTTGATAGCCGCATTTACTTTCATTTCAGCTTTAACACCATTCATTTCAGCTTTAACACCACTGAATAAAAGTATAATTCGTTGCCATGTTTAGAGACGAAATCTTGGACAATATATATAAGTATGTGCACTGCAGGCAGTGTTGCCAAGCGTAAGTATATTTCCTTTTTTGTACAGATTTATTTGTTTATATCCACATGTAGGAAAAAAGTTTATTTGCGCAAAATTTAAATGAAAAATTACGTAACGAAAAATGTAGGGAAATATTTTTTTATTGTAGGGCAAAATTTTAATATATAATTTAATTTTTTGTGAAAACTTGTAGGTAAGTATGTGTTAAATTATATCAGCAAAACTGTATACCAGTATTAGCCACCTGTTATGGCAAAAATACCAAATTGTTCCGAAGAAGAAGGGAAGGTAAGCATTAATCTCAGAGGCCCTGTGAACACGGTGAATGACTTATCTCAATTACTTGTTTACTCTAGAAGAAAATATTGTAATGCAGTGAGCAATTTTGACAGGGATGGGAGTTCTAATAATATACTCAGAGCCTCCAAATCTCGTAAAACCACAGCCAGAACTGTTAGACGGCGGCTAAATGAAGATATCTTACGTGAATGCTTCGCATAATAAAAACTTTCGTCTCCAAAAAACAATTTTAAATCCAGATTGGTTTTTGTCAGAAAATCATCCCCCCGGGGAACAGGTTTTGCCTTGGCGTATTCCTAACCTAGGCTCACACAGGTAGCTCTGTTTTTCGGGGAAAAGAGGGGAAGGGGTCTCTCGTTTGTTCTAGCAAGTAAAACTCTAGGAAGCCGGTTGGTTCTGCTTGCAGTTCAACCCGTGCTGATCATGGTTGAAACGTTCTGGCTGTGGTTGAAACCAAATACGCAGGAAGGGAGTGTTAGTATCCTTGATAATTGTTTGGTGTGTGGCTTTTTTCGGGGACTAACAATCTCCCGAGGATCTGTTGCCTATACAACAGATACCTGTACTGTGAGGAACCAGTGGTGGTGGTTGACGGGTGAGTTGGTTTAAGGGCTGATGCTGCTAGTGGGCTTTGGCCTACCAAATCATTAAGCCTTGTCTTCCATTGATTGCTGGGAAATTGCATACAGGAGGGACTAGAAGGCCCGAACTCCTCAATAAAAAGTTGCTCATAAGGCTACAAACATATGGCATAAATGTCTACCTGTGTGAGCCTAGCAAGCCATACGTGGGCGCTGGTGAATCGTGAATAGTTCACTCCTTGGAACTGGTCGATCATCAGTTAAGGCCGCAACACAGGTGCTGATGTTAATCTTTTTCACAACTGTCAGAAAATCATTAAAAATCCAATAAGATTTTGGAAAAAGTTTTGCAGATAGGGATCAGATCGAGAGAAAAAAATGTTTGACAATATCTTTCAAACATTTCCAGAGTCTACTGATGATCAGGGTCGTTCCTATGAAATGTCGGCATACAGATAGCTGGGAAACATAGAAAACAAGCTATTTATAATTTTTTAAATACAATAACTTTTCAACCTTAAGTTATCCAACTAAGAGATAGAAGATAGAAATGCTATTGCAATATCTCATTAACGTGTACAAATTTTAAAAAATTTGTCAACGAAAAGAGAAGATAACAAAAATGAAAAATTTTTGTTATAAAGTGAAGCTTTTTTTTCATCACATTTAACTGTTGAGATAAACAAACTTTTTACATTATTCCAAAAATCTTAAGCAAATAAATATTTTTCTCACTTTTCTTTCATTTGGTACTTTTCATTGGTGGGTGGCAGGGAGGCAGTTTGGTTGAAAAACTCTTGTTATTTCAAATCAGTACAATGTTTGAAAAGAATTCCAATGCACTTTGTTTAACTAAAAGCATTACTGAATATATTTTTTTTTCTTCTTTTTTTTTAACAAAGTTTTTCGATGAATTCAATGGCATTATGAAGTATTTATTGTAGAAATTTCTAATAGGAATCATTAAAGTTAAAACATGAGTTCTTGACGAGTTTTTTTAAAAGTTTGAATAGAGGTACTTCACTTTTTCATAAATATTTGGGAGACAGTGCACACACATATACACACAACAAAACAAAGGTTACGTTTTCTATATTGAATACATACACACAAGCGTCTATCTCTTGGCAAGCTGCGGGAGGTGGAACCAGACTAAGGTATATACTTATAAAAGCACGTTACTTCTCTTGAAACAACTCTACGAAAACGTTACCAAAATTCACTTAAGGAGCTATGAATACATTTCTCAAAGATTTATTAACTCCACTTTCAATACTTAAAAATATATTAATCACACCTGCAAAAGTTATAAAAATAACAGCATTTTAACGCATAAATACGGTGTAAAAGCCAGCCAATTTTTACTCCAAAAATGTTTCCTTGATACCAAATTTTATTTTCGAAACGCTTATTTAAGAAATTAGAGCCAAAAACATATTGCTAAGAATTTTTATCACATCTAACCCAGTGTGCAGCTGTTGATCTGCTTGTTATAAATGTACAACACATTTACACAAACAAGATAAAACAAAAAACATAATTCACAAACAAACAAACATACAATATTTAAAGTACGTAAAACTCCAAGTAAATCAACCACAAATGATGCTGTTGTTTTTTTGCATTCTCAGTATCCGTTTTATTATTGTTTGTTGTTGTGACTTGCTGACTGTTCGCAAGCATGTGTATGAATGTGAATATGCGTATATTATGAATGACTAGAATGATCTTGATGATGAAGTATAAATAGCAGGCAGGTGGGCAGTAACGAGTCAGTTTATTTTTAAGCTTTGTGCAAGAAAGTCATAAGTCAAAGTAAGCAAGTGCAGTGTTTTGGTACACAGTGATATCAAGTGTAAATAAAGTTGTGTATTATTTAAGTACTGTATAATGAACAAGAGCGTGAGCCGTTATTTCATTTGCAATTGAAGAATTCGCAAAAGCGTTTTTAGAGGCAAAAATGTAATAATATTTTTGCTAAAATTTTTAGTTGATACCCAATTTTGCTTATTTCTGTGATTAAACGAATATTTACGGAATTAAGGCCAAAAACACGATTTTCCCCAAATTTTAGTTGATACCAAATTTTGCTTATTTTTGCGATAGGATGCATATTTACCAAGGTAGAGCCAAAAAACATTTTTTTGATCAAATTTGTACTTAATACCAAATTTTTATTTTTTATTCTTGGACCAGTACCAGTGTTACGTAAAAATGTGCGCGTTTCGGAAATAAGATCCGTAATCTCGTCAGAGCAAAATCCATTATAGTAGCGATAGAATAGAGTAACGCACCCTACAGTGGGTCAATAGAGTTGGATACCCCACTGTCACCGATAAGCTTCTTCGCCGTCTTCTGCACACAGTCGAGTAACCCTAAAATAGACTTTGGGACACCGGCCCAAACATGAGAGTTGTATTTTATTTTCGGTCGGATATAGGTAGTATAAATCGTATCGGATGGAGTGAAGAACATCTTACACCGTTTCAAAACCTCGAGCCACTTGAATGCGAGAAATGGAAAATGTGTTCACGCCAGCGGACATAACACTGCATTTTCATTCTAAGAGCATCCTATTCCTCAATATTTATACCATCCATGAGTACAGATGAAACAGGACTTGTGGTCGTTTGTTTGTGTGTTACTAAAGAGCACTGGGTGTTACGAGCGTTAAAGGCGACCCTGTTTTTACAACCCCATTCGGAGATTAATAGAAGATCACTATTCAGTGAATCATTCATATTTTGCCTCTTGGCAGCGATCTCTGATAGGCTGGGCCTATAACTAAAAGAGTACGAGTGACAAATGCTGCTGTCATCTGCGAAAGAGTGGATAGGGTTGGACGTTTGATAGAGAAGGTCGTTGAGGAAAATAAGAAATAGGGTAGGAGAAAGAACGGAGCCTTGCGGTACCCCTGAATTAATCTTGAACTCGTTTGATGAGACCCCATCTATAACAACTCGTATAGTACGGTACCGAGTGAAGTCATCACCGACACCAAAAGCCGTAAGCTTTGCCAGTAGTGCACCATGGCACACTCTGTCAAACGCTTTTGAAATATCTAGAGCCACCACCTTACTTTCACCGAAATGATGGATTGAGTGTTACCATTTCTCAGAGAGATATGCTATAAGATCGCCAGTAGAACGACCCTTGCGAAATCCATATTGACGGTCACAAAGTAATTTGTGCGACTCCAGATACCTCTCAAGCTGTTAATTAACCATACTTTCCATTACTTTGGAAGGCGCAGAACAAATTGCAATTGGGCAATAACCAGTCCACAAACATCACTCCTTTATTGCAACATAGTCATATCTCAAAAAATTAGCTTTTCCAGTGCCAAAAATTTATTCAAATTACTTTTAAACTGTTTCGATTGGGAGATATTATCTAAAAGATTTTGTTAAGAGTTGTATAGACACTAAAAATTTGAAATGCGTTTTTCTCGAAACAAGTTTTTTTTAGTTATGACTATGTTGGAATAAAGGAGCGATATGTGCTGGTAAATATACTTAGTTTAGAACTTTCTACACTTTCGTTTTCCAACGCTCATATTTCTCAATATAATAATTAGGTGACCGTTCATGAGAATAATTTTGCTATACATATGTGTTTCGTTTAAATTCAAATTATTTTAAACCCTTGAGAGAAATTTAAAATATAATTTTAAGGCCTCAACTGCCGTAAATATCAAACTAATCTACTGATGAATACCGTACAAATCAACGAAATACATATGTATGTGTGCATATAAATTTTACAAATGAAAACATTCATTTGTATAATAAAACAAAATGCCGCAAATTATGAAAAAAGGACACAAATTAAATTATCCAGAGAATTTTACAAAACCAATATCAAAAACTATTCAGTCATCGTTGTGACGAATTGAAAAACTGAATTTGTTCAGGACTAATGATCACAACTTGTGAGCATTTGTATTGATGGAATTCTATTGGCTTATTATTTCATTAATGAACAGAAATAAATAAAAATGAAAATAATTGAAGGAACATTTTATTTATAAAATAGTTTCATGGTTGGCATTTAAACAGAAACACAGACGCATGTTGCCGGTCTGTGTTCTACCAAAACAAAAGACTTGACTTTATCACAAGCTAGTCCAGACTTGCCTACACAATAGGTGTGTTCCACGTGAATAACGAAACAGTCCGAACTAGTCCCAAGTAGTCCAAAAACCTTCCACGTAACAATTTTTGTGCAATTTGGAGCAAAAATGGGAGAGTAAATTTCTTCATTTCCTGTTAGCCTGTTAGCCCGAACTTTTTCTTTGGATAAGTTCAGACTAGAATTGAATAATCAGCTGTTTTATGTTAACATGCATATGAAACTGAAAATGTAATCAGAAAATTTGCAAATTGGAAAAAAAATTTGTTAAAAGCAAAATGGAAAGTTGCCTAAGCTGGAAATAACGTTGTGAAGTTGTAAACACAACATGCAATTGTTATTTGGCTTTTAATTTTTTATATATCTATATATATAAAAACAAGTGTACACTTTTATGTCACCACTAACTGGCCAAACGGGTCAACCGATTTCGACCAAAACTTAAAAGTACGTTGGCCATGAACTATAGATGGTTTATATCAAGTTTCCACAAAATCGGTTTAGTGATTCCGGAGATATGGCATTTAGATATTTCTATATATTCCAATACAAATATCAACAAACTTGCTTTCATGTTTCATATTATGATTTTTTATTGTTACTTGAAAAAATACCAAACCATGTATCGTAATATCTTATCTATACAACGACATTTGGACTCCTGAGCTTATACTTGCCATGAGATGGCAAGCTGAACGATAACATCAAAACCAATTGCAATGCGATGCACGATTTCAAACTACATCTGCGGATAGAAGTCCAAGAAATCGGACATCTTGCCAATTAACACGACTTCCACACGTCGTGTTGTACAAGACATGGAATATGCTGCTTTTAATTATGAGTTCGAAATTGGTTGCAGTGTACATGAATGTATCGGTAGAATGACGTTCAGATGTTCACATATCCAGATGAAACCACTGGCCGGTGTTGTGCTAACGTAAAGGGTAATTGATACGATTTTAATCTCCATTCGATCCATTTTTCGTTTTTGAAACGTCATCAAGTTCCAAACATTTTTGGTTCATATTCGACAATACAATTTGACGTTTCAAATGACTTCCTTCAGTGCGATAACAACGATGAGAGATAAATATAAGCCGACGAATATTTTTATGTAACTTTTATGGGCCATAATTCGTGTTCCTGTGTTTCACGTTTGTCTGGCGAATACTTGTGAATTTTTCTTAGAAAAGGAAAATTAAAGTATCACGTAAAATTTATTTTCTGTGAACGCGAGTTCATAATGTACAATACAAACAATGGATGCATTCATTTCATATACGCGGCGTTCTAAATACTGAACTTAACAAAAAAGTAAGTTCAGGTTATTATTATTCATATCGGACTGATAGTTTCTGAAAATAAGGACAATCGCATCTTGAAACATCGCCATCTATTCCATCAATATGCTGGCAATATTCGATTACCAGTCCCTTTCTGTTATTTTACCGAATCAAAGTCTGAGCTCATCAGAAATGTTCTCTCAAACATTTTACAAAAATCATGTTTAGTTGACCGAACGTGCTGTTGTCTATTTGAATTTTCGGATTCAAAGTTCAACTGCTTCCGAATAGATGATGTAGAAGTTGGTGGCTCTCTTTACTTCTCAAGATAAGGTCGTCAACTCTACAACCCAATTTTTCAATTCACTAGAATTAGTTAAAGTCAGATCGGTAATGTTATTATTTGGTCTTTGTAATGTTATTTGGCGTCCGGTGAAAAATTTGATGATCAACGTTTACAAAAAAAGAGCACTTAAAGGATAGTTTAAAGGTGAGGACGTTTTGATACTATCAGTCCTAATGGTTGCGAAAGGCATCACATTCCATTTTAAGCATTTGCAGTTGTCAATATACGGCTAGCACTGGCAATGACAATTTGAAAATTTAAAGTCATTCCTATCATGTAAATAAAATTTGAAGGCAAAAACACGTTTGCCCGGTCAGCTAGTTTACTATAAAAATCTATTGAAAATTGTACATAGGTTTTAACTTTACAGCTGTTGCCAATAATGCGAATGTTTTGTTTACATGATGTTATGCTTTTTAAGCGTCTAAAATCACTAAAATATACTTTAATCTACAAAGTAAACAGCACTAGTATTGCAAAAAGTACAATTGTGGTTTTTTGCGTTCCAGCAGTTTTGGATAAAATTTGCAATTTTAGAGAGTAATTTGCGTTTTACTCTCCAAACTAGTCCGAGATCTCGTGGAACACACCTAATATCAAAACTCGGCAAAAAATCCAAGTATGTAGGACAACCCAAGGCAAACTCATTATTAGGTGAATGCATCGCCGCATTCAGGCGAATTCGGTCAATCCGCCTGCACTTCCTCTGTCAAGTTTTGTTTACCTTTTCCGGCGCCATTTAAATTTTTTATTCTATACAAAGAAATACTGAGTGAAGTGATACAAAGTTGTGAAAAACGGAACTTGTTCCGTTTGTAAAAATAAATTTCAAAAGGGATATGCAACAAAACAAAAATTAGCATCGAAAAAGTTTTTTTTATCATTCTTATCGTTTATATATACTAAAAATTCACATTTTCTTTATCAACTACTTTTGACAGCTGAAATGTGAATTCGCCTTTTACACAAACAAAATACCTGTTGTTTTCCTTTTTTTGTTGTATTGTTATAGCGAAGCGGCTACCTTGTTTTTTGTATCATGGTACAACCAAAACACAACATGAGTTATAACATTTAAAACAATAACAAAATTTTGAATGTTGTTTTTGTTTTTAATGTAATTGTGCGAACGAACGAACAGCTTCGCTATCTTGAAATTGGCACTAAATTTTTTCAAAAAATATTTATTCATCCATCGATAACTATCTTGTCACTTCAAACTAATCCCCCTCAGAGATAATACACTTATGCTAGCGTTTTTTTCCAATCCTAGAAACACTCCAGCAACGCGCTTTTTGGTATCGCCAACAGCTCCTGTTTCAATTTTTCTTTTATCTCCTCAGTCGTAGCAAAACGCTTTCATCGGTGTCTTCAATTTTGGGAAGAGGACAAAGTCAACAGGGGCCTAGTTCGGGGAATACGGTAGTTGAGGCATGCTAACGGTTTTGTTTTCGGCGAAAGACTCATGCACAAACATCGATATGTGAGCTGGTGCGTTAGCATGGTGCAAAATCCATGATTGTTTTTTCCATAATTCTGTGCGTTTCTGACGAATTGCCTCGCGCAAACGGCGCATAACTACGAGGCAAGAATTCATTACAGTTGAAGAAAACAGTGAGCAAAACCTTCACATTTGACCGAACTTGAAGTGCTTTTTTCTGTCTTGGCTCTTCTGGACACTTCCATTGGATGATTGGGCTTGGGTTTCAATGTCATAGCCATACACCCATGATTCGTCACCAGTTATGACCTTTTTGAGGAAACCTGGACGGTGTTCAGCAGCTGCTGAACGATGTTGCTTTTGCTCAAAATTTAGTAAAAAATCGAAACGCACACCAAAACACGACTAAAGGCCTCGTTATGCGAACGTTGATGTTAGAAAAACTTAACGTACCTTAACGTACGGCCGTTTGTATAGTTATAGAACTTTAAAAAACGTACCACATGTCAACAAAAAATAAACAAAACAGCATAGTGTGCAATGTTTTGTTTAATTTTTCGGTGTTTCTAATTAAAAATAAGATCATCCATATTTTTTTTTTATTTTTTTTTTTATTAACAAAACAATTTTCACTTATTAAAACAAAATAAAGCTATTTGTATTTTCCAGCCAAATTGAATTTTTTTTTTGTCAATTATTGTCGGCTGTTCGAAGCAGTGTTGAGCTTTTCAACATAGTGATGGGCATTTTTAAGTTAGTTTTCGTACTTACTATAGTCAAATAAGTACCAATTGGCTTCAAGAAATATAAAGTTTATGTTTAAAATTTCTAATATTATATGATAATGGGTTGGTATCATTCGTCTAAAGCCAAGAAATATTTTTATTTATAATTATAACAGTAATTGCCGCGATCAATAATTCTTGATCAAAGAAGACAGGAACAAATAATTAACATTAATACATACGTTTATGTTTAAAGAAATAGTTGTACACTTATATTTATGTTTCTATTGTCATTATTCAAACTCAATATATTTTATTAAATAGTATTCTTATAACTCTTATGATAAAAATGGCAAAAACTGTAAATTATATTATTTTTGCATCACTGAAAAAGTTCCAAAAAGGGGCTAATGTGCCAGAATACCATCTCTCATATAAGAGTTCCAGCAACGGTCTACGAATGTCACGTAACAACGGCGTCAAATTCTATTTTAAACAGGTTGAGACGTTCCGGCAACGTGACAGTTAATTTCAGTAAGTACTTACATTATTAACGTATACTTAAATACTAACGACCGTTCCATAAATGTACGTGGACGTTCGCATAATTGTATCTTAACTTTTTTATCTCTCAAAAACAAGCTGACAATCCGAAATGGCTGAGAGAGCCAACATATGTACAAGGTGGCGCAAAAGTAATCCTCCTATCAGAAAATGCTATAAATTTTACGACTGGCCCCTAATAACAGTTCTGTTTTGACATTTGTGTTGGAAACACATGCGAAATACATTTTATTAAATACTGTTACGCTACACTGCTCCAGAATGCGGAATATTGGTGACTATTTATTTGACCCCAAGAGGAAGATGATTTTTCATCAAAAATAATCATGAGTGATGAGGCCCATTTCCCTCTTAGCGGGTACGTAAATAAGCAAAACTTTTGGTTATGGGGCACTAAAAATCCGCGTGTAACCCATGAAGAGTCCTTACACCCACTCAAAGTCACTGTATGGTGTGCTGTTTTCGCTGGAGGAGTCATGGGATCTTTTTTCTTCGAAGACGTCGTGAGCCAAACGGTTGCTGTGAATGGTGAGCGCTACAGAGCAATGATCAACGAGTTCTTTTTGCCGTAACTTAATGAATTGGAATTGGAAAACATGTGGTGCCAACTGGACGCTGCTACGGCACACACTGCACGTGCCACAATCGATATGCTGAAGGATGCATTTCCCGGGCGCCTAATCTCCCGTTTTGGCGATTTGCACTGGCCAGCAAGATCGTCTGATTTGACCGCTGCAGAATTCTTTTTGTGGTGCTTTTGGAAGTCGCGGGTTTATGTCAGACTCTTGCAGCTCTTAAAGACCATATCCGTCAAGAATGTGAGGACCTATCGCCGGAAGTTTTGGCCAATGTGATGGAAAATGCTATAAAAAGGGCTCAAATGACAATCAACTGTGGCGGCGACCATTTACCTGACATCATATTCTCCATTTGTAGTAGAAAAAATTAAAAGACCAAATAAAAATAATCCACAAGAAGAAACAAAGTTTTTAATTTTTTTTAAATTACAGCCAAAAAACATCGGAAGGTTATTTTTGCGCCACCCTGTATATGACAGACATATGTACCAACATAACAGAAAAAAATGCCAAAATCGAACCTACGTTACTCACAAAATTTGCAAATAATGGCTATGTTTTGATCGGACCATGTATAAAAGAAGTTTTTATTTTTTAGAGGAAAAATAAAAATTAACTTTTATCGTGTTGTGTGCCGTTCATTTCATTGTAACACTTTATTGTTTAACTCTTCAAAACTCGAAAGTTTGCGCTTTCCTCAAATCATTAAAGCTGAAGGAGGGGTTTTTACTGCGTAAAGTGCATATTTCCTTAACCTTTGTTTTCAGTAACAAAATCTGAACTTGATTCTAATCATCAAACTACTTTGTCTTCGCAAATTAAATATTAAACCTCACAGAGACTAATTTATATAAAATTTGTTGTTTCTTGTATAAATTACAACATAATAAAATAAAAGGGTTATGATAATAACAATTTGCGAAGAACAACAAGTGCACAATAATGCGCACGCACATACACACATACATACACACATGCATGCATAAGTATGTGCATACTTGTATGTGTGTGCATACGTCTTACCACTGCAAATACTTTAAAGAACACACATACAATGCAATTGCATTATCTATGCCGCCCCTTCAACTATGCAACAAAAACTTAAAAAGTAAGTTCGCAGCGCTGAAGAGGAGGCTGGCTGGCTACAAACATATGTATCTACTCGTACATGGAGTGAATAGTTAGAAAAGATTTACTCACATTGGTTTGTTAAACTGTGAGTGTTATTGAATATGTGGGTTTATGGTGGAACATGAACGAACATGTTTTCATAAAATTTAAAAATGGAAAATGAGGTCGTACTTAAGTGCCACTAGAGACAAGTTGTTGATAATGAGGAAACTTTACAACATCATCACAGTTATAAACAATTTCTCCTTTATTCTTTGTATCCTTTAGTTTCGATTTTTTTTTTTTCCTTTCACTATTTCTGTCATCTTGTGCACATGTTTTTGTTGTCATGTTCATGTTGTTTGCCTTTATTTCTGCATAAAATGAGTCTCTAGAAAGACAAGTATGAATTTTGAGTTTAAGTTTATCAAATGAGGATGTTTATTTAAACAAAATATTTTGATCTCCTTGAAAATTAGATGTGAAGGGTGAGAAACCTTTGAAGCAGACAATAATCCGTGATGAAAAAAATCGGATTTCTTTTTGTTTTAAAAAAAAGTTTAAATCAATCTTTAAAAATTATATAAAAATTTACACTAAAACCAATTGTCGCAGAAAAACTTATTTGAAAGTAAAACTTACGACTGTTTGCAGCAAAAGCTTCGCTTTTTCCCCCCTTCCGGATATACACAAAACAAGAGAGCGAGCATAGATGCCACAAAAATCTGGTTTAAAATCGTCAAATTCGGCGGAAAAAATCGTAAATATGATTATCGCAAATAGTCACCTACTAAAATTAATTGTTTTTGAATAAAATATATATGCATTTCAATAGGCTAAAATATGGCAAACCAATTCATGGTCACCTTTAATAAAAAACTGCAGCATTTACACACACACGCACACACATGTTGGTATACTAGGTAATGAAAAAGCTGATCGTACTGCAGATGAGGCAAAAACTTGAGCGCTTTTGATATATCCAACTTGGGTAAAACCAGATATTCTTCTTGCTGTCACTCAACACGTAAAACAACAAATCAGTATACAATGGGCCCAATACCAACACAGTTACAAAATTTTCAATCCACCAGGGGCAAAACCATCATATCCTAAAACATCTTCAAGAAGAGAAACAAATATATTTACGCGCCTGAGAATGGATCACCGCAAGTTTTCCCATAAACATAAATTTGAAAAAAGAGATACAGTGCACAACTTGTGACAGCCAATTAAGTGTGTCGCATGTTCTGGATGAATGCCTTGGCTACAATTACTTTAGGTGCAAAGTATTAGTGCGTGAAAAATATAAGTGCCAAAAAATTTACACATATATATATATATATATATATATATATATATATATATATATATATATATATATATATATATATATATATATATATATATATATATATATATATATATATATATATATATATATATATATATATATATATATATATATATATATATATATATATATATATAACTGAGATATATTCAAAATTCCAAAAAAAAAAAAAAAAAAAAAAAAAACAATTTTCTTTTTGCAGTTTTGTATGAAAATTTTTGAAAAGAAAAATGTTTGTCCTGTTTTAAACTTGACACGATTGTTTGGCATGGCAATTAAAACATAAAAAATTACCCCAATATGGGTCCATATATATCCGAGATATAGTCTGAACCGATTTTTCATGAAACAATCTTTTTTGCTTAAAAGGAGTTCTGATTACAAAAAGAGGTTATTGAAGTACAGAAAATAAAAATTTCCAATATCGGTCTATATACACCCGAACTTAATTAGTTCAAATTTGTAATATACTCGTATATTATATATTTACGTGACTATCGTGCAGGCTATTTTAGATACGGCTCAGCCGAATATACTACACTCTAATTTGCGTTTTTTTACTGCCTGCGGAGCAGGTTTTGCCTTAGCATAAACCCAACCAGAGCACTCTGTTTTCTGTGCTATAGAGGGAAAGGAATACCTTGTTTGTTGTAGCAAACAAAACTCCAGGAACCCACATGACTTAGGTTGTGTTGGACTTCCGAAGACCGTAGCAAGGATTAAAATTTTAAGGACGGGGATCAGCAAAGACCCCAGGAGATTCTGCATTGCAGATCTCTCGGTGTTGATCATGGTAGCAAACAAAACTCCAGGAACCCACATGACATAGGTTGTGTTGGACTTCCGAAAACCGTAGCAAGGATTAAAATTTTAAGGACGGGGATCAGCAAAGACCCCAGGAGATTCTGCATTGCAGATCTCTCGGTGTTGATCATGGTTGAGGTGCCTGCCTTGTGATATAAACCTAAAACGCAGGAAAGAGGAGTTAGTATCCCTGATATTTGTTTGGTCTGCGTTTTTATCGGGGACTAGCATCCTCTAGAAAGTCTGTTGTCTTTATAATAGATATCTGTACTGTAAGGAACCAGTGGTGGAAGTTGACGGGTGAGTTGGTTTAAGGGCTTATGCTTTTACTGGGTTTCGGCCAACCAACTCATTAAGCCTCGTCTTGCATTGATTGCAGGGCAAATGCATATAGGAGGGACTAGAAGTCCTGAAGTCCTCAACAAGAAGTTGTTTATATGACTACAAATATATTGCAAAAACTGACTGGTTGGACGCACGGGGGCTCTGGTGAAACTCTGAGGATTTGGTTCATCATCAGACAAGGCCGTAAAGGCAGGTTCTAATATAAATCTTTTTCTCTACTGTGTAGCTCCGGTACTGCTCTTATGCATTAAATAATTTCCATCTGCCCACTGTGCTTGACTCTTGTATAAAAGTAACACAACTTTAAAATACGAGTCGAGGGAATTTAAAAGCTTATAAATATAACAATTGCTGTATTTATTTTAATATAATAAAAAATATTGTCCTTAGGAGAAAATTGAGGAATTTAAAATGTTTGCATCAACTCCATTTGGCAAAATTATGCTTAATGAGCAATTTTTAAATGCAACAAGAGAAGAAAATAGAAGAATTGCTCGTAATAAAGATAACAACGTTAGTTTTGTGGAAAATGTCTTTCTCCGAACGAATAAACACAAGTAAACATGTTTTTGGTAAATAAACTTGTCTTTTTATGTGCCTGCATTAAAATCGAGTATGTATGACTATAATTTGATGAGATACGAATCATTTCTCTTCCGTACGCCACTTGCTTAGCCTGAGAATATACTTGTGGCTTATCTTTCCTAAGCCCTTGAAAGAATTTTACGACAAACAAACTAACAAACAAAAAATAATAATAAGAAAATAAGAAATGAACATTGAGGCAAACAAAAAAAAAACTTTTTCTATTTTTTGTATCTGTTTAAAGCAAATTTTGTGTGTGCATTACGTGCAGCTCAAATTTGTCAATTTTTTTTCTTCTTTTTTTCCATTAAACAAGAGTAGGAAAAATATAAACCTTATTCAATTCTTCTTTTTTTAATAATAGAACGCACAAGAGGAATTCCAAAGCCAGGACAATGGAATACAAAGGATAAAGAATGTTGTGTGACAATGACGATACTGGAGAATAAAACTGTTTATTAAGCAAACATTTGCAAATATTGTGTGACAAAAACTACGTTTAATAAACAACAATGAAAAGCAAAATCCAGGTTCATATAGAAAATTTCATTATACATTTGTTTGTGTGTGTGTGTGTGTGTGTGTGTGTGCAGGCAAAAAAAAAATGAAAAAGGAAATACTTATGTATATTTCCTGCCTCTGCAAGTACTTGTGCAATTGGGCTTAAACACATCCAATCAAAATGTAATATGTTGCATTACGTTCCTTTTGCAAGGATTCAAATTTATTTTTATCTCTTAGTATTTTTAGCAATTTTTGTATGCATTTACCTGTTCCAGGAAATGAAAAACCATTTGTGTAGATTTTTATTAGCTGAAGATTGAATAAAATATTCACATCTCTCCTCTTCTTAGAATAAAAAATAAATAAAGGTAAAAAAAACTAATAAACACGCTTTAACATCCAAAAGCCAGAAATAATATTTAAAATATGCTTAAACAATTGTAAATGAAAAATACTACTGTACATCAGGGTTTAGTTCAAGTTTTTCCTTTCTTTAGTTTTTTTTTTCTTGAAGCTTTAAACACATAGACCATAGCAGACTTCACAACTTCACGACAGCAAATGTTGCAACCGGCAATTGTAGTTGTGTAGGCGACTACTGAAATATTTTGAACACGGCAGCAACATAAATTCATTTGAATAAAAGTATACTTCAGTGTGGCCACCTTACAATTTTTAGCTTTACAAAATTCCATTGTTTTACAGAACGAGTTCTGTTTATATCAATCTTGCATGAAAAAAGTTCTCTCTAAAAAAAGGCTTTAAAATCTAAAAAAAAAAAACAAATCAATTCAAAAAGCTTTCGTTTGCTACGCTTAATTCAGATTAGGCAGGTCTTAAAAGTTGAAAATATAATCTTTTGATTTATAATGGGAAGAATATTAAAGAATTGAAAATTTATATCGAAATTTTCAATATTTGTACAAAAATGATTCCAATCGAGAAAACAAAATGTATGTATATAATTTATAAAATTTTTCGTCGAAGATAGAAACTAAAAAGACAAATAAACTATGCAAACCTTTCGGCAAACACGCGTTTTCGTTTGCTCATAACGATATAAATACAATCACAAATTAATCAATTTTTTCAATGAGAGTACACGGCGATTATGCTGCGGCACTTTTCTCGCCATGTGTAGTTTACAACACATAAATCATTTTATAATTTGTTTTAGCCTCTATTTCTTGATGTTCTGTTTCATAAATAAATATAATTTTTGCAGCTTCAGATCTTTGTTTTTTGTTTTTTATAAAAACTTTACAATTTAAAATCTTTCATTTCTAAAATATTTCGATAACAATTTGTTATCATCGTCAGTAGAAATTAAATGTTATAAATTTAAATTATGTTCTATTTCTATAATCTTTGTTTGTTTTTTCAATTTCTACGAAGAAGGTAAACTTTAATACAATACTAAAAATTCTAACAAGAAAACTTTTTCATGATTCATTTTGTGGGCTTCTGCTTCGATCACTTCATTGTGCAAAATTTTCTTTGAAATGACAAATTTTGCGTTAGACAACACAACCATTCAAGATGTTTGCGCAAAAATCGTGCAAACATGCTTCAAATATATGTACTAACAAGTAAACACACTCTTTAACAAGGCTTAATGTTTGTACAAATGTTTTTGCATGATTGTTTAGATGTTTGTGTAGTTTGTTCGGCGCTTAACTAGTTCTTTTATAAAATTAGGCATTCTTATTTTGAGGATAAATATGTATGCACATATGTAATGCTAGAACAAATAAATTTATTAATTTATTTAAAAGCCCATATAAATTTTGTTCATTTATTATGCTTTATTAGAAATTAAAATATTTCCAAGAGCAAAATTTTTTTATTACATATTTTTTTTATACATTGGTCACACTGTTTTTATTTTGTAGTCAACAAAAATAGAAATTAGTTTAATTCGAGTGCGGCAAAAAAATCAGCTTGGACAACAACCTGCAGTCGTGTCGTCTTGCTGTTCTCTAAATAAACATTCTCATTTAAATGCATGTATTTTCTATTTGACATATTGAAGTCGGTTGTCTGCTGGCTTCAATGTGTTTAATGCTTAAGAAGGATTTTTTACAATACAAATTTTGCTGTGATCAATAATTATTGATTGAAGAAGACAAGAAAAATAATAATCAAATCTTTAGCTGGGGGACAAAAATAGCTGTTTTCGTAGTCGCTACACTACTCATCAGCACCCACTGGGATTTGAACTAGGGTCATGACGTATCGTGATCTACTGCTTTAACCACTAAGCCACCGAGCATTTAATTATTTTCTATCTATATTCATCTCATATTGAATCGCATATGCATTTTTGCTAATTGCCCGCATTGTTTGTACAACAATTATTTTTCTTGTCTTCTTCAATCAATAATTATTGATCACAGCAAAATTTGTATTGTAAAAAATCCTTCTTAAGAAAAAAACTTAAGAAAGGAAAAACTTGAACTAAAACCTGTGCCTCCTTTCTGTAAGATCAGTGAGAAGTTTCTCGCATCGAAAACTATGAAACATAAAATTCCATCGTTTCAGAAAAACAGTGTTTCTGTATATTAAATCGAAAAGAGGCAATACTAGTTACGTCTTTATTGGAATATTTCTATTAAACAGCTGTCAAAATGCAAAAAGTAAACAAATAAGAAGAAGAAAAGAATATAGGAAAAATTTATCAAACGAAAAGAAAATTTAAGAAACAAATGTTTATCAGTGAATATATAAAACAATTGAATTCAGTAGTATTATAAATAAAATAAAATTCTGTCAATCACATAACACATATACACAAATAAATGCACATTCAAATTATAAATAAATTTCATAAAAACTTTCAATATATATAGGTATAGTTTTGTGGTGATGGTTGCTGACCAATATGACCGGCGAAACATGTTGCGCATTTACAGGCAGAGATTACGGGCTGCGACCGACCCTTTTTTAATTCCTGAACCGATGAGGGCAGCTTCTCGCATTCGAGACAGGCTAAAATTAAGATTTTGCCATTAAATTTTTAATTTATCATACTGTAGGTATGTACATAAATGTTAAGAAATAAAGAAAAAACCAAAAATATGTAATTCATAATTTTTACATATTTATTATATTATATATCCGTGGAAATACTTTCAATTTTCTAAAATAAAAAGAACAAATGAATAATGAACTACATTCAATATCTTCCGTATTCATAATAAATAATTTACACATAACAAAAGTTTAATTGACAAATTTTGTGTAAAAATATGTATATCAAGTAAACTTTTTCTAATTGCAAATTATCTTTTATGAATACGACAATATGTGTAAAAATATTTAAAAACTTTATCTTTTCTACACTTTTTGCATTCATTATGTCAATTATATATTTTTTAAATTTATAACTTCCGCAACTCTTTTATTTGTGAAAAGTTTTGACAGCTCTAGCGAGAAACTTCTCACACAATTTTAATACAGAAACAGGTTTACTCACAAACTTCCAGTGAATTACGTCAAAAAAGCAATTTTGACAAATATTTCTCGCTTCTCAAAGGTACAGAAACATTTGTGTGAGAAACTCCATTTTTTGTTTCAATTCGCATAGTTTCTCTGTCAATTCCTTTGTTTTTTGTGAGAAATTTCTCGATGCGAGTAATACAGAAACGAGGCACTGATGTACATATGTACAAACCAAAAAAAAAAACTTAATTTAAAAAATTATAAAAGTTCAACAAAAATTTAACAGAAAAATACTAATTTTATGAAGAAAAAAAGTAACCGGTGCTCGATATACGAAAAATATGGCACAAACGCCCCACAATACTATCGGGTGGTTAAATTTCAAGGGCCGATGTTGAATGTGAACCACACCTAAACGCCAAGTTTTCTTCCAAATTTTATTTGACATTTCTCTATTTCAGACTTACTCAATTTTAACCGTGGAGAGATACACATTCCAACAACGTGTTAAAGTTATCCAGACTTATTATGAAAATGATGATCAATTTTCGAAGAAAATCATCTTCAGTGATGAGGCACATTTTCACCTCAGTGGATTCGTCAATAAACAGAATTGCCGCATTTGGGCGAATGAGAACCCAAGAGTGACTGCCGAAAAACCAATGTACCCACAAAGAGTGACTGTTTGGTGCGGTTTATGTTTTCAAAAATGAGGCCGGTCAGGCAGTTACTGTATATGGTGTTCGCTATCGTGAGATGATAACGAACTTTTTATGGCCCGAATTGGAAGATATGGATGTAGACGATATGTCGTTTCAGTAGGACGATGCCACTTGCCACACAGCTAACGAAACAATTGCTCTTTTGCGCAACAAATTCAATGGCCGTGATATCTCACGTAATGGCGATGTCAATTGGCCACCAAGATCATGTGATTTGACACCGTTGGACTTTTTTCTTTGGGGTTATTTGAGAGAAAAGGTGTACGTCGATAAGCCAGCAACAATTCAACAGCTAAAGGATGAGATAGCTCGGCACATTAACGGCATAGAACCTCCATTATGCCTCAGGGTCATCGAAAATTTGGACCATCGGATGGAGGTGTGCCACCGTGGTCGCGGCGCCCATTTGGCCGATATTTTGTTCCATACATAATTAAATAATACCAATATATCATAATAAAATAAAATTACAATAATTTCCTAAATAGTTTGTGTTTTATTCAAAATCAACATCGGCCCTTGAAATTTAACCACCCTTATGGGTCAGCCAATTTGTACAAAGAGGCATATGTTCGGTTGCTTTAAAATGAACAACAAAAGACAGCGTGCCGAAATCCTTCTTTCACGCTGAACTCAAGTCACACTTTGTCTGCGGTTTTGCACTAATTCGCTTTTCAAATGTTTACTCTATTCTAAAATACATAAAACTCATACATATGTACTTGTTAATGCTATCTTGAAACATTTAATTATTTCAATTTCCCATTACATTAACAAACTTAATGATATTTTTTTTTTTACTTTTATGATATTTTCTTGGGAAATATTTTACCCATTTTTCTTGAGAAAAAACCTGTTTTAATGCTTTGCTGGTGACCCGACTGCCGCAAATTAATTAACTCCTTCATTTTTGGCAAAAAGCTGTTGTATATGTATGTGTGTACGAATGCGAGTATATAGAAAAAAGTGGTGAGCTAATTTAGTAATGGGTTCTTAAAACAGATGTTCTTCAAAAAGAACTCTTGAAAGTTTCAAACAGAAAATATGAATGCAAAGGAATTGTGTTTGTAATTAATTTCATCGTAATTTTCTGTTTCACATTTAGCTGCTGCAGTAGTGAAAAGTAACAAATTAATTCATTAAACTCAAATGTATGTAAACAGTGGAATACACAGAAGACTTATATATTACACATATATCCGGCTATTAGCAAACAAATGAAACTTTAAAGTGAGAACTAACAGGAAAAAATCTAGATTTAAATCTAATCCAAACTGAAAAGAGGGCACATGCAAAGATGTCACAAATATCCCGGCATTTACTTGGATAATTTCTCATATTTTAATCTCATTTCAGTAATCAATTAAGGAAGCTTTCTTTTACTATAAATTAATATTTCAGTCCTAAAATATTCAAACAGAAAAGCTCGTAATTAAGCGTGGTCCAACCATAATGCACGAGAGTAACTATAAGTCACAGCTTAACGCCAAGTTTTTTGCCCAACTTAATATGACGGTTCTTTGTTTCAGTGTTTGACAAGTGCAAACATGAAGAGGTGCTCAATTGTGCAGCGCGTTTTTTTTTTTATTTGTTTTTAGAAACAGAAAAATTGCGAAGCTTTTTTGCTTGTCTGCAGTAACATCCAGGGTCTGTGGCAGGAATCGAACCTGTGACCTTGAGACAGTTGGTCGAGTACTCTACCAAATCAGCCATCGAGGCACCCAAAAATTGCTGAAGCCTTTTATGCAAATATCGCGCACTACGTGATTTCTTGGTTAGTATCATCAGCGTTGTCAACTCAGCTTTTTTATATTATTTGTGCGAAAAATTCTGTAGTCGGTGCGGTGTGCGCTTTTTTAAATTTTCGGTTCGTTTTTTAAATTTCGGTGGCACAAAATTAATTCAACTCAAATTTCTATTTTAATGCAAGAAAAAAGTTTAATCAAGTGTCCAAAATTTTTACATATAATTTTGCGTGGAAAACATACCATGTTATATGCAATCACAAAGGGAGCGACTACAGGACCCAAGTGAGCTGGACAACCTAGATTATTCCGGGGTATCCAGCGGCCTGCCTACCTAACCTAACCTAACCTTACCTAACCTAACCTAACCTAACCTAACCTAACCTAACCTAACCTAACCTAACCTAACCTAACCTAACCTAACCTAACCTAACCTAACCTAACCTAACCTAACCTAACCTAACCTAACCTAACCTAACCTAACCTAACCTAACCTAACCTAACCTAACCTAACCTAACCTAACCTAACCTAACCTAACCTAACCTAACCTAACCTAACCTAACCTAACCTAACCTAACCTAACCTAACCTAACCTAACCTAACCTAACCTAACCTAACCTAACCTAACCTAACCTAACCTAACCTAACCTAACCTAACCTAACCTAACCTAACCTAACCTAACCTAACCTAACCTAACCTAACCTAACCTAACCTAACCTAACCTAACCTAACCTAACCTAACCTAACCTAACCTAACCTAACCTATCCTAACCTAACCTAACCTAACCTAACCTAACCTAACCTAACCTAACCTAACCTAACCTAACCTAACCTAACCTAACCTAACCTAACCTAACCTAACCTAACCTAACCTAACCTAACCTAACCTAACCTAACCTAACCTAACCTAACCTAACCTAACCTAACCTAACCTAACCTAACCTAACCTAACCTAACCTAACCTAACCTAACCTAACCTAACCTAACCTAACCTAACCTAACCTAACCTAACCTAACCTAACCTAACCTAACCTAACCTAACCTAACCTAACCTAACCTAACCTAACCTAACCTAACCTAACCTAACCTAACCTAACCTAACCTAACCTAACCTAACCTAACCTAACCTAACCTAACCTAACCTAACCTAACCTAACCTAACCTAACCTAACCTAACCTAACCTAACCTAACCTAACCTAACCTAACCTAACCTAACCTAACCTAACCTAACCTAACCTAACCTAACCTAACCTAACCTAACCTAACCTAACCTAACCTAACCTAACCTAACCTAACCTAACCTAACCTAACCTAACCTAACCTAACCTAACCTAACCTAACCTAACCTAACCTAACCTAACCTAACCTAACCTAACCTAACCTAACCTAAGCTAACCTAACCTAACCTAACCTAACCTAACCTAACCTAACCTAACCTAACCTAACCTAACCTAACCTAACCTAACCTAACCTAACCTAACCTAACCTAACCTAACCTAACCTAACCTAACCTAACCTAACCTAACCTAACCTAACCTAACCTAACCTAACCTAACCTAACCTAACCTAACCTAACCTAACCTATATGCACAAAGTAAGACAATCTTGCTGTTGTATATTATATACACTCTCGAAAGAAAACGGAACATTTCGTTTTACAAAATTTGCTGCTTTTAGAGAATGCTTTGCTATTAAACGTTCAAGCCAAGTTTGTCAAATATTGCAGTAAAATGAACATAGAAGTTTGTATTTATGATGGCTCGTGAATTCGTTAAGGTTTTGGTCATTGAGAAATTACTAAATTATTAAATAAATTATAAAGTTTTTCCAAACCGTTTACATTAAATATAGATTACGGTCAACTTATTTGTTATAATTCTGGCAAATTTTCGTATATTTCAATAAATTTTTCTAAAGACACCGCTTACACTGTGTTTGATAGAATTGCTATTAGTCGAATTTGAAGGCTTGTAGTACGATTCTGTAACTTTTAATGATGCAATAAACGTAAATTCTTTCGGCAGTAATTGTTGTATGCTCCTGAAATATAATTTGATGACGATAAGCAGGTATTTTGGGTTCCTGATAATAGACAGAAAAAGTGACAACTGATTTCGGTCGACAGCAAATATAATTAGGTGATATTGCTGTATAATAACTTTGATCAAATATCTTTATAATTATTGTAAAGGTAACATTACCTTAACAAAACTGTCGGAGTCGTACTAGAGGCCAAGTTTGACAAACATGAATTCTAGCTATTGAACGAATTTGATGGCATTTTATCAGGTGGTGCTAGTTTTGCGCAGTTTGATTGTATAATAGTCGGCTGTTTCAGTATCATGTTTTTAATATAAAAATATTTAACTTCTTAAAATATAAAATATGATTTTAAAATAAGAGGAAAAAATTAAAAACTCGGTGCGTTTTTGTTAAAATAACGCGCTTTTTTCCCCATTTTGCTGCGTTTTGAAACTTCAAAGTTGACAACGCTGAGTATCATCCCATAATCGGAAGAATTGTGGAAAAATTTAATCAAACTGGGTCAGCAGAAAATGTAAAAATACCTGTGCATGATTGCTATGTTCGTTGTTCATGGATTAACCTCAAGGATAATAGTGTTCTCTCTGTGAGAGCCTCTGGACTGTTAGATTCTACTTTGGTGGGATACTTCCCTAGCCTGGGTATCCTAGTAATCACAGACAGTCTGCACTCTGCAGGATAATATTCAAGATCAAAAAAATAGAACTATTTTACATTTTGTTAAAAAAGAGACATTTTTGAAAAGTGTGTTATCTAACATTGATTACTATAAGTGTGGAACTTATTTAACAGCAGTGTGGGACGTATTTAACTTACCTTACAAATTTAACTTCACATCCTTTAATTTTTCCTCCCCGCTGTTTACGTCGATTGTTAAATATTTATTATACTTTTAATTCTATAACTGTCCAATACAAAAAAAAGAAATATGCTCTCTCCCATTTTTCCGGGAAATAAAATTGAGAAGTTTTAAATTTTGCTAAAATTAAAAACAGGTAAAAAGTTAAAGTTTTATTATTATTGAGTTCCATTTCAAGCGTGCTTTTCCCCAATTAATGTTACTGATACAATTTGTTTATAAAAAAAAATTTATTTGATTTTCTATTGCATTTATTTTCCCAAGTTTTGCAAAGTTGTTTATACTCATTAATATGTATTACTTTATTGATAAAATTATAGAATAAAATTTATTTTTATATACATATATATTTTCTGTTTCGTATTATTTACAAGAAATGTCCTTGATGATGATTTATGCTGACAAAGTTTTTCCAAGACTGAAATTCAATACAATCGTTATATTCTCTACCACTTGTTCTAACAATCAATACATATTTTAAGCAGGATAATGACTCTTCAGCACGCAAGTGTCCTTAAAGAGAAATACAAGAAACTCAAACTTTAACTTATTCACATATAAATTGAAAAGCACAACTGATTTCAGTTTGAAGGAAGAAGTTGTAAAATTATTTGCAGTCTACGAAACCTAAAGATATTTAAGAGTTTTTGCAATAAACAAAAAAATAAATAAATAATATTGAAGTAAACCACTGTCTACACAATGAAAAATGGAATGAGAACTAAAACTGTATTTCCACCTACTTGCACTAATAAAGAAATTCAAGGTTTATAAAATGGTTAGTCTATATGATTGTTAGAAGTAGAGACTGCACAGGCATCTCTTTCAGTTTTGAAAATCTGCGTTAAAATGCGTTACGCACTGACCAGAGGAACCGTACCCTCCGCTTTGTGTTGGACTAAACACAACTGTGAACTTACCGACTAAAAAATCCTTTCTTCTTCCTGGCATAAAAATTTACACCTCAGAACCGTCTTAGCATTACTTCGAAGTGGATTTCCAATGGCTTTATCAGTTGTTCTTTCTACACTATCCTTCGTCAGCGACCCTGATTATGATCTTGGTATGCAACCTCAGAAATTTTTCGCAGAATCTCGATACCGCTCAAAAGTTGGCCTTGCTCACTATCATGATGTCCACGATATTTGCTACCGTTATTGAGCCAGCAACCATCTCCAGTGCTTTACAAGTTTCCGCCTTTCGAATACACTTAAAGAAAGTGTGTTCAACGTCGTTCAGGACTTTTTTTCTTCGTATAAATAAAAGGGTATATTACATTGGCCCATTGTGTATAAGTAGCTGCGATCTTGCCTTGACCTGACAGTATTTGAGGCGGGTAATACTTCACATTCCCATGCCGGCTGTTCAACCATTTCTCCATCTGCTCATAGTGTCAGTACTCCATCTAGGCTGCCAACTGTGTAATATTTCCTGGCGTATTCGCTTCTTCTTTTTACATCAGCACCTGCCTTGCGGCCTTATCTGATGATGGACCTGTTCCACGGAGTGAACTATTCATGGTTCACCAGCGCCCACATATGGCTGGCTAGGCCCACACAGGTAGCAATTTTTGCCATATGTTTGTACCCACATGAGCAACTTCTTGTTGAGGAATTCGGGTCTTCTAATCCCTTCTGTAAGCAATTTCCCAGCAATCAATGGAAGGCAAGGCTTAATGAGTTGGTAGGCCGAAGCCCACTAGCAGCATCAGCCCGTAAACCAACTTAACCGTCAACCACAGCTAGAACGTTTCAACCATGATCAGCCCGGTTCGAACTGCAAGCAGAACCACCCGGGGGCCATGCTGATCTCCGTTCTGTCATTTTAAACTCTTGGTAAGGGTGTCGAAAGCCAACACAACATAAGTCATGCGGCTTCTTAGAGCTTTATTTGCCACAACAAAGGACTGGCCCCTTCCCCTCTTTACCCGAAAAACAGACTGCTCTAGTTAGGAATACGCCAAGGCAAAACCTGTTCCCCGGGGGTGTCTGCATGGCAAGTCTGTCTTGATATCTATGCCTTCCTTCGTGCTAGAATCCGTAGATCTATTGGGATCATACCTGCTATTACTGTAACCGCGCCCGCCGATACCGTACGGTAAGATGAAGTGAGCCATAAAGCAACTATTCTTTGCACCGCTAACAATGGTTTTCCTCTATTTTGCGCCTTAATATACTGCTGCAACTTTCGCGAAGCTACTTGATGGTTTTCATGTACGCTGCAGAATGCTGTATCGTCTGCAAAAGTTGAAGTGTGGATTCCGGGTGTCGTTGGCATGTCAGAGCCGTAAATCAAATATAAAGTATCAAATCAAATGTAAAGTATGCTGCCTTGGGGAACTCCTGCCTCGATTGGCTGAGTTGGGCTTATAAAGTCGCCTTCTCTGATAACAAACTTCCGCCCATATAAGTAGCTTTCCAGAAGCTTGTGTGTATTTTAATAAAACTTAAATATCAATACATAAAATACAATAAAAATGAAACAGACTAGTTACACAGAAAATAAGTTACAACGTTTTTTTTTTTTTTTTTTTTTTTTTTTTTTTTTTTTTTTTTTTTTTTTTTTTTTTTTTTTTTTGTGTAGGAGCTTTCATCATACTGTATTTTCCATAGCTAGCCACTCCGTTCTCCCCTTTTTCGGGTAACGTATGAAAACTGCGTTGAAAAACTGGTGATCTTTTGAAGCGATTCGAGTTTTGTGTAGGAGCTTGCATCAGCCATACTGTATTTTCCATAGCTAGCCACTCCGTTCTTCCATTTTTCGGGTAACGTATGAAGACTGCGTTGAAAAACTGGTGATCTTCTGAAGCGATCCGAGTTTTGTGTAGGAGCTTGCATCAGCCATACTGTATTTTCCATAGCTAGCCACTCTGTTCTTCCATTTTTCGGGTAACGTATGAAGACTGCGTTGAAAAACTGGTGATCTTTTGAAGCGATCCGAGAATCGATTCATTTTTTACTTCTTCATAAGATCAGAAGTGGTGGCTGTCTACCCGTGTGCCATTGAGCGATGCATCATGTGCTCTCACCACAAGTTCGTACGGTCAATATAAGGAATACTATCTTGAAGTTATGTGGCGTTTGCGCGAAGCAATTCGTCAGAAACGCATAGATTTGTAGTAAAAAACATCATGGATATTACACCATGACAATACACCAGCTGACACATCAATGCTTGTGCGTGAGTTTTTGGCCAAAAACAAAACCGTTATCATGCTTCAAGCGCCGTACTCGCCGAACTTGTCCTCCGCTGACTTTTTCCTTTTCCCTAAACTGAAGATAACGATGAAAGGAAAGCATTTTGCTACAATTGAGGAGATAAAAGAAAAATCGAAACAGTAGCTGTTGGCGATACCAAAAAGCATGTTTAAGTGCTTTTATGATATCTGAGGGGGATTACTTTGAAGGGGACAAGATACTTATTAAAGAATAAATAAATACATTTTGAAAAAATTTTAAATAACAGCTATTTTCTTTTTATCACACATCGTATATTTATTAACATTTTAACACATTACTTTGCAATAGAAGTTTTCACTGGATATACACATATGTATTACAATTATATTAGACAAGCACGTGTTTCTTGAAACCCATTTAAAATTTATGGAAATTATAAAGTGAGTTCCGTATTAAAACACTCGCTTTTGTAATCGTATGTACGAGTATAAAAGGTAAGAATATGCATTAATGTAAGCATATCAACCAATCCTCAACAGCAACACAAAGAAAACCAACAAAAAACATGTTCAGGAAATGATTTTCTTGAAATTCTTATCGTAAAAAATTGTTCGTACTTTTTTTTATTCTTGTTTTTCAAGTTTTCCTATGAAAGCGCAGACAACTCAAATCGTTTTATTATTATTATTTTCTTCTTTTTTTTTTTTTTTTTTCTTTTGCTGTTTAACTTGGTTGCATTAATAATGAGATTTTTCCTCATGTTTCCCACTTTTCTTGGTCTTTCATTCAATTCTTCTTGTTCTTCTTGCATATCAAACAAAAACTATGTTTTTCTTTCAATTATTTTGTTTTGCTTGCTTCTTCAGTTCCAGCGTAAGACAATGTTTTTATAATAGAGCGACTGATAAAAATAAAAGATTTCCAGTTATATGAAAAAGGAATAAGAAAAAACTTTTCATAATGTATAATACAATTCATTCATCCTTTTCTTTATATTCATAAAAAAAAAAAAATATGCGGTCTTAACTTCCCGTTTCACTCGTTCTGAAGAGTTAGGAATATGAAGTATGTAAAAGAAAATGCTTAAACCGTTTGAAACTAAAAGTGCATTAAGAAAAAATTAAGAAATTCAAAGTAAGATAATTGAAAAAAAAAAAAAAACTTTTGTTTGCTGAGTAAAACATAAGCGCATTAACGGCGCAATTTAAATTAGCACGTCAAGCGTAGCACGTTTAGCGGTCACAAATCCTTATGTTCATATGAAATGTATGAGATCGATCCAAATAGCGCGGCGTCAACGCTTTGCGATTGGAAAATCTTGTCTTTAGTGTCTCTCAGTAAAGTTCGCTTCAAAACAAATGTTACTAATTTTTGGCGGCAATTAGCAGCTACACTTTAGCTGCTGATAAAATGGCAGGCAGTTAAAAAAGTGTTGCCAACTTAAAGTTTTCTATATCTATAAAAAAATCTTCTTTAAATTATTTGTAAAAATAGTCTAGTATTGATTAAATTCTAATTTATTACACTACAAGAATTTTTTTTTATAAAAGCTGATGTGCACTAACACATAAACAATTATTCTACAAACACAAGTATAACATGGCAACGTTGCCATTATAGTTTTTAAGCCACCACTTTACTTTTTGTATTTTGATTTTGTGAATGTAATTTGGGATTATGTTTATACATATAATTAAGTCTTTTATTCGCTATTTAAGCTTCTAACATTTATACCAGTAAAAATTATATTCTATGTTTCCCAGCTATCTATATGTCGGCATTTCATAGGATCTACCCTAATCATCAGTAGACTTTGGAAATTTTTGAAAGATATTCTCAAACATTCAACTTTATATCCCAACAAAGCAAACAAATTGCTGAGAATTTAAAAAGAAAAATGCTCTAATAATATCCGTCAAAACACAAAAAAACAAGCTTTTCTATTTATAAACGTCTCTAACATTTCTTTACACCAAATCGTAGCAACCAACGGTTGTTCATTTGTTTGAAAGGTATAAGTATTAAGGAATCGTATGCTATTGATGTTCTTGGAATGAAAATTCAGTGTGATATTCGCACATTTTTTATGTCTCTAAAGAAGAATTCAAGTGTCTCGGCTTTTTAAAACCTTGTAGACATAGTTCACTACATTCGATCTTCTTACTATTTACATCACCTAAATCTAACCGAAAATGGAATATAGCTCTCATGTTTGGGCCGATACCTCAAAGTCTATTTTAGGGTTACTTGACCGAGTGCAAGAGAGAGCAAAGAAGCTTATTGGTGACAGTAGAAAAGCCAACTCTATTGACTTACTGGAGCATCAGCGCAATGTGGATTACGTTACTCTGTTTTATCGATACTACAATGGATTTTGCTCCGATGAGATTAGGGATCTGGTTCCTGAAATCTATACATTTTTACATAATACACGTACACCGTCTTGAGCTCACCCATTTATGGTCGACTGGCCAGTGAATTGCACAAAGCATTACAGAGAGTATTCATTTTTCAGACATACGGTTTGTCTGAGGAACAACTTGCCTGCGGGCGTGTTTCTTGTCACATATAAAGCTTTAAGACTAACGTCCTCCTTCTCATAACTTATTTTCCTAGTTCCGTTACGATGCACTGCAAATGTAGGGGTCGTCCCCTGAGTACTAATCCAAGATATAAAAAAAACCAAATTGTTATATCCCACATCTTAATTACACTTTTCCGTTTACACTTTTATTTTCATCATTGTTAGATTAAACAATACTTAAGCCACTTGAACCAAAACATGCTGCTGAATTCATAACACAAAATAAAGTCACTCAGAATGAAAATAACTATATACATATATGTTACAGAAGAAGGAAATTATTTCCTCCCGTACATCTGATGCATAAACGTCACTTAACATTCGAAGCACATTCAATGTGACACTTTTAATACTCCGTATACAAAGCAATATATTTAAGTTAGTGAGTGTCTTAGTTTGGCAAAATAATTAGCAACAAGTGTAATTAGTTTCCAAACACGTAGTGACCAACAAATACAGTCATTTCCACACGCACTTCAGGCAAGGATACGAGTACACTGCTGCTGAATACGTTTGAGGTGTGAAGAAGACTTTAATTAACATTCATTCGATCAGATCTCACTAAACACTGCAAACTAAAATCGTATAATTAAATACAGACAGATTCAAGCACCTTAATTAAACATGACTTTTGTTTATGGCTATAAAATTTGTGAGGTGTACTGTAACACGTATGCACAAGCTACATACATACATATCTATATAAAAGGGTAGCTTAGTATACAAACAGCATGCTTCACTTTCACTAAGCCCATGTTCTATTGTGGGTATGTATGTATTTCTAAATAAGGATTTCTCTTTGTTTAAAGAAAAACCAAACAGACTTTCAAAGTTTTCATTTTGTATGAAACATGGCATCAAGTTTTTTGGAAACATTTTTACATAAGTATGTATGTATGGATGTAAGCCCAGTTGGCAAAATTGTCCTAGTTGTCCAGTTGACAAAGTTTGTGTCTGTTTGTTTAGTTTTTTTTAATGATACTTTAATAGAAGTAATGTGACTATATCTTCAAGCTTTGGCAGAAAAGTGACAAATTGTTCACGTTAAGCATTTGCAAAGGACGGTTCAATCATAATGCATGAGGTTAATTGCGAGTCACACCTTTCCAACCTAATTTCACATGTCTTACTTTCAGTGTTTGATAAATTCAGCCATGGAGAGGTACACAATTAAGCAGTGCGTTAAAATTGTTGAGGCCTTTTACGAAATGGAGGCCTTTTACGAAAATGGACGTTCAAATAAAAATACATTCCCTGCTGTTCGTGATTGAATTGTGTAGAAATTTCATCTAACCGTCTCTATAGAATATGTAATAAATATCAAATTTCAAATTTTTCATTCACTATAGTTTAAGCTTCTTCTTAAATTATCCATATAACCAGTTAATCTAACATTGAAAAAATTTAAAGACAACAAAATCAATTTCTACGAACGATTACTGCAGCTCCATGGTATGTAAAAAACTCACGAATTCATAAGGATCTGTGTGTTACACAGGCCAAAGGCGAATTTTCAAAGTAAGCCACAAGGTATATCAGCAAAGCGGAACTTCACCCAATCCCTCTGGCACGATACATACTTAATTTTGGCGGTCACACTCTGTTGAGAAAAAGAGAAATGTAGGATTTGATGATCCTTAGTTGAAAATAATAAAACCCGGGCGTGCAATTAAATTTTACTCAATTTTATTTAACTTATAATTATTATTATAACTAAAGCACTGTCCGCGTTGAGTGGTTGACTTGATGGACTGTCCCAATTTATTAGTCTCGTATTGTCTGTGTTCGTCATGCTTACTCATTTCTTTCTCTCTCTTTCCCTCTCTCTCTCTCTCTCTCTCTCTCTCTTTCTCTCTTCTGCCGACTGGATCAGCGAACACCAACAACTGGCACTCCCACATTCGGCCCTCCTGACGTTGCATTCGCCCCGAATGCGGTAGTCCAAGGCTTCATGTATCAGCCACTGTGGTGCATCTCCTTGATCCTCCACCTTCACCAATTTTCTCGATTATATAACGCTCGTGATTCAGTTTATTGACTACATTATAAGGTTGCCATCATCAGAGCTTTAAATAGGTGATTATACCGATATAGTTGGAGCAAAATAAGCCTTTTTGTTTAGCATTGGCTGGACTTAGTTCATTTTTAGTATTTAGTATTAAGATTTGAATACTTATTGCTAGTTCAAACTGTGAAGATTCTATCAATAAATAAGAGATAAGAAAACGGTTAATTATCCATATAACGCTTCCGATTTTTTTTGAATTCCCAAAATTGGCGTTCGCAATCGCCAAAATTTCCCACTTCTGCGAAAACAATATGGCAACTTCAAATTTCGCGCTAAATTGAATGACCGTCAATAGTTCAGATGCATGTCCCACGGCCAAAACGCGTACCGAATATGAAAACCTGGTTCAGAACCCGTTAGTGTAGTGATTCAGAGTTTTTTTAACAATTCCCAAAATCGGCTTCGTGAATCCCCAAAATCCCCCACTTCCCCGATAACAATACGGCAACTACAATTTACGCACTTAAGGAGCAACACTATATACAACTATACAAATATATAATTTTATCCACCTACATATATAAAAGTCACTCGTATGGCATGGGTTTCTAGAACAATTGCCATATTTGACGATTTATCGTTGTTTTGACGATTTTTGCTGCTGAAAATAGCATGTTGACAATTTGACGGTTGTAAGTCTGTTTTCGAAGATTTTTGTATTTCACATTTATACTTTCAGTATTACATCTAAATATATATACGCTGGTTAAATAAATGTATACGAGTATGGAAATATGTTTGCCAAATAATGACTCTCAGGACTAATGTTTACCAAGAGGGCGGCTAAGCAAAGTAGTAGAACTTCCCGGTAAAAATGTTTATATCAATACGTGTATTATTGCAATAGTTATTTCTGCACTTTTAATTTAAATTTCTGCATTTCACGTCTTTAAATAGTAAGTTTTCTTGAGTTATTTTGCAAACAAAAACCATTTACTAAAATTGTTTTTATTCAAAATTATTTGTTTAAATTACAAAGAAAATCTTAAACTTTCTCTAAACAATCAACAGCACTGTCAAGCTCCATTTACGAGTATTAATGTGTTCTAGTGGTTGAAATTGTGCTCATTCTAGCGTTTGCATTTGGGCTGGTATCCCTTTCATTAACACAAATTCAGCAGAAAGTTGCCATTAGTGTCCGTATTATTGTTTGGCTCATAATCAACACACCAGCACCATATCACAATCAGGCCTTTCAACGTCATGCTGTCTGCTACAATTTTGGCTATGTGCTCTTCACTACTAACAATCTGAGCTGTATGACACATATTAGCAGAATGTTCGAGTGCGTTTGTCCTGTTTGAAGAGGCCTCAAAATAGCACAACTTCAAAAAAATATTTAACTGGAAATGCTTTTCAAATGACTTTCATATTAAAGTGTTATTTTTAGTTCAAAAGGGATTCTGAGTATTGAAATGATATTTTTCAAAAAAGAAAGACTCTTTAAAAATTCAATATTAAAACTTGTTTTTTATTCAGGACGGGAAGAAAAAAAATGCAGTATTAAATACATAATTCAAACGAAACAAATAATTACAACAACAGCATATATATACATATATGTAAATTGTTGTGATATATACAAAAATATCTGGATTTCATCATAATATTCAGTATACATATATCGGGTGATTCATTACGAGGTTTGGTTTCCAATATGTATTTTTTGATCGACCCATACCGTCACTCATACAGAACTGTTTTGTCACTCTTATGCCGTATTATTTGGCACGAGATCATGGAGATGTTCCCTTGAAACAAGGGAACATATAACCAAATACGGCAGCATAATTTTATGGAAAATGTCATATTCCTTAGACTTATCAGGTGGTGAATGTCATGGAGAATTGAGAGAATGCAACTACCTTGTATTTTTAATATCATGTGAGCTACTCTAATCATCATGAAATATATATCCAGACATTTAAATATATGTATATCACAGTATTTTAAATAAACTTTTGAGAATTTAAAAAGAAAAATGTTCTAATAATATCTTTTAAAAGAAACATTTCTTCTGCACAGGTTCCTACTTTCTTGCAAAAGATTGCAATTGTCTTTTCTGTCTACACAGTGTAAGATTTCATTTTAAATTTGTCGTCAGCACGTGAACTTCAAACAATAGCTTTGTTCGAGGAAATTCCGGGTAAAGTCCGGAAAATGAAAGCAAACAAAAAACTCTCTCTGAAAACAAAAAAATTTGCCAAAAATTGCTGGAACAGAAAAAACCACATTTCAAGTCCGAAATTTAATATAAGCTGTTGTTTATTTATACGATTTTAAAATTCAGTATTATCAACTTTTAAATTTTATAATACACTCCAATTCAATCCAATCAAAAACATATACTTTTACAAAAAGTTGAAAATTTTTATTATTAAAACAATTAAATTATTATTAAAGGTGTAAAGAAATGTTAGAGACGTTTATAAATAGAAAAGCTTGTTTTTTGTGTTTTGACGGATATTATTAGAGCATTTTTCTTTTTAAATTCTCAGCAATTTATATGGATTGTTAGGATATAAAGTTGAATGTTTGAGAATATCTTTCAAAAATTTCCAAAGTCTACTGATGATTAGGGTAGTTCCTATGAAATGTCAACATATAGATAGCTGGGAAACATAGAAGACAAGCTGTTTATAACTTTTTACTGGTATAAATTTTTATTATTATATAAACAATTGAGTTTTTTATGTGCTATTTTAGCTTCTAACATTTATACCAGTACAAAATTATAAATAGCTTGTTTTCTATGTTTCCCAGCTATCTATTTGTCAACATTTCATAGGAACTACCCTAATCTTTGGAAATTTTTGAAAGCTATTCTCAAACATTCAACTTTATATCCCAACAATCTAAGTAAATTGTTGAGAATTTAAAAAGAAAAATGCTCTAATAATACCTGTCAAAACACAAAAAACAATGAAAAAGCTTGCGATTTTTAAAAACCACTAAAATCGGTGTGAAAAGCGCTGAGTTGACAGCGCCGTTGTAATTCAAACAAATATTTTTGTCAATTTATTTAAACATTTTGAGCCATATAAAAACGAAAATTAACTTACATATTTTAATATAACTTATTTAAATATAAGGTATTGTTATATTTTTAAATACTTTTTTTTTATAATTTGCTCTTTGGTATTTCATTTTCATAAATAGCAAACAGCTGATTAAATGGTTTAACAATTTTACCATTTTGCACGGAAAAAAAGTACGGGTAAAGTCTGGTAAAATGGGAAACACAAATTACTCTCTCAGAAGCTTTCTTATTTGCCCAATTTGCACATTTTTCAACACAAGAAACACTTTTCGTGCAAATTGGGAGCCCGCGGGTTCCCGCGGTAACGACGTCGAACACAACTAATGTGTTTCCTTCACATATTTTGATTCTATTTTAATTTATCTTCGCTTTATAAATTGGAGTTGCCGTATTTTTAACATGAGAATATTTTTAGCAATTATTTGGCATTAATTTTTATTATCATTATGTTATTGATATTAAAGCTTTATAATTTAAACATTTTTATTTATAGTATCGGGTGGTTAAATTTCAAGGGCCGATATTGAATGTGAACCACACCTAAACGCCAAGTTTTTTTCCGAATTTTATTTGACATTTCTCTATTTCAGACTTACTCAATTTGAACCATGGAGAGATACACAATCCAACAACGTGTTAAAGTTATCCAGACTTATTATGAAAATGATGATCAATTTTCGAAGAAAATCATCTTCAGTGATGAGGCACATTTTCACCTCAGTGGATTCGTCAATAAACAGAATTGCCGCATTTGGGCGAATGAGAATCCAAGAGTGACTGTCGAAAAACCAATGCACCCACAAAGAGTGACTGTTTGGTGCGGTTTATGTGCTGGCGGCATCATCGGGCCGTATTTTTTCCAAAATGAGGCCGGTCAGGCAGTTACTGTAAATGGTGTTCGCTATCGTGAGATGATAACGAACTTTTTATGGCCCAAATTGGAAGATATGGGTGTAGACGATATGTGGTTTCAGCAGGACAGTGCCACTTGCCACACAGCTAACGAAACAATTGCTCTTTTGCGCAACAAATTCAATGGCCGTGTTATCTCACGTAATGGCGATGTCAATTGGCCGCCAAGATCATGTGATTTGACAACATTGGACTTTTTTCTTTGGGGTTATTTGAAAGAAAAGGTGTACGTCGATAAGCCAGCAACAATTCAACAGCTAAAGGATGAGATAATTCGGCACATTAACGGCATAGAACCTCCATTATGCCTCAGGGTCACCGAAAATTTGGACCATCGGATGGAGGTGTGCCGCCGTGGTCGCGGCGGCCATTTAGCCGATATTTTGTTCTATACATAATTGAATAATACCTATATATCATAGTAAAATAAAATTACAATAATTTCCTAAATAGTTTGTGTTTTATTCAAAATCAACATCGGCCCTGGAAATTTAACCACCCTTTATTAATTTTAATAAATTGACTAACAATTTAACAAACAAACTAGCTAAAACTTAAGATTTAATTATGTTGATTTGCTTAAAATTATTTACACAGTAACACTGTTTCTTTGTTTGACATTTAATTGCATGGAAGTGCCAAAAATTAACTCGCAAGCAAACTTAGCTGCGAGTAGACTTGCGAGTGCGAATAATTTGAATGTGGTAGTAAAAAAATGTGAGTGTATTGAGTTTTTCGAACTCTTACCCGCATGTCTAAACACTAGGTTAAACAGTTATATTGCAGAGCACTAAATTTCATATTTTGCTACGATAAATTTGGCCATCCAAATCCTGGGCTATCACAACTTTGGACTATTTTTTTATGGGGATGTGTAAATTCTGAGCTCTTCAGGTATAAACCAATTACGATTCACGCTTAGGAAGCCAATATTACTCATGTTCAAGTTCGAGTCACCCAAAATTGAGCTCTCCGAATGAATCACCTCACACGTAGTCGATGTTGAGATTTAAATTTTTAACGGAAGTTTTGATGAAGTTTTTGTTTTAGCCGACCTTTCATACCAGTCACCTTTATATCATTGACACTTTCAATGCACATAATGTTTAATTCCTTTACATATTCACACACCAGCTCACATTCGTATCGGTGTTATCAAAAACTCATCACAAAAAGTATGTTTGCCAAACGAATGTGTGTTTAACACAGTTGCCAGTCAAAAGCTTTTGAGGCATCAGCAAAAGCCAAAGCAAAAGACAGCTGTTGGAAATCATCAGTATCAACAAGAGTAATTAATTAGAGCTCTCCTTTCTGTGCGATGTGATACATATTTTGATAAACACAAAAAATTGCAACTAGAAGAAGAGAAAATATATTAAAAAATGGAAGCTTGGTGGGTTGGCTCATTGATAAAAAGTAGAAAAATAAACTAAAAACAAAACATACTTACTTCCTAGTGTATAGCCGCAGGATAAGGGGAATGATTTCATCAAAATAAGAACACATCTATTCTCATTTTATAAATCTAAAAGATTAAGATTTGTTGTCTGTGTGCTTGAAATAGTTTCAGTTAAAGATTTGCATTTTTCAACAACGCAGTGTCATATGTTGATTTCTTTTTCTTATATTAATAAAATGTAATACATTTGCGAACCTCAAAGAACGTATATATACGAGGGCTGTTTGACAACTCCGTGACTATTTAAACAAAAAACTTTTCTTTTGCGCAAATAAGCGTTTTATTTAGCATTTATTCAGCATAATCTCTTTTCAGATCCAAACCCTTAGTCCCACAAATAGTAGGTTTTCTCACAGCTGAGAAAATAGGCGTTTTTTGATTACTGCTCAGTTTTCCGGTTCTTCAAGTTAAGGAAAAAAATAATAGACAATGATCCAACAAAAAATCACAATTTTAATGATGAAACAGAATACGTTCGCAACTTCGAGCAGAAACGACTCTCACAGAAAACAGGCACATAATTGAAACGACGGCTGCAACTTCACAAACTGTCTTTTAATGTTCTTTTTTGTTAGCTAAAAAAAGTTTTTTGTTTTGTTTCTATTTTTCTTCGCCCAAAACCGTTTGAAGCTTTGGTTTTATTTACAAAACTTATGAAATTTTCTAAAAGTATGGTAACATTGTTGAAAGCTTTTTTGCTTCAAAGTGAGAGAATAAGAAAAATCGCTGCCAAAATAAAATAGATTCTATTTTACGACCGCATTCTCAGGCTTTATTTTATGCCAAATTGTGTGGAGAAAATCGTCATGCCCTAGTTCTGTTTCATTTCATTTAATTATTATCAAGTAAGAGTGTGGGATATGCGGCTGGGCCGAATCTTAAATACCCCTCACGATAGTCACTACTCCCCAGTGGGTGCTGATGAGTAGTGTAGCGGCTACGAAACATCTTGTTCTCCCGCAGCTAAAGATTTGATTATTATTTTTCTTGTCTTCTTCAATCAATTATTGATCACAGCAAATTTGTATTGTAAAAAATCCTTCTTAAGAGTAAACTTAAGAAAGGAAAAAACTTGAACTATAACCCGTTGTACATATGTACAAACCAAAAATTTAATTTAAAAATTATAAATTTCAACAAAAATACAATAAATCAAAAAAAGTTTCTTTCGCGCAAATAAGCGTTTTATTTAGCATTTATTCAACATAATCCTTTTTTCAGATCCAAACCCTTAGTCCAGCGTCTTTTCAGTTTAAGTAATAGCGATTTTAACAAATAGTAGGTTTTCTCAAAGCTTAGAAAATAGGCATTTTTTGATTACTTTTAAATTTTCCGGTTTTTCAAGTTAAGGAAAAAAAATTGGACTATTATCCAACAAAAAATCACAATTTTAATTATTATCAAGTAAGAGTGTGGTATATTCGGCTGGGCCGAATATAAAATACCCTTCACGATAGTCACGTATATATAGTATATATTACAAATTTGAAGTAGATATGCTCGGATAAACATGGACCGATAGCGGAAATAAAATATTTTTGCCTTTTAATCAGCATTCCAAAAAAGAAATCTTTCATGGACATTTTCGTGGAAAAGTTTGTTTAAGCTATATCTCGGTTATATATAAACCGATATCGGAAATTCTCATTTCTCATATTTATATAGCCTTATTTTATTACCAGAACTACTTTTAAGCAGAAAAAGTGGTTTAAGTTCGCTTACGCGACATTTTTAAGAAAGACCCGGTTTAGGCTATATCTCGTTTATATATGAACCGATATCGGAATTTTCCATTTTCTGTATTTTGGTAACCTTATTTTATAGCCAGAACTGCTTTTCAATAAAAAAAAATCTTCATGGAAAAATCGGTATATCATCTATCTCGGGTATATATGGATCGATATCGAAAATTTGCATTATCTGTGTTTAAATAACCTCGTTTTATAATCAGTTTTAAAAAAAAAAAATGTTTCATGGAAAAATCGGTTCAGGCTATACTCGTATGTCGGGTATACGAGTATATGGGCCAATATCGGATATTTTCATTTTCTGTATATTACTAACTTTCTTTTATAATCACTGTCGTGAAAGGTATTTCAGATTCAGCCCAGCCGAATATACCACAGTCTTACTTATTTTTTAAAAACCTCTTTACATTACCAGAACTGCTTTTAAGCAAAAAAATATCTAAAAAAAAATTTGATCGATTACGCCACATTTTCATGGAAAAATCGGCTTACAGTATATTTCGAGTGTATATGGACCGATATCGGAAAATTTCTCCTTCTGTATCTTAGTAACCTCCTGTTATTATCAGAACTGGTTTAAATTAAAACAAAGTTTAAGTTTGTTTATGCGACATATTCATTTGAACCGATAACAGGGATTTTTTTTTCTTCTTTTTAGTCACCATGTCAAAGTATTTATTATATTCTGACCTTATAAATAATACATATTCTGAATCAGTATTGATAGAAAATTGATTAAGCGATATCCGTCTCTCCATCTGTCCACCGTTGAAATACTGTTTTTGAGAAAACCATTAGAACTAGAAGCTTTTTTCTTTCACTCTTTTATTACTCCATCGATTCATAGGTTTACTTTTGATATTCACTAAAATAGGTTCTCGTATAGCTAAAGCAATTTTTTTTTGCAATTTTGTTTAAAAAATTAAAAAAAAATTGTTTGTTCTACTTCAAACTTGACAAAATTAAACCGGCAAAAAAAATGTTTCCCCGATATCGGTGCATATACATACATATATCCGAGCCTATGTAGTTCAAATTTGTAATATAGACGTAAATTATATTACGTGACTATTGTGAAGGATATTTTAGATGCAGTCCAGCCGAATATATTACACTCTTACTTGTTTTTGTTTGAGCTATTTTTATGTTCGCAAAACAATTTTTATATATTAAATTCAGTATTAAAAGTATAAACAATACATTTGATGTAAATGGTTCACTATGTTACCAGTAGCAAAAACACTATGATATGCCTTAGCGCTTGTAGACTTTAATGCACCTTGTATGTACATATATACATATATTCTCTTTTAGTATTTTTAAACAAAAAAAAAAAGAAAATTTATATTCATTCTAGTATTTGTAATAAAAAGTTTCAACAAATTGCCAACAATTTGTCAACAGCAAGAACTGTGATCAATTGAAAATTTTCAAACCATCAAACCAGCAGATTGATGAGTTTTTTGCACAAGAGCTACTCGCAGGAAATAAGAGCATACTGCTCATAGTAAATAGACGCTCACACACACACATACTCCACACGAAATAACATTTCAACCACAAAAGGAAGAATTTGTCGGAAATTGAAAACAAATTTAAGAAAAAGAATTTGTAGGAAAAATGATTGATTATCATTATTAAAGTCATTTAGCAACAAACATTTGTTGTGTGTACCTTTCAATAAAACTTTAACTTTTCAGAACATTTTGTGGTGTATCGTTTCGGCGGCCGACCGACCGTCCGTCCGTCCGACTAGTGGTATTTTCAACCAATCAATCAACTTTATGCGAAAGAAAATTAGAAAATATATTGTGCAGTTTCTTGTTTCAATGGACGTTTATATTAAAACAAAATATGCACTCGACGAATAATTAATGTTCATTTGGAATGAATGTGCACAATAAATAATGAAAAATTGTTTATACATGTAAAGGGTAGTCCAACCAAAAGGTCACAATGTTAGTTGTAAACAAAACACAAAGTTCTGAGAGTAATATTTTAAGGGAGATATCAAGAGTAATTTACAGCGTTGTCAACAATTCACACTCGTTATAAGAGATAAAAATTCGGTAACTATTGACTGGTATCAAAAACTGTTGGCTTCAGGACGTCTCATTACCTTCTATTCAAGTCACCCAAAACACGTGAAAATAAATGCTGCTCTCAATTTCGCAAAATGCGTACTTAAAATTAGTGATAAAAATATTCATGCAACAAATATATATAAAGAAAATAAAAGAAAAATTACACAAGAACAGTTTTCCTTTCTCTTTTTCAAAGATTATCATAAGAAATACACTAGAAAATTTCGATAAAACATCAGACAAAAATGTTGACGCGATAATTTTCAAATCTTTGACACACATTTCCTGTTTTTCAGAAAGAATTGTACACACTAAGAAAAATTGATAATTTGTGATAAAGCAAATATGATTTATAAAATTTCTTGCAATGGTGACGAATCTAATATATGTAAGAAAACATATATCGGTACAACAGAATCGAAACTGAAGACTACACTAGCAGCACATAAGTCAGACTTTAAAAATAAAAATACTTATAATGCAGAAAAAACTGGAGTTATGGCCCATTGTGCAGAAACTCTACAAATTTATCGAATACAGCAATATTACAACAAGAAAATAACAAAAGAAAGAGGTACAATATGATTGAAATGCTACACAGAAATCAGACACAGAAAGTTGCGCGAACACTTACAGAGATATCATAACAAAGTATAAAAACATAAACAATAAACTTTAGTTACCATCTAAAGAAATGGCCGGCTTATAATGTAAGGTAAGTTTGGTTTTACCTACAAATATTTTATAATTAATATTTTTATATAATTTGCTTTATGTGTTTCTTGTGTCTATATTAATATAATTTGTTACAATTTGGTTCTAGTTCCTGAAGAAGGTATCCTGAAGAATATTTCTAGTTACTGAATATTTCTAGTTCCTGAAGAAAGGTATCCGAAATATTGAAAATAAAATAAATAATAATTCCCCACAAACAGAGTTTTATTTAATTACACTTGTTTACAGCCAAAAAATACCAAGAACGGCACATGCCTAGATAAGTTAATGGGGACCTCCTGTACACGAAAAACGCTACAACTTTTTTTTTTCTTAAGTAGCGTTTTTTAGATGACGGTACTTTTGTGTTTTTCGGTGTAAGGTACCACTCAAACCCTTGTGGAGCCCAACCAAAAAGTCGGATCGAGATAAATGGCATATCGTTGGAAAGATAATTGAACACCTTTCAGTCGATATAATGCGAATTTCAATCTGTCAAGAAATGGCTGAGTTATGACATCTCAAAATTCAAAATTTTACTATTTTTTACGTTTGTTTCAAAATTGTTCATTTTTATTTCATTTTTTTTTTTTTACGTTGTAGTAAAGATCTGAAATGTTTTATTTCTTTACCAAATAGTTTATTTAATTACCAACATTTTAAGCAGAATTTGAAAAAAACGGATGAAAAACAAAGCTTTTATTAAGGACTTTGTGAAACGACAATATTTTCATTTTCATTGCTCACACACTATATTCGCTGTAAATTCAAGAAGTTTCAATTAATTATCGTCACAGATCCTGTGACGATTATGTGAGAAGGAAAAATATCGACCAAATATTCGCAACGACTTCAGCAGACCTGTAGGTTATGAGGAGGGGGAAAAAGGGAGTAGTGTTTGTGAACATTTGACTTGAACTTTCCAACGTTATAACAGGCAGAAAATACGTATATTTCATATACGCCTGACACACGAACTTTCTCTGTAATGCGTTGTACGATTTCCCGGGCAATCGACCACAAATCGATGAGCTCGGGACGATGAACGCGTGCTACGTGAAAATGTGCGCTTTTCGGGAACAATATCCCTAATCAGAGCAAATTCCATTGTAATAACGATAGAACAGAGTAACGCACCGCCACGCTTGTGCATTTTGCGGTTATGCTTTCATCGATAGCGTTTATCACAATACTAACGAAAATTCGATAAGTTTTTTGAAACCGTAAGACGTTGTGGCTGCTGCTCTTCCTATTAAAGTGGTCTAGTTTCAGCCCCCAGTTGCCTTTTCGTAATTCACCCGGCTCAGCAGTTTGCCTCACATTTGTAAACCGGGAATTACTTCTAAAAAATTTTGGACGCCTGTCCTGCTCGATCGGGATTCCTCCAACAATACATTCACACTCTTCCGGCTCTGTCGTAAAAATCACTCGTTTGTTAATTTTTATGGCGATCAGCCATTTCAGATATCGTAGCAGCTACAGCCAACTTCATTTCACACAGTTGTATTTTCTGCCGCTAACATGCGACCTTGTGTGAAGGGTAATGTTGCCAGCTCACATTTATTATAAATTTTCTTTTTGTATGCTGCAGTAGTGAAACGTTACAACGTTAAGGTGTGACTCACAATTAACGTCGTGCATTGTGGTTGGACCACCCTTTTGATACACATTTATGTACTAAAATATTTCTAATATCTAAAAATCATGTTAGCTAAAAATATAATTTTGGAAGTAATAAAAATCATCGATCCTCAATGTCAAATATTCTGGTTTTTAAGTTGAAATAATTTTTAATGTTTTTCTTTTTAGTCAATTTTAAGTCAAGTTTTTATTAACTTATTGAACATTTCAGAGCCAAAAGCGGCCTTTTAATTTAATACCGTTTTACAGGAAAAAAAACCATTACGAGTAAACAATTTTTATATTTTTATTTTCGAGGCAGAAAACTTAATTAAATTTGTGGTAAGCAGTGAAAAAAATGACAGTGTCGTTTTACTTCTTGCCTTTAACATTGTGAGTAGACCATCCTGCAACGTTTCATTTGCTACGCCACAAAAGTCCACAGGTAGTGCAAAGGAATGGCAGCGAGTTCAAATCCTGCAGTTTTACAGCTGCCTGTTGTACCTAAAGCCGCATAAAATATATTGCAGGTTGCATTGCAGTGGCAAGTTGAAGGCAACTGGCAGGTATTGGTGGCGAAAACAAAAACACAAATACTTTTAAGGGAAATTTTTAAAATAGTATTTTTACTTTCGCCAAGCAAGAAAATAATAACAGGTTAAATATTTTTCAGTATAATGCACAGAGACTTTAAGCATTAAGTTGATTTAATAAACAACAAAAAAGCGAAAAGAAAAAAATGCTAAAGGAGATGTTGACAAAACTTTTGTAAGGTATGTGGCGTCAAAAGGCGCAAGGTGGAAAAAGAAAGAAAAAATTGCGTTTTCTTACAAAAAAAAAAAGCGCATACAAGTTATTAAGAAAATCTTTTGTATTTATTATGATGTTTATATCACTTTTGCACTTTTCTTACACCACCAGTTAACAGGAAAATTCTGCAGAAAACTTTACTTATATCAATTCGACAATGACATTTATTTTTACAACTCAAACACGAACAAACCTTTTGAAACATTGCTGAAAGAATTAAGTGAAAAACACGTTAAGCTCATATATTTATGTATGTAAAGGGTGTTTTTTAAAAAGGTATAAATAGAATACAATAAAGATGCATTTTTTAAATTGACCTGAAATTTATTTTATTCGAAAGATAATTTTTTTTTTTTTTATCTGGGACCAGTACTCAGGGGATAACCCCTACATATGCAGTGCATTGCATGATATAAAAAATACAAGGTAGTTTCATTCTCTTTTTATTATTTGTAATAAGGATTTTTGAAGTTTATTTTTAGAGAGAAATATAAAAAGGCGTTGCCACATAGTTGAATAAGGGAATTTACTCCTAGAATGGATTTTTTCTGAAATGTGTAGTGCATTGTTCATATTAGGAAAAGCTAGAAATTTTAAGCTGATGTAAGTAGGTACCTGTGGTTGTTTTGAAACCCATGTTAGGTTAGGTTTAACAGACTTGGGTCCAATTCGGTCCCAAAAACTAAAAGCACGGAGTTCTGCATATCAGTAAACTTTACGACAGCATTCAAACGAATGCCTATTTTGAAGAAAATATTATTACATTTAAAAGAAAATACTCTTTAGATATTAAAAACAAGGGGAAAAATTTGATGCTTGTGGTTTAAAACTATGTAAATAATTATTTCTACTATAATGACCCAAGATGCAGCGACAAAACTAATGCACGTAACCTTGAGTATTCTTCATTACTTACAATAAGAAAAACCTACTTCCAAAAGATGTCATTATTTGTTTAAATATCAAAGTAAACTTGTATAGCGAAAATTTGCATATAGTTTTCCATCGTTTCCGCACCTTCAAAAAAAAAAAAAAATTTGACATTCACCAAGAATTATAAGCCGTTTTCGGTGTTCGGGTACTTTGGTTGCAGAACATAAAGGTGGACGTTCCCGAAAAACTAGTAAACGAGATGGCCAGGCCATAATAAGTTTGATAAAAAAAAAGACCAATTCGTGTCGTCAAGAACCATCGCCACACAATTGTCATTAAATGTTACCCCCAGAAGGATTCAAAGGCAGGCTGCAGAAAGCGGACTAAAAGCATACCATACAATAGTGTAAAAAATATCTTTACATAACGGAAAAATAGACTAGCCAGTTTGGAATTTGCAAGGGACCACATTAATTTGATCACCACACAAAAGAATTCCATTCTATCCTCCGATGAGTCCAAATTTAATTTAAAAGGTTCCGATATATTAAGACTGGTTAGATGACTGAAAAGCGAACCTCTAATCCATGTTATACTAAAGGCACATTGAAACATGGTGTCGGTAGCATTTTAGTCTGGGGATGTTTTTCAGGCCATTTTTACATATTTTAAATTTATGTATGAATTTTATTTTAAAATTTTTTATTTATTTTTGTTAGAAATCACAATTTTATTAATATCTTTAGACACAATTTCAAACAAAACTGAAAACAAGCGAATGTATAAACTAATACGGTAGCACAATTTTATGGAAATTGTCACAATCCTTATACTTGTCAGATGGTGATTGTTAAGGAAAATTGAGAGAATAAAACTACCTTGTATTTTTTATATCATGGTGCATTGTACTGGAACTAGGAAAATAGGTTATGATGAATAACTTTAATTAAATGTCAACACATTTTTTTATAAAATAAATTCTATTTTGTTGTTCTGTCAATTTGTTTAAGTTAAAAATGTTTTCATATTTAAAGTATATAGAAGAAGCTTTTCAGCAGAACAAAAGTCAGTCATACGCGGAAACTAAAACAGCATAAAAAACAACAATAATCATAAAAAACAAAAACAAAATGATGCAAAAGCATAAACTAACGGAAAACAACGGGACATTTTGTCTTGCAGCCACTTCTTTCAGCTCTTGCAAGACAAAAGGTAACAAAAACAACTGCATGCTAATTAAAAAAAAAAAAAAAAAAAAAGGCGCCATGTGCTTGAACTCAACACAAAATGTCATAAAATTGCCATAAAAAAAGACGCGAAAGTTTTGTCCGGTAGGCAGAGACAACACAGTGTGAAATAAGCTTTATTAAATTAACATATAAAAGATGTTTATTATAGATGTATAGAACTTTGATATGGAATAAGAGAAGAATGAAGTTTTTAAATTGACATGAGATCTACTTTATTCGAAAGATAATCTTCCGGCATTATAATTGAAATGTGAGTTCTGGCATACCACGGCTGGTCTGGAGGTTCCATTTTCGATTACTCGTTCCAACTATTGTGACGGTATAGAGGCCATAACGTGGCGAATATTGTGCTCCAAGTGGTAAATTGTTTCGTGCTTATCGTCATACACTAGCGACTTCACATATCATTGCAGAAAATAGTATGGTGGCGTTAAGTCACACGATCCTCAATTCAACAAACAAAACAAAATATTCCTGGTCTATTTTAAATGTATAAGCCAGTGGAAAATCTTTGGAAAGTTAATAGAGGTAAAGCTTTTCATTAACTAAACTCAAGTTCAATATATCAGGCAGTGTATCAGAACGTGCTCAAGATCTTTACAGATGGATCCAAGTCGGACTTGGAAGTTGGTGGTGGCATCTTTATCCCTCAATATCAGATACGGATGAGTTTTAAGCATTTAATAAATGTAGCGAGGCGCAGGCTGAAATTAAAGCTAACTGGTTGAGGTACTACTGGGTATACGGGACGAATTTGCTCTATATCCCTATAGTGCTGATAGTAAAGCTGCTTTAATGTAGTAAGGTAGCATCAAATGTACTTACTTGCGGGTATCTACATGACGTCAAAGGTTGATTCGTGAATGCCGGATAAATTTTAATGAGAATGTGGAAATTGATTCACATCGGCACCTACCTTATCGGCCTATTGGCTATCGCCCAACTCCATTTTTTTGCATTTATTTATTTATTGAATCTTCCAAGTGAGCTAACAATAAGTATTCAAGTCTTAAAAATAAAAATAAACATAAAGATTAAAAAAAGTTAATAAAAAGATGTGCTTTTAAGTCCGGTCAATGCTAGACGAAAAGTTTTATATTGCGGAAACTAGTAAGTATGTTGCGTGTAAGAGGATTTGGGTGAAGTTGCAGCTTTCTGGTATACCGAAAACTAACGCACATTTTTAGGGACTCCAAAATCGTATTATTCAGATGGTACAAAAAAGTTGGAATATCCTGCAGAAATTATTGGAGTATATGATCCATTTTAAATAAAAAGGAGTAGTTTTAACATGATCCGATGTGCCTCGGTGGCTGATTTGGTAGAGTACTTGACCAACAGTCTTGAGGTCGCAGGTTTGATTCCTGCCACAGACCCTGGGTGTTACTACAGACAAGCAAAAAAAAAGGTTCGCAGCTTTTGTGTTAGTATACAAAAATGTAATGCAAACATGGACCATGATGACTAAAAAAAATATATTTGCCAATACTCGCAACACATTATTACAACAAATACAACCATGGTAGCACTGTTACGCCATGTTTTGTTTAGCGTGTTTTCTGACAAGCCGAATGATTTTTTTTGTTTGTTTTATTATTAATAAATAAATATCTATCACAAGATTTGTTAATTTCATCTTTAACCATGGGTATGTCATGGAGCTCTAGTTATTGTTCTTAATATTTCTAATTGGAAAAGTTAACGATTTTCACGGTTTGAGTTCCCCAAAGTTAAATTCCGTAAGTCCAGATATATTCTATGAATACGATTGTTATGTTTGCAATTATTTTTATTTATAATAAAACATTCATATGCGTTTATTTTATTTATTTATTTATTACAGCAAAATGCTTAAAAACAGCTGAGAAATCAGTGTAACAAGGAAATAGATAGAATTAATATAACAAAAATTTCATTAGAAAACTACAAACAGTTATAAATATAATCACTAGAGTTTAAACACAAAAGAGGTATTCTCCTAGTGACATGAATATTGTCAGATGAGTCGATGAGACGGAAAGGAATAAAATTTAAGAAGTTTGATCGATGAATTGATTGATGAATTTTGTTATTGTTTATTATAATAGTTTTTTAATAATTGAAGAAAAAATTTTATACGAAAAATTTTGTGATTATATTTCACTTGATTTTTTTTTTTTTTTTTGCAAATTCACCCCAAAGGTGCTCCAAAAAATTTTACAAAGTAATAGATTTTAAAGTAGTCTCTTGTGGTGTTCTATGGAGTATTCACATCAGAGTAATTTAAAACTGGTTTCCACAATAGTTTTCTGTGGTAGTCTGTGGACTAGTGACATGAAGTAATTTGCAGACTAACCCTGTGTTAATAATTTGTGGAGTAGTTACTTGGACTAGTTTTTGTATTACTCTGACCTAATGTTTTTTTGGATTACATGGTCCTCTTCTAGGACATTGTAAAATGGAGCATGCTTTTCCCATATGTTTGGATTACTTTTGGACTAGTCCGGGTCCCTTGTAGTGTACTCTTTACACGCATGTAAGGAGTAGTCCCGCTTTGTGCAGGGTATCGTCTAGCTAAGTGTTTTGTGCTAAAAGAAAACTATGTTGAAAAATAAGCGGTTTTTGAAAAAAATATTTTCTTTCCTACTTAGGTAGCTTCAACATCAATCCGCCTTCGTATATTGTGAAATCTACTGGTTTTAAGTGTTGCATGTGATATGCAGTGTATTTTCTAAAGTAAGGTCTTATTGCAAATGCAATGACGCAATAGTATTTGCATAAGATTGTGAATAAGATTGTGTAACTGCTCCCTCTTTGCCCATCCATACAACCTATTTTCCTAGCTCTGGTACAATGCACTGCATAGGCACCTAGCGAAAACTTGTTAATGTCTTGCACTTACCGAAGCAAATACTTTTCAATATCATAGTATTTACCACCTGCGTTACTAAGAAGTAGTTAAGAAATGACTTGCTCAATAGCTGTTGTATATGTACGTATGTAAGTAGTTGTTCTTGGCATATATACATGTATAGGGTGTTTTTTTAAGCCCGATAGAACTTGAAATTGTAAAAAATAACACAAAAAATTAAATTGTAATCAAAATTTTTTTTTATTCGAAAGATCAATACGTGACATTAACATTTGAAAATGATGTCGGACATATGGGCACCGCGGCTGTTCTTGACGAAGCGCATTCTGGACGTCCAATTTTGGGCCAGTTTTTCGAGCACTGCTGGCCGTATGTCACGAACAACACGAACAATGCTGGCCTCCAAGGCGTCAATTGTTGCTGGTTTATCAGCATAAACCAGTGACTTCACGTAGCCCCACAGGAAATAATTGAGAGGTGTCAAATCGCACGACCTTGGAGGCCAATTGACAGGTCCATTTCTCGAAATCAACTTATCGCCAAATTTTGATTTCAGTAAGTCGATGGTTGCGTTCGCCGTATGGCACGTAGCGCCATCCTGTTGAAACCACATCTCCTCCGGATCAATGTCATCCATATTTTCAAACAAAAAATCATTGATCATGGTGCGGTAACGATCTCCATTGACCGTAACGCGAGCTCCGGCCTCATTTTTGAAGAAATAAGGTCCGATGATGCTACCAGCATGAAAACCGCACCAAACAGTGCATTTTTCTGGATGTAATGGAGTCTGTAGGGTCTCTTGTGGATTGGTCTCACTCCATATGCGGCAATTTTGCTTATTAACAAACCCGTTAAGCCAAAAATGCGCCTCATCGCTGAACACAATTTTGCGATAAAACAACGGGGCGAATCGAGGACTGATTTTAAAGTAAATTTGGATAATTTCGTAGCGTTGTTCAAGCGTGAGTCTATTCATGATGATTTGTCAGAGTATACTGAAACAAATAAAAAAAATGTTTCATCAAAATTTAATTTTTTGTGTTACTTTTTACAATTTAAAGTTCTATCTAGCTTAAAAAAACACCCTATATAATATTTACAATAAAAATTTATTCAAATAATTTGAGTAAAACTTGGACTTGCTAAGACAAAGTTATAGAAACGGGTTTAAAAATGTTTACAATATGACAAATGTAGTAAATCAATATTTGGAATTATAAGCATACAAACTTTATTGGGTATGTTATATACTCTAGTTAACAGACGCCAGCTCTGACGAGTAGAAAACATACTTGTGCAAACAAAATGCGGTTTATATAGATGATTGAAAAAGGCACCGGTTGCAGATCTCTGGTAAGTACTTGCCTCCAATGACATCGCCATGTTAAAATAATGTCTTAGTGCCTGGCTCATGATGTCGTTTCGTAAACGTTCGTCATATTTTTTAAGGCTAAAAAATCTATCCCGATGCCTTTTTAAGCTTTATTTTTCCTTGATCTTGTATCATTTTCCTTGTTTACCTCCGATATATCCGTTAGTTGGATAATAGTTGACTATAAGTCACTGAGTTTTAATATAAAACATTAGCGAACGTTAACGAAACGACATCCTGAGCCAGGCAGTTAAAGTGTCAAAGTAGAAGTAGTAAAGAGTATGTTTATTAGCATTTTAACACATTACTTTACAATAGCAATTTTTGCTCGCTAGGTGTGTTATCCCCCTAAAAGTTCTGATACACACACTTAAGTATTTTTATGTACTTTAGTTGTATGTGCTGCCTACATTGTAACTTAAATAAAATATGTTTATATATTTTTGAATTTTAAATTTTATTTGCATAAAAATAAATAACATGCAAACAAGGGGGATGCAAATAAAGCAGGCTGTACTCGTAATGCTAAAAATCATAATTAATAATTCAATAACATTGCAACTATTGCCCGTGCAAACCCCATTAAAAAAATTAAGAGGAAAAATACTTGCAAACCCTAAATAGACAGAAATAATTTCATTGTTTTGTATTTCACAGCGCCACTGCTGTCTCAGTTTCCGACATTCTGCATATTGTACTTTGCTTTCATAAGAAGATACTTCAGCATAAATGTGCTGCATAAATGAGAGTAAGAAACAATACTGGCAAATGTTAATTTAAATGTGTTTGTTTTTTTTTATATATATAATATAAATATAAAAATGTCTGTGCATTTAAAAAAATTTCAGAATATTATACAGAAAGCAAGTGTCTAAATATCCAAAATGGCAGAAGGTTGCTGCATTCTTAATTTCTACATTTTTGTTTTTTTTTTCGTCCTTGTTTTCTCCTTAAACAAACGGCAGGCAGCAAAATAAACGAATGGAACACAAAACACTTGCAAGTAGAGAAACTCAGCACAAGTGCACAATTTAGTTACAATAAGCAAAATTAACTTTGGGAATTGAGCAACAAATGTTTATGTTAAATGCTACTTTGGCAGTGCTGCTCTTTCGAAATTGCATATATTTTGTAATATTGTTGCTTCATTTCTTGCAAACAAAATAAAAAAAACTCAACGAATAATTCAAAAACGCCTTGAGAAACAAACTGTGTAGCAACTCGTCAAAGAAATAAGAAAATAAACATTAAACACCTGAAATATTCAACTTTAAGAACGGATCAATGAAGAACCCACAATCTTGTCTTAAACAAAATTTTATTAAATAAATAATTCCCAATTTTTCGCTCTAACACAAGGCGAATTCATTACTAGGTGAACTTAACAGCACAAGGGATTATTTTTTGCTTCTCGCGTTTTTTCCAATGAGACTGTAAAATTTTTTCTCTTTTGTTTACAAATTTTATCGCGCCATTTTAATCTGAAGATTTTTTGTATGATTTAGTGCAATTTTAAGAAATTTGTGTGAAGTTAAAAGTGAAAAACTAATATAATCTGTGGTTTTAATTGCAAACAATTATAAAAGTTTATACTTTTTTTATTCACTATTTTAGCTTCTAACATTGATACCAATAAAAAATTATAAATAGCTTGTTTTCTATCTATCTATATGCCGAAATTTCATAGGAGCTACCCTAAACATCACAACAATCTAAATAAATTGTTGAAAATTAAAAAAAAAAAATGCTCTAACTAAACTTTTTCATTTTTTTTTTTTAAATTCTCAACAATTTATTTAGATTGTTGGGATATAAAGTTGAATGTTTGAGAATATCTTTCAAAAATTTCCAAAGTCTACTGGTGATTAGGGTAGCTCCCATGAAATTTCGACATATAGATAGCTGGGAAACATAGAAAACAAGCTATATATATATATATATATATATATATATATATATATATATATATATATATATATATATATATATATATATATACATATATATATATATGTATATATATATATATATATATATATATATATATATATATATATATATATATATATATATATATATATATATATATATATATATATATATATATATATATATATATATATATATATATATATATACACATATATATATATATATATATATATATATATATATATATATATATATATATATATATATTTTTTTTTTTTTTTTTTTTTTTTTATTGGTTTATATATAACGTTTATATAAAATTTTTTCCCAGCTGAACAATCTTAGGCGAATTTAGATTTTGACATTCACCATATGTTTTACAATAACAAAGTACATAGTATTGAATTCGCGTTTTGCGCTTGCATTCACCTGCATAAATTCGCCTTGCTCTAAAGCTTTAAACACATAGACGACAGCAGACAGCAAGCAGCAATCTGTCAAAAATAAAATACAAGTGTTTAGATGCACACGATTATTTTAACGACATCACAGCAGCACGACTTCACAACAGCATTTGCTGCTGCTGCCAACTTAGATTAATTTCTATTTTCGTAAGCAGCCACTATAAATATAAATTGGCAGCAATAATAACTAAAATTTGTTTGAACTATTTAATAGAAATAAACATCACACAAATCAAATAAACAAATAAATTATTTAGTTTTTACAGATTTACGTGATATTTTTACGTTTTCAGTCGGTAATTTTAATTTTATTCATGTAAAATATATATGTGGCACCTCTGAAATTTGCATTGTTTAAATACACATAGTGCTGCTGCTGTCTTTAATATAATTATGTTGCTGATGAGACGGCAGCATTTGAAGCTAAGTTCATTTGTAGCCGTGAAGTTGTGAAGTCTGCAGTCGTCTAAGTGTTTAGAGCTTAACGTGAGAGAAGCATTTGCTGCTGTAAAGCTATGTACACACGGTTGTCAGATGTTACAATATTGTAAGATCTGGCAACATGCTGACAATGTAGTGACAATGAAAAATTGTCCCGCAGAAGTAAATTTTGTATTCAGACGATCGTAAGATAATCTTACAATTTCATTGTTAGACAATGATCTGACAAATAATGCATCTGAAAACAAAAATTGTCAGTTCACACGGTTGTCAAAATGTTAGATGAAAAAAATTTCCAGACATGTTGTAAGGCATTGCCACCTATGTGTATCAACAACCATCTGTTAGGCAGTGCTGCCCATCAAACTTTTTGCTGACAATGATGCCATTGTCAGGTGCATTAATTTTATATATCTGACAATTAAAACAGAGCTTACAATACCAGCCAATTATCCGGCAATGTCGACGAAGAGTGTTCTCACGATTGTCAGATGCCTGAAAACATTGTCGTCTTCCAATTGATTGACAATGGTTTTTCTGACAACGTTGTAACTTAAAAATTGGCAGTTCACACGATTGTAATACATTTTCAGACAATTTTATTGGCAATATTGTAAGATCTGACAACCGTGTGTACATAGCTTAAAACATCACATTCTGTTCTCACTCATCGTCTGCTTTGATTTGTAAAGCGAATTGAAAGACATAAATTTGAAAGTGAACTCCAAGTTCACTTCATTTTTCTTATCGGTTGCAAGAACAATTTGAATGTAAAGTCACATTCTTTTTACTTTTGCTGATCTTGGTAACATTTAATATTAGGATTGATTATATGATTGTATACATTAGCTATATATTTGTATGTATCGATTTTAATATCATTGGCCAGAAGTGGCTTAAAATGTTACATAAATAAAGAATAAAGAGTAAAGAATAAAGCACACCATACACGTTTCAACTCAGTTGACAACTGAGTCGGTTATTGGCCAAATCAAAGCGTGTATGGCTTTGTCAGTTGATTAGTTTGGCAGTTGTCGAGTTGTTTGATGAAAAGTTAAAATGTTTTGATTTTTTCAAGTTGACTAGCAAGTCTTTTAATTCGATTGTGTTGTGTGTGTTCGAGTCTCTTGATCACGTCTCAAAATTTATAATTGTAGTTTTTTTCTTTTTTGCAAAGAGAACGTTATATGTTTTTAGAATTGTTTATAATTTCATTAAATTTAATAGTTGAAAGAAAATCGTTCAATTCAGTTTATGAACTGTGTGGGCAATAATCAATTCAGTTGAAAGGCTCAATTCACAATTGAATTGAAACGTGTATAGGCCGCTTAAAGTGTATATTTTTACAGAGTAGTATTTTTAAGTACTTTTTGAACAAAATCACAGTTGCCTTGCTTGGTACTAAAGAGATTTCAGGAGATCTGGTCGTAGTGGTAGATTTCATTTTGTATGTATGCTTGAAACTTCGTATGAGCAAATTTCGTTATGGTGTAAAAGGACTATAAATAAACTAAAAGTAATCTATTTTTCCGGGCACTATCAACCCTTCTACGGGGCATAAATGGCAAAGCATTTCGTCGTTAGTAAGGGCGAAGTTTGAAAAAGCTTACAGCCCTTGTAGAGTGCAAACAGTTTTGAAGAAACCAACACAAAATAGAACATTTCGAATAAAATTAAATTTTTGTATTGCACACAAAAACCCAAAAGTAGTGGTTGCGCTTATTTGATCATATATTTGCTCAATGTGAACTTGCCTTGAGCCAAGCCAAAATTTTTGTTGTTTTTAATTTTTTTATTCTGTATTTTTGAACTTTAACCTTTATGTCAATAAAACAAACGATAAAAAAAACAAATTTTTTACGTTAATGCAAGTTTTATAATTGACACTTTTATTTATATATATTTTAGTTTCTTCTGCATTAAACAATATTGCTCAATAAACAGCTGTCAATTTATAATAACAGAGAATGGTAAATATTTTATTTTTTAATAAATTTCAATTGGAAGCCGAAACCTTCAAGCAAAACTGAAAATTAATAACAAGGACAATAAATCTATAGCTAATTTAAGTTATTTATATATATATATTTTTTTTCTTTACCTCAGAGGATGACCCCTACATATGCAGTGCATTGTACTAGAACTAGGCAAATAGGTTATGATGAGGAGGAAAAAGGGAGTAGTGTTTGTGGAGGTTTAACTTTAATAATAACAACATGAAAGACTAAAACTCTATTACAGCATTTAAAATGTTGGAATTAAATTAGTTAAAACTGATCACATCAGTGCCCAGTGTATATACCTTCGAGACTGCTCAGATTAGCAAATTTAGTCCAACGCTTGCCACACTACAAGGTAATGATCTGCATTCAAAGGAAATTAATAATGAACATATGAAGAAAACACGGAACAATCTAAGGAAACTATTGTGACTTTATACGACGGCGATTGATATTGAAGCTACCTAAGTAGGAAAAAACATTTTTGTTATCAAAAAACATTTATTTCTCAACATAGTCTCCATTTAGTTCAATACGGTTAGTAAGACGATATTCGATCTTTTTTTTTTTTTTTTTTTTTTTTGTGTGCCATCTGAATAATATGATTTTAGGAACCTCGCAAAATACCCGTTAATTTCGGTAATCACTACTTCGTTTGAGACGAATCTTTTTTCTGCGAGCTATTTTTTCAGGTTTGGAAACAGAAATATTAGCAAAATCTGGACTATAAAGTGGACGATCGACCAATTCGAAGTATATTTCGTGTAGTTTTAGCATCGTATCTAATGCTGTGTGAACCGTTGCGTTGTCTTGAAGAAAGAGCTTTTTTAGCTTCTTTAAATGTGGTCGTTTTTTCTTGATTGCATCAATCAATTGATCCAATACCGCGTGATTGTGGATCCTCTCCCAAAAAATATTTGTTGAGCAATATTCCGTGTGCATCCTAAAATACGGCGGCCGTATCCTTGTCAGCCGATTTTACTGTTTTCGCCTTCTTCGGAGCACTTCCACCAGCTTCCCCCCCATTCTTTCATTTTGTAATTTCCTGTGATTGTGAATCATTTTTTTAAGATAATCGTTGTGCAATATATCGTGTGCATCCCAAAATACAGTGGGCATAACCTTGCCAGCCGATTTCACAGCCTTCACCTTCTCCGGAGCAGTTCCATCACTTTCCACCCATTGTTTCGATTGATTTTTGGTTTCATGTGTGTAGTGGAGGATTCATATTTCAGCAACAGTTATTAATCGATGCCAAAACGACGCTTTATCATGTCCAAACACCGCTGTGAAGTGGTCTGTTGAACTCGTTTTTGTTTGACACTGAGCAAACGCGGCACCCATCTTGACGATAGCTTTTTCATATGCAAAATGTTGAACACTCGTTCATATGATTTGTTTACCATTTCAACAATCTCACGTAACTTGACTTGGCGATCATTCATAATTATATAGAGGATTTTCTTGAGATTTTCTTCAGTAACCAACCCTTTTGTTCCCTTGGTGTTGAAGGTATTGTTGCAGTGCTTGTTCGACCGCGTTTAAATTCGGCAATCCAATATTTTGCCATAAAATCTGGCGAAGCAGACTCACCGTAATATTTATCGGACATTTCTTTTTTTATTTTCGTCATTTTTCCTTTCAAATTATAGCGTTTAATTACTGCACGAAATTTACTTTTTTCCATTTTTCAAGAAACACTAATGTTGTTTAATTCAAACAACTAAAAAACTGTTCGATGAATTTGGGTGAAATTTTAAAAGCTGGCGTTTGACAGATCGCTATTTCAAAAAAAAAAAAAAAAAAAATTGTGCATTTGTGCTGCCCAGTGGAGACTTTGAGGCTAACCTGTATTAATCCATTAATTTTCCAATATTTACTTAAGATTTAATGCAAACACCTTTATATGTTACAAGTGGCAAACTTTCATACAAAAGCATTTCAGTTTTAATTTCAACTCATCTCTTGATTGAATTATTTTTCCTTAAAAATAGAATTTACATTTATATTTGCAAAAAGTATTAACTAAACTTCTGCTAATTTCAGCTGCAGTTTTTCTAAGACAACTTTGCGCATTTAACATTAATTGCACCAACGAAACCGCAACTAAGAGAAAAGTGTCAAATTCCACTGCTTTACAATTTATGATCAACACATTCAAATTCAAAAGGCAGATTAAATGCTTTATACTACAGGAAGTCTGCTGAACAAGGAAGTTGTGCATTCTGCCTCTTGGAAATGCTTTGCTGATTTGTGGCTTATAATCGGATTTTTATCTCCGCTCTACGTCTGAGATAATAAATAGTTCACTTCTAGGCAACAATTGCACTTGCGAATTTCAGTGAATTTGTTTTTCTTATACACGCATACATGATTGCATACAATTTCTCATTAAAATATCTTACCACTCCAAATACAGATGCTGCAAAAGATAATTTCATTAAAAATATATATGTACATGTATGTTTGTTGAACTTCTTTTCTGGCATATTAACTTCTTGCATGACCAAGTAAACCTGCCCTTACACTGTTTCAAAAAACCAATACTTTTAAATGTATCTTTAGAGACATAGAAAACGTGACGTGTGTAGCGAACATCAAAGTGAATTTTTATTCTAGGAAGCATAAGAGCATGCAATACCTTCATGAATAAAAATGGAGCAGCATTCACGGCCATAAATTTGTGCGTTGTTAAACAACACCAGGTCTTAAGTTATGTTAGGTTGTACCGGCCATCAGTTTCATGAAACAAGCCCACTTGAATACTTTTGGTCCCGTTGTGTTGCCTGAGGGACAAGTGCAGAGTATGAGACTTACACTTCCCCCGACGGTTCAAATCCAAACCAACCCAAAGGCTGGATAACGGAGTCCAGTCCGTTCACTCGGTATTATCTGCCAGCTCCTGCAGTATTGGTCCGACTAGATACAGCGTTGTCATAGAACAGAGAGCCGGGCACCGACAGAGGCAGTACTCAACACTCTCCTCCTCGTCCTCATCCTCATCCCCGCAACTTCCACAGAAATCATTAAATGGAAGATTTAACCTCCTAGCATGCGTCCCTATGTGACAATGGCCTGTCAGAACCGCCACTAAGGTATGCAACCTTTGACTGGGAAGACCCTTTAGGTCCGTAGTCCTTCTACGATCATACGCAGGCCATGTAAGCCTTGCTACTCGGCAGGTAGCCTCACCATCTGTCCTGTGCAGCCTCTACAAGTTAACGCTGCACTTGGTTCTTATTGCTGTTAAGTGGGACTCCCACCATCGTATCAATGTCCCCTCGCTGTAGACGAGCCCCGACTTTCGCCAGCTCAAATTTTGAATAGTAAAACTATGATGAAGGGTAAACCAACAGACGTCATCGCCACATATCGGAGTCACTAAGACCACGCGATAGATTAACTTCTTAGCAAATAGTTCATAAATAGCCTACAGATGAATTTTCAGAGCCACAAAATATTGGCAAACGTTAACGTTCGATATCGTGGGACTGCAGGCAATTAGATTTAGGTATTTTCTCCAACTCCAGTAAAAAGACAGAAAGTGTAGTACAGCCTTTTGTATTTGAAAAAACGATATATGTATGTACACACACACCCACACACACACACACATGTATTTCTATGTACAAAACTCAGCAGTAAGAATTGGCAAAATAAGTTAATAAAAAAAAATTCAAATCAGTGCACAAGTCTTAAGTTTTCAAATATTCAAAGTTTTTCTTTTTTATTTTCTTCATTTTTATTTTACATTTTTCTTTTACTTCACTGGCTGCTGCACTCTCAATGCTCATCTTTTAACCCGCATCAACTAAAAATTTGGCTAACAATTTTATTGCATTTTACTTGACTTGCAAAGTACTTGAGTTTTCTACTTTTCTTCCTCTCTTCGCAAAACTTGATAATATGAGACAAAATTAAAAATGACAAATTAACAATCCACATAAAAACTTAAAGCAAGATAGAAAAAAAGTAAAAATTTTTTTTGGCAACTCATTCACTTTTAAGGACCTTTCGAACTTTGATGCCCTAAAATTATCATTAAAAATTTATTTTATCTCTCAGAAAACTAATAAAGTTATTTTTTTTTTTTTTTTTTTTTTTGTGATGGAAGTCAACTGAAAAATAATTTCCATATTCAATTTGTTGTGTATTACTTGAAAATTTGTTTTTAAAAATAACATATTAGCTCTGTTCACAATCATTAATTATATCCATAATTCTGCTTTGAAGCAGAATTAATTTACACAAATTTGGTAAACATTGACGACAGCGATTATCAGTGTGAACTTTGTTTTTGTAAATATTTTGCTTTTTACAGCAAAAAATTTAAATAAAAATAGTTTTTCCTTAAATATATTGGTGTTTACTCTTCCATATAGAACTTGTGGGCACCACTGGTGTAAACCATAAAATTATGCTTTTAACCATTTTTTCACTCTTTTTACGCTTTTTCGAGCTGCCAACTCGTTTAATTCGATTAATTATCCGATTTTTTTTATCAAATTTTACCGGTTTTTGACACATTTTGTCAGTTGTTGGGTTATAAAGTGGCGTTGTAAACGCTGAACAAAGTGTAAAGTATAAAATGGTGCTTTTAACCTCTTTTTAGGCTTTTTCCGCTGTCTATTTCCAACCCAGTGTTGCATGTGTAAAGCAAATAGAAACTATTGGCTTTAATTGTTGCATAACTCTGGCATAATCATTGCTGTATATATTAATGGTGTAAAGTCAAAATATGCCAAACCTTTTTGCAAATACAATATTGTGAATAGAGCTATTGCTTTTTATTTGTTTGTAATCTTGTTTTATATTAAATATGCATTAAAATATTTAACTAAATTAGCTTTAAATTTAACTTGTAATATTTTAATTGCTTCTGCTAAATACTTGAATAATTCAAAAAGCTCTTTCATTGTGTAAATAAAATGCTAATCAATTATAACTTTCAATTTTTCAATACGTAGAATGTTTAATGAAATTTATTAATTCCAATTTAACTGTAATTTACAGCCATAAAGTCACTTTAGAACAGTTGGGAAAATTATTTTATATTAAACATTCATTCTACCCTAGATCACATACATACATAGTAATAGCCTATACAATACTCGTATATGTAATTGCGTTTCAAATGTTGTGAAATAGAGTCAATAGGAAACAAAATGCAGCAGGAAGTCCCCAAGTAATTAAATATTTAAATGTTGTTCAAAGTAAATACATATGTAAATAAAACTGTTTCAGCCATCAAAATGCAATAACAAGCAAACTCGTATTTATGGTATGCAAGTGTTGTCTCTACTCGTACTTTAGTTGCACAGTGACATCTGGGCAACATTCGACTCAAGAAAAATAGAAAGCAAAACATTATGCGGTTGGTCTTAAAATTAAAAGGATGCTAAGTAAAACAAATAATAAACCAATAAATGTACCAGTTTCTTTGAAAGGATTTGCCGGCCCATAGCAATTCTTCCAATATTATCTACACACAGGAGAAAAAATATGGTTGATATGACAATATTCTAAGGGCATAATACTATTGTTGAATTATATAGTTGAACACAAACACATAGTATGGTTGCAAAATGAAATTTATTTGCAAAACTATACTCGATAAACATATATTTGATCAAAGTTATAACAATTGTATCACGACTAACACTGTTATTGTAAAAATTATTATTTTACTGTCATGTCAAACCATATAATATATTCACTCCCATACATACTAATGTTGTTACAACAATATTCCAAATTGCCTTTTCTCTGCGTGTAAGGTTTTTGAAAATGTTGTTCAGGCAAATGAATGAATATTTAACAGGAAAGAATTCGCTAACTGAGATGCAATCTAGTTTCATGAAGGACAGAAGACGACATATGTAGTTGAAAATATAAGATCCCAGCTTGACAATAATGTGGTTGCATTTCTGATACTTTTGGATCACAATAAAGCTACGTACACACGGTTGTCAGATCTTACAATATTGCCAGTAAAATTGTCCGAAAATATATTACAATCGTGGGAACTGTCACCTGACAATCGTGAGAACACATTGCCAGATAATTGGCTTGGATGTAAGACAATTTATAAAGCTTTAAACACATAGACGACAGCAGACTGCAAGCAGCAATCTGTCAAATATAAAACATATGTAACGAGTGATTTTTTTGCTATTATCTTTTTGGCAACACTAGTTTTGACAGCTCACGCACGCTTTGTATCTTGTGTCACTGTCAAACATCTTCAGTTTGGTCTATAATTTAATCATGAATCGTCTTACAAACGAACAACGCTTGCAAATTATTGAATTTTATTACCAAAATGCGTCCTCTGTTAAGAAAGTTCATCGCGCGCTTCTTCCATTTTATGGTCAGTTTAATCGACCTACTGAGGCTTCTATTCGGGCTATTGTAAAAAAATTTCGCACCAAATTTACATTGTTGGACATTAAACCACCAACACGCTTACGTAGAGTGCGAACTGAAGAAAATATCGCAGCCGTATCGGCCAGTGTTGGTGATGACCGTGAATTATCTATTCGGCGCCGTTCGCAGCAATTGGGCCTCTGTTACTCCACTACGTGGAAAATTTTGCGGAAGGATTTGGGTGTGAAGCCTTATAAGATACAGCTGGTGCAAGAATTGAAGCGAAATTTTTGGTGAATTGGCTCTTGAAAAGTTAGATGAAGATCCACTTTTTTATCGAAGAATTGTGTTCAGCGACGAGGCTCATTTCTGGTTGAATGGATACGTGAACAAGCAAAACTGCCGTATTTGGAGTGAAGAGCAGCCAGAAGCATTGCAAGAGCTACCAATGCATCCACAAAAAACAACCGTTTGGTGCGGATTATGGGCTGGCGGCATCATTGGGCCGCATTTCTTCAAAGATGATGCGAATCACAACGTTACTGTGAATGGTGAGCGCTACCGTGCGATGATAACAAACTTTTTTTTTGCCCAAAATGGAAGAGCTTGACTTGCATGACATGTGGTTTCAACAAGACGGTGCCACATGCCACACAGCACGCGAAACAATGGACCAATTGAGAGGCGAGTTCGGTGAACAGTTTATTTCACGCTTGGGACCAGTCAATTGGCCGCCCAGATCGTGCGATTTAACGCCTCTAGACTATTTTTTGTGGGGCTATGTTAAGGCTAATGTCTATAGCGACAAGCCCGCTTCGATTGACGCACTGGAAGCCAACATTGCCAACATTATTCGTGAGGTACCGGCCGAAATGTTGGAAAGAGTATGCCAAAATTGGACTAAGCGGATGGACCATTTGAGGCGCAGCCGCGGCCAACATTTGCATGAAATAATCTTCAAACATTAAATTATACCGACCCAACTATCGATCCAAATAAATATTTCATGCTTTTTTCTGAATTTTATGTGTTTTTTTTTTTTAATTTCCGATAGTTCTTATAAAATCACCCATTATTAGGTTAGGTTAGGTTAGGTAAGCAGGCCGCTTGATTTCCAGCAAGTATCCGGAAACTCCAGCTCACTTGGGTTCTGTAAGTCGTTCCCTTTGTAATTGCCTGAAAAAGTTAGTAAAGGAAAAAGAAAATAAAAGGTTATCCCTATAGAAGGAGTGAGGAAGAGGGAAAGGAGATGGGAAACTATTAGTGTGGCATTACTTGCTGATTTACTAGCCATCCGCTGCTTCTAATGAGAGAAGCTATCGCAGTCGGTTTGACCGAGGCCAGACATGAAAGGCTATTGGAGCTCCGCTCGCCTAAGTACCTTAGACGATGATGCTCCAATGCCGGGCATGTACCGAGGAGGTGGAGGATTGTCTCCTCCTCCTATTCGCATTGTACTTCATTTTTATATGGTTAACGTCCAACATTGCGTTTACGCAACAATAGCTACCTGGGCTCTTAATAAACCGGTTGGTCCAAAAATTTAGGCTTAAACTAGCACATTTAAAAGTTTCATCAGTATAGCTAAACGATATTTTAGGTTGCGCCTTAATGGGTTAACGGAAGGAATTGAAACAAACTGACATGCTGATGAGATGAAAATAACAATTAGAACTCGCCTCGCATTAGAGAAAACCAACTTTACATTTGTCTTCTCACTTGACAATTTGGCACAAAATTGCAAATTAAATTTAATGTACATATTTAAACAGACATAAATTCCTAATATGTGTATTTATTGAGGCATCTATTTAAAGAAACATCAACTGGCAAAAAGGATTGTATTCGGCCACAGTTATTGTGTCATATCCTTGCACCCACTCTGCTTCTGCTTTCCTTATTAATTGTACAATGTCGTAAGACAGTAAAATTAATAAAAGCTTATTGAGCAACGTTTCATATCTATATATTTCTGCCACATTTAAGGTTGACTTAGTTTTTCATGTCCTTTGGATGCTTGAATTGTGGTTATAAAATACAACTAAATATAGGGTGACTCATACGGCGATTTACATTAAAGGCGGGTGGAACCAATTAATTGTAAATAAAAAGAAATTTTTTCAGAGAATAATCTATGAAAATTATAAGTGAAATCAAATATCGTCGAAATGCTCGCCACGACTTCGGTGTTATACCACATCCGCTGCTCTATATTATCAATGACTCTGCGTCGCAATTGAGGTTCAATGTTATCAATGTACTGAAATATCGAATGTTTTAGCTCTTAGTAACATTTTCTTTTAAATATACTATGTGGGGCACACGGGGGTTAGGGAGCTAATAATAAAAAAAAAACACAAATAACTTACCAACGTTCGTCCGGGAAATGAGACGGATCTCCTTTCGTGTTGTTGTTCAGTTGTGGTGACCTACGATGATGCTGTGTGGTTGACGTTGGCGTACGGTGGTAATGCAGAGTGAGGATAATGAAGCTGAAGACTGCTCAGTGCCGGGAAAACGGGTTCAGCTAACGAGTGTAACGCTCAAAGTCGTAGGCCTCGTTTTGGAGCAACACACATGAAGTCGTGTTGCCGTTTTTTCATTTATTTGTATTTATTCAGTTATTCATTTGGTTATTTCATTTATTATTAAATATTAACGCAAGAAGCGTTGTTCCATTTGCTTTTGAATTAATAATTAATTTAGTATAATAAGTTACATGTAATGTAGGTTAAAATATTTCTAAGTTTGAAAATTGTATTTATACACAATGAATAAATATCAACCATGAGACAATGTTTGCTAAGCACAGCCGCACATATGGTTGCGCGTAGGTGTTAGTACGTGTATGTGTGCTCAGCGTTGAGTATAAAAACACCAGCATTTGCATATTCATGGCAGTTTGGTCAGTGACTGGCCTGCAGGTAAGACGTGCCTTGAAATCAGAGTTTTTAATTCTATTACAAAGCATCTTGTTTTCGAGTGATCACAGCTGTGGCGAAGTAACCAACAAGTGGTTAATGAGGAGTTTTCAATTCCTTACATTTTACTCTTCAGTGGTTCATCTTTGCTTGGTTTGCCTCGTCGGCAGGGGGGTATTAGAGGGAGAGTTTTGAATTCTCCTAAGAGCAGTTGCCAACGTTGGAGTGCGACGGAGAGTGAAGGTGTTATTAATACCTTCACCATCCGCCAGAGGAGTTATTAATTCCACTCCAGCGCGACACCAGAGGCAGTGGATCGTTCGGGAAGCGAGTTCTACCGTGCAGGAGCTTTGAATTCCTCCATAGCAGCCCGTAACCCCGCTCCAACGTTAGCCGTACGTGTTGCCACAACCATACGTGACCAAACACATAAAAAGAGAAGAAAGATTTTCTTTTATTATTTTATTTAAATAAAGAGCCAACATTGAACACTAATTCTGTTTCTTTATTCTGTATTGAAACGACCCTGGACCACGCTGAGCAATCCCAGCATAAAGCGTAAGTGTCGTTACAAGAGACTGCTGCTTGCTGGTGATATAGTCGATGAGGTGATGGTTTTATTAAAGTTGCTTCCGCCGGCTGAAATATTCTCAACACTAAGATAGTCTCTTGTTGGTGGTTTTCTTCAGAATAAGCTGCTGTATGCCTCGCTTCGCTAAAACAATAAAACACTTTCACTTGGTAGGTTTCTATATTCCTTTTATTTGGGAAAGTTTAAATTTCTTAACTAAAACAAAAATATTTTGGTGGCTGTGAGACAGCCATAATTTAATATTAAAAAAAACGAAAAACGTCTCACACTGTTGGTGCGGTTTTGCTTGATGCTGAAATAAGACTGACAATAACCAACAAGCGAGCATAAGTTCGAGCCCTTGATGTTTGAACTCAACTAACTTTATTTCTTTATTCGTTGAGTTCGCACCGCGAAGGGCTGCCACACTAGATTTAAATTTCCTGTGTTGCCAAACGTGAACATATACCCAAAGAAAGAAACGCAAAAGCGTCAAATCACATGATGGTGGCGACCGATTAACATGACGTGATATAACACGGCCCTTGATTTCCTGGCTCAGAAGAGACTCTGTTTGTTTGGCAGGTGGCACCATCTTGTTAGAACCACATATAGTTCAGGTCCATATCCTCAATTTCTGTTCATTTCTACTATGTTGGCCTCGTTTTTGATGAGGCCAGATGAAGCCACGAGGCCATAAAACGCATCAAATAGTCACTCGTTGTGGATGCATTGGCTTTTCAACCACTACTCTTATATTTTTATTTGCCCAAATGTGGCAATTCTGCTTGTTAGAGATACCCATGGGGGGAGAAGTATACCTCGTCGCTGAAAATGAAGTGCACGAAATGTATTTACTCATATATTTGAACATCAAACATTGAAAAAATTCAAAGGCGACAAAACAAAATTCTTCGAACGATTATTGCAGCTCCATGGTACGTAAGAAATTAATTCACGAAAGAACTGAGTGTTCCGCTGGTAAAAGAGGAATTTTCTTAATACGCGACAAGGTTTGTCAGTAAACTGGAACTTCATCCAAACCCTCTTGCGCGTAATATACTTAATTTTGGCGGCCACAGTCGATTGAGAAGAAGGGATACCGTTGCCACCATCAGATTGCTCAATAGGTGATTTTGCCGAAATATCTCCCGCATAATAAAACCGGACTTAAGTAAAAATTATTTTTTTTTAATTTTAAATCACACTTTTTTTAACTTTAAATTTAGTATTAAGATTTGAATACTTATTGTGAGTTCATTTTTAAGATTCTATAAATAAAAAATGCTAAAAAAAAATATTTGAACATCCATTAATTAATTGTTCAATTGTTAACCTCTTCATAGTTGATGTTGTCAAGCACTGAAACAATGAAATGTGTAATTAAGTTGGGCAGAACACGTGATGTTAAGGTGTGACTCACAATTAACATCTTGCGTTATGGTTGTACAACCCTTTTTAATGGAAACTAAACCACGCAAAGTGAAACTACATTTTTATGAACGGTAAAAAAAAAAAAAACTTATGGCATTTAATATTTGAAAATGGTATCAATTAAATGTTATCCACGACTACGTCTGAGGTGTTCCAATCGGAAGGTCCCATTTAGGACGCCTCGTTCGACCATAGCGACTGGTATCTCGTGAATAACACGTTGGAATAATGTTGGCTTTCAAAACATGAATCGTAACTGGCTTATACCGGAGAAAATAGTTAATAAAATATATTTCAAAAAACTAAAAAACACGCTTCCATATCAAACTAATTACCCATATAACCAAATAGTTAGCGGTATAACGCATTCCGAGTTTTTTTTTTTTTTTTTTTTGTTTTTTTGAATTCCTAAAATCAGCTTCTAAAATAAACAAAATCTGCCACTTCTTCAGCTTTAGAAAACGTCACAGAGCCGAATGGTTGGTTGAACAGAAAGAAGTGAATAGTAACTTTGCAGAGAAAATCATCTTCAGCGCCTAGACACACTTTCACTTCAGTGGAATCGTTAATAAGCAGAGTTGCCGCATTTGGACAAATGAGAATTCACGTGTGATTGTTGAGAAGCCTATCCATCTACAAAGAGTGACTGTTTGGTGTTTGGTCGGCCAAGGTGTGTCATTTGAGAAACGATAAAGCACTTCTTGTGGCCAGAAATTGGGGCTATGGACATAGAAATAGTGAAAATCCAAGTGCAGTTGTATATGTGTGTGTATAGTGAATAGCTCACAAAACCTTTTACATAAGAACACGTAAATCTAAGTTGAATTCTTTTGGAAAATCAAAAGGCAAATAGTGTTTTTTTCTACACAAGAAAGTTATTGAACAAAAACCGAAAAGTAAGAGGAACTGAAACATAAGGAGCCATTTTGAAGCCAAAGCTACTTCCAAAGGCCTTCCAAGTATAGTTATCATATTGAAAAGCGAATAAGCGAAGGGAAGAAAACTACAAACGTGACCCAAACCGCCTGAATAACTTACGTTGGAGTCAACTGTAAATCAAAGTTGGTTAACTTTGGTGTCCAGCAATGCATTGACGAACTGTCATGAGAAGAATCTGACAAGCTCGCGGTTGAAACAACTAGTCAAATCCGACCACCCCAAGTAGCGGGTGGTTGCATCATCTCGCTATCTTAGGCCCATCACTGAAGACGCCTTCATCGGAAGTTCCGCCTACCGTTACTGCCCTGCAACTTGCAGGAACCAGCATCAGAAGAAAGCATACAGTAGTCAGAGACAAGCGTCCCGTCACCGTCCAGCAGCAGATTTTTGGGTAAGTCCATTTTGTTCTTTGATAACCTCTAATCCCCGTGTGCCTCGCACACAATCCGAAAAATTTTTTAATTTGTATTTTTTTTTTTTTTTTTTGTTTTTTGACGAACAAAAAAAACAACTCAATTCCGTTTTCGAATAGAATTGAGCTCTGCGACATGGCTATTTATTTCACTTATAATTTTCAGATATTCTTCTATCATAATAAAAAATATTAACAGAATTTTCTTGGAAAACTTTTTCTTCTATTTTCACATCAGCGACTTTTTATAAGAAAAATTTTAAATATTTTTATATTTTTATTGAGGTCACGGTATGATAAATGAAGCTGTATGTACGGTACGCGTATGTATGTGAGCATTTTCATTGTATAAAAATTTAGCTAACTGGAGTACAATATCCAAAAATTAAATTTTGTTCTGAACACACAAAAATCTCTAAAAATCTGGAGTGATTTCAAATGACAGTCATTGTCTATTCATTGCTGCATTGCTTTTGTAGTCAAATAATTTTGTAAATAATAGTTTGATGAAGAAAATATCGCTCCTTCATTGCAACATAGGCATAACTAAAAAAAAGCTCGTTTCGAGAAAAACACAGCTCAAATTTTTAGTCTTAGAAATTTTTTTTAGAAAATATCTCCTAAAGGGAACAGTTTAAAAGTAATTTAAATAAATTTTTGGCACAATATAAAAGGTAGTACTGTTATTAAGTCAACATTGTTAACTCGGAAAGCTCATTTTTTGAGATATGACTATGTTGCAATAAAGCAGCGATATGTTTGTTTGTTCAATGACAACTACGAGTACGCTTTTGCTGTGACAAAAATAATTTGGATTATACTCGTATATACAAAAGAGGAAACTAAATTTAAGTGGTTTTATTTCATTGAAAAGTAATTCCCTTTTCAGGCAAATTTTTCCAAAAAAAAACTAAACCATTGAAAAAGCTTTTTAGCATTACAAACTTAAAAATGAAAATGCATAAAGCCTTTTACTAATAAGCAACTTTTTAAGACGCTTAAACTTTTTGCACAGCTTCCAGTTTGCCAGTTTTTACTATAACAAACATCAAGATTAAGTTTTTCAAGGTATAATAAATAAAAGCTTGTATTGATTAATTTCCCAGAAATTGTTTTGCGCTGTTGTGTTCCTTTGCTGGTGCGCAAGGCTGACGATAATGGCAATAATAACTTTGGCAGGATAACAATAAGTGCACGTGTATTCTTTGCAAACACTTCAAGGAGCTCATACTCAGCCCCTTGAACTGTGAACAAATAATGTTAAAAGTTGGTAATAATAATGAGTCAAGTGCTTGTTACGTTTGTGTTTGTCTGCTTAAGAGGTTTCGTAAGAAGAGCTTAAAAGAAAAGCAGAGATTTAATATGTGGGTGCATGCTATAATGCGAATGCAACATAGAAATGCTAAAATCAGGTCGCACACAAGTGCCACTGGAGACCGGTTGCTGCTAATAAGAAAACTTGTGCAACTTTTAATGGATTTATGTACTCGTATGTGAGAACTCAACACACAGTGCGTTTCGTTTTCTTGTTAATGTTGTTGAATACTTTCAGTTTGCGGTTTTCTGATGTAAATTTTTTGTTTCAAATACTCGTATGTTGAACAGCATTCTCAACTCGATGCATTTCGCAATTTTTTTTTTGTGTTTTGTAAAATTTTTTGTGTGAAAAAGTCGATGCAATTGTCCTGATAGCATTGCTTGATGAACTATCAGGCCAAGTTTGCCATACGCCACAATCGAAGAAATAAAAAAGCTGAATAATTGCAAAGAAAAACTAGTTTGAAATATGATTATAACAGCATTAGTATATATTTTATAACATTGTGAATTATGCTTTGAAACAGTATTTTATCGGTTGAATTATAGTTTATTTTTCCATTTACGAGTATATGTTTTTGTTTGATATTGAAGGTACCTGAGTAGGAAAAATCATACTTTTTTTAAAAACCATGCATTTCCAAACATAGTCTCCTTTTAGCTCAATACACTTAGTAAGACGATATTCCAACTTTTTTTAGTCCATCTGCATAACACGATTTTGGGAATCCCTCAAAATGTGCGCTAGTTTCAATAATGACTTCTTCGTTTGAGATGAATCTTTTACCTGCGAACCATTTTTTTAAGATTGGAAAAAGTTACTAGGAGCTATATCTAGACTATGGGGTGGATGATCAAGCAATTCGAAGGGTATTTCACGTAATTTTAGCATCGTATCTAATGCTGTGTGAACCGATACGTTGTCTTGAAGAAAAATCACTTTTTTCTTCTTTAAATGTGGCCATTTTTTCTTGATCGCATCAATCAATTGATCCAATAATGTCCAATAATAATTTTCTGCGATTGCGGATCCTTTTTTAAGATAATCGATGAACAACATTCCGCAAAATACAGTGGCCATAACCTACCAGGCGATTTCACTGCCTTCGCACCTCCACCATTGTTACGATTGATTTTTGGTTTCATCTGTGTAGTGGTGGATTCACATTTCATCAACAGTTATTAATCGATGCCAAAATGCAATAGCATTACGCTTTATCATGTCCAAACACCGCTGGGAAGTGGTCTGTCGAACTCGTTTTCTCATCTTGCCTATAGCTTTTTCATATGTAAATGTTTGTGCAAAATGTTGAAGACACGTTCGTATGATATGTTTACCATTTCAACAATTTCACCTAACCTGGCTCGGCGATCATTCATAACGATATCGAGGATTTTCTTTATGGTTTTTTCCGTAACCACCTGTTTTGGCCTTCCTGTTGATGGTATTATTGCAGTGCTTGTTTGGCGGCATGTTTGATCACTACACGAAATTCACTTTTTTTAATTTTTCAAGAAACACAAAATTTCAAACGTCTACAACAAATAAACTAGTCGATGCATTTGGGCGAAACTTTAACAGATGACGTTTGACAGATCGCAGTTTCAAAAAAAAAAGAAACACATTTTTGTGTTTGTGCTGCCACCTAGCGTTAGGTAGTTCAATATCAATTTGGTTATTATCGTCTCTCAATTTCGGAACATGATTGCTTGCAAATTTAGTATTGTATGAAATTTTTTAAAAACAAGAATGGTTTTTATCACACTCAGAACCAAAATATATGTGTTCATATCATCATATTCTCGCGTTTTCAACTTTTAAAAACGCTTTGCGGGCTCTTCAGTTGCTAATTATATAACGACACAGACACATGTTAGCTACACAGAATTCACAACTTTAATTACACTTAATAAAGGGTGGTTAAATTTCAAGGGCCGATGTTGATTTTGAATAAAACACAAACTATGTAGGAAATTATCACAACTTTATTTTATTATGATATATAGGTATTATTCAATTATGTATGGAACAAAATATTGGCCAAATGGGCGCCGCGACCACGGCGGCACACTTCCAATCGATGGTCCAAATTTTTGATGACCCTGAGGCATAATGGAGGTTCTATGCCGTTAATGTGCCCAATTATCTTATCCTTTAGCTGTTGAATTGTTGCTGGCTTATCAACGTACACCTTTTCTTTCAAATAACCCTAAAGAAAAAAGTCCAACGGTGTTAAATCACATGATCTTGGCGGCCAATTGACATCGCCATTACGTGAAATAACATGGCCATTGAATTTGTTGCGCAAAAGAGCAATTGTTTCGTTAGCTGTGTGGCAAGTGGCACCGTCCTGCTGAAACCACATATCGTCTACATCCATATCTTCCAATTCGGGCCATAAAAAGTTCGTTATCATCTCACGATAGCGAACACCATTCACAGTAACTGCCTGACCGGCCTCATTTTGGAAAAAAATACGGCCCGATGATGCCGCCAGCACATAAACCGCACCAAACAGTCACTCTTTGTGGGTGCATTGGTTTTTCGACAGTCACTCTTGGATCCTCATTCGCCCAAATGCGGCAATTCTGTTTATTGACGAATCCACTGAGGTGAAAATGTGCCTCATCACTGAAGATGATTTTCTTCGAAATTTTTCATAATAAGTCTGGATAACTTTAACACGTTGTTGGAATGTGCATCTCTCCATGGTTCAAATTGCATAAGTCTGAAATTGAGAAATGTCAAATAAAATTCGGAAAAAAGCTTGGCGTTTAGGTGTGGTTCACATTCAACATCGGCCCTTGAAATATAACCACCCGATACCTCTGTATATTAACACACTGGACTTGCTTACTTTTCCGGCTTACGACTGTCTTGCACAACGTTTAAAATTAAACGCCTGCTTGCTATTTATACTTCTTTATAACCTTCTACATTGTTCATGAAGCTTCTAGGTAATGATAATTCTAGACTCAAATGTAATTGCTACGTACACGCATAGAAAAACCAGTTTAGAATATTGTTGTCGCAACATTAGTATTTACTCCATCATAATTTGTATTATTGCCAATAGCAGGTATATTATTGTTTTTAATATAGTTTAATCCTCTATGAATATACCAGTATTGAGGTTTCCACATTTCTATTATTACATTACTATCATTTTAAGATACGGTTGAATGCAATAATAATGTTTAAAAAAATAATTCGAACATAAGAATAGCTTTTGTAATGTACAATAATAGAATGTTTTCGAGGATGATAATATTATATGGTTGGATATGACAGTTAAATATTAATTTTTACCATAACAGTCTTCGTCATGAAACAAATATTGCGACATATGGTGAAATAGTATAATTTTGGTTCTTGGCTGCACTTAATTATGGAAAAAAAATTCAGGTTGAAACCATATTTTGTACTTGTGTTCAACTATGTAGTTCAACAATAGTATTTTGAATTAGATGCGATAAAAATTTGTAACAACATCAATTATCAATATATGATATGCTTTTTCAAATGTAACATTTAAAGGATGTGCTTTGGCAGCTCGTTTTAACTGACGTCCATTTTGTCAACTCTTAAGTGACTTACGGTTAATTTGGTTTGGCTTTTTAACATGAATAGACTGACGTCTGAGCAACGCTTGTGGAAGTTTCTTTTGAAAATCATGGTTCTCTTTCAAATACGTATCGCACACTACGGCCATTTCACGGTCAACATAATCGTCTAGACTAGAAAAGTTTAGTTCACCACCTCCCATACTGCGAGGTAATGAAGTGCATTAAAAAAAAAATTATACTGTAGGTATAAAAAAACACGGACAACAGTGAAAAAAAAACAAAAATAAGACACGTGGATGAAAGACAAAATACTACTTATTTCTCTCTATTCCGGTGCAATTTGGTATCAAAAGGAATTAATAATGAACATACTCGTAAAAAACAAAAAATGGACAAGAGTAAAAAAACCTATGCACAGGATGGAAGACGAAACACTACTCACAGTAAATAACACTGCCTCTTTCCTCGACATAATGCGAATTTCTATCTGACAAGAAAAGCCTGAGTTATGACCGTTCTTTCAAATTTAAGATCACTTAAATCTTCTTATTATCCCGGTCCGGACGGGGTTTCTAGCTGTATTCTCAAACATTGTGCAGAGTCCTTGTATAATTCACTTCTAATTATCTATAACAAGTCTGTTGATATGTTCCTCCTGAATGGAAAAAATCGTTCATTATCCCTTTGTTTAAATGTGGAAGCAAGTTTGACATATCAAACTACAGAGGAATTGCCAAGCTAAATGCTATTCCAAAACTTCTAAAAAAAAATTTTGCCTAGTTGTCTATCTCACCAAATATCTTCACTGTTATCAACATGGCTTTTGTAAATCACGTTCCACCACTACTAACATTTTGGAGTTTACTACTATCGTAAATGATGGATTTTTAAATAGCAAGCAAACGGATGTAATTTACACGGATTTTAGTAAAGCATTTGACAAAGTAAACCACGACCTGTTGTTACACAAACTTTCGTTAATGGAATTTAGCATTACAACCCTTAAATGGATTCGTTCATATCTGTCCAACAGAACCCCATAAGTAAAGTTTAGAAATGTTTTATCGATAAATTTTGATGTTCCTTCTGGTGTTCCCCAAGGAAGCCATCTTGGCCCGTTGTTATTTACCCGTTTTATTAATGATCTGCCCTCTGTTGTCTAGCACTCACGAATTTTAATGTATGCTGATGATGTTCAACTATTTAAACACCTAAATGACCCCAAAGATCAACTTCTACTTCAAGCCGATATCAATAAACCTGAGGAATGGTGCAAAGTTAATCTTATGTACCTTAACATAAAAAAAAAATGCAAACAAATGTCGTTTTATCCAAACAACTATTCAAATTATTGTTATCACATTAATGGAATAATGCTTGAAAAAGTTAACACTATTACCGACTTGGGACTCATCCTTGATCATAAACGTGATTTTCGATACCACATTGCGCTAACTGTTAATAAGGCTTGTGGAGTTCTTGGATTTATGAAACGATGGTCTAAATAATTTTCAGACCCTTACATTACAAAGCAACTTTATATTTCCTTGGTTCGCCCTATTTTTCACCATTCACATAAATAGTATTGAATCTATTCAAAAACAATTTCTTATTTTCTGTCTACGGGGTCTTGGACGGAACTCGTATCTGCTGCCATCATATGAAAGTAGGCTTGGAATCATTAAATTACCAACTTTGAAAAGTCGTCGAATCACGCTTAGTATCTCTTTCCTCCTTGGATTGATTCGCGGTGAAGTTGATTCAAAGTTTCTGCTGAGCAAAATAAATTTCTGTGTACCAACAAGAGCAACCCGTGACTATCAATTACTAAGTCTAGATTATCACAGGACCGTCTATGCTAACAGTGATCCCTTTCGTCGCATATGTGAAATATTTAACAAATTTTATCATATTATAGATATCTCTGAATCTAATGATGTTCTAAAACGAAAAATAATTTTGTACTTAAATACGTAATATATATAATATATAAATAAATATATTTTTTCTTTAGTCTGTAAGGACTTATAGTCTATAGACTTAAATAAACAAATAAATATATATAAAATAAAAAGAAATGACACCTCAGTTCAAATTTGCCTATTTTTTACGTTTGTTTCAAAATTTTTCATTTTTATTTCGTTTTTTTTCTATCTATCGGAAATTTAAAAAATAAAAACACATAAAATTCAGAAAAATGCATGAAATATTTATAGTTATGCATGAAATATTTGTAGTTATTTATAGATAGTTGGGTCGATATAATTTAATGTTTGAAGATTATTTCATGCAAATGTTGGCCGCGGCTGCGCCTCAAATGGTCCATCCGTTTAGTCCAATTTTGGCATACTCTTTCCAACATTTCGGCCGGTATCTCACGAATAATGTTGGCAATGTTGGCTTCCAGTGCGTCAATCGAAGCGGGCTTGTCGCTATAGAAATTAGCCTTAACATAGCCCCACAAAAAATAGTCTAGAGGCGTTAAATCGCGCGATCTGGGCGGCCAATTGACTGGTCCCAAGCGTGAAATAAACTGTTCACCGAACTCGCCTCTAAATTGGTCCATTGTTTCGCGTGCTGTGTGGCATGTGGCATGTGGCACCGTCTTGTTGAAACCACATGTCATGCAAGTCAAGCTCTTCCATTTGGGGCAAAAAAAAGTTTGTTATCATCGCACGGTAGCGCTCACCATTCACAGTAACGTTGTGATTCGCATCATCTTTGAAGAAATACGGCCCAATGATGCCGCCAGCCCATAATCCGCACCAAACGGTTGTTTTTTGTGGATGCATTGGTAGCTCTTGCAATGCTTCTGGCTGCTCTTCACTCCAAATACGGCAGTTTTGCTTGTTCACGTATCCATTCAACCAGAAATGAGCCTCGTCCCTGAACACAATTCTTCGATAAAAAAGTGGATCTTCATCTAACTTTTCAAGAGCCAATTCACCAAAAATTTCGCTTCAATTCTTGCACCAGCTGTATCTTATAAGGCTTCACACCCAAATCCTTCCGCAAAATTTTCCACGTAGTGGAGTAACAGAGGCCCAATTGCTGCGAACGGCGCCGAATAGATAATTCACGGTCATCACCAACACTGGCCGATACGGCTGCGATATTTTCTTCAGTTCGCACTCTACGTAAGCGTGTTGGTGGTTTAATGTCCAACAATGTAAATTTGGTGCGAAATTTTTTTACAATAGCCCGAATAGAAGCCTCAGTAGGTCGATTAAACTGACCATAAAATGGAAGAAGCGCGCGATGAACTTTCTTAACAGAGCACGCATTTTGGTAATAAAATTCAATAATTTGCAAGCGTTGTTCGTTTGTAAGACGATTCATGATTAAATTATAGACCAAACTGAAGATGTTTGACAGTGACACAAGATACAAAACGTGCGTGAGCTGTCAAAACTAGTGTTGCCAAAAAGATAATAGCAAAAAAATCACTCGTTAGTATGGAATGGTTCATTTTTTTTACCAAATAGTTTATTTAACTACCAACATTTTAAGCTTAGTTTAAAAACGCATCATTTGACACAGCTCATACCACAATGGATTTATTAAAAGAATCATTTGATATCTGTATAGTTTCACGTTTCCTACCGCAAGTTGGCCTCAAAGATCGTGCGAGTTAACGCCGTAAGATTATTTAATGCCAGAATACGTCAAGTTTCTGGTCTACGCAGATTTTGGAGCATTTTGAAATTTCAAAATTGTCAATGCAGATGTTAAAAATATTGTTCACGTTAATTTAAATATGATATCTCACACATACATATGAAGTTCCTATGAACTTGAAAGTAATTGGCAACAAAAAAAGGGTGTGAGATATCAAATATGATATCTCACACATACATATGAAGTTCCTATGAACTTGAATGTAATTGGCAACAAACAAATGTAATTACAATGGTGGCTCAGTGTGTTTCCGAAAACGTATACAAAACCAAATAAAATATCAAAAGCTTTCCAGGAAATCAGTAGTATTTTATTCATTAAAATATGTTAAACAGAAAAAAAAACCTTGAAAAAGGTTGAAAACCACTACATATATTGGCCAAACCACAAGCACACCCAACGAAATAAAGAAAAAGTACTCGAAACCACACAAATGTTTATCGGCACGAAAACTCGCGCGCAAAAACAGAAATTTGTTATGCTGTTTATCTTTTTTTTTTTTAATTCTGTTTTCTTCGAAACGAATACAACTTTAAAGAGCTAAAAGCAACAGTTTAAACAGCAAACATTAAGCTCAAAAATTTGCATTTATATACTTTTTTGAGAAGCTTTAAACCAAGTGTGCCCAGCCCTATGCGCTTGATACTCAAATGTTTTTATAAGTGCGCTTAGCTATAGGGCTGTGCTCTTTAATACACAAATACGGCGCTCAGCACTAGCAATGAAAAATACACAAACAACTTCGTCTTTTATATTTTTTTTTCCTTCTTCATCGCACACACACAAAAGCAAATCAACAACACTTTCGCATGTTTTGCTGGTAAACATTGACAACAGCGATTATCAGTGTGAACTTTGTTTTTGTAAATGTTTTGCTTTTTACAACAAAAAATATTATATATTAAATGTATTGGTGTTTACTCTTCCATATAGAACTTGTGGGCACCACTGCTTTAAACACTTAAACTCAGAAATATTTTTGCAGTACAGTAGAATTTCTGATGGCAACATTTTCATAAAGAAAAAACAAAACACACCCTTTTTGAAAAATTACATTTTGTTTAGAATTTAAGTTGGAGGTTGAATTACAAAATATCAATTGTGGACATGAAATTGCTTTGTTTTTTTCTCTCTCTCTCTCTCTCTCTCTCTCTCTCTCTCTCTCTCTCTCTTTGCCGACTTCCCCTTTAAGTGTAAATCTAACTTTGTACAACATAATGGCCACATTTCCTCATTTATATTTACAAAAGTTTCAACATAAATTGCGTGTCTTTTGAAAAATATGAAAATATCCCATTTTCATTTTAATCTGGAACAAGAAACATTTAGTTTCGCTTTGGTTTGTTATTAAATTATTTTGAAAACCACTGCATAATTTCTCAGCCAATGTTTAGGAATGTTTCTACTTTTTGGTCTTTTATTGTATTTAAATTTTTTTCTCATAAATCTTACACACGCAAAGCGAATTGTAACTCAAAAGTGGCGACAATACTAAGCTCGCTGAATTTTTAATACAAATATAGTTTTATCGTTTTGAAAGCAGTCTCATCCACTGTGAGCAAGTCGGTGTTTATATTTTCATCACACAACTGTTGCCGGCTATAAGGTTCGGTTGTATGCAATAATAGTATGGTTGAAAATCGTTTTACTACAATATAATCCAAAAATAATATGCGGCTGTAGTTTATGTTTTCTATGTGTGTTTATGACGACATTTCATAGGGGCTAACCTAAACATCAATACACCTGGAAAACTTTGAAAAATGTTTGCAAACTATATTCCAGTATTTTGAGTAAAATAATGAGAATTCAAAAAATTTTCTTGTTTAGTTTTACAACAACTTTTATGCGAATAAATTTACTACCACTGATTGCTACACAGTAGTACAACTAGTTCCCCGAAAAGAAGGACATGCGTCATAGCTATCACAGAAGATCAATAACCTTTCCCTGCAATTTTAAGTTAAAACTACAGGCAGAATGTCTCAACCATGATGCAGACATTTCAACCAGGATCAGTGCCAGGAGTTTTATTTGCTACAACAAATAAAGGACTTCTACCACTCTTTACCATACAAAGCAGGTATGCTTTTTAGGAGTACAAAGCAAAACCTGCTCTCTTGGTGGATCTCTAAACGAGATACCGAAACGTTTAAACTTGGAGCTGTAAGGTTGTAGCAAAAGAACTGACAAAAACCAGGGTTCGGTTACAACAAGTGGATATAATGGAATGGTAAGAACACAACTAAAATTCTAAAACAAGCAAGTAACGCGTCAATTTGTAGCAAAATTAAAAGGACAAATGGTCATCTGAGGTTACCTGTCCAATAGAAAAGCTAACATGGCCCACACTCATAGAAAAAATCATCTTCATATTGATGACGGCTGGTCATCAGAAATGTGACATCAATTGTATGTAAATAGTCATCAGTGATATGAAACCTGACATCAATCTCACCGACAAAAGTTATCAGACAATTTTGTCATATATTGAATATCATCAATGCTACAACTGTGTTGACATCAATTCAATGATACATCTTATTAATAGTTGTAATACATACAATTTGTCAAAATTTATTATAAAAAAAAACCTAAATAGTGTTATAATGTTTTCTATTTATTTTTAAATTGATTTTCAAGTAGTAGAAAAAAATTAATCATATTAATGACATTTAGTCATCATATGCGACATTAGTTACATAAATATAATGCCATCGTAGAGAGTAAAACAGAAAGAAGAACTACGATGCAAAGAAAGATCACATTTTCTCGTTCGCAGCATGCACACAATTGAAATATGATTATGTGCCACACAGACATTGTATTGATGGCAGGAAGTCATCAAAAGTATTATTAGAACATTTTTAATTCTCATTGATTTCTTGAAAATGGTACATATAAAGTGACGTGTTTGGACATAATTTTGTAATCATTAAATTGCAACACAGTTTAATGTTGATGATACCCTAGCATAGTATTGATGATATTTCGTCATCACGTGCCATTTTTCTGATGTCAATGACCTATTACATCAATGAGATTGAATCCAAATTATATTAGTATGATGTTAGTGCACCATTCTATTAATGATATTTTGTCATTACATTAACTTCATTTAGTACTTTCTTCGGTATTGAAGTTTCATTGCGTTGATTACATGCTCACATCAAACGTATTCCAATAAAGTATACCAATGATGTCAGTATGACATTTCATTGATGAAATAATAATCATAAATGCCACTGTTTATAATTAGAGCAACTGATGAAATGGTTGATATCACAGCGATTAAAAGTGTCATGGGGTCAAAAATGATGACATTTGGCATTGTATTGATGTTAAAATACATCACAGCTATGACAGGTTTTCTATGAGTGCAGGTATAGCAGTATTATTATACTTAGGGGTCTACTCAGACCGTGGCAATTCTGACATGCCATTGTCACATAGGGATGCATGCAAGGTTATTAAGGAGGAGGAAGGGGAAAGAGTGCCGAGCATTAGCTCTGTCAGTTTCCGGTACTTTCTTTTATAAGGGCTTTGTTTCTAGTTAGACCATTGTTGCATGGCAGATATATCGAAGTACGATGTTGGACTCTTCATTTATCATTCTTGAGTTATGGGCAGGCATTCCAAATTGAAGTTGAATTGCAAACTTTTTTTATACAATGTAATTCTAAAGCATATAATGCTATGGAATTCATTTAGGGGGAACCACCTCAGCATCAAACATTGAAAAAATTCAAAGGTAACATAACAAAATTCTCCGAACGATTACTGCAGCTCCTTGGTATGTAAAAAAAACTCACGAATCGAAAAGGAGCTGTTTGTTCCATCAGCAAAAGTCGAATTTTCAAAGATATATCAGGAAACTGTAACTCTCTAACTCTCTTGCGCGAAACATACTTAATTTTTACGGCCACACTCGGTTCGGAAGAAGAGATACCCTTGCCATCATCGGAGCGTTAAAAATGGGGGTTTACTGATATAATTGGCGCAAAATAAAACTTTTTTTCTATCATTGGCTGCGATACTTTTGCCACCATCAGAACGTTAAATAGGTGATCTTACAGATATACTAGTAGTTGGCGCAAAATAAAACTTTTTGTCTAGCATTGGCTGGACTTAACTAATTTTTTGTATTTAACATTGTGAAGATTCAATAAATAAATAATAGCTGAACAAAAATTCTCGGGTTGTTTCTGAATTGAACCGATAGGTGATGGCTTGATTTGCGAATAGATATTTCATGCTCAGCTAACACAATGGCACCAGCTTAGGCCCCACTGAGCCTGTTAAACCTAACCTAGCGACAAGAAATTCTTTAGTACGTGTCTATATTACTTCTTCTTCATGCGCAACTGATTTATATCTCAAATCTTTTCACTTCTAGTTGTAAATAAACTACAAGCTTACAAGAGATCAATCGCCTTCTTCTCAGAGCTTGTGTACGAGTGTATTTAGAAGCCTACTACTTCAAATTTTCCGCTGGGTGGGTAAATACTTATGTAAAGGGTGTTTTTTTAAGCTAGATAGAACTTTAAATTGTAAAAAGTAACACAAAAAATTAAATTTTGATGAAACATTTTTTTTATTTGTTTCAGTATACTCTGACAAATCATCATGAATAGACTCACGCTTGAACAACGCTACGAAATTGGGCTCTAGAGCAGTTGGCAACTGACCCGTTGTTTTATCGCAAAATTGTGTTCAGCGATGAGGCGCATTTTTGGCTTAACGGGTTTGTTAATAAGCAAAATTGCCGCATATGGAGTGAGACCAATCCACAAGAGACCCTACAGACTCCATTACATCCAGAAAAATGCACTGTTTGGTGCGGTTTTCATGCTGGTGGCATCATCGGACCTTATTTCTTCAAAAATGAGGCCGGAGCTCGCGTTACGGTCAATGGAGATCGTTACCGCACCATGATCAATGATTTTTTGTTTGAAAATATGGATGACATTGATCCGGAGGAGATGTGGTTTCAACAGGATGGCGCTACGTGCCATACGGCGAACGCAACCATCGACTTACTGAAATCAAAATTTGGCGATAAGTTGATTTCGAGAAATGGACCTGTCAATTGGCCTCCAAGGTCGTGCGATTTGACACCTCTCGATTATTTCCTGTGGGGCTACGTGAAGTCACTGGTTTATGCTGATAAACCAGCAACAATTGACGCCTTGGAGGCCAGCATTGTTCGTGTTGTTCGTGACATACGGCCAGCAGTGCTCGAAAAAGTGGCCCAAAATTGGACGTCCAGAATGCGCTTCGTCAAGAACAGCCGCGGTGCCCATATGCCCGAAATCATTTTCAAATGTTAATGTCACGTATTGATCTTTCGAATAAAAAAAAATTTTGATTACAATTTAATTTTTTGTGTTATTTTTTACAATTTCAAGTTCTATCGGGCTTAAAAAACACCCTATATATAGAAACATACGTATATACAAATGTTTTAAAGCATACATATGTAATCATATGAACTCGTACGTTGGCTTAAATAAAATAAGTGATGATGTTCAGTTGTCTGGTAAATCATTGCTTCATTGGTTCTGGAGTGGTCAGTTACCCACACACAGATGCAACTGCAAAGTGGTTCACATACACACTCTTAACAGCTTGTTTATTCTTAACGAAGGTAAAATATAAATAATTCTCTTAAAAGCAGGTCATATAAACAATTGTAATCCTCATATTTATGTACAATTGCATGCATGAATGTACGCGTGAGTGAAACTTTGCCCTGCATGCGAAAGCAAAAAGAAAAAAGTCTAATAACTCAACAAGTAAAAAAGGGGGGGAAAAAACAAACTTGCAAGTGTTTGGTTTTATGTACCATCGCTCAGCATGCGGAAAGTTTAAGCAAAAATTTTTGCACAAAACTTCTTTCTTAATATTTCAAATAATAAAATATCTCAGTTCGGAACTATTCTGTCGCTTGAATAATAAACAGAAAAGTAGTTCAAAACTGTTGAGTGTTTTATGTTAGAAGTGAGTAAATATTAAGACTTAAGAGCTGAGAATACAAAAGTTAAATTAGGATCTCACAATTGTTCATTCAACAATAAAAAACATCTACCGGCACTCAGATGCCAAAAAGTAATAGAAAAATCAGAACTACCTACCAACACTTTAAACGGCTCAAATTTTGGGGAAATTTTTTAAAGTATCTCATTCGGTGAAGAACATAAATTTCGCATGAAAGGCTGTAAATTCTTACCTTTTCTAAGCACTAAATATTAAGGCAAAATGCTGTGCACACCACTAGAACTAAAGGGTGGTCACACCAAAGCACACCATGTTAATTGTAAATAAGTAAGAGTGTAGTATATTCGGCTCGGCCGAATCTAAAATACCCTTCACGATAGTCACGTACTTATATACGAGTGCATGTACGATATATTTGCAATTACAAATTTGAACTAAATATGCTCGGATACATATGTCGGTCCATATGGGGAAAAAAAATACTTTTGCCTTGTAATCACTATTCCAAAAAGAAAATCTTCTCATGGAAAAATCGGTTTAGGCTATATCTGGGTTATTCTCCATTTTCTGTATTTTAGTAGCCTCCTTTTATAAACGAGAACTGCTTTTAAGCAAAAGAACTGCTTTTAAGCATATATACCCGAGATATAGTCTAATATCTCGGGTATATATGGACCGATGTCGGAAATTTGTATTTTCTATACTTTCGTAATTAGCTTTTATTACCAGAATTGATTTTAAGCAAAAAAAAAGTTGTTTAAGTTCGTTTACGTGATATGTTTTCGAAAAGTCGGTTTAGGCTATATATCGGGTATATATGGACCGATATCGAAAATTTGTATTTTAGTAACCTTCTTTTATTACCAGAAACGATTTTAAGGAAAAACAAATTTTTAAGTTCGCTTACACTATATTTTCATTAAAAAATCGTTTTAGACTATATCTCGGATATATATGGACCGATATAGGGAAAACAATTTTGCCATGCTTAATGTTTTTTTTTAATGTGAAGTTTTAAGCAAAATAATTTTTTTTTTTTAATTTTCATACAAAATTACAAAAAAATATAGCTTTTTCGGAATTTTGGATATATCTCAGCTATATGTAAACCGATTTTACAGAATTTCAATAGCAAACCCATGAATCGATTGAATAACTGAATGGTGTAAGAAAATAGTTTCTAAGTCTAATCCTTTTCTCGAAAACGGTATTTCAACAGCCAACAGACGGACATGTATCTGAACTGTCAACAGTCATTTTGGACCCAGTAAGAGGGTAATTATCCAGGTTTCTGTCGATTTTTTGCTCAATTTTACTTGATATTGACGGGTTTTTGGCAATTGTAATCTGTATTTTGGACACTTTGCCTAATGTCTGGTTTTTGGTAGCTCCCAAAAAACTTGGACTAAGTCCACTAACCAGTTCGGAACCGGTTTTTCATATTCGGTGTGCGCATTTTCAGTGGAACGTGTATCTGTAGTTGACCGATCATTTTGGGCCCTCTTAAGGAGTAATTATATAGGATTCTGTCGTTTTTTTAACGGGGTTTGACTGGTTTTTGGGAAATTTCACAGTTTTCTGGAAATTATGTCCTGTTTTTAAAAGAGGTTACTAAAATACAGAAAATGAAAATTTTTGATATAGGTCCATATATACCCGACATATAACTTAAACCGATTTATCCATGAAAGATTACCTTTTTTGCATGGCGATTACAAGGGAAAAATATTTTTTCCCCGATATCGAGCCATATACATATATTCGAGCATATTTAGTTCAAATTTATAATATGAAAATTTCCGATATCGGTCCATATATAACCGAGAAAGTCTAAACCGATTTTAAAAATTTTTTCTTTTACATAAAATCAGGTCTGGTTATTAAAGGAGGTTACTAAATACACAAAATTTTAATTTAAGATATCGGTCCATATATGCCCAAGATATGTATAGCTTAAACCGATTTTTCATAAATTTTTTTTTTTTATTTCTTAAAAACAGTTTTGATTGTGAAAGGAGGTAAAATACAGAAAATAAAAAATTCCGATATGGGTCGTCGATATATACCCGAGATATAGACTTAAATGATTTTTCCATGAAGATTGCTATGAAAGATTGCCTTTTTGGCCTGGTAATTACAGGGCAAAAATTTTTTTCCCCGATATCGGTCCAGAGATATTCGAACATACCAAGATCAAATTTGTAGTATAGTCGTATACTATATATTTTTGTGACTATCGTAAAGGGTGTTTTAGAATCGGACCAGCCGATTATACTATACAATTATTTGTTTAAATTAGTAGTTCAGATATATTTTTCTTTTGGTTTTGTTACACAAGGGATCTCTTCTTTTATTTTTAATTAAAAATATGTTTTTCTTGATTTAAAAAATCAAGAAAGGAAAAAAATGCAAATTAAAATTGTGCAAAAATGCATATAGAGCGCATGCAGCAATCAAAAAGCATATTAACGCATCCATGTTGTAATAATGTTGTTGGGCACATTATGGTTGTGCCCAACAATATTATTTTCCTAATCAAAATCATTTTTATGAAAAAGTCTACGACTGCTGATAACACCCAAACTGTGTTACATCCAATCATATTAATATGGTTTTATATGATTTTTAAATATATAATTATTGACAAAATACTTAACAAATTTATTTTAATTTCAGCTAATACTATATAGGGCTAAAAAGTCCCAGACTTAACACATGGATGGCGCTAGATTTATTGCAGTGATTTTTCTCAGTTAACGCTAGACTTCAAAGGACAGCTGTTAAAATTTCATGGTATAATTATCATTAGTTTGTGAGTGACGCTATTTTTGTTATTTTCAAAACAATGAAAGCAAAGCAATGCCTTAAAAAGTGTTACGGGGACTTCGCTTCATTAGAAACAACAATAAAACGTTGGGGTGCTGACTTCAAACGTGGTTGAAGAGACGCCGATGATGCAGAAAGCAGGGGGCGTCCAAATAAGGCGGTAATACCAGAAAACATAAAAAAATCCACAAAATCGTTTTGAATGATCAAAAAGTGAAGTTGCCTGCGTTAGACGATATAGTAAAGATATCAAAAGAACGTGTTGGCTTTATATTGCATGAGCATTTGACTGTGAGAAAGCGCTGTTCAAAGTGGGTGCCGCGTTTGCTCACTGTTGACCAAAAACGAGAACATGGTGATGATTCTAAGTAGTGTTTGTCCCTGTTTAAACGTAACAAACCGAAATCGATGAAACATTGATCCATCACTTCACTCCGGAATCAAAGCGATCGTCATTTGAGTGGACAGCAAGTGGTGAACCTCGTCCAAAGCACCCGAAAGCACAACAATCGGCTCGAAAGTTTAATGCCTTCGGTACTTTGGGATGTGCATGGTACAACATTAATATGGTAGTTTTTATTACAACTTTTACAATGTTGAAGTAGAATATAGTGTGGCTATAAATAACATTTTTTTTTACAAGACTATAGTGAAACATATGAACAGCATTTGAAATATAGCAATATCAAATTAACAGCACATATAACAATAGTTTGTTAGCCTTAGGATATTGTCAGGAGAAACATATATTTCTTTCATTGTGTACAAACAGCACCAACCATATAATCCAACAATAGCATGTTGCCCTTAGAATATTTTTTTTTCTTGGACCAGTACTCAGCGGATGACCCCTACATATGCAGTGCATTGTAGCAGAACTAGGAAAATAGCTTATGAGGAGGGGGAAAGAGAGAGTCGTGTTTGTGAACATTTGACTTAAACTTCCCAACGTTATAACAGGCAGGAAACACGCCTGCAGGCAACTTATTCCACAGACGAAGTGTGCGGCTGAAAAACGAACCCTCTCTGTAATGCATAGTACGATTCCCTGGCCAATCGACCACAAATGGGTAAGCTCTGGACGATGAACGCGTGCTACGTAGAAATGTGCGAGTTGCAGGAACGAGATCCCTAATCTCGTCAGAGCAAAATCCATTGTAGTAACGATGGAACACACCCCACACTGCGTCGATGCTCCAGTGAGTCAATAGAGTTGGATACCCTATTGCCACCGATGAGCTTTTTCGCCCTCTCCTGCACACGGTCGAGCAACCCCAAAATACACTTTGAGGCACTGGCCCAAACATTAGAGTTGTATTCCATTTTCGGTCGGATATAGGTGATATAAATAATAATCGGATGGAGTGAAGTACATCTTACACCGTTTCAAAAAACCTAGGCACTTGAATGCTTCTTTAGAGACATGAAAAATGTGATCATTCCAGCGAACATCACACTGTACTTTCATGCCAAGAACATCAAGAGCACCCGATTCCTCAATATTTATACCATCCATGAGTACAGATAAAGCAGCATTAGCGGTCGTTTGTTTGTGCGTTAATAAACAGCACTGGGTCTTACGAGCGTTGAAGGCGACCCTGTTTTTGTGACCCCATTCGGAGATTAATAGAAGATCACCATTCAGTGAATCCTTCATATTTAGCCTTTTGGCTGGGCCTATAACTGCAAGAGTATGAATAGCAAAATCTGCTGTCATCTGCAAAAGAGTTGATAGGGTTGGAAGTTTGATTAAGAAGGTCGTTGAGGAAAATAAGAAATAGAGTAGAATCAGGTTAAACCTATTTTTTTTTCTACGTGTACAAATTACTTAAAAGACTTTAAATGAGAATAACTGAAATTATTTTCAAGGGTAATTAAACCAAAACTTTTCTAAACAAAAGCTTCTTAAAAATAGAAAACTTTAATTCTGCTTTAGCTCAATTCATCCTGACGTCGCAGATGATTAGCCGAACTGCATAAATGTCTTTGGAGTCTATTATTTTTTTTTTTTATATAAATCACAACCTCAAAATTAGTTATAATACTTTAAATATGTTTTTTTCTTAAATGCTTATTCAAGCATAAAAAGATTTTTACACGCAAAGCATAAATTTCTTTCCTCATTCCTTAACAGAAGAGTATCAGTCTGTTATTTGCTTGCCAAATCATCCAGACAAGAAAATAGCCGCACAACCGAACCAATAATTTCTAAACCATCCATCTAAACAAACAAAATCCTTCTCCAGCCGGTTTTCATGGACGTAGACGTTTCAGGACTACCCTGAGTCACACCTCACCTGGAAAAATATTAGTCCAACTCATGCTGTACTGGTATAGTTGGCAGAATAATATTTTATATCGGAAAGCAGATTTTAGCCCACCCTGCACAAACGATCCAGCTACGCTAATATTGTATTGCTGTTCTTACCAAGAATACATTTAACCCAATTGCTAAATAAACATTGGGTTATTTACAAGTAACAGGAAGAGGAAAACATACAAGCAATCATACGTATGAGCATGTGTGTAGGTAGAAGAGTTCGAACACTGCATGAAAGAAACATGAAACGAAAAGCAAACATTAAATCATGATTACGAACGTTCAGTTTTTTTTTTATGATTTTTTGCTTAAACAGATAATATTTATTGTTGCAAGCCATAACCGTTTAAGTCTCTTTTCCATTTTTTTTTTTCTTTTGAGGATAACAACTTTAAGCTCGAATTTCTCAACACAACCATTTCGTTCAACTTTACTTTCTTTTAAATTATCGACAGACTAATTGCCAGATTATGGGTAGCATTAATTAATTTTGTTTTCTAAGTTTATATCCATACACAAGCAGCCAAACTCAAATGCATGGCATAACTCAAGTTAACCTACAATGGCTTGTGAGCACACACATGATTCTGCACACATAAACTCCTAATGAAAACGAAAATATAGATATGAAAAAAGTTGCAGTTTTACTTGTTAAAAAACGAACATTTGCCAGGGTGTGATTTATCATTCATAATAAATGCTTTCTACTCAACGAAATGCGGTGGAAGATTAAAAAATCCTGCCAACGAAAATGAAAGGAAACCCAACCAGAAAATCAAACTGCTATTTAAATATAAAATTAAGGTCACACATTGAAGATATTTCAAAAATGATGGAAAATGTTTACGAACTCTTTAAAACAGATTAAATTTTCTATTTTTTGTTCATTCACAATAAAAGGACAAAAGGTAAATTATTATGAAGCTTACATTTAATTTTCTTTAAAAATATTAAAAATGTTTCTTTAAATCCATTTCCTCCGAAACCTATAAATAAGTATCTACCAAAAGTTATTTTAAGATACCTTTTTAAAGTATTGGAGAAAATTTTGCATTATCAGATAACACATTATATTCAGAGCAATAAATTGATGTCTGACAAACCATCGAGTTTCCGACCAAACCACAGTTGTGTAACGGCCTTACTTGTTGTCACAGAGAGCTTTAGGCATGAACTAGATGACGGGAAAGTTATTGCATTAATACTGCTCGATAATATTAAAATATTTGATACAGTTAACCATCGAGTTTTCTATAGCAAGCTTGGATCTTTACTTAAATTTTCTTCTACAGCCGCAAAACTTATATTCCCGTATATAATAGATCGTACACAGTCAGCGTGTGTTGTGGAATTGATTTACATCAGCACCTGCCATGACGGCCTAATCAGCTGATAGATCAACTCCACGGAGTGATTTATTCACGATTCACCAGCGCCCCGTGTGGCTTGCTATGCCCACACAGATCGCAACTTTTCGCTATAAGTTTGTAGTCTTATAGAGGAACCTCTTGTTTGAGAGCAAGAGGTTCCCTTCTATGTGGAATTCGCAGCAGCCAATTAGTGAGTTGATAGGCCGAAGTCCATTAAGAATATCATCCTTTAACCAGTTCACCCGTCTAACCAACGGCTGCTACGAATAAAATTCAATTGTTTATAATGTATAACAATATTAATATATAACAATACTAAAATATTAGCTATATTTATAAATATTCAAATTTTTTTATTATTACATTTTCATTTTATCACAGACCTAAATATATTACTGTATCGCTCTCTTATTATGAACCAATTGTTAAAATTCATTTTATCGTTGGAAGATTGTGCTTGAGGAATATATTTTTGGAAATCGGGCGAGTAAATTTTGTGTTTACATATAATGTGACAGTTGCAAAAATTGTGCGCAGTGTATAAATTATGCTACCAATGTAGGTATATCCATTTTGCGTGTTTTACAGAAAACTCCTAAATTTGTTAAAAAAAATATTATGTGTGTATACAAATTTAACTACTTAAACAGTTCAATTATCAAACAAACAAAAAGTACTAAAACAGAGTTTTTGTGCCATCCAACCATTCACAGTAATATATACCATCACTGACAACATTTGTCGCGTAAACACGTAATGAAATTCTATTTTCTACAGGTTGACACGTTACGGTTACATTTCATTACAGTCAAATAAGTATTTTCATGGTTTCCCGTATAACAAAAACGATCGGCTCTTCCTACTACATTTACATTTCTACATTTACGGTCGGCTAAATGGGCTTTAAGTTTTGTTATTTTGGGATATAGTATGTTAAAGAAATAATATAAAACAAATAAAATTTATAAAATACTCTTCACGATAATCACGTACATGTATGGCATATATCACAAATTTGAACTAAATATGCTCGGATATATATCGACCGATATCAGGAAAAAATATTTTTGCCTTGTAATCACTATTCCTAAAAAGAAATGTCATGGATATTTCCATGGAAAAGTTTGTTTAAGCTATATCTCGGTTATATATGAACCGATATCGGAATTTTCTATTTTCTGTATTTTAGTAACCTTCTTTTATAACGAGGATTGCTTTTCAGCAAAAAAAAAATGTTAATGGAAAAATCGGTTCAGCCTATATCTCGGGTATATATATTGACCAATATTTGACTTTACTGACGATTAGGGTAGTTCCTATGAAATGTCGACGTATAGATAGCTGGGAAACATAAAAAACAAGCTATTTATAATTTTTTACTGGTATAAATGTTAGATGCTTAAATAGCGAATAAAAAACTTAATTGTTTGATAATTATTTCTTTTTTAAATTAAATTATTCTCAACGTTTCGTTCAGATATTTCCAACTTTGCAGAGAAAAACGTAACAAAAATTTGCCGTTAAAATATTGTCATGTCAACCATAAATTTTTTCTACCCGTATGCTTACACATTGCTATTAAATAAATATATTATAATACATTTGGAATTTCTATTAAAATTAAAACTTAATTAACATAAATTGTAATTCAATATTTATTAGAATTTCATTATTATTTATGTAATCCTCAATTACTTCACAAGAGAATAATATTGTATATAATTTTTTTAGATTTTTTTATTATTAAATCACAAGAAAAAAACGCATTGAAGGCATTTTACCAGTCATTTGATTTAAGTAAGAATTTCAAATAACATATTTTAATGCAAATAAATATAAGCTAGATTTGCTGCCCAACTTGAAGTGATGTGAGTATGAGTAATATTTATTTACACAAGCAAAATAACAATACACTAGCGTATGAGTACTATTTGACACAAACATTTCATACGCCGATAAGTATGACACAAAATGGTGACGTACACGCAGATATAGTTTCTTATTTATGATACACATATAACTGTATAAGTTGTATGTCATTGTATGTTCTACTTACGCATCGAATGTCTAAGCAGATAGAGAGACATAATATTTTAAATGAATATCACGCTGACTTTAGGAAACAATATTCTACTATCAACAATATATATATATACCTTATTGATATTGTACACTTAAAAAAAACTAAATAGTAAAAAGACTTACGCTTTCTTTGTTAATTTTTCCTGCGCTCTCAACTTGATTCCAAGGAACTATTTGTTTTACAAACTTTCACAAATTGGTCTCTTCGCGAAGATATTAAGATTGCTAATCAATTCCTATGAAAGCATGGATTGTCAAGTTTTATTCAAAAATTATTTATCCAAAGACTTGAAAGTAAATCTTGAAGTTAAAGAAGAATGTGTACTGATCCTAATTCTATTATATTTTATATGTTATATATTAAAATGATTTTGGATTTAACTAATTTAATTCCAACATTTTAAATGCTGCAATAGAGTTTGTTTCAGACTTTCGTGTTGTTATCGTTAACATTTCGCGAACACTACTCCCTCTTTCCTCCTCATCATACCCTATTTTCCCAGTTCCAGTACAATGCGCTGCATACGTAGGGGTCATCCCCTGAGTACTGGTCCCAGATAAAAAAAAAACGATTTGGCCGATGTATTGTATGTGTGTTTGTGTTGATAATCTCCACGTGAAAATTCTTCTTTATGCTGATGGCATCATGTTAATTTCTGACTTTCCGAGTGTTCTTCAAAACATGATCAACTCCCTCTATGATAAATTTGAATAAATCCAAGATCTTAGTCCGCCATGGCACAAAGATTTCCTCTAAATTAAGGTGGGATTTTAGTGAAAACTTTAGTGATTTAATTGAAATAATAAAGTCTGGCTAACATTTGTATAAAAAGCTTAACTTTAATTTGTGGTTAAATAGCCACGAAGAAAACTGATAGCATCAAAAATGGCTATATTCTCGTCTTGGTGTAAATATATAAAAAAAATGCTAATGTACACAAAAATTAACTAGAAATATGTGATGCTGTTTCTCGGTTAATAATTTTCTATTGAGCCCAAATATGAGATTACAAGAAATATGAAATGGTTGAAACATTACTTAGATTTTTATAAAACAAATACTATTTTTATAAAACAAATATCTGCCTAGTAATACCTCAAATTATGTAATATTTCTTGAAACTAGACTTTCTGCACTGTATTTAAATAACTTTAATTAATACCTGCGGTTTTTAATTACATAAATAACAGCCAAGTTGAACAAAGCAAAAAGTGCAGACAGAATTTCTCACGAATTTTACAAAAATGCCTCGCAAAGTTTCCTGAACGAAATACAGACATTGTTCAAAAAAATTTTTTTACCGTTGTTCGACGTTAATGTCGTTTAAAATTATAAAGGATTATCTCTCCTTGACTCTGTATGCAAATTATTTACAGGCCTTATTTTCAACCGTATAAATACATGGGTTTATTGTTACAATATAATAAATGAATATCAATTAATAATAATAATTTGCCTTGCTGCGATTTTAGGTTTAAATCACAGCCAGGATGTTTCAATCAAGACAGACACCTCAACCATGATCAAAACCGAGATGGCCTGCAAGGTAGAATCTCCCGGGGGCTTTGCTGATCTCGATACTGCCCATTTTAAGCCTTAATAATGGTTTCGAAAGTTCAATACTACGAGCAGCTGCTAGAGTTTTATTTTCTACACCAAATGAGGGACAGAAAGTAGAGTGGCCTATGTTGGTCTACGCCAAGGCAAAATCTGATATCTAGGAGAATTCACACGAAGATGCAAATAATGTATCTATTAAATGAACAATAAAAATAATATATAAGTTGTAGACAAAAAGTATATTTTAAAATCTTATAAAAACGCTGAGAGTTTAATTTTCTTTATAGATCAAAACTAGTTGCCAAATACTACACATACGACTGCTTAATTTTTCACATGTAAATGAGAAGTAGATAAATCTATATAAAGCAACATAACAGCCTTTATGTCCACCATCCTAATTCTTGTCCATAATTTGTGAACAAATTATTTCATTTGAATTATTCCATTAAAACACCAGAAATATGTTTTGTTGCATGAGCATAAAAATAAACATATTTTAGCTATCAGATAACATAAAATACGAGTTTAATACACTTTATTTCGCTTTTCAACATAAATCAATTGCATTTTTTTAATATACTTATCAGAGTTCTTTTTTCATATTTATTCCACAACATTTTTTTTACGATTTTACTTATAAACGAGCGACAGACATATCTACACATATATTTACATAAATAGCAAACAGCGTGAAATATTTTTGTTACATGAAAAACAGTTTTAATGTCTCTTTTCTGATTAAAAAAATAAATCTTTTTTATAACAGAGTTTAGAGTTTGTTATTATGAAGTGTAACGAAGTCTCGTTACATATAATATATTTTACTTTTAGTATGTTTTATTTTGTTTAGTATTTTTATGTACCAAAAGAATTTATTTAATTTAAAATGTATTCGCAACTTTTCCTTATATTTATACCTAAAAATATTTTACATTCGCAATATCGCTTGTTTATCATTTTTTTTTTTTTTTTTTTTTTTTTGCATTAACAGAACTTATATTTTATGTCTACATAATTATTAATAACATAATCATTAATTAAAAAATTATTTGTTTTCTATGTTTCCCAGCTATTTATATGTCGAAATTTCATAGGAACTACCCTAATCATCAGTAGACTTTGGAAATTTTTGAAAGATATGCTCAAACATTCAACTTTATATCCCAACAATCTAAATAAATTGTTGAGAATTTAAAAAGAAAAATGCTCTAATAATATCCGTCAAAACACAAAAAACAAGCTTTTTCATTTATACACGTCTCTGACATTTCTTTACACCTTTCAAACAAATGAACAACCGTTGGTTGCTACGATTTGTTTTTTGAAAGTATCGAAAAGCAGAGAACAAAAATTCAAACAATTGAGTTTTTATTCGCTATTTTAGCTTCTAACATTTATACCAATAAAAAATTATAAATGGCTCCTATGGTAGCTCCTATGAAATGTCGTCATATAGATAGCTGGGAAACATAGAAAACAAGCTATAATTTTTTATTGGTATAAATGTTAGAAGCTAAAATAGCGAATAAAAACTCAATTGTTTGAATAATTATTAATTATTAATAACATAATTTAACAATGTTAATTGTTCAATGTTACTAAGAGAGGTTGCGAACCCAAGGTGGTTTCGAATTTTTTTTTTTTTGTGAATTCCCAAAATCAATATCGTGAATCCCCAAAATCCCCCAATATCCCCAAAAGCAATACGGCAATTCCAATTTTTTAAATAAAAAGCAACACTGTGTATATAGTTTTATGCACACACCTACATATGTAATAATCATTCATATGGCATGGATTTCGAGTGTTGCAAACATACAACCATACAAACAAACATACAAGTGAAACTAATATAAGCGCGTTAAAAACAGCCATCAAGCTTTAATTATTTTTGAAATATTGTTCAATAATGTAGACACGTTATGTTATCATGTAACGCATCATTTTTACAAGCTCCAGGCTGTCTGCTGCATAAACATGCTGCATGACATATTTTTGCTACTGGTAATATTGTGAGCGCTGAACGTCATAAGTATTGTTTACATTTATATAAGTGATTTTATTAGTTCATTCTGACTCCTAGAATATTGAAAACAAAGCGAAATCTAGTATACACGAGGTTACGAGTCAAATCTAGCTAATTTGGGCGGGATTTGTTTATATGTTATATGAAATTTAATTTGAGACGCGATTTATAAAAATCTAGTAGAATTTTTTAAGTATCGATTTTTTTTTGCAACGTAGTTTACAAATCCTATGCTGCAATAAAAACTATACTTTTACTCGATGAATTCATTGTGATATACGAATACTTGGCGCTATCAACCCGTTGGCAAAACTAAATTCTATGAACATGAAATCGCTCCAGATGTTAAAAACGACACTACTCGTATAGACGCTTAAGATTTTGTTGAAGAATTTCATTCAAATCTACTAGATTTGGCTATAAACGTACTTTTCAAAATAAGTTTGGGAAATTAAAAACAATTTAAATAAAAGCAATTTGGAGTTATAAAAAAGTACTTCCACAATTTAAGATTGTAAAAAAATTTTACATATTTTTCACAAAAACAGCTCACTATGCACCTCTCTTTGTTGTATTGTTGTAATTCTACTTTAACGCTGCCACCTTATAGACTTTCATATGGCAAGTGCAACACACAAATTCACATCTGGTGTTAATTTTGCAAAGCCCTATATACATATATGACGGAGGTATCGGAATGGGGTGTAAGTGGATTGGACTCCTTTATCCAATCCTCGGGTTGGTTCTAAGCCTGTGATATGTAGATATACTGAGATACATATCATATCCAGGCAACACAACGGGACCTGACTCAACACAAGTGGGCTGGCTTTACAATAGCTGGCAGCCTGTCAAACCTAACCTATATACATATACGAGGGTTGATTGATATTGAAACTAGTTAGTGCCAGATAGCAGCATGAACACAAACATTTATTTTTTTTTTTTTTTTTCTTTAAATTGCGATCTGTTAAACGCCAGCTGTTAAAATTTCACCCAAAATCATCGATCAGTTTATTTGGTGCAGTCGTTTGAAGTAAGCAACTTTTTTGTTTCTTGAAAAGGGGAAAAAAGTGAATTTCATGTAGTGATTAAACACTATTATTTGAAAAAGAAAACGGCGTAAGAGACAAAAGAAAAGTTCGATAAACATAATGGTGAGTCTGCTGCCTCAGATTACATGGCAAAATATTAGATTACTGAATTTAAACGCGGCCGAACAAGCCCTGCAATAGCACCATCAACAAGAAAGACCAAAAGGGAGAAAATATCAAGAAAATCCTCGAATCCATAGCGATATGGATGTTCCCCGACTCAAGTTACGTGAGATTGTTGAAATGGTAAACATATTATATGAATGTGTGTTCAACATTTTGCATAAACATTTGCATATGAACAAGCTATAGGCAAGATGGATGGCCGCGTTTGCTCAGTGTCGAACAAAAACGAGTGCGACAGACTACTTCCCAACGATGTTTGGACATGATAAAGCGTAATCCTGTTGATTTTTGATGTCAATTAATAACTGTTGATAAAACGTGGGTCCAGCTAAAACCAAAAATCAATCAAAACAGTGGATGGAGAAAGAAGAAGGCGAAGATTATGGCTGGCAAGATTATGGCCACTGTATTTTAGGATGCCAACGGAGTATTTCTCAACGATTATCCTGAAGAAGGATTTACAATCAGATGAAAGTACTATCGTACATTATTGGATCAATTGATTGATGCAATCAAGAAAAAACGACCACATTTAAAGAAGAAACCTGTGTTGTTACTTTAAAACAACGCACCGCAACCCACAGCATTACATACGATGCTAAAATGACGTGAAGTAAACTTCGTATTGGTTGATTAGCCAGCTTATAGTCCAGATTTAGCTCCCAGTGACTTTTTCCTGTTTCCAAACTTGAAAAAATGGCTCTAAGGAAAGAGATTCATCCCAAACGAAAAAGTGATTCACAAGAAACTAACGGGAATTTTGAGGGGTTCCCAAAATCGTATTATTCAGATGGTATAAAAAAGTTAGAATATTGTCTTGAGTTAAAAGAAGATTATGTTGAATATAAATGATTTAAACAAAAAGTGTTTTTTTTTGTACTTAGCTAGTTTCAATGTCAATCCGCCCTCGTACCTACAAATGTAATAATCGCTAATACGGTAGGGTTTTCGAGAGTTGCAAATACACTTCCAAACAGGCATACAAGTGAAGCTAGTATAAGCGTTTTTCCCCTACTTAGGTAGCTTTCATATCAATCCTCCCTCGTACTTATATGTCTATTGACTTCAAAAACAAATATGTACTTTTCACTCACATGCTTATGTATGTGTGAGCACAAATAATTTTATTCTTTAATAATTTATTTTGCACCAAAAATATTTTATTACATATAAATTTTTCACACAAGTATTATTTGATCGCTATTTTATTTTTTTATCAGTCGCATAAATTTGAAAGCTTTTTAAGGTTTAATATCAAATGACCTTAAAAAAAAAAACAATAAAAAACGTATAAAAATGAAACCTTTAACATCCAGGGCATGCTTGTGCTAACAAATCAGATGTTGTTTTATTATTAATTTGTCATATAAAAACATGTTTTATTTAAAAATAATATTATGCAAATGAAAATAAAATAACAATCACATCTGTGATTTTTTTCCACAATAATGTTGATTTTTTTTTTTTTAACTAACCAAAAACAAAAACTGCGAAGCTGTTTGCTTATCTAGAGTAACATTGGCAGCAATCAAACCGGCGACCTCGAGTCTGTTAGCCGAGAACTCTAGCAAATCAGCCATTGACATGTTACAGTACCAGCAACCAATTTGCATGAAGTTAGTTGTGAGTCACACTATAATGTGCCTATTTTTGCCCAAATCAATGTGACATTATTTTGTTTCAGTGTTTGACAATTTCAATCCCGGCGCAATAAGATTGTCGAAGTCTTTTACCAAATCAAACTAATTCAAATCGAAATGCATTTCGAGTACTCCGCGGTTTTTCGCTCAGTATACTTTCAGCTAAGTGGATTCGGTAACAAGCAGAAATGAAGTATTTGGCATACGAGTGATTATTGGTAAACTTATTTATTTACAAACAGCCATGTTTCGAGAACGCGCGTTCTGAAACCGCAATGCGTTTTGAAAAACGCTTAATTGATTTTTAGGTGTTCTGAGGAACGCGCGTTTTACTGGCGTTTAGGAGTTTTTTCCGAAAAAATACAACATGTGTTTTACATACGTATATATGTACGTGGTAGTAATATAAAACGAAAAAAATTTGACAACAAATAAAAAAATTTTTCAATTTAGTTTTCTTAATGAAAATGTGCAAAATTCTTTGAACTTTTTATTGAAATAAAAAGCAAACATATTAAATTTTAATAGTGAATAATTTTATTGCCTTTTGCAAGTTCAGTTTTAGCAAATTCAATCAGTTCACTTCAATATACACATGCGAGTTGAAGTCGCCAATTTTAAGCGATATGCGTTTGCTAGAACACCTATTTGGCGATTTCAAACCGCAAAACCATATTTCTTACGTTATACGTTTATCAGAACACCTATTTGGCGTTTTCAAATCGAAAACGCTAAATTTAAGCGATTTTCGTTTCTCAGAACATGCTCGAAAGAGTGATTGTATGGTGTGGTTTATTGACAGGCGTCGTCATTGGCCCATATTTTCTCGAAGATGAGTTTGGCCAAGCAGTTACCATGAATGGTGTTTGCAGAATGCAGAAATTCTTGCTTATGTGGTCGATGAAATGACGAAATGCATTTTGATTTAAATGCCCGTTTTCGTAAGAGGTTTCAGCATGCATGAAACGTTCCAAACCAAATGTTAATCCGTAAGGTTAACCTCTGGTGTAGAAAAAAGTGGACTGTAAAGGAAGGAGAAATGGATGGAACCATTCACTGAGCCGATGAAGCAAAACAAATAAGCTTTTATTTATTTTACCTCGCTAAAGCAATCAAGACCTCGTTCGGTCGTATCGGAAAGAAAGAAAAATAAAATAAGGTTTATTAGAGTGGGAATTACTCAAAATCAAGTTTTATTCAACGGATAGTTACCTTTGGTTTCAGGATAAAAGAAACGTTAAAAGTTGGGCAAGAAACTTGACGTTAAGTTGAGACTCACAATTAACATTGTTTAGTATGTTTGCACCATTTTTTAGAAGATACACAAACTCCTCCACAAAAAAATATTGCTAAATATAAAAAAAAAAATCACGGCCATACTGCAAAACAGTGCCCAGAACCGAAGCATCACTAAAATATATTCAACACAATCAATTTAAAGTAGCGGCGAAAAGAGCCTAAAGATTGATTAAATTTATCCGGTTGCCAATATCTGGTTCCACTTTTTATTTTTTTCCGCGATGGGTTTTTAGTTATTGAAGTAATTGTTATGATTAAGGGGCAGTTATGAATAAGATTTACATCAGCACCTGCCTTGCGGCCTTATCTGATGATGGACCAGTTCCACGGAATGAATTATTCACGATTTACCAGCACCCCCGTGTGGCTGACTAGACAGCTAGCAGTTTTTGCCATTAGTTTGTAGACCTATGAGCAACTACTTGTTAAGGAGTTCAGGCCTTCTAATCACTCCTGTATGCAATTCCCCAGCAATCAATGGAGTTGGAAGGCTGAAACCAATTAGCAGCATCAGCCCTTAAACCAACTCACTCATCCACCATCACCACTGGTTCCTTACAGTACAGATATGTGTTGTAAAGGCGAACAGACCCTCGGGAGCTTTTAGTCCCCGAAAAAAGCCACACACCAAACAATTATCAAGGATACTAACACCCCCTTCCTGCATTTTAGGTTTCAACCACAGCCAGAACGTTACAGCCAAGGCAGGCACCATGATCAGCCCGGGTTGAACTGCAAGCAGAACCACACGGGGGCCATGCCATGATCCCCGTTCTGCCAATTTATACCCTTGGTAAGAGTTTCGGAGGCCAACATAAGTCATGCGGTTTCCTAGAGTTTTATTTGCTACAATAAACGAGGGTTACAAAAACTCTAAGGCAAAACCTGTTCCCCGGGGGGAATGAGAATGTCAGGTGTAAACATTTTTAATTTTCAAATCAATCAATTGTGAAAAAAGTTTGATACGTGCGAGGCCAGTCCTACTTGTTTTCAGCAATTGCCTGGAAAGATTTACACGTTTACTTCGCAATGAGAAGTGTGTTAAAACAACAATTCGAATTAAATTGGCTTAGAATATTTTCAGGAAGCTATTAGGGCCATAACAAAATGGCTTATATCTAAAGCTACGAATTAAACGTATTTTATGTCTTCCGTTATAAGTTTCTTTCTAAAACCGTTAGTATTAAAGCTGCCAAATTACTTCCGCACAAACACAAATACATCCAAATAAAGAACCACAAGCCAGCCAGCATTTAACTACAACTGTTAAACATGAGTCAAGTCTGCTACCAAATATTTATTTTATTGGTTTGTAGCTGTTTGCGTGTGTGTTTGAGTGTGTGTGTGTGCTTGTGCACACCTAATAATCTTGTCGCATTACTTGCGGCAATGTACGGATGGTGGCGGGGGGCAAAAGACAACCCCACAGCACAAGAAACGAAACAATTGGTTTTATGTTTTTATTTGGCTTTAATGTCTTTTTAACACTGTTGGATTTAGAATTGCGTGTACGATTGCAGTTGAGTGTGATTGGGCAAATAAAACGTAAGAAACGAATTTGAACTGAACAATAAACTAATGAGTATTAAGTAACTTTATTGAAAAAGTTCCGGTTAAATCCGAACACTTGTAAAAATGTATAATTCATGCGATGTCGTTTGGCAAATTGTGTTTCGAGGGGGAAAAGCTCTGAAAAAGTTTTGCTTTAATTTCCAGAATATCAAATAATTTCCTTTGATTAAATCTGAAAGCATTTTGCCCCAAAATATTTCCCATTTAAGCATAAATTAAAAAGAAAGAAACAATGCTTAACTATTTGCGTAATTTAAGACGCAAATTTTTTTTGGGGCAAAATAAACCCCTTTTAATTTGGACTTAGCAAACATATGAGTCACCATTTTTAATACAAAATTGACTTGATGAACCTTGTCAGCATAGTAGAGCACTTCTAAAAATATTTTATGTGCTTCAAAGCATTACTGATCTAATCAGGACAATTTTTTTTTCTTATTTATACAATGTCATAAAATCAAACATGTTTTTATTTGTCTGTAGGCAGGAGTTTATTTGTGATTAAGTTTCGTTAATGAAGGAAATTAATGCTTATAACTTAAGTGACAATTATCACGTAGCACGTATTAAATAAACATTTTTATGGTCTTTGGCGGTGGTTCAGGCTTTTATGGCCGGCCACTGATTTAAACAGCAGCAAACACAACTTTGTTATTTAATTTTGTTTGGTTTTCAGAAACAGAGAATTTAAAAATATTTTTATTTAATAACTGACATCAAAAAAAAAAAAAAAAAGCCACAAAATGTTTGTTTATTCTATTTGTCGACTTTTTGCTTCGTTTTTCTAAAGCAGCGTCGGCCAAAATCTGAATTTTCTACACACGCGAGTATTTCTTTTTTTATATACAAATAAATTACAAATTCTTACAGACTTTTGAAATTGAACTTATAAATAAATAGTTTAATTAAATTCAAAAACATAATAATTTAACAGTTTCAGGAATAAATAAGCGGCCATGTCACAGAATTCACTTCCGTTTGGAAATGGAATTGAATCGGTTTTTCAATTCTTCGAAAAACAAAAATTTAAAACTTTTTCGGAATGAAATCAATTCTGTTAAATAATACTAGTTTCATTCTTGCAATTAGAAATGATTTCATTCCGAAAAGTCTTTTAGTTCTTCGTTTTTTGAAGAAGTAGAAAAAGAATTCAATTCCGTTTCCGAATGGAACTAAGCTCTGTGACATGGCTGAATATTACGTTTTATAACATCACAATTTAAGGAGAAATCAATGTGGCAATAAAGCATATTGAAATCTTTGCAGCACTTAACTAGAGTTACAGAGTTGGCATAATTCGTTCTAAATGTTTTTATTATAAGCGAAAAGTAGAAGCGTGAAGAGTAGCGTGGAACATCAAAAGTTAAATCACTGATCAGAAAACAAGAGTAAATATTACAATTAATTATTTTCCACACAAACATTACGTTCAACATAGCTCTGCGACATGTTTCTGCACTGCTTCACATTTTATCAATGTAAATTTTTTATGTTGGATCCCATATAGTTGAGCCACAGGCAGGAAGAGCCAAGACCGAAAAAAACACGTCAAGTTCGGTCAAATGCGAAAGATTTACTCACTGTTTTCTTCGACTGCAATGGCGTGATGCATCATGAATACTTGCCACAAAGCTGTACAGTCAATAAGGAATACCACCTTAAAGTTATGCGCAGTTTGCGTTCGTCAGAAACGCACAGATTTGTGGAAAAAACAATCATGGATTTCGCATCATGATTTTACAATGAAATAAAAAATTATTTTAGTGCTTGAATTTCTACTTCAATCTTATTCTACTTCAGTTGGTTCTACTTGTGTTTGCTTCTGTTTGTTCTAAACCAGAAATGCCCAAGACCTATGCGCTTGATGCTCAATTGTGTTTTTAAAAGCGCTTAGCTATAAGGCTATGCTCTTTGATATACACATACTACACTCAGCAGTAGCAATGAAAAATACACAAACAACTTTGTCTTATATATTTTTTTGTCGCTCCTCACGGCACACATACAATTGCTAAACAACACCACTTTGCTGGTAAACACTGACGACAGCGATTATCAGAGTAAATTTTGTGCTTATAAGTGTTTTGCTTCTTACAATAAAAACTATTAACTAAAAGTAGTTTTTCATTAAATATATTAGTGTTTGCTCTTTCATATAGAAATTTTGGATACCCCTGTTCGGTTATGTGTTTAGAACACTTCGGCACTGAAGTCTTTATTTTTAAATGTGAAAGAAGGGGATAGATAGTATTTGAAAATATTACGATGTCTTGTAAGACATTTTTCTTGTGCTCTATTGTATAAACAGTGTGCGAAAATGGCAGTTAATGTATTGCTTTCAGGGAAGTAGGGAATGTGAGCGATTCCCGAAGCTGATTTTGGGAACTCCCAAAAAACTCGCCATCGCTCCATTTTCATATTTAGTGCGCGTTTATGCCGTGGAACGCACATCTGAACAAGTAACAGTGATTTTGGATCCGTTTATATGATTAATATCCGGTTTTCAACGATTTTTTGTTTATTTTTTTATATTTTATTTATATATTTTTTTTTGTCTGGTAGCAAATTTATATTTTTAAATCCGATTATTTCAAAAAGTAGTAAACTGTGCGGTTTGAGCTATCGATTGGACGAATTTATCAGTCACGATGTCGCAGTGGTCAAGTTTTTATTTATATTATTACATAATTGGTCGTCGAAAATTTTGTTGAACGTTTGATATTCGGCGATTACGTTACGATTTAATGCGATCGTGGGTGCAGAGATACTGCGTAACTGCTTCGGCTAGTAATGTCCCACGGCCAGGGCCCAGTCAAATTCCAAGGACTCCCGAAAACAATGAACAGGTTGAAAGCAGTTTACGTAGAAATCAGCGACTTTCAATACGGAACAGAGCAGCGTCATTGGGTTTTCCAAGAGTGATTATTAATGAAATATTAAAAAAGGACCTGAAGCCCCATCTTTTTAATATTGAAATCGTTTGGGACTGCCAGAAAGTGACTTTAGATTAGATTTTTTTGTTTCTGTACATTTGTACATTTTTCCTTTCTTAAGTTTTCTTAAGAAGAATTTTTTTACAATAGGAATTTGCTGTGATCAGTAATTTTTGATTGAAGGAGATAAGAAAAATAGTAATCAAAACTTAAGCTGGGGGACAACTAGCTGTTTCGTAGTCGCTTTCGGATTTGAACTCGGGTCATGACATTTCATGATCTGCTGCCTTAACCACTCAGCCACCGAGCATTTAATTATTCTCTACCTATATTCATCTCATATTGAATCACATATAACTACAGACGATTAAATTGACCAAAAAAATCACGAAGTGCACGGTCACCATATAAGCAAAATAATATCTTAAAAAAAAAAGAGTGATGCAAGACAGTAGCTTTGTTGTTTCTTACTCTATGCTTAACTTGGGATCTCCATTAGCCATGAGCTTGGTATGAGCACCATGTCGAGCACCGCAAAGGGCTAATGTGGACCGCTAATGTCCATGTTTCGTTTATGCTCTGATATCGATGCTCGAGTATATGGTTAAACATCGATGTTGACCATGAAGATGACCATCACAAACAAAAATGGCGCCAAACGCCAAAAACTTTGATAAAACATACGTATTCGCCACACACAAGAACTTATTTTGACCACACAAGAACTTATTTTGCTGCGTTATGTTTATGACATGTTCAAGTCGATGGCATATGGAAACGAGTAGTAACACCTATATTTATTTATTTGCAGGGATGGCAATACAATATTTGATTTGAAAGCTCATTTTCATAATAAGCCTGAATAACTTTAAGTAGCTGCTCGATTTTGTATCTTTTCATTCAAATTGAATTAGTCTGATATTAAGAAACATCAAATGAAATGCAGAAAAAAACTTGAGGTTTATGTTTAAAATTAAACCACCTTATATCTACAATATAATATAAGACAATACAAGATCTCTTGTTTTCAATTTTCCTATGCGACCCAACACTGTGCCCAGCTTTGCAAAACTTCACTTCGCTTTTTACTGCTACAAATACAACAAGCGTATAACCTTGAATGTATGTGTATGGACACCACTGCTCTAAAGTGTCAAGTCTGTAACATGAACATAAAAACTGTTTGCCTGCTGGCTCGTTGCAATGTTATAAACTCAATACAAAAAGACGTGAACACATTTCATACTTTATGACTAACAGGAGTTCAATCAATAATTTATAACGTTTTCAAATTTGATAAATGTATTTTTGGTCTATATCACATGAAATATCCTTTTAGTTTACTGTTTCGTTACTCATTGTAACGAATTGTTGCAACAATAAAAAATAGAATTGCTTTTTGCAAGGAATTTAGACATGTTGCTTAAATGTTCATAAACAAACTGGGTTGTTAATCTATTGACTAGACTTCTTCTTATTTCTTTTTTGGTCATTAAATATAAATTATTGCAGACTCGACTTTAACATGTTCTGTATTCGTCATAGTTATACTATTTAAGTTACACTCAAAGGATATCTCCATTTCATAAATGCTGTTGGGATAAAAAACAAACAAATAAATAAATAATCTGTTGTTAAATGTTTAACATGCCATTGAGTTATTTTATAGCAGAAAAACTCAAATAAACTCTACTGAGATGCTACTTTTTACGTTACTAGTCTACTGTTGTTTTGTTAGCGAACTTGTTATTTTTCATATTTTTATTTTTATTCTGCATTCCTTTGTGTGCCAACTTGTGGCATTCCCAAGTGTTTTCAATAGATATTTGTTACATTCTTTAAACAAATATTTCTTTTTTTAAGGAAAATGAAAGAAGAGAAGCACTGTGTGTTTATATTTTATAAACCAGTTGCCACAATATTAAAGTTCCATATGTGGGTCTCATGTAATAAGGTCCCAAATAACATAATTGCATAGTAAAGGGGAAAATATATAATTAACAATGTACTTATGTATTTATTTTATTTAACTATACAATTGCAAACAAATTTTCAAAGTATAGGATGCACAAAATGGGCAGACTAACAAAGGCCTTATGCCCACAATGGTATTAACAGTAATCTGTGGCAGCGCTGTGGCTAACTATGCCGACTTATGCCTTCACGTAAGAAATTGGCGCGTGGTTAGCAAAGAAATACCTCAAAAACTGTAATCTAATAGTCATTTGAGGCAAACTGTTAACCAGTAAGAGCGAAACACAAAACTCTCGAAGGCCAAACAACAACAACAAGCTTGACCGCACTTAAGAAGCGTTACTAGAAGATCTCGAAATTGTATACATACTGAAATATAAAGGGTGTTTTTTTAAGCTAGATAGAACTTTAAATTGTAAAAAGTAACACAAAAAATTAAATTTTGATGAAACATTTTTTTTATTTGTTTCAGTATACTCTGACAAATCATCATAAATAGACTCACGCTTGAACAACGCTACGAAATTATCCAAATAGAGCAGTTGGCAACTGACCCGTTGTTTTATCGCAAAATTGTGTTCAGCGATGAGGCGCATTTTTGGCTTAACGGGTTTGTTAATAAGCAAAATTGCCGCATATGGAGTGAGACCAATCCACAAGAGACCCTACAGACTCCATTACATCCAGAAAAATGCACTGTTTGGTGCGGTTTTCATGCTGGTGGCATCATCGGACCTTATTTCTTCAAAAATGAGGCCGGAGCTCGCGTTACGGTCAATGGAGATCGTTACCGCACCATGATCAATGATTTTTTGTTTGAAAATATGGATGACATTGATCCGGAGGAGATGTGGTTTCAACAGGATGGCGCTACGTGCCATACGGCGAACGCAACCATCGACTTACTGAAATAAAAATTTGGCGATAAGTTGATTTCGAGAAATGGACCTGTCAATTGGCCTCCAAGGTCGTGCGATTTGACACCTCTCGATTATTTCCTGTGGGGCTACGTGAAGTCACTGGTTTATGCTGATAAACCAGCAACAATTGACGCCTTGGAGGCCAGCATTGTTCGTGTTGTTCGTGACATACGGCCAGCAGTGCTCGAAAAAGTGGCCCAAAATTGGACGTCCAGAATGCGCTTCGTCAAGAACAGCCGCGGTGCCCATATGCCCGAAATCATTTTCAAATGTTAATGTCACGTATTGATCTTTCGAATAAAAAAAAATTTTGATTACAATTTAATTTTTTGTGTTATTTTTTACAATTTCAAGTTCTATCGAGCTTAAAAAAACACCCTCTATTTACTTTAATAAAACTTAATTATATTTTTACGCTGTTTGAAAAAGTCATGATAAAATTGTGCTTTGACTACCTTTTTTATTTTTTCTTATATATTTTGTGGAGTCAGGGCAAAATAACAATCCGCTTATTTATTATTCCAATTCTTACCAAAAAAATTAACCTCTGTTTCTTTATTAAAATCTCTTAGCTTGATATCCATATCGAAATTTCCCAAGATATATATGTGAAAACCCAGCAAAAACAAAAAAAATTAAGAAGCGGGACTAACGAATATAGATTTTTGTTTCCAAAAACTTCCAAATACTAACTCTTTGAAGCCGCTTTCGAAAACACTTAATATGCCATAACGTCTAATGTTAATAAAACCCGCAAAAAAATGATGACGAAATCTTGATCGGTTTTTCAATCGCTAAAATAGTTAAACTCAGCTTAGTCGTTTTCGAGGACTACTCGCTTTTTCGATCTTAGAAACTGCTATATGCTGACTTTTTTTTACCTTAAAAACCCCTAGAAACTGATTTTCATTAAAATCTCTAGAGCCGTTTTTGAAAACCAATACAAGTTTTACAAAAGGGTAAAAACCAGGACAAAATGGGTCTTCCCTGGACCGGGGAAATTTTAAATCGCTTTTATAAACTTAAAAACCCCTAGATACTGATTTTCATTAAAATTGTGTGAGCCGTTTACGACAAACAAAACAATCAAAAGCTTTACAAATGGGTAAAAACCGGAACAAAGTGGGTCTTCCCGGGACCAGGGAAATTCTAGATCGTTTTTTTAACCTTAAAAATCTCTATATACTGATTTTCATTAAAAACGTTTAAGCCGTTTTCGAAAACCAAAAAAAGTTTTACAAATGGCTACAAACTGTAACAAAATTGGGTTTCCTGGAACCCAGGATAATCTAGATCGCTTTTTTGACCTTAATACCCCCTAGTTACTGATTTTCACTAAAAATCATTAGAGCCGTTTTCGAAAACCAATAAAAGTATTACATATGGGTAAAAACCGGGACAAAATAAGTTTTCTCCGGACCGGGGACAATCTAAATCGCTTTTTCATCCTGAAAATCCCCTAACCACTAATTTTCCTTAAAACCATTGAAGCCGTTTTCAAGAAGCAATGAAAGTATTACAAGTGGTTAAAAACCTAAAATGGGTCAAAACCGGGCAAAAATGGATTTTCCCGGACCTGGGACCGGGGATAATTTAGATCGCTTTTTTTTTACCTTAAAACCCCCCAAATTACTGATTTTCACTAAAAATCACTAGAGCCGTTTTCGAAAACCAATAAAAGTATTACATATGGGTAAAAACCGGGAAAAAATGAGTTTTCTCCGGACCGGGGACAATCTAAATCGCTTTTTCATCCTTAAAATCCCCTAAACACTAATTTTCAAAAATCATTGAAGCCGTTTTCAAGAAGCAATGAAAGTATTACAAGTGGTTAAAAACCTAAAATGGGTCAAAACCGGGAAAAAATGGATTTTCCCGGACCAGAGACGAACTTATCTTTGTAAAATTATCTATGAATCTGTCACTTATAATAGGGCATTTACATCTACCCAAAAATTAAATGAAAATCTTCAACAAAATCTTGACTGTTGACACCTCCGTTTTTTGACATCTAACCAGATTTAGTTTTCATGAAATCTTTTTTTTGCAACGGATTTGAGAGGAATAATTATATCACAATGAATTCATCATGTAAAAGTATAGTTTTTTTTTATTGCTGCGTAGTATTTTAAAGTATTATTGTGAACAAAATCACAGTTGTGTAATAGAGTACTTACAAAAATCGACCAGATTTCGTCAAAATCTAGTCGCAATCTAGATTTCATTTTGTATGAGAAATCGCGTCAAAATCAACTATATTTGATTCGAAATCCCGAAAGTGCTAGATTCGGCTTAGGTAGAAAGTCCTATAAAACTGTTCCATTAAATTTTTGTAACATGGTGTACTCTTATATGGGGCAGTCCAAGTCAAATCGGACAGTTCGGAGAAGAAATTTTTTTACTTGCTTTATTTTTTATTGCATTTGATGTTCCTATTGCACAGAACAGTTCAGCAAACTTTCAGATTTTGTTTTGGTAAACATTTTTAAATACTTTCATACCTGTATTTATTAATATTGATCGCGGCAATTATTGTTATAATTATAAATAAAAATATTTCTTGGCTTTAGCCAGGATTGAACTCGAGCTAGACGAATGATACCAAGCCATCATCATATAATATTAGAAATACTTTCATACCCGTAACATAAAGGGACCTGACTGGACCCAAGTGGGCTGGCTTCACAATAGCTGGCAGCCTGTCAAACCTTCATGCCCGTACTGTTCTTTGTTTGTACATTGACTTTTATATATCAGTTTTTATTTTATTTTTGTACTCGTATATATTTTTACTATTTCAAAATAAATAATTATGTACTAATATTAAGAGATAATTTTGAAATTTATGCATGCAAATGCCATCAAATAGAAAGCGTCGACTATGTTTCCTTCCAAATGAATTCAAACCACATGGGATATGAAAATTTGGGTTTCACTAAATATAAAAATAAAAATATATTTTTGTGCATCTGAATTTTTCGCTAAATGAATGAAAACAAATATTTTATCTAACTCTGCAGCACAAATGTGTAAAATGTATTTTTTCGTGGCATTAAAAGTTGATAAACTGCAGATTTTTAAACTGCTCGGTTCATCATGCACCATTTCATACTCTTTGGCAGACTTAAAAGATAAATTTTGTTATATTTTATGCAGATTATAAACGTGAATACACATAAATCGACTCAACATTATTAATTTAACTGAAAAATATAACAAGTATAATACAGGGTGGAGCAGAACTACCTTTATGGTTTGAATGTTTTTAATATAGGGTGGCTCAGCACTATCTTTATGGTTTGAATGTTTAATAGCTTTTTTATTTACGAGTGCGGATTGATATTTTTTTCTCAACTTAGTCTACTTTTAACTCAATACGCTTAGTATTTTTATTTTGTGCATCAATCCGTCGTGACACACTTTATCAAAAATTTGGGACATGTCAATGAATAGAGCTGAACAATAGTTTTTGTCCTCAAAAGTCTGTCTTATGACGTTGACTAGTCTGCGTGTTTGTTCTATTGTGCTATATTTAGAGCGAAAGCCAATTGGTGATCAGGGATACATCCCACATTCTTCAATATTGGAGTCAACTCCGCCTTCAACGATTTTTCGAACAGTTTTGAAATTGTTGTTGGTAGACTTATTGGTCTATATGAATCTACCTTAGTGGGATCCTTCCCAGTCTTGGGTATCATAGCAATCATAGACACCTTCCACTCTGCAGGATAATACTCAAGACGTTAAATAGCGTTAAAAATCAGAAAGAGAACTCTTCTTGCTGCGCAAGATAACTACTCAAAAATTTTACCGCTGATTTTACCAGTACTTGGAACTTCTTGAGGTTACTGATAACGTTTTCGATAATTAAATCTCAAAGACATATGGAGGTAATTCAGCTGCATCATTTGCTGCACCATTTGTAATAAAAGCGTTTCTCAAATAGTTAATATACTCCATCCCCTTTTTGCGAATCGCTTCTTTCTCAATCCCCAGCTGAAGTTCGCAAAGACGGCTTACCTCTAACGGGTCTCTTGAGCCCTTTTGTTGCTTTCCACAAGGAATAGTCAGATTGAGGAGTACCATCCTTAACGACAATGACAATACCTTAGAGACCGCAATGAAAAAAAACAAACAACAAATATTTAAAATAAACTAAAAACTAAAACGATGGTATTTTTGTTCTTATTTATTTTGTTCGTTTATTTCAAATTAGTTTTTGCATTTTTCAGGTTAAAGGTCAATTGGCATAGTTTTTATTTTTGTCATCTGCCGTCATGCAGGAAGATAAAAAAGGTCATGCAATAAATTATTAAAATTAAATCAGTTTCTAAAATTAAAACTTAACTACATGCAAGAAACCATAATAAATGTTTAAATGCGTAACGGGTGATTCAGTGGGAGGTTTGATTTACTATAATAATACTTGTATGTTTGTAAAATACTATCTGCTTTGCTTAATGGTATAATGTTAAAAATTGTAAAATATACAGAATTCAACATTAATTTTGTAATTAGTTTTAGAAGAAAGTGAAACTTTAGTGCATTCTAAAGAAAGTGAAGACCTCGGTGCAAAGTTGAGTTATGAACAGGATTTGCAAATATTGCAAACTGTGGCAATAACAATGAAATCTATGACTTAAGAAATTAAATGTAAAGGGTGTTTTTTAAGCTAGATAGAACTTTAAATTGTAAAAAGTAACACAAAAAATTAAATTTTGATGAAACATTTTTTTTATTTGTTTCAGTATACTCTGACAAATCATCATGAATAGACTCACGCTTGAACAACGCTACGAAATTATCCAAATTTACTTTGAAAATCAGACCCGTTGTTTTATCGCAAAATTGTGTTCAGCGACGAGGCGCATTTTTGGCTTAACGGGTTTGTTAATAAGCAAAATTGCCGCATATGGAGTGAGACCAATCCACAAGAGACCCTACAGACTCCATTACATCCAGAAAAATGCACTGTTTGGTGCGGTTTTCATGCTGGTGACATCATCGGACCTTATTTCTTCAAAAATGAGGCCGGAGCTTGCGTTACGGTCAATGGAGATCGTTACCGCACCATGATCAATGATTTTTTGTTTGAAAATATGGATGACATTGATCCGGAGGAGATGTGGTTTCAACAGGATGGCGCTACGTGCCATACGGCGAACGCAACTATCGACTTACTGAAATCAAAATTTGGCGATAAGTTGATTTCGAGAAATGGACCTGTCAATTGGCCTCCAAGGTCGTGCGATTTGACACCTCTCGATTATTTCCTGTGGGGCTACGTGAAGTCACTGGTTTATGCTGATAAACCAGCAACAATTGACGCCTTGGAGGCCAGCATTGTTCGTGTTGTTCGTGACATACGGCCAGCAGTGCTCGAAAAAGTGGCCCAAAATTGGACGTCCAGAATGCGCTTCGTCAAGAACAGCCGCGGTGCCCATATGCCCGAAATCATTTTCAAATGTTAATGTCACGTATTGATCTTTCGAATAAAAAAAAATTTTGATTACAATTTCATTTTTTGTGTTATTTTTTACAATTTCAAGTTCTATCGGGCTTAAAAAAACACCCTATACGTATGTGTATATGTCAGAACAAGTTAAATAAAATTATAAACTGATTATTTTTGCCTTATTTCGACCCCTTGTTTCTTAATATTATATAATTTCTTGAGCTTAAGATCTCTTAATAAATATTATTTGGCCTAAAGAAGCTATCCGAAGGAGAGAGAAATATTTCCAGATAATAAAATAAAAAAAAAACAAGAAATTGTATAATATTATAAATTGATTAAAATTTACAAAAAACAAAAGATAAAAATTTATTTTATTAGCAAACAATATCATACACATATGTATCTATACGGTAATTCTCACTTTTACTCTTAATAGAAATCAAACTTGTATATTTACGTGTCACTATCTGCCAACACAATAAGTGTTAACAATTAATTTAACAAAAGGCAAATTAATGCCTTCTAGTTATTTGAAAATAATATTAGTTACTTCAGACCCTTAACACAAATCGCAAGCAATTGATTGATGTAAACAAATAACAATAGACCCCCGTGACGTCATGCGCAGTAGAAAATTATTTTGTCAAGTTTTCGGCGTCATCTCAGTTATTTGCTTCATGCACCTGTGAAATACTCAATTAAACGTAATCATAGCATTTAAAGTATTGCAATTTAATTAGTTAGGTACTGTTCAGCGCCCAGTGTATATACCGTCGACACTACTCAGGCTAGCAAAAATTAATCCAACACCTCCTACGCTGCAAGGTAGTGAATGACATTTAAATTAATAATGAAGATATAAAGGAACCAAGAACGAAAAACACAATTGTTCATAAAATGGAACACCAAATACTACTTATTCCTACTCGCTACTTATTCCAGTGCAAAAAAAAAATTACTAATAAATATATCGCTCCTTTATTGCAACATAGTCATATCGCAAAAAAGCTTGTTTCGAGAAAAACGCATTTAAAATTTTTAATATCCATACAAGTCTTAGCAAATATTTTGAGGAAATATCTCCTAAAGGACACAGTTTAAAAGCAATTTGAATAAATTTTTGGCACAATATAAATGGTAACAATTCTGCATTGTTAACTCGAAAAGCTCATTTTTTGAGATATGACTATGTTGCAATAAAGGAGCGATATGTATATAAAAAATACAGAGGACAGCAAAAAACACACGTGTGTATAGAGTGGAAGAAGACAAAACACTACTTATTTTTGTTGCCAATTACTTATACAGATATATTCGTAATTTGTGTCTCATCTCCCAAAAAAAATTGAAAATATCTTAATTTTTAGAACAAAAATCGTCAAATTTTACCATGGAAATCGTAAAAATTACGATTTCTCGTCAAATCTGGCAGCTATGGCCATAACCTTTCCACCGGATTTCAATGTCATCGTCTTCTCCGGAGCATTTCCATTCATTGTTTCGATTGATTTTGGTTTCAGGTGTGTATGTGGTTGGAAGCTTGACATAGAAGATCATTCAGAAATATAAGAAATACAGTAAAATAAATAGAGTGAGATCGTTGTTTGGTGTAAGAATTCTCATGATAACTTCTCAAACGGCGCTGAACAAAACTGAAAAGCAGTTTGATATGAGCCATGTGTGATCTGCTAAGAAGTTCGTATTAAAACTCACACCTCAGGATGAATCACTCGATGCATACATATGATTTTTGTAAAGTCTATAGATAGTGAAGGTCACAGAATTTAAAATGAAGAATAAATTAAATTCGTAACTGGAAAAAGAGAGAAAAGACAGACAAATATTCGTTTAGAAATTTGGCTGCGTTTTGTTTTTCTTCTCATGTGTTTGTTTAAATATATTTAGATATGTACACCGTCATATATAGCCTATGCATTTCTTTAGCAACCAAAATGTTTTCTTTTCTTTTTTGAAATTTTATAAAACCACAAAATATAAAATCACCTTGCCATTAGGTCCAAGCAAATCCTTTGTTGTTTTCTATTACAACTTTTGCTTGCACTATTTTTCCATTTCGCAAAAGACCAAACAAACATTAGACTGTCAAAGGAAAATGCTTTAATACATGTATGTACGAGTATAAGAAACCATAGTGCTAAAGTTGTAACAGCTTAAGTCGCCTTAGGACAAAAATCAATTATTATGACGATTGCGGCAATTCAGACTTTTGTGGTCTTGCAATAAATTTATCACTTTTACAAATTTTTGAAAGCTCAATTATCTAAAACAAAAATAAGCTTTTAAGTAGTTGAAGGCAAATACTGGAGCAAATATTAGAACACTATTTAAGCGGTTTTTGCTTGTGATCACAGAAAAATGCAGACAACAAAGCTCAATTGCTGTTCTCATATGAAATATATGTACTAGAGTGATCGGACATTTATTATTCTACCGTTTTTTCAGTTTATTGAAATCGGTTTTTTTTTACATGTTCATTTTTTGTATATCGAATAAACCGGGTTTCTTTAATGAAATTAACTGGCTTTCGAAGATGCAGAATTGGCAACATTATTTGATCAAGACTCATGTGAAACTCAACAAGGGTTGCCAGGATTATTGTCAGTGACACAACAAGCCATTTTAAATGCCTGAGAATCATGGGCATGATTTTGAAGCAAGGAAAGGGGGTGCCGTATGAGTGAAACCAAGAGTTGTTGAACGAAGTTTGTTGGCTTGTGAACAGTTGCTTGTAAGGCAAAGACTGGACGAATGGATTTCCGCATAGCATTGACGAATGGATTTCCGCATAGCATTGTGCGTGGGGATAAAAAATGGCTGCATTACGAAAATCCCAAGCGCAAAAAATCATGGGGATATCCCAATTGTGCTTCCACGTTGACGGCCGAACCGAATAGTCACTGTTCCAAGGTCATGCTCAGTATTTGGCATAGAGTGTGCAGACATGTTAAAAGTGACTTTTGTAACACCGAGAACTATGTCACAAGAGACAGATATATTGTACTTTGTGTACGAATATCTAAGCCAGGAGACCCAGAAGCTCTATATGGAAGAGCAAATACCAATACATTTAAGGAAAAACTAGTTTTATTTAATACGGAAAGCATGCGAAAGTGTTAATGTCTTGCACTTGTGTGTGTACACACACGGTATACAGCACAACAGGAACACAGCAATAACAACAACAGCAACAAAAAGAGAAACAACAAAAAACTGGAACATCAGCGGTCGCCAACAGACAAAACTGCATCCCCGCAACATAGAACACACGCGGGTGCATAACACAATAATAATAAACAACACAAACATTCAACATTCATCCTAACGGATGAACCCGTAGTCCACCCCCTTGTGGCCCAACCCTTGACAAAACGAACAAAAACAACACGCAGGGACTTACAACAAAAACAACGTTGCCAGCAACTCTGCACTCACAGAAAATAGCAAACAGCATAAAGAAACCAGGAAAAGAACACGTCGCAAACAAGAACACCACACCAGGAACAGCACAGGGCACAGGAACTGCTCTCTATACCCTCCTGGTTGCCTACACTAAAACTTCCACCTGAATCGCAACCAGCTCCTCCAACAAGAAGCGCACACGGTTCCACACGGTTCAGCGAACATTGGGTTCCGAAAGCGGCAACAACGGGGAGGCTACCCTCCCTAACTTGGTCTTCGCCTAAATACTTGACAGACATACATGCCCAACGCGTCAGTACCCTACAAAAATCCCAATGGTCACCCGCTCCTACTACGTCCATTTCCTCTAAGTCCCTAATGTCATATATAAATGTGACTCCAGTCCTCAGGGTCCCCACCATAGCTGCACAGCGCGATCTCAGACAGGCCCCTCCTATGCAAAAATGCATTGAGAGAACCATGCCTCGTGAGCAGAAAACACGTACTAAGATTGAAGCCAAATTCCGGTCGTTCCACAACAAAGTCAGTCTCGCGAATTAATTCGTGCATTACTCGCCCTTTTGTACTACTCGTCTATCGCGCTCACCAGGCAAACGAAAGACGTTCCAAAAGGAATGCTTTGATCTGACTGTGTTCCTTATTCACCAGAAGATCAACAGCAGAAAGCCAATCATATAGACAAAAGGAAGCCTCACGAACCCTAATTTCGTCAACGTTCACGCGTGTTCTAGCGCCGGCACTGCAAGAGATGACCAGTGTTTTCAACGCGGGTTTCATACACTGCCTTTTATAATAAAGCCTAGAATTTTGGCGGAAGCAAAGTTGTACACCTAAGTATTGTTACGAGTTTGTATCACATTTAACCCAGTGTGCAACTGTTGTTATAAATCTACACTACATTCACGCAAACAAGATCAAACTAAAAACATAATACACAAACCAACAAACACACATGATTTAAAGCACAAAAATTTCCAGTAAATCAACTACAAATGGTGTTATTGTTGCTCTTGGTCTCTTCTTATTTCATTTCTTATGGCTTATTGTTGTTGCTTTTGTATTGTTCAGCAAGCATGTCTGTTAGTATGTATATGCGTAAGATTTACATTTTTACATATAATTCTAGAACTATACATGGCTAGAAACTTCATGGATGGCAGGTTTGCGGCAGGCATAAGTCATGAAAGCAAGCAAGTCTAGTAAGTTTATACACAGTATTATTAAGTGTAAATAAAGTAAGTTGTGTATTATTTAAGTACTGTGTAATATACAAGTCTGAGTGTCATTATTCCATTTGCAATTGAAGAACCCGCAAAAGCGTTTTTAGCGGCAAAAACGTTAGAGTATTTTGCAATATAAAAAACTGTTTAACCGATTTTCTTTTTTTTCATTTTTATCACAACCCGGTTATTTTTAAATGGCCACTATTTGAGCTCTTGGAAAAACGGCTTTAGAAAAAAAGTCGAATAATCGTTCTCCCTAATAATAACATATAAAAGTGTACTGCATATAATCGCTAAGCAAAAAAATAGCATGTTGGCGTGAGAGTTTCTTTCATAATATTGTTTTTTCTTGGCAACAAAAATATTTCGAAATAGAACAGAGTTCTGAAAGACACAGCATGAATGAAAGAATATTTAACGCAAGCTGTTTGGCTCATTTTTCACCATTTTATAAGTTTAACGTTCTCAAAGCTGGCTTTATATGCAGTTTTATTTTGGCTTAATTAAGCAAACAAAAGACAGAATTTATTTGAGGAACTGTATTTATTGTATTTAAAGATTTATTTACATGCATTTACTCAAAATAATATACACAGTCATAGTTGCCAGATAAATCTGGTTTAAAATCATCAAATTCGACGAAAAAATTATTATTGCAAATCGTCAAAAAATCGTCAGCGAGTAAACTTAATTATTTTTGTATAAAAGATTTATTTCAACTGCGTAAAGTATTAAAAACAAGTCATGGTTACCTTTAATAAAGAACAACAGCATTTAAAGCTATAACAACAAATATATACTCCTACAAACATGAAGTGAATTTCTTAAGTACACCTACCATTCATAGACATAAATTTTTAAAATTATATTTCATTTAATAAAAGGAACTAACTAGTATGATACAAACACTGCTATTAAATCGGGCATATTAACTCGTAAGTCACAACAACCACAGTTGCAAAGTTTTAGATGTTCTTTAGTATACAAAATTTTTTTCGAAAATGGTCTCTTCAACTAATTTCGCACTTTGGGTTTGTTAAGTTCCACATTTGGAGATGACGATAGGAATAATGTTTTTGCTATAAACTTAGTAATAGCAGGATACTTTATTCCAAGACTCTATCATTTTCATATTTATAGCGTAAAAGAAAGTTTCCAAGTTTAATAAACTTAGTTACTTTAACTCGTATTAAATTTCTCGTCTTTCGAATTCATCGATGAAATTAGAAAACAGTTTCATTATGTTAGAAAAATTACTCTTTGTTCTTCTATAATATAGTAAGGATTTAAGAATTCATCTTCAAATTTAGTCTCTTTAAAGTATGAGCACACGCTTTTACATAGCAATTTTTATAATTTTTGGCTTATAATTTTTTTAAACGCTATTTACATATGATATTTTAAATTCATCTCTAACATATACAATACATGCACACTCTAAATAAACTATCACATAATATTGCAGTATTACAAACATGCACACATATATAACTTTCATTTCCTACATAAATTAACTTTAAAAAATGAAGTATGCATCAGTTGCTTTAAAGATATGACAGTAAAAAGGTGATCTACAAAAATCGTCGAAAACTGACCTTAAATGGTAAAATCGTCGAAATGTTATTTTCAGCATCCGAAATCGTCAAAATGACGATAAATCGTCAAATATGGCAACTATGTACACAATAGGTAAAATCAATGTAAAACGAAAAAGAAAATAGTAACTATTCGAATCCCAGCAAATGGGTCTTAAAAGTTGTGGAAAAACCAAAGTTTAATACAAAAAAAACAAATTCAAGAAAAACAAAGAGTATAAAATAGTGTGAAAAATTAATTTAAAAGATTACATGAAAAAGAAAAATTATGCTATTTGGACTAATATTGAAAAAGTTATGAGTATTTATTTGGAGAGGATTTTCTTATAACTCGGTTGTTCTAAAACCCCGATATGTGTGAAACCGTAAGCCAAAAAAATCTGAAAATTTGATCCAATGTACTGTTCAAAAGGAACATGAATACAGTTGAAAATAAAGCAAATCCAAAAAATTGTTTCTCCGAACTGTCCGATTTGACTTGGATTGCCCCATGTGTACATGTATACATACAATGTAAATATGCGAAAATGTTCTGAAATCAAAAATTGATAAATTGTGAGAGGAACAAAATTTGTTCTTTTATGAGAAAAGGTTCAAAATAATATTTACCTAAACCTATGTACACATTGTTACGAATTTAAAATTTAACGGATAATGTTTTAAATAAATTACAAACAGAACCAACATTTGAAAACAAAGACGTTAATATTTTCCACCGAATGATTCAACTAAAGAAACACTTGTTACCATGTTTGACATTATTTGAAAACTGAAATTCATTGCTCACTCACGTTCATTCACATCTCCCAACAAAAGACTTTTTGCGAATAGTATAGTAAACAAAAACAAAAGAGTGCATGAGTTCGTCGCCATCAAATAAATATATACGAGTATATATGTATGTATACATATATGTGAAAAAAAACATTGCGGCACAGTCAGTTCTTCAAAAGTTACCACTTTTTGTCTCCTTGTAAAATATGACATATGTATGTACTCGTATGTGTGTTCGTTATGTGAGCACAATTCTTGAATGTTTCTTCGCTCAACACAAGAACAACTACTATCAAAAGCTTTTGCATTAAGATATGGTGAGTTTGCTATGTGTGTGTGTAATAAAATAGCAACATGTCACTTAAATATGTTCAGCAACAAAACTCAACATGTTTACGTAATAATTTTATTAATGGAGTAAAATTTAGTATCACACATGTTTCAGCAAATTTTGAATTAAAACGAGTTTGAAAGATGTTACAAAAACTGTTTTACAACTGGACGAACAAAGTCAACGCAACAACGATGGTCAGCAGCCGTATTCTGTAACTCGCTAAAGCTAAATCTCCATCGCTAAAAATTTATAAAGATGATTTAGCGATTTTTGGCCACAACTGCAATTCTGTAACGTGCAATGACATAAAAATTTAATTCGCTGCAATTTTAGCTATTAGTGGCGTCGCTAAAATGTTTAAATTTTGTATTCTCTAACGCCAAATAAGTAGTTGTCGTTGTCTAAAACGCTAAAATATTAGCAACGGAAATTTTTATGTACTAAAATAAACGGTGGTTAAATTTCAAGGGCCGATGTTGATTTTGAATAAAACACAAACTATACACGAAATTATTGTAGTTTTATTTTATTATGATATATTGGTATTATTCAATTATGCATGGAACAAAATATCGGCCAAATGGGCGCCGCGACTACGGCGGCACACCTCCATCCGATGATCCAAATTTTCAATGACCCTGAGGCATAATGGAGGTTCTATGCCGTTAATGTGCCGAGTTATCTCATACTTTAGCTGTTGAATTGTTGCTGGCTTATCGACGTACACCTTTTCTTTCAAATAACCCCAAAGAAAAAAGTCCAACGGTGTCAAATCACATGATCTTGGCGGCCAATTGACATCGCCATTACGTGAGATAACACGGCCATTGAATTTGTTGCGCAAAAGAGCAATTGTTTCATTAGCTGTGTGGCAAGTGGCACCGTCCTGCTGAAACCACATATCGTCTATATCCATATCTTCCAATTCGGGCCATAAAAAGTTCGTTATCATCTCACGATAGCGAACACCATTCACAGCATTGGTTTTTCGACAGTTACTCTTGGATTCTCATTCGCCCAAATGCGGCAATTCTGTTTATTGACGAATCCACTGAGGTGAAAATGTGCCTCATCACTGAAGATGATTTTCTGCGAAAATTGATCACCATTTTCATAATAAGTCTGGATAACTTTAACACGTTGTTGGATTGTGTATCTCTCCATGGTTCAAATTGAATAAGTCTGAAATTGAGAAATGGCAAATAAAATTTGGAAAAAAAAACTTGGCGTTTAGGTGTGGTTCACATTCAACATCGGCCCTTAAAATTTAACCACCCGATATGTTTGCAAAAGGTAATCTCTGAAACTACTGATCCGATTTTAAAGTTTTAAAACTTTTTTCACCAAAGTGTAGAGTGAAGCCTCCTGGCTATACTAAAGCCCTTTAAAGTGCTTATAGTAGGGTCAAAAGACGGTAAGCCTCTTTCATCGGTGTCTTCAGTTTTGGGAAGAGAAAAAAATCAGCGGGGGCCAAGTCCGGTGAATACGTTGGTTGAGGCACGATCTGATAGTGATGACAGAGTCAACATTTCAAAGGTCCTTGCTAATTTAATTAGTTTTTTTTTTTTTTTACACAAAACGTAATACAGTTTCTTTGATCCATTTTTTCGAATAGTAAAAAATCGAAGAGCACACCAAAACACGACTAACCTTTTTACTCGTATCTGTCAAAAACAAACTGACAATCCGGAATAGCTGATATTGCCAACATACGAGTTTATAACAGACCAACATAACAGATAATATATGCGAAAATCGAATATACGTCACTCATGAAATTTAAAAATAGCGGTTATTTTTTATCAGACCTCGTATATATATATATATATATATATATATATATATATATATATATATATATATATATATATATATATATATATATATATATATATATATATATATATATATATATATATATATATATATAAGTCGAAAATAAAAATCTGCGAAGCTCATTAAATATGGAATACAAATAAATAATAATTGCAGTTTTTATCTTTTGTCTTTAAAACAATTATCGTTTTCTTTAATTTATTTACCTCCACACTCGTGTACGTATACAAACGTGTGTTGGTATTCGTAAATATCCGTTCCTGCCTTAATGCAATTTCACGCCTTACAATTGGACGACTATGAAAGTCGTATAACACATGTAAATGCAAATTAAAATTTATAAATTTTTTCAACTTTAATTACTTTAATGCCAACTATTTGCATATCACTTATTATCATGAAAAATATATATTTCTTAAAAGTGCGTGCATGCGATTTAATGATGTGTGCTGAGTGGGAGACCATTGTTCGAGCATATAACCCGCTAGAGAGAGTAAAATCAACTTTTAAATATGTTAAATGCCAATGAAAATTAATTTATACAAAAACTTTCCCAGAATGCAGATCGACTATTACCAATACACATACAGATACGAGCGCGAGTTGATATTGAAGCTACCTAAGTAGTAAAAAAAAAAACATTTTTTTTTTCAAAAATCTTTTATTTATCAACAATTAAATTTTTAGCTCAATACACTTAATCAGACGATATTCCAACTTTTTTATACCATCTGTTGCCAAACGTAAACACCATCCAATTTAACTGCTTGGGCGATCTCAATTTCGAAGAAGTACGGCCCTAGAAGCCGCCAGCCCATAAACCGCATCTAACAGCGGCTCTTCATGGATGCCTAAGCTTTTCCGCAATCACTCGTGAATTTTCATTTGCCCAAATACGACAATTCTGTTGGTTAACCAGTCCACGAGGGGAAATGTATTTCATCGACGAAAATAAAGTGCACGAAATTCATTTTGATTTGAAGCACGTGCAGTTTGACTGCTTACCCCTCCATAGTTGAATTTTGCAAACACTGAAACAAACAAGTGTAAAATTACCTTAAGCAGAAAGCTTTACATTAAGGTTTGACCTACAATTAACATCGTACGTTATGGTTGCACCGCTGAAAGTTTTGCTAAATATTTTGTCTGCAAAGAATAGGTGTTTTTCTGTTAAAAGTGAAACCAAATCTAAAAAAAAGTATTTATTAATTATATAAAATCGGTTCGTAAATGGCGGAGTTATTTAAAAAATCATTTTGGATATTTTATCTGTCCGATTTCTAAAAACTTTTCATTTCCAGGTGGTATCTACAGCCTACTTTTTTTAGATTTGATTTCAAACGAATTTTTAAAACCGGTTTAAAAATGGCAAAGTTATTTAAAAAATTATTTTTTAAATCAAAATCTTGTTCCCTCAGTTTGATATTTCTTTGTTTTAGTTGAACAAATAAATGTCAAATGGATGTTAAGTTGTGACTCATAACACAGTACAACAGTGAGAAATTACAAGTCAGGGTGATGGTACTAGATCAGTATAGTAAAACCCTCAAAGTGTTTGGCGTTCGTATGTGTCAGTTTTTTTTTATGACATTTTAAATTTTTCCTTATCTTTCGCTTAGTTGTAACATTTTGGCAAAAACGTAGTTTAACATAACTCGAGACCACTTGTCCGATTTTGATGAAACAAATTTAGAAAAATTAAGAATTACAATTTCTTTAATCCGTTCATATAACGTTTTTCTTTATATTCCACAGTTTTGCCGGTAAAAATAAATTTGTTGAGAAAAAAATCTTTTTTTGCCTAAAAATTAAAATATCTTTTTTTTAAATGCATAAAAAATCCAAAATGGAAAAAAGGATCAAGTGTTATTAATTTCATGTAAAGCCACATAACCTATAAACAAAATGCGACATAGATCATAGAAATCGATTAACGCGTTCTGCTTTTATTTACAATTAAGTGAAGGTATCCCATTTTGACAAGAATATTGATATTTGTTTTTATTCAAAAAAATGTCATATATCGCCTTTTTTATAAATTTTCCCCAATAACTCCAAATTTCTGGCCCAGACAATAATGCCAAAAATGTTCCATAGTGTAATTAATACATCGTGCAGTATTAGTTTAATTTGATTACACTATGATGTACAGCCAACGAAATTTTCATAATACAACAAATTATCTCTGCACCCAATCAGATTTTAAATTTAATGAATGGTTTCAATTAGTTTAAAAAAATTTTTTTTTTGCAACTGCACTGAATGGGTTAAATTTCTTTTCTTGCATTAAATGAATAAATAAATAAATAAAAATAAAAAACATAATTTTGTTGAAGTAAACAAGTGATTTAAGTTAATTATTAAAAAAAAAATCAAAAACGAAATAAATTTCAAAAGCGAATATTTTAATAAATAATTAAATAAAGCTAATTATTAAACACATTCATAAAATTTTACTGTATAAATACGATTTTAAATGGATTTTTTTTTTACACATAAACAAACGTCAACAACAATTTCACATTTCAAAGAGTAAAACCCAGTGGAAAATATATAAATTTTTGTTCATTCATTAAACAGTTAACACCCTTTTATTTAACATTAACTGAAATCGTGGCTGCCAGATTTAATGATTCACAACAATTTGGCGATTTTGAAAGTAGCTGAACAATTTTAAATGTAAACTCAATTCAAATAAAACTCTTTTCAGAATTAGTTATATGTCACTATGCATTTATTGTGGTTGTGAGTTCAAACCAAGAAATAAAAATTATATTAAATGAAGAACCATAAAATAAAAGAAATTTGATGAAGATGTGCTCCATAAAAAATAAAATAAATAAATAAATGAAAAAAATCACACGTAAAAACCTACTAAAAAATCTATTTTTATTAACGTAACGTTTATTACTTACACCGATTTGGTACTAAAAATGTTCAAATGAACTATACGAAGCACGATCGCAAAAACTTGATGTTTTAAAAACCTTCTGGCAACGCCGCGCTTAGTATGAATACGTTTAGCGAATATGAATGAGTAAATGCATAAAACTGTACTTAGATCATTAAAAAAGGCACCAGTTGCCTTTCGGCCAATAATTATTTTTACTAAACTTTTGTTTGAATGCACGAATTCCTTTACAGGTCCGCACTCAAACAATTTATTAATTGATTCAACAAATTTCGTTATTGAACACGAAAAAAAATTTCTGTGAATTTTGGCTAAAATTACCAAAAACGGCATGTTGGAATATGACAGTATAGTATTACCATTAACAACCATATAATTGCACCATAGTATAGTTGTAACACAGCCATTGATTTATCATACAGTCCTCGTCAAAAGGGGGGGAAATTAAGTGTCGATCGAAGCTGGTAACAGAAAGTTAGTACCATTGACAGTTATCCCAAAATCAATTCCATTATTATATTAATTTTTATTTTAATTTGTTTTCAATAAAAAAATTTCAAATATTTGCAGTAAACAAGTTTTTGCAATATAATTTTTCATTAATTTAATGTGCTTTTTTGCTATTGGACTTAAACCAAATTGAATGATTAAATTTTTCTTCAACAAACAAAAAAATTTTGAACGCAATTATAAAGGGTGACCGCTGTAAAGGTATACTATTTTGTTTGTTTGTAATTTTTGATTAAAAAAATGAGAATGTATCTTATATTAACAAATAGTTTAGCTAATGTCTGCAGTTATGTATGGAATACAATATCAGATTAATTACTGCCTCTGCTAGCCTCACAAATGCGAGCCCTTTTGAGCACATTTTTCATTATATTCTCACACATTGCACCCGGTATTTCATTAATTTCAATACGAATATATTATCTGAAGTGCTCAAGCGTTGCTGGTTTATCTGCCTAAACCTTACTTTTCAGATATCCTCACGAAAAGCAGTCCGGAGCAGTCAAATCGGGCGACTGTGCAGGCGAGTCAACCATTTCTTGAAATAGTTTATTGTGGTAAGAGGACGCACTGTAATTTCATTGTAATCCTGATTGTATACGATGTGGCACATTTTTGCTGATACCATACGTTAATCATGCCTAATGTGCCTCACCTCTCACACTTACGTTACGCTGTTTTCATTTTCAAAGAAGTCAAAGTCCAATGAATCCTCCTGACCAAATTGCACACCAGACTCTCACTTTTAATGCGTGCAAAGGCTACTGATTTTTTTTTTATCTTGGACCAGTACTCAGGGGATGGCCCCTACATATGCAGTGCATTGTACCAGAACTAGGAAAATACGTTGTGAGGTGGAGGAAAGAGGGAGTAGTGTTTGTGAACATTTCACTTAAACCTTCCAATGTTATAACTGACAGGAAACTCGTCTGCAGGCAACTTATTCCACAGATGAAGCGTGCGGCTGAAAAATGAATTCTCTCTGTAATGCGTAGTACGATTCCCCGGGCAATCGACCACAAATGGATGAGCTCTCGACGATGAACGCGTGCTACGTAAAAATGTGCGAGTTTTGGGAATAAGATCCCTAATCTCGTCGGAGCAAAATTCATTGTAGTAGCGGTAGAACAGAGTAACGCACCCCACACTGCGATGCTTCAGTGGGTGAATAGACTTGGATACCCTACTGTCACCGATGAGCTTCTTCGCGTTCTCCTGCACACGGTCGAGTAACCCTAAAATAGACTTTGAGGCACCGGCCCAAACATGAGAGTTGTATTCCATTTACGGTCGAATATAGGTGGTATAAATAGTAAGGAAGTCGGATAGAGTGAAGTACCATTGCTGATGAATAATTTGAGAGATTTCCATTGCCCAGATCCGACCATTCTTATATCCATTCAAATGAATTAGTACCTCGTCACTCATTAAGATTTATTTCTTGAAAATCGGGGTTGTCATAGGCGTACTGTAACATGCTATTGGCATATATACGGCGGCATAAATGGTCTTGTGAAAGAAGCTCTTGTGTCAACTGAATCTTAAATGGAAATAAATGCGAATCCTGGTGCAAAGTTTTGGCCAAAGTTGTTCTTGGAAGACCAAGCTCCTGAGCACGGCATCGAATTGAGGTTGATGGATTGTTTTGAACACTTTCTGAAGCAGCAGTAATATTTTCATACAGTACGTTATGGTTCATGCTTGGGTCTATCAACTACAGACCCTCTTTCTTCGAAATCATTCACTACACGATAAAGTACGAGTAACTTTCTCTTGATCACATTATTTGATGATTGATCTTGATACAATATTTTAACGATTAAAACACGTTGATTTATCGAATATTTTTCCATAATAAATTTGCCGCAGGTCAACTTCACGACTGACAAATATGAACTGTCAAGACTAATGTTTACCAAAAATGGCGGTAAAACAAAGTAACTAGTATACCTCTCCGACGGACACCGGGTACACTAACAAAAATTAGTAAAAAAAAAAAATTTGCAGTTTACTGTTGCACATTTGACGAGTACTGAAGTGTAAAACCTCCAATTTATTTTTAAGCGGTTTATGGGCTTTAATGTTAATTGAAAAATGTTTACATTTTAATCAATTATGCATAATTTTAAATATTTTATTGCGGCCAAACCACACTTCAAACAGACATTTCTACCCAGTAATTCTAGCGACTATTGTCTGTTAAGAAATTTAATTTCTTTAAAGTATCCAGCTTGTTTAAGCAGCGCTTGCGTTTACTTTCCCTATATCTGTAACTTGAGCGATTTTTGTATTATTGAGGGCTTTCGATTAGTGAAAGAAATTACTAAACCTAAGCCATTCCACTTTTCTAACTTTGCGGGGTTCCCAAAACACAAATACTCTAATACATTCTAATATTTATTTGCAAATAATATAATGATGTTTCTTTATTTGTATTTATTTTAATGTTGTACTAGAAATTATTTACTAATTTCAAAGCTACCATAAAAAAAAGATTCTATCGATTGAAAGACAATTGGAAGTGTTTGTAAAAGAGTTGCTTGCCGTGTTTTCATAACTACTGCATAATTAATATCAATTTTAAACTTAATTGTGTACTAATTTACAAAACAGTATCTATGACAGCAAAAATTAATAATTAATTACTGAAAGTATTTTTGTAGTTCTATCAATAACGCTCACATACAAACACACATACAATACAAATGCACAGGAAAAAAAATGTTAGTTGAATAACCTGTAAATAGAATTACATCAGCAAAAATTTATGTACTACACTGGTGCGACCTATTCTTGAATACTGCTCAGTAATTTGGGATCCACAGTATAGCTTTTATATAAAAAAGGTGGAGTCAGTCCAAAAACAATTCCTGCTGTTCTGTCTTAATCATCTCCATTGCCTCCCAGCAGTGAATTTAGCATCATACCGCAGCCGACTAGCTCTTATTAACCTCCCTACATTGAAAAGCCGAAGAATTACATCAAATATATTATTCTTTTTAAAGTTATTACAAGGAGATACTGGTTCAATTCATCTTCGCGATAGAATAAACATCAATATACCTAACAGACAGCTAAGATCATACGCTTCAATTTCATCGATATCTTCAATTTCATCGATCAAACTTCTTAAATTTTGATCCTTTCCGTAGAGTTTGTGCCTATTTGCTAGACAACAGTGAAAATGATTTACATCAGTACCTGCCTTCACGGCCTAACCTGATGGTGGATCAGTTCCACGAAGTAAATTTTTCACGATTCACCACCGCCCCCGTGTGGCTTGCTAGGCTCACACAGATAGCAATTCTTGTCATATGATTGCGGTCATATGAACAACTTCTTGTTGAGGAGTTCGGGCCTTCTAGTCCCTCATGTATGCAATTTCCCAGCAATTAATGGAGGACAAGGCTTAATGAGTTGGTAGGCCGAAGCCCATTAAGAGCATCAGCCCTTAAACCTTAAACAGTACACGTATCTGTTGTATAGGCAACAGATCCTCGGGAGATTATTAGCCCTCGAAAAAAGCCATCACCAAACAATTATCAAGGATACTAACACTCCCTTCCTGCGTTTTAGGTTTCAACCACAGCCAGAACGTTTCAGTCAAGGTAGGCACCTCAACCATGATCAGCCTGGGTCGAACCGCAAGCAGAACTGCCCGGGGGCCATGCTGATCCCCGTTCTGCCAATTTATACCCTTGGTAAGGGTTTCGGAAGCCAACACAACATAACTCATGCGGCTTGCTAGAGTTTTGTTTGCCGCACCAAACGAGGGACCCCTTGCCCTCTTTTCCTCGAAAAACAGAGCGCCTAATTTAGGAATACGCCAAGGCAAAACCTGTTCCCCTGGGGGCCTATTTGCTAGACAGAATAACATATTCATGAAAGTTTGATATAAACAGATCTCGTTCTGTAAATCAACAAATTTTGTGAAGCTAAAAACTCTTAGATGGCCACACTGAAATATAATTTTTGAATATGCATTTATGTTGCTGTCGTGTTCAAAATAATTTGGTAGTGCCCTACACGACTAAAATTGCCGGTTGCAGCATTTGCTGTTGTGCAGTCGTGTAGTCTGCTGTGGTCTATGTGTTTAATGCTTGAAGCTTAAGAACAATATTTCGCTTTGATGGCCAGCGCTTTTTGCTTTCTTCTCTAAAGAAATTAAGAATTAAAATATTATTAGGGCAACATTTTATTTTCATATAAAAAATGGAAATCCATTTTACTTGCAGTCAATTTGTATGACATCTTTTTCTTCCTGTGTGCAAGTCCTTTCGTTCATTTTCTGTTTCCTTATGTACTTCACCTTTATCAATTTGAATAGGGATCAATTTATATTCAATTTACTTTTTTTTTTTTTGCTTATGAAAACAAATATTAGGAAAATAAAATACAAAGTACTTAATAAATTATTAAAAGGAAAAACATGTACGAACATCATACAAACCGAATTTTTTTATTCAAACCCATTTATAGCTTTTAAAGTAAACAAATGCCATATAGTCATTTTAAAATAAAACTATTTGTTCATGCTGCTAAAACAAAAAACAAAACAAAAACTTATTTTTAGAATAAATAAAAGATTTGGTTATGAAATGAATTTAAAATTTACACACAGAGAAAATAAATGGCATGATATCCAAAATTGATAAAACTAATATTTGCCTTAAAAGCAATAAAAAAGAAAAAAGTGAAAAAAGGATGAAAACCCAAAAAAAAAAACAATATTTAATACCAAATCCAAACAACCAGACATACTGTGAGTTTCATATGAAAACTTCGCAAGAATGTTGTATAGAAAAGTTTTGTCCTGTGAGTTTTAGAGAAACATAAAGTGATTTCATAGAAGAGTTACAAATAACTTTGTTGTCAACAGTTGCAACAATCTTGTGGTTAAAACATTCTACTGATTTTCCAAAATAAATAATCGAGAAAAGAACAACAGCAACAACACAGCCAACCATCCAGGATAAGTTGAAAAATTCAAGTGAACATTGAATTTATTGTGTATGCAGGATACACGTGTTGTGGGCATGTGCTGGAATGTGCTCGTACGAGCACATACGAGCACACATAAACAAACATGATGGACCTTAGTTACCATGGAATATTTCTAAAGGTTTTAAGTTTGACTTTTGAACAGTACTAGTATTATGGACGAACAGGAGCATGAATATGGTCGGCATCAGCATTATAAGTAAGTAATAAAATGCAATAGCACACCAACACCATGATCACTTCCGTATCCTGCAAAAAAGGAAAAGTTATAAAGTTAATTGAAAAACTTTTCTTAAGCAAACACTAAAGCGCCAATTTCATTATACGAATACATTCCACACCACTATCGAACACATGTGCTGATAACCAGGATTAAAAATTATTTCAAAACATGACGATGTTAAGCACTTTTGTACAAAAAAAATAAAAATTATTTATTAAATTTATTACATAAATATTTAAAACTTTATTCAATTAATTTGTTTCACACAGGCTACTTTTTATTTTATTAAAGTTCAATTGCTTTCAGATGTTGGCAAAAAAAAAGGAGTAAATTTCAAGTTTTTACAGCGCAACCTAAATTAGCGTGTAAAGCGCTAATTACTTTTCAAAAGTTATCTACCGTACCCCCAACACAGAGCTGGGTTTGCCGTGTTGTATGCATAGATGTCAGATCAATCTGGTTTAAAATTGGCAAATTTGGTGGAACAAGTCGTCAAAATCGTCAAAATCGCAAATCGTCAAAAAATCGTCAGCTAGCAAAATAATTGCTTTTTGCATAAAATATATATTTCAATATGTTTAAATATAACAAAACAATCCGCGGTTTCCTTTAATAAAAAACTACAAAAAAAAAACTACTGCTTTTATATAAAAATATATAAAAATATACACTTGAACAAGCTGAAGTTAATGTCAATTAACATCATTCACTAATTTTTCAATTAATAAGATTTCAATTAATAAAAGAAATTTTTAAATTTCCTTTCATATACTATATTTAATAAACACATCTATTAAATAGGACATGGCTAAGTCAAAACAACCATAGTTGCTAAGTCTTAATTGTTCTTTAGTAGGAATATAACATTTCATCGAAAAATAGTTTCTTCAACTAATTTCTCATTTTGGCTTTTTTTTAACTTCATTTACCGAGATGCAAACTCTCACGTTTACTAACAAATATTTTTCCTCTAAACTTACCCATAGAAAGAAAAATTACCGAAGAATCATTGTTGATAACTGCTTCCAAAAATCTAGCATTGTCTTATCTGTATCGTAAAACAAATTTTCCAAGATTAATAGGTTACGTTGCTTTAATTCGAATTAAAGTTCTTGTCTTTCGAAATCTACTATGAAATATGAATTTGATTATATCTGAGAAAAAAGACACTTTCTTCTTTTATAATACAATAAGGATTTATTACAACCTAACGATAAAGTTCCTGATAGTTAACCTTAACATTAGTTAACGTAAACGATAAAGTCGCCATTAAATTTTCCCCATTTTTACAACTTAAATTACAACATATTCAGCTGAACATATGGCAGCTTCAATTGCTTAAAGTTGACTCTGAAATTTACCATGAGGTTAAACCTACGGTTAAGTTATCAGTAATTTTTTGGGTTAATGTTAACCAAAAAAAAAAAAAATTATCTGTTAGATAAAATCCTAATGTTAACTATTCTTCAGTTGTAATAATGTCCCTTAGAGTTTTGTATTTATCTTCATATTTAAGTCTCCTTAATATATAAGCACACGCTATAAATCATGAACATTTGTACACTTTTTAGCTTATAATTTGTTCAAGTACTATTCACATATGGTCTTTTAAACATATATCTAACCTAAAAAATAAATGTATACTCCAAAATATATATAGCGTATCATTTAAATTTTACATCCATAGTTACGTACAGATTTATTTTACTATATTTTTTTCTAACTCTCAATATCATTTTCATTTCCTACATAAATTAACTAAGAATTAAGTATGTATGTAGTTGTAAATGTGATCTAAAAAAATCGTCAAGAACAGGCCTTAAATTGTCAAATCGTCAAAGTACTATTTTGAGCACCTAAAATCGTCAAAATGACGATAAATTATCAAATATGGCATCTTTGTTGTATGCCTGACTTGGTCAGTCTACTTTCTGGGGCATGGAGGGTAAAATTTCCTCGCTTGTAGCAAAAAAAACTCTAGAAAGCCGTATATCTAATGTCGTGTTGGACTTCCGGAGCCCTCAATAAGGGTTAATTGAAAGAACGCATATTGGCAAAGCACCCGGGAGGTTCTGCATTGTATGGTGGTGACATTGTCATGGTGGTGACATGAAACGTTCATGCTGTATTTAAGCTTAAAATGGCAGGGAGGATCATTAGTTTTCCCTGATGATTATGGAACATGCGGGTTTTCAGGTGCTAATAACCCCCGAGGTTCTACAACAGATACCAGTAATGTAATTAACTGATAGTGATGGTCAGGCAGGTGAGATGGTTTTAGCTGTTACATGGAATTTGACCTACCAACTTATTGAGCATTGTCTTCCATTGACTGCCTGGAAAATTTCATACAGGAGGGACTAGCAGGCACGAGCTTTACTGTAAGGGGTTTGTTCACATGGCTACAAACTAATAGCAAAAGTTGCGACCTGTATGGCCATTGCAAGCCACACGGGGCACTGGTGAATCGTGGTATCGATACATTATCAGGTAGGCCGTCAAGACAGATGCAGATGTAACATCGTCAATGACGCATTTTTTTGAGCACTGGTCAACCGTGCGATAGTTTACTTCGTGGTAGAAACGAAACATGAAACGAAAATCGCAGGGAAGGAAATTAGTTTTCCGTGATGAATATGAAGTATGCCGTTTTTCGGGAGCTAATAACCTCCGAGGTCTGACAACAGATACTAGTAATTAATTCATTGTGATAGTTAGGCAGGTGAGTTAGTTACATGGAAACCGACCTACCAACTTATTGAGCCTTGTCTTCCATTGGCTGCCTGGAAAATTTCATACAGGAGGGATTAGAAGACACGAGCTTTTCAGCAAGGGATTCGTTTATATGGCTAAAAACTAAATGCAAAAGTTGCGAACTGTGTAGTCCTGGCAAGCCACATGTTGCACTGCTGAATCGTGTATAATTTATACCACGGAATCGGTCCATTATCAGATAGGTCGTCAAGGCAGATGCGGATGTAAATCAATGACTTATTTTGTTTGAGCCTTGCAAACGCCCATGTGTCAGCCATGGTGAAAGGTGTGATCCACCTTCAGATTAGGCTGCAATGGCAGGTACTGACGCAAATCAACTACACAGCAAAAATTATATAATACGAGGTCTGCTCAAGAAATAACCGTTATTTTCAAATTTCGTAAGTTAAGTATGTTCAATTTTCGCATTTTATTTCATTTATGTTGATACACATATCTCTTATACGAGTATAAGTTGACAATATCAGCCATTTTGGATTATCACTTTGTTTTTGGAAGATAAAAAGGTTAGTCGTGTTTTGGTATGCTCTTCGATTTTTTACAAAATTTACTAAATTTTGAGCAAAAACAACGTCGCGTGGACATCGCTCAGCAGCTGTTGAACATCGTCAACGACGATCCAAATTTCCTCAAAAAGGTTATAACTGGTGACGAATCATGGGTATAACATTGAAACCAAAGCCCAATCATCGCAATGGAAGCGTCCAGAACCGCCAACACCGAAAAAAGCACGTCAAGTTCGGTCAAATGTAAAGGTATTACTCACTGTTTTCTTCAACTGCAATGGCGGGGTGCATCATGAATTCTTGCCACAAGATCGTACGGTCAATGAGGAGTACTAAAGTATGGACCAATAACACAAATTTTCATTTTCTGTATTTTAGTAACCTCCTTTTATATACGGAACTGCTTTGAGCCAAAAAAAACTTTTTTCATGGAAAATTTGGTTTAGACTATATGGCGGGTATATATGGACCGATATCGGAAATGTTCATTTTCTGTATTTTAGTAGCCTTCTTTTATAATCAGAATTGAGTTTAAGCAAAAATATGTTTTCATTGACAAATACGTCTAGACTATATACATATATGGACCGATATCGAAAATTTTCATTTTCTGTACTTTAGTAGCCTCCTTTTATAAACAAAACTTTCAAAATCATGAAAAAAAAAATTTTTCATGGACAAATGGGTTTTTAGGCTATGTCTCGAGTATATGTATATGGACCGATATCGGAAATGATCATTTTCTGTATTTTAATAACCTTATTGAGCAAAAAAAAGTTGTTTAAGTTCGCTTACAAGATATTTGCATCAAAAAATCTTTTTGGGCTATATCTCGGGTATATACTCGCATGGACCGATATCGAAAATTTTTATTTTCCATATCTTGATGCTAATTATTTGACCTTTTTATGCTAATTATTTGACCTTTTTTTTAATAAATTAAATTGAAATGATTTTTAAGCTTGAGCTCAGTTTTGTTTTTTATATAAAAATGATTTAATTATATTCGATATTTCGTCTTCCTTCGGAAGACTTCTTCAGGAAAAATTTTTCTAGTTTAGTTTTTTTTTCCTGAAGAAGTCTTCCGAAGGAAGACGAAATATCGAATATAATTAAACCATTTTTATATAAAAAACAAAACTGAACTCAAGCTTAAAAATCATTTCAATTTAATTTATTTTCCATATTTAAATAAGCTTATTTTATCACCAGAACTGTTTTTAAGCAAAAAAAAAAACGGTTTTAATTCGCTTATGCGACAAATTCATTAAAACCCCGGTTTAGGCTATATCTCGGTTATATATGGAACGATATCGGGGATTGTTTTTTTCCCTATGGATCTCCATATCAAATAATTGTGTCAAATTTGAAGCAGCACAAACAATTTTTTTACTCAAAAAATTTCACACAAAACTACAAAAAAAAATTGGCTTTCTTCGGAATTTTCGATATATCTTAGCTATATGTGAAATGATTTCATTGCATTTCAATAGCAAACCCATGAATCAGTTGAGTAAGAGAATGATGAAGGAAAAAAGTTTCTAGGTCTAATGGTTTTCTGAGAAACGGTATTTCAACGGCGGACAGACGGGCATTGCTTAATGGTCTTTTCCATCAATGCTGATTCAGAATATTCATACTTATAGGGTCGAAAATGAAAAATGTAGAAATTACAAACGGAATCACAAATTTATGTATACCCTTTACATTTTTGTGAAGGCTATAAAAAAGTAATATCGGATATTATATTTTTTCTTGATGAAAGCAATAATTTGTCTCGTTCAACATATACGAGTATCTTTACAGGTCCGTTTTTAAACTGACTCAGCGAATTCCGTTTTATTGAACATGAATTTTCTGTGTACCAGTTTCCCTGATCATGAGAATTTAAATTACTCTTGGCGTTATATAGATTAATGAGATGTTTCCACAATGCAAGCAAGCAAGCGTCTAGTCTGAAAAATTGGTGTAGACATCACTGAAGTTATTGAGTACTTTTAATAAATAACGAGTGATTTTTTTGCTATTATCTTTTTGGCAACACTAGTTTTGACAGCTCACGCACGTTTTGTATCTTGTGTCACTGTCAAACATCTTCAGTTTTGTCTATAATTTAATCATGAATCGTCTTACAAACGAACAACGCTTGCAAATTATTGAATTTTATTACCAAAATGCGTGCTCTGTTAAGAAAGTTCATCGCGCGCTTCTTCCATTTTATGGTCAGTTTAATCGACCTACTGAGGCTTCTATTCGGGCTATTGTAAAAAAATTTCGCACCAAATTTACATTGTTGGACATAAAACCACCAACACGCTTACGTAGAGTGCGAACTGAAGAAAATATAGCAGCCGTATCGGCCAGTGTTGGTGATGACCGTGAATTATCGATTCGGCGCCGTTCGCAGCAATTGGGCCTCTGTTACTCCACTACGTGGAAAATTTTGCGGAAGGATTTGGGTGTGAAGCCTTATAAGATACAGCTGGTGCAAGAATTGAAGCCAAACGACCTACCACAACGCCAAATTTTTGGGGAATGGGCTCTTGAAAAGTTAGATGAAGATCCACTTTTTTATCGAAGAATTGTGTTCAGCGACGAGGCTCATTTCTGGTTGAATGTATACGTGAACAAGCAAAACTGCCGTATTTGGAGTGAAGAGCAGCCAGAAGCATTGCAAGAGCTACCAATGCATCCACAAAAAACAACCGTTTGGTGCGGATTATGGGCTGGCGGCATCATTGGGCCGTATTTCTTCAAAGATGATGCGAATCACAACGTTACTGTGAATGGTGAGTGCTACCGTGCGATGATAACAAACTTTTTTTTGCCTAAAATGGAAGAGCTTGACTTGCATGACGGTGCCACATGCCACACAGCACGCGAAACAATGGACCAATTGAGAGGCGAGTTCGGTGAACAGTTTATTTCACACTTGGGACCAGTCAATTGGCCGCCCAGATCGTGCGATTTAACGCCTCTAGACTATTTTTTGTGGAGCTATGTTAAGGCTAATGTCTATAGCGACAAGCCCGCTTCGATTGACGCACTGAAAGCCAACATTGCCAACATTATTCGTGAGATACCGGCCGAAATGTTGGAAAGAGTATGCCAAAATTGGACTAAGCGGATGGACCATTTGAGGCGCAGCCGCGGCCAACATTTACATGAAATAATCTTCAAACAGTAAATTATATCGACCCAACTATCGATCCAAATAAATATTTCATGCATTTTTCTGAATTATATGTGTGTTTTTTTTTTTTTTAATTTCCGATAGTTCTTATAAAATCACCCATTATATGTAAATTTTCTTGACAATTCGACTGCTTGTAATATGGAAACATCACTTAGAAGAAAAAATAGTTTTAATTATTTATTGGCATATTATGTTTCGATAATTCTTCTTAAACTCCAATCCCCAGCTGCAGTTCCGCACCATTCCGCATTTAAATGGAAACTTGAAATATTTGTTTGTCTTGTTAATCAATTACAACAGCTTGCATTTGTATTTAAAAGGCATTTTAGATTTTGCATCCGGCCTGCATTCTGCTGCCTGCAGACAGTTAAGAAAAGCCGTAATTACGCCAACTTGTAAGTGCCTGGCAAAGGCTTAGTCTTTGAGCTCCTTTAAGTAACTGGCAGATGTTTTTGTCTTCTTGTGCAAACAACAGATTCAAATTAAAAGCAAATAGAAAAGACTTTGCAAATCATTTTGAATAAATAATAATTTTTGTTTGTGTGCTTACAATTAGCTTTTATATCGTTTTTCTTTATCATCATTAATTGTGTTACTTTAACTCAAGCCTTCAAACACATTCACTCACATCAAATGTTCTTAATATTAAATTTAATAAAGAAACGAAAGAAGGAGTTTCTCCTTGAATATCAATTAAGTAAATATTGCATAAATTTGCAATTCAAATCGTTGCAACTGGCTTGATTATCTGGCAATCTGTGCAAAGGAATGGAAAACAATTAAAAGAATTTAACAATTATGGGCAACAATTCAATTCAAAATTTGACTAAATATTGATATGAGAAAATCAATATGTATGTACATATGAATATATAATATAGGGATTGACGTATCAAATAACATACACACTGAGCAAATATTTCATCAAATTAGCATAACCACTAAAGTAAAACCAAAAATAGTATCACCGACTAACAAACAACCAGACGTTTCTGGCTGAAGTGGACACTCACAACGGAAGTGATTGATGGCAGCTTTTGTGAAATCTCTTGTGACTACACCAAAACAAGGCTAGAGGTTTTCTTAAAAATAAACTGTTTATTTAATAAAATAAAAGAAAAGTTAAGAAAGCGAATATTGAATGTTGTGAGATGTATCCCTAATCATCAATTTGGCTTTCGGGCTAAACATAGCACGATAGACAGCATTTTTTTTAAGCGTTTTTTTTTTTTTTTTATAGGACAGGGGATGACCCCTACATATGCAGTACATTGTACCAGTAGTGCAATTCACTAACTTTTAACGATTTTAAAAGAGCATAACTTGTGGTTTGCACTAACGCTTATGTGATTCACTAACTTATTCTTAACACCTCTGTAGCGCAATTCACTAACTTTACACCCCAATTAGAAGTGTTAACTTTAACCACACATTTTGTTGTTGTGCAGGAGAGGGCGAAGAAGCTCATCGGTGACAGTAGGGTATCCAACTCTATTGACTCACTGGAGCATCGACGCAGTGTGAGGTGCGTTACTCTGTTCTATCGTTACTACAATGGATTTTGCTCAGACGGGATTAGGGATCTTGTTCCCGAAACGCGCACATTTTTACGTAGTACGCGCTCATCGTCCAGAGCTCATCCATTTGTGGTTGATTGTCCGAGGAATCGTACTACGCATTACAGAGAGAATTCGTTTTTTGGCCGTACGCTTCGTCTGTGGAACATGTTGCCTGCAGACGTGTTTCCTGTCTATTATAACGTTGGAAGGTTCAAGTCAAATGTTCACAAACACTACTCCCTCTTTCCTCCTCCTCACAACCTATTTTCCTAGGTCTGGTACAATGCACTGCATTTGTAGGGGTCATCCCCTGAGTACTGGTCCAAGTTAAAAAAAAAAAAAAAAAAAAAGTCACGTGGCTTCCTAGAGTTTTGTTTGCCGCACCAAACGAGGGAACCCTTCCCCTCTTTTCCCTGAAAAACAGAGTGCCTAAGTTAGGAATACGCCAAGCCAAAACCTGTTCCCCGGGGGGAACGAGATGTATCAGTAAGCTGGAACTTCAGCCAAATCCTCTTGCACGCAACATACTCTCAGTTGAGAAGGAGGGATACCCACCCTTGTCATTATTCTCGCAAAATAAAATGTTTTTGTCTAGCATTGGCTGGACTTAAATAACTTTTTATATTTACTCGTGGTATTAAAATTCGAATACTTATTGTTAGTTCATATTTTTAAGATTCAATAAATAATTATATGCAGAAAAATAAATAACTTTTTGGCATGGAATTTTTCTCTCTTCTCTATTTAACTGTTTAATTGCCTTAAAAATTCATTTATTAATGTGGAATTTGTTTATTTTTCTCAATACAGAAGAAGAAAGCAAGCAAACCCCAAAAAACGAGAACTGTTTCCTGTTTTATTCGTTTTACTTTTATTAGCAATAAAAATTTTTGCAATTGTGGTTGCTGTTGCTGTTGATGTTTTCTTTTCATTTTATCTTTTTTCCTGGTTGGTTTCAATGTTGGCTTTAAAGCCGCTCCTGAAATTGGTGGTAATTGTTGACGCCACAGTCGAGTATTACATAACACAAAAGTAAAAACGTATAAAGTGAGCAAATAAATAAAATTGAAAACATGTAAAAATAAGGGAAAGGAATTTATTTTTTTGGTGAAAATCTTTGCATTTGCAACAATATTTTGAGAAAACTAAAAACAAATGTAGTTTTCTTACAAACAGTTTCTTAGTTTTTCGTTCGGCATTTTTGAACAAATACGAGTATTTTGACCAAATGACCGAACTGTTTTATATGCAGGCAAGACCAGAACTTCTTAGCGAAAACTTGGTAATCAGTTGCACTTACCTGAGAACATATTTTTCAATATCGTAGTATTTACCGCCTGCATTACTTAGAATTAGTGAAGTAAGGACTTGTTTAATATCTGTTGCATATGAATGGACCTAAGTAGTTGTTCTTGGCAAATATACATACCAGTACATGTACAATGTTTGCAATGAAAATTTACTTAAAGAATTTAAGTAATACTTGGATTTTTTAAGATAAAGTTGGATTTTTTAAGAAACGGCATTAAAAATTTCTAAAACAAATGAAAAATGTAATAGATGAACTTTTTCAAAATTTTATAAATTTTGCTGTTCTGGCAATTTTACTATTCGTGTCGTTTGTTTTGCTATCATTACGACTTACAGGTTTATGAATACTTAGCGTAAACGTGATGTTAGCATTACTTATACGCTACCACCATCGTTCAAATGTATTAACGATATTACAGTGTTAAAAACCAGTTCCATTTTTACTTTCCTGACGTAAAAAAATGATTTTTATGGAAAAGGGTTTTAAGAATAATATTGAATGGAAATGGTACTTTTTCCAAAAAAGCTTTTTGAAAAGGCACATATACTCGTGTAAGGCATTTTTCAAGAGATATTGATTTATACGGGGTCTAATCAAAAAATTACCGTTATTTAAAATGTTTTCAAAATATACTTATTTGTTCATCAATACACGCAGAAAAAAATATGGTTTTTATAACAATATTCTAAGGGCATCATACTATTGTTGCATTATATGGTTATAAATAATCATATAAATTGGTTTCAGTTGAAATGTTATTTGATGAACTAAGTAAATCTAAGAAACAATATTACATAATTTAACCATATGTTTGATAACCATATACCTGTTTTAGCCAACCATATAATATGGTCTTTCCCACCCATTTAATCCAAAAAGTCTAAAACACTATTATCACGTTCAATCGAAGTAATGTTGAACTATCATATTATATGGTAAAATATTTATTATTCACCTATACATATTTATTATTTATCTTACATATTTATTATTTATCTTAAACATAATATGTGTAATTGTTCGAGCTTAAGATCTTTTTTGGAATTTTTAGTTTTTTTGGTTTTTAGTTATCTGGCAATATATCGCTTTTCTTTGGATAGCTTCTTCAGGCCAAATAAGATCCAAAGGAAAGCGAAATATTGCCAGATAACTAAAAACCAAAAAAAACTAAAAATTCCAAAAAAGAACTTAAGCTCGAACAATTACACATATTAAGAAATAAAAAAACGGTTGAAATAAAGAAATAATAAGTATCTTAAACATATATAATTTATTTTAAGCATATAAGCAACACTTAATTCGTACTTCAAACACGTAAAAACCGGCCAATATCCAGGCGTTTTAAATAAATTTCTGTAATGATAAACATATAATTCATACATACTAATATGTTATCTAAGAATATGTGCACATATGTATGTATGTGCATTTTTATACATAAAATTATCAAAACAAACCTTCTTCTTTTCATATATACAATAATTCATGCAAATATTTTTACAATATTTTCACGTACCGCCACATTTCTGCTATCTTAATGATATCTTACACAATCAAAATTTATAAAATCCAAATAAAATTTAAAGAGACAAATAGAATTTTTCAGAAGAAAAATTAAATCACGAAGAAAATTATATGTAAATGGCATAAATAAAAACAACAACAGCAGATTTATTCTACGATTCTATTATACTTGTGTTTAAAGCAAACAGTTTATTATTGTATGTTACAAAAGACATCGTTGTATTCAAACATATATTTCAAACATCATTATTGCATTCAACAATGTTTTAAAATTATAGAAATATAACAACTAAAATATTGACATTAGTGTTAAATGTATTTGTATTTGATTAAACTATTTTAACATCCAAAATACGCTGCTTATGTCAGCAATAAAAATTATTGCAGCCTACATGCAAATGTTGCCACAAATTACTTTTTCTCTACGTGTAACTATTAAGCATCTGCTAGAGAGTAACAGAAAGTATGCCGAAAACAGTTCCAACATGTTACTACGCATTACTTTTCGTTAAAATAAGCATATTATATTATATGATGTTGGTTTGCTTTATTACTGCTACCACACTACAACTTATCCAGGCAACAAAATATTTATGGTTTCTTGTTATTTTTTTTTTTTTTTTTTTTTTTGTTTAAGACAAACAACCCTTTGTAAAACTTCATCGTACAACTTGTCTAATGCTTTGTTGGCACGCACGCGTGGACACATACATATACACACGCACACATAGTTTGTCAATGGACGCGGCATATTGATCGAACTTTTTTTTTCGTTTAATTGGTGACAAAAAGTATACTTCGGTTCTTTATTGCATATTTATTTTCTCATACGAAGTAAAACAATTATGTTAGAGTCATACGCGCTGGCATGTATAGGCATTCATTTTATGTAAAAAAGAACAATAACCATCCGTACAAGAATCATTGAAAAACTCACAAACAATTACAAGCATATGAAATTTCAAAAGTTTGTATGCTTTGAGTGTATCCGCGCAGATGTGTAGTAACTATCTTGTCCCCTTCAAAGTAATCCTCCTTTTTGGTGTCGCCAACAGCTCCTGTTTCGATTTTTCTTTTATCTCCTTAATCGTAGTGTAGTACTATGACATTGAAGCCTAAGCCCAATCATCCCAAGGAAAGCGTCCAGAAGAGCCAAGAGCAAAAAAACACGTCAAGTTCGGTTAAACTTGAAGGTTTTGCTCACTGTTTTCTTCGACTGCAATGGCATGGTGCATTATGAATTCTTGCCGCAATGTCATACGGTAAATAAAGATTATTACCTTGAAGTTATGCGTTGTTTGCGCAAAGCAATTCATCAGAAGCGAACAGAACTGTGGAAAACACAATGGTGGATTTTGCCCCATGACAACGCACCAGCTCACACATAGATGCTTGTGCGTAAGTTTTTGGCCAAAAACAAAACCGTTATCATGCCCCAACCACCGTATTTACCGGACTTGGCCTCCACAAACTTTTTCCTCTATCCAAAACTGAAGACACCGATGAAAGGAAAGTGTTTTGCTATGAGTGAAGAGATAATAGAAAAATCGAAACAAGAGCTGTTGGCGATACCAAAAAGCGCGTTTCAGAAGTGTTTTGAGGATTGAAAAAAAACGCTTGCATAAGTATATTATATCTGAGGGCGATTACTTTGAAGGGGACAAGATAATTATTAATGAATAAGTAATTTTTTTTTTTTTTTTGCAAAAATTGTAAATAACGATTATTTTTTTTTATCAAACCTCTTACATGTAGTTTATAATTTCATAATGAAACCTCTTTCTTTTAGTTTTTGTATAACGTCGAAACAGCAGCGTGTTATCCGCAAGTCGCGATTAAAACTAGTTTTTATATTAATTTGTTTGAAATGTTTTTTTTTTTAAGCAAACATATGACTTGATTTAAACAAGGAGACATCTCCATTGATATTCTTTTTTGCAGCTCAGTTTTTTCTTTCAACAAGAATATATAAAATATAAAGACTCAAAACCAACATCTTGTTCTCGACTTAAATTATTAAATTAAGAAAGCTTACTTTTTCATTACTGTTGTTAGAAAAAATATTGAACACATTTGCCATAAACATATAAAAAATATTGTAAAAATTCAACACAACTAGCAGCTGGGAAAAATTAGGTGCCAGAATATTCTACCTTCATTTAAACTGTTTATATACTTTTTCAGCGAATGGTATTGTTGTTGTTTTATTTCTACACGTTACTTAAACATTATATGTTGTATATGGTTTGGTAAGATGATGTAACCAACTAAAGATGCCTGAATGTAAAGAGAAATGCCAAAGCAATACAAACTTATTAGTATAATAATTCGGCAATAATATTGTTAGGTTTTACGTTTAAAAAGGATTTTTTGGATACTTTAATTGTAAATGAAATAATGGCACCTCATTCACTTGTTCGTTACACAGTACTTAAGTATTTCACAACTTTATTTACGCTTAATGCACGCAAAGAAAAGGCAGTTTAAAATATGGTTACAGCAACATTAGTATATGCACCATAACATTGAGTATTATTGTTAAAAACATTCTATTATCGATTTAATTATAGTGTGCTTCCCCATAAATATGTTTTCGTTTCCTTTTCTATCAATTTCAGAATATGGTTGCAAGCAATGTTAGTATTGTGCGTAATTTTCTTTTAAATTAAAATTGCTGTTATTGCACCCAATACTAAAATATTTGTTTTTATCATATCTATGATATACTTACTCACATTTAACATATATAAGTTCACAGAATAAACTTACTATTGTTAACATTAGTTTTGTGATTTTGTTATAAAAAGGATATAAAAGGATCTAAAAACCAAAGCAAAAAAAAAAATCTGAAAATTAGAACTGTGCAAAAATACATATGAAGCGTATGCAGAAATCAAAAGGTACGTTAAAATGTTAATATTTGTATGTATGCTGTAATCAACAATACTATGATGAACTCCACCATATTGTCGGCCAACCATATTATTTTTGTGCTCAACAATACTATTGTTACAAACAAAAGAATTTTGATGACTAACCATACTATTGTTGTTAACAACCATACCATGTTACATCCAACCATATTAATATGGTTATATATGATTTGTATATAAACAATTGTTTACAAAATACTTAACAAATTTATTTTTATTCTAGCTAGTAGATGCTAAAACCAGTTAAAGGCAAAATTATTTGCAATTGTGAAACCTGATTATATTTTGCGAATTGTTCTTAATTATTTTATTTTATATTATTATACATATGTATATTGTATGACATAGTTAGTTGTAAATAAACAAAATAGTATTGTTTAACCAGGAATGTCGTTTATTTAATTAATATGGTGAAGGAGGACAAAAATATGATTCTATATCAATAAAGCTATTTATGACATTAGTATGGTTGTTTAATGAAATTAATATGGTTACATAATATAATGGTTGGCATAATAACATGGTTGGGTATGACATTATTATGGTAACTTTTATTAGGACTGAGGTTGTTCACAATTATAACAATGTTAATCTAGAAATATATTGTAGTTATTTATATTTTTTGTTATAAAACTATAGTGAAGCATTTCAATGGTGTTTCAAATATAACAATATAAAATTATCGGTACCAACCATATAATTCAACAATAGAATGTTGCCCTTAGAATATTGTCAAGTCAACTATATATTTTTTCTACGTGTACCACTGTGTATTAACACACTAGTCTTGCTTACTTTTCTGACTTATGACCATAGTTGCCATATTTGACGATTTATCGTCATTTTGACGATTTTGGGTGCTGAAAATAACACTTTTACGGTTTGACGATTTAAAGTCTGTTTTTGCCGATTTTCGTAGATCATATTTTTACTATCATATCTTACAAGCAACTGCATGCATAATTCATTTCTTTATAGTTAGTTTATGTAGGAAATGAAAGTAATATTTATGGCAAATAAATTTGTTTATAACACTGCAAGATTATGTGATGGTTATTTTAGGGTATACGTATATTGTCTATGTTAGAGATGAATTTAAAATATCATATGTGAATAGCGCTTAAAAAAATTATATGCCAAATATTGTACAAATTTGTTTGCAAAAGAGACTACATTTGAAGATGAATTCAAAACTTTAACTTCTAAAAATCCTTACAATATTATAAAAACTCGCACCGAATACGAAAAACCGGATAGCGAAGTGATTCTGAATTTTTTGGGAGTTCCTAAAATTGGCTTCGTGAATGCCCGAAATCCCAAGACATGGCCACCCCAACTTTCATACTAAAGCGGCAACACTGTATCTATGGTTCTATATACCTACAAATGTAAAAATCACTTATATGGGTTTGGAGTGTTGCAAACATACAAGTGAAACTAATACAAGCGTTTTAAAAAGAAAATACAAGGGCTTGTGCGAATAAACAACATTTGAACTGAGTTGCAGACTTTTTTCTAATTTATCTTATGATGGTTACAATCAACCTTGTGACCCTATTTCGGCTCGATATTGAATTCTGGGATACCTTAAATGCAGGCAAGGTTACATGTTATAAACTGGTGTTGATATAACGTAAAAAAAATAAAACAGTTTGATTCATAAAAGATTTGAAATTCATTTCACTGAAACGTCTTTTTTTTTTTTTTTTTTTTTTTTTGGTTAAACAAAAACTATCCAATTCATTTCGAAAACCCAAAACTATGATGGTGGTCACATAAAGTTGCTAACACTAGCTGGTGTTTAATGTCGCATGCCACCGTAAAAAATAGCTCATGTTCTAAATATGACATTTTATTTATTCAGAGAGAGAGAGCAAGAAAGTCTACCAGTTGTTTGTTTCAGCTTCATATGGCAGATGGCAGGTAGTGCGGCTGTTGCAACAAACGACATATGGGTTTATATACAACAATGTTGGCAGCTTTACATCAGCCAGGCATCCAAACTGCACGACTTGCCATTCTGTCTTTTAAACGTTTCTTGCAATGGCCCGCTTTATTATTACTGCTGCTGCTGCAGCTGCTGTTGCTTCATTATGCTGCAGCGCATGATACAAGATACATATTTAATATTGTGCTCGTTATCTTTGCTAAATTACAAATTCTGTGTACAAACAACAACATAAACACTAATAAATACGTTAGCTCATTCATTCATCTATGAATGTGAGTGTGTATGTGTGTATGTGTGTGTGTGTATAAGATGATTATGAGATCAGTTGGCATACAACAGCATCCATCGTTAAGGCAAAATAAAGCAACATTTTTATTGCAGCGTAAAAAACTTCATAACACAGATTCATTTACTCAAAAACATTGATAAACACACAAACCCACACACACACACACACACACACACACACAAACACATCCATACGTACACGGAATATTATTTGAGCTAGCTGATTATATCCTTCTATTTGTAATAATTCTAGAGGCGTAAACGATGGTAGTTAGTGCTTGTCTCTTTTCTAACATGCTTGGATTACGTTACGCTTCCCCGTTTCTTTGAATCACAAGGTAAAACACATTTAAGTTCGTTTATTAAAAAAAAAATATGTGCCAACTCTTTAAAGTTTAGTAATGTTTTCGCTTGTGTGAATTTTAACGTGTCAGACAAATAGATTTTATTTTTCCTTTTATTAAATTAAATACAAAATGGTTAATTTTGGTAAAAACAAAATATCACTCAACTATTCTAAACATACACACACACACACACACGCAAACAAATATAGCTAAATATGTGTGTCTGAAACGTGCACGAACAAACAAACCCAGCAAATAATGATGACTCTTTCCTGCCTGGCTGGGAAAAATTCATTAGTTTATGCTTTCATGGTGTTAAAACACACACACACACACACATATGCAGTCACTAGGGTGATCAGATATTTTTAAACGCCTATTAGAGCACCAATCAACCCGCAATGATTTAATTCATTCAATCTGGCAGCACCAGTTTGACACAGATAAGTAGCTGGTAACCTGAACGTCATTTATCTTATGATTTAATTTTACGTTTTCTTATACCTAAAGAAATAAGTCCAACGGTGTAAAATCACATGACTGTGGCGATCAATCGATATCGCCATGACGAGAGATAACACACCCATTGAATTTCTTGCTCAATAGAGCTATTGTTTACTTTGGCTGTGTGGCAGGGGATACCATTCTGTTTGTAACACATATCGTCCCGGTATATATCCTCAAACTCTGGTCAAAAGAAGTTATCTCGCGCTAGCGAACATCATTCACGGTAACTGTTCGGCATTTCAACAATCACTCGTGAATATAACAATCACTCGTGGGTTGAATTTATTGATCAACAGAGCTATTGTTTGCTTTGGTTGTATGGCAGGTGGCACCATTCTGTTTGAACCGCATATCGTCTAATTCTACATCCCCAAACTCTGGTCAAAAGAAGTTATCTCGTGCTAGCGAACATCATTCACGGTAACTCTTGGGCATTTCAACAATCACTTGTGGATTTAACAATCACTCGTGGGTTGAATTTCTTGCTCAATAGAGCTATTGTTTGCTTTGGCTGTGTGGCAGGTGGCACCATTCTGTTTGAACCGCATATCGCCCCGGTCTATATCCTCATCATCTCCCCTCAAAAGAAGTCATCTCGCGATAGCCAATACCATTCACTAAGTGAATCACTCATCACTCGTGAAATCGTCTGGCAAGGTAAGGGCCACTGTATTTGGTATGCACACAGAATATTGCTCATGGATTATCGCGAAAAATGATGCAAAATCACAGGATAGTATTATCCTGCATTATTGGAGCAATTCATTGATGCAATCAAGAAAAAACGACCACATTTAGAGAAAAAAAAATGCACCTTCTTCAAGACAACGCAGTGGTTCACAGGGCATTAGATACGATGCTAAAATTACGTGAAATACACTTCGAATTGGCTGATCATCCACCTTATAGTCCAGCTTTAGCTCCTATTGACTTTTTTTCTGTTTCCAAACTTGAATAAATGGATCGCAGGAAAAATATTCATCTCAAAAGATGAATTTTGAGGCTTTCCTAAAATCGTATTATTCAGATGGTATAAAAAAAATGGAATATCATCTTACTAAGTATATTTAGTCAAAAAGGAGACTATTGGCCGTGTTTCAATTCCATTTCCGTTTTTAATTCTTCAAAAAAACGAAAACCTTAAATTTTTTCGGAATGAAAACAATTCTATAGGACAATACGAGCTTCATTTTTTAAATTATATGTGATTTCATTTCGAAAAGTCTTTAGTTTTTCATTTTTTGAAAAATCAAAAAAGAAGTCAATTCCATTTCCAAGCGGAATTAAACCTCCTAAAAACTTTGAATCATCCGATAGTTTTATTTGTTGATTTTAAGATTCAAGTATTGAACTACCCTACTCCATACAAAGATATTGAGACCCACTGCTGTTTTCTACCTGCATGTGTTAGAATTTAATTCAATTAAATTTCTTTTACTCTTTTAAAAATCATTTTTTCACATTCCACATTTTTTCTTTGAACAATTTTTTTTTATGAAAACCTCTCAAAAGTGCTCAAATTAATTATTCTAATTGATGATAAAAACGTTGAATAGTTGACTTTTCCAATGCTGCTCTGCTATACAACACGGCTACTTTTTGTACCGAAAATGTTATAAATGTATCATTTTGTTCCTTTTTGTCTTTATAAAAAACGTGACTATTTAATTCTGTTTTTTCGTAGTTTTAAAATGAGCTGAAAATATTCTCATTAAAATTTTATTTAATTGCAAGACCACCCTTTGGATTTGGAATAAAAATGGTTGGAATTTGCCTATCACTAATTATATCTGAGATTTAGTCTAATTGATTTTATATAAAATTATAACGTATAATATATATAATATATAAATAAAATTATATTTTTGGTTTGCACATTTGTACAACGGGTTATAGTTCAGGTTTTTCTTTCTTAAGTTTTTTTTTCCTTAGGAAGGATTTTTTACAATACAAATCTGCTGTGATCAATAATTTTGATTGAAGAAGACAAGAAAAATAATAATCAAATCTTTAGCTGGGGGACAACTAGCTGTTTCGTAGTCGCTACACTACTCATCAGTACCCACAGTGATTTGAACTCGGGTCATGACGTATCATGATCTTCTGCTTTAACCACTAAGCCAACGAGCATTCTTAAGGAAAAAAAAACCCGGACTATAACCCGTTGTACAAATGTACAAACCAAAAATTTAATTTAAAAAATTATAAAAAAAGTTCATCAAAAATTCAAATAAAATTATATTTATTCAGCAAGAAAAAACTCGTACGAATTACACAGAAGTGTTTGTAATATGAGGCGAAAACGGAGACCAAAAGCAACTCCTTCTTACATGGAAAAAATTAGAAATTTTGAGAGAAGATGTTTAAGGACATGAAACTTACTGCACAGATCTCCTCATAGCAGCTACATGAAATTTGTTTGTAACAAAAAATTTGATAATGATGCAAATAATGGGTGATTTTATAAGAACTATCGGATATTTAAAAAAAACACATAAAATTCAGAAAAATGCATGAAATATTTATTTGGATCGATAGTTGGGTCGATATAATTTAATGTTTGAAGATTATTTCATGCAAATGTTGGCCGCGGCTGCGCCTCAAATGGTCCATCCGCTTAGTCCAATTTTGGCATACTCTTTCCAACATTTCGGCCGGTATCTCACGAATAATGTTGGCAATGTTGGCTTCCAGTGCGTCAATCGAAGCGGGCTTGTCGCTAATGACATTAGCCTTAACATAGCCCCACAAAAAATAGTCTAGAGGCGTTAAATTGCACGATCTGGGCGGCCAATTGACTGGTCCCAAGCGTGAAATAAACTATTCACCGAACTCGTCTCTCAATTGGTCCATTGTTTCGCGTGCTGTGTGGCATGTGGCACCGTCTGGTTGAAACCACATGTCATGCAAGTCAAGCTCTTCCATTTTGGGCAAAAAAAAGTTTGTTATCATCGCACGGTAGCGCTCACCATTCACAGTAACGTTGTGATTCGCATCATCTTTGAAGAAATACGGCCCAATGATGCCGCCAGCTCATAATCCCCACCAAACGGTTGTTTTTTGTGGATGCATTGGTAGCTCTTGCAATGCTTCTGGCTGCTTTTCACTCCAAATACGACAGTTTTGCTTGTTCACGTATCCATTCAACCAGAAATGAGCCTCGTCGCTGAACACAATTCTTCGATAAAAAAGTGGATCTTCATCTAACTTTTCAAGAGCCCATTCACGAAAAATTTGGCATTGTGGTAGGTCGTTTGGCTTCAATTCTTGCACGAGCAGTATCTTATAAGGCTTCACACCCAAATCATTCCGCAAATTTTTCCACGTAGTGGAGTAACAGAGGCCCAATTGCTGCGAACAGCGCCGAATCGATATCGTGTTGGTGGTTTAATGTCCAACAATGTAAATTTGGTGCGAAATTTTTTTACAATAGCCCGAATAGAAGCCTCAGTAGGTCGATTAAACTGACCATAAAATGGAAGAAGCGCGCGATGAACTTTCTTAACAGAGCACGCATTGTGGTAATAAAATTCAATAATTTGCAAGCGTTGTTCGTTTGTAAGACGATTCATGATTAAATTATAGACCAAACTGAAGATGTTTGACAGTGACACAAGATACAAAACGTGCGTGAGCTGTCAAAACTAGTGTTGCCAAAAAGATAATAGCAAAAAAATCACTCGTTAGAATCTAGATGCGATCCTACTATTCCTAATGAAGACAGTAAAGAGCGGAATATGACAATATATTGGTGGTACGAAAGGAAACAATTTTTCTTCCCTTCTTCTTTTACTTTTATACCCTTTACATTAAGAAATGAAATACGAAAGTATTGTTTTTTTTTAATTTAATTTTTCATTACATATAACTTAAACATATACGCATAATCATCATTACACTAGATAACTAAAATTAAGAATGCTGGCATTTAATCATAAGTATGCTAAAGCATTCGACTAGGGACCAGTACATAAGATAACTTTAATATTAAGCTATTTGTTTATTTGTAGAAAAACTGCTATTTAATATAATAATAAATAAACAAAACAAAAAAAAAACGGAAGCCAATCCGATGATAACTTGCTGTCTGTTTATAGGACAGGACTAAGCTCACTCGTGGATAGCTTATTTTGTTGACAACTACATAAGAATAAGGTGTGTATAAAGCGACTTGATTGTTTCATGCAACTTACGTATATTCGTGTATAAGTCAAATATTTATGATATTTCTTTGTTGCCAACATTTTTTTTCAACCTTAAAAACAGCCTTCCTATTCTAGTCAGAGTTGCCATACATACATATGTATTCGTATATGAAAGCGGTGCTAAATAATAAGGTCACTCAATATTTATGTTTTGAAAGAAAAATTCTATTAATATTGCAAAGCGAAAGTACTTTAAAAAAATTCTTGTTCAAATGTGACTCTATGATAAATTATTATTTCTCATTTATTTACCGCCAATTTTATGAAAATAACAAAAACTAATAAATGTGCATTTTAAAACGCGCCCAAAATGTTAAGGTCAGTAATTATATACCTGCGGACGTTAATGCGTTGTTTTTTTTTTAAGTTTTTTTTTTTATAAAAGTTTACGTTCAATTTCACGATAACGAAGCTGTTCGTTCGCACAATTACATTTAAAACTATATATATATATATGTTATGTTTCACAGCTCAAAGCTGTTCAACTAGATCATGACAATCAACATGTAATCGATATTTAAGTTCAGTGGTGTATTAGTAATCGATAAATACACAGTTTTGGAGCAGTTTAACGCTTTGCAAATTGAATTAAACAACGCTAAATCGACCATTTCGCCCACAGTGGGATAAAGACAAAGATATTACAATAACATAGAAGAAAACAAAATCGAGGATTTTCCAATTGATATTTAAAATACGATATCAGACACGCCTGGAGATTAGCAATTAAACTGACATATTCGCTGTGTTTGATTTCCTAAGTAATCCTCTTATTTGGTGAAAAAATTTTTTTGCGCATGTTTTACTGCCAAACTAATTCCTCCATATATATATAACAAAATTTTGAATATTGTTTTTATTTTAAAAGTAATTGTGCGAACGAACGAACAGCTTCGTTATCGTGAAATTGGCACTTAATTTGCTTTGTCTGAACATGAGAGATCCCAGATTGACGCATACGTTGAAAATCAAATAGGGTTGCGTGAAAAAAAAATGTTGTACAAAATTTTTTTAAAAGATAAAAAAAAATTATGGAAAATTAACTAAGAGTGTAGTATATTCTGCTGGTCCAAATTCACGATGGTCACGTAAATACATAGTATAAATTACAAATTTGAACTAAATATATACATATGTATATGGAACTAATGATATATATGGACCGATATCGGCGATTTGCCTTGTAATCACCATGCCAAAAAGGTAATTTTTCATGGAAAATCGGTTTAGGTTATATCTCGGGTATATGTGGACCGATATCTGAAATTTTCATTTTCTGCATCTTATTAACCTCCTTTTATAACCAGAACTGCTTTTAAGCAAAAACAATTTTTTTGTGGAAAAATCGGCTTAGACTATATAGTCTCGGATATATATATCCGATCCGATATTGGAAATTTTTATTTTTGTATTTTAGTAAACTCATTTTATAACCAGAACTGATTTTAAGCAAAAAAAAATTTTTCATGAAAAAATCGGTTTATATTGAAAATTTTCATTTTCCGTATTTGGTAACCTCCTTATACATATATATTACCAAAACTGATACTAAAAAAAATGTCTTTCGGTTTAGACTAACATATATCTCGGGTATATACATATGTACCGATATCGAACATTTTCACTTTCTATATATAAATAACCTTCTTTTAATATCAGAACTGCTTTTAAGCAAAACAATTTTGTTTAAGTTCGCTTATGCGATATTTTCAAAAAACCCGGCTTAGACTATATCCCGGGAATATGTACCGATATCGGAAATTTTCCTTATATAAGTAATCTCATGTTATTAAGTAAAATGAAATTAGTTATTGTTTAATTTTTTTATTAATTTGTTTGCTTACGCGACATTTTCATGAAAAAATCGGTTTAGGCTATATCTTGGATAAATGTCTTTTGGATATATCTCAGCTATATGTGAACCGATGAAGAAGAAATTTTCTAAATCTAATGATTTTCTCAGAAACGGTATTACAATGGCGGACAGACGGGAATCGATTAATCGACTTTTCTATCAATACTGACTATTCAGACTATGTATACTTTTTAGGGTCGCAAATGAATATTGGAGAAATTGCCACGATTCTATTACACCATCTATAAATTTAATACCTAAATAACTATTTTAATTTATGCAAATTTCAATAAATATCATACATATGTTATGAACTTGCCTCATTTATTTCTGTTTCTTATGGTGAACACAACAAAATATTCAATTTAGATTTTATTTGCAAAACTTCTCGTAGTACTACCAGTACTTCGTGAAGTTTGGTTGCCGCTGAATAGTCGATACGTTCTCTTCGTGTATGTTGAGAGTGCGAGCGTAAAACAAACCTGTACTTAACTAATAAACACAAAGCCAAGTAACAACAAATACATATTCCATAATTTTGTTGTTCTCAAAAATTTGAACATATTTTTTTCGAGTAAGAGTACATACTCTGAATTTGCGGAGTACTACTTAACAACAAATCCAGGTTTATTATGTATAGCTATCGAATGAATTTTGGAAAGCCTGTGACAAACTCTTTTACAATAAATTGTGGCAGTGAACTGAATCCTTTGTATCATTAGTTCGTTCGTGTAGATTTGTATGCTCTTATATAAAGGGTAACAAATTACGGCATTTATACACATATATGTACATACATGCATATTTATTTACAGCCACATTTTAATAGCAATTGAAATTACGAGTACCTTCACTCTGTCAGATTAATTGTTATAAGGGTGTCCAGCGACTGAAAAGCCAAAATCCCAAATCGAAAATTATATTTTTATTTTTGTTTGATTATTTAAACTCACTTTATTTCTCTTCAGTAAATACATAAGTTTTGTTTTAAATATTATTTCATTGCATGTAAAAGTACAATATTAATTTCTTTCGAATCCCCTAATTTAGTAATTAAATAACACACATATGCAAGAGTATGTGTAAGATCTTAATTGCTTGAAGAAGTCGTAATTCATAAGTTACATATACATATATGTATGTGAAAACACAGACAATCAAGCCAGACTAGGTAAAGTAAAAACATCAAAAGTTAACTGTGTGCACGTCCAAGAGGCACGCAAGGCCTGCTGATTGGGATGGTTGAAGTTGTATTTTAAAAGAAAACATTAACCTTTATTCATGTCGTAGTTTTATAACAGTTAATTTTACTAAAAAATTTTTGAGTTGTGGCCACTACACCAACAAGCAGGATGTCAAACCACTTTAGAAACGACCATATCTTAAGTGCTGGAACAATTGCTTATTGCTTCAATTGTAGAAAGTGTGGCATACATTGAAATGTAAGGCCGTCCCCCTGCTATAAATTTCTCCCTCCACATTTCTTCTGAACATATATACACCCTAACTGGCTGCCGTATGGGGGCTCCCATACAAAATATTAGTTTTATTTCACATCTATATTAGACGCTTTAACTTTTCCACAAAGATTGCAGAATTTTTTAAAAATGCTCTTGATACATTTTATTTGCGTCTTCCTTTACCACTGGGGGCGCAAAAATAACCGTCCGATATTTTTTGGCTGTAATTTAAACAAAAACAAAAACTCTGATTCTTCTTGTGGATTATTTTTATTTGGTCTTTTAATTTTTTTACTTCAAGTCGAGAATATGATGTCATGTAAATGGCCGTCGTCACAGTTGATTGTCATATGAGCCTTTTTTATAGCATTTTCCATCACATTGGCTAAAACTTCCGGCGCTAGGTCCTCACATTCTTGACGGATATTGTCTTTAAGAGCTGCAAGTGTATGAGGCTTGTTGACATAAACCTGCGACTTCAAAAAGACTCACAAAAAGAAGTCTGTAGCGGTATACGTATACGTTCAAAAATTATCGATAGTATCACTATCGAACGAAAGCAATCGATAGTTAGCTAAAAAGAAAACTATCGATTGTTTTGCAGCTCTATGTTATATGAAGTCATTACATTGACTTCATTTAGTCATTTCTTCGATATTAGAGTGTCATTGCATTGATCACATGCTTACATCAAACGTATTGCGATAAAACATCCCCATGATATCAATATGACATTTCATTGGCGAAATTATTGGCACAATTGCCGCGAAATTACATCAATTAGAGCACTTGATGTAATGGTTGGCTTCACAGCGATGAAAAGTGTCATGGGGTCAAAAATGAGCACATTTGGTGTTACATTGATGCTAATGTACATCACAGTTTGATGGGGTTTCTATGAGTATGATTATGCTATATGTTATGTTATATGTTGATCCAAAGGCTTAGTTTTCCAAGGCCTGCTTAATAAAATTATTCCCCTTCGTGAAACCATTATCATAACAGTTCTCTTTTTGTCTTTTTTTTTTTTTGTATTTATTTATGTGAAGAAAGTAACTGGCTTTGAATTAAATTGCAGAGGTTGCCGAAATTACCTTGTGCTTGTCCTCTTGGTGCCTGAGAAGAAGCCATTTTGATTTGCTTTTGCATCGGAGTACATAAAACCAAGAATTATTGCCTGACAGGAAGAAATTGTGGCTCTGTTAGGGTTGTAAATAATTTCACCATTATAAAACCAAAGACGGAATTAAAAATTATAAATACGTGCAACAACGTATTCGCATGACTATTTGTATGGATGTATGTATATGTGTGTATGTGTATATGTATATGAGTTTGGCAAATCCAATGCAAATCTTCCAAATGAATTGTCAGTAATTCGAGTATGAATGTTTGTTTCGCCGTAACAATGAAAAAAAAAAAACCTGAATTGTAGGCTTGCACATATTTAATTTAGAATAAATTCCTTAATATCGTTTAAGAAATGCTTCTATTGCATACATATACATACATACGTATTTATGTAAGTATGTTCGAAGCAGAAACTACAAACGGGTATTTGTGTAAACATTTAGTATAAATCCTTAAAGTAAAAACACAATGTTGACTACAATTGAAATTTGTGTCGCGTATATCTGATCAATGGCTTACGTGACGTTTTCTTCTTTTAAGACTTTTTCTATTTCTTTTCATTTCGCTTCTTCTATCATATGACACCGACAGCATTTCTTAAAATGTTTTTTTTTCTTTTTTTTGCATTTTTATGTCGTTCAATAGTTTTGGCAGGTTTAACTATTACTTGCGCTGCTGTGTAGAGATTACGGAAAGACATTGTATGTTCTCTATTCAATTTGTTTTTATCTTTCTTTTTTAATTTTATTTCGGTGCTTTCTTCTTAAGTTCATTGACGAATAAATGTCTATTAGATTTCAATTTGATTGTAGTCGTCTTGAAACTTGAAAAAAAAAACAAACAGTGCGATGTGATGGGTTGGTTTTAAAGAGTGTGAACATGACAGTGAACTGTTTTATGTTCAAACGATGTTGTGTCTTATGCCAAGATGAAACAAATGATAATATTTTCTATACTTTAATAAATTTAATATGTTAATTTGTTTTTTATAAACTTTGCTAAAATATCCCTAAGCTTTATTGATGTTGAAATATAAACAACAATTAGAAGAAACAAATAAGAAGTTATGTGGACGCAACGTTGACCTTGGGGCTGTATGTCCAACCTCTTAACGTCAAATACTTCAATCACGTCCAGTATATTGTTGTTGTTGCACTTATGTATGTTTTACACAGAATTGTAAAAGGTAGTCCAATCCAAACGCACAATGTTAATTGTAAAACAAAACAAAAAAAAGAAAAACATAATAATAATAAAATAAAAAAGAGAATTATATTAATATTTTTTATTATAATATTGTAGAAAGATCAAGCTGATATAAGAATGCCGGATATCTATCTCTAAATGAAAGAGCGAGACACTCAAACCTGGAGCTTTTCTGGGTACAAGTGCAAAGTGAGGTTGACAAATGTTGTAGTGGACAAACTGGCAAAGGCACGGTTATGACTATAACAAGGAGATACAGATGGGATGGTTAGGATCCCACTTAAGGATTAGGTACAGCGTCAACTTTTAGGGACGGCATAAGACAAATGGGATTACCTGTAGAATATTAAGGATGGCATGACCCAGGTATGATTATAGGGAGACTATTATCATTAAAGGGCTGCCACCATGGAGGTTGCATTCTACTGTGGTGATTCTGGCGGGATATTACCACATATGGACATAATGCTAGAACATTAAAGCTTGCATTTAATAATTTCTGTAGAAGTTGTAAGGATGAGAACGAAGTAGAGCATGTGGAACACTTCCTCTGTCGTTGTCCAGTTGTATCCAGGCAGACCAGCTCTGCACGATTTGGCAGAAATATCAGCATGGTATGTAGTTGGATTGGACTCTTTCGTCCCATTCTCGGGCTAGTTTTTATATTGGACCAGTACTCAGGGGATGACCCCTACATATGCAGTGCATTGTACCAGAACTAGGAAAATAGGTTGTGAGGAGGGGGAAAGAGGGAGTAGTGTTTGTGAACATTTGACTTGAACCTTCCAACGCTATAACAGACAGGAAACACGTCTGCAAGCAACTTATTCCACAGACGAAGCGTACGGCTTTAAAACGAATTCTCTCTGTAATGCGTAGTGCGATTCCCCGGGCAATCGACCACAAATGGATGAGCTCTGGACGGTGAACGCGTGCTACGGGAACAAGATCCTTAATCTCGTCAGAGCAAAATCCATTGTAGTAACGATAGAACAAAGTAACGCACACCACAATGCGTCAATGCACCAGGGAATCAATAGAGTTGGATACCCTACTGTCACCGATGAGCTTCTTCGCCCTCTCCTGTACACGGTCGAGTAACCCCAAAATAGACTTTGAGGCACCGGCACAAACGTGAGAGTTGTATTCCATTTTCGGTCGAATGTAGGTGGTATAAATAGTAAGGCGGTCGGTTGGAGTGAAGTACATCTTACACCGTTTCAAAAACCCGAGACACTTGAATGCTTCTTTGGTGACATGCAAAATGTGTTCAGTCCAGCGAACATCACACTGTATCTTCATTCCAAGAACATCAAGAGCATCCGATTCCTCAATATCTACACCATCCATGAGTATAGATCAAGCAGCATTTCTGGTCGTTTGTTTGTGTGTTAATAGGCAACATTGGGTCTTACGAACGTTAAAGGCGACCCTGTTTTTACGACCCCATTCGAAGATTAATAGAAGATCACTATTCAGTGAATCATTCATATTTAGCCTCTTGGCAGCGATCTCTGATAGGTTGGGCCTATAACTAAAAGAGTACGAGTGACAAATGCTGCTGTCATCCGCGAACGCGTGGATAGGGTTGGAAGTTTGATATCCGAGTGGAAGGTCGTTGAGGAAAATAAGAAATAGAGTAGGAGAAAGAACGGAGCCTTGCGGTACCCCTGAATACATATTTTCAATCACTCTGAGACATAATTGAGATTCAATGTCATTCATGTTCCAGATCATCGCATTCTTGGCTTATTGACGTACATTTTTCTTTTAAATATCATCAAAAAAAAAACTTTCAATGTTGTCAAATCACACCACAAGAAGTTCGTTAGCATCCCGCTGTAATATATGTAGATTTTTAGGATATAAAGTTGAATGTGTGAGAATATCTTTCAAAAAACTCCAAAGTCTACTAATGATTAAGGTAGCTCCTATAAAATGTCAACATACAGACAGCTGGGAAACGTAAAAAACAAGCTGATTATAATATTTTGATTGGAAAGAATTAATTTTTTTTGGTTAAAAGTACTTCTGGTTATAAAAAATGAGATTACTGAAATACAAAAAATAAAATTTCCAATATTGGTCCGTATATATCCGAGACACAGCCTAAACTGGTTTTCCATGAGAATTTTCATGAGAATTTCCAGGAACGATTTTTTGGCATTGCGATTACAAGTCAAAACAACTTTTTTCCGATATCGGTCTATACACATATATCCTTGCATATTTAGTTCAAATTGGTAATAAATATATTTACGTGACTATCGTGAAGGGTATTTTAGATTCGGCACAGTCGAATGTACTACACTCTTACTTGTTTAAACTATATTTATTATTGTGCTTAAATGTCTGACAGTAGAACTTTATGTCTTGCGATTATTTCAGAAGTGGTTGATTTTGGACGGTGAAGCCGACTACCTAGGCTTCAAATTCTACCGCATTAATATTTTAATATGTTTAAAATAATTTTTTTTAATAACAAGCATAGACTATGTCGGACGTAAAAATGTCAGCGTGTAAAAAGTACAATCTTGACAGACACGAACGAATGTATGAGGAACTACATATTTAAAAAAATAGGCGTAAAAATATAACGTTTATGGGTGCCTTAAACCATCTTTCATATTATTTCATTGTCTATACATATTTGTTCTAGTACTGGCCAAAACAGTGCATGCACATGAACACTTATGCAGGGAAAATTTAATATTTTTAGTTAGTACTTTTTCCATAATATCTTGAATTCTTTTTTTTTAATAATATGAAAACTTCCATCGTGGGATGTTGTTTTATCATTGTAAGAAAAAAAAATACACTTTAATATTTAATTTAAACAACCTTTTCGAATACTCTATTATGTCCCTTTTATAGCTAACTTTAAAATTATCAAGTATTTTTTGTCGTTCAAAATGCTTTTATAAAAAATAACAATCGTTGTCTGCTGTTTAATTTAACCAAACAACCATCTGCCATTTCAGTAATGACACTAGTGAAATGGAAACTGTAACTGAATCAGAGGGAATGAAGACGAGGCACAATTGTGATAAATAACTTGATAATGATGATGATGATGCTGAAGCTGAAGCTGTAGCCGAGCGAACAAATGATGTAGATTTCAAAGACAAGACTTTTTGCTGAATGTGTACAAATGTCAGGAATATTTGTCAAACTGCCAACATTAAAATGACATATAAACTTCACTTTTCAAACGAGTTAAAGAGAAAATGTATATAAATTTATAAAAGCGGTATTAAAAAGCAACTAAAACGCTTTGTCATGTCGTCTATTAGCAATGTTATTTGTTAGTGGACGTTTGCCGCACGACAACTTTATTGTTTTGTGTGAAACATTTAATGTTTAAAAGTTGTATTTTTCTATTTACATTTGTTGTTGTTGTTATTGTTGTTTCTATTACTTGCTACTGCTCTTGTCGTTTATGCTACTGTTGTTTATTTGCCTGGCATTGCCTGCGATTATTGTCTGTTTGTTTAAAGTTTAAAGTTGTTGGCAAACATTTGATTCAATTATTTTAACTTTTAATTGTTTTACTTTACATTTAGATTGTTAAAATTATTTTGTTTTTCTTTTAAGAAAGTAAATTTCCAAAAGACGACCACTGCTTTATTTCAGTTTAGTTTTCTTTAGAGTGTTAATAGAAATTTGTTTGAATCTATGAACAAAGGCACCGAAACAAATTAAATACTGAATACAGGTTAACTGCTATCCTTCATAATCCTTGTAGGGAAACCTCGAAAATAATAATTATTTAAAGAAAATTATTTATTGTCACAAGTTGTCAATATGGAACCCGTCAAGAATACAGGACGTTTCAAAAAACGTTACACAACCAGTAGATTGTGGCAATGTTATATTTTTACAAGAGCGGATTGACCTTAAAGCTAACTAAGCAGGAAAGAACATATTTTTTTCAAAAACCGTTTATTTCTCCACATAGTCTCCTGTTAGCTCAATACACTTAGTAAGGCAGTAATCCAACTTTTTTATAACATCTGAATAGCACGATTTTGGGATCCCCCCAAAATACACGTTACGAGGGTGGTTCGGAAACTTCTTAGCCTAGCACAAAAAGTGTGGCATAAACGGAAAAAAAGTTAAGTGTTTTGGAAACTTCCATCTCTGCTATGAGCACATGTTAAGTTTTGTTCCGATCTGGTAACTCCTTCATATAAAAACAGGTGTTTACAAAAGACGCATCCGCGATTTTTTTACAATGGAAAAATTAGAAATGCGTGGTGTCATCAAATATTGACATAAAAAAAAAGGTTTATCGGGACAAGAAATTCATAATGATATGGTGAATGTGTTAGGTGAAAGTGCTCCTTCATATGCAACAGTAAAAAATTGGGTTGCTGAATTTAAACGTGGTCATACAAGCATTGAAGATGAACTATGTACAGAACAGAAATTGTAGCCAAAGTGTATGAATAAAAGTGCGTGAAATAGCTAATATCATGGGCCTCTCAAATGATCGAGTTCATTTAATTTTGCATGAAGAACTACAGATGAAAAAGCTTTCTGCAAGATGGGTGCCGCATTTATTAACAGTCGACCAAAAACGCATAACAATGAACATTTCTCAAGCTTGTTTGGATCATTTTAAGTGAAATAAAAAGGATTTTAAGCGTCGTTTCATAACTGTTGATGAGACATGGATCCACCACTATACTCCACAGACAGAAGAACAATCCTAGCAATGGACTGAAGCTTGAGGAAGTGCCCCAAAGAAGGCAAAAACCATTCAATCGGCTGGTAAGGTTATGGCAATGGTTTTTTGGGACATCAAAGGTATTTTATTGATTGACTATCTGCAAAAGGGCAAAACAATAAATTCAGAGTACTATTGCAACCTTTTGGATCAATTAAATGTACAAATTCGGGAAAAACGTCCTGGCTTACAACACAAAAAAATAATTTTTCATCCAGACAACGCACCAGCGCACAAGAGGCTAAAATCAACGACATAAAGTAGGAGTAGCTTGACCCCCCACCTTATTCTCCTGATTTAGCTCCCAGTGATTTTTACCTGTTCCCAAATCTAAAAAAAAAAAATTCTTGCTGACAAGCGTTTTACCTCAAATGAAGATGCAATTACAATTGTAAACCACCATTTTGAAGACCTTCAGGAAAACTATTTTAACTATTTTTCATAGCAGAGATGGAAGTTTCCAAAACACTTAACTTCTTTTCTGTTTATACCGCACTTTTTGTGCTAGGCTAAGAAGTTTCCGAACCGCCCTCGTATTTTTATACATGTGACATGCAAAGTCAAGGTGAGATTGATGTTCAATATTTTAATATGTACCAGCGACCAATTATCTGACATTTTTACTAAGCCTTTGAGCAAGGACAAGCATACATATTTAACTCAAGATATTCTTTATGAGTACTTGCAGTTTAAATTCCGAAAACGAGAGGAGCGTGTTGAAAAATTCACTTTCTGAATTATAAACTTTATTTAATCTGGCAGCATTGCTTTATTACTTTCTATTACTATTTATTGTTTTTTCTTCCGCCTTTTTAATTCTCTTACCTCCTTCTAATTTCTTTCATTCTGATAAATTTATTAATTTTTGTAATCTTAATTTTTCTTAATAATCTTGGATTAAATATTATTTAAACGAAAACCTTTTTTTTTTTTTTTTTTATTTATTCCGAGGAAGTTTACGGGCATCTGGATTTTCATTTACATAGCTATATAGATACTTTAACTCGTATATATTCACCACAATTTCGTTTAAAATTAAAGAATTTTCACAATATTTTTAATAGAAAAACGTAACAAAATGCTTTCGAGTGGCTTAAAAGTACGCTTTTTTACGCCTATAAATAATTTTTACTTCTTACAACTTAACTATAAATGCATTAAAATATTTAACGCGCTTGAAATATTTTGTAAACTGTCGGTTTCATTTCCCCATTCTTATTTTTTGTTTGACACATTTAACAGCAAAATGCAATCTAATAAAACCAATTTGCATGTAAAAATAAACTTGAAATTTATTATGCATTAAATTTTTATAAAATAAGAGAGAGAGAGAGAGAGAGAGAGAGAGAGAGGGGAAAAAACCGATGACTTTTTGTAATGATTGTTGGAAGAAACTCAACGTGTGCGGATGAATTGTGGCTAAATAAATTTGCAAGATGGAAAACAGTAGGGAAAAATCTGAACTAATATGGCAAATCGTTGTTAAGACAACTACGAAAAAAAATTTCAATATACATATGTATTTACGCAAAAAAAACTTAAAATGAAAACTTTTAAAGGGTCTCTGTTCCATACATATCGCTCCTTTATTGCAACATAGTCATAACTAAATAAAGCTTGTTGTGAGAAAATCCCATTTCAAATTTTTAGCTTCCATACAAGTCTTAAAAATATCTCCTAAAGTGAACAGTTGGAAAATAATTTGAATGAATTTTTGACACAATATAAAAGATAGTACTGTTAATAATTCTGCATTGTTAACTCGAAAAGCTCATTTTTTAAGATATGACTATGTTGCAATAAAAGAGCGATATGTACGCGGCGTACCAAAATTAATGCTAAACTTGAATTTAATGCCACTTTTAATCTAGAGGTTTAATTTTCGATGACTCTTTACAACATTTTTGGTTGTGTAGACTCCATCACAAGGCGAATATTAGCCTCCAAGTGGACAATTAGTTATTTTTTGCCTTGAAGGGGATAAGCCTTACATATACAATGCATTGTAAAAGACCACGGAAAATATGTTGTGAGGAGGGGAAAAAAAGAGAGTAGTGTTTGTGAACATTTGACTTGACTTTTCCAACTATATAACAGACAGGAAACACGTTTGCAGGCAACTTATTCCACAGGTGAAGCGTGAAAAAAACGAATCCTCACTGTAATGCGTAGTACAATTCGCTAGACAATCGATCATAAATGCATGAACTGTGGACGATACCCGTGTGTTACCTATGAATGTGCGAGTTTCAGGAACAAGAAACCTAATCTCGTCAGAGCAAAATCCATTTTAGTTACAATATAATAGAGTAACGCACCCTACACCCTGCATCGATGCTTCAGTTACAGTCAATAGTGCTGGATGCCCTACTGTCACCGATAAGCTTCTTCGCTCTTTTTCTCTTGCCGAGAAGCCCCAATATAGACTTGCCCAATATAGTCAGCCCAAACATGCGAGTTGTATTCTCTTCTTGTTCGAATACAGTCATTATAAATAGGGAGGAGTTTAGATGGAGTGAAGTACATCTTACACCCTTTCAAAAAGCCGAGGCATTTGAGTGATTTTTCAGAGACATGAAAAATGTGTTCATTCCAGCGAACCTTACACTGTATTTTCATTTCAAGGACATCAAGAGCATTCGATTTCTTAACTTTTATATCATCCATGAGTACAGATGAAGCACAGCATTTGCGGTCGTGTGTTTGTGTGTTAATATGCAACATTGGGTCTTACGAGTACGACCCCATTTAGAGATTAATAGAAGATCATTATTGAGTGAGTCACGTTTCAAAAGTGTTTTAAGGATTGAAAAAAACGCTGGCATAAGTATACTATATCTGAGAAGGATTACTTTAAAGGGGGCAAGATAGTTATTGATGAGTAAATAAACATTTTTTTACAAACCCCATCTATAACAACTCGTATAGTGCGGTCTGTGAGAACGCTCGATATAAACCGTGAGAAGTCCTCACCGACACCAAAAGTTTTACCAGTAGTACATCCAGAAATATTATTCTAGATCGAGGCATTCAAGTGTCTCAGACACTTCCCCCGGGCGAACAGGTTTTGCCTTGGCGTATTCCTAACTTGGTCACTCTGTTTTTGGGTATAGAGGGGAAAGGGTCCCTCCTTTGTTGTAAAAAATAAAACTCTAGGAAGCCGCATGACTTATGATGTGTTGGCTTCCGAAACCAGGGCAGAACAGGGATTAGCATGGCCCCCGGGTGGTTCTGCTTGCAGTTCAACCCGGGCAGATCATGGTTGAGGTGCCTACCTTGGCTGAAACGTTCTGGCTGCGGTTGAGACCTAAAACGCAGTTTCGGCCTACCATCTCATTAAGTCTCTTATTCCATTGATTGCTGGGAAATTGCATACAAGACGGATTAGAAGGCCCGAGCTCCTCAACAAGAAGTTGCTTATATGGCTACAAACCTATGGCATAAATTGCTACCTATGTGAGCCTAGCAAGCCACACGAGGACGCTGGTGAATAATGAATAATTCACTCCGTGGAACTGGTCCATTATCAGATAAGGCCGCAAGGCAGGTGCTGATGCAAATCATTTTCACAACTGTCTCAGATACTTAAGAGCCTCTCTGGGGGATTTTACTCTTATATAGTGCTAAAAAAAAGAAACAGCAATCAAAGCACTAAAAACTGTATTTTCTAATTAATTCAAAATTTGCGTTAATTTTGGGTTACCTTTCCTATACATATATGTATGTAAGTAAGTGCATATTTCTCTGATTTTTCTTAAAACCACTTCTCAGCATTTATTAATATATTTTGTCTTTCATCGCTTTTTATTAATCACACACATATGTGTAATAAGCTGAAGCTTTTAATTTTCTGGTGCAAGTTTTCGTATCACTGGAAGAGGTTATGACTTTTTAGCGATGCATTAGACAGACATCTTTTGGATGTGGAGTAAATTGAATAAATGTTTGGCACGAGCGAAAAAAGTGGATGTATAAATTTTGCATTCGAAATTTTTCATTCAAGCTGTTTTGCATTTTTCACGTTTCTTTCTTTCATTCTTCGCAAAATTTTGCATTGATGCCTAAAGTTAATTTATGTTTAAATGCATTTCTACAACTAAAAAGTTTTCTTCATGCTTTTTTTTGTTGTTTTTAATGTTGTTGTAGTTTGTAGATGTTCTTGTTGTAGTTGTTGAATTGTAAGTTCATGAACCGGATGAAATATAAATTTCCATGTGATTGTACTTTCACATCCTTCCTACCATTAAATTTTGGATTAATTCATGCACATCATTACAGTTGTTGGTTTATATCACATTAACAACAAGTGACTCTGTAAGTGAGTGAGTGAATGTGTGTGAGTGTGAGTGTGTGTGTGTGTGTGTTTTGCCATTAGTTGCATACATATATGGCGAAGTACTTCGTAAAAGTTTGTTGTTTAAATTGTTTTACAATCGTTGTTGAATATTAAAAACTATTCTCGCAAAAGTGCTGCAGAACTTATGGATACATATACAAACATTCATGTAATTTCCGTTTTTTTGTTTTTTCACGAAGAGGTACATATTTTTATTTCCACGGCGTGAAATTTTACATAGCTTATGATTGGGGCTAGATTAGTTTTTCAGTTTAGTTAAATAAGTAAAATCGAGAAAAGTCCTTAAAATATTTAACTTTTTCATGAGTAGGAAGCTGGAAATAAAAATTTTCATTCAAGCAGTTGAGTTTTTATGTTGATTTTTATAAGAAAAAAAAATATATATGTGTGTTAATATACATGATGACTGTTCCATTAACATGACAAGGAGAACGATTTGTTACTTTCTTTATTACTTGCAACATTTTTGAAGAAAGAATTCAAGCGTGTTAATTGCATCAAACTTTTGACAATTGCGGCAGGTGGGTGAGTGACTGTTTTACTTTCATAGATATTTACTTTTCACTTTTAACCGCTTTAAATATGTGTAAATTTAAAAGCTGCTTGCCGAACTTTTAAGATAAAAAGTTTATATGATTATTCTACGGCCTCTTATAGTGATTGGAAATAAGTGTTCTGAGAAGCTTGCCATTTGAAAAAGTACTACGTTGTAAATTCATTTTCAGATGTTCTAAAAAAAATTTTAAAACACATATTGTTACGTTTTCACGTTTAAAACGAATTGAGGATTCTTCAATTACAAATGAAACCAGCAATAGTGTAGTACATATATATATATATATATATATATATATATATATATATATATATATATATATATATATATATATATATATATATATATATATATATATATATATATATATATATATATATATATATATATATATATATATATATATATATATATATATATATATATATATATATATAGTATATATTACAAGTTTGGAATAAATCTGCCCAATATCGGTAAAAAATTTGTTTTGCCTTGTAATCTCCATGCCAAAAAGGTAATACTTCAAGAGAATTTTCATTACAAAATCGGTTTAGGCTATACCTCGGGTATATATGAACCGATATCGGAAATTTTCATTTTCTATATGTAATTAACCTTCTTTTATAACCAGAATTGCTTTCAAACAATAGTGTAAGTTCGCTTACGCGTCATTTTCATGAAAAAATTGGTTTAGGCTATATCTCGGGTATATATGAACAGATATCAGGGAAATTTGTTTTTCTTTTTTGCATCTTAAACGCCATGCCAAATAATTGTTTCGACTTTGAAGTAGAACAAATAATTTTCTTTTTTTTCAAAATTGCAAAAAAAATGTTTTTTCCGGAATTTTGAATATACACTGCTATATGTGAACCGATTTTACCGAACTTCAATAGCAAACCCATGAATCAATGAGGTAAAAGAATGGTGAAAGCAAAAGGTTTTTAAATCTAATGGTTTCCTGAGAAACGGTATTTCAACGGCCAACAGTCGGACATCGCTTAATCAAATATTTACAGATATCGGTCCATATCTACCCGAGATATAGCCTAACCCGGGTTTTTCATGAAAAACAACTTTTTTTGCTTAAGATCAGTTCTTGTAATAAAATAAGGTTTTGTAAGTATGGAAAATGAAAATTTCCGATATCGGTCCATATATACCCGAGATATAGCCTAACCCGGGTTTTTCATGAAAAACAACTTTTTTTTTGCTTAAAATCAGTTCTGGTAATAAAGTAAGGTTTTGTAAGTATGGAAAATGAAAATTTCCTATATCGGTCCATATATACCCGAGATATAGCCTAAACCGGGTTTTTCATGCAAATACGCGAATTTAAACAAACAAATTTTTCTTTAAAAACAGTTCTGGTTATTAAAGGAGGTTACTTAAATACACAAAATGAAAATTTTCGATATCGGTCCATATATACCAGAGATATAGTCTAAACCGAGTTTTCAACGGAAAAAAATTTTTTTTTTTTGCTTAAAAGCAGTTCTGTTTATAAAAGGAAGTTAGTAAAATACAGAAAATGAATATATCCGATATTGGTCCATATACTCGTATACCCGAGATATAACCTGAACCGATTTTTCCATGAAAAAAAATTTTTTTTACTTCTTCTGATTATAAAACGAGGTTCTTAAAATACAGATAATGAGAATTTTGTATTTCGTTCCATATATACCCGAGATATAGCCTAACCCGATTTTCCCATTACCATTTTTTTTTTTTTTTTTTTTTTTTTGCTGAAAAGCAATTCTAGTTATACAAGAAGGTTACTTAAATACAGAAAATAGAAAATTCCGATATCGATTCATATATAACCGAGATATAGCTTAAACAAACTTTTTCATGAAAATATCCATGATAGATATCTTTTTTGGAATGCTGATTACAACGCAAAAATATTTTTCCCCGTTGCCGACACATATATATTCGAGCATATTTAGTTCTAGTTTGTAATATATACTATAGATATATATACGTGACTGTCGTGAAAGGTATTTTAGATTCGGCCCAGCCGAATATACCACACTCTTGTTATTTTTTCTCTATATTTTTAGGTTTCTGTTTAATGTTTTATAACCACGTTTTGCGTATAAGTAACATTGTTCTTATCTCTCCCGACAAATTATCATTCATACGACATGAGCTACGACTTGTGTGCAAAAAACGGAGAGTTACGAACATTCATACATACAAGTGAAGCTAATATACATATCGTTCCTTTATTGCAACATAGTCATATCTCAAAAACTGAGCTTTTCGAGTTAACAATGCAGAATTGTTAACAGTACTATCTGTTATATTGCGCCAATTTTTTTTTAAACTACCTTTAAACTGTTTCCTTTAGGAGATATTTTCTACAAATTTTGTCTAGGACTTGTATGGAAATTAAAAATTTGAAATTTGTTTTTCTCGAAACGAGCTTTTTTACGTTATGACTATATTGCAATTAAGGAGCAATATGTACATATGTAAGCGGGTTAAAAAAAACTAATTTATTTTGACGTTTTTTGTTTGCAAAGGGTGTCAAAACTGAGGTATCATTTTAATTTGAATACAGAAAATACATAATTCAGGTAATATAATTATTATTATTTCAGTTTGTTAAAACTAGCTTCGGGTTAAAAATTAAAAATCTCGGTCAAATATACCTCCTCCTCTTTCCCTGTCCTCCCACCCCCCCCCCCCCCCCCCCCTTTTACGAGTACTAGTTCGTAATCTTTTGCCAAATTTAACAATCACGTTTTTCAATACTCTGCTATCTGCTCGATAATGTTGTTTTAAGCTCTTAAATTATTGTAAAATTATTTCTGTATACTTTCAGTTTCAAAAAATAAATATAATGATTTAAAATTTCACGATATTGACGGCCAATTTACTGCTCCTCTACGATATAAAATAACTACGAAATAATACGACTAATGATCCTTAGTTTCTCTCGCTGTATGACAAATGGCCAATCCTGTTTAACCCCACATTCTCTACGACTAAAAATTACTTTTCCACCATAGAATCTTAGGATAATTTGCCTGTACACAGAAAAAAATTTTTACGTGTTCAATAACGTAATTCGTTAAATCAATTAATAAATTGTTTGAACGCGAACCTGTAAAGGTATTTGTGGATTCCAAAAAAAGTTTAGTAAAAATAATTATTGATCGAAAACAACTATTTTTTTTTAAACAACAATAAAATACGATATCCAATTTATTTTTTCAGACAAAAATTTTGTCGATTTTATTTTTCTGTATACCAAAAATCAAAACATCTAATCTTAACTACACAACGAAAGTTGTTTTTAATTTTATTTCTCAAAAAGTGAATTTTAATGCTCGGTAAACGTGGCAGAAATGCCTGCCTCTCCCAGTCTGCGAACAGAGCTTGGGAATATGTTGACAGTCCCAAGCGCCAGCTTTTTAATATAAATATCATATCATGTTTATAGAAACCCCCGCCAATATGAAAGCTTTAATGATCTAACTAACGAGTGATTTTTTTGCTACTATCTTTTTGGCAACACTAGTTTTGACAGCTCACGCACGTTTTGTATCTTGTGTCACTGTCAAACATCTTCAGTTTGGTCTATAATTTAATCATGAATCGTCTTACAAACGAACAACGCTTGCAAATTATTGAATTTTTTTACCAAAATGCGTGCTCTGTTAAGAAAGTTCATCGCGCGCTTCTTCCATTTTATGGTCAGTTTAATCGACCTACTGAGGCTTCTATTCGGACTATTGTAAAAAAAATTCGCACCAAATTTACATTGTTGGACATTAAACCACCAACACGCTTACGTAGAGTGCGAACTGAAGAAAATATCGCAGCCGTATCGGCCAGTATTGGTGATGACCGTGAATTATCGATTCGGCGCCGTTCGCAGCAATTGGGCCTCTGTTACTCCACTACGTGGAAAATTTTGCGGAAGGATTTGGGTGTGAAGCCTTATAAGATACAGCTGGTGCAAAAATTGAAGCCAAACGACCTACCACAACGCCAAATTTTTGGTGAATGGGCTCTTGAAAAGTTAGATGAAGATCCACTTTTTTATCGAAGAATTGTGTTCAGCGACGAGGCTCATTTCTGGTTGAATGGATACGTGAACAAGCAAAACTGCCGTATTTGGAGTGAAGAGCAGCCAGAAACATTGCAAGAGCTACCAATGCATCCACAAAAAACAACCGTTTGGTGCGGATTATGGGCTGGCGGCATCATTGGGCCGTATTTCTTCATAGATGATGCGAATCACAACGTTACTGTGAATGGTGAGCGCTACCGTGCGATGATAACAAACTTTTTTTTGCCCAAAATGGAAGAGCTTGACTTGCATGACATGTGGTTTCAACAAGACGGTGCCACATGCCACACAGCACGCGAAACAATGGACCAATGGAGAGAGAGAGGCGAGTTCGGTGAACAGTTTATTTCACGCTTGGGACCAGTCAATTGGCCGCCCAGATCGTGCGATTTAACGCCTCTAGACCATTTTTTGTGGGGCTATGTTAAGGCTAATGTCTATAGCGACAAACCCGCTTCGATTGACGCACTGGAAGCCAACATTGCCAATATTATTCGTGAGATACCGGCCGAAATGTTGGAAAGAGTATGCCAAAATTGGACTAAGCGGATGGACCATTTGAGGCGCAGCCGCGGCCAACATTTGTATGAAATAATCTTCAAACATTAAATTATATCGACCCAACTATCGATCCAAACAAATATTTCATGCATTTTTCTGCATTTTATGTGTTTTTTTTTTTTTTAATTTCCGATAGTTCTTATAAAATCACCCATTACTATATAAACTAGCTTACCAATCAAATAAGTTTGTATGTGTCTACTTTTGTATACGAGTAATAGTAAAGCTATTAAAATAATTTGGTTATGCTCGTACTTAAGCCTTGTTTAAAATTTTATATTCGCAATTTCACTATCTCTGGGCTTTGCTCAGCCAAACTTTTTAACACGATTTTTAACTTTTAGTTTTCTATAAAGCGTTTGTTATAATTTTTAAGAGCAAAGCAAAAATTGTTATACAATTTATGGTTTTTTGTGCTTAATTTTTCGTTTCAACTTCTTTATAAAAAGTTAAATCAGGTTTGGCGCCATATTCAATTAAAAAAAAAAAAATCTTGAAAGGATAAAATTTCTAAATATTCTTTTCTAATAAATTTTTCTCACTTTGTGTCAATGGTGGTTTGCTTGTTTGCTTGTCTTTTGTGTTGATGCTTTAAGCTTTATTAAATTTGCGTGTAACGGAACACAGAGACAAAAGCCAACAAAAATGGAGAAAGAAGATGTCCGACCAATCGACCGAACGACCAACCGAACGAATGTCTTTGAGGCAACAATAAGATTATCGTTTTAAAAAACTTCTTCCCAGATTTTTTTTTCACTGCTGCCTTAAAAACGACTGGTAACAAAAGTCAAGGGTTTCCCAAAATTAATGAAAGATTTCACAAATACAGTTTTAGTTTTTCGATTGATATTGTTTCCTTCAGTTATTAAGTACATAGGATAGGGCTTTTGATGGAATAACACATTAGGCAAATAGCCTCCATGCTTTTGCTGCTTTGTATGCTCTCGTTTGTTGAAATTTTCCCAGGCTATTTTGCATAAGTGTGGCTGAATATTGTTGATACAGCGTTAAAATGCCTGCTTTAACCTACGGATGGTTGTGGCGTAGTTAACATAGACCTGTGATTTCAAAAAACGTAGCCCCCGCAGAACAGCTTTCGCCTAGGTGTATTCCATTCTATTTTTCGGGGTATAGACGGGAAGAAGTCCCTAATTTGTTGTTGCAAATAAAACTGTAAGAAGCCGCGTGACTTATGTCTTATTGGCTTCCGAAACTTTTACCAAAGCTATAAATTGGCAGAACGGGGATGAGCTCTTCATCCCGAGCTGATCATGGCTGTGGTGCCTACCTTGGCTGGAACATTCTGGCTGTGGTTTTAACCTCACAGGAAGGGGGAGTCTGTATTCCTGATAATTGTGTAGTGCATGGCATTTTACGGGGGCTAACAACCACCAAGGTGCTGTTGCCTTGCAACAGATTCCTGTACTGTAAGGAACCAGTGGTGATAGTTAGAAGGGTGAGTTGGTTTAAGGGCTGATGCTATTGGTGGGCTTCAGCCTGCCACCTCATCAAGCCTTGTCTTACATTGATTGCTGGGAGGAGAGATTAGAAGGCCCGAGCTCCTGAGCAAAAGATTGCCTATATGGCTACAAACATATGGTAAGAATTACGTCCTGTGTGTGCCTGGTAAACCTCACAGAGGCGCTGGTGAATCGTGAATAATCTACTTCGTGGAATTGCTACATTATCAGATAGGGTCGCAAAGGGAAGTCCTGATGTAAACCTTTTTCACTACCCCATAACACGAACTCTAATAGTGTTAAACCACACGATGTAATCACCTGAAGGAGAAGGAGGAGAGAGAGAGGCTTGGAAATATTTCATGCAGTAATTGGATGGTTTTACAAAGTGTATAGACATGGGCAAACTTTGGCAAAAAGAACTGTATTATCAATAACAACCGCAATAATAAACTCCAGTAATCACAACGCCGAATAGAGGATCCTGGATTGTCACCACCATTCTCAGGCACTGTCTCGATATCGACATTTAAACGGCTTATTTTTGGGCAACCACTATATTTGCTGGCTTCAACGGATCCAATCTTAATTCTTTAGTTAATCTCTTTACAGTTTTTTTATTATTTTTGAGATGTTGTTCAACAAAAAAGACAGGCTGTTTCACGCTTTATTTCTACTAACCCTTAACTGTCAGCAGTCGAATTCTGTATTTTTAGAGCTGCCACCACTGCACTGCACAAATGGCCATAAATTAAAAACTTGCGTTTATTTAGGGCCACCCTTTAAAAACATACACATAAATGTACAGATTAATTTTGATGCTCAGTTTGTTGTTGGTTGGTCTGAAATACTGTTACTGCAAGTTGCGTAATAGTGGCAAATTGGCGGTAATTGACAGTTATTGAAAGCAGACACACACACACACACACACACACACACACACATACACACACAAACCCAACTGAAATTAAACGAACAAGTAAAATCAACAGAAACAAGCGACAAAAATAAACAAAAGAAATAAAACTGGATAAAAATTCATTCAGGATTTATTCTATCGTTATGGAAAAATAAGGTTAGTGTGTAAATTTACACAAATTTTGCATGCAAAAAGGTTTTGCTTGTTGTTCAAAATTCGTAAAACGAAGATTGGTATTTAATATTGAAATATTTTATTTATGTATGTAAGTACAAATGTATGTGTCTATGGATGTATGTATGTATGTATGTATGGATGTACGGATGTATTTATATAGGACAAAGTGATGCACGAAAAAGTCAATAATGTGATGACAAACGTTATTAAAGCAGATATAGTAATAAGATAGTTTAAGGGCGAATAAATACTTATGCCTGGAATATCAGTAACATCAACTGATTAACGAAGATGTCGATTAATAAAAATCAAGGGCAATCGTCGAACATGTAAGTGTTAAAATCTCAATATTTTTCCCACGGCCAGTTGATAGGAAAACTAAATATGCTGTTTACAAGCAAGCTTTGAAGTGATACATTTTTAACCCTTCTTTTTTAAATCAACAATTGTTAGGTGGCCACACTGAAATATAATTTTTGAAAATGAATTTATGTCGCTGCCGTGTTCAAAAGAATTCAGTAGTGCTCTATACGACGACCATGGCCGGTTGCAGTATTTGCTGTTGTGAAGTCGTGTAGTCTGATGTAGTCTATGTGTTTAATACTTAAAGGTTTTCTCAGAAACATCGCTTAATCGACTTTTCTATTAATTCTGATTCAGAATATATAAACTTTATAAGGTCGTAAAATGAAAATTGTAGAAATTACCAACGGAATCACAAACTTATATCTCATTGGTATCATGCAGAAAGGACCTGACAAACACAATCGCAATTTTACAGAAGAAGGAAAAGTATACTTAGGTTCATTTACAAGTAATTTGAATTGCTTGTGAAAGCGATATTTATGAGAATCCCTTAAAAAAGTTCGACTCAAGGAAAATGCGAGTTAAAGCCTTTCTACATAACGGTATACTTTTTAAATTTTTCTGAACGATATAAAAACATTTGTTCATTTATGTTACTTAGGGCCATTTTCACAATCTAAAAGTAAATTGCCATTAAAAAATTATTAACTAATTGCCAGTTTGCTTAACAGGCACTATTTAACCAACAGTTAGTAATTTGGATTGCACCATCTTTCGGTTACTTAACAGAAAAAATTTTAAAAAGTGGGGCAATGTTACTTGCATTTGTTTACGAAAAATAGTGTAATGACGAACACAATTTTTAGAAAGAAGCTTTTTTTTTATTTCTGCGGCCGTCAAATTTCAAAAATATTTTATAAAACAAATGATGAACGGATAAGTTCATTGCTCGGAAAATCAGCAAGTCCTCTTGCGAACTTGGCATTTTGAAACCTTTTTTACAACACCTACAACCATCAGGAAGCTGCCTGTGGCGTAAAATATCAAGGTCAATAATACCATTTGCCTGGGAAATAAAGAGTGATTTCTAAAAATCAATAATTATGAACATGATACGTACATATGTGGAAGTTTATATGATGTATCTCACCTAGTTGTTGCAGTCTTTATATCAGCACGTACGCACGTACGAGCTTGGTAATGTATAGTGTTGCAGGCTTTGACAATCTATATCTTTCTCTAAATTCTTCATTACATAAAGAAAAATCATTTCAGTGCTTGTGAATATTACTTTTTCTACCACAAGCAAATTAAAAATATTGCAAAAATATAAATGTTGATTTCTATTTACGTCCATTTTATTATTATTTGTTTGTTTTTTCTTTATTTGAGTTCTGCTTAACTTCTTAACTGGCGAGTTTCTATCGGTTAAAGTTAACAGCAACTTTTCTGCTAAATAGTGCCGGTTAAAACTTAATTATACATTGTGAAATACATTTTTCTCTAACCAGCGGTTAAAGTCTCAATTAAAATATAATCAGACTTTCCAGTAAATGGCCGTTACAAATAAATATTTTAATTAAATAAACGATTAAAAAATATATCATAAACTATTATTAATTTCGACTCGAAAAATATTCAGTTAAATAACACAATGAAGGAAAGCGGCTTCTTTGTTATTAAACAAAATCCTTTATTGGCACCCACTCGCAAAATAAAATAAAAAAAAAAAAAACTTGCAGTTCGCCATTCTCAAACATGTTGGCGGCAATGGAAAAGGAAATAAATAAGAAAACATCTTCAGCAGAGTGTAAACTCTGGCATCTTAAAATGTACGTTCGGCAATAAATTACCACCTAGAAATTTTACAGCCGTTGCAACTTTGACTATAATAGCAATTTGCCTGTCTGCATACGGCTGAAGCTTTACATTTTGGCCTGCATACATATATACATACATACCCAGCGGCGGAAAGAAGGAGTAAACAGGCCTGCTAGAAGGCCTAATTTGACAGACACAAGACCTTAATACTGCATTCCATACTCATATATTTTTTACACACGTTGTCCTAGCCAGCCAAGGCCTTCCCCGTTCCCTTCCTCAGAAGGCCTGATATAAGGCCTTCATCAACAGGCCTCATTTCTAATTAATCTTTGCGTTTGTTAGTAAAGTTTCGTTAGAATATTTTCTTTTTCGCCTTAGCGACCTTTTAATCAATTTTTTAAATTTTTACCACAAAAATTTCACAAAAATACACAATGCGACCGACCTCTAACGTATTTTAAGCAAAACTATTTTAAGTTTACATTTTTTTTTTTTTTATTATTCACTTTCTACATTTTCATGTTTTTGTGTTTGTCGTTTTTCTTTGGAATTTTTATTCAAACGGTTCATCAATTTTTGTTGCGACAAACGTACGTTTGAACTCTTTATGCGTATGTAGATACACATAATTAGAAACAAGCCTTCTTTTAGAAGGCAGTTAGTAGGCCTTCTATAAGGCATTTCTGAGAAGGCAAGCGAGAATGAGTATTCGATCAAAAAAAATGTGTAAGAAGGCCTTACAGAAGGCCATATAAATGAAGGGTTACAAAAGTTTGCCACTGGGTAAGTATACACATTCACGCTCGTATACGAGTATGCACTTGTGTAACCATAAATTCATTCGTACAGTCATCGAAGTGCAACGGGCGTAACACGTCAATTTCTCTGCAGTTCCGCTTCAGCAAAGGACATGTAGGTGTGTGTGTATGTGTGTGTAAGTATTTTTATTTCAATTTAAATTAAAGTTTTGAATAGCATTTACTCAATGAAAACTAATACCAGGCAACATTTCAAACAGGCAAAACTTTATTTTATTGTTTGGTTAAGAACAAGGAAATACTCGTATGTACATATTTACATGCGGCTGCATATTTTTGCATACTTTACTTGCTTGCATTTGTTTTTATGAGAGTAGACTGAAAATTTCTTTGTAATGAACAAATGATCTACGCCACAGATTATTAAAAGCATTAAAGTTTCTTTACAAGCTTATCATCTAACTATATAAAGCGCCTTTAAACACAATACACGGTATTCGCCCGGAAGGTCTAATGCTCGCGGAAATTTCATGGTAATCCTGGCTGTGTGCGATGTGATACCAAATCATGCAGTTGTGGCGTTAAAAAGTTTTCAATCATATCACAATATCGCTCCCCAATAGTAATTGTTACGCAGTTTTCGTTTTCAAAGAAGTAAAGTGCAATGATTCCTCCAGACTGTCACTTTTAATGGATGCAAAGGTAGCTGATAAATAGTTTGAGGGGTTTTCACTGCCCAGAATCGTTTATTCTTTATTCACATATCCATTCAAATGAAAATATGCCCCGTCACTCATTATAATTTTTTCATGAAAATCGGGGTTGTCATGGGCGAGCAGTATTGGCATATGTACGGTGGCACAAATGGTCTTGTGGGAGCAGCTCTTATGACAACTGAATTTTAAAGGGAAACAAATACAAATCGTTGTATGAAATTGTGCCCAAAGTTGTTCCTTGAAGATCGAGCACCTGCGCACGGCGTCAAATTGAGATTGATGGATTGTTTTGAACACTCTCTTGAGCAGCAGTAATGTTTTCAGCCGATCTTGTAGTATGTTGTGGTCCATGCTTGGGGCTATCACCTACAGAGTCTCTTTTATCATAATAATTCACTAGATGAAAAAAATATATAGCGTGTTTTATTGGCACGTCGTTTCTCGCAAAAATTTCCCATAACTTTCTCATCGTCACAGTAATCGATGTTTAATTTGATAAACTGTTTTAACGATTAAAACTCTTTGATTTATTGAATATTTTTCGAGTAAATTGCTGCTCAAGCCTATTCAGTTTGGTCTATAATTGAAATATGAAATGACTTACAAATGAACAATGGTCATCTTGCAATCCTAAAGGGTATCAGACACGTAATCGTGGCCTCATAGATCCGGCTAACTCATTTACCAGGAAATTTGGGATCATCTTCCCAACAAGGGAAGAATAGGGCAGGTACCGAAGATTACGACCTGTGTGAGCCTAGCAAGCCACACGGGGACGCTGTTGAATCGTGAATAATTCATCTCGTGAAGTTGCTGTATCATCAGATTGGGCCGTCAAGGCAGGTGCTGATGTAGTCGTAAATCAATTTTACATTCTGATACTACATCGCAAAAAAATGCACTTTTCGGTGTGAATCACAGGCCGGTGGCACTACTGGACCTTACTCTTTCAAAGATGATGAATCAGGAACCTTACTGTGAATGGCGAGTACGTTGCGTTGGCGTGCGTTGATTACAATTAAAAATAAGGATTTGGCTGACATGTGGTTTCAACAAGATAGTGCTACATGTCACTCATCACGCAAAATAATGACCCACTAGAGAGGCGAGTTCGGTGAAAAGTTTATTTAAATTGGCCTTAGATAATTTTTTGGGGGCTTTAAGGATCTTGTCTATAGAGACAAGACCGCAACAATTGACGTGCTGGAAGCCAGTATTGAAGAATTTATTGGTGAGATACCGGCCGATATACCGGAGAAAGTTTGTCCAAAGTGGATTACTTGATAGCTGGTTTGGTAGAGTACTCGACCAACAGTCTCGAGGTCGCAGGTTCGATTGCTGCCACAGACTATGGGTGTTACTTCCGCAGTTTTTGCGTTTGTTAAAAAAAAAAAAAAACACACAAAAAAAAAGATTTAGCGTCTGAATCATTAAACATGTAGCCGCGATCAATATAAAATCATCTTTAAGTATTGAATTATGTAGATCTTTCTATCGATAATTCAACTTGAAGATTTCATACATTTTATTAAATCTTTTGAGTGTTTGCTTAATCAAATCGAAAAGCTTTTAAAAAATCTTCCATTATTTTTTTTTTTTTATCTTGAACTAGCATTCAGGGGATTTCCCCTACATATGCAGCGCATTGTACAGGAACTAGGAAAATATTTTATGAGCAGGAGAAAAGAGGGAGTAGTGTTTATGTTTCATGAAACTAATAATGAACCAAAATACAGGTTTGCTCTCGTATGAAGAAAAATGCTGAACTAGACGGTTGAACGATATTTAAGATCAAAGTTTTTGCTTAAGAATCATATGTTTATATTATAATTATTTAGTTGGAAGGCAGCAGCCACTTTAATTTAAAAACTTTTTAATTTATGCCATTATTTTATGCAATGCCTGGCTTTTTCTTAGTCTTCGTTATGTTGCTAGACTTATTGTTGAACGAGTTGTTCGCTTAAATCTACTTGAAATTTTCAAGCGATGAGCCAATAAAATTAACTGCCAGAATAGACTGTTGTTCTAAGCAAGCAAAGAAAATACGAGTACTTTTTCTCATGCATACGTGAAGTGTGCAAAGGGAAAGAAATACACTTCGAAGCAAATATATTTCATTAAGTTCTATTATTTCTTTCTAATTAAAATATTGTACTTTTATGTAAAAGATAATTTTATAATAAACAAGAGCCAGTCCCTTGGTTCATATTTTAAAAGTATTTTTTCATTCGCTAATGACGAAAATAATAACAATGTAGTCAATATTGTCATATTTTCAAAACAAATGTTGAAAAGCAAATTATTTGTTTCTATACGCCAACAAGGTGTCAACCATGATACAATATTCAATGTAATCGCATCACTGCAACAATACAACACTTAATAAACAACAGACGTTTGGTTTGTTTTAGTGGTTCTGAGCTGTCAAATTTAACTGATAACAAACACGTTCACGGCTGTTTAAAATTTGACATATCGAACCAAAGAGAACTGAAAAGGAATTCGCTTGAATTCGGTGATGCATCCAACTAATAATTAATTCGCCTTGAATTTGACATATCGAACCAAGGCGGATGGATAACGATCCATCTATAATGAATTCATGCTGTGTCAACTTTATTATTGTGTTAAGTAATCATATTATTTTCATTGTAAACAAACTCTTTAATATTGCTAACTATGACAGCAGTTTTTGAGAATTATGTCACAATATGATTCTTTAAAGTAGTGCATGCATAGTGCGTGGAGTCGTCATATTTTTTATCATGTTAGAAGGATCTATGACAATCATGTGTGAAACAAATATCGACCAAATGATTTCCAAAGAAAGAAGTTCAACGGTGTCAAATCACATGATCGAGGCCGCCATTGAATTCTCGCCTAAAGGAGCCTTTGCTTTTTTTATATCTTAGACCAGTACTCAAGAAATGAGTGCATTGTACTGGAACTATTAAAATAGGTTATGAGGAGGGAGAAAGAGGGACGTGTTTGTGAACATTTGACTTTTCGATCACTATGCGAAAAGTGACACCATCCATTTGGAAAAATTTCTTTATCATCTCCCGATTGCGAAACATCATTCACGGTAACTGGTTGGAGACTCTTCGGCCACACTATCGCAAACAATGGTAATGTTCTCCGGAAAACTAACTGGGTACAGGAGTTTTTACATTTTTACAGATCCGTCTAGCTGAAATTTTTCACACAATTCTCCCGATTGTGCACTATCGTATTTTGTCATCGTGTTTTATTTGCTGTGGAAGTTTTCTCTTATCAACATGCTCTTAAATACGAAATTGGCATGAGGAAGTGTTGAGAGATGGCCCACAAAGTCTGTTGTTTTGAAAGCCTATTGAGGTGATGAAGAAATTACTCATTGATGCTCAAAATAATAACACTTGTCTTTTTTTCTTTGGTGATCAACCACTTGTGCGACTGATCTTGTTTGAACTTTATTTTATCAATCCTTCATGCCATAATTTAATTCGAGCAAATGCTTGGTCGACATAAATAAATGTCGACCAGCTGCATGGTATGTGTGGATTAATAACGGCAACAATGTGTGCATATCAAGTGTCATGCTGACGGCATATAATGTGGACTTATTGCGTTTAGAGTCAAACACATATAATGTGGACAATGCAAATGAAACGTGGTGCTGTTACCATCCACTCACGCTACAGCACACAATTGATCGATTATGCAGACTAAAAAAATTACCAAGAGCACGAAATTTATTCTGGTTTGAACGTCCATATTCATAAAATCCTTTAACAATCTTGACATGCTGCTAAATTTTGTACTTCTCCATAGTTGAATTTGTCAAATACTGAAACAAACAAATGTCAAATTAAGTTGGGCAAAATATTTGCTATTAAGATTTGAATCACATTTTATGTGGCTATAAGCGGAAGGTATATCACATAAGGTTTTACTGAAAAACAAAACCGTTTTTTGAAACAGTAAAACCATGTGCTGAAAAAAATTAGTTATGCAAAAAATGTATTTATTTTAATCGTAGCTGCAACAATTTCAACAATTATTGTTCATATTTAATAGATCATTCTATCGGAAAGTTCGATTTTGTGTAGTTAGAGTCGACGGCAAGAATCTTAATGATTTTTATTAAAAATTTTAAAAATTGGCGGTAAGTTGATATTTAATTATAAAATATATAAATATATATAATTATAGGAACGAAGTTAATACACATATATGAATTTAAGACTTAAGATTTTCTTTCAGCTCAGCAAATTAGTCGTAATAAACGCACAAACAAAACTACATGTACCAAAGAAAAATCAATTTATTTCTTATTAGCTGCAACTTGATTTTCAATAATTAAAATGTGTCCGACATGGTTTGAGCTCCGAGTGAATTAATTTTTTTTTTTCTTCAGTACTAAAATAATATTTATCTTAAGGTCCATAGCAATCTTCTGGTGGAGTTCTAAAGCAGCAGTATTAGAAACAGTTTCAAATTTTAATCATAAGCAACCAACAATGTTGGCATTTTTCCTGTCGTTTTGGAATGGAATTGTTTTGCTTGGTTTGTTGTCGGTTTTGTCTTGAAGTGTCAGGTGAGTTGCCTTTAAACTGTAAGGTGCATAAAAAGTTTTCGTTATTTTTAAATAAAACAAAAACTTTTCACGGAATTAACTTAAAGCTTTTTATTTTGGTAGAACGTCCTATTACAATTATGTGTAAAACAAAATATCGGTCCGGTAGTACACCTCTGTCTGATTGGCTACATCAAAGCGGTTATTAAATTTATATTGAATTTTATGACCTTATTGTCGTGTTTTTTGTAGATGTTCTTTAAAGGTTCAAATATTATATCTGCAACAGTAAGGACGATTTATGTCATTAAAATTTTTAGGTAAAAATATATATATCAAAAATTCATTTCTCGACTCCAAAAATAGTAAGGGACTACAACTTTCCAGGTTAATTAAAATAAATAAGTATTATTTTATTAAATTTCCTTGATTTTTCCTTGTTAGACAGCGTTCCACAATCGCCAACTTCACAAGCGCATAAAAAAGTTTCTCTCAAAACACAAAAAAAACGCCCGCAGAAGGTTTTGTTATGGCTAATGTCAAGTTTCATTTGCAATACGGAAAGTTCGATTTTGTTTCACTGTGTAATTAGAGTCGACGGCATCTATAATAAATCACAAATTTAAAAATTGGCGGTAAATTTATAGGTAATTAATTATAGGTAATTAATAAATATAGGAATTTGTGGCTTAAGATTTTTTCTTTCTGAGCAATGCTAACAATTTAAAAGATTTTATATTGTAAAGGGTATCCCAAAACTAACGCAAAATTTAAATTTGTGAGGTAAAGTTTTGGCAGCCTTAAAAGAGCAATTTGACAGATGCCAGGGTAAGGCTAGTAAAAATGAAGCAATACACGATGGAAGAACGTGACTTCATTATTAAACAATATTTCAAAAATATTGAACAACAAAATTGAGCAAAATCATCCTAAGCAATAACAGTTTCATCTTGATGGATTTGTTAATAGCAAAAATTGCCGCTTCTAGGTTTGGTATAGATTATGGTTAAGAGGCATAACTGGTTAGGCGGTTAGTCAAGCAGTGGCTGTCAGTGGTAATATCATGTATAGCGCGACTTGATGACACAATTCTATATTTAAAATATTTTTTAAATTTTTTTCTGACTTTTCTTACGAAGGTTACAATCAATCTTGTCACCCTGTTTTGGCTTGGCGTTGAGCTATGTGACCCCTATGTAATTGAATGTTTGAAAATATCTTCCAAATGTTTATAAGTTTGCTGATAATTAGGATGGCTCCTATGAAATGTCGACTTATACAAGGTCTGATCAAAAAATAACCATAATTTTTTAAATTTCGTGAGTTACGTATGTTTTATTTTCGCATTTTTTTCCGTTATGTTGGTACACATATCTGTTGTATATGTTGGGAATATCAGCCATTTCAGATTGTTTTTGATAGATAAAAAAATTAGTCGTGTTTTGGTGTGCTCTTCGATTTTTTACTATTCAAAAAATTTATAAAAAAAAAATGTATTAAGTTTTGTGTAAAAAAAAATACTATGAGCAGGACACAAGTTCAATTGTGGTATAACGAAGGCCGAGAGGATGTCAATGACGATGCTCGTCCAGGTCGCGATGAAAACATTGAAGCAGTAAAGAAAATGATTTTTGATAATCGTCGAATAAATATCAGAGAAGTTGCTGATGATGTCGTTCAGCTCATGCCAATATATTTTCACGGATGTGAAAATGGAAGCGTCCAAAAGAGCAAAGACCGAAAAAATCACGTCAAGTTCGGTCAAATGTGAAGGTTTTGCTCACTGCTTTCTTCGACTGCAATGCCGTGGGGCATCATGAATTCCTGCCACAAGGTCGTACGGTCAATAAGGAATACTGCCTTGAAGTTATGCGCCATTTACCACTTGAGAAGCGTGTTTGCCATTGACGAAATGAATGATGAAGCTGATATGCCGCCATATGCCGTTAGACCACCCGTACCTTTCAGACTTCGTTTTCAAGATGTCGATAATGCTATTAGTAACTTAAACCCCAGAAAAGCTCCTGGTATTGATAAAATTACCAACAAAATGCTTGTGCAGTTACCCCGAGTAGCTAGAAGACTCGTCCTTTTTATTTTTAATGCTATTTTACGTCTCGAGTACTTTCCTACTGAGTGGAAGGTGTCTGTCATTACTATGATACCAAAACCAGGAAAGGATCCTACAAAAGTTGAGTCATATAGGCCGATAAGTCTATTGCCAACAATTTCAAAACTGTTCGAGAAATTGCTAATGACGAGGTTGACCCCAATATTGAATGAAGTAGGATGTATTCCTAACCATCAATTCGGTTTTAGGGCTAAGCATAACACCATAGAACAGACACACAGGCTGGTAAATGTTATCAGAAACGCGTTCGAAGATAAAAAATATTGCTCAGCTCTATTTATTGACGCTTCCAAAGCTTTTGACAAAGTGTGGCACATAGGCTTAACCCATAAAATAAAATTAAACTTGTCTGCAAACACGCACAAGCTGTTAGAGAGCTACTTATATGACCGGAAATTCGTCGTTAAGGAAGGTGATTTCAAAAGTTCGGCTCAACCAATCCAAGCTGGAGTTCCCCAGGGTAGCATATTGGGTCCAACCTTATATTTGATTTATGCTTCAGATATGCCAACGAGCTGCAAAATTCACACTTCAACTTTTGCAGATGATACAGCATTCATCAGTGTCCATGAAGACTATAAATTAGCATCACAAATTTTGCAAGAACATATTCTTATATTGGAGAAATGGCTGAAACTTTGGAAAATCAAAGTAAATGAACAAAAATGTACCCATGTTACATTCACACTACGTAGAAAAACTTGTTCGGCTATTAAAATCAACAACTACATTGTTCCGCAACACACTGAAGTCAAATACCTTGGTATTCACCTCGACCGTAGGCTAACGTGGAAGTCTCACATTGACGCTAAGGTCACCCAGATGAAATTAAAAGCGGTGCAACTAAATTGGCTCATCGGCAGAAATTCTATCTTGAAGTTAGATTGCAAACTTTTGTTGTATAACGCAATCCTAAAGCCAATATGGAGTTATGGAATTCAATTGTGGGGTACCGCCTCTGCATCTAACATTGAGAAAATTCAAAAGCGCCAGAATAAAATTCTCCGTATAATTACTGCAGCACCATGGTATGTTAAAAACTCTCGAATTCACAAAGATCTAGGTGTACCCTTAGTGAAAGATGAATTTTCAAAACACGCGATAAGGTACATTAACAGACTGGAGTCTCACCCGAATCCTCTCGCACGTAGCATCCTTAACTTTGGTGGCCACATTCGACTGAGAAGGATGGACACCCTTGCAACCATCAGAGCGTTGGAAAGGTGATTTACCAACAAAATACACGCAAGAAATAACTTTTCGTCTAGCATTGGTTGGACCTAAGTAAATAAAATTTTTCAATATTAATTAATTTTTTTTCTATATTAATTAATGATTTTTTAGTTTTAAGATTTGCATACTTATTGTTAGTTCTTTTAGAAGATACAATAAATAATTGAATTATAAAAAAAAAAAAAAAAAAAATACGCCAAGCATTTCGTCAGAAACGCACAGAATTGAGGAAAAAACAATCATGAATTTTGCACCATGATAAGGCACCAGCTCACACATCGATGCTTGTGCGTGAGCTTTTGGCCAAAAACAAACCCGTTATCATGACTGAACCAACGTATTCATTGGACTTGGCCCCAGTTAACTTTTTGCTCTTCTCAAAACTGAAGACATCGATGAAAGAAAGGCGTTTTGCTACGATTGAGGAGATAAAAGAAAAATCGAAACAGGAGCTATTTGAGAATTGGAAAAACCACTGGCTATAAGTCTATTATATCTGAGGAGGACTACTTTAAAGGGGACAAGATAGTTATTGATGAATAAACACTTTTTGAAAAAATTTAAAATAATTTGACCGCATAGACAAAAAAACATGTAGTTTGTATTTTTATGTTTAACCTTTTAATTTTTTATTTAATTTTTGTTTACTTTTTAGTTGTTATTGTTAATAATTATGCTCACTAAACATACTATCAACCGTGTTGCATTTCAAATTTCAGTCAATGTAATACTTTTGTTCTTACTGCTCAATAAGTTATATGAATTATTACGTAGAATATTGTGCGCAATAAAATTGTTGTGGTTCAGTGCATAAATAAAGTGCAAAAGAGTGAAAATAAATGTTACCAAAACAGTACTCGTACAAGCTTTCCACTTGAATAATATGTTTTACTGATCGGAACAGTTTTGTAATATTGTTAAGAATTTTTTGTCACATCTAACCCAGTGTGCAGCTGTTGATCTGCTTATTATAAATGTACAGCACATTTATACAAACAATATAAAACTAAAAACATAATAATACACAAACAAACAAACATACATGATTTAAAATAAGTAAAATTCCAAGTAAATCAGCTACAAATGATGTTGTTGGTTTTCTTGTATTCTTGGTATTCGTTTTATTATTGTTTGTTGTTGTGACTTGCTTATTGCTCGCAAGCATGTATATGAATGTGTATATGCATAAATTCTAGAACGATCTTGATAATTGTAGATGTTAATGAAGTATAAATAGCAGGCAGGTCGGCGGCAACGAGTCAATTTATTTTTAAGCTTTGTGCAAGACAGTCATAAGTCAAATTAAGCAAGTCTAGTGTTTTGGTACACATTGGTATCAAGTGCAAATAAACTTGTGAATTATTTCATTTACAATTGAAGAATCCTCAAAAGCGGTTTTAGAGGCAAAAACGTAACAATATGTAATATTTTTCTTTAAGTTCTAACATTTTCAATTCTTAAACTGTTTTCATAATTATTCAATAATAATAAATATTTTAACAGATTTAAATGTGGAAAAATGTTTGGCTTACATTCTTTATGCTGCATTTGCAATGGAAACAAAAAGTATGATTGCAGTACGTGTTAAAGTTAAGATATTTATGAACTTTTATTTAATTTTTGTTTTCAATTAGGCATTACTCAGAAAATAACCTAAATTTTGAAGCTATTACTTATTCATAAGCACACAAAGATACATATTTGTGTGTGTGTGTGTGTATGTGTCTGTGTGGAAATAGTACAGCATACACAGGAATATATTATGGCATCCATTATTGTCTGTAGGTAAACACTGCAGACATTTAATGCTGTCTGCAGAGTTTGTTTTAACTGCATTTATGGATATACAGATAGACACACCGTCACACATATATATGTACATATATATTAACAAGTTTGTTCAGTTGACAATTTTGCAAAATGGTTTTCTTGTATTAAGACTGCAAACAAAATAATATTAAAATTGCATATGTACTTGTATATATTGAAGGAAAATAATAAAACTAAAACTTACACATCAGAGATTTGCATTGCAAAGCAGTTGCTCGTTTATTCTGGTCGTTCAGTGGGCCGTGTAGCAAACTTGTTAACATTTCTTCATTTTTACACAGATACTTTTCCACTTGCATATTAAGAAGAAAAACAAAATAGAAATGCAAATTCGTTTCCTGTCTGCTCTCCGTCTAGGGTGCTCAATTAACCGATATTTTTTTTTTTTTTTGAAACCACCTTTCGAAACCCGGTTTTGGTTAAAAATTAAAAAAACCGGGTTCTTTAATACAATAAATAAAAACAAATTTGTTAGTAAAATACGACCCACCTTTCCTTTCCCTCTCCTTCACTCCCACTATATCCCTCTGACTTTTACTTTTCAACTCTACTATGCCACTTTTCAGGCAACCACAAAAGGAACGATCTTCAGGACCCAAGTGAGCTGGAGAATCCAGGTACTTTTTGAAGAATCCGGCGGCCTGCCTACCTAACCTAGTAAAATACGAGGTGGTGGGAAATTATCCAAATTCGTTTTTAAAAAACTTTTTTACTAAAAACTACCAATCAAAAAATTATAAACAGCTTGCGTTCTATGTTTCCCAGCTGTCTATATATCGACATTTCATAGGAGCTACCCTAATTATGAGTAGACTTTCGAAATTTTTGAGAGATATTCTCAAACAGTTGAGTTTTTTATTCGCTATTTTAGCTTCTAACATTGATACCAATAAAAAATTATAAATAGTTTGTGTTCTATGTTTCCCAGCTGTCTATATGTCGACATTTCATGGGAGCTACCCTAATTGTTAGTAGACTTTCGAAATTTTTGAAAGATATTCTCAAACAATTGAGTTTTTTATTCGCTATTTTAGCTTCTAACATTGATACCAATAAAAAATTATAAATAGTTTGTGTTCTATGTTTCCCAGCTATCTATATGTCGACATTTCATAGGAGCGACCCTAATCACCAGTTGACTTTGGAAATTTTTGAAAGATATTCTTAAACATTCAACTTTATATCCCAACAATCTAAATGAATTGTGGAGAAATTTTTTTCATTCCTGTGGAATATTCTGTGTGTTCATTCAATTCCGGTAGTAAGAGGTCACTTATCATTTTTTATGAGTACATCGTTCGATATACTCATAAAAAATCCGTCATAACTGTGATGTATTTTAACATCATCATGAAACCAACCAACCATTCAATTGCTCTAATTATCATTAGTGACAATTATGACAATAATTTCAGCAATGAAATGGCATACTGACATCATGGGGATGCTTTAACGGAATACGTCTGATGCGATCATGTGATCAAAGCAATGACACTCTAATATCGAAGAAATGACTAAATAAAGTCAATGTAATGACACAGTATCACCAATAGAATGGCCCACTAACATCAAAGCCACTATAAATTGGATTCAGTTTGATGTAAAATTCTAATTGCTGTGATGGCTCATTAGCATCGGAAAAATTATTAAGTGGGGTACGGTGTCATCAGCTAAACTTAAACTCCGATGCAATTCAATGATTTCAAACATATAACTTTAAATTCACCAGTTTCAAGAAATCGATGAGAATTACAAATTGTCTAATAATACTTTTGATGATTTACTGTCATTAATATAAAGTCCTTTTGTCACATTAACATATTTTAGTTGTGTGTATGCTGTATACGAGAAACTACTCTCTTCCTTTTTTTTCATAGTTTCTTTTGTTAGTTTACTCTCTACGCTCTCATTTTATTTGTTATTTAACTAACGCCGCATATGATGATATGATGTGTAATATGATCGTTTATTTACGAGGTTCGATCAAAAAACAACCGTTATTTTTCAAACAAATTTTTACGTATTCATCAATAACTATCTTGTCCCCTTCAAATCCCCCTCAGAAGTAATACACTTGTACGTTTTTCCAATTCGCGAAACACTTCTGAAACGCGCATTTTGGTATCGCCTGAACCGATTTTTTCATGAAATTATCGCGTAAGCGAATTCAAACAGTTTTTTTTTTTTGTTTAAAAGCAGTTCTGGTAATAAGAGGAGGTTATCAAAATACAGAAAATAAAAATTTCCGATATCAGTCCCGAATTTTTAAATGAAAAAAAAAATTCTTTTTTTTTCTTAAAAGCAGTTCTTTAAATAAAAGAAGGTCACTAAAACACAAACAATGAAAAACTCCAATTTCGGTCCATATATAACCGAGATATAGGCTAAACCGATTTTTCTATAAAAATTTCCGCGAAAGATTACGTTTTTTCCTGACAATGATTGTAAATATTTTTTCCCCGATATCGGTACACATATATCGGAGCATATTTAGTTAAAATTTGTAATTAAAAATTATACATGACTGTTTTGAAGGGTATTTTAGATTCGGCCCAGCCTAATATACTACACTCTTATAATGTTTTCAAGGCACTCTTACCTTTAGCACTGATTTTATCAATTACAATTTTTGCAACTTAATCTAACAAAGATGGCGAACGTTTGATTTACAACTAAAAAAATAAAATGCATATATATGTGATATAAAAGATGAAAGTAGTTCATTTTTGGGAATTCCATATATAGGGTGTTTTTTTAAGCCCGATAGAACTTGAAATTGTAAAAAATAACACAAAAAATTAAATTGTAATCAAAATTTTTTTTTATTCGAAAGATCAATACGTGACATTAACATTTGAAAATGATTTCGGGCATATGGGCACCGCGGCTGTTCTTGACGAAGCGCATTCTGGACGTCCAATTTTGGGCCACTTTTTCGAGCACTGCTGGCCGTATGTCACGAACAACACGAACAATGCTGGCCTCCAAGGCGTCAATTGTTGCTGGTTTATCAGCATAAACCAGTGACTTCACGTAGCCCCACAGGAAATAATCGAGAGGTGTCAAATCGCACGACCTTGGAGGCCAATTGACAGGTCCATTTCTCGAAATCAACTTATCGCCAAATTTTGATTTCAGTAAGTCGATGGTTGCGTTCGCCGTATGGCACGTAGCGCCATCCTGTTGAAACCACATCTCCTCCGGATCAATGTCATCCATATTTTCAAACAAAAAATCATTGATCATGGTGCGGTAACGATCTCCATTGACCGTAACGCGAGCTCCGGCCTCATTTTTGAAGAAATAAGGTCCGATGATGCCACCAGCATGAAAACCGCACCAAACAGTGCATTTTTCTGGATGTAATGGAGTCTGTAGGGTCTCTTGTGGATTGGTCTCACTCCATATGCGGCAATTTTGCTTATTAACAAACCCGTTAAGCCAAAAATGCGCCTCATCGCTGAACACAATTTTGCGATAAAACAACGGGCGAATCGACGACTGATTTTCAAAGTAAATTTTGATAATTTCGTAGCGTTGTTCAAGCGTGAGTCTATTCATGATGATTTGTCAGAGTATACTGAAACAAATAAAAAAAATGTTTCATCAAAATTTAATTTTTTGTGTTACTTTTTACAATTTAAAGTTCTATCTAGCTTAAAAAAACACCCTTTACTACGGTCATACACTTTGTAAAGCTATGTACACACGGTTGTCAGATCTGGCAACATGCTGACAATGTAGTGACAATGAAAAATTGTCCCGCAGAAGTAAATTGTATATTCAGACGATCGTAAGAAAATCTTACAATTTCATTGTCAGAGTAAGGTCTGACAAATAATTCATCTGACAACAAAAATTGTCAGTTCACACGGTTGTCAGATTGTTAGATGAAAAATATTGCCAGACATGTTTTAAAGCATTGCCACTTATATATACCACTTATGTTTGTATTCTGTGCTTATGTATATGCTTGGCAGTGTTGCCCATCAAATTTTTTTCTGACAATGATGCCATTGTCAGGTGCATTAATTTTATACATATTACAATACCAGCCAATTATCTGGCAACGCCGACAAAGAGTGTTCTCACGATTGTCAGATGCCTGAAAACATTGTCTTCTTCCAATTGATTGACAATGGTTTTTTTGACAACGTTGTAAGTTAAAAATTGGCAGTTCACACGATTGTAATACATTTTCAGACAATTTTACTGGCAATATTGTAAGATCTGACAACCGTGTGTACGTAGCTTAAGTTAGTACTCATCGATTACGAAGTATTGCACGCATCATTTAAGAGAAGTAATATGGTAGGAAGTGTTCGCCGCTGGGATATAAAAAAATATATATCAGAACGAAAACTTTGTTCCGAAACATTGGATGAATCCAGCATATAGTACGAGTTATTAAAATAGAAACAAAAATATAAAATCTACTCATAAGTATTAAAATCATACTTAACCGTATTAAAAACCGCTTTATTCGATTTACGAAAAACAGCTTTTAGTAAAAAACCGGTTTTTGGTAAAAAAAAAACCCGCGCTAAAACCGGTCGAATTATAACAGTTCGTTCACCCTATCTCCGTCGCTCAACGAAAGTTCAGCTTCAACAAAGTTATTGTTGGCTTTTAAATGGATTCTCTCATTCCATTTAAGTGCCAACCAAGGTGTCAATTAGTATTAATTAAGGTCGTTTAGGCCAAGAAGTTTACATACATTTATATATTCATATATATATTGAAGCAAATTGTTTGCCAGCCAGCCGCATGCTTGTCTATTACACCACTTTACAGCGTTGTATTTTTCGTAGTATTTATTAAACAATTCTTTGAAAACTTTTTTAGATATTCTATATGAGTGTATCGTGAAATAGTAAATAGAAGAAGTAATATACATTCGCCATGTTCTGAGAAACGCGCGATCTGAAAGCGCAAAGCGTACTGAAAAACGTTTAATTCTCTTTTAGGTGTTTTAAGAAACGCGCGTTTTGAGTTGCTTACGAAAAAATACTACATGTGTTTTATATACTTATGTACATACAAAGCGATTTCGCCTTGTATACATATGTATGTGGCAGTTATATAAAAGGAAAACAAATTGACAACAAGACATTTTTTAATTGAAATTTTTTTAATGTAAAATGTGTAAAATTCCTTTAAGTTTTTATTGAAATAAAAAGAAAACATATTGTTAAGGTCAAAACATATTGTTAAGGCCTTAACACAAAATGATTACAAATCCTGTGGTTAAGTTTGTATTGAGATATATACAGAAGTAGATTTTTATCTAAAGAAGAGACAGGTTGACATAAGGTAGCGCAAAAGTAATCCTCCTATCAGAAAATGCTATAAATTTTGCAATTGGCCAATAATATCAGCTCTGTTTTGACACATGTATAGTAAACACATGCGAAATACACGTTAATAAACAATGGAAAATTGGTGACTATTTATTTGACCCCACGAGGAAGATGATTTTTCATCAAAAATAATCATGAGCGATGAGGCCCATTTCCATCTTAGTGGGTACGTAAATAAGCAAAATTTACGCTTCTGGGGCACTGAAAATCCGCGTGTAACCCACGAAGAGCCATTAGACCCGCTCAAAGTCACTGTATGGTGTGTTGTTTTCGCTGGAGGAGTCATCGGACCTTTTTGCTTCGAAGACGTCGCGGGCCAAACGGTTACTGCGAATGGTGAGCGCTTTAGAGCAATGATCAACGAGTTATTTTTTAGCCGCAACTTGATGAATTGGGATTGGAAAACATGTGGTTCCAACAGGACGGTGCTATGGCACACACTGCACGTGCCACAACCGATATGCTCATCGATGCATTTTCCGGACGCCTAATCTCTCGTTTTGTTGATTTGCACTGGCCTGATTTGATCCCTGCAGACTTCTTTTTGTGGGGCTTTTTGAAGTCGCGGGTTTATGTCCACAAGCCTCAGACTCTTGCAGCTCTTAAAGACAATATCCGTCAAGAACGTCAGGACTTATCGCCGGAAGTTTTGGCCAATGTGATGAATAATGCTATAAAAAGGGCTCAAATGACAATCAACTATGGCGGCGGCCATTTACATGACATCATATTCTCGACTTGATGTAAAAAAATTAAAACACCAAATAAAAATAATCCACAAGAAGAATCAAAGTTTTTCATTTTTTTTTTTTTTTTTAATTACATGCAAAAAACATCGGAAGGTTATTTTTGCGCCACCCTGTATAAGAATCTATCTCTTTTATATGAATGCCTAACAAGAATGGTCAATATGCCTTAAAATGGTAATTCCGGTTTTCTAAGAAAAACCACTCACTCTTAATTCGCCAACCAGCCATATACACGTGCAAAACCCCCAACAAATTTCTTATGCGAATGTGGTAAAATCCGATAAACCAAACTTGAATCAGGAGCCCAAGCCTCAAAACTCCGACCAAAATTTTAGCAATCTTGAGGCAACTCTGCAGACTCTTGTTCAATCTATAAATACATTTACGGTTTCCATGACGAACATGATGCAGGAAATGCTGAAAATGCAATCCACTATTTTGCAGGCAATTTTAAAAAAATGAATTGGTTGAAAATATGTTTCTGGAACGCAAACGGCATTCGCCAACAAAAAAATGAACTTGAGCACTTCCTTATGGAAAAGCAAATCGATATAATGTTGATTGCTGAAACCCATTTGACAACCAACAGTTATTTCAAAATTAATGGGTACGCATTATATGACACTAAAGATCCCCGCGGAAGATCTTGCGGAGGATCGGCAATTCTAATAAAATCCAGAATTAAGCACTATTTAATGAACGAGACACGTGAGGAGTATATCCAAGCAACTAATATATGCATTGAATATTTTCATGAAAAAATCGTTATTTCCTCGATTTACTCACCGCCCCGATTTTCAATAACAGAAAGCCAATATTCAAATTTTTTCAAATCACTTGGGCCTCGATTTTTAGCGGCTGGCGACTATAACGCTAAACACACTTTTTGGGGATCACGCTTAATTACCTCGAAAGGCCGTGTACTTTTTGACACCGTTTCCAAAATGGGCTTAGATGTGGTTTCAAGCGGACACCCCACTTATTGGCCGACAGACCGACGAAAGATCCCAGACGTTATAGATTTTGGAGTTGCGAAAAATTTTCCTTTAGAGTGGATGCAAGTGGAGCCTTCATTAGATTTGTCATCAGATCACTCTCCCACTATAATCTCTGTTTCGTTCCCCCAAGAGATTGGCTCACCGTTGACTGTCAATAGAGTTAATTGGTTAAAGTACAAAAAATTTTTGAGCACACATTGTACTGAAAATATCGCCTTGAGAACGCCTGAGGATATTGATGGGTCAATTAACAATTTTTCTGAAAACCTCAAACTGGCCGTACAGCATGCTACCACTAGTCATTTAGGACCTAGAAATGAGAGCAATAGAACTTATTCATCTGAAATTGAGCAACTTCTGTCAGAAAAAAGAAGAGTCAGAAGAGAGTGGCAACTTCGCAGGTCGCCCCAGCTTAAAGCTAGGCTACGGGAATGCATAACTCAGTTAAGAAATCTGCTTGAAGTCCATAGAATGGATTCCCTTAAAACATATTTGGAAAGCCTTGATGGTACCCCTCAATCTGATTATTCCTTGTGGAAAGCGACAAAAGGTTTAAAAAGACCCGTAATAGGTAAGCCACCTTTGCGAAATTCAACTGGCGACTGGGCAAGAAGCGATTCTGAAAAGGGAATGTTGTATGTCGATCATTTGCGAAACGTTTTTATCACAAATGATTCAGAGAATAATACAGCGGAATTACCACCATATGTTGTTAGACCTCCTGTGTCTTTGAGATTTAATTTTCAAGATGTCGAAAACGTTATCGGTAATACAAACCCCAGGAAAGCTCCAGGCATTGATCAAATTACTGGTAAAATGCTTGAACAGTTACCTCGTGTAGCTAGAAGGGTTCTACTTTTTATTTTTAACGCCATTTTACGCCTTGAGTATTATCCTGCAGAGTGGAAGGTCTCAATGATTACTATGATACCCAAGCCAGGGAAGGATCTGACTAAGGTAGAATCATATAGACCAATAAGTCTTTTACCAACAATTTCAAAACTATTCGAAAAATTGTTAATGGCGAAGTTGAGTCCAATATTGAACAATGTGGGATGCATCCCTGATCATCAATTTGGCTTTCGGGCTAAGCATAGCACCATAGAACAAACGCACAGACTAGTCAATGTCATAAGACAAACCTTTGAGGCGAAGAAGTACTGCTCAGCTCTTTTCATTGATATTTCTCAAGCGTTTGATAAAGTGTGGCACGACGGCTTAATGCACAAAATAAAGCTAAATTTGCCTGCAAATACACACAAGCTTCTGGAAAGCTACTTATACGGGCGGAAGTTTGTTATCAGAGAAGGCGACTTTATTAGCCCAACTCAGCCAATCAAGGCAGGAGTTCCCCAAGGCAGCATACTGGGGCCTGCTTTATATTTGATTTACGCCTCTGACATGCCAACGACATCTGGAATCCACACTTCTACCTTTGCAGATGACACAGCGTTTTTGAGTGTTCATGAAAACCACCATTTAGCATCACGAAATTTACAGGAATATACTTCAATATTAGAGAAATGGCTAAAACTTTGGAAAATCAAAGTTAATGAACGGAAATGTACTCATGTTACATTCACACTGTGTAGGCAAACATGTCCGCCTATCCAAATTAACAACTCACCTATTCCGCAGCACAACGAAGTTAAGTACCTTGGTATTCACCTGGACCGTAGGCTAACATGGAAGTCTCACATTGAAGCAAAGGTCACTCAGTTAAAACTAAAAGCAGCGCAGCTAAATTGGCTTATGGGCAGAAATTCGACACTGAAATTAGATTGCAAACTTTTGTTATACAACGCAATACTAAAGCCTATATGGTGCTACGGAATTCAGTTATGGGGCACCGCCTCAGCGTCAAACATTGAAAAAATCCAAAGGCGACAAAACAAAATTCTACGAACGATTACTGCAGCTCCATGGTACGTAAAAAATTCACGAATTCATAACGATCTGAGTGTTCCGCTGGTAAAAGAGGAATTTTCTAAGTACGCGACAAGGTATATCAGTAAACTGGAACTTCATCCAAACCCTCTTGCTCGCAATATACTTAATTTTGGCGGCCACACTCGGCTTAAAAGAAGGGATACCGCTGCCACCATCAGATTGCTCAATAGGTGATTTTACCGAAATAGCTCCCGCATAATAAAACTTTTTGTCTAGCATTGGCCGGACTTAAGAATTACATTTTTTAATTTTAAATTTAGTATTAAGATTTGAATACTTATTGTTAGTTCATTTTGAAGATTCAATAAATAAAAAAATGCTTAAAAAAAAAAAAAAAAAAAAAAAAAAAAAACTCTTAATTCGAACTCATATAGAGTAAGCAGATAAATATCCGAATTTCTACACAAGTACTCCTAATAAATACTCCATGTTCCAAACAAACCACTAAATCACTTGGTTTTATTTTTCTTTCTATCGGTTCATCATGTAATGGAGGGTTATTCTGTGTCAACGAGCTAAAGAATTTCCCTCCATTTCAGCACAACGGCTCAGACAAAAACTTACTTCTTCCTTTCACTCCAGCCTACCATCCTTTCCCAAAAACTGAGCTAATCACATATCAATCAGTTCACTGCAATATAAACATGCGATTTTAAGCGATTTGTTTAGCGATTTCAAATCGTAAAACCATACTTCTTGCGTTATATGTTTCTCACAACATTTATTTGGCGTTTTAAAATCAAAAACGCTAAATTTAGGCGATTTGCGTTTCTCAGAACCTGTCTGGTTATATCTTTAACAATAACTTATTCCTATAGACAAATTTAAATAAACAATTAAGCCGAACTTGATTGAAATAAAATTGTCTACTTATGTACATATATTTACACATACATGGTCTGATCAAAAAATAACCGCTGTTTTCAAATTTCGTGGGTTACGACGTATGATTCATTTTCGCATTTTTTTCTGTTAGATTGGTACACATTTCTGTTATATATGTTGGCAATATCAACTAGTTTGTTTTTCACAGAAAAAATTATAGTAAAAATAAAATCAACAAAATTTTTGTCTGAAAAAATATAAAAAAAATAACCTTAGATATCGTATTTTGTTGTTGTTTCAAAAAATTGTTGTTTTCGATCAATAATTATTTTTACTAAACTTTTGTTTGAATCCACGAATTACTTTACAGGTCCGCATTCAAACAATATATTAATTGATTCAACGAATTTCGTTATTGAACACGAAAAAAAAATTTTTCTGTGTTGACAGATAAAACGGTTAGTCGTGTTTTTGTATGCTCTTTGATTTTTTACTAAATTTTGAGCAAAAACAACGTCGCAGAGACATCGCTCAGGAGCTGTTGAACATCGTCAACGACGATCAACATTTCCTCAAAAGGGTTATATCAGCCATTTCGGATTGTCAGTTTGTTTTTGACAGATAAAAATGTTAGTCGTGTTTTCGTATGCTCTTTGATTTTTTACTCAGGAGCTGTTGAACGTCGTCAACGACGATCAAAATTTCCTCAGAAAGATCATAATTGGTGACGAATCATGGGTGTATGGCTATGAAATTGAAACCAAAGCCCAATCCTCCCAATGGAAGCGTTTGATGAGACCGCATCGATATAAAATAAGAATAACCATCACCAACACCAATAGCAGTAACTTTACACAGCAATATATCGGGTGGTTAAATTTCAAAGGCCGATGTTGAATGTGAACCACACCTAAACGCCAAGTTTTTTTCCAAATTTTATTTGACATTTCTCTATTTCAGACTTGCTCAATTTGTACCATAGAGAGATACACAATCCAACAACGTGTTAAAGTTATCCAGACTTATTATGAAAATGGGCGTTCAAATCAAAATGCGTATCGTGCACTTCGTGATTTTTTTGGTCAATTTGATCGTCCAAATGTGCGTACAATCGCAAAAATCGTGGAAAAATTCGAGCAAACCAGGTGATGTGAGAACACCAGTGCATGCTCGTACAGCTCGTACTGCAGAAAATATTGCTGCTGTTCGCGATAGTGTGGCTGAAGAGCCGTCCACCTCAACTCGTCGTCGTGCCCAACAATTGCATCTCTCACGCTCGTCGTTGACGAACAGTATGCATAAAGACTTGCATTTACACGCTTACAAGGTGCAATTGGCTCAAGAACTAAAGCCTCTTGACCATTCCAAACGTCGTGAATGGGCAGAATGGTGGCAAGAAATGGCAACAGTGGATGATCAATTTTCGAAGAAAATCATCTTCAGTGATGAGGCACATTTTCACCTCAGTGGATTCGTCAATAAACAGAATTGCCGCATTTGGGCGAATGAGAATCCAAGAGTGACTGCCGAAAAACCAATGCACCCACAAAGAGTGACTGTTTGGTGCGGTTTATGTGCTGGCGGCATCATCGGGCCGTATTTTTTCCAAAATGAGGCCGGTCAGGCAGTTACTGTGAATGGTGTTCGTTATCGTGAGATGATAACGAACTTTTTATGGCCCGAATTGGAAGATATGGATGTAGACGATATGTGGTTTCAGCAGGACGGTGCCACTTGCCACACAGCTAACGAAACAATTGCTCTTTGGCGCAACAAATTCAATGGCCGTGTTATCTCACGTAATGCCGATGTCAACTGGCCGCCAAGATCATGTGATTTGACACCGTTGGACTTTCTTCTTTGGGGTTATTTGAAAGAAAAGGTGTACGTCGATAAGCCAGCAACAATTCAACAGCTAAAGGATGAGATAATTCGGCACATTAACGGCATAGAACCTCCATTATGCCTCAGGGTCATCGAAAATTTGGACCATCGGATGGAGGTGTGCCGCCGTGGTCGCGGCGCCCATTTGGCCGATATTTTGTTCCATACACAATTGAGTAAATATATCATAATAAAATAAAATTACAATAATTTTCTAAATAGTTTGTGTTTTATTCAAAATCAACATCCGCCCTTGAAATTTAACCACCCTTTACCTTGCCACACTCTAGTAAGCGCCTACTACGCCGCTACTTTACTCTCTCCGAAATGATTGGTCCAGTGATATCATTTCTCCTAAAGATATGCCAAAAGTAAATTATGGTGTGCCTTACCACTAGGATTTATTTTGCTGAAATTTTGGATAACTTATGTAAAACAAACAAAGCAATCTATACAATAAAATAACAAAATAAATAAGAAGTAAAACAATGTAAAGTATAGCACAAAAAAAAAACTTTAAATAAATCCAGTTAGTAAATAAAAAGAATGTCTGATTAAAATCACATTAACTGCGACACAACAGGCAGTTAAAGCAAAACCACTTCTAATCCCCAGAAGGCGTCGCCAGCCCACTGAAATGTATAAGACTTAATACTTCAATTTACAGAAAAAAAAATCAGTTTCACATTCAATTTAAAGCGAAAATGTATTAGTACAATAAGACAGAGAATAGAAACAAGATGTGCATCTAATCCACTTACATTTATTGGCATTTTCGCTCTAATACTTTCAAATAAGTTCAATAAGTAGTCGATGTCGATAACGTTAAATAAATCTTTTGAAAAATTAACTTAAACACGAAAACGAAGTAAAAATCGCTGCACACACACACACGCGCGCGCGAATACAAAACTGAAGAAAGGCCAACAAAAACGTCTATATTGTTGTAGCTGAAAAAAAAATTCCAACAGGTTAAAGAAAACGTTCATTTCAACTCTTCAATTTTGTGTTAAAAATATTTGTTACAAACTCAGGTGTTAACATGTTTTTCTCTTACAACTAATAATTTGAATTATGACGATGTTGTAGCAAGTAGAAGTTATATACTCGTATGTTGGCGATATCAGCCATTTTGGATTGTCAGTTTGTTTTTGACAGATAAAAAGGTTGGTCGCGTTTTAGTGTGCTCTTTGATTTTTTACTATTCGAAAAAATGGAACAAAGAAACTGTATTAAATTTTGTGTAAAAAATGAAATTAAATGCGTAAAGACATTTGAAATGTTGACTGCGGAGTTTGGCGAGTTTACTGTGAGCAGAACACAATTTCAATTGTGGTATAACCGGTTTATGGAGGGCTGGGAATAAGTCAATGACGATACAGATTCTGATCGCCCGAGCACGTCAACAACCGATGGAAGCATTGAAGCAAGGTGCATTAACGTGGTGGTAGCACTAGAGCAAATTTACAACAATACAACAAAAACAGGCATGGGTATGCAATGTTTGTCAAACATTATTGTAAATTTTTTCACAATTATAAACTATGAATGTACTTTTTCATAATTATAAACTATTTTTATTTGAATTATTCTTATGTTCACAAAATAATTTTAATATGTTTAATTCAGAATAATATACTAAATTCACTTTCAAAAATGTAAACAATACATTTGACGTAAATAGCTTACTATATTGCCAATAGCAAAAAATTGCCACATGCCGTAGCGCTGCCACCTTTTAGATGTTAATGCACCTTGCATTAAAGTAATGAAGAAAATGATTTTGGATAATCGTCGACTCGCTATCAGAGAGGTTGCTGATGAGGGTGGCATATCGTTCAGCTCATGCCAAGCAATTTTTATGAATATTTTAGGCATTAGAAGTGCGGCAGCGAAGATTGTTACAAAATTGCTAAATTTTGGTAAAAAAAAAACAACGTTGCATGGATATCGCTCAGGAGCTGTTGAGCATCGCAAGGACAATCCACATTTCTTCAAAAAGGTCATAACTGGTGATGATTCATGGGTGTATGGCTATGACATTCATTCCAATGGAAGTGTCCAGAAGAGCCAAAACCGAAAAAAGCACATCTAGTTCGGTCAAATATGAAGGTTTTGCTGTTTTCTTCGACTGCAATAGCGTGGTGCAATAAGGAATACTACATTGAAGTTATGCGCTGTTTGCACGAAGCAATTCGTCAGAAACGCACAGAAATGTGGAAAAAACAATCATGGACTTTGCACCATGATAACGCACCAGCTCACACATCGATGCTTGTGCATGAATTTTTTGCCAAAAACACACATATATATATGTATATATATATATATATATATATATATATATATATATATATATATATATATATATATATATATATATATATATATATATATATATATATATATATATATATATATATATATATATATATATATATATATATATATATATATATATATATATATATATATATATATATATATATATATATATATATATATATATATATATATATATATATATATATTTATATATATATATATATATATATATATATATATATATATGTATATATATATATATATATATATATATATATATATATATATATATATATACTTATATATAGTTTTGAAGGGAAATTTGAATGAAGAACTAAACTTAAGAAGAAAAGAAGATAAACATTAATTATAACTAAATTTTGTGAATAATACGAAAAATTATTTCTGCAAATAAGAATACCAAATCATCATCAAACTAGCAGCAATTTCTACAATTTTTAAAAATCGACTTAAGCTATTATGACAAAATGCCATAGATATAAAATATTCGTATCTCCACATTGAAGAAAAATATTACTAAAATTCAAATAATTCATATTGAGATTAATTCATATTGACATTAAAAGTTTAGATGATTGAAAAAAAATTGTTCATTATTAACAGAAGTATCCAGAGAGTTAATACTATTTAATTGCTATCCGCCACATTTTTCAGGTAAACACACTTGATTTTTACACAAACTAAATTAATAATAATGATTTATCACCAACTAAACCAGCGTTTTGCAAAATTTTCCGCTGAAACTAAAAACAGTAAAAATATGGATTTTGATTAATTGTAAACGTTTTGACAAAAATTAACAATCGATAACGGTTTAAAACGTTTAGCTGAAGCACTGCCAGATTAATAAGCTATATTCTAAAAGGTAATAACAAATTGTGAAAGTTTAAAATAAAGTCGTGGAAGTTGGCAGTACTACGTACTCTCATCAAATCGAAGAAAAGCTTTGCATATCTTCAGGGAGAATAAAAACAGAACTAAAAATAATAACCACTGTAATGAACTTGGCAGCACTTTTGAAAACCATGTGAATTTAACCCTCAAATGCCAGTTTCTAAAATCAAAAGCTTTGTGAAAAACTTTTTGCGGTAAACTTGGACATTATATATTGGACGTTGTGTCCAGCCCCAGTAGCAAAAAACTGTCACATGCTGTAGCGCTGTGCGCTTGTACCGCTTGATGCTGTTAAGGCAGTTTCAATTACTGCAATATTACAACAGATTTTTGTTGGAGCCAAAAATCTGTGTTATCTCAAAATGATGTAGCTTGTACTCAAAAATTTTGACAATCTTCTGGCACTAGAATACAAGACAACTGTGCTAATACTACTCTCTGGTAGACAAGACAACTGTGCTAATACTACTCTCTGGTATTGTATCTTAAGCGCCATATACCATCCAGAATCCTCCCCAATCTTGCTGGTCATTTTCACCTTTCCAAGCTCTATCATCTGTGTCTTTAATTTTCGCGAAATAACTAAAAGTTTCACCACATAATTAAATGTTTGTCTTTTATTGTAAATTTTTTTAATATATTTTTTTTAATTCCTGTTTGTGTTTATATTTTGCTCTTGACATTTGAAAACGATTTATTTTTTTGCAGTGTTGTATTTATTGCTCTTGCATTTACCTGGTATGAATTCGTCTTGCTCGTACCTCTACATACCTTTATGTGGAATGAAATAAGACATTGAAATTTTTTTTATCAGAAATACTGAAGTTTTTATTATAAAAATTTTATTAATTATAAATTTCAGGTAAGTTTTCTAAGAGAGGAAACATATGATTTGCTTTTAATAAAAAATTTTATTTTCTTTATTCAAATGGTTATTTATCTTAATTAAACTCAGTAAGGAAATGTAAATAAAGAAAATAAAAAGCGATTATATGTATCTCCGCAACGGAGACTAAAATCAGTTTATAATACTTGGTGCAGAATAATTAATAGAATGAAAAACAATTTAATATCAAGAAAATAAAGTCTTAGAAACTCGAAAAACCATCACAGCATTAATATTCCAAAATTTTCTTAAAGATACATATACATACATAAATTCAATATAATTCATAATAAAATGGATACACAGAAAAAAAAAAGTTAACAATTCAAAATGTTGGAAATGTGGGTTCAAAAACCAATTTAGATTATTTGTCTATGCTTTTAGAAAAAAGATCCCGTCTTTTATTATATTTTGAATGAATATAAAGGCAAATGCAAGTCGAATGCAAAAGCATAAATTTTCAAAAACTCGATTAGATATACATAATAATTGCACTTTCTAAAAATGCTTGTGGATTTGTTCAAACTTGAGCAAAGTTTTCAGCTATAAATTCTTGTTTCAGTTGCAAGTACTCACTGATGCGGAAAATGGCATAGTCCTTAAAAGAAACATAAAATGGGAATAAGATTAGAATTCAATTTTTTGGTAAAAATAAAAAATAAACTGCCTGGCCCACTATGTCACTCGACATGCATACCAAAAACAACATTTTAAATTGTGTTTTTGTTTCAAATGTATTTATGCGAGCGAGCAATGTCGAGTGACATAGTGAGCTAGGCAGAAAGTACACCACGCTTACCCAATAGCCAAATTCGATATTGGAAGTCAGATTAACTACAGACCATAAACTCCAAAAGAGGTGGGCAAACATTTTAAACAATTTTACTTCATTCTCAACATCATTGATTTCTCTTTGAGTTGGCTCCCAACCATCTTCGCACTCCATTAATTTTTTCAAATAACATCTAATAAACAATTGCCTTTGTTCGGCACTGGGATAATTTTGTTTGCGGTGATAATAAAAAGGAAACGTAGGATTACTGTAATCTATTGTCCATTCCAGAAAATGATTAGCCAAATCAAATGCTCTATAATTGTAGGCACAGTATTCGAAATCGATAATCTTTAGATCAGTTTCGTCAGCATCACTTGGGCAGAGCACTGAATCTCTGGAGCAGTCGGAATCAAATATTCTGGAACGTTTGCTAATGGCAAATGAAAAAGGTGAGATAAAATTTTTGTTGTTAATTTAATGTTAAATGATTGCAAGTTGTAAATGATTTACCAATAGCGTTTAAAGTACACCAACACAAACAAAGTCGATATTTGAAACTGAACAAAACCGATATTAATCAATGAACCTGTGTAAAATTAACTGACTTATATCACAACAAATTTTGAGTTTTTCTTTTTTTCAACAAACATGTATGTATGTGTATGTATGAATATAAAATATACAAACATTTATGTATGTTATTCTTTAGATTAATAGAATTATTTAATTAAATATTTTTAAATTTGGTCATTTTTGTGATAATACATGTACTTACCGCATTATCTCATTCTTTAATAAACAAAAAATCAAAACTACATATACCATTCGAAAAAATATCGTTAAAAAAATACGTTCTTGTTTTTAATTAAAATGCCAATATTTTGTTTTTTTAATTTTCAAATATAATTTTTAATATTAAAAACTTTCTTTTGGTGCTGTTTTAAATTTACGACAGCACAGACAGAGAGCTGAAGTTGATTAACTCTTCCCGTCTATTTTTGGTAATTTAAAATTTTATTTCTTAATTACAAAGTGTTTTATTAAATAAATCTAAAAATTGTAACACCCACTAATTTTTTATCTTATTTTGCTTATACTATTTTTTTTTTTTTTGTTTTTTTTTGTAATAATAAAACTACACATGCTGTAAAAGTTATCAACTAAATATCTTTTACTGTGTTTGAGTTAAAGCGTCAATGCTTCATATACAAGTAGATATTTACAGAATGCATAGATTTATAACCGCAGCAATATCATTTACAAGTAATAAAGGGAATTTTAAAAATAAAATTTTAGTTTTTCGCTTTTTTTTTTTTAATTGAGCTCAAGTTCAATTTTTTATATTCATTACTAAGAAAGAAATATCACATTGGAACGAAAATGCTAGCCTAAATTGTAAATTTATTACTGACGTTAATTTTTAAGAGAAGTAAATTATTAACGGCCGCCGCACAGTGGGGCCAAACCAAATAAAAAGGGTTATAAATCTCTATCTTTGAAACGTACGATCTGATCATAAAACAATATAGATTTTTACTTTCAAATTAACGATTTTTGTACTCAAATTCAATTTTTTACAAGTCAAACACAATGTTTTGCAGTACAAATTCAATTTCTTGCACTTCAAATTAAATTCTTTGCATTTCATATTAAATTTTTTCTATTTCAAATTAAAATATTTTTATTTCAAATTAAACTTTTTGTGTTTCAAATTAAATTTATTTAACTTCGAATTAACAGCCTGTTCGACGATATCGAATGAAAATGTATGCGAAAGAAAGCTAGTCACTCACATTCGAATAAACTTGAGTTCGTTTATGTCACTATTGTTCGTTCGCATAAACTTATGTATTTTAATTGAATTTTGACACATCGTTCGCATAGAATAAAGTTAGATAAACCCCAAATCAATTTTCTTTCGCCCTGAATGCGATTGAACTTATCCTTTCGACATGGGCGAACTAACTGTACATTTTTTGTTTATTTGGCTAAAATCTTAAGGCTTTATTAAAAAAAGTTTATGAAATAAACTTTATTTTAAATTTGAAAATAAATTGAAAAAATATGTTCTCCCGATATTTCAACTGTAATAAATTTCTGTTTTGAAAGACAAGACGATCATTGCTAATTCATCTGTAAATTCCAACATTTTCATAATTTTCCTGGAAGAGTTAGCTATTCAGTAAATTAGCTGAAACCAGCACCGAATGTGCTTGACTGGTCCTTGATAATGCTAAGATACATAAAACTCAGGATACAAAAGATAAGGTTGCAGAATCCGGGCACATTATAAATTTTCTTCCTCCTTACATAGCTACATAGGTGAGCTTAATCCAATAAAAAAATTTTTTTCTAAAACAAAACTACCTGCTCGAAATTTATTAGCTGATGCGGATAGTAATTTGGACTTGATAACAATAATTAAACAGTCAGTCGAAACGGTAGCACCTTCAGATTGTAACAATTATTATCTTGATATGACCATGAGTTTGTCATTAGCTGCATCTGGAGAACGGTTGCAATAGGAACCGTCCAAATTTGGTTTAGTAAATTATAAAAAGGAAAAATTACGAGTTATGACTTGAACAACAAGTTTATTATTATTTCATTTTGTAAATTTTTAGCTAAATAAACAAAAACTTGAATTCGAAGTTAAACAAATTTAAATTGAAACAAAAAAAGTTTAATTTGAAATAAAAATAGTTTAATTTGAAATAGAAAAAATTTAATATGAAATGAAAAGAGTTTAATTTGAAGTGCAAGAAATTGAATTTTTGTTGCAAAACATTGTGTCTGACTTGTAAAAAATTGAATTTGATTACAAAAATCGTTAATTTGAAAGTAAAAACCTATATATGAAGAAATTATAGAGGAGCAAGGAAATAGGCCTTGAGAATAATGAAATTTGAACCCCCTTTGTTATATCGCATAGTGACCTACAGGGTGTCAAAGTTGACTACCTAGGGTATGAAAAAGTTTGTTCGCCTCATAACTTTTGTAAATATTACCTGATTTAAATAAATTTTGGAAATCTAATAAGAAGAATCACTTTATTTAAATATTGGCAATAGTTTGAAAGATATTTTGCTTTTAAATTTGAAATTTTCGTTTTTGGCCTTGACTTTTCATCCTATTTTGTACATATCTACGGCATTAGTATGCCAAAAATTATAAAACGGTCATTATCAGGGCTGTTCTGCAAATCACTTTTTGTGGAAGTGATTTGAAATCACAAAAAACGTGTTCTGCACACAAAATATTTTTGATTTTTGTGATTTTAAATCGGTTAGCTAACTTGCAATCAATTTGAAATCACATCCTAATTTTTGCACGCACTTTATTATGAATTTCATAATTTATTACATTAATAAATAACTTAATGTGTTTTCTATTGATTATTTACGTAGAATCATTTATTTTATACGAAATAATTCATTAAATTAAGAAATAACTAGATACGCTCATTTTGTTGCAAAGTTTGTTGTACTATTTTTTGATTTGCTTTATTGGTTTATTTTATTTTACCTTTTATATTTATTAGAAAGAATCAACCTTATTTTGCAAATAATACCGCGAATAAAAAAATTCAACCTGAAAATAAAAATATCAGTAAATTGAACCAAAAAACAGCAGTTTTTTTGTGCTTTAGAAGAGTGTAAATCACATCGAAAGTCATAAAAAATTGTGATTTACAGAACAGGCACAAATCACATTTATGCTTTTGAAACGGCATGTGCTTTGAAATCACGTGATTTTTAGAACAGGCCTGTATATAATTTTGAGGATATTCTTTACATTCATAATACACAGAAGGAATTTTTTAATGATTTTTTTTTTTTAATAATATTATCCTGCAAATTTTACTTTTTTCAAATAAATCTGCTGTCCTGGCCACAGTTTTCCCCGGGCGGGTAATAATAAAAAGACAGATTAAATTTATTAAACATACATGATATAATTTACAAAAAATTTTAAGAAACTCGATGGGGGATTTTTGTTTTTAGTCGATTAATTCAAAATTTTGTTGAAAAATCGGTCATATCCATCCAACGCTGGATATAGCGTGCATGCCTTTTTCATCTTAAAATTTAGTAAATTTCAAAGTCTATTATTTGATAATACTAAAAAAAATTATAAATAATATTTTTTAGAAAAACGTCAAAAAATGATGCAGCATTTTTGTCAAGCGTGAATTTCATGCAAACTCTTGTGATTCTTTCATGGAAAATATTGTGCTATCAGTACGTAGTGAATGTAAAATAAGTAAGAAGAGTAATTAATAAAAACATCAAATATGCAATGAAAATGAGTGACAATTTTTTTAATTGAAATTACAATAAAATGTGTAGAATCGAAGCATTAATTAAACTACAGGAGGAAGAATCTCGACAACGCCGAATTGCTCGTAGACGTTTACGAGATGAATCTAATCCGTTGTAGTTACCGGATATATCGTAAGTTACTTATTCTATAAACAAATTGTGTTTGTAAACAACTCTTTTTGGTTTAGATTTATTTTACCCGCATTTATGTTTATATATTCTAAAAGTGCTAGACAATAGTATACCAACAACAAAAATATCATTTGGAATAACACCAATAATATCATTGTGTATCTGCCTGCGGTTCTGAGGTGAGTACGAAAAAGGTGTAGCCAGAATATAAGATTTGTTAATGTAATACATCCAGGAGCCTGCACTGTTTTATAAGAGAATTCTAAAACTCAGCCAACACGTCTTTAAGGGTTTTTACAAAATTACGAGCAGTGGTCTTGTTACTTTGCATTCTATTGAGCATAATGTCATTTTGCACCGTATTAACAAGTCTAGTCCTAAAATAGCTCAAGCTTTTACATTTTAATTAAAAGAAATAGTTACTTACATGATGAATGCAGCTCGCCAGCAAAAATCAAAGGGGAAAACAAAAATAATACAAAGGAAACAAATGTTTACGATTAGGTGAATTTTGGCCGAATGTGAATTTTTGTTTTAGTGTTATTATACCAAACTGAATTACACATATAAACTGGGAATTAATTTCTAGGGGAAAATTAGTAACGCTTGCAAGTTTGGGAAATGGGAAATTTTTTCATGGGAATGACTTTACGATAGTGGTGAATATTTGCAAAAGTTATGAGGCGAACAAACTTTGTAATACCCGAGGTGGTCAACTTTGACACCCTGTAGGTCACCAAGTATTATAACCAGAGGGCTCAAATTTCATTATTCTTAAAGCCTATTTCCTCCTCTGTAATTTTTTCATAAATTGTTTCATTATCAGATCATACGCTTCAAAGATACAGATTTATTACGAGGGTTTTTTTCTTATTTGGCCCCACTGTGCGCCTTAGCAACAACCTAATAACGAAAACTACCAGTTTTCCATTAACTTACAACTAATTACCCGGAATGAGATTCGCAATAAATAATAATTTTATTAAACTTACCTATTTTGAACACTGTTATCTTCACTGCTGGTGTCCATTAAGGAATCGTCAAAAATGGCTCTAAACAAATGCAATTAAATAAATTTAAACTTTCCTCAGTTAATGTCTTAAAATAACTTATTAAAACAAATATACTTACTCATCTGTAGTATCTGTTTTCTTTAACAGTATATTACCCTCTTGTAAATCATTATGACAGAATGCCACTGGATAATGGCCCTGATCAATTACCGATTTCATCCAATTGAACTCTTCAATATAATCAATTTTGCGTATAAATTCCGCGTGTACTTGATTTTCTTTCCAATCGTCACGGTTTAAAATTGCAGGCAAACTGCGTTGCCAACGATTCATGCAATTCCAAACCCAGTCGGGCTCCTTCGACATGGGTATGTTGAGACTGTGAATTTCAGCCATTTTCTCTGCTATCTTCATAGAAATCTTCGGATCGGCCAGTTGTGCTGTCACCAAAGCTTTTGCCGGTATATACTGTTCAATGCGGCCGCCAGGAAAAATTCCATGAAGTTTTGGCCCAAAATGACGTTCACTTAGAAGAGCGAAAACTACAGATTCGGTTATCATTGCTTCAAGGGCATCTTCGCCATGAGATTGTCCGTAAATTCGTAAAAGTACCTGAAGAGAGATATGCAGCATATTTTTATTGAAAAAAATGCATTCACATTGACATTTTAAATACTTTACGACTAATGGCTTCACATAAGAAGTTGCCGCGTAGTTAATAAAGGAATACCTCAAAAAACTGTAAACTAATACAGTAAATTGAGGTAAACAATTAACCAATGAGAGCGAGACACAAAACTCTCGAAGGCCGAACAACAAAAACAACAACCCTGACCGCACTTAAAAAATAATTACGACTGTAATGAGAGTAGAAAGCAAATTACTCTCTAAATTTGCAAATTTTACTAAACACAGCTGGAACGCAAAAAAAAAAAAAAACACAATTGTATCGGGTGGTTAAATTTCAAGGGCCGATGTTGAATGTGAACCACACCTAAACGCCAAGTTTTTTTCCGAATTTTATTTGACATTTCTCTATTTCAGACTTACTCAATTTGAACCATGGAGAAATACACAATCCAACAACGTGTTAAAGTTATCCAGACTTATTATGAAAATGATGATCAATTTTCGAAGAAAATCATCTTCAGTGATGAGGTACATTTTCACCTCAGTGGATTCGTCAATAAACAGAATTGCCGCATTTGGGCGAATGAGAATCCAAGAGTGACTGTCGAAAAACCAATGCACCCACAAAGTGTGACTGTTTAGTGCAGTTTATGTGCTGGCGGCATCATCGGGCCGTATTTTTTCCAAAATGAGGCCGGTCAGGCAGTTACTGTGAATGGTGTTCGCTATCGTGAGATGATAACGAACTTTTTATGGCCCGAATTGGAAGATATGGATGTAGACGATATGTGGTTTCAGCAGGACGGTGCCACTTGCCACACAGCTAACGAAACAATTGCTCTTTTGCGCAACAAATTCAATGGACGTGTTATCTCACGTAATGCCAATGTCAACTGGCCGCCAAGATCATGTGATTTGACACCGTTGGACTTTTTTTTTGGGGTTATTTGAAAGAAAAGGTGTACGTCGATAAGCCAGCAACAATTCAACAGCTAAAGGATGAGATAATTCGCCACATTAACGGCATAGAACCTCCATTATGCCTCAGGGTCATCGAAAATTTGGACCATCGGATGGAGGTGTGCCGCCGTGGTCGCGGCGCCCATTTGGCTGATATTTTGTTCCATACATAATTGAGTAATACCAATATATCATAATAAAATAAAATTACAATAATTTCCTAAATAGTTTGTGTTTTATTCAAAATCAACATCGGCCCTTGAAATTTAACCACCCTTTACATATTGAAATAATAGTACTGCTTAGTATATTTTAGTGATTTTAGATGCTTCAAACGCATAACATGACAGAACATATGCATAATTGGCAACAGCTGTAAAATTAAAAGCAATGTAAAATTTTCTATAGATATTTATAATATGTATTTATAAATTGTATATGTATTTATAAATTGGATAGCTAGATAACCATTGCATGTTCTGCATACAACTTCACAATGTCAAAAAATTATAAAGAGCTTGTTTTTTATGTTTCCCAGCTGTCTATATATCGAGATTTCATCAGTAGACTTGAAAATTCTTGAGAAATATTCTCAAAGCACCTAAATTGTAATTACTAATGGCCGCAAAAAATGAGTAGCATGTGTTTTGAAGCGAACTTTGCTGAGAGACAAGAAAGCTTTCTGTCTTACGTTCTGTAAATAAAGAATTTTTTAATTGCAAAACGTTGACGCCGCGCTATTTGGCTTGTTATCATCCATTTTGAATGTGTATGAGGATTTTTGACAGATAAGTTACGCTTGAAGCGCTGATTTAGATTGCACAGTTAATCTTGACAGCTCATATTTGTCAGTCATGAAGTTAACCTGCGGCAAATTTATTATGGAAAAATATTCGAATTTCAATCGTTAAAACATTTTATCAAAATCAATCATCAATTACTGTGACGATGAGAAAGTTACCTGAAATTTTTGGGAGAGACAACGTGCCAAACAAAACGCACTATTTAACGTGTAGCGAATGATTTCGAAGAAAGAGGGTGTGTAGTTGATAGCATAAACCACAACGTATTGCAATATCGGCTGAAAACATTACTGCTGCTCAAAAAAGTGTTCAAAATCAATCAATTAACCTCATTTCGGCACCGTGCTTAGGAGTTCAAATAACAACTTTGGCCACAATTTAGTAAAGGATTTGCATTTGTTTCCATTTAAGATTCAGTTGACACAAGAGCTTCTTTCAAAAGACCATTTACGCCGCTGTACATAATATGCCAATAAAATGCTACAGCTCATCCAAGACAACCGAGATTTTCATAAAAAAAATCTTAATGAGTAACGCGGCACATTTTGATTTGATTGGATATCTGAATAAACGGAATACTTGTTTCTGGGCAATGGAAACCTCTCAAATTATTCATAAGTCATCCATTAAAAGTGACAGTCTGGTGTGCAATTTGGTCAGGAGAAATCATTGGACCTTACTTCTTTGAAAATGTGAACGGCGTAACGATAACTGTGAATGGGAAGCGATATTGTGATATGATTGAAAACTTTTTACCGCCACAACTGCATGATTTGGGCTTAATTAACATTTGGTATCAACAAGACGTTACCACATCGCATATAGCCAGGATCACAATGGAAACAAACAAAATAGTATTATATTTTACCGACGGACACCAGATTCCATAAAAATTCTATAAAACTTAATGCATTGTACGTATTTAATTACACAACAAAAGTAGTAACTGTTCAAACATGGGTCCATTCGGAGAACAGGTATTGCCTTGGCGAACCACCAAACCAAGGCATAGTGTTTTCTGGAGCATGGAGGGGAAGGAGCCTCTCGTTTGTTGTAGCAAACAAAACTCTTGAAAGTCGCTGATGTGTTAAGGATTTTCGAAACCCTTACCAAAGGTTGGTTTAAAGGGTAAAAATTGGCAGAACGGGGATCAGCAAAGCCTGATCATGGTTAAGGTACCTGTATTGGCTGAAACGTTCTGACTGTGATTTAAACCTAAACTCGCAGGAGGGGGATTTAGTATAGCTGATAATTGTGGTGAATAACCGGTGTTCGCGAGCTAACACGTGATGTTGTGTTGCAACGTGATGTTGTGTTGCAAGAAATACTTGTTTGTTAAGGAACCAGGAGTGATGGTGAGACGAATGGTTAAGCGCTGATGCTCTTAATGGGCTTCGGCCTACCAACTCATTAAGCCTTTTCTTCCATTGACTTTTGGGAAATTGCATACAGTAGTGATTAGAACGCCTAGGCTCTTAAGCAAGGGCTACAAACTTATATCAGAATATTGCGACCTGTGTGAGCCTGATAAGCCACACAGGGGCGCTAGTGAATCGTGAACAATTCACTCCGTGGCCTTGGTCCATCATCAGATTAGGCCATAAAGGCAGGTTGTGATGCAAATAAATTTCTCAGTTGTTCAAATATGGTTCGAAAGAGACCAAGGTATTACCTTATTTTTAATGTCATTTATGTAAGTAAATCAAAACAAAAAAAAAACTATTTTCATTTTGCCAAAGCAACAAACTTTTTTTTAAATAAATGCTTTACTTTGCATTTGTTGGCAAATTAGACTTACCTCTTCAGGTTCATTTTGTTTTGTGGCTACTGATGACACAGACGATGCACTATCGTATCTTTTTCTTTTGTTGCCATTCAAATCGCTGACTGTTGCCAGCAATTCTTCGTAATGGGGCTCATTTCTATTTTCGTCATCAACAGTTGTTTGCGCGTTTATAGCTGCGGCTCGTTCTAAAGACGTGTCCAATACTTGTTGAAACTGGCAGTCTACACTTTCGTTAAGATTTTCTAACTTTGGTAAACTTACGTAATACAAAAAGTTTGATAGTCCCCCACTGTTTTTGGATTAAAAGAATTAATTAAATTATACAGGTAATGAAAGATAGACAAATGATAATCCATCCGCTCGTGTGGCTAAGGCACATGCTGTGATGTCAGTATCTCACCTTATTCTTTTAACAATCAATTGATCTGCTGACACCGACTTCCAACGGCCATTTAAATAATCACGACATATGCGAGAAGCAGCTTGACGTATTTCCTCAAAAGTTGCCTGGAAAATGGAAAAAGGAAAGAATGAAAATTGCCATAAATAACAAGTAAATTTTGATTCTTAATGTTTATGCCACTACTTGAGGTCCGAAATATTGCCACACCCTTTCGTGGGAAATTGTTGCCCCACCCACTTTTCTGGACCAGTTTTGCTTCATTATTTTTTAATTTTTCTACAATTTTTAATTTTTTAAAGATTGCATAGTACAAATGTCTGTTTGCTTTTAACAATTCTCGATTTTGTTAATACGACAAATGTTCAGTGCATTGAGCAAAAAGTTGCCGAGAAAAAATAAGGCACTGTTGTTTGGCTAACGTCTGTGCATGTAGTTTTGCAAGAGCACGTTACGTGTTCGTATAAGCATTTTTACAAAGAAAGAGAAAAATTGTTGTGGCCAACAATCTGACGCACCCTTAACAAGTAGCAAGTTTAAATTTATTTAATATTCAATTTTCGTTTCACTTTTTTTTTGCGAACTTAATGATGTACATACATATGTATATATAAACTTAAATGATGTAAATACATATGTACTCGTATGTATTAACAAGGTAGTATTCACCTCGAAATTGGCACGCGATTATAACTACGAGTACATATGTAGCTATTAAACTGAATGCATAACAAAGTAAAATAAATAAATTTTGAAATCCGATTTTTTTTTGTGCACAAATATGTAAATGTATGTACTTTTATTTTTTCACTTGCTGGTACAAGGAACTTTTATTCTTGAATTTATTTTGATTTTATTTTACAGTTTTGTCGATAGTCTGCCGGTTTTGTATTTTTTTTTTTTCGTTTTGGTTTGCAAAACCAAATAGCGCATGCTCTTGGAAAGCGAATTAATATATTCACCCTAAAATTTAAAATACTCGCATTATTAAGAAATGCACTGCAAGTATTCCGATACTGTTTTATGCACGCAAGTTTTTGTAACACGTGCACTTACAGTGGCGAGCATATACGGCTACATGTTTTACACACATGATTTACAATAGAGAGCTGCTCAAGCACAATAAAACTGTCTTTCCAACATTTCGGCCGGTATCTCACGAATACTGTTGGCAATGTTGGCTTCCAGTGTGTCAATCGAAGCGGCCTTGTCGCTATAGACATTAGCCTTAACATAGCCCCACAAAAAATAGTCTAGAGGCGTTAAATCGCATGATCTGGGCGGCCAATTGACTGGTCCCAAGCGCGAAATAAACTGTTCACCGAACTCGCCTCTCAATTGGTCCATTGTTTCGCGTGCTGTGTGGCATGTGGCACCGTCTTGTTCAAACCACATATCATGCAAGCCAAGCTCTTCCATTTTGGGCAAAAAAAAGTTTGTTATCATCGCACGGTAGCGCTCACCATTCACAGTAACGTTGTGATTCGCATCATCTTTGAAGAAATACGGCCCAATGATGCCGCCAGCCCATAATCCGTACCAAACGGTTGTTTTTTGTGGATGCATTGGTAGCTCTTGCAATGCTTCTGGCTGCTCTTCACTCCAAATACGGCAGTTTTGCTTGTTCACGTATCCATTCAACCAGAAATGAGCCTCGTCGCTGAACACAATTCTTCGATAAAAAAGTGGATCTTCATCTAACTTTTCAGGAGCCCATTCACCAAAAATTTGGTGTTGTGGTAGGTTGTTTGGCTTCAATTCTTGCACCAGCTGTATCTTATAAGGCTTCACACCCAAATCCTTCCGCAAAATTTTTCACGTAGGGGAGTAACAGAGGCCCAATTGCTGCGAACGGCGCCGAATCGATAATTCACGGTCATCACCAACACTGGCCGATACGGCTGCGATATTTTCTTCAGTTCGCACTCTACGTAAGCGTGTTGGTGGTTTAATGTCCAACAATGTAAATTTGGTGCGAAATTTTTTTACAATAGCCCGAATAGAAGCCTCAGTAGGTCGATTAAACTGACCATAAAATGGAAGAAGCGCGCAATGAATTTCCTTAACAGAGCACGCATTTTGGTAATAAAATTCAATAATTTGCAAGCGTTGTTCGTTTGTAAGACGATTCATGATTAAATTATAGACCAAACTGAAGATGTTTGACAGTGACACAAGATACAAAACGTGCGTGAGCTGTCAAAACTAGTGTTGCCAAAAAGATAATAGCAAAAAAATCACTCGTTACTATCCATCGTCTTGTTTCACATTTCAAAACAAACACTTCAGTGCCGAAGTGATCTAAACACATAAACGAATACCGTCTTTTTTTTTATCTTGGACCAATACTCAGGGGATGACCCCTACATATGCAGTGCATTGTACTGGAACTAGGAAAATAGGTTATGCGGCGGAGGAAAGAGGGAGTAGTGTTTGTGGAACAATAACAACACGAAAAACCAAAACAACCCCTATTGCAGCATATAAAATGTTAGAATTAAATTAGTTAAAACTGATCAGTGTCCAGTGTGTATACCTTCGGCATTGCTCAGACTAACAAAATTTAGTCCAACATCTTCCACACTACAAGATAATTAAGTACATTAAAAAGAAATTAATAATGAACATATAAAGAAAATATGCAAAACGGTAAAAGAGAGAGAGAAAAAACGTGTTCACATCCCAGCGGCCAAAGTTTCGCTTACAGAAGCGATGATCCGATGCACACTTGTAAGTCAGTAATGCACACCATCTCATATACGAGCCTAGTATACTTTTTCATATACATTGCCGCATTTGTAGAGTGAACGCCTACCACCTGCACACAAAGTAAGCAAAAGCTCATTACTTCCTAACATACATTGTAAGTTATGAGTAGGCAGCTCTAATCTAATAATCTCTCATACTTTGTAAGTCAGAAGTAGGCAGCTCGGATACAATCTCGCATACATTGTAAGCCGGCAGTAGGCAGCTCGTACGTACTGCGCACTTCAGTTTTTTTGGGAATATTCCATTAAATAAATTTGTGTTGTTTTTTGTCTACTGCATTCTTTTATTTTTTCCCTAAATGTTTTGTCTTTCTTGTACCTTTTTTAAATTGTTTTCCAGCACTTTTACCTAATTTTGTTAATTAAAATTTTTGCAACGTACGAGTAGTCTGACAAAGACGGCGAACGTTTGATTTACAACTAAAAAATAAAACACATATGTATATAAATGTGATACAAAAGATGAACGTAATTCATTTTTCGGAACTCCATATACTACTTTCATACATTTTGTAAGTTATCATTCATTGATTACAAAGTGTTGCACACATCATCGAAGAGAAGTAATGTGGTAGGCAGTGTTCGCCGCTGGAATGTTGCTACCTATTCCGGCGTAATTTGCACCAGAATAGGCTCATATATAGAATATACGGAAAACGGTAAAAAAAAGACAAGAAAAAACACATGTACACAGTTTGCTACCTATTCCGGTGCAAATTAGTTTGATACGAAATTAATAACGAATATAGAAAATACGGACAGTAGTAACAAAAGACGTGTGCACAGGACGGAAGACGAAACACTACTGACATTTGGAACAAACAGAACGAAACACAAGTAGAACCAAATGAAATAGAACAGAATTGAAGTAGAACTTCAAGCATTGAAGTAATGTTCTACTTCAGTTTTGTTTATAAAATTTGTTGTTGCTGTTTATGGTTTTTGTCTTTAGATTAGTGCACAAGTGCTGTATGTACAGTATGCTCATGTGTGTGTGTTATTGTTGTTCATGGTTTTTGTCTTTGTATTAAGCGCAAATATTTAAGACGCAGTATGCTCAAATGCCAATGTGCTTGCTGTGACTCATCGTTTATTTGCTTTATTGGAATGTTTTGTTTTCGATTTTGCTGTGAAACAGAACTCAAGTACAGGCAAGCATTGACGTGAAGGCGTTTCAAAACTATGAAGTGTTTGTTCTGTTGTTAAATGTTCTATAGCTTGTTTATTTTGTTTTAAGAATTGTTTTTACATACTACACATTAGTTAGAAACATTCTTTAGAACATTCTGTGCAGCCCTTTAATATATACACATATAACTACGCACACATATAGGCATGGGCCTGCACAAGGCGGTTTTTTACAGGTAGTGGCAGAATTACAATAAATACAACACCAACAAAATACATGTTGATGTTTGTTGCTGTTATATTTATTGTAATTCTGCTACTACCTGTATAAAGCTGCTTTGGGCCTGCACACTTTCATACATACATACTCGCATATACAGTCTGTCAATGATGAGTTTGCATATTGAAAAGAAATACGGGTTTAAAATTATTAGTAAATTTAAGATATTTTTTATTGTAAATCAATTTTTTTATCTACGTATAGATTTGATTAATTTATGTATTTAAAGAGATCGAAAAAGACTTTAATACGTTTAATAGTGTATTTCCATATAGGTGTTTTTGCTCGAAACCCCGTGTTGTGGGCAAAACGTAGAAATAAACAAAGAGTAGAAATAATAGAATATGAAAATAATGAAAATACCAAGGCGAATTAAATATTAGGTGGATGCATCGGCGAATTCAGGCGAATTCGATTAATATGGCGGCACTTTCGCTGTCAAGTTTCGTTTACCTTTTTCGGCGCCATTTAAATTTTTGTACATGTTCGTTATCAACTACTTTTGACAGCTTAAGTGTGAATTCGCCTTTTTACACAAACAAAATACCTGTTGTTTTTTTTATTGTTGTAGCGAAGCGGCTACCTTGTTTTTTGTATCATGGAAAATACAATATTCATTCAAATATCGAATACTTTAAGAGAGATTAACGAAGTAAAATAAGAAAAACCAGAAAAGAGAATGAATTGCGTTTTATAGTTGGTCGTAATAAATAGATTCTGTCGCATACTCTTTCCAATTCAAAGATATATTTTCTCTTATTTGTAAGAGCAAAAGCACGCAAATACAATATAACTGTTGATAGAGTGCAAGAAATATCGAACGAATGAATGAATAAAATGATTATAATTCGAATGCACATCACATTCGTTATTCTACAAAGATAAACATTTTGTTATGACGTAATTTGCTTTTAAGAAATGTGCGCAATAAGGTCTGAAAATTTTAAATTGAAGTTGGTAAAAGATCTTTGATTGATACAAACATAAATACATACGTAAGTACAACTGTCTACATATTTATTTATTATAAATTTTTACATGTCTCATAGAAATATATGTACATATATAGATACTTATGTATAAATACAATCGAATGCTACTTCGATTCATTCGAATGATATATATTTGAAACTTTTTCTTCTTGTTTTCGTTCTATTTGAATGTGGTTGTATTTGTTACTCCACGAGTCGAGTTATTATCATTATTCGTTCGGCTTGTGTATTCATTTATTTGTTTTTATTAAAATAGAATATGAGTCACTTCGTAGTCAGTTGTGTGTGATACAAAGCTTTATTCATTCAAAAAGCAAATGAATATGTTCAAATGCCGTTTCAGCGTAATAATGCAGACGTTTAGTGAAGAGCAAAATACCTCAAGCTATGTGTTTTGGAGCAAAACAATTCGAAAATATTCTGTACAACACTGTCTTTATTCGATAATTAAAGGTACATTATTGTACTATCCATTTAAAGTGAGTGACAAATTCGGAAAAAAAACTGGCATTATCGTTTGTACTCTACAAACACAACGAAAGAAGAATGATTACATTAATGACTTAGATATTAAATACTTGGCTGCAAATCTTAGCCTAAATTCTGGAGTGTCTACATCGTATTGGGCACCTTTAGCTAGCTCGGTTATCATATTCCAGCAGATCGTAGTTATGCAGCACAAAACAAAAGAATTGAACCAACGCAGCAACAAATGTATTTTAATGCAATGAACACATACTTTTTCGCACCAATTTCAGATTTGACGTTTTTCATTTTGCATAATTACGATTTGACGATTTTTGTCCTAAAAATGACGATTTTTTGTAAAAAAAAAACAAATGAACAACAGTTGGTTGCTACGATTTGTTTTTTTTTTTCGATACTTTCAAAAAAACAAATCGTAGCAACCAACTGTTGTTCATTTGTTTGAAAGGTGTAAAGAAATGTTAGAGACGTTTATAAATAGAAAAGCTTGTTTTTTTTTGTGTTTTGACGGATATTATTAGAGCATTTTTCTTTTTAAATTCTCAGCAATTTATTTGGATTGTTGGGATATAAAGTTAAATGTTTGAGAATATCTTTCAAAAATTTCCAAAGTCTACTGATGATTAGGGTAGTTCCTATGAAATGTCGACATATAGATAGCTGGGAAACATAGAAAACAAGCTATTTATAATTTTTGTTGAACTTTTATAATTTTTTCAAATTAAAAATTTTTTCAAGTCCCAGTGGAAAGAAGGTACTTCAAAAATAACAAACTGCAAACAAAAGCTTCAATATGGACACAAATGCAGTTTCAAAAAAAAAGAATAAGAAATGTTTTGCAGCAAATGTTGCTTAGTGCGAACGGGGACTATGCAAACTCATTATTGACAGACTGTATGTATGCATTAATACGAGTATCAGGTAGTTTTTTTTATAACTTGATTAGCTGTTAAGAAAAATCTTAAAATGAGTAATTATGTACATTACTTAAGTATACTTTTATACATATATTTGGATTTTATTTGCAGTATGAATCATACAGAATCAATTATTTTTTTATTTTACGCTTTACATTTAATATTTGCGGATATTTATTGAAGGTAATAATTATTATACTATATGTACATATGTATAAACATACATACGTACATAATGTACTTGTAAACAATAATCATTCGTATTGTTTGCTTTCGTCATTCTGCAGAACATGAACAAATTTATGTATTTACATACTCGTACATATGTATTTATATTCATATGTATGTACATACGCGTACATATGTATGTACTTACATTCATATGTACATATGTTTGAACTGTTTTAAAAGTCTTTGACTTGGGGTACGCAGTATTATTTTATGCATAAAATAAAAACAGCTTTATCAGCTGAAAATAAACAATTTGCAATCCTTCATATGACGAAGCGGCATTCTTCTCTATGGGAGCAAAAAGCGAAAACGGAATAAAACAATTTGAGATAAAGTTTTTCCTTACATGACAGAAAGTATAGAAACTTGAGCAACAAATAAATGTGTACATACACCGTATGTACGCTATATAACATATACTCATGTATGTACATGTTATAAAGATTAAACCAATTATTATTAACAAAACGGTTGATAAGATAAGCTATTGACTACACATGACTTCTCATAAATACTCATATATAAAAACTACACATCTACATACATATGTACATAAGTACATGTATGCATCTACATACATATGTATGTACATGTGTGGCCTGCGTTATGTTAGATGTGTTACTAGTTAGTACATTGTACATATGTACATATACATATATTCATGATGCTTCTTTCAAATAAACTTTTGTTGCGTTTTATAAAGTTTATGACATTTGATGGCTAATAATTTATCACATCCAATAAATTATACTATGTACATATGTACGTACACACGTAGTACTACCTCTCAATGCTCATATTACAGTTCTGCACAATTTTATATTTGGATACCTGAAGTGCACGTGCAAAGTATGGACACATGCATTTGTAGTATCAAAATATCAAAACTGTTACTATCTACTTGCTATTGTACTATTTTGGGCTTATTCGGAAATGCATCACTGCGCTGCATCTGATGCGCAATATGTTCTAAAAAGCAAAAGTTTGCAACACTGAAAATGTCTTGCGTTCTAAAATGTAACTGTAACAGCCAGTTTATCAATTTCGAAAGAAAATGAATGCGAAAGAAAGCCAGTCACTCACATTCGAATCAATTTGGTTTTGTCTATCTCACTACTATTCGTTCGCATATTCTTATGTATTTTGATTGAGTTTTGACACATCGTTCGTATAGAAAAAAGTTAGACGAACCCAAATCAATTTTCTTTCGCTTAGATTGCGAACGCAAGCAGGCTGTCGAGATTGGTAAACTGGCTGTTAAGCAGATGATGCGCAGAAAAACTTCAAACAAGCATCATAAAAATGGCAGTGGAAGAGTAATTAATGAATATTTTATTATTTGCTTTAATTTGTTATTTGTTGTGTTTTTAATTTTATTTAGAATAGAAAGTGATGTAAAATGTTTAAAGTTAGTTATTGATAAGAAATAAATATTTATTTACTTTCATCTGTGTTTGAAACAAAATGTTTTAAGCAATACGTGTCTTTTTTATACTTCAAATGCTTTTTATTTTGATGATTGTATAATTTAGAATCATTTTTATATTCATCCAAGTCAAATTTATTAATAATTTTTAATATTCCCGCGTTGGTAATTGTAAACATTTCGTTGACAATCGTTTACTGCGCTGCATTTGATGCACATCAGAATCAGCTGTTTTGCATCAGCATCGCAAACTAATCACAGATGCGCATAAGATGCAGCGCAGTGATGCATTTCCGTACAAGCTCTTTATTCTTGTACATTAGAGCGACTCGCCAAAAAAGTGCATGTTAAAAATGAACCTTGAACTTTTCTAAGATGGCATCTGAAATATTTCGATTCCAGCTTTGATCTCTCGTGAGTTGGACCATTTATCAATTTGAGAATCTGTTTCCTTACCAACATATAAGATATGAATATCATAAGAACGATTTTTTAAGGCGCGTTCAACTGTACTCGTATATATAATTTGTCCGAGGACAAATCAATCATTTTGGATTAAAAATGTAATCTAGAAATGAATTCGTAGCAGTTTATTTCCAGAAATAAACATAATTGAAATTGCATTTATTTAGCAAAAATCGTATAGAAAATCGTCTAGTTTGGTTGCTAATATAAAAAAAACATATTTAATTTCACTCGTATATCATTTAATATCTCCTGACGATGATAACAAATTGTTATCGAAATATCGAGAAATAAAAGATTTTTAATAGTTAATTTTTTATAAAACAAAAAACAAAGATCTCAAGCTGCAAAAATTAAATTTATTTAACAAACGAAGATCAAATAATATTGAGATAAAATAACATATTTAATTTCATTATTTATTATTATGATTTACTTAAGGTTTAGTTTAGTTCAATTTCACCAGTTCACTTTAGTATACTCTTGTGATTTGAACTCGCCAGGAAACTAGCTATTGTGATTTACAGAACAGGGAGGTTACCATATGTTGCGATGCTAAAGTAAGTTCGATGCGAGAGGTAAATGCGATAATAGTATAATTTCGTACTCTGTGACGTTTCAGCAAACTTTTTCGCGAAATAGTTTCAAAATGAAGCAACCCTAGTACCACGAAATCAACAATAGCGAAGAATATTAAAATAAAATGTGCGAAGGGGAAAAATTAATTGAGAAAGAAAACACGAATACAGGGTACCAATTCTTCAATTACGAAACATTTTGTCTTTCGCATCGCAATATAGAGTAGCCATCTTGCGTATGCAAGTCATAATCGCTAATTTTATGCGAGATGCGAGTGTCAGAACATGCTCGTTTAAATTCACTTTCATCTTTAATCTAATCCAAGGCGAATTTATTACTAGGTGAACTTAACAGCACAGGTGATTATTTTTTGCTTCTCGCGTTTTTTCCAATGAGACTGTCATTTTTTTTTTCTTTTGTTTACAAACTTTTTCGCGCCATTTTAATCTGAAGATTTTTTTGTATGATTTAGTGCAATTTCAAGAAATTTGTGTGAATTTAAAAGTAAAAAACTAATATGATCTGTGATTTTAATTACAAACAATTATAAACGTTTATATTTAACATTTATATAAAATTTTTTCCCAGCTGAACAATCTTAGGCGAATTTAGATTTTGACATTCACGATATGCTTTACAATAACAAAATACATAGTACTGAATTCGCCTGTCCGCTTGCATTCACCTGTATAAATTCGCCTATAACCGCTTCAAATATAATTAATATTTTTATGACACGATTGTTGCAGACTATTAATTTTGGTACCATATTACAGAGGTCGTACTGTAATTAGAACGTGCTGGTATATAATTATAAAAATATTTATATTCGTAGGAAAAAAACATGAAATCTTACCGTCTGTAAAGCTAATGACATATTTTATTTATTTCACTTAAAAAAGTTTATTTTTGTATGAAATGTATTGTTTAATATCTAATTACGTATAAATGGATTAAGATATTCGGAATTACTGACGAACAGTTGTTCAATGGTTGTTCTTTGTATTTTGTTTTGTTTTAATTTTGAGTGAAAATTAACACTTGTTTCAAACGGAAAAAGGCAAGAATATAGAAAATCACTTGTTTTGCACACTTTAAAGTTTAATTTTATTTCAATTATGCCATACACACATACAGAGTAGTTAAATAAAAAGTTCTTTCTTTAAACTTTGTTCTTGTTGTTGAATATTTATTTAAATTTTAAAATAAGAAATTGTTCAGTAATCTTATTTCGATTGTAATTTTTATTGGAATACAAGCAGTTGTCTGCGCTGTTGCTGAGCAAATGAAACTGATGTATTTTTCAAGAGAAGTCCACAAAAATACAAAAATATGTACGAAATACGAAGCAAGCAAGTCAGAACAGCAACACATATATTTACAAACTGGTTTCGTTTCTTTAGTCTCCTACCAACAATATTGTTTGTTATCAATGTTAAGAGAAGATTAAAAACAATAAAAATTTTCCGCTCACAATATGTTCGCCATCTGCATACATACACACATGCATGCACTAGAAATGTAGCGACTGTTCGTATTCGTATTCGGATTCGTTGTGATTCACTTAATTCTATGCGATTTTCTCTACAGTGGAGAAAAGTTTGAAAGATATGTTTTTGAGAAAATAATTGAATATAATATAATATCGTCAAAACATGTTAGAAAATATTTTCAATTAATTACCTCAAAAACACAATGTTATAAATTAAAATTTTTTTTTTTGTTTCATTTATATATTGGATCTTCAAAATGAACAACTGAAATCTTAATACTAAACATAACAAATAATGCTAGCCAAAAATGTTTATTTTGCGGGAACTTTATCGGTAAGTCTGTGGTCAGACAAAACGATTTTAATTGCCGAACTTTTTAGCAATTTTCTTTTGGAATTGCTTTCTTGTCCACACACAAAAACTTTTTTCGGCAATTCTTGAGCAATTCTCTACCTTTTGCTTTATGCAATTTACATTGTATATGCACATACACATACACACATGAGAGAAAAGTAAGAAATTGCTGGGAATTGCCGAGTACCGGCAATTCTTTTTCCCTTCTTATTCCCCTCACCGAAAGCTTCTATAAAGTCAAGAATTGCCCAACTAAAGTTGCTGTGTGTGACCATACACTAAAATCTCCTATTTAACACTGAGTTTACACGTGCAAGTAACTTGTTACAAGTTGCACAAACACAAAGAAAAATTTCTTAGCAGTAATAACAAATTGAGAAATTAAAAATAACATAATTTTAATTAAATGTATTCTGCAAAAAACACATGCACTGCTAACGATAACAACGTGTTGTACCTCAACCAAGCTGCATTAACCAGGTGGCATCACTAGTACAGGTAATAATTATTTATTTAAAACCACCGGTAGTGTCAAAAGTTGTTTATGTTTACACAAAGTAAAGTGAAAAATAATAATATTTTAATCGTGCTAAAAAAGAAATAAAAAGTGAAAAAGTGCAAAAAAAAACCAATAAAGAAGTTTTCAAAAATATTTTAACTGCGTAAAAGCTGTTTATGTTTATAAAGTGTTTGAACAGTGAAGTGAAAAAATAAGATTTTAAACAGTTTGAAAAAGTGCAAAAGAAACAATAAAAAAAGAGTTCAAAAATATTTTAATTCTTTAAAATGCGCTGCTGTCTTGTGTCTAAAAAGAAAAATGTTACTGCTTATCGACTTTCCTCGCTTCAAAAATAATTTAATTGCTTAAAATGCGTTAAAAACAATTTATGAAAATAATAATACACAATTAATTTTCTTCATATACATTTTTTTCTTCATTTTCCTCTGTTTTGTAAACATGTTTTTGACATTATGGTGGAATTTTTACACAAACAAAATATTATGTATCTAGTACAGCAGCTCTAATGCTGCCACCTAATGTATCACCAACCATGACCTCAACCTTAAACAAATTAACATCGCAAATGTTGTTCAAAAAATAACATGAAAAAATGTTTACATAATCACCCCTTTTCTGCGTTTCGATTAAGTCTCCGCATTCAGTTCCGTTGCGATCGAAAATTGGTATTCTGATAAAAAACGGAATCGAAAGAAAAAGAAGAAGACAACAATGTTTATAAAATTAATAGCATCAGTGTGGAATGTGGAAATGAAATTGCAAAATATGCAAGTTTGTTATCGTTTTCATAAACAAATGTCAAATTTAATACAATTAATTGTTCACATATATGTATATTACAGTGCAAAGAATCTTGTGAAGATAAAGGCACATAATAAAAAAAAATTAAGTGTTGTGATTAAATATGGAAAGATCATATATAATAAAAATTGTAGGGGATTAATTCGCTGTGTTGCATTTATTTATTTTATTTTTTTTTTTAATTTCAGAGAGCAGAACAACATGAGATATAATGAGGCAGGCATTTTTTTGTTGGAGGGCCTAGTGTATTGATGATTCCAGCAATTTCCTCCCAGAACACTGCTACTTCTTGTGAGATCCACATGCAATGTCTGCATTAGATGACGTCAAATTTGGCAATTTTTCATACTGCTCTGGTGTTGTTGTTTTTGACCCAAATACATAAAAAACACATCAGATTCGGGTACAAAAATTAATAATTAAAAAAAATAAAATAAATAAATAAATTTAATTAAATAAAATAATTTTAAATGTTTTTTTAATCGTTACTGAACATTTTATATCATTTCCTACTTACATTTTTTTTTAGTTTTTTAACTAAAAAACAGATAACGAAAACTTCTCCGTCAACAAAAAAACAACTGAAAAAAACGGAGTTCCGATCGTAATGCAGAATACATACAATCGAAAGAAATTGAGCGGAATCGAAACGCAGAATACCCAAGTTGCCAGACGGAGAAAATTTCGATCCGAATTGAAACGCAGAATAGCCCCCAATGTAAAGAAATAGCCTAACAAGTAATATTTATACATACATTCAACGTACTAATTGCTTATTGCTAATTCTCTGTTCTGCAGGTGTATTAATAATCTCTAACATATAACGTTTCTTATAATTATTTTCTGTTGTTATTATTGAAAGATTTTCGAAATGAAGGTAGTGATTTAATCTGAAACAATGAAAAGATAATGCTGTGTTCTGTGAATTAATATATTTTTGGTAGGTTGTAACAGGATACACTTAATGAGGTAACCTCGTCAGTCGAATCGTTGCTCATCTGGTACAGCCAACTTGTCAAAAGTTGTTTATATTCTTGTTTGTTTGCACGCGCCAAAATTATTAATTGCGAAAGACAAGTTTTTTTGTGGTTAAAAATTGTGAAAAGTGAAATTAAAATTTGTAAAAAGTTTTTCATTGCGTTTCAAAACAAGAATAAAAATGTCCATTTGTGCTGTGTGCAAAAGGAGAGACGGAACTATGTTTCGTATCCCAAAAGATGTGGTGATGATCAGTTCATCTTTCATATGCAGATTTACACTTTTGGCTGATTTTGTAGTTGTAGTAGATTCTTTAATGATTGCAGGAGCTAAAGAATTACAGTATGAAATGTGTATAGCTGGTTCATTTTTCACATTTTCACCCACTATAGATGCACTAACAAATGTACGCATTTCAGCCGGTTCTTCACGCGTATCACTTTAGTCTACAGGCAAATTTCTTTTTATACCAATTTCAAAAACTAATGATATAGGAGATTTATTATCGTTTTCTAACATTAAAGTTCTTTTAATTCATAAAATTCAATTATCTTTTAAGTACGTGATGCACCTTTGTTTTCCTTTTTTCCACTTTTTCTTCTTTTTTCTGTCACATACTATTGACATTTTGGTTGAAGTGCAAAAACAAAATACACGCAAGTTTTTTCGAAGTAGTTATTATCGTAGCGAAGCGGCTACTTTATTAAATATACTTTGGGTTGTAATATAGCCCTTAGCCAAATAAGAAAAAAACCCTCACCGAAACAGGTGCTATAAGATATTTTAGGTTATATCAGATGAAACTAAAAATAGAAGTGTTGAAAGCCTAAATTTAACCGTGTGTAAATTGCAATTTTTGACATGCGCAATTATAAATGAATCGAAAGTTGTAAAAGTCACTGTGAAATACCTATAGTGTTTTCGTTTCTACACAAAAAAAAAACCGCCTTTTTCAAAGGTAAAAACAAAAAATATTCTGCAATCATTGCAAAAATGCATTTTGTTGTTTGCAACAGAACGCAGATTAAGCAAAAACAGAAAATTAAACCGATAACAGTGCTTATTCAACAAGAAAAGGGTTGCAGAAAAGAAAGGTTTTAAATAAAATGGCACATTTTTTGTAGAAACGAAAGCACCATTAGTGTGCAAAAGGGGCTTTAATAGGCTTATGCATAATTGAACTTATTTTTATTGTTTAATATTCAAAAAAGCACATTTATACATAAATGCATAAATTCTTTCAATAAACAATTAAGTTTTTTATTCGCTATTTAAGCTTCTAACATTTATACCAGTAAAAAATTATAAATAGCTTGTTTTCTATGTTTCCCAGCTATCTATATGTCGACATTTCAGTAGATAAAAGTTGAATGTTTGAGAATATCTTTCAAAAATTTCCAAAGTCTACTGATGATTAGGGTAGTTCCTATGAAATGTCGACATATAGATAGCTGGGAAACATAGAAAACAAGCTATTTATAATTTCTTTCAATAAATTGTTAATTTTTTAAATGCGGTATAAAAAAGTGGTATTAATATGGGTTTGAAGATTTCGAAAAATTTATAAAATTTGCCAATTTTATAAATTTTTAAGAGATAAAATTTGCTTTTGCCAATTTTATCTCTTAAAAATACTGGCAACACTGTTCATACCTTGTTTTGTACTGTAGGGATGTTTGAAAATAAGATTGCATATTTTTAGGCTTTAATTTTATAACTTAGTTTTTCCATACTAATTAAAATGTCATGCTGGAATAAAGTAATGCGTGTATACTTTAAAATTTGTATTGTATTCATCTATACACACATATTGTACAGTTCCACAATCCTTATTCAAAAAAACTTACTACACGTTTAGTAAACATTATTAAGCAATTTCCTTGAAGTATTCTTCAAAGAACAGTATTTGCTTAATATACTTACATACATAGGTATATTAACTAATTTTTAATGCTGGAATTTTAATATACTTGCATATGTGCACACATAATTACTTCCAGTCCATCTTTAAGCCTACAGCAAATTTAACCTTAAATGTCTCTAATGCTTTTCTGTTACTAAGGGCAAAATCGTGTTTGCTCGTAGGTATGTACATATGTATGCATGGCCGAATATTCATACGTGTGTATGTGTGTTAATATGTACATATATGCATAGCACATATGAAAAGTGAAACATATTTTATTCTGTATATGGAAAGAGGAAGATGAGAATAGGTTGTGAAATATATGCATATGTACATGTATATGTAAGTATGTACTGATGTACATAGTTATATAATACTATCCCGATTTCAAATTTGATGCATATGTTTCCTATATTTTAAAATATGTACATAACACAGCATTTATACATGTAGCTGCAAGTTCGAAAAAGTCAATATACAGTGCATCACAGCTTATTTCAACCACCCTGGTTAAAAACAATAAAGCTTACGTAAGTTCTAAACAAAAGATCGTATTGGAAAAATTTAAATTGGGTTTAATATAAATTTTGTTTATATGAAAAGTAAAGCTTTTATTAGGTCTGAAATTCACATTTTTAAAAACTTAAAAACTAAAAATTAAAAAAACAGGTACTTCAGGGGACACAGCTTATTTCAACCAGTGACTTCAACTATTAATTTTTTAATTTTTTTTGTAATTTCAAAATCTAGTATGACCTCCCTTTTGATCAATTACAGCTTTCAGTCTGCTTTGCATAGAATCCACTAACTTGCGTGTGGTTTCAGGAGTTATTTTTGCCCATTCGTCTTTTAGCGCTGCTATCAGGTCATTCCGATTTGAAATCTGGTGTTGGCGGACGTTTTGATCTAAAATTGCCCATAAATTTTCAATTACATTTAGATCAGGTGATTGGGCTGGCGGTTGCATTAAGTGGGGACAGTTCCAAATGAGCCAAGTCTGGACAATACCTGATTTATGTTTCGGGTCGTTGTCCTGATAGAAGCGAAACTCATCTCTTACACCCAGTTTTTCGGCACTTTGCAATAGATTGGCTTTCAAGATGTCAAGGTATACATTTTTGTCCATTGTATTTTCAATAAACTGCAAGTTCCCAACCCCATTTGATGACATGCAAGCCCATACCATGACACTACCGCCGCCGTGTTTAACTGTCGGTTTTAAGTTTTTATTTTGTAGCTCTGTATTTGGCTTACGCCACACGTAAGTTTGACCATCAGAGCCAAAAATGTTAAATTTGGACTCATCCGCAAAAATCACATGTTCCCAAAAACTTGAGTCTTTGGTAATGTGTTCCTTGGCGAATTTTAGGCGTGCTGCTTGATTTTTTTTATTAATAAAAGGTTTTTTGCGGGCAACTCTACCATTAAAATCATGGTTGCGCAGTACTCGGCGAATTGTTTCTGCACTACAATTTTTATTTAATTCATTTTTAACTTCTACAACCAGTTTTGGGGCAGATAGCTTCGGGTTTTTCTTTATTTTTCTTACTATGTAGCGCTCATCTGCTTCATTGAAAATTTTGTTTGGAGCTTTTCTTCCCTTATCGAGAACTCTATTTTCATGTCTGAACCGATTAATTATGCTCTGTACTGTCGAATCACTCAGACAAACCATTTCGGCAATTTTTCGGCGCGAATGCCCGTTTTTGTAATGTTGAATAACGAGTTCTCTCTGCTCAATTGTAGTGCGTCGCCCCATTATTTTAAAAATTCGTGACCTGCTCAACTAACTGCCAAAATTTAACAAAAAGCTTACATAAAAAATTGGAAACATAACTAAAACAAACATTTGCTTGGAAATTTACCGTTACCCGAAAAGTGATGCCAATTAAACCGATTTGAAAAGTAGCTGGTTGAAATAAGCTGTGACTATGTTTTTTGTTTTTATTTTGTAAGTTTTTAAAATTGTTAAATTGTTTAAGCTTAAGACTGGAAAAAAATACTTTTATTTTTGCTTGCCACATATTTAACAAACTCTCATTTAAATTTTTGCAATAACATATTTCGTTTGGAAATTATGTGGATTTTACTTAAAAAAAAAAGGCTGGTTGAAATAAGCGGAGAGCCACTGTACCTATTCAAACTTGTTTACTAATAGGTGTTTTGTTCGAAAACACGTGTTCTGCACAAAACATGTAGAAATAAACATGTTTTCCTCTACATTTTTGAAAACAGTAAAACACCTCAAGCTACATGGTTTGGATTAAAGCACTTCAAAAATGTTCCGTACAACACTGTAAATCATTGTGCACAGTCTTCGAGAGTTTTGCGTCTCGCACTGGTTAACGGTTTCCCTCAACTAACTATATTGGATTACAGTTTTTTGGACGTATTTCTTTATTAACCACGCTGTAACATCCCATGTGAAGGTAGTGTCCCAGCGACGCTACAAACGTTCTGTTAATACCATTTTGGGCATATGATCTCAATCACCATATGCCCACACCCATGCTGTGCATCCTATACTTTGCAAATTTACTTTGCAACTGCATAGCTAAATAGAAATCATTGTGCTATTCATTAAAAGTGAATGACAGATTCGAAAAGTGGGGTTTTCAATTGTCATCCACAAAAAAAAAATCAAATTGAAAGAGACATTTTTCTCATTCTGCTTTGAACTTGCCGAAACCTTTTAGAGTTGCGAAATTAATAGACAGACAGAAATTTTTCGTTTCTCTTTTCTTTCTTTTTTGTTGTTGTTGTTGTTTTTTAAGCACAGCTAGTGTATTTATATGAAGTTGATGTTGATATGAGAATAATAATATGAAGCAACAACTTGAAAAAATACGAAGAGAGGCAACTTCAAACGAAAAATGTCCAGTACAGTAGAGGTTTACCGCACACTCTTCCTCTTAAATACATCGCCTACAAACTTCGTCTATCTGCCCATCAATTTCTCAACTATGAAAGGGGACAATCAGAAAACTATTTTAAACAGATAAAAATTATTGTGGTTTTTACCAAAAAAATTTTTTTCATATACTGAAGAATATGTGCCAATATATTTATAGAATATTTGCAAATATATTTTGTGATTCCATTCGTAACTGGCTGAGCAGCCAACAGAATGTCTTTGGGAAGATTCGAAAAGTGATCTTTTGGACATGGGTGGTATTATATCCGGTTTAAGGTTATTGTAAGTTTTTTTTTTTCTTAATTTATTACCTTATTAAGTGATTTTTCTTTTTCAGTGAGGATTATGAATTGCAGTAGTTGAACCAATATTGTTCTTGTTAATATTCCCGGCAGTGCCGTTCGTTCAGCTTGATAAGCAGTAGTGAAGAAGATTTACATCAGCATCTGCCTTTACGGCCTTATCTGATGATGGACCAATTCCACGGAGTGAATTGCGGTCACCTGTCGAATATCCCGGCTGACATGGCCCAGATGACAACAGGAGGACTGTTATCCTTAGGAACCTGCCCCAACGGAGGTTGCATTTTGCTGTGGCGGTCTTGACGTGTCATTGCCACACAGGCGAGGAGGCTAAATCTTACATTTAATGACTTCTGTAGAAGTTGCAGAGACGAGCAGGAAGTAGAGAGTGTTGACCACTTCCTTTATCGGTGTCCAGGGGAGTTACTCTCTATTGCGATGCAAAAATAAATTCGATGCAGAAGGTAAATGCAATAGTAGTATAATTTGGTACTTTGTGTCGTTTGCGTAGATTTTTTCGCGAAATAGTTTAAAAATGAAGCTAGTACCTAGGTACCACGAAATCAAAAATAGCGAAGAATGATAAAATAAAATTTGCGAAAGGGAAAAATTAAATGCGAAAGGAAAATACGTAAACACAATACAGGGTACCAATTCTTCGATTACGAACCATTTTTCGTTCGTATCGCAATAGAGAATAACCCCTCTGGTTAAAAAAAAAAACGAAACAAATAAAACTGAAAACGTGGTTCGTGTCAGTACTAGTTATTTGAAAATTTATCCAAATTTTATTTTCGAAGTTCAGTTCGAACGAAAGAATGTAACACTCAAACTACTGCTTTTCTGAGAAAACCATTAGACTTAGAAACTTTTTTCTTTCACCGTTCTTTTGCTATTGAGATTCAGTAATATCGGTTCACGTATAGCTGAGATATGTTCAAAATTCCAAAAAAAACTCATTTTTTTTTTGCAATGTTGTATGAAAATTTTTGAAAAAAAATTTTATGTTTTGCTTCAAACTTCACACACTCATTAAGCATGGTGACTAAAAGGCAAACATTTTTCAGATATCGGTCAGGTAATAATACCCTAGATATAGCCCAAATCGGGTTTTTCATGAAAATGTCGTGTAAACGAACTTAAACAACATTTTTTTCTGAAAAGCAGTTTTTGTAATGAAATAAGGTTATGTAAATATGGAAAATTTCCGATATCGGTTCATATATACCACAGATATAGCCTAGAACGGGTTTTTCATGATAATGTCGAGTGAGATATAGCCCAAATCGGGTTTTTCATGAAAATGACGCGTAAGCGAACTTAAAAAACTTTTTTTTAAAGCAATTTTGGTAATAAAAGAAGGTTATATAAATATGGAAAATTAAAATTTCCGATATCGGTCCATATATAGCCGAGATATAGTCTGAACCGATTATTCCATTAACATTTTTTTTTTGCTGAAAGCAGTTCTCGTTATAAAAGAAGGTTACTAAAATACAGAAAATATAAAATTCCGATATCGGTTCATATATAACCGAGATATAGGTTAAACAAACTTCTCCATGAAAATGTCCATTACAGATTTCTTTTTTTGGAATAGTGATTACAAGGTAAAAATATTTTATCCCCGATATCGGTCCATATATATTTAGTTCAAATTTGTAATATATACAATACATATACGTGACTATCGTGAAGGGTATTTTAGATTTGGCCCAGCCGAATATACCACACTCTTACTTGTTTATTTTCATTCTACTACTTTCCTGAAATATGTCGGCAATTTTCTTTCGCATCGGAATAGAGAGTAACCCCCCAGTGATATGTAGATCTGCTGAGATACATATCACATCCAAGCAACACAACGGGACCAAATTGGATCCAAGTGGGTTGGCTTTTGTTAACCTTAACGTAAAATCTTCATTCTGGCAACGCTGGTACTAGGTCTCAAAGCGGGCTGTTTGAGAGTAAATAACTTGAGGAATAGACGATTACTTTTCTCAATAATTTGTTTATGCACGCAAGTAAGAAAATCGGATCCCTTCATCTTATTTGGAGGATTTTCTCTTACATGAAGTGCTATTGTTGGACCCCGTTATACAAAACACTTCATTATAATAAAAATAAACGTTTTTCTGTTTCTATTTTTTCAATCGAATGTATTTAATTGAATGTTTGTTATTTAAATATACTTTTCATTTTTACAACTTTTTAGCCTTTTACTTTTTGTCTGGTAGGTAGTGTGGTGTAGTTGTTTCAACTGATGTGTTTCATAGTTATTTAAAAAAATGTACAAAGAAATCGAAAAAGTCAACCATATCTTTAATAATGCATTAAAGATACTTAATAAAAAAAACTAAAAATAATTCTTAAAAATTACACGCCACAGCATTAAGACAACCAACATCTTACTGTAGATGATGTGCATATATAAAAATTTCCTGAAACTCTCGTTAAAAATTAAATTTAAAAGGAAAACGAAAAATGAGATTTTGGTTCAATTCATTAAAGATGTTTTTGTTTGTGTTATTTAATGTATTCCTTTTTTTTTCATCTGAAATACACAAAAGTGTATCATAGAACACAATTTAGCAGTGAAAAAACTAGAGTCAAAATGAAATTAAAAATGCTTTTAAATGCAAAAAAGAATTATAAATTGTTTGTTTGGATGGTTGCTGGGGTCACATCTTTCTATTGTTTTGATGTAAAATTGATGTTGATTGATTGTTTGATGTTGTTTGTTTCTTTTTCTCTTTTTTTGCAATAGGTAGTTACAGGTTTTTTATTTGCTTTTTGTATTTTTTTTTTGTTTTTGTTTTTTTGTAGAATTCTTTAGTTTTTCTTTTTTATACGTTAATGTAAGTAAATTATTAGAATTAGTTTTTGTTTGTTTTTGTGTGTTATTTTTAATATATATACATATGTATATATATATTATATATAGTAGAGGGTAGGTTGTTGTTTAAGAGATTAAGCCGCTACTTCAGATGCCTCCGCACCATTTTGGACTTCTTCTTTTGTGGTTTCTTCCAATTTGGCCTTCTTTTCAGATGCTACTTCAGAAGCATCATCTGTTTTGGCATCATCGCCAGCAACTTTCCTTTTAACAGCTTCAGCGGGGGCAGAATCTAGAAATAATACGAGAAAAAAAAGAAGAGTTTTAGCATTACATTTGAGCAGCGTTATAGGTATTTTCGCAAAAACAATTTACCTGTTGAATCACCATTGGCTTCAGCAGATTCTTCTACGCCATTTTCTTCAGTTGTGGCTGACGCAGATTCTTTAGCAGCAGCTTCAGTGGCAGCAGGAGTTTCAGCTTCGACGACAGCACCATCAGTTTCTGTGGTAGTGGCTTCACTATCTCCGTTTTCTGTAACTTCTTCGCTGGATTTTTTCTCTTCAGTAGCTGCAGAATCACCATTTTCTGTAGTAGTTGGTTCTTCAATAGCGGGAGTGTCAGCAGAAATCTCTTTCTTGTCAGCATCAACCTCCTCAGCGGTTACTTTCTCAACAACGGGAGTTTCTCTTTAATAATACAAAATTTACAACTATTATTGAATATGCTTAATATAAATGAAGCAAAAGTACATATCTCTCTTTTATTGCAACATAGTCATATCTCAAAAAATTAGCTTTTCGAGTTAACAATGCAAAAAACAAAATTGTTTTATATTGTCCTAAAAATTTGTTCAAATTACTTTTGCACTGTTTCCTCTAGGAGATATTTTCTAAAAAAAAAAAAAATTTTAAAGCTTGTATGGAAACTAAAAATTTGAAATGTGTTCTTCTCGAAACAAGCTTTTTTTTAGTTATGACTATGTTGCAATAAAATGAGCGATATGGAAATGTTTGATTACGTTTTTTCGAATTAAAAGTATAAGATTTTGTAACCACATAAATTTAACATAAATATATATGTACATACATGCCTGTTGCAATTTATACCAGGATAAAATAATTAAAGTTTTAATAACTAAAATAAGAAAATATCATAGTTTTCAAATGCCCTACATCCTACTTAACTATATTGCATTCTAAAATCTACTCGAAAGCGAAAACAAAATCGTTATCTTAAGTGTTTAAATTAAAACAAATCAGGAAGTTTTTAAAATTATCGGACCTCAAAATCATGATAACCTCAAAATTAGGGCGACCTTTTTAGCACCGCCGCGTTTAAAATCACTTAATTTGATTTATTTCTCATATTGTGGTGGTAACTACATATATACTCGTACATATAAAAAAATTAACTTTAATTTAATTTATTTGCCTTCTATATCGTACGTGCACACATTAAAACAAAGCCATAAAGTACGAAAGTTAACTTACACACATGTAGGGATGAAACGATACCACTAAAGTATCCATACTTATACTCGATACGGTATCGATATCTACTCGGTATCGTAGAAAGTATCGATAAATACTAGTATAAATCTATTTCTTCATACGGTTGGAGACAGGGAATAGCACGAGGAGCCAAAAACCAAAATCTTTATGGACTTGATCTTCTAAACCACTGGCTAATCTCGAGGGGTCTTAATTGGTATCCCGGAAGCGAATTCTCTCCTAACAATTCGTAAAACAGGCATTTTGTTTGTGTAGAAGGCGAATTCACACTTCAGCTGTCAAAAGTAGTGGATAAAAAACATGTGTAAAAATTTAAATGGCACCGAAAAAAGTAAACAAAACTTGACAGAGGAAGTGCCGGCGGATTGACCGAATTCGCCTTGGGAAAAATTGTGACCAACTCGTTTTTTTTTTTTTTTTGCCTGTCAAAACTTATAAAAACTTTGAAAACAAATAAAACTTTGAAAACAAGTAAAATTACGCTAAAAATGGTAACCAACTCATTTTTTTTTTGTCAATAAGAAAAAGAGTATTTCTGGCCGATACGAGTATTTTTAACCGATACCTACTTTGTACTTTGTATACCAATACAAAAAATAAGCACTTTCTCTAAGTCTATTCGATGGGCGGAAACTCGCAGAGAACTGGAGATGGTAGCTGGCTCAATAACGCTAGAGAAAGACGTGCACATCATGATAGAGAGCGAGGCCAACGTTTTAGCGGTATCGCGATTCTGTGAAAAACTTCTGCTGACGAAAAAGCTAGATGTGGGAGCGGAGGGTACGGACTATCTGGTCAGTGCGTAATGCAGTTTTCCCCTCGCCGGAAAAAAAACACTATCTTATTTTCAAAAGTCACTTTTTTGTAAAAAAAAAAAAAACTTTAAACATACTATATCCAATTTTGAAAGTCCTTTCTTTAACTTCCCAGTTGGCCATATCGTGAAGACATCCTCGCCGACCCATGAGCGACAGTATAAATTCCTTGACGACGCGCAGGCGATAGCCCAAGCAAATCGTTAACGACTTTTTCATACAAAGGGCAGGAAAATCGATCACGACAATGGGAGCGACAACATCGCTTATTATGTCGTTCAAATGTACCCATATCCCCATTACCCCTTCGTCTTTTAACAAACAAACATTGTTGAGATAGCAATAACTTAAGTAGCAATTTGTACCATTAAGATGAATTAATTTATCCTTTCTTTTATCGCAATTCATTTTGCTATTATTTACAACAATCGATTTGGATGAGAAATTATTTTTTAGTTATGGCAAAATTCTACTCGATTTTTGTTTACATTTTTTACTGGTTGTATAAAATTTCCAAAGTCATATGCTGTAAGCTCCATTTCTTTTCCACATTCACAAATATATGAACATTGTAAGTAAGCTTTTTCTCCCCATATAGATTAGGGGAAAAGCCACAACATCTCATAATAAAACTTCTGCTGCTTCTGAACTATTTACATAACAGGACGGGGAACAAAGATGTCTACAGACACAGTGTATTAAAAGGAAATGATAATCCATATCATCATTTACAAAATGTTTTAAAATGCGACGTCCTGTATAGAACAAAAAGTTTGAGGTGTTTTGCAGCAAAACACTTTGAAAATGTTCTGTACAACACTGCTCTTACCCAATAGTAAAATATACAACACTGGGCTATTCATTAAAAGTGAGTACCTAATTCGAAAAAAAATTAATTTGTCATTTAAAAATAAAAAAACAAAACAAAATAGTCGACTTAATAAAATATAAAATTTTCAAATCGTCTCCGCTCAGTTCCAAGACGCTCTAGAAGACCTACAGCAACATTTCAGCTCTTAAAAATGCGACTACTGGCGCCTTCAACATTTTATTCCTGATGGTAAAACTTCCCTGAGACTAAAAAAGGTCTTATACAAACGAGGCACCTCAACATTAATCAGTTTTGTACACTGTGTAAGAAAATCGTTCTGGAGACAGCAATCCCCTTTGCAAAACTGAAAGGCCATGTGTTCCCTCCCTTCATTTGAGAGCGCTGAACTACGGAATATATCTATGCATCTCTATAATCCAGTAAGCTCAATTATCTGGCTTGATATACACACATCTCTAGGAGTTTAGAAATATATATGTGGTTTCAAAGCATTGTTCTCCTTGTTTGCCAGAAAAAATAACCCATGATTTGAAATAAATATAAGTTATAATTTTATTTAAATAAATATCAGTTGAAATAAATATCAGTTATTTTAGTTTATAACTTTTTTCATTTTCACTTTATACTTAATATTAATACTTAAATCTATCTACTGATAACTATTAAACGTTAAAACGTGTGTCGCACCAAAAACACTTGAGCTAGAAATGCATGTAAATATACATGCATACATCATTGTATCCTTACCGTCCCCTCCAGTATTATCCGAAATATTTTCGCTATGGGGACTTCTTAACCTTTTCTTTTAAATAGTAAGGTCTAATATACTTTTTTGTTCGTTAAGATTTGTTCTGTTTGAACAAAATATACGTCGAACTAAGTTCGGAAATTCGAAATTAAAAACACTTCATATCGTAGTGGAAACTCTTCGACATGTTTTCGTTAAAATCAAGGCGAATTCATGAATTCGCCTCGGTTAAAATACATGTTTTTCTTTGCAGTGGAAACATGGTATAATTCAATACAAATTTCAGATATTGTTGCTTAAAAAGTCGTAAATTAGTTTCTGAATACGACAAAATTTTTGTTACTTATATTATTATATTCGTCAATAATTTATAGGCAACAAAATCTAAAACGTCCTGAGGACATCGTTCACGATATTTGCGACTATGGCCGTTTAACCAACTGGGTTAGGATGTTTGATTAAGAACTACTAGCCTGCTATATGTGGATGTTTGATTAATGATTGATAGTCTGCTATATAAGTACATATCCCTGATATATCATGTACATATCTATGTATGTGTGTATTTAAATCAAGAAAAGTAAAATAATTTATTTTATGACAAAACAACCTCAGAAAAAAAGGTGCAAACAAAACTCACATTTCTAATCAAACAAAACGCAAACATCTGCCAAATTTTGTATTTTTACACAGCACCACATTTGCGATCTACAGTAAACTTCAAAAGAACAAACATGTGCTTTAGAGCAAAAACAATTCATGCACATAAAAAACATGACTAAAGTACAAATACAATAACAGAAAAGCACATTGCGAAATTGATGCAAAAGGACAGACTGATAATTGCAAACACAAGGCAAAAAAGTACATACACATTTTCGTTATAGACAAAAGCAAATGAAAAAAAAAATTGGTACTTTAAAACAAACAAAAAAAATTTGCGTTGTGTTATTGATGTTTCTGGAAAAATAGATGCAGAGAAACAGAAGAAAAGGCACAAAACAATACAAAAGTAAAACGAGGTTTTAGCGCGCAAAGAATAAGATAAACAGAAAACGAGATAAGAAAAATAATAAATGGAATTGATACATAACATATAGGTAGTTAAGAAAATGTTAGTGACGAGATTCTAATAAAAGATCACTTCTGAAAATTGTATCAAAAAATATTTTGGCTAATTTGGAACTCTTTCTTCAAAATATGATAGATGCCCTAACGTGTGCCTAGAATACAATCCAAATGAAATACAACGTGTACCACATAAATTCTACAACATTAAAAACTCAGATGTACCTACATACTCGTATGTATGTATATGCACACATACATAAGTACACAGACGTTTATTTGCTTTTCAAATTCAGATTAACAAGCAGTGTTTGAAAACATTTTTTCTGACTATATCTCTTCCCCATAATAACTCAATGTACCTAATTCATCAGTAATAAGCTTGTAGAAATGTAGAAACAACCTTTCGAACAATCTCTACATACCGACATAATGTTCGTAAAAATGCGCCAAATTAACGCAATCATAAATTTAGAAACTGACAAATATGTACTCTTTTTTTTCCCCCCCAAATAAAACTTCAACAAAATTGGTTTTAACTAAATTCTCTATAACATTTTTTTTTTTTTGGTTCTGCTATTGTTGATTCAAACACCGAGTCGAGTACACGTACAACCACCGCAAATACTGCGCTTGGCGTCTTTTTCGTTTTATCATGTTTTTCTGTTCGTTCAATGTGAGGAATAATTTATAACACAAGTGTGTTAAAAAATGCCGCTTTATTGCTTTATGTACTAACTTAGCACTCTCTATATATACATACATAAAACCGAAAGAGGAAATACATCAAGAAAGAAGGAGGGAAAAGAACTGGCAAAGGAAACAAAAACACACTTCTAAATTAAAATAAAAAAAGTATTTTACGTTAACTTGAATGGCGTGTAAAAAAGACAACAATAGTTATCTAGACGCCGTAGATTTTTTCGCAAATGCCGCTGTTTTGTGATACAGACAAAATTTAAAATTTTTTCCAGTTTTTTTTTTCTCAGCACACCAGACCAAATTTTTTCTACTAAATCTATTTAAAACTAACAATTTTATATATAAAATTCACTTATTTTGTTAAATCAACATTTAAGATTAATGTCTACTCACTTGTTTTCTACAGCAACATCGGCCATTTTGTTTAGTTATTTCTTTAAAACTGGTTTACAAAAGATTGAGAAAGTAAATTGTATTTTATCGTTATTATAAATAAAACACAACTGTTGTTATTTACAATAAATAACTTGTTCTTTTTTAAAAAATTACTTGAGCACAAAAAACTGAGTACTAAAAGATTTATTTAAATATTGAACTGAACTTTTCTCAATTGCCGCACCGACCACTGCACACGTCTACACTGCTTAGCTGATTTACGCCGAATGATGACCGAATTTATGTTCGAATTAATTGGCGTCGTTGAGTTTTGAAACAACATTGCAAAATGTTTGTACAAGCCGTAATAGACAGTTGCAAAAGAGAGATATATATACTATTATGAAATATTGAGTTTAGGTATTTGTACAGGTAAAAGCGGCGAAAATATTGAATTTACACAACTGCAGCGACATCTATATCTCAAGTTAAAAATTAACATATTTCAGCAAAGCGTTGCTGCCAGACAACACATATGTTGCCAACTACCCAGCAAAACAGATTCAAAAGATTGTTTACTGTGCCTTGTTTCTGTATTACCCGCATCGAGAAATTTCTCACAAGAAACAAACGATTTGACAGAAAAACTAATAGCGTATTTGCGCCAACTCAAAATCTAGTAGATTTGAATTGAAATCTACAACGAAATCTATATCGTTTACACCACCGTTTTTTGACATCTAGCAAGATTTCATTTGCTCAAAAATAATTTATGCATGCGGGTTTGACAATACAAAGTTACCAGAGACTGAATACACCAGCATTAAAGTGTATATTTTTTGTGCCCAGAGACTGCATACACCACATTATAGTGCAATTTTTGTTGCAGCGTAGTATTTTTAAGTATATCACAGTTGCATCGCTTAGTACTGAGTAGATTTCAGGAGATTTCGTCGAAATCTACTCGTAAAGTAAATTTCGTTTTGTATGGGAAATCTTTTCAAAGTCTACTAGATTTGGCTTGAAATCTCGAATGAGCAGATTTCGCTTTGGTGTAAATAGGCTATAAGCGACTTGAAGCAAGAAAAGGGAGTTTCTCATACAAATGTTTCTGTATCTTTGAGAAGCGAGAAATATCTGTCAAAATAGCTTTTTTGACGTAATTCATTGGAAGTTTGTGAGTAAACTTGTTTTTGTATTAAAATTTTGTGAGAAGTTTCTCGCTAGAGCTATCAAAACTTTTCACAAATAAAAGAGTTGCGGAAGTTATAAATTTAAAAAATATCTAATTGACAAAATGGATGCCAAAAGTGTAGAAAAGTTACAGTTTTTAAATGTTTATACACATATTGCCGTAAAAGTTTATTTGACATACATATTTCTACACAAAATTTGTCATTTAAACCATTATTATGTGTAAATTATTTTTTATGAATACGGCAGATAGTGAATGTAGTTCATTTTTCATTTCTTTTTTTATTTTAGAAAATTGAAAGAAGCAAGCAATAATCCAAGAAGGATTATCATTAAACCAGTGCACCCACATAGAGTCACTGTTTGGTGCGGTTTATGGGCTGGCATCATCGGGCTACATTTTTTCCAAAATGAATCCGGTCAGGCAGTTACTGTGAATGGTGTTCGCTATCGTGAGATGATAACGATTTTTTTAATGACCCGAATTGGAAGATATTAGTGTAAACACTATGTGGTTTTAAAAGGACGGTGCCACTTGCCACACAGCTAATGCAAAAATGCGCGAAAAATTCAATGGCAGTGCTATCTCACGTGGTGACGAGGTTAATTGGCTGCCAATATCATGTAATTTGGGGTTATTTCAAAGAAAATGTATACTTACGTCGATAAGCCAGCAACAATTCAAGAGCTAAAGGATGATATAATTCTGCACATTAACGACATAGAAACTAAAAGGAGGCTGCACAAAATGGTCTAAAAAACAGTGCTCACTACTGTGCTATAGTTCCAAGCACTGTATTTCAAAACAATTCAAGCTAAGCTATAGAACATTTAGAAACAGAACAAACACTTCATAGTTTTGAAACGCCTTCACGACAATGCTTGCCTGTACTTGAGTTCTGTTTCACAGCAAAATCCAAAACAAAACATCACAATAAGGCAAATAAACGATGAGTCAAGCACATTGGCATTTGAGCATACTGCGTCTTACATCTTTGCGCTTCATACAAAGACAAAAACCATGAACAACAACAACACACGCACATGAGTATACTGTACATGCAGCTCCTGTGCACTAATCTAAAGACAAAAACCATAAACAACAACAACAACAACAAATTTTATAAACAAAACTGAAGTACAACATTGCTTCAATGCTTGAAGTTCTACTTTAATTCTGTTCTATTTCATTTGGTTTGGTTCTGTTTGTTCTATATGCTTATAAGTCAGTATTCGTTTATGTGTTTAGAACATTTCGGCACTGAAGTGTTTGTTTTGACATGTGAAAGAAGATGATGGATAGTGCTTGAAAATACTATGATGTTTGTAAGACATTTTTATTGTACTTGGAACTCATAGAAACTCAATTATACCTCGTATGTGTGATTGAAGAAGCTTTTTAAATTATGAATTCGCTTGGGTGTTTTTGCTGAGGACGTTATCTGTACTGTGAAAACGGGAATGGCGTTTCTGTCACAATTTGACAGTTGCCATTTCAGGGCTTAATGTTATAGGTAATTATCCTTAAAAGAGAATGAGAACGAAAGCTCTTTTAAGGTACAATTCTTCTTGTATTTAATTTGTTTTCTTAAAGCTTTTTCTTGTAGCTGTGGAAAAGTTTTCAGTCTTCATCTGGTTTTAGCTTAGCAAATTGTTAAAAAATTAATATAAATTTGATCGGACAACGAAAAGCAAAAAGAAAATTAAAAATAATCATTTAATTCAGTTAAACACATTGAACAAATGAAACAAACAAAAATAATAGTGTTTTTTGTTATTAAATAAGTAAAACAAAGTAAAGTTATCCTTCTATATTAATATGTATCTATCTATTTGTATGAATTCAGGGAACATAGTATTTATGTGGTTAGCACTTGCAAATACACATTTCAATTTTATACTATAAAAGAATGATGTACAAGCAAAGCATATACACATTAAAATTCAACATTTTGGTTTTTGATTAAAGTTCTGAAATAAATATATGTATTGTATGCCAAAGTGAGTGCAATTACTTTCTAATATGTTACAAACAAAATTACAATTTCTGTTAAAACATAAAACAACTATAATACACACTCGCATATGTACATGTGTACATACGCTGTGTATGTAAATGTTTGCAGTTAGATTATCTCTGTGGTGTTAGTGTAAATATTAATATCCATGTCCCTTGTTAAAATCCTTAAAACATCTGCTATAGTCTGAAAAAACATATTTTTAGCCTAATGATACATATCTACATACATACATATGTATGTATGCATGCACAGCGATCCTATTTACAATGGAACACCTTTACAAACATTGTATTGAGGAAAATTTCATACACACAGTCACACAATACAGGATAATTTTTTGGGATTTTTGTGTGTATGCATTTCTTGTGCACAATTCCTTATTTCCCAACAAATACAAATTACAACGCGCACAATTTATTTTACAATGCACAGCAGTGCATACACACATATGTATGTACATTAGAGCGACTCACGTTATATGGAAGCGAAATTCGTGCAAGATGTACCTACCTCAGAATAGAGCTGCAAAACAATCTATAGTACCATCGATAGTTTTATTTTTAGCTAACTATCGATTTCGTTCGATAGCGATACTATCGACAATTTTTGAACGTATATACGAAGCCGGTTACATGTAGCCAGCATAACGTTTCTGGCCATTTATTTAGCCCTTAAAATTTTGATAGGTATAGCGTAATTTACAAATGAAAATATATTATATAAATCATATTATATATCAAAGGAAAGTGTATTATATCATTTATTACTTTTATCTCAAATGAAAAAAGAGTTTTTTTTTTTATATAAAAAATGTTAGTTAAACATGGCAACTTATATCTGGCGGCTGCAGCTAAATGTCGGCTGCAATTTAGAAAACTTTGTTCTCTTTGCATACAGGTGACGCTACAGTATCTAAAAGTTATATTTTTTATCATAGAATAAAAATACGCAAAGTTTTTATATGCATGTATCTATGTTTAGTTACAGATTCATAGCCAAAAGTAGCGCTTAACGATAGTATCGATAGTTTTTCTTGAAACTATTGAAAATATCGATGGGGACGACTATCGATAGTTTTGCAGCTCTACCTCAGAATGAACAATATTTTTTTTTTATCTTGGACCAGTACTCAGGGGTTGACCCCTACATATGCAGGGCATTGTTCTGGAACTAGGCAAATAGGTTATGAGGAGGAGGAGTGAGGGAATAGTGTTTGTGGAGGTTTAACTTCAACAATAACAACACGAAAGATCAAAACAAACTCTATTACAGCATTTAAAATGTTGAAATTAACTTAACTAAAACTGATCAGTGCCCAGAGGCAGTGCCGGGTACCGGCAATTCTTTTTTCCTTCTTATTCCCCTCACCGAAAGCTTCTATAAAGTCAAGAATTGCCCAACAAAAGTTGCTGTGTGTGATCAGGCATGAAGGGAAAAAGAATTGCCGGTACTCGGCAGTTCTCAGCAATTCCTTATTTATTTCTCATGTATGTTTGTGTATGTGCATACACAATGTAAATTTGATGAAATAAAAGGTAGAGAAAGCTCAAGAATTGTCGAAAAAAGTTTTTGTGTGTGGACAAGAAAGCAATTCCAAAAGAAAATTGCTAAAAAGTTCGGCAATTAAAATCGTCCTGTCTGATCTTACTCTAAGCAAGCAGATGTCATCTTAAAAAAGTACAAGGTTGATTTTTAAGAGAGTACATCAAGTACTTTTTTTTGTGAGTCGCTCTAATGTATATACACACAAATGTATGTATTTACAATATATGTACATACAGTATATTTATGATATCTTTACTTCCCATTATCCTTTTTTGTTTATGTTATTGAACATTTCGGTGCTTTTTCTATTCAGGTCCTTGAACATCATTAAATAAACATACAAATACTTATGTACTCGCATGTGTGTACATGACTAGGTACAATATGTTTACATGTGGTGTTGTGCCAAAGTCAAAGCTTTCTTTTTAGAAGTTGGTGCTTATAACAATTTACAACAAACATAATATTTAAAAAATGAAAACAATGAGGTAAGAAAGAACTTGTCACCAACAATAAAGTACCAAACACAGTGAGTGAATAAAAGAAAGAAAAATTCAAATATAAATTAAAAGAGAATAAAAGTGACGTTTCTGAGTACGAGTAAGGAATGTTCCGCGTGTTTGAAACGAAAGCTTTTAAGCACAATACACATACAAAAAGCGCGCCTTCAAAAAATAACAAGTAAACGCCAGTTGGTAGTTTAACCGTTTTTCGTGTTGTTGCACATTGGACGTCTATTATGTTTTTGTTGTCGACAATTATTGATCAAATAATTTTGAAAATCAGAAAAATGTGGCAAACCTAAATAGAAAAGGTTGGGATCTTGAAAGATGTAACAAAAAAAAACAAAATTTTTAAGCCAAAAATTTAAGAAAAAGCTTTTTACCAAACTTATGCCCAATCTATATATATGTATGTATATAAATAAATCCGGCATGTCTGAAAAAAAATTAAACAATTGCAATAACATTGAAAATGGTGTTTCGTCATTAACATCAATCAATAAGCAAAAAGATGAAATTAATGAGTCCTCAGAAGGACCCACCGTAACGTTACCCGACTCCGTTTTAAATAATTTATTTACAACATTTTATGTCAATCAACGACGTGCAGCTCTAAAACGGTTCCTTATAGCATATCTCTGCTTTAGTATATATATTTATGGAATACCAACCGAACAGGACTTAAGTAAGTAATTAATTTTTTTTTTTTTTTTTTTTTTTGAACTAAACATGATATTCTCTTTTGTTTGCCGATGTTTGCATATAAACTATCAAATTATAAATTGAGTAATTTTCAAATATATTTCAAAATAGTAAATTCCTTAGATAGAATAGAACTTTCCTGTAATAAATTTGTATGGAGATAGAAAATTATTTCTTTATACAGGATATCCCAGAACTCAAAGTCAAACCGCAAAAAAGTGACAAGATTGATTGTAACCATCATGAGAAAATACAAAAAATAAAAAATCTAAACAAAAAGTCAAGACAGAGTTTGCTAATACTCCCAGTATTAGCAAGTCCTATTCAGTCAACACATAGGCTTGTAGTTGTATGTATCTCCTATATCCTAACACCCTACAGTAAGTGACCAAGTATGCCATCGCTCCTCTTTCTCACTGCAAAATTTGCAAATATCTGTTGTGTACAGATGCTCAAGACAGGTATAAGCTTTTTAAAATATTCAAGACCGTTTCAATATTTTCCCATGATGGACGCAGTACCTGCTCTTGTTGAAGCCGACACAGAAAAAATTATAGTAAAAATAAAATCAACAAAATGTTTGTCTGAAAAAATAATTTGTATGCATATACATAAATATCAAAAATATAACCTTGAATATCGTATTTTGTTGTTGTTTAAAAAAATTTTTGTTTTCGATCAATGATTATTTATAATTGTTTGAATCCACGAATTCCTTTACAGGTCCGCATTCAAACAATTTATTAATTGATTCAACAAATTTCGTTATTGAACACGAAAAAATTTTTTTTCTGTGAAAGGTTAGAGTGGGTTCAATAAAGGTCTCCTCAGCTCCCTTTTTGGCATAGATGTTTATCTTATTGCGTTTTCCACCTGTAAGATTGTAATGTCCTTATTGAATATTGTTGCTCTGCCTAGGATGCCCTAGGCCCCACTATTACCTTCGCGTAAGCGCACTTAAACAACTTTTTTTTGCTTAAAAGCATTTCTGATAATAAAAGAAGGTTATATGAATATGGAAAATTAAAATTGCCGATATCGGTCAATGTATGTATGTATGCCCGAGATATAGCCTAAATCGATTTTTTCATGAAAATGTCGCCTAAGCGAACTTAAACAACTTTTTTTGCTTAAAGGCAAGTCTGATAATAAAATAAGGTTATCTAAATACAGAAAATGAAAATTTCCAATATCGGTCCATATATACCCGAAATATAGTATCAACCGATTTTTTTATGAAAATGTCGCGTAAGCGAACTTAAACTTAAGTTTTTTTGCTTAAAAGCAGTTCTGGTTATAAAAGGAGGTTACTAACATACAGAAACTGAAAATTTCCGATATCGGTCCGAGATATTGTCTATACCGATTATTTCATGAAAAAAAATTTTTTTTTGTTAAAAGCAGTTCTAGTGATAAAATAAAATGGTATCGGTCCATATATGTATATGCGAGTATAGTATAAACCGATTTTTTCAGGAAAAAAAATTTTTTTTTTGGTTAAACGCCGTTCTGGTTATAAAAGACGGTTACTAAAATACAGAAAATGAACAATTCCGATATCGGTCCATATATACCAGAGATATAGGATAAACCGATTTTTCCATGAAAATTTTTTTGTGCTTAAAAGCGGTTCTCTTTGTAAAAGAAGACTACTAAAATGCAGAAAAAGGAAAATTCCGATATCGGTTCATATATAACCGAGATATAGCTTAAATCAATTTTTAGATGAAAATTGACATGAAGATATCCTTTTTAGAATGGTGATTTCAAGGCAAAAAATCCATGTATTCGAGCATATTTAGCTCAAATTTGTAATACATACTACATATATACGTGACTATCATAAAGGGTAGTTTAGATTCGGCCCAGCCGAATATGCTACACTCTTACTTGTTCTATCTACTATCTAAAAACAAATAAAAAATTGTGCACCGTGGGCTTGGATGCAATTTTCGAGATATAATATTTTAAGTCAATTTTTCTCACTGTTTGTACTCTTTGATTTTCTTGATATTTTTTTGTATTAAACTTTGAGTTTTTCCACAACTTTTAAGACCCATTTGGCAATGGGATTCGAATAACTACTATTTTCCCGATTTTTTAAAATTTGGTAAAAATAAGTTTTCGTGTTAAACCACTTAATCTAAATCATTGTTGACCACGCAATGCCCTCAAGGAAATCGCGCTTGTATATTTACTCGTACATACTAAGTATATTCTTTGCGGGGACCACTGGGGTAAATCAAACACGACATAAATGTTGTTAAGTATGAGTTCGGAGTTGGATAACATTAGATTTTCTTGATCAATTCTGCTTCAATTGTCTTTTGAACTTGCATTTATGTTCACACACAAAAGCTTTGTGTCATCAAGTTTAAGTATTTTTGCCTTCAAGTTTTCATATTTTCTTGCATTTCATTTTAAACTTGACGGTACCGTCAAGTCTGCACCCTTTTACATTCTCTTTTCCCCGTTCTCTCACAAACTCAAGACTTGACGAGTCACACTTGATGTGTGTAAACTGGCACTAAATATTTTTTTTTTTAAGTCATGATTCAACTCTACATACTTTTTCACGAATCATTGCTGGTCACTGGCGAATAAAAAGTACACCGAGATGAAATAAGTGAGGTTTGAAGAAAATAATATCAAGTTATTCAATTTGCGGAAAGATGTCAGAACAGAGATAGCATGTAATATACTCATATTATTGCTTTCTCTTACTTGCGTATTCGTTTGAGGTTACAAAGAGAGTTATTTTTTTATTCGTTATGTTTCATCTCCGTTTACTTTGTGCTGGAGTACACATTAAAGGCCCAATCAGACTATTATACAAGTATAAATACTTTCATTAGATTTTGTGAGATAAAAGTCTAAACACATTTCTTGCGACTGTCAAAAAGTCTAACGTAAATTAGATTTTGCATTCACACCATCACACTTGATATAAACCAACATAGATGTGCCATCATAAAACTTTTCACGGCGGCAGGTGCGCTATTCGTCGTAGGCGATAGAAGTGCCGGCGCGTGAAATACTTCAACAGTTAAAATAATAATTATGTATAACACATCCAAATTCAATAGCACAAACATATTTTATGTTCTAAATATAGCATGAGCAAATTACACTTATAAATGACAGCTAAATTCCAAATTTCGAGCTTTTTTATAACGACAAAAAATACTATCAGTGACGGCACCACATCGGCTACGAAATTGCCGACTACTAAATTTTTAATTAGCTGGTTTGCTAAAAAACACAACCCTGATCCAATGTAAAGTATTATCGTGTAAAGTATTAAAGTTTCAAAAAACAATAAAGTCGTATGGGATGTCAAATTTTTATCGTATTATTTTTCGTATGTATGACGGATTACATTCAGACTATCAGACTTGCACGTATTATTTGAATTTTTGACAAGTATTAATACAAAGTATAATAGTCTGAACTGGGCTTAAACAGCAGAAATTCTGACTGTTACGAATATTTTGATGGCGCGTATGCAAATATCGGCATTTTTATTTTTGGGGAGCTTTACAAAATTGATTTAAGGTTTTAACATAAAGTTTTCAAACTAAGAATTTATCTAAAACTCACCTTTTATTTCAGCTGTTTACATTATTTTTGATGCTGTAGCAGTTAGTATTTGGTTACTAATGTTTGCGGCCGGTAAATATGAACAGCGCACATTGAAAAGGCCGTTTTATATAGCAATACTGATAAGCAGTGCGCCAATAGTTATTTGGGCGTGTTTTATAGCTCATTTTGTAACATATTCACTTTTCCAACAGATGCCACTATCGGCAAGGTTTGTTTATGACTTTTTCAAATGAACGAGCGATGACGGTAAATTGGTAACTCAATGCGAAATAAAAATTTTTCAGAGAACTTTTGGGCTGGGCTATTCTATTTAACTTTTTGGTACCGGTTAGTTTACCAGTTCCTCTGTACTATACTGGATGTTTCTTGTGTCTCATAACATTTTTTGGTTACTATGCCCTCATCTACTTTTCATCACGTGATGATCCAATGTTTAACGAAATGGTAAATAGTGCACCAGTAGCAAGAATGTTATATTAAAATTGGAATAATTTTAATTTTTTTATTGTGAAGTTGATGGCAAACATGGTTTTAGTTTCGGCAGGATTGATTGTGGGTTTGTTGTATTATGATATGAATGCAGCCAAACAGCGAAGAGCATTTTTGGAGGCCAAAAAAAGTTTAGAAGTTAAAATGATAATTGAAGAACAATCTGCGGAGCAAGAACGTTTGCTTTTGTCTGTATTGCCAAAACATGTGGCTGAAAAAATGAGGCAAGACTTAGGATCAACTAGTTCTGAACCATTTAAAAAAATTTATATGAGTCGCCACGAAAATGTCAGGTATTTGCCTTTGTTAATTTATAAACACAAATACATTTGTTTCATTAAAAAAGTATTTAAGTATTCTGTATGCGGATATAGTTGGATTTACGGCTATCTCATCAACGTATAGTGCTCAGGATTTGGTGAAGATGCTCAATGAACTATTTGCCCGTTTCGACAGATTGGCAGAGGTAAATTTATTCCAACAGCAAAAATTTTTTCTTATTATTTAAAAGTTAAATATGCACATACATACATAACATTTTATTTACCATATAAATTGTTAATCTGAATTTAAATTTTCATATAGGGTGTTTTTTTAAGCCCGATAGAACTTGAAATTGTAAAAAATAACACAAAAAATTAAATTGTAATCAAAATTTTTTTTTATTCGAAAGATCAATACGTGACATTAACATTTGAAAATGATTTCGGGCATATGGGCACCGTGGCTGTTCTTGACGAAGCGGATTCTGGACGTCCAATTTTGGGCCACTTTTTCGAGCACTGCTGGCCGTATGTCACGAACAACACGAACAATGCTGGCCTCCAAGGCGTCAATTGTTGCTGGTTTATCATAAACCAGTGACTTCACGTAGCCCCACAGGAAATAATCGAGAGGTGTCAAATCGCACGACCTTGGAGGCCAATTGACAGGTCCATTTCTCGAAATCAACTTATCGCCAAATTTTGATTTCAGTAAGTCGATGGTTGCGTTCGCCGTATGGCACGTAGCGCCATCCTGTTGAAACCACATCTCCTCCGGATCAATGTCATCCATATTTTCAAACAAAAAATCATTGATCATGGTGCGGTAACGATTTCCATTGACCGTAACGCGAGCTCCGGCCTCATTTTTGAAGAAATAAGGTCCGATGATGCCACCAGCATGAAAACCGCACCAAACAGTGCATTTTTCTGGATGTAATGGAGTCTGTAGGGTCTCTTGTGGATTGGTCTCACTCCATATGCGGCAATTTTGCTTATTAACAAACCCGTTAAGCCAAAAATGCGCCTCATCGAAGTCGTCTATAAGTTGCGCGAATCGACGACTGATTTTCAAAGTAAATTTGGATAATTTCGTAGCGTTGTTCAAGCGTGAGTCTATTCATGATGATTTGTCAGAGTATACTGAAACAAATAAAAAAAATGTTTCATCAAAATTTAATTTTTTGTGTTACTTTTTACAATTTAAAGTTCTATCTAGCTTAAAAAAACACCCTATACATGCACACATTTGTTGATATAACTTTATACATATCGCTCCTTTATTGCAACATAGTCATATCTCAAAAAATTGGCTTTTCAAGTTGACAATGCTGAATTGTTAACAGTATTACTTTTTATATTATGCAAAAAATTTTATTCAAATTACTTTTAAACTGTTTCCATTATAGAAACTATAATAGAAACTAAAAATTTGAAATGCGTTTTTCTCGAAACAAGCCTTTTTTTAGTTATGACTATGTTGCAATAAAGGGGTGATATGTACATTACTTTTGACCTGTGTAAACTCTATGGTTTTGTAATTTTTTTATTTTAATTTTTTTTGCTTTTAACAGCCTAATTATAACACACGACTCGAATATAAAAGGCGTGAGCAAAAATCAGAAATCGCTACGTAAAAATAATAAATAAAGACAGTCACTAAATCAGTGATTGCCACAAAATTGAGTTGAAAGCAGCTGAAATGTATGCTAATTGCCACACAAAGGAGAGTTGTATTATAACCAGTGTTGCCATATTCTTTTAAAAAATATTTTATTTTCTGAAAAAAGCTTTTTCGACAAATTTTATTTAAAAAAAAAAATCAAAAAAAGGTAGCAGCACAAATTTCCAAATCACTTTTTTTTCATAGAAAAGAAATGTTAAAAAAGCTTTTCGGCATCGCAAAAAACCAGCAAAAAAAGTTAAAACTTACGATCTGACAACACTGGTAGTATTTCTTTTTTTTTTATCTTGGACCAGTATTCCGGGAATAACCGCTATATATGCAGTGCATTGTACCAAAACTAAGAATATATGTTGCTAAGACGGGGTCTTTCCCCCCAGGAGTAGTATTTGTGAACATATGACTTGAACTTTCCAACGTTATAACAGAAAGGAAACATGTCTGCATGCAGCTTATCCACAGATAAAGTGTACGGCTGAAAAACGAATTCTGGGGGTTTCTCTCTACTGCGATGCGAAAGAAAAATGTTTCGTAATCGAAGAATTGCTATGCTGTATAGCGTTTTCGTATTTTCCATTCGCATTTAACTTCTTCCTTCGCTAGAGTTTATTTTGTGGTACCAGTGTTGCTTCTTTTTCAAACTACTTTGCGAAAAAATTTGCGCATCGAACTTACTTTCGCATCGCAATAGAGAGTAACAACACTGTCTGTAATGCGTTGTACGATTTCCCGGGCAATCGACCACACATGGATGAGCTCTGGACGATGAATGCGTGCTACGTAAAAATGTGCGAGTTTCAGGAACAAGATTCCAAATCACGTCGGAGCAAAATCCATTGTAAAAACGATAGAACAGAGTAACGTAGCCTACACTGCGTCGATGCTCCAGTGAGTCAATAGAGTGAAAAAGATTTACATCAGCATTTGTCTTTACGGCCGTATCTGATGATGGACCAATTCCACGGAGTGAATTATTCACGATTCCCCAGAGCCCCCTTTTGGCTTACCAGGCACACACAGACAGCAATTCTTGCCATATGTTTGTAGCCATATGGGCAACCCCTTGTTCAGGAGTTTGGGCTTTCTAATCTTTCGTGTATGCAATTTCCCTTCAATCAATGAAAGACATAATATTTAATACTATTCAATTAAAATAAAAGATTTCTTTAAAATTAATTTTTTGTATGGGGACCACCCTATTGATTGATGATAGAAGCTAGATAGGTTCTACAAAAATGTTGAATTCACAAAACTGTTGGAAGTCGGTCATACATTCGGCACCTTTAAGTGTCACCACCTTGTGAAGGCGGTTGACCTTCAAATGTTAAAAACTATTATTTTGTATGGGAGCCCCTTTAAAGCAGGCAGTTAGGGGGTAGCTATGTTTAAAGGAAATGTAGAGGGAAAAATATTAGTGGGGGCCGGTCTTACATTTTGCCACCCTAAGACCGACTTAGAGGCAGTTTTGAAGCTTTTTATGGATTTTGCGAAGCCATTTACCGCTCATCATCTCGTCATAATATTTAGGCTCATGCTTTTTTTCCAAACTCCACAAAATAAGAGGCTCTAGCGTATCCAAATCTATTCGCAAAGATTTTCCATATAACACTAATTCACCCCTAATCTACATACATATAACGTCAAAGAAGAAGAGTATGACATTTAAAATTAAAATTTTTTTAACCGCAAAACCAATTTATCACATTATAATTTACATATCGCGTGTTTATTGCAAGAATGTCATAACTCAATAACAAAAATTTCGAGTTAACAATGTAGAAATGTTAATCGTACTATCTTGTATTTTGCGCCAGAAGTTCTTTCAAATAGCTCTTAAGCTGTCATGTTTTGGAATCATTTTGTAAAACTTTTTTTCTAAAAAGTGCATAGAAACTGAATATTATAAATGCGTTTGTGTCGAAGCGGGGTTTTTTGAGTTATGACGTTGCTTCAATAAACGAGCTATATGATGTATAATTCTACATATTTTGTAAGGATTTGTTTGTTTCACTTCTCTTATGTTCTGCCACATCATACATCCATATACTCGTATGCCATATGTAGCTTTGCTTAGTTAACCCTCAATTACTTACTTACAGTGAGCGTCAAAAGAAAGTGTACACAAATTTTTCTTAAAATATTTTATTTTTTATTTCTTTAGTTCTTATATAGGGTGTTTTTTTAAGCTAGATAGAACTTTAAATTGTAAAAAGTAACACAAAAAATTTAATTTTGATGAAACGTTTTTTTTATTTGTTTCAGTATACTCTGACAAATCATCATAAATAGACTCACGCTTGAACAACGCTACGAAATTATCCAAATTTACTTTGAAAATCAGTCCCGTTGTTTTATCGCAAAATTGTGTTCAGCGATGAGGCGCATTTTTGGCTTAACGGGTTTGTTAATAAGCAAAATTGCCGCATATGGAGTGAGACCAATCCACTAGAGACCCTACAGACTCCATTACATCCAGAAAAATGCACTGTTTGGTGCGGTTTTCATGCTGGTGGCATCATCGGACCTTATTTCTTCAAAAATGAGGCCGGAGCTCGCGTTACGGTCAATGGAGATCGTTACCGCACCATGATCAATGATTTTTTGTTTGAAAATATGGATGACATTGATCCGGAGGAGATGTGGTTTCAACAGGATGGCGCTACGTGCCTTACGGCGAACGCAACCATCGACTTACTGAAATCAAAATTTGGCGATAAGTTGATTTCGAGAAATGGACCTGTCAATTGGCCTCCAAGGTCCTGCGATTTGACACCTCTCGATTATTTCCTGTGGGGCTACGTGAAGTCACTGGTTTATGCTGATAAACCAGCAACAATTGACGCCTTGGAGGCCAGCATTGTTCGTGTTGTTCGTGACATACGGCCATCAGTGCTCGAAAAAGTGGCCCAAAATTGGACGTCCAGAATGCGCTTCGTCAAGAACAGCCGCGGTGCCCATATGCCCGAAATCATTTTCAAATGTTAATGTCACGTATTGATCTTTCGAATAAAAAAAATTTTGATTACAATTTAATTTTTTGTGTTATTTTTTACAATTTCAAGTTCTATCGGGCTTAAAAAAACACCCTATACATACATTTATATGTTTTAATTTCAGTTTTTGTTTTATTTGAGTTCAATTTCGATTTACAATTTGTGTTGTAACATTAAATAGGCAACAGTGAAAAAGGCCATAATTGAATGACTATTAAGAAAGCAGTCACCAACACTTAGTTAACACTTTTTCACTCAACTTCTTTCTCTTCCCTGTATCTTCCATTTGTTATGCTCTTCTACTCCTTATTTCTAATATGCTTACTGGATGCGTGTGTGTTTGTTTGTGTGTATTTGCTGCTAAAGAAATATCAACAACTTCGAATAAAAATCCTAGGTGATTGCTATTACTGCATTAGCGGAGCACCAGACGAAAGGCCAGATCATGCTGTGCTCTGTGTACACATGGGTTTGTCAATGGTTAAGGCAATAAAGTAAGTCTACAGCAGTCAACGTTTGTTATAATGTTTTAATTATAATGTTGATAGTTAGTGTGGTGGCAGTGACGATGATAAAGATAAAATCATTTTTGTGCAAGAGGAGGTGGAAGTACGAAGGGCGGGAATTTGTCGTTATAAATAAATGAACAATCAATCTTACATACGAGAACATTTATTTTATGGTAATATGTTAAAATTTCCTTTGTGCTTTTCTCTGTCAACAGATACGTGCAGCAAAAGGCCAACTCACCTGTTGACATGCGAGTTGGCATACATACAGGTGCTGTTTTAGCCGGAATACTGGGACAACGTCAGTGGCAATTTGATGTCTATTCAAAAGATGTAGAGTTAGCTAATAAAATGGAATCAAGTGGAAAAGCTGGGTGAGTTTTTTGTTTTATCTTTTCGTTTAATTAGGCAAATCTTAGAAAAAACAGACTATTAAAGAGTATTGCAATAAAAATCAAACATCTTTATATGGAACATTTAAAATATGTTTTTAATCGATAGCGCTGATTAAACTATCATTATAAACATATTCGATTTTTTATATCGGGTGATTCATTGTGAGGGTGATTTAAAATGTAAAATAAGTAAACAGCGCTATTTAATTTTAAACTTCACTATGAATTAGCCGATATAAAAAAATTTAAAGTTGTAATTAATATATATGTATGCTTTTAATTAATATGTTTGTATCATATATTGTAGGTGTGTTCATATATCCGATAAAACTTTAGCTTATCTTAATGGAGAATTTGAAGTGGAACCGGCTTATGGGGAGAAACGTGAAGAAGCGCTACGTATTGCTGGTCTTAAGACTTATTTCATAAAAAAAGTTCTGAAGCCCGTAAGTGTTTTGCGAAAAAATTAAAATAAGTTTGACAACTTTCTTTGAGGTTAGGGAAAAGCCACTTAGCATTCAAATAATAATGTTTTTTTTTTAATGTTGGAAAATTTACTTGGGCGTCAAAATTTATTTCAATTTTGCTTTAAGTTCAAATTTTCTCTCTCATTTCTTATCAATTACGTTTCAATTTTCGTTGAACTTACGTTAATGGAAACACCTAATTCCTGTTATTTTCATTTGCATTTTCAACACGCTTATATTAGTTTGTTTGTTTGGATGTGTGCAACACTCGAAACCCATGCCATATGAGCGATTACTACATATCGCTCCTTTATTGCAACATAGTCATATCTCAAAAAATGAGCTTTTTGAGTTAACAATGCAGTATTGTTAACAGTACTACCTTTTATGTTGTGCCAAAATTTTATTCAAATTACCTTTAAACTGTTTCCTTTAGAAAATATTTTCTACAAATATTTTCTAAGACTTGTATGGAAACTAAAAACTTGAAATGTGTTTTTCTCGAAACAAGCTTTTTTGCGTTATGACTATGTTGCAATAAAGGAGCGATATGTAGGTATGTAAAACTGTATATAGAATGTTGCTTCCAGAAGGGTTATTTTGCGAATTCAGGAATCCAATTTTGGGAATTTCCAAATAACTCAGAATCGCTTCGCTAGCCGAATCGGAAATGGTTTTTCATATTCGGTGCACGTTTTGCCCGTGGAATGTATATCGGTACTATTACAGTCATTCACTTTAGGGCGAAAATTGAAGTTGCCATAATGTTTCCGGGGAATAGGGTATTTTGGAGATTCCTAAAGACGTTTTCCGTCCAATTTTTCAACTGAAACGGTATTCAAAGGTTTGTCATAAATCTTAAAATATAGTATGAAAAAATATGAATACTGTGAGCTTTCTGATGTAAATTATTTTAAATTTGAGTCAGCTGAGATGTTTACAGTTTAGTTACGGCAAACTTCGTTTAAAAAGTATTATTACGAGCTTTTTGCATTGTTTTGATTGATTAATTATCTGTCAGCAAAATACTTATTGTGTAAACTTCCTCCGTTGTTACCTGGGCGGGTCAATAAATCCGTGACCTTTTGAATTTTCCGCCTTTGAATTGAAGTGGCAATACCGCTCCTGTCAACAGGAAGCTTACAGTTCACTCCGGTCCAAATTTGAACAAGCTGCGTCTTTAGTTTGTGTTTGAGAAGATACTGGAAAAAAGTGAATTTCGTGTGCTTATTAAGCATTATGCTTTTCGGAAAAAAACAATTACTCAAATCAAGACTAAGCTTGATAAATATTGTGAGAACTCTACACCAATCATTTTCATGGTAAAGAAGAGGTTTACTGAATTTCGATGTTCACATCCAGTTCAGGCTTCTATATCCGAAACAATTTAAAAAATTCACGATATGGTTTCAGCTGCTTGGAGATTGAAAGTGAGATAGATTGGAGAAGCCAAAAGTATGTCACTTGGTTCAGTGGTTGCAATTTTAAACGATCACTTGGGTACGAGAAAACTTACCCCCAGATAAGTTAAGTTTGGTAGGCAGGCAGCTTTTTAGCTCACTTGGGTCCTGAAGCCGTTCCTTTTGTAATTGCCTAAAAAGTGGAATAGTGAAGTGAAGAAAAGAAATTATTATGTATTAGGTTGTTATCAATAATCAATTTTTATATTGTATAATTTCACTTTATAGTTTTTTTTTTTACTTGTGTATTTTAAAATTAATTATTAAATTTAGTTTGCCTCTCCAAATGCAAAGAAAATCAACGAAACACAGAACGGCAACAACGACAATAATGACGATACTCTGGATGAAGAACTATTGGCTGAAAGTCAAGACGAGAAAGTAAAAGATACGCAAACAGAGACTGAAATTTGTGATAAAGCAACCTTGTTTAAAGAAGAACTACGAAATGTTTTACGTGATCGGGATCACTATGCGTAAGTTTAATGGCTAAGGTTTAAATCGATAATTACTATAAATCATTTTTTTTTCACCTAATTTAGACACATCGATCAGGATACCAATTGCTTATTAAAATTTAAACAGAAAGAGTTTGAAGAAGATTACTCAGCTTATCGAGAACCGTACTCTTCATTGCCACTTGTATCTGCTTTAATAGTACAAACTGTCGATATAATTTATTCATTTTTAATATTACCCAGGTGATTATTGAATTCATTTCTTTTAAAATGACAACTTCATTTAATATGATTTTATGCATTTATTCCAGATCTCCACTGCATTTTATTAATATAGCAGCTCCTTTAATACCTATTTTTATGTTAGTGTTTATAAGTGTGGCTGAGAGCTTTCCCACGTATTTGCCAGATTTCTTTGTCAGTATTAGTAAGCGCTACAATGATTTTACATGTGTACGCGAATTAACCGCCATAATCATAGTGCTCACCATAGGACTTAGTAATGCTATAGATGAGGTATGTTTTATTTATAATCAATTCTATTATTTTAATTATTTGCAATCAAATTTATTTTAGTTTTTCTTCGTCGCCTATATAAAGTCGGAACATGTGGTTAGTGAAAGTGTTTTTAATAAAACCCAAAGTGAGGAAGATTTTTTGGTAGCTGAGCCTATGATTGATGCAACACCAGAACCCTTAGACAATGTCATGTATCCCTCCTATCTGAGTAACTTTTGTGTTTTAATACTTATTGCCACAACAGTTATAGCCCAACTTACACATTTTGTAAAAATAATACTACTGTTTTTAATAACAGGTAAGAAAAAAAAAAAGCATGTCACATTAATAGGTGTGTTTCTTTACCCTACTTTGGGATCCCAATTTGCACGAAAAGCGTTCCCGTACTTTAAAATTGGGCAAAAGAGAGCGCTTATGAGAGAATAGTATGCTTCCTCTTGAATCAACTCGTATACAAATCATTTCAGTGTTTTTAAATAAATAGTAAATAAAAAGGATTGTGCAAAGGACTTAGGCCCAGTTATTGAGTTCGTATTTAAATGTTATTTAGCTTTAAGTTCTATTTAAATACGAAAATCAGTTTTTCACTACAAATTTGGACTAAACTTAAATGCCCAAACTTCTTCATTTAAGTTGTATTTAAATTTTTCACACAGTCCATATGGTTTTTCTGTACCTGCAGTTGTATTAGTGCAAAAAAGGTAAATAAAACACACATACAAGCTATTGATTGTAGAAGATATTTGAATTTGAATGCTAATTTTGCACTAAACAACAGCACAATATAATAATTAATTAAAAATAACTTCGCATGAAATAAAATTATTACGTTTTTCTATGCCGTTAATAAATTTAAAATTTTTCTTTAAGAACTTTTCTATTCTTCCACTAACAAACAGCTGTTCTATGGAACAATTTCCATAATAGGTGTGTTTCTTTACTCCACTTTGGGATCCCGCGGGATCCCAATTTGCACGAAAAGCGTTCCCGTACTTTAAAATTGGGCAAATGAGAGCGCTTTTGAGAGAATAGTATGCTTCCTCTTCTTGCACTAAACAGCCCGTACTTTTTCTTCGGGCTAGTTTGGGCAAGTAATTAAGCAATCAGCTGTTCGAAAAATAAACAATAGCAAAGAAACAAAGTTCATTTGAATCAACTCGTATACAAATCATTTCAGTGTTTTTATATAAAAATTAAATACACAGGAATGTACAAAAGACCTTAAAAGCTAAAAAGTGAAAAATATCACAGTATTTTTTCGTAAAACTAAGTGACAATTTTTTTTGCCATATCAAAACACAGCATATGTTTCTTTTTGGGCTAGAAATTTGGCTTTTTGCGTTCCCGTACTTTAGGTAAATTTTATCTGTATTTGAGAGTAACTCATGCATGCTCTCTTTTGCCCGAAACTTGCCCGGAAGGTAAAGAAACACACCTAATATTTGGAATTTAAGTAAAGCTGCCACACTTTCATCGCATTTAAATAAGAACAATTATTTAAGACCGATAAACTGAACTTGCATTTAAATATAATTTAAGTTTAAATGACAATTAACTAATTTTGTATTTAAATACGCAGTCAAAAACTGGGCCTTAGGCCCAGTTATTGAGTTCGTATTTAAATGTTATTTAGCTTTAAGTTCCATTTAAATACGAAAATCAGTTTTTCTGTACAAATTTGGACTAAACTTAAATGCCAAAACTTCTTCATGTAAGTTTTATTTAAGTTTTTCTCATAGTCCATATGGTTTTTGTATTAGTGTAAAAAAGGTAAACAAAACACACATACGAGCTATTGCCTGCAGAAGATATTGGAAAATTAGTTGCTAATTTTGCACTAAACAACAGCACAGTATAATAATTTATTAAAAATAACTTAAGCGTAAAATAAAATTGTTAAGTTTTTCTATGCCGTTAATAAATTTAATATTTTTTTTTTAAGAATTTTTCTATTCTTCCACTTACTGATGTTCTATGGAACACTTTCCATAATATTTGGAATTAAAGTAGAGCTGCCACACTTCCATCGCATTTAAATAAGAACAATAATTTAATAGTGATAAACTGAACTCGCATTTAAATTCAACTTAAATTTAAATGAAATTAACTAATTTTGTATTTAAATACGCAGTCAAAAACTGGGCCTTAAAAAGCCCAAAAGTGTAAAATGTCACAGTATTTTTTCGTAAAACTAAATGCCAATTATTGTTGCCACATCAAAACACAGCATATGTTTCTTTAACTGGGGGTCTCCATTAGCCATGAACATGGTATGAGCATCATGGCGAAAATCGCAAATGGCTAATGTGGACCGCTCATGGCCATGTTTCGTTCATGCTCTGACATCGATGCTCGAGCAGAAGGCTGAGCATCAATGTTCGCCATGAAGTTGGCCATCACGTACGAAAATACATAAAATGGCGCCGAATTGAACACTTTGATAAGGTAAATCCGAACATACGTATTCGCCACATACAGAACATGAACTTTTTTTTACATTCGCTCTGCCGACGTTATGTTCATGCCATGTCCAAGTCGATGGCACGTGAAGACACGGCGTTAGGACTAGAAATTTGGCTTTTTGCGTTCCCGTACTTTAGGTAAATTTTATCTGTATTTGAGGGAAACTTATGCATGCTTTCTTTTGCACAAAACCAGCCCGGAAAGTAAAGAAACACACCTAATCTACTACAAGGTGGCGCAAAACTAACCATCCCATTTCGTTTTTGAATAACTTGTTTACTAAATAAGAAAAAATTAATTTCAGTATTGAAAATATATTGCTACGCTTTTTCCTTTAAAAACGCTTTGAGGATTCTTCAATTGCAATAGAAATATTGACACTCACATTTGTTCGTACTTAAATAATTCAGAACTTTATTTACACTTTACACCACTGTGTATTAACTTGCTTACTTTTATGACTTATGACTGTTTTGCACAACGTTTAAAACTAAACTTTCTGTCTTGTGCTTCGAAGATTAAACAAAAAAAATCATTTTGATTTTTTTTAAAGCCAAAATAAATTTAAGTAGTATTTCGTTGAGTTTAAGGTCCTTTTTGCTTATTTATTTTAATATTTCTGCCAATATTTCGCTTTCCTTCGGATAGCTTCTTCAGGGCAATAATATTTGTTGAAGCTATCCGAAGGAAAGCGAAATATTGGCAGAAATATTAAAATAAATAAGCAAAAAGGACCTTAAACTCAACGATATACTACTTAATTAAGAAATAGAGGTCGAATAAAAACCAAATGCCAAAATAAATTAATAAATTCAATTGTTGAAATTTCAAAACCGAAAATTAATTTCTGTCGTCTATTTTTTTCCTTTATTTTTGGTTTGACAAATTGAAGCGGCAAAACAAAAAGTTTAACTGAATTCAACATTGCCGCTCGGCCGCCTTTAACGACATTGCCAAATTAAATTAAATTCAATATGTTGAAATTTATGTACGAATATTTTTATAAAAAATATAATTTTTTTGTAAATGGGTCACATTGTTGCCGCCCGCTGCCGCATGCCGCTTACATTGGCCTTTCACTATAGAAGAATTATTAAAATACTAATAACTAAAAAATATATACCGCTAATTCTGAGACAGCAAACACTGTACAAACAATGCGGACAATTAACAAAAATGTATACGTGATTCAATATGAGATGATTATAGACAGAAAATAATTCAATGGCTCGATGGCTGAGTGGTTGACCCGTCACAATTGTGTTTCTAGCATTACTTTAAATCATATATGTTTGTGTATTATGTTTTTAGTTTTATGTTGTTTGTGTGAATGTGCTGTACATGTGAAACGGCTGCACGCTGGGTTAGATATGATAAAAACTCGTAACAATAAGAACCCGTACAATTTTTCTGTTAATAGGAACATATGATATCAGCCACGAGTGGTGATACACTTTTGTGCCCATTTTATCGCATGACCATAACTTTCGCAATATTTCTGGGAGTTTAAATCGGGTGATCTAACTGTACATGCCAAATCAGCAAAATGGGAGATTGCGCGATCAGGAAATGTTTCCTGCTATGTGTGCACCTTCTTGTTGAAACCACATATTCATTAAGCTCCGCTTATTCGATTCCGCCAGTAAAAAGTTGCTTATCATGATCCGCTATTAACTAAAAAAAAAAAAAACACGATCCAATCACTACCCCTGCATGAACACCGCTGCACACAGTAGTCTTGAGTAGATATAACACGGCTTTTCATGCATCACACGCGGATGTTCAGTTCCACAGAAACAGAGAATTGGTTTAGTGACAACAATATTTGCAATAAATTTCTTCAGCTCAAGACCCCTTTTGATTTTTTTTTTAATATTTTTGATGTATTTTCCGATATTTCGTCTGCCTTCGGAAGACTTCTTTAGGAAAATTTGTTTGAATTCAAAGATTTTATTGAATTTATAACACACAAACAAATTTTCCTCAAGAAGTCTTCCGAAGGCAGACGAAATATCGGAAAATACATCAAAAATATTAAAAAAAAAAACAAAAAGGGTATTGAGCTGAAGAAATTTATTGCAAATATTGAATTAAATAAAGGCCAAAGCAAATAGGATCAAGAATTAGTAACATAACAATTTAAATATCGTATTCTTCGTTGTTCTGATTGAGGATAGCTCTACATGAGGAGTATTGTGTTTCATAATTTGTCTGTTTGTATTCTGCAGCTGTCTAGTTCACAAATGTGGAATATGATTAACGTTAAACAGCCTTGCTATAGAGTGATTAATTTTGCGCCACGTTTTATACTGGATATTGCAAGAAGAAGATAAAGATACATTTTATTTATAAAATTCCAGATAATCTCATTAATTTATTTTCATTTTTTGTATTTGTTGCTGTTTCAGGAATTCACTGGTATTTTAATGTTTATGTCCTTGATGACTTGTACACGTTGGAGGATGACTTGGCCTTCAACCCGTAAGTAAAAATGGTTAAATTTATTATCTGCAATCTACTTAGCGCGCTGACAGAAAGAAATTTAGACTTCATAGGTAAAAAATGTAAAACCCAAACTATGTACATACTTGGCACAGTGGGGCGATAAGTGTGTTTATTCATATTTTTATACATGCTATGCAAAATGGTATTTAGGGCCTGATAATGGTAATAATGTTCACAAATCGTAGAAACGAAAACTTCTTTTTGTAATCCAATTATAAGCTGAAGTGCAACACGATGCAAGAAAACAAGGCCAAGGACATCATCAGAAAGAATTTCTTATAAACGGCCACCTCTAAAAAAAAACAAAAATATCATGATAATGTGTGTCTGGTTATGAGCGGTTTCACTGTACAACAGTATAAATTTTTTGCTTTTTCGAAATGCGACTCATTTGAATGGTTAAACTATCTTAATATAAGACGTTATTACACATGCATATAAAGTTCTTATACGAGGGCGGACTGATATCAAAGCTACCTAGCGCTAGATGGCAGCACAAACAGCTGTTAAAATTTCACCCAAATTCATCGATTAGTTTTTTTGTTGTAGTCATTTGAAGTAAACAACTTTAGCGTTTCTTGACATATTGAAAAATGTGAATTTCGTGCAGTGATTAAACACCATTATTTGAAAGGGAAAACGAAGAAAGAGACAACAGAAGAGCTCGGTAAACATTACGGTGAGTCTGCTCCTTCAGATTACATGGTAAAGTATGGGATTGCTGAATTTAAACGGGGCCGAACAAGCACTGCACCAATACCATCAACAGGAAGGCCAAAAAAGGTGGTTACTGGAGAAAAAATTAAGAAAATCGTCGATATCGTTATGGATTATCATCGAGTCAAGTTATATAAGATTGTTGAAATTAAACATATATGAACGTACATGCACATTCGCATATGAAAAATCGCCAAGATGGGTGACGCTTTTGCTAAGTGTCGAACAACAACGAATTCGACAGACCACTTCAAAGCGGTGTTCGAACATGATAAAGAGTAGTCCTATTATTTTTGGCGTCGTTTAATAACTGTTGATGAAACTGGTTCCAGGTATGTAGTGGTGTACCCACCGGTTTACACAGTATTAGTTACGATGCTAAAATTACGTGAAATACACTTCTGAGCACTGTCGAAGGTATATACACTGGGCACCGATCAGTTTTAACTAATTTAATTTCAACACTTTAAATGCTGTGATAACGTTTGTTTTGGTCGTTCCGTGTGTTAAGTTCACAAACTTTACTCCCCCTTTCCTCCTTCTCATAATCTATTTTCCTAGTTCCAGTACAATGCACTGCATATGTAGGGGCTATCCCCTGACTACTGGTCCAAGATAGGAAAAAAAATGAAATAAATTGCTTGATTATCCACCTTATAGTCCAGTTTTAGCTTCTAGTGACTTTTTCCTGTTTCCAAACTTGAAAAAATGGCTCACTGGAAAAAGATTCATCTCAAACGAAGAAGTGATTACCGAAACTAATGCGTATTTTGAGGGGTTCACAAAATCGTATTATTTAGATGGTATAGAAAAGTTGGAATATCGTCTTACTAATTGCCTCTTCCACGATCTAGGTCGCCAACGTTCGTCAGTAATTTCTAGATCAGAAAATTGATTTGGAGATTATTTATGAGCTTTATGTTGACAAATTCATATATCAATGGTATTAATGAATTTCGACATGTAGCGGTTAGATTACTTAGTTCGCCTTTAAACGAGTTTTTTGTGTTCAATATGCTAGCGAACGCTAGCGTTCGACATAGTGGCACAGGCCCTAAGTGTATTAAGTTAAAAGGAGACTATGTTGAGAAATAAATGGTTTAAAAAAAAAATGTTTTCCCCTCTTAGGTAGGTTAGGTTAGGTAGGCAGGCCGCTGGATACCCTCAAATAGCCTAAGTTTTCCAGCTCACTTGGGTCCTGAATTCACTCCCTTTGTGATTACCTAAAAAGTGGGATAGTGAAGTTAAGAACAGAAATTAGGGGAATGTAGTGGGGAGAGTGAAGGAAATGGATGGGAGGAAATTGAAAGGAAAATGCAGCTGTACTAGCCATCCGCTGCTTCTTATGAAAGAGTTTAGCGCGGTCGGTTTGACCGAGGCCAGAGAAAGTAGGCTGTTGAAGCTCCGCTCGCCTAGGCGTGTACCGAGGAGATGAAGGATCGTCTCCTCTTCTTTCTCGTATTGGCAACTTCTGCTGAAGTCGTTATAGAGTAGGTCTACTCTCCTGGTATGGTTCCCAAACGGACAATATGGCTGCTACAGTCACTCTTAAATGAGATCTGGACAATTTTAATAGCTCCCACATTCTCTTAGAGTTTATATACAGCCACATTTTCCCTGATATAAGGCATGTAGGCTCTGTAAGCAATTTTACTTGGACACGTTCCAGCGTGTAAAATTATATTTTCCAACACGTTGCTAAGGGTTGTGCGCAAAAGGGATATATATACCTATCCTCTTGGGCTGTCCCTTTTTTGGCTAAATCATCAGCGATGCTGTTGTTGGACCCATGTCCATGTACCCATTTTAGGGTTAGATTAGAATGTCTCGCCATCTTATTTAAAGATATTCGGCATTCATGGACTAGAGTAGAATTAGTGTATATTCCAATCAGGAAGTTGATGGCGGCCTTACTGTCCGTTACTATCATGATGTCCCAACCGAATATCTTATGAAACGTCAGCCATCTAGCCACTTTATTTATAGCCGATATTTCAGCCTGAAGGACACTGCATCCGTCTGGTAGTCTAAAGGATATTTTAGTGTTAAAAAAAAAAATTTTTCCCCTCTTAAGTAGCTTTAGTATCAATCCTCGTACTTCATTTGATTTCATTAGACTTAAATGTCTTCATATCTACTTTCAGAATAATGCCAACAAGTCATATTATGACTGCAACTTTAGTTTTTACAACCATTTCTTTGTCGTTTTGGGCGCGACATGTAAGTAAAAAAAAATAAACAGTAAATCGAGTAAAAATAAATTGATAATGGTTTTTCTTTAGATGGATCGAGAAGATCGTGTTATATTTAAATGGAAACTTTTAGTTACTGAACAAAAGGAAAGAGCAGACGATATGCGTAAACGAAACGAAGCATTGGTTTATAATGTTTTGCCGGTGCATGTAGCTGAACACTTTATGAAGAATACGAAACGTTCCCACGATGATCTATATTCGCAAAGTTATGCGGAAGTAGGAGTTTTATTTGCCAGCATGCCAAATTTTTCAGGTAAGCCGAAACCAGAAATGCTATTATAAGCACTAAGTAGCTATTTTAAATGGATTTTTGTGTAGACTTTTATTCCGAGGAAACTGTTAATAATCAAGGCTTAGAATGCTTAAGGTTTTTAAATGAAGTTATATCTGATTTTGATGCTGTAAGTTTTAGAAAACATTATAACCTTTTATGCAAAACTATAAGAAAAAAACCTTTTGACTGTGTTTTAGCTGCTAGAACTTCCGCAATATCAAGATATCATAAAAATTAAGACAATTGGTTCGACATACATGGCAGCAAGTGGCATTAATTTAAACCGCGATATCAAGCCTGGCGATCCCATAACCAAAAGATGGGCTCATTTAGCCGTACTAGTGCAATTTGCTTTAGAATTAAAAAAGACTTTGCAAGATATAAACGAACAATCCTTTAATCATTTTGTTTTGAAAATGGGAGTCAATCACGGACCCATCACCGCAGGAGTTATAGGTGCGCGAAAGCCACATTATGACATATGGGGGAACACTGTTAATGTGGCATCGCGAATGGAAAGTACCGGGAAAGCAGGAGCGATACAAGTATTTATTTGTTTAATTTTAAGTAACGACATTCTCTAATAGATATTTTTCAGGTTACCCAAGAAACATGCGACATATTGCAAGAATTTGGATATTCATTTATGCAACGAGGTTTAGTCAGCGTTAAAGGCAAGGGTCAGTTAATGACCTACTATTTGAGAGTAAGTAAAATATATACAAAATTTAAATACAACTCAGCCATTGAACATTTTTTAAATAATTAATTCTTTTAGGGTAAGTCGAAGATAAAAACATCAGAATTTGAAGTAGAAATCAATGAAAATATTAATGATTTTGTTGCAACTGATTACAATGCAGATGACATACCCATACAACAGGGTGGGACTGGTAATATTACGAATCCTACATTTGAGACTGAAGTCCATTTCAAACTTGAGGATACGGAGGCTGATATCAAAACACCTTTATTAAATCTGAAAACAAATGCCAACTCAAAATCGACCAGCCCGATTAAGGACTGTGCAAATGGAGAAATTACTTCTGAGGAAGATGCTTTAATAACGACCGAAGCAGCCAACTAAAATCTGTGACTAATTTTAATTCCGAACTCATTACAAGGCATACATGCATATGTACTATATGCATGTATGATGTTCCCATTGAAGACAGTTATCGTTCAAAGAAAACTCCAAACATATTAACCATATTTTAATATGCAGTAGATAGTAGTAAACATTTTGCCTTTTTCACAAAAACTCTTAATTTCTCCTTCTTTCGTTCATTAGTAGAAAAATTCTTAACAGTATTGATTATATTTTTCTATAATTGAATAACTCCTTTCATTGTTATTTAGTTTTATTACAATTTAACTTAAGTTATAAGTTCACTTGTTGTTTAAAGAACAAAAACAAACTTTTAACTATGTACCTAAAGTAATTAATATCTAATAACACATACATACATATACCAATTCTGTACATTAACTAAATAAGTAGTGACTTTGTAAGCCTACATACATTAAATAATTTGTAGAATATAGAAACACATAATATAGTAATTACTAGATGGAATAACTCTGAACCTTCAGTCTCTGAATTTCCTTTTCCCATAAAAAGAAAGACACTCAATCCCACCTAAATCCATGACCATTCCATATAATAATAAAAATATCACACAGCGAAAATTTACGAAATATTTTAAAGGATTTATTCGTTTTAAGTAGAACATGAAAACTTTATTTAGCTTTTTATATGCATATCAAGGCATAAACATTTAGGTTTGAACTTAAAAATCTAAAGAAACAACATAAAGTGACATTCGATTTAAATATTACTAATCAGTAGGACTTTCTCTCTCAACGAAGTAATCTTAAAACTACATACTATACATGTGTATACTTACATACATATATTTTAAATAATCATATGAATAGCACCTGTAATAGGTATATAATGTATATACCATAAATTAATTTAAAAATTGGGCAAATTTTAGTTTATTTCCGTCAGTCAGGCCAAAGAATTTAATGAAGAAAAGCTACAACAAGTTCCCAAAACTAATTACAAGCTTGAGTTCCATAGCCAAAATAAAATTAAAAGTAAAATAGTTTTAAATTTAAGAAAAAATGAGCTTCAAATGTTGAAAAAATCAGCTCACTTGTGACCAATTTTGTCCATTTGTGTTGTCTGAGTATGATATGTATCCAGAATCAACCCGAGGATCGAATAATAGACTCTGACACCGCATTCATGCTGCACCGGTCTGTCTAGATACAAAGCTCTTATATGAAAAAGAGCTGGACACCGACTGAAGAAGAGCTCAACACTCTATTTCTTCTCCTCGTCCCTACTACTTCTACAAAAATCAGTAAATGGGAGATTAATCTCGTATGCGTCCCCATGTGACAGTGTTCCACCCGAACCGTCTCAATAGTACGCTATCTGCGTTGTGGCAGACCCCTAAGGATAATAGTATACTTTTATCATACCTGGATCATGTCTTGATATTACCAAACGATCTGTCCTGTCGGGGGAATCCCAACCATTTCAGCTGCTTCCCTCGGCCTTTGCCAATTTGCCGGCTACAACATTATCGGATATTTCAATGTGCCGTTGTACTCAGAACTCCATCTCTCTCTCTCTCGTTTAGAGAGAGAGAGAGAGAGAGTTCCCCGGAGAACAGGTTTTGCCTTGTACTATACATATTCTAAACCAGGGCAGTCTGTTTTTTTTTTTTTTGTTGTTAAAGAGGGGATGAAGTCCCTTGTTTGTTGCAGCAAATAAAACTCTAGAAAGTTGTATAACTTGTGTTGGCTTCCGAAACTCTTACCAAGGGTATAAACTAGGAGAAAGGGGATTAGCATGCCCGCGGGTGGTTGTGATTGCAGTTCAACCCGGGCTGATCATAGTTGAGGTGCCTACCTTGGCTAGAATGTTCTGGTTGTGGTTTAAATCTAAAGATGCAGGATGGGGTAGTCATAATTGTTAATGTATGCCTTTTTTGGGGACTAACAATATCCTGGTGCTGTAAAAAACCATTGGTGATAGTTGGACTGGCGAGTTGGTTTAAGAGCTTATGCTCTTAGTGCGCTTCGGCCTACCAACTCATTAAGTCTTGTATTCCATTCATTGCTGGAAAATCGCATACAGAAGGGATTAGAAGGCCCGACCTCCACTACAAGGTGTTGTCTATATGGCTACAAACATATGGCAAAAATTGCTACCTGTGGAAACGCTGGTTAAACATGAATAATTTACTCCGTGGAATTGGTCCATCATCAGATAAGTCCGTAAAGCCAACTGCTGATGTAAATCTTTTTCTCTCTCTCTCTCTCTCTCTCTCGTTCACATATACCAGGCTTTCATGAACAAATCTGGATGTTATACAGACCTCCCCTAATGCATTCAACACAGCCTTACTGTCTGTACGAATTCGGCTAATCTTCCCGTATACCCAGTAGTGTCTCAACTAGCTAGCTGCTTTCATTATAACCGTGATTTCCGCCTCCGTTACGCTACACTCATTTCGCAGCCTAAAACTAATCCTCCTGTCATATAAGGGAAAGAAGATACCCACCAACTTCCAAGTCTGACTTGAATCCATCTGTAAAGATTGCAAGCACGTCTTTTCGGCCATCTACACAGAACACCTCCGACATCGTGTCTGCCAAAATGACACCAAATCTCTTATCAGGCAATGAAGAGCCGGTGAGCAGCAATCAATATTCTTGCTGGTCATCACATCAGCAATATGAAAAGTGGGCTCGATGGCATGATGCAAGAAGCACTGGCCCACCATACGAGCGTTGGTTAAAATAGCCTTAATAACCCTGTCAACAAGCAATTCCAAGTATTTATTCCCAAGGTCTTTCCTATGGCCCTTCTACACAAAAATTAGGCGACAGCCGCCTTGACTGGACATTTCGGGGACAGTTTGGAATCGAAGTAGGTAACCATATAGATATTTCGCAGGATGTGACAACTTGTGCTCAAATTCCCTTGCGGCTAGTGGAGTCAAATCTACAGTCCTGTATCTCCGAGTGCAGACTACAAGTTTCGTTTTTTGTGAACTTATACCTATATCATCATCGATCTATAATTAGTGCAGAGATCAGTTGCTGTATCAGTATATCTAGGTAATTACCTGACATTGACACAGCAATATCATCAGCATATAACATAGTATCCTAAACAGCCTGGAATCTAGTTCCACAAGTAACGAATTCGGAGTTAAATTCCCCTCCCTGCAATTGTGGCTCACCCAAAACGAGTATTGTTAGTAGTTGCCTTATTGGCCAGTAAATTCCCTATGGTCCTATTAAATACCCTTTTACATTAAGGAAGGCCACTAATACATATTACCCAAGCTCTAGAGTTTTCTCTATATACTCCACGGGCGAAAGCAGTGCAATCTCAACAGATTGGCCTGGCATAGGCATGCTGAGAGATTGATAAATGGCGCAGATTCTTTAACATCCTAAGATGTATGTAAATCAATTCCAAGACTTTAAGCCTTGAAGGACGACAAGCTTATGAGACCTACGTAGTGCTGGCCGAAAAAATCCGCGCCGTATTCTTCTGCAAGTCAGCTGGTGTAATACAATCTGGATCCATCCGGTGATTAATATGCAAAACTAAGATAATCGTAAATAAATTTTATTGTCTGTATTTTATTTATCTAGAAAAAATAAATATTTTACTTATGTACTTTTTTAATAAAAATAATACAAATTTTTTTTTGCGATTTTCGGACTAAGCATTTGATATATATAACAGAAGTACTTGCAAAACTAAACATATTGATGTTATTTATTTATTTTTTATTTATTTATTTAACACGGAAAACTTGGTTAAGGCCAAAGACAATCATAGGACTTGGTTATTAATGAAAGGATTTTTTAACACCGCTCCTCATACGTATATTTAAGGCACACACACACTTATATATATATATATATATATATATATATATATATATATATATATATATATATATATATATATATATATATATATATATATATATATATATATATATATATATATATATATATATATATATATATATATATATATATATATATATATATATATATATATATATATATATATATATATATATATATATATATATATATATATATATATATATATATATATATATATATATATATTCGATTCGCTTAGTTAAAGACACTAAAAACTCCATATTCAGAAGCCTGTATCTTTTGCAGTTTTTAACCGATTGCAGGTTTTTAAAATAGAAGTGGAAGCTAGACATCTTGATATATATATTTAACATTTGGAACAACATAACCAAAAGGATTTATTTTCAAAAATTTATCATCCTTTTGAAAAATCCCGAAAACAATTAACAAGCAAATCATAAAGAAAGTGAGAAAACATCGCCTGCGATTTAAACCTGACGATATCACTTATGATACTTTTTAAAATATAATATAGATATGGATAATACCATTTTGATAATGTCTTAAATTAATATGATTGATTTGGAAAAATTTTAGTTACTTATATTCAGTTCGGCTTCCTAAATGGCGGCATGAAATATGTCCACAAAACTCTCTCTTATTTATATTTTCGTTTATATTTTTCTCATATTGATCAGATATATGCTCAGCCATATGCTCGAGCATCGATGTCAGAGCATGAACGAAACATGAATATGAGCGGTCCACATTAGCCATTTGCGATGTTCGCCATGATGCTCATACCATGTTCATGGCTAATGGAGACCCCCAGTTGGTAAAATTCATCATGTTTACATGATACCGAGTTCGAATCCTAGTGGGTTCTGCTGAGCAGTGTAGCGACTGCGAAACAGCTAGTTGCCCCCTAACTTAGTGTATTCAACGACCTTTCCTGTTTCTCTGACCAAGAGTTATTGATCGCGGAAATTATTGTTATAATTAAAAATAAAAATAATTTTTGGCGAAATCCAGGTTTGCACTTTAGCCAGACATAGATCATAATATACTAGTAATATTAGAAATATTAAATAAGTTCAACTATTTATCATTAATATACATACAGATAATTTTTTTTAGTTTATTATCGAAGCGTGTTTTTTTAACTATATTTATTTTTTGAAACAAAATATCAGCGGAATAAGTAGCAAGGGGGAATAAGCAGTTTTTTTATCTTATGGATATGTACTTTTTCTCACTGTCGCCCTTCTCCTCTTCCTCATAATCTATTGACCTAGTTTCAGTACAATGCACTATATATGTAGTAGTACTGGGCCAAGATAAAAAAGTCCAATTCAATGAAGGTTTAAACAAGGTTGGAACCTTCAATCCTACCTTGTTGGAACCTTTGGCTGCCGTTCAATAAGATTTAAATTCTAATTTCAATTTCCAGTTTTTAATTTAAAATAATTAAGATGAAAATACTTAAATCGGAAACGTTCCAAAAACAACACTGATCTATACCAAGAGGAAAAAAGTGGGAAAGAGTACCGCAATACACTATAAATAACTTAGTATCAATCCTGCCTACAAGATGTGCATTTGACATGCAACACTAAAATTTTGCCTCAAAATATTAGTCCATCGTTTTTTTTTTTTTCAAAAAATACAAAAAAAAATTTTTTTGTTTATTATATTTTCTAGCTGTCTATATGTCGTCATTTACTAGAAGCTACCCTAATCATCAGTAGACTTATTTCATGCCGCCCCCTAAATAAGTATTCATAGTTAAGAAAAGGTTGTTAAATGATTCCGGCTTTTCATATACACAAATCCATATACATATGTACATGCATACAAATACATATACATACATACAAACATATATAAAAATACTTGTTGTTCCAAAGGCTCATCAGCTACTACTTTGTGTGTATTAGTGGATGATGTATTCGCAGGTCTCTTTTTGAGACCAACTTGTTGGACCTATGGAACAATATAAAGAAGTATTGTGTCATTTGGGATTTGAAAGCTATGCCTGCTTGAAATTACTAGCAAATATTTCTATGCCGAACATAGTTCACGAAATTGCTATAAAAATATTTGATTTAGGTTAAGGTGTCGCTATACTACTCAATCCCGAATAAATGTGTACATGGAAACTAAAAATTTTTAATGTGTTTCACTCGAAACAATTTTTTATTTTTATAATTTTTTTAATTATGACGTTCTTTTAGTAAATGGCCGATATGTACTTACATATATATGTGTGTCTGTATGTACATACATATGTATGTTAGTGAAATAACAAAATTTAAAGAGCAAAGTAATAAGTAAATGTAAATTAATCGTAGTTTTATTTAAAATACACATGTAGATCTAAAAACCTGTAATTAAACGATAGTAGTAAATTATATGACTCGAGTGTAAAACATACATAAATAAAAATTTAAAAAAAAAAAAAAATAGTCCTTATTAAAAAATAATTCTTTGTTTTATTTTGAAAATTAAATGTCTTGGCGTAATTTTTTCCAGCATGAGTGCGTAAAAAACTTCGTACAGTTTGGTGCAGCTTGTACGAAGTGCGGTAAGGCAGAATTAGTTTGTACGTTCTTTTCTGTTCTGGTGGCGGTTTAAATGCTTTTTTTGATGTAGTTGGCTCGTCAGTCTGAAGGATAGCAAACCTATTACTATCCGTTGTCGCAGAGGTAATATCGCCCTTAGACATTTTTGGTTGCGATGATATTTGCGCGGATTTAGGGCTTCGCTGACGTTTAACCACGGTTATATACCTATCCATACCCACTTGAGTTTTCGGTTTATCAACAATAGCTAAACTGGAAGATGGTATATCTTCTGTTGTAACAACAATGTTTGGCGAACACGAACGCGGTCGTTTTTTATCTCTTAGAGACAGAAGATTATCCAATGATTTTTTAAGTGATTCTTCCTCAGAGATCCAGAGGTTTTTTCTAGTGGAGCTAAGCTCCCTCACAGAATTACATCTAATAGGTACACTCATGCAATTTTTGTTTTTTTATTTATATTTTTTTTTAATTTAAAAGTATATAAAAATAATTGTCACAAAGTTTTTCTTTTGTATAAATTCGCTCTTCCACTTATTGCGGTTTTGCAAGCAAACAAAACTTTAGTGTATAGTTTTTTTTACCACTGGGTAGGTAATCTTCACGCACAATAACAACAACAACAATGCACTGCCACCGCACTTGTTTTATTGAAATTGATTTTATTGTTTAGTTAATGAAACGTAAGGAATTTATTTTCCCGTTGTTTTTTTAAAATAATTTGTTATTGTTTTTACAATTTAATACAATATATTATTGTTTTTATATGTAAGTTTAAAAATATGTTAGCACAATGATTTTTTGGTTTGTTTTTTTTTTTGTTCACTTTTTAAAAACACGACCGCGCGGTTGAAGAATCACAGAGTGAATGAATTTCTGTTCTAAACCAGCGCAGTTTTGTTTCTGTTCAATTGAAACCAAAACTACTAGGTGAACTTGACAGCTCAGGTGATTATTTTTTGCCTCTCGCATTTTTTCCAATGATACTGTCAAATTTTTTTTTTCTTTTGTTTACAAACATTTTCGAGCCATTTTATTCGGAAGAATTTTTTGTATGTTTTAGTCCAATTTCAAGAAATTTGTTTGAATTTAAAAGTGAAAAACTAATATCATCTGCGATTTTAATTACAAACAATTATAAAAGTTTATATTTAACGTTTATATAAAATTTTTCCCAGCTGACGAATTTAGATTTTGACATTCACGATATGTTTTACAATAACAAAATACATAGTACTGAATTCGCCTTTCTGCTTGCATTCACCTGCTATAAAGTCAAGAATTGCCCAACTAAAGTTGCTGTTGTGACCTCACACTAAGTCTAAGTTCAGACAAAGCGATTTTAATTGCCAAACTTTTTTAGCAATTTTCTTTTGGAATTGCTTTCTTGTCCACATACAAAAACTTTTTTTGGCAAATCTTGAGCTTTCTCTACTTATTATTTCATACAATTTACAATGTATATGCACACACACACACACATACACACACGAGAGAAAAGTAAGGAATTGCTGTTTTTCCCCTCTTATTCCCCTCACCGAAAGCTGCTATAAAGTCAAGAATTGCCCAACTAAAGTTGCTGTGTGTGAGCTGACCTAACAGACGAGAACAATTTTTAGTCCGTACCAAGGGGAATTTATAGATGTGAATGCAAGCGGGAAGGCGAATTCAGCACTATGTATTTTGTTATTGTAAAACTTCCTGCTTAAAACTGATCCTCCTCTGATACTGGGGCATAAAGATGCCGCCACCAACTCCCATGTCTGACTTGGATCCATCTATAAAGATCGCAATCCAAGAGCACTCTTGGCAACCTATTTGGGTCGCTGCCGAGGCCGTCCTTGATAAGATCACATAAGATCTCTTGTCGGGCAGTAGAGGTGGTGCACAATAATCAATATACTCCGGGAGGCCCATTATACCTTCTATTATCGAAGCATGACCTTCTGTCGCTTCTTTCTACATCCCACCAGCTTTTAGCCTGATTGCCGAGCACATGGCCACTTCCTTCGCCATGAGATCAGCTGGCAGCCAATGCATCATTGTAATTAGTGCTTTATTTGGCGTAGTACAAGAAGCACCAGTTACCATCAAAGCAGACGTCCGCAGTATCCTTTCTGTGCATCTGCAATAAGTGGTTTTCTCTAAAGCACCCCACCAAACAAGCGCATTTGAATTTTTATTCTCTGCTTTTCGATACTTTCATTTGTTTGAAAGGTGTAAAGAAATGTTAGAGACGTTTATAAATGAAAAAGCTTGTTTTTTGTGTTTTGACAGGTATTATTAGAGCATTTTTCTTTTTAAATTTTCAGCAATTTATTTAGATTGTTGGGATATAAAGTTGAATGTTTGAGAATATCTTTCAAAAATTTCCAAAGTCTACTGATTATAGATAGCTGAGAAACATAGAAAACAAGCTATTTATAATTGTTTATATTTAACGTTTATATAAAATATTTTCATAACTGAACAATCTTAGGCGAATTTAGATTTTGACATTCACGATATGCTTTACAATAACCATGATACAAAAAACAAGGTAGCCGCTTCGCTACAACAATACAACAATAAAAAAAAAACAACAGGTATTTTGTTTGTGTAAAAAGGCGAATTCACACTTAAGCTGTCAAAAGTAGTTGATAACGAACATGTAAAAAAATTTAAATGGCGCCGAAAAAGGTAAACAAAACTTGACAGCAAAAGTGCCGCCATATTAATCGAATTCGCCTGAATTCGCCGATGCATCCACCTAATAATTAATTCGCCTTGACAATAACATACATACATAGTACTGAGTTCGCCTTTCCGCTTGTATTCACCTGTATAAATTCGCCTCTGCTTATATTGAACGTATCTCACGTCAAAATTTTAAAAATCCTTCGTGTTAAAGCCACCAAGTTGGCAGCACGGTTTTTAGTACAATTTAGTCGAAATATTTTTTTTTTGTTTTTTTTTTTTGACAGCAGAATGACAATTTGATAATGAAAATTTTCGACCAAAAATTGCAATAAAGAAAATAACTAAAACTTTTCATAAGATTAAATTAAAAAATAATTTTAACATTTATATTAAAAGTAAGTGATTAAACATTGAAAACAACGGAAGATAATGTGGTCTTATAAGGTTGCAAATTATTAAATAACTGACGCGAGTTTCAGGGTTACGGGATTGAAAGGGCATCACATTTGCGTTTATTTTGTAACTTTTAGATTTGGTAAATGAGTCTTAATTGTTTGAATTTCAGTCAAAGATGTCCTTAAAGCCTAAAAAAGTTAATTTTAACGAAATCTGGACTGATTTAAAAAGTACAGCAGAGGCGGTAATCAAATTGGATAAAGTGGAACGAAATGTTTGGAACACTAGCTTTACGTGAGTAATTTGAAACGTAGAATTAATGCTTTTCAATAAACATTTGAAAATACTGGAGCAAATTAAAATTTTGTTGTAGAAATGTGTATAACTTATGTGTCGCCCATCCTGAGCCATTTGCAGATCTTTTGTACGAAGAGACCAAACAGTTTCTTAAGCAGCATGTAGAAAATATGCTTCATACTAGAGTTAATCCACCAGGCGCAGATTCAAATGAAGGAGAACAACCAGACCTGTTAAAGCGATATTATGACGCCTGGTCAGAGTATAGCAAGGGTATTGTGGATTTACATTGCCTGTATTCGTATTTAAATATCCAGCATATAAAGAAACAAAAAATATCTGATGCTGATGTGGTATATGGTAACCTAACCACTGAATCTTACGAACAAATGGAAATTGGAGAACTAGGTCTTGATATATGGCGTACAAAAATGATTGAATCACTAAGTTTTGATTTAGTCAAACACATTCTTGATGGAATAAAGCAAGATCGCATGGGTAATCCTGGTTTGGATGATGAACGTGTTAAAATAATTAGTGGTGTTATGCACAGCTTTGTGGAGGTTCAAGCCTACAACAAAGCAGGTCCGTTAAAAATTTACCAATGGTTATTTGAGTGTCCGCTGCTATTAGCCAGTGGCGAATACTATTCTGCCGAGGCATTATCTTTGTTAGCTAGATGTACAGTTAGTCAATATGTGGAAGAGGTCATTAAAATCTTGGATGATGAGAATAAAAGAGCACAAAAATTCTTGCACTCAAGGTAACGGGATGTCTGTCAATTGCTAAACGAAAATTGCTTACAGTGGTGAATTCATTTTTTAACTGGTTAACTTTCCGCTTATCCTTTTTCAGTTCTTTACCTAAGCTTCTTAAACAATGCGAAGAAAAATTTATTAACGAACGTTTAGATTTTCTCTATTCGGAGTGCAAGCAAATGGTCTCCCAAGAGAATCGAAAAGATCTACGTAATATGTATATCATTTTGAAACCTATACCAGACCATTTGAAAGGAACTCTTATACAAACATTTCTGGATCACATAAAAAATGAAGGTCTTGAAACGATTTCAACCTTGAAAGGTGAAAATATACACATACAATTTGTTGAAGACATGTTAAAGGTGCATCAAAAGTATACTCAGTTAATTGCGGAAGTTTTTGAGAATGATCCTTTGTTTTTAAGCGCTCTAGATAAAGCTTGTGCAAGTGTTATAAATCGCCGACCAAGTGATAAACAGCCCTGCCGCAGTGCTGAATATGTGGCGAAGTACTGTGATACTCTACTCAAAAAGTCTAAAACTTCTGAAGCAGAAGTCGATCAAAAGCTAACCAACAACATCACCATATTCAAGTATATCGAAGACAAAGATGTATATCAAAAATTCTATAGCCGTTTGTTGGCTAAGCGCTTGATACATGAGCAATCACAGAGCATGGACGCTGAAGAGGCCATGATTAATCGTTTGAAGGTTTGAAACAATACATTTGTATAAGTAGTGCTGATTAAAATGTTAATTCAATTTTAGCAAGCTTGTGGGTATGAATTTACCAATAAACTGCATCGCATGTTTACAGACATTTCGCTTTCTCAGGACTTGAATAACAAATTCAATAATTACTTAAAACAAGAAAATATAGATTTAGGTAAAAAGAAACATTAAAACCAGGAATTTTTTTCTAAAAATTATTTCGTATTTTTGTTTTGTTTTAGGTATTAATCTTTCAATCAAAGTTCTACAAGCAGGAGCTTGGCCTTTAGGACCAACACAGGTTGTTATACCATTTGCAGTACCGCAAGAGTTTGAGAAAGCTATAAACATGGTTGTGCACTTTAAATATATTTAAAAAAAAAGCTATTTTATACTAGTTCTATTTTTGTTCTCAATTTTTAGTTTGAAACATTCTATCATAATTCATTTAGCGGCCGCAAACTTACCTGGTTACATCACATGTGTCACGGTGAACTGAAACTTGGTTATTTGAAAAAGACTTACATTGTGACATTACAAACCTATCAAATGGCCATGCTGTTGCTATTCGAATCTTGTGATTCCATGACCTGCAAGGAAATACAAACCACTTTGCAACTGAATGTCGAAACGTTTCAGAAGCATATGCAGTCATTGCTGGAATCAAAAATTCTTAATGCTAGCAGTGAAAATCTAGATGATGACACAAAAATCGAATTGAATTTCGACTACACGAATAAACGTACCAAATTTAAAATTACCTCTGCTTTACAAAAAGAAACACCGCAAGAGGTAAAAACAAGCAGAAAGAAATACATTTTTTGATAGTTAAATATTATGTTTTTATAGGTTGAACATACGATAAATGCTGTGGACGAAGACCGTAAATTATATTTACAAGCAGCCATAGTGCGCATCATGAAATCTCGAAAAGTGCTTAAACATAATGCTCTAATACAAGAGGCTAGTTTTTCTTTTAAGTATTCTTTAGACAAATCATTTTTAATAGTTTTATTTTTTAAATTTTATTTAGATTTTATCGCAGCCAAATGTCAGTTTTACTCCTAGCATCACTATTATTAAGAAATGTATTGAATCATTGATTGACAAGCAGTATATAGAACGAACTCCCAATTCTGGCGATGAATATAGTTACGTGGCATAATTGAATACTCCTGCTGCCACTAAAATACACACCCATCATGATGAGAGATTTTTTCCTGTAATTTTTATTTTTTTTTTTATCTAACAAGTAACAATTTTTAACGGCGTTTAAGTTACCCATGTAAAAAATTAACTATTAAATGAAACTCACAATTATTCACATCTAGCTTAGTTATCCTTGTTTTAAAGATGTTTCATAATTTTAAGTCCACACATTTTTTGCTGCTGCTCTTCTCTTCCTTGGCTTTTAGTAAAACTAGAAGAAATTATTAAGTAAAAAAAAAACAGTACTTTAATTTTATATCGGAATTCAAGTGGTAATTAATTATAAGTTTAAACTAATTTTTGAATTGTTTATTTATTGATGTTTTAACCTGAAACTGTCAATAAAACAAACCAGAATCTAAGTGACTTGCGTTTTTTTTTTATGTTAATTTCTTTTCTTGTTTTATTTTTCATAATTATTTTGTTTTTCATGCTTTAAATAATCAATCAATCCATCGTGATTATAAATCGTTTATAAAAATGGTTTTAGTAAAAAGTGAAATAAATTTTCAAAAATAAAAAGTTTCTAAATTAATTTTTCTCAGTTTGGTTTTAAATTTCTGTTTTTATACAATATAAATATTTTAATTACGTTGCAACTAAAATGTGAGAGATGCTACGTACATATGTTAATACATATTAAATATGTATGTATTTCAAATGATTACAGTGAATCATTATTATTTTTTGAAAAATAAAATACGTCAAATAAATATATGGAAATTTTTTTGTAAAATTAGTTTTTAATAAAAAGTTAAACTTAACTTTATTTTTGTCTTGGAATTATTTTCTAAGGTGGCACTAGTTTTTTTTAATGCTTAATATTTTAATTTGTTTAATTAATTAAAACAACTAGTTGTTATTTGATTTCTTGGGGGATACATTAGAGGAGAGTGAGCATTATGTTAAAATTGAATACTGTTTGTTAAATAAATTCCTTATTTTTTCTTAAATCTATCAATTAAAATGTGTAAAAGTTTTTATAATAGTGTTTCAGATTTATTTTTTTTTTTTTTTTTTGTGATTTATCAAAAAGTTTTCTTGACCAATAATTTTTATTTGTGTGTTTTCGTGATAGTGCTGTTTTACATAAAAACAAAAAAAAAAAAAAAACAAACACAAACGAGCAAAATGCCTCTTCGCTCCACTCAACACGTAAACATGTCTGTTATTTAGATTTTTCTTAAAATAAATAAATTTCATTGATGCTTATGTTTTTATAACGCAATTACAAAGTTTCAACGTTTTGTGTTTTTCTTTCCTAGTTTCTGATAACACTGTATTTACGTACTAGAATCTGTGCTGCTTGTGGTTGTCACTAAAATTGAATATCTATCTTTTTTTTAACAATTTAAATTTTTTCGTAGAGTCAAGCTTCCATTATTAAGAAATAGTAATTTGCTTATTATGTTTTTGAATACCAACCAGTAAGTTTGAATATCAGCGCTCATTGTATATTTTTTTCAAGCCATTTCGGCAATTTAGAACTATTCGTTTCCAAAATTTTATTGGTTTATTTTTTTAGTTCCTGCTAAATTTGAATTAAAATTATTTTAAAGCCTAGAAGTATTTTCATCTAGAGCAGGGACGTGCAAGCCCTATGCGCTTAGTGCTCATTTGTTTTTGTAAAAGCACTTAGCAAGGCGAATTAATTATTAGGTGGATGCATCGGCGAATTCGATTAATATTGCGGCACTTTCTCTGTCAAGTTTTGTTTGCCTTTTTCGGCGCCATTTAAATTTTTTTACATGTTCGTTATCAACTACTTTTGACAGCTTAAGTGTGAATTCGCCTTTTTACACAAACAAAATACCTGTTATTTTTTTATTGTTGTATTGTTGTAGCCAAGCGGCTACCTTGTTTTTTGTATCATGTTTACACCATAGCGAAATCTGCTCATTCGAGATTTTAAGCTAAATTTAGATTTTGAGAAGATTTCCCATACAAAATTAAATCTACTTTATGAGTAGTACTCGTACCAAGCGATGCAACTGTGATTTTGTTCAAATAGTACTTGAAAATACTACGCTGCAACAAAAATATACACTTTAATATCGTGTATCCAGTCTCTGGTCAACAAAAAATATAAATAATGTGTGCTGTCAGAGTGAGTGTATTGCGACTTTAAGGCTATACATACACAGAAAGTAGTGCCCCTAATAATTTCATAAGTTATTTTGAACACCGTCTTAGGATATTTTTAAAGATAGGAAAGTAGTGGTTAAGCTTGTTTGATCAAATATTTGCTCAATGTGAACGTACTTTTACACAATCCTTTTAATAAACTCGATAAGTAAATGCATTGTATATGTATATACACTATCTGCCACTTGAATAAGGACTCAAAAAAATTTTTTTAAGCATATCTCCTAAAGTTCAGAAAGACATAATTGTTTACACAGCCAAATTTCAAGGTGTTGGCTTTAATTTCCTGAAGAAATAAAAAATATACATATTTTGTTATACTGAAATTATGCATTTATTTAAAGACATATATTTCTGTGATAATTTTTCCCCATTTTACTTTAAGAAGGAATATTTTAAAACTAAGCGAACTGTAATTTATTATTAAATTTTAGGTTAGATTTTTAGATATAACCTCAAAAATGCGATTTGACATCGACATGACTCTAAATAATTAAGCGAAATTAAACTCTATGTTTCCGCTATTAATTCTTCTATCGTCTCAAATAATTTTCCTCCTTCATAAACTTTGCTTGTAAGCCAACCCTAGACATTTTCCATTGGATTCAGGTCTGGTGAATATCGGGCCAATCAAAAAGTTGGACACCTTGTTGATTAAACCATTTTTTTACTGCTCTGGCGGTAATAATCGGAGCGTTGTCGTGTTGGTACATCCAAGGTATGGATTCAAAGAAATCATTATATTTTGGAAATGCTTAATCCAGAACGTTTTTGTGAGTCGTTGCAGTCATTTTGTGGGATGCAAAAAAACAATTCTATGGTACTATAAGACGAAATGACACGCCATGCCATTATTCGGCTCAAAAATAATTTTTCCTTATTTATTTATTTCATCAATATTTCATCAATAACTTTTTTCATAGGAAAATACAACTTTAAGCCATTTTTCGGACCATGTCTTTGTATTTTTGGCAAACTGTAGATGTTGTAATTGGCGTTTTTATTAAGTGGTATTTTTTTCAGTTTTCAGCGGACTATATATGGGCGCGACTTTAAATTACGGTGCACTGTTCTTAGACTGGCAAGTTTTTTTTTTATTAGTGCCAGTTTACACACATCAAGTTTGACTCGTCAAGTCTTGAGTTTTTGGGAGAACGGGGAGAAGAGAGTGGAAAAGGGTGCAGACTTGACGGTACCGTCAAGTCTAAAACGGAATGCCAGAAAATATGAAAACTTTAAGGCAAAAAAACTTAAACTTGACGATATAAAACTTTTGTGTGTGAACGTGAATGCAAGTTCAAAAGAAAATTGAAGCAGAATTGATCAAGAAAACCTGATGTGTGTAAATTGAGTCTTAGTTTTGTTCATGGTACAATAATATAACAGGTAAAAGTGGAACTACAACAAGCCAACAATAAAAAAAACAACATGGCTTTTTATTGTTGCTTTGTGTTGATAACTGTCAAAGAAAACAAAAGAAAATAAAAAAAACAAACGTATATTTTTATTCGTGTTTTTATTTTACAAATAATTTTTCAATAAGTTTTTGCATTTAAAACTCGTGCAATATATTAAACGCACCGAGTTGACAACACTGAAAGGCAGTAAAAAATTTAGACGATGAGAAAGTCCGCAAAAAAAATAAAATAAATTTTTAATTTTATGCCGCTCCGCACTGCGGTTTTTTACCTCAAATTTGTATGAAAAACCGCACCACAATAAATAATTGTTTATTCTTTATTTCTTCTGGACACTAAAGCCAACGGCTTGAAATTTGGTTGTGCAAACACATTTTTTTCTGAACTTTAGTCTACAAGATGTAAAAATAAAAATATGGGATTCCTTATTCAAGTGGCAGGCAGTGTGTATTCACATACATATGTACATTAATTAAATTGATTTATTGTTTTAATCAAGTTTGGCATACAGCAGCTTACTTCTTATACATAAATGCATAAATGTATAAAAATAATTATAAAATTAAGTAATTTTGCAGTTGAGTAGTTTGTCTAGCTTGGCTGAGAAAGACATTTCATTTTATTATTATTTTCTTCTTCTTCTTATATTTCCTATTTAACTTTTGGTAATATTGTTAACATTTCAAATATTTTGTTTTTTATTTATGTATTTATAAATGCATTTTTATTATCATCGTCTCTTACTGAGGTATGCTTTCTTAATTTTTATGTTGAATATATTTTCTTTCTTCAATGAACATTTTTTTCTTTGTTTTATAAAGTTTATATTTGGTTTCACTAATTTGCATTGTTTGTTTTTTCAACGACTAGTTTTTTTTAAAGCAATTTCAGTATTTTAAGTATTTATGATATAAGATTTTTAATTTATGAATGCAATTTTATATTAAATAGAATGAATTCTAAAGTTGTTCTTCATATTTTTTTCTTGACTAAAATAGAAGATGAAAAATAACGTAAAAGATCGATACCTGAAGTTTTTCGCATGAACACGTTAATCAATACGTTTTTTTAAAAATCCATTTTAGTTTTTGTTTGTTAAAAAAAATTTAACATTTTCATTTGTATTACAATTTCAATGTTCTCGCTAAGAATTAGTTCATAATACACATATTGCACAAAAATATTTTCTAATTAAGTAAAACTAATCTTTCTAAGTTTAAAATTATTTTCAAATATTCCTGTATTTTTTTCACAATACTTATATTTGATCTTATTTATGTTTTTTTTTATAATTTATATCTATAATAATTTTTATTTTTATATTAAACCAGTATTCAACTCATTGAGATCCGTTTCTTGTCTCGTGTGGTGTGCGTATGTGTTTTAGGTCCAGTTTTTGAGTTCGTATTTAAATGTTATTTAGCTTTAAGTTCCATTTAAATACGATAATCAGTTTTTCACTACAAATTTGGACTAAACTTAAATGCCCAAACTTCTTCATTTAAGTTTTTCTCATAGTCCATATGGTTTTTGTGCGCTTGCATTTGTATTAGTGCAAAAAAAGGTAAACAAAACACACACACGAGCTATTGCCTTCAGAAGATATTCGAAAATTAGTTGCTAATTTTGCACTAAACGACAGCACAGTATAATAATTTATTAAAAATAACTTAGCGTAAAATAAAATTGTTAAGTTTTTCTATGCCGTTAATAAATTTAATATTTTTCTTTATGAATTTTTCTATTCTTCCACTTACAAACAGCTGTTCTATGGAATACTTTCCATAATATTTAGAATTAAAGTAGAGCTGCCACACTTTCATCGCATTTAAATAAGAACAATAATTTAATAGTGATAAACTGAACTAGCATTTAAATTCAACTTAAATTTAAATGAAAATTAACTAATTTTGTATTTAAATACGCAGTCAAAAACTTGGCCTTAGAGAGGGAAAGAGAAAGAGGGATGGATATGAACTGCTAGAGTTGCATTTTTTTGGCATTAGAAAAATTTAGTTTTTATGGTTCCGATTTACTCTTATTGGTGCGCAGTTATAGAACTTCAAATTGAAAGTAATTAGATAATTATTATAAAAAAACATTGCAAAATGTGTAGGCTTCCGAATATGGAATTTTTAGTGAATTTAAATAAGTGAACCAGAGTGTATGTGTACATTTTGTACAAAATTTATAGCTATCTGCCTGCTATTTATACTTCATTATCATCTTCTACAATCGTCACGATCTTTCTAGTCATTCATAATCCTAGACTTAAATGTACAAATGTAATTCTTACGCATATACACATTCATACATGTGATTGCGAACATTAAGCAAGTGACAAAAACAAACAATAACATAACGAAATACCAAGAATGCTAGATTACCAACAATATCATTTGTGGGTGATTTACTTGAAATTTTACGTACTTTAAATCATGTATGTTTGTTTGTGTATTATCTTTTTAGTTTTATATTATTTGTGTGAATGTGTTGTACATTTAGAACAAGCAGATCAACAGCTGTACCCTGGACTAGATGTGCTAAAAATTCTTAACAATTAGATGCTATGTACAGTAGTATATTGTGTTAAGATAAACGTAAAAAACCGTATTAAAATAATTCCATTAATTAATTTATGATTTTTTAGATAAAGTCAATCGAAGTTTTTGAATAAAACTTGTTTATATATAAATAATAAATAAATAAAAAATAAAACAATGTACGGACTAATATTTAATATATATCCTGCGAAGTTGTAAAAAATTATTGCACAGTGGTTTAACACAAAAAATTATTTTCACCAAATTTTAAAAAAATTCAGGTAAATTAGTAATTATTCGAATTCCACTACCAATGGGTCTTAAAAGTAGTTTAATACAAAAAAAATTTTTTTAAGAAAATCAAAAGTAACAAGCAATGAGAAAAATTTAATTTAATATATTAAATCTCGAAAATCGCATCCAAGCCCACTGTGCACAATTTTTTTCTATTTTTTTTATTAGATAGGAGACAGAAAAAGAAAAGAAATGCAAAAAAATTATGTTGTTTGGACTAATATTGAAAAAGTTCTTATAACTCGGTATTTTAGCTCTGAAACCATAAGCTAAAAAAAAATCTGAAAATTTGATAAAATGTATAGTTCCAAAGGAGCATCAATACAGTAAGAAATAAATTAAATCAAAAAAAAATGTTTTTTCAAACTGTCCGATTTCACTTAGATTGTCCCATAAATACTTTAAGGTTAAATAGTGGGACTTAAAAGTGGTAGAACCAGACTGTGAGTATCCAATAAGCGGATATATGTACATACAAGCACACATACGTATGTGAACGAGAGAATGACTTGAAACAAGAATTAGATCAATAATGCGACACGATGATTACAAAAATAAAAATTGTTAATCGCGCATACATATTAATATGTGCATAGAGTAAATAAATAAGTATGTATATACAGTCATACGTGTCTAAATGCTTAGTGCTCTTAAGAGTTCTTTTATTTAAGTAATATTTGTTTAATTTTCGTTAAATATATACTGCAATAAATACAATAGTACAAATGTTATTAATAACCCAATTGCTTTTAAGCAAGCCTTATTATAAGACTCAGTTTTTTGTAAGTAGGTATGTATGCAGTTTAAATAAATCGTGGCTAAATTAACGTTTGTGACCATTAAGGGCCATTATAACAGCTTACCGGTTAGGTTGGCGTTAGTTAAAGGTACCTTTAGCAGAAGTGAGCGAAAAACTGATCGTTAATCATTTTTCATTATTACAACTTGCCTGTAAAATTGACAGCCAATTTATCAATTTCGAAAGAAAATGAATGCGAAAGAAAGGTAATCACTTACATTCGGATTAATTTGGGCTTGTCAATCTCACTATTATTCGTTCGCATATGCTTATGCATTTTGATTGAGTTTTGACACATCGTTCGCATAGAAAGATCCTAGACGAACCCAAATCAATTTCCTTTCGTTAAGATTGCGAACGCAAGCACGCTGTCGAGATTGGTAAACTGGCTATTAATTTATCTTTTTGCAAGCATGGCCATAAAAGACACATAAATACTACTCTAATACCACGTTCAGTTGGTAATATGAAACACTTGGTTCGCTCTCTGAAGAACAATTGCGAAACTATCGGTCATGTTACAGAATTGACCTCCGTTTGGAAATGGAATTGAATCGGTTTTTGAATTCTTCAAAAAACGAAAATTTAAAACTTTTTCAGATTGAAATCAATTCTATAAGACAATACGAGGGCCATTTGCACTGCGACCAATGTTGATCTATTGTGCGTTGCTAGTTCATATAAACTAGCGATAATTTATTACCAAATTTGAGGATGATAGTGGGTTTTGTATGGTTCGCAACAAGATTCAAAATGAACCAAGTAGGTTCGCTCTCAAAATTTTGTATGGCGAATCATGTTGGTTCAATCAAGATTGGGTCGCGAATCACGAATAAGAGTGCGAACCTTGAATATAAGCCTTCGTGTAAACATGCTATAAGGAGGAAAAAATTGTACTGGCAACAAAAATGCACGAGGCGGCAACAATATTATCCTATTTTTCACAATATATACCACACTGATCGCACAGACACCATAACTAGGGGTCTCCATTAGCCATGAACATGGTATGAGCATCATGGCGAACATCGCAAATGGCTAATGTGGACCGCTCATGGCCATGTTTCGTTCATGTTCTGACATCGATGCTCGAGCATATGGCTGAGCATCAATGTTCGCCATGAAATTGGCCATCACGCACAAACATACACAAAATGGCGCCGAATTGAATACTTTGATAAGGTAAATCCGAACATACGCATTCGCCACATACAGAACATGAACTTTTTTTTTACATTCGCTCTGCCGACGTTATGTTCATGCCATGTTCAAGTCGATGGCACGTGAAGACACGGCGTAATGTTTTGATTTCTCACAAACTCTGTCACACAGTTGCATTTTTAGTACTTTTTCAGCACACATGCTTTATTTAGCAGATCGCACGATCGTGTAGGATAGTGTAACAGGGCCTTAATAGGTGATAATTTGATGGATCGTAAAGAACCTCTTTGCTGATCCATGCATATACGACACACCTGATCAGAAAATTATTGATTCAGTTATTGTATGGTCACATTTCTTTGTTTCGTTTTCTACACCTCTGGCTTTACATAACTCGGTAAAAAGAGATCTAGTGCAATTAGGCCAGCCATAAATGATCTGTCATTTGCTACATATTGATGGAACCAAGTGCAGTTAAAGCGAATACGTTTCTGGGAAAGTTCTGAGTAAAAAACTCGTCCAAAACCTTTATATACCGGCATAGAGTTATTGAGGGTATTCAAAGTGTTGTCATAAAGTCATAAGTCTTAAAATAGTAGTATGGAAAAATATGAATACTGTGAGCCTTCTGATATATATTATTTCAAATTTGTGTCAGCTGAGATGTTTATGGTTTAGTTACGGCAAACTCCGTTTAAAAGTATTATTAAGAGTACTTTCTGACTTTTTGAAAATAGTTTACGCATGTATATAATACTAATGCCGTTTTCTTTTCTGAAAAACTTTTGCATTTATGCTGCACTTTTTTCCTTAAAATTCAAGTTTTAAAATTTAAGTTTTATTCAGATGAAAAGATGTCGCAATAACCATAAATATCTGAAAAAAAAACTGTAAAACAGAAAACTGTATACTTCTGCATTTTTTATTTTTTGCAAAACAATATTGAAAATGTTAAATTTTTCTAGAAAAGAAAACGCCACAAGTCTCAAAAATCTTAATTTTGAGGAAAATACCTTCAAATCTTATGTTACTTAAAAAATCTTTAAAATTAAGGTAAAATCTTCATTCTGGCAATACTGATTGTAACTGTTTGAGTAAAAAATATAGTAGCATGTGCAAATATGGCAACTTCAAATACAAAGCCACCCGTTAAAATTTACAGGTAGGATTGTATTCCCGGTAACTTGTCGCTTACTTTTAGGCTAAAAAGAAGTTGTAATAATGAAATGTGATTTATCTGGCCGATAAAATCCTACCTTTAACTAATGCCAAGTTGTAATAACGGGCCTAATGCGTATAACTCTGTATTGTGTTGTTTTAACAATTTTCTTTTCCTAATTTTGTTTGTATACCTACACATTGCTAAAAACTATTTCAAATTTAATTTAATAAATAGTTTGTATATGTTAGATTACGTTTGTAGTGTGTTGTATATTGAAACTCGTCAACCGTTTTACAGCAAAGCCAGGAATAAGGTAATTTAGTACATTTAATTTCGTAACATTAATTACATACATACATATGTATGTGTGTATGTACCTTAAAATATAACAATGTTTTTCAAGATAATGTGCATTTCGATTTTACTTTTAGAGTGTTCTTTCTTGTCTTTGCATAGTGTAGGTATCTGATTGTTTATTCTGGATTAGAATGAGTTAATTAATTATTTTAAAGTAAAGTTGACAAATTTAATTCAGTCTTAAAGTTTCCCGCCTTTGTGCATTTAAGAATTAGAAAAGGAGCTAAATTTAATTTTAAGTTTAATTTTTTTAGTGGTGATATTTATGTGTGTATGTATATGCGTAGATGTATGCTATTATGTGAGAGATTTAATTAGTTGTGTGAAATATGGGAAGGAGGATGTGCTAAGACTTTTTGGAGGGCATTTGGTTAAAAATTTTATACAAAAATCTAATATTTGCGATAAAAAGAGATTAATTGTATTTACTGATCTAATGAAAAATGTTTCGTACGTTTCCATAAAGTTTTGAATATTCCTTTTTTCTTCGGCTTTTCTGTAGTGTTGCTTTGGCCACGTTTTAAGTCTTTTGTTGTATTGACAGCAGCACCTAAAGAAATGCTGATTAAAATAGCAAGAAATTAGTTGAAGAAATGTTAACATACTCTTATCAATATCCTGATAATAATGGGCTTCCAACGCATGATCGGCCGTGTATGAAGACTTGTTTCTTTTCTCCTTGTGGGGTTCTGTAGCGAATAGAAATCAAATAATTATGGTGATTGAAAAATGTACTCGTAATGTGTTGAAATTGGCTTACTTTTTTTCGTAATTAACAAACTGGTTACGCGTCGTAAAGCTTCACGTGGGGATTTATTTAAGAAAGATGGCGTTAGGTTAGGAGGAAGGGTAAGCGGCTTTCTTGCTTGTCCAGCACCTGGCATACCAGTATTTCCATCCCATATTCTCATCGTTGATATACGATCGATATTTTCGGTTGATGCTGGACGCATTGAACGTTGTTTGGGGTACCACCCACGTTGGGGTGCTCCTGCAAGTCTCAACATTTCATTAGATGCCAAGGCATGATTTATGGAACGCTGACGACACATGGCACCACCAAAAGTATTTCCACCCGAAATACCGACAATAGAATTACCCATATTTATATTATTTGACGTACTAGATCTGGGAGCAGTGCGAGATCCGCTGGGTGTATTTTCATTTTGACGTCTGAATGGGGTGCGTGGAATATCACATCTGAATGAAAAAAATTGTAATATCATACATTTAGATCATACATTTAACACTTCTTAGTCAAGTCATTACCCTCGAGCAAATATTGGAGTTTCTGGTAGACTACATGATGTCTGTAAACGATGTTCCTCTCTTGGTGATTGTTTTAAGCTTCGCTTAGTTCCATAGGAAATATAACGTCTTGTTCCATAGCCGCCACCCCCACTACCTTCGTATGAAGGACCGTGAGAGCTTGTTGGTGTTGTAACCCCACTTCCATAGCCTCCCATAATGCGAGGTGATTTTCGTTTATAGTTTGAATCAATTGACCAAGATTTAATAGTATTTGATGAGTGTCCGTGGCGGTGTGGTGGCACAGCTGGTGGCAAATTTTCAAATGCTGTAGGAGGCGGTGGTGGAGGAGGTAGGGGCAATTCATCAGACATGTGACGATGTACTGGTCTCGGTTTTTCTCTCTCTTTTGAGCGTTGAGGTCTTAACTCTTCTCGAGATACAGATTGTGTATGAACTTCCGCTGACGTTTTAACAACTGCTTTGGCAGGCGGTTTCATATCCTCTTCACCAACCGAAGTATCATCCGATGGCGAGGGCGGTAAAGGTAAGTCGTTGTAGTCCTTTATTAAAAGAAAACAAATTAATTAAGTACACTAAGAATTAGTATTTCTTACAAAAGGATCTGGATTTGAAGCAGGCGGAGATGGTGGCAGGGGACCAAATACATTTTGCGATAACTTCATTTCTTTGGCACTTTCAGATTTGTGTACTCCAGGACGAAATTCTAAAGGACGTTTTGTAATTGGTTGACCGGACGAATCAGCCATACGAGCAACAACAATATCACCACGTAAAAGAGCGCTTATGTTACTTTCTATTTGTTTTAATGGTGCACAACTGTAACTCAAGTCACTCAATTGCTCTTCATCTTCTTCAAGTGTAGGAGCCAAGTCTGTATGGGGCGTTGTAGATGTTGAGCGAAGCTCTGAAATGAACGTTCGTTTTAATTAGTTTTTACATTATTTATAATTTTACTGCTTCAGTTTACCATTAAAATCGGCGCCTTTTAGGGTTCCATTGGCAGATTGCTTGTAAACAAACATGTTTGTTGAATCTAAGACACTTGTACCAGAGGAAGTTATATCGAAACCACTTATTTCATCGTGACAAGAAGTCCTTATAACATTAATAGATTCAGAACTAGTTCTCACGTCCAGAGACTTAAGGCTGCCCTTTTTTGGAGCTAAAAAGTAAATTTAAACCTTTATTTTTTTATTTCGAGTTTAATAAAATGTGTTACCTTCCAAATTAGATTTGCTGTGAAGCTGCATCGGTGAGAGGTCCTTTTTGATTGAATTATTAGGATGAATCGGTTCTAAATTCAACGACAATCGTTCTCTGGGTGAAGTGAGAGGTTTTCCCATGTCCAAGCTATGCCTAATCCTTGCATCCTTCATAATATCACATGGTGAAGAATCATTTCTAACATCGAGACGCGAATAATTCGTTCTTTCTGATTCTGAATCTAAGTCTGGCTCACTTTCACTTAAACCGTCTTTAGATGTATTATAGTTTGAAAATATGTCTACAGCACGTGGAGGTCTTTTAGTTGAACCACGTCGTATAATAAATGTTCCTTTGCCCAACATGCTCGACTGACGAAAAACACACGAGTTTAAAAACTCTAGATTTTCCTCGAAACAATGGAAATCTTCTTCATTGTGCGTAACATTTTGAATATGTCTAAAGTTGTCTTTAGCTGACCTCCGATTACCCTGCATAGAATTGACCGACGACTTCACAATTTAAATAAGAACGGATATCAATTACTCGTATGTACACATAAATGTTTAATTAAATTCGACCAACCTGTTTGATTTCCTGTTGATGTTGTTTCGTCTTCTTTTTGAAGTCCTTAAAGTGAATTTCCCAAGCTATGCCTCTTGGTGTTAGCAACGTTGACTCCGATGAAACGGTTATACCGGAGGGATCTTCTCCGGAATCTTCAGACGAGTTTTCTTCTACATCGTCTTCATCATCAGTAGTAGTATTTTTGAAAATTTTATCAAGTGTATTATTCGAGGAGGAGGAACGCGTTTTATGATTCTGATTATCAGAAGATGTTCCAGTACTAGCTGGCGAACTTGAAGAGGAAGAAGATGAAACGGACGTATTACCTGGATTAAGAATATGACAAACTTCTTTGTGCTTTTCCACAGAAGCTTGTAAACGTTTAGATCGATTATTCCGTACCCCACTAGGACTATCTTTCGGTCCCGGATATATTGTAACAGGGTGCTCATTCAGCATAGGCTCTAAGTCAAATAAAATTGGTACAAGTACCTTATTATTTATCTTTTAAATATAGACTTTTTAAGTTTTTCTATCACCTGGAAGTTTTGCAATTCTGCCCTTTAGCACAGCCTTATGAACAGCACTTATGTCGATTCCAAGCGCATTTTTATCACCATTACAGCTTCCCACTCGTAGTCTAAGCTCTCCGACAGCATTGGTAATGCGTTGCCCACAACATGGAAGACTAGAATAATTCGAGTTGTGAGTTGAAATCGTTGTTGTAGCTGTACGAGCTTTAGGCTGTCATTAACAATTATTTAATACTTCATTTTAATAATATGCAGTGAAATGAACAATTTACTACTCACTAAAGTCGACTGCTCCAAATTATTGGTGTCGGTAATGTTGGCGTTATTTGTAGGTGTAATAGATGCAAAAGTTTTCGGGTCTATTAAATCTTTACTGCCATTACCATTTGTCTCAAAACGAGCCAAGTCAACAGCATCGAAACTCTCGTTAGGCGTCACTGTAGGAGCACAACTCGAGCTCGTTTGGGACATTTCCTCAGAATTTCGTTTTTCTTTCATGCTGCAAAAATGAAAACTTTTTATATGTAGTTTATAAAAAAAAATTTTAGGTGTATATATATGTAAGGAAATGTAGTATATACCCACTGGTAAAAAGAAATATTAAGCAGGCTTTCTGAAATGCCTGATTTGATCCTTCTTACTCGATTACACACTTATTTATTTTTTACACATGATATCTTAGACAGCCACGGCCTTCCACACTCCCTAGCACGGTAGGTCTTATTGAAGGTCTGTTTTAGCAATTCTAATAGAAGGCATACTTTACTAGGCTTTATTGAAGGCCTTCTACCCTAAAAGAACTCATTCAGAGCTTTCTTAGCAGACCTCATCTAAGGGGTTCTTTGTTTGTACCCCTTCATATAGCAGGGACAATGTAGGCCTTCTATAAGGCTTTCATTGGAAGGCAGGCAAGATTAAGTATTAGATCTGAAATAATGTCTTAGAAGGCCTTCAAGAAAGCCTTTCTGATGAAGACGGTTACCGCTGGGTACATGCTTACATATTTGTACTTTTGGAATATACAAAAACGGCCTTATGTATAATAAAAAACCATGTGCTAACTAACTAGCTGCTATCTTTCTCTTATGGGAATTTACACACAAAAACTTAGCAGCTAGTTAGTTAGCATAAGGTTTTTTATTATACATAAGGCCGAAAGTTTTTATAATTCTTGCACGTGGGGCAAAAGACAGGCGAATGGGGTATAAAAAGATGCAAGGACCATTTTATTTTTGCAACGAATGACATATATATGCCAATGTAGGAATTTAAGGGCCATATCATAAAAAAAAAATTCTTACTTGAGTTTTAACGCATACGTTAGTTACCAAACACATTAGCACTACCATACATTTTTTAAAAAGGTTTATGCAAAAACAGTATGTTAATTTTTAAATGTAGTAAGGAGTTTAATTGTTTTATGCTGGCAATGCCTTTATGTTCAGTTGTAATTTTTTGAATAGTGATGTATAAAAACTAACATTCGAAAACTGAGAAACAAATATAGAAAATAAAAAATTATTATTATTATATAAAATAACACATTTTTGACAAACATTTCCTAGATTTACCTTTTTAATATATAATGAATATAAGTATATTATGTACAATATTAATGAAATTGAGAAAAATTAATAGAATTACTTATACTAGAAATATTTTTTTATTCGAATAACATTTTTCATTTTATTCGTTTGATTGAAAGTGCATCACTAGGATAATTGTTATTTATATTATTCTTTCGAAATTAATATTTTCACTTCATATTCGTAATGAAAAAAGTACATCTCATTCGCCTTGGAAAATCTGCTCAATTTGGTTTTATTAATACATTTTTTAATTTTATTCATTAAAATTTTTTACTAAAAGATAAAACCAAAGAAATGTTTATTGTACGCAAATATTTTTTTTTATATTACAATTAAAAAGTATTCGAAAATTCGGTTACCGATTAATGTAATACATATTTTTTGCATCATTAGAACATAAGCCACAATTTTTTGGAACTTAAGAGGCGATTTTATGTATACTGTTACCAGTTAAAAAATTCAAAATTGCTTAAATCATTTAAGCCACCCACAGACGAAATCCCAGTGGGTGCTGATGAGTAGTGTAGCGACTACGAAACAGCTAGTTGTCCCCCAGCTAAACATTTGATTATTATTTTTCTTATCTTCTTCAATCAAAATTATTGATCACAGCAGATTTGTATTGTAAAAAATCCTTCTTAAGAAAAAAAAACCTGAACTATAACCCGTTGTACAAATGTACAAACCAAAAATTTAATTTAAAAAAATTATAAAAGTTCATCAAAAATTCAATAAATTGATATGTTTTTACGTCTGTTTTTTTTTTAATATGTAATTCCTCATGTATTTTTTCATGTCCGTCAAAATTTTTCATTTTTACAGACGGTTTTTAAAATTTGCTCACATACGTGCACGTACATGTACATCTGACATTGTCTATATTTCTATTATTATAAAAAATAAATGATTTAAAAATATATTAAAATATTAATGCATTAAAATTTTCTCAAGCCGACTACTTATACCGCCCAAAAACGTCGGCTGAATTGTTTGCAAGGCATAGAGCTCTAATGTTAGATGTTTAAACATAACAAAATAGAACACACTCTATTTGAAATTTTGTCAGACGACTTTGCTCATGTTTTTTACAGACGCAATGTTTTTAAGATAACAGACGACATGTAGGCATTTTACATTGTGAGAAATGACATCTACATTGTTAAAAACATATCGTGTGCTATCTACTTTATCAGTTAATATGTGTTTTCTGAATACAAATTTTTAATAACAGTTTCTTAAGCTTTACTCATTTGGTAACAATCTAATAAAATTGGTTTTACGTAGCGTCTCCACCAAGGCGACTTTATACAGGTAAGTGCAAGCGGAAAGGCGAATTCAGTACTATGTATTTTGTTATTGTAAAACACATCGTCAATGTCATAGTCTAAATTCGCCTAAGATTGCTCAGCAGAGAAAATATTTTATATAAACATTAAATATAAGCTTTTATAATTGTTTGTAATTAAAATCACAGATTATATTAGTTTTTCACTTTTAAATTCACACAAATTTCTTGAAATCGCACTAAATCATGCAAAAAAACCTTCAGATTAAAATGGCGCAAAAAAGTTTGTAAACAAAAGAAACAAAATTTGACAGTCTCATTGAAAAAAACGTGAGAAGCAAAAAATAGTCACCTGTGCTGTTAAGTTCACCTGGTAATGAATTCGCCTTGGTCTCCACATAGTCGGCAGAATAACAGTACAGCGATTGCTAGTTGCTCTATTGCTTCATCACAAATACTAACAAAACTCAACGTGCGAAGTTTTGTATGAACAACACTGTGTTTGTTATATGCACAGCACTGTTTTTGTTATATTTGTATACCAATTACAACAACTGACAGCTCATTGCTTGGCAATAATTGCCTAAGCAATCATTGCACAATAGATAGCTACCTATAGCAATTTCCGGTCTAGACATCGCAAATTTTATGGACGCAATCAAATCTGACAATTGCCGCAATAAATATTGCTATGTGGAGAGGCTAGGTTACGTCTTTAAAGCACATAATGCTCTTATAAAACTGTCATAAAAACATTAACATAGACGTTTTAGTTCTTCATACGAAAATCGTTGTGTTAGTTTTGTTTGTCACAGTACTTTAAATGACTCTCAAATTACCTTACTAACACATGTGCAAAACAAATTTGTCCACCACTGTCTTAGATCTATTAAGGCACTCACAGACGACATGATTTTACGTCTGTTTTTGAAGTACCGTAGTTTGTCGAACTCGTTTTTGTTCGACACTGAGCAAACGCGGCACTCATCTTGCCTATAACTTTTTCATATGTAAATGTTCATGCAAAATGTTGAACACACGTTCATATGATATGTTTACCATTTTTTTGATATTTTCTTTAGTACCCACTCTTTTGGGGTTCCTGTTGATGGTATTGTTGCTGTGCTTGTTCAGCCGCGTTTGAATTCGGCAATACGAACACAATATTTTACCACCGTAAAATATTCATTATTATTCACCGTAATGTTTATCGGAATTTTATTTTGCCTCTTTCGTCTTTTGCTCTTTCAAATAATAGTGTTTAGGCACTGCACGAAATTCACTTTTTTCCATTTTTCAAGAAACACAAAAGTGGCTTATTTTAAACGACTGCCATCTAGCACTAGGTAGCTTCAATATCAATACGCCCTCGTAAAAAGATGTCGTCTGTGGAAGCCTCAACAAATTTTTTTTTTTTTTTTTTTTTTGTATGACATTGTTTATGCTTGTTAGAGCGCTTTTACATTCGGCAACTTAGTTGCGCAATTCTCTTGCCCTAGTCTTGGGGTTGCTGATGTGAGATGTAAGATCAGCTTAAAGGGGGGAAGAGTTGCTGATATTTGAGTACAGACTTGCTTGTACTCAGCAATTTGTTTTGTTCGCAGATTCTTGTTTTTGATATTTTCTTTTGTTTATTTTTCGTGACGTTCAAAATATTAAGAAAATTTAAGTAAAACAAAATAAAAGTTGCGCAACTAAGTTGCTGTATGTGAACACAAAATCAAGTTTAAAAGGATATAAATAAAAACAAAGAATAGAATTGCACAACTATGTATCCTAATGTGAAAGCACTCTTATTATTACAAATAAAAAAATGATTTAAAACATAATAAAATATTAATGCGGCAAATTTTCCTTAAGCCGACTACTTATACCGGTCAAATTCAGGTGCCGCTGGTTTGTTCGCAAGACATAGAGTTCTAATACCTTATGTTTAAACGTTATAAAGTAGAGTACAATGTATTTGAAATTTTGTCAGATGACTTTATTCATGTTCTTCAGTCCGCTTTTAGGGTTTGGAAATTGAAAGGCAGACATTTTTCTCATTCTGCTTTGAACTTGCCGAAACCTTTTAGAGTGGCGAAATTAATAGACAGACAGAAATTTTTCCTTTCTCTTTTCTTTCTTTTTTGTTGTTGTTGTTTTTTAAGCACAGCTAGTGTGTTTATATGAAGTTGATGTTGATATGAGCATAATAATATGAAGCAACAACATGAAAAAATGCGAAGAAAGGCAATGTCCAGTACAGTAGAGGTTTACCGCACACTCTTCCTCTTAAATACATCGCCTACAAACTTCGTCTGTCTGCCCATCAATTTCTCAACTGTGAAAGGGGACTTACGGAAGCAATGCTTTTGAGGTGACAGGCGACATGTAAGCCTTTTACATTGGGAAAAATGATATCTACATTGTTAAAAACATGTCGTGTGTTAACTACTTTACATTTTGTTTAAATTACAATCTGATATGCACCGTTTGCCATAATCTACTTGTATGGTAATGTTATGTGATACGATAGTTAATTCGGTATCGTAGGTGGTGATTACACCCCAGTCTTTAGGCTTTTAGTTCTATTCTTAATGTCATTCCCGAAATGTTCAAGAGTTCGTAACAGACTAAAAAAACAATACCAGAATTTCCTCTAATCTATTAAAAAAAACTCGAAAATTTCGAGAAATCTAAACGTTGCATTTCTTAGGCGACTGTCAAAAATAAAAGAATGTGTAATTGATGGAAATGGATTGGTTGTTATGCGATAAACTAACAAAGAATAGGACATGCAAATAACTTACTTCTTGCGACTGAGACTCATATAACCATCATCTTCTGATTGATTTTCTCCATTGTTCAGTAACTGAGGCCGTAGCGACAAATCTTCAAATTCGGATATAATGTCATCCAAAACTTTAATGGGTTCGGGTATATCGTCTATGGGAAATGTCTCAGCATCCAGCATTTCCTCCTCCTCGATTTCCCTGTTTTGAATTAAAATTTAACATGTACACATTTCGAAAACATCAACAGTTAAACGTTAACATACATTTGTATATTTTTTCTTCTTAATATTTTGCCGAAATGAAAATCAAGGTCCGTCCGTCCGCCCGTCTATTCAAGCTGCAGATGATGTTGTGCTTGTGTGTTTCCCTTTTTTAGGATACAAACATGATTCACTCGCAATACGATGTCGTTAATGAAGAATTACTTGATGTTTAGGATGTTGTTGTCATTTGATTTATTTAATTTTATTTTTCCGCTAGGAGTTCCGATTTAACAAATTTTTATCAGCATACATGTGTATGTACATATGTATGTAATTAGATTATTTTTACGTTATAATTAATTAAAAAAAAATCAAGTGTTTGTCGTTGTTGTGTTTAGAGAGAAGATTTTGCTTAAATATTTTGTTAAGAAGTTGTTTAAATTAAATTTCAAGTTTAACTTTTTCTTATGTTGTGTAAATTTTTCTTTTTTTGTTTGTTTTTGAAGTCGTAACAAGCATTAACAGGCAATACGACGGACGACAACTGGCCGCTTTGAAGTTACGGAGTCTGGCATCGATTTTTCATACTTCCTTGCAAATGTATATAGATATACTCGTAAGTATGTATGTATGTTCGCAGTTATGCTTATTTTCATATGTATTATTTTGTAGAATAGTATCTGATGGATGATTTTTTTTTCAACAGCGGATGTTTCAATATTGTGTATGTACATATGTTTGATTATAAGTACATGCATGTGTAAATAAATATTACATTGGATAAGTATACATATGTGTGTATGTAAGAATTTGGTATAACTTTTTCACAATTACGTATTTCAAAGTACAATAAAAATTAAAGTGCAATTGTTAGTAGTCTTGTTTGCTTACAAAAAATATACTTTTTTTCAAGAAATTTTGAATTTTCATTTAGCTTTAATACACTTTTTTTTTAAATTTCGATGTTTTGAATTTCATTCTTTTTCATGACATCGGTTTCTCAACCACACTTGTTCACGTTTAATTCGAATTATTTCTATGAATTTATGAGCTTTCGGTTTCAATTACGTTCACTCACTTTGTAGCATTGGATGATGATATCTTCTCACTTTGAATTTTTTTTTTTTTTTTAGGTTTTTGAAAAGACTAAAACAATCAGCTATTACAGTGCACGAATACATACAAACATACATACATACATGTGTACTAGCTACTTGCATATGAATGTATTTTGTAATTTATTTTTTTTTTTTTTTTTTAATTTTCTTAGCAATCAAAACTCGAAAACCCACATTGACTTTATTTATTGGCTTATTTTTTAATTTATTTATTTCGCTTATTGTTGAACTCACGCACAGACATTCGTTCGTGTATGTATGTATGTATGTACTCGTTCGTGTATGTGCCTACTAGGTGTCGTTGTCACATTGCCGTTAAAAAAATATGTATATTCCGCTGATTTTTCGTTGCCAAACTTACTTAAGATGTGGGTATTATTATACTGAAGTGTGTTTCAAAATGGAATCAGAATGCAAAATAAGAGTCACTATTTCAGCAACCAAGCAAGCGACCGACATTAGTCGATAGAAACATTAGCACCATACAATAAGCACTCATCAAATCAACTGACAATGTGTGAGCGAAGCTATGAACTGTGCTAGCACTTAAATGCGGAGATTTTACTTCATTTTTTTTTTTTATTATATTTTTGATTCATTTTCATTCCGTATGGAGTAACAATTCTCCCTTTGGGACTGATGGGAAAGCAAAAACCTAACAAATACAAACGCAAAGGAAAAGCAGAAAAAAGTCACATACTTACATATATACATATGTACATACATTCTCTGTGCTTATTTTGTGAAAATGGTTGCTTTATACTAACTGTAAAAATACCTTACTCGCCAGCCGGGCGAACACTTAAACACTTAAACAATTAATCAATAACACAAACTTCCACCCTCACCCTTAATTTTTGACGTTAGGAGAACTCGTTCTCAGTTATGAATCTACTTGTATGTTTATTTTTGTTGTTTTTGCTTTTTTTTTTTTGAAAGGAAATAAAACTCACTTTCAATCGAATAAAAATGCATACAAAGAAAGGAAAGAGACATGTCGAAAATATGTATTAAAAGTTAGTATGTAAATACGAAGAGAGTATTTGCGCTAAGCTTAAGTTGCTATCGTCAAATCATCAGGATTTACTTTAAATCAACAAGAATTTTAAGAAAATAAGAAATTATAATCCTAAAAGTAATTGAGCAACATTTTTTTTCCTTTTATCTTGGACCAGTTCTAAGGAGGTGGCCCCTACATATGCAGTGCATTGTACCAGAACTAGGAAAATAGGTTGCGAGGAAGTCGAAAGAGGGAGTAGTGTTTGTGAACATTTGCCTTGAACCTTCCAGCGTTATAACAGACAGGAAACACGTCTGCAGGCAACTTACACCACAGGCGAAGCGTACGACTGAATAACGAATTCTCTCTATAATGCGTTGTACGATACCCCGGGCAATCGACCACAAATGGATGAGCTCACGACGATGAACGCATACTACGTAACAATGTGCGAGTTTCGGGAACAAGATCCCTAATCTCGTCTGAGCAAAATCCATTGTAGTAACGATAGAACAGAGTAACGCACCCACACTGCGTCGATGCTCCAGTGAGTCAGTAGAGTTGGATACCCTACTGTCCAATCCTCGCCCTCTCCTGCACACGGTCGTTTAAACTCAAAATAGACTTTGAGGCACCGGCCTAAACATGAGAGTTGTATTCCATTTCGGTCGGATATAGGTGGTATAAATAGACTTGCTAACTTCTTAGACTAATGACTGTCTTGCACAACGCTTTAAAACAAACTGTCCCTCTGCCGAAAATCTGCCTTCTATATGTACTTCTTTATAACCTTCTACAATGATTATGAACCTTCTAATTATTGATAATTCCAGACTCAAGTGTATTAATATAATTCTTACGCACAGACACACTTACTCACACGTACAAGCTTGCGAAACAGCTGTGAAATTGATTTACTCGTACATCAGCACCTGCCTTGTCGGCCTATTCTGACAATGCGCCAATTGCACGGGGTGAATTAATTACAATTCACCAGTGTCTCCATGTGACTTCTAGGCTCACACATGCCGTAACTTATTGCTATGACTTTGTAGCCCTATAGACAAATCCATTGCTTAAGAGTTCGGGCCTTATAATCCCTCTTGTATGCAATTTTCTATCAGTCAATGGAAAACAAGGCTCAATGAGTTGATAGGCCAAAGTAGATTGGAACATCAGTCCTTAATTAACTCCCTGGTTTGTTACAGAACAGGTATCTATTGCAAGACAACAGCACCTTGGACGTTATTAGCCCCCAAAAGCCGCATATACACACTCGCACACACATGCTGGCGAAACAGCTGTGAAATTGATTTACTCGTACATCAGCACCTGCCTTGTCGGCCTATTCTGATGATGGGCCAATACCACGGGGTGAATTAATCACGATTCACAAGCGCTCCCGTGTGGCTTGCTAGGCTCCCACATTCCGTAACTTATTGCTATTACTTTGTAGCCCTATAGACAAATCCATTGCTAAAGAGTTTGAGAGATTCCTTCCTCGCTATAATCTAGAAAGCAGAGTGCCCTGGTTTGGTCAACTCCAAGGTAAAACCTGCTCCCCGAGGAGCTTCGAACGTAATAGTTGTGATATTGATTTACCTCCGCACCAGCAATGACGACCTAATCTGATGATGGACCAACTCTACGGGGTGAATTATTCACGATTCACCATTACCCCGTGTGGCTTGCTCGGTTCACACAGATCGTAACTTTTTGCTATAAGTTTATGGTTCTGTGTGTTTTAAATTATTTTAACCAGGGCGAATTCATACCAGTTATATGCAAAATGTATAAATACAACACTACAAAAAATAAATCTTAATTAAAAGAAAAATATATACATATATATAATAAAACAAAAATTTACAAGAAAAGATAAACTTTTAATTATTTCCTGAAAATCAAAATCTCACATCATAAAGCTTGCAAATGTGAAAATGGCCAGACAGATTGGGGAGGATTCTGGATGATAGCACGAGATACAATCACCCAAATTCTGCTTGTCGACGGCAATATAAGACGACGCCGATTTTTAGATTTTTGGCATGTATCGGTAACTACCGACACATATTTGATATTCTTCAAGAGAAAATGGTGGCATTATTGTCTTTAATTGCCGGTTATTTTGTCGTCACAGTTTTTGGCGTCGAGTTCAAACAAAAATATCAAAAAAATAATATAATGGAAAAAATTAAAATTACGAATTCCGCCCAATATCAAAAATTTGAAGAGGAGCTGGAAAAGAGCCAATCAATGGCCAGAATTAAAAATGCAAGACTTCTGTCTAAGCACTCATCTTTCTGCTATTAAGTTTATTTTGTTTTCTTCGTCACTGGAGTCTAAATATGGCTGGAAAAACATTTTGTATTGAATACTTATTGTCATTACATTTCTTATGTAGATTCAATAAATAAAATAATAAAGATAAAAAAAAGAAAAAAAAAAACTTCCTCATTTTTCTTTTTCCACAAACTTTCGCAAAATTTTGTTTTAAATCAAGAGATAAACAAAACGAAGCAACTGACACATACATTAGAGATGTGTGTTGGGTTTTATTGATATAATCGATAAACCGGCAACATCAATACAAAACTTGTAGGGAATGCCAGATTAATATTGATGTCGCCTTAAATTGATGTTGCTATAATATTGCCACCGATAAGCAGAATATGGGTGAATATATCTGTGGCATTTTATCATAACAGCTTAAGTCGATTTTTAAAAATTGTAAAAATTGCTGCTAATTTGGTTATTTAAATAAATATGGTATTCTTGTTGGCACAAAATTTAGTTATAATTATGGTTTATCTCCTTTTCTTCTTAAATTTAGTTCTTCATTCAAATTTCCAATCAAAACTTTTTTTGCTTTTATCTCGACTTAAGCTGTTATGATAAAAAGCCACAGATATAATTTAAAAGTTGTTTTAATTTTTAAAATTTCTTTTTAAAAAAATTTACAAGGAATGAAAAACTTAATTATTTCGTGAAACTTTTAATTAAAGGCTCAGATCCTAGAGCTTGGAAAGGTGAAAATGGCTAGCCAGATTAGGGAGGATTCTGGATGATAGCTGGCGCTCAAATTACAATACATAATATAAAATATTATAAAAATTTTTTTTTCCAATTTCTTTAATTATGCCTTTGACAGCTGAAACAGAATAAAATTGAAAAAAATTTATCAGCTGCGTTGTCAATTTCACCTGTTATGAATTCGCCTTGATTTGACAGGGTCAATATACAAGGGAACGGGAGGCTAATTGAAACACCTTATCCAGCCCGTATCGCAAGTTCAAAAGGATCAAACGTTTGCTTATATATTTTGGGTCTTCTTACTATAATCAATTATGGCAAAATCGATGTCAATGTCTTCAAATGTTGACATTTTCTATCAATGTAAATTTTTTAAATTTTTATTTTACTTTTTACACAATTTTCGCAAACCTAATTTCTTTTTTTTTAAGTGGTTTTTACATTTTATCAATTGACGGCCAACAACTGATTTATTAGAGTTATGTTAATTTATTAAAAAAAACAGCTTTTTCTTCGTTTAACTTTAGAACCGGCTTTTGAAAGTAAAGTAAGATGTTTGTTGTTTATAGTAGACGAAAAGTATACTTTTTATTAAACATTACTTTATATATTTTGTTAAAGTATACTTTTTTAATGACTAAAGTTGTAGCCCATTATTGTTTGTGTTTAAAATTTCACTTCAAATAACGAACATAAGACAGATCAGCTTTCTTATGTAGGGTTATGAGAAAACGTAGTCTACACATACATACATATGTACATACGAAGACATAAATACATATATCCAAATTTAAGATAATTCGCAAATGTTTATGTGTGTCTAGTGCATGTATGTACAAAAACGAATAAACTTAAAGATAGATAGACAAATGAATGGAGCCAATATTGATACTAAGCTAAACGATTTTGTTTGCCGCCTTCATGCGCGTGCGCACTAATTAGCTCCAATTCCAATAGCCCACAGTATGGATTTAAATTGACGATTTTGTTTGAAAATTAAAATATCAGCATTTACCTATAAACAATGTAAATGTTTATTATTAAACTATTAATTCATTAATAAAATAAACTTGAAAAATTATTTGTTTACAACACGTACAATATGTTTGCATATATATAAGAGCGTGATACTACTCTCTATTTAGCTGCATACACATATGTATGAATGTATATATGTATGTATGTATGAGCTTCAAACACACTTTAGCTACTGTTTGTTAAGAATAAACGAGCAAAACAACAAATTGTTTTATGACAATTTGTTAACAGGAGTGTGGGAATGAGGATATGTATGTATATGAATGTTTGCCTGTTAATAAACATACATACGTACGTACATACATACATATATATTTGTGAACATACATACATATGTATGTGTGTATATAAAAACACATTTTTAACCCAGCAAACAATTTTAAAGCATAAAGTACCTATTAATGGCGTTTTCTTTTCTAGAAAAAGTGTAACATTTTCAAAATTGTTTTGCCAAAAATATATAGAATTATACAGTTTTCTCAACTTTTTTTCCGAAAAGAAAACAGCATAAGCCGTGTGTCCACTAGCAAGTCACTTGCGGAAGAACTTCTTCAAGTATTTGTTGAAGTGTTTTCACTCAAACTGAAACTTGCGGAAGTCTGCTTCCAGAAGTAGTTTGTAGAAGTTATCACGACGAACTTGGATTTTTTCACCTTGGACCAGTACTCAGGAGATCACCCCTACATATGCAGTGCATTGTACCGGAACAGGAAAATAGATTGTGAAGAGGGGGAAAGAACCGTGAGGACAGGTAACTTTAAAATAGATTATTGTAACATACGTGGGCTGAGAACGAATTTTTTCTGTTTATGCTCACACCTGTCTCCATCGGCGGGATAGTTTCGCCTTATGTGAAACCCAGGTATTTGAAAATGCTGATCCACAGGCTTTTCACATACCTGAGTATCAACTTCTATCCCGCTTTCATTTCCATCGGGGCCTTCTAATCTACGTTCGCAATAAAGTTTTGTTCCAGTGCCAGCAACCATTAGGCATGCATGATGCTGAATGGTTAAATCCAAAATCAGATCACACTTTTTGCATTTCGGGTTTCTTTACAGAATTCCAAATGCGGGGAGGGATATTACCTTTTCTGGTTTCGATACCCTCTCTGACTTCATATCAAAGATCCTGGAGAATTGTCCGAGCAGTGAAATCGTTATTGCTGGTGATTTCAATGTTCAAAAGAGATTTGACGTCCCATAACACTTCATCATTTTTAGAAAGTTCTTTAAGCAATAAGATTTTTCATTGGATCAGGGTTGCATTTTTTACAAAAGCAAATAATAAAAATATTAAAACCAGACGTTAAGCAAATCGGCTGTTTATTTTCAAATCATATTCCTTATTTGACTTTAGGTGTGATAGTGTGAAAACAAAATGTAATGGTACGTTAGATTTTTTGACAGTCGCAACAAATGTCATTAGATTTTGGTCTCACAAAATTCAATCAAAATCTTAAGACTTGTATGTTAGTCTAAAAAGCCCTTGAAGTTGCATTCAGGGTTTCTAAAACGGTGTAAGAAGTGTTTAGTCCATACAATCTTCTTGCTATTTATACCGAAAATGGAATACAACTCTCCGTCCGAAGGTTAAGACAACTCTCATTTTCGGGCCGGTGTCCCAAAGTCTACTTTGGGGTTACTTGACCGTGTGCAGATATCCAACTCTGTTGACTCAGTAGAACATCGCCGCCGTGTGGGGCGCCTTTCTCTGTTTCATCGTTGTTACAATGGTTTACGTTCTGACAAGATTAGAGGTATTGTTTCTCTGAGTACTGGTCCAAGATAAAAAACGAGTTTTAGTGAATTAAACAAATTCTGAAACATCGCGTATTGAATAGTATTGAGTACTCGGTTTGAAAAGTATGGAATAGTATTGAGTAGTTAAAAGAAATCGCTTTTTACAACACTAGATTGTAGTTTTGTAGCCAACTGCTGAATTATTTTGAACACATCAACAACATAAATTCATTTACACAAAAGTATACTTCAGTGTGGCCACCTTAGACTTTTTAGCTTCACAAAATTCCGTTGATTTACAGAACAAGCTCTGTTTGTATGAACTTCTATTTAAAAAAAAGAGTCTTAAAAATTGCAATTTAACCTAAAAAGGCTTTTGTTTGCTACGCTTAAGTCAGTTAAAGCGGTATTTAAAAGTTAAAAATATAATCGGATATATCTTTTGACCTATAGTGAGAACAGTATTAAAGAATTGAAATTTAGCGACAGTAATCGAATTTTTCAAAATGTAGACCACCAATAATTCGACTGAAGAGTTTATACCTATCTCTTTTAAAACTTTTCGTCAAAGATATACAATTAAAACTACTTGTAGGTAAAGTAAAATCACCTGGTATATATCTAACTTCATACTACTTATTTCATAAAATTGAGATTTAGGATAATTATGTATGCACATATTTAACAATAGAACAAATAAATTTATTTAAAGCAGCATTTAAATTATGTTGTTTTTTTATGCTATATTAGAAAATAAATTATTTCCAAGAATAAAATTGTTTTACATATTTTTTAAACACTGGTCACACTGCTTTTATTTTGTAGCAAATAAAAATTTGACTGTCGGCAGGCTGTTGTCAAAATAAACGTTCGCAATTAAGTGCATGTATTTTATAATTGAAGTCGGTTGTCTGCCTGCTTCAATGTGTTTAATGCTTAAATGAGGAGTCGCAGAATAAAACGGGCCTATTTGATTATTTAAATTGTTGCAAATTTAAAGACTTTTTGCACCCCATTATTTCATAGCATGAGCTCAGAATATAAACAGAATCTCTCCTTGTTATAAAATGCATCGCACCACAAAAAATCGCCATAATATATGTCAAATATTACGAATTTAAAGGCGTTTAGGTCCCAATTACGGTTTACAGCCCAACTGTGCTTCAGTTGAAATTTTTCAGTCTGGTATTATCGATTACAACTTAACCTGTCAAAAATATTAAAGTTATGGTGTTATAAATTAAAAATTTTTTGGTTTGTACATATGTACATCGGGCTTTAGTTCAAGTATTTCATTTCTTAAGAAAGGAAAAGCTTGAGTTATTGTGTTATGTTAGTTTAAAAACTAAAAAACACGCATCGATATCAAACTAAACTAGCTATCCATATAACCAGATAATTTAAATTCGGCTTCAGGAATCGCCAAACTCCTTCACTTCCCCGGAAGTAATATGGCAGCACTACATCGAATAATAGTTCAGATACATGTTCCACGGACAAAACGCCCACCGAATATGGAAAATCGGTTCCGATTCGGTTAGTGAAGCGGTTCAGTTTTTTTTGGGAGTTCCCAAAGTCGGCTTCAGGAAACGTCAAAGTCCCTCTCTTCTTCAGAAACAATACGGCAACTTCAATTTTCGCACTAAAGCGAATGATTGTTTATAGTTCAGATGCATGTTCCACGGCAAAATACGCACCGAATGTGAAAAATCGGTTCCAAAGTGGTTCCGAATTTTTTCGGAATTCTCAAAATCGGCTTCGTGAATACCCAAAATGCCCATAGTTCACCGAAAGCAAAACGGCAAATCCGATTTTTGCTCTAAAGCGGCAACACTGTGAACACCGTTTTATATACTTAAATATAATCACCCAAATGGCATGGATTTCGAGTGTGGCAAACAAATAAACATACACATACATAACTTGCATAATCTGGTCCATACTAGATGAAAACCAAAGCTGAAAAAATTATCCACAAATCACTTTTTATTTTTGTGTAATACCCTCGACTTCGTTTTAAAAATATGGCTTTTTGAATTTTCATGTAAATTCCCTCATTACTTCGTGTCCCTCTTATTTCGTCCATCACTGTATATATGTTTGGATAGGTGTAGAAACGCGTCCTAAAAAAATTTTACTGGGAAATAAATTCATTCAATGTATACTATACACGATATACATACACACATACACATGTACATACATACATATGCATATTTTCAACCCCTCTCCAGCAAAATACAACAACAATTAAAAGTAAATATACAAAAATAAATTGCGAATTGCGCAAAGCGGTTGTTTAAAAACAAAAGCAAAATTTTGTAAATTTTCTTTTTTACCTTTTTCAGTTTTGTCAGACACATGACACACAGTCATTCATTGTCATACTCTCAAGTCTCACAAAGCGGCTTTATTATTATAATTTGTATGACATAGCTACATACATACACACATGGGTAGTAGTAGTATGTACAAATCCATGCTTCTGTATGCACATGTACATATGTTGCTTTGTAAAAATAATGTAGGTTGGTTGTATCTTGTTTTCTTGACTTTGGTGGGACTGTGATATTTTATTGAATGAAATCAAACGAAACGTTTTATTTGTGCATGCAATGTAAGTGCACGAATGTATACTTACATACATTCGTACACATGTATATACTACATGTTTTGTTGTATGCTATACATACGAGTACATACGTATGTATGTACATGTGTAGCTAATCCCCTCAAATAAAAGAAAAGTTCAAAATGTTTGCCTCAAACCTACCGATGGGTGGGAGAATGTACGTTCCTTTCGCCCATTTACACCGATCGTATTTAATAAACGATCAATGTGACCATTTTAGCACTTTCGGTGCTACATTAATGAGGGCGGATTGATATTGAAGCAACCTAAAGGCCCTGATACACACTATCCTGCACGATCGTACGATTCATTCACAGGAAAATATTTTAAATGCCTGACCGACTTTCCAAAATCGCTTCAAAATGGCGTTGTAGTCCTCACTATTATACAATTATGATTGCAATAATTTAGAAACATAGTAAAACAATTAAAAACTATTATTACGAGTATAATAATAATTTTACATTAATTTAATTTATTTCCCAAGGCGCCAACAATATTCTCATATTTTTCACAATATACGAGGGCGGATTGCTATTGAAGCTACCTATCGCTAGATGCCAGTACAAACAAAAAAACAATTTTTTTTCTGAAACTGGGATCTGTCAAACGTCAGCTGTTTAAATTTCACCCAAATCCATCGATTAGTTTATTTGTAGTAGTCGTTTGAAGTAAGCAACTTTTATTGTGATTCTTGAAACATGGAAAAGTGTGAATTTCGTGCAGTGATGAAACACAATTATTTGAAAGGGAAAAGGCTCGATTACAACATAACATATGGGATTGCTGAGTTTAAACGCGGCCTAACAAGCACTGCAACAATGCCATTAACAGGAAGACCGAAAGAGGTGGTTATTGAAGAAAATATCAAGAAAATCCTCGAATTCGTTATGAATGATCGCAGAGTTAAATTACGTGAGATTGTTGAAATGGAGTCTCATATGAACGTGTGTTCAGCCTTTAACATGAATATTTGCGTATGAAAAAGGTAGATTTTTTATATTTATAAGAAGAAATAAACTTTATACCGCGAATAAAAAATGCAACCTGCAAATAAAAATATCAGTAAATTGTAGCAAACAACAGCTGTTTTTTGTGCTTCAAAAGAGTCTAAATCACATTGAAAATCACAAAAAATTGTCATTTTCCGAACAGCCACAAATCACATTAGTGCTTTTGAAACGGCTTGTGTTTTGAAATCACGTGAGTTTTAAAACAGAACTGTATACTTACCTTTCCAATCCAGAATTTTCTGATTCTAAGCAGACTAGTTTCTGCTCTTCCAGGAACTGGTAAAAACTTGTCTTTCTAACTCTTCTAGAAGACTTCCGGGCATTTAATGAAATTCGAGTGGAATTAAAATGGAAAATAATTGATTAATTCAAAAGCTCGTAGTAAAGTGGCATAAGCTATCTAATCGTTCAATTATACACTACTGGAGGGAATCACCGCATTCTTTTTTTTACCGATCTTAAATAATGCACTCTCATATAAACGCCTATGCTGAAACCAATAAACCCTGAAACCCCATATGTACATATCTTTGGCGTTTTATCATAGCAACTTAAGTCGATTTTTAAAAATTGTAAAAATTTTTGCTAAATTGATTATTTGAATAAATATGGTATTCTTGTTTGCGGAAATAATTTTTCGTACTATTCACAAAATTAAGTTATAATTAAGGTTCATCTTCTTTCTTCTTAAATTTAGTTCCTAATTCAAATTTCCATTCAAAACTTTTTTTGATCTTATCTCGACTTAAGCTGTTATGATAAAACGCCACAGATATAATTTAAAAATTGTTTTAATTTTTAAAATTTCTTTTTAAAAAAATTTGCAAGGAACGAAAAACTTAATGATTTCGTGAAACTTTTAATTAAAGCTTGGAAAGGTGAAAATGGCTAGCCAGATTAATTTAAAATATTATTTAAAAAAAATTTGTTTCCACATTTTTTTTCATTATGTCTTTGACAGCTGAAATAGAATAAAATTGAAAAAAAGTTATCAGCTGCGTTGTCAATTTCAAATGTTATGAATTCGCCCTGATTTGACAGGGTCAATATAAAAGGGAACGGGAGGCTAATTGAAACACCTTATCCAGCCCGTATCGCAAGTTCAAAAGGATCAAACTTTTGCTTATATATTTTGGGTCTTCTTACTATAATCAATTATGGCAAAATCGATGTCAATGTCTTTTTCTCCGTTTAACTTTAGAACCGGCTTTTGAAAGTAAAGTAAGATGTTTGTTGTTTATAGTAGACGAAAAGTATACTTTTTATTAAACATTACTTTATATATTTTGTTAAAGTATACTTTTTTAATGACTATAGTTATAGCCCATTATTGTGTTTAAAATTTCTCATGTTTTTATCCATATCTGGCCACACTGTTTTACTTACTGTACTCGTAGTTAAGTCAAACGCATAGACATATTATCAAGGTTGCCAGAAGTGCAGATTTATCTTCATTTTGCAGATTATTCCTCTCTAAAAACACTAAATGAAGATTTGAAGATTTTTGTCCTAAAAACGCAGATTTTTAATAATAAAGTAACTTCTTGCACTTTTCCCCTTATATTTCTACTAGAACGAAAATATCAATCGTTCATGTTATAAAGTAGACAAAATGGAATAACGTCTTGCACATGTTTTTGAATGTTATATAAGAAAATTAAGTAAAATTTTTAAAAAATTATAAACTCGAAGTTTAAAAAGTAACTTTGTTAAAGCAACTTTGGCAAGTTTGTAGAAAGTAATATGACCTTACTTATACGATAATTTAAAGTCTTTTTTATAATACTCTTTTAAAGTTGTTACCAAAATCATGTTACATTTTTACGACGATTTTTAAATCATGTCTTTAATTTTTGACAATTACATCCTTTGGCTAATATCGATGTCAGTCAAATGAAAATAAAACAATTTTAAAAACATAACAAGTAAGTGAAAAGGAAATTAGACAAAAACATGAAAAATGTTTTTCGTTGTGACAATTTCTCAATACAACAATAAATGCCGTTTAGACATCTAAAATATTTTTTTAACAATTGAGTTTTTTATTCACTATTTTAGCTTCTAACATTTGAATTTTTGATCTCTGCTTTTCGATACTTTCAAAAAGCAAATCGTAGCAACCAACGGTTGTTCATTTGTTTGAAAGGTGTAAAGAAATGTTAGAGACGTTTAAAAATAGAAAAGCTTGTTTTTTGTGTTTTGAGAGCATTTTTCTTTTTAAATTCTCAACAATTTATTTAGATTGTTGGGATATAAAGTTGAATGCTTGAGAATCTCTTTCAAAAATTTCCAAAGTCTACTGATGATTAGAGTAGTTCCTATGAAATGTCGACAAATGCTGGGAAACATAAAAAACAAGCTGTTTATAATTTTTTATATTTAGTTAACTATACTCGTACAGTTGCAAATAAATTTGTAAAGTATGGGGGCAGTAACGAAGACCGTATGCGCACGATAGTAATAACAGTAATTGGCAGCGGCGCTGTGACTAACTATAACGACTTATGCCTTCACATAAGAAATTACCGCGTTGTTAACAAAGGAATACCTCAAAAAAACTGTAAACTAATACACTTAGTTGAGGCTAACAGTTAACCAGTGAGAGCGAAACGCAAAACTCTCGAAGGCCAAACAACAACGACAAGCCTGACCACACTTACGATAACGCGAGAACTGCTCTCCAGCCCAGAGCTGTATTTAAAATAAAGCCACTTAATTCTAACATAATGCTCAAATTCTAATCGAGTTTATTAAATATATAATGATTTTACCACATTCATCAGCAAATGTGCAGATAATCTTCAGCTAGGTAAATGTTAACGACACAGAAGTCCGAATATGCTCGTACATCGGTATACGTGTTTAGGCATTAAATAATTTTAAGAACTGTTTTCTTCTAAATTTTCCAGCTAAAGATCTTGATTGATTTTTGTTTTTATAAAAAAGGTTTAACAGTATTTTTATTTTCAATATTTCGATAACAATTTGTTATCATCATCAGGAAAATTTAGAAGAAAACAATATAAACAAGATCAAATAATACGAATATTTAATTTTAAGAACTTTCATATGTGTTTGTTTTCTCATTAAATCTATTTGCATTTTAATATTCTGAAATGCATAACTTCTTTCAATATGTTGTTAGTTTTTTAAAATTATTTATAAAAAGGCATATTAATAAGAGTTCAAAGATTTTTTGAAGATTTAAAAAATAATGTGCAGATTTTGCAGATTTTTTCATGAGAAATTCTCGAGTTTTGAAGATTTTACCTCTTTAAATTCTGGCAACCCTGCATATTATGCTTGTTAGTGCTGAAAGTATTAAACCGAGCTGATTAAATTTCTAATTGTAATTATCTGTTCAAAAATGATTTTTAACCGTACATATCTTTTCAAAATACAAGAAGTAGTACGGCCAAAAAAAAAAAAAAATATTAAAACATAATTGCCTATTAATTATATACGTAAGTAGATTATTATAGGTAGTTTTCATATCCTTATTAAATTTCATATTCTTATTTTACGATGGAACTTCGTAAGAAATTTAAATGTATTTGAAAGGAATCTTAACAAACTTTTGCATCCAATTTTCGAAATAAATGTTATTTCAAATTAATCAAGGCAGCTTTAATATGGTAGTGGTATAAGCGAAGCTTTTTTTCGTTTCCTTTGCGTAAATTTGTCAAAAGCATATAGACTTCCTTGCTTTTTTAAACAAAATTTTGACAACTATTCGTAAATTGTATTTATTGTAATTCTGCCACTACCTATATAAAGTTGCCTTGAAATTAATTTTAATGTTTATGATTATTGTGCTGTTCATGAAACATGAGATGAGCAACTCGTATGAAAAAATTTTATGGAAACCACTCAAAAATTTGGGTAACTTTCATAAAAATTTTCTCAACACGTTGCTCGTCTGTGTTCTAGAGCAGCACATATGCCAATATACACTGCCTGTCACTTGAATAAGGAATTACATTTTTTTTAACTTTAAATAAGTATATCTCCTAAACTAAAGTTTGGAAAAAAAAAATTTCTCCCTATCGTCTCAAATTGTTTTCCTCCTGCATAAACTTTTCTTGCAAGCCAACCCCAGACATTTGCCATTGGATGTAGGTGCCGTGAATATGGGGGCCAATCCGAATGTTAAAATCGTGCGGTAGCGAAAAGTTTGCTAAATTTTGAGGAAAAACAATGTCGCATGGACATCGCTCAGGAGCTGTTTGTACATCGTCAACGACGATACAGATTTCCTCAAAAAGGTCATAACTGGTGACGAATGATGGGTGTGTGGTTATAACATTGAAGCCAAAGCTCAATAATCCGAAGGGAAGCTTCCAGAAGATCCAAGACCGAAAAAAGATCAAGTTAAGTAAAATGTACTGTTTTCTTGGACTGCAATGGTGTGGTGCATAATGAATTCTTGCTACAAAGTCGTACGGCCAATAAGGAATACTATCTTGAAGTTATGCTGCATTTGCGCGAAGCAATTCATCAAAAACGCACATAATTGTGGAAAAAAACAATCATGGATTTTACACCATGACGACGCACCAGCTCACACATCGCTGCTTGTGCGTAAGTTTTTGGCCAAAAACAAAACCGTTATCATGTCTCAACCACCGTATTCACCGGACTTGGCCCCCGCTGACTTCTTCCTTTTCACAAAACTGAAGACACCGATAATAGGAAAGCGTTTTGCTACGATTGAGAAGATAAAAGAAAAATCGAAACAGGAGCTATTGGCGATACCGAAAAAGCGCGTTTCAGAAATGTTTCGAGGATTGGAAAAAACGCTAGCATAAGTGTATTATATCTGAAGGGGGTTACTTTGAAGGCGACAAGATGAATAAATAAATATGTTTTGAAAAAATTGAAAATAACGGGTTTTTTTTTAAATAGACCTCATGTGGCTGCGAATATAAAGGTTTGCTGCGTTAATAACTCCCAATACAACAAGGGCGGTTCGGAAACTTCTTAGCCTATCAATGAAAGAGCTATTCTCTAGCTATTTCACGCACTTTTATTCGTCGATCATTTATTACCATATCATATTGGTTACAATTTCTGTTGTTGTTGCTGTTTTTGGACGTCCACTACGTGGTTCATCTTCAATGCTTGTACGACCACATTTAAATTCAGCAACCCAATTTTTTTACGATTGCATATGAAGGAGCACTATTACCTAACACATTCACCATATCATTATGAATTTCTTGTCCCGATAAGCCTTTTTTATGTAAATATTTAATGACACCACGCATTTCTAATTTTTCCATTGTAAAAAAATCGCAGATGCGTCTTTTGTGAACACCTGTTTCTATGTGAAGGAGTTACCAGCTCGAAACAAGGAATTGCCAGATCGAAACAAAATGTGTTCACAGCAGAGATGGAAGTTTCCAAAACACTTAACTTTTTTCTATTTATACTGCGCTTTTTGTGCTAGGCTAAGAAGTTTCCGAACCGCCATTGTGTACCATCCATGAGTACAGATGAAGCAGCATTTGCGGTCGTTTGTTTGTGTGTTAATAAGCAACATTGGGTCTTACGGAGATTGATAGCAGATCACAATTCAGTGAATCATTCATATTTAACCTCTTGGCAGCGATCTCTGATAGGCTGGGCCTATAACTAAAAGAGTACGAGTGACAAATGCTGCTGTCATCCGCGAAAGAGTGGATAGGGTTGGAAGTTTGATGAAGAAGGTCGTTGAGGAAAATAAGAAATAGAGTAGGAGAAAAAACGTAGCCTTGCGGTACCGTTTGATGAGACGCGATCTATAACAACTCGTATAGTACGGCCTCTGAGAAAGCTCGATATAAACCAAGAAAAGTCATCACCGACACCAAAAGCAGTAAGCTTTGCCAGTAGTGCGCCATGCTGTACTCTGTCAAACGTTTTTGAAATATCCAGATCCACCACGCTACTTTCACCGAAATGATGGGTTGAGTGGCACCATTTCTCTGAGAGATATGCCATAAGATCGCCAATAGAACGACCCTTACGAAATCCATATTGACGATCACAAAGTAGTTTATGCGACTCTAGATACCTAAAGTAATGTAAACAGTTTTTTTTACATTTTTAACATCTGCCACATCTCTAAGATGTGACGAGGTGTAAACAGGGCTGGGCAAAATACACAGATTATGTATTTCAAATACAAGATACAAAATACTTTCCAGGAGTGTATTTCAAATACAAGATACAAAATACTTTACAGTAGTGTATTTTAAATACAAGATACAAAATACTTTCAAGTTGTGTATTTTAAATACAAAATACAACTACAAAATACAAATACATTTTTGTAATTTGGTCTCAGAACCCAGAATTCAGAAATGTACCCTTCTGGCTTTAGATACATATTTTATTTTACATATGTACTTAAACTAAGTTGTATATTCATATTATTGTTTTAAACTTGCTAAGAAATTAAAGGAACAAACCTAATATTTAGCATTTGATAGATAGTAAATAAAAAATTCATTCGGCAAAACAAGTATTTCCTTTAATAAAAACTAGATATTTCAATCAGTTATCTGACAAACAATAATCTTTCTACAGGTCCTGAAGAACACAAGCTGCTGTCAAATTCTATAAATGCATTAATTTTTGATTCTTGGATAGTTTTCCAGAATAGCAAACTCCTTGCTTTTATCATTTTGAAAACTGATAAGCTCAAGTTCCAAATTTGATTTACGAGGTTGATCACTGTATTGTCCAAAACAACAATAAAATCTTCATTATCTTTACCTCAACTACTACTTCTTCTGCATCCAGTCACGGTTTCACGTTTTTTGCAATTTTTCTCCATGGTATCTATTGCAAGGTTTTGAATTTTTTGCCTCTCTTTTACTGAGATGCTTTCTGGCAATCAGCTAATTTTGAAACTAGGATGGAAACATGACACCGATATGCTCTATTTGCTCCAGGTGTCAGCACGAGAAACTCATTAAATCTTATTTCCAAGCTCTCCATTAATTTTGCTGAAATACAACTTAAATGCGTCAAAGTTTTATATCGCAGTGGATCTAATCTGGTTCTCGCAGCCTAAAGTTTTCCATAATAAAAATTATTTCTCTGTATATTAAAAGCTGGTGGCAAATATATAGAAATTCTTACTGATATCGCCCGATTAGTGTAAAATGTATTAGCTCTGTATAAATGAAAGCTAAATTGCAGTATTGCAATATGATAAACATTTTAATGGTTGTAGTTTCTAGCGGTTTTAGCTTTTGTGAAATAACTTGTTTTCAATTTATTATAATATATAAATGTATTTTGTAAAAATGTATTTTTGAGCCACATGTATTTGAAATACAAAATACAAAATACTATTAAGTTATGTATTTGAAATACAAAATACTAAATACATTCCGGTCGTGTATTTGACATACAGATACAAAATACGTATTTGTATTTTAAATACGTATTTCAAATACAAGTATTTCAAATACTGCCCAGCCCTGGATGTAAATACGATATAAGTTTTGTGAAAATTAACTATTTAAAGCTGCAAAAATACGAACTAATTACTTAAACAAGATCAAATAACTAAATATTAAATATTTTAAGAAACCTTTTAATAAACGACTGCTTCATTCATTGTTTTTTTTATTTTTATTACATAATGTTCATATATTTGTTTATTATTATTACTTCTGTATTAAATATTTTAGAGCGTCATTTCTTTTTGTTGGTTTTTCGCTATTTAAGAAAAAAAAAAAATCAAACATTTCTTAAGTTCACCGGGATTGTTAATTTATTTATTTTTTTTAATTTTTATTATTACTTAATTTTGTTATATATATTTTCTTACGTTTTGTTTGGTTTTACATCATTTTTTTTTTTTATCTTTTTTACATTGATAAACCTAAAAAGGCTTAAATTTTTTATTTAATGTTCACTTTAATTCACACTATTCAATTTGCTTTTTATGTTATGTATGTACATACGAATGTCTATATAATTTATATTTCATAATGTATATAATAGATTATAATATGATAATAGTTAGTATGTATATGAGTTATTTTTTTTTTTTTAGTAAAGTTATACTATAATTATTATTAGTATTTTTTATTTAGAAATTAATTTATAAAATTTAAAGGCTTAACAGAGTGCAGTTAATGAATATGCAGGGGAAGGGGATTTAATAGTTTTTAAAACAATACATAATAAATATCAACAAAAATGTAATATACTTGAAGGAGGAGACTCGCGAAAAGGAAATATAATACAAAAATTAAATATGTTTATATGTATATTAAAGTAAGGCCAGAGCAAGTAGTATAGACTACGAACGAAGTAAGTAATAAATAAAAGAAATATATAGCCACAAGTCGTCAATAAATTTGTAACTGACAATTTTATTGCAACGAAAATAATTGTAAATCTCAGTTAATAACTGTTAAATATGTGTATAACTTATTAAATATTAATAACAAAACAATAAAAAGTATATATATGTATACGTTTCTTTTCTTTTTTTTTTTTTTTTTTTTTTTTTTTTTGCAAATATTAATTGCAGATATAGTTATATAATAAAATCGTTTAAGGAAGAACTGTTCTCATTGTAATATTTAGAGAAAACTAAAGTCACATTTATATAGATTTCCTAATCAAAATTAATGCCTCAATCAATTCTACTTTACGCACTTATATATGTATGGTCCAAAAATATCGAATAAAAGCAGTCAATGTTGTAAAAAAAAATGGCAAAATATTTCATAATCGGTGGTAATTATATACCCTATAATTTTTCAACATTTAAAAAATAAAATAGTTTTAATTAACAATTTCTGTTACTTAATTTTAAGTATTTGAAAAAAAAATACATATGTAGGACACATCATATACAACCATTAGAATAAAGTTCTTAAGTGGTACAATTAGGGTGATAACGAACGAATAATATATAATGGAATTAAAAAAAAAAAAAAGATAGATATGCATTTTGAAAGCAAATGGGAGGATGATGAGCAGAGGGAGTTTAGTACTATAAATTTGGGCTGTTCTGCAAATCACTTTTTGTCAAAGTGATTTCAAAGCACGCATAAGGTCACAGAAAATATTGAAATCACGTGATTTTAAACCAAAGTCCGCCAAATGGCCGGCTTTTTGATATCACTTGGCTATTTTCTCTGTGTCTTTACAAATTTAATAAAACTATTTTTATGTATTTAAAATTATGTGCTTTTTGTTCATTAAATGTCATAAAATTAAGTTTTATTCACACAGAAACATAAATATTCAGGGCTGTTCTGCAAATCACTTTTTGTCGAAGTGATTTCAAATCACGCAAAAGGTGTTCTGCACACAGCAAATATGGAAACCACGTGATTTTAAACCGGTCAGCCAAATAGCTGGCTTTTTGATATCACTTGGTTATTTTCCCTGTGTTTTTCATTACAAATTTAATAAAACTATTTTTATGTATTTAAAATGATGTGTTGTTTGTTCAGTTTTGTAATAAAATTAAGTTTAATTCATACAGAAACATAAATATTAATAAAATTATAGACACTGCTTGCTTTGTAAGAAATTGTTTTGCTTTGTTTACGAATAGTAGTGATTTACATTTTTTCTTTAGCAGTCAGCTGGTTTATTTTATACTTATTAAGTTTCACTTTTTATTGTAGTTAAGAATATAAAACTATAAACAAACAAAGCAAAAATGTAAGTAAACTGCTGTTTTTTCGTGCTTTCGGAAAGTTAAAACACGTCGTAAATCGTAAAATCACGTGATTTGCAGAACAGCTTCAAATTGTCTGCGTGCTTTCAAAACAGTTCGTGAATTGAAAGCACGCCGTTTTCAGAACAGGCCTGATTAATAAAATTATGCAGCCATGTGCTGAGAAACGCAAAATTTTTAAATCACTTGTTAGGACAAAATCGCAAATCGCATTTTTCTGTGTGCTAAAGATCGCGCGATTTGTTTGAGCACAAATATGTGTAAAACTTGGTAGCACTGCTTTTTGCATGAGAAACTTCTAGTTGTGCCATCTGAAGTCGCCATTTTTAAAGTAAACATATTCAATACAACAATCATATAAAAAAGGTGCATTTTTTAATTGCAATTTTTTTTTTAATAAAATATATGAAAATTCTAAATTTTCTCTATGAAAATACATAAACACAAGTAAAATTTTTTTAGACGTTTTCAGTTCCGCGGTTTGATTATAAATTTTCATTATATACAGGGGTGTTCTGCAAATCACTTTTTGTCAAAGTGATTTCATATCACGCAAAAGGTGTTCTGCTGGTTAGCTTTTTGATATCACTTGGTTATTTTCTCTGTTTTTCAATACAAATTTAATAAAACTATTTTTATGTATTTAAAATGATGTGTTGTTTGTTGATTTTTGTAATAAAATTAAGTTTTATTCACACAGAAACATAAATATTAATAAAATTATTGACACTGCTTGTTTTTTGTGAAATTGTTTTGCTTCGTTTACCAATAGTTGTGATTTACATTTTCTCTTTAGCAGTCAGCTGGTTTATTTTTTTTTTTACCTAATATTCACTTTTTATTGTAAACTATAAATAAACAAAACAAAAATGTTAAAATATCTGCTTTTTCGTGCCTTCGATAAATTAAAAGCACGTTGAAAACCGTAAAACCACGTGATTTGCAAACAGCTTCAAATTTATGCGTGCTTTCAAAACGGTTCGTGATTTGAAAGCAAGCTGTTTTCAGAACAGGCGATATAAGCTAGTTCACTTCATCATTTGCTTGCGAGTTGAAATAGCTAAATTTTATGTGATTGCGGCTTTCAGCACACCAATTTTGTGACTTGTGAAATGCGAGCGAGTGATGTCGAGTAACATCGTGGGCCAGGCAAAAAAAAAACAATCGTTATAAACTGTGTTTTTTCAGTATTATTAACCATTTTATGATGATTACTGTTTATGGAAATACTATCGCACATCCTTTTTATTTGCGAGAAATAATGACGGTTGAAAGCGGGATATTTTTTTGGCAAAAGTTTGCAGCTTTTCTGCAAAATGGCAAGTAATTTCCTTACGTGGCAGCTATTACTCACCAAAAAAGTTATAGCTACAGTTTAAGGTCCTGATTTACTATCCTACACGATCGTACGATACATTAACAGGAAACTGTTTTAAAAGTCTGACCGACTTTTACTTACAACCTGGGGCCAGATTCCGCAACTATGAATTTTTTTTACCAGTGAACACTCAAAATAAAATTCACTGACAGACACAGTGTTCACTTTTCATTAAAAAGCGATTCCGTAAAAAACAATGAATTTTATTGCGCTGAATGTGTTTCTTCAGGCCGAATGATGTGCTGATTTGTCAAATTAACTGTGTCACACAAGTTGTTGAATAGATAATTTTAATTTACATACATAATCCTTTTGTTTATTTTTTTTAAAGTTCAAAATATTTTACAAAAAACTAAAATTCACCGAAGATTTTTGAGTGAAAAAATGATTATTAAGTGCACACTTTAAATGTCAAAATTATTCATTCTCACCATTGCGGGCTCAAAAATCAAAAGTGAACACTGAAATTGGTGAACATTTCAAAATTCATCGTTGCGGAATTTGGCCCCTGGGGCAACGATGAATCGAATGAAAATGTATGCGAAAGAAACACCGCTTTCACACACGAAAAATTTACTTTGCAAAGTCTTGAGTTTGGTGGTGACAAGGGAAAATAAATAGTGTAAAAGAGCTACTCTCTTTTCCCTTGCCACCAACAAAGTCAAGACTTTGCAAAGTAAACTTTTCGTGTGTGAAAGCGGTGAAAGCAGTGAAAGCTAATCACTCACATTCTAATCAATTTGGATTTGTCTATGTCACTATTATTCGTTCGCATGTACTAATGTATTTTAATTGAATTTTCACACATTGTTCGCATAGAATAAAGTTAGAAAAAACCCAAATCAAATTTCTTTCGCCTAGAATACGAATGAACTTAATACGAAAAATGAGTTAAGTTGTTTTATAGTTAAATTGTTTAATTTTCCATTCCACTGAGTTGAGTTGTAAACCAGAGATCTGCACGGGTGCATCGCAACCATAAATTGTTTACCCAATCATTTTCACATCCGAGTATTTTACCACACGCTTAAAAAAATATTCGGTGGTATTTATACTTGGCGTTCGTTTGCAAAAACTTGATACACAAAAAATTTATGCAATCATTTTCGTATCTTGTGTATTTTTTAAGAGTAAAAGAAATGACCACAAAAAAGTGTTGTTGTTATACGCACATTTTCTTAATAACGCATACATGACGTAGTCACACAATTAACTTGTAAAAGCAACACTCTCGACAAATTTTTTTTAACATTAAGTGCCAGGTCAGACACAGCAACTTTAGTTGGACAATTCTTGACTTTATAGAAGCTTTCGGTGAAGGGAATAGAAATGGAACAAGAACTGCCAGTACTCGGTGATTCCTTACTTTTCTCTCAAGTATGTATGTGTTTGTACATATACAATAAAAATTGTAAGAAATAAAAGCTAGAGAAAGCTCAAAAATTGCGAAAAAGTTGGACAATTAAAATCGCCCTGTCTGATCTTACTCTAACTGAAATCGCAGCTGCCAAATTTAGTGATTTAAAACCATTTTGACGATTTTGAAAAGAGCATACTGAAAGATGATTTTAGGATTTTTTTCTGAAAATGAAAATTCAATTCAGAAAAAATTTCTTTCCACAATTAGTTACATGTATGTACGAGTATATGTAACTATGCATTTATTGTGATTATGGGTTAAAACCAAGATATAAAAATGATTATAACTGAACATAATATAAACGGGATTTGAGCTATTTTTTCTACCAATTTTGTACTAAATAAGTTGAAATGAAATATGTGTATGGGGCAATCCAAATCAAATCGGAAAACATTCTTTTGGCTTGCTTTATATTTTACTTTGATATGTTCCTTTCAAACAGCACATTCCCTCAATTTTTCACATTTTTTTCCAGATTTTGGCTTATAGTTTCAGAGATATCGGGTTTAAAAAAAAACCGAATAAATATTCGTAACTTTTGCAATATTAGTATAAAAATCATAACTTTTCTGCATTGTTTTTTTTCTGTCTACTATCTAATAAAAAAATAGAAAAAAGTTGTGCACAGTGGGCTGCATGCGATTTTCGAGATTTAATATTTTGAAAAAAAAAATGTTCTCACTGTTTGTACTCTTTGATTTTCTTGCAATTTTTTTTTTTGTTAAACTTTGATTTTTTTCCACAATTTTTATGACGCCTTTGGTAGTGGGATTCGAATAAAATTTCTTTTGTGATTTTTTTCTTATTATTTGTTAAAAATAATTTTTCGAGTTAATCCACTGTGCAAACATTTTCTAGGACTTCGCAGGCTATATTTCAAATATTAGTCCATGAATTTTGTTATTTTCATGTATTATACATACATATAAGTAAGATTTATTCAAAAACTTTCATTGATTATGTCTAATATCACAAATGAAATTAAAATTAAAAACTATCTTAATACGGGTTTTTAAGAGTTGTGGAATTCGAATAACTACTTTTGTGGAATTCGATGTTTTAAAGTTTGGTAAAAAAAAAACTGTTTTTGACTTTAAACCACTGTGCAACATTTTTTAGAGTATCAAAAAACAAATTATTTTGTTTAAGTATATTTTTAAAAAATAAAACGCCATGTTTGCTGCAATTATATAGAAGCTGGTCTCAAATTCTTGTTTGCCCGATACTTTTTTTTTAATATAATGCGCTGCAGAATTCATTACCGATGTTAGTGTTCCATATTGAATTGACTATTTACGGAAAGCTTTATAAATCTTTAACATAATAGAGCAAGAGCCCAGGGCCGTCAGACGTTCATTATTTTCTAAGTAACAAAATGTATCGTACAAAATAGTGCTAGAGTATACTCTGAAAGTATACATACCTGCTAGCTTGGGCCGGCGGCCAATTCAAAGGTACCAGGTACTAAAGGTACATAAAAACATTGCTCACATATTTTAAAGTCTAAGTGATGATTTTTATATTTATAATAAAATTTTCGATACATTTTGTTAGTCAGAAAAAATTGTAAGAAAATCAAAGAATACAAACAGTGAGATAAATTTATTTAAAATATTAAATCTCGAAAATCACATCCAAGCCCACGGTGCACAATTTTTTTTATTAAATAGTAGACAGAAAAAATGATTAATTTGGGTCTAAGACTGAAAAGATTACGAGCATTTATTTATTCGGACACAATTTTCTTCTAATTCGGCTTTTTTTTTTTAAACCCGATATCTCTGAAACTATAAGCCAAAAATGTCTAAAAATTTTGTAAAATGTGCTATTCAAAAGCAATATCAATACAGTAAAAAAAATAAAGCAAACCAAAAAAATGTTTTCTTTGAACAAACGATTTGACGTGGATTGCCTGCCCCGTATATATGTATTTTCTTCAAAACACGATTGCCAAAACATGATTTTTTTCAAAACCTTTTGACAACGCCGCTCTTAGTACGAACACACAAACTCTCATGGGTTAGATAAATGTGTGATTGGAAATTCTTACATACAAATGTTATTTTTGCCGTTACAAAAAGAATTACAAGAACGATACTAAATCAAGCTCTAATTAAAGGCGCAAGCTCTAACGAGCAGAGAACATACTTGGGCCAATCACAACTCCGTAAATCGATTTAAGACGGTTGTACTTAGATCATTAAAAATGGCACCAGTTGCAGATCTCTGTTGTAAACCATAACAGCGGCTTAAGTTGTTTTTATTCGAGTTGAAAAATCAAACCTATAAGTTGTTGCTAAATGCCCAAAATAAAGATGGAGCATGACGGAAAACAAAAGCGCAAGCTGGGTTAAGAATTGCTACATCCTGATATCAGCCTTCCTACGCGAATCCTTATATCGCTCCTTAATTGCAACATAGTCATATCTCAAAAAATTAGCTTTTCAAGTTAACAATGCAGAATTGTTAACAATACTGCCTTTTATACTGTGCCAAAAATTTATTAAAATTACTTTTAAACTTTAGGGGATATTTTCTAAAAAAAAGGACTTGTATGGAAACTAAAAACTTTTTCTGAAAACGAGCTTTTTTTAGTTATGACTATGTTGCAATAATGGAGCGATATGTATGTATGTATTTAAAAATTTTATGATCGTACGTTTCATTATTGTCTCTGCATAATAAGTATATATGTATATATGTATTAAGTCTGCCATTTTATTGTATGTGTTTTCCAAATTTTCTATTACTTCCAAACAATTGTTCAAAACTTGAGAAAAATAAAAATTTAGTTTTTTCTTAAAAATATTACATATGAGCAGTTTGGTTGCAAAAAAATTTTTTTAATGAACTTCTTTTGATTTATCTAAAGGTAAGATGTGTATTTCTATATCTTACTGGGATTATTATTATATTTTTTTTTTATTAAGTCAACCTATATAAATAAGCTGTACAACATAGAAATATTGATTGAATGAATTTTTCAATTTTTTAAATACATATTTAATATTTGTCTACAGTATTTATATATTGGTTTCCTTTTATTCTTAATGTACGAAACTACAAGTATTATGGTTAAATTGTTGTCTTTGTCTTTTACCTTTTTTTAAGTATGTAGTTATCAACGGCGTTTAAATGTAGAGTTAAGAAATCGAAATTAAAATTTTGTGTTAATATTATAATAATAATTGTTATATATAATAAATATATTTGTGTGTATGAAGTTGTTTGTAGTAAAAAGATGCCTTCTTTAAAGCTGTTATTTCATCAGATAGTTTTTTCTTTTTAATTGTAAAAATTTGCTTTTTTGTTTAATACTTGCTGTTTCAACACATCATCATATCGAAGGAGAATATCGACAGGTTAGTGATAATTCACAAAAACGTATTATTTTAGAATTAGCTATTAAATATTTGAAAATTTGTTGATGTGTTTGCATTGGTTTAGTTTGTCTATACTTGTGAAAGGGGGAAAAGGTTAAGGTATGTTCTTAAGCTTTAACTGTATTGTATTGAATAGAAAAATGTGTTGTATGGCGTAATGAATATGTATACAGATGATTTCTGGCTCCGTTTGTTTTCTTTCAAGGAAACATTATGAACAGGAAGTTTCCATTGGAGAAGCATTTGTATATGCAGGTATGAAAGGCGAATTTTAAAAGCTTGCTGATGAATATTTGAAGAAAATACTGTCATTGTTATGCTGTAAATTTTTAGTTTTTTTTTTTTTTTTGTGTTACATATGATACCATGAAGTTGATTTTTTTTTTTTTAGTATCAATAAATACTAGGGGCTCTCATATTTGTTTAGAAGCAAGGCTTGTTGAATATGTATGTATGTATGTATATGCGTTTTAATCGAATTGTTCAAAGGAGAGTACGAGTATGTATGTATTTGTTATGTCTGCTTTGCTTTGTTATCTTTTAAGATTTAATATAAATATACTAATAACATACTTAACAAAAATAAGTATGTATATTATTTTGTTTCTGTTTGCTTTGTTTTTTGTTTATAAGTATGTATGTATGTATGTATAACAACAGAGTAGTAATAGTAGTATTGCAGTAAATAATTTTTCACATTTGCGTTACATTTTAAATTTTGGTTAAACATGAACACACGTAGATGACTTTGTAAAGGCTTCCAAGGCTTAGTTTAAATTACATCTTTTAACTAATGTAATATGTTTATTCTAAGCTATACAGCCTAGGGTTCGCTGGGGGCATATGACTGAAGCTGTTTAGTGGGTAGGGAGTAAGATCAAGATTTATTTAGTTGTTCATTTTCTGGCCTGCGATCTGTTGCAATTTGCAAGAGATTATTAAATTCAGTATCTAAGATTTGGCGAGCCTTGAATAAAATTTTTTTTTATAATACACATGAAATATTGAAGAAAATACAGTTAAAGCATTTATATATTACCTGAGCATTTTGTGTTGGTATTTGTAAAGCTAGAGCCATGGCTTGGGCATCAAAACCTTCGTCCAAAGCTATTAGAGCTCCGTGTACTCCAGATTCTAATAAATTATTTGCATATTCCTAAAATGACAAAGTATAAATTCAATATGTAAAATTGCTCTTCTTGACACGTACTTCAATTATAATTTTTGTAAAACGAACATTTTGTACAATTTTTTACTGTGGCTGTAACCAATGCTAAAATAAGGTTTTGTATTGTATATCCGAAAAGTAACACTGTTAGTAATCTCGTTTTTTCGTATTTTACAAACAATACGAGGTCTGATCAAAAAGTATATTAAACAAGGTTGGGCCGACTCTAAAATATCCTTCACGATAGTCACGTACGTGGGCGGTACAGAAACTTCTTCGCCCATCAATGAAAGAGAATATTTAGTTTTTCAAAAATATTTTTGTTTTTCAATATAATCTCCTGAAACTTCAATACACTGAGCCCAACGCTTTTCTATCAATTCTATCCCTTGATTAAAATAGTTTTCCTCAAGGTCTTCAAAATAGTGGTTTACAACTGTAATTGCATCTTCATTTGAGTTAAAACGCTTGCCAGCAAGCAATTTTTTCAGATTTGGGAACAGGTAAAAGTCACTGGCAGCTAAATCAGGTGAATAAGGTGTGTGGTCAAGCTTAATTCGTTGATTTTAGCCATTGTTAAAACACTCTTGTGCGCTGGTGCGTTGTCTTGATGAAAAATTATTTTTTTGTGTTGTAAGCCAGGACGTTTTGCTCGAATTTGTACATTTAATTGATCCAGGAGGTTGCAATAGTACTCTGAATTTATTGTTTTACCCTTTTGCAGATAGTCCATCAATAAAATACCAAAAAACCGTTGCCATAACCTTGCCAGCCGATTGAATTGTTTTCGCCTTCTTTGGGGAACTTCCTCCAGCTTCAGTCCATTGTTTGGATTGTTCTTTTGTCTCTGGTGTAAATGGTGGATCTATATCTCATCAACAGTTATGAAACGATGCTTAAAATCCATTTTATTTCGCTTAAAACGATCCAAACAAGCTTGAGAAATGTTCATTCTTATGCGTTTTTGGTAGACTGTTAACAAATGCGGCACCCATCTTGCAGAAAGCTTTTTCATCTGTAGTTCTTCGTTCGATCATTTGAGATGCCCATGATATTAGCTATTTCACGCACTTTTATTCGTCGATCCTTTAATACCATATCATGCACTTTGGCTACAATTTCTGTTGTTGTTGCTGTTTTTGGACGTCCACTACGCGTACGTGGTTCATCTCCAATACTTGTACGACCACGTTTAATTCAGCAACCCAATTTTTTACTGTTGCATATGAAGGAGCCCTTTCACCTAACACATTCACCATATCATTATGAACGTATTTCTATTCATTTTTCCATTGTAAAAAAATCGCGGATGCGTCTTTTGTGAACACCTGTTTCTATATGAAGGAGTTACCAGATCGGAACAAAATTTGACATGTGTTCATAGCAGACATGGAAGTCTCCGAAACACTTTCTGTTTATACCGCGCTTTTTCTGCTAGGCTAAGAAATTTCCGAACCGCCCTCGTATATTACAAATTTGAACTAAATATGCTCGGATATACGAGGGCATCAAAAAATAACCGCTATTTTTCACTTTTTGAATAAGTATTTATTTATTCATCAATAACTATCTTATCCCCTTCAAAGTAATCACCCTCAAATATAATACATTTATGCCAGCGTTTTTTCCACAATTCTCTGCGTTTCTGACGAATTGTTTCGCGCAAACGACGTATAACTTCAAGGTAGTATTTCTTATTGACCGCACGACCTTGTGGCAAGAATTCATGATGCACCACGCCATTGAAGTCGAAGAAAACAGTGAGCATTACCTTCACATTTGACTGAACTTCACGTGCTTTTTTCGGTGTTGGCTCTTCTGGACGCTTCCATTAGGATGATTGGGCTTTGGTTTCAATGCGATAGCCATGCACCCATGATTCGTCCCCAGTTATGACCTTTTTGAGGAAATCTGGATCGTCGTTGGCGATGTTCAACAGCTCCCGAGCGCTTGTGGGATGCATTCCTGATCATCAATTTGGCTTTCGGGCTAAACACAGCAGCATAGAACAAACGCACAGACTAGTCAATGTCATAAGACAGACCTTTGAGGACAAGAAGTATTGCTCAGCTCTATACATTGACATTTCTGAAGCTTTTGATAAAGTGTGGCACGACGGCTTGACCGTAGGCTAACGTAGAATTCTCACATTGAAGCAAAAGTCACTCAGTTGAAACTAAAAGCAGCGCAACTAAATTGGCTTATGGGCAGAAACTCGACATTGAAGTTGGATTGCAAACTTTTGTTATACAATGCAATTCTAAAACCTATATGGTGCTGTGGAATTCAATTATGGGGCACCGCCTCAGCGTCAAATATTGAAAAAAATCACGAATTCATAAAGATCTGAGTGTTCCGCTGGTGAAAGAGGAATTTTCTAAGTACGCGACAAGGTATGCCAGTAAAGTGGAACTTCATCCAAACTCTCTTGCGCGTAATATACTTAATTTTGGCGGCCACACTCGGCTTAGAAGAAGGGATACCATTGTCACCATCAGATTGCGCAATAGGTGAGATGCACACGGAATATTTCTCATTGCATTACCGTGCATTATTGGATCAATTGATTGTAGTATTACCGTGCATTATTGAATCAATTGATTGATGCAATCAAGAGAAAACGACCAGATTTAAAGACAAAAAAATTGCTCTTTCTTCAAGTCAACGCATCGGTTCACACAGCATTAGATACACCTTGAAGTGGTTCGACATCCACCTTATAGTCCACATTTAGATCCTATTAACTTTTTCCTGTTTCCAAACTTTAAAAAATGGCTCGCAGGAAAAAGATTCATCTCAAACGAAGAAGTGATTACCGAAACTAACGCGTATTTTGAGTGTTTCTCAAAATCGTGTTATTCATATGTTATAAAAAATTTGGAAAATCATCTTTCTAAGCATATTGAGCTAAAAGGAAACTATGTTAGGAAAAAATGGCATTTGAAAAAACATGTTTTTTCCTACTTAGGTAGCTTCAATTTCAATCCGTCCTCATAATTCTACTTATAATCAGAATTTGATATGTGCAGTAGAATGAATATGATTTTTAATTACTCGTATCATTGAGTTTTTCGTTATTCTATAAAATAAGCAAAAAATTTTATGCTGAATAAAATCAAGAAAAACCGTGGTTTTGTAGTTCTCTGGTGCCTCTGGCGACAAGATTATATGTAAACATAATAAAAAAAATCAGAAAAAAATTTTAAAAAAATCAAAATTCGGTTGTGCGAATAAAAAACATTTGAACTGAGAAAAATATTCTTTTAGTTGTTTTTTTTCAGACTTTTCTCATAATGTTACAATCAATCTTGTCACCCTGTTTCAGCTTGACGTTGAGTTCTGGGACACCCGGTATGTAGTATATACACATGTATCAATGGTAGTGTACCTAAAAAATTGTTAATTACCTTTAAACCAATGCTAGATACCCAACGTATAACTCTTTCATTGCTCCATACTAATACATCACATAAGCCATTTTCGCACATTTTTCTTCTATGCTCCAGTTCATTGCGGTCATAGTTGAGACGTTTAAGGCATGATATGCCGTATTGTAGGCTTGTACGATGAAAGCTATCAACCATTTTAAGTTGTCCACGTAGATCCTTTTTTGTTAAATGATCTAGCATACGAGCATCAACAAGACACTCCATAAATGTTGTGCGATATTGCGGTAAACCTAAGCCTGGCAACCAATAATTACCAATCCATTCATGGTTCATGTCACCTTTATAAAAAACAAAATGTACATATAGTAGTACTTGAAATATTGATTGGTAGATTGGAAGGATCAGCAATTAAATGTTTAATATATTATACTTAATATGGCTAAATATATTTGTATCATAAAATATTTTTCTTCCTTACCAAAAGCTAAAGTTGTCCGTGACGTTTGAGGTGCTGAGGGTGAAGTTAAGGAAACCATTTCTTGAATGGCAAGACGTAATTTAAGTCTATGTAAAGGATTGCTAATGCCTAAAAAAGAAATATTAAAAATATAAAAGCTGTTTTTTTTAACCATGCATTTATTTGAAATGTATACCAATTTCTCTTTGTATTTCAGTGTCACTCAAAGCACTCATAATGGCTCCACTTTTTACATTAGCCCTACATGCTGCAACATACCATGCTGGCATACCAACCCATAATTCCAACCAGGCTACTATGGTAGGTCCATTCCACAAAGCAAATGGTGTACCCGCTTTCATAGCCTCTCCCAGTAAATCATTTCGGTAATCATGGTCTCTGCAAATATGAACACAAATGTGCGGTTTATAAAAATCGTTTAAAATGGTTTGAGTTTAAGTATTCAATACTTTTTCTGCCTTCCATAATCCACAGAAGATATTTTGGAGCCGGGCACACTCGAAATGCGTGGCATCATACCACCTGTCATACTCATGGCATCATAGTTTGATTCGGTTTCACTAAGGCCCATTGACAGATTGCCAATTGACATCATACTTGGGGAACCATCAGGAAGCGTGTCTTTGACTCCTTTAACTTTCTCTTTTTTACTAAAGAATCTACCTAAACTAGATTTAATGCCTTTCTTCTTTTGAACCACTGATACAACATCTCGGCCCACAGCATTCGTAGGTGTTTGTAGCATAGACATTGAACCCATGGTATTAAAATGTCGGCTTAACGATTCTTGGCTGCCATAGCGAGAGCTTAGAGGTGAAAGACCGTAGCCGGTGTGGGCTATGGTCATGTGACCTGAGTTGTTGGCCAATTGTTGGTTTGGTGATAATCCCATCGAACGTCTGCGAAGTTCTTCTTGACTGTGAGCCAATGCCTGGGCGACACGTTCCAATCGCATTGAGCGGGCGGTTAAAGGCGAGGCAGCACCACCTGAACTGGAGTCTCCAGTATTAGAAGTCATACCATGAATATCTTCTCGTGAAACATCACTGGATAGCACTGGGAGATTGAGCTAAACGAAGAAAATTGGTTTACATAGTAGATTATAGAACTTCTCTACTTACTGTATGATATTTTTGCATAAAATCTCTGTTAGGACTGTTTGGTGTACTACGACCACTCATAGGGGGACTCTGTCTATCCATAGAACGCCCACGCGCTAAAAGATTAACGTGTTCTAAGCTACCGACGCGTGATTCTAATTCTTCAGCACGAGCTTCTGTTGATTGTTTTTCTTCTTGTATTAATCTGCGAAAAGTTCGCAATAAGAAAAACCAACCCCACTTCAGTATGTATTAAAAGTTACCTTATTTCATTATTTATGGCATCTAATTGCTCCTGTAACATCATAGCTAAAGTTTGAGCATCTGTATGCCCCGTTGGTGACATCATATCAGCATCACCAAAAAGGGCTGCCTGAGCTTCTTCACATTCAGCAGCTGCTACAGCTGCAGAAATTTCATATGCCGCTTGTTGGGCATGTGCTTGTTGCAGTTTTTCCCATTCCTGTTCGGCCATTGAACGATGGAATTTTTCACTTTCCTCCTGCAAACGGGACTTGTTACGCCTTAAAGAGTGCGTCTCGAAGCTTGCATGGGAAGCACTACGTGAAAATGCTTGAGGGCCATCCACTACGCTACTTGGCGACAAGCTACGTGTCAAGGCTTCTGTTTGTTGAATGTTGTACGCAATCTCTTGTTGCAACAGCTGGCGCTTAAAATTTTCAATCTCCAAACGTGTTTTAGAAAGCTCTTTCATAATTTCACTCTTTTCATGGTGTAACTCTTCAGCGACCTTACGAGCTTTTTCCAGCTCCTGGGTAAGAGCATTTTTCTCATCTAAAGCATGCATACGCTCCTTCAAGTGCACTTGCAAGCGCTCATTAGATTCTGACAAAAGTTTGTCAACTGTTGAGGACAACCTTATATTGTGTTCTTCATTCATTTTTAGTCTTTGGTTTAGTCTAACTACTTCTGCATTTTTCTCTTCCAAATTCGCTTCAAGTCTCTGTATTCGATCTTCTGCAGACCCATGACGTTCTTGAGCCTAAATACATAAAAAGTACCGTTTTTAAATATCACCCCCAAAGTTTTGCTTTTTTGAGAAATTTAAATGAAAATCGCAACCAAAAGAATGTACTAAAAATGGTGCATGTTATTTTCGATGCAAAATGTTAAAGCGAATTGCGATCAGAAATGGATAACAGTTGAGTTAAAAAAATATAATTAGTGCAAATATGTTGTTGATGTTGTTTGTTGTTTGAATTTGTTTTTGGTTTGGGGCAAGTGCGTTCAGAGGAAAAACAAATTTAATAACAAAAAATAATAACAAATAAAACGAATACATGTAAAAGAATTTCAAAATTATTCATAACCAGGAAGTTTTTTTGTTGGTATCATTTTATCTATGCAAAAAGAACAATTCACACCGAAAAGTAAAGATAATAAAATTTTAAAAAGAGTTCAAATTACACTTTCTTATATTTCCTCTTTGACGCATACGATACACATTCATACCTTGTTTCCTACCTTTGTTAAAGCTTCCATACGTGCTTTAAGTTGTTCCTCCATATCAGGTTGCATTTTTGCTTGTTGCGCCAATTTTTGTTCCGACAATTCTAATTTCTCCTCGATCGCACATATTTTTTCCTCATGTAACTTTAAAGATAAATGCAATATAAAAGAAAAATAAAATACATATGTACACAAATACATATACGAGGGCGGATTGATGTTGAAGCTACCAAAGTAAGAAAAATATATTTTTTCAAAAACCATTTATTTCTCAACATAGTCTTCTTTTAGCTCCATACACTTAGTAAGACAATATTCCAACTTTTTTATAGCATCTGAATAATACGATTTTGGGAACCCCCCAAAATACGCGTTAATTTCGGTAATCACTTCTTCGCTTGAGATGAATATTCTCGCTTGAGATGAATATTTGTTCAAGTTTGGAAACAGGAAGAAGTCACATCTGGACGGACTATAAGATAGATGATTAACCAATTCGAAGTGTATTTCACGTAATTTTAACATCCTATCTAATGCACTCTTTTCTTCTGTATCAATATTCAATCAATTGATCAAGAATGCACGATATTTTCCTGCTATTGTGGATCCTTTTTCTAGATAATAAATGACCAATATTCCGTGTGCATCCCAAAACACAGTGGCAAAAGTTGCTTACTTCAAACAGCCACAACAAATAAACTAATCGGTGAATTTGTGTGAAATGAACTGCTGACGTTTGACAGATTGCAGTTAAAAGAAATTGGGCTTGCATTGCCATGTAGCGCTAAGTAGCTTCAATCTCAATCCGCCCTCGTATATGTATACTACTAAACGTAGGCACAACTCATTCAAAAAGAGTTAAGGAAGCCGCTGATTTCGATTTTAGATTATGCGTATGAGTTAGCTGTATTTCTATCTACAAATTTAAAATATGTGCATAAACTGTTCAAAATGCAAAATAAAGTACCTTTATTTGCGCTTCTTTATGTCTTAGTTCTTGTTCCAACTTTTCATTTAAATCGTGCAATGATGTCGATTCACGTTGTGCATTTAAATACCGCTTCTCCAGAGTTGCAATTCGTTCCTCCTTTTAAGACAACAACATAGTTTAGGTATTAAAACGAAATATAAAAAATACTTCCACTTACCTGATCTTCTTTTTGTGCCACATTTTCCCTCAAATCCCTTTGTAGTTTCGAACATTGTTCTTGGGATTTCATGTAATCTTTTTGAACTTTAGCTAAATTTTCATCCAATTCATCGCATTTATTTTTGAGCGCAGACACCCGCCGTTGCCATTCGGATAATTCAGAGGTCTGTTTAAATTATTTATATTTAATATTCGCAATAAATTTCTCCAGCTCAATGTCCTTATTGTTTAAAAAAACAAAATTTTAATGTATTTTTCATTATTTCGCCTTCCTTCGGAAGACTTCTTCAAGAAAATTTGTTTATTTGTGTTATAAATTCAATTCAAATTCAAAACAAACAAATTTTCCTGAAGAAGAATATTGAAAAATACATTGAAAATTAAAAAAAGAAACAAAAAAGACCATGAGCTGAAGAAATTTATTGCAAATATTGAATTAAATAAAGGTCAAAGCAAATAAGATCAAGAATTATTACTTAATTTTCTAATTTTTGCTAATTTATTTTTTATTTATGTATTTTATTATTAAAATACACCAAATAATTTTTTGTTGCAGAGAACTCGAAACTTGCTCGAAATAAAAGATTTATTAAATTTTTTTTTTACAGAAATTTTCGAACCCAATTTAAGTAAAGCAGTATTAAAAATTTTTCATCTAGCTGACCGTCATCAATACATGGAATAATCCAAAATCAAACAATTATCATATCAGTTTCAGGTTCTACACTTCAAAGATGGATAATTCGAAAAATTATCGTCGGCGATTCGAAAACGTGATACACAATACTTCGGAACTTTTCAGTCTAGTAACGGAAAATATCATCCGAAGCAAAGCACAGAGAGCCGGAGACGGACATATTTTTCCACTCAGTCAGAAGTGTTCGTTTTGCGCAAATGGACACTTTTTGTATATCCTTCACAAAAATGTAAGATTGTCCGCCGTTGAAATACCGTTTCTGAGAAAACCATTAGACTTAGAAACTTTTTTCTTCCAATCGATTCATGGGTTTGCTATTAAAATTCAGTAAAACCGGTTCATGTATGGCTAAGATATATTCAAAATTCCCAAAAAATAAATTTTTGGGCAATTTTTTTCTTTTAAGTTTTGGAAAAAAAGTTTTTGATTTTTCTTCAAAACTTAATAATATTATTTGGAAAGGCGATTACAAGGCAAAAAAAAAAAACATTTCCCCCGATATCGGTCCATATATGTATATCTGAGGTATACACAGCCATACGCTGAGAAACGCAAAATTTTTAAATCAGTTGTTGGGTCAAAATCACAAATCGCATTTTTCGTGTACTAAAGATCGCGCGTTTTGTTTAAGCAAAAATATATTTGTAAAAATTTTGTTATCTGAAGTCGCTATTTTTAAAGTAAACAAGTGCAACACAGCAATCATATAAAAAAGGCGTATTTTTTAATTAAATTTTTTTTACTAAAATAGATGATAATTCTAAACTTTTTGATGAATATACTTTAAAAAAAAAATCAAATTTAATTAGACGCTTCCAGTTTCACGCTAGGACAATTAGTTTTTATATTATAAGCAAGATTGCTTAGAGGTCACTTAATCATTTGCTTGCGAATTGAAATAGCAAAATTTTTTGTAATTGCGACATTCAGCACACCAACTTTGTGACTTCAAATTTTTTTACGAAATGTGAGTTTCAGCACTTGGATGATAGCCTAAACCTATTTTTTAAAGAAAAGGGAGCTAAAACAATTTTTTTCCTTAAGAGCAGTTTTGGTACAGAAAATGAAAATTTCCGATATCGGTCCATATACTCGTATACCCGAGATATAACGAACTTGAATAATTTTTTACTTGACATCAGTTCTGGCAATTAGAAAAAAGTTATTAAAATACAAAATGAAAATTTCCGATATCGGATAGTCCTAATGAAAATGTCGCGTTTGAAAAAAGCAATCGTTTAAAACTGCACGATGTCTAAAAGAAGTTAGGCAAAAAAATTGGTATATTTAAATACCCTTCACAAAAATGTAAAGAATTTCATGAATTATCATTATTATAAATTAAAACAGCTTTTTTTTTAGTGGTTGGATCAAAACAGAACCGTTATATTTAAAAAATTGAAAATAACGGTTTATTTGATCAGCCCTCGTATGCTACATACTTACGCGACTATTGTGAAGGGTATTTTAGATTCGGTCCAGCCGGATATATTACGCTCTAACTTGTTTTTACTGATATTGCTAAGATTTTTGAAAAGTGTTCTGATAGTTTCAATTGAAAAACATTTTTCTCAATGCTGTACGAATAGTTACTGAAATATAATGGTGTGACTGCGATAATATTTAAACACTGCTAGAAAATCTATTTCGAAAAATTTCAATAATTGTGTAAATAAATGAAATAAAAGCTTGGCTTGCGTCATACGCAAAAATTTTTTAAATTCTAACGTTGATTGTTCAGTAATACTAAATTCATTCATGGCATGATATCGATTGTTAAATCGACTCACCCTAATGTACGCATTGTAAATTAAATTTACCTGCTTTTCAATAATGGTCTGTAGTTCATGCGTTTTAGCGGCATATTCATTCGCGGCGTTCATAGATGATTCAGTGCTTTCCCCGTTTAAGGTTATTGAATTCTAGATTGGCAGAAATATCATAAACAGTAATTAAAATATATATATGGCTTAAATCTAGTTTACGAACACAGCTCCAGATAAAGTACACAGGGCGATAGAGAATTGAAAAATAGTGAAATAATAAGTCGGAGAATCCGTAGTTTTCGCGATATGGCCTCTTGTTAGAAAAATTTACTTTTTTTTATATGTTTTCAAACACTTTTCGACGAAATTCTAGACCGGCTGCTGCTCTCATCACTACTATCTGATGGTATTTCCCAACGCAAAAAAAATTAATAAAAGTTCAATTGTTCCACAATACAAACAAAAATGAAATATAATCTCGTTCATCTGAGAGAATAGGTTTCACCATCTTTATGTCCGTCTTACCATGTAGTAGAAGCTCTTTGAAAAAATTTTTCCTGTGACACAGCATCCACCCAAACGTTCCTATTTTCAATTGCCAATTTTCTCTTTTCAGGTCTTGCGGTTTATACGAGTACTTTCATGTGTACAAATCTGTATATTCTTACAAGCCTACATATGTATGTACGAGTATATTCAATATCACCATTAGTTTTATTAAGGTTAGGGAAAACACTGAGACATGTGCAAGAGTGTCTCCCTATCTACCTAAAAAAAATTATAAAAAGAACGTACTGGCATTGGTGCTCCTACGTAAAAAAAAAATATATTTCAGAGACGCCCTAATCGTAGCGGGGTGGGAGTCGTTCTTCGTGCAACACTTTGGTTGCAAATGTAAAATTTCAAACTTATATAAATACGTAATAAGTGGCACAAAGTTTTATAAAGATGAATGAACGATAGAATGGAAATGCGGATTTTATCTTTTAAGGATTATGTCATGCAGATATCTTCCGTCGAGTTGAACACACTGTTTGTCTAGAGCGCATCCACATTTGTGGTCGTTTTTCAGCCGTAAGCTTCGCCTGTGGAATAAGTTGCCTGCAGACGTATTTCCTGTCTGTTATAACGTTGGAAAGTTCAAGTCAAATGTTCACAAACACTCTTTCGAACTCCTCACAGCCTAGTTGCCTAGTTCTGGTACAATGCACTGCATATGTAGGGGACATCCCCTGAGCACTGGTCCAAAATAAAAAAATTATCTCAAGCATGGATAAGACACACCAAACAGTTACCCTGGGGAAATGCAATGATTTTTGATGTTTCAATCGAGGGTTGCGAATTTTTGGAGATCAATAATGGCAGTTTTGCTTGTTGACGTGGCTGTTGAAGTAAAATAGGCCTCGTTGCTCCAAAAAATGGAAATCACAGTGCGAAAATGCTCCAACATCGTTTCGCAAAATCAGACACTTTCTTTCAGTTCTTGAAAAGGTTTAATTTTAAATGGATGGAACATCAGATCATTTTCTAAAACTTCATGAATAATCGCTCTTGAAAGTCCCAGTCAGGTTGAGCAGAATCTCTGCTCAAAATTGACAGAACGGGGATCAACAAAGTCCCCGTGAGATTCTGCTTTGCAGATCTCTTGGTGTTGATCACGGCCCCCCCAAGGTGCTGTTAGCTTTCAACAGATACCTTCACTGTAAGAAACCTGGAGTGATGGTTGGTGAGTTGTTTTAAGGGATGATGCTCTTACTGGGCTTCGGTCTACCAGATCATTAAGCCTTATCTAACAATGACTGTTGAGAAATAGCATACAGGAGAGATTAGAAGGTCCGAACTTAAGGGGATCGTTTATAGAGCTATAAAAAGCTGCGACTTATGTGATTCTAGCAAGCCACACGGGGAATCGTGAATAATTCACCCCGTGGAGCTGATCCATCATTTGATTAGGCCGTAAAGGCAGATGTTGATGTAAATCGATTTCACAACGACTCTTTAGGTGCATATTCAGTCCTTTTTTTTTTTTTTTGCTCATTGTTAATATATGCCAACAACTACAACATTTTAAAGCTATGATAACGATTGGTATGTTATTTCCACGTTGTTAATGTCAGGTTTAAGTCAGATGTCCACATACATTTTTCCCTCTTTCTCCTCATTATAACATATTTTCCAACTTCCAGTGAAATACCCTGCATACGTGGGGCTCATTCCCTGACTACTGGTCCAAAATCACAAAAAAATACATGTTCCCATTATTTTTCAATGCTCTATCCCGTGTAAATTTAATGTCACTTTTGTGCGTAAACTAGACTTGTTCCCAATATTTAAGTACTTGATTTAAAGATTTACCTTTTCGCTTATTCCATTTTCAGCATTATTATCACGTAAAGATTGCATTGCACCTGATTTATACTGTTGAAGCTTAGGTAAAAAAAAAACCTGGTCTTGCAAAACCTTTCAAAAATTACCTTCAAATTATGAAAAAAAATTTACCTCTTCTTTGGTTGTATTTAATTCAGCTTCTAACGTGTTGTTCCGCTCTAAAGACACTCGTAGGCGTTCTCTTACCTTTTCGTCAAGTGCCTTATGATGCTCAAAAAGACTCTTTAGTGCCTTTAAGACTTCTACCTCACTAGACACACCACTTTGAGCAGCTGCCTGTCGTTTAACTACAGTCATACGAAGGGACCGTTCATGCCGAGATACTAAGCACTCCAAATGTTCTAGAAGGAGCTAATATAAAAACGCATAGTTTCAATGCACTTAATAGAGTAATTATGTTATATCTAGGATTACCCTTGTGTTATTTCGTTCCGCTTTTAGTTCCCCAATTTCTTCATCACGTTCTAATAAGGTTTCTCGGGCCTGTGTTAGCTCTTTGGTCAGTGTAGCAAACTCCTTAAAAATGTTTTCCAAATAAATTGTACATTAATTTTTTCATAAATAGGTATATAAGTTTACAAAAGTATATACAACGACCAATTTGCTGAGACTTACCTGTGGCAAATTTGCATTTATTTGGCGTTGTAAGCTGTCTCTTTCCTTTTCAATCTCGTGAAGTTTTTGTTCTGTCTCGCTAAGACGCTCTTGGGCCTCTCTTAAGCTGTCCATTAACTTGTCGCGTTCATCGAGCATTGACACCATCAGCTGTTCAAAGTTTGCATCTTCGCCACTAAATTGTGACGATCTTTGAGAGATGCTGTCCTCTGATATGGTTGGCATCACGTCGCACATCATGTTCCACATTTTATGTATACCTCATTCAATAAGAAAACTGTCCGCAAAAGGATAATATAAAATACACAGGAAACATTTTCTTAATACATTCTTGCAACTTTAAGGACAAGTTAATGCTTCAATTTTTAAACTAAACTTTTAAAAATCCAAACAAGGGCGTAGTTTAAGAAAGGAATAGTGAACGCCAACCTAAATTTTTACACGATTTGCACTGCCCCACGGAAAACCTTCAATGCAGTAAAAGTTTCTACACACAGAGAAAATTGCAATAAGGATCGCAAAAACGCATAGTGGACAACAGATTTTAGTTTTTATCTGTTTCAACATAAGAATTAAATTTTTAAATACAAAATAATTTGACATATGATGCAGCAACACACACATAAAAGACCTGATTCCTCTGCTTCTGGCTGTTTTAACTACTTTTGCTTAATTCTCTGCTCTTTTTTTCATTCTTCAAATGTCTACACTACGATTTGCACATTGACACTTTAAAGCGAATTATTTCTACAAAACTTACAAATTCTACTCGCAGTTGATAACAATGCATTTAGTAACAATATCAACACATTTTCTATAAATTTTTTCAAAGTTTTTTCTTAAAAAATATAAAAACTTTTAACAAATTCTTCCTAATGTTGCCCGGTCGCCATATTTCACAAAACTTTTCTTTGAAGCACAGTTGAAATTGTAAGGAGTGGTTTTCTATACGAATTAAATAATCAAAAATTTTGTAACGCTGTTACTGTTTACGAATGGTTCAAAGGAAAATTTGTGTAATGACAATTGTTTTTATCTGCGAAGATAAAGCAGTTCAAAATTAACCTGATGGTATTCAGTACACTCCGCGTTAAACCATGCACAAATTTTACGAATGTCCGTTCACCAATCGAAGTTCGAAATAGAATGTGATTATATTTAGAGTAACATATAATTATTTAAAAATTGTTAAAAAAAAGAAAGGTTCAATCAATGTTCATGATACATTTTTATTATTTTTTAAACTGACTGATTAAATTAGATTATTGGTTTGTACATCGGGTTTTAGTTCAATTTTTTTCCTTTCATAAGTTTTTTCTTAAGAAGGATTTTTTACAATACAAACTTGATTGAAGAAGAGCAGAAAAATAATAATAAAACCTTTAGTGGGGGGACAACTAGCTGCTTCGTAGTCACTACACTACTCAACAAAAATTCAATAAAAGAACTACAAATGCCATTCTAATCAAAATGTGTATTGAAACGACTGACTCATTCGTATGATTGTAATTTTTTAATATTATATTTAAACTCATTCGGCCGTATTCATAAAAAATATTGTATGTTTATTAAACAGTTATTTGACAAATTTCCCATAGAAATTTGTCAAATAACTGTTTAATAAACATAAAATATTTTTTATGAATAAGGCCAATTGAGTCTGTTTTTATTATTTTCAAATTAAGTGAAGCTATCAGATTATACCAATCAAAAAATTATAAACAGCTTGTTTTATATATATCCTATGGCGACATTTCATAGGAGCCACCCTAATCATCAGAAGACTTGGAAACCTTTGAAAAGTATTCTCAAATAGACTCATGGTACAATTAATAAGCGGCAGCATTAAGAATTGTTGTACTACAATACGAAAACAAATATAATATATAGTTTGTATAAAAATCGCGGAGACCATCAAGAACATTTTTAACAAACAGAAAAAAATGAAGAAAAGTGTATATAAAGAAACTTAATATAATTGTTTTCAACGGCAATTCAACTATTGCAATTAAAATATTTTTGAAAACTTTTTTATTGTGTTTCCTTTGCACTTTTTTAAACTGTTTAAAATCTTATTATTTTTTCACTTCATTTTTTCAATGATTTGTTTTTAGAATTTGAATTTAAATAAGAATCTTATGATTTTTTTATTCACTATATTAGCTTCTACATCGAGTTAGTTAGTTAGTTTCTTTATTAGCATTAAAAATACTTTTTACAAACAAATACATTTTTGAATTAATAAAAATCTATTGTATATTTAATTTAACAACATTTGATATACGATTTCTAAATTGGTTTATATTTTGCTCGTTTTTTACACATCCCGGTAGAGTATTGTACAGCTGTAATCCCTTGTAGAATAAACTTCTTTGTTTGGCTGATGAATTCACTCTTTCGATCATGAAATTGTTAATACTCCTCAGGTTATAAGGTTGGACTTCTCCCACATATGAAATTTGTTCCATTAAATATTGCGGTGCTTCTCCTCGTTTCAGTTTTTGGATGAAATTTAATGTGTTAAGAGCAATCTTCTGTTTTATATTTAGCCATTTGAGCGATTGTAGCATAAAGTGAATTGAGGTATATCTATTACATTTAAGATTTGATCGCATTGCTTTATTTTGAAGCTTTTGCAGGCACTCGATTTGTTGTGACTATATTAGCTACTACATTGATACCAACCAATAAATTATAAACAGCTTTTTTATGTTTTCCAGCTGTCTATAAGTCAACATTTCATAGGAGCTACCCTAATCATTAGTAGACTTTGACAATTTTTGAAAGATATTCTCAAACATTCAACTTTATATCCAAATGTGTCAGCAATTACTGAAAATGTGTCAGCAATTACTGAAAAAAATATCAGCATTTTACACTCATTTACAAAAAAACTTTTAAGTTTTCGAGAAGAGATTAATAATCGTGATTTTTTTATGAGCAATATGCAATTAAATGTGAGCAAAAATTAGTTTCAATAAAATAACGCTTTAAGAAAGAAGCAGAAAAGTGAAATAATTATATATAATGAGAACGTCTGATTTGAGCGTGAATTAGAGCCAAAAGAAGCCAACTACATCTTCGTATTTTCGAGAATTTTAAGACTAAGAAAAATAATACTAATAAAATAAATAATACTATTAGAAATTTCAAAATGAAAATTGCAAATAAACCAAAAGAAATATGAATTTGTGAAGTAAAAATTAGTTTTTATTTGTATCCCAGATCATAATTCACATTTGAAATCAAGTTAAGAATAAATGAATTTAAAATTTTAAAATAATTTCCCTTTTTATTGAGAATACTATATTTTTCAATTCGAAGTCAAATCAGTTTGAGAAAACGTTTGATTTTATCATTCTCAATTTTAAATGAAACCTTAGTATTCGTTGGGTATAGATTTAAATAAAAATGGATAAAAAAATAGTGAAACGTAAAAAAACTGCGCTGAATGTTTGCACCCACTATGTCGTAACAAAAATTTGTCACATATTATTGCTGTTTCACAGGGCAGCTCAATTTTTTCATATGTACACCTTTTAGTGTTGGCAACTGGTTAGATTAATGTACATTTTTGGTTCGTATTTATTAATAACCACTCATTTCGATCCTGAAAGTCTTAATTTTGCTAGGAAACCTTACTTTTTTTTATTAATTTTATTTTGTTATAAACGATATGGTATTAAAAATTTATATCCTTATAGGTTCATCCTACATAATAACAAACAGGCATATTATCGTCTGAGCGGATTTTTATCACTTTGTTAACATCACTGGCCGCAGGGCAATTGTTTGACATACAAAAAAAAAATTTGGAAAAATCGAAATCGGTATAATTTTTGCGAAACTTTTTTTAGAAAGCTGAAAATTATATATTATTTATTAATATAAAATGGGGTAAATACTACATTATCGTATAATCGCAATTGCAATATGTTGTTGTAGAAAACTTTTGATTGTATAGAACGAATTAAAAAGACTGAATTGTTTAACACTGAAGGGGAGTAGTTTAAAGCTGAAAAGAATTCGACGCTAAATTTTAAGTAGAAATATCCAAGGAGTAGATTGCCATAAATTTTACTTAATGTTTATAAAAATAGTTTAAAATAACACGCTTCATAAAAGTTAGACGGAATGACTTTATTTCATACCAGAACCCAATTGGGTATTTGCGAAAATCTACATATGACTTCTGACTACTACGAGTATGTGTAATTTTAAAAGAAAGTGTGAGAGTAGGGAATAAATTTAATACGGGGAGTGTATAAGGAATGATTTGCAGCTTAAATATGTGTTTTTTGTATATTTTTTTCCCTCCAGTGAGCAACCAATATTCACATGTCAAGCTCATGTCTTCCATATTGATCCGAAGACCAAGCGAACTTGGATAACAGCTAGTATGAAAGCAGTAAATGTCAGCTTCTTTTATGATTCTTCACGCAACTTGTACCGCATTATAAGTGTCGAAGGAACGAAGGCGGTGATTAATTCAACCATTACGCCTAATATGACGTTTACACAAACATCTCAAAAGTTTGGCCAGTGGAGTGATGTTCGGGCTAATACCGTTTATGGGTTAGGATTTTCGTCGGAAGCTGAATTAACGAAGGTAACTAATGATCATATAAAACAAAGGCAGTCAACTGATTTATTAATTTTTAGTTCGTTGAAAAGTTTCAAGAGGTTAAAGAAGCAACGAAAAATGCATTGAAATCGGCCAATGGTAAAGTTTTTGTAGGCTCTTTCTTAAAGACTTTTAACATTTTTTATTAAATATTTAAGGATCTGCTGCTGTTACACCTACAACGTCGGCTAACACATCACCTATAAGTTCAAGAACTGCTGCAATGCAACAAAATGACAATGCCTCTATGGTTGATCCTCACACTGTAGAACCGCCAAATATGTCAAATACTAATACTCAAAATGCTAATCCTGATAGTCCATCGCATAAGCTTTTAACAACATCTGAAATAAAACAGGAACATGTAACAGCTCCATCTCCAGCGCCTTTGGTTAATGTCAGCTCTGGAGGAGGAAGTGGAGGAAGTGTTGTAGGCATGCATACCGGTAGTGGTCCTCCGACTAGTGAGCAACAATTAAAATATGAAAACGAAAGACTCAAAATGGCTTTGGCTCAAAGGTTGTAGCTAAAAAAGTTAAGGATAATTGATTAATTTTTTTTTATTTTCAGTTGTTCTAATGCTAAAAAATGGGAAATCGAGCTGGCTACCCTCAAAAATAATAATCTTCGCTTAACCAGTGCTTTGCAGGTAAAAATGTGGCGTTGTTAAAAATTATCTTACATGCCTGAATTTTATGTATATTCGTTTTTTTTTTTAGGAATCTACGGCCAACGTTGATGAGTGGAAACGTCAATTGCACACATATAAAGAGGAAAATATACGCCTTAAACGTGAAATCGAGCTAATACGTGCTGGAGCACAAGTGCCATCATCCGTTGCTGGCGCAGTTAACAGTGAATTAGTTGAAGAACTAAGACGAGAGCTGGCGGTTTTGAAAGCACGCAATGAATCGTTACAAAATGAGCTTATGAATCAAGAATTAGAACTTAAAACTGCTAATATGTCTCTTAGAGAGAAGTGCAATGATCAATCGGTAAAACTAGAAAAACAATTAATTCTGAAACTTTCATATGATTTTATGTTTTTTTAAGATGACAAAACTGAGTGAATTAAATGTTTTATTTGCTAAACATTTATCGGAACTTGTAGCAGTCCAAAAAGATATGGAAAATGTAATACACCCACCTAAAAGCACTTGAGATACAGAGACTATAAACTATTATAAAAAGGTATGGGAAATTTAAGTTTGCCTATATAAAATATATCAATCTTTACAGATTTCAGAAGAAAATGCTGCTTCGTTGAGAAATTTTTTACAGCCCAGCTTAGGTTTACCGTGTGCAGTTGATACAGAAAGTACTCTCTCAAATGTCACTTCCATACAATCCCAGTTACATTCATTATATGAAACTTGTCACGACCCTTTGAAAGTCTATCAAAGTCTACTACCAACTTTAAAAAATAGTGATAAAACATCTCACCTACAAAAGGCACTAGATAAACACACACAATTATTACAGGAGTTGAAATTTCAACAACAGTTTAAGCCTAACACAACATCTCAAACTAATAATCCCGCAACTTTTGTTGTTTCACCAGTCAAGAGTGCAACAGGTGGAACAGCGGCGACGGCTGGAGGTGTATCCGGTAAAACTGCTACAATTTTAGTTTCAAAATCAAAAACCAAAACAGGTTTACCTTTGCTACTCAAAAATTCCATTAACAATTAGGCTATTTTATGAATATAAACATATATTATTCTTTATATCCTACACTTCTAAAACAGACTCAATAGAGTAGGTTATTCAAATTTGAAAAAGTAAACTTAAAGTAAAGAATTGAAAACGAGCCCAGTGCAAGCTACTTTAGATAAAAAAAAGATTAAAAATTCGCACACTATGTTTTACTAAATACATATAATTTATTTATTTTTCTTCGAATATTAATTATACTAAACATACATTATACTCATATATTATTTATTGAAATTAGAGATTTAGTGCAATATTTTCTCATTTTATTATATTTGATTTTGTCTTCTTGGTTTTACTCTCAAATATTAAAACAGTATTTCTTGATCATTTTCGAATACTAAGAAATAGTTATATTTTAAGAAAATTGCCTTTTTACTTCAAATTTACACAAACATTTTTTTTACAATATTTAAGATAATGTTTGTTATCCGAATGGAAAAAATACTTGTATGTATTAATATTATTTAGCAAATATAAATTCTGTACAAAAGAAAGAAACAAAATGTAATTAATGCAAACATTTTTATGTTATGGGTTCTGTTGATTTACACATTAAAGCATCTTTCCTTAACGAAAAGTCGAGCAAAGAATATTGCAAGGAAAAAATTCACATAAATCAAATTTTGTGAATTTTTTTTTTAACCTAATTTTTTACTTTTCCAAAGTCATAATTTCTAAAAGAAAAACATACCAAACATTTTTCATAATCATTTACATTAATAGAAAGGAAAACAAAACTTTATAAGTGTTACCATTAACAAATAAAAAAATTATTAAAATATAAACTAAATTATAACAGAAATAGTAGTAATATTTATACGAATATACAGTGAAGTTTAGTATTTCTAGTTTTGTCGTCAAAGTCTTTAGGAGGCGACCGACAAGATACTACACAATAAAAAAAATAAACGTAACATTTATACTTGTAGTAATCTCACATAAATCATTGAAACAAAACTGTTAAGTTTTTATTTATACTAAAAAAAGAAAAGGACAAAGAAAGCAAAGGCTTAAAAATGACATCCATTCCTTGCTGCCAGGGATCTTGTCACGGTCTTAATGCCGACGTTTGTTCTTTGGGTTTATTTGCATAAGAACATGTGAACATATTTTGTATCTTTTCATGACAAAGGTGATTGATTTGATAGAACAAGAATCCTTAATTCAAATAAATAAGTAAACCTCTAACAACCCAATAATTCCTATCTCTCCAAACTAATTTTGTTTACAAAATCGCCTAAAAATAAACATCACAAAGTTCTTTTCATTGTCATATCTTTACAATTCTAATTTATTCTTGCGTTATTTAACTGACAAATTCGAACGAATTATATAAATAATAAATTTGAACGACCACATATAGATTATACATCAATCACTTATAAAAATACAATTTTTTTATTGTACTACCATTTATAATTTTGATTTTTGAAAATAAAAAGATATTAAAAACATGAATATTCATTTTAATATGCATTTATTGGTTTTAACACTATTTGAATAAAGACTTACTTAGTTCATCTGTGGACTCTATGGTCCAAGTGTAATTGTCATGGGGAGCCATAAAGTTGATAAGTTTATTATGAATAATGTAGCTAAAGAATTTTTAAATTTATTTTATAGTTTTAAGTAACAGTTAATTGAAAGTTTTAATCTTACCGTAACTTTCGGCCTTTACTAGCTCTGGTGTCAACTTTCTTTTTCATTTTCTGTCTAAGCTTTTGCAGTTCTACAAACTGTTTCGTCACTTCGCTCATGTTGGAGGTTGTATTGGCTTTGTATTCAATTAATTCTCTTAGCTGTTGATGGTAAAAATCGCTATCGTCGTAAATATTTGGATTTGGTTTGCTTTCCTGCGGCGTCTCATTTTGTGCTGTAGTTTTAATTTGCTGAGACTTTTCAATTAGAAGTGTTTTATTTACCAAAGCATTTTCAATTTTCTTTGTTATATCATATTCCTCATTGAAAGCACTCTTTTTGCTGCCTGCACCAGGCTGCAAAAGTTTTGTACGATCATCCCATTTCACCAAAACTTCATTCCTGTAGGGGCTAAATTGTTTAAAATTATCTTCCAAACATTGATTGATTTGTTTAAGTAAGGGTTCTCCCAAGGTATTGTCCTTAAATGGTAATGGTCTTTTAAGACAAGGTTTCATATTCTTTTCAACTTCTGGAAACTGTGAGGAGAGGCTATTTTTCATATATAAAAGATTTTTCAGTAACACACAAGTTTGAGTACAAATCGCTTCCTTGATTTCTTTGTGCTTATTATTGTTTTCAATATTCTTTAGTTCATTCGGTGGAGGTAACTGATTTGTTTTATTTAAAACTTTTTGTAAATTAATACGTATTTCCAATAAACGTTCCCAAATATGCAATTGGTTTTGCACACATATACTCTTTTGCACTTCAGCTTCGTGATTTACTTTGCTAACAACTTCATTCTCTTCATCCTCAATTTCACTACCTTGTTCAGTGCTATCCTCGTCATAATCATCAGATTCTATTTCACTATCATTTTCGGTTTCTTCATTGGAGTTTATATCTTGCTGCTGATTTCGATCTTTTATGTCATTACTAAAAGCTACAAGTGCCTCTTCATCATCCGAAGCATCTGAGTTTTCAAAGTCAGCCTCATCTTCACTGGATTCACTTGCAAGATCCTTTCTACTTACAATTTTTCCTTTATATTTTTCATTTTGTTCTGACAACAGCTTCACATTGCGTTTCCTAAATTCCGTTGTTTGAGTGGACGGTAACTCGTATTCATCATCATTATATTCTATTACTTTTGCTGCCGTTGCCTCATCTTCTGAATCACTGCCGCTATCGCTTTGGTTATGATGCGAGATAAGTTCAGCCACCTTTTCTGCTACAGTTTTTTGTTTGCTCTTCATATTTTTGGACATTTTAATTGAAGTATGTTTAAAAATTTCAATTTGTATACAATGCCAAGAAAAACAATAACAATGAACAGTTTGACAACTTTGACAATACACGTGCTAAATACAGAGTGGCCAGACTAAAGTTTCGGAGTTGTGCCAACGATATGTGGACATTATTGTTGCCAAGTATATTTTTAAAAATATTCCTAAATTATAGGGAAATTTGTAACATAGCCTATACATGCTATAATATTAAATATTTTTTTCAAATTTGATAGAAAAGAGAATTATATATTGTATAGCCTTTAAAATTGGGGAACAAGCCCAGTTTACGCACAAAGTTCCGAATTGAAAAAAATTATATAAAGGGTAGAAAATTGAAAAATTAGAAGAACATGTTAAATGAAAAAGTTGGCGGAAACGCATAGTTTCCGAGTTATGAACCTCTGAAGTTTTGATATACGTGTACATGAAATTGCGATTTTTCATTACATTTGATATACAAAATTGGTATAATTCGAAAGCTTTTGAATAGATATATTATATTATGCAAGAATCTTAATTTCTTAGGTGATAATACAGTTAAAAAAAAAAAATTAGTTAAAATCGATAGAGGCTTCGCTGGCTAAAGCTTCCCTGCGTAGCCGGGCAAAGGGATTATCTCCTCTATGATATATAAACAACTGCTTCGCTGACTAAAATTTCTCTACATGACCGGGGGGATTATTTCTTCTCATGGTATAGTGTTATATCTGTGGTATAGTAATATACAGGTAGTGTCGAAACGGTGGCCGATATTTTTTTTCTGTGATGATAACTGTCAAAAGTTGTTTATATTGTTCAAAGATACACATTTTTTTTATTGTTTTAAAAGTTAAAAAAAATGTTCCAATAATACTTTTGAACCCAGTTTCAAACACAAAGGTAGCTTTCTCTTGATCTCTATATACATATATATGTATATATAATTTATTGCACGAATTTGAAATGCAAAAACTTATTAAGAAAAATTATTTGTAAAATAAAAACACGAAGAAAAATATACATATACAATATATATGTTATGTACAATATATATAAATATATGTTTTTTTTTTATATTTTCTTTGACAGTTATCAACACAAAGCAACAACAAAAAGCCATGTTTTTGTATTGTTGGCTTGTTGTAGTTCCGATTTTACCTGTTATATTATTATACCATGTTTCTTCTATGGTATATAAAAATTTGCTTCGGTGCCTACAATTTCTCTGCTTAGCTAAATAGATGGATTATCTCATCTATGGTATAAAAACATCTGTAGTGCGATTCTGTATCTAATTTTAACAATACTTGTTATTGCTAAAAAATTTAACAATCAATTTGACAATTCTGCTATTCTCTAGCATATTTAACAACACTTGTTATTGTGTTGTCATTTGATAAACTTGAGAATTCAAAAAATTCCAACTGCTTAAGGCCCGATCAGACTATTATATTAGATGTGCCGGCGTTTGAAAATCTTTAGCAGCTAATATAATAATTATGTAAAACAGATCCAAATTTAAAGCACCAAAATATTTTATGCTCTACATATAGCATGAGCAAAATACATTTATATACGACAGCTAAATCCCAAATTTCGAGCTTTCTTATAACGACCAAAAATACTATCGGCTAATAAATAGTCGGCTAGTAAATCTTTTTACAGCTGGTTTCCTAAAAAACACAACCCTGATCCAATGAAAAGTATTATTGTTTTGAAAACTTTCAAAAAAGTCGTATGGGATGTCAAATTTTTATGTATAACGGATTACATTCAGACTATCAGACTTGCACGTATTGTTTGAATTTTTGACAAGTATTAATACACAGTATAATAGTCTGAACTGGGCTTTATAGCTAGGCGATAATATTTTTTGTATTTTTATTGCCTTTTTTCGCAGTTTTGAAATATTTTTTAACTTGATCGAAGTTTTTGTCAATGTTGTTATTTATTAGTTACAGAACCGCACAATCCTAACTGAAAGCAACAATATTAGTTAACAATTTAACAATTTATTGTTAAAAGTTATAGAATTCGCACCCTGCTTCGCTAACTAAAATTTCTCTGCATAGCCAGCCTTCGGCCGGGCGAAGGGATTTTCTCCTCTATGGTATAACAAACACAGATGACTAAAGTTAATCTATGTGTATATCTGACCATAATATAATAAATAAACCAATAAGATTGATTTTTTATACCTTAACAAATCCTTTATATTTTTAAAAATTTGTCCTGCTTCCAAAAGGGTTAAAACATATATTACAAAAATTGCATATCCAAAAAGGCCTATTGAGTGGCTTTCAAATGATACCAATTTTACCTACCATAACTTTGGGAATGTAGTGAAAAATCGTAATATCATGTATAAGCAGTGTTGCCAAGCGCGAGGATTTTTCTCTTTTTGTACAGATTTACGGCCGTATTCATAAAAAAATATTATATATTTATTAAAAAGTTATTTTATAAATTTGTATACGACACTAGTCAAATAACAATTTAATAAATACAAAATATTTTTTATGAATAAGGACATTATTTGTTTATTTCCACATGTAGGGAAAAGCGGACAGATTTTGTATGATCAGGTTTATTGTAGAGTTTTTCCTTTCTTAATTTTTTCTTAAGAAGGATTTTTTACAATACAAATTTGCTGTGATCAATAATTATTGATTGAAGAAGACAAGAAAAATAATAATCAAATCTTTAGCTGGGGGACAAAAAATTATAAAAGTTCAACAAAAATTTAACAAATTAATATTTACATCTCTGGGTCCGGAGAATATTAAATACAAAAATATGTATGTTAATAAATAAAAATAAATACCGCTAGTTTAGAGACAGCAAACGCTATACAAACAAGTGGGCAATTAACAAAATGCATATGTGATTCAATATGAGATGAATATAGATAGAAAATAATTAAATGCTCGGTGGCTTAGTAGTTAAAGCAGTAGATCATGATACGTCATGTCCCGAGTTCGAATCCCAGTGGGTGCTGATGAGTAGTGTAGCGACTACGAAACAGCTAGTTGTCCCCCAGCTAAAGATTTGATTATTATTTTTCTTGTCTTCTTCAATCAATAATTATTGATCACAGCAAATTTGTATTGTAAAAAATCCTTCTTAAGAAAAAATTAAGAAAGGAAAAACTTGAACTAAAAACCTGTTGTACATATGTACAAACCAAACAATTTTTAATTTAAAAAATTATAAAAGTTCAACAAAAATTTAACAAATTAATGGTTAACATTATTATTTGTTATTATACTATTATAATTTTTCCGACCATGACTAACATTATTATTTAACGCCCTGATTCACTATCCTACACGATCGTACGATTCATTCACAGGAAACTGTTTCAAAAGTCTGGCCGACTTGAAAAAATCGTTTCAAAATGGCGTTGTAGTCCACACTATTATACAAGTATGATTGAAATAATTTATTTACACAATAAAACAACTAAAAACTTTTATTAACATAATAATTTTACATTACTTAATTTTTTTTTCTTGAGGAACAAACAATATTCTTATATTTTTCACAATATATACCACACTGATCGCACAGAAACCATAATGTTTTGAAAAGTTTCATAAAATTTTTCAAATCGCACGATTTGTCAAAAACTCTGTTGCGCGGTTGCATTTTTAGTACTTTTTCAGCCCACATGTTTTATTTAGTAGATCGCACGATCGTGTATGATAGTGTAACTAGGCCTTTAACGTGGAAATACAAATATTTATATCTGTCAAAAGATTCTGTAGGATGAAGTAAATCCTACCTAGGCAAGTAGTAAAGAGATCTGTATGCTAAAATTCACAGGCGGAATATTCACTTTCTAAACTATTTTAGAAAACGTATTTATATCACATCAGAGTTGTATTTTTAAGTTTGCACTTACTGCATTTTACTGAATGTTGTTTGTTTAGCCTAGATGCAATACTCATATGTGAGAACACAAATATAGAGAGTCAAGTGACAGATCTTTTACTGAGCACTTACAAATTTTTACTGCAATATATATATTACTTATATTTATACATATTAGGTGTGTTCCGCGTGAATAACGAAACAGTCCGAACTAGCCCAAAGTAGTCCAAAAGCGTTCCACGTCACAATTTTTGTGCAATTTTGAGAGAGAGAGTAATTTTTTTAATTTCCTGTATAAGTTAGCCCAAACTTTTTCTTTGTTTAAGGTAGGACTAGAATTGCAATTGTTTTATGTTTACATGCATATGAAACTGAAAATGTAATCTGAAAATTTGCAAATTGGAAAAAAGTTTTTGATTAAAAATTAGTTAAAAGCAAAATGGAAGGTTACCCAAACTAAAAATAACGTTGTGAAGTTGTAACGTTGCAATTGTTATTTGGCTTTTCCTTTTATATATATGTACTATAAAATGTATTGAAAATTTTACATTGCTTTCAATTTTACAGCTGTTGCCAATAATGCAAAGCAGTAGTATTGCAAGATGTACAATTGTGTTTTTTTTTGCGTTCCAGCAGTTTTCGATAAAATTTGCAAATTTAGAGAGTAATTTACTTTTTACTCTCATTAGTCCGAACTAGACCGAGATCTCGTAGAACACACCTATTATTTATATTTGTTTATATTTAAATTTCTTTGTGCTTTGTGTAGGTCCATTATTTAGCAATGTCGTGATATTAATCATTATTTACAAAATCTTTTGAAAGATAAATACTAGTACACGGTTTTTTGTCTCTTTTAAGGTAAAACGAAAAATGAGTGATTGTCAGGACATTTATTACGGTTTTTTTCTTTTCTATACAAATAAATTTCAATTGTCTCATTAATGCTAACAAATGTTAGTAATTATGACAGACATACATAAGTATTTGCCTGTATAGAAGTTTAAACGGATGTTGAAGTACATACATACAACCATAGATAATAAAACAGCTTGAACAACTGTTGATTTCATTTTACATATGTACATACATATGTATGTAGATATACATATATAAATATATTTTTAAACAAGGGAAAGGAGGTGGCTGGAAAACAATTTCTTGCGTTGTTTTGTGCAGTTTTTAAAAGAATGCACATAATATTCGTAATTGCTGAATGTTGGAAAAGTACTAAAGGGTGACCCAAAAATACCGCAGCTTAAAGGTTTAATAACAAATTTTATACATGTACAGTTAGTGTTATTAATATTCGGTTTTTGGCTTTATCGATCAGCACGATCTGGTAATGGCTAAAATGCTATTCCAAAATAAAATAACACTTACATAGTGTCTACAACTGATATTAACTCTGATATAATATGAGAGAGACTTCAGCAGATTAACGAGAAAAAGCAAATTATATATTCTCTCATATCTAGCATGGCGCCAAGTATTTTTGCAAATATCATAATATTTCACAATTTTTAAGCAACCATACAGTAAACATCGTTGAATGTTGTATTTATCTTAAACAAATTGATATATTCCAACAACAAAAAGAACAATAAACGATTTTTTATAAATATTTTAATGATTTTATGACTTTTTTTATTAAACTTTTTTCGGGAAATCTTCAAAAATTTAATATTATGTCGTTTTGTTTACGGTTTTTGACAGTTCATATCATGATATGGTTTTCTAAATATATATTATCAAAACTATATTGTGATATCTGATATAATATTGCAATATAACTAATTTTGAAGGTTACTCGTGATATAATTCTCTCTGCTATCAAATATAACGTTTGATATTATATCACGTATAGACGTTGACAGCGTATTTTTGAAAATAGTGTAAATATAAGGTTAGGTGGTAACACTGCAAACGCGATAAACGGATAAAAAAGCGTTAACCAAGGCGCCTGCATGCAATTTCCCAGCAATCACTGAAAGAGTTGGTAGGCCGAAGCCCACTAAGAGCATCAGCCCTTAAACCAATTCACCCGTCAACCACTACCGTTGGTTCCTTACAGTACAGGTACCTGTTGTAAAGACAACAGACCCTCGGGTTCTTGTTAGTTCCCCGAAAAATGTGGAAAGCGCTTAGTGTGGCGTTACATGCTATTATACTAGCCGTCTGTTGCTGTTTATGAATGAGGCTAGCCGTTGAAGTTCCGCTCGCCAAGATATCTTAGGCGGCCGTGCTCCAATGCCGGGCATATTTCGATGAGGTGAAGGATAAGCTTAGTCCTGACATAGTTCTCAAACGGGCAATGCTCAGCGATGACTGCTGCAGTGACCCTCAAGTGAGATCTGGCCAGTTTTAAGAGTTTCGTTGTTCTCTTAAAAATAATTTCTCTTAAAGTTAATATAAGCCATGTGAGCTCTGTGAACCATTTTTCCTGGGCATATACTCTTTTCCAGCACTCTGATAAGGGTTGTCCGCACAAGAGATCGATATACCTATTCTCTAAAAATTATTTTGTGAACATAAAAATAATTAAATTAAAAATAATTTATAATTGCAAAATGGTACTTTCATAGTTTGTAATTGTGAAGAAAGTTATAAATATTTTTCACAAGCATAACTTACGAGTACCCCATGCCTGTTTTTGTTGTAGTCTTGCTCGAGTGCTGCCACCTTGTAGACGTTCATTAATTTCCATCATACTGATACTCTATAGAGAATTATCGGTTTTATAAACATTTATAAAGCCACACAGCTCCTTTTGGTTGCATACTCCATGTTGAGCTTATTGCTTTTTTACATAGATATGTATATGGCTGTTTTAGTCTTGGCTACTCTAGCCTGTATATTCTCTTTCCATGCTAGTTTGTTGCCTAGTAGGACGCCTCAGTATTTTGCCTTATCCGATAGGATAAGTGTGGTGCTATTCATTTTTGTTGGTGTGAAACATGGAATTTTTTACTTTTTACTGAAAAGCAAAAATTGCAACAATTACTCTTTTAAAATTCTGCTGATATTCTTTTAATTTAAGCAATTATAGTTGTTTTCGTGTTTTAAAAGACACCAGGCAGGATAAAAATGGATTATTGTAAATGTTTACATTCACGGTTTATTGCTTAAATGTTCAAGTTCAGTAGCGAAAGTGTTTTTCGAAAGTCAACGTTTAACAATCGTAGAAAATAGCGTTAAAAACAGTTTAGAAAAGAAAATGTAATTAAACATAAAAAAACCTATAAAATTACACTTTTAGTTGATAAATAATATTTGCCGAATTAGAGCTCACACAGACAGATCTTTTGTTCATCTGCACTGTTTTGTTCAAACCAAAAATATGGAAAAAAATATTATTGACTGATCTTGTCACAACAGAACGGAGTTTTAGATAGAATATATTTTCAAGAACACACGTTTATTCCTCAAATGTACTCGTATGACTTTGAGCAGCTTAAAGTGATTATTTACTGGTGCTTGCAGTAAAAGTACTCACTCGTATTATGACTACAGCTTAAAGAGTGATTAAAATCATATTCTGGGAGGATTTACATGAGTTGTTTTCTTCGTTTTGAATTGGATTTTTAACTAATTGTTATTTTGTACTCGTACATGCTAAAATTTTATTTGTGTCAAAAAAGTGTAAGAATTTTAGTGCAATTCATAATTTGGCATCGGAATATTAACAAAGAGTAAACTTTGATATAAGTGAAAAATTAATAATTTTGTATTTGCAATGGAACTTGGCAACTTAATGTTACAGTATTCACAAATTGATTTATAATACCGATTCTGTCGGAAGCATTATCTGCTATTACACAAAAAAAAAAACAAAGTTAATACTTTCCCTTATTCAAATCAGTTTCGTTTTATTTTATATATTTAATCTGATCAGATTCGCATTTTGTTTCTTTTTTCTTAACAAATTTTCTGCTTATATAGGAAAATTTAAACCAATCAAAAAATTATAAACAACTTGTTTTCTATATTTCCCAGCTGTCTATATGTCGGCATTTCATAGGAGCTACCCTATTCATAAGTAGATTTTGGATATTTTTTATATATTAACACACAAACAAATGACCGCAAATACTGCTTCATCCAAGAACATCAATCGGATGCTCTTGATGTTCTTGGAATGAAGATACAGTGTGATGTTCGCTGGACTGAACACATTTTTCGTGTCTCCAAAGAAGCATTCAAGTGTCTTGGTTTTTTGAAACGGTGTAAGATGTACTTCACTCCATCCGAACTCCTTACTATTTATACCATCTACATCCGACCGAAAATGGAATACAACTCTCATGTTTAAGCCGGTGCCCCAAAGTCTATTTTGGGGTTACTCGACCGTGTGCAGGAGAGGGCGAAGAAGCTTATCGGTGACAGTAGGGTATCCAACTCTATTGACTCTCTGGAGCATCGACGAAGTGTGACTCTGTTCTATCGTTACTACAATGGCTTTTGCTCTGACGAGATTAGGGATCATGTTCTCGAAACTCGCACATTTATACGAAACACGCGTTCATCGTACAGAGCTCTCCATTTATGGTCGATTGCCCGGGAAATCGTACTATGCATTACAGAGAGAATTCGTTTTTCAGCCGAATGCTTCGCCTGTGGAATAAGTTGCCTGCAGACGTGTTTCCTGTCTGCTATAACGTTGGAAGGTTCAAGTCAAATGTTCACAAACACTACTCCCTCTTTCCCCTTCCTCACAACCTATTTTCCTAGTACAATGCACTGCATATATAGGGGCCATCCCCTGAGTACTGCTCCACTAAAAAAAAAAATACATGTGTACCAACATAACAGAAAAAAATTCGAAAATCGAAAATATGTAACTCACGAAATTTGAAAATAACGGTTATTTTTCGATCAGGCTTCGTAAATTGAACCACTAACGAAATGAGACAATGCAGCTGAAGAAAAGCGGCTCGAATTGACAAAATCGAAAAGCTGTATCTTTGGCACCTCGGCAAGAATTCTGCCACATCCACCTGGCACCATCTGATTGCTTTTTCTTTCGATCTTTACAAACCTCCTTGATTGGCAAAAATTTCAACAATGATGATGATGATGTCAAATCGTACCTGAAGGATTTTTTTTTGCCAAAAGTTTTATGAACGTGGGATTATAATGCTGCCTAAAAGGTGGCAAAATATCATTGATCAAAATGGGCTATACATTATTCAGAATAAAGTTACTTAGTTCCATGAAAAAATTGTCTGTGCTTTAAAATAAAAATCCCCAATTACTTAGTTGCCAACCTAATATTATTGACATAAATCATATGTTGTCCAAATAGACTTTATTAACTTGTATACTCAAATCAAAATAATCAAACTTAAATCACTTCTATACAAAATTGTGCTTTTTTCTGCTGTGTTTTAAATACATACGAGTACATATAAATATTATCAGTAAAACTGAGCTAAGCGTAAAGTAAATTCTTGCTCCCCACAAGGTTTTGACAACCGAACTTTGAGTCTAGCTGATTTTGATGCGAAATTTGTAGGTTTAAATAAATATTGTTTTCACATGCGGGCGGTGTTCGGGTCAGCCAAGATTGTAGGAAAACAAAAAATTAATTAAAATCTATGTCAAAATCATCGGTAGAGCTGAACTGACTGCTTGCGTTTTCGGCTCTATCTGGCTTATCTGCTTTTTGGTTTGAAAAATTAAAAAAATTATTAATAATAAAACAAAATCAAAGTTGTTGTACATATGTATGTTATGTACAAGTAGCAGATAATGAAATGAGATTCCTAGAAGAAAATTTCAATTTTAATTTCATCTTGCTACTAGTCTTTAAAATAGCGTGAAAATCGACACAACCTTTTGTTAATTAAACATTATAAGCAAACGTAAAAATGCTGCATATTGTATTAAATCAATTAAAAACAACAAAACAATATAATTAAATTGTTATTTGCCTGCATTCGGGGTATATCGGCGATCATACATACAAAGTTTTTAGCAGAAATTATATACCAGTCAAATGATTAAAAGACTCGTACATACGTATATATGCATACACACACATATTTACATGTAATTTAAAATCCATATTACTAAAGGTTTTTAATTAAAGTATTCACCTGCGAGTGTAAATGCGGTAGTGCTATACATGAATACATATCTTTGAGGCCATTGAGAGTTGGCTTTGTTTAGGCAAAACGGTTGCAGTACCTGGCCAGTTGGACACTTGCAAGCGAGCGAAAATAAAAGCATTGCCAGAAGATTGTAGAATATCCGTAGACTTCGTTTTAACCGGGTCTTCATTGCATTGCTGTACTGGTATTATTTCTCGATATGTGTCTACCCTTAAAAATATCGGTCTCTTATTGTGACAAATAAAAATATTTCATGGACAATTGTGAATTGTAATCTTAGTAAAAACTACGCGTAGAAAATGTATTAAAAAACATTTTTATTATTTAAATAAAAAGTATAATAAACATATACATACTTACATACATAAAATGCATAGAAAATAAATATGCATGTATTAATAATATAAATTTATATACCAAAAAAAATACACTATCTCCAGTGTAAATTTTATAGTTCAAGTGTGACAACATACACACATACACATATTACTTAATTTGTTTTTAAGAGCGCAGCATACAACTGTAAATTTTGTTTCTCCTTTGTAGGTATAGACAGACATACGAGTACGTGTGCATCTATGTATGTACATTAAAAGAGTATGTACTTATTTATTTCTGCATTTCCTTCACCAAAAATAGCTTAATAAACCAAAAGAAACAAACATTTGTTCAGCAGGAAAATAAATCAAAAGTTAATTTAAACAAAAACTTAAAAAACGGCATATTTTCTGTAATTAAATCAAAGTGCATATAAATATGCTTAAAATCTAATACAGCTGCTCACATTTCAAGTCGGACAGACGTATGATAGTCACAATATCTATGTATGTGTTGATGAAAGAACCCAGCCGGAATTAGAGTTAACTCAAAACTATTAAATTATCAGCAAAAAATGAGTTAGAGGTGACTAAAATCTAGACTCATATTGCTTGTTAAAAGTGTTCAGTTTTAACATTGAGTGGCCGCAGAATGAGTCAGTACTCACTCACCTCTGTATAAGTTTTTAACTAATCATGAGTTAGGTAGTTATGAGTTAGCTCCTGGCGCCTCAATTTTTAATCCATCATGTGTTAGGTAATTATAAATTAGCTAATGGCTCATCAGTTTTTAACCAATTATAAGGCAGGTAATTATGAGTTAGGTTATGGTTCCTCAGGTTTTAGCTAATCATGAGTTAGATCATTTTGAGTTAGCTTATAGCTAGTAAATAATTTGATTTATCTATATATATAAAAATAAGTGTACACTTCAATGTCACCACTAACTGGCCAAACGTGTCGACCGATTTCGACCAAATTTAAAGGTATGTTGACGACGAACTGTAGATGGTTTGTGTGAAGTTTCCACAAAATCGGCTTAGTGGTTCCAGAGATATGGCATTTAGATTTTCCTATATATTCCCATACAAATATCAACAAAATTCCCTCCATTTTCCATATTATGATCTTTTTTATTGTCACTTGAAAAAATACCAAACCACGTATCGTAATGTCTTATCTATACAACCACATTCGGACTCCTGAGCTGAATCTTTTCAGGCATTGTTTCGAAAGGTAATGTCATGAGCTGCTCGATCAAAATTTAATGGAGATCGCAAGCTGAACGATTACCTCAAAAAAATTGCAATGCGATGCCCGCTGTCATCTGCGGATAGAAGTCAAAGAAATCGAACATCGTAGACTTTCACGTCGTGTTGTACAAGACGTGGAATATGCTGCTTTTAATTATGAGTGCGAAATTGATAGCAGTCTACATTGAAGTAACGGTAGAATGAGGTTGAGATGTCCTCATTTCCAGGTGGAACCACTGGCCTGTGTTGTGCTAACGTAAATTAAAATTGATACAATTTTAATCGCCATCCGATCCACTCCATTCATTGGTTTTTGGAACGTCACCAAGTTCCAAACATTTTTGGTTCATATTCGACAATACAATTTGACGTTTCAAATGACTTCCTCCGGTGTGATAACAATGATGAGAGATAAATATAAGCTGACAAATATTTTTACGTAACTTTTGTTGGGGAAGTTTGTTTTTGCCTTGTGATCGCCATGCCAAAAAGATAATCTTTCATGGAAACTTTCATGGAAAAATCAGTTTGGGGTATATCTCGACTATACATATATGTACCGATATCGGAAATTTTCATTTTCTCTATTTGGTAACCTCCTCATATTGCCAGAACTACTTTTAAGCTTACGCAACATTTTCAGGAAAAAAGTCGGTTTAGGCTATATCTAGGGTAGTGATATCGGAAATTTTTATTTTCTGTATTTTAGTAACCTCCTTTCGTAACCAGAACTGCTTTTAAGCACAAAAAATTGTTTAAGTTCGCATAAGATGTCAAGAATTGATTGTTGTACAACTGTCCGAAAGTCATCTAAACCATAAAGTGCGGACCTTAATGTAATTAAACATTTCTGGGACGAATTTGGTCGCCGGCTGCAGGACAGGCAGTATACATCAATGTAATCTTTGAAACTGCTCTAAGGAAAGTTAGTGGACTCGATACCCAGCTGGTTACGAGCTACTCGAAATCAAAAAGATGGCGCAACGAAGTATTAACTTGCCGCTGTATTCAAATTTTATTGAAATTTATATAGTGCTTGACTTTAAATATAAGGCTGAAAGTTCACCTTAAGGCTAAAAGTAAGCCTTCGTATATGCTTTATAAGAGAATTTGTTATATGTAAATATTTTTTATGTTGTTTTTAAATAAGAGATTATTTGTAATAAAATTCAAACGTTAAATGTATTTTTTTTTTCGTCAATACAAATATATGTATATTGTAATAAGTTGTATCATGCGTCTGTCCCACTTTAAATGTGAGCAACTGTACTCGTGTGTACATATGTGCATGTTTTCAAATATTTTAATTGAAGAAAAACAAAGTTTAATAAACAAACAAAAGTTTGTACTAACAAACAAAAATTTAAACAAAATTGGTGCTTAATTTAAAATTAAATAAATAAATACTACATAGTTCAAATAAATATATATGTACCAACATATCGACGGCTCCATTCTTAAACAAGCTAAGTCAAAAAATATAGTTTTGAGTTAAACGACTTCACAGCTTATTGATGACTTCTCAAGAACGGTATGGGATCGAACTTTTATCATAATTCTTAGAGAATTATTTAAGCTTTTAAATTGTGTATATCATAACCAAACAACTTCGTCTTATATATTTTTTGGTTGTTCTTCATTGCACACACACAAAAACAAAGCAACAACACTTTCGCATGTTTTGCCGTTAAACATTGACGACAGCGATTATCAGTGTGACTTTTGTTTTTGTAAATGTTTTGCTTTTTACAACAAAAAATATTAAATAAAAATAGTTTTTCCTCAAATGTATTGGTGTTTACTCTTCCATGTAGAACTTGTGGGCACCACTGGTCTAAGTGGTCATAGTCTAAATTATTTATTACTTATTTCATATACAAGTCTTATGTGGTCTTTATGGAACACGAATGAGTGATACGTCCAGAAAATTTGTTTTCTAGACGTATCATTCATTCATTCTTCTCCCAGAATCACCACATTGTATTGTAGTATGAAACTGATTGAAAAACATAATTCCAAGCCAAATTCTATAGGGTGCACCTAAAACATATAAAAAGAGATGTTTTTAAACTTTAGTTATGTTACATACATTTTTGTTTATAAGAAAATCTTAAGAGTGGAAAACCTTGAACTAAAACCCGATGTACAAATGTACAAAACCTAAAAATATAATTTAAAAATTAAAAAGTTCAACCAATATTCAATAAATTAATATATATAGTTTATAACTTCCGATAGAATAAATCGCCGGATTATTAACAAAATTTTACAAAAAATTTTAAATAAGATAAGATCAGAACTGCTATTCCCAGCAAAACGTGTTATATCGATTTATAATATTTTGGAATTGGATCGTCTTTATGTGCATACCTACATACAAAATGGACTTAAATTTCTTAAAGCCTTAATAGCATTGACGAAAAGTTTAATTAAATTAATAGTGATAATTTAGTGCAAATACTTATTCGTTGAACGTGTTGATGTGTGAGTTTGTATATGAAAATTGTAAAATGTTTGTAAGTTTATACATACATACATATATAAATTATAAAATTCTCTTCTCTCTACTTCCTACTTTAAAGATAAACTGTAAATTTAAAATTGCCAAAAAGATATCAAAATTAAAAAAAAAGAAAATACTTATGCATAAATATTTATACACGCAATTAAAACCAATTCGATTGCATCTTCGCCAGAATTAATGCTTTTTATTACGGTTATTGTTTTTTGACTTTTTGACCGAATTATTGGAAAATAAAATACAACTTTTAAACATAATCAAAATGCCAGAGTCGGAAATAAATGAGAAAATTTATGATCATCGTGTTTTAACGGATTGGTCGAATGTGAATAACAACACAAATGGCACCATGCACTATTCCAAGGACATGATATTCAACGATGGCCATCGTTTATCCATAACTGTTTATAGGTAAGTAACTTGGAAAGTTGTCTCTTTGGTAGATTTCTAACAAATGTGTAAATTTCTCTTTCGAAATGTGTAAATTTCTCTTTCGAAAAAATAGCATTATATAACATGATAAAAAATATATTAGGGGGATTCAAACGGTGTCATATCACGCATAATGTTATAATATTTTATATTACGCTTCGAACGAAAACGTCAGAAAGTACTTGTAATAAGACTTTTTAAACTGAATTTGGCGTTAACTTAACCGTAAACATGCCCTGTAGCTGAAATATATCCAAAATTCTTACAAAAGCAATTTTTTTGGCAATTTTGTATAAAATTTTTTGGAAAAAAATTGTTTGTTTTGCTTCAGAATTGACACAGTTATTTGGCACGGAGATTAAAAACGAAAAAATTTGTCCCCGATTTATACCCGAAATATAGCCTAAACCGATTTTTTTACGAAAACCACTTTTTTTGCATAAAAACAGTTCTGGTTATAAAAGGAGTTTACTAAAATACAGAATGTGGAAATTTCCGATCTCGGTCCATATATACCCGAGATATAGCCTAAACCGATTTTGTTATGAAAAAATTTGTTTTGCTTAAAAGCAGTTCTGGCTATAAAAGGAGGTTACTGAAATACAGAAAATAAAAAATTCCGATGTCGGTGAATATATACTCAAGATATAGACTAAACCGATTTTATCATGAAAATTTTTTTTACTTAAAAGTAGCTGTGATTTTAAAAGAGAAAATTCCGTAAGCGACCTTAAACAAATTTTTTTTGCTTAAAAACAGTTCTGGTAATATGAGGAGGTGGACCAAACACAAAAAATGAAAATTTCCGATATAGGTCTATATATACCCGAGATATAGTCAAGTACCCAAGATATATCTTAAACCGATTTTTTCATAAAAAATATTTTTCTTTACTTAAAAGCAGTTCTGATTATAACAGGAGGCTACCAGGAACACTATATATATATATATATATATATATATATATATATATATATATATATATATATATATATATATATATATATATATATATATATATATATATATATATATATATATATATATATATATATATATATATATATATATATATATATATATATATATATATATATATATATATATATATATATATATATATATATATATATCTGAACATATTTAGTTCACATTTGTAATACATACTATATATTTACATATGTGATTTACGTGCAATTTTTATTTATTTGTTATGATCATAAAAAACTGTTTTATTTATTTATTGTTGTTTTTTTTATTTGAATTCATTCAAGCTCGAATTCATTTTTGTTTTCTTTTAACTTAATTTTGCTAGTGCTTTTAAACTTTAAAGTCGTTAGTCGAAATAAAATTGTGCTGGGAAGTAAAATTTAAATCTTTGTTTTAAAGTTTTTATTTAATTTTGGACTTATTAACAACCTTTAAAGTAAATTTTAAACTCAGGACGTCAACAAATAGTTTTCTTTTACTGGCAGCAGTTTAAGAAAGGAAAACAGCGACTTTTAGTTTCTGCTGACTGGATTGTGTTGGCACATACATATACATACATACATATATCGCTCCTTAATTGCAACATAGTCATATCTCAAAAATTTAGCTTTTCGAGTTAAGAATGCAGAATTGTTAACAGTATTAAATTTTATATTGTGCCACAAATTTTTTCAAATTTCTTTTAAACTGTTTCCTTTAGGAGATATATTCTGAAAATTTTTTCTAAGACTTGTATGGAAACTAAAAATTTAAAATGTGTTTTTCTCGAAACAAGCTTTTTGTAGTTATGACTATGTTGCAATAAAGGAGCCATATGTACACACTAAGCCATTATTTGTAATAAAAAGTTGCTGTAAAGTGCTTGTTGCAAGTTTAAAATACAACATGTACATATGTATATGTAAAACATAACTTTTAATCCAATGTAGACATCTTAATAGTCCTGTCAATCTTTATCTTTTTGTCTACATCAATTTTATTCCTGCCTGTATTTCATTTATAACACCAAATAATGTTTTCTTTATTGAACTCTTTTACTTTTTTTTGTTCAGTTTTCTCTTTGTGATCTCAGCGATTGGCAACTCAACCGTGTTGTTTCTATTAACCAAACGTCGTTTACGTGGTCCGTCGCGGATTGACATCATGTTAATGCATTTGGCGATAGCCGATCTAATGGTGACGTTCCTGCTGATGCCGCTGGAGATTGCGTGGGCCTACACAGTGCAATGGAAGTCGACTGATTTTGTTTGTCGTCTTATGAGTTTCTTCAGAGTGTTTGGTCTCTATCTATCGAGTTTTGTATTGGTGTGCATATCGATCGACAGGTAAGAAAATCATGCATACATTTTTAAATGTATATTTAACAGTTGAAGAAGGGAATAAAGCTCAATTTAAGCTTAAATGTAAGTGTATGTGTATCTTTGTGTATACACGGGCTTTTAAAAATCACTATTTCTTTGCTTGTTTTTTTTATTTTATTAAATATTTGCAGATATTATGCTATAATTAAACCTTTAAAACTCTCCTCTAATCGTGGACGCATGATGTTGATCGTTGCCTGGTGCAGTTCCATATTATGTAGTTTACCACAGGTATGTTTAATTGTTTTAATGCGGGGATGCGTGTGTGTTTAATTGACAAGTTGGTTGCATGTTTTGGGTCAGTGTTTCTTCACTTGCCACACAATTAAGCCGCAAGTGCAGTCGACATTCATTTCATTTATGTTTTTTTTTTTAAATTATATTACATACGTACATGCATATATTGTTGCAGGCATACGTTTTCCATTTGGAAGAGCATCCGAAAGTTAGAGGCTACTATCAGTGTGTTACATTTCATTCGTTTGCCAGTGAATTTCACAAATTGTTCTATAACATTGCCAACATGTGCGCCATGTATGCCTGTCCATTGATCACTTTTATCTATTGCTATGTGGCGATCTACTTGGAAATTTATCGCAAAAGCCAGCGTATATCCAAAGGAATTGGTAAGTTACGCGCATTTTGCTTTTAATTGATTTATTTTAAAAATCCCCATATGGTACTTTGAGCCACCCAGGAGAGTCTTCTTGCAGTAAATAACTGTGTGTATGTGTGTGACACAATGTGCAGTACTTGTTAAAGAGCAAGTTATGTATTCCTTCCCAGTTGGCCATGTATTAAAGATATCGTACAAGACTGCACTGAACTAAATTTCGTGCGTATTATTAACGATAATATTTAGTGCAATCTTCACGAAAAAAAGAAATTCAAATACAATTTTTTTTTTCAAATCTGAAAAAAATTTATTTAAATAAACAACTTCTGTTTAATTTTTGACAGTGTTGGGCGGAAATACAATATTGTTTGTCTAAAATTAAATGTATTAATTATATTAATATTATAATATCTGTTTATTTTTTGTGTAACTATTTCATTTCTAATATTAACAACAAATGTCAAATGTAGATATAGGGATCTTCATATTGAAAGGTGTGAATGAGAAACTGCATGTACATGAAACAAGGTACATGTTTCTACGCTGTTTTCCTATAGCATTCCAAACTCAAAAGATTTGCAGCAAATATGTCATAGTATGGAGAAATTAATTTTTGTTTTCATCATTGATAGGAATTTTGTCACATCTAACCCATTGTGCAAAGCCATTACCATTAAGCCCTTGGGGTTTATTTTTTTTTGGATATATTGATTTTCCATCAAGCATCGCCAGTGACACACATACTAACAAATTTTTACACACTATTACGAGTACCATGCTTGTTAAGCATTTTAACCGTGTCTATCCTCTTTGACTTTTACAGCCTTTTATCATATACAGAGCTTTTTATCGCCTCCAAAATTATATTAGAGAAGTATATATTGTAAAATGAGTTTCAATTATCGGATCATTAAAAGTTACAGAATCGCAGTACAGGCTATCAAACTCGTTGACGAGCAATTCTACCAAACACAGTGTAAATTTCAATTGTGTTTTCGCAAGTGAATAGTGAAGATATTATATACTGTCCAGAGTGGGTTTATTTAAATATAAGAAATCTTGCTAGAACTATGACAAATAAATGGTGAAGATTTCAATAATTAAAATTTAAAGCAAAAGATTCAACGCTGATTGTTGCGAATGTTGCCCTTTTTTCTTTAGAAAACCTACGGTACGTAGATATATGCTCGACATCTAGAACAATTTGGCCAACTGGGTTCGGTTTTAAAAACTGGGTGGCAAGTCAAAAATAATATCGCTATATTTTGGTGAAATTTTTGATGTGTTATTTTTATCTTCATTTCAAGAGCGTTTTCGTCGTTCTAATGATGATGTTTTGAGTCGTGCTAAAAAGAGAACTTTGAAGATGACCATCACCATTGTTATTGTTTTTATTATATGTTGGACTCCATACTATATAATTTGTATGTGGTATTGGATAGACAAGTCATCTGTGGATGAGGTTAGCTCACTGATAAGGAAGGGTTTGTTTATTTTTGCCTGCACCAATTCCTGCATGAATCCCATTGTTTATGGAGCATTTAATATACGTGGACGTGTAAATAATTATAATACGGTAAGTAGGATTTAAAAAAGAATGTTTAACGTAGTAAGTGCAACTCTCACTTTTAAAACTCAAATCGTTTTCGTTTTTATCCGTTATAGTCCACTCTGAGTAATCGTCACACATCTCTTTATCAGCGTGGAGATTCCTCCACTCAACTGCCGAAACATTTACTTAACCTTAACGGTGGCAGCGCTAAAATTGTCCCCACAACAAATGGTGGCAAAGCAAATACAACAAATGATGAAAAACAACACAAAATCGATGAAACATCAGCCATGATATGTATTAAGTAAGTGAGAACTACATTCATTCTACATTGAACTCTCAATAGCTAAAGGTCAGCAAGATGCTGTAAAATATCTTATCACTGATTTTTATTAAAAATACTTGTAGATTCGATTTCCTTTTCTAAACACCAAAAATTACATACATTCTCTTTTAGTAGCACGAAAATCTCTTAGTTTATAGTTTAACATTGTTTGTTAATGAAGGTGTTAATAATTATCAGCAATCAACAAACATTCGTTGATTAAATGATTCACAATTATCTCTATTATAGTTCATACATACATATTACGATATATACAGATGTGCATATGTAAATAACAACGTCCAACGCTATAATTCAACTGAATATGGCAATTCATATACTCGTATAAGCAAACATTTTTGATTTAGATAAAATTCTTTTATTGAATTAATGTAAAGGGTCGTCCAACCATAAGGCACGATGTTAATTGTGAGCTACACCTTAACCTCAAGTTGTTTCTTTTGCTACGGCCATAGATTAGCATACATTTCAGTGTTTTTATGCCACCCGCAACACTCCAACTTAATATAATAGTTCTTCGTCCAATTCAATTTCCAATTTCTTTGACAAATTCAACCTCTCTTCGTGGTTGATTTTGTCAAACACAATTGAGCAACGCGTTAAGATTGTTGAAGCCTTTTACTAAACCAGTTCATTCCCCGGATAGTGTAGCAGAAAAACCGTCAACCTCGACTCGTCGTTGTGCCCAACAATTGAACATCTCACGAACATCGCTAATGCACATTTTGAGTAAAGATTTGAGTTTACACGTTTACAGAATTCACCCAAGAGCTTAAGCGTAATGACTATTTCAAGCGTCGGCAATACTGCCTTATATAGAGATTATTTTAATATATAAAAATTTCAATTTTCTTTTTCCTTTTGAAAAAGAAAATCCTTCTCTACAATCGTGCTCAAGTGACCTGTAGTGTGTTTGTACGAGTAGTTTGTTTTACGAGTAGTTTTGTTTATAATGTGAGAAATGTGTTCTGACTTGATTTTCTTTTTTTTTCTTTTTTCATTTCAGTTGTGCTGACTCTATTGAACTTGCTAATCTTCCAAAATCCTAATTACAGAACAAGCTCATTATCTAGCAGTAATAACAACTTAATGATCATTAACCTGTAATAAAGAGATTCAATTAATTGGCAGTCGTTTAAAGTTGTTGCTTACCGCTCTCTTTCTCTCTCTCCGTCTCTTACACTAACATGCGCTCTCTAGGTTTACAATGTTCTTTTCAATATCAATTCTCAATCAATCAAAATAAAAAACCAAAAATCTTAAAAATATTTATTAAAATAAAACACAAAATACATTAAAATATTTCTGTAGAAGCTTGTGCGTGTGTATATGGCTAAATTGATTTGATTGCGGTTGATAGTGTTAGTTTTTAATAGTTAAATTTATATGTATTTAAAGATTAGTTTTTAAGACAACAAAACAAAATTATTTATAAGGCAATAAAAATATTAAAAACAATGTTTTGAAAGTCTATAATATAATAAAGTTGTTTCCACTTAATTGTTTTTTAATTTGTCAAAATGATTTTCTGCCACTCGGTTGCATTTTGTATTCAATTAAAAGGCAATACGAGTACAACAGGTTTATCATACATATGTATGTTTTTTGGCACTTACTCGTAGTTTTAATTTTAAGACATGTGAGATTTTATGATGCTTTCGTTAATTCGAATCGATATTTAATTAAGTTTTATTGTAAAGTGTCAAGCATGTCAAAAATCATTAACGTAAGAAAATGAAAAAAAAACTTGCCACTATATTTGCGTGTAAGTCTTAATCAGTTCTTGATGAGCAAATAGACGGAATAAATCACTTACAAACAAAAGTTATCAACTTTTTTTTTAAATTATACATATGTTCATTAGAGCGACTCACCTAAAAAAGAGCTCGATGTACCTACATTCTTAAAAATAAACCTTGGACTTTTCCAAGATGACATTTAAAATATTTCAGCTTCAACTTTGACCTCTCGTGAGCTGGACCATTTTGAAAAAGGTTCTATTTTTGCATGTTTTGTCAATTTGAGAATCTGTTTCCTTACCAACATATAAGATATGGGTATCATAACAAATACTTTTTTAAGGCGTCCAACTGTATATACAATTCGTCCAGGACGATCATCCATATCATTTTTTAAGGAAATTCTGCAAAAACGAACGGTTTTTGAATTTTTGTTCGAGGTTTTTGTTTAATAAAAGTGCCAAACATATTTTAATCTTTAGTCGATTTGATTAAATACGAGTATCAGTTTTTTTTTGCAATTCGTGCTAGTTCGCTTTCTGACATATTTGCAATGGGGTGGTGGTAGCTCTTCGTTTTATATAGTCCAATATGGGTATACAATTTTTTTCTTTTGCTAAGTACATCATCTTTGCAAGCAAATAATTTAGATTTTTGCAAATTAAGTAGATGCTGTTTACACGGGGATATGGAATATACGAGGGTGGTTCGGAAATTCCTTAGCCTGGCACAAAAAGGGCGGTATCAACAGAAAAAAGTTAAGTGTTTTGGAAACTTCCATCTCTGCTATGAAGAAATTTTAAATTTTTTTTAGATCTGGTAACTCCTTCATATAGAAACAGGTGTTCACAAAAGACGCATCCGCGATTTTTTTACAATGGAAAAAGTAGAATTGCGTAATGTCATTAAATATTTACATAAAAAGAGTTTATCGGGACAAGAAATTCATAATGATATGGTGAATGTGTTAGATGAAAATGCTCCTTCATATGGCAAGCGTTTTAACTCAAATGAAGATGCAATTATAGTTGTAAACCACTATTTTGAAGACCTTGGGGAAAATTATTTTAATCAAAGGATAGAAGTGCTAGAAAAGCGTTGGACTAAGTATATTGAAGTTTCAGGAAAATATTTTTGAAAAACTAACTACTCGTATTGTCTTTCATTGATAGGCTAAGAAGTTTCCGAACTGCCCTCGTATATAGACGCAATTTTGTGATAACTCTAATATGACAGTGAATTTAGTTTTTAGATCATATATGGATGAAAATAGGACTAAAGAAAGAAAAACAGAATATTTTTTTTTGTTATTTTGATTAATTATCTGTATAAGTATCTATTTTATGTTTTATTTTATTGTAATTTTTTGTAACTAGGGTACTAAGTATGCCTATATCTACCCAGGACTTTTAAATAAGATTCATATTCTTGTTGTGCTGAATTAATACAATAAATAAATAAATAAGTAAACAAATAAATAAATAAAACCCCCTTTATGCCGTTCCACCGTGGTCTCACGAACCAATAGAAATATTGCAAATAGATATAAGCTGGACAAAATGGATTTTGCTGGGACTGGGAGCAATTTAGATCGATTATTCGACTTGAGGAACTGCTAAATACTGATTTCGATCAAAATCGCTAAATCCGTTTTCCAGAACCAATAAAAATATCACAAATCCAATATGAGTAAAAAGCGGGAGATTATGGATTTTGGGATCGGGATCAGGACCAATGTAAATCGATTTTGTCATTTCCGAAAACCTCTAGATACCGCTTTTCATCAAAATCGTAAGATTTACTATACAGGGCGCCTCGAAAATGATTTTTTTTTATAAGACTTTTGGTTTTTGTACATTTGTACATCTGGTTTTAGTTCAAGTTTTTCCTTTCTTAAGATTTTCTTAAGAAGGATTTTTTACAATACAAATTTGCTGTCATCAATCACTTTTGATTGAAGAAGACAAGAAAAATAATAATCAAACCTTTAGCTGGGGGGATAACTAGCTGTTTCGTAGTCGCTACACTAGTCATCAGCACACATTTTCGAACTTGAACTCGGCTCATGACGCATCATTAACTGCTGCCTTAACCATTAATTTTTTTTATAGTTGAACTTTTTTTTCTCATTCCAAAAGCTATCGAAAAATCGAAACGAAATTTTAATCGTTTCCAATCAACCAGGGTGGCGCAGAGCTACCTTTATGGTTTGAATGTTCAACAACTTTTTTAGTTTATCGATATATTTTAGTCTTAATTCAGAACTATGTGCAGCAGATTTAGGGAATTTAAGATAGAACACTACACAACAAAACAATACATATATATATATATATAAACATGAAATAACATATTTCGTTTATTGAATATACATACCTACATACGAGTATATAAAATAAATAATATAAATAAATAATGAATCAATATAATCTTTCATTCGTTGTTCCGCTCACAAGCAATAATTTAATAATCGAATTTAATTAAGCAAATAAAATTAACACTGCGTTAAGTTCGGATGCTGAAAACATTTGTTATTTCAAATTGTCACTAATCCATTAAATCAATTTAAAATTCAAACTCATTAATTCAAATTAAGCCAACAATTTATGTGACACATTATTACTTTACGCTTTCAGTAATATTTATTTAAAATACATTTTTTGATAAAAATCAAAAACTTTTTGACAACCTGTTGTTTGTTGTCAGTTGTTTCAACTGTTGACTTTAGTACAACTTATTTAGACTTACTTGCTTAATATTTACAAACTCATTATACGACTATATGTAAACATATACATACATATACGCACGTTTTGCATGCCTATCTTTCTGGCCGACTCGTGCGACTGTTTAAAAATAAACGAACAAGTAGTTTTTATTGTACTGCTTTAAATACCCAGCAGTTCACAAGACTGTCAAATTATAAAAAGAAATACAATAATCTTGAAGAATTTATAAGCTGAAAAAGTCGTAAAAAATATTGCTCCTTTATTGCAACATAGTCATAACTAAAAAAAGTTTCGAGAAAAACGAATTTCAAAATTTTTGTTTCCATACAAGTCTTAGAAATTTTTTTTAGAAAATATCTCCTAAAGGAAACGGTTTAAAAGTAATTTGAATACATTTGTGGCACAATATAAAAGGTAATACTGTTAACAATTCTGCATTATTAACTCAAAAAGCTAATTTTTTGAGATATGACTATGTTGCAATAAAGGAGCGATATGTCGTTTTTTTTCTGCTACATGTGTGAGTACTGGTTCATAATGTTCGTTTCTAAAAAATTTTATATATATACTTATGTTTGACATTAAATTGGATAAAACTGTAACGCCTCGTCCTCACGTGCAATCGTCTTGAACATGACATAAACATATCGTCGGCACAGCGAATGTAAAAACAAGTTCATGTTCTTGAAATACCGTTTCTGAGAAAACGATTAAACTTTTTTCTTTCACCATTCTATTACTCCATCGATTCATGGCTTTGCTGTTTAAATTTAGTAAAATCGGTCCACATATAGCTGAGATATATCCAAAATTCTGGGAAAAAATACTTTTATGCAATTTTGAATGAAAATTTTTGAAAAAAAAAAAATTGTTAGTATTGCTTCAAACTCGACACAATTAGTTATAAGACGTAGCGATTACAAGGCAAAAAAAAAATCTTTTTTTCCCGATATCAGGCCATATATGTATCTATGCACATCCGAGATATAGCCAAAACCGAGGTTTTCATGAAAATGTCGCATAAGCGACCTTAAATAACTTTTTTCATATAAAAGTAGTTCTGGTAATAAAATAAGGTTACCAATGAAAATTTCCGATATCGGTCCATATTTACACGAGATATAGCTAAACCGATTATTTCATGAAAATGTCGCGTAAGAGAACTTGAAATTTTTTTGGACTTAAAATAAGTTCTGGTAATAAAAGGATATTATTGAAATATATAAAATAAAAATTTCCGATTTCGGGCCATATATACCCGAGATATAGCCAAAACCGATTTTTTATGAAAATGTCGCGTAACCGAATTTAAAAAAACTTTTTTTTTTCCTTAAAAGCTGTTCTGGCAATAAAAGGATATTAGTAAAATATAGAAAAATTCTGATATCGATCCATTTATACCCGAGATATAGTGTAAACCGATTTTTCATGAAAATGCCGCGTAACCGAATTTAAAAAACAATTTTTTTTGCTTAAAAGCTGATCTGGCAATAAAAGGATATTAGTAAAATATAGAAAAATTCTGATATCGGTTAATACCTGAGATATAATAGTCTAAACCGATTTTTCCATGAAAATGTGAAAAGCACTTCTGGCAATAAAATGGCGTTACTTAAATACAGAAAATGAAAGTTTCCGATATCCGTTCATATACCTATATCCGAGATAAATCGAATATTCCATGAAAAAAATTTTTTTGTTTAAAATCAGCTCTAATTATAAAAGAAGGTTACTAAAAAGCAGAAAATGAACATTTCCGTGGTCGGTCCATATATGCCCCGGATAAAGCCTAAACTGATTTTTCGATGAAACAATTTCTTTTACTTAAAAGTTTTGGTAATAATCCAATTTGGCAATTTCTTGCCACCATCTGGATGTTCAATTTTCGAAAAAATCATCTTCAGCGATGAGGCAAATTTTTACCTCAGTGGATTCTTCAGTAAGCAGAATTGCCGCATTTGGGCGAATGATAACCCAGAGTGATTGTCGAAAAACCAAGGCACCCACAAAGAGTGACTGTTTGGCGGCATCATCGGGCCGTATTTTTTCCAAAATGAGGCCGGTCAGGCAGTTACTGTGTGTGAGTGGTGTTCAATATTCTGAGATGATAACGGACTTTTTATGCCCCGAATTGGAAGATATGGATGTGGACGATATGTGGTTTTAACATGACGGTGACACTTGACACACAGCTAACGAAACAGTGCCTCTTTTGCGCGACAAATTCAATCATCGTTTCAAGATCAATGATCTCACGTGATGGCGATGTCAATTAGCCGCCACGATCATGTGATTTGACACCGTTGGACTTCTTTCTTTGCGGTTATTTGAAAGAAAAGGTGTACGTAGCTAAACCAGAAACAATATAAGAGCATATTAACGTCATAGAACCTCAATTATGCCTCAGCGTCATCGAAAATTTGAACCATCAGATGAAGATGTGTCACCGAGGTCGCGGTGGCCATTTGGCCGATATTTTGTTCCATATATGATTGAACCATAACAATATTATCATAATAAAAAGAACTAACTCAAAATCAATATCGGCCCTTAAGATTTAACCACCCTTTATTTTTCGTGCTGCATGTGCGCAAGTGCTTATTTATCTTCTAACTACTGGACTTTTATTTGATGCGATTTTGATATAAAAATGTATATTTTACATATAAACAGAGAAAAAAGAAGCTTATTCTTCATTATGTCACATTGTGTCACAGACCATTTTGCAACTAATCAACAGGCACAACAAGTAGTCAACTAAGAGCAACAACAATGATAATCAAATACAAAATACTAGCTGCACTTACACATTTAAAAACGAATACAACAGCAACAACAACAACATCACCACCATAGAGAACAACTTACCAAGAAGATGCACGCAACGGGATGGCATAATAGCAACAATGGCACCGAGAAGCAACCACAGCGCCACACATCTACGAATATGATGATGAAAAATTATCGTAACAACACTGTAGGTGACTTCGTTTATCCTCTTAGTATGGTGCTAATGTTGGTCACGTGAAATAAAACTAAACTGTAAGAAAGATTATCGTTGGTATAATTATTGAAGACTTGCAGTTTAAGTTCGCGATAACAAATAAGATGACAGCCACCTCGATAAAAGAAAGTGTAAAATAAAAATATTAAACATCTCTATTAGAGAAGAGCGAAGGAAACATTAAGTATTTGTTAACTTTATAGGTTCTAAAAAATATGTTATAGATGTAACTCAGCGGCGAAAACTGTCTACCACATTACATCTTTTTAAAGATGTGTGCATCACTTTTTGTGCAATGAATGTTAACTTACACGTAGAAAAAATATATGGTTCATATAATAATATTCTAAGGAACACACAAAATATTTTTTTGTTACCAAAGACAAAACCAAACTTAAAGAATATTGTATGTCAACGACTGGAATTAAAACATCGTTCAAGTCGGCAATAGTAAGTTTATGTTGTAAACTCACTTTTGTTGCATGTGAACCAGCTTATCATACATATGATAAAAACAATTATTTTGGAATTGGGTGTGACAAAAGCTATCGTTGTTTTTAAAAAATTTTCACAGTTGTTATTATTGTACATAACCATATCTTGAAATATATAGATGTTAGCAATAGAATTGTAGACATTCACACAGTAAAATATTTATAGAGAAACAAGCCGTAATTATGTTGATAACACAACGGCTTTAACAATAATGCATTAGATAGAATAGATACTAAGGTTGTTGCAACCATATTTCAAATTGCCTTTTCTCTGCATGTACAATGTGTGTGAAGTAGTATTCAAGACGTTCTAGTTGCTACTAAAGTGTGTGGGATTGTATTTCAGCTGCCTACTGCCAACTTAGAACGTGTGCGCGGAGAGGTGCAATGTCTTCGAACTGCTTACAAAGTAAGCGATATTGTACTCGAGCTGCATACTGCTAACTAACAATGTATGCTAGGAAGTAATGAGCATAAAGCTCGTTCAATAAACACATCAGTATTCCGCTTGCTCAGTGTACAGCTGGTAGACATTCGCTCTACAAATGCGGCAATGTGTTTGAAAGTGTATACTAGATTCGTATATGAGATCGTGTGCATTGGGCTGGATTCACCAATTGTTTCGGAACAAAATTTTTGTTCTGAAACGTGTTTTTTAACATGCTTATATTAGTTTCACTTGTATGTTTCTTTGTTTGTTACGAGTGATTACTACATATGTAGGTATATGAAACAGTGTTGCTGCTTTAGTGTGAAAATTAGGGTCGTCGTAGTGCTTCTGGGAAAGTGGGGGAATTTTGGGGATTCACGAAGCCAATTTTGGGAATTTCTAAAATTATTCGGACCCACTCCGCTAACCGGTCTGGAGCCGGTTTTTCATATAAGATGTGCGTTTTTGCCGTGGAACATGCATCTGAACTATAAATGGTCATCCGCTTTAGTGTGAAAATTGAAGTTGGCCCCCCCCCCCCCTTTCGGTGGTGAAGGGGTGGAGGTTATACTGACATTTCCTGAAGCCAGCAAAAAAAAAAAAAGTCAGAAATGCTGCGCTTATCTAAAGGATGAGATAATTCGGCACATTAACGGCACAGAACAATTTGGACCACCGGATGGAGGTGTGCCGACAAAGTTGCGGTGCCCATTTAGCCAACATTTTGCTCCATAAATATATAATTGAACCAAATCAGTATTATCATAATAAAAATAAATGACAATAATTCCATAATAATTTGTGTTTTATTCAAAATTGACATCGGCCCTCGAAATTTTAAGGTAAAAAATAGTTTGTATTAGAAGGAAAATTAAAATCAAATTGTATGCTGGTCAAGTAAATAAAAAATCATTTCTATTTTGGTAATTTTTTTTTTGCACTTTGGTAACTTTTCGGAGCAATTTCGCTGTAATAATTTTTTGGTCGTGGCAGCACTGCTCACTCACACTACCATCTCTAATAGGTCATCGGAAATGAATTTTTAAATTTACTCGACATAGAAAATTAAGTAAACACTCTGCCCAATTTTCAAATAGATCGTGGAATAACTGATCTCATCATTAAATATTGAAAACAATTTAATAATTTTGAATTTTATTCTAGCATGTGCCAGTAAATGTGTATGCATGTATTTAGATAGATATGTTGCCTTGTTTATGCTCCTGAGATCTTCACAAAAATCACTTGCCTTTACATGCGGTTGGCTGCATTTCAAAAATCCATACGATACAGCACGATTTATGTGTGTATATAGCCACATTCCGCCCACAAAATGCTAAACTTCTTCGCTGTATGAATATCTATTAAAAACAAATTTAATTTGAATATGTTTGAATTGAGTGCATTGGAATAATTCCCGATAACATTAAACGCTCACTCATCAGACGCTGTCATTATTCATCATTTTTGTTTGGAGTGTCTTCTTTATATTTTGCTTTCTTGTTCTTCTTCTCTTTTTGAGATACGAGTTTCAAAGGTGACAAAGGCAAAAGATTTTCCATTCATTATTATTTTATTGTTTGAATTTTTAAATGTCGTGATTTTTATGTGTCTATGATCTGCATTCCATTTTGTTAAGATTTTGATTTGATTAGTTTATTAAGTTATTCATTTTTTTTTTGTTTTGTTTGAATTCATGTAAATTAAACGGCTAATTTACTTTACCTTTCGCTTTAAAATAATAAAAAGCATGGAAACCACCGGCGTTCTTTTGGAAGCGTACGACATGAAATGAGGGTGAATCATTTAAATATAACATTTTCACTTTTATTTTAACTTTAATGCTGTTGTACGCATTTGTTTTTATTAGTTATAATTTATTTAAAAAAGAAAAAGATTAAGAGCTCGCCACTCATCATAGAATCGCTGAATATACTCCAATACTTTCAAGACTGGAGCTGCCAGTGGTGCCAGAAAATTTTTCGAAATTTCTTCAGTTGTGGGAAAAAAATCTTAAAATGTTTTTCGTTTGTTTTATTTTACAACAAATGTTTAATTTTAACAAAAAGGCAATAAAAGAAGATAAAAAAATTTAAAGCAAAGATCCAATTCAATGAAATTTCTCTCCTAAATTAGAAGTATAGCTAGTATATATTGGAGTTATCTACCGATAACTTGTTGACGTGGCCGTTTAAATGAAAATGAGTCTCGTCGCTCCAAGAAATGGGATTTACAGTGCGAAAACGCTCCAACATCATTTCAAAATTTTTTTGCTTAAATCAAAGTGACTTTCTTTCAGTTCTTGATTTGAAGTTTAAAAGGAACTTTAGATACTTTTTTTTTTAAATTTCATGTATAATCGCTATTGGAAGTCTTAGTGCGGCTGCTCTTTTCCGTATTGAAAGTCGCGGATTTTCACGTAAACTGCTTTCAACCCGTTCAATGTGTTCGCGAGTTCTTGAAGATCGATTGGGCCCTGGAAGTGGGACATTCATATCCGAAGCAATTGCGCGGAATTTCTGCACCCGCAAACGAATTATATATACGAGGTCTGATCAAAAAATAACCGTTATTTTCAAACTTCTTAGGCTACGTATATTCGATTTACGCATTTTTTGTCTGTTATGTTGGTAAACATGTCTGTTATATATGTTGGCAATATCAGTCATTTTGGATTATCAGTTTGTCTTTGACAGATAAAAACGTTAGTCGTGTATCAACAAATAAATTTTCTTTCACCTAGAATGCCAATGAACTTATCTTTTAGCCATCAGTGAACTGGCTGTAAATTTTGTGTAAACAATGAAATTAAATACGCAAAGACATTAGAAATGTTGACTGTCGCGTTTGGCAAGTCTACTGTGAGCAGAACACAAGTTCAATTGCGGTATCATCGGTTTAAGGAAGGCTGAGAAGATGCCAATTACGATGCTCGTCCTGGTCGACCGAGCCGAGTCAACAACCGATGAAAACGTTGAGGCAGTCAAGAAAATGATTTTGAATATTCGTCGAATCATTATCGCATATCGTTCGGCTCATGCCAAGCAATTGTTACGGATGTTTTACGGATTGTTCCAAAATTGCTAAATTTTGAGCAAAAACAACGTCGCATGGATATCGCTCAGCAGCTGTTGAACATCGTCAACGGCGATACAGATTTCTTCAAAAAGGTAATAACTGGTGTCGAATCATGAATATGGGTATGGCTATGACATTAAAACCAAAGCCCAATCATCCCAATGAAAAATCCGAAGGTTTGCTCTCTGGTTTTTTCAACTGCAATTACGTGGTTCGCCATGAATACTTGCGACAAGGTCGTACAGTCAATTAGGAATACTACCTTAAAGCAATGCGCCGTTTGCGCGAAGCAATTCGTCAGAAACGCACATGGTGGAAAAAAACATCATGGATTTTGCACCATGATAACGCACTAGCTCACACGTCGGTGCTTGTGCGGTGGCGTTATCATGCCTCAACCACCGTATTCACCGGATTGGCCCCCGCTGCCTTTTTCCTCTTCCCAGAATTGAAGACACCGAAGAAAGTAAAGCGTTTTGCTACGATCGATGAGATAAAAGGAAAATCGAAACAGGAGGCGTTTCAGACGTGTTACGACGATTGGAAAAAACGCTGGCATAAGTGTATTATATCTGAGGGGAATTACTTTGAAGGGGAGAATATAGTTATTGATGAATAAATAAATATTGATGAATAAATAAAACCGAACACCAAACTTTCAACAAAATTATCGACGAGCAATTACGTAAGAATCGTTGTTCTTAAAAAATGTCTTCATAGCGTACGTGCTATGCTTACTCGACCACTACGACATCGTGACTGACAATTCCACATAATTGATAATTCCAACAGCGATACCCTCCGCCCATACTGTTTATTGCTTTTTGAAATAATTGTATTGATGAATAACATCTTAAGTACGTCTATTTTCCTTTTCCTGTAGAAGACTGCTCTTGTAGTACCTATCCCAAAACCTAAAGTGGTGCGGGGAGCTGGAGATCTTAGACCCATCTCAATTCTGTCTAAAATTTGTAAAGATATTTTAAAAGCTCAGATACTCACTTCGATTTCCTATAAAATTTATGATGGGCAATATGCTTGTATGAGAGGTCATAATGCTTTTTGATATGACTGATATTAGAATTTATGTTTGCAATAATAATTTTTCTATATTTGTGGCATTAGATCTCTCTAAGGCATTTAATTCTATTTGCTTTTCTGCTATAATTAGGAAACTTAAAAAGGAATTTAACTTCTCCAGGACTGCGTGTCGCTTAATTTATTATTTTCCATCTGATAGAATGCAACCTGTGTTGCATAATGGCTTGTGCTTGTCGCGACGTGTGTATGGTCTCACGGCTTAATCTTAGGTATCTTCCTATTTATCCTGCACATGAATACTCTTCCGTGACAAGAGGGCGGATTGATGTTGAAGCTATCAAGTAGGAAAAAAATATTTAAAAAAAAACCATTTATCTCTCAACATAGTCCCCTTTTAGCTCAATACACTTAGTAAGACGATATTTCAACTTTTTTATACCATCTGAATACGATTTTGGGAACCCCTCAAAATACTCGTTAGTTTCGGTAATCCCCTCTTCTTTTGAGATGCATCTCTCTCCTGCGTACCATTTTTTCAAGTTTGAAAACAGAAAAAAGTCACTAGAAGCTAGATCTGGACTATAAGGTGGATGACCAACCAATTCAAAGTGTATTTCACATAATTTTAGCATCGTATCTAATGCTGTATGAACCGTTGCGTTGTCTTGAAGAAAGAGCACTTTTTTCTTTTTTAACCGCCGTCGTTATTTCACTATAGCATTAATCAATTGATCCCATAATGAACGATAATACTTTCCGTGTACAACCCAAAGTGCAGTGGCCATGACCTTGTCAGCCGATTTCACTGTCTTTGCCTTCTTCCAAGCACTTCCACCAGCTTTCACCCATTGTTTCGATTGATTTTTGGTTTCAGGTGTATAGTGATGGACCCACGTTTCATCAACAGCTATTAATCGACGCCAAAAGTCAACAGGATTATGTTTTATCATGTGCAAGAACTGCTGTGAAGTGGTCTGTCGAACTCTTTTTTGCTCGGCACTGAGCAAACGCGTCATCCATAGCTTTTTCGTATGCAAATGTTCATGCAAAATGTTGAACAAACGTTCATATGATATGTTTTCCATTTCAACAATCTCACGTAATTTGACCGTGATCATTCATAACGATATCTAGGATTTTCTTGATATTGTGTTCAGTAACCAACTCTTTTTGCTTTCCTGTTGACAATATTGTTGCAGTAATAGTTCGGCCGCTTTTAAATTCAGCAATCTAATATTTTACCATGTAATCTGATGGAGCAGTTTCATTGTAATGTTTATCGAGCTTTTCTTTTGTCACTTTCGTCGTTTTTTCTTTCCAATAATAGTGTTTAATCACTGCACGAAAATCAGTTTCTTCCATTTTTCAAGAAACACAAAAGTTGATTTCAAATGACTACAACAAATAAACTAATCTCTGAATTTGGGTAAAAAACAGCTGACGTTTGACAGATCGCAATTTCAAAACAACAATTGTGTTTGTGCTACCATCTAGCGCTAGTTAGCTGCAATATCATTCTGCCCTCGTATATTAATTCATCTCTGTGTACGCCTTTTATTTTGGTAGATGATATTTTCTTGCTTTTCCATTGTGGTTTGGATTTTCAGGACATATTAGAGAGCAAAATTAACTTCTTCTTTGACCGCGTTCTGGACTGGACAGCTTCTAATGTCCTAATTTTAAATACAGCTAAAACAAATGCTATCATGTTTGGCCACACAAGTTCTGACTTGGAATAAATGTAATATTTATTAGAATCTCAAAAGTCTTACTTTTGAAAGAAATATCTTCAAAATCTCATTAAGGTTTCAAAATCTTTAAAATTAAATTTCATTCTGGCAACATTGGTTCACGTTAATAAGAATTATGACGATTTTCAAACTCATTTCTTTGCAGGGTTCTTCCAAAATTCGTTTATTTGTATTTTAATGATCCTCATTTCAGAACTACAACACACACGCCGGTGTAAAGATTTGTTTATTTGATTTATAGCAATAGAGATTTAAGATTTTTTGAGATGTGCGGGCTTTAAATTTTGTAGTTTTATGAGAAAATTATGAGTTCTGAGACACTTTTTATGACAAAAAAAAAAAAAAAAACAGATTGGAGATTAGCTTTATATCTTTATGGTATTTTTTATGGTTCTAATAAGTGTATGTTGAAATTACTACTATGCCTTTTTTTGTGACAAAAGATTTGCCAATCAATTATTTAATCCTGAAAAAATTGTTGTAATGGAAATCTTAACTGCAAAAATATGTACAAATATGTCCGTTCGTTTGCCCGAAAATTTGTGCAAATTTTTACTATATTTTACTGAATTGCGATTGTTCACTCAATTTATAGCCAATGACGTTTTTGTAGTAAAGTTTACAGTGACGTTTTTTGTTGTAAAGTTTATAGTAAGATTAAAAAATGTACTCTTTTTTCTTTTTCTGCATCTGCGATAACGACCACGCTCCATCTAATATTCCACTACAATTTTTTTTTCATTCCTTTATTTATTGAATCTTCACAAAGTGAACTAACAATAAGTATTCAAATCTTAATACTAAGTACATAAAATTAATCAAGTCCAGCCAATGCTAGACAAAAATGTTTTATTTTGCACGGTCAATATCGGTAAAATCACCTATTTATTTAAAATTACGTTGTATAATAAAAGTTTGCAATCCAGCTTCAATGTAGAATTTCTGCCCATAAGCCAATTCAGTTGCGCTGCTTTTAACTTTAACTGAATAACTTTCGCATCTATGTGAGACTTCCACGTTAACCTACGGTCGAGATGAATACCAAGGTACTTGACTTCATTTTGTTGCGGAATAGGTAAATTGCTAATTTGGATAGCTGAACATGTTTGTCTACACAGTGTGAATGTAACGTGAGTACACTTTTGTTCATTAACTTTAATTTTCCAAAGTTTTAAGGTTCGATTTCTGGAAGAACAACTTGTTAATTACCTGAAGTGGCATCGAGGTAGGTGCTTTAAGTTGCGGACTAGCTTAACGCATGAACTCTTTTTCTGCCAGCGGGAATATAGCCCTTCACCTGACCTTAAGGCACATGACAAATTTTTGATGAATATACGGTACGGTCTCTGGCATATTCTCATCAAATATCATCTCTGTTGTCATCTGCTCAGCATGGCTTTCGAAAAGGCTGCTCTACTACAGCAAGCTCTTGCCGTTAACAACCATTATTACTAGAGGTTTTGTGCAAAGGCAACATTATATACACTGACTTTAGTAAGGCCTTTGACAAGGTTAACCATAAGCTGCTCTTGGGGAAACTTATTGCAATGGAATTTTCAAACAAATCTCTGAAGTGGATCGAGTCTTATTTATTTAATCGAAAACAATGTGTGCGTTTTAAAAACGTCACATCTAAATCGATAGATATGTGTGGAGTAACAGAAAGTAGTCATCTTGGACCATTGCTGTTTACTCTTTTTATCAATGATCTGTCCAACGCTATTAAATTTTTCAACGTTTTAATGTACGCAGAGGGTGTTAAAATTGTTCAGAGTTATAATAATTATGCAGATCATAGTCCACTTTAACAAGACTTGGATTCATTTTTGGCATGGTGCCAAAAATGTTGTTTAATGCCCAATCAGACTATTATACAAGTATAAATACTTTCATTAGATTTTGTGAGATAAAAGTCTAAACACATTTCTTACGACTGTCAAAAAGTCTAACGTAAATTAGATTTTGCATTCACACCATCACACTTGATATAAACCAACATAGATGTGCTACCATAAAACTTTTCACGGCGGCAGGTGCGCAATTCGTCGTAGGCGATAGACGTGCCGGCGCGTGAAATTCTTCAACAGTTAATATAATAATTATGTAAAACAGATCCAAATTTAAAAGCAGCAAAATATTTTATGTTCTAAATATAGCATGAGCAAAATACTTTTATAAATGACAGCTAAATTCCAAATTTCGAGCTTTTTTATAACGACAAAAAATACATCCCTGATCCAATGTAAAGTATTATCATTTTGAAAAGTTTCAAAAAACAACAAAGTCGTATGGGATATCAAATTTTTATCGTATTATTTTTCGTATGTATGACGGATTACATTCAGACTATCAGACTTGCACGTATTATTTGAATTTTTGACAAGTATTAATACAAAGTATAATAGCCTGAACTGGGCTTTACAAATATTTTGCAAACAACGTATTACGGAAGATGTTTTCCAAAGGAAAACGAAATATTAAACTAAAATTTGTTCAAGTTTCACGGCCATATTCACAAAAAGCATTTTATGTTTATTGAACGCTTATTTGGCAAATTCTATAGAAAACTTGTCAAATAAGAGCTACATAAATATATTTATCAGACAGCTAGAGGTCGTTGTTTTTCTTTCAACGTCTTATTTATAAAAAAGTATTTTATGTTTTAAAAGCTCTTATTTGACAAATTTTTTATAGAAATTTGTCAAATACGCGTTTAAAAAACATAATTTTTGTTTTTAATAAGATGGTTATAGAAATACAATGACCTTGAGTTTGCTGATTAATCTACAATAGAGGAGAACTCTTCAAACTTAAAAAAAAAAAAAAAAAATTATAAAGCAAAGGTCTTCTTAACAGATTTTTGTACATTTTTGTCAATTTAGGCTTTTTCAAGTGTTTATTTCAGCAAATTTGTTTTATAGTTGGACTTATAAATAAGCACAGCAATAGTTTAGTTAACATAATTCTGTGTATCGTTGGTCTCATGTGGAAAGGCCCTAACAAAAATAATTACAATTTTACAGGAGAAGAAAAAATCGTAATGGAAACTGTATAAACAGCGTTGTCAACTTTGAAAATTCAAAACGCACCAAAATGGTGAAAAAAGCGCGTTATTTCAACAAAAACGCACCGAAGTTTAAATTTTTTTCATATAATTTTTAAAAACATATTTTGTATTTTAAGAAGTACAATATTTTAACATCAAAAACATGATAATGAAACAGTCTTTTAAGCGGCTATTACACAACCAAACTGGGTCTGAGAGCACTGTCTGATGGCATCCCATCAAATTCATTCAATAGCTAGAATTCGCGTTTGTCAAACTTGGTCTCTAGGTCGACTCTGTTACTACACTACAATCCTTTAAATTCGATTAATGGCAATTCTATCACAGTGTACATTGAATTTCTGTTTTTGTAAGCGGTTCCTTTAAAATAATTTATTGAAATCTACGAAAATTTGCAAGAATTATAACAATCATAATCAATATTTAATGCAAAATTTATAATTTACTTAATAACTTGGTAATTTCTCAATTACCAATACCGTAACGGGCTCACGACCCATAAAATACGACCTTCACTATTCGGAGACTGCATTTATTGCAATATTTGACAAACATTGCTTGATCGTTTAATAGCAAAACACTTTTTGAAAGCAGTAAATTTTATAAAACGAAATGTTTCTTTTTCTTTCAATAGTGATTAAACTTTTAAAGCAAAAAGTTGAGTTGAGATTGATTTTGATCTTGTGCCACTGAAATTTAAAAAACGCACCGAAAATGTAAAAAAATCGCACTCCGCACCGACTAAAGAATTTTTCGCACAAATAATTTTAAAAAGCACCAAAATCGGTGCGAATCGTACCGAGTTGACAACGCTGTGTACAAGTAGGTACTTCTAACAAAAGTAACTTTTTTTGCTCAATTGCTTGTAAGAGCGATATGTTTGAAATTATAAAATTAAATCTTTGTGATTTGGTAATTTGGCATAAAAATATAACAAACACAGTGTTGTTCATACAATTTCTCATGTTGATTTTTTTTTTTGCATTTGTGATGAAGCAATATTACGTTTATGCCACCTATAGAAATTAGCAATCGCTGTACTGTTATTCTGCCGACGTTTTTGCTTGAGCTTAGTAATAAAAATTACTACATGGAGACGCTACGTAAAGGTTTTTTTCTATTTTTACTTATTAATTACAGCCAAGGCGAATTCATACCAGGTGAATGCAAGACCAATAAATATAACACTATGAAAATAAATCTATTTCAAATGTCAAGGGACAATATAAACACAAAAACAATATCAAAAAATATACAATAAAAAAATATTTACAAGAAATGAGTCGTAAAGCAGTTCTGGGCTGAAGAACAGCTCTCGCGTCATCGTAATAATTTCTTAAGTGCGGCCAGGCTTATGTTTCTTGTTCGGTCTTCGAGAGTTTTGCGTCTCACTCCAACTGGTTAACGGTTTGCCTCAACTAACTGTATTGGTTTACAGTTTTCATTGTTAACCACGCTGCAACTTCCTATGGTAAGGCATAGGTCGTTATAGTTAGTCACTGCAACGCTACGAACGTACTGTTAATACCATCTTGGGCATATGGTCTCCATCATAACGCCCATGCTGTGCATCCTATACTTTGCAAATTTACTTTGCAACTGTATACACGTAGAAAAAGTTATATGGTTGAGATAACAATATTCTAAGGGCAACATAATATTGTTGAATTATATGGTTGTAAACATGGTTTCAGTCTCAAATGTTCTTTGCTAAACTAAGTACATCCAAGAACCTTATTATATCATGCAACCATACATTTGGAAAAAGTTTTAATAATTTTAGCATGAAAATCATATTACATTATCATTGTCATCTCTATTATTGTGAATGAAAGTTATACTACTTTCAATACTAAAAGTTTATTATTTAACAAAAAAAATCAAATCTTTAGCTATAAAAAATTTTTATTTTTAGAATATCTACAAACATAGACGAGAAGTATATTAGGTGAGAAGTATAGAAAAATATATTCTTTTTAAAATGAAACAGAGTAAGAAAAATTTCTCAAATGAGTCGGTAGTCTATTCCAAATGCAACAGATTCTTACTTTGAAAGAAGAGCATTTCTTGTAGATTGAAGAAATGAAAATTTACTAGCCAAGCAATATGGTTGGCTACTTATAATTGTCTTATAAAAAAGCATTAGTAAACGCAAGGGCAAATAATCATAAAAATCACAATGTAAAGAATCAATTGTGTACTCAGTAACCCGATCATGATCACGCGCTCTTAATCCATATTAATACATATCGGATAATTTTCCGCATAATTCTCCTTAGGCGATCTATGCTACTTAACGATAACGCCAGAAACAATTTGCAAACCTTAGTTAAGTTGCAACATGAGCAAAGCATTCGCCAAATAGCTGTCTAACAGATTTCGGTGTATACGCTGACAAGGAATACAGTCTTCTCAGTGTGAAACAAATTCGTCTGGAAAGCAATACACAAATCATCGGTCGCAAAGATTCCTGCCTAGGTAAATGGAAATGAATTGACTTAATCTTACTGAAATTAATACTAAAACAATTTAACTCCATCCAACTCAAAATCGAATTTATATGATTGCTGAGACGCGTTTGCAATGCCATTTCACTGGACTTGGCCCCCGCTGACTTTTTCGTCTTCCCAAAACTGAAGACACCAATGAAAGGAAAGCGTTTTGCTACGATTGAGGAGATAAATGAAAAATCGAAACAGGAGCTGTTGGCGATACCAAAAAGCGCGTTTTGGAAGTGTTTAGAGGATCAGAAAAAACGCTAGCTATATAAGAATGGGAAAATATTTGTCAAAATATACAGTTTTCTGCCGGTAACACTATGCTATGTAGAAAGTGGACATTTTTTTTAAATCTGATAAAAACTCAAGAACGAAATACTAAAAGTTCGTAATTTCTCTGTGTATATGCTAAATTAGATTACAATATTTCATCACATTATTCTTCAAACTTTTCACCACGTGTGATCAGTTTAATAATAAAAGCCAGAGGTAGCTTATTAAACCTTAACGCAAAATTCTTCAGCAACAATACTGTTGGTATATTATTTAATTTAGATGCTTTTGAAAATACGGCTCACTTCATAGGTGTTTATCCAGCATAGAAAGAATTCAGAGTGCAGTATTTTGGTAAAACCATACAAATGAAAATGAAGTTATATGTATACTAAATGGCTTAAATTTTGTTTCTCTTTATAAATACATGGAAGTTTGCTTGAAGTATAGAAAGCTTATTTTAAATGAATTTGTACCTTAACCTTTTCTGTGATAAAATAATCTTACATACATATCTTGTTTTCTTTTCTTTTTATTTTGATATTAGAATTGCGCCAATCTGGTTTACAACTAATAAGTTATGCCATTTATAGATTTAGTTGCTAATCACATTGTAAATGAATAATAAAATATGTACTTTCTAAATCTATTAATATATAATAATAATAAAACGCTGGCATAAGTGTGATATATTTGAGAGGATTACTTTAAAGGGGACAAGATAGTGGAATTGATGAATAAATAAATACTTATTGAAAAAATTGAAAAATAACGGTTATTTTTTGATCAGCCCTCGTATGTAAGTTTTTTTCTTTTATTTTTTTAAGTTACTTTAGAGCTCTTAATTTTTTATTTCCTCGAAAAGGAAAACGTGCATTTTCTAGGGTAGATTATTTTTTTTCGTAATTCTCGGTACTATATTTTCTGCTCCAAAGAGCAGAGTTCTACGTCTTTTCCATTTTTAAATAATTAGCAATTTTGCTAGTTTACTTAATCCCCATTTGCATGGGCTAAGAATCTGCGTTTAAAAATAAATATCAGTATGAAGTGTGTGTGTGGAAGTGAACGCGGAATGTAATGTCTCTTAATCCACAAAGCTTGAGTGCTACTGATTGGCGCAACAAATTCGATTTGTTTGTAGACCGGCAATAATCCACTGACTGGCGTACACACCAAGTCCACACATGAATTACGAGTAGAATGTACAATATTATCACATACATATCTAAATATGTATGTATGTATGCGTGTCTTCGGCGGTTTTTTTTTCTATCCGCCAGTAGCAAACATATGTTTGTACATAAGTAGCACTTTAGCTGGATGACATTGCTCGCCACAAATGACATACGACAGCCTGTCAGAGGATCTAGTTTTATTGTTTTTGCATTTGCAATTATTTTTTACAGCCTCTGTGTCTGACTCTGAGTACTTGTATGTATGTATGTATGCCTTATTTTGCAGTTAAACAATTTATAAAATTCACCAACAGACATCATTCTCTTGTAAAATCTAGCGCTACAGCCTTAAACTCAAAGTGGGGTTGTTGTTTACAATGTTTTTGTTGCTTTTATAGGTGAGTGATCAAGTTTACAACACATAAAGATCGCAGAAACGGCAGAGCCGGTGGTTCCGGCAGCCACAGAAGCTTGACTGCTGCGGCTGCAGCAAAAGCACGTGGGCGTTTAAGAAACAATAATAATAATAATAAAATCAGAGAGATTTCTCCAAAGCATACATACATACATAGGTACATACATACGTGTGTATAATGAAAATAAAAAGCAGAAATGTAGTTTGCAGTGTTGCCATGTTTGTTCATTTTATCAGAATCCTTAAAAAGTTCAAACTTTTCATATTTGTTAAATTTTTGCAGATAATTTTGATATTTATATGTAGAGTGGTCAAAATTGAGACCGGTACTCAGGGGATGACTTCTACATATGCAATACTGGAAGTCATAAAATAGATTATGGTGAGTAAGTTTATTACAAATATCATTTTTTTGATATGCGTATATGTACATAAATATTTTTCTTATATTTCTTTACCTAAATAATCACAAATTGTAAGGCTTAATAACCAAACACATGTTGTAATAAACACTATTACAAGCCTTACAAAATGATGCCCTAATTAACGTACACAATAACAAGATATGTTTACTAATGCACAACCAGGACTTCTACAAGTCCTGATGAACATAAGTTGCTGCCAAATTCTATAAATGCATAAAAGCACTAAAATCCTCATCATCTTTACTGCAAATACTACTACTTTTTCTCCAAGGTATCTATTGCAAGGTTTCGAATTCGTTGCCTCTCTTTTAATGAGATGCTTTCTGCTAATCAGCGATTTTAAAACTAGGGAGGAAACATGACGCCAGTATGGCTCTGTTTGCTTCAGGTGTCAGCATGGCAAACTCATTGAATCTCCTTTCCAAGCTCATCATTAATTTTGTTAAAATACAACAGAAATGATTCAACTTTTATTTGCAGTCGATCTAATCTGGTTCTCACAGGCAAAATTTTCCCATAATAACAATTATTTTCCTGTATATAATCCAAAGTGTTGGGAAAAAGCTGGTGACGAATATGTGAAAAGTCTTTTTGATATAACCTGATTAGTATAAAATCAATTTGCTCTGGACAAAACAGTTAAAACTGAATTGCAGTTTTGCTTTTTAGCTTTTTTGTGAAACAACATATTTTGAATTTATTATTATAAATATATGTATTTTGTAAAAATGTATTTTTCAGCCATATGTATTTAAAATACAAAATACCAAATACTTTCAGCTCGCGTATTTGAAATACAGATACAAAATACGTATTAAAGTATTACAAATACTGCCCAGCCCTGTGCACAACTAAAACAATGGCATCAGCGGTGGGGTGGGGTGACACGAATGGGGGTAAAGAACTTCTCTGTGAATACGAACTTCATTTTAAAGGTCAAAATAATTAAAAAAATAAACTTATAAAGAAACAACAAAATAAGTGGTTAAAATTTTGGATTCAAAAATATGGACCATAGTTTTTGACCTTGGGGTTAATATTGCTCTGGTGCACATGGGCGCAATCTGGCAGAAGACCTTTTTGATGCGCTCTGACGGGGAGGATTTATGGTCTATTAAGTAGGTGAATTTTGGGTAATATGGACCTTTAAAAAAAATTTTTTTAATTTTTAAGAAATATAGAGACAATTTCTTTTATTGCACTTATAGCTAATAATCTATGTAAAAATACAAAATTTATTTTACTTCAATATGTTGTTAAACAAACAAATTATAGTCATTTAAAAATTAATATTTTCCGCGAAATTTCCAATTTTATCAACATTTTGGGAAACTTCATTTTCGAGCACCCCGTTCGCTATAGTATAGTTAAAATAGTGATGAATTTTTTTTTGGCTCCCAAGGTTCACTGGTATACTTTCAAATGAATTAGATATTTTTGAAATCGGTAATAACAAAAAAAAAAAGAAAACAGACTCTTGACCGCCAAATTTTAAAATGGTCCACTGTGCGACGATATGTTCAAAAATAATCGGAATATTGACGATTTCTTCCATCTTTTTTCTGGTGGCTCTGATCCCAATTTATCCCAGAATACTAGACACAAGTGCCATGTGGCAACTCGTTTCATTGTTACACACAAGAATACGGACGAGCGATCAATACTTACCGACGATAACAGCATTAACCGCAAACACATCGAGTGAGTATAAATAGGAGAACAGATAAACAAACATTTTGTTGTTTGTGTTGCTGTTATTGATTTTCTTTCTTTCTTTTTTTTTTTTGAAATGCGAGAATAAAAATTTATGCAATGCACAACAAACAAGCACATGTTGAGTGTGTGAGTGGCCGGATCTTGAGCGCTGGAAGTGAGTAAAGCGTAATAAACATACATACACATACACACACGCACATAGCCAAATACACAAAAGGTAGTACGAGTTGGTTGCACTGAACAGCAGGCGTTTTATAATCGGCAATATGTGTAAGTGAGCACCTTGTTTCCGACATCATTATCATTGTTGTGATTATCATCATCATCATCATCATTATTATCGTTGTCGTAGTCATCGTGAGTAAAATGAAAACAACTTTTATTCTTTTGAATGCTGTGTTTTGACTGACTAACTGACTGGCTGGCTGAATGTTGGCAGAGGAGCTCGCTGCTGTATTTTGCTCTGTTATGATTATTTTCCCAAATACCCAGTCAGTCAACGTTTGCACCTTGACAAAAACAGTCGCGTATCTTTATTTCTCTGTAAGAACTTCAAGGAGTATTAAGTAGACTCGTATGTTGTGATAAAATTTCTTTTCTTTAAAAAGAACTGTTTTCTTAATTGGTAATAAATCTTGTTAATTATTTAAACAGTGGAAAACTTAAAAACTATAACAATTAAAAAGGTTTAAATGCATATACAGACATGTAATCGCGTCCAACGCAACCACTTAGACTCAAATTTTCCTTTCGCCACTCCAACTCGGTGATAAATTTTGGCACAAGGAACTGTGATAAAACTAATGGGCGAACGTGTGTGCATGTGTGTGTGTTCGTGATTGTGTATTAGGCTTGAATGATGAATGGACTTCACTCATCAGTGTGTCAACATTGTGGACTTTTTCTTTTTTTGTTTTTTTTTTGTTTTTTCTTTTTTGTTAAAGAGCTTCGCCCGTGTTTGACTGCCAAATGTGATTTGTAAAAAATCTTGTGCCATAAAAAAGCGATAAAAATTAAAATTACATATTTTCCACCAGCAAATAGACAGACACACGCACAGCACAGCCTATTTGCTAATGGAATATAATTTTAATTTTTATTGTGTGTGCGTTTGTTTTTGTTTTTTTTTTTTTTGTTTGCTGCACAAGATTTCACAAATCACACTTGGCACTTTAAATAGGATCATCATTATTATCGTCCGCATCAGCCGCACCAAGCATCACAGAGTGGGTTGGAAGATTTATTTAGACGGTCGTTGGGTTGGTTGGATGGATGGATTGATAAATAAACGGTTCCCAGCCAGGTTGCTCGATCAACAAGTTTGTGTTGTGTTGTGTTTAAACTAAAAGGCAAATAAAATCACTGATTTTTTATATTTTTGTTGTTGTTGCTGTTGTTGTAAATTACGAAATTTTAATGATAAATTTTTGTATATAAATATAAATGCATGTGTAGACAAAATGTGTGTTTGCTCTATAAATAAAGTATGGTAATTAAATAAAAACATAAAATATCATTTTTGTCCATATGCGTGTATAAATGTATATCGTTTTAAGGCTGTGGACTTCTTTTAGAATAAACAAAAAAAAAAAAAAAAAAAAAAAAAAAATAAATAAATAAAAATAAAATAAAATAAATAAATAAAGCTTCAAACTAAACAAAAGTTGAGATCTTTTATTTCTTGTTTAACGGTGAATTGTTTTTTTTTAATATTTTTTCTTTTCAAATAATCATTCGTTAAATTGTTCCTGACGTTCGTTACGTTGCGTGTGTTAAATTCATTAAAGACCCATAAAAAGTGAAAAGTTGCAGTATTATTATTTTTGCGCAAAGGCAGCCAAAAGTGTAAATAAGAAAAAGGACATTACCGCACCAGATCAGAAAAAAAACAACAACATACAAATGGAATATTAACTTGTCACGATAACAGGTAAGTTTCAAGTTTTAATGATTTCTTGTTAAAAAAGGCTTGGACTTTCCAAGAGAGCGGAATTAAAAAAAAGTAAATAAAAAGAAAAAATATTATACCTATAGTATGAATCCCAAATGTTGTATGATCCCAAAATTACCGAAAGGGAGGGGCTTTCACATTTAGTGTCTTTTTCATTTATATGTCATTATTTTGTTTGAGATTATAAAATATACAAATACATTTCTCTATTAATGGTGTTTTCGTATTTACACAAAAAATAACGCCTTCTAAAAATTTCCATATAATGTCTTTAAAAACGAAAAAAGTAACGAATACTTTCAGGTTCGGCTTTTATTGCATATTATACTGTAAATCACTGGGACACCATCGTATACGAGGGTTGATCAAAAAATAACTGTTATTAAAAATTTTTTTTTTTTTTCAAAAAGTGGTTATTTATTCATCAATAACTATGTTGTCCGCCCCGCTCAGACAATCCCCCTCAGATATCATACACTTATGCCAGCGATTTTTGCCATCCTCGCAACACTTTTGAAACGTACTTTTTGCTATCGCCATCAGCTCCTGCTTCGATTTTGCTTTTATCTCCTCAAACTTAGCAAAACGCTTTACCGCTTGTCATGTAAAGGTTTTTCTATTTTCCCTTTAAAATATTTTCCCTTTAAAACAATATCTGTGATTATAAGTATAATTCGTTGTAGTATCTATAGATAAAATCTCGAAAATGTAGATATTTAAACGGAAAAACAAACGTAATTAAATAAAGATGATTTTAAAAATTAAAATAATTCAGTTTTGAGAAGAGGAAAAAGTCAGCGGGGGCCAAGAGCGGTGAATACCGTGGTTGATAACGGTTTTGTTTTTGGCCAAAATCTCACGCACAAGCATCGATGTGTGAACTGGTGTGTCGTCATGTTCCAAAATCCATGTTTGCTTTTCCCACAATTCTGTGCGTTTCTCACGAATTGTTTCACGCAAATGGCGCATAACTTCAAGGTAGTATTCCTTATTGACCGTAAGAACTTCTAGCAAGAATTCATGCTGCAGCACGCCATTGTACATCAAAGAAACCAGTGAACAAAACCTGCACATTTGAGGGAACTGGACGTGCTATTTTCAGCATTCGGAAGCTCTTCTGGACGCTTCCATTGGGATTATGGGTCTTTGGTTTCAATGTCATTGCCATACACCTATGATTCGTCACCAGTTATGACATTTTTGATGAAATCTTGGTCGTCATTGACGATGTTCAACAGCTCTTGAGCGATGTCCAAGCGACGTTATTTTTGTTTAAAATTTTGCAATTTTGGTACAATCTTCGCTGCCGCACGTTTCATGCCTAAAACGTCCGTAAAAATTGCTTTGCATGATTCGAACGATATGCCACCATCATCAGCAACCTCTTTGTTAGTGATTCGACAATTATCCAAAATCATTTTCTTCACTGCTTCAACATTTTTATCGGTTGTTGCCCTGTTCGGGCGACCAGGACGACCATCGTCATTGACATCTTCTCGGTCTTCCTTAAACCGGTTATACCACAATTGAACTTGTGTTCTGCTCATAGTAGACTCGCTAAATGCTACAGTCAACATTTCAAATGTCCTTGCGCATTTAATTTAATTTTAACACAAAACTTAATACAGTTTCTTTGGTCAATTTTTTCGAATAGTAAAACACGATTAACCGTTTTATCTGTCAAAAACAAGCTGACAATCCGAAATGGCTGATATTGCCAACATATATAACAGACATGTGCACCAATATAACAGAAAAAAATGAAAAAATCGAACGTACGTAACTCATGAAATTTGAAAATAACGGTTATTTTCTGATCAGACCATGTATGTTCAAGTTGATAGCAAATGTAAGTCCGGATCAAAGAAAGTGGCAAAACAGGTAACAGTTGTCTGCCGGGAAGGTATACTATGAGGGCGGATTGATATTGAAGGTACCTAAGTAGGAAACCAATTTTTTTTTTTTTTTTTTCAAAAATCATTTATTTCTCAACATAGTCTCCTTTTAGCTCAATACACTTAGTAAGACGATATCGCTCTTTTTATACCATCTGAATAATACGAAAAAGTCACTGGGAGCTAGTGGATGATCAACCTAATCGAAATGTATTTCACATAATTTTAGCGTCGTGTCTAATGCTGTGTGAATCGCTGCGCTGTTCTGAAGAAAGATCACTTTTTTCTTTTTTAAATGTGGTAATTTTTTCATGATTGCAGCAATCATTTGATTCAATAATACTTTCCTATGATTGTGGATCCTTTTTCAAGATAATGGATGAGTAATATTTTATATGCATCCCAAACTACAGTCGCCATAACCTTGCCAGCCGATTTCACTGTCCTCGCCTTCTTCGGAGCACTTACACCAGCTTTCACCCCTTGTTTCGATTGATTTTTGGTTTCAGGTGTGTAGTGGTGGACCCACGTTTCATCAACACTTATTAATCGACGCCAAAAATTAACAAGATTATGCTTTTTTATGTCCAAACACCGCTGTGGAGTGGTCTGTTACGCTCGGTTTTGTTCGACACTCGCGCCACGCATCTTACCGATAGTTTTTCATAAGCCAATGTTCATGAAAAATGTTGCACAAACGTTAATATGATATAATTATCATTTCAACAATCTCACGTTATTTAACTCGGCGTTCATTCATAACGATATCAAGGATTTTCTTGATATTTTCTTCAAAAAGCACTCCTTTTGGCCTTCCTGTTGATGGTATTGTTGCAGTGCTTGCTTGTTCGGCCACGTTTAAGCTCAGCAATCCAATATTTTACCATGTAATCTGATGGAGCAGACTCCTCGTAATGTTTATCAAGCTTTTGTTTTGTCTTTTTCGCCTTTATCCCTTTGCACATAATATTACACGGCAAGAAATTAACTTTTTTCCATTTTTCAAGAAACACAAAAGTTGCTTACTTCAAACGACTACAATAAATAAACTAATCGATGAATTTGGGTGAAGTTTTAACAGCTGCTATTTGACAGATCGCAATTAAAAAAAAATTGTGTTTGTGCCATCTAGCTTCAATATCAATCCATCCTCGTACTCGCAGTAATTCCATTGTAGTCCTGGCTGTATGCGATGTTGCACCGTCGTGTCGATACCACATGTTAACCACGCCCAAAGTATGCAGCTGTGGCGTTAAAAAGTTTTCAATCATATCACTATGTCGCTTGCCATTACAGATACCGTTACACCGTTTTCATTTTCAAAGAATTAAGATCCAATTATTCAGTCAACAAATTACAGACCAGACTGGCACTTTTAATGGATGCAAAGGTGAATGATGTATGATTTGAGGGGTTGCCACTCCCCATAGTCGACTATTCCGATTACTCGTCACTCATTATGAGATTTTCCTGAAAATTCATGATTGATTTTAATTTTATGTTTAAAATACATTGGTTTTTTGAGTATTTTCCATAATAAATTTGGCATTTACTTCACGACTGCCAAATATGAACTGTCAAAACTAATGTTTACCAAAATGGCGGCAAAACAAAGTAGTATACCTTCCCGGCGGACGTCACTGCTGTATACTAGAAAAAGAAAAAAAAAAACTTGAAGAAAGACAAAAGAAAGAAACATGAACTACGAAGCTAAAAGAACTCGCAGAACAGATCGCCTCACTTAGTTCCTTAAAGTGAATCGTTCCTTTATTTTAGTTCGTTCGCGAACTACCCAATTCTAATTGTCTCGAGTCTTTTATTTTTAGAAACCTTTTTGATGCACTTAAAGAGATCTTTGAATATTTTTAATTTTCGCACCAGCTTGGGAAAACTAAACACTTAAGTTCTTTCTTTGCTTTGCCGACGTCTTTACTTAACAAATTTCTAAAATAAATACAAAATAGTTTTCATTTTTACATATTTGCCTATAAAAGCTTTCTTAAACTATCTGGACAGCAATTTTATGATTCACTAACTTGTTAGCAGGCGAACCCCATTTCTATTTCTTTATTTTACATAAACTGATTCCTATAATTAAGTCATAAATTCAAGATAATATTTAAAGAGAGAACAAAGATTTATTACACTAAAATATGTAAGTAATAACAGCTTTGTAAGCCTTGTATAACTTTTGTTAAGTAGGTAGTGGTTGTTAATGAAGTACTTGTACTCGTATGTATGTAAATAATTTGTAACGAAAACTGAATAATAGATTCCATTTTGTATATTAAATCAATGAACACAACATTAATAGAGAAATGCTCGTAATAAAAAAAAAAGGAAATACAGTAAAACCTAGATATAATAAATTCCAAAGGGAACAGAAAATACTTTGTTATAACTATTGCTACGCTTTAAATATATTCAGCAAAACCCGGATACAACAAAATTTGAAGAAATGCGAAAAAAAAATTCGTTGAGCCTTGTTCAGACGGTTGCCAGATCTGACAATATTGCCAGAAAAATTTGCAGAAATTTTCTAAGAATTGTGTGAACTTTCACAGAAAAAACTTTTTTTCGTGTTCAATAACGAAATTCGTTGAATCAATTAATAAATTGTTTCAATGCGGACCTGTAAAGGATTTCGTGGATTCAAACAAAACTTTTGTAAAAATAATTTTTGATCGAAAACAGCTAGTTTTTAAACAACAACAAAATACGATATCTAAGGTTATTTTTTTGATATTTATGTATGTGCATAAAGTTATTTTTTGAGACAAAAATTTTGTTGATTTTATTTTTATTATAATTTTTTCTGTGTATTGTACAAAATTTCAAAATTTCGTGGGTTACGTATGTTCGATTTTGGCGTTGTTTTCTTTTATGTTGTTACACAAGTCTGTGGCATGGAGTGAAGTACATCTTACACCGTTTCATAAACCCAACGCACTTGAATGCTTCTTTAGTCCAGCGAACATCGCACTGTATCTTCATTCCAAGAACATCAGCACACCTAGAAAAAATATGGTTGATATGACAGTATTTTAAGGGCAAAATACTATTGTTGAATTATATGGTTGAACACAAACACTTAATATAGTTTCAATCCAATTTATGTACAAAACTTAGTTCAGTCAAAAACCAAAATTATACCTTATAACCATGTACAGTAAAATTCGTTTAAAAGCCACACCGCTTATAAACTAAATAGTAGAATTAGCGATTTAGTCCAAAATGTGCAGTTCTTTTGCCATCAGTAAATAAAATACCTGCAAACTATTTGTTATATAGTCCATTAGCGCTATAGTCCATTTTCGCTTATATTCCACCTAGATGCGGTGTGAAAAAACTTAATTTCATGCAAGTTGTTAAAGATATAATCCAAAATGCAAATTTAATAAAAATTTTCCTAAACAAAAACGGAGCTCAAAAATGCAACACTTTTTTATATGTACATATTTCATTTTTGACACATGTTTGCAATGTTAAATGTGTTTTTGGTCGTACGGTCAATAAGGACTACTACCTTGAAGTTAGGCGCCGTCAGCGTGAAGCAATTCGTCAGAAACGTACAGAATTGTGGGAAAAACAATCATGGACTTTGCACCATGACAACGCACCAGCTTTCACATCGATGCTTGTGGGTGAATTTTTGGCCAAAAACAAAACCGTTATCACGCCTCAAACACCGTATTCACTGGACTTGGCCAACACTGACTTTTTCCTCTTCCCCAAACTGAAGATACCGATGAAAGGAAAGCGTTTTGCTACGATTGAGGAGATACAAGAAAAATCGAAACAGAAGCTGTTGGCGATACCAAGAAAGAAATGCGTTTCAGAATTGTTTCGAAGATTGAAAAAAAAAACGCTGGCCTAAGTGTATTATATCTGAGGGGGACTACTTTCAAGGGGACAAGAGAGTTATTAATGAATATATAAATACTTTTTGAAAAAATTTAAAATAACGGTTCAATTTTAATCATACCTCGTAGAGGCTTTTTTGCAAGGCTTAACAAATGCGCTAGTTAATACATTTAGACTTCGCTGTTTTTAAAACGGGACTGTACCATATAGAATTTTTTCTGATTGCATTATATTGGGGCACTTGAAAAAAAAAAATTTCGCTAAATAGAGGCTTTTTTGCTCAGAATTTGTTCGTTATAGCTATAGTGTATTTTTGTATGAAAAAGTTTGCAATAAAGAGATTTTCTCAAAAGCCTCAATAAAACAAAAGTTATATTTGGGTTTTTCGTTATAACGAAGTTCTTTATATCAAAGTTTCACTATATCTTAATACTCAGCAATACCTAATATTTACCCGTTTGCTTCTTTTTGATTTTGAGTTAAAAAAATTTGTTAAATTTGTCGGTTGGGTTGAAATGTTAATCATACGAGTATAAATAAATTAAGCTTATAAATAAATTACGACTAAACAATATACATAATACGAAATATGTATGTAGAAAGAATCTAGTATAATTTCAGGTGGGCGTTAATATAAATTAAAAATAATACCTAATACTTCAAACATTCATATATATTTAATTAAAACAAAGAAATATAATTAATAAATTTCGAAAAAAAACAACGAAAAAGAAAACAAACAAGTTTTTTCTGCTTTAAATTTTTTGTTTATTCCAATTAATTGTTTCGTTATACAAGGTAATGCAAAATTAATCATCCAGTGGCAATTTTGAAGAAATAAAAAAATAATTTTGAGATTTGGTAGTTTTTATTTGGATCTGTATAATTTTGGGTTTTAGTTAGAAAATATGATATCGGGCAATTGGCTGTCGCCAGCGTTGATACACTTGTGTATTCGTTTTATAGCATTTTACATAACTTTCAGCAGTATTTCTGTTGAACTGCTTGTATTCCTGTTGTATATTCTCCGTCAGGACTGTTGTTTAGCCTGAGTATAATATCAATGTCAGCAGATCTACATTCGTGGTCCTTATCAAAACCAACCTGAATATCAGATGAAAGAGTTCAATCCACCTGCATCACATTCCGATATTTCTGCAAAATCATGCCGCATCGGTCTGCCTAGATACATAGCAGAGCTGAATGCCAACAAAGCAAGTGCTCAACACTCCTTACCACCTTCTCCGTACAACTTCTGCAGAAAACATTAAATGGAAGATTTAATCTTCTCGCATGCGTCGGAACCGTCACAGTAGAACGCAACCACCTCAGAGCAGGTCCCTAAAGATAATAGCTCTTCTGTTATCATACCTGGGTCATCAACACAACGGGACCTGACTGGACCCAAGTGGACTGGCTTTACAATAGCTGGCAGCCTGTCTATACCTGGGTCATGCCAGCCTTGATGTTTGACAGTTAACCTCTTTACACCATCTGTCCTGAGCGGTTCTTACAGCTCTTGAGCATGATTGTATTCATCCCATCTATAACCGCTTATTTTAACCGGACCTCAAGCTTTCTCCGTTCGTTCGCTATATTTTTGTGCACTTCATTGTGTCCCCGTAATCAGAAAAACTCTAGGTTCGAATATGTCGCTATTTCGTTGAGAGATATACGACATTCACAAACCAACCTGGACATCATATAGACTTCTTTTAGCGCGTTCACTTCTTGTTAGTGCGTTTGTGCGTTCAGTAATTGTCGAGCATTTTTTTATGCTCGAAAAGTACTCAGGGGATGACCCCTAAATATGCATTGCACTGGAACTAGGAAAAAAGAATTATGAAGAGGAGGAATGACAGAGAAGTGTTTGTGGACGTTTGACTGGCAATAACAACAGGTAAAGACTACAGCAAAATTAGTAACAGTGTTAGAATTAAATTAGTTAAAACTGATCAGGGCCCAGTATATATACGTTCGATACTGGTCAGACTAACAAGATTTAATCCAATACCTCCCACACTGCAAATTAATGAATTGCCGGACCTCGAGCTTTTCCCGTTCGTTCGTTACATTACATACAGATATCCTCTCCGTATACACCATTGTTTCTCAACCAGTTAACTTCCCCGTATTATGCCACGATTTTCGTCTGCGTTACGCTGCACTCATTTTATAGCCTAAAGCTAATCCTTCTGTCATACAGAGGGACACCAACTCTCGACTCCGACTAGGATCCATTTATAAAGTTCTTAAAGACGTTCTCTTGACAATCTAAGTATGTCAACCACCTCCAAGATGGTTAAATCGGGCGATCATTCTGGCTATGACTAATCGTCGAAATGGCAGATTATTTTTTCAATAGAAACAATCGGTGGAAGCTGGTAGAAGTACTCCGAAAAAGCCGGAGACAGTGAAATCGGCTGGCAAGATTATGGCGACTGTATTTTGGAATGCGCACGTTTTGATTGTTCATCGAGTATCTTGAAAAAGGATCCTAAATCACAGGAAAGTATTATCGTGCATTATTGAATCAATTGATTGATGCCATCAAGAAAACACGACCACATTGAAAGAAGAAGAAATACACTCCGAATTGGTTGATCATCACTCTTATATTCCAGATTTAGCTCTTAGTGACTTTTTCCTGTTTCCAAGCTTGAAAAAGTGGTTCGCAGGAAAAATATTCATCTCAAACGAAGAAGTGATTACCGAATCTAACGTGTATTTTGAGGCGTTCACGAAATCGTATTATTCAGATGGTATAAAAAAGTTGCAGTATCGTCGTACAAAGTGAATTTTTGAGAAATAAATGGTTTAAAAAAAAATGAAAGTAAAAGAAGTTTTTCCTACTTAGGTAGCTCCAATATCAATTCGCCCTCGTAAGTGTGGATACCTTGGTGGTATCGTTTCATCCCTACTGGTGACGCCAAGTTGCGAGGCACGTTGTCTGGTTGATATTTCTTTGTTCAGCAGCGATATTCTTGACAGAACAACCAGTCCAGTGGCGGCCACGCCCCTAAAGATCTGTAGTGATTCCAGACTGTTCGAGTCGAGCAACTAAGCGACATAATATTTGTCCGATTGATGCGACACGATTAGGAAATCTATAGCAAAATTCACGCTGAGCTTACACCACCGACCAATTATTGTTTAAAAAACTCGGCATCATCATTCCACGCTCTTACGGAGAATAGTGCTTCTTTGTTTGTCTGTTTGTATTCTCCAGCTATCTAGTTCACAATTATCAAATATAATCCTACGATAGGGTGATTGCTTTTGAGCCACTCTGTAGTTAACAGTAACATATTTGTGGCAGTTTCAACGCTGCCGTCAGTTGTTTTAAATTTTATTACCAACGTTGCAAGTAATAATGAAAAACCGTTTAAATATTCCCCCCTTGTACAACAGAAAACAATTTTTCCTTCAAATTTTCCACATTTGAAAAATATTACACTCCGGAAGTTTATTGTTTTGCCTGAAATGTCAAAAGTGTTCGAACACAAAGAGAAGCGAATTGCATTCCCAGAAAGCGCCATCTATCATTTGTTAAGCTGAGTTTTAAATAGAAATTAGTTTTTTTTCTCTATTTGTGCGCTTAAATGTGTTGAAGCTTTAATCATGATTGACCGCAAAATGTAGTTTTCTTTTGTGTAATAAAACGAAAGATTAAATAAATGAAAATCTCCTGAAGAATTTATGAAATTCCCCAAAACCAGTGTAACAAAATTGTTTTTGGTAAAAGAGTTTTTTTTTCGCTTTTTGGCTCTTGTGCTGTTTGTTGTTCGTACAGAGTTTGTGCGTAGGCGCCAAAATCTTTACAACTTGTATTTGGAGTCAAGTTATTTGATTAACAGAAAACAGCAAATACAACAACACCAACCAACACCAACTTCACAAGTCTATAATGTAGGAACGAATGTACGTTGCACATTAACATAACTGACACATGTTTCTTTGTTGCTTTGGATTTTTGTTTCTGGCCTGACTTTGTTTGCTGCATGCAGACATCGATTTTGTTTAGAAAACATAAATACAGACATATCTACATACATACATGTGTAGATAATAAGAAAATCCTAAGCTTAAAATGGTTTTTACTCTCATTTTGTTAAGTGAACACGACAAATGAGAGTAATATTTGTTAAACACATTCGTTATATTCATCTTTTGGCTGCTCGCTTGTGTTGAAAACAGACTGATCATTGATGTCTATTAAAATTTTCTTTAAATTTATTACACCCAGTCAAAAATATATGTAGTTAGTAAAATCGAGGCTAATAAGTTCACGGCTTTTTATATGTCTTTCATTGTATGTCTTTTTACATAGAAAGATCAGGCAAATCGGTTAAAATTAGCGCTTTCGATTTGAAAACGCCAGATAGGTGTTCAGGCAAATAGACATCGCTTAAAATTGGCGAATTCAATTCGCATGTGTATACTCGTATTGAAGTGAACTGATTGAATTTGCTTCAACTATCCTCTCAATTAAATATCAGAATTCTCAATTTAATATACATCCCAATAACAAATGAAAATTCCATGAGAGTTTTTTTGACTTTTCCACTTCCTCCAATTATAAACAAAATTGAAGTATAATGCATTTTATTTTTTCCTTGTTTCCATTAAATGAAAACACTAAAGAGAGATCAAATCTTCAATTTCTACGGCCAATTTAACAAAAATTTAGCTTTTCTCTTTAATTTGAATTGAAAAAAGTACTTTAAATGAGATATAAATTCCGGGAGGAATAAATTTCGGGTGAATATTCGTAATTCGGCTGATAGTTTCTTTTTATTTCAATAGAAAGTTGCAAAAATTTTACGCGTTTTTAATTGAAAAATACCAAATTAAAAATTAAATTTCAAATGTTTAACAGATACTATTTACACCCCTGATGATGTTAGAATAAAGCTAACAAAACGTTGGGAAAAAATATAAAAAATTATTTAAATTTCATCTGACCATATTGAAGCCCGAAGGTAACCCCTTTTCAAACAATACAAATTAAATTATTTTGCATAGTAAGATCGCGTGTTTCTCAGAACAGGCCTCATAGTCTCCTTTGAGTTGTACACACTCATAGAAAACCCGTCATAATCATGAGATGTAAATCAATGCAATGTCTAATGTCCTTATTTTCGACCCCATTACACTTTTCTTCACTGTGATGTCAACTATTACATCAGTTGCTTTAATTATTATTAGTGGTAATTATGACAATTATTTCATCAATAAAATGTCATGCTGATATTATGCGGATGCTTTGTTGGAATACGTTTGATTGAGCATGTGATCAATGCAATGACACTATAATATAGAAAAAATTACTAAATGAAGTCCATGTAATGATGCGCCAACATCAGGACAACTATAATTTGAGCTCAATTTGATGTAAAAATTTCATTGATGTGATGGCTCATTAACATAAAAACGATAAGTGGAATAAATTTTATGACAAAATATCATCAATACCATATTACACTATATTATCAACTAAATTTAAACTTTGAATTAATTTAATGGTTTCAAAAATATGTTCAAACTTTATATTCTACCATTTTCAGGAAATCAAATTAAAAATGTTACAATATTGCGTTTCTCAGGACACACCTGGGGTCTAATCACCGCATACGATATCGAATTAACTATCGTATCGAATAACATTACGATACATCTAGATTATGGCAAAAGATGCAAATCGGATCGTAATTTGAATAAAATGTAATAGATTGAAGACTATATGTCCCCTAAAAGTACGAATACAAAAGATAAATTCTTTAACTTTTTTATATTATTGCAATACAATTTATTCGATATCGTATGCCATGATACCAAAATGAAAAATTTCGATAATTCTGCTCGATATCGTATGCGGTGATTTGGCCCCTGATTGTTTTAAATGTAATTGTGGGGGAACGCACGAACAGCTTCGCTATCGAGGAATTGGCACTTAGTTCAAGCTGGAATAAAATTCTATCCGACTGCTCTCAGATATGTTAAATGCTTGGAAATGGACCACAAATTATCAGTCTGTTCGTCGATATCGAATAAAAATGTATGCGAAAGCACTTATACTTTCGACATTGTTGAACTGGCTGTATTTGTTTTGCTATAAATATTGATATCGTAAATTGAGCAATTGAACTAAAAGTTGTTAAATGACCTGAACCTCTTTCATGGCAACATTACTTACGCTCAACTGTTTTCTTCAGTAATAAACGTGCGGCTTTCTCCGAGTGTGCTGCAAAGCACAACCGCATACGAGTTCCTATTTGCTTTTTAGCTTGGGCGATTTAAACTGGCGCAAATAAATAAAATCTAAATTTACATACACATACACAAAACTCGTCTTCCTACACACCTTTTGAAAATTATATTTTACTTTACTTGAAGCCAACCAGCCATATGAGGTAAATGTAGAAAAAAAAACGAAAAAAATTTGCAAACAAAATCAAAGTACAACTTGGCTGGGCTGATATGAGCAGTTGATGCTGGCTGGAGCAGTTGTTGATCATGAGTGTCTGATCGCGTTTTCTATATCGGCGTCAAACTCCACATAAACAGCTGCTGTAAGTGCAACAACAAAAACGCTCACACATTTCCTACGGTTACAAACAGTTAATAAAAATTTAAAAAATATCTGTAGATATCACCAATAACGCCAATTTTAGCTGAACGACAATGACGTGTACTTGAATACGTTTGTAAAATAATGCTGATGTTTGTTTGTTATGTCCAATAAAAAAAAAGCTTCTGTAAAGATGACTGCCTGGGAGTATTATTTTAAGCATCCTAGCGTCCGACAGCCGGCCAAGCCACTCAATCACTTGAACTGACAAAAAAAAAAAAAAAAAACAAGAGAAACAGAAATGAAAACATTTAACGACAGCCTTTTTTTATACGCTCTTGAATGATGCGCTTGCACGAGTTGAAATGCTACAACTGTGAATGCTATGAATCTATCCAGAGCTGGTTCAAATGACTGTGTCCATGAGATTAATTTTCTTCAGACTCAGGCTATACAATATGATGTCGTAGATTTGTCTAAGACTGACTTTTGGTAAAGTTATTTATGGTGGTTTGCTGTTTTGAGTTTGAGTTTAGCTGTTGGACATTTCAATACAAAACTTAAACTGAAACTGACAAAATATTTAAATTTCGAATAATTGAGAAGTTTCGTTTGTGTGTTTGTATATGACTTTGTGTGAACGCCTTTCGACTACTGCCATAAAATGCAGTTTCATTTATTAAATGATTAAAAATAAATATTTCTACAATGGAAACAAAAATATATCCCACATTTGCAAGTAACTGAGTTCGAATCCTAGTGGATGCTGATGAGCAGTGTAGCGACTGCGAAAGAGCTTTATATGATGTTCATACATACACTTTTTAATTAGTTCAATTATCAATAAATCAGTTAATCAACAATTTTTTTAAGTCTTCATATATTAATATTGCTAATGCAATTAGCGTTTGACAACAGCTGACACAAAAGTTTTTTATATTTTGATTGAGATATTTCTTTTTGTTGACTCGCCATCTTTTGTTTAAGTGCTTCCACATTAGGCAACTTACAGGGCTGTTCTGCAAATCACTTTTTGTGCAAGTGATTTGAAATCACAAAAAAGATGTTCTGCTCACAAAATATTTTTGATTTTTGTGATTTTAAATCGGTTAGCTAACTTGCAATCAATTTGAAATCACATCCCAATTTTTGCACGTACTTTATTATGAATTTTATAATTTATTACATTAATAAATAACTTAATGTGTTTTCTATTGATTATTTAAATAAAATCATTTTATTTATTGCGAAATATTTATTTTTATGCGAAATAACTCACTAAATTAAGAAAAAACTAGATATGCTTATTTTGTTGCAAGATTTGTTGTATTATTTTGTGATTTGGTTTATTGGTTTATCTTATTTTAACTTCTATAATCGTTAGAAGAAATTAACCTTATATTGCAAATAATACCGCGAATAAAAAAATTCAACCTGAAAATAAGAATATCAATAAATTGAATAAAAAAATAGCTGTTTTTTTTTTTGAGTTTTAGAAGAGCAGAATGGAAACATGGAAAGTCACAAAAAATTGTGATTTGCAGAACAGGCACAAATCACATTTGTGCTTTTGAAACGGCATGTGCTTTGAAATCATGTGATTTTTAGAACAGGCCTGTTAGTTGCGCAATTCTATTTTTTGTTTTTATTTATTTCCTTTTAAAGTTGCTTTGGTGTTCACATACAGCAATTTAGTTGCGCAACTTTCATTTTGTTTTATTTAAATTTTCTTAATATTTTGAACGGCCCGAAAAATAAACAAAAGAAAATACTAAAAACAAGAATGTGAGAACAAAACGAATTGCTGAGTACAAACAAGTCTGTACTCAAATACCAGCAACTCTTCCCCTCTTCAAGCTGATCTTACCTCTCACATCAACATCCCCAAGACTTGGGCAAGAAAATTGCGCAACTAAATTTCCGTATGTTAAAGCGCTCTTTGCATTTGTTTACATTTGAGTTGTCTAATTTGAACAAAGTGTGTTCATTAGGTATTATTGTATAACTAAACACGGTTGCCACAGGGTTGTATATTTAATTTTACTAAATATGAGAACAATTAACTGTTAATTGACAATTAAGTCAATTAAAATTGTATATGGATAATTAAAATCAATTAAGGCGTTAATTGCAATTTTAATTAAAATTGCAATTTTGACAGCTCACGCACGTTTTGTATCACTGTCAAACATCTTCAGTTTGATCTATAATTTAATCATGAATCGTCTTACAAACGAACAACGCTTGCAAATTATTGAATTTTATTACCAAAATGCGTGCTCTGTTAAGAAAGTTCATCGCGCGCTTCTTCCATTTTATGGTCAGTTTAATCGACCTACTGAGGCTTCTATTCGGGCTATTGTAAAAAAATTTCGCACCAAATTTACATTGTTGGACATTAAATCACCAACACGCTTACGTAGAGTGTGAACTGAAGAAAATATCGCAGCCGTATCGGCCAGTATTGGTGATGACCGTGAATTATCGATTCGACGCCGTTCGCAGCAATTGGGCCTCTGTTACTCCACTACGTGGAAAATTTTGCAGAAGGATTTGGGTGTGAAGCCTTATAAGATACAGTTGGTGCAAGAATTGAAGCCAAACGACCTACCACAACGCCAAATTTTTGGTGAATGGGCTCTTAAAAAGTTAGATGAAGATCCACTTTTTTATCGAAGAATTGTGTTCAGCGACGAGGCTCATTTCTGGTTGAATGGATACGTGAACAAGCAAAACTGCCGTATTTGGAGTGAAGAGCAGCCAGAAGCATTGCAAGAGCTACCAATGCATCCACAAAAAACAACCGTTTGGTGCGGATTATGGGCTGGCGGCATCATTGGGCCGGATTTCTTCAAAGATGATGCGAATCACAACGTTACTGTGAATGTGGAATATGTGTTTTTTTTTTTTGTTAAATTTCCGATAGTTCTTATAAAATCACCCATTATAATATGAAGCTTAAAGTTTAATATACATACATAATTGTAAGTGTCAATAATATAAACTACGTAATCAATTTGACCTTTTTGTTGGCTTAAAGATAATGAATAAAGTGAATTGAAATTACCAACGATGAGCTAATAAATTAATATGATTTTATGATAACAGTTCAATTGGCTTTAAAGAATTATTTACAAATTATTTGATAAGAAAGTTTTTAACCCTGAAGTCCAAAAGGATAAAGAATTAAAAAAATTTTTTTTTTAATTTTCGTGTCAACTCTTTCAGGTAACGCTGTATCTTTTATATGAATTTTTTTTTGAGCATAATAAATGATGTGCGCCTATACAAACACTAACTTATGCAAAATACACACTTATAAAAGCTGCATACTATTCAAAAAGGCAGACAGATTTCAATCATCACTCCTTTTCAGAAGACATACACAGATTTTATTTATACATACTCGTACATATGCATATACATATGTGTTTTTATTATTTTTAGAGTATTAACAAATCAACAGCAATCATTCAATTCAATTGGTTTTAAATGTTGTTGAAAAAATATCAATAAAATTATCAACTCCACGAAATTAAAATTTGTTGAAGTTGCAATATCTGAGGCTCTTTTGCCCTTCACTGCTGCTGGGAAGAGAAGTGGACGCGGATGAATAACCAATTTAATGTTCTCCTCTAATTGAAGAGTCTGCTTACAACTCCGTTAACATGGTGCGACAACGGTTATCGGTGACGGTAAATTCACGTACATTTTCGTTTACAGCTGTTTTATTGTCTTCATTATGTGCTGAATGTGGTGCGTGCAACCGTTCAAGTATGATACACTGTTGCAAACATGGACTCAAGTTTTCTAATGGTATTGGCATTAGCGGTTTCAGCACATAAGCTACGTGAACTCCTCGAATCATACCCCACAGAGCGCTGTTGTTCGAAATACAGCTGAACAATTTGGAGACGCTGTTGCAGTGTGAATCTTCCCATGATGCCAATGCCAAAGCAGTTTGATATGATTCATCCATATGACAAACAACAAAAATACCTATTGAAAATTAAACCTCATTATGAATCACCCGACATCTGTAAACTTGGCAAAACGCTCAATGTGGTGTGGACTTAATACTTCTAATAAAAATGGTTAAGAAATAAGGTAGTAAAATGCTTGTTGATGACAAGATCAGATTGCTGTTAGCAATAACGATTCGTTGGGTATTAGAGTAGATATGTAAGTTGACTTGTACTATCATACAGTGAATTTTGTTGCAATCATATATAGAAGCAGGAAACCGACTTCTACATCTTCGATGAATGCCCGGCTTTGGCTGTCAAGAGGAAGACAATATAATTAAAAGCTTTGGCTTAAGATTTGTTTACACGGTTGTCAGATCTGAAAATATTGTCACAAAATTTTACCGAAAATTTCTAACACTCATGTACAATATTCCTACCACTCTCTGTTTGTTCTCAAACTCTTCAGAGATTTCTGGATCTGCATTCAAAGTCCATTTATAGTCCAAAACGCAGTAAAAATTTGGTTGTTTCGAGTGTAACGTATGTTGAGCGCTCATTCTGTTTACACCTTTCTATTCAAAAACACATGAGGGATTATCTTGATTGTCTAAAGCTTTGTCAGATCTGACAATATTGTCAGAAAATTTCTAACAATCGTGTGAACTTACAATTTTTGCTTGACAATGTTGTCAGAAAAAACATTGTCAGATAACTGACAATCGTGTAAACACATTTCTTTGCCGTTGCCAGATCATTGTCAGACGCTGTTTGCTTATTTCATATTGTCAGCTGTGAGTTTTTGAACATCTGACAATGGCATCATTGTCAGGCAAAAAAGAAAAAAACAGGTGAAAAAAAGTATATTTAATTTTCTAAAGTTTTTTTTTTTTTGAAATACAAGTATAGATTGTGATCGCGATTGGACAATTTGTTCCAGCCTATAAGGTTCCATCGCCAAGAAACTCTCTAGTTGATAAGAACATAAAAAAATCGTATTAGAAAAATTGGAAGCTACATGGTCTCATGAAAGTGTCTTAAAACTAACAAGATCTTGAGTGCCAGAAAAGCTTGAGGAATGTGGAATGCATAGAATATAAAATACAGAAAAATAGCGCAGGGTAAGAGGTCGCAGATGCTATTTCTGAGAGTTTCAATGACTACAAAGTAATTCTTCGTAAGACCCCTCTTGATGGCGACAAAGCACCCTGTTCTTTATCAATACACTGCGACGATCCTTTATGTTTTCTCCCTCATCAACACTATTTTCTAAAATATAAGATGTTTAATATGCAAATAAATATATTTTTTTTAATTTTCACCAGAAAAATTAAATATTTATTTAAATGTTTTGATTTGAGAAAAAACAACAAAAAACTCATGTTTAACAATGAAATGGTCCAAGTTTGCATTACATAGGATTATCTTGTAGTGAAGTACTCCATACCTGCATTACATAGGACCACATTGTAACTAGTTTATTTTAGCAAAATTGGATCACGTAGTCCAATATTATTTGCAGGGATGCTTTGCTTGTTAAATAAAATTACTTTTTCCTTAAATGTAATGGTGTTTGCTCTTCATTATAGAATTTTTCGGCACCCCTGGTGTAAAGTAAAAGTATATTCGTCCATCTTTCAATACAATGCTAATTGTATCATAGCATTGTATTGTGAATAATATTATTATATACAAATCGCAATTCAATTTACTGGCAGCAGCAAATAAACTTTATTCTTTATTTTCCATTCTGATTTAGTGGTGTCTTCTTGTTAATGGCCTGTAATGTATCAAACATTTTATTGTAATTGCCGTCCTAAAGCGTTCCCCGATATTTCTTTGAAGTAAAGTTGTGTGAGTTTTCAAAGTTCATAATTTATTTAAATTGACGATATCAAACAAATGCTTCAATGCATATTCATATGTACGAGTACGCATATACGAGTAAGTAGAAGTCCATAAAAATAATAAAATTAAGATTTTTCTTAAATTTAAATTTTCAAGTGAGTTAGTTAAGCTTAATACTCGTTCGTATACTTAAATTTTAGTGGGACAAATCTTTTTGTGCTGTACTGTTAATTAAATAGTTTCTAATTCGTGGGTGGTTGGCGGCTTGGTGCCATGTTTCTGTTCGGTATTGGTTTCCTGTCTTTTTTACATGAAACGAAAAAAAAATCAATTAATTTGTTGGCGGCAATTGGTAGTTTTAAGCTTGTTGTTAATTGATTGCAGAGATTTGTTTTATGATCTCTCTTAACTAAATGAAACGATCAAGATAGAAAATTAAAAAATCGCTGAAATACTTCGATTAGTATAAGTTTCCTCCGGATGAAAGAAGGTTAACGGGTTAACAAAAATAAAAATGGATGACAGAACTAAACTTTAGTTTTGAAACGGAATTAGTTCAGCGAACGAGTAGCTTAGCCAGCAGAGCGATCATATTCGTATACAATTGTTCTTTGGTTTATATCTGTGAAATTGAAAAAAGAACCAATTATAACCGACCTAATAAAATTAGAATATTTCGCATTACTATCAGTCATGTTGCAAAATACAGTTCTGTTCGGAAACAAAATTGAATCCGTTTTTTTGTTCCTAAAAAAGACGACAAACTATAAACTTCACTTTTACAAGAAAATATTAACCTCAATTTTGGTGTTAAAAATGACTTCATACCAAAAAACCTTTTAGCTGTTTTTTTTCTTCTTAAGAAAAACAAACTGATTACGTTTCCGAACAAAATTGATAACAGGCTATCAATTCCGTTCGGAAACATTTTCGACAGAAAACCTAAGCGAACGTTAGCGAGTCACTCGACATTGAGTAAATTTGAGTTTCACAATCTCGCAAGTTGTCGTTCGCTTGAGGTTACATTGTCGTCGTTATTGCCAGATCAAAAGTGTAAACGTGCTTAAGTGATTTTTCCAAAAATTTCCAAAATCATTACTAGATTACTTTAAAACAAATTCGACCATTTTTAAAAATGCCTAACTACAAGGCGAATTCATAACAGATGAAATTGAACTTTTTTATACTCTTCACAAAAATGTAAAGAATTTTTCTTGCTTACAACCAGTTCTGGTAATAAAGGGAGTTTACTAAAATATAGAAAATACAAATTTCCGATATCGGTCCATATATACCCGAGATATAGCGTAAACCGATTTCTTCATGAAAATGTCGCATAAGCGAACTTAAACAACTTTTTTTTTTGCTTAGAAGCGAAGGGAATGATCTGCAGGACCCAAGTGAGCTGGAGTATCCAGGTACATTTTGGAAAAAGTTATCTAAGCACAGAAAATTAAAATTTTCGATATCGGTCTTATATACCCGAAATATAGCCTAAACAGATTTTTTCATGAAAATGTAGCGCAAGTGAACTTATAAATAACTTTTTTTTTGCTTAAAAGCAATTCCAGTAACATAAGAAGGTTACCAAATACAGAAAATTAAAATTTCCGATATCGGTCCATACCCGAAATATAGCCTAAACCGATTTTTTCATGAAAATGCAGCGCAATTGAACTAAAATTTTTTTTTGCTTAAAAGCAGTTCCGGTAATATAAAAAGGATACCAAATACAGTAAATTAAAATTTCCGATATCGGTCCATATATACCCGAGATACATATATTAGTTACTGGCAGATACTCCTCATTTATCTCGTTCAATTTTATTAAAATTGGCGATCCTCCGAAAGATCTTCCACGGGGATCTTTTGTATCATACAGTATTTAGCCATTAATTTTGAAATAACTGTTGGTTGTCAAATGAGTTTAAGCAATCAACTTTACATCGATTTTCTTTTCTATAAGGAAGTACAAAAGAATAATATTCTTAGGGCCATTATTACAACTAACAAATAGTTAACATTAGGGTTTTATCTTACAGATAATTTTTTTTATTATTATTACAAGTTAACATGAACCCAAAAAGTAGCTGATAACTTAACAGCAGGGTTGTCCTCATGCTAAATTTCAAAGTGAACTTTAAGCATTTAAAGCTGTCATATACTCTCTTCAAAATATGGTTCAGTTGCAAAAATTGAGACAAATTTAATGCTGACTTTATCGTTCACGTTAACCAACGTGCAGGTTAACTATCGGGAACTCTATCGTTAGGTTGTAATAATCGCCATTGAAAGAATCTATTTATTACGATAAACTTAAAATTCATTCTCTTTTTTGTTTTCACACGTTTAAACCTATACTCAATATTTGGATACTCAATATTTGAATGAACATTTGTCATGCAGCCTATTACTCCTTACCCGTTAGCAAACCGGCAGTGTTTTTTTTTTATAAAAATACAAAGAAATGTACAACCTTGATAGCAAATATCATTTAATTCAAGTATCAGACAATTGACAGCTTGTCAGATTAACTTGCTGCCCTTTTTTTTTCAACAAAATTCAATATGAATTCAAATTCCATATCACAAGACAAATTGACATTAGAAGAGTTTGATAAAAAAAAGGTGTCAGTTTAAAGTCTCTGTCAGTGTTAGGATTTAGGCAAGAAGATTAAATTAAGATACAAGTATATATGTATGTATACATACATATGTATAAACATGTACGCAGTTAAAAGTAAAAATATTTATTTGAAACGTAGTAGCCGATTGGAATGTCGGTTATGTATTTTAAGCCTAACTTGGAGTTTATTGTCTTTTTTTCTATATTTTTTTTTTTCTCTGAGTTTTTTCTTTCTTTTTCGTATTTGAGAATCAGTGACCCAATATGGCTGAGAGATGTTGAAGTGATCCGCAGCAGCTCAGAACAGCAGCATCGTCATCAGCATTAGCAGCAATAATGTTGATAGGAAACTTGGGCCTGGCAGATGAATTGGCTTTAGATGGTCGGTCGTTCTTACCATAATTAAAGAAGCAACAAAACAAAAACAACACGATTTAAATAAAAATGATATTCAATTGATGATGTGTGTCGTTTACTGTTTGATTATTGTAGTTGTTGTCGTTGATGATCAAATAGTTGACTGGATTTATATGGAGTGCTTGGTCTAAACTAATTTTGGCATATACGAGTACCACATTTCTATTAATATCCATTTTATACAATATTTATGCGATTGCTTAGAGAATATGATTGTGTCTTGAGTCTTGTTGAAGAAAAGAGTGCAGTCTTAAAAGTCAACTGTAGGAAAATTAGGTTAAGATAGTTAAGTTTCTACTTATGCAGAGTTTCTACTTATGTGCAGGGAAACCGATTTGTGCATTATTTTCTAAGTGCAAATAAAAATTATTCAGTTTATTCACTTCATTACGACATTTTCTTTACTAACAGAAATGTTACAAGTGTTTTACTTACCCTTTGGCCGTTTTTATGCTCTTTTCAAAGAAGTAGGCAATAGTATAAATGAAAAGCGAGTTCAATTTCAAAATGCATCCAAAAACGCACCAAATTAAAAAAAAATTCTTTTCATTTAAAACAAACCCATTTTTTGTTATAAAAAGTATTAAAAACACGATAATAACACAGCCTTTGCGATCAATAGTCAGAATTCGTGCTTGTCAAACTTGGCTTCTAGTGCGATTCTGTAAAATAATGTTATTTATTTATTTATTTTTTATTTATTTATTTGTCTATGGAAAAATTCCATACAGACATTAATAATATGTTAATATGTACATGTGTATACAAATATTAAAATATGTATAAATAAAAATATTTCTTGGCTTTAGCCAGGATTGAACTTGAGCGAGACGAATGATACCAACCCATCATCATATAATATTAGAAATAATAAACAACAAAAAGAAAAGTTATAACCTTAAATAGACAATAATTGAATTCTTTACAACATTTAGATTTAATGAAAAATCAATTAGTCCAAACAGTTAGTTGAACTGCATACACACTTTCCTGAGAGGGTCAGCATCAACATAATTAACTCTGGAAAATTCCACAAATAACGGAAAGAAATACCGGGATGAGCGTTGAGGAATGTTAAATGAAATTTCATTAACTAAAAATCCAAACCAGATATCACCATTAATAAGTTTTAGAACAAAAGAAAGGTTAAGCATAGTTCTACGGCTTTTCAAAGTAGGCAACCTGATGAGAGCCAGGCGAGCCATATACGAAGGCAAATTTTGAGGGTTGAAACGTAACCCTCGAAGGCAAAATAACAGAAACTGCTTTTGCACTGACTCAATTGCCTTTGAATGAATCTGATAGATATGATCCCAAATAATCGATCCATATTCTAATAAAGGACGAACCAGTGCAGTATATAACGTTTTCGCAATGTACGGATCTGCGATTTAATTTAAAGCTTGATTTGTAAAACCCAAAATTTGCAACTTCTTTGCAAGAAGTGAATGATTCACTTTATCAAACGCTTTGCTGAAATATTATCCAAAAAAGTTTTAAATGTTCGTTTTTTGAAGAATAATAAAATCGATTCAATTCCATATCCGAACGGAAGTGAATTCTGTGATATGGCCGATACGGCATATGCATCTCGCGTATGTATGGATCGATATCGGAAATTTTCACATTTTGTTTATTAGTAACCTCTTTTTATTATGAAATTTCCTTTCAAACCAAAAAAAAAAAATGTTTTTTTGTTAATGAAAAATCGGTTTAGACTATATACATATGTATCCATATACATATATCTTGGGTATATGTATATGGTCCGATATCGAAAACTTTTAGTAAACTTCTTATAATACCAGCACTGTTGTTAAGCAAAAACATTGTTTAAAATCGCTTACGCGACATTTTCATAAAAAATCGGTTACAGCTATATCTCGCGACCGATATCGAGAATTTTCATTTTCTATATTTTAGTAACTCCGTTTAATACCAGAACTATTTTTAGGCAAAAGCAAAATTATATAAGTTCGCTTACGCGGCATATTCATGAATAAATCGGTTTAGGCTATATCTCGGGTATATATGGACCGATATCGGAATTTTCATTTTCTGTATATTAGTAGGCTCCTTTAATTTTCATAACTACTTTTGAGTAAAAAAAACTTTTTTCATGGAAAAATCGGTTTAGATTATCAGCCATGTCACAGAGCTTAATTCCGTTCGGAAATGGAATTGAATTTTTTTCTTACTTATTCAAAAAACGAAAAACTATAAAACTTTTCGGAATGAAATCATTTCTAATTGCAAGAATGAAACTAAATCTTATAGAATTGATTTCATTCCGAAAAAGTTTTAAGTTTTCGTTTTTTGAAGAAAAAACCGATTTAATTCCATTTTCAAACGGAAGTGAATTCTGTGACAGGGCCGTATATCTCGGGTATATGTGGACCGATATCGGAAATGTTCATTTTCTGTGTTTTGGTAACCTTCTGTTATTACCAGAACTACTTTTAAACAAAAAAATTTTTTTAAATTCGTTTACGCGACTTTTTTATTAAAAAATCGATTTAGGCTATATCTCTGATATAGAACCGATATTGCGAACATTTTTTTTTATCTTGTAACCGCCATGCTTAATAGTATTTTTAATTTGAGCCAGAAAAAAACATTTTTTTTCGAAATTTTTCATATAAAATTGCCAAAAAAAATTCATTTTTCGCAATTTTTGATATATCTCATCTATATGTGAACCGATTTTCCTGAATTTCAATAGCAAACCCATGAATCGATGGAGTAATAGAACGGAAAAAAAAGAAAAAAAGTTTCTAAGTCTAATGGTTTTCTCAGAAACGGCATTTGAACGGCCGACAAACGGACATCGCTTGATCGACTTTTCTATCAATTCTGATTCAGAATATATATGTGGCATTATATCAAAACATCTTAAGTCGAGATAAGACTCAGAAAATTTTTTAGGAGAAATTTCATTGAAATACTATATTTAAGATAATATGAAAATAAACCAAAATCACAACAAAATTTTGTCAATAATACGAAAAAATATTTTTACAAAAAAAAAGAAATTATATTTAACAAATTAATCAAATTAGCTGTAATTTTTTTAGTTTTTAAAATTCGACTTAAGTTGTTATGATAAAACACCACAAATATATACTTTATAAGGTCCCAAATGAAAAGTGTAGAAATTACCAACGGAATCACGAACTTATTTTTGTGAAGGGAATAAAAATGTTAATTAACTTTCTTCTGCAATTTAGCTAAATCACTTATGAGACTACTCTCGTTATTGGTCTTGCAAATGCTGTTATGTTGCCAAAGAACACATAATTATTTCATATTACTGTTTGTACGGACTTTTCAAATCATTTTTATTTAGACAATTGATGGTGTAACACTTATAATTTATAAATAAATAAATATAGTGGAGAATATTGAAAGAGCAAATACCTCAAGTGTTGTAACAACATATTGATACGAGTATCTTGTTCATACATATTTTGCATGTTTCTGAAAAATAGCATGTGTTATTTAAATTGTATTTATCTTAAATCTTAAACTAAACAACCAGAAACCTTTATTTACTCTTTTCAGTTTTGGACAAGATTGTGAAGTGGAATTTTATTTTTCGTTTGGAAAAGCAACAGCGAAATCAAACAAAAGTTCATTTACTGTTGACACATCAATAACACACACAACAAAAACGAGAAGAAAAAAATACGCGGTTTCAAATCGTTGTTGATCATTCAACAACGTGAAGCCGAAAATAGCGCGATATCGAGCAGACTCTGGGAAAACAATAACCCACAACAAATACAACAAAAGCATTAATAAATAACCGCAAATTCATAATGAATTGGCTGAGCTTAAGTGTATTGACGGCACTGCTTTGCCTGACCCAAGTGGCGTCACTGTCTTTAGATCCAGGTAAGTCAGCGCACAGCAAGATATCATTTAATACATTTGTGATGAATTTTTATTAACTCTGTTTTTGAATGTGCATATGTTTATGTGTGAGTGTGTGTATGTGAACATAAGTATGCGTGAAATTGTTACTTAATAATAAACAATTGATTACACGTACGATAAAGAGGGCATTCAAATATTTATTTCCTTTTTATCTTGAAAAGCAAAAATACTCGTACGAGTGAAGAAGATCAACTACAACTGATGACTCTTTTTTTTCTTTACCTTCCTTTTATCCCAACAGTGGCTTCAGCAGAACTGGAACAGCACATTAAGAAGGGTGATTGTGTTATATCCATGCGTCACATAAGGTGAGTGGTGGACTGACTGGCAGAGCGCCTGCATGAGTTGTGTGTTTTGTACATTTTTATTAACTTTTGGTGTTAAAATTAAATCACACATGATTTAAGATAAATTCAACATTTCAAATGATAAGGTCTCCAGCAGCCGTTTTGCTTTATTTGAAGTGACATAAATACCGATCAAGGAAAATATTTTGTTGTTTTCTTTAAAGAAAAATCAGCACAGATTACTCAATCACTTGAAGTGAAAAACATCTTGACAGATTTTAAAATTTCTGGTTGATTCATTTTATATTTTTCATGATTTTTAGTGCTTTTTTTCTTTTTGACATTTTAATATCTAATCACACTTTCGTTGAGTGAATGCGAATTAAAGGCCAGCCCCCACATTAATGGCAAGCATTTTGTGTAACGATCGACTGACCGAAAATGTTTAATTTTCTGTATTTATGTAACCTTCTTTTATAACCAGAACTAATTCTAACCAAAAAAATTTTTTTCTAAGAAAAATCGGTTCAGACTATATCTTGGGTATATATGGACCGATATAGGAAATTTTTATTATCTGTATTTGGTAACCTCGTTATATAACCGTAGCTGCTTTTAAGTAAAATAATTCATGAAAAAATCGGTTTAGAGTATATCTCGGATGTACATACATATATGGACCGATACCGAAAATTTTCATTTTCTGTATTTATATAACCTTCTTTTATTACCAGAACTACTTTTAACTAAAAAATATAAATTAATATAAAAATAAGTTCATGTTCTATATTTTAGTAATCTCCTTTTATAACCAGAACTACTTTTAAGCAAAAAAAACTGTTTAAGTTCGAAATAATTATGACGACGCGAGAGATGTTCTCCAGCCCAGAGCTGCTTTAAGACTGAACAATAGCACTTGCTCTATACACGTCCTTAAGCTACATACACACGGTTGTCAGATTTTACAATATCGCCAGTAAAATTGTCTGAAAATGTTTCACAATCGTGTGAACTGCCCATTTTTAACTTACAACGTTGTCAGAAAAACCATTGTCAATCAATTGTAAGACGACATTGTTGTCAGGCATCTGACAATCGTGAGAACACGCTTCGTCGGCATTGCCAGATAATTGGCTGGTATTGTAAGCTCAGTTTTAATTGTCAGATGTATAAAATTAATGCAACTGACAATGGCATCATTGCCAGAAAAAACTTTGATGGGCAACACTGCCAAACGGATCGGTGTTGATATACATAAGTGGCAATGCCCTACAACATGTCTGGAAATTTTTTTCATCTAACAATCTGACAACCGTGTGAAGTGACAATTTTTGTTGTCAGATGAATTATTTGTCAGATTTGCTTACGATCGTCTGAACACACAATTTGCTTCTGCGGAACAATTTTTTATTGTCACTACATTGTCAGCATGTTGCCAGATCTTACAATATTGTAACATCTGACAACCGTGTGTACATAGCTTTAGGCTTACCATGACTTAGGCTTCTTAAATTCTTTGACTTAAGCTACATTTTTCAATTGGAGCCACGAAAAGTTAATAATTAAATGAACTTAAAATACGCAATTGAAAACAAAACAAAAAATAATTTTTATATAGAAATTTAATGTCTTTGTTATTTTGTAGACCTCGACGTAAACTACACATTTCCATTGAAGCCTTATTCATGATTGACTTTCCAACTCTTAAACATAAAATGTCCTTCTTCTTGGATCGCAAACAACAGCGTGTAACTTTGGACATGAGTGCTGCTGGTGAAGTCGAATCACTACACTTTGATATACCACACACGAACGAGACGAGCACGATTCGTTCATTGGCTTTACACTTTCACAAAAATCGTATCTCCCTGCTGGTGGACTGTAAGGAAACTTCTTCGCACGAAGTGGATATGAATCTGACCAAATTATACACACAAATGGATGATCCGGTGGTTAAATTGGTGAGTGAAAATCCAGAGAAACTTTTCAGATTATTTTATCTTTGTATGACATATTTGGTAACTCAAATAGGGTTTAAAAATATCCCAGCGAATGTTAATAAACATACTCAAGGCGAATTCATAACAGGTGAAATTTACAGCGCAGCTGATATCTTTTTTTTAATTTTTATCTGTTTCAAATGACGATGGCATAACTAAAATTGGGAAAAAAAATTTAAAACAATTTTTTAAATTATGTATTCTATCTTGAGCGCTAGATATTACCCAGAATCCTCCGCAATCTGGCTGGTCTTTAAGTTTCACGAGAAAATTAAAAGTTTCACGTTATAATTAAGTTTTTCTTTTATTGTAAATTTTTTTTATGGAAGTTTGAAAAAAAAATTCAAAACAATTTTTTAATTTATGTATTGCATCTTGAGCGCCAGCTATCATTCTGAATCCTCCCCAATCTTGCTGGCCATTTTCACCTTTCCAAGCTCTATGATCTGTGACTTTAATTTTCACGAAATAACTAAAAGTTATAAAAAGCTTTCGTGTAGCTGCATATGTTATAATATTTTTGAAAGCTTTTATATTAAGTTTGCATTTTTCTTTTTAGTTTCGTGAACGCAAGTATCCTTTACATTTTGATGGCAACGTGGACAGCGCACTGCAAAGAGCTAATTGCCAAAAAGGTCTGACACGTAGAGGCAACAGGCGGATGTTGAAAAATAAAATTTCAGAAAGGGGTAAGTTCTGTGGTAAGCTTTTAAATATTAAAGCATATGAGACATTCCAGGATAAAGATGTAAAAGTGTCAACGTCAAAAGAATCGATTTATTGCGCTATTTCAAAGAAATCGAATATCACCTTTAGAACACACCAAAGCCCAAAATGTAATACAAGCACCAAAATCTAAAAAAATTCAAATTTGTTCATTAACAACACAACTTAAATTAGCGCGTAAAGCGTAAATTATCTGTTTGCATGCACTTTCACAATATGTGTCCAAATAGTGCGGCGTCAACGCTTTGCAATTGCTAAAATACAATTTTGACAACGCGTAAGGGAGTAAACTATTTGTAATATTTTGCGGGAACTAGCAATCACATGTCATACCCATTTAGCGACTCTATCTTTATTTATTATTTTTATTAAACAAGGTTAGTGATTGAGATTGTTCATGGAACAACGTTAATACTTTTATTAGAGTTACTTACATCAGCGTAAAATTAAAGCGTTAAATAACGTTGCGCTATAAGGGTTTATTTAGGTACTGTTCCTTAGTACTGGTTATCCCATCTCTAATGAAAAGCTTAATACCGAATACTTCTGTAGTGCACCCTATCTTGAATGAGTATTAGAGATATAATCCAAACACTTCCTTATATTTACTTTATTATAAACACTTCCTTATTTTTAAGCTAATCATCATGAAATAAAGGAGTCGTGAGTTGACCACAAAACACGCCAGTTGTTTTAGTACTTAGACTTCCGTTTCTACATCACTACTCGTATGCTTTAAGTTTAGTTGTTAACGTTATTCTTAATTTTCTTGTTAGCCGTCAAATAAAATAATCAAAACTTTTCCATTTTCATCAACCACTGTCGACAACGCGTGCGTTTAGCCGAAAAAGTATTACTGCACGCACACAACTATACGATTGACGGTTTTATTTGGCCGTCTCCAGGCTGCTTAGCAATAGTCGAGAACAATTCTTCTCACAGCTTGTTGGCGAAGGAAGTGAGGCGAGTGATATTTAGTAGGCATAATTAACAGCACACACACAACTATATGATTCTCGGTTTTATTTTATGCTCTCGGTGCTGCTTAAGGTCCAATCAGACTATTATACAAGTATAAATACTTTCATTAGATTTTCTGAGATAAAAGTCTAAACACATTTCTTGCGACTGTCAAAAAGTCTAACGTAAATTAGATTTTGCATTCACACCATCACACTTGATATAAACCAACATAGATGTGCCATCATAAAACTTTTCACGGCGGCAGGTACGCTATTCGTCGTAGGCGATAGACGTGCCGGCGCGTGAAATTCTTCAACAGTTAAAATAATAATTATGTATAACACATACAAATTCAATAGCACAAACATATTTTATGTTCTAAATATAGCATGAGCAAAATACATTTATAAATGACAGCTAAATTCCAAATTTCGAGCTTTTTTATAACGACAAAAAATACTATCAGTGACGGCACCCCATCGGCTACGAAATAGCCGACTACTCAATTTTTAATTAGCTGGTTTGCTAAAAAACACAACCCTGATCCAATGTAAAGTATTATCGTTTTGAAAAGTTTCAAAAAACAACAAAGTCGTATGGGATGTCAAATTTTTATCGTATTATTTTTCGTATGTATGACGGATAACATTCAGACTATCACACTTGCACGTATTATTTAAATTTTTGACAAGTATTAATACAAAGTATAATAGTCTGAACTGGGCTTTGACATTAGTCTATCACATACGAGAACAATTGTTCTGACAGCTTGTTGACGAAGGAGGGGGGGAGTGATATTTAGTAGGCATAATTTTTCAACCAGCTTTAAGCCTTCGAAGATATATGCACGATTTGTGCCGCTCATCTGTAGGAGACAGATGAGCAACAATCTCTACAAATTGTACATGTAAGCATTTCAAAACGGTACTCTAAAAAAAAGCTGAACAAGAACTTATATTTGTGTTTACATGAGCGACAATGTCTTCAATCTAGTCTTCAAATCGTTCAAGTAAAATATTTTTGCAAACAAAAAAAAAAAAAAAAAATTAACAGGACTCTAAAAAAACAAAAAAAAAATTTATAAATTTGGAGTATCGCCAGTTGTTTCTGTACATTTTTTGTATGAAATAAAAAATATGTTTTATAGCTATGCACGTTTGTGCACATGTATGTATATTTAAAAAAAAAATTAATTGTGAGCTCTTGCTCACAATAATATACGAGTAAATAAACCATAAATACAAACAGGAACCCCCCTTTTAATGATTTGGTATTTTGTAAGTGTTGCTTTGCGGGAAAATATTGGTACGTTTTTACCTTTAAAAACGCTTTTGCGGATTCTTCAATTGCAATTGAAATAATGATGTTTCGTTACAAAGTACTTAAATAACTCACAACTTTACTTACACTTAATAAATATCACACACTCGACTTGCTTACTTTTCGAACTTATGACACTTTTGCACAACGTTTAAAAATAAACTATCACTCTGCCGAAGCTCTGTCACCTATTTATATTTCTTTATGACCTTCTACAATCATCATGAAGTTTCTAGTTATTGATAATTCCAGAATCAAATGAACAGATATAGTTTTTATTATTATATCACTTACATACAATACGAATGCAACAACAACAAACAATAAGAAACGCAACAACAACCAGAAAATCATTTGTGTTGATCTGCTTAGAATTTTGCGTCTTTTATATCAGTTTTATGTTGTTTGAGCGGATATGCGTCTAAATTTAATACAATGAAATCAACGGCTGCACAATGGGTTAAAAATCATACATAGTCGTAACAATATTAAATCAAATTAAGGCCCAGCTAGCTTTAAAAAAATATGGTAATATTAAATCAATTTATTTATTTGCTTTTTACTACCCGTAATATTGCAAAAACTTTGAGTTTTTCTTTAGGAAAGAAGTTTATAAATTAGGGCTGCGGCTGTCTTTTTCTGCACCCAATCCTCAGGGGTTACTCTCTATTGCGATGCGAAAGGTATATGCGATAAGAGTATAAAATGGTACTGTGTGCCGTTTGCGCAAACTTTTTCGCGACATAGTTTGAAAATGAAGCAACACTGGCACCATAAAATAAACAATAGCGAAGAATGACAACGTAATATGTGCGAAAGGGAAAAATTAAATGCGAAAGGAATATACAAGGTAGCAAATCTTCTATTACGAACCATATTTCTTTCGCAACGCAATAGAGAGTAACTCCCCTGAAGTTTTTTTTATCGCTTTTATTTACGAAATGACTTGATTTTCAAATTGTTTTCCTTTTTTTTTTTTTGCAGAAAAAAATAAAAAACGTGATGTGCGCAATTGGTTTAATAACGAGCCTGGCATAAGCGCTGAACAATACCAACAACAAATACCCCTGGACACCGATCGTAGGGGTGACATACCCATTATGAATGGTGATTGTGAAGGTAAGATAAATGTAACGAGTATGAGTAAACTAGTCCTTTGAACTCAAACAAAATGAAAAGCCACAACTAAATGTTAAAATCTTAATGGGGTTGCGTTTGTAAAAATATGTTTGTACACAAATATTAACAACTAATGAATCAGCTTAAAATATACCTCAAGATTAGCCTGGCAATCAGCCCAACATCATCTTTACACAATAGCAGATGCTCGTCAATATTGTCAGACTTGAACCTCACTGAAGTCAGCAGTAATATCCTTGAGATTAAACAGAAAAAACATCAGCTTTAACAAATACGCTTAATAAACAAAAAGATTAGTGGCTACTTGTGTTAAGGGAGTTCCTATACCACTGCGTACGATTGTAATAAGTGAAAAAATGCTGTTTTGTATGTGTTCACTTGGCCTTAATCTCGACACTTTATTTTGCAGCATCATTACATCAGAATCTTTAATGATTTTTGTTTTTGTTTTACTTTTATATCAGGCTTTCGTTGTCTAACACTAGATACTTACTGTACGAGATTTGGGATGTGTTAGTACAGAGTTATTATCTGAATCATACAAGCTTACACCGGCTAAAAATATTCATTAAATTATTAAGTAGCAAATTTGTAAGATAATTCCAAGTAATATGGGGTGACCCAAAATGTTTTAAATTGTTTAAAATTTGAACTTATGGATTCAATATTGCAATTTTGTTAATATCGAAAAATCGGACGTGATTTAATCTGGAGGTCAAATTTTCGATGAAACTTTCCAACAGTTGTGGCCTTATATCGTCAACAATACTGTGAACGTTGAGCTCCAAGTGGTCAATCGTTTCAGGACTTAGCCTACCGACTTCACACGCCCCCATTACAAATAGACCAGTAGCTTTAGATCGCACGGTCTTAGAGGTCAATTTACGCGTCCGAAACGTAAATTATGCTTTTACCAAACGTTTCATTCAATAGGTCTGTTCTGGTACAAGCTGTGTGACATGTTGCGCCTTTGTTAAAATCTCAGCTCCCACATACCATGAACGGAAAAGTCAGTAATAATGACCCTATAACAGTCACCATTACAGCGGAATATATTATTATTATTTGAATGAGATGTGGTCCGAAAGCGCCATTTGCACTGAGATCATTGTTGATCTATTGTGTTTCCTTTTGCCACCTCACGGGTTAAGTACGTCAAGAAACCGGACTAGCTCCCTCATTGGGGGTGATGACATGTCCGGCTCACTTATGATATGCGCTAATAGCAGCGTATATCTTCTGTGTCCCAATGCAGTGGGTGATCAAGTGCTCCATTGACTCTTTCTCCTCACCACAAAATATTCTACAAAAATTCTGTATTGGAAATGCCCATCTTAAACAGATGGTTAAAGCAGGTATAATGACCTGTACTTGTCAGTGTTGTGAGGTTTTTCCTATCCCGTCTTAGATTACGTTTGGCGCTCTTTGCATTAAATTTTAAGAATTTCTTGGCGTGTTCAAGACCGTTTGTCTTAATCCAATGTTTCTCCACGATAGCCTCCTTCCATTTTTCCACCTCCCTCCTACGGACACTCTTGTTAATGACTTTAAAGGCGTCTCCCTAAGAGGGTGGTAAAGAAATGAACGGAGTCTATCGTCAACACAAATACTGGAGTGTGGCCAATAAAATTCCACTTTGCGCCTTTTTTTGCACAGATGACTGCTATCTCATTGCTACAGGGGATATATCTGCATCTCATGTCCTGGCATATAGGCGAGAGTAATCTGGTTCTGGCTCGCCAACTCATTTAGCCTGGGCGTAAAAACACCACTGCTTAGAGCTTGGAGGACTGATTGATATCAGAGAGTGTTTTATTATCATATCCCTCCTGTCTCCTATCGGAAAGCATATCAACCGTTTTCCTTATTGGGTATAGTTTTGCTTGGAAGGTTATGGTGTCCTTACTAAGAGCTATTTTCTTACGTGCTCTAGGGTCCACTATTTCCGCTACCACTCTATGTCGTACTCGTACCTCTTTTGTGAACCATCCCGCAGCCACAATGGGTTCGTGCCCCATTCTTCCCTTGTTGGGATCCTGAACTTCCTGGTAAAGAATAGAGCCCACTATTCTCGCTACCACTACTTTGTGCGTTTCGAATCCTTCCGTGTAACACTTTTGTAGCAATAATTCTACCAGCCCATAAATCACCCTAAACAGTAAGTTTTTCTCCGTGTAACGTGTATTAACATACCCTTGGTGATTATCATCACTCCAAATAGTTTTGCTTATTGATGTACCCAATCAAATAAAAGTGAGCTTCATAGCTAAACGAAATTCGCTTATGAAAATCGACGTCAACGGCAATTTTTTCCCCCCATATACCGAATCAACGCCTTGCTAAGTGATTGTGTGGCTTCAAAGTCGTGGGTAAAAGGCTAGTAAAAATTTTGTAAATAATAAAACTATTTACTATTAGGTGTACAACTTTGCTTCAGCCGTTTTGCAAGATGGTCCATCATCAGATAAGGCCGTAAAGGCAGGTGCTGATGTACTGTACGCCTAATGCTAGGAACACAATTGCGACGAACGAGGAACTTCGCCCATCGCGACGAATTCGTCAGCAAATATTCGTTGCATAAATTCGTCGTGTGAAGCACAATATCAACGAACATTGTTTACATTTCGTGCAAAAAGAAAAAAAAAAAATGGATATAAATACTAAGGTGGCCATATTAAAAGTAAGCCTATATAAATTCCATCCGAAAGAGGGATTTTTGAAGAAATTATCTCAGGTACTTTATAACGGGTGGTTAAATTTCAAGGGCCGATGTTGATTTCGAATAAAACACAAACTATTTAGGAAATTATTGTAATTTTATTTTATTATGATATATTGGTATTATTCAATTATGCATGGAACAAAATATCGGCCAAATGGGCGCCGCGACCACGGCGGCATACCTCCATCCGATGGTCCAAATTTTCGATGACCTTGAGGCATAATGGAAGTTCTATGCCGTTAATGTGCCGAATTATCTCATCCTTTAGCTGTTGAATTGTTGCTGGCTTATCGACGTACACCTTTTCTTTCAAATAACCCCAAAGAAAAAAGTCCAACGGTGTCAAATCACATGATCTTGGCGGCCAATTGACATCGCCATTACGTGAGATAACACGGCCATTGAATTTGTTGCGCAAAAGAGCAATTGTTTCGTTAGCTGTGTGGCAAGTGGCACCGTCCTGCTGAAACCACATATCGTCTACATCCATATCTTTCAATTCGGGCCATAAAAAGTTCGTTATCATCTCACGATAGCGAACACCATTCACAGTAACTGCCTGACCGGCCTCATTTTGGAAAAAATACGGCCCGATGATGCCGCCAGCACATAAACCGCACCAAACAGTCACTCTTTGTGGGTGCATTGGTTTTTCAACAGTCACTCTTGGATTCTCATTCGCCCAAATGCGGCAATTCTGTTTATTGACGAATCCACTGAGGTGAAAATGTGCCTCATCACTGAAGATGATTTTCTTCGAAAATTTTCATAATAAGTCGGGATAACTTTAACACGTTGTTGGATTGTGTATCTCTCCATGGTTCAAATTGAGTAAGTCTGAAATAGAGAAATGTCAAATAAAATTCGGAAAAAAAACTTGGCGTTTAGGTGTGGTTCACATTCAACATCGGCCCTTGAAATTTAACCACCCGATATTTTGAGAACATCTTATAAAAAGTATTATGTCATAAAAAATACTTTTTTTATGTAGGAAATCTGGTCACCTGATACTGCTTTGTTCGTCGTTCGCTGACGAAACAATTAGAAATGAATCTATTTCAACTTTCGCTGAGTATGACGATTTTCGACCAACACCATGATTGTGTGCATTTTCATATACACCAATGTGTTTTATTTTTGGCGACGAATATTCGCGACCAAATATTCGTCGCAGTTGTGTTCCTCGCATAATATTTAAGATTCATTTTGAGCCACCCTATGGCATAGTATTGGTAGTATTTGTGCTTGTATATTTACGGTTACGGCGACAACAAAAAGTTTTATTTGCTTTTATTTTTGTAAATTATGTTATGAATTAAACAATAGATCATTATGGTGCTGCCTACACTTAAAATGGCTTTGTAGTCGTATGAGTAACTTTTGCTTTTTTTTTTTTTTTTTTTTTTTTTTTTTTGAAGTGTAACTCTGTATTATAGTTTTTGTCGTGTGTCACTGTGAGGGAATAACAGTATGAATGAATATTTAAACAAACTTACAATGTCATACACAAAATCACTTTGTAATTGCGTTGATTCGAAGTTGGGTAGCAGCTTTTCTTACTTGTTTGTTTTTTGTTTGTTTGTTTATTTAACTTACCTTGTTTCATTCCTTTTATCCACTCAATTTTGATTGTATTTTTGGTTTGTATCGTAGACGCCCTCGCAAAATCACTGAGCGATTTAATGGCTTTGGTTAAATTACTGCGTGAAGATATCGCCCACCAACGTCAAGAGATTGCCTATTTGCGCATGCTGCTGGAGAATTGTGCTGGTTGCAAGGAGCCCAGTGACAACAACATACGTGTCGAACCAACATGTCGTACATCAAATCCTTGTTATCCTGGTAAGTAAGAAATCGTTAAATGAATAATATTCTTTTTTTATACTTTATGAACATGTTTCAAGTATTTGTATTGTTTATGAAATAAATTAATTGTGATTAATTAGCAATAAATAGTTGTTTTCTAAAAATGGCAGGCAAAATATTCTCCTTTTTAGCGGGGCAATTATCATAATTAAAGTAATTATTGTCGGCATCAGTAAAAGTCTCAGGCACAATTTTGTTCAAACAGCGTATCTAATAAATTTATTAAAATTTATTTAATTTTCCATTCAAACGGCTGACAAACGTTTGTCTTGTTGCCCATAAATGTTCCATTTCGAACTGAGCAACATTTCTAACACAACAATGTGGGAGTTTGCCACCACCACCAGCCGCACGCCGTTTTGCTGTTGAAATATTTTCCAGTAACATGTTGTCATTTGTGTTTTTTATTACAAAAATTATACATTTTGACATGCTTTTCGTTAAGTTTAAATTAAAATTTAAAAATTATTAAAATGTTTAAACGAGCAGAGTTGAGTGTGTTTGGAATTTGGTTATTGTCTCGTGTATGTGTTTTTCCGAAATGTGTTAGAAAATGATTTATGTTCAATTTTCTCTGTTAAATTTAACATAAAAACATCAAGATTTATTAATTTAAAATTTTAATTGATAAAAAAACGTATAATTATGATAACAAAAACAAATGTATGTACTTCTGTATGTACAAATGTCTTAAATATATTTCAAGTTCATTTGATCACTATTGTACGAGTAAAATAACAATGCAAAAACATAATCACTCATAATATTCAAATCTGTATGTATGTATGGGTGTATATATATCAGTTTTAATTTTAAAGTCAAGGCTTATCAATTTCAAATAATTATAACAAATTTAAAATTTAAACCCTATCCACTCTTTCGCGGATGACAGCAGCATTTGCCACTCGTACTCTTTTAGTTATAGGCACAGCCTATCAGAGAACGCTGCCAAGAGACTAAATATGAATGATTCACTGAAATGTGATCTCCGAATGGGGTCGTAAAAACAGGGTCGCCTTAACAAACAAACAAACGACCGCAAATGATGCTTCATGTGTAGTCAGGATGATATAAATACTGAGGAGTCGGATGCTCTTGATGTTCTTGGAATTCAGATGCAATGTGATGTTCGCTGCACTGATAACATTTTCCATGTCTCTAAAGAAGCATTCAAGTGCCTTGGTTTTTGAAGCGGTGTAACATGTACTTCACTCCAGCCGACCTCCTTACGATTTATACTCGTACCACCTATATCCGAACGAAAATGGAATACAACTCTCATGTTTGGGCCGGTGCCTAAGAGTCTATTTTCGGGTTACTCGACCGTGTGCAGAAGAGGGCGAAGAAGCTCATCGGTGACAGTAGGGCATCCAACTCTATTGACTAACTGGAGCATCAACGCAGTGTGGGGTGCGTTACTCTGTTCTATCGTTACTACAATGGATTTTGCTCTGACGAGATTAGGGATCTTGTTCCCGGAACTCACACATTTTTACGTAGCATGCGTTTATCGTCCAGAGCTCATCCATTCGTGGTTGATGGCCCAGGGAATCGTACTACGCACTACAGAGAGAATTCGTTTTTCAGCCGTACGCTTCGCCTGTGGAATACGTTGCCTGCAAACGTGTTTCCTGTTTGTTTTAATGTTGGCAAGTTCAAGTCAAATGTTCACAAACACTACTCCCTATTTCCCCCTCCTCATAATCTATTTTCCTAGTTTCTAATGCACATATGTAGGGATCATCACCTGAGTACTGGCCCAATATAAAAAAATTACATCACAAAACTGAGAATGCTTCAGCAAAAATCGAAAATACGATCTTGCTAGGAATGAAAACATGCATCCCTTCCAAGCAGATTTCGATTAAGCCCAGAGTGAAATCTTGGTTTAATTGGAGAGAATGTATTCAGTAGTTGGCATTTAAACAAAAACCCGGTCACTGATTTGCTACGCAAAAAGGCAAGATCTTCGTGTGCCAGGGCACTTAAGGCCGCGGAGCACATAGAATCCGTCGTACTTTGCCCGTTTCCTTTTGCAACTGACATCAACGTATACGAAGAATTAAGTTAGCACAAGTTGCTCAACGTGAAAAATTTTTCACGATCAGCGTCTTAGTGGCAAGGTACTTACAGCTCCCCGGGGCAGTAAGACCTTTTGATCCCTCGTTAAGAGAGTAATGAACAGTGCTAGTTTATCAATTTAAAGAATGACCATGCATTCACCGCTGAAGCAATTCCTACCTGCCGGAGAGCAGTCAACCACCTCCCGAGTTAGAAAGAGTATCTGTAACCATGTCAATGATATATTTCCGGGCTTGAACAGCTGAAAGGGTTTTGGCCGACCTTAACATAAATAAGACTCCGGGACCGGATGGCAATCCAACATTGGTCTTGAAGCAGTGTTCTTCTACGCTTACGCGTATTTTTTACATAATACTGATGTCAGAATTTGGCTGATATGCCGTTGCTAACATACAGAGCTTTTAGCTTTGAGTACACGGAGTTACTGAACGTGATTTTCTTCCACAAAATATTGTCCATCAGAGTATTGTTGGACAAGCTGTTCCCTTGTGTTATAGAAACATTATCTTAATTTTCATTAAAAAATGTTTCGGCTTTTTATTAAGTTTTATTTTATTGAATGTTAAAAGAAATGTTTCACATCAGTGTTATTTGCAAATTGGTTTTAATTATAAATTCTTAAAAACTAGATTTTTACTCGTATTCGTATCAATTAAGCGAATAAAGGATGACATTCAAGTTAAAGTGTGCACATAAAATGTTGAATCTAATTAACTTCATTAAAAGGTTTGATGCTCTGCTTATTGTCAGCGATATCCAAATGATTATATTTCTAAAGACATGCAGCAGCGTGTTTTCTTAAGGGGGCTTACATATTGTACAAACATATGTATGTATGCCCTATGAAAAATCTTATATTAACAACTTTTGTCGTTGGGTTTGTTTAGCCAAAAGAAGTTATAATGTGCATAAAAACTTTGTAAGTACACGCAAAGAAAACAGTTTGATATATTGTTATATGAGTATACGAGTGTACTCTATAACATTGTGAACTATTCATACCAATCAAAAAATATATACAGTTTGTTTTTTATGTGTCCTAGCTAGCTATATGATATGTCGAACTTCCCTAATCATCAGTGAACTTTGAAAAATGTTTTCAAACATTTAACTATACCCGTATATGCCATTATTGTAAATAAATTAATGAGAATTAAAAAAAAAATGTTCTAGTAATACACTTCTAAGTCAATAAATATAGTTAAAAAAAACTAAACACACGCTTCAATATCAAACTAATGAAAAAGCCGGCTTCAACGTCAAAATCGCTCCACTTCCTCAGAAGCAAATCGGCGACTTCGATTTTCACTCTAAAGTGAATGATTATTTATAGTTCAATCAAACCGGTTCCTAAGCGGTTAGGGAGGTGGTTCCGAGTTTTTTTTTTGGAAATTCCCAAAGTTGGCTTAGTAAATCCCCAAAATCCCCTCGCTTCCCCGGAAGCTATACGGTAATTCCAATTTTCGCACTAAAGCAGCAAAACTGTTCATAAAGTTTTATATACCTATATATGTGTAATAATCATTCATATGGTTTGAATTTCAAGTGAGACTAAAATAAACGTGTTAAAAGAAGCATTCCATTCTTCTTAACAACTTTTATAAAGGCATACGAGTACAATTTTAAGCTGGCAGCACTTTTTTTAACTGGCGGTTTACTTTATCAAAGTTTGACATACTAAATATTTTTTTAAATGTATTATTTTACGTCGGTATATTATTATTTTATAAATAGTTGTACATAGGAATGTGATTATCTATGACATAAGCAAATACAGGGTATCGCAAAACTAACTACCCTATCGTAAGATGTAATAGCTTTTGCAAGTGGCGTTGCACGTCAATCATATTTATCACTTGTAAACTAGACAGCTGCAGAAAGCAAACAGATGAACAATGGGGCGCTACACTCCACAAGTGCGTGGAATAATTGTGTAGATTTTTTACCCATTAACTGATTGGTGATGTTAGTTCAGGGTGAATTTCGTCCTAGATTTCCTAATAAACAAAGCACTAGAAATCCATGTGTAATGTATGAAAAAACGTTACGTCCACGCAAAGCTAGTGTCGCTCCTTTATTGCAACATAGTCTAACTAAAAAAAGCTCGTTTCGAGAAAAACGCATTTCATATTTTTAGTTTCCATACAATCCTTAGAAATTTTTTTTAGAAAAATAAAGGAAACAGTTTAATTTTCAATGTAGTACTGTTAACAATTCTGCATTGTTAACTCGAAAAGCTCATTTTTTGCGATATGACTATGTTGCAAGAAAGGAGCGCTGTGTGGTTCGGTTTTCATGCGGAAGGAGCGATTGTACCGTATTTTTTTGAGGGCGTCATCGGCAATACAGTTACTGTTACTGACAAGCCCTACAAGGCCATGATGAGCGAATTTAACTACCGGAACTGAATAAACGGGGCTGGGTAAACATGTGAGTTCAACAAAACACACACAGCAGGAGCTATGCTGGATATTGTGAAGAAAGCATTTCCTGACAGAGTAATCTTCCATTTTGGAGAGTAGGCATGGCCAGAAACATCGACCGATGTAATCACCCCAGACTTCTTTCTTTAGGGCTATATAAAGTCCCGGCTTTATGCCAACTATTGGAAGCCTATGAGCAGAATATTCGACAGGAATGCGAACAATTATCACCAGAAATATTGCGGAAAGTTATGGAAAATGCAATAGAACGGGCACGAATGTGTATCAACACTGGCTGCAGGCATTTGACCGATATCATATTTTACAATTTACAGAAAAGGCTCCAAATCAAGATTTCCAACATGCAAAGTATTTTTTAATAATAAAGAAAATTGAATGATTATTCCAGCTTGCATCAGCTTGTTTGCACGGTTGGCATAATAACATGGTTGGGTATGATCAACATCATCAATTTTATTACCACTGTGGTTGCTTATGTCGAACCTGAATATAGTATGGTTATTTATAATATCTTTCTTACAAAACTATGATGAGTTATATCAATGAAGTTTCAAATATAATAATACAATATTATCAACAACAATCATACAAATCAATATTTTGCTTAGAATTATAAAAATGTTAATATTTTTTTTACATTATGATGAGTCATTTCAATGAAGTTTCAAATATAACAATACAATATTATCAGCAACAACCGTATGATTCAACATCAATGTTATGCTTATATATAATATAATAATCTTGAACTTTATTATGGTATGGTTATTTATATCCTTTTTACAAAACTATGATGAGACATATCAATGAAGTTTCAAATATAACAATACAATATTATCAACAAAAATCACAACATTGATGATATCTTTGTACAAAATTATGATGAGTCACATCAATGGGGTTTCAAATATAACAATACAATATTTTCAACAACAATTATATGATTCAACATCAATATTTCGCTTAAAATTATAACAATGTTGATAATATATTTGTTACAATGTTATCGGCAACAACCGTATGATTCTACAACAATGTTTTGCTTAGAATTACAACAATGTTAAACCTGAATATAGTATGGTTATTTATAATATCTTTTTAACAAAACTATGATGAGGCATATCAACGAATTTTCAAATGTAACGAAATAATATTATCAGCAACAATCATATGATTCAACATCAATGTTTTGCTTAAAATTATAACAATGTTGAACCTGTTTATAGTATGGTTATATAAAATATTTGTTTAACTTCACTATAATGTGTCATATCACTGAGGTTTTAAATATAACAATGCAATACTTTCGACAACAACCATATGATTCAACGTCAATATTTTGCTTAGTATTATAACAATGCTGAGCCTGAATATAGTATGGTAATTTTTAATATCTCTTTTACAAAACTATGATAAGTCATATTAAAGAAAATTCAAATTTAACAATACAATGTTATCAGCAACAATCATATGATTCAACATCAATGTTTTAGTTAGAACTTTAACAATTTTGATAATATCTTTGAGTCATATCAATGGAGTTTCAAGACTAATAATACAATATTATCAAGAACAACCACATAATTCAACATATATGTTGGCCTTGGAATTTTAATATTGTTAAGCCTGAATAGAGAATTTTCTAGAAAATTATGAATGAATGGAGTTTTATATATAACTGTACATTATTGTATTTTATATATTGAATTTGTTTCATTTCTGACAATTGAAGAATCCGCAAATGCGGATAGAGATAAAAACGTAGCAATTTTGTGGTTCAACATCAACGATTCCCTTAGAATTCATTGTCATGGCAACCATATATTTTTTTGTACGCATATGACATAATATCCCAATGAGAGCAAGCAAGCACATTTGAATGCATTCCAGTTTTCTTCCCCTCCCAAAAATCACAAATTGTAGACGAGTCTGAAAGAAAAGCATATTAATGGTGGAGTTTTAATGTGGTTCATTCGGAGAACATTCATGTAAAAACTGTTTAATTTGCTAAATAAACAATAATAATCTTGTTTGTTTTGTTAATGTTTTTTCTTTTGCTTTATTTAAAGGTGTTGAGTGTTATGATTCTGCTGCGGGACCAAGGTGTGGCCGCTGCCCCGCGGGCATGATAGGTGACGGTAAAATTTGCAAGCCGGGCATTTCTTGCAGCGATCGTCCCTGTTACATGTAAGTAAACACAAAATAATTATTATTTTCATTCTTCGAAAGCGTTTTTAATGTTGTTTGAACAGAAATCAAAAAGCAGGAATTTGCTTTCGTACTTTCAATTAATTAAAAGGCCATAAGAAATTCTGTCACAACAAAACGAATGACTTGACAAAGAAAAAAACTAAAAAAAAGATAATAATTTTAAAGACATTATTGGCATTTCATTTGGAGACACAAAAGAAATAAAACATAAAACATAGAACACTTAAAAGCCGCTCAGGATATTGTTAAACTAAACAAATGAAAAAAAAAACTGAATATGATAAAAACTGTTTTGTTTCAAACGTTGATTTCTTAAAAGTTTTGATGGTTTTGTTTGTTAACAATTTATTATTTACTCTAATGTTCTAAATGGCTCATAAATTCTTTGAAATGTCAAGTTATTAACAAAGACCGGCCATTAAAAACGCTTCAGTTTAAGAAACAACAATCGAGTTGATGTGTATTCTAGAACTTGGAACCGTTGAGGCAGGATCAACAGGTGATCTAAATATAATTCAACTCTTTTGACAGTCCACACACATATCTTTTAATATGAATTTACTTCGATAAGAACGAACGACAGCGTTCCATAAAACTCACACACCGCGACCGACCGGTCGTTGTTGTGCTTCTCTTCATTCATTTGAATGGCGTTTTAATAGAAAATCATGTTCTTTATGTAAGTTGTTGGTGTTTTCTTTTGGCCCATAAATAACTTCCAGTCAATACAATGGAATTTGGCTTATTGTTTGTGAGTTAATAAAATCAATTGATAAAATGTATTTTAAGACGCCTCTGCCTACAAGGGGCGGCAGAGAAATATTAAATTTATATCCATTTTATAAATACGACGAGTAGATAAAGTCACCTCAGAGAAAAATTCTATAAAATAGAATAAATTAATAAGAATAAATTTAAATCAGGTAAAACGCACACACACACACACACACGTACATGTAACAAACTTTATGAGAAATAAATGCTTAAAAATACTGGTGGCAAAGGTTTACGGTTGCTGGATATATTGGTGAATGTTGTATGGATGGGAATTACTAAGCCTACACATCAGGTGTGCCCCTCGTGGATAAGCAAACAGTCTAAATTTGCATAAAATTAAGTAAAAGCTTTCCACTTAACAATTGTAGGAGACATTTTTTTCATTTCCTGTTTAAAGTTGCACAAACTTCTTCTTTGAGCAACGCTGGTCTAGAAATAAATCATCAGCTGTTTTTTGTTTACATCAGTGAACAGCTTTGAACGATTACAAAAAAAAATCATACTTACACAACATCATGAAAAACATTACATTTCGTTCAAATATGATTTTGTGTTCGGCCGCACAAATGCGCAATTGTTTAATCAGTTATTGTTTAATCAGTAACACAGTAAGCAACATCTCCGCCAAGTGAGTATTGAAAATTTAAAAAAGCTGTTTACATTACATTTGCCACATCTTTAATCTGTCAAGCATTACTTTACGTGTTTGAGCAAACAAAAAACATTAAAGAAAATTCTGCAATTATTAAATTAATTACCAGTCCAGAGTTTTTCAAAGAGAGCTTACGAATGGATCTTGCAACTTTACTGTCATTTCCCGGAAAATATACGCATTTTTCCTCGCAATCTGCAACAGCAGACCATACAACGCGAAGTATTTTTTCTTTTTTTACTATAAATAAATGTATTATTATTTCTAATTTTATATCATTTTTAACAATTTCTTCTAACTTTTCTATTTTTTTTTAATAAAATAATCGAAAGATATTGAGTCCAGCAAAATGAGAAACGAACATCTTGTAAAGATGTTGAGTTTTTTTCGTATAGACTTTATATAATGTTGCTTATTAACGCACAAACAAACGACCGCAAATGCTGCTTCATCTGTACTCATGGATGGTATAAATATTGAGCAATCGGATGCTCTTGATGTTCTTGGAATGAAGATACAGTGGGATGTCCGCTGGACTGAACACATTTTTCATGTCTCTAAAGAAGCATTCAAGTGTCTCGGTTTTTTAAAACGGTGTAAGATGTACTTCACTCCATCCGTTCTCCTTACTATTTATACCACCTACATCCGACCGAAAATGGAATACAACTCTCATGTTTGGGCCGGTGCCTCAGAGTCTATTTTGGGGTTACTCGACCGTGTGCAGAAGAGGGCGAAGAAGCTCATCAGTGACAGTAGGGTATCCAACTCTATTGATTCACTGGAGCATCGACGCAGTGTGGGGTGCGTTACTCTGTTCTATCGTTACTACAATGGATTTTGCTCTGACGAGATTAGGGATCTTGTTCCCGAAACTCGCACATTTTTACGTAGCACGCGTTCATCGTCTACAGCTCATCCACTTGTGGTTGATTGCATGGGGAAACGTACTACGCATTACAGAGAGAATTCGTTTTTCAGTCGCACGCTTCGTCAATAAGAAAAATTTATATAGACATAAAATTACGTAAAACTTAAAGTAGACTTTAAGAAAAATAAAAAAAATATATGTAAGTATATATGTTTCAAATACATACAACAACAAACATGAAGCTAATTTTATTCAACACTAAGATGAATGCGCAATGTTTGTTAAATGAGTTGATTTTGCTCAGAATTGAACTTTGTTGCCTGATTTTTGCTGATTACAAACTCAGAATATTTACAATACGATTTGATTTCACTCAACATTGAACCTTGTGGCCCGATTTTTGCTGACTAAATATTCATAATGTTTGCAAGACGAGTTGATTTTACTCAGCGTTGAACTTTGTTGGTTACGAATTTTAGCGTATGATTTTTAGTGATCACTGGTTTGTATTCAGAGCACTACATTTTACTTTTGGTTGGCAGTATTGAATTCCGATAGGACAATTCCCAAGTTTTTTATTTTATCAAATGGTTTAGAGCTGTGGAACATCCTCAAGGTATGTGAAATTCTGCTGTTATTATTTTTTTATAAAGCTCAAATTAAATTCATTTCATTTCGATGTATTTTTATGACGTTTCGAAACGATAATGAAAAATGACATTAACGACATATCGTTGATGCAATGGTGCTTAAGAAACACACGCACATGTTATCCTCGGTCACTCCTATTGTGTTGACAACACATAAAAAAAAAACAGAAACAAAATGGGAAAAATGTAACATTTCAGATTTTATGCAAATCAATTCGGTTTTAAAAAGTTAAACAAACAAAGAAACAAAAAAAAAAAAAAACAACAAGAACAACGGTCAATGATCAAAACAAATAAAATGGAAACAAGGCGTGCGTACCTTGTAGCATTTTGTGAAACACACAATTTCTTTAAGAGAACAGCCATCATTTACAAGACAAGACACCTACAATGAATGTTCTACTACCAGATAGAAGACCATCAGCACCAGCATCTGCCAAAACAAAGTATCTACATAAAAGTGCGTTAATAAGATAACTACTTGAGTTCTTATGTATGTATGAACATATGTATATAAATATGTACACTGCCTGCCACTTGAATAAGGAATTAAGTTTTTTAACTTTAATTAAGTATATCTTCTAAACTAAAGTTAAAAAAAAGTAGTTTTTTGTACAACCAAATTTCAAGCTGTTGGCTTTAGTTTCCTGAAGTAATAAAAAATTTACATGTTATGTTATAATGAAAGTATGCATTTATTTAAAGAAATGTATTTCTGCGGTCCATTTTCGCATGTCACTTGAATAAGAAGTATTTTAAATCTAAGCAAACTGCAATTTATTTTAGGTTATAATGAAAATTAAAGTGATTGCTCTCTATTCGTGAAGTCACTTTCACCTCAAATACGTGCTCGTTTCATTTTTTACTATTCTAAAATACCCCTACAAGAACAGTGACTGGTCAAATGGCCGGTCATTTGACCGACTTAGCAGATATATGTATATACCTAGCGAAAACTTGGTAATGTCTTGCACTTACCTAAAAGCATACTTTTCAATATCACAGTATTTACCGACTGCATTACTTGTAATTTGTTAAGTAATTGGCTTAATATCTGTATGTTCGTATGTAAGTATCTGCAATATTTACAATGAAAATTGAATAAAAGAATACTTGGATTTGATAAGAAAAAGTGAAATTGGTTTAAAAATGTTTACAAAATGAAAAATGTAGTATATCAATGTTTGTGTTTATAAATTTTGCTGTTCTGTCAACTTTACTATTCAGTGGCTGTGTTCTGTAACTTTGGCGAGAAGTTCTCGCGTCGAAAACTTGTGAAACAAAGTATTCCATCGTTTCTCGAAAAGTGAGAAAAAACTGTGTCTGTAACTCATGTCGAAAACTATCCAAAGCGATTACGTCGTTACGTTAGAAATGTCTGAAAATATAAAACGATGCCGACATGCAATTTTAAAAATGAAAGCGCCAGCCACAATTAGTACCGCCGCGCGACCAAAAATTGCTAAACTTAAGAAATTTTGTTCGACGGCGTCATATTATAACCGTCGGCTATTCTAGAAAATGTATGGTATGGCTCTAACGTTTACATTTTATTTACAAATACATACACACATATTTATGCACAAAATTTTGTAAAATTAAGAAACAATTGCAATTTCTGAATTCTGAAAAAACATAAAATTATTGCAATATACTTTGTTGGGTCGGATATTAAAATTGTTGAAATTACAAACTTAAGTATTCCCTTAAAACTTGTTGTGTGAAGGGTATAAAAATTAATTAAAAAGTTAAAATAAAAAAACAATCATTCTAAACTGTGTAAATATGTATTTGATACTTAAATTAACAGCAAAATACTTATTTTTTCAGTATTATTGTTCATATAATGATAATTATTGTTATTTGAAATACTATCTCACAGTCTTTTTATTTGCGAGAAATAATGACAGTTGAAAGCGGAAAATTGTTTCGCAAAAGTTTTACAGACACAGTTTTTCTGTAAAATGGCGAGTAATTTCCTTACGTGGCAGCTATTACTCACCAAAAAAGTTATAGCTACAGTTTAGTGAGAAAAGCAGCTGTTTGTTTCAACTTTGTTTCATTTCGCACGTTTCAGTCGAAAAGTTTCTCGTGGCGAGAGTTACAGAACACAGCCACAGGTCTGGTGTTTTGCTGTAATTACGACTTGCAGGTTATGAATACCCGGTGTAAAAGTGATGTTAACATTACATATGCGCTGCCAGACTTGTTGAAATGTTAAAATGATAAATTACAGTGCTAACCACCAGTTCCGTACTTAATTCCATGATGTTAAATCAAAATTTTAAGGAAAATATATTTATGAGAAAAGTATTGAACATAAATGATAATTTTATCCAAAAAAGCTTTTTGAAAAGGCACTTCTTTCTGTAAAAACTTTTTCAAGAGTTATTGTTTGTACGAATGCATTTATATGATGATTTAAAGTCGTGTGTTTTTTATATTATATAAAATTATGAATCAAAAATAACGGATTACGCTTTGCACAGGTCCGTTATGTTATTTACATCAGTCAGCTGTTGAGTGTGACGTAGAGCGCGAAAACACACAAATATTATTGTGGAGTGAAGAAGCAACAAAATTATTAAAAATTAAATAAATTTACGAATTCAAATGAGATGCGATATAAAAAATTGCCAGAATAATAAAAAAACAAACGCAAATTAAGTTATTTCACTTTTCAACAGATTATTTAGGAACTTGATGCAGCATCTGCTTGGCTTAATGGTATAATGTTAAAAATTGTAAAATATACAGAATTCAACATTAATTTTGTAATTAGTTTTAGAAGAAACTGAAACTTTAGTGCATTCTAAAGAAAGTGAAGACCTCGTTGCAAAGTCGAACAGGGCAAAGAAAACATTGCAAACTGTGGCAATAACAATGAAATCTATGACTTAAGAAATTAAATGTACGTGTATGTATATGTCAGAACAACTTAAATAAAATTAAAAATTTATTATTATTGCTTTATTTCAACCCTTTGTTTCTTAATATTATATAATTTCTTGAGCTTAAGGTCTCTTAATAAATGTTATTTGTCCTAAAGAAGCTATCCGAAGGAGAGCGAAATATTGCCAGATAATAAAATAATAAAAACGAGCAATTGTATAATATTATAAATTGATTAAAAATTTACAAAAAACAAAACATAAAAATTTATTTTATTAGCAAACAATTTCATACATATATGTATCTGTACGGTTATTCTCACTTTTACCCTTAATAGAAATCAAACTTGTATATTTATGTGTCACTATCTGCCAACACAATAAGTATTAAGAATTAATTTAACAAAAGGAAGTAAATTTATTAATTTGCCATCTAGTTATATGAAAATAATATTAGTTACTTCAGTCCCTTAACACAAATCGCAAGCAATTGGCTGATGAAAACAAATAACAATGGATCCCCGTGACGTCAAGCGCAGTAGAAAACTATTTTGTCAAGTTTTCGGCGTCATGTTAGTTATTTGCTTCATGATATAAAGTTATCCATTACATTTTATAGGCTTTTTCCACCGAACAACATCTAACATCTACCATCAGTTTTTGAAGATGATAACATCTTCCCATAAGAAATACATATTTCTGAAAGTTAACACTTTTCAACATCTTTTTAAAATATTCCTATCTCATGTTATTACATTCAACATCTTTCGATTATTTCAGTGTCACCACTAGAAAAGTGGCAATAATGTCAATTATTCTTTTGGCATCACTGAAAAAACGTCATTTGTTTTGAAAAAATTAAAAAAAAAATTATGAGTCAATTGTTTGCGTGTGTGTTTTTTCCTTAATTTTTTTATGAAATACTTTTTTCTCCGTTTTTGCCAAATTTTTTTTATGTGTCCTACATTTTGTTTAAAGACATACATACATGTATTTTATAATTAGTTTTGTATTTTATAATTAATACTCTTTTGTATTTTATAACTAATACTCTTTTGCCTTTCAAATTAATTTTTATCGAAACAATTTGAAAATGATGCGCGATTTTGACAGCTGATATTCATTAAAACCAGTTGCCAAACGATTAGGAACATTTGATTTTGCCGGAAAGTTTACGTATGCGTTTACGAAGTGTATGCATTGCAACTTGCATTTAGGAAGTCGGCCTATTTATTAATATTTTAACACATTACTTTGCAATAAAAGTTTTTGTTGGGTACTTAGTTAAAAACATGTGAGTCCTTATTCATGTGGCAGGCAGTGTATGTATATTTGCTGAAAAGGTGTAGAAGAGCCCATATCAATTTCATCCATGTTCCCATCCATTCATTCATTTTATTTCCAGAATCATTTTCATATTTCAAGCTGGAAAAATGTGTGTACGTATGCACATGTGTTTGATTTAAATAGTTTAATATTCTGTTATTCATTTATATCTATTTTCGAAAAGAATGCACTTGTTATGTGGTTTCTTCATTTACGAGCTGCAGTTTCACGTTTCACACTTAAAACTTTTTTGTGACCCATCTTTTGACATTTATGTTCGATCAGATTAAGGTTATTTTTATTTCTGAACTTTAACTAAGAAAGATTTGACATTATATCTATATGGTATATAAGTATATATGTATGTATATGTCTTCTCTTTTTTATTAAATTATTATCTGCATTAATTTTATTGTTGTTGGTTGTTGTTAATAACTTTCTTGCATATTTAGTGGATTCTTCGCATGAGTCTGTTTGGTTGGTGAGTGGCTTCGTGAGTGTGACAAATTGTAAATTTATACTGAAAACAAATTAAAGCTCTAAGGAAGGGAGTTGCAAAAGATTGTGAAATTTTGTTATTGGAGAGTGGGTGTCATCACAGTACCTGATGGTTAGTGGTGGGTAGTGAGTACCGTTTGTGAATGCACAAAACTAAATAAGTCTGGTTTCTCACAATTCATGTGAAAGAAACTTAATGCAGCTGTAAACTCGAATGTTTGCTAATTTTAATGTATGTATGTATGTAAATACACATACGGGGTGTCTTTTGTAGAGATATAAAACTTTCAAATGATATAGAACAAAAATGCATATTTTAAACCAGGGGTGCCCAAAATTCTATATGGAATATCACGCAGCAATACATTTAAGGAATATTTCCGTTTATTTAATATTTTTTGACGTAAAAAGCAAAACATATTTACAAAAACAAAATTTACACTGATAATCGCTGTCATCAATGTTTACCAGCAAATCATGCGAACGTGTTACAAAGATCAGTACCATTTTTGCAATCTTATTTTAAGAATCCACGCCTTGCTAAGTGATCGTGTGGCTTCAATTGTTGCACGAGTTAGATTTTATGAACACACAATCTTCAGGTCTTCCTCCACGCTTATTCTTTACGTACTGTACGACGTCTCTGTGGATGCGTATTATCATTTAAAGTAAACGTGTTGCGGAAGCGTTCCATAGCTAATCGCATTAATTCCTCTGACGGACGCTTATGTTGACCGTAAATTGGGCGTAGTGTGCGATACGTGTTTCGAACAGAACCATAATATTCAAAATAAATTTGCGAAATTGGGAAGCAGAGTTCAGGCTTCAGTCTACTCATGTTGAAATGCCAAAACAGGCTCTTTCTTAAGTTGGTTATTGCAGCTTACAATCAAAGCATTAAGCTACGTTGTACTTTCCGCTCTACTTTAGGAGCGTTAATTTGGATTCTGTCATGGTTTTGGGAAAATATTTTTGTTCTTTTTATATATCGTTGGTCTCATGCAGAAAGGCCCTAACATACATAATCGCAATTTTACAAGAGAAGGAAAAACCATAATAGAAACTGTATACCTAAGTTCATCTACACGTTATTTTTTTGTTCAATTGCTTGTAAAAGCGATATTTATGAAATTATTTAATTAAATTTTTGTGACGCTGTATATTTATGTGAAACGTAGTAGAATCCTTAAAAAAGTTCGATTCAGGGAAAATGCGAGTTAGGGATTTCTACATGAGACTAACGATATGCAGTTTGATGTTTCTCTTTTTGAGAGAAGGCGAAAGAGAGTTAACTTTGTTCGGAATAATTTAATGATAGATTTCTTTGTCCAGAACAAATGTTCGAAGTAGTTGAATTGTTTTAGAGCATACTCTCAAAAAACTATAGGGGAATCCAGCCTTATGGTTGTGCCATGAATAATAATGCTCATTAATCTTGTTTGACAAAAATCGCTAAATTGAAATAATAAATAGAGATAAAGTCGTTAAATTGACCTGAAAGCAAGAAGCGATTACTAATTACCACAAAAACCGAGTGACAGTTGTTTTAAAGACAACTTTACTAAGAGAGGCAGAGAAAAAGAGAGAGAGAGAGACAGAATAAGGTTTGCTCTCTTACCTGCTGTCATAATTGTAATTTCCAATCACCAAAGCCTTGATACTGCGCTATTTGGGTTGTTCGCATATATTTTGCATGTGCATGACCTTACGGTTCTTAAAAATTTATGTAAAATCTTCGTTCTGGCGATGCTGACATGAACAAAAGGATGTCTAAAATTAGGGCACTTCTTTCATTTTGCTTTTAGTTTTTTTTCTTATAATTTTCATTAAACATTTTCCTATTCTAAATATAGTACTTCATAAATAATGAGAACTTTTCATACAAAATTTCTACACTATTCGCTTGACTGTGTTCTATAAACAGCATTTTAATAGTTTACAAAAACGTTAATCTTTGAAAAGATTTCTTGTAAACAATTTTTAATTTTTTAATCATCATATATTATAATTAATACAAGAACAATATTCAATTCTCCATTCAATAGCTAAAATTGAAACTTGAACTGTAAGAGGTATGTGCGTGTGTGTGTTTTTTCTTTTGAATTACTTTACAAAAACCCACTCATTTGAATATTTTTTGCATGAAAACATTAAAATGTGTTGTGGAGGTGAAAGGAGCTTGTTGTACTCAACTCAATATTACGAAAACAATTTAAGACAACTCAATTTAATATTTTTTATAATTGAATTTCATGTTTATAACGCAATCATTTTTCTAAAAGCGTAAGAATTATTTTTAATTTACACCCGGAAGTAAGAAATAATTTCAGTATATTCAAGGCCTGGATGATCAGCGCTACCAGATTTCTATTGAATTGCATCCCCAATTTGATTATTTTTATCCCCAAAAATCCCCAGAAAACGATTTATATTGTTCGCACAAATCTCCATTAAATCTTACAGATTGTGGAAATGTGCCTTTGTCGGTTGTTTCCTTGCACTTGTGAGTGTACACACACATGTGTATATTAGAGCGCACAGCCTATAGCTAAGTGCTTTTACAAAAACAAATAAACACCCAGCAGATAGGGCTTGGGTACTTCTGTTCTATGGGATGAATATCATTGAACTAAAGATATATTAGATCGGAACTATAACAGTTGTGCCAGTGCTAGAATTTGTTGTTGTAGTCTTGTTCAGAGAAATTTAAAATTATTTTGCATTTTATTTAGATATATGTATACGAATGTATATAGTTTATTAATTTTCTTCATTATTGCAAACACAAATTTCATGATTTTAAAATTCGAAACCACATGTCATATGCTTTGTTTCGTATTCTTGTCGTTTCGATTTCATTTACATATTTTTTTTTTTTTTCGTTTTCTAAAAGCTCTTTTGTTTTCTTTGTGGTCTTGGGAAATTGGCATTTTATGTTGACTCTTGTGGACTGCATGAGTGAAAATATTTCATTTGCATTTAACAAGTAGCAAACAAAAACAACAACAAATCTTAAGAAAATTTAAAAAGAGACAAACAATTTTAGAGCCTTTAAGGAATTCAAGCTTAAGAAAGGTAAATAAACATTTCTGGTTTTTGTTTAGATTCGTAGTTAAAAGACGATCAGCACTTGCATTTTTCTTTCGTCTTATTCTTATTCTTCTTCTTCTTTTAACAGAATGGCAAACAATACTTTTTTCTTATAGCACTTAATTTGGCCAGCATAGAGCAACTAACTGATTTACTCCTTGTTTTATTATCCTTACGCTCATATTTCATAATTCCAATTTGCCGTTTGGGTTGGGTTTTTTCCTCTTGTGTTATTTAATTTTTTTTAATTTTTATATTTTCAACAAAGAAAGAAGACAAACTCAAGTCGTTTGGTTTAGCCCAGAGGCTTCAAGATGTTTCTTTCAACTTGCATGTGAACTACCCACACATCAACATTTTTGCATCAATACAAATGCAAACCTGCATTTAAGAGTATTCATATACTGAAAGGCAATTGGTTGAATGAGAACATATTTTTTTTTTTATTGAACGTTTGAGTGCGTTTCGCTAAATAATGTGTGAACAAAAGCGTAGAATGCGTACAATAAAGAAAAATAAATCTGCAATAAAATTGAATAAGAAAATTTAGTAATATCAACTTTTTGCCGAAAATATTACACTCAAAAAATTTTAATACATGTTGAAATGTTTTGCTGGGACACCAAATTATTCACGCGTTGTGAACAATAGAATAGGTCAAGTGAAGCAATTTCACGTTCGGCTAGCGAACCATAATCAGTTTTGTACTTTTCTCGCAACTTGTGTTATTCATGTCAAAGCTGCGCAAACGTTTCTTTTTCTTACGTTCTTTGCTTTTATTCTCATGTGGGATTCATATTCAAATTTAGCTTCACTTCTTATAACCTTACGATTACATCTATAGTTGTAATATATATATATATGTAATATATATATATATATATATATATATATATATATATATATATATATATATATATATATATATATATATATATATATATATATATATATATATATATATATATATATATATATATATATATATATATATATATATATATATATATATATATATATATATATATATATATATATATATATATATATATATATATATATATATATATATATATATATATATATATATATATATATATATATATATATATATATATATATTATAAGAAATGATACGCAGTTTTAGTAGTCGAAGAGCGGTGATTTTTAAGTCATTTTTGCGAATAGTTTACATCACCAGTAATAGCGTATTCACACGAAAACTTACCTTCGCGGTTCGCTATCTCGTTCGTGATTCCCGGTCCAATCTTGATAAAATCTACATGATTCGCCATACAAAATTTTGGGATCGAACCAGCTTGGTTCATTTTGAATCTTGTTGCGAACCATGCAAAAACCACTATCATCCTCAAATTTGTTAATAAATTATCGCAAGTTTCTCTGAACTAGCTCTCAAAAATATGTAAACAGTAAAGAACGAAGTATATTTTTGAATAGCCACGCAGTAAGATTTTATTTTATTGATATTTTAGTTTATTAAAGTCTAAATAGGTTTAGGTTGGGCTTAACAGGCTGCCCCAGCCATTGAAAAATCAGCCCACTTGTGTTCAAGTTGGTTCTGTTGTGTTGCCTGGGTGTGATATGTATCTCAGCAGATGTACATATCACTGGTTCAGTTCAGAACCAAACCGAGTATCGAATAAAAGAGTCCACTTACATCGTATTCCGATACTTCTGCCTAATTATGAAGCATCGTTCTGCCTGGATACAAAGCCCTTATATAAGAAGAGCTGGGCACTGACAGGGGAAGTGATCAACACTCCCTACTTCCTCTTCGTCTCTACAACTTCTAGGGTAGTCATTAAATGGAAAATTTAACCTCCTGGTATGCGTTCTTATGTGTCATTGTTACGCCACATCAGTACGCAACCTCCTTCGTGGCTGGCCCCTAAAGATAATAATACTCTTGTTATCATATCTTGGTCGTGTCAACGTTGATATTCGACAGGTAACCTCACTAGACCATCTGTCTTGAGCGGTCTCCAAAATGTGTCGCTGTACTTGTTTCTTAGAGCTCTTAAGCCGAAATCCAACGATCCCATCTATATCCCTTTGTCGTAGCTGGATACCGGCCTTTGCCAGTACGTCCGCTTCAACATTTCCATCTCACTATGCCCTCCTACCCAGAAAAACTCCTCGTTCGAATTTCTCGCTATCTCGTTTAAGAATACAGATATCTGGCATTTACGAATCAACCTGGGCGTCGATAGACCCCAGCTAGTGCGTACAGTGCAGTTTTACTATCAGTACAAATTGGAATATCTTCCCCGTATATCTTGTGGTACTTTAACCACTTAGCTGCCCCCATTATAGCGATTTCTGTCTGCACCACGCTACTCTCATTTTGCAGCCTAAAACTCATCCTCCTCTCATATAGGAGGGTAAAGGTACTAATTTCATGATTTTTGTTAAAATGTAAAGAAAGCATCAACCGAATGTATAACTTTTGTGGGTCAGACGTAGATCTTACTGTGCGCGCAGATGTGAAAACGATTATCGTGGGTACCTGTCATGATGGCCCTACCCAACGGTGCTCTTATCTGATATACCATGCATCCAATCACATGAAATAAAATATGATCTTCGCCTTTGTTAAGAGCAGAGCCTTTTTAATACTCTCTCCGATCTCTGGGTCATGGCACCTTGTTGCAATGCAACTCCACACCGAATCCAATGAACTCTCCACGATTTGCTTTACATATTGCTTTTCATATTAAGCTTTAGTTAAATTAAATTGCATAAACAGTCGTAAAGCAGCTCTTAGCAGGGATGATCCAGTGTTGTCAACTCGGTGCGTTCTGCATGGTTCATTTTTTAAATTTTTTGCGCGAAAATTTCTTTAGTCGGTGTGCTTCGGTGGCACTATATGATATTCAATGCAATTATTATCCAATCCAATTATTATCTAAAATGTTTACATTTCATTTTTGCTATTTTATAAAAATTGATATTTCGCTATTAAACGATCAAGTCAAGTTTGTCAATTACAATAAAAGCAGACACTGAATAATGAAGTTTGTGTTCATGAAGGCGCGTGAATTCACTACTGTTTAATAAATTACGGAATTATTAACTACATTCTTAGATTTTTCCAAGATGTTTGCATTAAAGTTTTAAAGCTTTATCTTTTATTTGCTACAATTCTGGCAATTTTCGTATATTTCAATAATGTCTTTAATGTCTAGCCAACTGGTTTTCACTTTCCGCTTACGAAAACACAGTTAAATTTAAACTGTGTTTGATAGAATTGCTATAAATAGAGTTTTTTTTTGGTTTGTAAAGCTATTCTGTAACTTTTAATCATCCGATAAGTTGTGTCACGCCCGGCAAAATTCTTCACGAGCCGCATTATAGTCCATCTGCTAGGAGGAGTGCCGCCAAACGTGCACCTATATTCTATTTGGACGGAAACAACGGACTCTAAAGCGTGAAAGCTTAGCGCTATCAAAATTCTTGTTCCATTGTCCCAATTCTTCATTTTAGTTAAACTTAATGATCAATCTATAAAACACCATAAAAATAGAACAGGTTAGTTATACAAAAAATAAGTTATGACGTTTTTTTTTTTGTAGCAGCTTTCATCAGCCACCCTGTAGAACATTACTTTAGTGCTTGGAGTTCTACTTCAATTTAGTCCTACTTCAGTTGATTCTACTTGTGTGCAGTATTCGTATATGTGTTTAAAACACTTCGGCACTGAACTTTTTGTTTTGAAATGTGAAAGAAGAGGATGGTTAGAACTTGAAAATATAACGATGTTTTGTGAGACATTTCTCTTGTGCTTGAGCAGCCCTCTAATGTAAATGCGAAAATCGAAAATACTCAAAGTCTTGCTATTACTGAGTGTGAGTAATAGCAACACTATTTTTGTGGTCGTTTTCTTTACTTTTAAAACATACACAAGATACGAAAAGGATTGGATACATGTTTGATGTATGAAGATTTTGCAGAGGAATGACAAGTATAAATACCACCGCGTCAATTTATAAGAGTGTTTCAAATACTCGGTTGTGGAAATGATTGGGTAAACCACCGGTGTACTTATAGCTGCGGTGCACCGGTGCAGATCTCTGGTGTGTGCTATTACCAAATTCAAGACCAAGGCGAATTCATTCCTAGGTGAACTTAACAGCACAGGTGATTATTTTTTGCTTATCGGTTTTTTTCCAATGAGACTGTCAAATTTTTTTTCTTTTGTTTACAAACATTTTCGCGTTTTTAAAAGTGAAAAACTAATATAATCTGAGATTTTAATTACAAACAATTATAAAAGTTTATATTTAACGTTTATATAAAATTTTTCCTCAGCTGAACAATGAATTTAGATTTTGACATTCACGATATGTTTTACAATAGCAAAATACATAGTACTGAATTCGCCTTGCCGCTTGCATTCACCTGTATAAATTCGTCTTGTTCAAGACTTTCCAAAGTAAAATTTCTGTGTGTAAAAACGGTGCAGCTTTGCAAAATGTAAAAGGAGTCTTCTTTTTACTATTTAGCAGGGATGTCAATCTTTTGCTTTGTTTGCTTCTATTTTTTTCTTGATATTCATTTTGAAAAGTTTTTGTTCTACCAAGCGCAGAGGTCTGTTTACAATTTTGGCCATATGAACAACGCCCAAGGCATTTTATCGTTTAAGAGCACACGCGTAAAAGCTTAAGAAAATACGAGTATTAATTTAAATTCAAGCAGTCAAACAGCCACAGAGACTCATAACAACAATTATGTTTGATGGCATAGACCCGCTTTAAGTGAAGTAGAAAAAGTTGAATAAAAAAAATATATAAATATAAGACTGCAACTGCATGGGACTGAGTAAATACGTACATACTACATATGTACGAGTAAGTAGGGACGTAAGCAAAGTTTTGTGGTTAAAGAAATTGCGTAGGCGAACTCGTTCACGACAGTTGTCTTGGAGATGGCTGGATGCAATACTTAGATTTGGAATGGTAGAAAGATGTTGCTTAAACAAATGTTATAACGCAAAACTTTGTTTTCCTTTATTTTTTTGCATGTGATGGTCCATTAGAAATAAGTTGCTAAAAACCAAAAGTAAAGGCAATGTTAACAACATCAGCTACATACATACATATGTATGTAACTATTTTTCAACATTCCTACATGCTTCCAGGCAGGCATAGCTTCTTCCATACTCGTACGTATGTACATATGTATGTGTACATGTCCCATATGTGCCAATAACACTTTAAGCTCATCAAACAAAAATTGATCACACTGGCAAATACTCGTATGTAGATATGTGTGTATTTTTTTTTTTTCTTTTTTGATTTTTGTTCTTGTGGACAAACAGTTTGTGGGTTTGTACTTTCGGTCACAGAGTGTGGGAAAGTTGTGTGTTTTTGTGTTTTTTCTTCCTTTTATGAAAGGCGAACTGTTAACGATCTTTGATGTGATAAGTCTGTTTCTTTTTCATTTTATTTAACAGTTTTCCACTTTTTGTTTCGCACAGCTTAAAATGAAACGATCAATGCTTGTGATAATCTTCGTTATTGTGTCGTTCTCCCTCAAACCAAATTGATATGCTTATTGAAGCGTAACAAACTCGAAACACACATCAGAGTTAGAAGCCGCTTATATCGCTTTACAATCATACATACATACATATGTAAGTATGTATTTCTTAATATTATCATTATTTTTTTCAATACATACACGAAATAGTGAAACACCTGTCGCAATTTGAGGGCACAAATTAAATAATTTTGGAAATCAATAAGAGAAAACAAATTTATTTTCCTACTCGCGACATTATCTGCGGAAAATACAGACATACGTTTTTAATCACCAGCTTTAAAATTAAAAAATATTATTAAAGGGTAGTCCAACCGATATGCTCAATGCTACTGGAAATCAAACAAAAAGTTTTCAGCGAACAAACAAAAAACACAACGGGACGAAATTGGCCCCAAGTGGGCTACCTTTTCAATGGCTGGCAGTCTGTTCAACCTAACTTATTATTATTTTTCATTACGAAACTTAACTTATTATTATTTATTATTTTTCATTACGATATGTTAGGTTATGTAAGCAGGCTACTGGACTCTCCAATGGGGCTTAGGTTCTGCAGCTCACTTAAGTTCTGAAATCGTTACCTTTGGGATGGTGTGAAAAGTGGAAAAGTAGAGGTGAAAAATAGAAGTTAGATGGATATAAAGGGAGGGCAGTAGAGGCTAGGAAAGGTGGGAAACCGCTTAATGTGGTGTTACATGCTGATGTACTAGCCATCCGCTGCTCCTTATGAAGGAGGCTAGCGCAGTTGGCTGGACCGAGGCCGGGCTTGATAGGCTTTTGAAGCTCCTCTCGTCAACATGTCTTAAGCGGTGATGCTCCAATGCCGGGCATGTTCCGAGGAGATGAAGGATTGTCTCCTTCTCTTCCCCGTCTTGATAACTTCTTCAGAAGTCGTTATAGGGTAAGCCTATTCTCCCAGCATGATTCCTAAACGGGCAATATCCAGTGATGACGGCTACAGTGACTCTCAGGCGAGATCTGGGCTGTTTTAATAGCTCCCATATTCTCTTAGAGTGGATACGCGACCACAGGATTCTTGATATAAGGCATGAGGGCTCTGTGTTTTCTTGGGCACGTTTCAGCGCGTGGAGTTTTATTCTTTTCGAACACGCTGATAAGACTTGTCCGCAAAAGGGATCTATATCCCTATCCTCTAGGGATGTCCCTTTCTTAGCTAAATCGTCAGCGATGTTGTTGGACCTTGTCTATGTACCTATTTTAGGATTAAGTTAGAATGTCTCGCCATCTTGTTTAAAGATGTTCGGCATTTTTGTGCCAGACTGGAATTAGTGTATATTCCAATCAAGGAGGTGATGGCGACCTTGATGTCTGTTACTATCATGATATTCTTATCGAATTTCTTGGGAAACGCTAGCCATCTGACTGCTTTATTTACAGCCAATATATTAGTTTGAAGAACACTGCATCCGTCTGATAGTGTGAAGGATAGTTTAAATTATTCCATATAAACGCGATCCCCCAACCCAAGGTCCCTTTCTGGACCCATCAGTGTAAACATAGAAGTGTCCAGCTTCTAAGAAAGATTGCTCGATTTGGTAGCCGAATCTCCTTGAGAGATGTGATTTTGCGATGCAGTGTTCAATTAGATCGGGGAGCAGGTCCTTTTCAATCTCAAGTATATTGGCGTGTCCCCAGGGTCTGTGGGTCCATGCTCCTGGTGTATTCAACCTGATCGCGGCTTTTAGTCATATGGCATCCAGATCATAAGTGCAAGAAGTGCTTTAACAACTTGTGAAACAAGTTGCAACCTATGTACCCCTTGCAAGCCACATGAGGGCGCTGGTGTATCGTGAATAATTCTAGCCGTGGAGTTGGTCCATCATCAGATTAGTCCGACAAGGCAGGTGCTGTTATAAACTTTCACAACCTGTCTGTTTTTTACTGCTCCTGGTGAGTAATTTTTGCCTGGGTGTACGGCTTACTAGGGCGCTCTACTTTCTGGGGCAGAATTTCCTCTGTAATTGAAGCAAATAACACATCAGGAAGCCGCATCACTTATGTTCTAGTGGGCTACCGAAAACCTTACCAAGGCAGGTTCTGCTTGCAGACTATTCCGGTGCTAATCGCGGTTTCAGTGACTACCTGAAGCATTCTGGCTGTGGTTTAAACATAAAATCACAGTGAAGGGAATTAGTTTCCTTGATAACTATAGCGCGTGCCGGTTTTCGGGTGGTGGTGCCGCGAAGTGTTGTTGTGCTGTCTGTGATGGTTAGGCAGGTGTACTGGTAAAGGGCTGATGCTCTTAGTGGGCTTCGGTGCACCAACTCTTTAAGCCTTATCTTCCAGTGACTGTCTGCGAAATTGCTTATATGACAGATTAGAAGACCAGAGTTCATCAGCAATGGGTTTAGCTACAAACTTATGGCACAAGTTGCAAACTATATAAGCGTTATATGCCACAAGGGGGCGCTGTTGAATCCTTAACAATTCAACCCGTGGGTCTGGTCTTTCATCAGTTAAGGCCGTCAAGGCAGATGCTGATGTAAATCAATTTCAAATTCTTCTTGCGTTGAGCGAATTTACCTTGGTGTACGCCTAGCCAGGGCACTATGCTTTATGAGGCATAGAGAGGTAGGGGTCCTTGATTTCTTGCAGTAAATAAAACTCTAGGGTGCCGCATGGCTTACTTAAGTTGTTAATTAGAAGAACGGGGATCATAAGCAGTTTTTGATTGCCTTAATTTACTTACAAATGTATTATTATTATATATATATATATATATATATATATATATATATATATATATATATATATATATATATATATATATATATATATATATATATATATATATATATATATATATATATATATATATATATATATATATATATATATATATATATATATATATATATATATATATATATATATATATATATATATCTTTTTGTTTGAAATACTACTGTTGATAAAGAATCCTAAAGTCGCTTAATTCTCCATCTCTGGCAGAAGCTCTTTACTTAAAGTTTTCCCTCTCCTACCAAAAGACAACTACTCACACATTGCATTCCATTTACCTGTGATTAAATTACTGCAGGCTATTATAATATATATATTTTTGAATTGTTTGATTTAAAATTATTGAAAAATTTTATTGTTTATTAAAGCGCTTTAAATTTTCTTGGAACAAAAAGTCAGAAGAAAATGATTCATATATATATATGTATGTATGTATGTATGTAAGTATGTACGTAAATATTGTCATTGATGTTGATGCTTGTTGGAGGAAATTCGGTCTTTAAGCCTTTAATCTTTGATTTTCTTTGATAAATGGCCCGAAGGTAGTTTTTCCGCATCTTCTTCTTTTTTTAATTTGTCAGATGACTACCCACACTCTTCTTCTTTTCTACACACTCAATCACTCATGTTTTTTACTCGTAACTGAAAATATATTTGTTATTAAATCTTGTGGTCCCTGTGTCTGTGTTAATAAGATTTTCTTGTAATTGTTACTTTATTTGAGAGTGTTTATGGCCAGGTTCAAAAAAGCAACCAAACAATGCGAGTAAAAGAGTACAAAGTTAACAGAAGATCATGTTTGAATATGTATGTATTATAAATATGTATGCTTGTACATAAATGTTCCTTCATACTTCAGAAAACTTCAACAAAACATTAATTTGAACCTTTATTTCGACTGCTTTGTGCCACACGTTTGATTTAAAATATGAACCGCTTGTCGATGGGATTTGTTTGTGCGTGATTGTGTGTGTGTGTGTGTATGCCGTTTTTGTGGTTGTCAGTCAGATGTTAAAATATTTTATTTTTTGTGTGAATTTTTGAAAATTTGTTATTCATATATGGCCTTTTTTTACACCTCCTTTTACAGAGGCGTGCAGTGTCATGATACAGTGAGTGGTGCTCAATGCGATTCCTGTCCCATGGGCTATGACGGCGATGGACGTACCTGTACCAAGCGCAATCCCTGCTTAGATACTCCATGTCCTTCAGGTCAGTATGGGTGTTGTTAAAAGAATTACATACATATGTATGTATGTTTCTCTATGATAAGCATAACCGGAGTAAGTAAAATCTATTTAATAATTGACAACATTAAAGCGCATTTTGCTAACAAAAAGATCTAATAGCCTTATTCATAATAAATATAGTATGTTAATTAAACTACAAATGTCCTATATGTATAATTTTGCCAAATAGGCGTTTAATAAACCTACAATATTTTTTATGAATACCGCAACTATTTATAACGTTCAATCTTCCGCTCTCGTAAAGATGCAAATATTTAGAACATATAGTAGATCATCACGCAATGCCGTCAAGGATAATCGCACTTATGCAATGACATACTGAGTGTGCTCTTTGTGGGGACCACTGATGTAGAAGTCGAATGTACATAAGTATAATTATGTGTGTCCAGCAATTATTGGGTTTGTGCGACTTTTCTAAGCACTTTTTATTTGTTGAATCTTCAAAATGAATTAACAATAAATATTGAAATCTTAATGCTAAACATAAAAATAAGAAAGATGTGCTTTTTAGTCAAGTCCGGCAAATGCTACGCGAATCACCTATTTAACGCTCTAATGGTGGCAAAGGTATCTGTTCTTCTCAACCGAGTGTGACCGCTAAAATAAAGTAGGTTTTGTTTATCTTGGACTAATTCTCAGGGGATGACTCCTACAAATGCAGTGCATTTTACCGGAACTAGGAAAATGGGTTGTGAGGAGGGGCAATGAGGGAGTAGTGTTTGCTAACATTTGGCTTGAACCTTCCAGCGTTATAACATATAGGAAACACGTCTGCAGGCAACTTATTCCACAGCCGAAGTGTACGGCTGAAAAACGAATTTTCTCTGTAATGAGTAGCAGAATTCCCCGGGCAATCGACCACAAATGGATGAGCTCTGAACGATAAACGCATGCCATATAAAAATGTGCGAGTTTCGGGAACAAGATCCCTAATGTCATCAGAGCAAAATCCATTGTAGTAACGATAGAACAGAGTAACGCACCCCACACTGCGTCGATACTCCAATGAGTCAGAAGAGTTGGGTACCCTACTGTCACGAATGAGCTTCTTTGCCCTCTCCTGTACACGGTGAAGTAACCTCAAAACAGACTTTGAAGCACCGGCCCAAACATAAGAGTTGTATTCCACTTTGGGTCGGATGTAGGTGGTATAAATAGTAAGAAGGTCAGACGAAGTCTCACCGTTTCAAAAACCCGAGGCACTTGAATGCCTCTTTAGAGACATGAAACATTTGTTCAGTCCAGCGAACATCACAGTATATCTTCACTCCAAGAACATCGGGAGCATCCGATTCCTCAATATCTATACCATCCATGAGTATAAATGAAGCAGCACTTGCGGCTGTTTGTGTGTTAATAAACAACACTGGGTCTTATGAGCGTTGAAGGTGAATCTGTTTTTACGACCCCATTCGGAGATTAATATATTGAATGAATCATTCATATTTTGCCTCTTGGCAGCGATCTCGGATAGGCTGGGCCTATAACGAAGAGACTACGAGTGGCAAATGCTGCTGTCATCTGCGTAAGAGTGGGTTGAAAGTTTGCTAGAGAAGGCCGTTGAGGAAAATAAGAAGTAGGGTAGGAGAAAGTACTGAGCCTTGCGGTTTCGTGCAAGAGCACTTGTCGCCTACTTTGAAAATTCGTTTTTTGCCAGCAAAACACACAGATCCTTACGAATTCGTGCTCTTAAGTAATCGTCATCTTAAGTAATCGTGATCTTAAGTAATAAAGAATTTGCTTTTGTCGCCTTTGAATTTTCTCAATGTTTGATGCCCAATAATTGAATTCCATATAGGCTTTAGAGTTGCATTGTATAACAGAAGTTTGCAATCCAGCTTCCAAGTAGAATTTCTGCGCTGCAGTTTTAACTGAGTGACCTTTGCTTCAATGTGAGTTTTCCACGTTAGCCTACGGTCCAGCGGGATGCCAAGGAACTTGATTTCATTGTAGTGCGGAATAGGTAAATTGTTAATTTTGATGGGTGAACATGTTTGCTTACACGTGTGAATGTAACATAAGTACATTTTTGTTCATTAACTTTGATTTTCCTAAGTTTTGGGCATTTCTCTGATATTGAAATATATTGCTGTAAATTTCGTGATGGTTTCCATGAACGTTCTGCAAAAGTTGAAGTGTGGATTCCGGATCTCGCTGGCATGTCTGAGGCGTAAATCAAATTCAAAGTAGGTGCTAGAATGCTGAGTGGAGCTTATAAAATCGCCTTCTCTGATAACAAATTTGTGGTCAGAACCAGAGTAACTTTCCAAAAATTTGTCAGTATTTGCAGGCAAGTTCAACTTTATTTTGTGCATCAAACCCTCGTGTCACACTTTATTACAAACTTGCGAAACGTCAATAAATAGAGCTGAAGAATACTTTTTGTCTTCAAACGTCTGTCTTATGACATTGACTAGTCTATGTGTTTGTTCTATGGTGTTATGTTTAGCCCGAAAGCCAAATTGATGATTAGCGATACATCCCACACCATTCAATATTGGAGTCAACTTCGCCATTAACAATTTTTCGTATAGTTTTGAAATTGTTGGCAGTAGACTTATTGTTCTACATGATTCTTATTTAGTGGGATCCTTCCCTGGCTTGAGTATCATAGTAATCATAGACAGCTTCCACTCTGCAGGATAATACTCAAGACGTAAAATAGCGTTAATTGGTCAAGAATTTGACCAGTGGTTTTATCAATACCTGGAGCTTTCCTGGGGTTTGTCTTACTGATAATGTTTATGACGTCTTGGAAATTAATTCTCAAAGACACAGGCGATCTAACAGCATATAACGGTAATTCAGTTGCATCTCAAATGGTTAACCCACACCATGCCCTTTTCTGAATTGGTTCTTGCCTAGTCTCCAGTCGCTTGTGCGAATAAATGTACTTTATGTAGTAGTATGAAAGGTGCTGGACTAAATTTTGTTTGTCTGAGCAGTGTCGAAGGTGTATACGCTGGGCACTGATCAGTTTTAACTAATTTAATTCCAACATTTTAAATGCTCTAATAGAGTTTGTTTTGGTCTTTCTTGTTGTTATTGTTCAAGTTAAACCTCCAAAAACACTACTTCGTCCTCCTCATAATCTATTTTCCTAGTTCCAGTACAATGCGCTGCATAAGTAGAGGTCATCCCCTGAATATTGGGCCAAGAAAAAAATATTTGTAAAGTCGGCCAGACGTTTAAAACCTTTTCATGTGAATAAATTGTACGATCGTGTAGGATATTGAGTCAGCAGAGCCTTAATTGCCACAGAAAAAATTAAACTCATGCTCCTCTCATGTTAAGCTTTACTACGCTCTTAAATTATGGCACATTAGCGTGCTCAATCATTTCGCGGTGTTCCCAATTTTAAATACAGGGTACAGGCGCAAAAGCAATTTTTTTACATTAATCCAATCATTGGCTTAGGGAGGTCGGTTTTGTTTGTGTGTTTTTGTTTTCCTTTCTCAATTTGATGATTTATAGATTTTATAAATTTTGATTTAAACCTTTTTTCTTTAATGTTTTCCTGTTGTCAATTTTATAGGAAGCATTTTAGTGCCAACCCATAATGTACAGCATTATCAAAGGCAATATACGGCGCGCAAATATTCCGTAATGACATCATAAGCAATCCAATTAACATGTTGCTCAAGAAAGGCTACTCCTTTAACAAATACATACATACTTAAATTTAATTTATAAATACTTTCTTATACAACTAACCTGAAGTTTTAATTTTACTCGTTATACTATTAATTCATATTGAGCTTAAATTTCATCGGGGGCTTTGTGTGAGAAAAAAGGGGAAACCCAGCTTCGGAGTAACAAGGCCCTGGTGAATTCACTATTAAGTATTATTTTATCCAAAATAAATTAAAGCAGACAAAATGTTTCAATTTAATTAAATCGAGAGTAAAAATAAATAGTTTTAGCGCTCAAAAAATAATTTGTTTGGGGGCGAAAAGTTAAAAAACTACTCGTTAAATGCGTATTAACTTTTAAGTCCACCACCACACCAGAAAGTGGAATTTATTTATAAATAAGTAGTTTGTGTAAAATGATTAATTTTAAAAAATAAATCTGTAAATTTAAGCTATTATTTTTTCCAAATTATTTTCTTTTGTATAATAAGCATCTATTTCATTTAATAAAAGTTCTTTTTTTTTAAATTTGAATTTGTGTTTTATTGAAGAGTGCGAGAAAGAACATTTGGTAAATAAAACATTCTTATTTTTTTTATTATTAATTTTTAATTCCACCTGCTCTTAAATCCATAACATTTTTAGTGTTGAGTACTCATTTTTCTTTTCTTTTGTTCATTGCATTTTGTTTTTATTTTTATTATTTATACGTATTTTCCATTTTCTGGTTAATCATGTGTGAAGGTGTTTTAAGTTGTGTACTCGTATTAGAGAAGCCTGTGATCTAATAAAACGTGTGCAAATTTAATTTTCTTATGAATACTAATGCATTATACTCGTATATAATTAACAAAGAATTCGATTTTCCGATCAAGACTCGAATATAATCATTCGCCCATCACTTCATTTCTTTTTCAGAGCATGAACGAGATATTGAAGTAGGAGAAAAAGTTTTTTTTTCAGTAACCAAGGCAGCTTTAATACGGTAGTGGTATAAGCACAGCTGTATTTCGTTCTCTTTGCGTAAATTTGTCAAAAACACATAGACTTCCTTGCTTTTTCAAACAAAATTTTGACAACTGTTCGTAAGCCAGCATTTACACATGCAAGTGCAAGTTCGAAACAGTCAATACATTCAAACCTTTTTACCAATATACACACATTTTTCTTACTTACAACTCAACTTACAATCAAATTCAGTTGTGAGTTTTGAATACTTACTATCAGTAAAATGACAAATAATAAAAAAGTGTTGCCGAAAATAAGTTTTAAATGAAATTGATATTAATTATTGAAATAAAACAAATTTTTATAGCTGATTTTTAGTCTATATGAAAAGAAAAATAAAGAAAGAACACAGCATATCCTACTAAACATAAATAACATGTATTTTTGGAAAAAATCATTTCATGCAAATATGTTTTTCTGAACTTTTCCAATAATGACAAAACGGCAATACTTGATCCATATTTTTTCATCAAATATTATTTTAAATCTAATATTTTTTATCAAAACCAAAAAAAAGCTATATGAACAAGAAATTGTTAAATAAATTTCGCTTTCATTTTTGTATACGAGTATTTAAGCAATTTTGTACATTTAAACAATTTAGGTACAAAATTAAAGCAATTTTTAATAGACATTTAAAAAAATTAACTTGCACTTGGCTGTGTAAACATAAAAGTAACTTGCGAGACATTCGAAAGCTTTTCCGACATTTTCGATAATAATATGTCTACTGAACTTACTGTAACTTAAGGCCGGGGCACACAGAATCCGTTGTACGTTATACGTTGCCTTTTTCAACTGACAACCAAGTTAAAATTACATGTAGTCTTATGAGCTTTGTCACATTCCGTACTTCTCCGTCAACGCAAAGTATTAAAGTTGAGCAACTTTTAACTTTAACTATTTGGTAACATTTTTTTATTTATTTTGATTTAGTTTTTCGTTCAAAAAGAAAATAAATTAAAAACAAATTGTGCTAGATTTTCTGTGCTGTGTCTGAAAAATAAATCAAAAGATTTTAATCAAATTAGAGTAAAATGCAGCTGATTTTATATCCGTTAACAAAGTACTGATTGTGCCATCTTCATACTTCGTATACGTTAATGCCAGTTGAAAAAGGAGACGTATAACGTATGACGGATTCTATATGCCCCGGCCTTTACTTGTATGTGCAAATGTAGTGTAAATTCTACCAACAAAATACATGTTGATTATTTACATGCCTTGTAAATAATCAATATTTCTCAACATAGACGCCTTTTACCCGGCATTTACACATGCAAGTGCAACTTCGAAAAAGTCAATACATTCAAACTTTTTTACCAATACACACAAGTTTTTCTTGCTTACCTAGTGTTTAGACATGCGAGTAAGAGTTCGAAAAACTCAATACAATCACATTTTTTTACTACCCCATTCACATTTTTCACACTCGCAGGCCTACTCGCAGCTAAATTTGCTTGCGAGTGTTTTTTTTGGCACTTCCATGCAATCAAATGTCAAACAAACAAACTGTGTTACCGTGTAAATAATTTTAAGCAAATCAACTGGATTACTACAAAATTAAAACTTAAGTTTTAGCTAGTTTGTTTGTTAAATTATATGTTAATTTATTAAAATTAATACTATAGATGGAAATGTTTAAATTATAAAGCGTTAATATCAATAAGATAATGATAATACAAATTAGTGTCAACGATTTCCTAAAAATATTCTCATGCGAAGAACACGGCAACTCCAATTTATAAAGAGCAGATAAAATAGCAACAAAATATGTGAAGAGTCCAAATTGTTTGAAATTCACGTGCTGACGACAAATTTAAAATGAACTCTCACTCCACCTCCCCCTGTCACATCTGAAGAATATGTGTTCAGCATCGTCCACGCAGTCTTCCCCATTCTATGGAGGTATTTTAGAAAATGCCAGTGTAGAGGAAACATCTGTGTTATATAATAATCTATCTCACCATGCTTTCTGTTTATCCACTTGTCTATCCCGATGATCAATCTCGCTGTCTATCTTAACGTTGCTGTCTCGCCATTTTGTCTTCGGTCTCCCCACACCGTTGTACCGTTGCCAACATCTTCCTCCGGTAGTCTGCCTGCAAGGAATTTCCCCAAGTTTCGCAGCCGTAAAGCAAAATTGACTGAGTCGTTACCATTATTAGCTTTATTTTGCTATATTTTGGTCCCCCGATGTTTGCCATCAATCTGCTGAGCGAAGCTGTCACCTGAGCAGCTTTTGTTGCAGCATGTTTCAGCTGGGTTCTGAACATCATTTGGTAATCTAGCCTCAGGGCCTAGGTATTTGATCCACCTGCTTGTCCTAATCGTTTCAGACAACACCCAAAAGTCTACTTCCAGAGGAATGCGCTTATTTGTGACAATAAGCAACTCCATATTTTCCTTTTCTTTTTTAACTATTAGCGTAAAGCAATTTTTAATATATTTATACGCTGTGACGACATTTTAAAAGTTAACTTGCATTTGTCTGTGTAAAAACTATTTTATTGCAACATTTAAAGCCATTTTCTTCTGACTTCTGTTGTTACATGAACAATTCCTTTTTAATTTTTATTTATTTGGACTTGGCGTCACACTTTTTGAAACTATAGATGAATTTAGTTTTACATAAAACAATTTTTTGCCAAGATCAGGTTTTAAATACGAGTATTTAAATGACAAAACGCGACCTTGTCTACAATCATGCATAATGTAAAATAAACAATTGGTGTGTAGATAGATAGCTTGACTTGTTTGTAACTTGAAATTGTGTTTTTAAATTACTTAATTTTTTTAAATAGAAATTTATTTTATTTACAAATATTTATTTTATATTTACATATAACATAAATAACACAAAATATATGTGTGTATATAAATTATGTATGGCCAAATCTGATATTTTTGCGCAGTAATTTTACAACTGTGTGTGTACTCGTATCAAAAAAACCTGTCATATCTCATTTCACATGGAATGCGGAAGAATGAGATGCTTTATAGAATTTATGGGATTTTATGTCTTCTTTAAATGGTTTATTCGTTTACTTTCACAGTAAAATGTAGTAAATGAGTAATTGTTTGGCAAATTGTAAAAATTACTGTCAAAAACCTGTCTTGTCAAAAAAGGAACTCGAACGGAAAAACGTTAAAAATTCATAAACTTTAATAAACAGCTGATAAAATTATATCCACACGTAACAGCTTACATAACAGTAATTGCAGAGCTGTTCTGCCAGAAGTTGAATTTGTCAAACATATTTTAGTCACATCCCTCCTCAGCTCCCTTTTATCAGCCAGTGGAAGCTGGTTACACACGACGACTATCGTTGTTTGGGTGAATTTCATAATTATTTACTATTAGAATTGGATGGGATGTGACCCTCATCGGCCTTTGTACTGCGACCACTGTTGATCTATTGTGCGTCCCCTTGCCGCATTACAGGTTAAGTATGTCAAGAAAACGGACCAGCTTCTTCATTGGGAGTGATATTAAGTCACATTCACTTAACATATAACCTTGTAGTAGCCTATATTTCCTGTGTTCCAATGCTTCACAGTGCTCCATTGTCTACTCTACCTCACGGCAGAATCTGCAAATGTCTGTTTTGGAAATGCCCATCCTCTGCAGGTGCTTAAATCAGTTATAATGACCTGTAAGTGCAACTATCAGTGTTCTAAGGCTTTTCCTGTCCAGTTTTAGAGCACTTTCGGCCCTCTTTGTATCAAAGTTTAGAAATTTTTTGGAATGTTCAAAACCTGCTGTCTCGTTTCAATGTTGCTTAACGATGGATTACGTCCACTTCTTCATCTCCTGATTTAGGAGACCCTTATTGAAGCCAAATGTTGTAGTGGGTCTAATAAACGTCCCTTCTGCTCCTTTTTTGGCGTAGATGTCAGTCATATCATTGCCGTAGTGCCCCTCATGTCCTAGCACCCAGATGAGAGTAACCTGTTTCGGGCTTGCCACTCCACTTAGCCTGTTGTGAAGTTCATAACAAAGGGTTATCCAAAATAATGCAAAATTGTATGTCACTCCTTTACCTCAAGTTTTTGGCCCAATTTAATTTGAAATATTCTTTTAGCGCTTGAATAAACAGCGCGTTAAGATTGTTGAAGTCTTTTCAGAAAATGGGCATTCAAACAAAAAGTATTTCGTGATTTTTTTGATCAGCATAATCGAACAAATATAAATTTCAGCAAACTGAGATTATAGGAAATGAGGAAGCACCGATACATGCTCTAAAAGTTAGTTCTCTTGAAACATTGCTGCTGTTCGCAGCAGTGTGGCAGAAGAGCCGTGAACCTCGACTCCTCGTTGTGCCCAACAACTGAAGATTTCACGAACATCACTGATGCGAATTTTGAATAAATTTTGTATACGATTTGTGCGCTAAGAAGGTTCACTTGATTCAAGAGCTGAAACCTAAGGACCATTATAAGCTTCGTTAATGCGCTCAATTGGAATAGACAGATTGGGAAAATTGATTTAGATTAGCACCTGCCTTGTCGGCCTTATCTACGTGGTAAATTATACACGATTCATCTGGTTTGCCCGATTCAAACAGGTCGCAACTTTTGCCATTAGTCCTCTCTTGCTGAAGAGTTGGGGTCTTCTAATTCCTCCTATATGCAATTTCCCAGAAGTCAACGGAAGTCAAGGCTTAATGACTTGGTAGGCCGAAGCCCATTACGAGCATCGGCCCTTAACCTGGTTTCTTACTCTAAACAGACAGAAGTGAATGCTACACTTTCATGTCAGTGGATTCGTTAACAAGCAGAATTGTCGCATTTAAGCAAATGGAGAATACATGAGTGATTATTGAAAAACCAACGCATCCACAAAGTAAAACTGTTTGGTACGGGCTTTTTGGTTGCCGGTGTCAGCCAAGCAGTTACCGCGAATGATGTTCGATATCGCGAGACAATAATGGGCCCTTAATTAAGGATATGGACCTAGACGGTACGATGCAACTTGCCACACAGTCAGCGGAACAACGGCTGTTTTCGCGATAAATTCAATGGCCGTGTTATCTGACGTCGTGGCGATGTGACGGCTGCCGCGATAATGTGATTTTTTTTTTTTAGCTTGGACCAGTACTCAGGGGATGACCCCTACATATGCAGTGCATTGTACCAGAACTAGGAAAATAGGTTATGAGGAGGGGGAAAAAGGGAGTAGTGTTTGTGAACATTTGACTTGAACTTTCCAACGTTATAACAGACAGGAAACACGTCTGCAGGCAACTTATTCCATAGACGAAGCGTACGGCTGAAAAACGAATTCTCTCTGTAATGCGTAGTGCGATTTCCCGGGCAATCGACCACAAATGGATGAGCTCTAGACGATGAGCGCGTGCTACGTAAAAATGTGCGAGTTTCGGGAACAAGATCCCTAATCTCGTCAGAGCAAAATCCATTGTAGTAACGATAGAACAGAGTAACGCACCCCACACTGCGTCTCGTTTGAACTCGTTTGATTTGATACCATTGAACTTCTTTCTTTGGAGATACTTAAAAAAAAGTATGCGTCAATAAGTCAAGAGCAATTCAAAAGCTCAAGGATGACATAATTCGGCACATGAACGCCATTGAACTTCAGTTATATCTCAGATTTTTTCCAATTTGCCATTGTAGTTGCGACCGATGATTTGTTTTACACACAGTTGTCATCAATCCTTCTATCATAATAAAAACTATTGTGCTCTGAAAAGATCGAGAGGTTTGTTGGGTTAACGAATTTTTTCCTAACTTAACAACTCAATGGTTCTTTCGAATGCCATAAATTTGTTTATAATTTTTCCTTGACAGGTGTTGAATGCGTTCAAATAGGTGTTCCACCATTTTTCCAATGTGTCTCCTGTACACGCAGCCAACGGCTCAATGGCACGTTATGCGTAGATATAGATGAGTGTGAACTTTATCAGCCCTGTGATGCCAGATCTACTTGTGTTAACCAAAACCCCGGATTCAGATGCGAGCCCTGCCCTTTAGGCTTTAGTGGCATGCACGCGCATGGTAAAATATTTTCTCTAAAAGCTACACTTTTCTTGATTAATATATCTATCTTTATAAAAGGCTACTATGCTGAGTACTGGACCATGAACTATCAGAAGCAAACCTGTTACGATATCGATGAATGCACGAATGGAATGGGTCGCTGTGGCCCGAATTCGATGTGTGTTAATACAATGGTAAGTAGGCAACCGAGAAATCATAATGTACTATTCATTAGCTTAAAGCCCCATTTTTTTAAATTCGAAACTGATAGGGCTCCTACCAATGCAAATGTCGTGATGGTTACGTTTCGAATGGCACTTCCAACTGCTTCCCGATTGCTGACATGTGCCCGGATGGCACCATCTGCAATAGCAATGCCAACTGCTTTTTATCCGACAACAATAAATATATTTGCAAGTGCAAAGTGGGCTGGGCAGGTGATGGTTTAATATGCGGTCATGATCGTGATTTAGATAGTTGGCCGGACATGCAGCTGGCCTGCACTGCATTACACTGTAATCGAGACAATTGTATTGATTTACCAAATTCTGGTCAAGAGGATGCGGACAATGACGGCATTGGTGATGGCTGTGATGATGATGCTGATGGCGACTTAATTTCCAACGACAAGGACAATTGCCCGTTTGTGTATAATACGGATCAGTTGGACACCGATCACGATGGCGTTGGTGACGCTTGCGACAATTGTCCATTTGTGTCTAATCGCAAACAGCTTGACACAGATGACGACACTTTAGGTAACGATTGTGATGATGATATTGATAATGATACGGTAATAAATCAATATGACAATTGTGTGTTGATACCCAATCCAAATCAATTGGATATTGATGGTGATGGCATTGGTGATGTGTGCGATAACTGTCCCAGCATATCTAATCCTTCGCAAGAAGATCGGGACAATGATTTGTTGGGCGATGCTTGTGACAGTGAGATTGATGGCGACAATGATGGCGTACAAGATAGTGAGGACAACTGCCCCATGGTCAGTAATGCGGACCAGTTGGATACCGATAATGACGGAAAGTAAGATTAAGGTTTATTTTTTATTTTGCACTTAAATTTACTTAAATTTACTGCCCGAACTAAATTGGCACGTAAAGCACAACGTTGTTTAATACTGAAGATCCTTACCAGAGATCAGCATGGGTACACCACAACCATAGGTACACCGGTTGTTTACTCACTCATTTTCATATCCGAGAACTTTAATCACTCTTAAAAAATGATGCGATTCTGTTTATACTTTTCGTTCGAAACTTTTAATATATCAAAAATGTATCCCATAAATCTCGTATCTTATGTACTTTTTAAGAGTAAGAGAACCACAAAAAAGAGTGTTGTTGTTACAGACACTCAGCAAGAGCAAAATTTTGAGGTGTTTCTATTTTCGTATTTAAGCATTTTCTTAAGGCACCTTTACATGGTAATACAAGTATTTAGAGCTGTCAAAAATGTGTGCAGAATAAAGGAAATCCTACCGTGTAAAACATAGTGTATTCAGTAGGAGAGAAATCCAATTGCAATAATTCACAAGCGGTCAGTAAGTTTTCATTTTCAAACCATTTTAGAAAACTCTTTACTCTCATCACATCAGAGGTATATTTTTAATTTTGCATCGGAAGCACTTCGATTGTATTTACTGAAGGTAGTACAACATTTAGAAACCCAAAGAATAGCAGTTCAAGAATATTGCATGTTGTTTTTGTAAATGTTGTAGAATTACAACCATCAATAATTTTATTAGACTTTTGTAATAATATTTTAATTTTATACGGTTATCTAATACAAATGTAAATATGGAAAATACTTGGAACATATTTTTGTTGGTTTAATTTTAAGTACGGCGAGAATTTCATAATATTTCGGACTCACAAAATCTAAGTACTCTCTGCATGACGTACAGCTATCCCTAAACAAGAGCGGCAAGCGTTTTTTAGCTGTCAAAAGTTCTCATGGCCGTACATTTTGTATGGAGCGTACCGAAACAACGCGGCGGCAACACAACGGCAACACTTTGCTATTGGAAAATCCAATTTTGACAATGCGTTTCACAGTGGAGTACTCGTAAGTTACAAAAGAATTGTAAACAAAAGAGTGAAGAAAAATATTAGCAAGGAAAATAGAGGTAGAAACTATTTTTAATATGATATAGTAACCTTCCAACTCTAAATAACTCATTTTTTTTTTGTATTTTTTAACGGTCTTATTTATAAAGTTTTTTAATGCTTATTAAGCTCTTATTACACAAAATTTTGTGTAATATTTTTTTTTTTTTATAACATTTTAATTTTCCTGATGATGATAACAAATTGTTATCGAAATATTGAAAATAAAATACCGTTAAACCTTTTTTATAAAAACAAAAATCAATCAAGATCTTTAGCTGGAAAATTTAGAAGAAAACAATATAAACAAGATCAAATAATACGAATATTTAACTTAATAAACTTTAAAAATTTTTTATAAATAAGGCAGTAAAACTTTCAGCATTTTATTTTAATATAATAAAAAAGTCACAAACAATAATACCGTCCGTCCAGCTGTTAAGATAATCAGAGTTGTTTTATTTATTTGTTTGATAACCCTGCTTTTATCGTTTTGACATAACGTTGCCACTTTTGTTTTAGGATGGCGTTTCAGCGTTAAAGCTCAGCGGGAAAACACGTTACGCTTGCCACTCTTCATTAGGTATGGCAGGTAGACGCGCAATCAACTTGTAAAAACGATACTCTCGCAAATACTTTTGTTGTATATAATGCATCTTGTTTTTATTTATTTATTATTAACTGGAATCGCGGCTGCCAGATTTAATGATTTACCTCCATTTAGACAGTTTTGAAAGCAGCATACGGAATGATGATTTTAAGTTCGTTTTTGCTAAACACTTTCTAACGAAAATGCCATTCAACCAAATTTAATTCCACAATTATTTATGCAATCAAAAAATAATCGTTATTAAAAAATTTTTTTTTTTCAAAAAATATTTATTTATTCATCAATTCAACTATCTTGTCCCCTTCAAAGTTATCCCCGTCAGATATAATATACACGTAGAAAAAAATAAATGATTGACACGACAATATTCTAAGACAACATACTATGGTTATTTCTGATAATATTATATTGTTATATTTTAAATGGCATTGATATACCACAACATAGTTTTATAAAGCAAATACCGTATATAACTATACTATATTCTAGTTCAATATTGTTATAAAAGTGAGTTACCTTAGTCCCAATTTTCACGAGGAAATTCTTATCAAATTTTCTTTTCAACTTGCTTTTATGTTCAGACGCAGCAATTTTACTTGAGCAATTTTCGTTTTCTATTATTTACACTTTCTTAATCTTGCATGTACTGCATTCTCAAATTTTTCCATTTAATTTTCACTTCTTCTAAATTAATACTGCTGTTTATTTTTTTAAGTTGCCCATAATATTTAGAATTTTTTTTTTTCAAATGTATTAAAATATCGCAATTTCGCGACAATATTCTTTCATCACGGACAACATATCAATACATAAAAGAAACACAAATGAATGAAAATGTAAAATTTTGGATATTACGAATGATAGCACAAAATGACTTTCAGAGTACAAGCAAGTCTGTACTCATTTGTACACTCCCCACTCTTTTCTCTCTTATTTGTCCACAAACTCAAAAATTGGGCAACTAAAGTTGCCTCGTGAAAATTGAGACTTAGTATTAGAAAAAAAAAACAGTTGTTGTGAAACCGGCTTTACTGAGAGAGAGAGAGAGAGAGAGAGAGAGGGAGAGAGTAAAGTTGACTTTCTTATGCACTGTCAAAAATGTATTGATTTTCCAATTGCAAATACATTTTGTTTGTGCTTGGAGATTTTTTACAGATTTATTGCGCCTTAAGCCTAGCATTGAGATTGAATGTGCGAAAAATTTTCAGCAACATTACTTATTTCGTACGGAAAATTTGAGATGTACTCAGTGTTGTCTATTTTTTCTCTTATTAATGTTTCTTTTTTAATTTTAAGTACACATGTTTGTACTTCGTGCGAAAAAAGCTTTGCTTATGTTATTTCGCAGCTGAAAAAACAAATATTCCCAGGAACAATTTTAAATGAAAACATGTTGCAAATACATATTGTGTGTTTTTCGCTTTAAAAACTCAGTACTACATTTCTAAAATTATTTCGCAGATATTTCATACTAAACACTTTTGTATGCAATTTGAGAGAATTTCGCACGAAATAATGAACTCAATATGCGCTAATTTCGGTTGCGCTAATAAAGATTTCTACTGAATAATTTTGCTAAAGGTAATTCATTTACTTTTTAAGGGGAGACGCTTGTGATGATGATATGGATGGGGATGGCATACCCAATTACAGGGATAACTGTCCTTTGGCCAAAAATCCTAATCAAATGGATCTTAACAGTAATTATACCAAAAATATATTTAAAACTGACAGCCAAATCGCCGATGTCGAAAGGATTCTAGGCGAAAGAAAAATGATTTGGGTTTTTTCTAACTTTACTCCAAGCGTACGAAGTGTAAAAAATTCACTTAAAATACATAAGTTCATGCGAACAAACAATAGCAACATAGACAAACCCAAATTGATTCGAATGTGAGTGACTAGCTTTCTTTCGCATACATTTTCTTTCGATATCGGCGAACAGGCTGTAAGACAATTTTTATCATTGTAATATTAACGTTTTTTTTTTTTTAAGAAAACGGCAAAGGTGATTTGTGTGAACTCGATGAAGACGATGATGGTACTCCCAATATTATAGACAATTGTCCCAACAATTCCATGATATATTCCACTGACTTTCGCACTATAAGATCGGTGATTTTAGATCCGGAAGGAGAAGCTCAATTGGATCCCAATTGGGAAGTGCATGCTAATGGTTCGGAAATTTTGCAAACTCTGAATAGTGATCCTGGTTTAGTTGTGGGACATGATGCCTTTGGCGGCGTAGACTTTGAAGGCACCTTCTATGTCAATGACGATACTGATGATGATTATGTTGGTTTTATCTTCAGTTATCAGAGTAATCGAAAGTTTTATATTGTCATGTGGAAGAAGAATACACAAACTTACTGGCATTCCACTCCCTTCCGGGCATCCGGCGAACCGGGCATACAAATTAAACTGATCGACAGCATAACGGGTCCCGGTTCCATGATGCGTAACAGTTTGTGGCATACTGGTGATACTAAAGATCAAGCAAGACTGCTGTGGAAAGATCCCCTGAACATGGGTTGGAAAGAGAAGACCTCTTACAGGTGGTCTCTTATACATCGACCTGCTATTGGCCTTATACGTCTTAGAATGTTCGAAGGCGATAAACTTATTTTGGACTCCCACAATGTCTTCGATTCAACTTTAAAGGGTGGCCGCCTGGGGGCTTTCTGTTTCTCACAGCAAATGATCATATGGTCGAATTTGATCTACAAATGTAACAGTAAGTTTGATTTACTTAAGACTTTATAGCGCATTTACACCAACTAAAAATCTAATAGATTTGAATTAAAATCTACAACGAAAACTATATCGTTTACAGATTTCATTTTCACAAAAAATTATTACGCAATTTTATCAGAGACTGAATACACCACATTAAAGTGTATGTTTTTGTTGCAGCGTAGTATTTTTAAGTACTGTTTGAACAAAATCACAGTTGCATCGCTTGGTACGAGTAGATTTCAGGAGATTTCGTAGAATCTACTCATAAAGTAGATTTCATTTTGTACGGGAAATCTTCTCAAAATCTTTTAGATTTGAAATCTCGAATGAGCAGATTTCGTTTTGGTGTAAATAGACTATTACTACGGAACTTAACACTACTGTTTGTTTTCTTTGTGTTTTTCAGCCCGGGTGCCAGTTCTAGTTTATAACGATTTACCTGTTCATCTCAAGCAGAAAGTTGAAATTGACAGATAATTATTAATATCGTCGCACTTAAATTGATATTGCAAACAAGCGTTTTGCGGGTTACTTAAGCAAAACCCAGTTTGTTTCCTAAAAAATAATTTAACAGAATATAATTCTAATATTAAAAAAAACAGCATTTGTATGTACTTATTAAGTTTGAATAAAGTTGCCATAGTTTTGTTTTAATTGTTTAAACGAGATACTTGTAGTAATAAAAAATTATTTACATTTTAATGCTGGTAATATTTTAAGTTTGGATACGAGGTATGTTCAATATAAAAAGTGAATTTACATTTTTCTCAAAAAATATTTTTTTTATCAATTTATATTTGGTCTCTTTCAAAGTATTCCGCTTTAGAAAGTTTTATTGGCGCAACTTGCCACATGTGGAAGCGGTCTTAGCTTTTGCAGGCTTTTTGTGAATAAAAGGGTTTTCAATATAAAAGACATACTTACATTACATTTCTAAAAAATTGTGATTAGAAGAGAGATCATAGTCGTTAGAATTAATTCAAAATTTGCCCTAAAAACGAATTACTTTTCTTAAAATGTGTCCTTAAAGTTAAATCGCGGCTTGTTTTAAATTTTCATTTATTCGGCCAACGATCAGATACATATCGCTCCTTTATTGCAACATAGTCATAACGCAAAAAAGCTTGTTTCGAGAAAAACACATTTCAAATTTTTAGTTTCCATACAAGTCTTTGAAAATTTTTTTAGAAAATAATAATTTAAATAAAATTTTGGCACAATATAAAAGGTAGCACTGTTAACAATTCTGCAGCTCATTTTTCGAGATATGACTATGTTGCAATAAAGGAGCGATACGCACTTGGATGAATACCCAAACCATAGCTGCCAGATTTGACGATAAATCGTCATTTTGACGATTTTCATGCTCCAATTTAGCAAAATGACGATTTTTTGAATTTTCATGCGCGTGAGGCATGCAGTATATCTAAATAAGTAAATGTAACTCGACACAAATTAAAAAACGGCAAAATATTCCTGCAACTGACAAAAGTAATTATCAGTAAAAATAAGAAGGAAAACGATATTAACTAACTAGTTGTGAGTTTGAGTCCAGCTTCAGTCAAGAAGAAGGATTATTATTAATTATAACAATAATTGCTGTAAAACAATAAGACCAACGAAGAACAGAAAAAATAATTGAATACCATGTAATAGCTGGGGGACAACCAGCTGTTTCGTTACACTACTCATCAGCACCCACTGGGATTCGAACTCGGGATCACGTGAACATGATGTATTTTTAATACGGCCGCTTAACCACCTCAGCCACCGAGCTCTTTAATTATTCTCACGTTAGTGTTTGCCACATATTGATCACGTATATGCAATTGTTATAACCCCAATTGTTTGTACAGGATTTTCCGTCACTGAACAACCAGTTTCTAATTTAATTCTTGACTGAAGTTGACTCGAACTCACAACTAGTTAGTTAATATCGTACATATGTATATAACTAAAAAGTTCACTTAATAATGATTTACATACAAATACGTCTCACAGCAGAATTATTAGTATAACTCCAATACTTTTCTTTGGTCTTTCCATCAATTCTCTTTTAGATATTACCTCATTTTATACCTACATAAATATGAAAAGAAGAGATCTTGTTCCGAGTATCGTTAACAAATTATTTTGGTTTTTGATACAATTTTTATAAACTAAGAAACAAATGAAAGCATCATTTTTTATATAGACTAATTAAAATTAAATCCTTCAAACTTATTTGATGTTGCAATTTATTAGAATTATTATGCAATTTAGATATTTATTACAAAAATATTCGAAAAATTCAATATAAAATTCCATATCTATATACATATATATATATATATATATATATATATATATATATATATATATATATATATATATATATATATATATATATATATATATATATATTCAAAAATTATCGGGGTATTGACAATTTCTTCTATATTTCTTCTGGCAGCTCTGACCCAACCACTAAGCACATACATATGTATGTATATTAAATGCAGAGCATACTTTTAGGATGACCAGTTCAAATAAATACTATGTACACGGTTGCCATATTTGATGATTTTAGGTGCTGAAAATAGCGCTCTGATGACTTGACGATTTAAGGTCACATTTTTACTTTCATATCTTTCAAGCAGTCTGTCAATGAGCTAATTTATGTACGAAATAAAAATACGATTTTTTCAAAAAGCAATAAACAGTGCTGGCGGAGGGTGTTGCCATTATTATTATCGACTGTGCGGTTTGGTCATCGCGTGTTTGCTGTTGAGACATTTGTTTAAAAGTAATGTTTCTTACTTGGATATTCGGCGAATACATGTAATTATTTAGGATAAAAATTAATGCATATCATATTTCATATAAAAACAGTCTTCAAAAACGTTAGTGTTGCTGCAAAAACAAAACTTAATTTTTTTTTTCTTTATAAAACACAAAAAATAACTTTCTTAGCTTTTTTGCAATAAAAAACAATAAGATAAATTATTCATTATGTTTATAGTAACAGTTAGAACATATCATAATAGCATGTTCCAAACAAAAATACAGTTTGCATGTGGCACAATTGTAACGTGTTTTACGGCTCAAAATAATAAAATACACAACAATGAAGAAAAAACACAAATAATCAAATTTTTTACCTGCACAAAAAGTTACACATATGTATATCCGCGCCGGTCTCACAGACCAATTGTTATCAAATACACCAATCTGTTTGTCTCGCACAAACGCCAGAGCAGCATTAAAACAAAGCTTGTAAAAAAAGCGGCAGCTAACAGAAAATTCAAATTTCTAGGGTTTCTGGAAAAAAGATTGTATACGTAAAAGCGTTTAGTCGGTCTCACAGAACAACGGGCGGGTATAGGAACGTTAGTGATTTCTAATTCTCTTCTGTGCATTTCCGTAGAATATGTCTTTCGAATTGCACTCATTATTTTAGTGTTTTTCCTAAATGCTAAAGTAGTGCATACTTTGAGGGGCCATGCAGTTCACAATGTTCACTCAATTTTTAAATGTTTTTTTTTTTGGATCTCCAAGGGGGTTTCGCATCAAATGTTATCATTATTTTTGCAGAATTCGTTTGTCAATTTTTTGATTTTTCCAACGGGCCTTTGAAAAATGAGCCACTGTGCAACATTGCGAAAACGTCACAATGGGAATTTATGCGCCAAAAAATTGTACTTACCTTCTTGATACATATGTGTGTCAACGAAATAAATAATACTTTCTACTCGTAATTGAATCTGTTTTAATCAGTTAATTTTTTTTTTTTTTTTATTAATTTTTATTTTTTTGTAAATTTATTTTGAGAACGTAAACTACACAGCTAGAAAAAAAGTATTGAATAACATTTTATGGCTTTACCTATTAAATATGTTAATAAATATGTATTTTATGTATGTGGCTTATAACAATTAAATTTATTTAAATTCGTTATTAAAAAAGTTAAAGAAATGCTTCTAAATTCGCAATTAAATTGAAATAAAATTATAATCTGTTTAAATTTGCATCAATATGTATGACTCTTTAGTGAAAAAAAAAATCGTGTTTACGCAGTAATTAGGTAATTTTTTGCAAACCTCTAGTTATGTTTTACATTATGACTTCCATAAATGTTTTTGTTTTATTTTGTATTTATTGTCATTTGAAGTATTTTTTATTTATTTTTTATTTAATATTATACTTAATCTATTAAGTATTTACAAAATTCGTTATTAAACACAAATCGTTTGTTGCTCTTCGTTAGTTTTATTTAAACTCTTTTATTAATTTTTTATTTTTTATTGTGATGTGATCAGTTACTCGTAGCAGTAAATTGTTCTATTGTTTTCAAACAACAACTGATAATTGTTTGTTTGTTTGTTTTATCTTATTTGTCTTTGATATTGCTGATTACATATGTCGACTTAATAAAGTGAAATAATTGTTTTACTTGGCAATTTTTTTTTTATCAATTTAGTTTGTTTTTATTTCAATATACATGCACACATATAAAGGTATCTATGTATACGTACATATCGAAGGCTTAATATAAAAAGGGCGTATCTTGGGTTTTACTAACGTTAGGTGGTGCATTTCACAAACAACATTAAATACTTGAAATAATAAAAATAAATAAACAGCAGTGAACTTGTTATGTGGATCGAAAATTCTCGAAGATTTCTCTCTTCTCCTGTAAAATCGAGTTACGCGTTTTTTATATTAAGCCCTCGATATAAATGATTTTCTTTTGCAAAGTGTAACATTTTATTTACATTGTAAATATTTGTATTTGTATATCATTTTAACTTTTTTTAGATTTTGTTTTAAATGTTTTTTATCATTTTAAAAGGTTTCGGTGGAAATTGAAATAAAATGTTTCCTAAAATTTTAGGAAATTCGTAAGACTTATTTATACTTTTAGATGATCTACCAATGTTGTTGTTGTTGTTGTTATAGTAGTTAAGGGAAGACAAGAGACGTGCCGGTGGAATGGAGCGAACACATTTGTCTGTACAAAAATAAATTGCTTAACTAAGCAGCACGTCACGTTTACGCTTTTTTCGTTTTTTTTTTTTACAGTTACAAATAACTAATTCTGCTACTGCATTTTGACTATGTGATTAGGGGGCCGACAACTTTCCTCTCATTTACTCCTTGTCATGGCCATTGGCTCCTAGTTCGAGCAGCTCATGGGGTTCAGCATTTATCTTTAGGAAGAAAATTAAAAGGCAAACAAATATTTGTTATATCTATTTCGAACTTGTGTTTAAATACAGGGTGGCTGATGAAAGCAGCTGCCAAAAAAAAAAACATAATAACTTCTTACACCCAATTTTCACCACGACTTTCAAAGCATGTTTGTTTTTTATTTTAATGGTGATTTTATAAGAACTATCGGAAATTTAAAAAAAAAAAACATAAAATTCAGAAAAATGCATGAAATATTTATTTGGATCGATAGTTGGGTCGATATAATTTAATGTTTGAAGATTATTTTATGCAAATTTTGGCCGCTGATGCGCCTCAAATGGTCCATCCGCTTAGTCCAATTTTGGCATACTCTTTCCAACATTTCGGCCGGTATCTCACGAATAATGTTGGCAATGTTGGCTTCCAGTGCGTCAATCGAAGCGGGCTTGTCGCTATAGACATTAGCCTTAACATAGCCCCACAAAAAATAGTCTAAAAGGCATTAAGTCGCACGATCTGGGCGGCCAATTGACTGGTCCCAAGCGTGAAATAAACTGTTCACCGAACTCGCCTCTCAATTGGTCCATTGTTTCGCGTGCTGTGTGGCATGTGGCACCGTCTTGTTGAAACCACATGTCATGCAAGTCAAGCTCTTCCATTTTGGGCAAAAAAAAGTTTGTTATCATCGCACGGTAGCGCTCACCATTCACAGTAACGTTGTGATTCGCATCATCTTTGAAGAAATACGGCCCAATGATGCCGCCAGCCCATAATCCGCACCAAACGGTTATTTTTTGTGGATGCATTGGTAGCTCTTGCAATGCTTCTGGCTGCTCTTCCCTCCAAACACGGCAGTTTTGCTTGTTCACGTATCCATTCAACCATGAATTTTGAAATGTTCACCAAATTCAGTGTTCACTTTTGATTTTTGAGCCCGCAATGGTGATAATAAATAATTTTGACACTTAAAGTGTACACTTAATAATAATTTTTTCACCCAAAAATCTTCGGTGAATTTTAGTTTTTTGTAAAATATTTTGAACTTGAAACAAATAAACAAAAGGATTATGCATGTATATTAAAATTATTTATTAAAAAAGTTGTGTGACACAGTTATTTTGACAAATCAGCATATCATTCTGCCTGAAGAAATACATTCAGCGCAATAAAATTCACTGTTTTTTACGGAATCGCTTTTTAATGAAAAGTGAACACTGTGTCTGTCAGTGAATTTTATTTTTAGTGTTCACTGGTAAAAAAAATTCATAGTTGCGGAATCTGGCCCCAGAAATGAGCCTCGTCGCTGAACACAATTCTTCGATAAAAAAGTGGATCTTCATCTAACTTTTCAAGAGCCTATTCACCAAAAATTTGGCGTTGTGGTAGGTCGTTTGGCTTCAATTCTTGCACCAGCTGTATCTTATAAGGCTTCACACCCAAATCCTTCCGCAAAATTTTCCACGTAGTGGAGTAACAGAGGCCCAATTGCTGCGAACGGCGCCGAATCGATAATTCACGGTCATCACCAACACTGGCCGATACGGCTGCGATATTTTCTTCAGTTCGCACTCTACGTAAGCGTGTTGGTGGTTTAATGTCCAACAATGTAAATTTGGTGCGAAATTTTTTTACAATAGCCCGAATAGAAGCCTCAGTAGGTCGATTAAACTGACCATAAAATAGAAGAAGCGCGCGATGAACTTTCTTAACAGAGCACGCATTTTGGTAATAAAATTCAATAATTTGCAAGCGTTGTTCGTTTGTAAGACGATTCATGATTAAATTATAGACCAAACTGAAGATGTTTGACAGTGACACAAGATAAAAAACGTGCGTGAGCTGTCAAAACTAGTGTTGCCAAAAAGATAATAGCAAAAAAATCACTCGTTATTTTAAAGCTGCTACCAAAATCATGTTACATTTTCATCTTGTTTTCAATTTTAGTTGCAAACTGTATCGTTTGTCTCTTTTTATCCTTTTGTTAGTATCGATGTAGTCATCTTGCCAAACGAATGTAAATGAAAAATAATAAAAAAAACCCCAAATGATAACAAAAAGGAATTAAGAAAATAACACGAAAAACAGAGTTCGTGTCTTTCTGTTTACCCCTCTTTCATTTTTACCAAATGTGCCCACAAATATGAAAGACATGACTTAAAGACGTTTGTAAAAATATCGTGAAAATTGGGTGTTATTTTCTGTGTAACTAACCTATTCCATTTTTATTGTGTTTTATAGATTGATCTTTAAATTTAACTAATATGGAGAATTGGAACAATGAAACAAAAATTTGGATATTGCAACGCTTTCATGCTTTGGAGTCCGTTGTTTCCATCCAAAGAGAATATAGGCGCATGTTTCACGACACTCCTCCTAGTAGATGGAGCATAATGAGGCTTGTAAAGAATTTTACCGAGCGTGACACATTCCCAAGAAAGCCTTATCAGCGAGATCCCTCAATTCGGAGGCAGCAAACTCTCGCTGCTGTAGCTGCTGCCATACATTTGAGCTTGTCTGCTATCAGCAGACTGTAGCATGATCGCGATATAAATTCATTCTTTTAGCCAAAACATGAATGCATCCTATTAAAGGCATGTACAAGAAATAACTAAAAGAATGTTAAGTTACTTTTAAATTCATAACCCTCGTCACTTGACATCTTTTCTGCCGCTGACCGTTGTGACACTTGAGGTGCGAATTACATGGGCTTATGAAAGTACGTATGCATGTGTGTTGCACTGTTATAATTAAATCTAAACACTTGAATCGCGCCACACATGCACATATCGCTCCTTTATTGCAACATAGTCATTACGCAAAAAAGCTTTTTTCAGAAAAACACATTTCAAAGTTTTAGTTTCTATACAAATCTTAGAAAAAATGTTTAGAAAAAAAAGGAAACAGTTTAAAGGTAATTTAAATATATACCAGTAAAAAATTATAAATAGCTTGCTTTCTATGTTTCCCAGCTATCTATATGTCGACATTTCATAGGAACTACCCTAATCATCAGTAGACTTTGGAAATTTTTGAAAGATATTCTGAAACATTCAACTTTTTATCCCAACAATCCAAATAAATTGCTGAGAATTTAAAAAGAAAAATGCTCTAATAACATCCGTCAAAACACAAATTTATAAACATCTCTAACATTTCTTTACACCTTTCAAACAAATGAAATAAATAGCGAATAAAAAACTTAATTGGTAATTTAAATAAAATTTTGGCACAATATAAAAGGTAGTGCTGTTAACAACTCTGCATTGTTAACTCGAAAAGCTCCTTTTTTTGAGATATGTTGCAATAAAAGAGCGATATGTATGCACATACCAAAGAGACAATTTATGGCCTTGAATCATATACATACGTATATGTGCATATGTGACAATGTACCAACAAAACTCAAAATGGAATTGTTTTATTTTGCGACCGCTTTCTCTGCATCACCAAGCCCTAGTTCTCTTTCATCATATAAGCTCTCAAGAAAACTTACTCTGTCCACATTTTCCAAATCTTTCTTAGACAATTGATTTACTAAAATGGTGCCTAAAGCGTCACACATGACATTGATGGTGGTACGGAAGCGATCTCTGCAAGAAAAAAATGAAGGGATTAAAAATCGATTCTGTTCTGTTGACATCAACTTACAGCAGCCAATCGACGGCTATAATCAGGGACACATCTTTAGGTTCCAAGCCGACTGTGTCCAAAACCATCACCATCGTAACAAGACCAGCTTGCGGGATGCCGGCCGCACCAATAGAAGCAGCCGTGGCTGTGATACTTACAGCAACAATGGTGCCAAACGAGTAACTCATCTCTCTGTACTGGGCAATGAAAAGGGCTGCTACAGCTTCGTACAAGGCAGTACCATCCATATTGATTGTAGCTCCCACCGGAATAACAAAACGTGTCACACGCGGGTCAATGCCCATGTGATCTAAGCATTTAATAGTCAAGGGCATGGTGGCCGAACTGGAACCTGTGCCGAATGCAGTGGCCAACACCTGGCTCAGTTTTGCAATGAAAGGATAAGGCAATCGGCGCGTGCCCAAAAAGAATATAACAGCAATGGTGCCTTTAAAAAATGTTAATGTTGCATTAAAATGTTCCAGCATCTTTCGTTTCATCAATGTCTTACCGAAACCATGTAAGAATAGGCCAACCATAACGGTTATGAAATACCAACCCAGTGATTGTATGGTATCTGCAATCGAGTCCATTTCAATAATTTTGGCCGCAATCAAAAAGCCAACACCCAAAGGTGAGATCCTGAAGAAAAGAGAAAATTTCATTGTTCGTTTTAATATTATGCGTTGCGCTCTTGCTTACCAAATAACCCAGGATGTTATCGTCATCATGGCTTCGCTCAATGTTGTAAAGAAATCTTGCAACAATTGGCCCTTCTCACGCATACGGCCAATAGTGGTTCCTAAAATCACACTGAACATAACAAGGCCAAGAACGTTGGAGCCCTCACGTTGGGTGGCCTTAAAGCCCCATTGTTCCATTGGTACTGAAATTGACAATTTAGCATTTCGATTATTTACATACGCAAGAGCTTATTGTTGGTGTTATGCAATAAGGTCCTAACTACCATAACATAATTACAACTTAACAGGCGAAGGAGAAAAGCCCGTTACTTACGAAATTATTTCACTAAATCTTAGCGACAAGGTATATTTGTGTGCAGTGTAATAAAGGGTGTTTTTTATAAAGGTATATAGGATTTTGAAGTGAAATAAACCAAAAATGATTTTTTTTTTAATTACATGAAATTTAATTAATTGGAAGTATCATCTTCTGGTATTATTATTTAAATATAACTTTTGGCATATAACCGCCACAGCTGGCTCGGATGTAATCTACTCTGGAGGTCCGGTTTCCGATGACTTTTTCAAACATTTGCAGCCGTATGTAGGCAGTAACGTGGATAATGTTGTTGTTCAAGAAGCACATATCGCCACAGATAAGAGACAAGCGGCGTTAAATCACATGATTTTGGAAGTCAATTCACGGGTCTGAAATATAAAACTATGCGGTTATCGAACGGTTTCTTCAATAAATCAGTAGTGATATGTGCTGTGGGGATATATTGCGCCATATTGTTGAAATCACGTCTCCTACACATATCATAGTTGTTTATTTCATGAACGAAAAAGTTTGGATGTAACGGTCTCTTAACATACATCTGAGGATTAGCAATGGTCCAAATATGGTTTTTTCATTGGCGTATCCATTTAAACAAAATTGAGCCTCATGGGTAAACAAAATTCGTTTATGAAAAATGGGCTCAACGACAATCATGTTCTGGCGCCATTTGCACAATTTGGAAGTGTTATTCAGACGTCAGTCTATTCAAGCTGAAATGCCAAACCAAACTACACATAAATCTCTTAACAGCTGACAAATTGGCCGCCAGTTAAAGAAATATGTTGCCAGGTGCAAGTTGTATACCTAAAAACTCAAATTAGGTTAACAAGCAGAACTGCCGTATTTGAAAAAGCCAATACATCCACAAGGAAAGAGTGTTTGGTACGATTAATGGGATGGTGGCGTGTGCTATTGCGAAATGATAACAGACTTTTTGTTGCCAGTAATTGAGGATATGGACCTGGTCGATTTGAAGTTCCAACAATATGGTGCCAACACAGCCTACGATACAAGACTATTTTGCTCGAAAAATTCAAACTTAACTGGCCGTCGCGATCATGTGGTTTGACTTCTTTCTTCGGAGATATTAAAAAAAAGGTTATGCCAAAAAACCAAGACCAAAACAAGAGCTAAACGATGTATTATTGATTTACATCAGCCTTATCTTATGATGGACCAACTTCACGAGGTAAATCAATCATGCTTTGCCAGCGCCCCCGTATGGCTGCCAAGGCTCGCACAGATCGCAATTTTCGTCTAATGTTTGTAGCCATATGAACAAACCCCTTGCTCGGCCCTTCTAATATCTCCTGTTTGCAACCTACCCAGCAGTCAATGGAAGGCAAGGCTTAATGAGCTGATAGGCCAAATACCATTAAGAGCATCAGCCTAACCATCATCCGTCTAACAATTACAACTGGCCAAACATTGAAAAAATTCAAAGGCGACAAAACCAAATTCTTCGAACGATTACTGCACCTCCATGGTACACAAAAAGCTCACGAATTCATAAGGAACTGAATGTTCCGCTGGTAAAAGACGAAGTACTGGTCTAAGATAAAAAAAAAACAAGTAAGAGTGTGGTATATTCGGCTTGGCCGAATCTAAAATACCCTTCACGATAGTCACGTATATGTATAGTATATCTAAATATGTGACCTAAATATGCTCGGTTATATATGAACCGATATCGAAATCTTCCATTTTGTGTATTTTAGTAACCTTTTTTTATAATGAGAATTGCTTTTCAGCAAAAAAAAAAAAAAAAAAATGTTAATGGAAAAATCGGATCAGGCTATATCTCGGGTATATATGGACCGATATCGGAAATTTTCATTTCCCATATTTATATAACCTTAATTTATTGCCAAAACTGTTTTGAGCTAAACAAGTTGTTTACCTTCGCTGACGCGGCATTTTAATGAAAAACCCGGTCTACGCTATATCTCGGACCGATATAGCAAATTTAAATTTTCCATAATTATAAAAAATCATTTCATTACCAAAACTGTTTTGAGCACAAAAGAGTTGTTTAAGCATTTTAATGAAAAACCCGATTTAGGGTATATCTGGGGTATATATGGACCGATATCGGAAATTTTCGTTTTCCATATTTATATAACCTTATTTTATTACCAGAACTACTTTTAAGCAAAAAAAAAGTTGTTTAGCTTCGCTTATACGACATTTTCATTAAAAATCCGATTTGGGCTATATCTCGGGTATATATGGACCGATATCTGAAAAAAAAACTTTTTGCCTTTTAGTCACCATGCTTAATAAGTGTAAAAAGTTTGAAGCAAAACAAACAACTTTTGCTTCCAAAAAGGTTCATACAAAATTGCAAAAAAACAGCTTTTTTCGGAATTTTGAATATATCTCAGCTATACGTGGACCGATATTACTGAATTTCAATAGCAAACCCATGAATGGATGGGGTAAAAGAATGGTGAAAAAAAAAGGTTTCTAAGTCTAATGGTTTTCTCAGAAACGGTATTTCAACAGCGGATAGACGGACAGACGGACATCGCTTAATCGACTTTTCCATTAATTCTGATTCAGAATATATATACTTTACAGGGTCGCAAATTAAAACTGTAGAAATTACAAACGGAATCACAAACTTATATATACCCTTTACATTTTTGTGAAGGGTATAAAAAATGAAAAAAAATTATAAATAATTATAAATAGCTTGTTTTCTATGTTTCCCAGCTATCTATATGTCGACATTTCATAGGAACTACCCTAATCATCAGTAGACTTTGGAAATTTTTGAAAGATATTCTCAAACATTCAACTTTATATCCCAACAATTCAAATAAATTGCTGAGAATTTAAAAAGAAAAATGCTCTAATAATATCCGTCAAAACACAAAAAACAAGCTTTTCTATTTATAAACGTCTCTAACATTTCTTTACACCTTTCAAACAAATGAACAACCGTTGGTTGCTACGATTTGCTTTTTGAAAGTATCGAAAAGCAGAGAACAAAAATTCAAACAATTAAGTTTTTTATTCGCTATTTAAGCTTCTAACATTTATACCAGTAAAAAAAAAAGTCTACTGATGATTAGGGTAGTTCCTATGAAATGTCGACATATAGATAGCTGGGAAACATAGAAAACAAGCTATTTATAATTTTTTACTGGTATAAATGTTAGAAGCTTAAATAGCGAATAAAAAACTTAATTGGTATAAAAAATGTTTTGTGCCTTTCGGTTAGACCACTTTTAATACAGTTGAAAATAACAGTTTTGAAGAAAAGCCTTAAATTGCTCACAGGTTTTTTTCGTTAGATTTTTTTGATTGCTTTCTACAATTCAATACATTTTCGATTCGATTCTATGAATTGTATTGAGAAATTTTCAAGCAAGATACGCTTACTTTTCCCCTTCGTTTTCTTTCCAGAATAGTTATTTCAATGCCAATATAATCAGAATAAAATCAAATAAATGAATAAATAATAGATACTTACAAGATGGCACAATACTGGTGTTTTCGAAAATTTCTGTGCGATGCTGAAATTAAATAAGAAAAGGGGAAACACAGAATTGTTTGTTAATTAAGTGCTGCCATGATACATAACAGCTACTGACGCTTCATCGCCAACGAAATAATACTTCAACACATATTTGGCAAGGCACAACTGAAAACTTTTTGTTCACTTTACAAACGACACCAAACATTTGTGGGGCAATTACATGTACATTGTCTCCATTACGCTTCATTACAAACGGTAAAGCAGTTGTGATTTAATTTTCTATAGCAAAACGTAAACAAACAATCAAACGAAACAAAAGTGGATGTAAATGTCAACAACGAATTAAATTTTATGCATTGTTCTCGTATAGATCCTCTTCTTTTTGCGTTTATTGCGTTTAATCTGTCAGCTTAAAAGCAACAAATAAAGTGAAATACTTGTGAAAATATGCGCGCCCCCCCATGATAATGTGGTTGTGTGACAGCAAATTATTACAAATGATACTTTGCCAGTTTGAAATTTGCTACTCGTATTGTAATTGATAAATACAATATATTGTACAAACATATACACACACATATAGATACGAGGGCTGACCGAAAAATAACCGTTATTTTCAAATTTCGAGAGTTAAGTATGTTCGATTTTCGCATTTTTTTTTTCTCTGTTATGTTGTTTGGTACATGTCTGTTATATAAGTATGTTGGCAATATCAGAAATTTTGGATTTTTTTTATTAGTTTATTTGTACAAAAATTTAAATACAATACAATTATGCCCTCAGCGCCATTTAGGCATTATTTAGGCTAGGTGGCAAATTATTTCATCTCTCATAGTACAAAATTAAAATTTTAAAAAGTTAAGTTTAAATAAATATTATTAAACAAGTATAAACAAATATATTTGCATTTTATAAGAAAAAAAATAAATAAAATAAAATAAAAAATACTACTAAAAAAGCGTTTCCATATTATTGATCAAAAATTCTTTATAAGATGATTTAAATGTTGAAATTCTATTATTCGTTTTTATTTCGAAAAGTAAATTATTAAACTTAACAGCACCCATATAATCAATGCATTGCTTTGTTGTCTCCAATCTGCACCTTGGAGTTCTTAAATTTGCTCTATTTCGTGTATTAAAGTTAAATTGTTGTTGAGAGAACGCTACACTGTGGTGACCAATATGATTAATGCTTTTAAACACAAACAGAAGGACCTGATACTCATGCAAACCATAAATGGGTAGTATATATCTTTATATAATGTTACAGTTGAAAACAGTATTGGTAGTCTGTAGACAATTTTTAAAGCCTTATTTTGCATGCACTGTAAAGATTTTAGGGCATTGGTACTTTTCCTGTTTGCATAAATAATCGCTAAGTAATTCAGATGAGATTGAATCAAAGATTGGAATATAAACAGCTTTGATCTAACACTTAGTTTGTTCGCAAATTTGTATAATATTCCAATTGCAGGCGCAATTTTTCTTCTCAAATCAGTCATATGTAAATCCCACGACAAATTACTTTGCATAGTGATTCCCAAATACTTCACAGAATGTGACTCATAAATCGCTTTTCCATTAATAAATACAGACAAAAAGGTTAGTCATGCTTTTGTCTGCTCTTCGAATGTTTACTATTCGAAAAAATGGATCAAAGAAACTGTATTAACAGCCAGTTCGCCAATGTCGAAAGGATGAGTTCATTCGCACTCTAGGCGAAAGAAAATTGGTTTTTTTTTTAACTTGATTCTATGCGAACGATGTGTAAAAATTCAATTAAAATACGTAAGTACATGCGAGCGAATGATAGTGACATAGACAAATCCAAATTGATTCGGCGAACAGGCTGTAAGTTGTGAGCTCGGTGGCTGAATAGTTAAAGCAGCACATCATGATACGTCATGACCCGAGTTCAAATCCCAGTGGATGCTGATGAGTAGTATAGTGACTACGAAACAGCTAGTTGTCCCCGAGCCAAAGATTTGATTATTATTTTTCTTGTCTTCTTCAATCAATAATTATTGATCGCAGCAAATTTGTATTGTAAAAAAATCCTTAAGAAAGGAAAAACTTGAACTAAAACCCGATGTACATATGTACAAATCAAAAAATTTTTAACCCCATATCATTTTTTTTCGCCTAGAATGCTTCATTCGCATTTTTCTTTTGGACATTGGCGAACTGGCTGTAAATGTGCAAGGACATTTTAAATGTTAACTGTGGCATTTGGCGAGGCTACTATGAGCAGAACACAAGTTCAATTGTGCTATAACCGGTTTAAGGAAGGCCGAGAAGATGTCAATGACATCTTCGCCCGAGTACATCAACAACCGGTGAGAACATTGAAGCAGGGAAGAAACTGACTTTGGGTAATCGTCGACTCACTATCAGAGAGCTTGCTGATGATATTGGCATGTCGTTCGGCTCATGTCAAGCAATTTTTACGGATGTTTTAGGCATAAAACGTGCGACAGCGAAGATTGTTTCAAAATTGCTAAATTTTGAGCAAAAACGTCGCAGGGACATCGCTTAGGAGCTGTTCAACATCGTCAACGATGATCCAGATTTTTTCAAAAAGGTCATACCTACTGCCGAGTCATGAGTATGGCTATGACATTGAAACCCAAGCGCAAACATCCCCATGGAAGCGTCCAGAAGAGCCCAGACTGAAAAAAGCACGTCAAGTTTGGTCAAATGTGAAGGTTTTGCTCACTGTTTTCTTCGACTGCAATGGCATGGTGCATCATGCATTCTTGCCACAAGGTCGTAAGGTCAATAAGGAATACTACCTTGAAGTTATGCGTCATTTGCGTGAAGCAATTCGTCAGAAATGCACAGAACTATGGAAAAAACAATCATGGATTTAGCACCATGATAACGCACCAGCTCACACATCAATGCTTGCGCGTTATCATGCTGAACCACCGTATTCACCGGACTTGGCTCCCGCTGACTTTTTCCTCTTCCGAAAACTGAAGATACCGATGAAACGAAAGCGTTTTGCCGCAACAGGAGCTTTTGGCGATACCAAAAAGTGCGTTTCAGAAGTGTTTCGAGGGAATGAAAAAACGCTGGCATAAGTGTATTATATCTTATATCTGAGGAGGACTACTTTAAAGTGGGCAAATTAGTTATTGATAAATAAATACATTTTGAAAAAAATTCAAACAACGGTTACCACAAAACCTCGACACCAAAAAGCGCGTGTTTCAGACGTGTTTCGAGGATTGGACAAAAACGCTGGCATAAGTGTATTATATCTGAGAGGGGATTACTTTGAAGAGGACAAGTTAGTTATTGATGAATAAATACTTTTTGAAAAAATTTAAAATAACGGTTATTTTTTGGTCTACCCTCGTATGTATATGCATATGTATGTACGAGCAACATTCCCACCCAACCCTGTACCTCGGTATTAAATAAGTAGTGGTTGTGATTTTTTTAATTGAATTTAAAGAAAAAAAAAAAAAAAAGACCCCAATAATAAATTTGAAAGCCTTTCAGACTCGTCTCAATAACTCCTTTTCTCCAGTACGTGACAGTCGGTGCCCCACCACGAAAATATCACTGCGTTGTTGTTTGTTGCGTTGTACTCGTATAAACGCACATCATCGTTTGTTTTAATCGGCCAAGCAATTTTGAATATGCATCATGATCATTTCAGCTTTCCAAGATTGTTTTTTTTTTTTGCACTAAATTTCATAAATTGAATGATTACAGTTGTTGGTGGTGCGAGTTTTGTTGATTTTTGGTTTAAAGAATTATTAATATTCTGGCTTGTTTTAAAATTAAATTAATGACAGCGATTGAGTTTAAGTACATGTTTCCGAATAATTCCACATTTTCTATTGTGTTTTTGTTTTTATGCCAAAAATATACGAGGGCGGATTAATATTGAAGCTGCCTAGCGCTAGATGGCAGCACAAACAAATTTTTTTTTTACATAAGATCTGTCAAACGTCAGCTGTTAAAATTTCATCCAAATTCATTGATTAGTTTAATTGTTGTAGTCGTTTGAAGTAAGCAACTTTCGTGTTTCTAGATAAATTGAAAAAAGTGAATTTCGTGCAGCGATTAAACACTATTATTTGAAAGGGAAAGCGGAGAAAGAGACAAAAGAAAGCTCGATTAACATTACGGTGAGTCTGCTCCTGCAGATTACATTTTAAAATATTGGATTGCTGAACATAAACGCGGCCGAACTGAGATGGCCAAAAGAAGGTGGTTACTGAAGAATATATCAAGAAAATCCTCGATATCGTTATGAATGATCAAGTTACGAGATATTATTGAAACTGTAAACATATCATTTGAACGTGTGCTCAACATTTTGCTTGAGCATTTGCATATGAAAAAGCTATCGGCTTGATGGGTGCCGCGTTTGCTCAGTGTCGAACAAATACCAGTTCGGCAGACCAATTCACAGCGCTGTTTGGACATGATAAAGCGTAATCCTGTGGATTTTTGGTGTACATCAATAACTGTTGACGAAACATGGATCCACCACTACACACCTGAAACCAAAAATCAATCAATCAAACAACGGTAGATGTTGGTGGAAGTGCTCCGAAAAAGGCGAAGACTGTGAAGATGGATGCCGCGTTTGCTCAGTGTCGAACAAAAACAAGTTCGACGGACCACTTCACAGCGGTGTTTGGACATGATAAAGATTAACCCTGTTGATTTTTGGCCTCGACTAATAACTGTTGATGAAACATGGTCAATCACTACACACCTGAAACCAAAAATCAATCGAAACAAGGGGTTGAAGCTGGTGGAAATGGTCCGAAGAAGCCGCAGATAGTGAAATCGGCTGGCAAGGTTATGGCCCCTGTATTTTGGGATGCACACGGAATATTGCTCATTGATTATATTGAAAAAGGATCTATAATCACAGGAATGTATTATCGTGCATTACTGGATCAATTGTTTGATGCAATAAAGAAACAACGACCAAATTTAGGTAAGAAAAAAAAATGCTCTTTCTTCAAGACAACACACCGGTTCACACAGCATTAGATATGATGCTAAAATCACGTGAAATACATTTCGAATTGGTTGGTCATCCAGCTTATAGTCCAGATTTAGATCTCAGTGACTTTTTGCTGTTGCCAAACGTGAAAAAATGGTTCGCAGGAAAAATAATCATCTCAAGCGAAGAAGTGATTACCGAAACTAAAGCATATTTTGAGAGGGTTCCCAAAATCGTGTTATTCAGGGGATTACTCTCTTTTGCGATGCAAAAGCAATATGGTTCGTAATCGAAATACTAGTATTGCGTTTTCATATTTTCTTTTCACATTTAATTTTTCCTTTCGCACATTTTATTTGATCATTCTTCGCTATTGTTTATTTTGTGGTACCCAAGGCGAATTCATTACTAGGTGAGCTTAACAGCACAGGTGTTTATTTTTTGTTTCTCGCGTTTTTTCCAATGAGACTGTCAAATTTTTTTTCTTTTGTTCACAAACTTTTTCGCGCCATTTTAATCTGAAAATTTTTTTGTATGATTTAGTGCAATTTCAAGAAATTTGTTTGAATTTAAAAGTGAAAAACTAATATAATCTGCGATTTTAATTACAAACAATTATAAAAGTTTATATTTAACGTTTATATGAAATTTTTTCCCAGCTGAACAATCTTAGGCGAATTTAGATTTTGACATTCACGATATGTTTTACAGTAACAAAATACATAGTACTGAATTCGCCTTTCCCGCTTGCATTCACCTGTATAAATTCGCCTTGGTGGTACCAGTGTTACTTCATTTTCAAACTATTTCGCGAAAAAGTTTGCGCAAACGCCAGAGAGTACCACATTATACTCTTATCGCATATACCTTTCGCATCGAATTTACTTTCGCATCGCGATATAGAGTAACCCCCCAGATAACACAAAAAAGTTGGAATATCGTCTTACTGAGAGTATTAAGCCAAAAGTTTACTATATTGAGAAGTAAATAGTTTTTGCAAAAATAATATATTTTTTCCCTATTTAAGTAGCTTCAATATCAATCCGCCCTAGTGTGTTGAAGTTTTTGTTGGTCTATATGTTTGTTTGTTTCGTGTTCGTATTATACCTGGAACATGGTTGACTGAATGATGTTATCGGTGAACATGTTTCTGCAAAGAAAGTATTCAAATTGCATACATTTGATATAGTTTAGAATATTGTTGAATTAGAATTGATCTACCTCACTAAGTCCATTAAAGTATCGGGTGTCAGTACTTTGGATGCCTTATCCACTGATTCCATGCGTTTTTCAACAATTTTAGCGCCCTGGCCAGGTCGGATGGTAGTTACCAGGCATATACCCAATATTACAGCTGATATTGTGGTTATAAAGTAATAAACAATGGCCCTGAAATTTGCAAACGCAAAAAATGATTGTATAAAATTTAGTCCAATTAGCGAGCTGCTCACCTGGTGGCTATTTTGCTGGACATGCTTAAGTCCAGACCTCCAATGGCACTGGTTATAGATGAGACCAACAACGGCACAATGAGACATTTTAACATGCTGCAAAAGAAAATTTTATCATTTTAACCACTAATATAAAATAATGAACAATTTTTTTGGGAGACCTCTATTATAACAAAAATCTGTTGAAATATTTCTAATCAAGGCGAATTCATAACAGGTGAAATAGGGAGCGCAGCTAATAACTTTTTTTGTGCTTTTATCTTATGGAATAATTAAGCATTAAACACATTGAAGTCAGCAAACAACCGACTTCAATATGTCAAATATATAATACGAGTACATGCATTTAAATGCGAACGTTTATTTCGACAACAGGAACACCACACGGCTGCAGGTTGTTGTCCAAGCTCATTTCTTTTTGCCGCACTCTTGTTAACCTAATTTCTGTTTTTGAATATTAATTTCATTTCATTTATTTACAAAAATATACAATAAATTCATATTCACAGTTACATCTCTGGGTACGGAGAATTATTAAAATGCAAAAATATGTATTGTTCAGAGACAGCAAACGCTGTACAAAATGCATATTTGTTTCAATATGAGGCGAATATAGACAGAGAATAATTCAATGGCCCGGTGACTGAGTGGTCAAGACAGCAGTTCATGATACGTCATGATCCGAGATCAAATCCGAAAATGGGTGCTGAGGAGTAGAGTAGCCACTACGAAACAGCTAGTTGTCCCCCAGCTAAAGATTTGATTATTATTTTTGTTGTCATCTTCAATCAAAAATTATTGATCACAGCAAATTGTTTGTAAAAAATCCTTTTTAAGAAAAATCTTAAGGCAGAATTAGTTTGTACATTCTTTTCTGTTCTGAATCAGCTGTTTTGTTTCTGTTCAATATAAACTATATGTGCATGGTTTGTTTACATTTTTTTGTTCTGTTCTGTTGCGGACTAATCTGTTGAAAATAGAATTCAAGGTTAAATGACGGCCAGATATGTGTATGAGCAAATTTTCACGATGATTTAAAGCCATGTCTAAAGGGCATGTCTTTTCTTTTGTACTCAAAATTTTTTAAAATTAAAAAAAAAGGCATATTTTCGGTTTTTCAAGTTTTTTTCTCTACTTTTTTTTGACTCGTTTGTTATTTTTTAAATTGTTTTATTTTCATTAGGCTGGCAAGGTAACCACATCGATACTACCAAAAGGGTAAAAAGAGACAAACGATTTCGTTTAACGACAACAATTATAAAAATCATCGTAAAGATGTAACATGATTTTGGTAGGAGTTTTAAAAGAATTTTATAAAAAAAGGCATGGCTTTAAATCATCGTAGAAATCAGCCTTATGTTTTACTTTTTTCAGGTATGGAAACATAAATTTTTTTACATTAGATTTTTGGTTTGTACATCGGGTTCAAAGCGAATTCATGACAGCTGGCCTTCTTAGTACAACAATACAACAACACAAAAAACAACATGGTGTTCGCCCTATATAAAATTACCAATGAATCAAAAACATACTGAATTCGCCTTAAACTCTATTGAACAAATCAGTATTGCCGGGAAAGTAAATTAATTTTCCACAGTCAAGAACCCGATATTACACAAATATCGAAGAATTAAAATTGTTTTCGTTTTTTGAGAATATAAAAATTAAGGAAGAAAAAATGTTTAAATTGTAATAATATACAATTGTCTTTGAATTTTCTGACTTTTGTGGAAATTTTTTTTAGCAAACTTAAAAGAATAAAAACTGGAAATTAAAAATATATTATAAGTCTCTTGTACGATTTCTTCACTGTTTTTGCTAGAGAAGGTATAAGAAATTCTCGGTGATGGTAACTTATTAAAAATTTTGTACATCCTCTCGTTGATTAGACTAATAATTGATTGTATTTTTAATGTAAAGTATAAATACATTTTGGATGTGCTATACGTGTGGAAAATTATTTTTTTTGTTAGATTTTTTGCAAATTCGTTTTAATTGAATAAAATTGAATGATATACTGGGTGGCCCAGAAAGACCGAAGTGGTGTGAATTCCTTATAACTTTTTTATTATAATTTTTTTTTTCTTTTCTTTTCAGTATTTTGTAAAGAAGACTTGGATAATTTATAATGGAGCAATACACAATTGAACAACGTGCCCAAATTGTTGAAATTTACTTTTCAAATCAACGGTCCATTGTGTTGACTCAGCGTGCATACCGTCGTCAATTTAATGTGCGGGTTGCACCCTCTCAGTCAACAATAAACCGTCTGGTTGCAAATTTTCGAGAACAAGGAGCAGTAAGGAACCTTCCTGGTCCCGGCAGACACCGAACTGTCCACACGGCTGACAATATTCAAGTGGTACAGGAGAGTATTCGGGAGGATCCAGAAACATCAACCAGGAGACGTTCGTCACAACTGGGCCTCTCAAGGACGTCGCTGCAGCGAATTTTGCACACCATAGGATTGTTTCCATACAAAATTCAACTTGTCCAAGAATTGAAACCAACAGATTACCAGCAACGACTTGACTATGCAATTTATTTCCAGCAAAAAGCACAAGAGAATCCAAATTTTATTCATAACTTAATAATGAGTGACGAAGCCCATTTTCAATTAAATGGGTTCGTTAACAAGCAAAACTGTAGGATATGGGCTACGGAAAACCCGAGAGTACTTCATCAACGACAATTGCACCCAGTTAAGTGTACCATTTGGTGCGGTGTTTCTTCAGAAAGGATCATTGGCCCATTTTTTTTTGAAAATGAACAAGGTGTCGCCCTTTCCGTCAATGGTGATCGATATCGGGCCATGTTGCAAAATTTTGTAAGGCCAGCCGTGGAAAACCATCCGCAAATATGGTTCCAACAGGATGGAGCCACAGCGCACACTGCGAGGGCCACAATGACTCTTTTACGCGACATCTTTGGTGAAAGAATAATTTCTCGTAACAGCAATTTTAATTGGCCTCCGCGTTCCCCGGATTTAACCGCTCCAGACTGTTTTCTTTGGGGCTATTTAAAAGGAAAAGTTTATGTTAATAAGCCTAGGACTATTGAGGAGTTAAAAACCAATATTCGAGAAGAAATTAACAACATACCACCGGAAGTTTTGCGAAAGGTCATGGAAAATGTGTTGGAAAGAGCACATTTGTGCGAAGCAGAATATGGCCACCACTTGCGGGATATCATTTTTAATAACTAATCCAAAAATATTCCCCATAAATTTAATGTATTTAAAAAAAAAAAAATTAAAAAAATATCTCTTAAATAAAAAGTTATAAGCAATTCACACCACTTCGGTCTTTCTGGGCCACCCTGTACATGTTTTCACTATAATAAATTTTAAATTTACATGTGCAAACATATATTAATGTCTAATAAAAAAATTTGTAATGTCTTCAGAACAATCTGTGTCAGATTTAACTGTACTACATTAAGTATAGCAGCACGAAATGGGTTAAGATTTTGTATACAGGAAATATGAAATGGCGCGCATGAAAATGTGTGAAAAAAATATGAAAACATAAACAAATTTTGATAGTTGGGTAATGAGCACCTAAAACAGCTGTCGATCACCTGCGCTAACGAGGCCACCTGGTACTAAATTCGCCTTGATCGGGTATTAGTTCAAGTTTTTCCTTTCTTAAGTTTTTTTCTTAAGAAGGATTTTTTACAATACAAATTTGCTGTCATCAATCATTTTTCAATGAATAATTTTTGATTGTTTAAAGCTAAACAAATTTATTTTAACTAAATATTTTTAAAAGTTAATACATTTTTATCAATTTACTATTTTATTTTTGATGAAATTAAATGTAATTTAAATGAAATGTAATGAAAAAGTATTAAAAATATAAATAAATAATAAAAAAAAAATTGCAGATTATTTTAATATTTTATTTTAGTGCAAAAAAAATTATATTTTGTATAAGAAGTGTCATAAACTCTGCAGATTTTGAGAAAGAAAAGGGCTGTTTGATCACCATTTCTAAATTTTTAATTTGTTGTTTTTTGTTTTTTCATGCAAGATAATATTTATTAACATATTTTATTCTCCATTCCAATGTTTTTTTTAATTTTTTTTTTTTTTAATGCTCTACTATAAAAAACAGCTGCATATTTTCACGCAAAAAGTAATCATAAATTTAGCGATAAAAAGGCCAAAATGGTCACGCTGGACAATGCGATATATTAGGTGTGTTCCACGTGAATAACGAAAACGTTCGGACTAGTCCAAAAGCGTTTCACGTAACAATTATTGTGCAATTTGGAGAGAAAATGATAGAGCAATTTTTTTTTTCATTTTCAGTACATATTAGCCTGAACTTTTTCTTGGGGCAAGTTGAATTGAATAATCAGCTGTTTTATGTTTACATACATAGGAAACTGAAAATTTAATCAGAAAATTTGCAAATTGGAAAAAAGTTCTTCTTTAAAAATTAGTTAAAAGCAAAATGGAAGGCTGTCTAAACTAAAAATAACCTTGTGAAGTTGTAAGGAGAACAAGCAATAGTTATTTGGCTGTTCATTTAATAAATGTGTGCTGTGAAAAGGTACTGAAAATTTTACATTGCTATTAATTTTACAGCTGTTGCCAATAATGCAAATCCTTTGATTTATTTTTTTCTTGGACCAGTACTCAGGGGATGTCCCCTACATACGCAGTGCATTGTACCGGAACTAGGAAAATAGGTTGTGATTATATGATGTTATGCGTTTTAAGCGTCTAAAATCACTAAAATATACTTTAATCTAAAAATTAAGCACCACTAGTATTGCAAGATGTGCAATTGTGGTTTTTTGCGTTGCAGTGGTTTTGGGTAAATTATGCAAATTTAGAGAGTAATTTGCTTTTTACTCTCATTAGTCCGAGATCTCGTGGAACACACCTATTTAATGTCTTTATTCCGATGCTCAAATTTTTTTCTGTTAAGTTGCGGAGTTGTATAAAATTCTGCTTCTACCTTTCAAAAAAGAAAAGAATTTGAAAATCGGTTCATAAATGTATCGGGTGGTTAAATTTCAAGGGCCGATGTTGAATGTGAACCACACCTAAACGCCAAGTTTTTTTCCGAATTTTATTTGACATTTCTCTATTTCAGACTTATTCAATTTAAACCATGGAGAGATACACAATCCAACAACGTGTTAAAGTTATCCAGACTTATTATGAAAATTTTCGAAGAAAATCATATTCAGTGATGAGGAACATTTTCACCTCAGTGGATTTGTCAATAAACAGAATTGCCGCATTTGGGCGAATGAGAATCCAAGAGTGACTGTCGAAAAATCAATGCACCCACAAAGAGTGACTGTTTGGTGCGGTTTATGTGCTGGCGGCATCATCGGGCCGTATTTTTTCCAAAATGAGGCCGGTCAGGCAGTTACTGTGAATGGTGTTCGCTACCGTGAGATGATAACGAATTTTTTATGGCCCGAATTGGAAGATATGGATGTAGACGATATGTGGTTTTAGCAGGACGGTGCTACTTGCCACACAGCTAACGAAACAATTGTTCTTTTGCGCAACAAATTCAATGGCCTTGTTATTTCACGTAATGGCGATGTCAATTGGCCGCCAAGATCATGCGATTTGACACCGTTGGACTTTTTTCTTTGGGGTTATTTGAAAGAAAAGGTGTACGTCGATAAGCCAGCAACAATTCAACAGCTAAAGGATGAGATAATTCGGCACATTAACGGCATAGAACCTCCATTATGCCTCAGGGTCATCGAAAATTTGGACCATCGGATGGAGGTGTGCCGCCGTGGTCGCGGCGCCCATTTGTCCGATATTTGGTTTCATACATAATTGAGTAATACCAATATAACTATCATAATAAAATAAAATTACAATAATTTCCTAAATAGTTTGTGTTTTATTCAAAAGCAACATCGGCCCTTGAAATTTAACCACCCTTTATTTTGCGGACCAAAAAAATCTTTTTTTTACTTTTGGGTCGTTTACTTACTCTTTCGAAAAGAGAATATTGAAAATCTGTTCATAAATAACTAAGTTATTTAGAAATGTATTATTCGGACTGAAATTTTTTCTTAAAACTACGAACATATGTATGTATCTATTACAAAATACACTCGTATCTACATATCAAGAAATACCACTGACATCAAATATGATCAAGGCAAAACGTTTAAGTAGTTGAACTCTTAAGTAGTTTTGTTTTTCGTTAAGTTGTTGTTATCAAATGCGGTAGGAGCTTTTTATCTAGACACAATTTTTATAAGCTCTTTTTTAAAGTTGTTTGTTTGATTGTTAAAACTTAAAAATTTGATAACGTAATAATATTAAAAAAAAAATTAGTGCGTGTGTATGTTGTACGAGTATGTTTGTGAATAAATTTGTAATTATTTGTACTCGTACACTTTTTATTTGCGACTTATTTTCGGTTGTTGGTTCTTAAATAAAAAAAAAACAAACCCCAATAAAAGGGATGTCCTTGAAAAACAAATGGCGTTTCATTGTTAAAGTTTATAAAAATATAAAATTTGCTGAAATGAAATTTTAGGTTTTAAGCTCAAGCTCAATCATCAAAAACAATTGATAGCTTTTATTACGTTTACGACACGTCAAAAGTAGAAAGTAAACCTACTTTTTGCGTCGTAAGCATCTATGCGTCCAATGCTTTGTGATGTGTTATATGTCTCAAACAGTTGCACTGATTCTACTTTTTTGACAGACGTTTAGAACGCGTTATACCATGTTCAGACGGTAATATGAAAAACTTCGTTTGCTCTCTGAACCACTATTGCGAAACTAGGTGTTCAGACGGTTGTTTTTTGGTCCACAGTGATGTTTACATATTTTGTGCTAACGTTTCACTAATTCGGTTTTCAATTTTAATTTAAATCTTTGCGTAAGTATCCAATTTGTATATGTTTAATGTGCTCGATTTTACACATATTAATTATCCGTTTTTTCTTTGTTTACGTTTTTCTGAGAACTAGTTCAGATAAACTAGCGATAATTTATCATCAAATTTGGAGATGATAGAAGTATTTTCATGGTTCGCAACAAGATTCAAAATGAACCAAGATGGTTCGTTCATAAAATTTGGTATGGCGAATCATGTAGATTCAATCAAGATTGGGCCGCGAACCACCAATGAGAGAGCGAACCTTCGTTTGAACATGCTGTTAACGCATATTACAAGTGCTATGGATCTTCAGTTTCACAGATCACATAATAAAATACTAGTGAGAATCAGCGGTCGATGCAATCTTAAATAATGCACTCTTATTGCAAACCGCGAAAATCCACATACATGGTCTGATTAATAACTAACCGTAATTTTCTAATTTTGTGAGTAACGTACATATGTTCGATTTTTTTCTGTTAAGTTGGTACAAATGCCTGTTATATATGTTGGCAATATTCGCCATTTCGGATTATCAGTTTGTTTTTGACAGGTTTTGAAGGTTAGTCGTGTTTTGGTGTGCTCCTCGTTTTTTTACTAAATTTACAAAATTTTGAGCAAAAACAATGTCGCAGGGACATCGCTCAGGAGCTATTGAACATCGTCAACAACGATCCAGATTCCCTCAAAAAGGTCGTAACTGGTGACGAATCATGCGTGTATGGCTATTACATTGAAACCAAAGCTCAATCAGCGTCCAGAAGAGCCAAAGCCGAAAAAAACACGTCAAGTTCGCTCAAATGTGAAGGTTTTGCTCACTGCTTACTTCGACTGCAATGACGAGGTGCACCCTGAATTCTAGCCACAAGGTGATACGGTCAATAAGAAATACTACATTGAAGTTATGCGCCGTTTGTGCGAAGCAATTCGTCAGAAACGCACAGAATTGTGGAAAAAATTGTCATGGATTTTGCACCATAATAACGCACCAGCTCTCACTTCGATGCTTGTACTTGAGTTTTTGTCCAAAAACAAAACCGTTATCATACCTCAAGCACCGTATTCACCGGACTTGGCCCTCGCTGACTTTTTTCTCTTCCCGAAACTGAAGACACCAAAAAAAGGAAAGCGTTCAGCTACGAATGAGGAGATAAAAGAATAATCGAAGCAGGAGCTTTTGGCGATACCAAAAAGTTTTAAGAAAATAAAAAAACGCTGGCATAAGTGTATTTTGTTTTATATCTGAGGGGCATTACTTTAAAAGGGACAAGATAGTTATTGTTGAATAAATAAATACTTTTTGGAAAAACTGATAATGACGATTATTTTTTTATCATCCCTCGTATGTATATACATATAGATATGATGTTGACTCATATTTGACAACACTGTTTTTGTTTTACTTGTAATTACCCTGCTGGAGGTCGAACTAGTACTAAACTAGTGCAAAAATCACCAGTACTAGTTCTCGACTATAAACTTTTCTATACCATCTTAATGCTTAAATTAGCATGAAGCGTGCTTGGAAAATTACTAACACAATTGTTTCCAGACGTGAACTAGTACACTTGGACCCAATAGAGTGCTTTGGCGCCAGTTTGTTACTAGTTATTTTGTGTTTGGAAGATCACTACTACCATTTTTTTGACGTGTACTAGTACGCTTGGACCCAATATGGTGCTTTAGAGCCAGCTTGTTACTAGTTATTTTGTATTTGGAAGATCACTAGTACCTTTTATTGTAGACTTGTACTAGTAAGCTTGGACCCAATTGGGTGCCTTAGAACCCGTTTGTTACCAGTTCCTTTGTGCTTGGAAAATCACTAGTACCATTTTTTAGACGTGTACTAGTACGCTTGCACCCAATTGGGTGCTTTAGAACCAGTTTTTTACTAGTTCTTTTGTGTTTGGAAGATCACAATTCTTTAGCTTTCTAAATTTTTTAGTTTTCTAAATCATGCTTAATTTATTGTGCTTAGTATTAACATTGGATTACTTGTTGTTGTTGGCACATATTGTAAAGATTCAGTAAATAAATAAGAACTAAGAAAACATTCTTGAAGATGATAATAATTTATTAATAGATTGGTATCAAAAATCAACATCTTTCGGTAGGATTATTAATTATTTTTCAAGACATCCAAAAAAAATAAAAATAAATATATACATTGAAAAATCTTATAGCTAGGGGGTTTAATAGTAAAGATGATAAGATTTCATACATAGAAAATAATTTACTTAACAGTTTAACTATGGACCTGTGAGGTAATTCGGGAAATCACACAAAACTTCAGTTAAAATAATTATTAAACGAAAGCGACTATTGTTTTTAACAACAACAACAAATCATGCTATCCAAGGATATTTTTTGGTATATTTTTGTATACATGAAAGTTATTCAAACAATTGAGTTTTATTCTCTATATTAGCTTCTAATCCAATCTTCTTCGTGATACCAATCAAAAAATTATAAACAGCTTGCTTTCTATATGTCAACATTTCATAGGAGCTACGCTAATCATAAGTGGTCTTTGCAAATTTTTTAAAGATATTCTCAAACATTCAACTTTATATCCCAATAGACTAAATAAATTATTATCTAAATAAATATTTGAGAAAAATGCCAAAACACAAAAAACAAGCCTTTTCATTTATACACGTCCCTACATTTTACACTTTACACCATGGTGCAATTATTAGGTGGTAGCATAAGAGTTGTTGTACTACATACATAATATTTTGTTTGTGTAAAAATTCCGGACGCTGTCAAAAACATGTTTACAAAACAGAAGAAAATGAAGAAAGAAACTTTTATATAAAAAAAACGAACAAAGAAAATTAATATAGTTGTTTTCTATAAATTGTTTTCAACACATTTTAAGCAATTAAAATATTTTTGAAATCTTTTTTATTGTGTTCTTGCCCTTTTTCAAACTGTTTAAAATATTTTTATTTTTTCACCCACAATTTTTGACACACACAATTTTATGAAACAAAATATTATCACCTGCGCTAGTGATGCCACCTGGTTAATTGCACCATGCTTTACACCTTTCAAACAAATTAACAACCGTATAGACAGCTGGGAAACATAGAAAGCAAGCTGTTTATAATTTTTTGATTGGTATCAATGTTAGAAGCTAATATATTGAATAAAACTCAATTGTTTGAATTTTTGTTCTCTGCTTTCGGATACTTTAAAAAAATAAATCGTAGCAACCAACGGTTGTTCATTTGTTTGATATGTGTAAAGAAATGCAGAGACGTGTACAAGGCGAATTCAAACCAGGTTAATGCAAGAGCAACAAATACAACACTACAAAAAATAAATCTTTTTCAATCGTCAAGGAAAAAATTTAAACACAAAAAGGAAAAAATAAAAATAAAAAAATTACAAGGAAAGACAAAGTTTTAATTACTTCGTGAAACTTTTAATTATTTCATGAAAAAGTCTCAGATCAGAAAGCTCGGAAAGGTGAAAATGGCTAGCCAGATTGTGGGGCTTCTGGATGATAGCTGGCGCTCACGAAAAAAATTTTTTTTCTCAAACATCGTTTAAAAAAATTTACAATAAAAGAAAAACTTAATTATTTCGTGAAACTTTTAATTATTTCGTGAAAAAGTTTTAAATCATATATCTTGGAAAGGTGCAAATGGCTAGCCAGATTGGGAGGATTCTGGATGATTGCTGACACTTCAGATACAATACATAATTTAAAAAATTAAAAAAAAAATTTTTTTTTCAAACTTTGTTTAAAAAAAAATTACAATAAAAGAAAAACTTAATTATTTCGTGAAACTTTTAATTATTTTGTGAAATTTAAAGTCTCAAATGATAGGGCTTGACAAGGTGAAAATGGTTTAAGATACAATGCAAAACTAAAAAAATTGTTAAAAAATTTTTTTTTTCAAATTTGTTTTAATTATTTCAGTGACATCTGAAACAGATTAAAATTAAAAAAAGTTATCAGCTGTGCTGTCAATTTCACCTGTTACGAATTCGCCCTGTGGCTTTGACAGGTATTACGAGTATAAAATCATTTTTCTTTTTAATTTCTCAATAATTTATTTAGACTATTATATAAATTTAAATATTTGCGAATATATTTCCAAAGTCTACTAATGATTAGGGTAGCTCCTATGAAATGTCGACACATGGACAGCTGGGAAGCATAGATTGCAAGCGGTTTATAATTTTTTCATAAAAGTTATTTTTCAAACAAAAATTTTATTGGTTTTATGTTTGCTATAGGAAAAATGGAAAATTGACTGAGAATATATAAAAAGAGAATAGCTGTACTAATCAACTTGCTTGCAAGTTACTTAGACAATATGGTATGAAAAATAGATGAACAAAATTTTATAAATCGTTAACTAAATGTATCTAATATGTTAGAAAGGTTACAAAAATCTAGTATTTAAAAAAAAAAAAAATTATGATATAATGCTCATAAAATTAATAAAACGGCAGGTACTGTTTATTGAGTAAAACGAAAGATAAGCTAGATATGTTTGAAAAGCAAAAATTGGCGGTAATGCAATAAAAAACAATACAATAAGATATATGTTTGAAAAGTCAAAATATTGGCGGTAATGATAGTAAACAATGCAATAATATATAAGTATGTATCTGGGAACAACAAAAAATAAATTTAAGACTTGAGTGGCAAGGCGTAAGACAGATCAGAAGTATAGAAATATTAATTAATACACTTACCGTAAAAATATTTCACCAGGAAACGATATGTACATGATTTCACGAGGTGTCCAATCGCCAGTACTGTTCTTAATTATAAAACCGACAAGACCGCCCACGAAGACACCAATGACCGTGGCCATGGTCAGAAGGTTCTCTTCCATGAAGGCTTTAAATTTACTGTCATCTTTTTTCGGTCGCGTCATTTTGCTTAAAGTTATTTAATGTGTTTTGCTTAAATTTTATTTTTTCTGTTTTTTTTTTTATTTATGGCAGGTCTTAAGTCCACGAGGTGTCTAAACTATAATTGCTACAATTTTCGGGGAAAAATTTTTTACACTGTATACATAAATATCTTTAAATCACAGGATTATAAGTTTTTGTTTAATGATCAGTTCTCGTTTAGGAAATTATTTAAACCATTGTAAAATACACTTGTATGTGTCTTGTTTTTTTTAATTACATCAGCTGATAAAGGTCCTTTTGACTTTTAAATTTTTGTATAAACTTTTAGCTATTAAGCCTTGATGCCAAAATATTTTAAGCGTTCGTTTTTCTTAAGCATTTGCTTTATTTATTTGTTTTTTATTTATTTATTTTTTTTTTTATTCTTATTTTTTTTATTAAATTTGCAGCTCTGTTCTCGACTACGTTCAAAATAATACTGAAATTTATTTAATTCAGACCCTACAACATCAACCTTATCAAAAACATTCTTTCAGCGCTTGCCTCACTCCTCATCAATCAGGGGGTAAAAGAAAAAGAGCGCTAAGCTTTTGTTCAAATATAAAAACAGCATGTGTGCGGTTTGTGCGATTTGAAAAGTAAGTTTTTTGTTACTGCTACCCTTTAAAATAGGCGCAATTTTTACACTCTTTATGCTCTCGTTCCAACAAAATAACTTTGATAAAAGCTTTTTGCTCTAAATTGCTCTCACAGCTTCTGCCACAATGGATCAGTTTTAAATTTGAAATTTAAAAAAAAAAAAAAACTATTATGGCAAGAAATAGTCTTATCTAAAATAGATCACGTTCAAGTTTAAATATGTTTGCAATAAAAAACCGGAAGCGTTAAAATGTACACGCATTCCTTCTCTCTCTCTCTCCCCCAAATGTTTTGAATTCTTTATTCAACAAACGTTTGTGTCAAACATGCAAGATGTGTTTGTTTTCTGTTGCTTGATTAACACGCGACTTGCTCAACAATTTTAAAGTTGTTGCCCCAATAAAGCAACGGTTTGTTGATGCCAGTGCAAGTATGCGGGTGTGTGTGTGTGTGTGTTTTTGTGGGTTACGTTACACTTCTACATGCACATGTACATATCTATTATTTTATTTTATTATTTAATTTTCAGAGCATTTTTAGTGCCCAGCAGGAAAATTACTCGCTTAAGTACTTAAAAAGAAAATATATTTAAAACAAATTCTTGCTTTTTACACCTATCACAAAAATATTAAGGGTATATATAAGTTTGTGATTCCGTTTCTAATTTCTAAAATTTTCATTTCCCACCCTATAATCTGAATCAGAATTAATAGAAAATTCGATTAAGCGATTAAGCGTCCGTTTGTCGGTCGTTGAAATACCGTTTCATTACACTTAGAAACTTTTTTCTTCCCCCATTCTTTTACCCCATCGATTTTTGAAATTGAGAAAAATCGGTTTACATACATATATCTGAGATGTAACCAAAATCCAAAAAAAATCAATTTTTTTTTTGCAATTTTGTATAAAAATTATTGAAAAAAAATTGTTGGTTTTGCTTCAAACTTCACACAATTATTAAAATTAATTAAAAATTTTCCCGATATCGGTCCACATACATATATACCCGAGATTCTTTTCATGAAAGTGTCGCGAAAACGAACTTCAACAATTTTTTTTTTGCTTAAAAGCAGTTCTGGTTATAAAATGAGGTTACCAAATACAGAAAATGAAAATTTGTGTTATAGGTCCATATATACCCCAGATATGTATAGCCTAAACCGCTTTTTCCATTAATTTTTTTTTTTTACTTAAAAGCAGTTCTGGTAATAAAATAAATACAGAAAATTAAAATATCCGATATGGGTCCATATATACCCCAGATATAGTCTATACCGATTATTTCATGAAAACAATTTTTTTTTCTTTGCTTAAAAACAGTTCAAGTAATAAAAGAAGCATATATAAATACAGAAAATTAAAATTTCCGATATCGGTCCGTATATACCCGAGATATAGCCTATACCGAATTTGTCATGAAAATGTCGAGTAAGTGAACTTAAACAACTTTTTTGCTTAAAAACAGTTCTGGTAGTATAAGGAGGTTACGACATGCAGAAAATTTCTGACATCAGCCCATGTATACCCGAGATAAGTGTAAAACGTTTTTTTTCATGAAAAACAAAACATTTTATTTTAAGCAGTTCTGGTAATAAAAGAATGTTATATAAGTACAGAAAATTAAAATTTTCGATATCGGTCCATATACACCCGAGATATAGGATAAACCGATTATTCCATTAAAAATTTCCATGAAAGATTTCCTTTTTGGAAAAAAAAAAAAAATATATATATATATATATATATATATATATATATATATATATATATATATATATATATATATATATATATATATATATATATATATATATATATATATATATATATATATATATATATATATATATATATATATATATATATATATATATATATATAATTATACTCGTATGTGCGTGAGTATCGTGAAGGGTATTTTAGATTCGGCCCAACCGAATATACTACACTCTTACTTGTTTTTTCTGATTTTGCTCGTGATGGTTACAATCAATCTTGTCACTGTGTTTCTGCTTGACGTTGAGTTCTGGGACACCCTGTATAATCTATTCACTGCCACTAATAAAGAAAAATTTTGAAGTTTGTGAAAAACGTCGATATTATTATTTTTTTATTGAATGAATTTTTAACACTATTATCTCAAATTAGTTTTACATCTATTTTCGATTTTAAATTTCGTCAATTTCCTTTTCCAAATCGAACAACCTTCTAGCAAATTGTAATTTTAACATGGTTTTATATAATATTGTTTGTAGGGGTCTTTCTGAACGCGGCTAAAGTTGTTTTAATTAATAATTTTCCAGAACTGCAAAAATTGTTTTCAAAGCAGACTTTTCACATATCGCAGAAAATAACAATAATTTAGGGTCTTTAAAAAAACGCTTAATGGAAAAAATGCGGTTTTCTAGGTATTGAAAAGCACTAAATCTAACACTAAAAGCGCGTGGCAGCGTGCAAGTAATTATGGAACATGTGCCATAATTTCGAGAGTCAAAAAACTATAGCGATATAAAAGTAGGCTTTATAACTTCTAAATTAATTAGTATTTTATTTCATCATTATTACTCAATAGAAGTGTAGATTTACTTAATTAGTGTACATTTTGAATTGCACATAAATTGTGTACATAAGTAAGGCATGAATTTTTATTCAAAGTGTTTATCTGTCTGGTGATACTTTTCATTCTATGAAAATTGAAATAATCAATTAATTTACGATATTTAATACACTCTGATTGAAGTGACCTTACAAAGTTATTTGCTTTAAACTGTGCGATAAATTTATGCGGTGAACACGAAACCAATTTAAAAATAAATTGAAATTAATCCGGCAAATGTGCGACTCGATGGCAAACAGCGTTAACATCCCAATTTTCTCCGAAAATCTTTAGAAATAAATAATACAAATAAATACTAAAAGTCAAATAAATACTAAAAGATAAAACAGGTTCCTTATAGCGCGTGGTCCCATCATATCGCACTATGTTAATTGAGAGCCAACAGCATAACGTCTAGTTTTTCGCCCAACTTAATTTAACATTTCTTTATTTCAGTGTTTGGCAAATTTAACCACGGAGAGGTACACAACGTAAAGGAACGTTCAAATCTAAATGTATTTCCAGCACTTCGTGATTGTTTGTCACTTCAGTGGATTCGCTAACAAGCAGAATTGAGAGATTGTTGAAAAGCCGATACACCCACATAAAGCGACTGACTTTTTGGTAGGCCTGCCGGATCATCGAACCATTCTTCAAGCAGTTACTGTGAATAATAATTGATATAGATGATAACAGACTGCTTGTATCTAGAAATCGAGAACTTGGATCTGGAATATATGTGGTTCCATCAGGATGGTGCCACTTGTCACGCTGCTAACGAAACAATCGCTCTTTTGCGCGATAAATTCATTCAAATTCGGCCGCCACGATCATGTGAGGTGACCCTGCCGAAATTTTTTTGGGGTTATTTAAAAAAACAAGTGAATGTCCATAAGCCAAGAACAATTCCAGACTTAAAGAATGAGATAATTTGGCACGTTAACGGCATTCAACCTCAATTATGTCTCAGAGTCATTGAAAATATTGACCATCGGAGAGAGACACACTACCGAAGCCATGTCGAAGTATTAGGCCGATATTCTGTTTCATACTTAATTGCAACTTTTAACTAAGAACTGGTTTTCTAAATTGCCACTATTCGAAACCCGGTTATAGAAAAAAGTCGAAAACTCGATCACCCTAGTACTTTGCTTTTGATTAAAAACTACTTTTCTATAAATTGTTTTTCTTAATTATTTTAGTAAGCGCCTAGCTAATTGGGGCCCCTTTAAATTTTAACCAAAACCCGTTTCTTTCTAAAATTGTCACTGCTCGAAAATCGGTTTTAAAATACTGGTTCTTGTTAATTACTTTGCTTTTGCTTAAATAATATATATTTTACTATTAAATTTGTTCTCAATTATTTTAGTAAGTAAACGGCTAACCGGGGTTTCCTTAATTTTTAACAGAAACCCACATTTTTTCAAATTGCGTCTATTTGATAACCGGTTTTAGGAAAAAAATCGACTAATCGATTACCTTAGTACTTTTTTGAATTGCTTTTATTTTGCTCAAATATTATTACTCTAACAAATTTGTTGTATTTAGTTTATTACAAAAACCGGCTAATCGGTTTTTTTAGCTTTTAGCTGAAAGCCGGTTTTCTAAATATACATTATGTGAAAACTTATTTGAAAAAAAAGCCTTGAATAATCGATGGCAGTAATATTTTCTGTGAATTGCGTTGCTTTGGCTCAAATAGTATTTTACTATTAAATTTGCTCTCAATTATTTTAGTAAGTACACGGCTAACCGCTTTTTCTATGCAGCCCAATTATAAATAAAAATTCCGTAGGAATTTTATCACTTTTCCCTTTCATTCAATTATAAACAAAAATTAATTATGAGAATTTTTATTTTTTCTTCTCTCCATTCGTTGAAAACACTAAAGGGAGATAAACTCTTCAATTCTTGCGGACAAAAATTCTGCTTTTTCTTTAATTTGAATTAAAAAAAAAGTACTTTATGTGAGAAATAAATTCCGTGAGGAATAAATTCCGAGAGAAATAAATTCCGAGAGAATGTTCGTAATTCGGCTGATGATGTTTATCTGAAACCCGGGTTTTCAAATTGTCTCTATTCGATAACTGGTTTTGAAAAAAATCTACTAATCGATTACCCTAGTTCTTTTCTGAATTGTTTTTATTTTGCTGTAATATTATTACACTAAAAAATTTGTTGTAATTATATTATTAGAAATCCAAGCTTTTAATTTTTAGTTGAAACCCGATTTTTTTTTAATTGGCATTATTTAAAAGCCAATTTGAGAAAAAAAAACACGATTAATCGCTCACCCTAGTACTTTCTTTGAATTACCTTGCTTTTCTTTAAATACCATATCGTGTTGTTATTTTTAAAGTTAAACCTCCACAAACACTCCCCTGCCTCTTTCCTCCTCATCTTAATCTATTTTCTTAGTTCCAGTACAACGCACTGTATATGTAGGAGTCATCCCTTAAGTACTGACCCAAGATAAAAAAAATACTATTTTACTCTTGTCCTAAATCATTTTAGTAAGAATCCGACAAATCGGGGTTTCCTATATTTTTAACTAAAATTCGGGAACTATTTTTCAAACTGCACTATTTGAGAACTGTGCCTCGTTTCTGTATTACTCGCATCGAGAAATTTCTCACAAAAAACAAAGGAATTGACAGAGAAACTATGCGAATTGAAACAACAAATGGAGTTTCTCACACAAATGTTTCTGTATCTTTGAGAAGCGAGAAATATCTATCAAAATAGCTTTTTTGACGTAATTCATTGGAAGCTTGTGAGTAAACCTGTTTCTGTATTAAAATTTTGCGAGAAGTTTCTCGCTAGAGCTGTCAAAACTTTTCACAAATAAAAGAGTTGCGGAAGTTATAAATTTAAAAGTATATAATTTACATAATAAATGAATGCAAAAAGTGTAGAAAAGGTAAAGTTTTTAAATATTTGTACACATATTGTCGTATTCATAAAAAATAATTTGCAATTAGTAAAAGTTTACTTGACATACATATTTTTACACAAAATTTGTCAATTAAACTTTTGTTATGTGTAAATTATTTATTATGAATACGCAGATATTGAATGTAGAAACTAAAAAAGGGTCGGTTGCAGCCCTTAATCTCTGGCTGTAAATGCGCAACATGTTTCGCCGGTCATATTGGTCAGCAACTATCACCACAAAACTATACCTTATTGAAAGTTTTTATGAAATTTATTTTAGATTTGAATGTGTTTTTATTTATGTACACGTGTTATTGATTGACACAATGTTATTTTATTTATAACTGCTAAACATTTGTTTCTTAAATTTTCTTTTTGTTTGATAAATTTTTCCTATATTCTTCTTCTTATTTGTTTACTTTTTGTATTTTGACAATTGCTTAATGGAAATATTCCAATAAAGACGTAACTAGAATTTCCTCTTTTCGATTTAATATACAGAAACGCTGTTTTTCTCGATAGTCGAGAAACGATAGAATTTTATGTTTCATAGTTTTCGATGCGAGAAACTTTTCACTAATCTTACAGAAACGAGGCACTGGTGTTAGAAAAAAGTCGAATAATCGATCACTCTAGTACTTTTTTTAAATATTATCCTAACAAATTTTGTATAATTATTTTAAAGCCTACCTACCTACCTACCTACTACCTGTTTTTTTTTTTAATTTTTAATCAAACCCCATTTTTTTAAATTATTCGAAAATCGGTTTTAGAAAAACCCCCAATGATGGATCGTATGCATTTCAACCCGTTCGTTTTGATGTTCATAAAATAAGAATCAGTTTTACTTTATAATTTTCGCTTAAGCAACTTTTGATCAAATTGCGAAATTAATTGAAAAACTTAAATTTCAATTGCCATTTAGAAAATTTTGTTTCTATTATTTATTCCCGGGAAAATTCATTCATTTCATAATTGTTAGACTTATAAATAAAGAAAAAAAAATACAAAACATATTTAAATAATAAAAATAACTGGTTTGTCCCGGTTTAGCAATTTAGGCCTTCCGTCAATTTAAATGAACTGTGTGCTGTAAAAAACCTATACGAGTACAGCAATTGCCGCTTGAAATTGTTACACCAATTTGATCAACAAAAAAAAAAAATGAAATTAATGAATATATCATAAACATCACCCTGGTGATCATGATCATCATTGTCCGACTGATTAATATTATTAATCGTCTATAGCTGGAAAGAAAAGAAGGGAGGAAGAAGGAAGTATCAGAAATTTCTTCAATTAATTTGCATGTAAGAGTATCACTTTATAAGAGTATTGTAATGTCTAACATTGTAATCGGTATGTCAAAGGCACACCCACTCCCCCATTCAATTTTCAGACCAACAGTTTACAATTCACGCAAATCGTTTAATTAACAATTAGTTTGAAAACAACATTTTTCATATTTCTCAACCTTCTAAGCAGTTTACTTTATTTAGCACATTTTTGTGTCTATATTTTAATTTTAATAATTGCTTCATCACATATTAATTAGAATAAAATTTGTAGCTTGTTAAAAAGGTTTAAATAGACTAGTATTACTCAATTCCATTTATTTGTTTTTATTTGTCTTAATTATTTCGAGCGATTGGGAATTTGTTCATGTAAACAAATATTCAAATAACTTTACAAAATAGATCGAAGAACAAATTAAAAAAAAATTATTAAAAACACATGAATTTTTGGAAATATTTCTCAGGTTTCACCAAATGAATAAACACTTGTTAGGAAGAAAATCTTTAAGCAAATCCTTTAACTCTTATCCTGCACTTGAAAAATAAAAAATTAGTGCCCAATGCAAGTTTTTCAATGCATAATGCTCGCCGGCAAAAAATTGCACACGAATGAAGAGGTTATCAAATGAAGAGGTTCCACAAAAGTGATACTGAAATGTTAGAGCGGCACTGGAATGATTACGTTGCTCTTGATGGCGATTACGTTGATGAATAAAGCTAATATTGAACCAAAAATTTGTTAAGCCCGGGGGTTTCACAGCCCATGTATCGTATGCCTTCGCCACTGCTCAGGTTAGCAAAATATAGTCCTACCAGGGGTGCCAGGAAAGTTATGGACGAACTCGTCAATATCACAAACCAAACTGATTTTCACTGTTCGCTTAAGAAAAAGTAAATGAAATTTTGACTGTATTTGATAGAATGGCTATTAATAGAGTTTGATGGCTTGTAGTGAGATTTTGTATCTTTTAATGATCAGATAATTGTAAATTTCGTCGATTTTGGCGACGGTAAGCAGCTGTAGTTTTGTATACCTGATAATAGGCAGTGAAATTAACAGCTCCTGTCGGTCGACAGTGAATATAATTAAATAGTATTTGTGAATAATAAATTTGATCAAATATCGTTATAAATATTGTAAATATACTATTATCTTAATAAATGTAACAGAATCATATTAGTGGCCAGGTTTGACAAACACGACTTCCAGCTATTAAATGAATTTGATGGCATGCTATCTGGCAATGGTACCAGACCAAGTTTTACTGTTTAATAAACACTGTTTCATTATCGTGTTTTTTAATATAAAATGTTATACTTTTTATAGTACAAAACGGGTTTTTTAAAATGGAAAAAAAATTAAAAATTCGGTGCGTTTTTGTTGAAATAACGCGCTTTTTTCTCCATTTTGGTGCGTTTTGAAATTTCAAAGTTGACAACGCTGAAAGATAACACCAAGGTGCATTAACATCTACACGGTGGCAGCGCTACGACATGTGAAAATTTTTTGCTACTGGCAATATAATAAGCTATTTACGTCAAATGTATTGTTTATATTTTTGAATGTGAATTTAGTGTTCTATTCTGAATTAAACATATAAAAATTATTTTGAGAATAATTAAAATTATTATAAGAATAATTATTATAAGAATAATTCAAATAAATAAAATTAAAAGAATAATTCAAATAAATATAATTTATAATTATGAAAAGGTACATTCATAGTTTATAATTGTGAAAAAATTTACAAATACGTTTGACAGACATAGCTTACCACATGCCTATTTTTGTTGTATTGTTGTAATTTTTCTCTAGTGCTGAAACCGCGTAGACGTTAATGCACCTTGGATAACACAAAACTACAGTACCCGATTGCAATAATTTAATAACTACTCTGTGATAATTTGACAAAGGTTGACGAAATATTTAAAGTGATGTCCAGTTTTTTATTTATGTAATGTTTTTTATTTTATTTAATTTACAAAGGAAAACCATGAAATAATTGTAAGTTCAACATTCAGAAAATTCTATATTATTTATTTATAGTCAATTTAATGTGGTATTATTTGTATATGTTTCAAATGCTCAACAGATACTATTCATTTATACCCCTAATGATGTTAGAATAAAGCAAGCTAACGAAACGTTGGGAAAAATATAAAAAAAAATTATTTAAATTTCATCTGACCATATTGAAGCCCGAAGGTAATCCCTTTTAAACAATAAAGATTTTAGTAAATGGGCATAAAAAGCAAACTTAACCTCATTTTGTTAAATTTAGGCATGAAAATCGTCAAAATGACGTCAAATCTGGCAGCTATGAATCCGACACCTTTCACACTACAAGTTAATGAAATAAAGGGTGTTTTTTTAAGCCCGATAGAACTTGAAATTGTAAAAAATAACACAAAAAATTAAATTGTAATCAAAATTTTTTTTTATTCGAAAGATCAATACGTGACATTAACATTTGAAAATGATTTCGGGCATATGGGCACCGCGGCTGTTCTTGACGAAGCGCATTCTGGATGTCCAATTTTGGGCCACTTTTTCGAGCACTGCTGGCCGTATGTCACGAACAACACGAACAATGCTGGCCTCCAAGGCGTCAATTGTTACTGGTTTATCAGCATAAACCAGTGACTTCACGTAGCCCCACAGGAAATAATCGAGAGGTGTCAAATCGCACGACCTTGGAGGCCAATTGACAGGTCCATTTCTCGAAATCAACTTATCGCCAAATTTTGATTTCAGTAAGTCGATGGTTGCGTTCGCCGTATGGCACGTAGCGCCATCCTGTTGAAACCACATCTCCTCCGGATCAATGTCATCCATATTTTCAAACAAAAAATCATTGATCATGGTGCGGTAACGATCTCCATTGACCGTAACGCGAGCTCCGGCCTCATTTTTGAAGAAATAAGGTCCGATGATGCCACCAGCATGAAAACCGCACCAAACAGTGCATTTTTCTGGATGTAATGGAGTCTGTAGGGTCTCTTGTGGATTGGTCTCACTCCATATGCGGCAATTTTGCTTATTAACAAACCCGTTAAGCCAAAAATGCGCCTCATCGCTGAACACAATTTTGCGATAAAACAACGGGACTGATTTTCAAAGTAAATTTGGATAATTTCGTAGCGTTGTTCAAGCGTGAGTCTATTCATGATGATTTGTCAGAGTATACTGAAACAAATAAAAAAAATGTTTCATCAAAATTTAATTTTTTGTGTTACTTTTTACAATTTAAAGTTCTATCTAGCTTAAAAAAACACCCTATACATTCAAAAGAAATTAATAATGAAAATTTAAAGAAAATAAGGACAACGGTGCTCAGTCACATAATACGTCATGACCCGAGTTCAAATCCGATAATGGATGCTGATGAGCAGTGTGGCGACTACGCAACAGCTAGTTGTACCCCAGCTAAAAATTTGATTATTTTTATTTATGCTGCCTCAGAACTAGCGGTATTTATTTTTATTTATCCAGAGATGTAAATATTAATTTGTTAAATTTTTGTTGAAGTTTATAATTTTTAAATTAAAAATTTTTTGGTTTGTATGTACTTCGGGTTTTAGTTCAAGTTTTCTTTCTTAAGTTTTTTCTTAAGAAGGATTTTTTTTACAAAAAAGTTGCATAACAAGTGTTTCAAAATTTTCCAACAAGTAGAGTTTGACATTGTTTTTAAATATTGAAAGATTGTGTATACTTTTTAATTCATTGGGTAATTGGTTAATTTAAAAAATAATTTTATAATAATATTATGTTAATTAATTAAAAATAAATTCGTCGTTGTATTCGTTGATTTATGGTTTTACTTTTTCCGTATTGTGTTGTACGAGTAAATATGGAAATTGCTGACTTTGTTTCCGTCATCCATTCCATAGTCAACGATTGTTTCGGTAGGTCTACAAGTCTTTTTTACATATTTCTAGCTACGAGTGCACTGTTTTTTAGTTCTTTAAATTACACAAACAAATACGTATATGTGTATGTGCACATATACATACGTATGTATTTTTTGACAAAAAAAAAAAAACGCCAGAAGAAATAGTTTCTACGGGCGTAAAACTACTTTGAACCAGTTTAAGCAGAACATTTGTAAAGCAAATGCAAAGTTTGTAATCTGTTTAGATCAATTCATTGAAAACATCTTTAAGTAGTCTTTGATTCTCATTCAATTCTATTTGTTATCAATTAATAATTCAGAAAACATTTTAACCAGAAAAGGTGTGTTTTGTGTTCATTTAGTGATCATGACAAGTAGTCTGTCTGTCAGTAAGTCTAGTTGAAATTGCGCTTAAAATTCAATGAAATCATTTATCAAATGCTTTTTTTCAGCTAAGATCGTGTAAAAGTCTAATAATGTTTTCTAAAATAAACTTTTGTTATCTTTTAAACTTAATTTATAAATAAATCATTTTGATTTATTTACACCTGTATTTATGTGACCAGAGTTTAAAAAGTTAAAGTCGAATAAAGCGAGTATTTATAAAATTTTGAATAGACATACTCGTTCATAGTTAAACCTCCCCTTAACGCAACGTTATCATGACTCAGAAAACCTGATTTTAAGCAAAACATATACGAGTACATCATAGAATGACAATGAGTACTTATAAAACAAAGTATGCTTAAGTATGTACTAAACGTCTGCATGATTACGCTTAAAACACATGTGAACATATTCGTTTGTGTTTTGAATAAGTACAGCTTCATACTATACACGATTTGAATAGGAAGTTACTCATATTCTATTTTAATAAAAACAATTCAATGAATATACAAGCCGAATGAATAATGATAATACCTGTACTCGTCGAGAAACAAATACAACCATATTCAGATAAAACGAATATAAGAAAAAAAGTTTGAAATATATTATGATTCGAAAGAATTCAAGTATCGGGTGGTTAAATTTTAAGAGCTGATGTTGAATCTGAACCACAGCTAAATGTCAAGTTTTTATTGCATTTCATTCAACATTTCCCATAGAAAGATACACAATCGAGCAGTTATTCAGGCTTATTATGAAAATGAGCGTTCAAATCAAAATACATATCGTGCACTTCGTGATTTTTTCGGTCAATTTATTCGTCCAAATGTGCGTACAATCGGAAAAATCGTGCAAAAATTTGAGCAAACAGCATCTGTAGGAGAAGTAGAACACCAGTGCATGCTTGTACAGCTCGTTCTGTAGAAAATATTGCTGCTGTTCGCGGTAATGTGGCTGAATAGCCGTCCACCTCAACGCGTCGTTGCCAATAATTGCACCTCTCACGCTCGTTGTTGGTGAACATTATGCATAAAGACTTTCATTTACACGCTTACAAGATGCAATTAACTCAAGAACTAAAGCCTTTCGGCTATTCCAAGTGTCGTCAATGGTCAGAATGGTGGCAAGCAGAAAATCATCTTCAGTGATGAGGCACATTTTCACCTCAGTGGATTCGTCAATAAGCAGAATTGCTGCATTTGGGTGCATGATAGTTCAAGAGTGATTATCGAAAAACCAATACAAAGAGTGACTGTTCGGCGTAGTTTATGTTCTGGCGTCATCATCGGGCCCTATTTTTTTCAAAAATTAAGCCGGTCAGGCTTAATTTTTGAATAGTATTCGCTTCGTGAGATGATAGTGAATTTTTTGTGGCGCGAATTGGAAGATATGGATGTGGACGATGTGTGGTTTCAACAGGATGGTGCCACTTGCCACACAGCTAACGAGACATATAATTAGATAATTATCCGTATAATGCGTTCCAATTTTTTTTTTTTTTTGGAATTCCCAATATCGGCTTCAGGAATCGCCAAAATCCTTCACTTCCCCGGAAACAATATGACAACTTTAATTTTTGCACTAAATCGAATGACCGTTAGTAGGTCAGATATACGCGAATCGAATATGAAAAACCGCTTCCGAGTCGGTTAACTAAGCAGTTCCAATTTTTTTTTTTTTTTTGTGAATTCTCAAAGTCAGCTTCTTTAGAAGCAATAAAGCAAACAACTTCAATTTTCGCACTAAAACGTATGACTGTTTAGAGCTTAGATTCATTTTGCACGGCAAAAACTCGCACCGAAAATGAAAGTCGATTCCAAACCGGTTAGCGAAGTGATTCCGAATTTTATTGGGAATTTCCAAAATCAGCTTTGTGAATCCCCTCACTTCCCCGTTAGCAATACGTCAACTCCAATTTTTGCATTAAAGCAACAACACTGTATACACAGTTTTATATACCTACATATGTAATAATCACTCAAATGACATGGGTTTCGAGCGTTCCAAACATACAAGTGAAACTAATATGCACGTGTTAAAAAGAGTACATGAAAGAATCTATTTATTACAACCAATTTTAAAACGCAATTCATTCTCTATTCTGTTTTCACTCCTTTTACTCTATACTCAATTTTTGAATACTCAATATTTAAATGAGTATTGTGTTTTCAATTTACTGTGTACTCATTGAAGTCAGCAGACTACCAATTTGAGTACCCAGCGGCGAACACTACCTACCACATTACTTCTCTTCAATGATGTGTGCAACACTTTGTAATCGATGACTGCTAACTTACAAAGTGTATGACAGTTGTATATGGAGTTCCCAAAAATGAATTACGTTCATTTTTTGTATCACATTTTATTTTTTAGTTGTAAATCTAACGTGTGCCGTGTTTGTCGGACTACGTTACAAAAGTTTTGCTTAACAAAATCAGTGCTAAAGGTAAGAGTGCCTAGAAAACATTATAAAAAAGGTAAAAGAAATGTGAAACATCTAGTGAAAAATAAAATAATGCAGTAAACAAAACACAGAACAAATTTATTTAATGGAACATTCCTAAAAAACTGAAATGCGCAGTGGTTACGAGCTGCCTACTGCCGGCTTACAATGTATGCGAGATTGTATCCGAACTGCCTACTTCCCACTTACAAAGTATGCGAGATTGTATTCGAGCTGCCTACTGATAGCTTACAACGTATGTTAGGAAGTAATGAGCTTTTGTTGGATGAACACCACACTAGCCCGCTTACTTTGTGTACAGGTGGTAGGCGTTCACTCTACAAATGCGGCAATGAGTATGAAAATGTATACTAGGTTCGTATATGAGATGGTGTGCATTACTGACTTACAAGTGTGCATCGGATCATCGCTTCTGTAAGCGAAACTTTGGCCGCTGGGTAATTTCTACTTCTGTTTACTACAAAATACAAGCAGTGTTGACAACATAAGAAAACAAATTTGAGTTTGGAAATATTTTATTTTCGAACATAAAATAACTTTGCAAAAATACACATTCGTGTTGATTTTCTATGATTATTAAGAGGGTATAACTTTCTTGCTGCTAAATTTTCGACCCTTTTATGTTTAAATTAGCTCAACAAACAAACACTAATTTAAACGGGTATAACTATAAATAAATGTGTATGGCCACCACTGCTCATTACGCAGAACCAAACAACTATAATCTAGATTTTTGGTTTGTTTGTGTTTGAAGCGAATTTTTTGATTGCGTTTTGCTATCTTGTTATATTTTCATACTTATCTATAATTTTAGGCTCTTTTGGCGAAAGCAAATTTTTAAAATATTACGTAGTTCCTTAATTGTTATTTTTTGTTTGAGCAACTTTATTGTTAAAAACATGTTTATAAAAAATAAATTTGATTAAAATCTATATTTGTGTATATTTGAATAATTATTACCGTGCTTCAACGTAAGCAATATCGATTTTAATATTCATACATTTTTTTCAGCATTGAAATACCGCCGCCTATTGAATATAAAAGCCTAGAAAAATTTAAATATTTTCCAGGGATGCTAAATCAACATTGTTAAATGCACGATGTTCATTATGAGCCACCCCTTTATGTCAACTTTTAAGTTTGCACAACTTATTTTAGCATTTCTTTGTTTCAGTCTTTGACAAATTTAACCAATGATAGATAGGTACACAGATTAGCAACGCGCGCTAAGATTTTTGAAGTTTCTTTAAAAAACGGTCGTTTAAATCAAAATGCATTTCGTGATATTTTGGTCAGCAGAGTTGCCGCATTTGGGCAAATGAGAATTGACGATTGAATGTTGGAAAACTGATGCAGCTACAAAGTGTGACTGTTTGATGTTATTTATGGGCGACGGCATCATCGGGATAACGTATTTCTTGGGTCCAGTAGTTTAGGTTATGGACTTGCGCGATATGTGGATCCAAGAGGATGAAGCCACTTGATAGACATACACAGAAACAAAACGGCCATGAAGACAATCGTAGATTTAGATTTATTGAGCCGTTGATTATACAATGTCATGCAAATAACAATACACTGGAAAACAAAATCTTAGGACTGTCACGTATACAAATATAATTATACAGCATTTAACTTATTTCAATAAAGAAAATATATTACGATATGTAAAAACTATAGCATAATAAGATCTTTCTCCCGGAGCTAACATCACGCAATCGTAGTTAAATACTAGTTCTTAATACCAAAATTAGCGCTCGATTTGAATTTGTCGCCATTTGTGCTGCAGAGAGTAGGCAACTCTCAAAATGAAACATTTAAACAGCTAACAGTTTATTGTCAGTGTTATACGATTGTATAACGTGTCTTCATTGTTGCCCTCCCCGAAATCAAAATGCATTTCGTGCACTCCGTGACTATTTAGGCAGAATAATCGTTGAAATACGTCCACAATCGGGAAAATTGTGCGTAAATTTTAGCAAACCAGGTCTAAAGGAAGAACGGAAACACCGGTGCATGCTTGCCAAGATCATACTCCATTTTATGGACTAGCAGCGTCACCAGTAGTGCGATTCTGTATCTAATTTTAACAATACTTGATATTGTTAAAAAATTTAACAGTCAATTTGACAATTCTTCTATTCTCTAGCATATTTAACAACAGTTGTTATTGCTTTGTCATTTAACAAACTTGAAAATTCAAAAACTTCCAACTGCTTATTGCTGGGCGATAATATTTATAGTATTTTTCTTTGTATTTTTTTCGCAGTTTTGACATATGTATTTTTTTAACCGTAATTCCATTTGATTGAAGTTTTTGTCAATGTGGTTATCTATTAGTTACCGAATCGCACAATCGTAACTGCAAGCGACAATCTTAGTTGACAATTTAACAAATGTTGTTATTGTTAAAAGTTACAGAATACGCACCCTGGCCGTACTTCTTCGAATATGCGGTCGGCCAAGCATCTACCATAACCAGTGTTCGCTGTTGCTAGATACTAACGCACTTCTTATGACCAGAAATTGAGAATATGAACTTGGATAATATGAGGCTCCAACAGGATAGTGCCACTTGCCATACTGCCAACTAAACAAGGGCTCTTTTGCGCGAGAAATTCTAAAACCGTATTATCTCCCGTTCTTGATTTACGCCTCTGACATGCCAACACACTTCAACTTTTGCAGACGACACAGCGTTTTTGAGCGTTCATCAAAACCACCAATTAGCTTCACGAAATTTACAGGAATTTATTTCAATATTCGAAAAATGGCTGAATCTTTGGAAAATCAGGGTTAATGAACAAAAATGTACTCACGTTACATTCACACTGCGTAAGCAAACATGTGCGCATATCCAAATTAACAACTCAGCTATTCCGCAGCACAATGAAGTAAAGTACCTTAGTGTTCACCTGGACCGTAGGCTAACGTGGAAGTCTCACATTGAAGCAAAGGTCACTCAGCTAAAACTAAGAGCAGCGCAGCTAAATTGGCTTATGGGCAGAAACTCTACATTGAAATTAGATTGCAAACTTTTGTTATACAACGCAATACTAAAGCCTATATGGTGCTATGGAATTCAGTTATGGGGCACCGAATCAGCGTCAAACATTGAAAAAATCCAAAGGCGACAAAACAAAATTCTTCGAACGATTACTGCAGCTCCATGGTATGTAAAAAATTCATGAATTCATAAAGATCTGAGTGTTCCGCTGGTAAAAGAGGAATGTTCTAAGTACGCGACAAGGTATGTCAGTAAACTGGAACTTCATCCAAACCCTCTTGCGCGTAATATACTTAATTTCGGCGGCCACAGTAGGAATACCGTTGCCACCATCAGAACGTTCAATAGGTGATTCTACCGATATTGCTCCCGCATAATAGAACTTTTTGTCTAACATTGGCTGGACGTAAGTAAAAAGCACATTTAATTTTTTTTTTTATTAATTCTTTTATTTTTATATTTAGTATTAAGATTTAAATACTTATTGTTAGTTCATTTTGAAGATTCAATAAATAAAAACGCTTAACAAAAAAAAAAAAAAAATCTCCAGTTCTGGCGATATTAATTGGCCTCCACGATCATGTGAATTAACATCGTTGGTATCCTTACTTTGGAGATATTGCAAGGGAAATGTGTATGCCAAGCCTTCTTGGCTTAGTTAATAATTAATTATGGGTATAAAATTGCGACGTATGGGCAGTTATTTTTTTGTTTTATTCCTCGCCCTAAAATCTTCTGTAGCCCTGTCTGATCTGGCACTTAATTGGACAATGCTTGACTTTATAGCATATTCACACGAAGGCTTATATTCATGGTTCGCTCTCTCATGCTTCGTGGTGCAAAAATTGGAGTTGAACAGGGTATTAAAGTAGGTTTCAGAGAGCGGAATGAAAAGGGAAATCTAATTGCCGGTACTCCGTTAATTATAAAAAATAAAAGCTGAAGAAAACGCAACAAAATTCAATACATCCGTACTCAAAAGCACAGTAAATACGGATTTTGTTAAGCAAGTTCGGATTACCTGATGCAAGTACGGATTATTCTAAGTACTAAATATTTACTTTTATACATATTAAATCCCGAATTCGTACTTGAAACAAGCCAAAAATAAAATTTATTGAATTTTTGATGAACTTTTATAATTTTTTTAATTTTTGATTTGTACAACGGGTTACAGTTCAGGTTTTTTCTTTCTTAAGTTTTTTTTTTCTTAAGAAGGATTTTTTACAATACAAATCTGCTGTGATCAATAATTTTGATTGAAGAAGACAAGAAAAATAATAATCAAATCTTTAGCTGGGGGGCAACTAGCTGTTTCGTAGTCGCTACACTACTCATCAGCACCCACTGGGATTTGAACTCGGGACATGACATAACCCGTTGTACAAATGTACAAACCAAAAATTTAAAAATATAATTGATTAGAGGAAAACTGAGATCGAATCAGTCTTAAAATGCGATTGATTCCAGAACTTTTTATGGAAATAAAAAGAAAACATATTAAATTTTTATTGTGAATAATTTGATTGCCTTTTGCAAGTTCCGTTTTAGCAATCAATTCGCTTCAATATACACATGCGAGTTGAAGTCGCTAATATTAAGCGATATAACGCATATCGCTTAATATTACCTATATGGCAAATAATATACCTATATGGCAATTTCAAATCGTAAAACCATACTTCTTGCATTATACGTTTGTCAAAACACCTATTTGGCGTTTTCAAATCGAAAATCGAATCGATTTGCGTTTCTCATAACAAAAAAAATTAGACAAATTTACAAATAATTTTAGTTGAATTTTAGCCTTTGAAACAAAAATCCTTTTTATTTCAATAACAGATGTTTTTTGTTTTTAGCCACGAGATAATCTATTTTGCAAGGACAATTGTTGACAATCAATAGAGAGTAATGAAGCAGCGCGTGAATAGAGAAAAGCAAAAGTAATACCGTTTAATCCAAAAAAAAGAAAAAACGCGAAGAATAGACTCTATAATGAGGCCATTGATGAAGACACTTAACACAAATCCTTAAAACCAAACATGCGCTAAAGCGCTAAAAACAATAACAAAAAACATGTTTAATCCCTAGGTTTATATAAAAACAAAATGTGGATGTGTGCGTGTGCTTTTACATGATAACTTAGAGAAAACATCTGGGTATACACATATGTGTGCCTGGTTGTTAAAGGAAAGTGCCCACATGCATATAGTTTTCACAAGTACAAACTGATTATAGATTGCTAAATAATTAACTGATAAAAACACAATACACAATGTGAACATAAAAATAATTCAAATGAAAATAATTTATAATTATGAAAAGGTAAATTCATAGTTTATAATTCTGAAAAAAGTTACAAATATGTTTGACAAACATAGCTTACCACATGCCTGTTTTTGTTGTAATTTTTCTCTAGTGCTGCCACCGTGTAGACGTTAATGCACCTTGCCTAGTACTATACATCGTAATTCTAGTTTACGAGCGTCTACTGTAAATTGAAATTCGGCCTATCTACGGTCGACACATACACTCAACACAGTTTATGGTATTGAAGGTCAACGTTATCAGAGACAGAAGACTGATCGTAGCACATTTGAAAGAGTTTAAATATAATTCTATGAATTAAAAATAATATTTCTGTCACCCTCAGCTGAATAATAAACTGATACTAAGTTGTAAATAATTTAATATAATAATTTAAATAAGTCTCAACGTCATTGTTTTTATTTTACGTCTAATTAAAATAATCAAGTTTAAATTTTTCTCCGTTAAGTTGTCTTGTATAAACAAATATAAAAACATATTCGTGCATATGCGGAATGTGTGTGTCCACACATTCATTCATTACGCAGGCACCAGACACTGCTTTATACTCGTATGTATGCACATATGTATATATAATAGTATTCATTGAACGGATTTGAAGTGTTTTCTTCCCCCTGTTCGAAACGCTCAAAACTAAATTTTTCTTGTGAGTGTCAGTCGTTTGATCGCCAAAAAGACAAAAATATTACTTCAACAATATTTTACAGAGTATATGAAAATTTTGTTTCTGCTAATAGTTTAATGAAATGTTTGATTTCATTTCATAGTTTGGGATATACAGTGCGAGCTCGATAGCAGCAACTTCCGATTACTGCAACACACCGATCACTACAACAGAAAAAGTTTTTGCATTGCAGGCTCAATAAGTACGCTTCATCCTTCACAAAAATGCTATATGTATATAAGTTTGTGATTCCGATTGTAATTTCTACAATTTTCATTTGCAAGCCTATAAAGCAAACATGCCCAGGCCTATGCGCTTGATACTCAATTGTTTTTGTAAATGCGCTTAGCTATAGGGCTGTGCTCTTTAATACACAAATACTGCGCTCAGCACTAGCAATGAAAAATACACAAACTTGGTGTTCCATATTTTTTTTTTCGTTCTTCACCGCACACATACAAAAGCAAAGCAACAACACTTTCGCATGCTTTGTTGGTAAACATTGACGACAGCGATTATCAGTGTGAATTTTGTTTTTGTAAACTGTTTTGCTTTTTACAACAAAAAATATTAAGTAAAAGTAGTTTTTCCTTAAATGTATTGGTGTTTACTCTTCCATATAGAACTTTTGGGCATCACTGCTATAAAGTACCAGAATTGATAGAAAAGTCGATTAAGAGTTGAATACGATTTCTGAGAAAACCAACACCCTTAGAAACCTTTTTCTTCAACCATTCTATTATTGCATTGATTCATGGGTTTGCTATTTCAACTCAGTAAAATCGGTTCACATATAGCTGAGATATATCCAAAATTCCGAAAAAAAACATTATTTTTTTGCAATTTTATATGAAAATTTAAAAAAAAAATTGCTTGTTCTGCTTCAAACCTAACACGACTATTTGCCATGGCGATTAAAAGTAAAAAAAAGATTTTCCCCGATATCGGTCCATATATACCCGAGATATAGCCTAAACCGACTTATAATTGAAATGCCGTGTAAGCGAACTTAAAGAACTTGTTTTGCTTAAAAGTAACTCTGGTAATAAAATAAAGTTATCTAAATATAGAAGAGGAAAATTTCGGAAATCGGTTCGTATATACCCGAGATGTAGCCTAAATCGATTTTTCCATGAAAATGTCGACGATTACCTAGCAAGGCTCAAATCAAGATTGCCGTTAAATCCGTTTTCCACAAACGAATTCTGTTTAGCAAATTTCCATTCAACTTGGTTTTATGTTCACATAGAGCAATTTAATTGCGCAAGTTAAATTTTTTTATTATTTAGATTTTCTTAAAAAACAAGAATGTACGCACAAAACGAATTGCTGAGTACAAGCAAGTCTGTACTCAACTATCGGCAATTCTTGCCCCTCCAAGCTGCTCTTGGCTCTAACATCGAAAAGCACAAGTCTTGGGCAAAAGACTAGCGCAACTATCCTATATTGCCAAATGTGAAAGCGCTCCTATTGAGCAGGAGTTCTACTTTCTTCCATATTTGAGAGTAGAACACAAAAGTAGTGATTACGTTTATACGTGAAGGTTATTTGTGAATACAAATATTGTAAATAACAAAAATTGACGTATCTAATAGTAAATAAAATTTTTATTTGCGAATAGCTAACTCACGAAAACAATTGCTGATGAAAAACTTATTTGCAATTAAGACATAAAATGTTGCCACTTTACTTCACAATTTCAAAGATTTCGTCGATGTGGCACACTTGAAATATGGTAAAAATTATGTGCAACAACAAATATTCAAAATTATTCATTTTAGAGTCTGAACACAATGTAACGATAATTTACTGCAGTGAGATTTTTCATACGATTTTGAAATAAAAAATCGCAGTGCGGTGCGGCATAAAATTAAAATTTATTTTATTTTCATTCCGGACTTTTTTATTTTATACATTTTTGACTCTCTTTCTCTTTTCGATGTTGCCATAGTTTTTGAATAATTGACGATTTTCACAACATTATTGTAAACAAAAAACAATATTTTTAAGTTTATAGATTTTTTGTCATGAAATATAAAAGTTTTAAAACTATATTAACGGAAGAAGAAAAAATGGCCAATAACGAAAGAAAGTTAGGAAGTATAACTGTTTTTATAATTTGCAGATATGTGATAAAGGTAGCGTAATGAAGAGTCTTCCTAAATTTCTTAAAATTAGGTTTGGGGATGGTGAAACAAGAAGTTTTTAATCAGTTTTCTAAACATATTGCAGACTTAACATATCACTTCTACTTACAGTAAGGTAAGTGATAATCGACACTCGGGGCTAAGCGGTTTTCTAAATGAATGTACATTAAGGGTCTTAACAACCATCTCAAATTTTTTTTTAACAATTTCTTCTAAATTCCTGCAGCTAAAGATCTTTGTTGTTTTTTATAAAAAGGTTTAACAATTGTTATATGTATTATTAGCTGGAAGAATTTAGGAAAAAATAATATAAACAAGATCAAATAATACGAATATTGAATTTTTTAATAGCTATAATTTTTTCATTTACTGCCATTACAAAATGCTTCATACAAACAGTTTTTTATATAAAATAAAAATAATGTCTCTTTAGTATTAAAACAAAGAATAAAACGTGTTTTATTTACAGAGGTTTAGTTGGGACTGATTAAAAAATACAAAAAGGCAGTTAATTCAATTTCAGCATTAGCAGAGTACGAAAAGAAGTAACAAATAATAGATGTCATAATAGGCAATATTTAAGATTAAGCGTTGCCATCTCATTCGAAAATACTTCGCTCTTTCCAACACAAAAATTAAATTTTTTGGAAAATTTTAAAAAATGAGAAATATTGCCGTCGCCGTCTTTCGTTGTATTATGTTTATTTTTCTCTCCCGCAACGGAAAATCGTACCGCGCCGCAAACATTGTGTTCAGACTCTTAATTATTATTTGCTTTAACTGAATTACAAAAAACATTTAATTTCATGATTTTTATTTTATTTTTTTTTTTTTTGTAATCAAAATGCTGTTTACACTAACCGGGCTACCAATTATTTAGATTTTGAACATATGCCATATCAAAAAAAATCAAACTTTTTCTGAACAAATTGACGTATAAACAGTGAATTAGTTATTTGCAAATAGTTTTTATTTGCGAATAGGCTACGTATAAAAGTAGTATATGTTCAGTGCCTTTAGATTCAAAGTGTCTACACTTTAACCCTTAAATGCAGGATTTTTTTATTAATTTTTTTTTTATTAAATAAAAGTGTTAATTAATGTGGTTGAAGGAAACAATAAAATAATAACCACCACTTTCGTAGTTTCTGTTTATTTTACAAAAAACGTACTGATGTATATATACAGCCTTAAATTTTAATAATGAACTATAAAAAAAAACTATAAATAGCTTGTTTTCTTTTAAATTCTCAACAATTTATTTATATTGTTGGGATATAAAGTTGAATGTTTGAGAATATCTTTCAAAAATTTCCAAAGTCTACTGATGATTAGGGTAGTTCCTATGAAATGTCGACATATAGATAGCTGGGAAACATAGAAAACAAGCTATTTATAATTTTTATTGGTAGAAATGGTAGAAGCTAAAAATAGCGAATACAAAACTTAATTATAAAAAAAAACCATATGAACTATAAAAAGATGTTTTGATATATAAAAATATATTTTTTTTTTCTGTGCTGCAAACTATTTTTATATAAATAATCGCAACCTTTTAGCGCACACCAAGATGAAATTAATCACAAACTGAGTTGTTCCTATTAAGACAATAATATAAACTTGTTGAGTTGGTATTTTCATATGTATAAAAAGATATACAGAGATATAACGGTTTTAGATCATAAGTTCCACTATATCTAAAATTTCATCGATCAAACTGCTTAAATTTTTGATCCTTTTCATAGATTTTGTGGCGAAGTAAACAGATTTTATGATCTCATCCACTTATCTGACAGCATTCATGTTACTAAGAGAACACTTCATTTGTATATAAACTCTAGTAATTATATTTGTAACTGTTTGTAGTTTTCTAAAGTAATTTTTGTTATATTAATTCTATCTATATATTTGTTATACTGATTTCTCAACTGTTATTAAACATTTAGCTGACATATAGTTTGTTCTTATTTTATATTATTCTTTAGCTGAAATAAATAAATAGATCTATATCACTATGCATTTAAGGGTTAATAGTCTGTCTGGCTCTCAAGGGGTTACTTTCTGCGATTAATCATATTTTTGCCGTGTAAATACAAGTTTTTTTTTCTAAAGTGGGATTTACTGAATTTTAAATTATATTTTTAAGTGCCTTTCAGTGAAAATAAAACAAATAAAACTATGGAAATGTATAATATAATATGAGTATAAAAACATCATAAATATTTCTCATTTATTTAAAAAAAAAAACTAAAAACAACTTTTAACTTTTTTTTTTGTTTTTGTTAAAATTATTGTTTGCCAATAAAAACTAAACATTTTAAGCAATTTGTTGTTGTTTGTTTTTGGTATGTTTCTATTATATTATTAATAAAGACAACTTGTTATTAAATGTTTAAATTGCCTGGTCTAGTGCTCGTAATAAAAAAAACAATAAAAAAAAACATTCGAGGAAAAAGTTTTACAGATTTTGTTTTAATGAATTGTTTTTTTAAGTCTGTTTTGTTTTAACGAACTTCGAACGGCTGGTTGTTGTAATGACTAGAAAATAAGATTAAAACACTTGTTGTAAATCATATTTTTTAAATTTATTACTGATATGAACTTATAATTCAAACAATAGAGTTTTATTTACTATACTAGCTCTTAACATTGAGACCAAACAAATTATTATAATTAGCGGTTTTCATTCTTTGTATTAAATTGAAAATGCTTTTAAATATAATACTACTGTAAACTTCTAAGTGTGAGTATAGCTGCCAGGTTTGACGATAAATCGTCATTTTGACGATTTTCCTGCTCAAATTTGGCAAAATGACGATTCTTGCTATTCGAAAAGTATGGCAGCAGAGCCACTGCGTACTTTTTCAACATGAACATTTTATGGTCAACCATAATATATGGTGATATTATGGTTGATCGTGAGCACACCCGGTTATTTTTATGGAAATGTGCCCTATTTCTAGAAACACAAAAAACTTCTGGCTGCACTAGCAGTAGTCGTCAATTGTGCAAAAGCATATTATTTTTTAAAAAATTAAGAATGTTCGGAACCAGTGAAAGAGAAAAGATGTTAAACTTTTTCGCAAATAATACAATATGGCGCACATGTTTTTTTTTTTGTCAAATTTCTTTCTGTTTATTACATTTTGTTGTTGCGTAAGTAATAACAAAGTATTTTTGCTCATATGCGCATCGTTAGCATTACCCATCGTGAAACCCCTTTATATAAGTAAATGTAACTCGACAACAGTATAAAAGCCAGGCATTTTGTTTGCGTAAAAAAGTTTGCTTATGCCAAAAGTAATTGTTAACAAAAATTGAAAGAGGATGCATAAAGTTATATTAAGAGCTGTCTAAAAATGTGGGAAATTTATTAGTGTAACTCGTGTAAATTTTTACATTGAATGTTGTACTCAAATTTCGAAGATAATTGATTTTGAAAAAAATCCTGCAATACTGTCAATAAACAACAACTCTCTTCATTTTATAAATAAATATGAAAAGATCTCTATTGTTTTTTTATATTTATATTTTTAAATAAAATTATTATATTTTTAAATAAACATTTTAAATATACTTAAAATTTTGTAGTCCGATTTTTTGACGATATTTCAAAACTAAAATGACGATAATTTCAAAAATTATCGGGATTTTGATGATTTCTTTCATATTTTTTCCAGCAGCCTTGAGTGTGAGCAACGTTTTGTTTGGTATTGTAAAAAACCGAAAAAGCTGACTTTTGTTCAGATACATTTGCGACACAGATACGCAAAAGAATTTTTCAGTTGGGAGTTTCGCGAAAAGAGATTAACTTTAAAAAAATACCTAGTCCCATCTTTTATTTACACTTTTTTCACATTTTTTATTTTATATTTTGAAGTTTTCCATTTTACACTGAGTTTACACGTGCAAGCAACTTGTTACGAATTGCGTGCACATACTAACAACCAATATATCGAAAAAAATAGTAAAAACTCTTGCTATTTGTACGATTGTTTACACACGCACGTCGAAGACAAACGTTGTACGCCTTTGTATTACATGCACTCTTAACGTCTGTGCTGCCACAGTTTTAGCAAAGCAATATTACCGGGGACATAAATGATGGACAGCGAGATTGATCATCGATATAGACAAGTGGATAAACAGGAAGCATGGTAAGATAGATTATTATATAACACAGGTGCTTTCTGGACACGGGTATTTTCTAGAATACATAGAATGGCCAAGACAGATACATCGATCTGCCTTTATGGAGATGACTGCGTGGACGATGCGGAACACACATTCTTCAGATGTGACAGGTGGAGGCAGGAAAGACATAGCTTAGTGGAGAATGTTGGTGAAACAACACCGGAAAACGTCGCAGAAGTTATGATGGAAAGTGATAGGAAATGGATTCAAATAGTGACTTATATTGAAAAGATCCTACGGGACAAGAAGCAAGATAGAGACGTGGGCATGGCACGTGCAATCCGGGGTGCAATAAAAGGCTCAAAGAAAAGGGAAGGGTTTTAGTGGGTGCAAGCTCCACATACCGGAACTGTATGGTCACAGTATCTGACGATTTTCGACATTTCCCCTCTTCAACCAAAAAAATATCTAAAAAATACAGAAAAAAAATATTCAACTCAAAAAATTATTTTGCCAATTGGAACAAACATTTTTCATATTAACAAATATTATTTAAACAAAGAAATTTGTTTATTCTAAAAAAGATTGGTTAAAAATGTGGGCAAAATTTTGTTGAATCAATAAAAATTTAGTTAAAAATGTATTAACTAATTAAGATGCAATGATTGTTGTTCAAGCTTAAGGTCTTTTTTAAAAAATTGTTAAATTGTTTATTAATTTCAATATTTCGTATCTTTTCTAATATTTAATTTATTTGATATTACAGTACATCAATTATTTGCTTCATCTTAAACATATTTAATATGGAAACACTATTAAAATCTGGTTTATGATTTAAATCCCGACAATGAATAGGCAAAGCAGTCTTCTGAGAGGAATTAAAGTTTCTATATTTCTGAGCTGCCGTATGTCCTGCTAATCTAGTCTTCAATTTATTCTTCGTTGTTCCTGTAACCTAAGGACCTTTAAAAACCAGCTGAACCTGTGTTTAACTCCAAATTGCCTCTCGTTCTCTTTGCTTTTTCGCTTGCTGAGTATAAATCACTGACTGAACGTACATATGTATATGTGGGATGTCTGATCAAAAAATAACGGTTATTTTAAAATTTCGTGATTTACTTATGTTCGATTTTTGCATTTTTCTCTCTCTTATGTTGGTACATCTGTTTGTTATATATGTCGGCAATATCAGCCATTTTGGTTCGCCAGTTTGTTTTTGACAGATAAAAAGTTTGGACGTGTTTTGGTGTACTCTTCGATTTTTTACTATTCGAAAAAATTCATCAAATATACTATGTATGGCTAAACATTGAAACCAAAGTCCAATCATCCCAATGGAAGCGTCCAGAAGAGCCAAGACCAAAAACTGCAAATCAAGTTCGGTCAAATGTGAAGGTTTCGCTCACTGATTTCTTCGACTGCAATGGCGTGGGGGGCATCATGAATTCTTGCCACAAGGTCGTACGGTCAATAAGGAATAATACCTTGAAGTTATGAGCCGTTTGCGCAAACGCACAGAATTGTGGAAAAAAATAGTCATAGATTTAGCACCATGATAACGCACCAGCTCTTACCAGCTTTTAAACAAACACAAAACCAGTATCATGCCTCAGCTAGCGTATTCGCCGGACTTGGACTCTGCTGACTTTTTCCTCTTCCCAAAACTGAAGACACCGATGAAAGGAAAGCGTTTTGCTACGATTGAGGAGATAAAAGACAAATCGAAACAGGAGCTGCTGGCGATACCAAAAAGCGCTTTTCAGAAGTGTTTCGAGGATTGGAAAAAATGCTGTTATAAGTGTATTATATCTGAGGCGAATTACTTTGAAGGGGACAAAGTAGTTATTGATGAATAAATAAATAATTTAAAAAAAAAAATTAAAATAGTGGCTATTTTTTGATCAGATATCGTATATCCTTTGCATTTTTGTGAAGGGTATAAACAAGGCAGCTTTAATAGGGTAGTGGTATAAGCACAGCTATCTTTCGTTTCCTTTGCGTAAATTTGTCAAGATTTTGTATACAAAATACATATGTAATTCTAAAAAAAAACATAGACTTTCTTGTTTTTTCAAACAAAAGTATAACAAAATTTTGACAATTTTTCGAAAATTCTACCAACAAAATGCATGTGATGTTTTTGGTGTTGTATTTATTGTAATTCTGCCACTACCTGTTTAAATCTGCCTTGGATATAAAAAAGTATTTGTATTTTTATTTAATTGAATTTTGTACTTTTTGTAATACGCAGCTCGAAAGTATTTTGTATATGAAATTTAAAATATATAAGGTGTGTAGTTTGCCCAGCCAAGTACATATATGTATATGCTTATATATATATATATTAATAATATTATAACATTTCGTTTGGCAAGCTAATGCAAATACATACTCGTACATATATATGTATCCATATACGTTTGTACAAGTTTATACAGACATATTAGGTATAGTTTTTTTTTCTCTCTTTCCTAGTTTATTTAATAATTTGGGTTGTTCTGCAATCTTAAAACTGATGACTACTTTCGTTCTAAAAATAAATTCATTAGTTTGACGGTTTGTATTTATTTTTGTGTCGAAATGACAAAAAAAAAATTGAATGGGCGAATTACATTAAACATCAATAACAAAATTAAAAAGTGCAAAAAGCTCTCTTCATTATCACTTCTTAAAATTTCTTTTGTTTTTTTGCTTACAGAAAGAGAAGAGGAAATAAATTTGCGAATACAAGGTGTCCGCCGGGTAGGTATACTACTTTGTTTTGCCGCCAGTTTGGTAAACGTTAAGCATTAAACACATTGAAAGCAGCAGACAACCGACTTCAATATGTCAAATATAAAATACTTGCATGTAAATGCGAACGTTTATTTACACAACAGCAAGACTACACGACTGCAGGTTGTTGTCCATACTGATTTCTTTGCCGTAGTAGAATTAATCTAATTTCTATTTTTCTTGACTACAAAAAAAAAAAAAAAAACAGTGTGACCAATGAGTATAAAAACAATTTAGCTCTCGGAAATATTTTATTTTCTAATATAACATAAAATAACAATAAAATTTAAATAAATTAATAAATATTTGTAATATTGCAAGGCAAATTCATACCAGGTAAATGCAAGAGCAATAAATACAACACTACAAAAAATAAATCTTTTTCAAATGTCAAGAGAAAAATATAAACACAAAAAAGAATTTAAAAAAATATATATTAAAAAAATTAACAATAAAAGACAACCATTTAAATATTCGGTGAAACTTTTAGTTATTTCGTGAAAATTTAAGTCACAGATCATAGAGCTTGGAAAGGTGAAAATGGCCAGCAAGATTGGGGAGGATTCAGAATGATAGCTGGCAATACATAAATTAAAAAATTGTTTTGAAATTCTTTTTTCAAATTTCCATAAAAAAATTTACAATAAAAGAAAAATTTTATTATAATGTGAAACTTTTAATTTTCTCGTGAAACTTAAAATCTTAGATCATAGAGCTTGAAAAGGTGAAAATGGCTAGCCAGATTGCGGAGGATTCTGAGTGATTGTTTTAAATTTTTTCCCCAATTTTGTTTTAATTATGCCATTGACATCTGAAACAGATAAAAATAAAAAAAATTAAAATTATCAGCTGCGCTATCAATTTCACCTGTTATGAATTCGCCTTATACTATTGTTAAATATACGCATACATACTTACAGCCGTATTCATAAAATATATTATATGTTTATTAAACATTTATTTGATAAATTTTCTATAGAAATTTGTCAAATAATAGTTTAATAAACACACAATATTTTTTATGAATATGGTTATTAGACTCAAAACAAAAAATCTTAATTTTATTAAATAAGTAGGATGGGATTAGATACATATGTATATACCAGTTGATTTAACATCACGTACAAGCAGTTTTAATTGCATATTTTTTTATAAACAAATTTTAAGAGAGTTTTAGTCTCCGTTTTAAAAAATTTAATAAATTGTCGTAAAGTTTCATTTCTTTAACACTGTTCTCATTATAGAGCAGAAGTTATATCCAATTATATTTTAAACTTTGAAGGCCCATATAATCTGAATTAATCGTAGTAAACGAAAACTTTTTTAATTTCAGTTAACCTTTTTATCTTTTTAAGACTTTAGACAGAAGAACTTGTTCATGAAAGTTTGATGTAAACAGATCTTGTTCTATAAATCAACAAATTTTGTGAAGCTAAAAACTCTAAGGTGGCCACACTGAAATATAATTTTTTGAATATGAATTTCTGTTGCTGCCTTATTTAAAATAATTTAGTAGTGCCCTACACGACTGCAATTGTCGGTTGCAGCATTTGCTGTCGTGTAGTCTGCTGTTTATGTGTTTAATGCTATGTCTATGTGTTTAATGCTTTAATCTTGACGGTTCATATTTAGTAGTCGTGAAGTAAACATGTGGCAAATTTATAATGGAAAAATATTCGATACACGTTGGCGTTTTAATCGCTAAAATATTGTATGAAAATCAATCATCGATTTTCATAAAAAAATCATACGAGTAATTACTGACGAAGCACATTTTCATTTGAATGAATATGTGAATAAACAGAATAGGGGCTTCTGGGCAATAGAAAATGGAAAACCCTCAAATTATGTATCAGTCACCTTTGCATCTATTAAAAGTGCCAGGCTGGTGTGCGATTTGGTCAGCACCTTACTTCTTTGAAATGAAAACGGCGTACAGGTAACTGTGACTGGGATGCGATATCGTGATATGATTGAAAACTTTTTAATGCCAAAACTGCTTGCTTTGGGCTTGATAGCAGGTGGTATCAAGACGGTGTCACATCACACACATCCAGTGCCTCGTCTCTGTATTAGTCGCAACGAGAAATTTCTCAAAAGAAACAAAGAAATTGACAGAAAAACTATGCGAATTAAAACAAAACATGGAGTTTCTCACACAAATGTTTCTGCATCTATGAGAAACGTGAAATATCTGTCAAAATAGCTTTTTTGACAGACAGAAAACACGACTGCAGGCAACTTATTCCACAGACGAAGCGTACGGCTGAAAAACGAATTCTGTCTGTAATGCGTAGTATGATTCCCCGGGCAATCGACCGCAAATGGGTGAGCTCTGGACGATGAACGCGTGCTACGTAAAAATGTGCGCGTTTCAGGAACAAGATTCCTAATCTCGTTAGAGCAAAATCCATTGTAGTAACGATAGAACAGAGTAACGCACCCCACACTGTTATTGATTGACACAACTTTATTTTATTTATAACACTACTGAATTCAATTGTTATATTTATTCACTGCTAAACATTTGTTTCTTAAATTTTCTTTTCGTTTGATAATTTTTTCCTATATGCATCTTCTTATTAGTTTACTTTTTGCATTTTGACAGCTACTTAATGAAAATATTCAAATAAATCCGTAACCTGTGTTGCCTCTTTTCGATTCACTAAACAGAAACGCTGTTTTTCTCGATAGTCGAGAAACGGTGGAATTTTATGTTTCATAGTTTTCGATGCGAGAAACATCTCACTAATATTACAGAAACGAGGCACAGACTTACTACGAGTTGTATACCTTTCCAGCGGACACCCTGTATGAACTTATCTTGCTTAAAGAATATGCGTTTGCTTCTTAAATGGGTATGCACATACATACAAAAAAACATATGTACATACATATACACACACATTTGTACTTGTATATTAGATTAGCAAATTTAAATTGAAAAATCATTTGTAATTTAGTAATAAACAATTAAAGCCCGCGTTTTCTATTCGTTTAAATTTTTTTAATTAAAAAGTATAAAAGAATAAGAAAAGATCAATACTGTGTCCAGTAGTTTGACTTATATCACATAAGTCATTTTATTTCGGAAAACCGTCTTTTGTATAATTTAAGTACATATTGAAAAATAAATGCAAATACAGATCAGAAAATAAAAGTAAATAAGTTTCAATATAAATAACACTGTATTTTCTCTCCGTTCTTAGCAGTTTTCAGCAAAGTCTTGTGCATTAAACACATTCGTACAGACTACAACCTGTCAAAAATGGAATATACGGACTCATATCAGAATGATTATTTTGAAAATAGCAAGGCAACAGGGCAGTAGGTTGTTGTCCATGCTGATTTTGTCATTGTAGTCCAATGAAACTAAAGCATTAAACACATTGCAGCTAGCAAACAACCGACTTCAATATGTCAAACATAAAATACATGTATTTAAATGCGAACTTTTATTTAGACAACAGCAAGACGATACGACTGCAGGTTGTTGTCCACGCTGCTTTTTTTACCGCACTCGAATTAAACTAATTTCTATTTTTTGTTGACTACAAAATAAAAACAGTGTAACCAGTGTATAAAAAAACATGTAATACAAAAAATGTTGTTCTTAGAAATATTTTATTTTCTAATATAACACAATAAAAGAACAAAACTTAAATATCGTTTGAAATAAATTAATATGTTTAAGTGTTCTACTCTTAAATATGTGTATATATACTTATCTTCAAAAAGAGTATACCTAATTTTATAAAAGACCTAGTTAAGGGCCAAATGCTAAAGCGTTTGTACGAATATTTAGCGTTGTTAGAGGACGTGTTTGCTTGCTTGTACAAATATTTGGAGTATGTTTGCACGGTTTTTGTGCAAACATCTTGAATATTTGTGTTGTCTAACGCAACATTTTTTCGTTTAAAAGAATTTTTGCAGAATGAAGTAATGGAAAAGAAGCAAACAAAAACAGTTTTCTTGTTAGAATTTTTAGTATTGTACAAAAGTTTACCTTCTTTGTAGAAATTAAAAAAAAACAAAGATTATAGAAACAGAATCTCAAGATATAGCGGCTAAGACAAGTTATAAAATAACTTATGTATTGTATACTTCATATGGCGAGTAAATTCCCGCAACATAATCGCGGTGTACTCTCATTTAAAACAAAAAAAAAATATATTAATTTGTGTTTGTATTTGTATCGTTTATGTGCAAACGGAAAGCGCGTGTTTGCCGAAAGGCTTGTATAATTTATTTGTCCCTTTAGATATATACCAGTTACTTCATTTGAATAGTTTTAATTGCATATATTTGATTAAAATTTGTATAATTTATATAAATTTTCCTTTCTCGAGTCGGATTATTCACATTTTAAAAAATTCGATATAAATTTTCAATTCTTTGATATTTTTCTCATTATAGATCAGAAGATATGTATGTCCGATTATATTTGAACTTTGAGGACCCGCCTAACCTGAATTAAGTGTAGCAAACAAAACCTCTTTTATTTAAGTTGCTCTTTTTAGTTAAGGCCTTTTTATAGAGAGAACTCTTTTCATGAAGGATTGATATAATAAACAGAACTCGTTCTATAAAACAATGGCATTTCGTGAAGTCGCAGTAAAAAAGTATACTTCAGTGGCCACACTGAAATATACTTATATTCGACTACAATTGCCGGCAAAAAAAATAATGCTAATAATTTAACTGTATTATATTTTTGTTATTTTAGTTTACATATCTTTAAAAATGATTTATTTTTCATAATTCTTCCTTATGAACACTTATTGGCCATCATTTCAATAATACAAACTGATTAAGAAATATTTATTGAAAACTTTAATATTAAAGTTTTGCATGGCGACTACCCTAGTGATTGAAGATAAAAGCTAAATACGAGTACATGCTACAAAAATGCTGGGTTCTCAAAAATATTGAAATCGTAGATTCGGTATCTTTAGGGGCACTCCGGGGCTAGTTATGATAGTTGACCCTAAAATACTAAAAACTAATATTTTGTATGGGGAGAACCTTTAGCAGAGGTCGACTTTATGACTATGATGCTGTTTTTTTTTTTTTTTTTGGGGTATTTTCTGCCGTTTTGCCCGACTTTTGACCCCGATACATACGAAGCCATCCTACTTTTTTTCATGCATTTTTTACAGTATCTAAATCTCGTTTTTTATATTTTCCATATAACACTAATTCCCCCTGAAGTACGTACATTCATAAAATGTTTATAAACCATTCAGCTGTTTCAAACCACATTCAATATAAAGTAGCAAATTTATAGTTTCGAATTTTCCTTTTTAATGAAAATTAGTCAATAAAAATTCTTTCAGCTTCTGCGCTTTTGAGTGGCAACACCAGCAACTTCACTACAAAAGTAACTATTTCTCAGAATAGACTTTCTTAAAGTGCATTTTATAATAATATAAATTTATCCAGAAATCAAGAGTTCATAGGATCTTAGTTCCACAGTTGTAATTTTTTCTATAGAAAATCAATAATTTCTCCTCTAAAATGTTAATTTAAAATTATTTGTTTTTAAACTGTCAACTACACAACAAAGTTAGTATGTCTTATATTAAGATAAGATTTTGTCAAACGTTGTTAAAGTTGACATATTAACTGATCTATATTTTGAATATTCTTAAATTTAATAATACTAAAAAATGATAAATATGTAAACAATGCTAACTGCTAAATGGAAAATTTGCAGCTAAATCAGAATAAAAAATGCTAAATTAAGCCGCAAAAATGGCCACACTGGTCGCAACGGAAGTTAAAAAGTATAAGAGAGTCACTCTCTTTTTCCTTGCCACCACCAAACTTAAGGCTTTGCAAATTAAACTTTCCGTGTTTGAAAGCAGTGTATTTAAATTTGATGATAAACTTGGAAGTTTTTTAAACCAAATCAGTTAAGTATGCTCACCACGTGCAATCTGAATTCGATGAACAACAGTTGAAGATAAATAAAATAGTTTTCTCAAAACACGTAGAAAGCAGATCTGCTTCCCATAATAGTTGCGCTTACTTTAACTAAGAATCCAATAAATTTCCTTTAATTGCAAATGATTTTTGTACCCATTAAACTTTTACAGGATTTTTTAACTATGAGTCTTATTAATAGTAGTGGAAAATTTTATAAATAAATAAATAATACATAATCATTTAAGAAATAACACTTTTAAAAACTAATTTCTTTTAACCACAAACCACAAAGTTTTCGATTTCTTTCTTTAATATTCAATTATTGTCAGCTAAACGTTTGCTAAAAAATTAAATTCATATTTTTATTTAAACAATTTTAAAAACATTTGATTGCCTTCAACTTTCCCCCGAACGCCGATGTTTTTAATAAATGTTCGTTTAGTGTCAATTCAAGCAAAACTTATAAAAAAAAATATACATATATTTAATAGATAAGACGCACTACACCGACAGCCACCCAAACACTTTACAAATCTTGAAATTAGTTTTAGAAAAAACGTAAATTGTTTATTTAGTATCTGTATATAATATTATTTCAGCTTGATAACCGGCAAAACATTCAACACTGCCCTTCAAATTTCCATTTAGAACTGAACTAACAAAACGTTTTACTTAAACGTCAGCAAACATTTCGAATTCACACACCAAATGAATATTTTTCAACACAAGCTCGTTGTCACAACCAAACTAAACTACGAGTACCCATACAAACAGCAAAATGCAAAAGAAAAACAAAAAAAAAAAAAACTCTAGCAGCCAGGGGAGGAATCTTTAGTTTTCAAAAAAAAAAAAAAATTAGCTCACTACAACTGAACAACAACTAGTCTACTGAGGGGCTGCTTATCAGTGTGAAAAAATATCGTCTCACTAGTGATGAGCTTTGAGAACAAGCATTTCTAGTTTTTTTCTTTTGTATCTTATAGAGAATAAATTATTTACAAAGAAAATTTTTAAAATAAAGAGCATATACGAGTACTAAATATGATTGATAGAGGGATGCTCTTTACCTGAAGTTTCTCATTTAATTTTTAGGTTTTGTTTTTAAGAAATTGCATTCATTTCCGTTGTTCTCTTTCTTTTTTTATTTTTAATAGAATGAGGGTTTCGCTAGAAAATGTATAAATGAGGCAACATATTCTCACTAGGTGATAATTTTGAGCATGATATGTTAATCAAATTAAAGAAAATTATTTTACTGCAAAAGTTAGTTAGTTCTCAACTAAAAATTATTGATCACAGCAAATTTGTATTGCAAAAAAAAAAATTCTTGTTAAGAAAACTTAAGGAAAAACTGAACTATAACCCGTTGTACCAATGTACAAAACAACCAAAAATCTAATTATTAGGGTATTTAAAAATTTAAATAAAAAATTGTAGTTTAATTGCAAACATTTTGATGATCTCTAGCATGTAAAATTTATAAGTATAACAATTATATTAAATAATTTAATTTTTTGCATCTTAAGATCTTGTAATATTTTTTTTATAAAAAAAAATAAAAGTTTTTTCATACGCTTCACAAAAATGTTACATATGAGTTTGTGATTCTGTTTGTAATTTCTACAATTTTCATTTGCGACCCTATAAAGTATATATTCTGAATATGAATTAATAGAAAAGTCGATTAAGCGATGTCCGTCCGTCTGATCAGCTGTCGGTCACTGAAATACCGTTTCTGAGAAAACCATTACACTTAGAAACTTATTTTTTTCACCATTCTATTACCCCACCTATAACTATACATGAATATCGTGAAGGGTATTTTTGATTCGGCCCAGCCGAATAAATTACACTCTTACTTGTTTCTCTGTTATGTTGTTACACATGTCTGTTATATATGTTGCCAATATCAGCCATTTCGGATTGTCAGTTTGTTTTTGACAGATAAAAAGGTTACTCGTGTTTTGGTGTACTTTTCGATTTTTTACTAAATTTACTAAATTTTGGCGAAACAACAACGTCGCATGGACAACGCGCAGGAGCTGTCGAGCATCGTGAACAACGATCCATATTTCCTAAAAAAACGTCATAGCTAGTGACGAATCATGGGTGTATTTCTATGACATTAGAACCAAAGCCCAATCATTCCAGTGGAAGTGTCCAGAAGAGCCAATACCGAAAAAAACAAGTCAAGTTCGGTCAAATGTGAAGGTTTTGCTTAATATTTTCTTCGACTGCAATGGTGTGGTGCATCATGATTTCTTGCCACAAAGTCGTACGGTCAATAAGGAATACTACCTTGAAGTTATGCGCCATTTGCGCGAAGCAATTCATCAAAAACGCACATAATTGTGGAAAAAACAATCATGGATTTTGCACCATGATAATGCACCAGCTCACACATCGATGTTTATGCGTAAGTTTTTAACCAATCAAAACCGTTGTCATGCCTTAACCACCGTATTCACCGGACTTGGGCCCCGCTGACTTTTTCCTCCTCCCAAAACTGAAGACACCGATTAAAGGAAAGCGTTTGGCTGCGATTGAGGAGATAAAAGATAGCAAAAAGCACGTTTCAGAAGTGTTTCGAGGAAGCTGGCATAAGTGTATTATATCTGAGGTGGATTACTTTGAAGGGGACAAGGAAGCTATCGATGAATAAATAAATGCTTTTTGAAAAAATTTAAAATAACGGTTATTTTTTTATTAGCCCTAGTGGTATACTGATCAGTTTTAACCAATATAATTCAGACACTTTTAGGGCTGTGATTACGTTTTTTTTTTTTTTTTTGTTTTTTGGTCTTTGGGTGTTTTTCTTTATAGCTTCAAGTCCCAAGTTCACAAACACTACTCCCTTCTCTGGATATATTTTACTTTTTCGTATTTTCACTACAATTCACTGTATACGTTACCCCCACATCCAATCCAATATAGAGAAAAATAAATCACTTAACAGCAGAAATTCGACATTGAAATTAAATTGCAAAATTTTGTTATACAACGCAATACTAAAGCCTATATGGTGCTACGGAATTCGGTTATAGGGCACCGCCTCAGCGTCAAACATTGAAAAAATCCAAAGGCGACAAAACAAAATTCTTCGAACAATTACTGCGGCTCCATGGTACGTAAAAAATTGACGAATTCATAAGCATCTGAGTGTTCCGCTGGTAAAAGAGGAATGTTCTAAGTACGCGACCAGGTATGTCATTAAAGTGGAACTTCATCCAAACCCTCTTGCGCGTAATATACTTAATTTTGGCGGCCACAGTAGGTTGAGAAGAAGGGATACCGTTGCCACCATCAGATTGCTCAATAGGTGATTTTACCGAAATAGCTCCCGCATAATAAAACTTTTTGTCTAGCATTGGCCGGACTTGAGTAACAATCGAATTTTTTAATTTTAAATCACATTTTTTAACTTTAAATTTAGTATTAAGATTTGAATACTTATTGTTAGTTCATTTTGAAGATTCAATAAATAAAAAAAATGCTTAAAAAAAAATTTTTTTAAATTAAAAAAAAACTTAACAGCTGATTAAATGGCTGCCAGTTAAAACCGTGCTGCCAACTTACAAGAAAGTGGTAGACATACATCTATAAAAAATACCCTTTAGTTTATATACCGCTATGCTGCCAGAACAGGCTAAACCAGGGAGACTTGAACCGCCTCTGAAACAAAATTCCGATGTGATGTTTCAAAACGCCGAAACACGTACATTTCTTTTTGGTCTCCTCCTCTACCAGAATCAAGCGTCGGAGAATCCGCAATTCTGGAAGAAGTTTTAAATTGTTGTACAGTGTTATTAAACAAAATAAATGTTAAATAAAAATTTTAGGACAAATTCAATTGAACACAAAAATTAAATCAGTTTGCGCAATACAATTGCAAGTTTTTGTGCTCAAAACAAAAAAATTCTGCACAACAATGAAGATCGACACATCCGTTCCATATAAATACGAGTACATACATATGTATATACATGTAGAATAATTTGGTTTTATTTTTATTTATTTTTTTTCTAATCGGTAAAATGTTAGTTGTGTTTTTGTTTGTTTTTTTCCTTTTTGTGTGCAACAGTGTTGTTAATTTGCAGCAATCTGCTGTTAAGGCCACCTGGTGTTGATTTGAGCAGATCTATCACAACAATAAATTACACAAATCTAAATAAATAAAATAATATAATTTTAAATATTGTTTTTAGCACACCTACTCGTACATAAAAAAATATGTATTATTTTGCAAATTGTATGTCACTCTCACCGTCACGATTCCGTTGTGACCCAAAGGTGATGAAACAAATTGTGAGTGACTTTTACCCGCTGGTGGGAATCAAATTCAAAGACTTTTTTTCAACGCAACCGTTTTCTGCATCGGTCGGTCTCAAGTGATAAGTGGCCTGATGGATTCACTGTTTAACGAGTGATATTATGATTGCGGCGTATTATGATGTTGTTTAAAGAAATAAAACAGGGGCTGCAAAATGTTGATTGTTCTTGTAATTTGTATCATTATTTGTAGGGACAAGCAGTAACGTCATTCTTTAGAAGAGCGCAAACACAAAGTTTTAAACCCCGGAAGCCCACAACAATGTAAATATAAAAAGTTACTAATGAAATATACTCTGGATTTTTGCTTTTGGTTTTATTCTAAAAAACTATTGAATTTATTATTATTATATTATTAGCTACTAATATTTATTGGAATCAAAAATTATCTTTATGCAGCTTAAATAAAAATAAATAAATGTAAGACAATTTAATTAAAAATTAACAGCCATTTCGCCGATAGGGAAAGAATAAGTTCGTTCGCATTCTAGGCAAAAGAAAATTGAACATGTTGCTAACGAGGTGTAAAAATTTAATTATTTATTTTATATATTTATATAACTATACAGTTGCAAATAAATTTGCAAAGTATTATTACATGCACATACATACCTTTTGTTTGTCTTTCAACATTAATGAGCCAGATGTTGCCCGTACAATTTACGGGGTGGCCAGACTGTTGGCGGCGCTGGCATGCTGGCATAATGCTCCGGCTAGAAGCTCGCCGTCTTGGCGGTGGTGTCCTTGCCAGCAGTCCTACCGTTGGCTCGGTATGTTCATGAATAAAAAGTTCATGCCAGATTAGGGTGTATTGAACCACTCTTGCTACACAAAATCAAAAGAAAAAGAAGGGGCCCGAAGAAGAACGATCTTTGTTCCAATTGGTGTTATAAAAAAACGGGTTTTAAACGACTTGCTGCAGCCAATAGCTCGCGACATCTCTCCAACATTTGGGCTGATGTTGTGCCCTAGGTCGCTGCCCACCCTCATTGAGTTTACCTACTTCTACACTCCGCCATGATGACTTGTGGCGACGATTTTATTTCAAAGTCATCCCTAAAAAAGCTTCTCTCACCCTTCTCCCGGCTACCGCCTTTCTATAACCTTACCTGTGTTTGATCTTATTCAAACATGTTTATTTTCAAATTACAAGAAAATTAATTTCAATATCAACATTATAAAATTTATTGTAAACTAAAAAGAAGAAATGAGTTTATACTTCAATATTGCAAAAACATGGGAAATAATTTAATATTTAAGAATTCTTTTTACCAATTTGAAACAATTTAAAATACCAATTTTGTATAACTTTCTAACAAAAACTTCTTTCCATAAAATATTATTACCAAACAGGAATTCTGCTGTACTTCACGCAAGGTGCGTTGTCCTAGTGGCTCTATAAAATAACTCTATATATATATATATATATATATATATATATATATATATATATATATATATATATATATATATATATATATATATATATATATATATATATATATTTTTTTTTTTTTTTCTAGCTTTTACCCCTTTTGCTTGCCTAAAAGGCTTGCCCTAGGGCAATGGGCCCAAAAAAGCTACTCTAAATCCCTAAAAAATGAGCTCACTTTTCGGGTCGTTGCGCTATCACAACGCACAGACACAACCAACACAAATAACGGGTAAGTTTTACTAATAGGGCGTTACCCCTCCGCCAAACAAAAAGCATATATAACCCTGGTAAAATACTATATATATATATTTTTATGAGTTTTTATTTACAATTTTGTCTGTCTGTTCGTCGGTCTACTTATAGGTCCTTATGGCAAAATACCTGTTTGTGGCCAAATAAAATACAAACATCTTCCTCGGTGCAAAAAAAACGTGATGATGTGGCTGCTGAGGCTTCTTGCGGGAAATTTGCTGAGTCCTGCAATGGTTTGGGCGGGAAAAACGGGACTTGCGGCTGATGCTTCCACTATATTTGCAGCTAAGCTTCCCCTGCTTCTTACTAAGTTGGCGGCTGTCTCTTTTAGGAACTATTTCCTTTTGGTGGATTCCAGTGGACACACAAGACTGGCGATTTAATAGCAATTTTACTTGGCTTCGATTACTTTTGGCTACTCCCTTTGAATGCTCAAGTAATAATGTTTAAAATTTAAATCTTATGTTTTATTTTATTTGCATTAGCTTTGCCAATTTTGTTTAGCTGTTGTATTAAAATCCGTATTTACTCTTTAAAACTTCTTATTAAAATGTTCTTTTTATTATTTCTTTGAATAAAAGTTTAACATTATAAGTTTTGATTTTGTTTCTTGTTTTTATCACCAAACTTGCCAAAACGTTTTTTCTTCTTTTTTTCACCGAAAACTCCGGCATACGTCCTTTTTCCTTTCCCAAAAACCAACCTCAAATTTCTCTCTTCAATTTTTTCTTGGCGCTTCAAAACTTCCTTCATTTTCTTTCGCCATTTTTCCTGACCCTTCCAGGATTTTCAGCCATATATCTCCCCAAAACCAGCCATCTGTAATTTTTTTTGCATTTTGGCCTATACGCTATCACAGGCTCAGCTGTTAATATTTGTGCTGCCACCCTAAAACACCAACCGGCATACTGCCTTATCGGCACCGTGTTTACACATGACAGTGTAGGATGCACAACAGGGGCGGAGTAACGTAGACCTTATGCCCACGAAGGTATTAAGAGTAATTTGTTGCAACGCTGTGACTAACTATAACGGCTTATGTGTTCACATAAGGAGTTGCCGCGTGGTTAACAAAGAAATACCTAAAAAAAACTGTAAACTAATACAGTTAGTTCAAGGCAGCTTTAATACGGTAGTGGCACAAGCACAGCTATCTTTCGTTTCCTTTGCGTAAAGTTGTCAAAAACACATAGACTTTCTTGCTTTTTCAAAACAAAATTTTGACAACTGTTCGTAAATTCTACCAACAAAATACATGTTGATGTTTGTTGATGTTGTTTTTATGGTAATTCTGCCACTACCTGTCTACAGCTGCCTTGAGTTAGTTGAGGTAGAGAGTTAACAGGCCATACAACAACGACAAGCCTGACCGCAGTTAAGCAATAATTACGATGACTCGAGAGCTGTTCTGCAGCCCAGAGCTGCTTTTCGACTGTAACAACCAGTTTACCAATCTCGACAGCCTGCTTGCGTTCGCAATCTAAGCGAAAGAAAACTGATTTAGGTTCGTCTAACTTTTTTCTATGCGAACGATGTGTCAAAACTGAATCAAAATACATAAGAGTATGCGAACGAATAGTAGTGAGATAGACAAACCCAAATTGATTCGAATGTGAGTGACTGGCTTTCTTTCGAAATTGGTAAACTGGCTGTAAAACTTCAATTTAATTAAGTTTTTATGGCGTTGAAAGAAATCCCAATTTATTTCAGTGCTGCCATACAATTTGTTGCAAACTAAATTGTTTAAGAGATTTTGTCTGGGCTACAATATTTAGCTTTGTTGGTTGTTGCCTGTACTTTAAACAGTGCTGTTTAGTTTTTTTTTTTTAATGAATAACAAATGCGTAAACCAGTGCTGCCAAAAGTTTTTGCCTCAAAATTTTCACCTGCGAAAAAATATGTTAAATGCCAATTCCACGATAACGAAGCTGTTCGTTCGTTCGCACAATTACATTTAAAACAATAACAAAATTTTTAATGTTGTTTTTTTTTTTTTTAATGTAATTGTGCACGAACAGCTTCGCTATCGTGAAATTGCCACAAATTTTAGCGGGAAAATTTGAGGTTATTTCTTTTGACCTTATTTCTCTGCCAAAGGCAAAATAGTGTTTATTATTAATTAATACAAAAAGGTTGATTATTTTGACATAACCACAAGATAAAAATAAAAATTTAAGCAAAACTTCAGTTCAATCAAATTTGTTTACACTATTAGTAGATATGTAATTATACAGGGTATGCCAGGCTCAGCGTCAAGCCGAAACAGGGTGACAATATTGATTGTAACTATTCATCAGAAAATCAGAAAAAATATATTAAAAATATACAAAAGGTCTTGTGCGAATAAGAAACATTTGAACTGAGTAAACTGTAATTTTTTAATGTAAATGCCAGCCAGCATTTACTCGTAAAAAGCCATTGAAATCAGTTTGTTGCAAAATGTCTGAAAGGTCTTGTTAGTGTCAACTTCTTAACATTCGATTGGTTGCAACATTTTCACACTCTTTTTTTGTTTTATTTTTGCTTTTCAACAGAATTTAAAATCTATTAATTTAAAATATTCGGTTGTGGTCGTTAAACTCCTCACACTTTGTTCAAGTGTTACTAATTGCGGTTTGGTAAAAATTGCCTCAAATCGTGCAAAAATTCCTTTAATAGTTTTTAACAGTTTATGGTTGACATGTCCAAACATCTTTTGTTTGAAATCAAAAGAGACTAACTACAATTCTATTGTTTTTGCTAATATTGTATAGAAATAGTAAAAAAATTAGTGACCTTTTTGTTATGAAATGCTGATGATTTACTTTTGACATGCCTGTCGTTTAAGAGGGGCACATCAACAATTTACAATGTGATTTTATGTCAGTGTCAATTTTTAATCATTAAAGAGCCATTGTGCAGTGAATTGTAAAGAAATAAAAAGTCGAGTGGAGAGGAAAAAGCCAACAATTTTAAATGCCAGGATATTTTGTTGAAAATATTAATTTGAATTTAACAATAAAACATGAAAGTTTTGCAGGAAGCAGAGAAAATAATTGAGGTCAATAAAACATTTAAAAATTTTCATGCATTTAAATTAAACTTGTTTGGTATATAGGTAGGTACAAGCATGAGCATTCTCTTTTTATTATTTTTAATAAGGATTTTTGTAGTTTATTATTAGAGTGAACTATAAAAAGCGTTGCAGCACTACGAAATAAGAAAATGTACTCCTAGAATTGATTTTTTTCGAACAACAAAAATAGCAAGAAAAAAATTATACACAAATTATATACATTATTATAACATAATATTATAACATAATATTATATGCTATCACAATTTTAATATTATTTTCAAACAGAATTTCGATCAGAAACTGAAAACCTGGAAATTTATAATCAACACCATCTGGTTAAGGAAAATTGAGAGAATGAAACTACCTTGTATTTTTTATATCATGGGTACGAGTGAAAAAAAAATCTGCTAAAATTCAGTGTCATAATAGACAACAAAAATAGTAAGAAATTATACACACATGCAGTTCTGACAGGACATTGTCTCATAGGGACGCATTTAACGATTTCTGCAGAAGTTGCGGGGATGAGGACGAGGAGGAAAGTGTTGAGCATTTCCTCTGTCGATGCCCGGCTCTCAGTTCTATGAGAGCGCTGTATTTAGGCGGACCGATACTGCACGGGTTAGCAGATATATCGGAATGCCGAGTGAACGGACTGGATTCCTTTATCCGGCTTTCGGGTTGGTTTGAATCTGAACCGTCGGGGGAAGTGTAAGTCTCGTCGGCTGCACTTCTCCCTCAGGCAACACAACGGGACCAAAAGGACCCAAGTGGGCTGGTTTCATGAAACTGGCGGCCTGTACAACCTAACCTAACCTACATATATACACATGCACATAAACCAGCTAACTCTAAAAACTACCCTTTTTGATAAGAGGTCCAAACATCGCCTTAATCGAAAAACTATTGCATTTAAATATGTATTATAAAATTATACTAATTATTAAATTTAATGTTTATCGCACGCAATTGTCAAAACATAGAGCCAATTTTCACGATGATTTAAAGTCATGTCTAAAAGGCATGTTTTTTCTTTTGTACTGATAATTTTTGAAAATTAAAAAAAGCCAGGTTTTCTGTTTTTCAAGTTTTTTTTCTCTAATTTATTTTTGACTCGTTTGTTACTTTTTAAATTGTTTTATTTTCATTCGACTGCCAAGGTAACCACATCGATACTACCAAAAGGGTAAAAAGAGACAAACGATTTTTTTAACGACAACAATTGAAAAAACGACATGACTGAAAAATCATAGTAAAACTGTAACGTGATTTTGTTAGAAGCTTTAAAAGAGTATTATAAAAAAGACATGGCTTTAAATCACCGTACAAATCAGCCCTTAATCTATATAATTAATAGGCAAACACGTTTTTTAAAATCCCTTTTGTAGCCCTACTACAGCAGCGATTTAGAAAAATTATATGTCATTTTAAAGTTCTTTCAGTACAAAAAAATAAGAAATATAAACTATTACTTACATATATGTACATATCGCTCCTTTATTGCAACATAGTCATATCTCAAAAAAGCTCGTTTCGAGAAAAACGCATTTAAAATTTTTAGTTTCCATACAAGTCTTAGCAAAATTTTTTAGAAAATATAGGATAGGATTTTTAGAAAATATAGGAAACAGTTTAAAATTAATTTGAATAAATTTTTGGCACAATATAAAAGGTAGTATTGTTAACAATTCTGCATTGTTAACTCGAAAAACTCATTTTTTGAGATATGCCTATGTTGCAATAAAGGAGCGATATGTAACAAAGAACGTACTTTATTGTCGCTCATTTATTGCAACATAGTCATAACTCAAAAAAGCTTGTTTCGAGAAAAACCCATTTCGAATTTTTAGTTTCGAAACAAGTCTTAGAAAAAATGTTTAGAAAATATATCCTAAAGGAAACAGTTTAAAATTAATTTGAATAAATTTTTGGCACAATATAAAAGGTAGTATTGTTAACAATTCTGCATTGTTAACTCGAAAAGCTCATTTTTTGAGATATGACTATGTTGCAATAAAGGAGCGATATACATATATATTTAAATGTCATCATCACCGCTTTTTGAAATTCTTTTATTGCTAATTTTTATAATTTATATTAAATTGTTCTACCATTACCATTTCGCTAATTAATTTATTATAAAAAAAACAATGAAAAGTGCAAATTTGCAAAAATATGCTAATTTTGGCAAAATGTTAAAAAACACCTAAATTAAGGGATCATTTAGTCTAGCAACCCCGATTTGATAAAAGATCTCGCGAATATTGAATTACTGTATAAATACTGTGAAGACAAAAAACCATAAAAGAGCAGAGAATTTGAAAGTAATTTGCATAATACGATAATAAACAAACGACTTACAACAAAATAAACAAACAAAAGCCTGCAAAGTCAAACACTTACAAAGAGAAAAATCCCTCTCATTAGCATATTCAAATTGTTAGTGGAAACAAACAAACTGTATTAAGCAATAATAATGAAATGCAAATTTTTAATCCCTTTTGATATCTACTCTTACAATTAAATGAGTTTTGATTTGAGTAGCAAAAAAAAAAAAAAAGAGTTTTGAGAGGAACTTTATCTGTGTTGTTCTACTAAATTCTTTAGCCCATGTTGCTTGCATTGATGGCAATAGACAGGAAGCACACGTTTGTTGCCATTCATTTGTGATTTATTGCAGGCCAACGCACTTATTACACTCTCACACATTCCACCGAATTTAAATTTTATTAAGAGAAATTAAATGATGTTTGTTTTAATGAAACCTAAATAAACTCTTTAAGTGCGTAGAGATACGAGTACATAGGAGGGATACAAGTCAACCAAGGTCCTTTTTGTTTATTTTTTTTTACCTCAAGCGCGTGTGAAACGTGTGTAAATATTATTTATGCAAATACGAGTATTTTTCAAAATCTAAAACATTTTTATGCAACGAAATATTTTACACAGTTTTGTTGTGATTGATGCAGCTTTGTTTATGGTCTTGAAAATTTTTAATAAACAGGGATGGGAAGTTTGCACGTCATAAATACATATAAAAGCATTGATTTAAAAAAAAGGATTTGTGCTTATTTTTAGACTCTGTTTTGAATTACCAGAAGAATTATTATATTAAAAAGGCTTTATGATAACAAAGTTACATCAATAGTACAACTTTCTAAAATTCTCGCAACTATTTTGTTTTTTTTTTGTTGTTTTTGAATCAAATCATGGCCACAAATCAAACAATTTGATGAAAATTGAGTATGTGCTAAAGCGTATAGACACGGTCAAAATGCTTAACAAGCATGGTAATAGTAAGTGTGAAAATTTGTTAGTATGTATGACACCTACGACGCTTGATATAAATCCAAAATTTTTTGATTTTCTGGCATGCTTGGTTGTATCTAGTGCAAGCTATCAAGCACGAACAAATGTTTATTATTATCTTCTTTTCGTTGTGAATGGTTGTCAACAGAGATAAAAGCGAAAGAAGAAAGTTTGATGAAAAAGTGGTAAAATAGAATATTTTGAATTTCACGTGAAAATAAAATGTTGTTATTGTTTTAAATTGTGAATAATATTTTATGAAAAGAAAAAATTAATGTTAATTAAGATACTTTGGAATATACTGCAGTTTACCGGTCTTTACCTACAATTTGGAATGTAAAAAGCGCACAATACAGCGATCGCTGCGTAGAAGACGAAAATTTGTATGAAACATACTCAATATTTTGAGTGTATTTCATAGAAATTTTCTACACGTATCAGTCATTCGTGTCCCATAAACACAACATAAATCAGAGTAGTTGAGTTTAAAGAAAAGAAATTAATGTACTGTTCATAGAACACAGACGAGCAACTCGTCTAGAAAATGTGTATGACAACTACTCAATTTTTTGAGTGTTTTCCATATAAATTTTTTTAGACGAGTCACGTCTGTGTTCTATGAACAGCACATTAAATTTCATTAGCGAAAAAACGATTAATTGTCGAACACCAATATATATCTATATATGTACATTCATGTATGTATCTTCAAATATTAATATTGCGGCGCATTTACTGAAAGGCTTATATACGAGGTTCCGTCTCTCATTCATGATTCACGTCTCAATTTTGATTTGCCATACAAAATTTTGAGAGCAAACAAACCATCTTGGTTCAACTTCAATCTTGTTGCGAATCATGCAAAATTCACCTACATCTCCAAGTTGGATAACAAATTATCGCTAGCTTATCTGAACGAGTACTCAAAAATTATGTGATTTGAATACTTATTGTTAGTTCACTTTGAAGATTGAGTAAATATAAAACGCTTAAAAATATTAAAAAAAATATATATAAACGCTTGTTTTTTATGTTTCCTAGCTGTCTATATGTCGACATTTCATAGGAGCTACCCTAATCATCAGTAGACTTTGGAAATTTTTTAAAGATATTCTCAAACATTCAACTTTATATCCCAACAATCTAAAAAAATTATTGAGAATTTAAAAAGAAAAATGCTCTAATAATAACTAATAAAACAAGCTTTTTCACGTATACGCGTCTCTAACATCTAACTCAATTGTTTAATATAAAAAATAAATAAAATGTTGATAGATTGACGGATTTTAATAGAAATGGAAAAAAAGAAATACCACGCTAAATATTTGCACAAAATTACAGGGTGGCACAGAACTACCTTTATAGTTTGAATTTTTAATAATTTTTTAGTTCATCTTTTATTATAGGGGCTTACTCTCTATTGCGATGCGAAAGCAAGCTCGCTGCGAATGGTAAATGCGATAGGAGTATAATTTGGCACTTTGCGCCGTTGTAGAATTTTACTTTGAAAATTGAAGGTCAATTAAAACCAGTTCTGTGCCACCCTGTATAAACTTCAAACGGCAATAAGAACTCTCATCGTCTGGAGATTAAGGCTCACAATCATATTTCAGAGAGCCCCACAAGTATTTCATATTCGCGGCTGAGCTTGGTATTCAAACCAACTTTACATCTCTGACTATTTCAAATAAAAAGGACAATCACTGACACTTTAAATACTTCTGTGCAGTTACACAATAGTAAATGAAAAAGGCGTTTTATTATGTTTAATTGAAGTTTACAAAATATTTGAAGGGTTACAAGTACACCCCAATAATTTTCATATTATCAGGAAACCCTTGAGTAATTAACTCTAAATCCTTTAAAATCCTTTTTATTGTAAATGAAAAATTTGATAATCCGTTTATGTAAGCAAAAAACCATAAATCCTTTTTTCGTTTTTTAAAAAAGTTGTAACTTTTTCTCTGATAATTGCTAAATTAAAAGAAAGAAATGTTATTTTATAATCCGCTCTACAAAGCATTTTTAATAATTTCGACAAAAATTGCTACAAATATTTATTTTTTTAGTATACTAACGCCTTAATATAAATTAAAAAATATATGTATGTATGTGTAAATATATGTATGCATGTATGTGTAAACAATACACGAAAAAATGCAGTAAATTAGGAACCGTCGTTGGCACCTTCTTCTTCAGTCGTATGCTCTTCACCGTCAACGTTCTCTTCATCGTTGTTAGAGGAAACATACCCCCCATTATGAACTAGAACCCAAGGTAATTCAATTTGTAGAGCAGCATTTTGCTGGCCATCTCCACCAGCTTGAGACTCGGCAGTAGCTAAGGCCATTCCTGCTTCATTCCCATCATATATGATGGATGCACTGCTTACATTTTCAATAAGTTCAATTGGTATGGCATTATTATGATGTCCGTCCCCACCAGCTTGAATATCGACAGAGATCAAAAAAGTTAGTCCCTCTCCCTCCTCATCATTGTTGGTGGATGCATTGCTTACATTTTCTGCTGAAGATATGGAGTCAGACTCATTTAATTCAAGTTGCATGACAGGATCGTCATGCACGACCTCATTCTGATGGCTGTTCTCATCAGAAGCCGACGTTAGTGCATCTTCCTCCACGTTATTGATAGTGGATGCATTGCTTACATTTTCTACTGGGGGTATGTAGTCAAACTCAATCGATTCATATCTACTAGCTTCAGTGCTGAAATTTGTGTTGGATTCAAGCAAATTTGGTAAAAGTTCGTTAAGAGATGCGGTGGATACGGCAACCGCACTATTTGACTCTTCAAGATCATTATCGAAATTTATCATTTCCAGAGACTCTTCTTCCAAATGCTCTTGTGTGGCAATTCTATTTTCTGCAGGCAATGATGCCAAGATATTGTTTATGTTTCCCTCGTTTTCCTGATGGTAATTGAGAGCTGCACCAGATGGCGCTAAATTTAATTCTTGACTTTTTAATGAATGACGACTGTCTTGTGTACAAGAAGCTGAAGCTTCTAAGCCATTGTGATACGTGCAAGGATTCAATAATGTACAGCTGAAAACGGCAGAAGGAATATGTCTACTGCAAACATACCCAGTGCCTTCTGCATTTTCCATATCACTAGTAGCTGCCTGATTATTTGACTTTGTTGCGATGGGTTCTTGATTGGAATTTGAGGATATACTGAGCGTATCAAAATCGGCATTGAAAGACATGTCCGCGTTGCCTTCCACTATTTCAGTATTCTCCCTTAGGCGGGGTAAGCGTACGACACACAGTGGAATTTCAGTATTCGTACCCATGTCTCGACTTTCTACACCTTCCATTGCAGCAAACCCATTAAAACGCCTCAAACTATTCTGCAGATTTTGCCTTTGTTCGTACAGATGTACTAGATTTAATCCTAACTCGTTGTTACTTCTACAATTATAAAAATTCTCGTCGGCCGTTAGATTGTTAAGTCTATAGGGAAGAAGTCGCGATCGTTGACGTAACAGCATCAGATCAACAAAATCATCTCTTGTTTGCCGTCCACGCGTTCGCCGACTTCGTCTCATGTTGAAATTTTTACAAAAACTTATTTACAATTTGCAACAAAAAACTAAAGAGAATATGTAAAATTTGAGCTTAGTCTAGCTTTCAAACGGCAAAAAAAAAAAAAATAATTAAGTTATTTTGTCAATACTCAAAACTGCCAAAAACATAGAAAGTAGAAATTCCAGGGTTAACAGTTTCTAAGTGTTATTACTTATTTAAGCGATTTTAATCGAATAAAAGAAATATTTTGAAAAATTTTCTATAAAATATTATTATTTTTTACCTTATTGGCTAATATGTAGGTTTCACGTGAATAGCGAAACAGTCCAAACTAGTTCAAAGTTGACCAAAAGCCTTCTATGTATTGCTGGTATCCAAGACAGCTTTAGTAGGTAGTGGCAGAATTACAATAAATACACCACCCACAAACATCAACATGTAAAGCCAAAGCATCGTAGGATTTACGAAAAAGAAAAAAAAAAGGAAAAGGAAGTAAAAAGCACCATTTCATACTTTAGATCGCATTTTTGTTTTTAAGTTCTTGTATTTTTAACGTAATCATCTCTTTCTATCAAGTAACTCTTTGGCGTCAGAAAAGTCAGATGAACAGTGAAGATTTTTCTACAAAAATGTCTGGCATCACTGCCAGTGAAGAGTGATGCGAGCTGAGCATATTACCGAATTATACGGGAATTTAGCTTTACGGTAATTTTCAAAAAAGTTTTTTATTATCCAAACAATTAAGTTTTTATTCGCTATTTTTAGCTTCTACCATTTATACCAATAAAAATTATAAATAGCTTGTTTTCTATGTTTCCCAGCTATCTATATGTCGATATTTCATAGGAACTACCCTAATCATCAGTAGACTTTGGAAATTTTTGAAAGATATTCTCAAACATTCAACTTTATATCCCAACAATATAAGTAAATTGCTGAGAATTTAAAAGAAAAATGCTCTAATAATACCTGTCGAGATTTCATAGGAACTACCCTAATCATATAGATAGCTGGGAAACATAGAAAACAAGCTATTTATAATTTTTTACTGGTATAAATGTTAGAAGCTTAAATAGCGAATAAAAACTTAATTGTTTGAATTTTTGTTCTCTGCTTTTCGATACTTTCAAAAAGCAAATCGTAGCAACCAACGGTTGTTCATTTGTTTGAAAGGTGTAAAGAAGTGTTAGAGACATGTATAAATGAAAAAGCTTGTTTTTTGTGTTTTGACTGATATTATTAGAGCATTTTTCTTTTTAAATTCTCAGCAATTTATTTAGATTGTTAGGATATAAAGTTGAATGTTTAAGAATATCTTTCAAAAGTTTCCAAAGTCTACTGATGATTAGGGTCACTCCTATGAAATGTCGACATATAGATAGCTGGGAAACATAGAAAACAAGCTATTTTTAATTTTTTATTATGTTTTATTTTAATACTTTTAAAATCATAGTTGCTTTATTAAAAATACAACAATCTTACTACAATTTCGTGTGAATCGCAAAATTTACTGAACTGTGGCACTTCAGCCATAAGTGAATTAAAATTACATCTTCTGAGGGCCATTATCACAACCTAATAATTATAAAGTTCATGATAGTTAACCTTAACATTAATTAACGTGAACGATAAAGTCAACATTAAAATTTTGCCACTTTTACAACGGAAGTTATTACAATCTTTTCAGCAGAAATTATGACAGCTTCAGTTCTAAAAAATTAACTTTGATAAACCTGCTGTTAAGTTATCAGTAACTTTTCAGGTTAATGTTAACTTGTAATAACCAAAAAGAAATTATCTGTAAGATAAAATCCTAATGTTAACTATCCGTCAGTTGCAATAACGGCCCTAAGAGCAAAAAAAAAAACGAATTCATCTGTGTAAACAAATAACGTAAATTTGGTTTACGAGTACTCATAGAGTATTTATTTATAAAAAATTTATTTATAAAAAATAATTTTTGCATTTGTTTTATTTAACATAAACAAAAGTCAAATTAGACGATGGTGTGCTGAAACTGAAGAGTTTTCTGAAATGATTTTTTTAAAACTAAGATTTTCCAACCAGTTGTCAAATTTTTAATTCGAATTTCTCTCCGACTAAATACGAGTACATTTACATGGTAAAATTAGTACAAAGTCAAAAAAATATTTTTACAGCCGTGTCACAGAGCTTAATTCCGTTCGGAAACGGAATTGAACTCTTTTTTACTTTTTCAAAAAACGTAAAACCAAAAAACTTTTCGGAATGAAATTATTTGTAATTGCAAAAATGAAACTAGTATTATCTTATATAATTGATTTCATTCAGAAAAAGTTTTAAATTTTCCTGTTTTGAAGAATTAAAAAACCGATTCAATTCCATTTCCGAACGGAAGTGAATTCTGTGACATGGACGTTAGTTTTTGTTTATTTGATAAATTGTTGCAGATTAATCCAATTTTATTGAGAAACCCAAAAGTAGATTAAGATATATACAGGGTGGCGCAAAAATAACCTTCCGATGTTTTTAGGCTGTAATTAAAAAAAAATTAAAAACTTTGATTCTTCTTTTTATTATTTGGTCTTTTAATTTTTTTACATCAAGTCGAGAATATGATGTAATGTAAATGGCAGCCGCCACTGTTGATTGTCATTTGAGCCCTTTTTATAGCATTTTCCATCACATTGGCCAAAACTTCCGGCGATTCTTCACGGATATTGTCTTTATGAACTGCTTGCTGAAGCTTGTTGACATACTTAAGTCCACGACTTCAAAAAGCCCCACAAAAAGAAGTCTGCAGCGGTCAAATCAGGCGATGTTGCTGGCCAGTGCAAATCACCAAAACCGGAGATTAGGCGCGAGAAAAATTAATCCTTCAGCATATCGCTTGTAGCACGTGCAGTGTGAGCCGTAGCACCGTCCTGTTGGAACCACATGTCCCAATTCATCAAGTTGCGGCAAAAATAACTCTTTGATCAGTAGCGCTCACCATTCACAGTAACCGTTTGGCCCGCGACGTCTTCGAAGAAAAAAGGTCTCCTCCAGCGAAAACCGCATAGCATACAGTGACTTTGAACGGGTGTAATGGCTTTTCGTGGGCTACACCCGGATTTTCAGTGCCCCAGAAGCGTAAATTTTGCTTATTTACGTATCCGCTAAGATGGAAATGGGCCTCATCACTCATGATTATGTTTGATGAAAAATCATCTTCCTCTTGGGGTCAAATAAATAGTCACCAATATTTCGCGTTCTGGTGCTGTGTAGCCTAACATTGTTTATTAACGTGCATTTCGCATGTGTTTACTACACAAATGTCAAAACAGAACTGACATTAGGGGCCAATCGCATTTTTGCGCCACCTTGTAAATGTATGTATGTATTAAAGTGCTGCACAGAGTGTTCTAAAGAACACTCCTCACTACTGTGTAGTAGTTCCAACCACTGTATTTCAAAACAATTCTTAAAACAAAACAAACAAGCTATAGAACATTTAGAAACAGAACAAACACTTCATAGTTATTAAACGCCTGCACGACAGTGCTTGACTGTACTTGAATTCTGTTTCACAGCAAAATCCAAAAAGCAAAGCATCACAATAAAGCAAATAAACGATGAGTCACATACAGCACTTGTGCACTAATACAACAACAAAAACTTTAAACAACAACAACAACAAATTTTATAAACAAAACTGAAGTAGAACATTGCTTCAATGCTTGAAGTTCTACTTCAATTTTGTTCTATTTTATTTGGTTCTAGTTGTGTTTAGTTCTGTTTGTTCTAAATGCTTATAAGATAGTATTCGTTTATGTGTTTAGAACATTTCGGCTCTGATGTGATTGTTTTGAAAGGTGAAAGAAGACGATGTTTTGTAAGGCATTTTTATTGTGCTTGAGCAGCACTCTAGTATGTATATAATTTAATTATTACTTTTGTAAAATTGGTTCTTTTAGTTTAATACATGTTTAAAATACCCACCTCGTTGTTAGTTAGTTCGGTAATTTTACTCAAAAAAGTGTAATTTTTTTAAGGTAGTACAGTACATTGAAAATAAAAGTTAACATCACTGATCTGCAATAACAACTACATAGATTGCTTTCTTTAATTAATTTTTATCTTCTTTATTTGCAGAATTTTTTGTTTTAATTTAATAATAGGTATAAGAGTACAAATTATAATTAGAGTTTATTGACTAAGGATTCAATTCAATCTTTGGCTTAATATCTATTTAAAAAAAAGATTTAAAAACTGATAAGACTAAATGCGGTTTGGACTAAAATAACTACTTACATATATATGTAAGTAGAGTTCTTAAGATTCTATTAGTAAGTTAAGTGTTAGGTGTTAGAAAATATGTATGTATGTATATAAAAAATATTTGACAGGTGATGGAATGGCTTGACAAAATTTAAACACAACATTAACATACGTGTATTGTTTGAATCAATCAAAAAAGAAGTTGCAACTTTTTGGAGTGACTAGACTAGAACAACGCTTGATTATAGATTAATAGAGTAATAGAGAAGAAGGCTTGCTTTTTCACAAGACAAAAGAAAGCATTAAACTCTTCTTAAATTAATACTTGAGGAACAATAACAAAGTAACAATTTGTTTTTAGAAAATGGTGATAAGTAGTTAAGGAGAGTGTGCTGTGATACCAAGTGGAGTTTGATTAAAAAGCTCCCGCTGATACTGTTAAAACATGATTTTGCATGGTCGGCAGTGCTGTTACAGTAGTAGAGTAGAGTGATGACGTTGTAGAAGCATCCATTTGTATATTCCACTCGCCGTTGTTGTTGTTCGCCGAATTGCTGTAATAAAATTCGGGCCCCGCTTCGGTAGTAAATGTAGATAAGGTTTCAAACTGCTGTTGTGGCTGCTGCAGCGGTTGAGCTTGATTGAGCATGTTATCGCTGAAGCCAGTCTGGTAATTATCAGTAGCAGCATACAATGTTTCGTTGTTAAATGCTGCAGCATAAACATCAAGTGCTGCAGGCGGGGTAGCTGAGGCAGAGTTGGAATAATATGTTGGACTTTGTTGCTGCTGCTGCTGTAGGTCAGCATGGTTCAAGGGCAACGCAGACTGAATTTCGTATCCGTTAGGGGTAGCAGAAAGTAGGCTGGGAAAATAGTAATCATCGGAATTGTAACCAGAACTGCTCGTTAGGCTGGAGGTGTCATCACAGCTTTCATACATCCATTTGTGATTATCCTGCCCGGCGTAGTCGGGATTTAAAGTCTGTGCATTTGAGGGGTCATAAATGTTAGCTGCGTGTTGGCACAAAACTGTATCTTCGATTTTTGTGTTGATGGGCGTATAATGCTGAGCATAATTGTAATCGTAGTTTGCTGTCTGAGCTGAAGGGCGACATTGTTGAGTTTCCGGAGTTTCATAATGAACACCGTAGGACATTTGTTCCAAGGCCATGTTGTGGCTACTGTTGTAGTTAAAATCCGTTGAGTGGGAAGTGTAGTTGGGTAAATTCATATCATTAAACCATTGAGAATTGTTGGTAGAAGTTTCCATATTTCTATTGTCATTAATGTAGTCATTTGCATTATAATTGATAGGAATGGTGATGTTTTTCATACTTTTCTTTTTAGAAGTTGGTGTTATAGGAGAACTATTGCTGGCATCCAGTTTACCATTTTGCCTCTTTATACCCTTTAAACTGCTTAATTTGTCATTTAAAGCAGCATCTCTCGCCAAGATAACCGCTAAACTGCGGGCTCGACGAACACTACCAAACAAACGTCTGGCTTCCGAAGAGCCCTTAGCTTCGGGCTTGGCATGATCATGGCTGCCTTTGGCTTGAAAAAATATGGCATTGCCAGAACGCCGCCAAAAATGAGTTACAGGATATCCGCAGTGACCACGGCAGGGTTGAATTTCCAAACGGCCGGTGCAATTTCTAAAATCGCAAAACATTCCAATTTAAGCCAAATTCACAACTTTTACCAAAAACAAAAATCAAAATGCTATAAATTGGCTGCACTTACCTATTTGGGCATTGTTTTCCTTGCTGTTTGCGTCGGGCCTTGTCGCATATAGCTGGTCTTAGATGCACCTTGTTGCCATTGGGCAATTTGCATTTGGCCGAACACAGCAAAACGCCAAGACAACTTTTTTTCAAAATATTTATATTGTGATTGTTGGTATTCCTCATGGCCCAACCGGAAGAATGCTTCTTGGCATCTTCATTGCTGGCCGCGTAAACCAGTCTGCAATGGCCGTTGGCCCAATCATGAAACTCATCAAATTCATTTACCACCGGTATAACGGTATCGTTAATATCCCAATCGATTTGTACGCGAGATCTGGTAGCCGGAGGGCTGGTAGCACCGCAAGGCACAGTTAAAGGTGTATTAATAACCATGTCTACTAGTACGAGTTATTAAATTATTTATGTTTAGCCGATTTTTGTTGTGCAACACTTTAAAAAACTTTAGACATTAGTTAAAAATTGTTTTTCATTTAAAAGATTTCTTATTACACTTTATTTGTTTTTAATTAACAGTCTTTTTTTTGTCGTGACACTTTTGCTATTTTTTTCTCTTTTCCTTTACAGGTATTTCCAACCGAACTCAATTGATATGTGACTGTTCGAAACGGCTGCGCAATGCTGACTGACTACACGCTGCAATGCCACAAGCCTAAGTTCCTTACAACCGAATCACTCTAAAGTGGTTAAACATTGAGGGTTGTTTAATATAGATTCTTCATTGGCAACAACAATTGGTGGACCTTTGCCAGGTTACACGCACACGCACACAACCGTGTCTGCCCTTTTCGGATTGGCTGCTTCAAAACGGATAAACAAATTATCCATTTATCCGCAAACTTTAACAATGAGTAAAGTTATCCAAGCGTTGCATTCTTGGTCACAGAGCACTGAAAAGAAAAACGATGCAGGGCTTAAGTAATTTATATGAATTCTCATTGTTGTTGTTTAGATTAAAGAATGAGTAAGAGAGAGTAAGTGTATACCTACATATGTACTGAAATAATAGCAGTGAATTTGCATATGCACACATACATACATACATATGTACTTGTATTGCATTTAATATGTTCAGTTATGTTGTTTGGAGTTTTCTATTTAATCTTGTGGGTTTTTCATTTACACTCATACAAGTTGTTACAATAACCACATTTTAAGTATCCAGTGTCCTGTTGGACAACAATAGCTTGAGCTTAGATAGCAATAAATGTGTGTACATACATACGTATATACATATGTATATACCTATTATTAAATTGTAAGTATGTGCACATGTATGTAAACATGCATTTGCTGTTTCCTAACTTTAAACAATTTAGAAAAAATAAAGACGTTAATTTGAAAATAATTGTAATTACAGCACTAATGGCGTTCTCTCTTCTAACAAAAATGTCACAATTATTGTGTCCTTTGCCCGTTTTTATGTTCTTTTCTAAAAAGAATTCAACAGTATAAATAAAAAACTTGTGCTCTTCTAAATATGCCGCATGAAGAAGGCAATATAAGAAGCATATTTTGCCCTTTGCTTCAAGCACAGGGTGAGATGTTGCCCTTTTTTACTAACCTGCATGCTGTGGCTGTGCCGAGAAGTTCTCGCGTAGAAAACTTGTGAAGCAAATTATTCCATTGTTTCTCGAAAAGTGAGAAAAACCTGCGTCTGTAACTCATGTCGAAAACTATCCAAAGCGATTACATCGCTACGTTAGAAATGTCTGAAAATATATAAACGATGCCGACATGAAATTTTAAAAATGAAAGCGCCAGCCACAATTAGTACCGCCGCCGACCAAATATTACTAAAGTTAAGAAATTTTATTCGACGGCGTCGAAAAACAACAAAAATTTTCAGTTCACACGGTTGGCAGATTGTTAGATGAAAAAAATTGCCAGACATGTTGTAAGGTATTGCCACTTATGTATATCAACAACCATCTGTTTGGCAGTGTTGCCCATCAAAATTTTTCCGGACAATGATGCCGTTGTCAGGTGCATTCATTTTATACATCTGACAATTAAAACTGAGCTTACAATACCAGCCAATTATCTGGCAATGCCGACGAAGAGTGTTCTCACGATTGTCAGATGCCTGACAACATTGTCGTCTTACAATTGATTGACAATGGTTTTTCTGACAACGTTGTAAGTTAAAAATTGGCAGTTCACACGATTGTAATACATTTTCAGACAATTTTACTGGCAATATTTTAAGAACTGACAACCGTGTGTACGCAGCTTTACAGCGGATTTCGATCGGCACGGAATATAATTAAATAATGTTGCTAAAGGGCGTTTCAGACTATCACACAAATCTTAAGATTTTGATTGGATTTTGTGGGACAAAAATCTAAAGATATTTGTTGCGACTGCCAAAAAATCTAACGTACCATTACATTTTGTTTTCACACTATCACACCTAAAGTAAAAGAAGGAATATGACTTGAAAATAAACAGCCAATTTACTTAACGTCTGGTTTTAATATTTTTATTATTTGCTTTTGCAAAAAATTCAACCCTGATCCAATGAAAAATCTTATCGTTTAAACAAATTTCTAAAAATGGTGAAGTGTTATGGGATGTCAAATCTTTTACCGTATTATTTCTCATTTTCATAACGCTTTACATTCACGCTATCATACTTGCACGTATTATTTTTTGATTTTTTGACAAGTCTTAATACAAAGTGTGATAGTCTGAAGTGCCCTTAAATAACAAATTTTATAAAATATCGTTATAGTTATTGTAAAGATACTATTGTCTTAATAAAAGTTCCAAACTTGCACTAGAGACCAAATTTTACAAACACGAGTTCTAGTTATTGGACGAATTTGATGGCATGCCATGTTCTTAATATAAAATTATTAAATTTTTTATAATACAAAAAGGGGTTTAAAAATAAAAAGAAAAATTATAAACTTGGTGCGTTTTTGTTGAAAGAACACGATTTTCTCCCCCCTTTTGGTGCGTTTTGAAATTTCAAAGTTGTTGACAACGCTGTTGATAGCTGACAAAATACCTGCTATTTTAATTGGTGTTGCCAGCTATAAGTTTTATACCTCTATAAAAACACCCTTTATTGCAGACATACACATACATATGTCTTTTTGCAAAATCAAAGTTTTTTTTAATGTCAATCAATATGTGTCGTTATATTAACTGTAAATGCGCCACAACTTAATTTTTAAAATATATAAATAATTCTCACGCATTTAAATATGACATCAAATATGTATGTATGTATAGCAAAACGCTGTAAACATGATCAGATAAATTTCTGCCAGAAGCAAGATCGTCCAAGATATGGCACGTAGCAACCCCTTCAAGGCCATTTATGTATTTCCTTGGCGGAAAAAACCAAGGTGTTGGAAAAGAAAGAAACGCTAAAACAGCATTTAAAATTAATGTAAGTCATGCAATCAAAAGATCTTCAAAAACTGATACTGAATGAATGTGACGTCAACGATCAGCCCGTAAAAAAAATGCAAGCAATCAAATATTTATATGCAAGAAAACGACAAAATGGGAAGGAAGGATGTGTAAAAACTATAATTTACAAAACTCTTTAATTAAAGGTGCTGAAAAAAGGAATGCACAAAATAACTTTTTTTTTCAAAAGAAGAAATTGTTTAAAGGGTGGTAAAAAGTCTAAGCGTACTACGAACAAATGATTTTTCAAGTGTTATGACTGATAACTAGGAATCTTAGGGAAACAATAAAAAAGGATTCAAAACAATTACTCAACTCTTTTATTTTCTTAAAGGAAAAAAAAAACAAAAAAGGATTGTTAAGAAACTATTAGTTACACAAACGGTTTCATAAAAGAAAGTAAAATAAAGAAACTAGCGCGGAGAGAAAAAGGTAAAAGTAGGTGTGGCAGCTTAATTATGACGCACAATTAAAATTTGACGTCGTCAATTAACAAATGAAGAGTTCTTTATTAAAGCTCAAGACAAAAAGACAAAGAGCTGCAAACGATTTAATGTCATATAAAATAAATTGTGATCAAAATTGTATAACACAAATGACGCGAACGATTTGCTACTCATACTCACAATGGAATGGGATCACCAGGACAATTGTATTCATTTCATCATACCAAATACTACTGGTGGTGGACTGTAATTTGAAATAGACAAAAGAAAAAGGAAATTTAAATTTTAAACGTCATAATAAATTTGAAGACTTTTTGATGATTTTGAACTTGAAAGAAGAAAATAATTCCGGTCATAAAAACGCCTTCTTTCTGTGGTTTTAAAAAAATGAAACCAGGTCAACTTTTAGTTACAAACTCTTTCAACAAAATACGCGTACATATCGGAAAATTAAATAAGCCAATTGGCAACCCATGACTTTCAAATAGAAAATTTTCTGAGCTTATCTCTAAAGGATATCGCAGCTCTTATTCATTCTAAGGGATCTTTTCGTTTCCATTCTCATGTTATGAACATTTTCCTCAAATACGGCTACCATCATAATTTTTTCTTTTTTTTTTTTTTGTTAATTAACTTTTCAGCGAATTGTGGAAATTAAGCGAAGGACAATTTACACACAATTAAAAACCGCATTGGAAATACATTCTTCAACATTATAAACTACTGGATTTATATGTATATTACTTCATGTCGTTTTATTGTAATAAATGCTAAAGTTAAAGATGATCATCACTGATAAAGCAAACGCATCACGATCAAGCGATCAAACCGAAAACAATCACACAGTCAGTCATACAAGTACCAAATGATATCTACTCCGTTTTCTCATTATTTGTTGTTTTTCTCTCCTCTCTCTCTCTCTGTATTTGATTACTCTTAACATCCCCGCCAGACATCACTCTTGGCTTGTTTTGAAAAAATTCAGTCTTAATTATTGTTAAAAGCCTTCTTTGCAACATTAAACATTTTAACAATTTTCTTTTGTTCCACAAACTGAAAATTGAAAATTACAATTTTCTATTAATATTAAACTCATGTTGATAAATGAAGTGAAATGAAAAAAAATAAAAACCTCATACGAGCACATACTCGTACTTTTAATACTTTTGTTATTGTGCTGAGATGTGCTAGTATTAATGTTTCCCAATGGACGGACGGACGATGGGTAATGTTTTTGGTAAGTTGTTGTTGTACACAGGAAAACAATAGACGCAAACAAGCTCATAAAGATTTACACCAGCCGATAACCACAAAAAACAGCAAGGAAGCCAACAAGCAAGAAGAACGAATTGAGAAAAAGAGAATCACACCAGCACACTCGAATATAATATTTCAGTGAACAGCGGTTAACCCTCAAGGGGGAAATCTGGATATTTAGGTTTAAAAACTTGATGCTCACCGATCGAACGAGTTAAGCGAAGATTTGTGTCTAACGATAGAAAGAACAGCATCTAAGAAAAAACCGAAATGAAATTCTTGAATAAAATCAAATTGTTTAATGAAATAAGGGGACCGGCCCGTCCCCTAAGAGGAAAAGCTTGATACTCAGAAATTTAAGTACGAACTAATAACAAATAAACTACGCAAACCGTTTGGCAAACACACGCTTTCCGTTTGCATATAAACGGTACAAATACCGGCTGTCCGCCGGGAAGTCATACTATTTTGTTTTGCCGCCATTTTGGTAAACATTAGTCTTGACAGTTCATATTTGGCAGACGTGAAGTAGACATGTGACAAATTTATTATAGAAAAATATTCAATAAACCAACTTGTTTTAATTATTATTATTATTTATTTATTAGTAGTATTTTTCATATCTCGATATCTCGATCAATAGTTTCGAATGCTCTTTTGAAATCTAGAAAGACGGCCACTATTTTTCGTTAAAATATTTTATCAAAATCAATCACCTAGTACTGTGACGATCAGAAAGTTATGTGATATTTTTGGGAGAAACAAAATGCACTATTTATCGTGTAGTGAATGATTTCGAAGAAAGAAGGTCTATAAGTGATAGGCCCAAGCATGGATCACAACAAGAAATAAAACACACATGCAAACGATTGATACACGATAAATAAGTTATTTTTTTAATTTCTTTTAAAACAAATGACGTTTTTTTAGTGATGCCACTAGAACAATCGACATTATTGCCACTTTTCTAGTGGTGACACTAAAATAACCGAAAGATGTTGAATGGAATAACATGAGATAGGAACATTGTATAAAGATGTTGAAAAATGTTGTATTTCATATGGAAAGATGTAAACATTTTTGGATAACGATCAGTGCAACAAAATGCCTATAAACAGTGTTGCATATTGTCAACAATCAAATATTCAAAAAATTCAAAGGCGACAAAACAAAATTCGTCGAACAACTGCTGCAGCTGCATGGTACGTAAAAAACTCCCGAATTCACAAGGATCTGTGTGTTCCACATGAATCCAGATGAATTTTCAAAGTATGCGACAAGGTATAGCAGCAAATTGGAACTTCACTCAAACCCTCTTGCACGAAACATACTTAATTTTAGTGGTCACACTCGGTTGAGAAGAAGGGATACCGTTGCCACCATCAGAGCGTTAAGTAGGTGATTTTATCGAGAGAATATGCACAAAATAAAACTTTTTTTCTAGCATTGGCTGGACTTAGTTAATTTTTTGTATTTCGCATTAAGATTTGAATACTTATAGTTCACGTTGTAAAGATTCAATAAATAAATAAAAGCTAAAAAAAAAATATTGTCAACATCAAAATAAAATATTCGTATTATTTGATCTTGTTTATATCATTTTCTTCTAAATTTTCCAGCTAAAGATCTTGATTGATTTTTGTTTTTATAAAAAAGGTTTAACGGTATTTTATTTGCAATATTTCGATAACAATTTGTTATCATCATCAGGATATAGCATTTTAATTTTCCTGATGATGATAACAAGTTGTTATCGAAATATTGAAAATAAAATACCGTTAAACCTTTTTTATAAAAACAAAAATCAATCAAGATCTTTAGCTGGAAAATTTAGAAGAAAACTATTGTCAACATCTTTCATGAGTTGCATAAAGATGTTGATCAGTGGAAAAAGCTTATAGCCGAAATAAACATTCAAAATGTTTGCACGATAATCAAAAATTTTGAATTTTTTGCAAACATGTTTCAAATATTTGTGCAAACAAGCAAATATAAACAACGCAAAATTTTTATACAAACGTAAAATTTTGGCATGTTTTCCAAGCAATTTCTTTAGTTTATGTTGCCCTTAACACAAGAGTGTATTTAAAATTATTCATGTAAATCAAGTAAAAAAAAAAAATACAAAATTGGATACAAAAAAATCAAACAGTGAGAAAAATTTATTTAAAATATTAAATTTCGTAAATCGCATCCTAGCCCACTGTGCAAAATTTTTGTGGATAGAAAAAGAAAACCAGTGCAAAAAAATTATACTATTTGGACTAATATTGAAAAAGTTCTGAGTATTAATTCGGACACAGTTTTCTTATAACTCGGTTTTTTTGAAAACCCGATATCTCTGAAACGATAAGCCAAAAAAAATCGGAAAATTAGGTAATATGTACTGTTCAAAGGGAACATCAATACAGTAAAAACTAAAGCAAATAAAAAAAAAGTTTTCTGCGAATTGTCCGATTTGACTTGGATTGCCCCATACATACATATACATATCGCTCCTTTATTGCAACATAGTCATATCTCACAAAATGAACTTTTCGAGTTAACAATGCAGAATTTTTAACAATACTACCATTTATATTGTGTCAAAAATGTATTCAAATTGTTTTAAAACTGTTTCCTTTAGGAGATATTTTCTCAAAAAATTTGCTAAGACTTGTATGGAAATTAAAAATTTTAAATGCGTTTTTCTCGAAACGAGCTTTTTTGAGATATGACTATGTTGCAATAAAGGAGCGATATATACAAATATGTTCTCATATTTGGCCACATTTTTTGGTTTTACTTGTAATTAAGTCAAACACATACACATCATTTGTTAGTTAGTGTTAGAGTAATAATTAGAAATCCGTATTGCTTTTAAAGTACTGAACCGAACTGATTGCATAGATTGTAGCGAACTGATAGAAAAGAAAATCAGCTGAAGGTTGCCGTTGACAAGAGTCATTGCAATTAAGAAGCGTGAACTTTTTGTGGATTATAACGATATTGTTCTATGCAAATAAAATTGCTGATGAAATTATTATGACTGTTTAATGAAAATAGCTTTGTTGTTATTTATAACAAAGTATGGTTGGTTGGCATAATAATATGATTGTGTACGACATTAATATGGTAACTTTTACAAATAGCTTATAATGATAACAATGTTGAAGCTGAATATACTATAGTTGTTTATAACATATTTTTACAAAACTGAAATAACGCATATCAATAGCGTTTCAAATATAAAGCATTAAACACATTGAAGCCAGTAGACAACCGACTTCAAAATATCATATATAAAATACATGAGAATGTTTATTTAGACAACAGCAAGACGACACGACTGCAGGTTGTTGTCTATACTGATTTTTTTGCCGCACTCGAATTAAACTAATTTCTATTTTTGTTGACTATAAAATAAAAACAGTGTGACCAATGTATAAAAAAAAATATGTAATAAAAAAAATGTTGCTCTTGGAAATTTTTTTATTTTCTAATAAAGCATAATAAAAGAACAAAATTGTTATGGGCTTTTAAATAAATTAATAAATTTACTTATTCTACTGTTAAATATGTGCATACATATTTATCCACAAAATAAGAATGCCTAATTTTATAAAAGAACTAGTTAAACGCCAAACAAATTACACAAACAGCTTACCAAACATGCAATAATATTTGTACAAACATTTAGCGTTGTTGAAGCATGCTTTCACGATTTTTGTGCAAACAAATTGAATGTTTGTGTTGTCTAACGCAAAATTTTTTCATTTGCATTGTTTATTTGTCTTAGATTTGTCTTTAGATATATACCAGTTACTTCATTTGTGAGTAGCTTCAATTGCATATCTTCGACGAACAATTTTATAATTTATTTACATTTTTCTTTCTCGAGTCGAATTATTCACATTTTGAAAAATTCTATATAAATGTTCAATTCTTTAATATTGTTCCCATTATAGATCAAAAGATTATATATTAAATTTTTAAGACCTGGCTAACCCGAATTAAGCGTAGCAAACAAATTAATTTAATTAATTTGTTTTTTTTAGATTTCAAGGCTTTTTTTTAGAGAGAACTTTTTTCATGAAGGATTGATATATTAAACAGAACTCGTTCTGTAAAACAATGGAATTTCGTAAAGCTTAACATTCTAAGGTGGCCACATTGAAGTATACTTTTATTCAAATGAATTTATCAAGACGAATTCAATTTTGTGAATTCGCCTTGGAATTTATGTTGCTGCCGTGTTCAAAATATTTCAGTAATCGCCTACACAACTACAATTGCCGGTTGCAGCATTTGCTGTCGTAATGTTGTGAAGTCTGCTGTGGTCTATGTGTTTAAAGCTTAACAATATAATATAGGGTGTTTTTTTAAGCCCGATAGAACTTGAAATTAAATTGTAATCAAAATTTTTTTTTATTCGAAAGATCAATACGTGACATTAACATTTGAAAATGATTTCGGGCATATGGGCACCGCGGCTGTTCTTGACGAAGCGCATTCTGGACGTCCAATTTTGGGCCACTTTTTCGAGCACTGCTGGCCGTATGTCACGAACAACACGAACAATGCTGGCCTCCAAGGCGTCAATTGTTGCTGGTTTATCAGCATAAACCAGTGACTTCACGTAGCCCCACAGGAAATAATCGAGAGGTGTCAAATCGCACGACCTTGGAGGCCAATTGACAGGTCCATTTCTCGAAATCAACTTATCGCCAAATTTTGATTTCAGTAAGTCGATGGTTGCGTTCGCCGTATGGCACGTAGCGCCATCCTGTTGAAACCACATCTCCTCCGGATCAATGTCATCCATATTTTCAAACAAAAAATCATTGATCATGGTGCGGTAACGATCTCCATTGACCGTAACGCGAGCTCCGGCCTCATTTTTGAAGAAATAAGGTCCGATGATGCCACCAGCATGAAAACCGCACCAAACAGTGCATTTTTCTGGATGTAATGGAGTCTGTAGGGTCTCTTGCGGATTGGTCTCACTCCATATGCGGCAATTTTGCTTATTAACAAACCCGTTAAGCCAAAAATGCGCCTCATCGCTGAACACAATTTTGCGATAAAACAACGGGTCAGTTGCCAACTGCTCTAGAGCCCAATCGGCGAAAGAACGACGCATACAATGGTCTCGTAGCTTCAATTCAATGATTTGTCAGAGTATACTGAAATAAATAAAAAAAATGTTTCATCAAAATTTAATTTTTTGTGTTACTTTTTACAATTTAAAGTTCTATCTAGCTTAAAAAAACACCCTTTATAAACAGCTACAACTATATCATCTCTTTGTCATGTCAACCAACTCTGTGGTGTTTTATCATAACAGTCGAATATTAAAAATTGAAAAAATGGCATCTAATTTGATTAATTTATTACATATAAAATTTTTATTTGTAAAAATATTTTTTTCATGTTATTGACAAAATTTTGTAGTAATTTTCGTTTATTTTCATTTGTTTTTAAATAAAATTTGTCATTGAAATTTCTCCCAAAAAGTTTTTCTAGTCTTATCTAGACTAAAGATAGATGTTATGATATATAGACACAGATATGTATATTTATGTGTGGACATAAATTATTTCCAATCATTGCCAAGTAACTGCATAGCTTAGTCCCCTATTCATTTAGAAGTATCCTTTTAGGTTTAAATGCAAACAAAAGTACGAGTACTTGTGCGCAGACGCAACTTTAATATCCACACTACTTGAGTGCTCAGCTAACAAAGTCATTATGTGGCACAGAGTTTCCAGCAGGGTTTAACAAACCAGAAAAAAAAAAACTAAGAGTCCGTTGAGCTGATGTTCAAACAGAGATAAAACACCAAAAAATTTCAACATAAAGAGATTGTAATACAGCAACAATAATAACAGAAAATCATTTGTTTTGACATTTATTTGCAAGACTGTTTATTTTGAACAAAAACGTTTAATGTTATTAAATGAAAACTGACCAAACAAATAGAATAATATATACGAGTATATTATTTAAGCCGATTGGACGGGTTGCGAATTGTTACGCACAACTGACCAATAAACCTGTTAATAATGTGATAAAAAAAAAATAAAATTCGTTTAACAAGAGCTTATGCGTGCCCTAATTGTAATGAAGTTGTTGCTGGAGATTTAGAAGATTAAAGAATTATAATACAAAATACCTTTCCCACGACTGCTGCAATATTTAAATAGGCTACCGAATTACAAGTACTTTTAAAATACAATTAAAATAGATTCTATTTGTCTAATTTTCATGTTTTAAATAACAGATACATATGTATGTATGAGAGCGTACACACTTACATATACACATATGAATAGTCCTACAATTTAAATCGATCAACAATAGCCGTTGAGGTTCATGACATCAATCAATTCCTTTATAACTATTTTTTATTATTAACGAAACGGATGTGATTGATTTTAGATACTCGTATGTAGTCGTTCGTAACTTCGTCAATTGAATTCATATTCAAACAGTATTAAAAATCTTTATTTATTTAATTTAAGACAAAAAGGAAGTTTTAATGAAACACACCCATGCACAGGCATACATACATACATACATACATTCACATATACATACACTACATGCAAACTTGACACTCACAGCCATCCATGCACGTCAATTTAACAACGATCTATTATTGTCCGTAATGACAATATTCAATTTGAAAATCGGGTGTCGAGTACTTTTTATTATTTAATGCATTAATAAGGAAATTAATTTAAATCACAACACCCAACAAACTCTTCAAACAATAACATAAAACAACGATGAGAAACAAATATGTTTGTACCAGTTGTATGAATGAAAAGATCTTTTTTTTTTTAAAAAAAGCTGCGGGTGTAGAGGATCAAAAATGTTCAATTGCAAAAAGAAACTGTTAAAAATGTCAAAGATTTTTCCCCGCTCACAGGGTGTGCTTAACAATGTATCAGTTAGTCAGTCAGTCTCACACTAGAAGAGCATGCGTGCCATTCTAGCTCAACCGAAATGTTTACTCGCAATCTCCAATAGTATGCATATTGATCAGCAATCGCCAATATCTCAATTTCCTATACCAGCGAATATAGAATATAGAACCAGCGAATATAGAATACACGTTGTCGTCATACCTTTTTATCTATTTTGCTGGTTTTTTTGGTTACGGAAAAAAATTTGTTTACATGATAAAGCTTTTTATAAATTTTTATGTAGGGAAGGTCCAATTAATTGGGCTACCCTACATTAATAATACTCATGGATGGTATAAATATTGAGGAATTGGAAGCTGTTGATGTTCTTGGAATGAAAATACAGTGTGCTGTTAGATGGACTGAACACATTTCACGTCCCTAAACAAGCATTCAAGTGCCTTGTTTTTTTTAAAACGGTGCAAGATGTACTTCACTCTGTCCGATCTTCTCACTATTTATACCACCTATATCCGACCGAAAATGGAATACAACTCTCATGTTTGGGGCCGGTGCCACAAAGTTTATTTTATGGTTACCCGACCGAGTGCAGGAGCGAGCTTACAGCTGAAAGTAGGGTATCCAACTCTATTGACTCACTGAAGCATCGCCGCAGTGTGAGTTGTGTTACTCTGTTTTATCGATACTACAATGGATTTTGCTCTGACAAGATATGGGATTTTGATCCCGAAACTCACATATGTTTACGTAACACGTACACGCACATACAAGAAAAAAAAACAAAAATATTCAACTACATTATACATGAAGAAATCTATTTTACATTTTTATAACAATTAAACATATTACAATAAAAAATTATAAATAGCTTGTTTTCTATGTTTCCCAACTATCTATATGTCGACATTTCATAGGAGCTACCCTAATCATCAGTAGACTTTGGAAATTTTTGAAAGATATTTTCAAACATTCAACTTTATATCCCAATAATCTAAATAAATTGTTGAGAATTTAAAAAGAAAAATGTTCTAATAATATCTGTCAAAACACAAAAAACAAGCTTTTTCATTTATACAAGTCTCTAACATTTCTTTACACCGTTCAAACAAATGAACAACCGTTGGTTGCTACGATTTGATGATTAGGGTAGTTCCTATGAAATGTCGACATATAGATAGCTGGGAAACATAGAAAATAAGCTATTTATAATATTTTTATTTTATTGTTAGAAGCTAAAATAGTGAATAAGAATTGTTTAAACATATTACATTAACATTTACAATGAAGAAACATATTTTACATTTTTATAACATTAAACATATTACAACTATTTTAAAAAGAAATGAAAAAGGTTTTAAATCATTTTAGGCAAAAACCTATCTGTTCCTATTTTTGCTTTTATGTATTAAATGCCTATAATTTTGGGCTAATCCATCTACAGATTTTTTAAAATTTATCCTTTTATCTACAGGTAGATTAGTTATCTGGAGCATTTCTACTCGTAGCATATGACTTTAACCATTTTCCAGATTTTTAACGAAGGTCTATTTAAAGAAAGAAAATTATTGTAAAATTACGGAAAAATCATCATTCTGGCAACACTGCCACGAAGACAAATAATGAAATTTGTCGCTCTTTAGGCTTTACGAGTATTAAACTAAGATCTCGCTGCGTTTTTTGATACGGTACATGACCACCACTGATATGGATTCATGTATGTATGTTTGCATGTATGTAGGTATGTGTGTGTATATTTCTATAATAAATTTCTGTGAGAATTGAACTGCATTTGCTTGTGCATTGAAAGGAGGTTATGTTGCATAAAAGTTGAGCATGGCGGCATTGGGAGTTACATACTCGTATAATATAAAAATGTTCAATTAAAATTTACGTTTCGGATATTTTCATTTAGATTATTTGGTTTTAAATACCTAGTTGTTGTTATTTTCTAATTACCGGCCAAAATTATTTATTAAAAAGTTCAACCCTTAAGATTTCCTTTTTTTTATTTTATTTTTATTTCTGTTGTGCGATAATCAACTGTGAGTGAAAATATCTTTTGGTTTTTTCGGCTTAGGAAAATGTTGAAATTTTTCTTTCGTTTAAGCAATTTTATTAAAATATATTATGATTTCATTTAAATACATATATACATACATATACACACGTTCATGTGTACATATGTATAATGCGGGTTTGATAATGTGCGTTTTGGCATGTGAAAGGATGTTTGGAAGAAAAAAGAGATTATTTACAAAATTTCGTTGTTTTAGTAAAACTTACTTAAGATTTTATTATTCCGGGAATTTATGCTTATTTTAGTATTTACTTAAAAAACTATTATTAAAGACATTTGTTCTATATTGATCGCTAAACAGTTTTTACTAAATGAAAATGGATCAATTCTTTTATTTGAATTGAGCAATCAAAATCAGCATCAGTATACGAGTACATACATATGTATGTACATAGTATTTAAGAACAAAAATTAATAGGGCTCACTGTAAACTCGTCCACAGTTTGCGTTGTAAAGAGCAGTACGCAGTTCTTATGGAAATTCAGGTTCCCATAAGAATTGTGTGTAAAAAAAGTTACGGAATTTCAGGTTGGTAAATTCTTTATGTAAATTTCCGGATACCGGTACAGAATTCTTAAAGAAAAGTAAGCAGAATTTTTGATATTTTTTATTATTACAGGTATGTTAAATGTAAAAGTGGAGACTTTTTTCCGTTAACTGAAACAAAAATGAATGTTCATACATTTATTTGCCTACGGAATTGTTGATAGTTGACTATTATTATTGTTAATAAAATAGATTGTAGATTGGTGTAGAAAAGGTATATGTAGATGCATATGTAAATACTTACCTGATGCTATGTTCATCGTCCAAATATACGGCAAAAAATTCTTCCTCCATTTTATTCACAAAAAAATTTTTTTTAATCTATTTTATTAACAATAATAATAGTCGACTGTCAAAAATTCCGTAGGCAAATAAATGTATAAACATTGATTTTTGTTTCAGTTAGCGGAAGAAAGTCTCCACTTTTACTTTTAACATACCTGTAATAATAAAAAATATCAAAAATTCTGCTTACTTTTCTTTAAGAACCCCGTACCGGTATGCGGAAATTTACATAAAGAATTACCAACCTGAAATTCTGTAACTTTTTTTACACACAGTTCTTATGGAAACCTGAATTTCCGTAAAAACTGCGTACTGTCCTTTGGCCAGGATTGAACTTGAGCCAGACGAATGAAACCAACCCATCATATAATATTGGAAATGTTAAAAATAAGTTCGACTATTTAATATTAATAATACATTATTAATAAAATATATTACAAATTTTTTTATTAATAAAATAGAGGGAAAATATTTTGCCGCATATTTGGACGATGTAAGTTTTTACATATATACATACACCTTTTCTCCACAAATCTACAAATTATTTTTCCATGTAGAAATAAATGTATATTTCCAAACGTGAATTTTCGTAAGAAAGTCCGACCTCCTTACTATTTATACCACCTACATCCGACCGAAAATGGAATACAACTCTCATGTTTGGGCCGGTGCCTCAAAGTCTATTTTGGCGTTACTCGACCGTGTGCAGGAGAGGGCGAAGAAACTCATCGGTGACAGTAGGGTATCCAACTCTATTAACTCACTGGAGCATCGACGCAGTGTGGGGTGCGTTACTCTGTTCTATCGTTACTACAAAGGATTTTGCTCTGACGAGATTAGGAGGGATCTTGTTCCCGAAAAGCGCACATTTTTACGTAGCACGCCTTTTTTGTGGTCGATTGCCCGGGGAATCGTACTACGCATTACAGAGAGAATTCGTTTTTCAGCCGTACGCTTAGCCTGTGGAATATGTTGCCTGCAGAAGTGTTTGCTGTCTATTATAACGTTGGAAGGTTCAATTCAAATGTTCACAAACACTACTCCCTCTTTCCCCCTCCAATGCAATGTACAATGCACTGGATATGTAGGGGTCATCCCCTGAGTACTGGTGCAATATAAAAAAAAGAACTCCGTACCGGCCTTAATATGCTAATATATGCCGTTTATTTAAATTATTTAATTAAAAAATAATAATAACATACAGTTTAAAATTAAAAAGGTTTTTCAACGGTAAAGAAAATTTAAAATTTTTGGGAAGCTCTTATTTTTAAGCAAATGATATATTTTATGTTTGTACACTTATAGAAAAAAGCATCTTCATGTTGATCAGAATTTTGATATCAATATTATGTAAATAGTCATCAGTAATCTGCAATTACCCTTGTGTGCGCTGTTACATATGGATGTAATTTTATCAGCTGTTTACTAAAGCTTAAGAATTTTTACTATTTTTTTGTTCGATTACTTTTTTGTACAAAAGAGTTTTCGGAGAATATTTTTTACAATTTGCTAAAAAATTACTTATTTACTGCATTTTACTGTAAAGCAAACGAATAAACCCAATATCCCATGATGAATCACCCGATATATGAGTCTGTTAGTAAAGAAGATTTGGGTTTATATTGCTTGAGAGCTTTCGTTTATGTGCGCACCTTGATGACATTGCTCGATTAACTGCACATCTTTGATACAATATGATAGTCAAAAATTTGACATTATTCTCTTAAATTTAATACAATACTCTTTCAATTAGTAGTAACAATAAATATTATTTTTATAAGCAGCTGCTTGCGCAAATTAAATTCATATTCAATCATTTAGAAACCGTTCAGTTCGAGTTTTCAAGTGACCGCCATGAGGATTTCCACAATATTATTTCCATACCAAATACTTCAGGTTTTTGAACGAACGCCTTAAGGCGTTACAAATGCAACAAATAATTGAAGCACTTCAGAGTTCATTGTAGAATATTTTGCATATGAACCTTTGTGCGGAGTGCTCGTGTAATCGATCAAAATGATGTTTCATTAAATAAGAAAATGTGTAACATTATCACAACAAGCCATACATTGAATGATTTCTTGAGATCCTCAAATACTTAAAAACTCAATCAAATTCAAAAGAATTTGAAGGAAAAAGGGGCACACAGATCAAAGAACAATAGAGACGTTTTAAGACCATTTGCATACAGATCGCTTGCACTTCGTACGACAAAGCAACAATTGTAAAACAATGCGGCTTAATAACAATATCAATATACTACGCACATACGCATATACATACGTTCAAACTACCCAGTTGGCCAAATCGCCCTAGACGACATTATCTTCGAAGATATATGCACGATTTGTCCTCTTTTATTTTGCATATATACAATGTCTCTTAATCTAGTACCTATTATTACTATGTATTATTACTAGTACCTATTATTAATATGATCGTAGTTGTTTTTTACAACGTGTGAATTACTTTTTGTTTATTTACATGAAAATAATTATATACAATTGTTTTAAATTGTATATAATTATTTTCTTTTGTTTAGGTTTTGTAATGTAAGACATTGTCGTCATATGGGCGACAATGTCTTCAATCTGGCCGTTCATCTGTAGGAGGCAGATGAGCGACAATGTCTGCTAATTGTTCATGTAGGCCAAGTGTGCCCACACCTATGCGCTTGATACTCAGTTGTTTTTGTAAATGTAAAAAAATTTTTTTTTTGTCGTTCTTCACTGCACACACACAAAAGCAAAGCAACAACACTTTCGCATGTTTTGATGGTAAACATTGACGACAGTGAGCGACACGATGGCCGACAATGTCTTCAATCTAGTCTTCAAATAGTTTAAGTAAAATATTTCTGCAAAAAAATTCTAAGGGAGTCTAAACAAACAACAAAAATTTATAAAACTTTAGTATAAATTTTTATTCAGTTGTATATTAACAGCAGGACGAGGCATACAGTGGTGGCCATATAATTAAAACATTATTGATAGTAGATTCATTTACTGTTTTGATGGTATATCTGAGATTGTGTTATTGCTTAACTAGACGCCGTACATAGTTTTTTACATCTGATCCCCGTCGGCAAAACTTGGATTACTCACTCCATAAAAAAATTTTCCAAAATCTTCTTGGTTTCTTAATGTTTTTTTGACAAAAACCAATCTGGATTTAAAAATCTTTTCTGGAGACGAAAGTTTTTACTGTGCGATGCAGTTACGTAAGGCACCTTCATTTAGCCGCCGTCTAATAGTTCTAGATAATATGTATATGGATATCGTATGATGACTCTAATTCAACTTTTAACTGTTTAGAACAAGTGTGACCAGCCCTATGCGCTTGATACTCAATTGTTTTTATAAATTCGCTTAGCTATAGGGCTGTGCTCTTAAATACACAAATACTGCGCTCAGCATTAGCCATGAAAAATATACGAACAACTTCGTCTTTTATATTTTTTTTCGTTCTTCACCGCACTCATACAAAAGCAAATCAACACTTTCGCATACTTTGTTGGTAAACACTTACGACAGCGATTATCTGTGTGAACTTTGTTTTTGTAAAAGTTTTGATTTTTACAACAAAAAATATTAAATAAAAATAGTTTTTCCTTAAATGTATTGGTGTTTACTCTTCCATATAAAACTTGTGGGCACCACTGGCTTAGACGTTTTAAATCGATCAGCTTTGGAGGCCTTCGCGACTATTTTATCGTCTCTGGCACTAGTTGTACGAAGTTTGAGCTCTCAAGGTTATGAAAATTGCTCGTTGCATTATAAATTTTTCCTCTAAAGCAAACAAGTAGTTGAGAAAATTTATTCGCTGTCTTTACGGAGCCTTTGAGATAATGATTACCTTCCTTTCCTCTTCGGAGCAACTTAGTCTTTTTGCCATGACTGGTTACTAATATTGGGATACAGTTTGGCTGATATTTAAAACATATTCACAAAGAAATGAAATTAGATTTATTATTTATTTATATAATATTTATTATTTATTTAACCATATGTCCACTTGAAAAATTGCCCTTTCTTTGGTTTCAATTAATTATGCAATAATTAATAATTTTCATTGACGGCTGTTTATTCAAGATATCGTCGGGACAATCGTGAACGATTATGTCGCCTGTGCAATCGTCGACGATACTGTGGTGGTGGAAATAGTCGCCTACACAATCGTTGACGAGGTAGTGTGAATATTGTCACTTTTGTATTCGTCGACAACATGGTGAGCGAAAGTGTCGACTGTGTAGTCTTGCGTGATTTTCGTCAACTTGTCTTCCACGATTTTCTATTGTCTTGTACCCATCGTTTAAGATGTCTTTAAGTTATGGCCAACTGGGTATAGCACACATTAAGTACATGGAAATATTGTATATACTTACGAGCATTAATTGTGTAAGGTCCCTGTTGATAATATCAACAAAGCGAAAATTTGCCAAACAAAAGATTTACTTTAAGAAATTATATTTCTGTGAATGAAAAAAATGTGTTTTCCAGTCAGTCTGCATGAAGAAATGAGTTACGCTGATTACGTGCAGTTTGTGCGTTTAAGTGGTATGAGTACTCGTATATGTGTGATACAGAATATTTTGTAATCTATACTCTAGGGAAAATGCGTACAAATTTTTGATATTGAATAACTAAAACAACATAAATTTTTGAAGCATGATCGGTCGGCAGTTAGTTAGTTACATACTTACAAACATACACAGGGTGTCCCAGAACTTAACGTCAAGCCGAAACGGGATGACAGGATTGAATGCAACCATCATGAGAAATATCAGGAAAAATATCTATCATATGCAAATTGAAAATTTTAGGCATTGCAATCAATCCTGTCAATCCGTTTCTGCTTGACGTTGGGTTCTGGGACACCCTTTGTATATACAATACATACATACATAGCTTTACATGGGTTTCTTATCAAACTCATAAGAAATTGTAAAATTATGCTTAATGTTTTAAATTCCTGAAATCATAATAATATTTTTTTTATCTTGGAGCAATATTAAGAGGATGACTCCTACTTATTAGAAGTAGTGGTCCTACCTACTTCTTCCGTCCTGTGTACACGTTTTTTTTTGTTATATCCGTACGTTTATTATTAATTTCTTTTAAATGCTCTTGCCATGCGCGGAATAAGTGGCAAGTAAGAATAACTAGTATTTTGTCTTCCACAAGTACATGTGTTGTTTCCTTTTTTACATTCGTCCGTGTTTTCTATACTTATGTGTTCCTTATTAATATCCTTGGAATTTAATTTTTTACCTTGTCGAGTGGGAGGTGTTGGACTAATGTTTTGTTGCAGTGTCGAAGGACACTGATCAGTTGTAACGAAGTTAATTATAACACATTAAATGCTGTGTTTGTTTGGTGTCTGGTTCAAGCTAAAAATAAGTAGGAAAGTAGGTTATGAGACGAATAGAAAGGGGTGTAGTCTTTGTGGACGTTTGATTTGAACTTTCGAACAGCAGGAAACACGACAGCAGTCGACTTGCTCCACAGACGAAGTAAATGACTGAAAGACGAATTCTCTCTGTAACATGTTGTGCGATGCACTAGACAATCGACCACAAATGGGTGAGTCCTGGACGATGAGCGTGTGCTGTATAAAAATATGTATGTTTCGGAAACAAGATACCTGGTCTCGTCAGGGCAAAATCCATTGTAGAAGGGTAAGCGATGCTCCATACTGCGGGCAGCCCGCTCTATTGACTCAATTGACTTGCCATATTGGTGGCCATAACGTAAATTGTGTGACTTCACACTATTTTACTTTCACCGAGAGATGTCCCAGAAGATCGGGAGTAGAGATCACTACGAAATCTACATTGATGATCATAACGTAAATTATGTGACTCCACAGTACTTTACTTTCATCGAAATGATGCAAAATGCAATTACGGTAATTTTTAGGATTTAAGGGATTGCATTACATTAGCAACCTCCTAATACCATGGTTGAACTGTTTTCACGATACCTTCTGTGACGCTAATGCATGCCATTAGTATGTATCAGGTATTGCTTCATGAGGTTCGGTTTTTTAACGTTAAAAATAACAAATAAACTAAATTCAAAATTTTATTATCGGTGAAAAGAGCAATTTATAAAATCACGTAAATGTGGGCGACGTCAATGTCTGATAGAATATCTGAGGTGGTGCACTCCGAAGATCAAAATTTAGGCGACTCGTTCGAACGTAGCACTAGTATCTCGAAAATAATATGAGTAGTGTTGGTTTCCAAAGAGTGAATCGTAGCTGGATTATGTCTGAAGACCTCGGACTTTACATATCTTCAGAGAAAATAGTCCAAAGGTGTGTTATCGTATGATTTAAGTGGAAAATTTACCGCAGAAAAGCGTAAAATTAAGTTCTTACCAAATTAAATACTCAAAAGGTTTATTCCAAGCACTTGAATTTCTGGAAACACATACGGCCTTATGTATAATAAAAAACCATGCGATAACTAACTAGCTGCTATCTTTCCTTTATGGGAGTTTACACACAAAAAAGTTAGCAGCTACACAGAAAAAAATAGATGCCATATTGATAAAAAAAAAAATTGCAGTATTTTTATCAAATTTCCTGTGAAAAAGATTTTTTTCCGGATTGATAATTCAAATTATAAAGTAGAAATAGCTTTTTCACTTAAAGGCAAAAATTATTGAGTTGAAAAAAATTGTTGTTAATATGTAAAATATACTTAACAAAAAAAAATTGTTAAAGAAACAACAACTCTTCACTGTTATATGACAACCTTTTAAATTTATTTATTGAATAGCAGTCAATAATTCGGAAAACTTTTTATTAATTGCATTTTATTAAGAGATATTTCCAAAAATTCATTATTAATAATAATTTAATAAAGTCAATGCAAATTTTATTAAAATGATGGTTTTTTATTAATAACATAACTTGATTGAAAAAAAATCTCATCTATTTTTTTCTGTGTAGTTAGTTAGCATAACGGTTTTGATTATACATAAGGCCGATAGTCTCTGGAAACACATAGCGTCTTCTTGGTCTTCGAATACACTCCCTCCTACAGCTGTTATATTCTCTTCACTACTGATGCAATCTGGCACTCAAATTTGCGAATGGTATTTGTAGTAGTGGTGTCAGTAACTTTATTTGCACGAAAGACATTTCTCGCAGAATTCTGTTTACAGCTAAACAATTTGTAGACGCTATTGTGGCGTGAGACTTTCCATGATAACTTGCCTACAAAGCAGTTACGAGTATATAAGAGCCACGCGTCATCTGCCAAAAAATAAATAATGTATTGAAAACCAAACCTTACGATGAATCACCCGATATATTTAAATAACATTTTAATCAATTATTTAATTTCAATTAAAACTCTGCTAGCACGATCGTTACTAGTTGTTTCATCTTCATTCCATTTTTAGCAAATATTTTGATCAGTCTCAATTCCTGCTTGCCGAAGAATACTTAAGAAAACTATTCATACTAAAAAACAAAAGAGAAAAAACGTGAAGTGTGCTAATGCAACACTAACACGTCTTATAACACCATAAAGGGTAGTACAATATGACCAAAAGCAGTTCAAAAGTTTTCTTTGTCTGCAGCACAAATAAGAAAACGATATTTTGCTTCGCAAAACAAAAGAAGAAATAAAAGGATCTCAAATAACCCAACATTCGTATTGAACAACTGAAAGGACCTCACAGGCACCACTTGATAATCAGGCATTAAAGGAATGCTAATTCTGCGAAAAAAATTTTGTTTTAAATGTAATTATTTTCTCATGACTGCGAATCCTCTTCAATATTCATCAAGTGAAAATATTACGCTGTTTGTTAAGGCGTTTGTAAAATTTTCAATAGCGATTTTTAAAATATGTTTGCTTTTTTTGTGGCTTTACAAGTGAATGCACATTTATTTATAGTTACATATTTATAAGTTTATTATTAACTCTCTAAACAGATGTGATTCAACCTGTGGAAAATTCTGAAAAATTATATTTCTATGCGCAGCCAAAATCCCATAGTGACATAATGTAAACGCTTATGACTTTATGGAAGATTTGAAATCAAATCTACTAGATTTTGAACCGATGTAAATGAGCTACTAGCTCTTGAAGTGTTGTTGGCTTATTGACGATTACTTTCTCTCTTCAATATCTCTCACAAGGTCGGGGAATGGCAACTTTCTATTGGAACCGCATATCTATCATTCAGGTATATATCCTCAACTTATTTATGCAAAACTCGTGCCCGTCAGTGATGTCTGTGTTTGTTGGGCACGACAACGAGTTGAGGTAGTCGGCTACTCTGCCACACTGTCGCGAACAACATTCACGGCAACTGCTTGGGCGACTTCATTTTCGAAGAAGTAAGGTCCTGTAACGCCGCCAGCTCATAAACTTAGCCGACTTTATTTTCGAAGAAGCCAGCTCATAAACTTAGCTGACTTCATTTTCGAAGAAACAGCACCAAGGTGCATTAAGGTCTACACGATGGCAGCACTAGAGCAAAATTACAACAATACAATAAAAACAGGATTGTGGTAAGCTATGTTTGACAGAACTATTTGTAACTTTTTTCACAGTTATAAACTGTGAAAGTACCTTTTCACAATTACAAATTATTTTTATTTTAACTATTTTTATGTTCAGATAATAATTTTTAAATATTTAATCCAGAATAAATTACTAAATTCACTTTCAAAAATGTAAACAATAAACTTGACGCAAAAGGCTTACTAAAGGGTGGTTAAATTTCAAGGGCCGATGTTGAATGTGAACCACACCTAAACGCCAAGCTTTTTTCCAAATTTTATTTGACATTTCTCTATTTCAGACTTATTCAATTTGAACGATGGAGAGACACACAATCCAACAACGTGTTAAAGTTATCCAGACTTATTATGAAAATGGGCGTTCAAATCAAAATGCATATCGTGCACTTCGTGATGTTTTTGGTCAATTTGATCGTCCAAATGTGCGTACAATCGGAAAAATCGTAGAAAAATTCGAGCAAACCGGGTCTGTAGAAGATGTGAGAACACCAGTATGCTCGTACAGCTCGTACTGCAGAAAATATTGCTGCTGTTCGCGATAGTGTGGCTGAAGAGCCGTCCACCTCAACTCGTCGTCGTGCCTAACAATTGCATCTCTCACGCTCGTCGTTGATGAACATTATGCATAAAGACTTGCATTTACACGCTTACAAGGTGCAATTGGCTCAAGAACTAAAGTTTCTTGAATGGGCAGAATGGTGGCAACAGTGGATGATCAATTTTCGAAGAAAATCATCTTCAGTGATGAGGCACATTTTCACCTCAGTGGATTCGTCAATAAACAGAATTGCCGCATTTGGGCGAATGAGAATCCAAGAGCGACTGTCGAAAAACCAATGCACCCACAAAAAGTGACTGTTTGGTGCGGTTTATGTGCTGGCGGCATCATCGGGCCGTATTTTTTCCAAAATTTCTTACCGTCACAGGTTTCCTTAACCAAGTCTCCTGCAGGAGGAGGACAAAGGGCATTATCTGTGGAAGGTGCTTTATTTTTTAAAATTATTCCATATTAGAAATGAAAAAAACTTACCTCTGGGACAAACGAGATGAAAAACCAATTTTTAAAAAATGTTGTAGACAGCCATGCGTTTTTAGAATCACCACATTCTATTGGTAAAGTGTTATTTCGTAATGCCCGTGGATTTTTCGATTTCTCTATTCTCAAAGGCTTAATTTTTTTTTTGGAACCGCTAGTAAAATTGTTAACCTTTCCTTTGACATTTTTCCTCCCGGAATGTCCCTTTCACCTGAGCAAACGTGAGTTTTCACGGGAAGAACCTTTCAAAAAAGACCTGTTTCATCTGCATTAATTATATCTTCCTTGGATAAAATGTGCTGCGCAACTACATGTTTAAATTCGGCTTATAAGGTACTAATCGTTGGTCTCACGCAGAAAGCCCCTAACTCGCATTTTCCCTGAATTTAGCTCTTTTAGGGAATCTACTACGTTTCACACAAGTACACAGTATCACAAAGATTTAATTATATAATTTCATACATATCGCTCTTACAAGCAATTGAGCAAAAAAAAGTTGATTTTAGTGTACCTATTTATACAGTTTCCATTACGATTTTTTCTTCTCCTGTAAATTGCAATTATGTTTGTTTAATTTATGTTTCCTTCCACATGAGACCAACGTAATATACTAGTAATATAAGTTTCGTTAATTTGAGTATTCATTAAACCGGGAAACCACTTTATATGTAAAAATTATTGAAACCGCATCAGTAAGACTAGTAATATAGAAATTATTATTTTGTTTAATTATTTAACGCAAAATAATTTGCAAAAAAAAACTCTCAAAGGGTTAATAAAAACTCTAAAATGTGTCTTCTAATTATTAAATCACAAAGAAAAAGTTACAAAATCTGATCAAATCTCTCGCAACGAAACAACATATACTCGTACATGTGTTTGTGTTCGTGTGTGTGCCATTAAACATCCAACGATGCGTGAGAATTTCTTTTCTCATTAAAACTGTTACAAAAACTTTAAGCTTCAAAAAAACGTTCAATAATATTTTGTACCAAAAAAAAAACAAACTTTCAACCCCTAAAATTTTAAATAGCAATAATTTATTTTTATTAATAAAAAATACTCGTAAATTTTCATTCGGATTTTTTATGCCACTCCGACCGTAGGAATCTTTCTGAGCACGCCGTCGTTTCAAGTGTTTTAAGGTCTCTGGGTTTCTTTTTAACAAAATTGAACAAAAAACAAAATGATTGTGAAGACAGGGATGATTGTTGGTAGCTAAATGCGAATTGTATTCGTATCTGTCAAGTGGTCTCTTATAAACTTGCAACATCACAGACATAAGAGGCAAGCAGCAACAAGCTTTGAATTTTATGCTCAAGTATGAAACCAAGTTCATGTTTTTTTTTTTTTTTTGTTCTTTGATTCATTAACAACAGATTGCAACTTAATTTATGGGACATAGTTTAAACTATTTATTGGAAACGGGATTTGGAAAGGGTAAATAAATATGTATAATATTTGCATCGCAAGCAAATGTTTGTTGGTTTTTATTTTTATCGGGTGGTTAAATTTCAAGGGCCGATGTTGAATGTGAACCACACCTAAACGCCAAGTTTTTTTCTGAATTTTATTTGACATTTCTCTATTTCAGACTAATTCAATTTGAACCATGGAGAGATACACAATCCAAATACGTGTTAAAGTTATCCAGACTTATTATGAAAATGATATCAATTTTCAATTATGCATGGAACAAAATATCGGCCAAATGGGCGCCGCGACCACGGCGGCACACCTCCATCCGTTGGCCAAATTTTCGATGACCCTAAGGCATAATGAAGGTTCTATGCCGTTAATGTGCCGAATTATCTCATCCTTTAGCTGTTGAATTGTTGCTGGCTTATCGACGTACACCTTTTCTTTCAAATAATCCCAAAGAAAAAAGTTCAACGGTGTCAAATCACATGATCTTGGCGGCCAATTGACATCGCCATTACGTGAGATAACAAGGCCATTGAATTTGTTGCGCAAAAGAGCAATTGTTTCGTTAGCTGTGTGGCAAGTGGCACCGTCCTGCTGAAAACACATATCGTCTACATTCATATCTTCCATAAAAAGTTCGTTATCATCTCACGATAGCGAACACATTCACAGTAACTGCCTGACCGGCCTCATTTTGGAAAAAATACGGCCCGATGATGCCGCCAGCACATAAACCGCACCACACAGTCACTCTTTGTGGGTGCATTGGTTTTTCAACAGTCACTCTTGGATTCTCATTCGCCCAAATGCGGCAATTCTGTTTATTGACGAATCCACTGAGGTGAAAATGTGCCTCATCACTGAAGATGATTTTCTTCGAAAATTTTCATAATAAGTCTGGATAATTTTAACACGTTGTTGGATTGTGTATCTCTCCATGGTTCAAATTTAATAAGTCTGAAATAGAGAAATGTCAAATAAAATTCGGCAAAAAACTTGGCGTTTAGATGTGGTTCACATTCAACATCGGCCCTTGAAACTTAACCAACCGATACAAAATTCTTTTTACTTTTTGTTTGGAAATTATTGCATACAAATACTTTGTTGTTATTTTTAGTACTTTTTTATATAATTGACGCAGATGAAACACAAGTATTACGAAGTTGTGCAGCAATGGGTTTAAAATCATTAAGTTCTTAAAAGCAGTTCTCGTTATAAAAGAAGGCTACTAAAGTACAGAAAATGGAAAATTACGATATCGGTTCATATATAACCGAGATGTAGCGATTTTTCCATGAAAATTTCCATGAAAGATATCCTTTCTGGAATGGTGATTACAAGGCAAAAATATATTTTCACTGATGTCGAACCATATACATCCGAGCATATTTAGTTCAAATTTGTAATATATTCTATCATGAAGGGTATTTTAGATTCGGCCCAGCCGAATATACAACACCCTTACTTGTTTTCTTTTGCTATTTTCGCTTTTTGATACATATTTTCACAGCGATGCCATTTGACTTACATTTTTGTCAATGTTGTTATTTGTTAGTTCCAAAATAACAGCAATTCCTAAACAGTTTGTGTTTTATTCAAAATCAACATCGGCCCTTAAAATTTAGCCATTTCTTAAGAATTAGATTTCTTTGAAGTTGTTGCGATAGTCTTACATTCATACAGTGAAATATTTTCATTATAATTAATACACTGTTAAGTAGCTATAAAGAATTTTTTATATTTGCATGCAAAAGTTTTTCGTAATATGTATTATGACGTAATATGACGTTGTAAAGATAAAAAATAATAAAAGCCGAAGTAAAATTTTTCATGATATTAACGAAAGAACGGTGAACGAAACGGCTTCATACTCATAACGAAGTGTTTATCCGTTAGATGACCTAGTTCATCTAGGGCTGTGTTTGCATCGTTTCGTGACATCATTTGACCAACATGCGTAGAAGATTTCAGTTTTGTGTGAGAGTTGTCGTAATCATGTATTCTATCATTCTTGCTTTTCTATCCTGTACGAGTAGGCTAACCCTACAAGTAAACTGTCTGTCAGCTGCCGACTTGTTTTTTAGGGTTGCCAGCACTTTACTGCACAAGTGGCGATGGGTTCAAAACTTGCGTTAATTTTGGAACACCCGTTATTTGTTTGTACGGTAATTTTACTAGCAATGATGAATTTGTTCACGAACATACATATGTGTTTGAATGTGTGTGTGTGTGTGTGGTAGGCTTAATTGAAATTAATTGAAAAAGCATGCGTTTCCACAAATATTTGAAAATGCATAAACATCTTTAACACTTAAAATAAAAAAATATATACTTATATTCAAACTTCAGTTTATTTCATTTCGAGGAAACAAAAGTCAGTAATTGAACAATAAACAAAAAAGAGAGAAAAAAAAATTCGTATTAGAAATGCCAGTGATCGAAAAAAAGAAAAAGTATAAAATAAAATGAGTCGGAAAAAATCACCCTAAAACATGAACATGAAATCTTTAATTGAATTTAATAAAATTGAAAAAATAAAATACTTAATAAACAAAATATGAGTTTTAATAAGAAGAAACAATAACAATAGATCTATTAAACGAAGTTAGACACAAACACTCACTCATACATTCGAACAACACATTCATGAACACAAGCAAATGTAAGTTCTCGTGCATAAAAACCCAGTTGGCAAAATCATCGTAGACGGCATTGTCTTCGAAGATATATGCACGATTTGTCCTCTGTTGTTTAGGTTTTATAATAAATAGAGGACTACATGGGTGACAATGTCTTCAATCTGGCTGCTCATCTGTGGGGGACAGATGAGCGACAATGTCTGCAAATTGTTCATGTAGGCATTTCAATAAAGTAACTGTGCTCTAAAAAAAGCTGAACAAGCATTTATATTTGTTTAAATGAGCGACACGATGGACGACAATCTAGTCTTCAAATTGTTCAAGTAAAATATTTCTGCAAAAAAAAATTAACAGGACTCTAAAATAACCACAAAAATATATAAAATTTGAGTAAACATTTTTACTCAGTTGAATATTTTTTTTTCTTGGACCAGTACTCAGGGGATGACCCCTACATATGCAGTGCATTGTACCGGAACTAGGATAATAAGTTGTGAGGAGGGGGAAAGAGGGTGCAGTGTTTGTGAACAACGTTATAACAGAACAGAGGAAACACGTCTGCAGGCAACTTATTCCACAGACGAAGCGTACGGCTGAAAAACGAATTCTCTCTGTAATGCGTAGTACGATTCCCCGGGCAATCGACCACAAATGGATGAGCTCTGGACGATAAACTCGTGTTACGTAAAAATGTGTGAGTTTCTGGAACAAGATGCCTAATCTCGTCAGAACAAAGTCCATTGTATTAACGATAGATCAGAGTAACAGAATACGAGACATATCGTCAGTTTTTTCTGCACATTTTTTGTATGAAATAAAAAATATATTTTACAGCCATGTACTTAAAAAATATATATTGAAACAAAAATGTACTTCTCAATAAATTTAACGTACATTTTTTCAATTAATTATACATACATATATAGAAATTAATATTAAAAATACAATTGATATCAACTATTATTCTTTTCTAATTAATTTTTACACTTTTTTATACTATCCCAAGATTGAAAATTAATTTTTATGTTATTTTAAATATTTCGTTGCCAATTTGTTAGCATTCTCTATAAATTGTACTATGACATAAAAAATAATTAAAAAAAAAAAATTCTGATAATATAAAATGGAGTAAATTTTTTAAAAGACATCGGAAGTTGAAAAACTTAAGTAATAATTTTCATTAAATCACAATCATTCATGACAGTTTAGTGAATATATTGTCAACGATTATGTCGGCTATGCAATCGTCGATGATACTGTGGTGAAAATCGTCGCCCACATAATCGTTGACAAGTTAGTGTGGATATAGTCACATACGTATTCGTCGACGATATGGTAGAGGAAAATGTAGTGTATATAATCGACGACGATTCGGTAAGGCAGACTGTCACCTGTATGGTCTTGCACAATTTATTCGAAAATTTCGTCAACGATTTCTTTGTGGTGTCGTCAATATGTCTTCTATGATTTTCTATTCTCTTGTATCCATCCTTTAAAATGTCTTTAAGGCATGGCCATTTGGGAAATAAATTTCACAGATACAAATGCACAGGAGCTTAAAAATGTTGTTCTCAAAACGGGGAGGAAGTGAAATATTTGTGTAAATGCTGATGATTAAACAAAACAATCGTTAAAAGTGAAACACATAAATTATTACTCGACTTCTACTCGTATGTAACTCTCATTCTTCCATCATTTTTTTCGATTGGTTTGTGTAGAAGAATGCAAATCATGCAACAATAACATTTTGAGGTTAACGCACTTTTTTATTCAGATACAATTGAGAAAAGCATCTAATGGTTTATTTTTTAAGCCAATTAAGTTAAATGTCAAGGAACTTTAGTTACAAAAAAAAAAAAATTGATATTGGCAGGAAAAGCAGTGGAAACACTGTGATTGTTGTTGTACAATTGGAAAATAACATTTTGTGTTTAGCCTTTCTAGGATTAATTGTCGTCTATTGCTGCATAAAACTATGATCACTGTATGTGATCTGCAAAAAGACAAACAAAATCCATATATTAGATTAGATCGATTTAGCAATCGTTACTGTGTCTTCGATTTTTCGATAGCTTTTCACATAACATAATAAACTTTCTCTATTACGTATCATGCTAAGGCGCCGAAATCTTAATTGTTAACTTTTCTGAACTTTTGTTGGCTGACGTAAACGTTTTCTTTTAAATATCCCCAAAGAAAGCGGTACAAAGGCTGCTTTGCGCGAGAAGTTTGTCAAACATCATTTACTCAGTGTCCACACCTGCCGTAATATCTGAGATTAGAACGTCAAATGCAATCGTAGAGAGAATTCTGTTGCGTGTAGACTTAAAATCAGCGTTATCGCAGTCTTATAATAATTTTTATGAGAGCTTTCTTATGAGAAATCTCATGGCAACGATCATAAGATCGTTATTATAAAATAAAAGCTGTCAAAAAAGTGATTGTGTGTGTTTGTTTAAAAAAAAAGAAGCCATTGCAATTTTACCGATTATTAGTTTTGCAAAATATCTTTTGAAAACCCCTTTTAAATGGAAAATAATTTGGTTTTATGCATAACTGATTAATTTTGTACAAAATGTGCAAATATACAAAATTCATACAATATTCTATTGATCGCCAAGATGTGTTTTCTTCTCGGCTTTCAATGATTTATGAATTCTTATAAGATTAACAACAAAACGTATACTCCTTGTTAGATATGAAGATGGATATAGAGAAATTTGCTCTCTCATGCTGCCGACGTTTTCTCAGATATTATGTCAGAGTTAATCGCAGTTGTAGGCACTAGGTTAGTCAGCTCCCTGTTATCAGCCACTCTTCTAGTAATCTAATAAAAAAAAGTGGTCGCATATGCATATGGGCACCCTATCAGCTGTTTAATTAAAAGAAAAATGTGTATAAAGAAAACAATAGTCCTATTGACAATCTTGCAAATGGCTTTGCATCATTGCATTTGCAAAATAGTGGAATAAATTTTTACTTTACACTAACAAAATACACCCAAAAATCACTTCACTTTTGCAATTGCAGAATTATGCAACTTCAAATGCACAAGATTGCGAATCGAGCTAATTTATTTTGAGAAGAATAAACTGCAATTTGCTAAAAAAAAAAAAAGGATAAAAGTAAAATAATGATTGAAAATAAAGCAAGTAAGCTGGGAAAAATCATTTTGAACTATACCTCGGATATATATTAAACCGATATCAGAAATTTTCATTTTTTATATTTATTCGGCCGTATATCTCGGGTATATAACTTTAATCGTCATTCCAAATAACCGTGTCAAGTTTGAAGCAAAACAAAACAGAGTTTTTTTTTTTAATTTTGGATATATCTCAGCTATACGTAAACCAAATTTACTGAATTTCAATACCAAACTTATGAATCGATGGAGTGATTGAATGATGAAAGTCGAATGGTTTTCTTAAAAACTTTATTTCAGCGACAGACAAACGGACATCCCTTAATCCACTTTTCTATTAATTCTGATTCCGAATATATATTCTTTATAAGGTCGCAAATAAAAATTGTAGAAATTACAAACTTATATACATATGTATATGTTTATATCGTTGTGAAAGGTATGAAAACAGCATCAATGCCTGTGCAATCTAGCCTCAAAAGAATATAAGAATGTTCAAAAGAAGCCGGATATATGGAAAAAATTGGAGATGTGGTAAATTTAACAGGTAAGAAAAAAGTTGCATGCACGGAATGTACACGCAGAGAAAAGGCAGCTTGAAATATGGTTGCAACAACATTAGTATATATTCTATAACATTATTTATTATTATGAAAAACGTTGTATTATCAATAAAATTATAGTTTATTTTTCTATAAATATTTTCCTGTTTACATTTCTATAGTTCTTTTGTTAACATTTTTATATTACAAGATATGGTTACATACAATAATAACAGTTGTGAAAATTGTTTAAAAACATCGATAGCTTTTATCACACCCAATACTAAAATAATATTATCATATGTATAATACGCTGATTCACATGCAACAAAAGTGAGTTTATAGGATAAACGTACTATTGTTGCCATTAACGATATTTTCATTCTACTCGTTGACCTATAATTTTCTATCAATTTGTGTTTTTTTCTTTGGGAACTAAAAATGTGTCTTGTTTTCAATTTAAAAAATATACATATATACAAAAATATGTATTAAAAACAAAAAGAAAACACCCGAAATAGTCGAAAAATCACATATTGAAATTACATATTCGCGAAATTAAAAAAGTATGTATATTTAATATCAAGATGTGAAACCAATAATATATGCAACCATATTAATATGGTTAAAAATGACTCATATAATTAAAATCGCAACGAAATACTTAATAACTATGTTTGTTTTTTTACAGCTAACTTCAACTTCCAAGAAGAAGTTTGTGCATCAATTCGGTTGAGATGCCACCCGGTTATTTTTTTTACATTTTCTTACAATCTGATTATACTGTTTATGATTGATATCAATATTAAAAGCTAATGAAGTGAATAAACTCAATTGTTTATTTGAAACTATTTTATACAATAATTATTATAAAATTAGTATGTAAAACTAGTTAATGTAGTTAATTATATATGTATGTGAATTTGTACAAATTTAAAGAAAGATATGTTTACAATTAGTATGGTTATGGAAGATATATGAAAAAAGTATGGTTGGCTAGCATAATTATATGGTGACGTTCATTAATACCGTGGATACTTAATATTATAACAATTTTAAACGCAAATATAGTATGGTTACTTATAATATTTTTGTTTTACAATAGTATGGTGTGTTTTGATGTTTATTATATATCACAATATACTGTTATTGGGTATAACCATATAATTCTACAATATTATGTTGCCCTTAGAATATTGTCGTATCAACCATATATTTATGTTTTTCTGCGTGTAAACAATGTTATCTATATCAACACAAAAGTTCTTTGCACGTACGTCGCAGTTGTGTTTTTCTCATAATGTGAAAAATATAAATCGATGTCAGTACCGTGATATCAATTTCTTTAATGTTTAGTTCTCTACTTGAGTTTTTGCAGTTGGAGTTAAAGTTTAAAAAACTATATACACCAGAAAAAAATTTTTTTCGTGTTCAATAACGAAATTCATTGAATCAATTAATAAATTGTTTGAATGCGGACCTGTAAAGGAATTCGTGGATTCAAACAAAAGTTTAGTAAAAAAAATTATTGATCGAAAACAATTATTTTTTTAAACAACAACAAAATACGGTATTTTGACATTTATGTATATGCATACAAATTATTTTTTCGAACAAAAATATTCTTTATTTTATTTTTACTATAATTTTTTCTGTGCATATATGTTCGTGCATTCATTTTCACTTCATGACAATATTTGTCCAATCATTTTCGCACCTTTAAAATCAATTAATTCGTCACAAGCAATAAAAAGCAATTAGCACTTTGTTTCATTGCAATTCAACGATTTTTTTGGAATTTCAATATTCGACCTTACACCAAACATTCAACTTTCCAAATTGACGCCCAATATCACCCCTTAAATTAAAAAAACACAGACACCCAAATGCAATCAAGCGCGAAAAGTTTTTATTAAAAATTAAAAAAATATTTGAAAACAAAAAACAACAGCAAACACTAAAAACTCAAGCACATAATTGTCATTTTAAAGTGTGCAACGAATCGCAATTGTCTATTGTAACGCGCAGGACCATAAACCATGACTAATGTTCATTCGACGCATGTTTAAACAGCAAATAAGTAGTCGCAACGCTGAGGAACGCATACATTTTTCTGCCCAAATGCGTGTGATTGGGAAGGAAAGACCAGAAGCGAAGCATTTTAGCGTAACGTGGACACGCTAATAACTTTGCGCATTTCTAAAGTTAAAAAAGAAAAACAAAAAAACAAAAGATAAATTTTAAAGGAGTCAGTGACGAAGCTGGATTTATTTTTTAGATTTTAAACCTTTATTGTCAATAAGATAGATTAACTCAACCAACCGGAAGATATTGAAAAACAATAAATTAGATAAACAGCGCTTTGGCAAAAGGATACGCACAAAGAGCTGGGTTAGCGTTTTAGTAGCGAGAAAGTATAATTTCGCGCACATAAAGACTCTTAAGGCTGACACGCGTTAAAAATTTCAAGTTTTTGTTTAATTTTTAAAATGAACAGTGGGGTTTTTCTTTATTAAAACTGAAATAAAAACCAATTTTGCTAAAAGGCAATTTGCCGCTTTTGTTGTTGTTGTTGTTGTTATCTCTTTGTTTGATGAAAGACATTTTAAACATAGCAAGTTTTTTTATTTTTATATATACATATGTACATATGTATTTAAGTAATAAAATAAACGTCAAACAAATTTAGTTTTTAATACAGTGGGAAATGCGGGCTAGAAATTTCTTCATAATAATTCGATGGATATTTTTTAAGTATCGAATTTTGCAAAAACTGCGAGAAATAATATCTTGTGAAAATAGCCTTGCATGGTTGCATTTGCAAAATGGAGGATTGTACTATCACTTCACACTAACAAAGTGCACATACTCGTAAATATATTATCTACAGCCCAATTATGAGTATTCTAACGGAATTTATTTATCACGGAATTTATTCCTCTCGGAATAAATTCGTGCTACAATAACCTTGTTCTATCTATGTAAAAAAGTAACAAGCAAACATGGGTCATACAACCAAAAGGAGCTGTGTGGCTTTATGAAATGTTTATAAAACCGATAATTTTCTATGGAGTATCAGTACGGTAAAAATCACTGGACTCCGCAATTAACAGACTGTAAATTGAAAAAGTCAGTCAAACCATGGCAATACTGACCACAGGGGCCATGAGAACAACACCAACTAAAGCACTTCTTGCACTTATGAGCTGGATGTCATGTGACTTAGAAGCCAGGCAGATAGCACTAAACGCCGCGCGATCAGGTTGAACTCGACAAGAGCATGGACCCACAGACATGACAATATACTGGAGAGTGGAAGGGACCTAGTCCCTGATCTAATTGACTACTGCATCCCAAAACCACTCCTCTCAAGAAGCTTCGGCTACCAAATTGAGGAATCTCCCCTAGAATCTGGATACTTCTATGTTTACACGGATGGGTCCAAAAGGGGAGAAAAGGTTGGGGGTGGCGTTTACTTAGAAGAATTTAACACTAAAATATCCTTCAGACTATCAGACGGAGTGTTCTTCAGGCTGAAATATCGGTTATAAATAAAGCGGCCAGACGGCTGACGACGATACATATATATATATATATATATATATATATATATATATATATATATATATATATATATATATATATATATATATATATATATATATATATATATATATATATATATATATATATATATATATATATATATATATATATATATATATATATATATATATATATATATATATATATATATATATATATATATATATATATATATATATATATATATATATATATAGTTAACGTTGTGTGATATAATTTATATTAGTTGTTTTCATAACATAAAAACATCTCACAAATCTTCTTTTAACTTTTATTGCGCAATAAAAATCCGATGACAAAGCTACAGATATCGACAATAATGGCAAACAGTCTAATTAAGATTATATAAATGTTTGTTATTCTTTAATTAATCAAACACGATTTAATCACGCCAAGTGAGCTAAAAAGTGTATAACTTTTAGCCAAACATACATATGTACATACTTTTGTATACTTTACTGCAATTAGTCTTTCAGGATTTAGAATTCTCACAGCAATAGTGAGCAGTGTGACCATTTTGGCAGTTTTGCGGCTAAATTCAGCAACTTTATTTCTGCATTAGCAGAAAGTTGTTCAATTAGCAGTTAGCATTTTTCAACTACATATAGAGTTAGTATTTCTCAGCATTATTCAAATAAAGAATATTCAAAATATTAATATTAAAATAGTAATTTTAAAGCGTAGCACATTTTTTTGTTGTTTGTGCATTCAAACTCGTAACTCCGGCAGACGCGATCACAATTGTTATATAACAGAAAGAAAAATCAACTTGCTATTACCACCGAAAAGTACATTACACAAAGTTTTATTAAGGCATTAAATCATAGACGGGAAATGCGGATTTTTTTTTATTAAAGAGCTTCTCATACAGATGTCTTCTGTCAAGTTGAACACCTTGTTCAAAACGGAGCCTAGCGTTCTGCGACACACGCTGCAGTAACGTGGTTCAATTGAGCTGGTTTCTTGACGAATATTTTCATGTATGGATTAATGTTAAATAGTCGAACTTTATTTTAATATTTCTAATATTATATGATGATGGGTTGGTATCATTCGTCTAGTTCGAGTTCAATCCTGGCTAAAGCCAAGAAATATTTTTATTTATAATTATAACAACAATTGCCGCGATCAGTAATTCTTGATCAAAGACGACAGGAAAAAATAATTGAATAGACTAAAGCTGGGAGACAGCACCCACTAGGATTCGAACTCAGTACTATGTAAACATGATGTTTTTAAATACGGCTGCTTAGACAACTCAGCCACTGAGCTCTTGTTTATTTTTTGTCTATATTTGTCTCATATTGAGCGATGCTCACGCGACAACTGCGACATTGAGACCGATAAACCTACAGAATCGATAGCTGCAACGGCGACAGCCTCCGCCCGCACCGTTTATTACTTTTTGGAATAATCGTATTTAAAAATATAAATTTACCACCAGCCTCCCCATTTTTTCCTTCTCATAATCTCTCCCTGGGAAACAGGTTTTGCCTTGGCTTATTCCTAACCAGGGCACTTTGTGTCTCGTTTGTGGCAGCACATAAAACTCTAGGAAGCCGCATGACTTGTTGTGTTGGCTTACGAAACCCTTACCGAGGATTTAAATTGGCGAAACCGGGATCAGCATGGCCCCGGGAAGTTCTACTTGCAGATCAACCCGGGCTGACCATGGTTGAGGTGCCTCCCTTGGCTGAAACGTTCTGGCTGTGGTTGAAACCTAAAACGTGGCTTGGCGTGGCTTTTTTTCGGGGACTAACAAATTTCCAAGGGTCTGTTGCCTTGACAACAGATACTGTGGACTGTGAGGAACCAGTGGTGATGGTTGACGGGTGAGTTGATTTAAGCGCTGATGCTCTTAGTGGGCTTCGGCCTACCAACTCATTAAGCCTTGTCTTCCATTGATTGCTGGGAAATTGCATACAGGAGGGATTAGAAGGCCCAAACTCCTCAACAAGAAGTTGCTTATATGGCTGCAAACATATGGCAAAAATTGCTACCTGAGTGAGCATAGTCAGCCACACAGGGGCGCTGGGGAATCGTTCACTCCGTGTAACTGGTCCATCATCAGATAAGGTCATAAAGGCAGGTTAATCAGACTGATGCAAATCTTTTTCACAGCTTCCCATAATCTATTTTCCTAATTTTCCTAGGGAAAGCCCCTACATATTTAAGGGCTATCCCCTGAGTACAGGTCCAAAACAGAGAAAAGGAGTCCCTGGATATTTGCTTTTTTTTAAAAACTTTGGACATGTGCGAGAGATGTTACTACAGAAAATTAAAATTTCCGACATCGGCAGCTATATCAATATCGATTTCGATACTGAGATAGCTGCAACTGATTTTTCCACAACAAATTTTTTTTTCAGTTGTGATACTAAAATACAGAAAATGAAAATTTTAAATATCTGTCCAAATACACCCGAAATATAACCTAAACTGATTTTTTCATGAAAATTTCTGTGAAAGATTGCATTTTTGGCACGGCGATTACAAATCGAAAAAATATTTTCCCCAATATCGGTTCATATATTTATATCCAAGCATATTTAGTTCAAATTTCTAATATGAACTATATATTTACATGACTATTGTGAAGGGTATTTTGCATTCGGCCCATCCGAATATACTACACTTACTTGTTTAGTTTGATTTATTGAAATGATGTACAGCGAGTATTTATAGGGAAGAATTTTGAAAAATAAATCAATTATAAAGATATATCAACTAAAACAGCAAATAAGTTATAGAATTTAAATTTTAGCATTATTTTTGGGCACGTTTTTAGTCACTATTTTAAAGTCGATTTAGCTGTCAAATATTTTAGGATATGGCCACACTGCTCGTTAACACTTAAAGGTAAATGCAGCAATTCATTTCAAGTTATTTCTTTTCTTTTCAGTTGTATTATTATTTACTCAACTGTTTATTTGTTGTTTGTGTTCCTGTAATTGCTTCTTTAATTGCCTCCGTTACTTGTCGTACAGTCGTATCTTTGAACATCCTTTTTGATGCCAATGAAAAGCATTAAATGAACAGCAGCTTTATTGGCATGTGTATGTGTGTGTGTGCGTATCACACACACACACACAGAATGAACAATGTTGAGTTTGGATGATGTAGTGTTATTGACATTTAAGATTAACATCGCATTATGCTACTTGTGTAAACACTTTATAAAAGGATTATTTATCCCCCTCTTAAATGGCGAAAATGTTTATATCCAAGAGGGGAAGGAAAGGAAAATGCCACAAATTAAGTCGTGGCGGAGATAAAACTGAAAGGCCCGGCCACCCAAGCAAAATTTTCAAACATAAAAATTTGCTTTTTAATCTTGGCAAGATTGTGTACCTTTTGTGATTGCTGTTGACTTTCGATGGGAACAATTTGTTAAGACATCAAAAAACAATTAATTTAATTTTAATGCGACTACGATTGCGACTTTACGAGTATGTGAACACTTGTAATAAATATCTCGCTTGTATTGTTTTAATCACATCACATACACAGGCACATACTCATTGTGTTAATGTGTTAGTATGTATTCGCTTTTGTTCGTTTGTCTGTCTGTTTGTTTGTTTTTGCTGACGTTTTGTTTTGCGATTATCCATTGTTTCGGTCTAAACTGTTCATTATCCTTGTGCTCAAAAACAAATACAATAGAAAGGACTCTGGAGTTATCAGCAGCAACAATTCTGTTTGATGTTGTTTGTTGCTGTAGCTGGAACTGTCCTTTTCTTGTCCGTCTCAATGTCTGTTTGCCTGCCTTGACAATTTTAAAACAACATCAATGTCGTGTGTGATAAGTTGAAAACGTTTGAAATGTTCATTAATATTCGTTATCAATATTTTGTTTTTTTTTTTTTTTTAGAAGTTGAGATTTGTATTTCTGATTAGAATATCAAATAATTAATCATCTAGTTGAGCACAACTTTAAGCATTCTTTACTTCCAGTAAAAATAAATAAAAGAAAACATTTTTTGTAACAGACTTCACCAAATGACCAGAAACAAATTAAAAGAAACTCATACAACAAAATACGTTATGGCGGGCAGAAATCAGACTAATTATTCACTAATGTTTTTCAAATATTGTAACTTTAAACCAGGAGTGCCCTACATATACACATGTGTGTGTACACACACAAGTGTAAAGCAACAGTACTTTCGCATGCTTTGCTGATAAACATTGACGAAAACGATTATCAGTGCAGATTTTATTTTTGTTTAACGTATGATACCATTTTGCTTTTTATAACAAAAAATATTAAATAAAATTAGTTTTTCCTTAAATTTATTGGTGTTTGCTCTTCCATATAGAACTTTTGGGCACCCCTGAATTAAGCACTATTATTTGATAGAGAAAACGACGAGAAAGGCAAAAGAAAAGCTCGATAAACATTACGGTAAGTCGGATTCGTCAGATTATTTGATGAACAATTGGATCGCTGAATTTAAACTCTGTCGAACCAGGACAATAACAATAACATCAACAGTAAGGCCAAAAGAGGTGGTTACTTCGTTATGAAGTAACGATTATCTTCGATATCGTTATGATCGCCGAGTCAAGTTATGTGAGGTTGTTGACATGGTAAACATATCATATGAATGTGTGTTCAATATTTTATATAAACATTTGCATATGCAAAAGCTATTGGCAATATGGCTGCCGCGTTTGTTCAGTGCCGAACAAACACGAGTTCGACAGACCACTTCACAGCGGTGTTTGGACATGACACAGCGCAATCCTGCTGATTTTAAGCATCGATTAATAACTGTTGATGAAACTGCCCACTACTTTATATCTAAAATCAAAAATTAATCGAAGCAATGGGTGCAAGTGCTCCGAAGAAGGCAAAGACAGCGAAATCGGCTGGCAAGGTTATGGCGACTGTATTTTGGAATGCACAAGGAATATCGCTCATCGATTATCTTGAAAAAGGATCCAAAATCACAGCAAAGTATTATCGTGCATTATTTAATCAATCAATTGATGCAATCAATATAAAACAACTACATTTAAAGAAGAAAAATGCTTTTTCTTCAAGACAACACATCAGTATACACAGCATTAGATACAATGCTAAAATTACGTGAAATACACTTCGAATTGATTGATCATCCACCCTATAGTTCAAATTTAGCTCCTAGTGACTTTTTCCTATTTCCAAACTTGAAGAAATGGTTGGCAGGAAAAAGATTCATCTCAAACGAAGAAGTGATTACCGAAACTAACGCGTATTTCGGGGTGTTCCCAAAATAGTATTAACCAGGTGGTATAAAAAAGTTGGAATATCGTCTTACTAAGTGTATTGAGCTAAAGGGAGACTGTGTTGAGAAATATATGTTTAAAAAAAAATGTTTTTTTCCTACTTTGGTATCAAAACGCTCTCGTAACTGCACAGGATAAATGGACTTTGAGTTAAAAAAAACTTTGCTACACATTCCAGCTAGCTTGGCAGTTGACTACTAATTTGCTGGCATACATACATATATTTGTACATACATATGTATATGCACATACGATAAGGTATATGCGTTAATATACGTCCTTATGACAAAAAAAAATTAGTTATGCGCTTAAATTTTAACTAATTTATCTTTCACCTATAACAACTTTGAAAACAGTGATCGGTGCAATTACAAACTATTACTGCTTGTATCTATCTTTCCCTCACTTATAGCATCATTCTGACACCAGTCTAAGGCAGGAGTGCCCTAGTAATATGCGCTTGGTGCTCATTTGTTTTTGTAAAAGCACTTAGCTATAAGATGTGCGCTTACCTGTACCTGTATGTGTACATACACAAGTGCAAAACAAAAACACTTTCGTATGCTTTGCTTATTAAATAAAATTAGTTTTTCCTTAACTGTATTGGCGTTTGCTCTTCCATATAGAACTTTTGGACATATTTATATTAGAGAACTGCGTATTATATTTCTTAACGGATGAAAACCAGTGTCGCACTAAAATCAGGTAGTTCCGTTGTAAAAACCATTCAGCCGGTTGGCTTTCACACAGCGCTACAAGTATTTATAGTATTTGTTTACATAAAATAAAAAATCATTCTTGTGTTATTGTTTTGTCAGTGTTTTTTTATTTCCTTTAACAAAAGACAAATATCCTCTGAGAATGTGTAAAAAAAAATTTCTTAAAATTAACATCTTTACAGAAAAGAAAAGGCAGCAATTGGAGTATCTGGTGGATGGATCTCCCTGAACATGGTGCCACTTTTCAAGGCTCTGTTAGTATCAAGCTCTTTCTTATATAATAACTTTGTATCTAGTCAGACCGATGCCAGACGATTTGGCAGATATATTGGAATGTGATGTAAGTGGATCATCCGATCCTCGGCTCGGTTTTGGACTGCAGCAGTGATATTTAGATGTGTAGATGTGACTCACAGCCAACATCGTGCATTATGGTTGGACTTTTTCTCTAATCTACTGCAGTAAAAAAAACAAAGCCAGACATCAACTCTTTTGCTTGTTCTATCTATTTCTATTATAATATATTCTAACAAACTTCCTTTGCTTTCAAGATTTTAAAATTATTTTTTATTTGTGATTTTTGTCACAATTGCGAGCCATTCACTCCCCTTTCTGCCTGCAAAGTATACAAAAAGGAAACAAAACACTTTATGGTTATTGTGACGTGAAGCATACGTTTTTCTTTGTTGCTGTATCCTGAATCCTTTTTGACATTATTAAAAGCACATTATTAATCTTAATGTGACAATAAAGTGTTGCGATTTACAATATTGCCACCACCATCATCACCAGCAACCACTTTTATTTCACTCATCGTTCTTCATTATATGAATAGTTCTCACAACATGTCCTTGGGTGGTGTGTAAATTTCTGATACAGTTTTTTTTTTGTGATTTAGTTTTCAGCATTTCACTTATTTGTATTTGTTTTACAAAATGAACAGAGTTCAAAAATCGAACGAAAAGTTATAAAAAACACTATCAAAAGTCATCAAGATTTTGTGGCGTGTTGTGTTATTGCATTTAAATGACTGTAGTGGTCTATTAAAACGACAGACACATCGCTGCTTCCGTTCATCAATTTTTAGGTTTAAGTGTTCATGGGATTAACGTAAGAGCCACAAAAAAAAATTACTAATACAGCGCAACCCAAATTATCTGCCAAAAGTCCTCACTTCATGGTGAAAGAAATAGCGATGAATTCAGCTATCAGGCTGTGGTCAAGCGGTACGAGGAAGGAGGCGACATATGGTCATGTCTTAATAATAGGAAGAATAGTGAACCTTCCGGGTAATATTGATTACAGCTCGCCGGGTCTACTGCCCGACAGGAGATTTAATGTAATTTTATCAGGCACGGTCTCGGAGAGGACTGACACAGATCGTCAAAGGGACGTGCTTGAAATCTTTACAGATAGATCGAAGTCGGACTCGGGAGTTGGGAGGATGTTTGTACTGATATTTGTACTGATATATTAACTGGGGTGTATACGACTTCCAGGTTGGTTCGTGAATGTCTGATATCTCTAAACGAGATAGTGAGACATTCAAACCTGGAGCTTTTCTGGGTACGAGGGTACAGTGAAATACCCGGAAATTTTGTAGCGGACGGACTGGCAAAGTCGGTGTCCGGTTACCACAAAGGGATATAGATGAGATCGTTGGAACCCCGCTTATGAGCTGTAAGAAGCTGGACTTGTTTCTTACGTCAACGCACAAAAGAGATGGTCTTGTGAGGGCACCTGCCGAGTATCAAAGCTGACATGGCCCAGATATGATAACAGGAGGACTATTATCCTTAGGGGCCTGCCGCGAACGAGGTTACGCTCTGCTGTGCTTACAGGCCATTGCCACGTAGGGGAGGAGGTTAAATCTTCCATTTAATGACATCTGTAGAAGTTGCAAAGACGGGGAGGAACGAGTGTTGAGCACTTCCTTTGTCGATGTCCAGCTCTTTTCTATGTAAGGGCTTTGTATCTAGGCAGACCGATGCTGCACGACTTAACGAAGGTATCAGAATGTGATGTAAATGGATTGGACTCCTTTATCCGATCCTCAGGTTGGTTCTAAACCAGTGGTACGTAGATCTACTGAGGTACATATCACATCCAGTCAACACAACTAACAAAAAGAATGGTGAACAAAACGGGCGTTTTCCTTTCACTGTGTAACGTTACATTTTTGTTATTAACTGTCAGCCGTCGAATTGCCAACACTTTACCGCACAACTGGCAACAAAATCAAATCTTGTGTTAATCGTGGATTACCCTTTGTACAATATTAAAAATATGTACTTGCTCAGTTAAACGCTAAGGGAAACTAAACTAACTCATTACACAGCTGGTACCGATAATGATCATTATAAACGCTCATAAAGATGGTAATGATCTTGCTTCGTGGGAATTTCTCTAAAGTGGAATGCGGGTGTGGAGTTGGTGGTTTCAGTCAGCATTTTGGTTTGCTATTCACAACGTACATACATATGTATGTATGTGTTAATGTACTCATTTATGCACTTATTTTAACTTTTTTCATTGCTCTGTGAAATGAGGTTAAGGTAATTTTTTTTCTCCTTTGGTTTTGAAATATTGTTTTCATCCATCCAGACTGCCGAGCATCTTAATTGAATCTTAACTAAAGCAGCGTATACAATCATTACGATTTATTGTACGAAAATGGTTTCTTTCAAGGCAATACAAAATTGTTTGTTGATTAATTACATCCAAAGAAAACAGTAGTAAGTTTTATTATAATCAATTGAAAAGTCTAGTCCGAAATACCTTCAGGCCCATTTGAAGCACTTGTTCAAGAGATATTGTTCTCCTGACGCCACTCTGAATACCTGCACAAACGAGTATATAAATATGTAAATACTTTATGTACAATGTAGCAATGTTTTGAATGTTGTATAAAAAATACTTTCTATTAAATATACCGGGTGTCACAGAACTCAATGTCAAGGCGAAACAGGGTGACCAGTTAGATTGTAACCATCATAAGCAAAATCAGAAAATAGATTTTAAAAAAATGTTTACTCAGTTCAAATGTTTTTTTTTTTTTTTTCTTATTATATCAGGTCTGATCAAAAAATAACAGTCATTTTAAAATTTCATTAGTTACGTATGAGCGATTTTTGCTTTTTTTTTTCTCTATTATGTTGGTACACATGTCTGTTATATATGTTGGCAATATCAGCCATTTTGGATTGTCAGTTTGTTTTTGACAGATAAAAAAATTAGTCGTGTTTTGGTGTGCTCTTCGATTTATTTGCTATTCGAAAAAAATGGATCAAGGAAACTGTATTAAGTTCTGTGTAAAAAATTAAATTATATGCGCAAGGACATTTGAAATGTTGACTGTGGCGTTTAGCGAATCTACTATGAGCAGAACGCAAGTTCAATTGTGGTATAACCGGTTTAAGGAAAGAGAAGATGACAATGACAATGCTCGTCCTGGTCGCCCAAGGACGTCAACAACCGATGAAAAATTAAAGCAGTGAAGAAAATGATTTTGTATAATCGTAGAATCACTATCAGAGAGGTAGCTGATGATGTTGGCATATCGTTCGGCACATGCCCAGCAATGTTTACGGACGTTTTAGGCATGAAACGTGCGGCAGCGAAGATTGTTCCATAATTGCTACACTTTGAGCAAAAACAACGTCTCATGTACATCGCTCAGGAGCTGTTGAATATCGTCACCGGCGATCCGGATTTCCTCAAAAAAGTAATAAGTGGTGGCGAATCATGTGTGTAGGGCTATGACATTGAAACCAAAACCTAATCATCCCAATGGAAGCGTCCACAAAAGCCAAAGCCGAAAAAAGGACTTCAAGTTCGGTCAAATATAAAGGTTTTGCTCACTGTTTTCTTCGACTGCAATGGCATGGTGCATCATGCATTCTTGCCACAAAGTTGTAAGGTCAATAAGGAATACTACCTTGAAGTTAGGCGACGTTTGCGCAAAGCAATTTGTCAGAAATGCACGAAATTGTGGAAAAAACAATCATGGATTTTGCACCGTGATAACGCACCAGCTCACACAACGATGCTTGTGCGTGAGTTTTTGACCAAAAACAAAACCGTTATCGTGCCTCAACCACCGTATTCATCGGACTTGGTCCCCGATGACATTTTCCTTTTCTCAAAACTGAAGACACCGATAAAAGGAAAGCGTTTGGCTACGATTGAAGAGATAAAAGGAAAATCGAAACTGGAGCTACCAAAAAGCGCATTTCAGAAGTGTTTCGAGAATTGGACAAAACGCTGGCATTAGTGTATTATATTTGCGGGGGACTACTTTGAAGAGGACAAGACAGTTGTTATTGATGAATAAATAAATACTTTTTGAAAAACTTATAATAACGATTTTTTTTTTATCAGACCTCGTATAAGCATGTATGTAAAGGGTGTTTTTTTAAGCTAGATAGAACTTTAAATTGTAAAAAGTAACACAAAAAATTAAATTTTGATGAAACATTTTTTTTATTTGTTTCAGTATACTCTGACAAATCATCATGAATAGACTCACGCTTGAACAACGCTACGAAATTATCCAAATTTACTTTGAAAATCAGTCGTCGATTCGCGCAACTTATAGATGCAAAATTGTGTTCAGCGATGAGGCGCATTTTTGGCTTAACGGGTTTGTTAATAAGCAAAATTGCCGCATTGGAGTGAGACCAATCCACAAGAGACCCTACAGACTCCATTACATCCAGAAAAATGCACTGTTTGGTGCGGTTTTCATGCTGGTGGCATCATCGGACCTTATTTCTTCAAAAATGAGGCCGGAGCTCGCGTTACGGTCAATGGAGATCGTTACCGCACCATGATCAATGATTTTTTGTTTGAAAATATGGATGACATTGATCCGGAGGAGATGTGGTTTCAACAGGATGGCGCTACGTGCCATACGGCGAACGCAACCATCGACTTACTGAAATCAAAATTTGGCGATAAGTTGATTTCGAGAAATGGACCTGTCAATTGGCCTCCAAGGTCGTGCGATTTGACACCTCTCGATTATTTCCTGTGGGGCTACGTGAAGTCACTGGTTTATGCTGATAAACCAGCAACAATTGACGCCTTGGAGGCCAGCATTGTTCGTGTTGTTCGTGACATACGGCCAGCAGTGCTCGAAAAAGTGGCCCAAAATTGGACGTCCAGAATGCGCTTCGTCAAGAACAGCCGCGGTGCCCATATGCCCGAAATCATTTTCAAATGTTAATGTCACGTATTGATCTTTCGAATAAAAAAAAATTTTGATTACAATTTAATTTTTTGTGTTATTTTTTACAATTTCAAGTTCTATCGGGCTTAAAAAAACACCCTATAAATACTTTATGCACAATGTAGCAATGTTTTGAAAGTTGCGTAAAAAAATAATTTCTACTTAATATACAGTGTGTCCCCCTATTAAATATACAGGGTGTCCCCAAGTTAGAATAAATTTTCGTTATATTAATGAATAACCATTAATGAAAAAATAATAAAGCTTTGATAAGAGAAATTAACCTTTTCATGATATTAACGAAAGACTGGTGAACAAAATGGTTTCATTCCCATAATGAAGCATATTTCTTGCAGTATAGTTACAATCCCAATGAAATTTTGCAATGAATTTTACACTGAAAGAATAACGCTTCGTTATAGGAATGAAATCGTTTCGTTCACATCTCTTTTGTTGCTAACATGAAAAGCTTTATTAAAGAGACGAAAATTTTACGTAACTTTACTTTATTATTTCTTACAAATTCATCAATGTTACCAAAATTGTTGCATTCATGTTGCGAAGAATTTTTGCATGAAAATATATATAAAAATTTCATTGTACAAGGTGGCGCAAAAGTAATCTTCCTATCAGAAAATGCTATAAATTGTGCGATTGGCCCCTAATGTCAGTTCTGTTTTGACATTTGTGTAGTAAACACATGCGAAATACACGTTAATAAACAATGTTACGCTACACAGCTCCAGAACGCGGAATATTGGTGACTATTTATTTGACCCCAAGAGGAAGATAATATTTCATCAAAAATAATCATGAATGATGAGACCCATTTCCATCTTAGCGGTTAAGTAAATAAGCAAAATTTACGCCTTTGGGGCACTGAAAATCCGCGTGTAACCCACGAAGAGCCATTACGAGTACATCCAATTAAAGTCACTGTATGGTGTGCTGTTTTTTCTTCGAAGGCGTCGCGGGGCCAAACGGTTGCTGTGAATGGTGAGCGCTACAGAGCGATGATCAACGAGTTCTTTTTGTCGTATCTTGATGAATTGGGATTGGAAAATATGTGGTTCCAACAGGACGGTGCTACGGCACACACTGCACGTGCCACAACCGATATGCAAAGGGTGCATTTCCCGGGCGCCTAATCTCCCGTTTTGACGATTTGCATTGGCCAGCAAGATCGCCTGAAATGACCGCTGCAGACTTCTTTTTGTGGGGCTTTTTGAAGTCGCGGGTTTATGTCAGCAAGTCTCAGACTCTTGCAGCTCTTAAAAACAATATCCGTCAAGAATGTGAGGACCTATCGCCGGAAGTTTTAGCCAATGTGATGGAAAATGCTATAAAAAGGGCTCAAATGACAATCAACTGTGGTGGCGGCCATTTACATGACTCCATATTCTCGACTTGATGTAAAAAAATTAAAAGACCAAATAAAAATAATCCACAAGAAGAATCAAAGTTTTTATTATTATTATTATTTTTTTTTTACATTTTTTTTAATTTTAATTACAGCCAAAAAACATCGGAAGGTTATTTTTGCGCCACCCTGTAGTTACAAAATAGTATACAAAGTATAATGAAAATATGTAATTGTATTAATGTAAAACTTACGTAACAGCTACGATATTTATATAGTTAAAATAATGGGCATATTTCGGTCTTTACTTTAAAAGCAAGACTTTAATTATATACTCGCTGGCTAAGTGGGGTGGGTAATGTTCCCGACCAATAATCTGGAGGAGGAAGGTGCGATTCCTGCGACGGGCTCTTTTTTTATGTAAGCGAACCAATTTCATTCTGTTTAGGATTTTGCCGAATGAAGCTTTACATTGGTCCAAAAACAACGACAAAATCGTAACATTAATTAATGCAAAAAATCGTTATATCAGCGAAAGTTTTTCTATCTGTGTACCGATGGACAAGACTCGGATTCATCACAATCCCACATTACCGTCTAGAAATTACAATGGATTTCTCTGGCTAATTGCACCAAAGTCGGTTAAGGTGGCTCTGCCGGCAACAAGACTTTGGCCATACTCGTAGTTATTGAGGTGAACGCGGTGTGTTTCGCATCAAATACATTAAAATATTAACATTGAATATTATTTCACTCACTGCTTTTCGACAAATTCATTGTTGATTTAAAGCAAAAATGGCTACTGTACACTGAACATATTAAACTTAAAGCAGCATTCCCAACAGCAACTTAATACTAGTATCACAATCTTTATCATGAATTGATGACATGTAACACGATCTGGACTTAAGAGCCCAAATTTGATCTCTTGCTTTCAAACATTTCAAATGTACAAACAGATGAAAGTTTTAAACATCAATATGTGTTTGCTTGTTTGTTTGTTTGTATGTTTGTTTATTTGTTTATTATACAAATTTAGATCTTCAGCACATTGAGAGTCATCATGGTGAACGAAATGACAGACACAAACGAGTGAATGTCGCGTGCCAAAAAAAAGTAAATGAAAAAACCAACAAAATACGGTTTTGTCTGCTCATATTACGAGTACATTTGTGAAAAACCTCCTATTTGTATACAAATTGTACAAACGCTATTATAAAAAAAAACTCCATTATTATTTTTTCTAATTGGAATTAATAAATTTTTATATTTTTTTCAGGGTGTCGTCGCTGTAATTAAAGTTATTCTTCATTGGTTGGTATCTAATGCCAGGGAAGAGGAGACCTTATTATTATTAGGATATTAACACGCATGCATAGATACGTATGTAAATATGTTGGTTGGTGCGAGGTCCGGCGGTAAGATGGCTAATTGAGCGGTGTTAATTGTTTTATCGCGCGTTATTTGTTCGCCGCACCGTGACTTATAAAAATGCACTTACAAGGTTTTAGAATGAGGATGCAATGTTTGCCATTATGCGTGTGTCATCATACACATATCGCTCCTTTATTGCAACATAGTCATATCTCAAAAAAAAGTGTTTTTCGAGCTAACAATGCAGAATTGTTAACAGTGCCAACTTTTATATTTCACAAAAAATTTATTCAAATTACTTTTAAACTGATTCCTTTAGGATATATTTTCTAAAATGTTTATCTAAGACTTGTATGAAAACAAAAAAATTGCAATGCGTTTTTCTCGAAACAAGCTTTTTTTAGTTATGACTATGTTGCAATAAAGGAGCGATATGTATTTAATAATACAAGGTGACGTAAAATAATCATCCAATTTCGTTTCAAAATAACTATTATAAACAGCTTGTTTTCTGTTTCCCAGCTGTCTATATGTCGACATTTCATTGGAGCTGCCCTGCATACAGGAGGGATTAGCAGGCCCGAGCTCTTAAGCAAGGAGTTTGTCTATAGGACTGCAAACTTAAAGCAAAAATTGCGACCTAAATGCCACATAGGGGCGCTGGTGAATCGTGAATAATTCACCCCGTGGATTTGGTGCACTATCAGATTAAGCCGTACAGCTAGGTGCTGATGTAAATCGATTTCACAGCTGTTCGCATTTATATTCCCCCCGAGAAGCAGGCGTAGAGAGGTAGGAGTTTCTTGCTTATTGTAAGAAACAAAACCCTATGAAGCCGCATGAGTTATGTTATATTGTACTTCGGAAACCCTAACCAAGGGTTAATGTACTAGAACTGGCTCTGTAACGTTACCCAGTAACAGTAAGTGTATTGCCGATCGCGACTTCAAAAAAGTACATCCCAATTACTCCTCCTGCGTGAGCACCGCTTCAAACAGTAGCCTTCGGTGGATGTAACGGATTGTCATGAATCGTACGCGGATTTTTAGTGCCTCAGAAACGAAGATTTTGTTTATTGACGTAACTGTTTAAACTATAAATAGCCTCGTCGCGCGTCATGTTTTTAGATTCTTCGTTGTTGAGATTGAGAAAGGTTCTATATGGGGAGCGTTCCACTGTTTGTCTGTTTGTATTCTAAATCTGTCTAAATCACTTGCAAAACCTATTACATCTTACGATAGGGTGATTAATTTTGCCGCACCTTATATAATAAGCATAGTCATATTTGATTAACTTAACAGAAATTCGAGAGAAATATTTTTCAAAAATTTAAATTCTGAAAGCAAAATCTAAAATGTTTGAAAGAGTTTGTTGGTGTAAGAGGCAGCATTTGCTAGTTTCGTTCAATTATTCTGTATTATTATCAATGCAAATTCAGTCATTATTGCCGTTTCGTCATTCATTACAACAAATGGTTGGTTGGTTGTTGTTCCTCAACATAAACTGATAGTATAATTTTTTTTAAGGTAAACAGTATGTTGTGGCGTTAATTTGAAGTTTGTTCGTGTTGTCGTTGCTTGAACATACGGGTGCGATAATACAGCACGAGCTAAAACTGATATAAATTAATTTCGACTTTAAAATTCATTCAAACAATTAAACTGTAATCTTGAGCCCTTTTTGGTACGAAGTTGTCGGAGGTGGTTCAGTGATAACAACTCTTGATCAGTTTATTATGTTTTATGGACACGTTTTTGATGATTGACTTTTGAAAAACTCACAGTTATATGAAGTAAAGTAAGTTATAAATAAAAAATATTTCTTAAAAAGTAAAGAATAGTGATTATTTAAAAATGTTTAAAAATATTTAAACTAATAGAAAAATAGTTTATGAGAAGGAAGAAAGAGGGACGTTTGACTTTCCAACGTCATAACTGAAAGAAATGACGTCTGCAGGCAACTTTTTATACACACGAATCGTACAGCTGGAGAACGAATTCTCTCTAATGTAATAGGCCGTCGACGATGAACGTGTATTAAGTAAACACTTTTGGGTTTCTGGAACAAGATTCCACAGCGCAATCCATTGTAGTAACGATAGACCAGAGTAACACACACCATACTGCGGCGATGCTCCAATGAGTCAATAGAGTTGGATACCTTACTGCCAAAGATAAGCTTCATTGATGTCTCTTTCTCTCTTTTAAACTCACGGCAGATTAACCCCAAAGTAAACTTAGAGGCACCTGCACAAACATGACAGTTGTATTCCATTTTCGGTCGAATATAGGTGGTATGAGTAGTAAGGAGATCGAGTGAAGTGAGGTACAGCTTAAACCGTTTCAAAAACCTGTGATATTTGAATGCTTCTCAACAAAAATGCTTTCCTTTTCTTGGGATTTGAACAGCAAATTTGTGTAAACCAACTCTACTTCTAAGCAGAACTGAGGATATAATTAATTCGGTTGAGTTAATTATATAGGTGTTTGGGGAATATAAAATTAACAGCCTGTTCGACGATATCGAGTGAAAATGTATGCGAAAGAAAGCTAGTCACTCACATTTTAATAAATTTAGGTTTGTCTATGTCTCTATTATTCGTTCGCATGAACTTATGTATTTTAAATGAATTTTCACACATCGTTCGCATAGAATAAAGTTAGAAAAACCCCAAATCAATTTTCTTTCGCCTAGAGTGCGAACGAACTTATCTTTTCGACATCGGCGAACTGGCTGTAAGTAAAACTTTTTGTGCTTCTGGAACAAGAATCAATTCACAGCGAAATCCATTATAGTAACGATAGACCAGAATAACACACACCACACTGCGGCGATGCTACAATGAGTCAATAGAGTTGGATACCTTACTGACAACAATGAGCTTTATTGATGTCTCTTTCTCTCTCTTTTACACGGTAGAGTAACCCCAAAGTAAACTTAGAGGCACCAGCCCAAACATGACGGTTGTATCGAATATAGTTGGGTCGAATATAGGTGTATGAGTGATAAGGAGATCGAGTAGTAAGGAAATCGAGTACATCTTACAGCGTTTCAAAAAACTGTGATGTTTGAATGCTTCTAAACAAAAATGCTTTCGTTTTCTTGGGATTTGAACAGCAAATTTGTGTAAACCAATTCTGCTTCCAAGCCGAACTGAAGATACAATTAAATCGGCTGAGTTAACTATATATAGGTGTTTGGGGAAAAGAAAATTATATAAATGGGGCTTATTATTTTCTTTTCAATGAATTGGGATGTTTATTTACAAGTTTACCTTATAAATTAAAAAATCGGACGTCTTCAAGAGTTTCCAAAAAAACCGATACATCCAGGTACTTGCACTGAAGTATTTCACACAAAATGTAGAAAAATGCATTCACTGCTTAAAAGAATTGCACGAGAAGCAAAAATAGGCAGAAATTAAAATCTCCGAAAACCGGAAGTTGCCGCGACTTTTTACAAACTTGCTTATAGATTATTGAAATATTTGCCAGTGTGAGCAACAGGGTGCTTCATATTTAACTTATGTCAATAACTAAGTTACAAATAGGAATATTAACAATATTAAGAACACATACAAATTAATATTGATAAAAATAATATTTTTAAATATTATAGTAATTAATTACATATTTACAGTTGTGAAAAAGATTTACATCAGCACCTGCCTTGCGGCCTTATCTGATGATGGACCAGTTCCACGGAGTGAATTATTCACGATTCACCAGCGCCCCCGTGTGGCTGACTATGCTCACACAGGTAGCAATTTTTGCCATATGTTTGCAGCCATATAAGCAACTTCTTGTTGAGGAGTTCGGGCCTTCTAATCCCTCCTGTATGCAATTTCCCAGCAATCAATGGAGGACAAGGCTTAATGAGTTGGTAGGCTGAAGCCCACTAAGAGCATCAGCCCTTAAACCAACTCACCCGTCAACCATCACCACTGGTTCTTTACAGTACAGGTATCTGTTGTTTTTAGTCCCCGAAAAAAGCCAAACAATCATCAAGGATACTAACACTCCCTTCCTGCGTTTTAGGTTTCAACCACAGACAGAACGTTTCAGCCAAGGTAGGCACCTCAACCATGATCAGCCCGGGTCGAACCGCAAACAGAACCACCCGGGGGCCATGCTGATCCCCGTTCTGCCAATTTATACCCTTGGTAAGGGTTTCGGAAGCCAACACAACATAAGTCATGTGGCTTTCTAGAGTTTTGTTTGCCGCACCAAACGAGGGACCCCTTCCCCTCTTTTCCTTGAGAAACAGAGCGCCCAAATTAGGAATACGCCAAGGCAAACCCCGGGGGGATTATATATGTACAGAGAGAAATGTAAAAATATGAGTAAATATATACCGATATAAACAATAAAATACATAAATTTCAGCATTGTTGCAATTGTAAGCATCACTTTGTAGTGAACGCACTTAATTCAAGTTATCTTACAATGGTAGCTGATGCTGCGCAAGTTCATTGCAAATTCAAATACTAAACTATATAACCATGAAGGGTTTGTTGTCCAAACTAGTTTAGGCAGATTCTTAAGAGACATGAAGGACTATTATATTTAGGGTTCTGCTCCGACAGAAGTTGCGTTCTACTGTGGCGGTGCTAAAGGGGCACTGCTATATAGGGACATATGTAATCATATTAAATCTTTCATTTAATGATTTCTGTAGAAGTTGTAGAGATAAGGAGGAAGTCTTAAGGACTTTGTGTCTAAGCAAACCGATGATGGACAATTTGGCGGAAATATCTTCTTTTTTTTTATCTGGAACTCGGATTGGCTCTGAACTGGGACATTGACACATAGATCTGCTAGATTCATATCATACTCAGGCAACACCGCATAAAAACAACTGATTTCTATCAAACTCAGGCAACGGGACCAAATAGGAGTCAACTAGACTGGCTTATCAATGGCTGGCTGTCTGTTAAACTTTATCTTCCCTAGAGATATGCAAAATGTGTTCAGTCCGACGAACATCACTCTGAATTTTCATTTCAATAACATCTAAATCTCTCGATTCTTTAATACTTACATTGCCCATGTGTACAAATTAAGCACAATAGCAGCATTTACAGTCATGCCTCTACGTGTTAGTATACCAAATGCTAAGAAAATCCTTTTTTTTTTTTTTTTTTTTTTTGAAAAGGATATTTATAAAAATTCTGTTTTGAAAATATTCTACTCTCGGAATTAATTTGAGATATAAGTAAGTACTTTTAAGAAAGTATGATTATTATATTTAATTCAAATCTTTTAGTGAATTTATAACACACAAACAAACTTTCCTAAAGAAGTCTTCCGAAAGAAGACGAAATATTGCAAAAATACATAAAAATTTTTTTGAAAAACAAAAAGGACCTTGAGCTGAAAAAATTGATTGCAAATATTATTTTATTAAAAAATAAATGTCAAGTCCTTATTGGAAAGCCCAATAATTAAAAACACAAACTTTCATATGAGAGCATCTTGTACGTAAAATAAATTTAAATGACCGCGTGACCTTTTTCCTTCCTGGGAATTACTATTTTTTTTTTTAACTCGTATCTCCTTTAACTCTAACTTTAAGGTGTAAGTAGTCTTTTGTTATCTGCATATTTAAGGATTTCATCAAATAGAGTTTAGTTTGGTTTTCTTAATTCAATAAATTGTTAAACAAATAAAATATTTAAACTGATGTTCCCAGAAATCGAAACCCAAACCTAAACCAATACAACAAAATGAAGAGCAACCAGGCAGACGACCAACCGACAAAAGATGCTCCTGCGTTAATTTTTTTTATTTGATTTTTTTTTTCTTTCTGCTTTTGTCTGAAAATGCATTAATTTGTATTGTCATTTGTAGAACTGATTCATTTTAAATATCAAATAAATTAAGGAAAAAAATGAGATATTCGAGTGTGTGCGTGTGTGTGTGTGTGTCAATGAAATTCGATATATTTATGAAACATTGATGATGAAACAGCCTTTAATAAAACAAAAGCTGAGAAAGACACACATCCAAACAAACATACAAACATAATCTGTTTATATTCTTTCGAAAAGGAAAACAAACAAAAAATGAGAAAAATTTACTGGGACACAAATTGTTTCGGCTTAGATTCAATATTTCTGTGTATTTTGTTGATCGGTTGGTCGGTCGGTTGGTTGGTTGGTTGGTTGGTTGGTTTGTTTGCTGGCATATACTCGTATCATTTACTCCTTTTGCTCTTGAAAATTTCATCTGGCATTGTTGTGTAATATTGATTCGATTCGCTTTGCATGCTGCTTGTTGCCTGCCAGCAAGCGCTTACAACAAATATAAAGGATTTTCTGGAAAAACGTAATCAAAACCACATTCGTTGTTAATGATATCAAACGAAATCGAAGTACTTTTGTACGAGTATGATTATATAAAATCTCACAAACATAAAACGTTTAAGAAAAATGAGTTTATTGAATGATCACGATGTGGTTAAATGCGCGCACAAAAAGGAGCAACGAATTAACAACCAAACAACAATAAACGCCTTTTGTCAAAAAGCAGCTGTAACTGTCAAAGCAAAGTAGAGAGCTAGAAAAACTCATGGTATATTCTTTAAGCATTCTGCTCACGGAGTTGTGTGGCATATTCAACCACTTTGTTGTACGCCAAAGGGGCAGACAACATGACACAAATCTTTATAGGCATAAAAATAACAACGTTCTTGCGCCCAAAACAAACAGCGAGCGAAGCAGACAAACAAACAGACAATAGTGATTCGAAGTCAAAAGGCTCGTGCTTGTCTTAAATACACATTTTCAACTTTTGTTTCATTTTAGTTTCGATTTCAATGCCAAATCCTCTTGAAGAATTATAGTGAATGAAAATGCATAGAAAGAAACTGCTCCTAATGAATTTATAAAGTGTTAATTTTAATAGACTTTGACGAGCGCTGATTCTCTTTCGATAATGGCAAAATAATTGAGTAACACACTCAATATTCATATGCATATATCTGAGCAACGAAAACGTACATATCGGGTAATTCATCCTGAAGTTTGATTTATAATGTAAAAAAAATCATAAATTTGAAAGTAAACTTGAAATTTGTCTTACCTGGGGGGTTACTCCCTATTGCGATGCGAAAGAAAAATCGAAGAATTGGTACGCTGTATTGCGTTTTTGTACTTTCTTTTCGCATTTAATTTTTCATTTCGCACATTTTTTTTATCATTCTTTGCTATTGTTTATTTTGTGATACCAGTATTACTTCATTTTTAAGCTATTTCGCGAAAAAGTTTGCTCAAACAGCATTTAATACCAAATTATACTCTTATCGCATTTACTTTTCGCATCGAACTTACTTTCGCATCGCAATAGAGAGTAACCGCCCTGTTAAAGGCCGATCGTGCGATCTACCAAATATAACATGTGTGCTGAAAAAGTACTAAAAATGCAACTGTGTGACAGAGTTTTTGACAAATCATGCGATTTGAAAAATGTTATAAACGTTTTCATAACATTATGGTTTCTGAGCGATCAGTGTATTATATATTGTGGAAAAAGTTAGAATGTTGTTGGCGTCTCTAGAAATAAATTGAAATAATGTAAAATTATTAAGGTAATAATAATTTTTAATTACTTTACTGAATATATAAATTATTGCAATCATACTTGTATAATAGTGTGACCTACAACGCCATTTTCAAGTGATTTTGTAAAGTTGGCCAGACTTTTAAAATATTTTCCTGTGAATTATTCGTACGATCGTGTAGGATAATGTACATAAAGTTAAACGAACACAGAAAAGAAATGTAGATAGTGTTAAAAGAAAAATTTGTGGCGTTTAACCGAAAATTTAAAATTGTGGTGCGACCACAATGCACGATATTAACCACAAACTACACAGAGATGAAAGAGTGACATTTGAATAGAATAAAATAAAATCAGGTTTTTGAATTGTCAAAGCGATGTGAAAAGGGAGAAAACTGTGAAAATGATTTACATTAGCACTTGCCCTTACGGTCTAATCTGATGGTGGAACAATTCCACGATTCACCAGCGCCCCCGTGTGGCTGATTAGGCTCACACAAGTAGCAATTCTTGTCATATGTTTGCGGCCATATGAACAACAGCTTGTTAATCCCTCCTGTATGCAATTTCCCAGCAATCAATGGCTGGTGAATCTTTTTCACAATTGTCTCATAATAAAAAGTATTAATAAAGTTCTCAGAAAACTCTTTCTTTTATTTATAATATGGGCGATAGAAATATGGGCCACGATTACGTCTAATGTGGTCTATTTGGAACGACGACTCTTTCGAACATAGCGGCTAATATGTTAACTTCTGAAGCTTCAATCATAGCTACCTCGTTCTTGAAGACCTTCGACTTAACATAACCCCAGAAAAAATAGTCTAAAATTATGGTATCGCGCGATCTAGATGATTAGCTTACCACAGCCAAACATGAAATTAAGTACTCATCAAAATAATTTTTCAACAATACTTTTGTTTCACGCACTGTATCTCCATCTTGTTGAAACCAGAGATCTCCGAGGCCAGGCACTTTCATTTTAGGAAGCATGTAGTGCAATAACATGATGCGATAATAGTTACCATGGTTTCATGAAACTGGCGGCCTGTACAACCTAACCTAATATTCTGATTTGCCCATAAACCAGACCGTACCTTTGTTTTTAGAGGATAGTATGGTAACTCTAGGTACACTTCTGCGGTCAAACCAAATACAAATGGTATCGACAATGGCGATTTCAGTAGGACAATTATGCGCTTCGTAAGTTCCTCCAATCGCACAAAAACCATTTCGCACAGAATGCTGGTTTTCGTAATACAGCTGAACAATTTGGAGTGTTGTTTTGGCGTGAGTCTTTCCCTTATAACTTGCCCTACGATACTGAACAGAAATGACAAAGCGATCAAAAAACTATTGAAGTAAAACCTCAAGATGTATCACCCGATAGTATGTGCATATCTTGAAACTGGCAAAATACCCCAAAAAATGAACAATAGCTAACAATCAACTGGCTGGCAACAAATCAAGAAAAAAAAGGTGCACTCCCTCCTCTTCATTAATTCAATAGCAGAAGGCTTAAATCCATCAATCTTGTCTACATGTGTCAAAAATCTGCAAGTATTCCTCAACGAAGAAAGGTACGAGTATCAAATTAAAGAAAATTCCCACAAACAAATCTGTCAAAGGATTTGATTTCGTATAATTCATTCACATGCACATTCACTCATAAGCTAAAAATTTTCAAGAGGAGATAATAAACAACATTTGTTGTGGGCTTATAACCCTTTTCTTATTTTATACATATGTACTCGTATGTTTATTTCCTTTCTCCCCGACCGAGTGAACACTTTCTAATCAACATGTGCAACATCACTTAACAAATTTTTCGTTTAAGTAAATAAGACACACCTTTATTTTTGTGAGTGCGGTTTTAGGAGCCACTACCTTTTGCGAGGTTGTTGTTCTGTTCGGTGTTGCCTCTGTCCCAAAATGGGATTAATGTTTGCTTACATGCATACATACATACATACATATGTATGTTTTGTGTTCACATACATAAATGTTTAGTTTGTTAACAAGTTAATTTTAATTATTTTTTTTCCGGTGCTTAAAACTTAAGGACAAAGATGACAAAACAAAGGATGTGCGTAATGCATGCTGATGAAAGGTTGTTTGTGTGAAAGCACGTTGGTTTGCGCAGATATCCAAATGTGTGGTTTGCTGCAGAGTTGACATGACTTTACCGGAAGAAGTCACACGCAAAGATAACATACGAATAAGTAACCGAAAGATTAAAATTTGTGGTTTTCTTTACCTTTTGACAAAACTTTTTTGGATTTTCAAGCGTTCTAACACTGGATTCTGAAAAAATATCCATAAAATACTTCAACATGTTTTGCCATTTTTCTTTATGTTTTTGTTGAAACCAAGAATCAAATAATAGTCGGTGGGGGAGAAGAATTTAAAAATAAGATGTAACATCCATCAAACCGAAATACCAACATCCCAAAGAGCAACTACAGATTTACTTTATTTACCGGACTACCCCTCCCCTCTCACCCAGGGGAAAATATTTTGCCTTGGCGTACACCAAGCCAGGGCACTTTGCTTTGCGGGGCATAGAGGGAAATTAGCTCTTTGTTTGTTGTAGGCAACAAAACTCTAGGAAGCCGCGTGACTTACGTTACGTTGAACTGCCGAAACCCTTACCAAGCGTCAAAGCAAAGCTGCCGGGCTGTTCTACCTTGCAGACCAGCTCGGTACTGATGATGATTGAGGTGCCTGTCTTGGCTGAAACGTTCTGGCTGTAGTGTAAACTTAAAATCGCAGGAAGGGAAATTAGTTTCCCTGATAACTTTGGTGCCTGCCGATTTTCAAAGGCTAATAGCCCCCGAGATGATGTCATCTTACAACAGATACCCGTACTGTAAGAAACCAGGGGTGATGGTTAGATGATTGATTTGGTTAAGGGCTGATGTTTTTAATAGACTTCGGCCTACCAACTCATTATGTCTTGTCTTCCATTGACTGCTGGGAAATTGCATACAGGAGGGATTAGAATGACCGAAATCTTAAGAAAGAGGTTTGTCTATATGGCTTTAAACTTATGGCAAATAATTGCAACCTGTGTGAGACTAACAAGCCGCATGAGGGCGCTGGTTTGTCGTGAGTAATTCACCCCGTGGAATTGGTCCATCAACAGATTAGACCGTCATGTAAATCAATTTCACAACTGTGCTTCGAACAACTTATAAAATAAAATAAATTTTTAGTTTCGTGTTTTTAGATTTGTGATAATTGTAAATATCAGCTGACTCAAATTTAAAAGAGCACACTAATAGCATGTGATATGATATGATAGCATGTTCACAGCAGTTACAAGCAGCTAGCAGGTCATCGAACTGTTTGAGGTTCAAAACTGTAGTATCCCTGTTTAGTGCTGCGATAGTCTGGCCAGAGGCTACAATTTTTTGGTATTACTGAAGCCACGAGCCCACGGAACTTTGTTCCCACCCGGCTTTCGTGAGATACTTGTACCTCTATGCGAAAAGAGTTTTAAAATTTGTATTGGAATTGCTCTGCAACCGGGTGCGGTAGCCCTTAGATCGGCACAAGTGTTAGAAAAGTTCCGCGTCAATGCATGAAGGAGAGCTATCGCTATTCAGCGATAGTCTGGCCAGAGGCTACAATTTTTTGGTATTACTGAAGCCACGAGCCTACGGAACTTTGTTCCCAACCGGCTTTCGTGAGATACGTATACCTCTATGCGGAAAGAGTTTTAAAATTTGTATTGGAATTGCTCTGCAACCGGGTGCGGTAGCCCTTAGATCGACTCAAGTGTTTGAAAAGTTCCGCGCCAATGCATGAAGAAGACCATGTGCTATTCAGCATGGGATCGAAAATTGTACCCATACGCGACAATCTGTCATGCATGGCACCGTTTTGGCGAGCGTTTTTATTTCGCTTGGCGATAGAATAACCGTGGGGTTAAGCCATCAAGACAAAAACCGACGTAAAGTAATGTTTGTGGTCATTTTACTCAAACTTTCCAGTGTTATGTATGAAAGGAAAGACGTCTGCAGGAGATGAACCGTACGGCTGTAGAAAGATTTCTTTCTGTAATGCCATATGCGATTCAATGGGCAATCGAACACAAATGAATGAGTTCTAGACGATGTACGTGTGTTACGTAGGAATAAGTGGGTTTCGGGATCACGATCCCTTATCTCGTCAAAGCGAAATTCATTGTAGTATCGGGAAAACAGAGTAACACAGCTCACACAGCAGCGATGCTCCAGTGAGTCAAAATAGGGTTAGGTACCCTACTGACACCGATAACCTTCTTCGCTCTCTCTTGCACTCAGTCGGGTAACCCAAAAATAGCCTTTGAATCACCAGCCCAAACATGACAGTTTATTCCATTCGGGACGGGTATACATAAGTAGTATAAATAGTAAGGAGATCGGAAGGAGTGAAGTATGTTGTGCGCCGTTTCAAAAAACCAAGAAGAAAGAATGCTTCTTTTGAGACATAAAAAATGTGTAGTATCCATAAAACAGAGTAACACCCCACACTACGTCGATGCTCCAGTGAGTCAATATAGTTGGGTACTGTACTGACACCGATAAGCTTCTTTGCTCTCTCTCTCTCTTGCACTCGGTAGAGTAACCCCAAAATAGACTTTGAGGCACCAGCCCAAACATGACAGTTGTATTCCATTTTCGTTCGGAGATAGGTGGTATAAATAGCTAAGAGATCGGATGTAGTGAAGTATGTTGTGCACCGTTTCAAATAACCCAGAAGAAGGAATGCTTCTGTGGAGACATGAAAAGTGAACAGAAGACATGAAGAAAAACATCAAGAGCAACCGATTACTCAATACCTATACCATCCATTAGTACAGAGAAATCAAAAGTGATCGCTGAGATTGGCAAACACATTAACTCTTTTTCGCTGCGAAATTCGGCCGTTAGTATTTACTTTTGTTCTAAATGTCTATGTTATTATAGCTTTTTGCCAAAATTTCTCGCTACAATTATAAATTCCAGAACCATTGTACATATGTTGCATAGTTGACAACTTTTGTTTGGTCATATGAAATCTTTCTATTTAAATAAAAAAAGAAATACTCTTTTCTAGCAACTCAATTCAATTTTACAACTTTATTAGAAACAATTTAACTGCGTCTGGGGACAGAAAATGAAAAGAAAAAGAAAAACAAATGAAATTGCCAACAAAAGTGATGAAGATGATGTTTCGGATACTTGAACAGTGCCAATATTTTTCCTCATAAAACAGAGACGTACAAATGATTGAATCAGAGAGCCTTCCGCATGTCACAAGTGTATCAAGATTTAAGTCCATTTCGTTCGAGCAGACTGTATGGAGTCATTTCTTGTGCGAGTACAATTCAAGAAGAAAGCCTCATCTTCCCATACTATTTCTATTTGTTTGGCATTCGTGAGTGTATGTTCACTGCTTGCAACATGCTGCAAATTGAATTTATTTGATTTCAGCTTGTAAATATGTACAATACTCGTATATATTGAAGCTTCTTCAAATGTTTGTCTACTTTTTTTGTGTTTTTCTTACTATTGTCAGAGCAAGAAAGAAAACAAAAAAAAAAAAAACAAAAAAACTGAAATTTCAACAAACTGATCACTTGAGTGGAAAAGTGATTTCAATCAGGCAATATCGCAACAGGAACAGCGTGAAATTTTAAGTTTCTGGCACGACTCACAAATAAATTTTGTGGCAAAAATGCCAAACATGTTACAACAAAATAGACAATCAAACCGAATGACTATAACCAGCCACTCAGGAAAACAACTGTTGTCGTAACAAATAAAACAGCTAAAATGACCAGACTTTTCTCGCCTGCCAACCAGCCAGCCTGCCTGCCTGTTTGGCTGACTGGCTGGCTGGCACTATCAGATTCTAAAGTTTTTAGGCTGGAAAACAACTCTATTTAAGCAGTTCATATTATTGCGTTTGTCCAACCCATGATGACCCAATAGGTGTATATGTCAATTTGGCTTATTCACACTTACTCGTACTCAGTCGGCCACAAGCGCTTCGTAACGTTCAAATATTTTTTTTTTGTTACCAACAACTCAATGGGCACTTTTTACGATTAACTAGTTTCTTTTTCTATTCACAACCGTTTGAAAGACGCTTGTTTCTTATGAAATAAATGAAATGAAAATTCATTGGAAAATTGAACGTTTATTTGTTTTCGACTATTATTGTTGTTGTTACTGTTGCTATATTGCTATTGCTGTTAGTAAGAGTTGCTGTTGTCATCATTGATACAACAATGTTCTCATTTTATTGCTAAATTTCAGGAAAAAAAAGTGTAGGCAAAAAAAAACTTTTTTTTTTATTTGTTAACTCTGTTGTTCAAATATCATCATAACACATCTTTGTTGAAATGTTTACCATAAAAGAAATTCATTAGATATTTGTCAGGAATTAACTCTTTTGTTTTTAGTGTTGTTGTGGTCCATCTCTACGACCAAGTGATTTTGCTTGTGAACAAACAACATATGTTCATTTCAAAATTCCCCTTTCCTTGCATTCATCACTGATCAAACATACTTACTCATAAAGCTTAGTCCAACCATAATGTAGAACGTTCTTTACGAGTCACACCTTAAGTAAAATTTTTTGCCCAACTTGATAGGATATTTCTTTGTTCCAGTGTTTCACAACTTCAAATCTTTACGAGTCACACCTTAAGTGAAATTTTTTGCCCAACTTGATAGGATATTTCTTTGTTTCAGTGTTTCACAACTTCAAATAAGCAGAGATATACAATTAAACAGCGCGTTAAAATTGTAGCAGCATTTTTTTGAAAATGAGCGTTCAAATCAAAATGTATTTTAAGAACTTCGTGATTTCTTGTCAGCAGAACCGAACAAATGTGGGCAGAATCGATAGACTTGCAACTTTCAGCAAACCGATTCTGTAGGAAATGTGAAAGCACTTATTCAGTTCGTTTTCGAGAAAATATGGAGATTGTGCCTCGACTCGGCATCGTGCTCCAAATCTCATCACATTGAGTTAAAAGCCGAAGCTTAATGACCATTTCAAGTGTCCTCAATGTGGTGAATAATGCATTTAACAGACAGGATGTGTAACTGATTTACATCAGCACCTGCCATGACGGCCTTATCTGACGATAGATCAACTCCACGGGGTGACCTATTTGCGGTCCCGTGTGGCAATTTTTGTCATATGTTTGCTTAAGAGTTCACTCCTTCTAATCCCTCCTGTATGCGATTTCCCAGACAGTCAATGGAAGATAAGGCTTAATGAGTTGGTAGGCCGAAGCCCATAGACAGTAGCAGTCTTTAACCAACTTACCCCCTTATTACTGATTCCTTACACTATTGTTGCAAGACAACATCACCTCGGGGAGTTATTAGCTCCCTGAAAACCGGAATGCACTATAATTATAAAGGATGACTAATTCATGTCTAAAAACATTTTAAAAAAAGTTTAATATATTTTTCAATATTTCTTTGGAAGAGTTCTTCAGGAACATTTTTTTTTTTTGTGTAAATTCAATACAAAATTTCAAAAAGGACATTGAGCCGAATGAATTTCTTTGCAAATATTGAATTATATCGGGTGGTTAAATTTCAAGGGCCGATGTTGAATGTGAACCACACCTAAACGCCAAGTTTTTTTCCGAATTTTATTTGACATTTCTCTATTTCGGACTTATTCAATTTGAACCATGGAGAGATACACAATCCAACAACGTGTTAAAGTTGTCCAGACTTATTATGAAAATTTTCGAAGAAAATCATCTTCAGTGATGAGGCACATTTTCACCTCAGTGGATTCGTCAATAAACAGAATTGCCGCATTTGGGCGACTGAGAATCCAAGAGTGACTGTCGAAAAACCAATGCCCCCACAAAGAGTGACTGTTTGGTGCGGTTTATGTGCTGGCGGCATCATCGGGCCGTATTTTTTCCAAAATGAGGCCGGTCAGGCAGTTACTGTGAATGGTGTTCGCTATCGTGAGATGATAACGAACTTTTTATGGCCCGAATTGGAAGATATGGATGTAGACGATATGTGCTTTCAGCAGGACAGTGCCACTTGCTACACAGCTAACAAAACAATTGCTCTTTTGCGCAACAAATTCAATGGCCGTGTTATCTCACGTAATGGCGATGTCAATTGGCCGCCAAGATCATGTGATTTGACACCGTTGGACATTTTTCTTTGGGGTTATTTGAAAGAAAAGGTGTACGTCGATAACCCAGCAACAATTCAACAGCTAAAGGATGAGATAATTCGGCACATTAACGGCATAGAACCTCTATTATGCCTCAGGGTCATCGAAAATTTGGACCATCGGATGGAGGTGTGCCGCCGTGTTCGCGGCGCCCATTTGGCCGGTATTTTGCTCCATACATAATTGAATAATACCAATATATCATAATAAAATAAAATTACCACAATTTCCTAAATAGTTTGTGTTTTATTCAAAATCAACATCGGCCCTTGAAATTTAACCACCCGTTATAAAGGTCAAAGCAAATAGGATCAAGAATTTATAATTATCATAGATCCTTCTATCGCAATAAAAAATATTAAGAAAATTATCTGAAAACAAACTTTTTGTTTTATTTACAATTACATGGTTCGTTTTGGTTGTACCACCCTTTACATATAAACATACATATTCGTACATACTTATGTGCATGTATGTTCAAATACAAACGTGCAATTACAACAAGCGCTTATCGCACGAGCTAAACAAATTACTTTACTCGTCTGTGGCATGTGACAAAAAACAATTAAATTTAAGTGGAAACAATAAAAATGAAAACTTTGAAATAAAACTAAACCGCATATTAAAGGACATAAATTAAACCTATTTGCATAAATAAAAAATATATATACAACCCTGCTTTTTGAAGCATCTCCTACAACCACCCACCCACCGACCGACCATTCATTCATTCATTCCTCATAAAATATTATTTAGATGGACGAATGGATGAGTCACTTTGTTAATTTATGCATTTTAATTTTTTGAATTTCCAGTCAACACGCTAATTGGAATACGAGTAGCATCAGTTGTGAATTTGAACGAGTAGTCGAGTAGTGGAATTCACCTTCTTTTGCCTGTCGCTACAGATGATACACGAGTATGTGTATACGTGACGCCGTGAAGCGTGACGTAAGTCCGATAAGAATACAATTGGTGTACGACTATGCAACTTTCATTTACAACAGCAGCGTTAATAGTTTTGTTTTTAATTTTTTGCATTTTAATAATTTCGAAACAACATCTGTGGTCGATTACACTGAACAAAATTTTATCTTTTTTTTTAATTGTTGTATTTAATATTTATTTAACTATACTGTTGCAAATTAATTTACAAAGTATAGGACGCACAGCATGAGCGGAGACCTTATGCACACGTTGGTATTACCAGTAATCTGTAGAGGCGCTGTGACTGACTATGACGACTTATACCTTCACATAAGAAGTTGCCGCGTGGTTGACAAAGAAATACATCAAAAAACTGTTAGCTGAGAATGAGACGCAAAACTCTCCAAGGCCAAAAAAACAACAACAACGCACTTAAGAAATAATGATAATGCCAGAATTGTTCCCCACCCCAGATTATTACTAATCAAAAATTATATGCAGCTATTTTTGTGTTTCCTAGCTATCGACATGTCGACATTTCATAGGTGCTAACCTTATGTAGAGTTGGAAACCTTTGAAAAATATCTACAAACATTTAATTCTATATTCTACTAATTTAAAGGTTATAATAACAATTCGAAAAGAAAAATGTTATTGAAAAAGAGTGGTGTTCGCTAAACTGAGCTCATGCCTATGTCGCTAAAGTAATTCATTACCTTGCAGTGTGGGAGGTGTTGAACTAAATTTTATTATTCTACGCAGTGTCAAAGCTGTATACAATGGACACTGATCTGTTTCAATTAATTCGAACACTTTAAATGCTGCAAAAACGCTTTTTTCCGTATTATTATTAATAGGTTGAAGTCAAACGTCCAGACACACTACTCCCTTTTTTCTCTTCCTTATAACATATTTTCCTAGTTCCAACATTATGCACCACATATGTAGATGTCATCCCCTGAGTACCGGTGCAGATGAAAAAGAAGCATTCAAGTGTCTCGGTTTTTTGACGCGCAGTAATCCCATTGTAAACCTGACTATATGCGATGTGCCACCGTCTTGCTGATACTACAAGTTAACTAAGCCCAAGGCATGCGATTGTGGCCTTAAAAAGTTCAATCATATCACGATGATCGCTCCCCATTCACAGTTACCGTTTCGCCGTGTTCATTTGCAAAAAAGTAAGCTGCAATCATTTCCCCTGAACAAATTGCACACCAGACTGTCACTTTCAATGGATGCAAAGGTGACTGATGAATAATTTGAGGGTTCTCCATTGCCCACAACCGAAACGAAAAAGTGTCTTATCACTCATTATGAAGTTTTCATGAAAATCTATTATTGATTTCGATAAAATATTTTAACGATTACAACACGTTGCTTTATCGAATATTTTTTCATAATATATTTTTCACGTGTCTACTTCAAGACTGCCAAATATGAACTGTCGAAACTAATGTTTGCCAAAATGGTAGCAAAACAAAGTAGTATACGTTCCTGGCGGACACCCGGTACTTAACTCCATCCGATCTGCTTACTATCTATAACATCAACATCCGACAGTAGATGAAATACAACTCTTGTGTTTGGGCCGGTGCCTCAAAGTTTATCTTGGGATTACTTTAACGAGTGCAAGAGAGAGCGAAGAAGCTTATCGGTGCCAGTAGGGTCCGCCACTCTATTGACTCACTAGAGCTTCCGCTCAGTGTGGAGTGTGTTACTTCGATTTATCGTTATTATACGGAATGCTACTCTGATGAGATTAGGGATCTTGTTCCCGAAACCCACTTTGTTTTACACAATACCTATACATCCGCTCATCCATTTATAAATGATTGCCTATCTGTCACTGCATTGGACTAAAGAGAATATGTTCTCCTCTCGTATGGTTCGTCTGTAGAGCAAGTTACCTTCCCCGGAAAACAGGTTCTGCCTTGGCGAAAGCCAGGTCACACTGTTTTCTCTGGGGTATAGAGGGGACGGAGTCCCTCGTTTGTTGTATCAAACAAGATTTAGAAAGCCGCATGACATATATAATGTTGATCTTTTTAAATCCTTACCAAGAGTGAACATTGGCAGGACGGGGATCAGCCTGCCCCGCGTGGTTTTGCTTGCAGATCATCTCGGCGCTGATCATGGTTCAGGTGCCTACTTTGCCTGGAATGTTCTGGCTGTGGGTTAAACCTAAAATCGCAAGAAGGGGAATTAGTTTCCGTGACAACCCCGCGAAGTGCTATTATATTGCAACAGATACCTGTACGGGTAAGTTGGTTAAGGGCTGATGCTCTTAATAGAGCTACCCACTCATTAAGCCTTGTCTTCCATTGACTGCTGGGAAACGGCATACCGGGGGGATTAGAAAACCTGAACTCTTAAGCAAGCGTTTTGTCTATATGGATACAAATTTATAGCAAAAAGTTGAGACTTGTGTGAGCCTTACAAGCCACACGAGGGCGCTGGTGAATCGTGAATAATTCACCACATAGAGGTGATCCATCAAGAGTTTAGGCCGCAAACGCAGGTGCTCAAATTAATTTCAGAATTTTGGAACGGACGTTTTTTTTCAAATATTTATTTGTACAAAAATTCAATTAAATCTACAAATTTGACCTCAGTGCCTTTTAGGCATTATTCAGAAAATGTTGGCAAAAAATAACAAGATAATTAAATTTAAATGGTAATAACTGTCAGATTAAATTAAATGTTTTCTTTAATATTAATAAAATATTTAGAAATTATGGGGCATTTACACCTAGTACTTGCAGGTTTTCGATTCCAATCTAGTTGATTTTGACGCAATTTCCCATACTAAATGAAATCTACATTGCGACCAAATTTTGACGAAATCTAGCAGATTTTTATAAGTACTCTATTACACAACTGTGATTCTGTTCAATACCTAAAAATACTGCGCTGCAATAAAAAAAGCTATACTTTTATACCACATTTACACCAACTCAAAATCTAGTAGATTTGAAGTAATATCTACAACTAAATCCATATCATTTACACCATCTTTTTTGACATCTAGCAAGATTTCATTTTCACAAAAATAATTTTTGCATACGGCTTTGACAAAACAATTTTATCAGAGACTGAATACACCAACATTAAAGTGTATATTTTTGTTGCCCATAGACTGCACACACCACATTAAAGTGTAATTTATGTTGCAGCGTAGTATTTTTAAGTACTTTTGGATCAAAATTATGGTAGCATCACTTGGTACTGAGTAGATTTCAGAGGATTTCGTCGAAATCTACTCATAAAGTAGATTTCATTTTGTATGCGATATATTCTCAAAATCGACTAGATTTGGCTTGAAATCTTGAATGAGCAGATTTCGCTTTGGTGTAAATAGACTATTAGATGATGAATCCCTTGTGATATAGTTATTACCACAAAAATAAATTTTATGGAGCTGAAATCTTGCAAGATGGCAAATAACGAAATTGTAAAGTGGGTAGATGTAAACGCCCTATTACATCACATAAAACGTTGGAATATTCATGTCAAATGTCCATAAAGTGCTGTCCACACCTGATACGAGAACACTAACAGGAACAGCAAAATACTGTTACTGTCAGGTGTAGACTGTAAATGTTAATGTTTTCTTGCCGTCTTGACACGGCTGTTAAGACGTCTGTTTTAAAAGCTCTGTCTTGATAGAAAATTACATTTTAATATGAAAAAAGTAAAAATAGTATCAAATTAAGAGAAATTGCAAAAAAAAAGTCCAAGTTCTTATTTTAAATTGCAAATTTTGCAATAAAACATATTTTATTCCACAAACTGTAAAAAAGGACATAAAAAGTGATGATGTGCTTTTGTTGACGGAGTTGAAATAATGAAAAATCAAGACATACGGGTGCTCCACCATACAACAATCGAGCCGTCAAAGGTATGTTTTAACAGTATGTCTTGACGGCGTTCCATGTCTAATGTAGACGGGCTGTAAACACTACTCTGTCTTTCCTTCTCTCCACAACCTATTTTCATACTTATGGTATTGCATATTTAGGGGAGATCCCCTGAATACTGGTCACAGAGAAAAAAAAATTAGTCCATAAATCAACGACTAGAACTCTACAACTTTTCAGTATTTTTCTTAGTGTATATTCTCATGTCTCCCTACAGCTCTTTAAGCTAAAACTTTAAATTATTCTGCACCCATCACCCAACAGTTGGACAAACAAGACAATAAAACCTTTTACCAAATTGATGGTTGGTTTGAATTTCGTGCATTTACCAATTGGTTTTTCCTACTGTTAATGACGTGGCATATCACAATTGAATTTTTTTTAATTTATTCATTGATGGCAATAAACAAATTCCAAATAACAAAACGTAAGTACTTTAGAATAAGAAAAATTGTTGCAACACAATTCTCTACCACTCGCAGGCACCAAACAATTAATTTTATCAGAATTTTTCATTTGTATCATCACAATTGATGACATTTTAATGGCAGGACACACAATGGGGCTTTTTCATATATACAAATCAATAAATAGACAAGGAATTTTAGTGCAGAGAAATGTTAAACTCTTTATTTTTTAGGTGTACTCGTATGTGATTACATTAAAAAAAAGTCTTATTCATAATCATTATTGCCATTGGCACCATTTTTACTTTGACGTCTCCAGTTCAGAGGAAACAAACGCTTCCATAACTCATAGCGTTCAGTATTAAGGCCACCGCGCATGATCAGCTCATCTCCAATATCCAGATAATGCTGCTTTTTATAGCTGAAAGGACGCCAACGCATGTTGCGCAATTGCTCGTCGCTAGGCTTGTTAGGATCTCTGCAATAAATAAGTATGTATGTATGTAAAGATATAGAAGTAAAAGTCAAAATTAGTTTTTCAATAGCCACAAAGTCAATGTGAGCAGGGAATAAACAGAGTATAAATATTTCTAAGCTTTTTTTCTGATGTTAATGAGCCATCACATCAATGAGATTTTTACATCAAATTGAATCCAAATTTTAGCTGTTCTGATGTTAGTGCGCCATTGTATTGATAATATTTTGTCATTACATTGATTTCATTTAGTAATTTCTTCGAGATTCCTTCACATGCTCACAACAAGATGGGAGTATGACATTTCATGGATTAAATAATTATTATAATTGTTGCTAATGATAATTAGAGCAATTGATACAATGGTTCACTTCACAGCGATGAAAAGTGTAATGGGGTCAAAAATGAAGACATTTGACATTGCGTTGATGTTAGAATACACCACAGTTGTGACGGGTTTAGGGATGAAGGGACACCCCTAGGATATCGATACTTATGCTCGATACCTACTCGGTATTGAAGAAAAAGCATCGATAAATATGAGTACTTGTGTCGGTCGACTTCTTGATATGATAGCAGCAGAAGTTCTTTTCTGCCAAAAATCAAAATCTTCGTTATGGACTTCAACTTCTGATCTGCTGGCTGAAGTTGAAGTGACTTAATTAGTAGCCCGGAAACGAAAACTTTTAAAACGCGGATTTTTTATCATAACAATTCTTCTGCTGCATTCACCCAATAGTTTGCTTGCAACTGTGTAACACATTCACGTAAGACAATTTATCATTGGTACAACCTTTGATAAAATGGCGGAACTCTGATCTGACGATTATTTAGTGAAATTTGAATGGTCGATCGTAACCGCAATCTTATCGTCTCTTTTTTATGAAATACAACCATAAACCTGATTTTGGCGGTCCCATGTTCATGCACGGATTTGTTTTAAAAAAATTTTGAAAGCAAATAAAATTATGGTAAAAATAGCCTCCAACTCAGTTTTTTTTTTTTTTTTTGCTTGTCTATAAGAAAGAAAGGAGTATTTCTGACCGATACGAGTATTTTTGACCGATAGCTACTTGGTACTCGGTAGTAAAGCATCGATACCAAAAGTACTTGGTATCGAAAGAAAAGTATCGAGTATTTACTTGTAGTTACTCGTATCATTTCATCCCTGGACGGATTTTCTATGAGTGTAGGCTATTCTTGACAGATCACACTTGACTCATTATATCAAATTGTGTTGCCAGTTATGTTCAGCATGGTTTCGCAAGTCAGCACACCACACCAGCATCTGTAAATTGTTCAGTTGTATTACTAAGAAAGGCATGTGTAGATTTTTGGTCATTAACTTTGATTTTCGAAAGTTTTAGCCATTTCTCTAATATGGAGTGTGGCATAATAGTTTAATGCCTGTCAACACTCATAGGCTTTTAGAAATCTGAACAATGAACAATGTTGAACAAACACAAACACAAAAACTGCGAAGCTTTTTTGCTTGTCTGCAGTAACACCCAGGGTCTGTGGCAGGAATCGAACCTGCGACCTCGAGACTGTTGGTCGAGTACTCTACCAAATCAGCCATCGAGGCACCCGCAAATTAGTCATCAAAGAAGGTGATTTCATAAACTCAGATAAGGCAATCGAAGCAGGAGTTATCCAAGGCAGCATATTATGTGCTACTCTAGACTAGAAATGTAAAGGGTATATATAAGTTTGTGATTACGTTTGTAATTTCTGCAAGTTTTATTTGCGACCCTATAAAGTTTATATATTCTGAATCAGATTAAGCGATGGCCGTCTGTCCGTCTGTCGGTCCGTTTCTGAGAAAACCATTAAACTTAAAAACTTTATGCTTTCTCCATTCTATTACCCCATCGAGTCATGGGTTTAAAATTCAGTAAAATCGGTTCATATGCGAGTATAGCTGAGATATATTAAAAATTCCGAAAAAAACATTAATTTTTGCAATTTTGTATGAAAATTTTTGAAAAAAAAATCGTTTGTTGTGCTTCGATCTTCCCACACTTATTAAGCATGGCAATTAAAAGCCAAGCAAAAAAATTTTCTCACATCGGCTCATATATATACGAGATATAGCCTAAACCGATTTATTAATGAAAATGTTGCGTAAATAATAATTATTATTATTATTATTATTATTATTATTATTATTATTATTATTATTATTATTATTATTATTATTATTATTATTATTATTATTATTATTATTATTATTATTATTATTATTATTATTATTATTATTATTATTATTATTATTATTATTATTATTATTATTATTATTATTATTATTATTTTTTTTTTTTTTTTTTTTGCTTAAAATAAGTTCTGGTAATAAATATAGTCTAAACCGATTTTTTATGATAATGTCGCGTAATCGAGCTTAAAAATTTTGTTTATTTAAAATCAGGTCTGGTGATCAGGGAGATTACAATAATAGAGAAAATGAAAATGTTCGATACCGGTCCGTATATATACATATATACCCGAGATATATCCAAAACCGAAAATGAGAAATTCCGATATCGGTCCATATATAGCCGAGATATAGTCTAAACCGGTTTTTCCATATTTTTTTTTTTATTTTATTTATTATTTTTTAAGCAGTTTTGATTATAAAAGGAGGTTACTGAAATACAAAAAATGAAAATTTCCGATATCGGTCCATATATACCCGAGATATAGCCTAAACCGGGTTTTTCGTGAAAATGTCGGGTAAACAAAATTTAACATTTTTTTGCTTAAAATAAGGGCTGATAATATAAGGACCTTACCAAATAGAGAAAATTAAAATTTCCGATATCGGTCCATATATACCCGAGATATGGTCTAAGCCGATTTTTTAGTAAAAATTTTTTTTTGCTTGAAATCAGTTTTGACTATAAAACGAGGTAATTAAAATACAGAAAATGAAAAATTCCGATATCTGTTCATATATAACCGAGATATAGCCTAAACTGATTTTTGCATGAAAATTTCCATGAAAGATTTCTTTTTTGGAATGGTGATTACAAGGCAAAAATATATTATCCCCGATGTCGGTCCATATATATCCGAGCATATTTAGTTCAAATTTGTAATATATACTATATATGTATATAGGTGACTATCGTGAAGGGTATTTTAGATCCCGTCCAGCCGAATATACTACGCTCTTACTTGTTTTAATTCCTTTTGATGATTATATTTATCTCCTGACATTTAAAAAATTATTTTTTTTTAACATTGTATTTATTGGTCTGCTGCATTTAGCTGTTATGAATTCGCCTTGTAAGGAAGTGTTTAAAAGAAGAAATATAAGGAAGTGTTCGTCTTTCATCTTTGAGTCGATGATTTGTTTAAAATACAAAGGAAACATTTAATCTTACCCCTTGTAGGCGAAAGAGCTAAACATTCTCGTTAAAGTGTTGACCATGGAAAATTCATCGTCGTCTTCGGTAAACATGCGGCTAACAGACGGTTCCACAAATAAATACATTAAATCGTCGTGGTGAGCAACGCCTTGAAAAGTCAGAAAAATATTTTACAAAATAAAATGCAGTAAAAGAAGTTAAACAAAATTTTTTTGAAAAGTAATCTCTTCAAAATAGATCGACTGACTGATCGATCTCTGATTGATATGATATATGACAGACAACAAAATCGTTTAAAAGGCAACCAAGCCAACCAAAATCAAATCAATAAATGAGTTATTTTCATTGGTCATATTTAAATTTTCGAAATTTTAAAGTAAAATTAACTTCTTGTAAATCAGAGCCCAAATCACCGCATTTGATATCGAGCAAAACACACGATATCGAATGAATTGTATCGCAATAATTTAAGAGAATTAAAAAAAAAATTCTTTTAGCTTTCGTACCTTTAACAATCATGTGGTCTTAAATCAATCAAATTTTGTTAAAATTACGATCTGATACGCATTGTTTATCGTAGCCTGCACGTGTCGTAATATTGTTCGATACGATAGTTAATTCGATATCGTATGCGGTGATTAGATCCCAACAGTAATTCAAAAACATATTCGAAATTCGAACTCGAAGCATTGAAGTTGTTTTTGCAATATAATAAATACTGCTTCTACTCAGTTTTCGTCTATTTTGGTGACATTAAATTGTGCTTTAAAAATATTCAGCTCCTACCATATGGACCATTCTCCGGATAATTAATATGACTTCTTTGACCCTGATAGGAAAATCGGTAGTAATAGACTTTTGTTGAACGCGCCGCCAAATGCACAAAACGATGAACAGCAAAACCAGTCAAAGCATCTGAATACAATTTTGTGAGATTATTCAAAGATTGTTGCAAACTTAAGGGTTGATCACCAAAATAAAACTTCCACAACTCGCTGCTAATATTTGCTGCCCTGGGGCTACTGCTATTAAATAAGAAACATATCGGAGCCACTTGATCAAAATGATACTCAAACGAACGCAAGAGGCTCTCATTTTCTAAAATGCCTGTGGAAGGATTTAAGTAAGAGGCTTGAATGGACAAATCTTTTATCGAACTTACCTATAGCAGGTCCAACAAATTCATCTTTTGTCATACCCGTTATAATGGGAATTTTCATAAAGTCGCCATTTTGATAGGACTTTACCGGATCCTCGGTAAGAAATCGTTCCTGACCAAAGTCTCTTTCTACCACCGGCTTCCATAGTATCAGAGGATTTTGTCGACCAAACTCAAACATACCAGTTAAACTGTTGGCATATTGCAAGTAGTGTTTCTGTTAAATGTGAGACGAAAATTAATTCAAATTCATGTTAAAATAAAAATCAAAAGATTGTCCAATCAGTAGGTACAATGCTTGTTATGAGTCACGTCTTAACGTCAAGCATTTTGCCCAACGTACGTGCTGTTCATAGAACAGAGACGAGCAAATCGTCTAGAAAATTTGTATGAAAGTAGCAAAATTTTTCGAGTGATTTCCATAAGAAAAATTTTAAACGAATGCTCGCCTGTGTTCTATGAACAGCACATTAATTTCATATTTCTTTGCCTCAGTATTTGAGAACTTCAATCAAGGAGAGGTACTCAATCGAGCAGCGCGTTAAGATCCTTTTACGAAAATGGGCATTCAAATCAATATGCGTTTAGTGTACTTCGTGACTTTTTTGGTCGGCGTAAACGATCAAATGTGTCCACAAGCGGAAGAACTATGCGCAAATTCCGACAAACCAGATAAACAGGAATTGTTTAAACCCCTATGAATATTTGCGTAGTTTATTCTCTGGAACATATTGCCGTTGTCCGCGATATTGTGGTATAAGATCCGTATGGTTTTGCGATTTTAAATCGCCAAACCATATCGCTGAAAATTGGTGACTTCAACTCGTATGTGTATATTGAAGTGAACTAAATGAATTTACTAAAACTGAACTTGGAAAATGCAATAAAATTATTCACAATTAAAATCTAATCTGTTTTCTTTTTATTTCGATAAAAATATGAAAGAATTCTACGCATTTTGAATTTAAAAAACTAAATTAAAAAATTTGTCTATATTTTGTCAAATTTTATATAAGTATGTAAAACACATGTTGTATATAAGTATGTAAAACACATGTTGTATTTTTTCGGAAAAAAACACCGAAACGCCAGTAAAACGCGCGCTCCTTAGAACATGTTTAAATCAATTAAGCGTTTTTCAGAACACGTTGCGGTTTCAGATCGCACGTTTCTCGCAACATGGCTGAATATCTTTGGTTTTGGATCTCTTTTCAAAACTTAGTTTGTTTTATAATTTCGAGTTCTACTGATAAAACAAATTAAAAAGTTTCGAAGCTCGTTCGAGATAATATGTTTCTCTTTCACTTGTGCATAAAACAACTTACAATATTTTCATTAACTTACCTCGTGCAGACAGCCCATCATTTCCTTCAAGTTGTTTGTAGGACACATCAGTAATGCAGCTTGACGTTGAGCCAAATCCATTTGTGCTTCTGGTAATTCCCATTGACCGGTAGCCGAGCCACTCATTATAATTGCCTTGTGAAAAAGATTGCGTGACATAGGTGAGACCAAATGCAAAGTTATACTGACTGCGCCAGCACCATAGCCCAGCAAAGTAATTGAACTGGAATCACCACCAAAACGAGAAATATGTAGTTTCAGCCAACGCATTAACATCACCTGATCCTTGAGACCCAAATTACCAGGAGCTTCACTCGTACCGGTGCTTAGAAATCCCAAGCTCCCCAAGCGATAATTAAAAGTTACCAAAACAATATTGCGATCCATTAAGTACTGGGGTCCAGCGAAATTCTTACTTTGTCCAGAAAGAGAATAAAAGCCTCCCGGATGTATGAATACAATGACCGGCTTTTTCACATTCGGATTATTTTCCGAGGGTAGTTCTCTTGTATAAATATTTAAGCGCAAACAATCCTCTGAGACGTCAAAACTGTTTAGACCCGGCTGTGGACACATAGGACCATCTATGGTGGCATCAAATATATCGAACCACTGTTCCACCGGCTCCGCTGGCTTGAAACGCAGCTCTCCTATGGGAGCCTTTGCATAACGTACGCCACGAAAAGCATAAAAATTTCTTCCCGCCTGTGAGGTCAACAAAGTGCCACGTATTTTTCCCAAAGCTGTGGTCAATACCAAATCCGAAAGTTCTTTATCACTCCCTTTTAAAATTTCTTCCTCGTCTTTGGTCGATTTGCCACCAACTACGAGTACCAAACTTATTTCCACTATTAATGCCAAACACCACAATGACTTGAAATATTTGCTTTTGAACATTATCCACGAGTATCTATTTGCAACTAAATGCATTTGAGCTTGGAGAGAAGCTTTTATACCTGAGTTCTGCCTTCAGCAAATATTTGGCGTAAAGGGAATAAACTTTTTAAATTAATGATTCCGTATTGCTATAAAAGGCTTAATTTATTTTGATAATAAATGAGCCTTTTGGAATTCTATAAGAACTTTGTTGCAAAGATTGTTTGGCATTCTTTCCGCCTCACAGTCAGGGTTTGCAGCAAAAAATTATGAAAAGTGATGAGGCACTTTTTCACTGGAGATGATTTTCTTAGAAAATTGATCATCCACTGTTACAATTCCTGGCCACCATTCTGACCATTCACAAGAAGCTTTAGCTTTTGAGTCAATTTCACCTTCTAAGCGTGTAAATGCAAGCCTGTATGCGCAGTATTCATCAATGACAAACATGAGAGGTGCACTTGTTGGGCACGACGACGAATTGTGATTGATGGCTATTCAGCCACACTATCGCGAACAGCAGAAATATTTTTTTTTTGCAGGATATGCATTTTGATTTGAACGCCCATTTTCATAACAAGCCTGAATAGATTTAACGCGGTGCTCGATGTGTCTTTCTGAAATTAAATCAAATGAAATGCAGAAAAAAACTTAACGTCTAAGTGTGGTTCACATTCAACATCGAGTCACAAAATTTCGCCACATGACATTACTGTTTACAACTCTGTTGTATGTTAGTTGTCTAAAAAGTTGTTGTAATAGTTAATACCAAAAATGGTATTATATTCCAGCTGAGTTGAGTTGTAATAGAGGAATTTACCTTTCCTTTTTTTATCTTGGACCAGTATTCGGGGGATGACCCCTACATATGCAGTGCATTGTGCCAGTTCTAGGAAAATAGGTTGTGAGGAAGGGGAAAGAGGGAGTAGTGTTTGTGAACATTTGACTTGAACTTTAAAACATTATAAGAGACACGAAGCGTATGGCTGAAAAACAAATTCTCTCTGTAATGCGTTGTAAGACTCCCCGGGCAATCGACCACAAAAGGATGAGAAGCTCTGGACGATGAAGGCGTGCCACGTAAAAATGAGCGTGTTTCGTGAACAAGATTGCTAATCTCGTCAGAGCCAAATCCACCGTCGAGTAACCCCAAAATAGACTTTGAGGCACCGTCCCAAACATTAGAATTACATTCCATTTTGATTCGGATGTAGGTGGTATAAATAGTCCCCGTTTCATAAATCTGAGGCACTTTTTTTTCATTCATTTATTTATTGTATCTACAAAAGTATTCAAATCTTAATACTAAACATAAAAAATTATTTAAGTCCAGCCAATGCTAGACAAAACTGTTTTATTTTGCGGGAACTTTATCAGTAAAATCACCTATTTAACATTCTGATGATAGCAAGGGTATCTCTTTTTCTCAACCGAGAGTGGCCGCCAAAATTAAGTATGTTGCGTGCAAGAGGATTTGGGTGAAATTCCAGTTTACTGATATACCTTGTCGCGTACTTTGAAAATTCGTCTTCTACCATTGGAGCACACAGATCTTTATGAGATCACTTGAATGCTACTTTAGAGACATTGAAATTGTATTCAGTCCAGCGAACATCGCACTGTATCTACATTCCAAGAACATCAAGAGCATCCGATTCCACAATATTTATACCATCCGTGAGTACGGATGAAGCAGCATCAGCGGTCGTGTGTTTGTGTGTTAATAAGCAACACTGGATCTTGCGAGCGTTAAAGGCGACCCTGTTTTTACAACCCCATTCGGAGATTAATAGAAGATCACCAGTATCCAGAAGATCATTAATATTTAGCCTCTTAGCAGCGATCTGTGATTGGCTTGGCCTGTAACTTAAAGAGTACGAGTGGCAAGAGCTGCTGTCACCCGCGAAAGAGTGGATAGGGTTGCAAGTTTGATAGCATCAGAAGATGTTTAATGTGGGTTCCTGCCTTGACGGCCCAACCCCATGCTGATTCTCTCACAAGTGAAGTTTGATAGAGAAGGTCGTTGAGGAAAATAAAAAATAGGGTAGGAGAGACATTACGTTAGAGTTTACTAATTAAAGTTAAGTACTGTGTTCGTTATTTCGTGCGAAATGCTGTCAAAACTCTATATAAAAAAAATTTTGTATGAAATATCTATGAAATAATGTTGCTGAACTGGTACTCTGTTCAAGTTGTGAAAAACTTATGAAATGTTTCTGGCAACATTTGTTGTAATTGTGAAATAATATGAGTGGTACTTATTTCGGGCGAAATTTCAAACAACAGCTGATAAATGAGACAGTAAACGACAGTAAACAATGTGGGCAATTAACAAAATGCATTGATTCAATATGAGATGAATATAGATAGAGAATAATTAAATGGCTCGGTGGCTGAGGGGTTAAAGCAGCAGATCATGATACGTCATGACCCGAGTTCAAATCCCAGTGGATGCTGATGAGTAGTGTAGCGACTACGAAACAGCTAGTTGTCCCCCAGCTAAAGATTTGATTATTATTTTTCTTGTCTTCTTCCATGAAATATTATTGATCACAGCAAATTTGTATTGTAAAAAATCCTTCTTAAGAAAAAAAACTTAAGAAAGGAAAAACTAAAACCCGATGTACATATGTAAGTACAAACCAAAAAAAAAAATAAATTTTTTGTTTGCTAAAACTTCTTCTTTTTCAATTGTAAATTTCTAAAATGGAAAAGAACTTAAATTTAATAATAACTGAAAAAGAAAAATATTAAATTGGAAACGATAACCTTTTTTTACAGAAAAAAATATTTTTTTAATTGCAAATAATTATATATGTTATCATATGGTTTTTATTTACCTTTGCAAAACAATGTGGTATACCTAAAACCAAGAAAACCGTGAAATTTGCCTAAAACGCGAAATAGGCACGACATTTTAAATACCATATTTTCGGAGTGAAATAATTAATGTTGATCAACATTTTTCGCAGATTTGAACAGAGTACTCACCTTAACTCTGAAATTGTTAAGCTTTCGCTAGTTGCTTATTGCTGATCAAATGGCAAACATAATTGAGGCAGACAAAGTTAATTTTCCCGGCCTTTAAAAACCTTTTCCCATAAATAGATATTATACTTTAAATAAATCTTCAAACGGGAGCATAGAAAGTTAATTTGATTAGCTAGGCTGATGCGAACATTTGTTTACAAAACTCGATACAAAAAAACTTCCCACGATCAATCCACCCAATCTGAGGTGTGATTCGATGAGATGATTTCTGTGAGTTTTGTTTAAGGTATCAGAAGTATAATTTTTAGCAATATTTGGTCTACTTTTCTCACGTTCATCAACTTCTTAAAAAAGAAATCCATAACAAACGGTAAGATTGCGTGCTTTTAGCTCATAACCCAAAGTGTTAAAACTCGTAAAAAATTAAAGAATTAAAACTAAATACCCTTAAATGAACATTAAAACACAAATAGCTGACGAACTCGCAACAAATTGAGGCAATAAGAAACAAAGGCCGGCCCAAAACACTCAAACCCTAAACGTTTGGACAAAGGAGATACCAAAGCGATACCTTAAGATAGTGAACACATTAAACGGACTGTTAAACAATTTGCTGTGGTGGCAAACAAACACACTTACCCTTAAATACAAAAGTATAAACAAAAAAGAAAAATATGTGGTAAGGTCTTCTGCCAAGTGGTGCTAAATAGTTTTATTAAACTATTGTTTAAATGCTGGGAATTTATAAAAGTTGTTGTTTTACCTTAAACAAAAGTACTTTAAATAGAGACTTTGATACTTTACCAATGTCCTAATCATGTTAACACACCCTTAACATTTTTCCAAATCATTAGCGGTATTTACTGGTATAAGATTTTAATAAATAAAAAATATCAAAACTGCTCAAATTTCTTTGAATATTGTTGCCATAAATTTTCCCAGTATTGTTATACTCCGTTTTTCAATGTAAAAATTTTACCACACACCTTTCCTGGTGACCCAAACCTCACCTCACTTTGACACTTAATAACTTTGATGGTAATATGTCAACACAGCCAATTAAATGCTGAATCTTTTCGCATCTCTTAACAGTGTTTAGAGGAAAATTGTATTTTTAGACGCCGACATGTCGACAATAACTCCTTAGGGAACCTCAGCTGCAGTCTCTCAAACTTGTCCATACGCCTGCCAACAGTTTAGTCGATTTGTAATAAAATCATTTAAATGTTAATGTGTGTCTTAACCTCAGACGTGCAACAAAAAATCTATATTTATGCCACAATTACATTTACAGAACATACTCGTAAAATCCCTTCACCAAACACAAACCAACAACAACAACATCAAAACCAAAGGAGTCAACTACACACGATTTAATTCGCACTTCTGCTTTCGTATTTTTACCTTTTTAAAGGTACGAGTACAGCCATTCATTTCTAGACGACACCATCCTGCGGTGTACAGAGAATAACCAGAAGAAACAGAAGAGGCAGACAGCAATAATAAAATAAAAAAATAAAATAAAATCAACAAATGTGTTAAAAACTTTCAAATTAGACTCATGCTTGGCTGGTTGAATGCTTAAGACGCATGCCACCTGCCGTTGCAGGCTCTTTTAAACTCGTGCCAGTACTCAGTATTCGAAAAAAAAACAAACGAAAAACCAACATCTTCCACTCTTCACTGCCTTTTCATACTTAACCACAAAACATTCACTAAAATATTGCTAGAATAAGTTAATAATTTAAGAACAACAAAGTCATCATCACCTGAATTTTATAGATCTCCATAGAATTTACGTTTGCAGAATATTAAATTAAAGCACGCTTAAGCCGACGTACGGCTTACAGTGAGAGAAAAAACGAAAGATTTCACAGAATTATTATAATATTTTTTATCATGACAATTACGTGTGAAATAAAATATCGGACAAAAGCTCGCCGCGGCTTTGGTGGCAAACTTCAGCTTTAAATACAGGGTGGCTGATCAATTTTGCAACATTAAGAAACTCAAATCACTTTTTCTAAAGTTTATATAATTTATTTGTTAGAAATTCATTTGAAAAATAATCGATTTTTATTGAAGTAATTCATTGTTTTAAAAAAAATTGAATTTAAATGGCCTCCACCCTCGTTGACACATGACATCTCATCAAAAATTATTCATTACTGCCTGGAGTCATAGCTGCCATATTTGACGATATATCATCATTTTTTTATGCCCAAATTTAGCAAAATGACAATGTGACGATTTTTGTCTTAAAAATTACGATTTTTGCTATACGAAAAGCATGACAAAGTAAAATTTTTTATTGATGATACACAAAGTATATCTAAAGGCCTGATTCAATCTCTTACATGATCGTACGATTCATTCCCTGGAAAATGTTCTAAAGCCAGTCGGCTTTGCAAAATCACTTCAAAATGGAGTTGAGTACTATTTTACAAGAATGATTGTAATATTTATATACATAGTAAAGAAATTAAAAGCCATTACTACCAAAATAAGTTTACATTATTTCAATTTATTTTTCGAAGTGCCAACAACATTTTCACATTTTTCACCACAAATACCACTCGGATCCAGTGTTGCCAAGCGTAGGGATTTTTCTCTTTTTGTACAGATTTATTTGTTTATTTCCACATGTAGGGAAAAAAGGACAGATTTTGTATGATTAGGCTTTTTGTAGGGAATTTTAAAATTATCACAATTGGTTAACATTATTATTTACCATTATACTATAATTTTTCCGACTAAGACTGACATTATTATTATAACATGGTTAAAATTGTTATTTACTATTATAAATTTTCCAACTATGAAGAAAAATCATTGTCGAAATATTTTAAATATTTGAACAATAAATAGTTCCCAATTACGCCAAAAATTATTAAAATCGTATTAAGACTGATTAAGCTTCTTCTAACCCCACAAAAAAAAACTAGCTACAGTGAGGTCAGAAGGTCAGAGAGGCCAACGGAATGTGGAGTTTTTTGAAATCAGTTTATTGGGAAATTTTTGCCTCAATTCTGTCATAACAGGCGAGGCTATGTGAAAAGTTGTCCCATCTTGTTGAAACCAAATAGTGTTGAAAAGAATTCTCTTTCGGCGCAATCCTGGAAAGAAAAATCTCTCAACATCTTTAAGTAAAGGTCTCCATTGACCGTAACAGTAAGACCGTTTTCTTCGAAAAAGTAAAGCCCGACAATGAACCTTGAAGAAACTGCACACCACACTGTGATGCGAAGTGGATGTAATTGCATCTGATGGAGTATCTGTGGGTTAGAATTACTCCATATTTGACAATTTTAAACGGCAATGTTAACAACATTCCCATATCCATAAATTTTGACGAATTATCTACCAAAAAAAATTGTTGAGTGGTCCATCCTCACAGCAAATGTAAAATATACCTTCTAATTTTGCGCGAACAATTTATCTTTTAATTAGAAATACAATTTTTGTAAAAATTTTAAAATGTAATATTTGCCAAAGCAATTTAAATTTAGTACGATTTTGTGAGTGTACTTACAACAAAGTCTTCTGCCCACCTTTAAAAACAACCATAAAGATTTTATTCTTTATGAATTTATTTAATAACCAAATTTAGGACACGTACTTGCGCTTTCAACATCTGCCTTAATTGTTCATAAATAGCCACGAGTACTCGTATTCATTTCAATGTAAGTAAGTGAACGAGTTTTTCTTAACCTTTCAAGTAGTGTTCTGCAGAATAATGAAGGACAATGGATTTCAAGTCAAGAAATGTGTTTTCCAAATGTTTGCTTCTAAGCAACCTTATCTATTGAACAATCGATCATGCGTTTGATGAAGAGACAATGACAACGGAACAAATGGCAACAAGCATCGTGTGCTTTCCCACAGAACATTTATGAGTATGTTCGATTGAAATATTTTCCTTAAGGCAGGACTTGAAACTTTAGTACCTACTATGAACAATCTTCCGAATTAAAGATATGGTGGGATGATTCGTCCGATAAAGAAGAATGCATATTGGCAGTGACCAGAAGCAGAAAGAAGTTAAGAGATGCTTCTGACATTTGGGAAATGGATGCCACAACATAAGTATATGAATTTCAGAGCAAGAACATCAGTTAGGAAGGTTTGTTTGCAGGTTTGTAGTTTTAGATTATGCAAAGACGCATTTGTATAACTGCCATCAGATGAACAAATAACTGCACACAGAAAGAAAAAGCTTGTACTAAATTTAAATTTAGTACGAGTCGTACTCAAAAATTTAGGTACGAATAACACACAAGTGTACTTAAAATATGCCGAAAACTGGGTTGTTCAAGATAAGCAATCGTGCGATGTCTTGAAATAAGTAAAAAAAAATCTTGAATCAAGTGCAGATTTCTTGAACTGAATAAAAACCAAAGCAAAGGCACAAATGAATACACATGAATGAATTGCTGTGAGATAGGAATAAAATATTATCTAAGAAAAAAATCGGTTTTCGTTTCACCTGTGAAATATTATTTGAGTATCTTTCTTTTTGATATCTCATTCACCCATATCCTGCTTGTCGTCGGCAATACAAGACGACGCCGATTTTTAAATTTTGAGGCGAATCGGCATTCCTGTTGGCAATTTTGGCATGTATTGATAACTGCCGACACATATTTGATATTCTACAAGAGAAAATGGCGGCAATATTGTCTTTAATTGCCGGTTATTTTGTCGTCAGAGTTTTTAGCGTCGACTTGAAACAAAACATCAAAAAAATTAATAAAGAAAATTAAAATTATAAAAATGGGAATAAAATGGAAAAAATTAAAGTTACGAATCCCGCCCAATTTCAAAAATTAGTAGAGGAGCTGGAAAAGAGCCCAACAATGGCCAGAATTAAAAATGCAGAACTTCTGTCTAAGCAGGCTTCTTTTCACTATTAAGTTTGTTTTGTTTTCTTCATCACTGGAGTCTAAATATGGCTGGAAAAACTTTTTGTATTTAAAAACTTCCTAATTGTTTTTTTTCCACAAACTTTCTTATTTTGCACAAAATTTTGTTCTAAATCAAAATGTAAACAAAACGAAGCAACTGACACATACATTAGAAATGTGTGTTGGGTTTTATTGATATAATCGATAAACCGTTAACATCAATACAAAACTGTTAGGGAATGCCAGATTAATATTGATGTCGTCTTAAATTGATGTTGCCATAATATTGCCGACGGTATTACCGCCGACAAGCAGAATATGGGTGATTAATTTATTTAAAATAATGAAAAATTTAGTTACATGTTTAAAAATATTGTTTAAAGTTTTACAAATATAAGCTGCATACATGTTTTGATTGGCATAAATATTAGTAACTATAATAGAGTAAATAATACTCAATTGTTCTTATATCAAGTATAGATTCAGGATTGAATCAACTCTAAAATTCTTGAATCAATCGCATTTTACTATTGATTCGATCTCAGACTTTTGCCAATCAATCTCATTTTTGGCTTATTTCAAGTACGGATTCGGGATTAAATATGACTAAAACTAAGTATTTAGTGCTTGAATAATCCATACTTGAATCAAGAAATCCGTACTTAATTAAAAAAAATGCTTACTTAACGTACTTTTGATACCGCTTGGGAGTGACTTAAGTACGGATGGATGGAATTATATTTTTAGTGCAACAGTGCACACAAAGTAGATCAATCCCAAGCATGTTAACATTGACAGCTTTTCATTTTTATACTCTAGAATGCTATCATCAGAGCTCTGGCAAAAAAAAATAGGCACAGTTCACGATATCTGTATTGGTGTCAGAGATGCTCCAAGATTTACAAAATTCTGAATTCTAAAATTTCAGCCCGCAAGTTAAGCTTGCCAACCAGGTGAATACTTGGTCATTCTTTAAAAGAGCTGATATTTTTGGACTAATTTGCGAATTGTCTTTCCGAAAGGTCTTTTGAACTCTTTTAACACTAACATACGGCGCTACACCTTTTTCTAGCATATTTTCATTTGGTTTTTACTTCAACTAAAATAGTTATATGTACATATGTTGAGTTATAAGTTCCAATATACTTTTTTTTTTTTTTTTTTGGTTTTTTAAATTAAGAACGTTTTTTTTTTTTTATTACAATACTAATTGATGTAATGTTTATACTGAAGGAAAAACCAAATTTAAAAATATTGTAATAAATCACTGAAAGAAAAGCACAAGCCACTGTCTGGAAAACGTTTGACAACTAATTGAACAAAATTTGCTCGGTGGGTTGCTTTAGGTGCTTAAAGGAAATTGCTTGGAGAAAGGTAACGGGGGAAAATATGTTTAAATTATTTATTCCCTAATAAATAAGATCTGTCAAAATTTTGTATTATATAAAAAAAAATCTAAGGCTGAAACAAGTTATTAAATAAACCAGAACGAGATTAAAACATACATATATTTATATACACATATGAGTATATTTCGGAAAATTCATCATGCAGCATGAACTTGTTTTGTTTACTTGAATACAGTTTAATTATTTGGAATTATGGTATTTAATTTCTTTAACTTTCAACTTGAATATTCAATTGATTTAATATTATTATTGGTATTTTAGAAGTTTGTTCGTTATTTGCAATTTTTTAATTTATTGAAAAATCCGGGACTAACACTTCGCAGCTATTTATTACACCATTTGGACGTTTATTTTCCTAAATAATGATTGACTCACATATTTTACACATCATCAATGAAGCATTTATATGCAAACGATGTTGAAAATGGTTTGAGCATTCAATCACATAATATTAATGGATCAATCAAAAATGCTCACACAAATCAATCGAGTACAGTAATCTGTGAAACACAAAGCCACTGTGCAATTTGAATTAGTCAAACGAATGAAATGAGCAAAATAACCAATGAATTTTAGTTGGCAAAAACTTACTTCAACCATCATGAGTTAATAACTACACGCAAAGAAAAAGCAATGTGAAATATGGTTACAGGAACATTAGTGTGTACTCTATAACATTCTGAAGTATTGCTTAACAATATAGTCTAACTTAATTTATTTTATAATATTTTACCATGCAATCTGGCGGAGCGGACTCACCGTAATGTTGATCGGTTAAAATTTTTATGACCAACTATACTATTGTTGTGAACAATCATACTATATTAAGTTCAGCCATATTATATGTATATGATTTTTATAAATGCAATTATTGAAAAAATACTTAATATATTTCTTATTTTATCAAATACTTAAATCCATTCAAATTGAAATCATTTGCAACTGCGGAACCAGACACAGCTTGTTTTTCATGTTTCCTAACTATTTAAGTGTCGACACTTCCTATGAGCCACCTTAATCATCAATAGACTTGAAAAACTCTAAACATTAAAAAATTTCTGATACCAAATATATGGAGTATACTTCATACAAATTTACTAAACGTATCACTCATTCGAATTCCGTAAACACCACATAAATTTAATATTTTATATATGAGTATACATTATGTGATACATGTAGTTGTAAATAAATGATATAGTACTACTTATCCAGGAATTTTGTTTTTTTATACCCTTCACAAAAATGTAAATTTGTGATTCAGGTTGTAATTTCTACAATTTCCATTTGCGACCCTATAAAGTATATATACATACATATATTCAGAATCAGCATTGATAGAAAATTCGATTAAGCGATGTCCGCCGTTGATATACCGTTTCTGAGGAAACCATTAGACTTAGAAACTTTTCCACCATTTCATATTACTCAAGTGACTCATGGGTTTGCTATTGAAATTCAGTAAAATCGGATCACATATAGCTGAGATATATCCAAAATTCCGAAAAAAAATCTAAGTGTGAAAATATATGAAAAACAATTTTTGTTCTGGTTCAAACTCGACACAATTATTTGGTATGGCTATTAAAAGGCAAAAAAAAAGTTTTCCTCGATATCGGTCTATATATGTACACCCGTAATATTGCCTAAACCGATTTTGTAATGAAAATATCGCATAAGCAAACTTAAACAATTGTCTTTGATTAAAAGAAGATTACCATAACTTCCATACGGAGGTTACTAAATACAGAAAATCAATATTTCCGATATCGGTCCATATGCGAGTATACCCGAGATATAGTCTAAGCCGATTTTTTTATCAAAATGTCGCGTAAGCAAAATGGTAATATGCGAAGGCTACCAACTACAGAAAATGAAAATTTCCGACATCGGTCCATATATGTATACCGAGATATAACCTAAGCCGATTTTTTCATCATGAAATTTTTTTTTTTGCTTAAAAGCAGTTCTGGTATAAATTGAGATTACCTAAATACGGAAAATGAACATTTTCGATATCGGTACATATATACCCGAGATATAGCCTAAGCCGATTTGTTCATGAAAATGTCGCGTCAGCGAATTTAAACAACTTTTTTTGCTTAAAAGCAGTTTTGGTAATATAAGGAGGATACCAGATAGAGAAAATGAAAATTTTCGATATCAGTTCATATACATATGTATATATACCCGAGGTATAGCCTAAATCAATCAAGCTAGATAACGAATCAATTTTCTATTAAAAATTGTTTTTGCTTAAAAAAAGTTCTGATGGAAGGTTGCTAAAATACAAAAAAGGACAATTTCCGATATCGGTCTATATACAAGTATACACGAGATATAGTCTAAACCGATTTTTTTCATGAAACAATTTTTTTGTTGCTTAAAAGCAGTGTTAGTAATAAAAGGAGATTACTAAAATACAATAAATGCAGAAAACCGATATCGGTCCATTAATTTTTTTTTTTTTTTTATCTTGGAACAGTACTCAGAGGATGACCCAAACATATGCAGTGCGTTGTACTGCCGAAAGTTAAAATTTCCGATATCGGGCTACTAGTATATATGCCCCATTTTTCCATGAAAGTTTCTATGAAAGATTACCTTTTTTTGATGGCGAATACAAGGCAAAAAAATGTTTTCCCGATATCGGTTCATATATACCCGAGCATTTTAAAAAAAGAGAAAAAAATATAGTTCAATGTGGTTGCTTACGACATTGGTTTGATTGTTTAATGAACATAATATGTTCGTTTATGCTATAAGTATGGTTGATTGGCTTAATAGTATGGCATTAATATGGTAACTTTTATTAATACTGCAGTTGCTTACAAACATAACAATGTTGCACCAGAATATAGTATAGTTATTTATAACTTTTTTCTTCAAAACTATGATGAAGCATACCAATGGCGTTTAAGATATAACAATAATATACTCGTATTATCACCATATAAATCATATAAATCAACAATAGTATGTTGCCCTTAGAATATTGTGTTGTCAACCTTGTATTTTTTCGCGTGTATGTACTCGTATGTATGTGTATGTGTCTATGATTGTAGCTTGTGTAAAATTGTTATAAATTTCAGTGAAATAATATTTTATCTGAAATTGTTTTGTCTAAAATCCACTATTTATATGTACGAGTATACACATGCACACACACACATACACACATTCATACTTGTATATACATACATATTTTTCTTCTTCTTTTTTGTGGCCCATCGAAAAAGTGTCAAAATGTTTAATTTATTAGCTAAATCATTAGGCGATGCTCAAACAAACAACCGAACGAAATAGACAACTTTTTAACATTGATTGGTGAATGCAGTTTTTTTTTCTTTTCGTTTCATTGCACTTATTGAAAATATTAATGATCACAAGCCAAAAATAACCAAAAATTAGCATTCTATTATTATGGATGGGTGATTACAGTACAAAACAATGTTTTAACGAACCCAATACAAATGACAGACAAACTGAAATGCATACACACACACACACATACACGCACACTCACCAAGTATCCATAAGCACATGATTGCACCATAAATGAGCATCTATAATTATGTAACGAACACACAAACTATCATTAATAAAAAGGCAAAAATCAAAATATGTACAAAACTTTAGACAATGCAAACATTTTTATAAGGCACGCTCGATTACTTCCGCCAACAAAGGCGGCGGCATTTCCAGCGCTGCTGTTTCACAATGAAAGAGGGCATCTGACAAAAGGACAATATTGCTGCCTTTGTTTGATGATCACACGTTCATTTGCAGCATCCTTATAAAACAGTGTGTTCAGGCAAAACAAAATTAAACAAACATCAACATAAAACCTATAAAAAAATGTTTTAATAATCATTTAGGAAACCAACATTTTTGGCATTGCGAATCGATTTTGGCACATACTGTTTACAAGGGCTTTGAGTCTGTCTTGTCACAATGGACTGACAAGCAAATGACCAACAAGGTCGTTAAGGGCCAAACATCTTGAGTAATTTATGATAGTTTTTTTGGACAATAGTGAACAACAATAAGAGAGTTTATGATATAAAATTGTTTGGCCGCTTTATTTCCAAGAATTTACAAGTATTATTGAGGCGAACTTATTCACTAAAGTAAGTGTCCGAGCAGCGTATGCAAAACTCGTGTTAATTTTATAATGCACCCACCAAATATTAGTGATATACATAAATGAGGGCGTGACATAAAATAAATCTGAATATTTGAAATCTGAATGGGAGCTGCTTTTTAACGACTTCAGCTAATCAATATACAGTTTGTAAAAAAAGTCTTTCCAAAATAAATATTTTTTAAGAATTTCAACAAACTCAATTACTTTATTATACCCTTCACAAAAATGTATAAGCTTGTGATTCCGTTTGTACTTTTTCTACAATTTTCATTTGCAACCCTATAAAAATACTCGTACTTACCTGAATCAGAATTGATAGAAAAATCGATTAAGCGATGTCCGTCTGTCGGTCGAAATCTCGTTTTTGAAATATCGTTTCTGAGAAAACCATTAGACCTAGAAACTTTTTTACCATTCTATTACCCCATCGATCAATGGGTTTGTTATTAAAATTCATTAAAATCGGTTCACGTGTAGCTGAGATATATCCAAAAATTCCGAAAAAAAAAACATTTGTTTCATTGCAACTCTGTATGAAAATGTTAGAAAAAATTGTTTGTTTTGCTTCCAACTTGACGATTACAAGGAAAAAAAAAGTTCCTCCTATATCGGTTCATATATAACCTAAACCGATTTTTTAATGAAAATGTCGCATAAGACTTTAAATAACGTTTTTTGCTTAAAAGTAGCTCTAGTAATAAAAGGAGGTTACTAAATACAGAAAATTAAAATTTTCGATATCGGTCCATATATACCCGGGATATAGTCTAAACCGATTTTCCATGGCGAACCCAAATAAATTTTTTTTGCTTAAAAGCAGTTCTGGTAATAAAATGAGGTTACTAAATACAGAAAATTAAAATTTTCGATATCGGTCCATATATACCCGGGATATAGTCTAAACCGATTTTCCATGAAAATGTTACGTAAGCGAACTTAACTGTTTTTGCTCAAAAGTAGTTCTGGTAATAACGGGAGGTTACTAAAATACAGAAAATTAGAGTTTTTGATATCGGTCCATATATACCCGAGATATAGTCTAAACCGATTTTTCCGTGAAAATGCCGCATAAGCAAACTTAAACAATTTTTTTTGCTTAAAAGCAGTTCTGGTGATAAAATGAGGTTACCAAATACAGAAAATTAAAATTTCCGATATCGATCCCTATATACGCGAGTTATATGTAGTTTAAACCGATTTTTCCATGAAAAAAAATCTTTTTTGTTTAAAAAGAGTTCTGGTTATAAAAGGAGGTTACTAAAATACAAAAAATGAAAAATTCTGATATCGGTCCATATATATATATATATATATATATATATATATATATATATATATATATATATATATATATATATATATATATATATATATATATATATATATATATATATATATATATATATATATATATATATATATATATATATGTATATATATATATATATATATATATATATATGTATATATATATATGTATATATATATATATATATATATATATATATATATATATATATATATATATATATATATATATATATATATATATATATATATATATATATATATATATATATATATATATATATATATATGTATTTATATTTACGTGACTATCGTGAAGAGTATTTTAGATTCGACTCAGCCGATTATACTACACTCTTACTTGTTTTTAAATCAGTTTTGGTAAATTAGAATTATTATAATTATTAATAAATGGATCACTGAATCACCAAAGTTGTAGCATTGATGATACTCAATATCTGAAACAATTCTCTGGTGACTTATGTCATTCAGATTGATATTAGTTTCCATATTACTCATGACTATTTACATAATATTGATGTCACAATTCTGATGACACAGCGTCATTAATATGAAGATGCTTTCTTCTATGAGCGTAGTCATGAGTAGATGTAAAGGCTTTTCAAGCATCACACGCAGAATTTGAGTTGCCCAGAAGCGATAATTTTCGACTCAAAAAAAAAAAACGACAAAAATATTTTACGTTATCGCGGAGTACAGCGCTCCATTGTTCGTCCATTTGTATTCTGCAGCTGTCTAGTTCGCAAAGCACCATTTGCAAAAGCTATAACATTAATTTTCCGCCACCATGTACATATTTGAACATAGCTTTTTTTTATAGCCCATTTATTAAAATATATGTTTTGATTTCTATATTATTAAATATTCTAACTTTTAAAAATTCTTAGAAGACTTTTCTATATTATTTGGTTTTCTGTTTGTCTGCAATCCACAACATTTTGTGTCAAGCAGCCGCATTATTTTATGTGCTATAATCATATTTTGTATAGATTTAATTTTATAGTCGAACCAGAATTCAATGTCATATTGAGTCGATTTTTGGCACCTTGTCAAAAATTTAAATAAACAAGTATTATTTATTTAGCAAGTAAATTATAAAAGTGCAAATAATTACAATGTTTTGACACTTAATAATGAAAAAAAAAGAAAATATATATACATTGCATACACACAAACATATGTATGTAGATTAAAATACACATGAACACTTCATGTTGCCAACTAAATAATGACAGCTGAAGTTAAAAATGTTTTAAAGCGTTATAGTCGAACGAAAGTCCATTTAAAGTAAATGATGAACATCATATTATAAATTCGGTAGGAGGACAGCCCCTGACATAAAGGAAATGGGAAAGACGTGTTCATTATGCGAGTAAAATCACTATGAAACAAATGGATTTCAATGAAAAATTAAATGAGCACTAAACAAATGTTGCCAAACCGAAAGCAAAAAATTCCACTACACGCAGAAAAAAAAGTTTAGAGAGAAACTAACATGAAAACACATTACTTTTAAAATAAATAAAAAAAACAAATATTTATATATTAATTTTACTTTATTAACATTGTAATAATATTTTTGTATTTACACATTTAGTTAACGAAAAAAGGAACAAAAATGAAAAAATATTCGCTTCTCCACATTAAAGCAAAATATTGCAAATTTTGTTTCGAAATAACCAAAAACGGCAACCTTGAAACAAAGCATCAAAGCCAAATATATCTGTGGCATTATATCATAACAGCTTAAGTCTAGATAAGACTAAAAAAAAGTTTTTAAGAGAAATTTCAATGAAAAACAAATGAAAACAAACCAAAATTACAACAAAATTTTAGCAATAATACGAAAAAATATTTCGACAATACATTTATATATAATAAATTAATCACATTATATACCATTTTTTCAATTTTTAAAAGTTGACGTAAGTTGTTATGATAAAAAACCACAGATATGTTTTTGTGATTATCACCATGAATTTAATAATGCCCTCGAAGACTGTTGTAGTGTAAACGTGAGCTTAGCAGCAACTGAGTTTTGTGTCCTATACTCGCGAGTATAGCAAATATATAGTGTCGCCGACAATGAATACACACATATACAGGGTGCATCAGAACTCAACGTCAGGCCGAAACAGGATGACAAGATTGATTGTAAACATCATGAGAAAAATTAGAAAATATATCTGAAAATTTTTGTTTATACCGGCTGTGACCCATTTGCTTTCTAATATTAAACAACACAAGCGATTTGACAAATAAACATCAACCTATTTTCTGTGCAAACATGCTTCAAATATGTATGCAAGCAGGCAAACGCTCCCATAAATCACGCAAAACGTTTGTACAAACGTAAATTATGGCATTTTTGTCAGGCAGTTTGTGTAAACTACTAAATTTTAAGGAAAAAATTTTGTTTGAATTCAATGTTTACTTAAAATTTTTTTTTATATTTTTTTATTAACCATCCTTTTGTAACAATAAACAATAATTATTTAAATTTTTTGAAATAATTGAGTTTTATTCACTATATTATCTTCTACATTAATACCAATCAAATATTATAAACAGCTTGTTTTCTATGTTTCCCAGCTCTCTGTAAGTCAACATTTCATAGGAGCTACCCTAACCATCAGTGGACTTTGGAAATTTTTGAACGATATTCTCAAACATTCAACTTATATCCCAACTATGTAAATAAATTATTGAGAATTTAAAAAGAAAAGTTTTTTACATTCTGTCAAAACACTAAAAGAAAAGTAAGAGACATGTATAAATGAAAAATCTTGTTTTTAGTGTTACAATAAATTTTATTTTGCAATTTTGTATGAAAATTTAAAAAAAAAATTGTTTGTTTAGCTTCAAACTTGACACAATTCTCAAACATGGCGATAACAAGGCAAACAAACGAATATACATACACATATGTATGTATATTCGAGATATAGCCTAAAACGGGGTTTTAATGAAAAAATTTTTTCTTGCTTAAAATCAGAGGTTACTAAAATACAGAAAATGAAAATTTCCAATATCGGTTCATATATACGCAAAACAGATTTTTCATGAAAATGTCGCTTAAGCGAACTTCAACAACTTTTTTTTGCTTAAAAGCAGTTCTGATTATAAAAAGAGGTTACTAAAATACAAAAAAATGATAATTTCCGATATGGGTCCATATATATCCGAGATATAGCCTAAATCGATTTTTCCATTACAAATCTTTTTTTACCTTAACAGCAGTTCTAATTATAAAACACCGAAAATGCAAAATTCCGATATGGGTCCATATATATCCGAGATATAGCCTAAACCGATTTTTCCATGAAACATTTTTTTTCCTTAACAGCTGTTCTAGTTATAAAAGGAGGTTACTAAAACACCTAAAATGAAAAATTCTGATATCGGTCCTAAACCCATGTTTCCATGAAAAAAATTTTTTCTTAACAGCAGTTCTGGTTGTAAAAAGATGTTACTAAAACACAGAAAATGAAAAATTCCGATATCGGTCCATATATGTATATCCAGGATATAGCCTAAGCCGATTTTCCCATGGAAATTTTTTTTCCTTAACAGCAGTTCTGGTTATAAAAGGAGGTTACTAAAACACCGAATATGAAAAATTCCGATATCGGTCCATATATACCCGAGATATAGCCTAAACCGATTTTTCCATGAAAGATTACCTTGTGACATGGCGATTACAAGGCAAAAATATTTTTTCCCCAATCTCGGTCCATATATATCCGAACATATTTAGTTAACATTTTTAATATATTATATTTTTTTTATCTCATATAGAATTAATAATTTTTCAAAAAGTGTCCGCTTTTGTTTTGTAGTTATTTTGGAAATTTTTGGGAAAATCGCTTAATCACAATCATATTTTTGATCTGGCAATAACGATATATGTTATTACGTAACAAATACAAATTGGCACTCGTAACTTCAAGCGAACGATAACTTGCGAAATTAGGAAACACAAATTTACTCGATGCGGAGTGACCCGCTAACGTTCGCTTAGGATTTTTGACGACATTCTGAAACAGAATGTTTTTATGTGCTTTAAAACTTCTTTGTTATTTATTCTTTACTAATATTCTATTGATTTAACTACAACTTATATGTTATTTCAAAATTAAAACTTGTTATCTTAAAAAGGTGCAAAGTTGTTTTAAACTTACTTATTTCCAGCGCAATTATTTACGAAATATGTTAAATCAAAAGGATTCGAATTGATTTCACTAGGCGTTTTTTCTATGTGTACAAACATTTTGTACATGTTGGCAGTTACAAACACCAAATAATTATTGCATATATTGATGAGAAAACTTTTGTGTATTTTACATATAATGATAATGAAAACATGCATTCAGTCACCTTTCGAAATTAAATATTTGCTTAAAACATGCCTGGAGCTAAAACTCCTTAAAAATCACTAACAACACATAACCACGCGTCTCCGTAAAACTTTGAATGTTTGAAACTGCCATACATCATTTGAATTAAAGTCTTTGACTTTGCTAGAGTTTTTTTCAAAAATCTCACACATCAAACAAGTTTTTCATCTCAAGAAATTTCATATCTACACTTTAAGCAACTTGCAACAAAATAAACACACAAACAAATTTGATATTTGCAGCAGCGTCATAATTTTAAAGTTGGAGGACGTGATCTTCCAAATCGATTTTTGCCGCCAATGGTGACAATAATGACAGAGTTCTTGTTTGAACAACGCTGTTTTGCCCTCAAGCTGTTAAAATGCAAAAAGGCCAAATTATAAGACAAAAAAAAAACAGTATCAACTAAAACAGTTGCCGAAAAAGGTCTCCTTAATGTTGTGTTTGGAATTTTACGTGTTTGACACAAAGTTGCTCAGCTAACGGGCATTCTGCCGGCCACTGAAAACTGTTTTCACGTTATCACAGGAATTATAAACAAATGAACAAGCCTGATTATATAACAGAGATCAAGAAGGTGGAGTCACCTTCACCTTGATATTGCAAACCAATTTAAATAAAATCCAGTTAAAGCCCGGAGCTATTTACATATGTATATCAAACGAAAACTATGTATGTGTAACGGTAAGAAGGACCGTTATGGTGTACAATACCATATCCTTCTTTCTAACAACAAAACAAAAAACAAAAGTTAAGCCACAAAAGTTGACCAATTTTCTAAATCCCATAATATATAATATAGTCGTCGCAATTTTTGACGTTTCTTCTTTAACCCTTTTACCACCAACACCGTCTGCTAAAGGTCATCAGAAATACTAGTTTATATAAAATTTGCGCTTTTCGAATTACCTCAGAGCAAGATTTTTTTTATTTTACGTAAATCAGTTAGTTAAGAAAAATAATAACGGTAGTCCAAAGGTTGTCATAAAAGTCTTAAAATATTAGTATGAAAACATATGAATACATACTGTGAGCATTCTGACATAAATTATTTTAAATTTGAGTCAGCTGAGAGATTTACAGTTTAGTTACGGCAAACTCCATTTAAAAAGTCTTATTACGAGTACTTTTTGACTTTTTTGTTCGAAGCACAATATAAAATATTATAACATTATGCGTGATATGACACCCTTTGAATGCCCCAAATAATTTTTTAATAGATTTTGGCGAAAAGAGACGTAAAAAGAAAGAGCGATTTTAGTGAAAATAAAAGTGTTAAAAAAGAATATTTCTAAGAATTCAATCTGATCAGGGATTTTTCTAGTAAGAGCAAATTTTCACGATGGTTTAAAGCCATGTCTTTTCTTTTGTACATCGATACTACCAAAAAGGTAAAAAGAGACAAACGATTATTATTAACGACAACAATTACAAAAATGGCATGACTTAAAAATCATCGTAAATATGTAACATGATTTTGGTAGGAGTTTTAAAAGAATATTATAAAAAAAAGGCATGGCTTTAAATCATCGTATAAATCAGTCTTAAGTATTATACATATTTGCATTAATATATTTCAGTTAGAGATGTTTGCGGTGCGGTGCGATTTCCCGTGGCGGGAGAGAAAAATAAATATAATACAACGAAAGACGGCGACGGCAAGACTTGTCATTATTAGTTTACATTTTTATTTATTTTAAATTTGAGAAAAATTTACTGTTTTACTCGTAGCTGTTAAAAAACTTTTAATTTGGTTTTATGTGTGAAATTCAAAACCACGAGACATACTAACAGGATATGGTGGGTAAGACCCTTAATCTTTAGAAAACCGCCCAAGTGTCGATTATAATGTTAAGTCTGCAATATGTTTAGAAATATGATTAAAAACTTCCTGCTTCACCATCCCCAAACCTAATTTTTTATAACTTGCTGACTTGTAGAATGCAGGTTTTGGCTTGAGCGTAAGAAATTAGAGTATCCACGATAAGGAAGACTATTTATGAAACATGCGAAGAAATATGAAATGAATTGCATGAAATCTATGTAGCTAGTCCGAATATAACCGATTTGGCCAAACATCATTTTCTTTTTATGAAAAAACTGGTCTTCCTCATTTGGGGCCATAGATGGCAAATCTTTTTTACCCTTTCTTTTCTTTTTCGTAACTTCCCGACTGCAAATAATAAAGACTGTCATACTTCCTAATTTCTTCGATAATTTTTTCATTATTGGCAACTTTTTCTTCTACTGTTAATATATTTTTCAAAACTTTTTCATATTATGACAAAAATCTATAAACTTCCAAATCATGTTTTTTGTTTTATTGTCGTGAAAATCGCCAATTATTCAAAAACTATGGCAACATCGGAAAGAAAAAAAGAGTCAAAATTTTATAGAAAAAAAAGACCGCAATTAAAATCAAATAAATTAGCATTACATTGTGTTCAGACTAAAATTGAGACTTTGTTGAACACCGTTTGTAGACGGTAATAGTTGCTAAGGTGAACAAGTTTTTTTTATGAATGATTTGAATAAAAATAATTATAAACAAATAAGTTTTATTCACTATATTAGCTTCTAACATTGATACCAATCAAAAAATTATAAACAGCTTGTTTTCTATGTTTCCCAGCTGTCTGTATGTCGACATTTCATAGGAGCTACCCAAATCATTAGTAGACTTTGGAAATTTTTGAAAGATATTCTCAAACATTCAACTTTATCTTGCTAAATAAGCGTTCTAGAGCAGAAATTTTGGTACCAAAATAAAATTTAAAAAAAAAGTTTTTAGCTTTTATCTCCCTAAATAATCGTCCTAGAGCAAAACTAGCCAACTTTTGGTACCAAAAATTAAAAAAAAAATTTTTTTGCAAAAATAACCAAATTTTGGTACCAAAAAAATTTTTTTTAGAAAAAAATTTTTTTTTGCTAAATAGGCGTTTTAGAGCAAAAATAACAAAATTTTGGTACTAAAAAATTATTTTTAAATAATAAGTTTTTAGCGTTTTTCTCGCTAAATAAGCGTCCTAAAGCAGAAATAACAAAATTTTGGTACAAAACAAAAATGTTTTTCAAAAACATGTTTTTTGCAAAAATAACCAAATTTTGGTACCAAAAAAAAAAAAATTTTTTTCAGAAAAAAATGTTTAACGATTATCTCGCTAAATAAGCGTCCTAGAGCAAAAAAAAAGTTTTTTTTTTTCAAAAAAAAAGTTTTTAGCGTTTATCTCGCTAAATAATCATCCTAGAGCAAACATAATCAAATTTTGGTACCAAAAAAATTATTTTTCAACAAAAAGTTTTTAGCGTTTTTCTCGCTAAATAAGCAACCTAAAGCAGAAATAACAAAATTTTGGTACCAAAAAAAATTTTTTTCAGAAAAAAGTTTTTAACGATTATCTCGCTAAAAATGCGTCCTAGAGGAAAAATAACCAACTTTTGGTACCAAAAAATTTTTTTTCCCAAAAAATACTAAAAAAGCGTCTTAGAGCAAAAATAACAAAATTTTGGTACAAAAAAAATATAAAAAAAGTTTTTTGCAAAAATAACCAAACATTGGTACCAAAAAAAATTTTTTTCAGAACATTTTTTTTTCGCTAAATAGGCGCCCTAGAGCAAAAATAACCAAATTTTGCTACTAAAAAAAATTTTTTTCAACAAAAAGTTTTTGCGTTTATCTCGCTTAAGCGTCATAAAAAAAAAATTTTTCAAAAAGAAGTTTTTTGCAAAAATAACCAAATTTTAGTACCATATTTTCATTATTAATTATTATCATTTCTAACCTTTTTATCGTTTCTTATTATTTTTAACACTTTTTCTTCTGGCGAGTATGTTTTTTCATTCGCCGCGTTTTGGCACTTATGTTGAGACGATTCGAGTCTTATACCATGTTCAGACGGTAATATTGACAGCTGTTACTTGGTTCACTTTCTGAACCACGATTCGTTTTTGTTTCACAGCGATGTTTACATATTTTGTGCAAACGTTTCACTACTTCTTTTTACAGTTTTTATTTAAATTTTTATGTAAGTATTCAATTTTTATATATTCAGTGTGTTTCTTTTGATTTTACACACATTGATTATCTGTTTTTTCTTTGTTTACATTCTTTTTAAAGCTAGTTCGGATAAACTAGCGATAATTTATTATCAAATTCGGAGATGATAGTCATTTTTGCATGGTTCGCAACAAGATTCAAAATGAACCAAGTTGGTTCCCTCATAAAATTTTTTATGGCGGATCATGTTGGTTCAATCAGAATTAGGTCGCGAACCACGAATGAGAGAGCGAACCTCGAAAATAAGCCTTCGTGTGAACATGCTATTACAAATCAAAATAAATTGACAGCTGTTACGTCACTTAACACAAATCGTCATTAGTTGCGGACTCCTGTCACTGGACATGAACAGTGTTGCAATTTCAATTGAGACGGGAAATTCAAACAGTCATAGGTTTGTTGGTCCGCCCTCGTACTTGTATGTATTTACGAATAACATCATAAATCAAACTATATTATCTATCTAAACTATTATTTATTTATTTATTTTTTTTTTTCTTGACACAAAAAAGGCAACATCTTGCTACCTAAAAATTGTGGCTCTTAAGAAAAAGAGCCAATTCTATTATTGACCATAAGATATAATCAGTATAATATTGATATTAGTTTTGCTTATACCACAATCACAACTCAGTACAGTCTTATGTTTCAATAAACATAATATTTTTAATTGTGTATCACATTGTTTAGTATGATCTTTATTAGACATCAATTTCGCAATGGCCCAAGATCTGTGTGCTTTACTCTTAAATTGGACCACCCAGTTAGATGGGCTTAACAGAAAATCCCGCATAATAACTTGAGAATTGATCGCATATAAATTGGATTTAATGCTACTGTTTACGAGTATGTGTCTTGCAAAGAGTGGCTCTTTCCTCTGCAGTAGTTTCAAAACCAAAATTACTTAAAGCATCACTTATCATATCAGCTTTTAGTTAATAATCATTGATTTAGTTAAGCAAGCTGTTATTAAGCACTTTTATAAAACAAACAAAAAAAAGTATAAACCATCGATCGATTAAGGTATAAATAAAACGTTTTTAAACAGAATCTATTTTTATCGTTACGACAATGCACACTTTTGATTTCATTGCTAGCCATAGCGCGTGCTGCTTGTCTTGACATTCAGATCTTTAATATTCTGTTGAGCTCTACGAGCTGTTGTTTGCTGCTGTCTGTCTGTCTGTCTGTCCGTTTGTCTGCTAAAACAGGTGGAAGGAAGCACACACCAAATAACAATTAATTTGCCTTTTTTGTATGTGGCAAAAATATGAAATCGTTTACTTCTTGTTTGTTGTCCTTTTGCATTCATTGCTTTCATATGCAGCTCAAAGAAGTAACAGAGCAGAGCAGATGTCCAGAGCAGAATGTGCTGGTTTCTTAAAACATGCAAGAAGAGGAGGCTGTAGAAGACATGTAAAAATGGTTTGTCATCCATTTGATTTACAAAAAAAATATATATAACACACTTATGGCCAGTTACGTGGCTGCAAGACATGAAATTTAAGTGCGCAAGTTACAAGAGTTTCTTAAACGGAGCACGTGCTTTGAATTGTTTTAAAGTCTCCAATAGGAATATTTAATGAAGATGTTTCGAAATATTGTGTATGAACTTTTGTAAAAATTCTTGTAATTACAATAATTTGAAAAGAAAATAAATATTTCTTATTTTTGCAGCTAAAGAACGTTTTGATTTTGTATAAAAAATGCAACAGTATTTATTTTCAATATTTCGATAACAATTTGTTGTCAACTTATGTAACATATTAATTATCCTGACGATGATAACAAATTGTTATCGAAATACTGAAAACAAATACTGTTGAATTTTTTATATAAAATCAAAATGATCTTTAGCTGCAAAAATAAGAAATATTTACTTAAACAAGATCAAATAATTAAATATCAAATTAAAAGAAAATAGTAATAATGTTAAACATGAAAAGGATTTCTTGTTAAAATAGAATTTTAAAACATATATATATATTTTTTTTATCTTGGACCAGTACTTAGGGGAAATAGATTATGAGAAGGAGGAAAGGGGGAGTAATGTTTGTGAACTTAACACACGGAACGACCAAAACAAACGTTATCACAGCATTTAAAGTGTTTAAATTAAATTAGTTAAAACTGATCAGTGCCCAGTGTATATACCTTCGACAGTGCTCAGAATAACAAAAATTACACCGTAAGGTAATAAATACATAGGAGGAACATAAAAAAGATATTAATAATAACAAATAGAGAAAAAACAAACGGCAGTAAAAACATAAGCTCTATTCACAGTCTCGTGCAAATGGTATTGCATCATTGCATTTGCAAAAAAGTTTAGCATATGTCTACTCTACACTAACAAAATACACAGCAATACACTTGCTAGTCTTATGTGTATATGCAATACATCAGACCTATAGTTTTTATTTGCTCTACTAATGCACAAGTTAATTCCAAATCGACAGCTGACAATCAGCGATCCAAGCCAATTAGTTCGTAAACGCCGCTTAGTTGCTGCCGCTCATTCCGCATTCAAATAACAGCAATCGATGTCTTTATCTAACTTAAAATCTCTTTTTCTGTTAAAAAGTCCAGTGCTCCTTAAAGCTTTTTTTCGGCATATTTATTTTTGACTAAAATTTTAGTAAATTATTTTCTAATCTAATTCTCACTCAGCTGTGAATTTCGTGCTTTGCAAAAAGTAGTGCAAACTAAACCAACAGGGCTGGTTCGCAATTGATAGCATATATTTGCAATTGCATAAATTTGCAATCACAAATGCACAAGATTGTGAATAGAGCTATAGTTTTTATTCGCTCTGATTATGCACAAGTTAATTGCAAATCGACAGCTGACAATCAGCAATCCAAGCCAATTAGTTCGTAATCACCGATTAGTTGCCGTCGCTCATCCCGCATTCAAATAACACCAATCGATGTCTTTATCTAACTTAAAATCGCTTTTTCCATTAAAAAGTCCAGTAACTGTTCCGTAAAGCTTTTTCTCGGCATATTTATTTTTGACTAAAATTTTAGTAAATTATTTTCTACTCTAACTCTCAATCAGCTGTGAATTTCGTGCTTTGAAAAAAGTAGTGCAAACTAAACCAACATGGCTGGTTCACAATTGATAATATTTGCAATTGCATAAATTTGCAATCACAAATGCACAAGATTGTGAATAGAGCTATAATATAATCAAAAATAAAAAAACACGTGCACACATGATTCAAAACAAAATTACCTATTCCGGTATAATTTCGTTTTTTAGAAATTGATAATAAACATAAGTATAAGTACAGAAAACACGGACGACAATGATAAACACGTGTATACAGAACGAAAGACAAAATGAATGAGTACAAAAGCGTATATCGCTTCTTTGTTGCAAAAAAGTCCTATCTCAAAAAATTAGGTTTTCGAGTTTTTTTTTTAATTTTATTTTCAGAACTTCAATTTACATGTATACAAGGACTGATCGAAAAATGTTATTTTCAATTTTTTCAAAAAGTATTTATTTATTCATCAATAAAGTAATCCTTCTCAGATATAATACACTTATGTGCCAAAGTTTTTCCCAATCCTCGAAACACTTCTGCAACGCGCTTTTTGCGCTTTTTGCAAATTTAGAGAGTAATTTGCTTTTTACTCTGATTAGTCCGAGATCTCGTGGAACACACCTATTAATTTTCCTGATGATGATAACAAATTGTTATCGAAATATTGAAAATAAATACAGTTGAATTTTTTATATAAAATCAAAATGATCTTTAGCTGGAAAAATAAGAAATATTTACTTAATAAAAAATAAAAGATAATAGTAATAATGTTAAGCATGAAAAGGATTTGTTGTTAAAATAGAATTTTAAAACTATTTACGAGTACATAAGTGTATATCACTGCTTTATTGCAACAAAGTCGTATCTCAAAAAATTAGGTTTTCGAGTTTTTTTTTTAATTTTATTTTCAGAACTTCAATGATCGAAAAATAACTGTTATTTTCAATTTTTTCAAAAAGTATTTATTTATTCACCAATAAAGTAATCCCCTTCAGATATAATACACTTATGTGCCAACGTTTTTCCCAATCCTCGAAACACTTCTGCAACGCGCTTTTTGCTATCGCCAACAGCTCCTGTTTCGATTTTTCTTTAATCATCTCAGTCGTAGCAAAACGCTTTCCTTTCATCGGTGTCAGTTCAGTTTTGGAAAGAGGAAAAAGTCAGCGAGGGTTAAGTCCGGTTGAAGCATGATAACGGTGTTGTTTTTGGCCAAAATTTCACGCATAAGCATCGATGTGTGAGCTGGTGCTTTATCAAATCTATGGTTGTTTTTTCCACAATTCTGTACGTTTCTGACGAATTGCTGCGCACAAACGACGCATAACTTCAAGGTAGTATTCCTTATTGACCTTACGACCTTGTGGCAAGAACTCATAAAGCACCACGCCATTGCATTCGAAAAACAAACAGTGAGCAAAATCTTCACATTTGACCGAACTTTACGTGGTTTTTTTTTAGTCTTGGCTCTTCTGGACGCTTCCATATTGGGATGACTGGGCTTTGGTTTCAATGTCATAGTCATACACCCATAATTCGTCATCAGTTATGACCTTTCTGAGGAAATCTGGATCGTCGTTGGCGGTATTCAGCAGCTCCTGAACGATGTCCACGCGACGGGATTTTTGCTCAAAATTTAATAACGAGTGATTTTTTTGCTATTATCTTTTTGGCAACACTAGTTTTGACAGCTCACGCACGTTTTGTATCTTGTGTCACTGTCAAACATCTTCAGTTTGGTCTATAATTTAATCATGAATCGTCTTACAAACGAACAACGCTTGCAAATTATTGAATTTTTTCAGCTTTACAAACACCCAAACTTTTTCTATTTATAATATTAGTATTTAGATCAGACAAAAATAAATTTATGTACATATGTACATACAAATGTATATATGACCATCTTTTTGTGTGGAGTCCCAAACAGTATTTTATTTCAATTAAACTTAACTACTGACAGAAACAAACAAACAAGCATAATTACTTACAGTGTTGCAATTACGAGCTTAAGAACATCGAACGGAAAATGTCAAAACAGGGTAAAATAATGTTGGCGAAGATGTTAAGGCAGGAAAAAGTTTTCACCTGATCAGCCCGCATTCACAAAATACAAATTTAACTACGTACATATGTATGTATGTGTTCATGCGTATGTATGTACCTGTGAATTTGTTTTAACGAATAAAAAAACATAATAATGAAGAGAATACGCCATTCTGTTTAACAAACAAATGCGCATGACTTTGTAACAAAAGTCTGTACTCGTATGCAGACATTTCATAATTTATGTACAATTTAATTTACAAGAAGTCAACAATTAAAATAATAATGTGAAAAGCAACAATAAATGGTTACTATTATAATTTTAACAGATACAAATAAACATGGCCGAATATTTTTACCCTGCACAAAAATAAATGACGGACTCATTCAACGCGCTCTGAATAATTAGGAATAAGACACAAAACACATTTTTGGAGTTATTTCTTTGTAGCAACGATTTCTGGCTTGTTGCAAAAGAGGCATGAAATGTCGACTTACATCAGCACCTGCTTTGACGGCCTTATCTGATGATGGATCAACTCCACATTAACAAGGTGAATTACGATTCACCAATGCCCCCGTGTGTCTTGAAAAATTCACACAGGCCGCAAAGGTGAAACGTTAAACCTAAAATCGCAGGAAGGGGAATTAGATAACTTTGGTGCATGCCGATTTTCGGAGGCTAACAACTCCCCTGTTGTCTTGTACAGACACCTGTACTATAAGAAACCGGAAGTGATGGTTGGACGCGTGAGTTAGTTAAGGGCTGATGTGAGTTAGTTAAGGAGGGATTAGAAGGACCGAACTCTTAAGCAAGGGGTTTGTCCATATGGCTACAAACTTATGGCAAAAAGCCTAGAAAGCCACACGGGGGTGCTGGTGAATAATTCACCACGTGGGGTTGGTTCATCATCATATAAGGTCAACAAGGCCTAAACAATCTGTCTTGCATACTGTGTACACGTATTTTTTCCACTGTTATCCATGTTTTCTTTATACATAAGTTCATTGTTAATTTCTTTTGAATATTTTAGCTATGTAAGTCTTTACCTTGGGCACTAATCAGTTTTAGCTAAAATAATTCCAACATTTTAAATGCTGTGATAACGTTTATTTCGGTCTTTCCGCTTATAGATAGATACAAGCCTAACGTCCAGAAACACTACTGCCTCTTTCATCCTCCTCATAATTTATTTTCCTAGTTCCAGTATAATGCACTGCGTATTGTACGGGTCTGCAGCAGAGATCTGCACCGGTGCACCGCAACCATAAGTACACCGGATGTTTACGCAATCATTTTAACATCCGACTATTTTAAACACTGTTAAAAATTGATGCAGTGGTATTTATACGAGTACCTGTCGTTGGTTTACGAAATCTTGATACATCAAATATGTATGCAATCACTTTCGTATCTTGTGTATTTTTTTAAGAGTAAAAGAAGCGACTATAAAAAAGACTGTTGTTGTTACTAGCACTTAGTAAGCAAAACATTTTGAGTATTTTCTATTATTGTTTCTAATCGTTTTCTTAGTAATACATACATGACGTCGTCACAACTTCAACTTGTATAAACAACACTCTCTACAAATTCTTTTGTTGTGTGTATGTGTCACCTTTTATTTAATATTAACTGAAAGTGCGGCCCCCAGGTTTAATAATTTGGAATCATGTTGACGATTTTGAAAGCAGCATACTGAATGATGACTTTAAGATTGTTTTTGCTGAAAAATTGGAAATGCAAACTCAATTCAAACAAAATTTCTTCCACGATTGGTTATATGTATGTGTAACTGTGCATTTATTGTGGTTATGGATTAAAACCAAGAAATAAAAATTATTATATTTGAAGGAACGTAAAATAAATTTGATGAAAATGTGCGTCATAAAAATATATATTTTTTTAAGTACAAGTTATTCTTCTTACTGGGGTTGTACTAAATATGATCAAATAAAATATTTTTATATATTTTCTTCAAAACACGATGTTTTGAAAATCTTCTGGCAACGCCGCGCTTATTATGAATACGTTTACCGAGTGTTAGTAAGTAAATACCCTGCAAAAAATGCGACTAGCCCATACATGGGTGTAAAGAATGATCCGCAATGGACAAGGTGTTGCCCAAAACTTACCCAATCGTATGACAAAAACATGGTCCTCTTAACATTACGATGTCCTAGGGCTGGACCACATATAACCCTGCTTTGCATTACATAGGAATAGTCTCAAAACTACTCCTTACTATACCACAAAGGAGTAGTTTGTAAAATACTACCTAAAATATATAATAAAATTCCATTGCCTATTACATACAAACATTATTTTCGTTGTTAAAAACGTGAAAAAAATAATTGAGAAACCAAATCAAGCAGCCACTGCATACAAACTTGATTGGGTATGTTATATACTCTAGTTAACAGGAGCACGCTCTAACGAGTAGAAAACATACTTGTGCAAACAATTCGATTTAAGGCGGGTGTACTTAGATCATTAAAAAAGGCACCGGTTGCAGATCTCTGGTCTACAGGTCCACAATTATTATTACATATAAATGATTATAGTATTAAGTTATCAAAGGTATCGCCCTGTTTGCAAATCTAATATGAAAACGGCCAACGTGGTATAGAGTGAAATAAGAATTTAAGTGTTAAAGACGGTTGGTTATTGTAGACACAGACAGACAGACAATTGACTTCTAAAGGGTTTCTTACATCTTCAGCCATTGTAAAACATGGTTCGTTGACTTCTTTCACACTGCACTGGATGGGAATAATTGACCATTTTGTAAAGAATACGCCACACTTAGCCAACTGGCGAATGAGCTAACTGTAAGCTTATCTCTCCACATTATTACACTTGCATTTAAATGAAGAATAAGATGGTTGCGATTGTGATGAACTCTTCTTATAGTTATTTTTCTAAACAGGAAACAATGAAGTCTTACGCTTTTACAAATTCAGCACTTGACATCATGTCACCAAAAGCAGTAAGCAAATGACCGTTTCGTTTGAAGCGTAACAGGCGTAAAACATAAAGGTAACGTTTATTTTGAAATCATCATTTTAATCACTTTTGTAATAGAGGCACAGTAATACTCGTAGTTTATGCGTTAAGCAGCAGTAGATACTCGTAGATCGACCAAACAGTCAACCAAAAGTAGAAGGAAAAAAATTGAAAGAAAAATTTTTATTTATACGGGTGACAAAATGTGTAAATGGAATTAATGAAAAAACACAAACACGATGCTAACTATGGCAACATTAAAATGCAGATAAAGATCAGCAGAAAATTGATTAGAACGTTAAGCCGAGGAATACTAAATTTTATTTCTATTGGCCAACAAAAAAAAAAATGTTCATGCAGCTGCCTAATGTTGATAATATACGTATGTATATATATGTATGTTTAATATTGGCAATTTTTGATAAAACAATGAAAATGTTTACAAAATATTTCCAAACTTTTGTAATAAAATCGAGCTCAACGTGTGGTCGATCGGTCGATCGGTTGGTTGGTCTAATTCGTTTTTTTTTTTTTTTTTCATTTCTTAAGCTTTGTTATGACTAATACCTGTCAATGATACTGACGCCATAAATTAATCAAATTCAAACTATAGTTTGTAAAGATTTTCATTGTTTTTTTTTTTTTAATTAACCAAAATCAAAACTAGCTTATTTAGAGGAAAGTGTGACTTGCGGCAGCGTCATAATCCAGATAATTTAGGCAACTAATTGGAGTTCTCACTGGGCGGTCGTTAAGATTTACAGCTCTTTTCACTTCGGTTTATGTTTTGTGCATTTTATTCAATATACAAGTAACAATAAAAAATAAAAGTTAAACAAGTTTTGTTTTCAACTTAAAATAGTCGAATGAGTTTTTAAGGGAATATACACACTCGTACGTCAAGATGTCATTAAACAGAACATATACATATATATATTCGTACATACATAGATATATATATATATATATATATATATATATATATATATATATATATATATATATATATATATATATATATATATATATATATATATATATTAGATGTAGCAGAACAGAGAAGATACGTCGCATAAATTAGGAACCTCAAAATTGATTTATGTACCTACGAGTTTGAGCTTTTTTCATTCATTCATCTAAACATCTGTTTTTGGACTAATAAAATAAAGATAGGTTTGATGTAATAGAATATATATACGAGGGCGGATTGATATTGAAGCTACCTAGCACTAAATGGCACAATTTTATTATTTTAATGCAGATCCTCAAACGTCAGCTGTTAAAACTTCACCCGAATTCAGTGATTAGCTTATTTGTTGTATTTTTTTTTTTTTTTTTTGTTTTTTTTTTTTTGTCTTGGACCAGTACTCAGGGGATGACCCCTACATATGCAGTGCATTGTACCGGAGCTAGGAAAATAGGTTATGAGGAGGGGGAAAGAGGGAGTAGTGCTTGTGTATGTTGATATGTGACAATGGATGCATCACTTCGATCCGGAATCAAAATGATTGTCATCTGAGTGGACAGCAACTGGTGAACCCCGTCCAAAGCGCCCGAAAGCACAACCATCGGCTGGAAACTTTATGGCCTCGGTATTTTTGGTTTTGCGTGGTGTAATATTCATCGATTATCTTGAGCAAGGAAATACCATTAACAGTGAATATTATATAGCGTTGTTGGACCGTTTGAAGGACGAATTTTGTTTCAGCAAGACAACACACTGTATCACAAGTAAATCAAAACAATGGCAAAACTATATGAATTGAACTTAGAATTGCTCCCACATCCACCGTATTCGGCAAATTTGGTTCCCAGCAACTACTGGCTGTTAGCAGACCTGAAAAAAATACTAGCCGGTAAGAAATTTCGCACGAATGAAGAGGTTATCGCTGAGACTAAGGCCTATTTTGAGGCAAAAGATTAATCGTTCTACAAAATTGGTATTAAAATGTTAGAGCGGCTTTGGAATGAAGGCGCTGCTCTTGGCGGAGATTACGTTGATAAATAAAGCTAAGTTTGAACCAAAAAAAAAAAAAAAAACATTGTGTTCTTTGTTAGGCCCGTGACTTTTCAGTCCATGTGCTAGTCGTTTAAAGTGAAAAATGGAAAAAAGTGAATTTCGTGCAGTGATTAAACACTATTATTTGAAAGGCAAAACGGCAAAAGAGACAAAATAAAAATTTCGATAAACATTATGGTGAGCCTGCTGCGTCAGATTACATGGTAAGATATTAGATTGCTGAATGTAAACGCGGCCGAATAAGCACTGCAACAATACCATCAGCAGGAAGGCCAAAAGAGGTGGTTACTGAAGATAATTCTCGATATCGTTATGAATGATCGCCGCGTCAAGTTAAGTTTGATTGTTGAAATCGTAAACATATCATATAAAAATGTATTCAACATTTGGCATGAACATTTGCATATAAAAAAGCTATCGGCAAGATGTGTGCCTGTTATTTTCTGTTATTTTACCGAATCAAAATCTCAGCTCATCAGCAATGTAATCTCAAACATTTTACAAAAATCATGTTTAGTTGAAGGAATGTGATGTCGTCGATTTGAATTTTTGGATTCAAAGTTAAACTGCTTGCGAATAGATGATGTGGAAATTGGTGGCTCTCTTTACTTCCCAAGATAAGATCGTCAAGCATGTCTTTGTAATGTCATTTGGCTTCCAGTGAAAAATTTGATGATCAAAGTTTAGAAAAAAAGAGTACTTAAAGGTAAGTTTAAAGGTGAGGACGTTGTGATAACATGAGTCCTAACGTTTGCGAAAGAAAACATCCAATTTTAAGCATTTGCAGTTGTCAGTACGACTTGCACTGGTAATGACAATTTGAAAATTTAAAGTCATTCATAGCATCTAAATAAAATATGAAGGCAAAACGACGTTTGCCTGGTCAGCTAGTATTAGTATAGATATTCTTAAAACGTATTATTGAGTGTGTAGTACTTACGTTGTCATATATCTGAATTTAAAATGAAGCACAATTATTGATTAAATGAATCAAATTAAACCTTAATTAAACAAACAAAAATTCCCAATTAAAATGTTTTTTTTTTTGTTATTTAATACAATGGAAAGAATATGAAAATGGAAAGAATGGAAAGAATATGAAAAAACAACCACCGAATTAAAAAAAAAGAAATTATATGTAAGTATATATATCTTCCACTTCTTAGATTTTCTGTTTCTTTGCGCATTCATGTACATTGCGTTGCCAGAAAGAAGATTTTACCTTTACTTTATTTTATTTTTTTTTTTACAAGCAAATTAAGATTTTACAAGGTTTTGCAGTAAAATAAGATTTGAAATCCTTTTCTGAAAATTAAGATTTTTCAGGACTAGTTTTATAATAAATGCTTGCACTATTTTCTCTTATAAAACGTGGCTTAATTTGCAACCTCTTGATTTCAAATCTTATGTACACTACGTACAGGGTATCCGACTGGTGTGTATACTACTCGCAGTAATGCCTTCTTGTTGATACCCCTCATTAATCGAGCCCAAAGCATCACAACTGCACGCTTTGGGCGTTAAAAAGTGTTAAATCATATCACGATATCGCTCCCCATTCACAGTTATCGTTACGCCGTTTTAATTTTTAAAGAAGTACGACCGTATGCAAAAAATCTTAACAAAGCTTGGTAAGCAATTGTTAAGAAAAATTTCCTAACGTTGTATCCAAAACGAATTATTACTTACCATACGTTTAAAGTTAAAATGAACCACTTTAACTGTACTTTAAAATGACATTTGGATTCTTAATTATGTGATTTCTCTAAATTCACAGTTTTATAGAAATTATTGACAAAAACAATATATTAAAATTGTTAGAAGCCGATGGGCAGCCAGTGCTTTTCTCTTTATTATAATTATATTTATATAATTTTATTATTAAGTAAATAAATAAATAAATAAAATTGTTAGATAAATAAATTAGAATGTTACATTTTGTATGAACTTAAAATATTAATTTTGAAAGGAAAATATAAATAAGAAATATGTTAGTGATGCACTTTCAATCAAACGAATACAACGAAAAACGTTATTCGAATAAAAAAAATATTTCTAGTAAGTAGTTCTATTAATTTTCCTCAATTTCATTAATATACTACATATTATATATTAATTATATATTAAAAAGGCAAATCAGGAAATGTTTGTCAAACATGTGTTATTTTATGTAATAATATTATAGTTTTTTAAATTTGTTTTTCAGTTTTCGAATATTAGTTTTCATACATCACTATGCAAAAAATTACAACTGCCAGAAAAAAACAGTTAAATTTCTTACTACATTTAAAAGTTAACGTACTTTTTTTGCATAAACTTTTTTTAACAAATGTATGGTGGAGCTAAAGTGTTTGGTAACTAACGTATGCGTTAAAACTCAAGTAAGAATTTTTTTGGATATGGCCCGTAAGATCCAATAAGTCCCTCTGATCAAATTTACTGATGAATAATATGAAAAATTTCCATTGCCTAGAGCCGACTTTTTGATTGGCTATCAGAGAGTATTTTTATCAGCCCTCCCTTGTGTCCCCTATCGGAGAGTATTTCAACCGCTTCAATTATTGCGTATAATTCCTCTTGGAATATTGTGGTGTCTTTGCTAAGAGTTATATATTTGCGTGCTCTAGGCTCCACTATTCCCGCTCCAACACCTTGGAGCGTTTTGGATCCATCCGTGTACCACTTTTGTGAACCATCCCGCAACCATTTTGGGTTCTTGCCCCATTGCTCCCTAGTTGGGAAGCAACATTAGTGTATTCAATTCTTTTTTCCTGCCTTCTTTTATCAAGAGTTATTGATCGCGGCAATTATTGTCATAACTAATAATAGTTCTTGGCGAAAACTGGATTTAAACTTTAATAAGAAAAATAACATGTAATATTAGAAATATTCAAATACACAAATCTTCATTTTTGGCAAATGAAGATTTTTCGACAAAAATTTCTGGCAGCACTGCATGGACATATGTATGTATGTATGGAAATGTGTAAGCAAATTCCTCTCTTTGATGGTTTAATTAACACTCACACATCCACGTTTATTATTCTTAACAATGCACTTTAAGTTTTATCCGACCAATCGCAAGACAATTGAGTTTACTGTTAGTTAGTCAGGGAGCGTATATACGTGAGTGTATGTGTGTGTTTGCTCATGTCTGGTTTATATAAATTTGTTGGTACACTCACTCTGCCAAACACATACTAGTTTCTGCTTTTTTGTCTTCGGTGTAAATTGGGATTTGTATGTAACGGAATTGGAGTTTGAATTGTTTTGCTTTTGGGATGCTTGCTCTCTCACAATCATCTCCGTGTAGTACCCAAAGTTTATGCGGGTGGCGTATAAAGCAAAGTTTTATACTCGTTTACGTTGTGTTTCCTTCTGTTTTGTTTTGTTTATTTAACTTTTTTTTCTTTTGGATCGTTATTTTCTTTAGCACTAAACTATTGTTTTACCCGTTTAGTTTTAGCATTTTTTTTATTGTTTAGTAGGTGGAGTTTCCTATTGTTTTACACCAGCTTTTTTTTTGTGAATATTCGTTTTGTAGCCAAAGTAACTGTTAAGTTGTATGGGATTTACGTATTAGTATCACGAAAGCAGTTTTGGTTTTAACCCGTGCAACGGATTATTAAATAACACAACTTGATAATTACTTAATTTGATTGAAGAAAATAAAACAAACCAGTTAACTGATTAAAATGTTTAACATTTTAAGGATATACCTACCTACATAAACATAATTAAAACATAGTATCGGGTTTCATTGATAACGTGTGTGTGTATGTGAATTTTAAATTAATCCAAGATTGAATCAACTAATGTCAATAAATTAAAAATGAAATCAAATGTCTTGGAGAACAAGAGAAAAGTAAAGATAAGAAAATATTAAACGTTTTGTTATTTAACATTGAAATAACAACACATTAAAAAATAAATGAAATAATTTTTTAAAGAAAAACTTCAGCGATTGCTTGCTCAGAATTTTAATGGATTTACTGAAGATCTTTTGATCAACAAAAATATGGTTATTTTGTAAGTTAAAATAGAATGGTATCAAAAGATATAGGTGCAGGGTGGCTGATCAATTTTGCTACATGAAGAAACTCAAATAACTTTTTGTAAAATTTATGTATTTTATTTTTTATTTCATTTGAAAAATAATAGGTACCTACATTTTTATTAAAGTAATTTCTTAAGATTTAAAAATAATTGAATTCAAATTGCATCCACCCTCGTTGACACTTGTACAACGTCTTATCAAAAAGTTATTCATTACTGCCTGGAGTATTGCAACGGGAATTGTGTCAATTGTCGTTCGAATGGATTGCTTTAAATCATCCAAATTTGTTGGTTTTCTTTTCTAAACTTCTTGTTCGCAATAAACCCACAAAATAAAACAGACGTGTTGAGGTCAGGAGACCTGGGAGGCCAACGGAATATGGAGTTTCTTGAAATCAGTTTATTGGGAAATTTTTCCTCAATGCCGTCATGAGAGGCGTGGCTATGTGACAAATAGTCCCATCTTGTTGGAACCAAACAGTGTTGAAAGCGATTATATTTCGGCGTAATTTTGGAAAGAAAAACTCTATCAACATCTTTAAGCAACGGTCTGCATTGACTGTAACAGTACGTCCGCTTTCTTCGAAAAAGCAAGGCCCGGCAATGAATCTTGAAGAAACTGCACACCACACTGTGATGCGAAGTGGATGTAATTACACCTGATAGAATATCTGTGGGTTAGAATTACTCCATATTCGACAATTTTGTTTGTTAACATTTCCGTTTAAATTAAAACGTCGCTCGTCAGACATAAAAATGTAATTCAAGTCATTTTCATCCTCTGACACCATTTGAATGATCTTCTCACAAAATTTCAAGCGAATAGGGAAGTTTCCAGGATTCAGTTTGTTTGTTAATTGTATCTTATATGGAAATAATTTTAAATCTTGGTGCAAAATTATCTGCAGTGACAGTCTGCTTACACTCATTTGAGCAGATAAGCTCCTTGTCGAACCTTTAGGATTGGATACCCAATAACAAAATTGTTCCTAATAAATAGTCCGCAATCACATGATTGACCCATTTTTCACAAATTTGATTGTCGCAAGATTGTGAAAAACAATTTTGTGGTAATAATTGCCCCATATCAGTCACACGATGGTTCTAAATTGCGGCACTACCACTAACCAGCTGTTGCACTAGCTTTTAATTTTCTGTGTAGTGAGTGAAAACGTCTTCTTAAAAAAAATAAATTAGGGGCAACCACAAAAAAAATATAGAAATCAAACAGCCATGTTCTGAGAACACGCGTTCTGAAACCGCAAAGTGTTCTGAAAAACGCGTAATTCAATTTAGGTGTTCTAAGGAACGCGCGTTTTACTGGCGTTTCGGAGTTTTTTATGAAAAAATACAACATGTATTTTTATGAACATATGTATGTATGTATTAGAGTGACCGCAAAAATTCAATCTCGGAATCTTGTTAGTCTTAACCCCACAAAACGAATCCCCTTTCCAGATATTGGGATAGCCAAAATTTGAGCCCGATTAAACGACGGTAACACGTGCCGCCCGTCGCTCAAAATTTGAAAAAAAACGAATTTTTTGGCCAAAAAGTTGACGTATTGAGCCATAACTCGGGAACGGTAAATAATAAAAACACGCACAATATCACAAAAGAAGGATCCAAGAAGGATTGAAAATTGTCAAAACATTAAAAGTAGTAAATGATATGGCTGAGCGTGGTATTAAATTAATAACTGACTTCAACGACCTTCTGACAAAAGATGAAGAACAAAAGCAATATGTCCTGCAAGTTGTAAGCAAATGCCGAGCATTGTATCCCGACGTTTCAAAAAGTACTTTAACAAAAGCTCTATAATAAATTGGATAACTATAAATTATTATCGAATATATCCCTGATTTTTATATATTAAAATAAAAATGTTCTTGAATTTAACTGTATTACTTGCGTTTTTTATTACATTTCTACTTTAAACTCAAAAATGTACCAAAAAAAATGAAAAATTTATCACATAATAACATAACATATGAAGTATGCTCCTGGTGGCACCAGGTCACGTTTTCGGAGCTAAAGGCTGCTGTAACTCGGTTTGACTCAGAGTTACAATAATTTTGCTCATAACATAAATTTTGAAGAACAAAATAAGCTATCTTTTGTGATATTGTGCGTGTTTTTATTATTTACCGTTCCCGAGTTATGGCTCAATACGTCAACTTTTTGGCCAAAAAATTCGTTTTTTTCAAATTTTGAGCGACGGGCGGCACGTGTTACCGTCGTTTAATCGGGCTCAAATTTTAGCTATCCCAATATCGTTTTGTGGGGTTAAGACGAACAAGATTCCGACATTTTTTTGCCCCATATAAGTTGCGGTCACTCTAATGTCAAATAGAGAAATTTATATATTTTTTTTTTTATTGAAAATGTGTAAAATTCTTTTCGAAATATGAACTGGTTTTTTTGAAAGTGGTATAAGTCCATTTTTTCATATATTGAAATATTTAAGGGTTTGCGTTTGAATCAAGTTAAAAATATTGGCCAACTTTAATCAGTTCGAGTGATGTTATTTACACTATAAACCGTTTAAATTTTGTTCTGAAATAAAAATGACTAAAATTGTTTGAAAAACTAAACGATTTTGTAAACTCCACATGGACTTATGTCACTTTCAAAAAGAACATATTGCAAGACATAAAAATAGTAGCGTAATACGTCCATATATATATTTGCAGACCTAAATGCTTTACTGAATTGGATTTTTATGTAAAAAGTAATAGTTAAAATGAAGAAATATAAATATACGAATAACCAAGTTTAGTAGGAGCTTATTTCAATTATTATAAAAATCATTAAGAGCTTTTTGGCGCTTACTTACCAACATCACTTTCAGACCAAATTGACGGATTGTCGTATTCTTCACAAGTATATGAATTTATTGTAACAACTAATATTACTTATTTAAACGTTTAATTTTCTAGTTAAACAGCAATTATATTTAAATAATACTATTTGCATAAGAACCAAGGTCCGTAGGATAACTATACAAAACTTCTCATCATTTCATCAGAACAATAATACCTTTATTTTGTTAACAATGTTGTTTTTAATACATTAGCACTAGATAAGCGACCAGCGTGCAATAATCAATAATAATTGCAAGAAGAAAGTTGTTTTAATTATATACTTATGTATTAGGAATGGACTTATTCCACTTTCAAATGAAATCTGTTTGCGATACTATTATACAGCAAAACTGTTTTTGTTCATTTTATTTCAAAAAAGAACTGTATTGAAACTGTGATTATTACTATAGAGAGAAGGTGTCTGTAGCTCATTAAAACTACCGTTAACTTAGTTTTTTTTTTTAAGTGGACTTATACCATTTTCAAAAAAAAAAACAGTTCATATATACCAAGAACCTTATGATACGAAACAAATGTTAAAGGATCATTTCTAATAATATTGCGGATGTTGATCCACTATGAGAAAAAAACATAGCCTTTGATTTAGAAGAGTTTAGACACAAATAGTTTTTCCCAGCCCAGTCAACTATCGCGTTCAACTCTGCATTTATCTTATTCTCTAAATAATTTAACCCTAATCCTTTGTCACAAGCAAGTATATCGTCTATATACATATGTGTAACATTTGCAGAAATTTAATCTTCTATACAGATCATTCATGTACATCATAAATAATATAGGTGCAAGTATAGAACCCTGAGGCACTTCTCTATTGATTTCTAGTATGGATGATTGTTGCAATTGATGTATTTATCTATATACCTTGTTTAAAGCCTTTCATTCGCATTAAAACTCATTAATTCACACTACTCTTCGCTAAAAACAAATAAAGAATTTTAAAATTATGAGCCTATAGCCAGGGCTGGGCAAAATACTCACCAATGTATTTCAAATACAAGATACAAAATACTTTCAAGCTGCGTATTTTAAATACAAAATACAACTAAAAGATACAAATACATTTTTGTATTTCGATCTCATACGAATATACCTCTCTGGTTTTAGATACATATGTTATTTTACATATGCACGTCACCTAAAAGCACGTAACTGGCAAAATATTGAAAGCCTATTAACATTTTCGGTAAAACAAATACAGCTATGGACATATAAATGGCACAAACTCCAATTGAGCATAAATTAACGCGCTTTACAACAAAAAAATTTCAAAAATACAAGGTTTTTTGTTTTCTTATTATTCGTTGTAAGATTAATTATCTCAACAACACTCAAATGTTCCGTTATATTTGGTTAATAGTTCACCGTTATATTTTTTTTTATAAAAAGTGCTAATTTTAAGTGGACATATAAATGGCACAATTTACTTAAAGAAGGCAGTTCTCGCGAAAATTTATTTCAAACCACTTCTTATTTTTCCTAGTTAAAAAATAATTGTAAAGTGTGAAAATTTTTTAAAAATGGGTTCAGGCAAACATACAACAACTGAGGAAAGGCGAATAATATGGAAACTGCATGAAGACGGAAAAAAAGTGTCAGAAATTGCTGAAGTAATGGAAGTTTCTAGAAATCAAATCATGTGTTGAGAACCCCGATGTATTGATTAAGGGTAAAACTCGAGAGCCAAGGCCTCGAAAAACAAATGTGCGTACGGATGGAGCTATTGTCAGAATGGCGAAAATTTATCCATTTAAGTCCTCACGACAGATAGCATCTGAAATTAACGAATATTTGGGCGCGGAAATATCTAGCAGACTTGTTAGAAGAAGATTAAATGAGGCAAATCTCTTCGGGCGAATTTCCAGAAAAAAGCCACTCCTCTCAAAAAAGAATATTTCCAAACGATTAGTCTTCGCCAGAACGCACAAAGAAAAACCTATTAGTTTTTGGAAAAACGTATTATGGAGTGATGAAACTAAAATAAATAGAATAGGACCAGATGGCAGAACCTTTGTAAATCGTCCTAAAGGACAAGAATACAATCATCGGTTCACTCAGAGGACGGTAAAATACGGCGGAGGTAGCATTATGGTATGGGGTGCATTTTCTTGGTATGGCGTAGGTCCTCTTGTAAAAATTAATGGGAAAATGGACAAGTTTCAGTACCTAGACATTTTAAAAAACCATATGGAACCATACGCTTTCGATTCGATGCCAATTAAGTGGAAAATCATGCAAGACAATGACCCCAAACACTCCTCCAAACTAATAAAAAATTGGTTTAGTGCAGAGCAGATCGACGTTTTGGATTGGCCAGCCCAGAGTCCTGACTTAAATCCAATAGAAAACCCTTGGAACGAAATCAAGGTTGAAATCGCGAAAAAAAAATTATAAAAATATGGACGATTTGTGGTCAGCCGCGCAAGAAGCTTGGTATGCCACACCTAAAGCAAAGTGCCAAAAACTTGTGGAAAGTATGGGTCGTAGGTGCGAAGCGGTCATCGGAAATAAAGGTTACAGTACCAAATATTAACGGTAAAATACTTTTACATACCAAAAACCCAAATAATTCAATACTAAAATCATTTTTTTCTTATATTTAGATATTGTGCCATTTATGTGTCCAGTTTTTTTCACTGGTGTTTTTTTCTTTTAATAATAAAATTTTTTTTAACTAATGAATTTTAGTTTAGTTCTTATCAATAATAAATATACTTAATAACTCTTAGAAAAAAACTAAAAACTTGTTGCTTGTTAATTGTTTTTACCCAATAGTAGCATACGAATGAACTCTCTGTAAGATGTGCCATTTATATGTCCATAGCTGTATTTCCTTTAATAAAAACAAGATATTTGAATGACTCAAACAAGCAAACATTTTGTTGGGGAGTTAATAAAACCTACAGCTCCTGAAGAACATAAGCTGCTGCCAAATTCTATAAATGCATAAAAACAATAAAATCCTCATCATCTTTGCTGCAACTACTACTTCTTCTGCTGCATGCACGTTTGGTTTCAGGTTTTTTGTAATTTTTCACCAAGGTATCTATTTGCAATAGTTTTAATTCCTTGCCTCTCTTTTAATTAGATGCTTTCTCATGGTTGATTTTATAAGAACTATCGGAAATTTAAAAAAAAAACACATAAAATTCAGAAAAATGCATGAAATATTTATTTGGATCGATAGTTGGGTCGAATATAATTTAATGTTTGAAGATTATTTCATGCAAATGTTGGCCGCGGCTGCGCCTCAAATGGTCCATCCGCTTAGTCCAATATTGGCATACTCTTTCCAACATTTCGACCGGTATCTCTCGAATAATGTTGGCAATGTTAGCTTCCAGTGCGTCAATCGAAGCGGGCTTATCGCTATAGACATTAGCCTTAACATAGCTCCACAAAAAATAGTCTAGAGGCGTTAAATCGCACGATCTGGGCGGCCAATTGACTGGTCCCAAGCGTGAAATAAACTGTTCACCGAACTCGCCTCTCAATTGGTCCATTGTTTCGCATGCTGTGTGGCATGTGGCACCGTCTTGTTGAAACCACATGTCATCATGTGGTTGGTATCAAGTTCTTCCATTTTGGGCAAAAAAAAGTTTGTTATCATCGCACGGTAGCGCTCACCATTCACAGTAACGTTGTGATTCGCATCATCTTTGAAGAAATACGGCCCAATGATGCCGCCAGCCCATAATCCGCACCAAACGGTTGTTTTTTGTGGATGCATTGGTAGCTCTTGCAATGCTTCTGGCTGCTCTTCACTCCAAATACGGCAGTTTTGCTTGTTCACGTATCCATTCAACCAGAAATGAGCCTCGTCGCTGAACACAATTCTTCGATAAAAAAGTGGTTCTTCATCTAACTTTTCAAGAGCCCATTCACCAAAAATTTGGCGTTGTGGTAGGTCGTTTGGCTTCAATTCTTGCACCAGCTGTATCTTATAAGGCTTCACACCCAAATCCTTCCGCAAAATTTTCCACGTAGTGGAGTAACAGAGGTCCAATTGCTGCGAACGGCGCCGAATCGATAATTCACGGTCATCACCAACACTGGCCGATACGGCTGCGATATTTTCTTCAGTTCGCACTCTACGTAAGCGTGTTGGTGGTTTGATGTCCAACAATGTAAATTTGGTGCGAAATTTTTTTACAATAGCCCGAATAGAAGCCTCAGTAGGTCGATTAAACTGACCACAAAATGGAAGAAGAGCGCGATGAACTTTCTTAACAGAGCACACATTTTGGTAATAAAATTCAATAATTTGCAAGCCTTGTTCGTTTGTAAGACGATTCATGATTAAATTATAGACCAAACTGAAGATGTTCGACAGTGACACAAGATACAAAACGTGCGTGAGCTGTCGAAACTAGTGTTGCCAAAAAGATAATAGCAAAAAAATCACTCGTTAGTAACAAGGGCATTTTGAAACTAGGGTGGAGACATGATGCCAATATGGCTCTATTTGCTTTACGTGTCAGCAGGAGAAACTCATTAAATGTCTTTTCCAAGCTCTCTTTATTAATTTGGTTCAAATACAACTGATATGCCTCAAATTATTATATTTGCAGTCGATCTAATCTGGTTTTCACAGACAGTAAGGTAGACAAAAGTTTTCCGTAATAACAATTATTTCCCTGTATATAATCCAAACCGGTGTGAAAAAGCTGGGGACAAATATGTGGAAATTCTTATTGATATCACCTGATTAGTGTAAAATCAATTTGCTCGGGACAAAACAAATTTTAATAGTCGTAGTTTCTAGCAATTTTAGCTTTTGTATGAAATAACTTATTTTCTATTTACTATAATAAATAAATGTATTTTGTAAAAATGTAGTTTTGAGCCACATGTATTTGAAATACAAAGTACTAAATACTTTTATGTAGTGTATTTGAAATACAGATACAAAATACGTATTTGTATTTCAAATACTGCCCAGCCCTGCCTATAGGCATGTAATTAGATTATTAATTTATTTATTAATCTAATAAAACAATAATCATAATATAAAAATGCATTGCTCCTTAATTGCAACATGGTCATATCTGAAAAAATGAGCTTTTTGAGTTAACAATGTAGAATTATTAACAGTACTATCATTTATATTGTGCCAAAAATTGCCAAATTGCTTTTAAACTGTTTCCTTTAAGAGATATTTTCTAAAAAATTTTGCTAAGACTTGTATAGAAACTAAAAATTTTAAATGCGTTTTTCTCAAAACGAGCTTTTTTGAGATATGACTATGTTGCAATAAAGGAGCGACATATATTTTACCAAAAGAAAATATTTCTCGTATTTTGCATATTTTCTAAAACATTTTATTTAAACAAATTTGACAGTCCTCCAAAACAAAAACTTTTATTGGACAGCAACAATTTACATAAGTATATATAATAACAAACAAAAATATAGGCAGACCACACGCACGATATAAAAAATTAAAAAGTCTTTTCTCTTAAAGAATAAAAAAAAAATTAAAAACAAGGTGTATAAACGACGGTATAAAGGGAAAAAAACAATAAAAACAAGAAAACATAATTTACTCATTGATAACAAGCAATACAAAATACAACAACAGCACATTGACACATCTTAATGTCAAAACAAACCAAATCCACAGACTGAAAATATACATACATACCGTTGGTCTCACGTAGAAAGGCCCTAACTCGCATTTTCTCTCTTTTAGGGATTCTACTACGTTTCACATAAGTACACAGTGTCACAAAGATTTAATTATATAATTTCATACATATCGCTCTTACAAGCAATTGAGCAAAAAAAGTTAGTTTTAGATGTACCTAGGAATACAGTTTCCATTATGATTTTTCCTTCTCCTGTAAAATTGCAATTATGTTTGTTAGGGCCTTTCTACATGAGACCAACGTTACGTATCTTCTCAATAGAATAAAGTTGTACTTGTGGCCTGTGAAAAGGGCCTGGAAGGCAGAAACCAAAAACAATACCTACATCCATACAAGAAAACCGAAAACAAAGAAATGATGATCTTGTAGGTGACAAACTTATTATGTTCAATATTTAAAAGATCATCAAAGAGACTAAACTATGTGTGTATATGAATGACACTATCAGCGTGTTTTTGTGTCATTAAATAACCAAAACCGAAAACAACAACAATAAACAAACAAAATGTGAGAAAAAACAGCATGGAAAACACAGCAAACATGTGTAGACATTAGACGTATGTATATGTATTTACAATAAATTGACTGTCTAATGGATGAAAAATAAAAAACCAATATTAAGGGGTTTTATAGAAGCTGAGAAAGGTCATTTTAGAAAAACCGGACAAAATAAAAACATTAATTTAAAATCAGACAATGAATCTAAAGGGCGGTTCAACCAAAACGCCTGATGTTAATGTACAAGGTTACAAATTTCATGAGTAACGTATGTTCCATGGTGTAATTATTAGTTGACAGCATTAGAGTTGTTGTACTACATACATAATATTTTGTTTGTGTAAAAATCCCGGACGCCGTCAAAAAACGTGTTTACAAAATAGAAGATAGAAAAGTTTATATAAAGAAAATAAACAAAGAAATGTAATATAATTGTTTTCAGCGCATTTTAAGCAATTAAAATATTTTTGAAAACTTTTTATTGTGATTCTTTTGCATTTTTTCAACCGTTTAAAATTTTTTTATTTTTTCACTTCAGTTAGTGTAAACATAAACAACTTTTGACACCCACAAGCTTATGAAACAAAAAACTATCACCTGCGCTAGTGATGCCACCTGGTTAATTCCACCATTGTATGTTCAATTTTCGTATTTTTTTCTGTTATGTTGTTACCAATACGAATTCATTACTAGGTGAGCTTGAAAGCTCAGGTGATTCTTTTTTGCTCTCTCGTTTTTTCCAATGAAACTGTCAAATTTTTTTTCTTTTGTTTACAAACATTTTCGCGCCATTTTAATCTGAAGTTGAACAATCTTAGGCGAATTTAGATTTTGACATTCACGAAATGTTTTACAATAACAAAATACATAGTACTGAACTCGCCTTCCCGCTTGCATTCACCTGTATAAATTCGCGGGAAGGCGAATTCAATACTATGTATTTTATTATTGTAAAACTTACTGAGAATGTCAAAATTTTAATTTATTACGATAGTTCAGCTAAGAAAAAATGTTACATAAACATTAAATACAAATTTTTATAATTGTTTGTAATTCATAATAATAGTTTTTCAATTCTCAAAAATTTCTTGAAACTTCACTAAATAATACAAAAAATTCAGATTTAAATGGCGCGAAAATGTTTGTAAACAAAAGAAAACAACAATTTCTCATTGGAAAAAACGAGGCAAGTAAAAATTAATCACCAGAGTTGTCAAGTTCGCCTAGTAATGAGTACCTTGGTTGGTACACGTGTCTGTTATATATGTTGGCAATATCAGCCATTTTGCATTGTCAGTTTAGTTTTGACAGATAAAAAGGTTAGTCGAGTTTTTGTGTGCTCTTCGAATTTTTACTACTCGAGAGTTAAATGGATTAAAGAAACTCTATTAAGTTTTGTGTAAAAATTGAAATCAAATGCGCAAGGACATTTGAAATGTTGACTGTGGTGTTTGGCGAATTTTGAAAGCGGAACGACCAAATAAAAGTTATCACGGCATTTAAAATGTTGGAATTAAATTAGTCAAATCAGCGTATTTACCTTCGACTAACACAAATTGATCCAACAGATGGCACACTGCTAGGTAATGAACATAGATTTGGAACCAAGAGGTAAAAGAATATTCCAAGTGTAATTTTATGAAAGAAGTCACCCTTGATTATATAATTGAAAATAATGCACACTGGGAAAAGGATTTTCAAATCTTATATTGCTCCTTTATTGCAACATAGTCATATCTAAAAAAAAATTTGCTTTTCGAGTTAATAATGCAGAATTGTTAATAGTATTACCTTTTATATTGTGCCAAAAATTTATTCAAATTCATTTAAACTGTTTCCTAAAAATTCTAAAAAAAAATTCTAAGACTTCTATGGAAACAAGAAATTTGAATTGTGTTTTTCTCGAAACAAGCTTTTTCAGTTATGACTATGTTGCAATAAAGGAGCGATATTACTTGAAAAATCTTCAAAATTATGGTAAAATGTTCATTCTGGCAACACTGGTATCGGCATTCAACAAACACTCGGGGCTTCTCATTTGCCGAACTGCGACAATACTGCTTCTTAAAGAACCCACTGAGTTGAGAGTGTGTGCCTCATTGAAGTGCACAAAATGCATTTAAACGCCTTTTGTATTGCAAGACTCAAAGATGTTTGTAAAAGGTTTCAATAATCTTAAGGTCCTGCTCATTTGTGTACTTCTCGATGGTTGAATTTAGCAAACACTGAAATAAAAAAATCTCACATTAAGTTGGTAAAACATCTTGACGTTGTTAAGGTGTGACTCAAAATTTACATTGTGCATCATGGTGGGACCACTCTTTACTACTTATTATAAGAAAGTGGGCTTTCTAACAAAACAAGCGATATTAACGCCACCAAATAAAACAGGGCAAATCTAATTTAAACAATTATCATGGACAACTAAAATTATATGAGTGCACTCATGCATAATACTAAAGATTGTGAACACACACACCGTTTACAACTCTGGCCTAGTTAAACTTCGCTTGCCACCTGTTTTCGGCATTGCAAGACTCAAAGATGTTTAATGGCACTGCAAAAAGAGTCTGATAAGCATCACTAGAGTTTCTTTTCGTAAACGAAAAAAGTATATTATTTTTTATTTTGAACAGGGGATGATCCCTACATACGCAGTGCATTGTACCGCAACTAGTTTTTGTAGACGTTTGATTTGAACTTTTCAATGTTATAGCTGACAATAAACACGTCTGCAGGCGACTTGTTCCACAGACGCAGCGTACGGCTGAAAAACTAATTTTCTATGTAATGCGTAGTACGATTCCCCGGGCAATCGACCGCAAATAGATGAACCATGGACAATGAATATTTATTATGTAAAAATATGTGGAGTTGACTAATCTCTTCAGAGCATACTGCATTGTAATAACGGTGGAACGTAAAAAGCCACCACACATTGCAGTCATGCTCCAGTGTGTCAATAGATTCGGTTACCCTAATGTCACCGATAAACTTCTTCGCCCTGTAATCCCACATTAGAATTTGAGGTACAGGCCCAAACACGAGAGTTTTTTTCCATTTTCGGTCGGATATAGGTGGCATAAATAGTAAGAACATCAGATGGAGTGAAGTACATCTTACACCGTTTAAAAAAACCGAGACACTTGAATGCTCCTTTAGACATGAAAAATATGTCCATTCCAGCGAACAGCACACTAAATGTTCATTCCAAGAACATCTATAGTATCCGATTCCTCAATATCTACTATTTAATAGTATAGATCAGAATGCCCAAGCTCTATGCGCTTGATGCTCAATTGTTTTTGTAAAAGCGCTTAGCGCTAAGCAATGAAAAATACACTAACAACTTTGTCTTATACTTATATTTTTTGTCGTTCTTCACTGTACACACACAAGAACAAAGCAACAACACTTTCGCATACTTTGCTGGTAGACACTGACCACGGCGACTATCAGTGAAGTGTAAATATGTTTTGCTTTTTAAAACAAAACATATTAAATAAAAGTAGTTTCTACTTAAATTCATTCGGAAATTAAAAGTGAGTCATTCATACTTTGCCTCTTAGCACCGATCTCGGATAGACTGGGCTGTTATCTGCAGGAGAGTGGAAAGGGTTAAAAATGTGGTATGTTCCGTCCTATTGAAATCACATACCACTCACATCCATATCTTCCAATTCGAGATGTAAAAAGTTAGTTATAATTTCACAATTGCGAACACCATTCACTGTACCTGGCCGACCACATTTTGGAGAAAAATACAGCCCGTAAACTGCACCAAACAGTCACTCTTAATGGATGCATTGGTTTTTCGACAATCACTCTTGGATTATCATTCGCCCCAACACGTCAGATCTGCTTATTGACGACTGCACTAAGCTAAAACCGTGCCTGATCACTGAAGATGATTTTCTTCTTTCTTGCCATTTCTTGCCACCTTTCTGACCATTGCCGGCGCTTGGAATGGTCAAGAGGCTTAATTTCTTGAGTCAATGGCACTTTGTAAATGTGTAAATGCTAGTCTTTATGCATAATGTTCATCCACGACGAGCGTGAGAGTTGCAATTATTGGGCACAACGACGAGTTGAGATGCATGGCTCTTCAGCCAAATTACCGCTAACAGCAGCAACATTTTCTACAGAACCAGCTGTACGAGCATGCATTGGTATTTTCACATCTCCTACAGATCCGGTTTGCTCAAATTTTTGCAATGTAATCACATTTGGCGTTTAAGTTGACCGAAGAAAATCGCGAAGTGCAAGATATGCACTTTGATTTGAACGCCCATTTTCATGATAAGTCTGAATATCTTTAACGCATTGCTCGATTATGTACATATATTTCGATGGTTCTAATTGAGTTAGTCTGAAATTGAGAAACATCGCATGAAATGCAGAATAAAACTTGGCGTTTAGGTGTGGTTCACATTCAACATCGGCCCTTCATATTATATCTACAAGCAAGAGTAGAGGTGAAAAAATATAAAAATTAGAGGGATATAGAGGGAGGGGGGAGAGGGAAGGAAAGGCGGGAACCTCTTAGTGTAGCGTTACATACGTCTGTACTAGTCATCTGCTGCTTCTTATGTAGCAGCTTATCATGCCAGACATGATAGACTGTTGAAGCTTCGCTCACCTAAATATCTTAGATGATGATGCTCCAATGCCGGTCATGTACCGAGAAGATGAAGGATCGTCTCCTCCTCGTCTAGGAAACTTGTACAGAAGTCCTTATAGGGTAGGTCTAGTCTCTTGGCATGATTCTCAAACGGGCAATGTAAAGTGCTGACTGCTACAGTGAGATATGGTAAGTTTTAATAGCTCCCACGTTCTCTTAAGAGTTAATATGCGGCCACAGGTTCCTTGATATAAGACATGTGGGCTCTGTAAACCACTTTTCTTGGGCACGTTGCAGCGTATGAAGTTATATTATTTTCCAACACGCTGATAAGGGTTGTCCGCAAAAGGGACAGCCCTTATCAGCCTAGGCACTAGGGCTATCCATCCCTTTTTTGGCTAAGTCGTTAGCGACGTTGTTGCCATTGTTGGATCTATGTGCACGTACACATTTTAGGGTTAAGTTAGAATGTCTCGCCATCTTATTTGAAGATGTCCGGAATTCTTGGACCAGACTGGAACTAGTGCATATTCCAATCAGGTGCACCCATTTTTCACGACGACTTTTAAAGACATGTTTGTTTGTTATTTTATTTTAAAGCTGCTACCAAAATCATGTTACATTTTCACCATAATTTTTTAAGACATGTCTTTTTTTCAATTGTAGTTGCAAAATAATATCGTTTGTCTCTTTTTATCCTTTTGTTAGTATCGATGTAGTCATCTTGCCGAACGAAGGTAAATGAAAAATAATAACAATATTACAAATGATAACAAAAAGGAATTAGGAAAAAAACACGAAAAACAGAGTTCGTGTCTTTTTGTTTACCCCTCTTTCATTTTCATCAAATTTGCCCACAAATATGAAAGACATGACTTTAAGACGTTTGAAAAAATCATCGTGAAAATTGGGTGGTAGTCGATGGCGGCATTCATGTCCGTTACTATAATGATATCTCTACCGAATATGCTGTGAAACGTCAGCCATCTGGCGCTTTATTTATAGCCGATATTTCTGCTTGAAGAATACTACATCCGTCTGATAGTCTGAAGGATATTTTAGTGTTAGATTTTTTTATCTAAACGTCACCCCCAACCCTAACCACCCGATACGTGAGAATTGTGTGACATGTTGCACCGCCTCGTTGAAATCGCTGCTCCTGCACGTAATGGTTATTCAATCACTTAACCGCTGGAATACAAAGTTTTATACCTTCATAAAAAACACTCTTTATATGTATATGCATAGAAAATTTTAATTTAAAAAATTCCAGACCAAACCATTTCCTATCAAACATATAATATTTTGGCTAGAAATATCTTTTAGTAGTAAGATAGTTGTAAGTATTAAATTAGTTGGTTTTTGAGTTCCTTAAAATAATGAATAGACCCCCCATAATACACTGGCTCTAGTCGACGAAAAAGAGTTACAAAATGTTCTATATAAAGCTTATAGAATACACTAACTTTAACTATTTTCAGAAATGCCTACTGCTTCAATTCCCGCAAACAGCAACAATTTAATATGGCCCATAGATCAAAAAGGGACTGGGACATAAATGATGCTGTGGTGCCACATGTAAATGAAAGTGATTTTGACGATTTCAACGAATGGACTGATGGCCATACACGACTTATATATCCTGTCAATAACGAAGAAGCTAAAAAGCACATTTCGGGTTGGGCCATGCGAAACACAAACAATCACAATGTGAATATTTTGAAAAAGAGTTGTTTGGGTGTATTGGTTTGCTCACAAAATTGCACTCTGACAAATGGCAACAAAATTAATTTGCGGCCAGCGATATGTGATAAGGCGAGAAGAAAACAGGAAGGCAAAGCTTGCCCAAATAAAATTTGTAGAGGAGGACGTCTGGAAATAAAACCTTGTCGTGGACATTGCGGTTATCCGGTCACACATTTCTGGCGGCATTCAAATAATGCCATATTCTTTCAAGCCAAAGGCTTGCATGATCATCCCAAGCCAGAACCAAAAAACTCCAGTGTATCAAAAAGAGCTTTTGGCAGAGTTTCACTGGTGCCAAGAAATGGTACAGCAGTGGTTAGAGGTAGTGGAAAGAAAAATACTTTAGTGAATAGTTTGAGCAACAGCTTAAGACAAGTTAAAACTCACAGCAGCTTCCTTAACAAAGTATTAAAGCGGACAACAAAAGCTTCTAACTCTGATGCACAATCGCCAGCTTTAGAGATCTTTCAGTTGAATAGTAAGTAAACAATGAAGAAGTTTTTATTGCTTCATAAATAAAAAAAAATATTTTTGCCGTTATTACTTACAGCTTGCAACAAATGTACAACTAGAACTCAATGCACCTGTGTTATAGAACCAATAGCGAATACGTCTAATCTAAATTATGCACCATCTTTGCATCACTACGACACTCTGGCAGCCACGATACCTCATCAAAACTATGCTCACTCTCATACGCACAACATCTACAATAGTAACAATAATAACAACACTAAATGTGAGCCCACTGCACTACTAACGGTCAATCATCAGCATATTACTTATAACTATCCAATATATCATGCAACGCCGGGAATGTTGGGCGACAATAGTACATCCGTTCTGAGTTCTTCTAAAATAGCAACAGATGTAAGGCAGCAACATCATGCTTGCATTGCTTCTTCGCCTCCAACCTTACAAACAGCATCGCATTATGCTGTCGCGGAACACGAACATACCAAGATGCATTATCACCATTATCATAGCTCGGCAGCCACGAGTTTTGTTCCCGAATCATCATTTTGTTACAATAACAACTGCGATGGCGTTACAAACTTGAATGACAATTACACACCGTCCCACAACCATGAGATGCACCCGCCTCAATTAACCTCCCGACACATGGCAAGTCATCAACCGGCACATAATATACGTGGTCCAGAACACTACCCTTCAGAGTATATCAACTACTCGGACTTAAAATGCCCTGTACGTCCTCCACCACCAACAAATACAACGGCAACAAATTCGGAGATATTAAGCAATGAACCGGAATTCATAAACTACTCGGAACTAAAACATTATCCCCATATAATGGAATCTACTGCCTCTACACACGAGACTAAGCCCTCTAAACTTCTACTTGGTAATGAAATGACTTCTCCTCTTCTATACACAGATGCTGGCGAGCGTGATATTGGAAATACCGCCTCTACCTATGACACCTGTTACTACGGCAGCACCATGCACACTAAAGAAGAAAAAACAAAAGATAATCAAGCTGGAAACTTCGACTACGAGCACATTAGCAGCCAGTATAATAACTCCGCTAGCAACTATTTTCCTAACGTGAACGCCAGTCACGCCAACACTAGTTATACTGGCATCAATAACTACTATGATACTGGTCCATCACCAAACCATCACGGCCACCAAACATCCTATGGATACGATGGCTCAACAACAAACACATATGCAAATACGAGTAGTTTTAACCAAATGAATGCACGTAGCTCTAGCTTAATAGCTGCTTCTCCCTGCAACAAGTATGCTCACTAGCTTTAAGACAAGGCAAAAAAGGGTGGTCCAACCAAAACAGACGATTTTCATAGTAAATAAAACAAAAAGTTTTCAGACAATTAGCCTAATATGTTTTATGATGATTATGTATGAAAGAAAATATTGGCTGAGTGCTCGCCACGGCTTCGACGGCATACGTGTATCCGTGGACCATATTTGCCATGACTCTGAGACATAATTGAGGTTCAATGTTACTAATATCTCGAATTATATCATCCGTTACCTCTTGGGGGCTGGTGAAGCCTGAATAATTTAAGCCATTGGGTAAACCTGCCAAGGCTGGTGCTGATGTAAATCAATTGACACAATCTGACTACGCAGCCAACCATTCGGCTTCAGGACTTGTAAGCGTTCAAATCTTTATTCAAAATTCGCACCAGTGATGCACGACGACAAATCGATGTTGAGTCGATGATAAAGCACTGGACGAGAATACACTTTTCTTGCAGACCCAGTTGCCAGAAATTTTATGCTTGGACCACCCTTTACTTTATTCTAAAGCTACATAGATTTACATATACATACATACATATGTATATAATTTCTTATTCTTTTTGTTGGCATTAAATGTTAAATTTAATAAAAAAATTAAATAAAAACAATAAATTTTATTAAATATTCCTATTATTTGATCTTGTTTATATATATATATATATTTTTTTTTTCTTCTAAATTTTCCAGGTATTAGGTATAAAGGTTTAACGGTATTTTATTTTCGGTATTTCGATAACAATTTGTTATCATCCTCAATTTAATTTTCCTGAGTAAAACGGAAGTGACACATATGGAACCGCATAACCTGAAAATTTGCCACGGGTCCAAATATTTACATATGTATGTAGATTGTACTTGTATAAAGAACAACAGCCTTATTAAAAAAAAAATTACTTTTGGTTTCATGTACATGTACATACATATGTTACAAAATGAGTAAAGCTTAAGAAAATGTTATTAAAAATTTGTATTCAGAAAACACATATATTGTGAATAATATTATTAATCATAATTCAGTTGGGATGCTGCAACCCGCTTATAAACAGATGTTACTACACAAACTTTTACTTTTAGCTGTTTGTTATTAGCTTGTTTAATAGTTTTGGCATATATATATATTTTTCTTTTTTTATCTTGGACCAATACTCAGGGGATGACCCCTACATATGCAGTGCATTGTACTGGATCTAGGAAAATAGGTTATGCGGATGAGGAAAGAGTGGAACAATAACAACACGAAAAACCAAAACAACCTCTATTATAAAACGAAACGAGTGGAAAAAACGAACGAATAAAAAAAATTTTTATGAAAAATGAAAAAAGTAAATAATAAAACAAACTCCAAAACCGCGTGCGCGGAACAAAAATAATTTTTAATTTTATAGTTCTTTGACTCACCTTGTAACTTTGAACTGGTAACAACAAACAATTCCACAAAATGTACGCTCTATTCAGCAAAGACAACTACCACATATAACCAAATATGTAGTTACGTCATTAAATGTGTATCTTAAAATAATAGCACTTTTATAGCAGCTCTAAATATATTTATTACCATCATCCAAGATGAATTTATTCAGGTGAATGCAACCGGGAACGCGAATTCAGCACTATGTATTTTGTTATTGTAAAACATATCGTGAATGTCAAAATCTAAATTCGCCTAAGATTGTTCAGCTGGGAAAACATTTTATATAAACGTTAAATATAAACTTTTATAATTGTTTGTAATTAAAATCACAGATTATATTAGTTTTTCACTTTTGCATTCACACAAATTTCTTGAAATTGCACTAAATCATACAAAAAATCTTCAGATTAAAATGGCGCGAAAAGGTTTGTAAACAAAAGAAAAAAAGTTTGACAGTCTCATTGGAATAAACGCGAGAAGCAAAAAATAATCACCTGAGCTGTCAAGTTCACCAAGTAATGAATTCGCCTTGGTTAAAATGGCACGAAAATGTTTGTAAACAAAAGAAAAAAAATTTGACAGTCTCATTGTAAAAAACCCGTGAAACAAAAAGTGGTCATCTGAGCTGTCAAGTTTACCTAGTAATGAATTCGCCTTGCCATCGTCAAACACACAAATTTTAAAGTGAATTTAAAATGTTTATTAACGCTGCCATTACACAGGAAAGTACTTTCATGAAATTTCTGTGTACGTATTACAAATAAAAATTTCAATGAAATAGACGACTTTCATGAAAATTTCTTGTTCGTCTACACAGGAAAGTGAGAGTTAATTTTAAAAATGTCGCCGAGGCAAAGAGTTGCAAAATTTGCTCTGCTTCTCTCCACTCTTATTTTGTTTGCTTACTAATCAGAGTTGCCGAACTTATTACATATACAAATTTATGAGGCAATAGTTGAAAAACTTATCATTATAAATATTTCTATGATATTATTTTTATAAAAATATTTTAATTATTTTCTTTATGTGTTTAATATACAATATAAGGAAAAAATATTATAATTATTTGCATATACATGCATACATACTTGCAAAAGAAGTTGATTTTATAATTATTATTTACTACAATACTGCAACTTTGTATATGGCAACAGTGCTTAGAACTTGTCATTTTATTTTCAGAAAACGTCAAAAAATCTGTTTCATGAAATTTTTGATGAAAGTTGAGTAAAAAGTATGCGCAATGTGAGTGTGTTAGTAAAAAAGTGTGAGTGTATTGCAGCTTTCATGAAATTACTTTCCTGTCTAAAAGATAGGTTAGACAAGAAAGGTTTATTTTGAATTATACATATAAAAATTAATTCGTGAACATAAAAATAATTCATAATTGTGAAATGCTACTTTCATAGTATATAATTGTAATAAAAGTTACAAATATTTTTGACAAGCACAGGTTATAACATGCCTGTTTTTGTTGTTTTGTTGTAATTTTGCTGTAGTGCTGCCACCTTGTAAAAGTTAATGCACCTTGGGACAAACATAATAAAAACTCGAGCTATGAAAGGCATGAGTTTTCTCACAGAACTAAAAGTCATAGTATAAACACTTACTCACTTATTTGCGAGTTTTTCTTTGAAGCAAATTTATCAGCTAGCCGCATTAGTCAAACAAATATTAAAACGTGTGGTCACAAGTAGGAGCTTCTCGGCTAGCACAGTAGGAGTCTTAAAACATTTACATTCATTCAACTTATCTACCAAAGCAACAAAATGGTTTACGCCGTCAAAAGCAAGGTATGTACGACAACAACAATGTGAACAAATTAATAACTAAAGTGTTGATTATAATTGATAAAATATAAGATGAAGTAGAATTAAGGCAAAACTAGGAAAAAATTGAAAGAATGACGTGTTTTTAAATGGCATCTAATAATTGACACAATTTTTTTTAATCGGTGGCATGTAATATACATTGTACAATTTCTTTTATATACATATAAGCGGTATGACTGTTTACAAATTCACACGTACATACGTATGCATATAAAATTGAGTAATCAATGTGGTGTTCCCGTTAAACGGAAAACAGTGGAATTACTTACATATGTATGTTTATTATTCCATTCGCAAAACTCTGATTAAAATTGTATTATCTAAGCCCTTTTTAGTGCATATAAGTGGTTGCTAACCTTGTAGCATTTGTATATACATGTATGTATAAAAGTAAGCATGGATGTGTGTACATATATATGTAGATAGATAAGTATAGTGAGGTACGTTTACATGATAATACAAGTGTTTAAATTTGTGCATAAAAGAAATTTGTATATGTGAAAGCCAAATATGTTTGTACATATGTATGTAGGCATACTCATCAGAAGAAAACCCGAATTGCAAAATATGACACGCGGTGGGAAAAAATCTTCATTTTCTAAACCATCTAACATGTGTGTGTACGTACATACATATGTACATATATGTATATATCGTACCAGAATTGTTCTGAATTTGCATTGGCGTTTTGAAAATGTACTAAAGGAGTTACACCATTTACAAACCCAGCCAATAAGCTAAGTATATTTCTGTTGCAAGTCTGCAAAGCCAAAATTAACTAAGTATGTAGCTAGATTACATCATAGTTATAGCAGTGCTTAAATGTGTAAAATAAAACAAATTTTAAAGTAATCTTAAAGATTGTCATATGCCCAGAAAAAATGTCCAAAAGGCTGTTATCGTATGTGGTGTCGATCAAGGTCAAGAAGTTAAATTGTCTTTTCCAAAATAATTCTTAACTAGACCACTGTTTCACATTGCAACCACAGCTTATCGCTTGAACTTCAGGAAGCATATATCTAGCACGCACATAGTTCGTTAACCATTGATGGTAACATTCTGATTTGCCTGATTTTTGACGAACTATGGACCAAGATTCCACCAGCACATAAACCACATGATACCTACCGTTGTTTTCAATTGATATAATGATAACGGTGGTATTCTTTAGGTTGGTCATAAGCCCAATTATGGCAGTTTTAACCATTAACGTATCTATTCAGTCAGAAATGTGTTCCATCACTAAACAAAATTTGACGACAAAACACCGTTTCGAGACGTTGTTGCGGTGTGAGCATGGTCATGATGACATGTTCGATACTGAATAAAAATGACAAAGCAGTTTTATGAGTCATCAGTGATATTAAAAAAAAGTTGTTTATAGAACACAGACGAGCAACTCATTTAAAAAAATTGTATGGAAAGCACTCAAAAAATTGAGTAACTCATACAAACTTTCTGGACAAGTTGCTCGTTTGAGTTCTATGAACAACACATTAGATTAATCTGCTGTTTCCACATCACAAGCAAGCGACTTGTCAAGAAATTTTGTATGGAAAGTATGAGTGTTTTCTACACAAATATTTTAAACAAGTCGCTTAATTGTATTATGCAAACATCACATAATTTTTTAAAATTGTACCTATATATGTATATATGCATATAGGTATAACTCAAAACAAAGTAATTCGTTTAGAAAATTTGTATGAAAATTACTTACAACGAGTACGAGTATGTGATGTTTATGGGACACAATTGAGTAATACGTCTAGAAAATTTGCATGAAATATACTCAATATTTTGAGTGTATTTCATATAAATTTTCTAGTTGTAGCTCTCCTTCGTATCCCATAAACACCACATTAATTGTTTGAGTGATTTCCATATAACATTTTTTCGACGAGTGCTCGTCTGTGTTCTATGAGCAGCACATAATGTAATAAATTATGAAATTCATAATAAAGTACGTGCAACAATTAGACCTGTTTAAAATCAGAAGTATTGGCTAAATCCATGATGGAACAACCCGACTTGGCTAAAAATAAGTGCTCAAGCGAAACTTATGTATCAAAAATTACGGCAACTACTGACAAGAAAACTAAATGCCAGGGGCCCACAATTTGCTCTCTATTTCATTTTTTACAACTTTGCACATAGTACTTTGTGCTTAACCAAGTAAAAAGACATTCCCAAAGGGGTCAATGAAGCAGCCGAATATATTGATTTCATTTGAAACATATTTAAAAGCTTCTTTAGATAGCCGAAAACGTCTTTTAAATCTGCAGATATTGAAACCTTTAATTTAAATCATTTACTTCAAAAACCACATCTTACTCAACTTCAGGTAATGAAAAATTACGCTTTTGTCACGCATATTTCTTTTTATGATGGCAGATCAAATGGGCGACTTTTCAGCCCATGTGTTAGATCAATTTTAATTAAAGTTTTGTAAAATTTTTTTCACCAATCTTAAAGTTTTTTATGAATTTGTTCATATGTTTTTTTCGTTTTGTTTTGCTTATTGTCATATGATTACAGCAATCTAAGAAATAGAAGTAGGTAATGTAAATTACGATCGAATACCATGATCCAAAAAATTGTAGCCATCGAAATAATTCTCTACAAGTACGTGCACTCGTTTTCGAATGCGATGATTTGCCCCCAGACCAGGGGGCTAATTCTGTCATTCGCTTACGAGCGAGTTTTCACTCGAATGTGCGAGTTTTTACACTTTTGGGATTATCTCATTCGATATCGAGTAAAAGGTTTCGAAATTTCTAATGATGGCATTCGATAGCGAGTAACCATTCGAATGCAACCGTGCAACTTTTCACTCGTAAGCAAAGGTGCTATCGAAAACCAGCCAAACAGAAAAACACAAAAGAAATGTAAATTAAAATTTGTTTTGAATAGCAATAGTATTTAAATTAAATTGAGAATTTTTGGTTCTTAAGGATTTTTTCAATTCATATGTTGGTGTACATGACGTATATATACAGATATATGTATATAAAGATGAGTATTGCTAAGTCTGTGGTCACACAGAACGATTTTAATTGCCGAACTTATTAGCAATTTTCTTTTGGAATTGCTTTCTTGTCCACACACAAAAACTTTTTTCGGCAATTCTTGAGCAATTCTCTACCTTTTGCTTTATGCAATAACATTGTATATGCACATACACATACACACATGAGAGAAAAGTAAGGAATTGCTGAGAATTGCCGAGTACCGGCAATTCTTTTTCCCTTCTTATTCCCCTCACCGAAAGCTTCTATAAAGTCAAGAATTGCCCAACTAAAGTTGCTGTGTGTGACCATACACTAAGTACAATTTTGGGCAGTGTTATAAAACACATTTTGTCAGTATTTTGCAACACTGAAGTGCTAACTCGACTCGTTACGTAACGAGTCACATCATTAGAAATTTACACGATATCGAAATTATTTTCTACTCGATAGTAATTTCGATCACGAATGACAGAATTAGCCCCCTGTATGTATGTACATATGTATTGGCCGAAGAAATTCAGTTCGTTGATAATTTGAAATTTTTTTTTTTTTAATTTATTTACATACACCATCTTATTTATACCTTTTAACGGCATTTGGAGCTTTACGGGATTATATCACAAATTTCAAGATTTCTACATATATTGTGTGAGGGTCATGGCCACGCATGTCGTAATTCTTGTAACCTATTTGAGTTGAGATTTTTATTGTTTATACCTGAACCGTTGCTATGGGCAAACATTTTATTATAGCTTTAAAAAGCACTAATTTCTTTTTCATATTGTGATATTTACATGTGTGTAATATGTATATAAGTAGATGAAATGCATATGAAAAATTATTTATTTAGATATGTACATTGGGGCAAAAATTATTTACTTAAGTTCATGTACATACGTGCCAATCTATTTTCATATGTGTGTGTGTATAAGCTTTGTATTGTAATTTCTTTTGAGCACCTTTTACTTTTAATAAGAGCATTAATTACTTTTCACTCTGTTATAAAATTGTGGCTCATAAGCCATTATTAAAGAATGAAGGTACAATTTGATAAGAAAATATATATTTTATAACACAAACAATTATATTGTGTAGATAACGACTTGAAAATTTTAAAAGGAACATCGTAATGTTATTGGAGAACGTTTTCTAAGTAGATATCTAATTTTAGAAATTATTTTCGATCCCAAATGACAGCAATACTCGTATAAGGTGTTTTGAAAAAAAATTGGCAAACTTCGCTCGACAAAAGAAGTTTTTGTTAATTTCTGAATAACTACGAAATGATGAAAAATTATTGTTCAGTTGTTTGAAAATTGTTAAGAAAAGTAGGAACACTTAAGAAATAAAATGCTTGTTTTTAGTGTTTGAAAGGTATTATTGTATAATTGTTCTTTATAAATTCTCATTGTTTTATTTAAAATATTAAGATAGTTAAAGGTTTGGAAATATTTTTCAAAGGTGTCCAAGCAAATGAATATATGAATATGGTATTTGAATACCTTTCGAGCGTAGCCATGCAGACTTTTACTAATTACCACAAAAAAAAGAAACAAAATAGTAACAGTTGATTTGTAGCCAACTTTTCTCAGTAGAGATAGTTCTGATAGTTTACTCTGATGCGCTCTCAGAATGGGATTTTCCAATTGCAAAGCGCTGACGCCGCTCTTTAGTCACATGCAATTTATATGTGTATGATAATATGTGGCAGATAAATAGTACTTTACGCTGTAAGTCTGTAAAAATGGCAGCTTCTGGTTGAACTAATAGTATGCACATGTTTATTGCGAGTTATTTCATTCTAACATTTTTCGTTTGTTTTGTGAAAATTCTTGAATACTGTTTCGTAAAACTAGTGATTTGAGTCATTCTATGTTAATTTTTTTCTATTATTTGTTATTGGTATTTTTCTTACTATATTGGTTAGTTTAGATTGTGTTGGCTATTTTTTCCGGTTTTTACAAAATGTTTAATATAAAATCTATCATATTTTAGCATATATGTATATACAATAGTATGTGTGTATGTATGCGTATTTGTACATATGTACTCGTATGAATGTTTCTAATGTGTATACTCGCATACACACAAACATTTTTAGATAATGAATAATAAAGATTTTTAAATATTTTCAATGACGGAATAAAAGAAACAATGAAATAATGTTTGATTTTAGAATATAACGATCACCATTAAGGTAAAATACGAATTTTTTGTTTATACCGGGTGTCGCAGAACTACCTTTGTGGTTTGAATGTTTAATAACTTTTTTATTAAATCGTTAAATATAATTATTATTATTTTATTCCACAGTGCTCGTACTTTAGTAGAGAATATTTTTGGCTTAGGTATAAAAAATTATATCCCGCATGTGGTGCCAATTTTCAGCATCGCACATTCGCTCTTTCCATCACATTTTCCATAACTTTTCGTATAATTTCTGGTGTTAGCTTCAATTTCATTGCGTATGTTTTTTTTTAGTTGTGATAAGGTTGGTAATCGGCTCATGTATACCTTTTCTTTCAAATAACCAGAAAGAAAAACTGCGCGAAATAATGCATTCGCCAAAGGGGTCACGTAACAGAGCAATCGTGTCCCTTGCAGCATGAGCTGTAGCTCCATCTTGTCCTGTTGTGTAGTGTTCCATGTTAAATACTCTAAGTCTTCTTCACAAAGTTCTGATATAAAAACATTTTTGTGAAGGGTATAATAAAAAAATAAAAACTATAAAAGTTATTGAACATTCAAACCATAAAGGTAGTTCTGCGCCACCATGTATATGTATGTATGTACATCTTCAAGTACATACATACACAAATTTGAATATGTATGTATCTTTGTGTGAATATTGTTATTGAATAAAAAAGTATGTACATACATACTACATATAGATCGACATTGTAGTCATAACTAAAAAAAGCTTTATTTCAGAAAAAACATTTAAAATTTTTAAATTCCATATAAGCTTTAAGGTGGATGCACATAGAATCCGTCATACGTTATATGTCTCCTTTTTCAACTGACATTAACGTATACGAAGTACGAAGATGGCACAATCAGTACTTTGTTAACGGACATAAAATCAACTGCATATTGCTCTAATTTGATTAAAATCCTTTGATTTATTTTTCAGACATGGCACAGAAAATCTAGCACAATTTATTTTTAATTTATTTTATTTTTGAACGAAAAACTAAATCAAAATATACAAAAAATATTACCAAATAGTTGTCAAAGCTCTCAACGCAGTACGGAATGTCACAAAGCTCATAAAACTACATGTATTTTAACTTAGCTGTCAGTTGAAAAAGGCAACGTATAACATACAACGGATTCTATGTGCCCCGGCCTTTAGAAACAATTTTTAGAAAATATCTCCTGAAGGAAACAGTTTAAAAGTAATTTGAAAAAACTTTTGGCACAATATAAAATGTAGTACTGTTAAAAATTCTGCATTGCTAACTCCAAAAGCTTATTTTTTGAGATATGACTATGTTACAATAAAGGAGCGATATGTACGTAGTTCTAAAAAAATTTCGCCTTAATACAAATCAAAAAAGAAAACTGTTCTTGTAATATTAAAAAAGAGCGTAGATACGAGTAGTCTTTACTTTTGCGTTTTACTTTTCTTAATATTTTATAATAATTTAAATTGAAATTTTGCCTAAGCTTGAGGTTAGTTTTGTTTTTTATATAAAATAAAAAAAAATTTCTAAGTCTAATGGTTTTCTCAGTAATGAGTGACGAAGCACATTTTCAATTAAATGGATATATGAATAAACAGAATAGTCGTTTTTGGACAATGGAAAGCTCTCAAATTATTCATCTGTCACCTTTAAATCCATTGAAAGTGACAGTGTGGTGTGCAATTTGGTCAGAAGGAATGATTGTACCTTACTTCTTCGAAAATGAAAACAGCGTAACGCTAACTGCATGGGGAATGATACCGAAATATGATTGAAAACTTTTTAACGCCACAATTGCATGCTTTGGGCTTGATTAACACGTGGCATCAACCAGACGGTGCCACATTGTATACAGCCAGGATTACAATGGAATTACTGCGAGTTGTTTATCTTCCCGGCGGATACTCTGTACTTTTCATAACACAAAAACCAGCTTCTTCTTTTCCGCACGTTTCTACTTTACACCTGTGTGTATTTTTTGGTTGGTATCAATACTAGAAGCTAATGAAGTGAATAAACTCTATTATTTTTATAGTAAACATATTAAAAAATTGTTTCTTGCTTCGAGTAAAAATTCCTTACATTTAATGCCAAGAAGTCCTAAGATAATATGATATACTTTTCTAAATTAGGTATTTGTATAAAAATAATGTTAGTTTCAACGAAACCTGCCAATCAACCAAGATAAGTCATAAAAAATGTATTTGTTTAACAGGCAGCAACAACAATTCGTTTTTAACTTTCAATGTAATTAATACGTGCACGTTTATATATACATATGAATTCTATAAACACGAGTGTATATTCATTCATTAATTACCTGGACCTGTTTACTGTACAATTTCAAGAGTAAAATTATATGTTTATTATGTTACGATATTGATAGTCACCACATATAAACTTGTTTAAATTTCATAATCGAAGCTCGCCTAAGATTGTTCAGCAGGCAAAAAAAAATTTTATGTAAATGTTAAACTTTTATAATTGTTTGAAATTAAAATCGCACTTTTTCAATTTTAAATTCACACAAATTTCTTGAAATTGCACTAAAACATATAAAAAAAATCTTCAAATTAAAATGGCGCGCGAATGTTTGTAAACAAAAGAAAACAAATTTTACAGTCTCATTGGAAAAAACGCGAGAAGCAAAAAATCACCTGAGCGGTCAAGTTCACCTAGTAATGAATTCGCCTTGTTAACAGCAAAAATAAATATAAGGTGTGTTCCACGAGATCTCTGACTAATGAGAGTAAAAGGCAAATCACTCTCTAAATTTGCAAATTTCACCCAAAACTGCTGGAACGCAAAAAACCACAATTGTACATCTTGTAATACTAGTGCTGCTTACTTTTTAGATTATAGTATATTTTAGTGATTTTAGACGCTTATAACATATAACATCATTTAAACAAAAGATTTGCATTATTGGCAACAGCTGCAAAATTAAAAGCAATGTGAAAGTTTAAATAGATTTTTATAATAATATTTATAAAATTAATAGCCAAATATCAATTGCATGTTCTGTTTAAAACTTCGTAATGTTATTTTTAGTTTGCGCAACCTTCCATTTTGCTTTTAACTAATTTTTAAACAAAAACTTTTTTCCAATTCGCAAATTTTCTGATTACATTTTCAGTTTCATATCTATGTAAACATTAAACAGCTGATTATTCAATTCTAGTCCGAACTTACCCAAAGAAAAAGTTCGGGCTAATTTGTATAGGAAATGAAAAAAATTACTCACTCATTTTCTCTCGAAATTGCACAAAAATTGTTACGTGGAACGCTTTTGGACTAGTTCGAACTGTTTCGTTATTCACGTGGAACACACCTATAACTTCGTCTGCCGGCTGTTTCATACTTGTAAATAAGTGAACTTACTACATTTACTAAATCTACTGTTTTTGGTATTGTAAAAGTTGTTAATTTAGCGAATTAAAAATCTATGAATTTTGTTGTTGTCAAGTTTTAAATTTACCAAGATTTACTAAATCTACAATATATACAAGCTCTACAGTAGTACTTTAATACGAAGCGTGAGAACCGCTTTTGTATATATGTTAAATGATTTAGATTTTTGCAAATTAGATGTATTTTACACGGTGATTTGAAATATATATAAATACAATTTTATGGTAGCTCTAATATGAAAGCGGATTTAGTTTCTAGATCATGTATGGATGGAAATAGGACTAAAGAAAGAAAAAAGCAATGATCCACGACTTTTTGGCAGCCTATATACGTATTAATTTTCTAAAAATATGCCGTCAAAAAGTCGTAGATCAATTCTTTGGACAAATTGTATGTACAGTTGGACGCACCTTAAAAAGCCTTTCTTATGATACCCATATCGTATATGTAGGTATGTAAGAAAAAAGACTCAAATTAACAAAACATGCAAAAATAGAATTTTCTCAAGATGGTCAAGCTCAGGAAAGGTCGAAGCTAGAACCGAAATATTTTAAATGTCATCATTAAAAACAACAATGTTCATTTTGAGAGGGGTACACCTTGCACGAATTTTACTTCCATACAACTTGAGTCGCTCTAATTTACATATACAATACCATCTGAAATAGTGATTCTGAAAATTATATAATACAACTTATGTAGTTAATATTATAATAGCTTAAATATTTTTATTATATTTTTTTAGTCTGATTTCGATCAACAACTCGAAAACGCTGGTGATAAATTGGTAGTGGTCGATTTCTTTGCCACCTGGTGTGGACCCTGTAAAATGATTGCTCCCAAAGTAGAAGAGCTCTCTAAACAATACGTTGACAAAGTAGTGTTCATTAAGGTAATATTTATAATATACATATCGTCACCTAAAATCCAAAAGGCCGTAAGTACGCTTTTTGCTTTTTTACAGGAGAAGAAAAAAAGCTATAAATTTATAACTGTTTATTTGTTAAGTGCCAAATTTCAGAATTAGTACTAAAACATCAATGCGGATTTGGTTTAACAAAAAAAAAAAATTGTAGTTTTTTAGTAATGGTGCTTAAGGTCTTTTGAAATTCTTTTTTCTGAATCCAAAAAGCCGTAAGTGCATTAATGTTTTTAGTAAAACATGTATTTAGTTTGAAAAAACGATGGTTTTCTACCATAATTAAGCAGCTATTTAGTGAAACTATGTTTTTCAATGTATTCTTTGTATTTTTAAAATAAAAGATAAAAAATTCATTTGCAAATTCGAACAAAAATCATTTCACATTTTCCTTTTTTTTTTTTTTTTGTTACGGTCATGAATTTTGGAAAAGATACAGGAGGTACAACATTCTCTTTGCTAGACTTTATATACATGTGCGTAGCTTTCAACATCGGATTAGAAATAGAGCTTTTTCGTGTATTGTCTGCGATAATGCGATTCTAGGCTTCAGAATATCGTTTAGCCATTTAAAAGTTCTTTGTTGGTATATCAACGTTTTGATATTCCATCTGCTCCTCTGTCGAAATATTAGTGTCATATAAATCATTGAAGTTTACCCAATTTCGAAACATTTTCTCTTTAATATCTAACATAGATACAAACATATGAAAACACGCACGTTTAGAATAATGTTTTAGATAATATTTCCTCGAAATTTGTCTTCTGGAATTTTCTACGCGAACACGTTTTACCTTTGTGCTTTCAACTAGAGCAATAACCTACATTTTTTTTTTCTGACCCCAAGACATTTTCCCGAAGCTATTAAAAATTTCGTTGCGATCGTCTTCGGAAAACATAGCACAATATCGCAATGGCTTTTCGCACACGAATGTTGAAGTACACCCATCTTTAAGTTGTCTTGGTGAATTTTTACAAATATTTCCTTTTATTAGACCCGTGTATTGTTTTCCTTTCATTCTGTTTGTATTATTTTCATAGTTTTTATTAATTTTTTTCAACTTTTTTAGTTGAACCATATACTCATTTTATTATTTTTTGGTAAGGAACAAGTAGTCTCAGCGTTCTTGTTGCTATCTTGCAAAAATTTTTATTTCAAAAACGATAACTGAACGTAAAACAAATGTCAACTTCGTTCAAATTTATATTATTTTTTAAATTAAACGTGTAGTTACGGCTTTTTGGTTTATTCCTTTATTAATATTGTAGTTGCGGCCTTTTGATTTTCATAAATAAAATCGGTATTTTTGAACATATGAAAGTAAAGTTTTAAGAAAAGATGTATTTTGGTTAATCACATCAAATCGATCAAAAAGTCTATTTTGAAGTTTTTGGTAGTTACGGCCTCTAGGATTTTAGGTGACGATATACAGATCATGTAATATATGCACGTATAAATTAATGTAAACAAAAAATCTTTTTAATTCTTTCACAGGTTGATGTTGATGAATGTGAAGATGTTGCATTGGAATTCGGAATCTCCAGCATGCCCACTTTTGTTTTCATCAAGAACAAACAGACGGTGCAGGAGTTTGCTGGCGCCAATCCCGAAAAATTGGCTAGCACAATTCAAAATTTGGTCTAAAATTTATATATTTTGCAAATTAAATATTTTATAGCGTAAAACTGCAACGTTAGGACATGTACAACACACTTTTATTAGTTCAATATTTGCTTTAGTCATCGTCCTTTTTAATTTTTACAAGCTTAATATTTTTAGATTGAATATCGAAAAACTTTATTTTATTATTGTAAAACTTTGTTTATTATTATTATTGTAAAAGTTTTCATATACTACATAAAAGTTGTCAATCATTCTTAAATAAAAAGACATACCATTTGTTAAATACTTTAAATGTATGTACATATAAGTTGCAATTTTAAAGTTCATTTTTGATATACATAACCACTAATATATGCAGATATTTGTATATGTGTACACACGCATGTACATGAAATGATTTATTTTACAGTAATTAGTTTTTTATTTGAATAAAAATTTTAAGAAAACCGCTATTGAAAAGAAAAACCGTGGATCTAATCACCGCATACTATATCGAATAACATTAATTACGATACGTTACGAATAAGCAAATTATGTCCAAACAATGCGTATTGGATTGGAATTTAAACAGAATGTAATATGTTTCCTAAAAGTAAATAAAAAAAATTGTTTAAAGTTTTTATATTATTAGGATTCATTCGATACCGCGTTCCATGATACCGAAATGAAAAATTTCTATTTAGTTTGCTCGATATCATATGCGGTGAATTTGTCCACCTAATTTTAAATCCGTTCTTAGTGCTATTAATAGATTTTTTTCTTAAATACATTTGTATCGGTCGTATGTGATTGCAACTTTACAGGAGAAAGAAAAAAACAGTGGAAACCATGACGTCCACAATCCGACAAGAATAAGGAATGTGACATTTTCCATAAAATTGGGCTACCGTATTAAGGGCAGTACGGAATTCTTAGGGAAATTCAGGTTCCCATAAGAACTGTTTTAAGAAAAAGTTACGGAATTTCAGGTTGGTAAATGCCGGTACGGAGTTCTAAAAGAAAAGTGAACAAAATTTTTCGATATTTGTTTACTATTACAGGTATGCTAAAAGATAAAGTGGAGACTTTTTTCCGTTAACTGGAACGAAAATCAAGGCGAATTTATACAGGTGAATGCAAGAGAAAAGGCGAATTCAGTACTATGTATTTTATTATTGTAAAACATATCGTGAATGTCAAAATCTAAATTCGCCTAAGATTGTTCGTTACGTTAGAGCCGTTTTCGAGAACCAATAAAATTATAACAAATGGATAAAAACCGGGACAAAATGCACCTTTCCTGAACCGGCAATGCTCTAGATCGCTTGTTCGACATTAAAAACTCCTAGATATAGATTTTCATTATGGAGAACCAAAAAATGTATTAAAAAATTGGGTTTCTCGGGACCATAAACAATCTAGATCGATTTTTCATCCTTAAAACCCCCTAGATACTAATTTTCATTAAAATCATTGAAGCCGTTTTCGAGAACCAATGAGAAAGTATTACAAGTGGTTAAAAACCTAAAATGAGTGATGGATTTTCCCGGACCCGAGATGAATTTAATTCGATTTCTCGTCCCCAAAAACCCCTGGATACCGATTTTCATCAAAATCGTTAGAGCCGTTTTCGAGAGCCCAATTGCAAATATACATACATATTTATATATAAACAAGAATTGCTCATTTAATAAGATAAGATAATATTTGATATTTAATTATTTGATCTTGTTTACATAGCATCTACAACTGATATTAACTCTGATATAATATGACAGAGAACGTCAGCAGATTAACGAGAAAAAACAAATTATATTTTCTCTCATATCCAGCATGGCGCCAAGTATTTTTGCAAATATCATATTTCACTATTTTTAAACAACCATGCGGTAAACATCGTTGAATGTTGTATTTTTCTTAAATAAATTTATATATTCCAACAACTAAAAGAACAATAAACGATTTTTTATAAATATTTTAATGATTTTATGACTTTTTTCAGGAATTCTTCAAAAATTGAATATTATGTCGTTTTGTTTACGTTTTTTGACAGCTCATATCATGATATGGTTTTCTAAATATATATTATCAAAACAATATTGTGATATCTGATATAATATTGCAATAATACTAATTTTGAAGGCTACAGGTGATATAATTCTCTCTGCTATCAAATTTGACGTTTGCTGATAGAAAAATATTTGATATTATATCACGTATAGACTCTATGTTAAGTAAATATTTCTTATTTTTGCAGCTAAAGAACGTTTTTTATTTTTTATAAAAAATTCAACAGTATTTTCAACAAATCCTTTTTTCATTCACATTGTTAAATTTAAATACTGTTGAATTTTTTATAAAAAATAAAAAAAGATCCTTAGCTGCAAAAATAAAAAATATTTAAGATAAGATGTATACTTTCACCCAATTTTCACGATGATTTTTTCAAACGTTTTAAAGTCATGTCTTTCATATTTGTGGGCAAATTTGATGGAAATGAAAGAGGGGTAAACAAAAAGATACGAACTCTGTTTTTCGTGTTTTTTTTTCCTAATTCCTTTTTGTTATCATTTGTAATATTGTTATTATTTTTCATTTACCTTCGTTCGGCAAGATGACTAAATCGATACTAACAAAAGGATAAAAAGAGACAAACGATATTATTTTGCAACTACAATTGAAAAAAGACATGTCTTAAAAAATCATGGTGAAAATGTAACATGATTTTGATAGCAGCTTTAAAATAAAATAAAAAACAAACATGTCTTTAAAATTGAAAATTGGGTGTTTGTTTCCAAGTCAGCTTTTACATTTGTACAGACGACGGGCAGACAGACGAAATTTGATGGTGCGGTAACAAAAATTTTCGGTGGGGGAGAGTGTGTAGTACACGACTCTCTGTACTAGACATTTGTGGACATTCTTCGTTTCTCTTTTCAACTTTTCGTATTTCTTATGTTGTTGCTTCATTATTCTCATATCAACATCAACTTCATATAAACACACTAGCTGTGCTTAAAAAAACAACAACAACAAAAGAAAAACGAAAAGTTTCTGTCTGTCTATTAATTTCTTAAATGTAAAAGGTTTAGGCAAGACCAAAAGAGAAATGAAAAAATGTCTGCCCATCGTCTGTACAAATGTAAAAGCAGACCAAGCCACGAGCGTTTTTGTGTGACATTTTTCTGAAAATAGTTGTGGCAACGCTGATATTCTTGTTTCTTTGTCTATCTGTTTTGTACGACATTTATTCAGCTTTGTTGTTATTAATTGCAGAAATCAAAAGGAAAATTCACCTTGGAAAATATAATATGAAAATTGCGGATAAATTTAGCCTATTATGGGATAAAATAATTAAGTTGTAACGGATGCAACGATGGCAAAAAGATTGTGAATTTTGCAATGCAACAACGACAAGATTGTTTTAATTGCGAAGTGTAATGGAGATTAATGGAATCACTATTAGATCTAAATTAAAAGTCTGCCGTGTTAGTTTAAGCCCACTGTTTGAAGCAACGAAAACAAAATAATAGTGTTTTGAGTGCTAATTGTTATTTTTGCAATAAGCACATATGTATGTATTTATACATATCTATGTACTTGAGAATTTAATTTCAAATAAAAGCAAAGTCTGCTGATATAAATTGAATAATTAAAGTTTGACAAACGTGGTTTGATTATTGGGATTTTTGAAAGGTTTAAAAACAAAAAATCGATTAGTCGGAAATATGTATGTGTGTTTGACGGTCAACAAATCCTTTTTTCATTCACATTGTTAAATTTAAGTTGTGAATAATTGCATACAAACAAGTCTATTTCAATTCAGTAACTGTTACTTTTACAGTTGTGCGACCATAAAGTGAAGTGTAATATACTTTTCAAGTTCGAATTCTACTCAAAGTAATATGCCAAGTGCCCAGTATCATCAGCTTGATACTGGCGATGGTAGACCGAATCAAAACACCGTACTACGGCGGGGGCATAGCAGCAGACTGAGAGCATTGTGCCCAAAAACGGCTAGCAGCCGTCGAATATTTATCTGTTGTATTTTGTTTACGATACTGTTTGTATACGTTGTTTGGTGTGCAATTGCTAACTACAACAATGATGATAGGCTGGATTCATTCACTTCCACAGGTAATTTTCAAGTTGCAAATAATATTTAGTTTTAGTTTGAAAATAAAACTTTATTTAAATATCTTCAAATAACAACAAATAAAGCATCCATCCACCTCTTTGAAATCAGTAAAAATGAGTTTTTTTTGTCGGTTTGAATTGTCGGCAGCACCATATTTTTAAATATAACTATAATTATTCCTTATGATCTCAAAGTACAAAGTGTACTTTAAGAATTGTAAATCGTATTAACGAAACGCAAAGGAAATTAGCCCTATCTGCACTAATCATTGAAACTATTAAGCTAAATGATTGTCCGGAGGACGACACTTCCTTCAACAGAGAGATATTCTATAACAGTTTTTGTTTGTGCAAGGCAGCAAGATCAAATTGTCCAAAATATTTTCTTGTAAATTTAATTTTTTCTTGACTAAATCACTAAATCCGCAGATAATATGTCATCGCATAGCTTCATAAAATTTTTGTAAGAATTACAATGACTTGGAATTCCTTTTTCATAACATACAGGTATGCGATGAAAGCCGATAATTTTGAAAAATATAGGTTTTAGAAAACGTTTGCTTTTAAAAACGTTTTTTGATACCCGTACTATTTTATAAAGTGCAATGAAATAAACAAAAATATCATTCAAAAGCTGAAGAAGTGTCTATTTACTGCTTCGTAAATATATCCAAAACGAATAAAATATGTACATCTCACCTTTTTTCGTTTTTGAAACTAATCGTTTTGAAGAATGATTTCTATCACATATCTGATTAACAAGGTGTCCGCCGGGAAGGTATACTTACCACTTTGTTTTGCCGCCATTTTAGTGAAGAGTATTGCCAGTGTGACCAAACCCAGAAAAAATTTAGAGCTAAATTGGCACCAAAGTATTGTTAAAGCGTAGTGCTAAAAATTAAATGTCTTAATTCTAAGCAAATATTTTCCTTGATAGTTCATAGTTTTATCATTTACTACTAGAAATCACCGGTCGATGCAATCGATCTCATTCTTTCTTTACTGCTCAAACAATGCACTCTCATATAAAATCCAATGTTGAAACCAATAAAATTAAAAACGCTCAAATGTTATTTATTCATATTTGGTCCCACTGTTTTTCTTTTATTTGTGTTCACGTCATACACATGTTTTGTTTGTAGTGTTAGTGCCAGGTCAGACACAGCAATTTTAGTTGGGCAATTCATGACTATAGAAGAGTTCGGTGGGAGAAAAAGAATTGCCGGCATTCGGGTACAGGGCTACCAGACTTTTTCCACCTCCAGCGCCAAACTAGCCATCAAAATTTGTCAAAATAGCCCAAAACATTTTTCGTGTGATCTTTATAAGACAAGAATTACATATTATAAATGAATAAAATAAAATTACATTCCTATGTCTGTTTAAAAAGCTTTCTGTACAAATCACTAAAATCACATATCTAGAATTGGTTCAACACGTTTTCCGTTTCATATAATTTATTGTTATTTTTAAAGCGCCAAGAAGTTTATTTTGCGAACGGGTTTTGGTATAATTCATTATGGAAAATACTCTTTCTACGCAAGCGTTGCAAGTTGGAATAACCAACGTATTGAATACAGCCAAAGAAAATTTTTTAAGATGAAACGTACTCGCTGTGTCTTTGCAGTTATGGACGTTAGGCAAAAATCAAATAAATTCGTAGGTATTTTTTCATTGAAATAATCTCTCCAATTAATATAGCACAACTGTGTCCATTAAATCTCATACTTTCCTGCTAAAACTTTTGTTTTGCATTGAATAAATATAGTTAAAAAAACTAAAAAAACACTTCGATATCAAAGTAATTTTCCATATAACCACATAATTATTCGTATTGCGCTTTCCGAGATTTTCGGAATTCCCAAAATCGGCTTCAGAAATCGCTAAAATCCCGCATTTCCCCAGAAACAATATGGCAACTTCAATTTTCGCACTAAATCGAAAGGCCGTTAATAGTTCAGATACGCGTTCCACGGCCTAAATGGGCACCGAATGGGAAAAACCGGTTCCAATTCAGTTATCGAAGTCTGTCCGAGTTTTTTTGGGAATTCCCAATGTCGGCATCAGAAACGTCAAAATCCCCCACTTCTTCAGAAGCAATACGGCAACTTCAATTTTCGCACTAAAGCGAATGGCCGTTTATAGTTCAAACGCATTTTTCACTGCAAAAACGCGCACCGAATATGAATAACCGGTTTCAAATCGGTTAGCGAAGTGGTTCCAAATTTTTTGTGAATTTTCAAAATAGCATTCGTGAATCCCCAAAATCCTCCCATTTCGCCGAAAGCAATACGAGAACTCCAACTTTCGCACTAGAGCGGCAACACTGTATATACAGATTTACTTAGTGTCTACACCTGCGATAATATCTGAGATGAGAACGTCAAATTCAATCGCAGAGAGAATTCTGTTACGTGTAGACTTAAAATCACTGTTATCGCAGTCTTATAATAATTTTTATGAGAGCGTTCTTATGGGAAATCTTTTGGCAACGATCTTATAACAAGACCTGTAAAAAATTCGATTGTGTATGTGTTTGTTTACAAAAAGACACCATTGCAATTTTACCGATTATTAATTTTGCAAAATATATTTTAAAAAACCATTTTAAATGAAAAATAATTTGTTTTTATGCTTTAAATATATACTATAAGTGATTAATTTTGTACAAAATGTTCGCATATACGAAATTCATATACGATTTTATTCATCGCAAAGATGTGTTTTCTTCTCGGCTTTCATTGATTTATGAATTCTTATAAGGTTAACTACAGCACGTTTACTCCTTGTTAGATATGAAGATGGACATAGAGAATTTCGCTCTCTCATTCTGCCGACGTTTTATCAGATATTGTGTCAGAGTTAATCGCAGTTGTAGACATTAGGTTAAGCATTAAACACATTGAAGCCAACAAAAAACCGACTTCAATATGTCAAATATATAATACGAGTACATGCATTTAAATACGAACATTTATTTTGACAACAGCAAGACAACACGACTGCAGGTTGTTGTCCGAGCTGATTTTTTTGCCGCAGTCGAAGTAAACATAATTTCTATTTTTGTCGACTACTAAATATAAACAGTGTGACCAATGTGCAAAAAAATATGTAAGACAATTTGACTCTTAGAAATATTTTATTTTCTAATATAACATATCGATGCGTGTGTTTTAGTTTTTTAAACTATATTCATTTAAATAGTTGAGTAATTGATATTAATTAATCGATTCATTTGTTAATTTAGTGCCAAGTCATACATATGGCTGTGAATTGTTTTCAAATTCTGATTACTTAGGAAACTTCATGTATTATATAATAATACTATAAGATATGTTTGTGGCACTTAGGCAACGCGATCATGTATCATCTTAGTCAAGGAATCTCTATGGGGTATCATTCGAAAATCTTTTGAAGATAAAGACGTTAATTTTTTTCCAGAAAATCGTTCAGTTCCAGAAAATCGTTCGAAGTTAGCTCCGTGGTCAGCGACGTTTTTAACAACCCTGTTTTTATACAGCAGCTGTTATCTGAACAGATAAAGTCATTTGAGGATAATGTAAAATCCTAGACAATCTTTAAGAAAATTAATTTAACGTAATAAATAAATGTGAACTAAGTGATAATTTATGGTCAACGAAATTTTGTTAATGAAAAACGAAATTTTGTTAATGAAAATTTTTTTTAAAATGGGAAAAAAATGGCCTAAAACCGAGAAGCAGCTCTCATATGGACCTATATATAAAGCCAGAACAATGGAAATTTCGAAAAAGTATAGCTTATACCCAAAACCAGTATAGGTTTTGATATACTATATGGACAAATATCGAAAGGAAAAAAAAATGGCCAAAGTCGAGAAGGTGCTCTCATATGGACCTAAATGGCTCAAAGCCGTGACAATTGAGATATCAAAACTGTATAGCTTATATCCAAAACCAGTATAGATTTTGAGAAATTAAATTTTGAAATTTTTCACACATGCTATTCGTATTTGGAATGCTCTTCCACATAGCCAGCAACTAAATAGCAGCACAATGGATTTTAAAAAATTTTTGTTTAATTGTTTTGATTAAATATTTTGTTTTTATTATTATTTTTTCATTACTATTTGTCATTATGACGTTCCTTCTTTAATTAATATTTCTAAATCTTAATTTTATGTGTCGAAAATTGTATTTTACTTGATAATCCTAGTTAATTTGCTTAGGCATCAAAACCTGTACACTAAAATTTTTCCTGCACTGTAATTAGAGGACTTGGTCTCGTTGTGCAAGAAGACAATAAATAAATGAAATAAAATGATGTCGAAAATCGTCATTATAAAATTATTCGAACAAGAGTTTGGTTTTTATTTGATCGATCTATCGAATTATTCTTAAACGGTTGCCAACTCGTATGGACATAAGAAATTGCTGATGCAATATTACTATTGTTGAGTTTAATATTTTAGTACCTAATAAAACTTTTATTATGCACATAAATATGTATACATGTGATCGTTCTATTTCTAGATTTATTTGACTCAAAACAGACAGCAGAATTATCTACAACAGCCTGCAAGGAATTATTTAATGATTCGCGTCTATATATGCAGGACAAACCACGACAGGAATGGGATACTTTAAGCACAATTTATTTTGTTACACCAACCTATCCAAGGCGTGAACAAGTACCAGAGCTTACCAGGTTGGCCTATACGCTCTTGCATGTACCACGCTTACACTGGATAGTGGCTAACGATTACAATGCTTGTAATCCCTATTTAAATACTCTACTTGATAAATTTGGTAAGTAGTTTTTTAAGTAAAAAGAGGAAAAATTAGCAAACATTTTCATTTTGTTTCACAGGTATACCTTTTACGCATTTGGCCAGTCCAATGCCAGAGCGTTTTCGAAATGCCAAATCAAAGCCTAGAGGCGTAGCCAATAGGCGAGCCGCAATGCAATGGCTACGACAACATAATATCACGAATGGTGTGTTATACTTCGGAGATGACGACAACACTTATGACTTAAAGTTATTTAGTGAAATACGTGATACAAAAATAGTGTCCATGTTTCCTGTGGGCTTGATAGCTACCTATGGCATAAGTGGTCCAGTCGTTCGTAATGTAATAAAGCTTTTAACGCATAAGACTTGAAAATCTATATTACATTTTTAATTTGTACAGGGTAAAGTTGTTGGTTTTTTAGACTCTTGGGTAGCTGGTAGACGTTGGCCTGTTGATATGGCTGGCTTTGCTGTAAATTTAGCGTATATGGCAGAATATCCTAATGCAAGTATGCCTTTTAAACCAGGCTATGAAGAAGACTACTTTTTGCGTAGCATAGCTCTTACTTTAGACAAAATTGAGCCAAAAGGTAACAATTGTACTGAAATTTTAGTATGGCATACACAAACCAAAAACCATAGTCGAGAGCCAGTTAAAATTAGTCACGAATACTTGGACAATCGATCTAATTTGGGAGCTTTATTTAAAGCCCTTGCTAAAATGGGTGTTTCGGATGCTTCTGATGATGAGGGTAAGTGGTACCTTATACTCGTACCTTATACATGTAAGTAATGCACAATACTTAAATTCATTTTTTAGGACCAAAGGCTATCATCAGTTGTAATGGAAAGGCTAAGCCTTTAGGACATTTTCTTAGCTGAAATACAATTTTTTTTGAAAACTTGTGGAAAAAAATCTTTTAGGTTTATTATACTGTTTTTCTCCACAAATGCAAATTAACGGTTCTTTAACGAATCTAAAAGAATTCGTTTAATTAGTTTATGCATTTGTGGTTGCCATCTCATTTAAATTAAGCGGATCAAATTTATTTATCCTTCAAATATGCAACTTGTCATGACTTAATTGGACATTTTTCATATTATTTTTAATGTCTAAAAGACTTAGTTTAGTTAAAATAAATTTAATGTTTTTTTATTTCTAATTAATGATTGATTATATAATGTGATATTATTTAGATCCGTGTGCTTTTAAAATATAAATAAGTATGTATTTATAAATATGTAATACTCACAACACAAACAACCATTTAGGTTTTAAAAGTATTTGAAAAGGCCAATAAGAAATCCTACATTTTAACTTCTAAGTTTATGAGCCCAGTCATGAATAACAATTTCGCAAAAATTTTTATCTGCTTTTTGAAAAGATCATGTAAAGTAGAACTATAAAAAATTAAACAAATAATTATATACATTGTTTAGAAATAATTAATGCAATAAATCTGTGGTCACAAGCAATAACAGCCTAAGTCGAAAATCAAGCTTTTGGGAAATATCAACATCAATATTCAAAAATGCATCTGAACAAGTTTAGATGTGTAGATCTAGAGACTTACGGCCGTATAAAAAAAAAAACTTAACAAAGCTTGATAAGCAATTTTTAAAGGGCGTTTCAGACTATCATACAAGTCATTTTGTGAGACAAAAATCTAATGATATTTGTTGCGACTGTCAAAAAATCTAACGTACCATTATATTTTGTTTTCACACTATCACACCTAAAGTAAAATAAAAAATATGATTTGAAAATAAACAGTCAATTTGCGTAACGTCTGTTTTTAATATTTTTATTATTTGTTGTTGTAAAAAATGCAACCCTGAAGTGAAAAATCTTATATTAGATTTTTGGTTTGTACCCGATGTACAAAATAACGAGTGATTTTTTTGCTGTTATCTTTTTGGCAACACTAGTTTTGACAGCTCACGCACGTTTTGTATCTTGTGTCACTGTCAAACATCTTCAGTTTGGTCTATAAATTAATCATGAATCGTCTTACAAACGAACAACGCTTGCAAATTATTGAATTTTATTACCACAATGCGTGCTCTGTTAAGAAAGTTCATCGCGCGCTTCTTCCATTTTATGGTCAGTTTAATCGACCTACTGAGACTTCTATTCGGGCTATTGTAAAAAAATTTCGCACCAAATTTACATTGTTGGACATTAAACCACCAACACGCTTACGTAGAGTGCGAACTTGAGAAAATATCGCAGCCGTATCGGCCAGTGTTGGTGATGACCGTGAATTATCGATTCGGCGCCGTTCGCAGCAATTGGGCCTCTGTTACTCCACTACGTGGAAAATTTTGCGGAAGGATTTGGGTGTGAAGCCTTATAAGATACAGCTGGTGGAAAAATTGAAGCCAAACAACCTACCACAATGCCAAATTTTTGGTGAATGGGCTCTTGAAAAGTTAGATAAAGATCCACTTTTTTATCGAAGAATTGTGTTCAGCGACGAAGCTCATTTCTGGTTGAATGCATACGTGAACAAGCAAAACTGCCGTATTTGGAGTGAAGAGCAGCCAGAAGCATTGCAAAAAACAACCGTTTGGTGAGGATTATGGGCTGGCGGCATCATTGGGCCGTATTTCTTCAAAGATAATGCGAATCACAACGTTACTGTGAATGGTGAGCGCTACCGTGCGATGATAACAAACTTTTTTTTGCCCAAAATGGAAGAGCTTGACTTGCATGACATGTGGTTTCAACAAGACGGTGCCACATGCCACACAGCACGCGAAATTTGAGAGGCGAGTTCGGTGAACACGCTTGGGACCAGTCGATTGTTGTATTAACTCGTATTTAATAAAACGCAATCCCTCTTATTCGCTTGTATGCAAAAATTGAATGCTGTGTCAGGTAAAACTTTTGCTTCGCTTTGCGTTGCAAATTCGCTTTGACATTTAAGATGAAATATACATACGTGAAGCGAAAAGTTCGGCAACTCTCATCTTTTTACGCGTTGAAGTTTTTTCTAATAGCTCCAAAGCTTTGTGGAAGCTGGGAAAACAATTAGAACCAATTTCTGTAGTTCGTCCACTAATATTTTTAAATTCTATTATCATAAGAAATAAATTGTTTGCTTCTAATTTTTCGACCCCTTTTTATTTAAATTATTATTTGTTGGTTGAGCTTGTGGTTCACTGGTAAAAATTATAGTTCCTTATTTTGAATATTTCGACACTCCGTTGTGTGTCTTCTTCAGAAACATTTTTTTTAAATTGTGCATACAAAATAATATAAATTTGAAAACACATATTGAAATAAGAAAAACAAAATATTCAACCACATTAACATTTACAATGAAGGAACATCCCAGCTAGCATACGTTGTTTTTTAAACGATTGTGTTCAATATACATTCCCCAAAAGATTCTTCTGACGAGTAACAATAACAAAAACTTCTACTTTACATTAAAAAATGAGCTCGTCGACGATCAAAAACACTCTTCATGAGATTCCCAGTAGAGTCTTCGACGACTAAAAATGTTAGCTGGGATATTTTAGATTATTATAACATTAAATTTTAAGTACTGCTGTGAACAAAATCAAAGTTGTGTAATAGAGTACTTATAAAAATCGATTAGATTTCGTCAGAATCTAGTCGCAATGTAGATTTAATTTTGTATGGGAAATCTCTTCAAAATCAACTAGATACGAATCTCAAATCCTATAAGTACTAGATTTGGCTTATAGTGCATTTACATCAACTCAAAAACTAGTAGACTTGAATTGAAATCAACAAAATCTATATCGTTTACACCACCGTTTTTTGACATCTAGCAAGATTTAATTTTCACAAAAATAATTTATGCATGCGGGCTTGGGAGAACAATTTTATCAGACACTGTATACACCACATTAAAGTGAATATTTTTGCTGACCAGAGACTGAATACACCACATTAAAGTGTATTTTTTTTTGCAGTGTAGTATTTTTAAGTGCTTTTTGAACAAAATCACTGTTGCATCGCTTGGTACTGAGTAGATTTCAGGAGCTTTCGTCGAAATCTACTCATAAAATAGATTTCATTTTGTGTGGGAAATCTTCTCAAAATCTACTAGATTTGGCTTGAAATCTCGAATGAGCAGATTTCGCTTTGGTGTAATACCATGTTCAGACGGTAATATGAAACACTTGTTGGCTCTCTGAACCACGATTGCGAAACTAGGTGTTCGGACGATCGTTTTTGTTCTACACTGTTGTTGCATATTTTTTGCACGCGTTTCACTACTTTAATTTCAATTTTTATTCAAATCTTTATGTAAATATCCAATTTGTATATGTTCAATGTGTTTGATTTTACACATATTAATTATCAGTTTTTTCTTTGTTTACCTTTTTTTGAGAGCTAGTTCAGATAAACTAGCGATAATTTATTAATAAATTTGGAGATGATAGTAGTTTCTGCATGGTTCGCAACAAGATTCAAAATGAACCAGGTTGGTTCGCTCTCAAAATTTTTTATGGCGAATCATGTTGGTTCAATCAAGATTGAGCCGCGAACCATGAATGAGAGAGCGAACCTCGAATATAAGCCTTTGTGTGAACATGCTATAAATATACTATAATAACCAAAACAAAATCGGTGTAAACAAAAGGTGTGTTTCTTTACTTTCCGGGCAAGTTTCGGGCAAAAGAGAGCATGCATGAGTTACTCTCAAATACAGATAAAATTTACCTAAAGTACGGGAACGCAAAAAGCCAAATTTCTAGCCCAAAAAGAAACATATGCTGTGTTTTGATATGGCAAAAAAAATTGTCACTTAGTTTTACGAAAAAATACTGTGATATTTTTCACTTTTTAGCTTTTAAGGTATTTTGTACATTCCTGTGTATTTAATTTTTATATAAAAACACTGAAATGATTTGTATACGAGTTGATTCAAATGAACTTTGTTTCTTTGCTATTGTTTATTTTTCGAACAGCTGATTGCTTAATTACTTGCCCAAACTAGCCCGAAGAAAAAGTACGGGCTGTTTAGTGCAAGAAGAGGAAGCATACTATTCTCTCAAAAGCGCTCTCATTTGCCCAATTTTAAAGTACGGGAACGCTTTTCGTGCAAATTGGGATCCCGCGGGATCCCAAAGTAGAGTAAAGAAACACACCTAAAATTAAAAGTGAGATTAAAAATATTTAGGTGTGATGAAAAATAATTGTATTGAAAAGAAAAAACGATTTAATTGCGATGAATTTCGACCGCTTTTATATATTTTTTTTCGTTTCATATCAAATCATTTATTTTGATACCACAAAAAAACAACTGAATTTGTGGTAAACAAAATTTTGTTGTCTAATTTTGTGTTTTCTACGCCAACTTGAGCCACAACTTTTTGGCTACAAAAGAATGAAACATGAACTACGGAGCTAAAAGAGTTCGCAGAATTGTGCGCCTCACTTAGCTCCCTCAAGTGAATAGTTCATTTATGCGAGTTCGTCCGTGAACTACGCAGCTCTAATTCTTGGTAATGATAATGATTCAAAAACGTCTAAATGCAGTGTTAAAAACAAACTTTCAAACAATTGCATTTATTATTAATAATAAACGCAGTTGTTTGAATCCTATTATCTCTACTCAATATTTAAAAAGGTAATCAGTTTGTTCTACAAATACATTTTTAAACTGTTTTTGTATTTTTGACAACGCACAACTGCAGAGCCAAGATTTCGGGGTTCTGCATATTATGCTTCAAATTTTAATGAAATTATTTTGAGACCAACTAAAAAATTATAAACAGCTTGTTTTTTTCAGTTTCCAGTTGTCTATATGTTGACATTTCATAAGAGCTGTCCTAATCATCAGTAGACTTTGGAATTTTTTGAAAGATATTGTCAAACGTTAAACTTTATATCCCAACAATCTTAATAAATTATTGAGAATTAAAAAGGTGGCTGAGTTGGTTAAGCGGCCGTATTAAAAATACATCATGTTCACACATGAAGCAAATAACTAAGATGACGCCGAAAACTTGACAAAATAGTTTTCTACTGCGCATGACGTCACGGGGGTCTATTGTTATTTGTTTACATCAGCCAATTGCTTGCGATTTGTGTTAAGGGACTGAAGTAACTAATATTATTTTCAAATAACTAGAAGGCAAATTAATAAATTTACTTCCTTTTGTTAAATTAATTCTTAATGCTTATTGTGTTGGCAGATAGTGACACATAAATATACAAGTTTGATTTCTATTAAGGGTAAAAGTGCTATGTATATGAGAATTACCGTATATGTAGATACATATGTGTATGATTTTGTTTGCTAATAAAATATATTTTTGTGTTTTGTTTTTTGTAAGTTTGTAATCAATTTATAATATTATACAATTTCTTGTTTTTATTATTTTATTATCTGGCAATTTTTCGCTCTCCTTCGGATAGCTTCTGTATACATATACGTACATATACATATACGTACATTTAATTTCTTAAGTCATAGATTTCATTGTTATTACCACAGTTTGCAATGTTTTCTTTGTCCTGTTCATAACTCGACTTTGCAACTTTCTTTAGAATGCACTAAAGTTTCACTTTCTTCTAAAACTAATTACAAAATTAATGTTGAATTCTGTATATTTTACAATTTTTAACATATTACCAGCAAAGCAGATGCTGCATCAAGTTCCTAAATAACCTGTTGAAAAGTAAAATAACTTAATTTGCGTTTCTTTTTTTTTATTATTATTCTGGCAATTTTTTAAATCGCAACACATTTTAATTCGCAAATTTATTTAATTTTTAATAATTTTGTTGCTTCTTCACTCCACAATAATATTTGCGTGTTTTCTCGCTCTACGTCACACTCAACAGCTGAATGATGTATGTAAATAACATAACGGACCTGCGCAAAGCGTAATCTATTATTTTTGATTCATGATGTTCACATAATCTCGAGTTCGAATCCCAGTGGGTGCTGATGAGTAGTGTAGCGACTACGAAATAGCTAGCTGTCCCCCAGCTAATGGTATTCAATTATTTTTCTGTTCTTCTTTGGTCTTATTGTTTCACAGCAATAAAACTGAAGTTGGACTCGAACTCACAACTGATTAGTTAATATCGTACATATGTATATAACTAAAAAAGTTCATTGATTACTAATTTAAAAAGGAAAATGTTTTAATAATATCTCTAAAAACACAACAAACAAGCTTTTTCATTTATTACACTCCTCTACATTTCTTTACACATTTCAAACAGAGGAACCGTTAGTTGCTACGGTTCGTTTTTAGAAAGTATCGAAAAGTAGAGAACTGATGATTAGGGCAGCTCCTATGAAATGTCGACATATATACAGATGGAAAACATAGAAAACAAGCTGTTTATAATTTTTTGATTGGTATCACTGTTAGAAGCTAATGTAATGAATAAAACTCAATTGTTTAAAATTATTTTGAGTTAAATCTTTTCATTTAATGATGAAAAGGTGTCATATACTTATACGATTACGTAAATATATCGTTAATATTTATTTTATTTCTAATAGCTTAAATCAATTAGTTACTTTATATTTGACATTTAGCTCCTTTATTGCAACATAGTCATATCTTAAAACATAAGCTTTACGACTCAACAATGCAGAATTGATAACAGAACAACATTTTATATTGTGCCAAACATTTATTCAAATTCCTTTTAAACTGTTTCCTTTAGGAGATATTTTCTAAAAAAAAAAATTCTAAGACTTGTATGGAAATTAGAAATTTTAAATGCATTTTTCTCAAAACAAGCTATTTTTTAGTTATGACTATGTTGCAATAAAGGAGCGATTTGTATTAGACATATCGTATTTGTACAATTATAGTTCGCAGTCTAACACACGAGTCTTAAGTCACAGCCATAGGAGCATATATCCACTTTTGTTTAAAGTATCTTTAAGCTTTGTAAAAGCAAGCTCAGGAGAGCAAATTGAGTACACCTTATGACAAAGAATAGTAATTAAGCTTGTTAAATAAATGTATTTTCTTACTTATCGACAGGATTTGTTGAACATATTCGAGCAAAATTGTATAAACCAATAATGTCTGAATTACTTTACCATTAATGGATGATATTAATTTTTTATTTGTAAGCATATAAATTTACTTTTATCTAACAACTTTAACTCATAAAATTGTTTCATCTTAAGTCATTTTATGTGTTGCTGTGCAATATTAATAAAATATATAAATGATCTAATTTTTCTTAAAAGCAATAAAAAGTCTCATTGCAAAATAATAATTTTAGTAAAATTATTAGAAAGCAATAAAAAATTATAAATAGCTTGTTTTCTATTTGTCGACATTTCATAGGAGCTACCCTAGTCATCAGTAGACTGATCAATGTATCAATGTTAGAGGCTAAAATAGCGAATAGAAACTCAATTATTATTAGAAAACATTAAAATGGGGATGATCGATTATTCAACCTTTTTGGAAAACCGGTTAACAGTTTTTTTTTTAAACAAAATGATCAAATACCAGTTTTTTAGTAAAATAACATTTGATTTTGATGACTAAAGTAACATTTGGACAAAAAAGCAAAGTAATTCAAAAAAAGAACACAGTAAAAAAATACTGAAAAACTCTGTAAGTAAAAAATCTGACAACTCTGATCAGGCCCACAATAAACTCACCGAATCGGCCAGTGAACTCACCAATCAACCTCAAGATTTGTCTATACACACACACATAACAACATACAAACATGATTCACCCAGTGGTATACAAATAAACCTTACCAATAAAATTTAGCTACCAACAATCGCCTTGAACACCCTTATCACCACTAGCGTGAATTAGACTATATTTTTATTTATTAGATGTAGCATAACAAACGTCCACATGGAAGAGAAAAAAATTTCGAACATGCCGTTATCATTAAACCAATGGCAACAAAAAATGTGTCACAGGCTCCTGGAAAGTCATACAAAATATGGAAATGTTTCTACGCTCTACAATTCTTAAAAATTCTAGTTTGTCAAGGAATATTTTTAACTTAAAACATACATATGTAACACGGCTTACAATTTTAGAAAACGAAATGCTGAGAGATTCGCAGAAATTGCAACGAGTAAATAAAAATTCAATTTTAAAACATTGCTATGACTAATTAATTTAATTAAATTAACTTCCTTTTACTTTAACATCTGTTAATTTAGGAAATAAATTAACAGTAGTTTTAAGTGACATCTGGTATTCAGTAGATTAAATGATTGTGTCAAGTTTCCATATTGGAGGAAATAAGTGAAATAAGTGTCACCAAGTTTACTAAAATACAAAAGTAGTCATTTGGAAATGTAGTCACTATTTTGATGAATCGTTACTTTAACTTCACTAATGGAGGCAAGTATGTCGTCGTGTGAAAGAAAATTGTAAAACTTTGCATAAAAGACTTGCTCCTGGATAAATGTATTTAAAATAATTATAAAACTTGTGAAATATCAAAAATAAAACATTTTTTTTGCATTGTGTGGCAGCGCGAACTGTTACGGTGGAAAATTAAAATACATAAGTGAACTGATATCAACATCCAAATTGCGAAAAACATTAGCAAAAAAAAACTTATTTAAAAAAGTTTAGAACACCGTCTGTGAAATATATTGCAAGTGATCTCTATATATTCAGGAAGGAAAGTCATTTGAAGAAAAAAGCCACAGAAAAATTTTGGCTTTACAGAATTTTAACGAGTTGCCAAATTTTGCAAAGCAATATGCAAAACATTGATTAATTCTGTGAAAGGTTGACTTTATTAAAGGCAAATCGCAGCTAGGTCTGGCGAAATGCGTACACCCGATTCCACAGCCATTAAGGCAGAGCAAACAGTGAAATTGCTATATGTTATCAAAAAATTATATAGAAAATCGTGCCTGTCAAAAATTGCATACCTTTAAAATCAAAGACTACTGCAGGAAAAAAAAAGGTTATCCAAATAATTTCCGAATTGGGATCATACTCTGTGACTCGACGCTACTCAAGTTTTTTTTCTGTATTGTGTATTTTTTCGACTGTAACAAAATTGTAAAGTAAACGGTTCGGTCGGTCGATTAAACGAGTGTTAAAAATAAAGAAAAGTAAAAATCTGTGGTGTATTTGAACCACGTTAGATTTCTAAGTTTTACTCGCTTTTGTTAAATAAATTTAATTAAAAACGATTTTTTTCACAAAAGTGATTGATTATTATGCAAAACATACTGTACTAAAAATTCTGAACAAAACAGACAAAAAAAAAACTATAAATTAAAGTTTTTGTTAACGCGAAGAAACCTGATTTTTTTTTTTTTTTGGAGTAGGATTTAAAGAAAAATAAGATCGACGCTGTAATTAAACGTAAGTAAACTTGATTTAATTTTTCCATGTTGGAAAAAAAGTTCAGAAAAAAGTTGTGTATTTTATAAAAGTTTTGGGACCAAGTTACACCGCCAGCAAAGAAATTTCGCTTGAATAGAGAAAACATGCATACAAACATTCGAACATGTAGTCATGCATAATACACAACACATACATAAGTGTGTTGCACATGTACGTATACGTGTCTGTCAGTATGTTTTCCAATCAGTATTGAAATAGGAGGTAAAATATAATGGTGTCGATTTAGTTGTACATGTATGCAAGTGTGTAATACTATTACTTATGCCACCATAAGGTCTATCTATATATGCGATTTTAAGTGCGTGTATTGAATATAGTAGTTTGTTGTTGTTATTTTTGTTAAGAGGTGTGTTGTATGTGTATTTTTTTGTTTAATCTATTATTTTGTGATTATTCAAAGTTTAGACTTGCACGGTCCGATTATCCTCCATTCTACTTAAATACGGGACGTAAACTCCATTTTTTGATCTAACAAACATCCGTTCGTACATACACGTATATACATATGTATGTAAACGGTTGGGGATGTTTACTTGTTTTACATCAGGTCATGCGATATAAAGCTCTGCATTTTTGCCATAAAAAACATTTTTTTTAAAATATTTTTTCCGTCTGAATTTATACCGACCTAGTAGTTTTATATATAAGCCTTATTTGATCGCTCTTTGAACTGTAGATAGCTAAATGTTCTAGGTATAATTTTTATTTAAAAAATTGCATGCCAACCGTATGTATACATACTACATACTTACATACCTAAATAAATTTTGTTTCTTTCATTTTGTTACTTTTCGGGCTTGATACGATTCAACTCGTAAATGAACATCATATACTAATGTACTGGAGTTTTATAGACAAACTCAATAATCTGTGTTTCGTCATAAAATGTTCAATTCTAAAAATATTTAATAAACAAATAAAACAAAAAATCAATTTTATTTGCGAGAAAATAAATGGTGCTATGTAATACTCAAAACCAAAAATTTGCACAAATTTTATAATTTTTTTTTTTAAACTAAAATTTTTCGGTGCTTAAAATTAATTACAGTATAAAATTGAAAATAAAAATTTATAATTTAGGTACTTGTGCCTAACATATTAACTGACTGTGTCAGTTAATATGTCTACCTACATATGTACATACATACAAAGGTATTCATTGCAAGTACATACGTTTTTACTCTCTAAAAGATTTATGGTGACACTTGTGTAAGTCCTTTTCGTACAAGAACAGGACGATCAGTTGGCCGACATTGCCGATAGAAATATGTATTCGTCAAAATTTTTTTATCAATTTCTCAAGGACAATATGGAGAAATTACGGAAGCCTTTGCATACGTGTGGTGAGTCTTCTAATACATTCTCAAAAATATATACAGTATTGGTCATAACTAAAACACCCCAAAGTATACATTCTGCAAATTATAATTTTTTGCATTAAAACAATTCTCAAAGGTATCATTTGTTAATTTTAGTATCCGTAATATACTTATTTTTCATTTAACAGTCGTTTATTAGGTAATCATTCAGTCTATAAAAATCTATTTGTTATTAAGAATACCGAAAGAATTCTAAAGTGCTGTTCACACCTGATATGAGAACATTAACAGGAACAGTAACAGTAAATGCTGTTACTGTTAGGTGTAGACTGCAAATGTTACTATTTTCTTACCGTCTTCCCACGGCTGTTAATACATATGTTTTAAAAGCTCTGTCATAATAGAAAATTACATTTTACTAAGAAAAAAGTAAAAATAGTTTCAAATTAAAAGACATTTTCCAAAAAAAAAAAAAAGTTCAATTCCTTATTTTAGATTGCAAATTTTGCAATAAAAATATATTTTTTTCCAAAACCTATAGAAAAATGGGCATAAAAAGTGATAGTGTGCTTTTGTTGACCGAGTTAAAATAATGAAAAATCAAGCCCGGACCGTCAAAGGTTTATTTGAACAGTATATCTTATTAGCTTTTCATTTCTAATGTAGACGGGCATTTAATATTACTAAACAGACGAAACAATCGTTGAGCTATTTCAGAAATGTTAACAATGAAATGTCGACATATAGATAGCTGGGAAACATAGAAAACAAGCTATTTATAATTTTTTACTGGTATAAATGTTAGAAGCTTCAATAGCGAATAAAAACTTAATTGTTTGAACCTGACAAGTGTTTTGAATTCAAGCTAACGAATAAATATCAAAAGGACGAAATTGTTGCAGTTTGTTGCGAAATAATTAAAAAGAGAAAAAAATACCTATTGAAAAAAAGCAAGAAATACTTATGTAATCAAATGTTCAGTGATATATTGGTGACTCGATGGCTGATTTGGTAGAGTACTCGACCAACAGTCTTGTGGTCGCAGTATCAACGTTTTTGCAGTTAGATTACTTATCGCCAGCACATTGTGTAAAACAGCCTCGCAAACATCACGACATGAAGAATCCTTTAGGAAAGAAAAAAACAATGCAAAACGATCCTACAACGTCATCTAATCAATTTGGAAACATGTTGTCGTTATGAATTATTGACAGAACGATTCGCAGATGAGCCAGATTATTCAGTCGACGTTCAGTGAAATATTAAACTTGCATTCAGCGTAGCCCACCTCGACTGGGGTGTCTGATGAATCTTAACATAATTTGAAAGTTCAGATGAATAATACGTGTACGTCGGCCGAAAGAATAAATATTAAATCCTAAGTATTGCAAAGCAGCTGTCAAACAAACGTTGACGATATTAATGTAATCATTTCTTCGTGTGAGATGTGTTTTTTTCTTTTTGGAAACGGAACAAAGTCACTAGGTGCGAAATCTGGACTATAAGGAGGATGATTAACCAATTCGAAGTGTATTTCATGCATTTTTCGCATCGTATCTAATGCTAACTGAACCGGTGCGCCGTCTTGAAGAAATACTCTTTTTTCTTCTTTAAATGTGGTCATTCTTTCTTGATTGCATCAATCAATTTATCCAATAATGCACGATAATACTTTCCTGTGATTGTGGATCTTTTTTCAAGATAATCGATGTGCAATATTCCATGTGCATGCCAAAATACAGTGGCCATAACCTTGCCAGCCGTTTTCGCCCTCTTCACCATTTTCGGGGCACTTCCACCAGCTTCCACCATTGTTTTGATTGATTTTTGGTTTCAGGACCCACGTTTCAACAATAGTTATTAATCGACGCCAAAAATCAACAGATTAACGCTTTACCATGTCCAAACACCGCTGTGGAGTGGTCTATCGAACTCGTTTTTTTTTTGACACTGAACAAAAGCAAATGTTCACGCAAAATGTTGAGCGCACATTCATATGACATGTTTACTGCATTTTGTTGCAGTGCTTGTTCGTCCGCGTTTAAATTCAGCAATCCAATATTTTATCATGTAACCTTATGGAGCAGACTCACCGTAATGTCTCTTTCTCCGTTTTCCCTTTCAAATAATAGTTTTCAATCACTGCACGAAATTCACTTTTTCCCATTTTTTAAGAAACAAAAAAGTTGCTTACTTTAAATGACTACAACAAATATTCTAAGTGAGAAATTTGGGTGAAATCTTAATAGCTTACGCTTAACAGACCGCAATTTCAAAAAAAAAAAAGAAAAATTTATTTTTTGGTTTTTGCCCATTGAATTCAAATTATTCGTTTCAATAGGGGTTTCCTATGGGCTAATGTTGGTCAAACCTTTGTTTTAAATTTTAAATAAATTTAAAACAATTTTTTTGAGTTTTTCGAATGAATTCTTGCCACAAGGTCGTACGGTCAATAAGGAGCTATGCGCCGTTTGCGCGAAGCAATTCGTCAGAATCTCACAAAATTGTGGAAAAAACAAAAAGCGCGTTTCAGAAGAGTTTCGAGGATTGGAAAAAACGCTGGCATAAGAGTATTATATCTGAGGGGGATTACTTTGAAGGGGACAAGATAGTTATCGATGAACAAACAAATACTTTTTGAAAAAAATTAAAATAACGACTATTTGTTTATTAACCCTCGTATATGCTAGTATAGCGAATAAAAAAATGAGTTGTTTGAATTTTTGTTCTCTTTTTTTTTGATACTTAAAAAAAAAAACAAATTGTAGCAACCAAGGCGAATTCACACCAGGTAAATGCAGGAGCAATAAATACAACACTACAAAAAATAAATCTTTTTCAAATGTCAAGAGAAAAATATAAACACAAAAAGAAATAAAAAAAAAAATACATTAAAAAAATTTACAATAAAAGACAAACATTTAATTATTTTGTGAAACTTTCGTTATTTCGTGAAAATTAAAGAATTCGCCTTGACTACATTGGAATATAAATTTAGAAATATTTAGTGCCCTGGAGACGATCAAAAACACACCAATCAGATCATATGTGTGGGTGTCGTGTTTTGGTCGTTTAAAAGGAGACGTACAAATAAAATCGTCAACCATCACTCGTATTTTGACTTCGATGCGTTCGTCATAATCGGATGATGAAATATTGCTATCTTGTTCAATTTTGTTAAGAGAAAAAATAAAGTAGTAATATATGAACCAAGGCGAATTCATAACAGGTGAAATTTACAGCGCAGCTGATAACTTTTTTTAATTTTAATCCTTTTCAGATGAGATAAATTAATATTTATGTGCTGTTCACAGACGAGCAACTCAGCAACACAGGCGAGTGCTCGTCTGTGTTCTATGATCAGCACATTAATTAATGGAAATTATTGAGTGATTCTAATTCATTTAATCTGCTTGAAATCCAAAGAATGGCTTCCCTTAAAAATTATCTGGAAGGTCTTGATGGTACCCCTCAATCCGACTATTCTCTATGGAAAGCGACAAAAGGTCTGAAAAGACCCGTAATAGGTACACCACCTTTGCGAACTTCAACTGTAGATTGGGCAAGAAGCGATTCTGAAAAGGGGATGTTGTATGTTAATCATTTGAGAAATGTTTTTACCACAAATGATACAGCGAATAATTCAGCTGAACTACCGTCATACGCTGTTAGACCGCCTATATCTTTGAGACTTAGTTTTCAAGATGTTGAAAATGTTATTCGTAACACAAACCCCAGGAAAGCTCCAGGTATTGATAAAATTACTGGTAAAATGCTTGAGCAGCTACCTCGTGTAGCTCGTAGAATTCTTCTTTTTATTTTTAACGCTATTTTACGTCTCGAGTATTATCCTGCAGAGTGGAAGGTGTCCATGATTACTATGATACCCAAACCAGGGAAGGATCCCACTAAAACCATCAAGTAGCTTCGCGAAATTTGCAGAAGTATATTTCAATATTAGAGAAATGGTTAAAACTTTGGAAAATTAAAGTTAGTGAACAAAAATGTACTCACGTTACATTCACATTGCGTAAACAAACATGTTCAGCTATCCAAATTAATAATTCACCTATTCCGCAGCAAAATGAAGTCAGGTACCTTGGTATTCATCTCGACCGCAGATTGGCTTATGGGCAAAAATTCTACATTGAAGCTGGATTGCAAGCTTTTATTATACAACGCAATTTTAAAGCCTATATGGTGCTATGGAATTCAATTATGGGGCAACGCCTCCGCTTCTAACATTGAGAAAATTCAAAGGCGACAAAATCTAATTCTTTGGATGATTACTGCAGCTCCATGGTACGTAAAAAACTCCCGAATTCATAAGGATCTCTGTGTTCCTCTTGTAAAAGACGAATTTTCAAAGTACCCAACAAGGTATATCAGTAAATTGGAGCTTCACCCAAATCCTCTTGCACGCAATATACTTAATTTTGAAGGCCACTCTCGGTTGAGAAGGAGGGATATCCTTGCCACCATCAGAACGTTCAGTAGGTGATTTTACCGATACTGACCGTGCAATATAAAAAATTTTTGTCTAGCATTGGCTGGACTTAATTAATTTTATGTATTTAGTTTTAAGATTTAAATACTTATAGTTAGTTCACTTTGTTAAGATTCAATAAATAAATGAATGGAAAAAAAAAAATTGAACTATTGTGTAAAAACAACCCACTGCTCTTCTTTGCTTTAAAACTTTTTTACTAATAATAATACTAATGCTTTATGTATTTCAATAGCAATAAGCTAAAGCAGTTATATTTTTTCCATCAATTTCACACAATATTTACTAATAATTGAGAATATTTAAAATACGAAAATACGTCAGAAAAAAACAAGATACAAACAGCAAGTAATACCTACTACCGCCTTGTAAAACGGATAGATTTTGTTTACATATGGCAGCTTTGATTTTTCGGAACATTTTTTAGCATTGATGATCGTGCTGCAGAAAACTCTCAGTAAAAAAATTTTTGTCCGTACAAAAATCTTGTTCGGAATGACTCCAGCTTAACTGTTGTACCACCTTCAATAAATACTTGAAGTGCTACCAATGCAAATTTAAAAATACACCTCTGATGTGATGTGAACTCAGAGGTTTCTAAAATTGATTTCTTTTATTTTATTTATTTATTCATGTCTATGGATGTAATATCCTTAAAGACAGATATTGCTACCAATTAATTATTACATTCAAAAAAGTACATTACAAACACTATATATACAAGAGTCTTTAAAAAGCATTTAGAAAGGCAATAAATAATTTTACATTTTACAGTATTTTTATCTAAAGAAAAGTCTATAGTATTTAATATTTAACAACTCGTAGTGTTTAAATGGACGATTAGGAACCGTCAATGCAATATTATTAAGTAGGAACACTGAACAAATGTCACCGTTAATCAAATTTAAAATAAATGATAAATTCAACATAGTCCTACGACTTTTTTTAAGAGTTGGCAGCTTAATAAGTGCAAGGCGACTGCTGTACGATGGGAGATCAAGCGGATTCCAATGAAGAGTGCGAAGACAGAAAAGCAAAAATTGCTGCTGTACTCATTCGATGGAGTCAACATGTGTCTTATAAGATGGATCCCAAACTACAGATGCGTATTCCAAGACGGGTCTGACCAGGGAAGTGTACAACTGCTTCGTAACATAAGGGTCTTTAAACTCCTAAGTCCAACGTTTTATGAAGCCAAGGATACTACGTGCTTTGCCAACAGTTAACGAAATATGACTAATAAAGTTAAGGTTAGGATCTATGAGAACTCCAAAATCCGAGATTGAAACCACTCTTTCCAATTGCTGATTTCCCAGAGAATAATTCACATTAACATAAGAACCTTTGTAGAAAGTAATATATTTTCACTTGTTAAAATCAAGCTGCATCAAATTTTTATTACACCAGGTATAAAAGCTCTCTAAGTTCTTCTGTAGTAGATTGTGATCACATTATTTGTCAATACTTAAAAAGATCTTTACGTCGTCTGCGTACATTAAGACATTAGAAAATTTAATAACGAAGGGAAAGGGAGGTCATTAATAAATAAAATAAAGAGTAGAGGTCCAAGATGACTTCCCTGGGGCACACCGGAAGTGACGTCCACAAATTTCTAAAAAATTTTTTGAATCGAACACATTGCTTACGATTTGATAAATCAATCCACTTTATCAATCAATTTAGAATCAATTCACTTTAAGCATTGGTTTGAAAATCACATTAAGTCTAGTTTCTTTAAAATCAATTTACTTTACACCAAACGCCTTAATAAAATCAGTGTATACGATGTCAGTTTGCATCCGTTGTACAAACCGTGATTAACAATAGATGTCAGTTGTAGTAAGTTTGTTGTGGTAGAACATCCTTTCCGGAAACCGTGTTGAACAGAGGATAAACGAGACGGCGCGTGATGATGAAAATGATATACAAAATGAAGATTTACCGACCGCTTGTCAATTTTTGGATTTCTCTCCTACTGAATACATTTTGTTTTTACGCGGAAAGATTTCCTTTATTCTAAATACACTTTTGACAGATCTAAATATTTGTACTGGGTGATTTTATAAGAACTATCGGAAATTTAAAAAAAAACACATAAAATTCAGAAAAATTCATGAAATATTTATTTGGATCGATAGTTGGGTCGATATAATTTAATGTTTGAAGATTATTTCATGCAAATGTTGGCCGCGGCTGCGCCTCAAATGGTCCATCCGCTTAGTCCAATTTTGGCATACTCTTTCCAACATTTCGGCCGGTATCTCACGAATAATGTTGGCAATGTTGGCTTCCAGTGCGTCAATCGAAGCGGGCTTGTCGCTATAGACATTAGCCTTAACATAGCCCCACAAAAAATAGTCTAAGAGGCGTTAAATCACACGATCTGGGCGGCCAATTGACTGGTCCCAAGCGTGAAATAAACTGTTCACCGAACTTGCCTCTCAATTGGTCCATTGTTTCGCGTGCTGTGTGGCATGTGGCACCGTCTTGTTGAAACCACATGTCATGCAAGTCCAGCTCTTCCATTTTGGGCAAAAAAAAAGTTTGTTATCATCGCACGGTAGCGCTCACCATTCACAGTAACGTTGTGATTCGCATCATCTTTGAAGAAATACGGCCCAATGATGCCGCCAGCCCATAATCCGCACCAAACGGTTGTTTTTTGTGGATGCATTGGTAGCTCTTGCAATGCTTCTGGCTGCTCTTCACTCTAAATACGGCAGTTTTGCTTGTTCACGTATCCATTCAACCAGAAATGAGCATCGTCGCTGAACACAATTCTTCGATAAAAAAGTGGATCTTCATCTGACTTTTCAAGAGCCCATTCACCAAAAATTTGGCGTTGTGGTAGGTCGTTTGGCTTCAATTCTTGCACCAGCTGTATCTTATAAGGCTTCACACCCAAATCCTTCCGCAAAATTTTCCACGTGGAGTAACAGAGGCCCAATTGCTGCGAACGGCGCCGAATCGATAATTCACGGTCATCACCAACACTGGCCGATACGGCTGCGATATTTTCTTCAGTTCGCACTCTACGTAAGCGTGTTGGTGGTTTAATGTCCAACAATATAAATTTGATGCGAAATTTTTTTACAATAGCCCGAATAGAAGCCTCAGTAGGTCGATTAAACTGACCATAAAATGGAAGAAGCGCGCGATGAACTTTCTTAACAGAGCACGCATTTTGGTAATAAAGTTCAATAATTTGCAAGCGTTGTTTGTTTGTAAGACGATTCATGATTAAATTATAGACCAAACTGAAGATGTTTGACAGTGACACAAGATACAAAACGTGCGTGAGCTGTCAAAACTAGTGTTGCCAAAAAGATAATAGCAAAAAAATCACTCGTTATTACCATGTAAAGATAAGATGCCTTTATATATGTACATATATTTGTTTTGGGATAATTTTTGGTGTTGGAGCAATATTATTTCCAACGTATCCGGATTTAACTTCTTCCAACTACACCATATAGATATGCCAGATATTTGTTGCTAACATATTTTTCCGCTGTAACAACACGATATGTATGCATGTAAATGGCTTTGTATATACACACATATGCATATGAATGTGTCAAAGGGTATATATTTTTGTAAGTGATTACGTTGCACATTGTAAATTTTGTGCCGCCAACATATTGCAACTCTCAAATATGCCATCCATACAAACTTATTAAGCACTTGCGCACTGCTCATTGATACGTTCAACCAACATCTCAAACATAATAATAACCCTCTTGCTTCAATTTCTACTATGATTCTATTCGTGTTCTTAACAATAACATAAATTGTCAGAACCCTAACTTAGTATAATAATAGCTGTACTTCATAAATATAAGAAGGGCTGGTTAGAAGAACATATTAATATATCAATTTTTTAAACAAACAAATTTCCTAAAACAGTCTGCTAAATATAAAAGTTTAACTTTTTACACTAATAGCTTAAATTACTTTTAAAGCGTCCAACAAATTCACATAACAATTTTGTGTTTAGCAAATAAAATCAATATTCAACTACATAGTGTGGCACTAAACAGCAAATAAAAATTAATTATACATCAGAAAGACTATCCAAAGTAAAAGCAACTAAAACAGTCAGTTTTTCTTATATTTATTTTTTTTTAATCAAATTTTTCCAGATTTTCGCAAAAATAAGCAGTTAAGTTTATATTAAAAAAAAAAAAAAAAATACAAATTGCAATGAATTTAAACTATTATATTTATTGAAACTTCCATGAATTACCTAGTGTGTACATACATACATATGTATATTATATAAGAAAATTACTGGAATTTGTTATTTTGTTTATTGTTAATATTTGCCGTCGTCAGTGGCGATGAAATAAAGAAGAATGAATTGCTATTAGTTATGATCCATTTAAAAAGAATTAATTTTCAAAGTAGTGTTTGTTCGTGTTGTTTGAGCAACAAATATACATACATAAACAAACATATGTACATATACATAGTATGTATGTATAAAAAATCACAAACTTAATTACCTTTAATATAACAAATGTTTGCCACCCTCCAGTTCACATTTTTTTTTTTTTTTTTTGTAAATTTCATTGCAAATGCAATAGATATGCTCGTATCTTTTTATATGCCCACATATGTACCTTTGTATGTATGCGTGTATGCATGTGTGTTTGTGTCTGTGTCTTTATATACAACAAAAAAAAACGGGTTCATGTGCTTTGGATGATAAAAACAATTTACTACACTGAAAACTTCCAACCCCAAAACTTTATGCTCGATAAACGTTTTTAAACAAATTTTTCAACAGATCGAACATGCAAATAAGCAATTTTTTACCATATTATTATTATTATTATTATTTTTTGGTTGCAGACCCCTTGTGCAAAAGTGACAACAAACATTGCTTCAATCTGAACGAGTAAAATAATGTCAACAAAAATATCAGCTTCAGCCGATAGTAGTAGTAATACTACGGTTAGCCCAACTGCAAGTTCGTCTATGTCTGCTGCAGCAAATGGTTCTACAACACCAGCCAGACGTCTTCGCACAAGAACCTCAACGGGCGGTAATGTAAGCGGAAGCGAATCAGCTCAAAAGAAATATGGATCAAATAGTGAAAAAAATGACTCAGTTTCCAATGCGTCCAGCGTAAATGCCGGGCAAGAAGATAAACCAAGCGCAAGTAAAAAATACCACAATAGTTGTCCCCAGCCTCCTACAAGCTCTGGACGTAAAGAAAAGATTCATTCGCAACCACACAGCTCTAGCACTTTTAACATGAATAAAACAGAGGAGTTTAATTTTGATACACCGCTAGAATGCCCAGTTTTTCGTCCTACTGCAGACGAATTCAAAAATCCTTTGGCATATATCAGCAAGATAAGACCAATTGCTGAGAAATGTGGCATCGCCAAGATTTTACCACCAGAATCTTGGTCGCCGCCGTTTGCAGTGGACGTCGATAAGTTGAAATTTACTCCACGTGTTCAACGTCTTAACGAGTTAGAGGCCAAAACTCGTGTCAAGCTGAACTTTCTTGATCAAATAGCAAAGTTTTGGGAATTGCAAGGTTCCTCTCTCAAGATACCTATGGTTGAACGCAAAGCTTTGGATCTATATACATTACATCGTATAGTACAGGAGGAGGGCGGTATGGAACAGACAACAAGAGAACGCAAATGGGCCAAAGTGGCAAATCGTATGTCTTATCCATCTAGCAAAAGTGTTGGTGCAACTCTAAAAGCGCACTATGAGCGGATTCTGCATCCTTTTGAAGTCTACACATCGGGAAAAGTTTTAGGACAAGGCAGCACTGGTGGTAGTGTTACCACTACGGACGTTGTTAAGTTGGAAGATGGTACCGATTATAAAGCCCACGAGATCCCAACACGTCAGCAAATCGCTCCACCAAATGAAACCAACGCCCGCCGCTCAAAACGTTTTGCAAACTCAAGTGCCAGCTGTGGTTTGGGCGTAAATCGAAGCGGTGTTAAGATAGAAACAAAAGAAGACTTTAAGCGGGATCTACTAAGTTGCTTTAATGCTTCAGCAGCTGCTGTAGTTAACCGTGCAAATTCTGGAAATGTCCTCACTGGTTCCAACCAAAAGAAAGCCCCAGATCCTACCGTCGTTGCGGTAGATCCCCTTATGAAGTACATTTGTCACATCTGTAACCGCGGTGATGTTGAAGAATCGATGTTGCTGTGCGATGGCTGCGACGACTCATATCACACTTTCTGTTTGTTGCCGCCGCTGTCGAGTATACCAAAAGGTCTGCATATTACAATTTTTTTTCTTTTCTTACATAACAATTTTTTCATTTATTGAGTTTTTGGAATTTTCTTAGGTGAATGGCTTTGCCCTCGCTGTGTTGTGGAAGAAGTCAGCAAGCCAACGGAAGCATTTGGCTTTGAGCAGGCTGAACGTGAATACACTTTGCAACAATTTGGGCAAATGGCAGATCAATTTAAAATGGATTACTTTCGCAAGCCAGTACATTTAGTGCCTACTGATTTAGTGGAACGTGAATTTTGGCGCATCGTTTCATCAATTGACGAGGACGTGACTGTTGAATATGGTGCGGATTTGCACACAATGGATCACGGATCCGGCTTCCCAACAAAAAGTTCATTATACTTGTTACCAGGTGATCAAGAATATGCCGAATCGAGTTGGAATTTGAACAATTTGCCTTTGCTAGAAGACTCCATTCTGGGCCACATAAATGCAGACATCAGCGGTATGAATGCCCCTTGGATGTATGTAGGTATGTGTTTCGCTGCGTTTTGCTGGCATAACGAGGACCACTGGAGCTACTCTATTAATTATTTGCATTGGGGAGAACCGAAAACCTGGTACGGTGTCCCTGGCAGCTGTGCTGAACAATTTGAAGAAACCATGAAACAGGCTGCCCCAGAACTATTCGCATCCCAACCGGATCTACTACATCAGCTTGTCACTATAATGAATCCCAATATTTTGATGAACAATGGAGTCCCAGTTTACCGTACTGACCAAAATGCTGGGGAATTTGTGATAACGTTCCCACGGGCCTACCATGCCGGCTTTAATCAAGGATACAATTTTGCGGAAGCTGTTAATTTTGCTCCAGCAGATTGGCTTAAAATGGGTCGTGAGTGCATAAATCACTATTCAATGTTACGCCGTTTTTGTGTATTTTCGCACGACGAACTCGTTTGCAAAATGGCTCTTGAGCCAGCTAAGTTGACTTTTGGCATAGCAACAGCTTGTTATATTGATATGGCAGAAATGGTCGACTCTGAAAAGAAGTTGCGCAAATCTTTACTTGAATGGGGAGTCACAAAGGCAGAACGTAAAGCATTTGAATTGATACCTGATGATGAACGCCATTGTCAAGAATGTAACACAACATGTTTCCTTTCGGCCGTGTCTTGTGAGTGCACGAAAGCCATTGTTTGCTTAAGACATTACACAGTTTTGTGCACCTGTTCTCCAGACAAACATACTCTATTATACCGTTATACACTTGATGAAATGCCACTTATGTTACAAAAATTGAAATCCAAAGCTCAAAGCTTTGAAAGATGGCTCTCTCGATGTCGAGACATCGTTGATGCCAACACTCCAACATCTGTTACATTACAGGAGTTGCAAGAACTGTGCAAAGAAGCTGAAATCAAAAAGTTTCCTTCGTCTTTGCTTATCGATCGCCTTAATGCCGCCGTTTTGGAAGCAGAGAAGTGTGTAACCGTCATTCAACAATTAGGAATTAATAAGGTAGTATTGTATACATCTTGGTTAAAATTTAATTTTTTCTAATTATCTGGCTTTTTGTTTTCGTATTTGTTTGTTTATTGTAATTTTTCAGGTTCGTACTCGTTCAGATAACAACTTAGAAGCTGCTCAATACAAATTAACAATGGAAGAGCTTGAACTATTTGTTCAAGAAATTGATAATCTTTGTTGTACTATTGAGGAGGGAGTATCTGTACGAGAGCTTTTAGTTTTAGGCAAACAATTCGTCGAACGCACCAATGATCTGTTAAAAAATCCCTTAGATGTGTTAGAGGAATCCGAATTGGAAGCAATGATTGGAGAAGGCAACTCATTGCGAATTGAACTGCCGCAAATGCAAAAGTTGAATATGCGACTTAAGCAGTTAAAATGGTACAAACGATCACAAGGCCTTAGAGCTGCCAGTGCAAAACTTACATATGATGATGTTAAAAACTTGTTGCATGTTGCAGCAGCTGAAATTATACCCACTGACTCCATAATAGATGCAGAAATACGCAAATTACAGGAAATTGGGGCTTCCATAGAAGCATGGGAATGTCAAGCCAATAAATATTTTAACTGCAGTACGCAACGTCATGAACTGCTGGAAATTGAACAATTTCTAAGGACCGCTACCGAAATCGAGGGACAAGTTCCATCTTATGGTTTACTCAAAGATGCTTTAAGAAAGGCTAAAGAATGGTTACGTTCTGTTGAACAGCTTCAGGCAAATGACCACTTTCCCTATTGTCATACATTGGAGGCAATTGTTTCTCGCGGTGCAAGTATTCCGATTAAACTCGAAGAACTTTTACGCATGCAAGGTCATTTAAAAAGTGCACACGATTGGAAAGAAAGTACCGAACGGGCATTTCTGAAGAAAAGTACTTTCTACACTCTGCTGGAAGTCCTTATGCCCCGAGCAGAGCCAGTTATCATAGACTCGGACCTAAAGAAACCATTTGAGGACGATTTCGTTAAAGAAATGAATCCAGCTCAAATCGTTGACTCATTTAAAGTAGCTGAAGAAAAGGAGCTTCGAGACATGCGGGAGCTGAGACGTCAAAACATGGCTAAAAACCCTCTACGAGATGATTATTGCCTCTGCAAATCAGCCTTCCAAGGTGTAATGTATAATTGTCAATTATGCAGAGATTGGTTCCATGAAGATTGTGTACCCTCAACGTTTCCACTTCAAACCAACTGCGTGAAGGACGATAGCATTAAAGTAAAATGGTTATGCCCCTCCTGTGTTCGATCGAAGAGACCGCGACTTGAAACAATTCTACCATTGCTGGTTTCCTTACAAACCCTACCAATACGCTTGCCAGAAGATGAAGCACTACGATGCCTTGCAGAAAGGGCTATGAACTGGCAAGATCGAGCTCGAAAAGCTCTCACAAGTCCCGACGTCACCGCAGCACTAGAAGTAATAACAGCTGCAGCTCAGCAGAGAATTAAGCAGAAAAAACGCAAGAATGCCAATAATTTTGTAACAGCCCGCAAGCCCAGACGTAGCAGTCAACGAAATTCTAAAGACGATGGTTCAGATAACCCTGATTCAGATGATGAAGGCCGTTTACATATTGTTGAAGAGAATTTTAGCAACGATGAGGATGAAGAAAATGAAGCGAATGCACCAAATGAAAACACAAGTAACCACAATGGCCTATCGCTTCAGAAACTGTTGTCAGATAGCGAAACTGACAATCTGGACGAACTGATGATGGAAGGTGACCTTCTTGAAGTATCGCTGGATGAATCACAAGAACTGTGGCGGGTTCTTTCAACAGTTCAACCAGTCCAGCCTTCGGAAGCAGCTGCGCTTGTGGAGCAGCATCAGTCGATGATAAAACAGCAAAATCAATTGAACCAACAACCAACTTCCAGTGTGAATTCCGCTGCGGAAGATTCAAATGACAGTTTGTTAGTGCAAAGTAGTCCGAACAGTACCAGTAATAGCGGCAGTGGCATAGGACGCAATTCAGCTAATGTAGTAAAAAAGCGCAGATCTCTCGACCCAACAACTGGATGTCCCATTCCTCGAAAGAAACTAAACACACCGAACAAACAAAACACTTCCATTGGATCAAATTCTTCATCTGCTAAGAAATCTGCTAGAAAATCAGATGCCAATAACAAAGCAACTAATATAGCTGACGATAATGTAGAGAACTATACACCTGGAAAACAGTCTAACGGCGGTTCCCAAAATCAGTCCAACAATAGCGCTCCATCTGGATCGCAGAAAAAACATAGGAAGCGCATTGGGGGAAATAGTAACAGCAGCAATACGAATGTCTCGGCTAGTCAAAAGAAAAACTCCCAAAGAGCTCAAATGGCCCAACAAGAGGACGACGAAGAAGAATGTCGCGCTGAAAACTGTCACAAACCGACAGGACGCGAAGTAGACTGGGTACAATGTGATGGCGGCTGCAACGAGTGGTTCCATATGTATTGTGTTGGTCTTAATCGCAGTCAAATCAAAGCTGACGATGACTACATCTGCATTCGCTGTTCGAAGAACGTGACTGTTACCGCAACGGGTGTTAGCAGTGGCGGAGCTTCAGCGTTGGCGTCTCAACAAAAAGGCCGTTCTCAAATGGCACGATAGACGAAAACGCCTCATTGTTTTCGTTATCAAAAATCCTGTTGTAAACATAGTAATTATTTATTCTATATTTAAATCAAAAAAGATTCTGTTTAAAATGGGCATACTTTTTTCAAACCACACTTTTCCACTCCCCCTCTCTTACTCCCCAATGTTTTCATTCATACTGCTTAAAACTACTTTTTCTTTGTTCATCTATTTAGTAAAACAAGAATTTCGAATAAAACACACGAAAACCGACTTCACACGCGGATTGTCCTGATGTCGAGGGAGAATAAAAACTCTTTTGTTTTCGCATAGAGTCCCTAAATCACGCAGCTAAAACTATTTTGTACAGAACTGGAAGATTTTTAGTTGTCTGTCGGTCGACTAATATTACATACGTAGTTGGAATTACTTAACGACTCGAAAAAGGAAAACTGCAGTTAAATCTGTTCTCTATATGTAATGAATTAATTAATTTTATGTCTTACTCTTTACTCGATTTTCGGCATAACGCAAATGAGAAAAACGGATTGATTTTAATAAAAAAAAAAAAAAAAATTGGTAGTAATTTGTCTGTATTTTTTATATTGAAATATGCACATATGTATTTATATAAAACTTATATACATATATGATATTTTTATTAATTTACTGAAACAATGCGATTATTTATATCTTATTTTATTTAATAATGTTAGTTTGTATATGTAACATGTAATGCTTAATTAGTATGTAACACTCTGCCCATAATGATTAGTATGTATATAAATATATGCATATGTTTTTTATTATTACATGCATATGTACATCAATAAATACTTAGAGAAGTGAAAGGAAAAACGAAAAAAAACTTATAAATAATTAGATTTTAATACGTATGTGTACAGAACATATACTATATATGTAGGATATATTTGCATAAAAAAATCAAAATTTTAAAAGAAATTTGATGGTTAAAAGAAAAAAAAATATACATATATATACATAAATAAATGAATTTTCACATAGACAGACAAAAGACTGGCTGTCAAATTTATAGACGATCGGATCGGACCCAAGAAAGAACAAAAAAGTCCGTTAGATATAATTACATACATATGTCTTTTTAACCTTGTAAATTTTTTATTTCTTTCTAAATTTTTATTTCTTTGTAAAGATTAAATTATATAATTCATTATTATACTTTGATTAAATCTTTAGCATATAAAACACACACCGTACATACATACACACACACGCATTAATAAATATATACATACATACATACATATACATATGATGAACCCTTAAGTTTAAATTTGATGTAATTCTAAATGATAATATAATAAATGTAGTATTTTAAAAACATTTCGTTTTATTTTTTGTTGTTTTGAGCTTAGTTGTTGCAGTTCGTTTTAGCCAAATACCAAAATCTAAGCGAAAGAAAATTGATTTGGGTTCGTTTTTCTATGCGAACGATGTGTCAAAACTCGCCAAAATGCATAAAAATGTGCGAGCGAACAGTAGTGAGATAGACATTCGCATTCGGATTCTTTCGAAATTGGTAAACTGACTGTGGCTGCGAAATAACGGATCTGAAGGGGGTCAAAAATGCTTCATTATAACCATTGATTTGTTGTATATAACAATGTACGTACCTGAATCAGCGAAGTGAAGCCTCCCTGCAAGAAATTGTCAATAGTAAAACTATAATGATTACTTATTGACAATGTCACCAATAGTACTGACAAATTGTACCCTTACTAATGCTAACTACTATTGACATTTAACACTTAAGCTTGGCCGACGAAATCTACCAGTAGACTAGGTAGTTCTTGTGGGACCATATGAAGAAAATGTCAATAGTAAGATTGTACTGACTTACTATTGACAATATTACCGCACTGTCGGAAATGTCCTTAGTAAAACTGTATTGCTTCCCTATAGACGCTGTCACCATCTGCAGAAAATGTCAATAGTAAAACTATAGTGGTGGCCTATAATTATAAAATATTTAACTAGTTTTACACAGTTCACTTACCTTATTATTATTAATTTTTATTACAATCAGCTATTTATATCTATTAAAAACAAGACAGAAAAATAATTTATTGAATGTTTGTGTTGTTTAACGCAAAATTTTTTCATTTGCATTGTTTATTTGTCTCTCTAGATATATGTATATCAGTTACTTCATTTATGAGTAATTTTAATTGCATATTTTCGACGAACAATTTTATAATTTATATAAATTTTTCTTTCTCGAGTCGATTTATTCACATTTTGAAAAATTCGATATAAATTTTCAATTCTTTAATATTGTTCCCATTATAGATCAAAAAATTATGTTTTCAACTTTTAAGACCCGCCTAACCCGAATTAAGCGTAGCAAACAAATTAATTTAATTAATTTGTTTTTTTAGATTTCAAAGCCTTTTTTTATAGAGAACTTTTTTCATGAAGCATTGATATAAACAGAACTCGTTCTGTAAAACAATGGAATTTCGTAAAGCTAAAAATTCTAAGGTGGCCACACTGAAGTATACTTTTATTCAAATGAATTTATGTTGCTGCCGTGTTCAAAATATTTCCGTAATCGCCTACACAACTACAATTGCCGGTTGCAGCATTTGCTGTCGTGAACTTGTGAAGTCTGCTGTGGTCTATGTGTTTAAAGCTTAAACTTAATATTGTCAGCATTTTTCATTTTAGTTTTTGACACATAATTTTCTTTTAGTTTTATTTTTTTATGAAGAAAAATGTGTTTTGTTTTTTATTACAAAATTTTTTTCTTAATCTAAAAAATAAAAAAAAAAAATATAAATAGCCTGTTTTCTATGTTTCCCAGCTATCTCCATGTCGACATTTCATAGGAACGACCCTAATCATCAGTAGACTTTGGAAATTTTTGAAAGATATTCTCAAACATTCAACTTTATATCCCAACAATCCAAATAAATTGCTGAGAATTTAAAAAGAAAAATGCTCTAATAATATCCGTCAAAACACAAAAAACAAGCTTTTCTATTTATAAACGTCTCTAACATTTCTTTACACCTTTCAAACAAATGAACAACCGTTGGTTGCTACGATTTGCTTTTTGAAAGTATCGAAAAGCAGAGAACAACAATTCAAACAATTAAGTTTTTTGTTCGCTATTTAAGCTTCTAACATTTATACCAGCAAAAAATTATAAATAGCCTGTTTTCTATGTTTCCCAGCTATCTATATGTCGACATTTCATAGGAACTACCCTAATCATCAGTAGACTTTGGAAATTTTTGAAAGATATTCTCAAACATTCTACTTTATATCCCAACAATCCAAATAAATTGCTGAGAATTTAAAAAGAAAAATGCTCTAATAATATCCGTCAAAACACAAAAAACAAGCTTTTTTTCATTGCATTATACGCAATACGCTATGATCAGGGGAAATAGTGTAGTCCAAAACCGAAATATTCAACGATACTACGAGGGCGGCTCGGAATCTTTTTAGCCTAGCACAAAAAGCGCGGTATAAACAGAAAAAAGTTAAATGTTTTAGAAACTTCCGTCTCTGCTATGAACACGTATTAAATTTTGCTTCGATCTGGTAACTCCTTCATATAGAAACAGCCGTTCACAAAAGACGCATCCGCGATTTTTTTACAATGGAAAAATTAGAAATGCGTGGTGGCATTAAATATTTACATAAAAAAGGTTTATCGGCACAAGAAATTCATAATGATATGGTGAATGTGTTAGGTGAAAGTGCTACTTCATATGCAACAGTAAAAAATTGGGTTGCTGAATTTAAACGTGGTCGTACAAGCATTGAAGATGAACCACGTAGTGGACGTCCAAAAACAGCAACAACAACAGAAATTGTAGCCAAAGTGCATAATATGGTATTAAATGATCGATGAATAAAAGTGCGTGAAATAGCTAATATCATCATCATCTCAAATGATCGAGTCCATTTGCATGAAGAGCTACAGATGAAAAAGCTTTCTGCAAGATGGGTGCCGCATTTGTTAACAGTCGACCAAAAACGCATAAGAATGAATATTTCTCAAGCTTGTTTGGATGGTTTTAAGCGACATAAAATGGATTTTAAGCGTCGTTTCATAACTGTTGATCCACTACTATACTTCAGAGACAAAAGAACAATCCAAACAATGGACTAAAACAGGAGGAAGTGCCCCAAAGGTTATGGCAACGGACTTATGGCAATGGACTTTAAAGATATTTTATTGATTGACTATCTGCAAAAGGGTAAAACAACAAATTCAGAGTACTATTGCAACCTTTTGGATCAATTAAATGTAAAAATTCTAGAAAAACGTCCTGGCTTACAACACAAAAAAAAAAATTATTTTTAATCAAGACAACGCACCAGCGCACAAGAGTGTTTTAACAATGGCTAAAATCAACCAATTAAAATACGAGTTGCTTGACCACCAACCTTTTTCTCCTGATTTAGCTCCCAGTGACTTTTACCTGTTCCCAAAAAAATGCCTTGCTGGCAAGCATTTTACCTCAAATGAAGTTGTAAACCACTATTTTGAAGACCTTGAGGAAAACTATTTTAATCAAGGGATAGAATTGCTAGAAAAGCGTTGGACTAAGTGTATTGAAGTTTCAGGAGATTATAATGAAAAATAAAAATATTTTTGAAAACCTAACTATTCTCTTTCATTGATAGGCTAAGACGTTTCCGAACCGCCCTCGTAATAATATAATTTTGAAAAAATTTCTTTACTAATTCAAGATATTTGTTTATTTATTTAGCAACTATACAGTTGCAAAGTAAATTTGCTAAGTATAGGATGCACAGCATGGGCGGGGTGGCAAAGACCATAATGTCCAAGATGGTATTAACAGTACTTTTGTAGCGTCGCTGTGACTAACTATAACGACCTATGCCTTCACATAGGAAGTTTCCACGTGGTTAACAAAGAAAAACCTCTAAAAAAAACTGTAAACCAATACAGTTAGTTCAGGCAAACCGTTAACCAGTGCAAGTGAATCGCAAAACTCTTGAAAACCGAACAACAAACGCAAGCCTGACCGCACTTAAGAAATAATTACGATGACGCGAGAGCTGTTCTTCAGCCCAGAGCTGCTTTACGACTGAAATTCAAAATATGTATATGTAAGTTATATGTCAATTGAAGATACAGTATTGAAGATACAGTCGATCGTACTTAATAAATTTTAGTTCGCATATCCAAAAAGAGCTTTCAAATGATACCAATTTTGCATAAATAACGGAATATCGCAATTTAATGTATAGGAATGTTGAAAAGAAGTCGGAAACTATACCTCCGTTTCCGCCAACTTTTTCACTTAACATTTTTTTTTATTTTTCAATTTTCTAACTCCCTATATAATTTTGTTCAGTTTGGAGGAGTGTACTAAAACTGGACTTGAGCCCCGCTTCCTTATATGGAAAGGCAGATAAATATTAGTTTTCCAAACTTTTTCACACAGGCTACCAATATAATTTGTAAAAGAAAGTCTCGATTTGAGAATGATTCTCAGACATCTAAGACAATCAACAAAATAAATACGTGTGCTATCTAACATTACAACAGGTTCATAAATAAAACGATTTGAAGGCCCAAAAAGAGAGTTTATTGCCAAAAACTAGATTTTACCTGAATATGAGTTTTTAAATGTAACTGCTGTAATGACATTGATAACCTTTTGATGTTAAGAAAAATAATATACTCGTACAGCATTTAACACAACCGTTAAAAATTCGAATTAAAAATGTTATTTCCTTTTTATGCGTGCTTTTCCCTTTCTGGTTCATAACTGTATTGTTTTTGCTTTTGGTCGGTCTCTTTTAGTTCTCTCCAATATTTACTCTCTTTGACTTTTGCTATAGAAACTTTCATGCGTTAGTTTAAATTGTGAAGGAACCAAATACTCCAGTTGTGTCAGTCTATTAACCGTTGATGAATTTAGTAATAACTTTTTCGCAAATACTGTCAGCTCGTGGAAAAACACAAATATTAACGTTCTTAAAAACAACAAAAATTTAGCTGAAAAAAAACTTGTTAAATAAAAGTTTATACACACATTAATATATACACATTAGATACATTCATGAATGTTGCTTTTTTTGCAAAAAACCAAACGAAAATTTTCAAGTGAATGAATAGTTTTGTCATAAAATCAAATTTAAACTGTGTAAATTAACAATTTTGTGCAAAAAACAAAGACACTAAAATATGTTAAATGATTCTGATGATAGAATTGAATATAAATAGAAAAAAGTGAGTGATTTTTCAAGTACCATAATTTTATTGCATACCACCGCATACATACATACATAAGTACATGTGTATATCAAGCAATTTGGAAAAGTTGTCTTGAAGTCTACATACATACATATGTATGTATGTGCATATGTACCAACTGCAAGATAATTTATCCATAGCAAAACACAACAACAAACAGTGTAGGTATAAAATGAAAAAAATGTATAAGGAAATTAAAAAGGGACAACGGGCCAATTGTTTATTAAATGAACACAAAACTAAAACATGTAACAAAGGCACTTTTAACTTTAGATACAAAGTTACATACAGCATTATTTAATACATGTATGTATGTACATACATATGCATAAACGTATTTATTATTATTATTTTTCTATGGTAGGTACCTACCTACTAGTTTTGACTTTTTACTTTTGTATTAACGGAGTTTAAAGATTGCTACAGAAACGGCAACATTCAAAGAAGTAAAAACACTTTTTTGGATTAAACCTTGGCGTCCTAACAACAACAGTTTTTTTTACACTTGGGAAAGTAGACTTTTAAATTGACAATAACGATAAACACTTCAAACATCTTATAAAGTGGTATACATTTGTATGTATGTACATATGTAGATGGAAGGATTTGTTCTGCAAGATAAATTACAAACGGGCACTTACATACATAAGTATTTTTATAACGTACATAAGCATCTACATATATACATATATTTATATGTATATATTTTGTTAAATAATCGATTTTGAAATGGTTATTTAAATTATAATTTTTCAAAACGCACGTACATACATACATACATACATACATGACATGCATTTGTTCTTGAGAGAAAGAAAAATAAAACAGGAACAAAACAACAGTAAAGCACGCATACATACAAACGCACACTCCTATAGATATCAAAAATGAAATGGCTCCTATATATAACAAATGTAACATTTTCTTAACAATAACAAAAAAGAAATTAGTTTTGCTAAAACTTTTGTTGCCAATGCTGTGTTAAACCCTTTAAAATATGAAAACAATGAAGAAATAATGTTGTTTTTGTTACTGTTTTACCATGCCTTCAGGTGTGTGTCCTTCAATGTTTTTTCTTATTTATACAACTAACTCATCATTTATATACATACATGCATACACATTTATGTATATATGTACGTATGTTTATATATATTTTTTTATGTAAAAGAATAGACGAGGTTGGTAACAAATTCATTTAAAAACTTTAGATTTCTGATTGATACTGCCCAACATTGAGTTGTACCAGACTTTCAGTGTGTAATTTTTTCAAATAAAAAAATCTAATGGCATTTACCTTTTATTTATACAGAGTGTCCCAGAACTCAACGTCAAGCCAAAACAGAGTGACAAGATTGATTATAGCCATCATGAAAAAAACCTAAAAAAAATAAAACATTTTACTCAGTTCTTTTTCTGTTTTTTCTCATGATAGTTAGAATCAATCTTGTCACCCTATTTCGGCTTCAAGTTGAATTGTAGGCAGCATTGTCAACTATAAAACTTCAAAACGCAAAAATATCGGGAAAACCGCGTGGTCCCCATTAGCCATGAAAATGGTATGACCATCATGTCGAAAATCGCAAATGACTAATGTGGACCGAACATGTCCATGTGTCGTTCATGCTCTGACATCGATGGTCGCCATCACGAACAAAAATACACAAAATGACGCTGAACTGAACATTTTGATAAGGTAAATCCGGACATACGTATTCGCCACATACAAGAACATGAATTCATTTTTACCTTCGCTCTGCCGACGTTATGTTCATTCATATCATGTTCAAGTCGATGTCACGTGAAGGCGAGTAGTAAACAAAAGAGGACAAATCATGTACATATGTATATATCTTTGAAGACAACAACGATTTTGCCAACTGAGAACTTAACTTACATTTTTTCTACCCTCCGCTTTTTCTGTGTTTATGATTTAAAATTATTGTTGTTGATAAAGTACTTTCTAGATTTTACAGATCTTTAAAGGTTGTCCTCGCTTGCAGGAGCTAGTGTGGGTATGCCCCTGCATATGTAAATACACACATATGTATGTGTGTCAGTATTTGTTTTGGTTTAAAGTTATACAAAAACTTACACGCAACAAACACGAAATTTATTTCATTCGAGCAAACATGTTGTGTCTGATTTGTGCAATTTATTGTTAATGTATATAAGTATATATGTGTGTATATACTTACATACATACGTACATATCTTATACTGCACGCAAATATTCTAACACAATTCGAGTTTACCATATTTCTAGTATAGTATTTGGGGGGCCCATTCGATGAATATCTCGAGGTTGATTCTTCGTTCTGAAAGATATAGTACATATGTAGGTACATATCTATGTGCATAAATATGTTTGTATGTACATATTTATATGCATGAACACTTTAATATGCAAGCATACTTACATATATTTGTAAGCATACTGACATATGGACGTATATACATATGTACATTTATTTTTCGCGAAAACTTTTAATAGTTTATAGATTTGGGAGGGCATGATTCTGTGTGTGGCTTTTGTGAATGTGTGCGTATTATAAATGCATTTTGTTTGTACTCGAAACTTTTCTTTTGTCATATTTGCACTCTTTTTTTTGTGTTACAACAGTGTTGCCAATTTGGAAATTTTTATTCTGTGTGTAGGTATTTCAAGCTCATCTCAAAATTAACCCAGCGGTCAATGACAAAAAAAATATGTACGTCAGTCAATAACCGTGAACCCCGGTACCCCAATGAAGTTTTTCCACTTTTGTATTAAAAATTATGCTGTTAAACGGCACTTCAGACTATCATACTTTGTATTAAGACTTGTCAAAAATTCAAATAATACGTGCAAGTGTGAGAGTGTGAATGTAAAGTGTAAATGAGAAATAATACGGTAAGAGGCTCGACATCCCATAACACTTCACCATTTTTAGAAATTTGTTTAAACAATAAGATTTTTCATTGGATCAGGGTTGAATTTTTTACTAAAGCAAATAATAAAAATATTAAAACCAGACGTTAAGCAAATTGGCTGTTTATTTTCAAATCATATTTCTTCTTTTACTTTAGGTGTGATGGTGTGAAAACAAAATGTAATGGTACGTAGGATTTTTTGACAGTCGCAACAAATATCATTAGATTTTTATCTCACAAAATCCAATCAAAATCTTAAGACTTGTATGATAGTCTGAAAAGCCCTTATGTACAATTGCATCTAAATGACGTCAAACACACTAACTTTTTTCATCTAGAGATAAAAGAAGACGTCTAATGGAAATGAGCTAAGCAACACAGTATCTGGCTGCTTCAATGGCAAAGGATGTTCTGGCAAATTTACTTGCTTAAATGTGTTTAAAACTTTTAGGAGAGCAATTAAATTGACACTTAGATGATCCTTCCATTTTTAATTATATTAATATTTTTCTAGTTTCAACCTCTGAAATGTTTTTGTTTCTTTAATTTTTACAGACTGCTGTTATTTTTAGTATTGTAAATATTATGAGTACCTAGCTACTCGGTACTTTACACTTTGAAATTAATTTGAAATAAAAATGCTAGGTGTATGCAGGCGGATAAAGCGGCCCATACACGTTTCAATTCAATTGTTAATTGAGTCTTTCAATTGAATTGATTCTTGGCCACACACTTCATAAACTGAATTGGAAGATTTTCATTCAACTACCAGGTTCAATGAAATTAAATACAATTTTAGAAATTGTTAACGGTCTCCTTGCAAAAAAAAAAAAAAAAAAACTACAAATATAAATTTTGACAGCTGGTCAGGAGACTCGAACACACACAGTACAATGGAATTGAGAGACTTACTAACCATTTTGAAAAAATCAAAATCTTTTGATTTTGCTTCAACCAACTCGACAACTGCAAACTAATCAATTCACAAAGCCATACAGGCCTTGATTTGCACAACAAACCAACTCAGCTATGAATTGAATTGAAACGTGTATGGGGTGCTAGTTAAAAATAGATATTTTATTCAAAAGTAGCTAATTACCCTTATACTCGTAGTGTTTAGCGTATTTCGACTATGCCTAGTACTAGATTAAATAAAATTGTAAAACTTTTCATTATTCTATTACAAGCCGTACACGAAAAACACCAGTCAAGACAATTATTTTTATAATAATATACATATATGTATAATTTGCCCAAAAGATATAAGGGTAGTTATTAAGTACTTTTATATACCTATACACAACAACACTACTCTAATTTGCAAATTTTTGCTAGTAAAGTGTTCATTTACTTTTTCACATTTTTGAGAGTAATTTAGAAAATTTTCTGGTTATTCTCTCGTTGCTAATTTGTACTAGTAAAGTAAATGAACACACCTTATATTGCTTTTTCAAAAGAAGAATTTTATTTCCAGTGATCGAAAACGAAGCGTTCGTATAAATTGAGAAATCTTTGCTTATGTGGACTTAAGCACTTATTTCTTTATGTCAGTCAGTTTTAAGTTATTTATTAATGTAATTACATTACGAAGTTCAGAATAAAGTATCTGCAACATCGAGAATGTGATTTCAAATTGATTGGACGTCAGCTTACCGGTTTGAAAAAATCAGAAATATTTTGTCTGCAAAACACCTATTTTGTGATCTCAAATCACTTTCACAAAAAGTGATTTGCTGCACTGGTCTGATATACATACGGTTTTGATAACGTCTAATCTATTTTCAAAATAGAAATTTAATTACTACTGGTCGAAAACAGAGCGTGCTTGTAAATTGAGATGTTAAGGTGTTGATATTTTGCTTTGCTTATGTGGACTTAAGCACTTATTTCTTTATGTCAGTCAGTTTTTATCGTATGTACCATACATACATTCATACATGTACATATGTATGAACATGTTTCTGTGTATAAATTTAAGATTGGTTGTTTTTGTGTGCCAAACTTCGTTGTTTTACGAAATTTCCTTTTCGTGTTAGTTAAAGAACGTTTTGTTGTTGCTAATGTCCTTGTTGCTCATTTTAAAGCTCTTGGTCAAACACTGTTGCTGTCGTTTGACTTTTGCTTTATTGCATTCTCAGAAGTTTATTTTTGACTTTTATAAAAAAGTTGTTATTGCTGAATTAAATCAGTTTAAAGAACTTCTATAAAAAGTTGCGAGTAGTTTAACTCTTAATTACATACAATCATATGTGCACATCTAATCGAAAATATTTTTAAAGTGAAAGTGGTATGAATCTAAATTAAATTGTGCGCTAACAAATAGTTGATTTTTATGTATGTATACATGTATCTACCCACTTTGGGTCGATTATTGAATGTTAAGTACTTAAATATACATACCTACATACACAAGTATTACTTCGAAAGTTTTTCAAATTGAAAAATTTCTTATACGAGAACAACTTATTTCTTATATGTACATAGATGGAAACTATTTCCTTAAAGTCTATCCTTTTACAGGGCAATCTAACTAGCAATATAAAGATTGGTTACCTGGATATAAAACAACAAAGAAAATTTTTCAAAAATACATGAAACTTGTTTTATAAATTTTAAGTTTCCTAAGAGCAATATAAGAAAGACTTGAATTAAACCAACCTTTTTAACTTACTAGGTATATTTTCTCTCGAACTCAGTTTTAGATATTGAAATTTATTTAAAATATTATTGTTGTCTGTGTTTGGAAGTGTTTCATTTTAAAAATCTGTGGCTGTTTCCTTGTGGACGCACTCACTCATAGCCTTTTGGCCTCCACTTTTTTAAGAAATTAAGGACGTCTTTTTCATGTTAGGCTGCTTTTACAAAAGGGATTTATATACATTTGTACATACATATACTTACATATTTTCAATATGAATAAATAACAATCAAGTATTAGGAAACATGTTTTTTATTGCAATATGATAGATAATAGGCAGAAATAGTTAATTCATCAGTCACTATATTTACGCACACGACGGGTTTTATTTAGCTTTTTGGCTCTAGTTTTGGACATGTGAGACATCATGAAATATGAGCCCGGTAATATAAGCAATATTAAATAGATCTTTAAAAATGTGGGCATGTCGAAACAAAAATTCCATTTATTTGGCATTTCCATGCTAAAACGTTTAGTTTCCTCGAAATAAGGTATGTTACGCAAAATAATAATGCCCTCGCATAAAATGCCCATGGGGTACAATGGTATCCAAATTGTGTAACGTAACCAAGTCAACAAACCAAACTCCCGATTTAATATTTGACTTATGTAGTAAGGATATCTGAAAGGAAAGTTATTTTATTTAGTGTTTTCTACTAAAAAAAATATTAATAATTTACCGAAAGACTTCTACAAGTGACCAAATAAGAAAAACGTAAAAAACAGCAGGTTTTGTTTGCATTCGTTCTTCACACTCAATCATAATGAAAAGGACGAAATTACGTCCACTGACTTGCATGAAAGGCACAATAGGGCTGCCCTTAGTGTAGCCAAATACTGGATGTAAAACTTCAAGGTATTGTAAAAGTTGTATAAACTTCATAGCATTTCCTACAGCTGCATACGTTTTTGTAATGGAGTCTACAGAATCACGATAGTACAAAACGCCCATTACACTAAGAATATACAGAAAGCCAATAAACTGCGCCAAATTATAGAAAACCATATACACTTTTTTGGAACTCTCTGGAATTAGATCGGGTATTTAAATGTTTTCAGATTTATATTTTTGATAACATATTTACCTTTTATGTAGCCTATTTCCTCTTTTTGTAAACGATCGTATTCTTTGGAATAATCCTCAATCACATTGCGTGGCTTTTCATCTTCAAGCACATCATCTTCGGTTAGCCAACGATCAAAATCAACTTTTAACCATTGCGGTTTTTGTGGAGTAGCCACCAAACGAGGCCACCAACCATTTTCCCATTTCTTTATGGCGAATTCCACTTTGTTATCGTTAACTTTGAAGGTCGACTCCTAAAAACAAATATAACATTTTCTAATACACAGTTATGTACTTTATCTAAATGTAAATTGCAATGATTTAAATTTTGCAACCTACCTCATCGTCTATGAAACCATAGAAATGTATTTCAAATTTATAATCATTTATGCCTCTTGCGCCCAGACCTTTTGCTTTAAATTTTACTGCTTTTGTTGTAAACTCCACTTCTGGAAACTACTTAAAGAATTCAAAGGATTTCATTCATAAGGTGTGTTTTTAGTGTATAGCATGTAAAATAGCACCACATACATGTAAACGCATACATATACATACTTACGCGTATGGTATGGTCATACATACATACCTTGGTATCCTTTAAATCAACTTTTAAAGTTATTTGTTTATCAGTTTGAGCCCAATAAACAAAAGGACTTAAGTTTTGAACACTGCCATTTGTCTGTTGCTTTTTATTAATATCTTGTGGAGTTTTTGCTTGCGACATATTCTTTTTGTTAAAAACACTTTCAACTTTTTTACTACCCCGATTTTTACATGTATTTCGAAAAAAAAAATAAATATATAACAAATATGACATCTGAGGAGCCTGCGCAAAATAAAGTAATAATTTGACAAGTAAAGGAAAATGATAACAAACAATAATTAGAATAATGTTAAATAACATGGAACGGTTGCTTGCTGTTAAGTTGAAAAGCTTAACAGAAAAATATTACAATTTTAAACGGTGTTTATCCGTTAATTTTGAAATGAACTATTTAAATGAGTTTTAAACATATTGTTGTTGGAATGTTTGTATCATGGATGAACCAAGGCAGAATTACAATATATGCAACACAAAAAAACATCAACATGTATTTTGCTGATAGCAAGACGAATTCATAACAGGTGAAATTTGACAGAGCAGCTGATAACTTTTTTTTAATTTTAATCTGTTTCAGATGTCAATAGCATAATTAAAACAAACCTGATTTTTTTTCAAATTATGTATTGTATTTTGAGTGCCAGATATCATTCAGAATCCTCCCCAGCCTGACTGGCCATTTTCACCTTTGAAAGCTGTATGATCTGAACTTTAATACACCTTTAATTAAAATTTTGCAATTAACCCCTTAATTGGTTTTAATTACCCATACACAATTTTAATTAACTTAATTGCCAATTAACAGTTAATTGTTCTAATATTTAGTAAAATTAAATATACAACCCCGTGGCAACAGTGTTTAGTTAGCAGAATCATTCAGAATCCTCCCCAATCTGGCTGGCCATTTTCACCTTTTCAAGCTGTATGATCTGAGACTTTAAGTTTAACGAAATAATTAAAAGTTTCAGGAAATAGGTAATTAAGTTTTTTTGTTGTCACTTTTTTTAAAGAAATTTGAAAACAAAATTTTAAAACAATTTTTTAAACTATCAGCCCAATTATGAATATTCTCACGGAATTTATTTCTCTCGGAGTTTATTTCCCACATAAAGTACTTTTTGCAATTAAAATTAAAGAAAAAACACATTTTTTGTCTGTAAGAATTGAAGATTTGATCTTCCTTTAATGTTTTTAATGAATAGAGAGAAGAAAAAAATAAAAAAAGTGATAAAATTCCTATGGAATTTTTATTTATAATTGGGCTGTATGTATTGTATCTTGAGCGCCAGCTATCATCCAGAATCCTCTGCAATTAAATAATAATTAAAAGGTTCACAAAATAATCAAAAGTTTGTCTTTTCTTATAAATTTTTTTTATTATATGTTTTTAAATTCCTTTTCGTGTTTATATTTTTCCTTTGACATTTGAAAAATATTTATTTTTTGTAGTGTTGTATTTATTGCTCTTGCACATACCTGATATGAATTCGCCTTGGTTGGTAGGATTTACGAATAGTTGTCAAAATTTTGTTTTTAACAAATTTACGCAAAAGAAACGAAAGACAGCTGTGTTTATACCACTACAGTATTGAACCTGCCTTGGCGAATTTATACAGGTGAATGCAAGCGGAAAGGCGAATTCAGTACTATGTATTTTGCTATTGTAAAACTTACTGTGAATGTCAAAATCTAAATTCGCCTAAGATTGTTCAGGTAAGAAAAAATGTTACATAAACGTTAAATAAAAATTTTTATAATTGTTTGCAATTAAAATCACAGATTATAATGGTTTTAACTTTTAAATTCACAAACATTTCTTGAAACTTTACTAAATCATACAAATCAGATTAAAAAAAAATGACGCGAAAATGTTTGTAAACAAAATAAAAAACATTTAACAGACTCATTGGAAAAAACACGGCCAGCAAAAATATTCACCTGAGCTGTTAAGTTTACCTAGTAATGAATTCGCCATGGGTTGTTCCAAGGCTTTATTGCAAGTTCATCGCTAAAAACAAATTCGCTAATGAAAATCGGCATCAACGGCAATACTTTTCTAGGCCCATTCATCGAATTTATACCTTGCGTGGCTTCAATTGTTGAAATCTCAAGCCAAACTAAACATAAATAGCAAACTGGCTGCCATTCAATGGAGTCTTGCTAAATTAAAGTTGTGTACCTCTAAACAACACCCTTTACTTACATAAATATATAAATACAATATATAAAGCCATTATAATTTATATTATTTTTTCTTTACAGCCGCATGACTCAAATTTCTATGGATCAAACGTAAGTTGCACTAAATTTATTTTTTTCTTAATTTTTTATTCGAAAATTGCAAAGTTTTGTGTACACTTTTTAAGTCCAAAATAAAACTGTACTTCTATAGAACTGTAATTCTATAGAACTGCATTCGACACATAATCGGAATGCAAAGTCCACTATAGAAAACAGAACTAAGTTCTATACTTGTATACACTTTTCACATATCCATATAAATTATGTATAAGAAAAAAATTAAATATTCGTATTATTATTATAAGAAAAAAATATAAACTAAGATCGTATAAATGATAATTTAAAGCCATATCTATTTTGTATTTCCTTTTAAATTATTTATTTAAATTATTTATAAGAAAAAAATATAAGCTAAGATCGTATAAATGATAATTTAAAGCCATATCTTTTTTGTATTTCCTTTTAAAGTCGCTTCTAAAATTATGCTTAGATCACATTTATACGATAATTTAAAGGCATATGTCAACATCACACTTATACGATAACTTGAAGCCATGTCGTTTTTGCATTTTCTTTTAAAGTATCTACTAAATTTATGTCAAGATCACATTTATACGATAAGTTAAAGGCATGTTTTTTTTATATTCTTTTTTTAAAGTCGCTACTAAAATTGTGATTATTTTCGTCATGATTTTTAAGACATGTGTTTATTTTATTTCTTGTTGTAACAAAATCGTCTGTGTCTTTTTATCACTTTTGTTAATATGGATTTAGTTATCTTGCCAGACGAATCAAAATATATATATAAAAAAGTGACAAATGCGCGAAAAAGAAATTGGAAAAGCCATGTAAAACAGTAAATATGTTTTTTTTCGTGTGGTCACAATTTTTTAGTTAAAAAAGAAAAAAAAGACATGCATTTTAGACATGACTTTAAGTCACCGTATAAATGTGCTCTTAGGAATACTCTGGTTTTAGAAACCAACTTTTTAAAACACACAGATCCTTGTGAATTCGTGAGGTCAGAGTTTACCGATATATCTTTTTTTTCAATTTTTGACGTTGAGGCAAAGCCGCATAATTGAATTCCCTAGCACTATATAGGCTTTAGAATTGCATTGTATAACAACAGTTTGCAGTCCAATTTCAATGTCGAGTTTCTGCCCATAAGCCAATTTAGTTGCACTGCTTTTAGTTTCAACTGAGTGACTTTTGCATCAGTGTGAGACTTCCTCGTTAGCTTACGATCGGGGTGAAAAATATATGTTTTTGTTATTTTTAATTGTCTGATAATCGTTACGAGATTCTTTTTAGAGTTATATTTTAACACATTCGTACTGTTACTTTTTACCTTTGAAAACGCTTTTGCGGGTTCATCAATTGAAAATGAAATAATTACACTAACAAGCTATGTACCTGAAAGTTTGTAAAAAATATGTTTTTCGACTTTCAAATGCTTTAATGACAACCAGAAAACTACTATAAATATAACAATAAAAAAGACCTCATAAAAATGTAATAACTTTTTTATATAATTATTTACTGAAACTTAAATGCTTCAAATACATATAGAATCTTTTGTATTACACAAAATTAAATGATTCACCAATCTATTATAATTGAACATGTGTTTAATAATGACCAAGTCAAAAAAGGTTCATTAAATTAGTTGGTTAATGCTTGTAATAGAATGCAATGGAGGAAAAAAGTTTGAAATTTGTTGTTATTTTTGTATATCTTTTAAGTTGACGATATGTTTGTAGTGTTTTCTGCGATATGTTTGAACTTTAAAGCGGCCCGAAGATGATCAAATAAACCTTGTTAATCACACAATTGTTGGAATGCTGTCGTTTTTTTTTTTACTTTTTTTGTTTGGCTTTACGTACGCGCCGTCGGTAATAGTTGATGAAAATTAAAAAATTTTGATTTTTTAAATTATCGACTGATTATATATATTATTGCCGATCTGGGCGTGTACTCTTATTGTTCATTCTAAAGGCTTTTGGGTTTCTTGATATTTATCTCAAGTACAGCAGTGCAAGCCAATCTTGTAGATGTTAAAGTTTTGTTTGCATGTTGGAGACCTTATGCATAGCCAACTGGAGACTGGGTAGAAACCCATTGTGAAAAGAGGATGATGTATGTTAACCATTTTACCTCAAATGATACAGCTGAACTACCGCCATATGCTGTTAGGTCACCTATGACTTAATTTTCAATATGTCGAAAACATTTGTAATAACACAAACCCTGGCGTTTGTCTTGTTGCAAATTCTAGGTATTGTTAAAATTACTGGTAAAGTGCTTGTGCAGTTACTTCTTGTAGCTAGAAGAATACTTCTTTTTATTTTTAACGCCAATTTACGTCTCGACTATTATCCTGCAGAGTGGCAGGTGGCTATAATTACTGTGATACTGAAGCCAGGCAAGGATCTACTAAAGTCTACTGCCAACCATCTCAGAAATGTTCGAAAAATTGTTAATGGTGAAGTTGACTCCAATACTGAATGATGTGAGTTGTATCCCTAATCATCAATTTGGCTTTCGGGCTATACACAGCACTATAGAACCAACACATAGGCTAGTAATCTTCATAAGACGGACTTTTGAAGACAAAAAGTATTGTTCAGATCTATGCATTGATATTTCCCAAGCATTTGATAAGGTGTGGCACGCTGGTTTAATGAACCAAGTAAAGTTAAACTTGCCTGCAAATACTCACAAGCTTCTAGAAAACTACTTATGCAGACGGAAATTTGTTATCAGAGAAGGCGATCTTATAAGCCTAACTCGGCCAATCGAGGCAGGAATTCCCCAAGATAGCATTCCGGGACCTACTATATAGTTAATTTACGCTGCTGACATGCGAGCCAAACCTGGTATCCACACTTCAATTTTTGCAGATAACACAGCATTCATGAGCGTTCATGAAAACAATCAATTAACCTAACAAAATTTACAGGAATATATTTTAATATTAGAGATATGGTTAAAACTTTTGAAATTTCAAGTTAATGAACAAAACTGTACTTACGTTACATTCACACTTCGTAAAAAAACATGTTCGCTGACCCAAATTAACAACTCACCAATTCCTCGCCCGTATGCTAACGTGGAAGGCTCACATTGATGCAAACGTTACTCAGTTGAAATTAAAGGCAGCGCAACTGGGTTGACTTATGGGCACAAAGACATTTTATATTGAAGTTGGATTGCAAACTTTTGTTATACAACGCAATTCAATTATGGGGTACCGCCTTAGCGCCAAATAATAAAAAAAAAAAACCAAAGGCGACAAAAGAAATTCTTCGAACGATTACTACAGTTCCATGGTCATAAAAAACTCACAAATTCATAAGGATGTGTGCGTTCCGTTGGTTAAAGTAGAATTTTCGAAGTACCCGACAAGGTATATCAGGAAGCTGGAACTTCACCCAAATCTTCTTGCATGCAACATACTTAATTTTGTTGGTCATACTCGGCTGAGAAGAAGAGATACCATCAGAGTGGTAAATAGGCGATTTTACCGATACAGTTCCCGCAAAATAAAACCTTTCGTCTATCATTGGCCGGACTTAAGTAAAAAGCACATCTTTTTCAGTTAATTTTTTATCTTTAGTATTAAGATTTGAATAGTTATTATTAGTACATTTTGAAGAATAGAGAAATACTTAAAAAAATATATATAAATATACTGGTCCATAGTGCAAATACCTGAATTCAGAGACTGCACGTGATACCTCTTCTCTCTAAACAGACTACGCTCATTGTTTTATCCAGCACGATGGTGAATAATAGAGGTAACAGTGGGCATCCTTGCTTGATTCCAGTGTTTGTTTGAAATGTTTGACTGATGTTGCCGTTATAAAGTACTGAAAGATCTGCATCCTCCTGCATAGCTGTGATGACTTGGTGATACCGCTTTGGTATTCAATGTTTTCCATATAGCGGTACGTTTGATGATGTTGGAGGATTTCTCGAAATCGGCAAACTGTACATACAGGGCAGTATGCCATTCCAAATATTTTGTTCAATAATATTGCGTAATTACATGATTTACACAGCTTCTTTTTGACTAGGAAACTGTCTGCTCGTCATCTAATTAGTCTTAAATTTTTTCTGTCAGCCTTCTCTGTGTTATAACGGCTATATATGGTATTAATCAGTGTTATTCCTCTCCAGGTGTTGCAGTCTTTCAAGTTGCCTTTTTTTTGGTAACTTCAGTTCCATTTTTTATTATGTTTTAAGCAAAGACTTTTTTCCATGCTACAAATTATCTGATTACTTTTTCAGTTTCATATATCTGTAAACAAAAAACAGCTGATCATTCAATTCTAGTCTGTAACCTTCCATTTTGTTTTTATTCCTTTTTTAAGCAAAGACTTTTTTCTACGTTACAAATTTTCTGCTAACTTTTTCAGTTTCAAATATCTGTTATTATTATTTGTTTTGTTTCCCACTTTATTAATTTGTCTGACGCGTACAAGCAATAACAATGATACCTACGAGGTGTAAGAAGGCACTTTAAGAATTGTCTGTTGTTTGTCTTTTTTCTGCATCAACATTGTTTCACGAAACATTTTTCTTTGGCATTTAATGTTTACAGATTTTTAGATAATTGTTGTATTGGTCATACCTGGTAATAGGCTAGTAATGGACCAATAACAATACTAGTAATGCACCACGTTATGGCGTACATATTGTGCTAATGTTACTGTAAACATATTTCAAACAGACTTTTCTTTGCGTGTATTTCAATTATTTTGAAGAGCATAGAAAAATGCTTGGAATAAATGTGAGCATAAGTGTTGTTTTCCTCGTATAGTGAAAATATGATTCGTTTTGTAAGCTATTCATATTTTCGATTCAGTTTATTTCAGTGTTGGTATTTTTAGCCAAACCAGAATCACCGTAAATTGTACCAATTTTTTAACTTAAGTATATATGTACATAAGTTAAGAAACATGAAAGAATTTACAACCGATTATTTTCGCATGAAACAAGGGAATTGAAAGAAAACTGATGTGAATTGAAACAAAAAATAATTTCTCACACACAATTGTTTCGAAAACTCTTTTTTGTAAAAATTCACTGCCATTTGAAAATATTATTGTTAAGTTTTTGCCACTAAAAACGCTTTTGTGGCTTCTTCAATTGCAAATGAAATAAAGACTCACACCCTTGTTCGTTATACGGTACGTAAATAATTCACAATTTTATTAACACTGGATAGGTACCACTGTGTACCAAAACACTAGCCTTGCTTATTTTGACTTATGACTGACTGTCTTGCACAAAGCTTAAAAATAAACTAACTCGTTGCCGCCGATCATTATCATCTTTTACAATCATTAAAATTATAGTTCTAGACTCATATATAAATATAATTATAAACAGCTTGTTTTCTGTTTCCCAGCCGTCGACATTTCATAGGAGCTACCCTAATCATCAGTAGACTTTGAAAATTTTTGACTTTATATCCAAATAATTTAAATAAATTATTGAGAATTTGAAAAGAAAAATACTTTAACGAAAACGAAATACAAGCTTTTTCATTTATACACGTCCTGGTGTAAAGAAACCTTTCAAACAAATGAACAACTGTTGGTTGCTACGATTCGTTTTTTGAAAGTATCGAAAAGCAGAGAACACTATATTAGCTTCTAACATAGATACCAATCAAAAACATAGAAAACAAGCAGTTTATAATAGCTTGTTTTCTACGTTTCCCAGCTGTCTATATGTCGACATTTCATAAAATGATTAGGTTAGATCCTATGAAATGTCGATTTATAGACAGCTGGGAAACATAGAAAACAAACTGTTTATAATTTTTTGATTTGTATCAATGGTAGAAGCTAGTATAGTGAATAAAATTCAATTTGTTTAAACTAAAATAAAGAAAACAAACGCAAAAACAAAAACGACAGAAAATATTTTACAATTTAAATGTGTTTGCCAAACTATGAATTAAAAATTATAGACGACAGCATTGTTTCACATCAATAATTAAGAAGAGGCTTTTTTACCCTTACGCTTTTGGTTTTTATAATAATTTCTTACTAATTTATTTCAAGAAAATACACGAAAAATTGATTTTTGAACAAAATTACATGTTTATTTTTTATTATTATTATTCGATGGGATGTGGCCCTCATCGACCACTTGCATGCACTGCGACCCCATTACGGTTCAGTAAAACGGACAATATCCTTCATTGGGAGTGATATTAAGTCACATTCACTTAACATATGAGCTTGTAGTAGCCTATATCTCCTGTGTCCCAATGCTCCACAGTGGTGATCAAGTGCTCCATTGACTCTTCTTCCTCACCGCAGACTCTGCAAATATCTGTGTTGGAAATGCCCATCCTGTGCAGGTGCTTAAGGCAAATATGATGACCTGTAAGTGCGGCTGTCAGTGTTCTGAGGCTTTTCCTGTCCATATTTATAGCACGTTTGGCCCTCTTTGTATCAAAGTTTAGAAATTTCTTGGAATGTTCAAGGCCAGCTGTCTCGTTCCAATGTTGCTCAACGATGGACTATGTCCACTTCTTTATCTTCTCATTAAGGAGACCCTTATTGAAGCCAAATGTTGGAGTGGGTTCAATAAAAGTCTCCTCTGCTCCTTTTTTTGGCGTAGATGTCAGCCACCTCATTCCCGTAGTGCCCCTCATGTCCTGGCACCCAAATCCGAGTAACCTGGTTTTGGCTTGCCAGATCATTTAGCCTGTTGTGACATTCCAGTACAAACCTGGACATAAAGACACAACCGCTCAGGGCCTTCAGTACTGATTGGCTATGAGAGAGTATTTTTATCAGCACTCCCTTGTGTCCGCTATTAGGGAGTATTTCAATCACTTCCCTTATCGCGTATAATTCCGCTTGTAAGATAGTGATGGCTTTACTAAGAGTTATATACCTGTGTGCTCTAGGCCCCAGTAATCCCCCCGCCAACTCCTTGGAGCGTTTTAAATCTATCCGTGTACCACTTTTGTGAACCATCCCGCAACCATCTTGGGTTCGTGCCCCATTCATCCCTTGTTGGGAAGATGATCCTAAACTTCCTGGTAAATGAGTTAGTCAAATCTATATAAGTGGCCTACTTGTTTGAGACATATCGATTACGTCTCTGATACCCTTTAGGATTGCAAGATGTCCAATAAGATTACCTGTCTTAAGTTTTTTTCCGTTTTATAAATTGAGATGTCCTGAATGCCCGCCTTTTTCTGAACAGTCATTTTAAGCGGTGTTAGGTTCAAAAGAGATTCCAGGCCCATCGTTACATGCAATTATCGCTTTGTTTACAAATGTAGTTAGTTTGTTTACAAATGTAGTTACATAAGTTACTGTTGTCACTTATATAATTATCTCTTTCTATTATTGACTATTTCATTCTTTCAATCTTGGATTAAGGAAAGTTGAGAAAAGTAAGTGTCATTATGGCTTAAGAAATCAGTGAAAAACACTGCAAACATCCACTTTTATAAAAAGCGGATATCTAACAAAATTCCGTGCTTATGAAGGGGAAAAAATCACAAAAACAAAAACACTCAAAACGCACCAAAATACCATCACTGGTTTATTTATTTAATAATTGTGTGGACAAAAGAAAAACAAATATTTAATACATATCATTAATAACGACGTAAGAAATGAACACAAAAGTTAAAAAAACGAGTCTATGAAATCGAATGAAAGTGACACGCATTCATATTGACAAAACGACAGACAGTCATTAAGCAGTATTTTTTTTTTTTTTTTGTAATTAAATTGTGCTGTACAACGTTTTTATTATTTAGTTTAAATGTATCCTTTCAATCGCTAAGTATCATATACATAATTTTCGTTTTTATTTTTCTTTCTAAGAAGTGTTAAGTGAGTTTGAAAATTTTGATTTAATAAAAAGTGAACGACCGGCTTAAAACTACAATTTGTGTCGTCGTTTAAAAATATTGATAATATGGCTTTAATTGCTCATCGCATGATGTTACGTGCTCATACTCATACAACGCATTCCAAACATCGAAATTTAGCTAGAAATAAAGTTGGAGTTTTACTTGTACCTTCTTTGGCCGACTGCTACCAAGCACAAAATTATCGCCATGCTCAACCAGCACAAAGTCAGCCAATGCTTGAAACTCAGGCACACGAGGATGCAGAACCACAATGCGTATGTATCAACATTCCCTTTTTATTTTTTTCAAAAGTCTTTTAATTCCCAACTAAATTTTTTGAGAAGTGGCGTCAACAATAGAAGCAAACTCAATATAGAATATACAATATACCATAAAGTGGTGGCTCTGGATATTTCCAAAGCGTTTGACAAAGTGTGGCATGGTGCACTACTAACCAAACTTACTGCTTTTGGTGTAGGTGGTGACTTTTCTCGGTTTATATCGGGCTTTCTCAGAGACCGCACTATACGAGTTGTTATAGATGGAGTCTCATCAAACGAGTTCAAATTTAATTCCGGGGTACCACAAGGCTCCGTTCTTTCTCCTACCCTATTTCTTTTTTTTCTCAACGACCTGTTATATCAAACTTCTAATCCTATCCACTCTTTCGCGTATGACAGCAGCATTTACCATTCGTACTCTTTCGGCCCCGCCTAGCCGAGATCGTTGCCAAGAAGCAAAATACTAATCTTGTATTGATCTCCGTATGGGGTTGTAAAAACAGGGTCGCCTTTAACGATTATAAGACCCAGGGTTGTTTGTTAACGCACAAACAAACGACTGCTTCATCTGTACTCATGCATGCTATAAATTTGGGGGAATCGAATACTCTTGATGTTCGTGGAGTGAAAATACAGAATGATGTTCGCTGGAGTGAAGACATTTTTCATGTCTCTAAAGAAGCATTCAATTGACTCGGTGGTGTATAAATGAAAAACTTGTTTTTTGTGTTTTGACAGGTATTATTAGAGCATTTTTCTTTTTAAATTCTCAGCAATTTATTTAGATTGTTGGGATATAAAGTTGAATGTTTAAGAATATCTTTCGAAATTTCCAAAGTCTACTGATGATTAGGTAGTAGTAAAATAGTTTCTTGCGAAAAAAAGAAAATAAACAAATAAAAAAACTTGTTTCACGACCTCGAATGTTAACGTTCGTCAATATTTAAGAGTACAAAGAAACCTATTTGCGGTAAGTTGATATATTTTTTGATTATGTTTCGCATAAGCTTAAAAGAGATTTTCATCTCTTGATATATAGGAAACGAAGCACGCGAAACGGTCTTTGTCCTCAAATAAATTTTGAAAAGTTTACAAAAATGTGTTGTTTTTAACAACAAACACTCGAAGTTGGCAAAATCGTCCTAGACGACATTATCTTCGAAGATGTATGCCCGATTTGTCCTCTTTTGTTTAGGTTTTGTAATGAAACAACATATGGATGTCAATATCTTCAATCTGGCCGCTCATCTGTAGGGGACAGATGATCGACAATGTCTACAACTTGTTCATGCAGGCATTTCAAAAAAGCACTGTGTTTACAAAAAGTTAAGCTCATTGTATGACATGTACGATTTATTTATTTCGCCTACCACTTACCGCTACAGCCATCTATTGCAAGACGGCGAAAGCAAGGTTGTACATCTAATGTCATGGGCGACATTTTTATCAAATAATGTGAGAACACCGCAAATATATCCATGTGGATTCAACTTTCCCTAATCCTCTTGGTGAATCTATGAGAAAAGGATCAAACAAAATGATCCAACCGTTTCCTTGATAATATCACTAATCATTGCGAGTTGGCATAATTTTTGTTCAACACCTATTTAACGTTTCCAAATTGAAAACGTTAAATTTAAGTGATTTGCATTTATCAGAACATGCCTACATATTTCAAACTGATTTTTCCTTGCATGTAGTCGTATATATAAGTGTACATATGGCTTGAACGAAAAACAGATGTGCATCGATAGTTGTTACATATTCTGCCGGAGTTCTCTTTAATTCTTCTTTAATTCGTAGGGAATTCATTATCATGACAGTCGATAGTTTAATTATTTATTTACTAATAAAATGTGTTTTTATTATTTATCTCAATCCGAATTGTGTCACATGAATGATAAATATTCATTTATTATGCAAAAGCTTGAAGTAAAATTAAGCAAGTTTATTTTTTGTCGCAATTAGTGTAAGATAAAAAGCGTTTTATATAAAACTAATTTTTTGCTTTAATACAATAATTGCGTGAGAACTTTGAATCTCTGCAAAAACTGAAAGAGAGACTTCGTAAATTCTCACCCACACACTCTTTCAAAATCTATTGTTTATTTTCACATTACACACGACAATATTTCGTACTAAATTATGAAAACATTTAGGACTAAAAGAAAATGAAAATAAAATTCTGAATAGCAATAAGAGAGCAAAACAGAAAGCGTGCTATATTTTTGTTATTCTGCTGCAATTCCTTTAAGTCCTACATGCTTATTTGATGATATTTTTTTTTTTTCCTTACTTCGTTAAACGGAAGCACGACATGTGCTGGAATATCCATCCATGTAGTGATTGCATGGCTGGTTTTTTGTTGTTGGTTTTGTTATCAAAGTGTGTCCATGTGTGTGCCAGTAGTTTTGCATGTGTTTGTTAATTTTTCGCTACTTTTCTTATTTTGCTGAGAGAAGGTTGTTTGTACAGCAAGCAGGCAACAAGGTTTTATACTTTTTTGTAGTTGTAATTTAAAAGCAGGACAAAATATTGAAATCGTTTTCACATTAGGCCAGTCAGTCGTGTTTTTGTTGTTCGAGCTTGTCGACGTTGTTTTGTAAGATGAAAATAAGTTAATTTTTTTTCAAATTATAGTTAAACTACAATAAAAGCCTGTTATAATAAAGGAATATATATGTAACCTGTATGCGTGCGTGTGTTTGTGTGTTCTTTAAAAATAATACCTGGTGTTTAAACTAAGCAAGAAAAATATTTGCAATTCATATAGCAATTTGAAAAAATAATAAAAATGTACATACGAGTACATAAAATAAATGCATTTTTATATACTCCGTTGAAATTTCTCTGCCACAAAGGCGTATGATTTATGATTGAACAGTTACAATTACAAACAAATAAAGTATACGACGTGCAAAATTATATAAATATAATTGTGCATAAATATTTAAAAAGACATTTTTAACTACTTTAATAAGCTACAAAAATTTTAAAAATCATAAAATGAAAAAAATCTAAAGTATGAAAACTTGCAGTATATAATATATATGAATGTAAATAGAATCACACCCTTTTGATGGTCACATCAAAAGGTGAAAATGTGACACAACTAATCATAAAATAATAATAATAAAAAAAAATACAGTAAAGCAAATATGAAGAAATCTAAATTCTTAACCAAAATGTTGTGAATAATAATATTAATAAAAATAACTACGGCAACTCATGTGTACGTGTATATCAAAGAAAGTCGCACATTATTTGTAGTTCATTAGTTTGCTTTATATTTTACTACCTACAAAGATTTACTGTTCTCTTTTTTATGCTTGCATGAAAAATTGTGAGTGGTTCAAACATATATTGTATTTATTAAAATGAGGCCATAAATAAAAGAATCTATATAAGTACTTTATTAAAGTTTTGGTTTTTGTTAAGAAAATATCCTTAATTCAATCACTTAAAGCTCAGAGATTAAATAATAATGAATTTATTTTGCTGTTAAAAATAGCATTTGTCTTAATAACTCATCTGCTTACACTACAATTATGTTGCTTAAAGTTTTTCAAAAAGATTTCCGATAAGCAAAATTTTTTCAGCTGTCGTGTTTACTAAATTCATAATTTATGAGAGTATGAATGAGGACTGATAAGTAGCTTAGTACATTTTTGTTCCAGTTGAAGTCTTATGCCATCATATTGAAAAAAAAATAAATTTTTTAAGCATTAATGGAAAAGCCTTCTTGTTAAATATGTGCGAAAGGAATTTTTCAAAACTGTTTTATGTATGTATATTACCAATTTCATTTTCATTTTTATTCCATTTTCTTCATTTAAATTTTGGCTGTACTTGTAAATTTTGTCAGTGGAATTCAGACGAAAATATTAACTCAAGTGGAAACCAAAAATCTTTTAAATATGTAGAAATATGTTCCCTTCTTTTATTTTTGTTTAATTTTACTAATTCTTGAACAGAATGGACATAGTTATTTCTCTTTTTTTTTTGCTTTTTCACCAAATATTTTTTTCCACAGGCTTTTTTTTTGGTTTGAAAAGAGTTCTCATTTAATTTTTATACCAATTAATTTTGAAGTTCATTTTTCTTGCACTTTGTTAAAATTTCGATTACTGCTTGCACGACAGCAGACTTTTCTTAAAGTTGAAGTTTACTAATCTTTCTGCGACAAATTTCTTAACTTTTTTAAGAATAATTCACTATTGGTGTGCTTTGTATAAAGCCAGAAAAATCCCTTCTAAATTTACTGAGATTTAGCTCGTTTAAGTAAAGGGTGGGTAAATTTTAAGGGCCGATGTTGATTTAGAATAAAACACAAATGATTAATTATTGACATTTCTTTTTATTATTATAACATTGATATGGCTCAATATTGTATGTAATGAAATATCGGCCAAATGGCTGCCGCGATGTCGGCGGCACACCTCCATCTAATGGTTCAAATTTTCGATGACGCAAAGTCATAGTTAAGGTTCTATACCATTAATGTGCCCAATTATCTCATCCTTTAGCACTTGTTACGACGTATACCTTTTCGTTGAAATAACCCCAAAGAAATAAGTCCAAAGGTGTCAAATTACATGACAATTGCCACCACGTGATATAACGCGGCCATTGAATTTGTCGTGCAAAAGAGTCATTGTTTCGTTAGCTGTTTGGCAAGTGGCACCGTCCTGTTGACATCACATATCGTCCACATCCATATCTTCCGATTTGGCTCATAAAAAGATCTTTATCATCTCACGATAGCAAACACCATTCACAGTAACTGCCTGACCGGCTTCATTTTGGAAAAAATACGGCCCGATGATGCCGCCATCTCATGAACCGTACCATACAGTCCCTCTTTGTGCGTGCATTGATTTTTCGACAATCACTCTTGGATTACCATTCGCCCAAATGAAGCAATTCTGCTTATTGATGAATGTACTGAGGTGATACAGTGCCTCATCACTGAAGATGATTTTCCTCAAAAATTTATCATCCACTGTTGCCATTTCTTGCCACCATTCTGACTTTTGGCGACGCTTGGAATGGTCAAGTGGGTCTAGCTCTTGAGCCAATTGCACCTTGTAAACGTGTAAATGCAGATCTTTATACATAATATTCATCAACGACGAGCATGAGAGGTTGTTGCGCACGACGACGAGATGAGGTGGACGGCTCTTTAGCCACACTATCGCAAACAGCAACAATATTATCTGCAGAACGAGCTGTATGAGCATGCACTGGTGTTTTTACATCTCCTATGGTTTGCTCAAATTTTTGCACAACTTGTCCAGTGTACCCAGATTTTGGCGTTTAAATGGACCGAAAAAATCACGAAGTAATTTGAACGCCGATTTTCATAATAAGCCTGAATGGCTTTAACGCGTTGCTCGAATGTGTATCTTTCCAAAGTTCAAATTGAGTTAGTCAGAAATTGAGAAATCTCAGATGAAATGCAAAAAAAAACCTTAGCGTTTAGGTGTGGTTTACATTCACAACATCGGTCCCTGAAATTATACCCACCCGATATTTCTTAAAATGTCTGTTAATAGACAAATTTTATAGCTGCAGCTTAAAAGCGATTTTTTTGTCTTCTATTGAATGGTTAATATTTGGTCAAGCTGAATAATAATCTGAATATGGAATACATTTGTGTATTTCTAAAAAAAAAAAAAAAATATGTTATTTGAGCACTTGGAACTCTTTACTCTTGACAACATATTTGCCAAAATTTCAGCAGCATGAATAAAGTAGGGAGCATTATTACAATTCTGTTTTCTAATTGGCTACCAGGTTAACAAAGTTTGAGTTGATGAGGACCAGTCTAGATGAGAGAAATTAATTGTAAACTCTCGGTTGTGATGGTCAGTTGTATAACCCGGGTCTAAAAACATGTTTGTATCAAACACGTTAATAGTACCATGCATTTGTTAATAGAGTTAATGCAAAAACATTACATTAACTAATAAATATGGTAACGAATTTAAGTGTTTTATGCTGGCAATGCCGTTATTTTCAGTTGCAATTTTCTGATTAATGAATGGTGTACAAATGTAAATATTATCTTAACTGGAAAATGAAATTTAAAAAAAAATGTTGTTATACATATAATTTGCTTTTTTGGCAAATATTTTCTGAATTTAACTTTTTAATAAACAAAATAATAATATACCAATTAAAAAAACCCCACACAAAATGTTTTCTATGTTTAATAGGAGCTACCCTGATCATCAGTAGATTTGAAAACTTTGAAAAATGTATCAAAACATTTAACTAAATAAATAAACAAATAATGAGAATTCAAAAATCAAAATGTTCTAGTAATACCTTTCAAACACAAAAAACAAACAACAATGTATGTACATATGTATGTATATAATAAAAATTAAAAATACTCGTAAAATGACTATAGTTTTGAACGCGCTTCCAGGTTGTCCTCGAATTAATTTAAAATAAATAAATAAGTATGTACAAATATAAGTATGTATATGTAGGTACATATTTGCGGTTACAAACTTGCATTTCTATGTTTCATATCCATGAACATTTTTATACATACAAAGGTATGTATGTATACAATATGCACAGTCTTTTATATAAACATTTTGTTGTTAATTGTCCCAGTTAGCCTTGAAAATATTCACAAAGGTATATAGTATATCTACATATATGTATATATGTATGTACAAATGATGTATGAATGTATGTATGTTAACGGCAAATCAAATAAATCAGCGTAATATTAGCAACATGTATATGCATGTTTTATATGCATGGATTTTATTAACAAGTCACTCTCATAACAAAAACAATCACATGCAATATCAACAAAGAACAACATTTTACAAGACAAAAATAAAACAACGTGATTGCATAGCCCATTACAAAAACACTAATACTACTTCATAACAGTAATTTTGATTGATAAACCACTCACACAGGTTAACATGCTCATATTTTTCATTAAAAAAGAGAGGTGAACGAGAGTGCTTTTAAAAGTAGAATGTGAGTAAAAAATATCTAACTGGGAAAAAGGAATCACAAACAAAACAGCCCGAACAGTAAAATTTATATTTTATTTATTGTTTTATATGGGCAGAGAGTTGAACAAAAACATCGATGAGATTTTTTTTAATAAGCAGGTGTAATTTCTAGTGCATGTTAGTGTATTACTGTTATTAAAATGCATACATACATATGTACATTTGCACATACTCGTACTTGTGTGCCTACATTCATATTTCTTATCGATTGTAACTAGGAACATACGAGTACAAACCCAAGTCTCTATTTGTTAAATCTAATTTAATACATATGTACATACATACGTACGTACATTTGAATGCATATTCATGTATAAACAGCACTTGTTTGCATGAACATATGTTAGCAATTATCTCAGTATGATAATTTTTTGCAAACAAAAACAAACAATAAAATGAGCCTTGTATTTCATAAAAAAAAATGCCAATGATAAGATAACAAAATGTGCTTAACATTCGCTTGAAAAGATTAACATCGTATTGCATTTTTTTTTTTGTTTTTTTTGATAATTTATATTTAGCCATTGTAGGCATCATTCATAATCAAATATGTTGAAGTCTTTCTTTAGTCATTATATTTTTAATTTTCAGCCTCTCTGAAAAGAACTTTTTTATTAAAGCTGTTTGTGTTTTATTATTTTTCTTTGTTCTTACCCAAAATACGTATGAGTAGATTCCCCATCTATTTAAATTTAAATATATACGAATATTTTGATACGGTCAAGGCTGTTGGGCATTTCGCGTAGTTTTCGAACTACCAGATGTTATACATGTTAATTTTTCTGCTATTTACAACAATGCTAAATGCGAGCCAAGTAAATAGATTTTGAAATATATTAAAAACCGAATCAACTAAAAGCACAAAAAGGAACTCATTTGCAGATAACACACAAAGGATCATACAAATGTAATACTTTCCATAACTTTGCCTAAATGCAAATTACGCGTTTTTGCTCTTTAGCAGAGTAAAGTGTGCCATAAAGTACACTTGAGCACAACAAGAAAGCAATGTGTTCTAAGAGATTACAAAATCGAATGACAAAGTTAGTGCGGACTTTTAGCTTGAATTAATAACAAACAATTCGGCAGATGAATCTTCACCAATACGGAAGACCTTTTATTTTTAAAATCTTATATATCAGAATCAGATTTATCTGTTAGATAAATGCCTTAAGGTATGAAAAATCTTCATATGATCTATTAACTTATAGCAGTCCAGGAAGATAATGACATAGGTATTTGCTTTGATAATTATTCAGACAAATTTTAAGTTTTGCAGGTATATAAGTATATAATTAAACAGGTAATCATTTTCTTTTTAAATCATATTAGGATAAGTATAACTCGAATTGAACTTTACCACCGATAGGCTAAAGAGAAAAACCCTAACGTAAGTAGAAAGGCTTATATCTCCAGAAGGGACCAAGTGTTTGAACCTTGCTGCAGGCCTGTTATGTGGATCATCTTTCAAATCAGGTCAAAAATTTCAACATAAACAAATCAATGTTATTACTCGTAAACGGCAATTGATTTGCATATAAGTAAAAATTCTAGTGAAAGGTCTTCTACATTCGGAGGTTGCTTATGAATAAACACACAATCATTAGAAGAATGTCAGTATACTGGTGGATTTTATTTTTTCATCACTAACTGTTTTTGGCGTTTTTAAATTTTGAAACAACATCATCGTAGTCAGCTTTTACTTTTAGACAGACGATGGGCAGACATTTTTCCATTTTACTTTTGGTCTAAACCTCAACCTTTTAGATTTAAGCAACTAATAGACAAACAGAAACTTTTGGTTTCTCTTTTCCTTCTTTTTTGTTCTTGTTGTTTTTTAAGCACACTATGCTTATATGAAGTTGATGTTGATATGAGAATAATGATATGAAGTAACAACATATGAAATGCGAAAAGTTAAAGAGGAACAAAAAAGGTCCACAAATGTCTAGTAGTCATTTATTAGATACTCTCCCCCACTGACAATTTTCGTTACATCACCCTCAAATTTCGCCTGTGTGCCCATCGTCTGTCCAAATGTAAAAGCGGACATAGCAGCAATTAGCGATCTTTCATATTAATACAAATAACTATTGAAAATCACCTTGTGTGCTAAAAATATTTTTCTTTTTCTCTCGGTTTGTGGATGCACTATAGTTTCATATAACTCTGCTAATATAGGGTGTTTTTATAGAGGTATGGAACTTTGAAATGAAGTAAAACAAAAATGAATTTTTTTTGAATTGAAATGAAATTTATTTTATTCGAAAGATAATCTTCTGGCATTATAACTCAAATATTACTTCTGGCATATGACCGCCACGGTTAGTTCGGGCGTAGTCTAATATGGAACTCCAATTTTCGCTTATCTTTTCTAACATTTATGGCCATATATTGGCAATAACCAGGCGAATATTGTCCTACAAGTGCTCAATCGTTTCGGACTTATTGGCATAGACTATTGACTTCATATATGCGCACAAACATCACCACAGGGAGTAGGTATGTCATGGTGTACGCCTAAACAGGGCACTCTACTTTCTGGGGCAAAAAGAAGTAGGATTTCCTCATTTGTTGTAGCAAGTAAAACTCTAGGAAGCCCTTGTCAAGGATTAATTGATGAAATGGGGTTCGACAAAGCCCCTTAGAAGTTTTGCTTTGCAGACCATCCTAGCGCTGATCATGGTGGAGCTGACTACATCTTGGCTGAAATGTTCTAGCTGTGGTTTAAATCTGTAAACTCACGGAGAGGAATTGGTCTTCTTTGATGACTATGGTGCATGCCGTTTTTCGAGAGCTAATAGCTCCCGAGGTGATGGTTAAGCATGTGAGCTACTTTAAGAGCTGATGCTCTCAAATGGGCTTCGGCCACTGACTCATTGAGCTTTATCTTCCATTGATTGGCCGTGATATTGCGTACTAGAGGAACTAGAAGGCCGGAATTCTTCAGCAAGAAATTTGTGCTTATTGCTACATACTTATGGCAGAAGTTGGAGCCTGTATGAGCCTTGCAAGATGCACGAGGCGCTGTTGAAGCGTGAATAATTCACCCTGTGGAGTGTTCCATTATCAAATAAGGCCGCCAAGGCAATTGTTGATGTAAATTAATGATACGTTTTTACAAAAAATAGACACGATCTGAGAGGCCAAATCGCGGGTCCGAAACATAAAACTATGCAGTTACCAAACTTTCCGTTCAATAAATATATTCTGGCACTAGCTGTGTGACATGTTTTGTCGACTTTTTGAAACCACAGCTTTTGCACATAATAGTTGTTGTTCAAGTTTTGAACGAAAAATTCAGTATGGCTAGCTAGCGTTCATCATTAACTGTAGCGTTCTGACCTACATCGTTTTTGAACAAGTACGGACCAATGGTGCCACTAGACAATAAACCACAACAAACAGTCAGTTTTTCTGGATGTAACAGTGTCTCAACTTACATTTAGAGATTATGGCAGTTGACGTATCCATTCAAGCAAAAGTGAACTTTGTCGCCAAACAATTTGAAAGCGTTGTTCAAGCATCAGTCAGTCTATTCATGTTGAAATGCTAAACAAAACTAAACATAAAGCACTTAGCAGCTGACAAAATGGCGGCTAGTTAAGAATGTGTTATCAACTTAAAGTTTTATACCTTTATAAAAACACAATTTACAATAGACATGACTGTATTTATAGCAACTGGAATGGATGCGGTCAGACGCTCAATATAAGCAAGTTACAATTTTCTATGGTGTTGGCAAATTCTGCTAAATCTCTTATAAATATTTGAAACGCCCAAAAGCAGTCAATGAAGCATGTTATGCACGTGCTCTGTTTACATATGTGCATATAACTATGCATCATGGATAGACAATTTTTTAAATTTAAATTGCAACAACATCCTTAGATAACCGAAGTAGACAAAAAAAAAAATAAATAAATAAATGACGATGTAGATGTTGTACACGAGTATGTAAACTTGTATTACGCTGCTTCACCAACAACCGTGATTATTTATTTAGTATATTCTCAAAAATATACATTGCTTATAAGATGCAAGAACGTCATATCTCTGAAATTTTGTTTTAAGAAAACATATTAATACCAATAAAAAATTATAAGCAGGTTGTTTTCTATGTTTACCAGCTATCTATATGTCGACATTTCATAGGAGCTACCCTAATCATCAGTGGACTTTAGAAATTTTTGAAAGATATTCTTAAACATTCAACTTTATATCCCAACAATCAACATAACCATATCTCAAAAAATTAGATTTTCGAGTTGACAATGCAATGTTAACAGTACTACCTTTGATATTGTGCCAAAATTTTATTCAAATTACATTTAAACTTTTTCCTTTAGAAGGTATTTTCTAAAAAAAATCTTCTAAAACTTGTATGAAAACTAAAAATTTGAAATGCTTTTTTCTCGAAACGTGCTTTTTTTTAGTTTTTTAGTTATGACTATGTTGCAATAGAAGAGCGATATATGCTTGCTTTTTATAGCTACTAAAACAAGCACATTCATACACACATATGTACTCGTATATATATTTCTTCATCTCTTAGTCATTCGGTTTAAAATAAAAATTTCTACAAGAATAATAAAATAATAAGTAGGAAAATCAAATGAGTATAACGATTACTTATCTTTCACTAAACAAGGATTTAAAAATGTGTTGTTGGATTTTGGGAGCGCATAACATTTAATTTTGTAGTGCTGCAATATAGATAATAGTGCATTTCGTTAAAAAATATACACTTATCTACATTTTTCACGTACTGCGGTCTATTTCAATTGGGAACATAACACACCGCGATTTTTAGCCTTAATTTTTTTTATTGCCCTTGGCAAATAATTTTACATCACACATGAAACATGCTTAAGATCGTTTCAGTTTTATAAAATTTAAGAAAAATTTTAAAATTATAGAGAAATGTTTTCTAAAGTTACGGCAGCAAAGTTTTGTTTTGTATGAAAACGCATAAGAACAACTTGGAGAAAAATAACTTGTTATGAGTACTAGAATTGCCACACTGAGCTTAGTCACGTTTCGCATTACCCCTCTAAAGTATTAAACACATAAACCACAGCAGACTTCACAACTTCATGACAGCAAATGCTGCAATCGGTAATGCTAGTGGTGTAGTCGACTACTGAAATATTTTGAACCCGGCAGCAACATAAATTCATTTATATAAAAGTATACTTCAGTGTGGCCACCTTAGATTTTTTACCTCTACGAAACTCCGTTACTTTACAAAAAGATTTCTGTTTATACCAACTTTTCATGAAAAAAGTTTTTTTCCCCAAAAAAAATGTCTTAATAGCTAAAAAGAGCAGCTTAACTTAAACAGGGTTTTTATTTACTATGCTTAATTCAGGTTCGGCGAGCCCTCAAAGTTTAAAATATAATCGGATATATCTTCTACTCTATGATGGGAACAATATTAAGGAATTGAAACTTTACAAGAGTATATTGAATTTTTCAAAATGTGAGCAAAAAATAGTTCGACTCGAAAAACGAAAATTTATACGCGTTTTTTTTTTAAGTTTGCGTCAAAGATATGCAATTAAAACTGCTTATAAATAAATCAAAATCAACTGTTATATATCTTATGTGTAAACGCAAACTGTATGTTTACACACGAACGATACAAATACAAGTACAAATTAATCACTTTTTTCAATGACATTACACGGCATTGCAGCAATTTGCTCGCCGTATGAAGTTTGCAATGCAATTTTTTTATAACATGTTTTAAGCTTTAAACACATAGACGACAGCAGACAGCAATCTGTCAAAAATAGAATACATGTTAGATGCACACGATTATTTTAACGACATCACAGCAGCACGACTTCACAACAGCATTTGCTGCTGCTGACAACTTAGATTAATTTGTATTTTCGTAAGAAGCAAAAAGTAAATGCAGTGCTGCCACTATAAATATTTAATAGAAATAAACATCAGTTAAATAAAACAAACAAATAAATTGATTAGTTTTTACAGTTTTATGTGATATTATTACGTTTTCAGTCGGTAATTTTAATTTTATTCAGGTAAAATATATATGTGGCACCTCTGAAATTTACATTGTTTAAATTCACATAGTGCTCCTGCTGTCTTTAAAATAATTATGCTGCTGATGAGACGGCAGCATTTGTAGCTAACTCCATTTGTACTCGTGAAGTTGTGCAGTCTGCTGTCGTCTAAGTGTTTAGAGCTTTAGCTTTTTTTGTGATTCTGTTGTTATAATCTTTATTTCTTTAATTTCTACAAATAATGTAAACTTTTATACAATTTTAAAAATTCTAACAGGAAAATTTTTTCTTGATTTATTTTGTGTGCCAGTCCTTGCAATGACAAAAATTTACGTTAGACAACACAAATTTTCAAGATGTTTGTATTAAAATCTTACAAACATGATTCAAATATTTGTACAAACAAGCAAACACCCCCTTCAACAACACTAAATATTAGTACAAACGTACAAACGTTTTGGCATGTTTGGTAAGCTGTTTGTGTAGTTTATTTGGCCCTTAACTACTTCCTTTATAAAATTAGGAATTCTTATGTTGAGGATAAGTATTTATGCACATATTTAACAGTAGAAAAAATAAGTTTATTAATTTATTTAAAATACCATTTGAATTTTGTTCTTTAATTGCGGTTTATTAGAAAATAAAATATTTAAACAAAAATAGAAATTAGTTTAATTCGAGTGCAGCAATAAAAAGCAGCATTGACAACAACCTGGAGTCGTGTCGTCTAATAATACATGTATCTAAATAAACGTTTAGATACATGTATTTTATTTTTACGTTGCATGGATATCGCTCAGGAGCTGTTGAACATCGTCAACGACGATCCAGATTTCCTCAAAAAGGTCACAACGGTGAGGAACCATGGGTGTATGGTTATGGAATTGAAACCAAAGTCCAGCACGTTAAGTCTGGTAAAATGTGAAGATTTTGCTTACTGTTTCTTCGACTACAATGGTGTGGTGCATCATGAATTCTTGCCACAATATCGTATAGTCAATAAGGAGTACTACCTTGAAGTTATGCGCCGTTTGCACGAAGCAATTCGTTAGAAACGTACATAATTGTGGAAAAAACAATCATGGATTATGCACCAGCTCACACGTCGGTACTCGTGCGTGAGTTTTTATAATTTTTTTGTATACTCGTGTTTGGTAATTTTCTGAAAAATTTCGGTTATAAAAATTTTTTGGTCGTGGCTGCACTGTATGAGATGTCACTTCTCTCTTGTATCTTCATAAATGTTAATTCCTCTTCTATACACACATATGTACAGTCTTATAACCAGACAAACGTTAATTAATTTATTTAGTCAAAGAATATATGAATGCACATATGTGCATATTTTGCGCCAACTCATGCGTGCAGGTCATGCGTTTGTTCGCTCACTTGCTTTCAAATTTATTTCAAAACAATAGTTCAAATAATATAATAACGCTCGTAAATTGTACTTTTTATTTATAATTTTTTTTTATGTGTACTTAAAAAAAGTTTTTTTTTGATTGTCCACATTTTACGAAAACACAAACAGCTCTTCGCTACTTCGCTCCAGTTACGTTATAAAAGTTACAAAGTTACTGAAATGTTAATAATTATGCAGTTGAAAAATTATGACCCTCTTTAAAGGTTTTTTTTTGTACTTTTGGAAGTTTAGAAATAATAGAAATTGTTTTTTCTATTTTATATATAAACTAGCCGACCGCCCGGCTAGGTACTTGCTAATAATTATATAGAATTGCTTAAAATTATACAACAACTCGTACTGAAATACAAAGAATTTGTTTCTCAATTTATTGCTTAAGGGCCTGATACACTATCCCACACGATCGTACGATTCATTCACAGGAAAATGTTTTAAAAGTATGGCCGTCTTTACAAAATCGCTTGAAAATGGCGTTGTACTCCACACTATTATATAAATATGATTGCTATAATTTATATACACAATAAAATAATTAAAAACTTTTATTTACAATATTCATTTTACATTATTGAAATTTTTTTTTCGAAGCGCCAATAATATTCTCATATTTTTCACAATATATACCACACTGATCGCACACAAATCATCATGTTATGGAAATTTTCATAAAATTTTTCAAATCGCACGATTAGCCTGAACTCTGTCACACAGTTGCATTTTTAGTAATTTTTCAGCACACATGATATATTTGGTAGATCGCACGATCATGTAGGATAGTGAATCACGGCCTTTAAAATATTCTTCTAAAGAGTCTTACCCCCGCTGACTTTTTCCTCTTCCCAAAACTGAAGACACCGATGAAAGTTTCAGAAGTGTTTCGAGGATTGGAAAAAAACGCTGACATAAGTGTATTATATCTGAGGGTGATTACTTTGAAGGGGACAAGATATTGATGAATAAATAAATACTTTTTGAAAAGATAAATGGTTATTTTTTTTATCACACCTCGTATACATTATTATTTGTTTTTTAATTTTTAAAGAGCCACAAAATGTACACAATCTGCACTGATATTTCAATTTATTTTAAATAATTGTTCACGTGAGATTCACGTGAACAATTATATTATTCACTTTTACGTGAACAAAATTTTCACTTGATATTCATGATTGATTCACTTCGCAAATATATGCGAAAAACTACTGGTTGAAATAAGTTATGAGGCACTGTATTTCTAATGCGATATTTCTAGCAGTTTGGTAGAATATTATACACTTCTGTTGTTACAGTAGAGCACTGACTATCGTTTCAGAGGCTGGGCTAAAAACTTACATTTGCAAATATGTTGTTTTAGGACTTTGGCATGAAAGTATTAAGGTCTAAAAGTGAAGTGTGTCCTCAGTACATTTCTGTTTAGCTTAGTTCGCAGCGTTTTGCTTTGTTTGCGTTGGCAAAAATGTTTATTTTATCACTCTCCACATCTGTAGGGTTTTGTTCATTTGCATTTTGTGGAGCGTTTATAAACATCTGAATAAAATCACATAAATACACAAACACACATATTCACTTTTAAGTATATGCATATATATGTATGTATAAATGGGGTTTTTATATACATGTGTACATGCATATGTATGTATAAAAGAGTGTTTTTATATTTGCTCATAAGGAGAATAATTAAAAATCTGTTCATTGTTTACTCACCTACGAGTGTCTACCCTTTTTTTCTTCTTTTTTTTGGATTGTGTGGGGTGTCATTTGAGTGTTTTCTTTATAATTGAGGCACAAAGAGTGACAGTGCATAATTTAAAAAAGTTTAAGACAGATTAAATGGAAACCAACAATGAATGTGTGACAACGACTATAACTACAATTATAGTATGGGAAACTAAAACTGAGACATAAAAAACAAACACACATACTCGTACATGTGTGTACGAGTGTGTGTAAATTAAATTTCATTTGTTTTAAATATTTATTTGCATTTGAGCCAACTGTTTATGAGACAACAGACGAATGCTTGTAAAGCATCTCCTTAATTAAAACAATTGAATGAATTCAAGCTAGACCTTATAAGAAATGTATGTACATATCAAGTCATAACCGCCGAAATATAGTAAATACCTAAAAGCAAATTTTACAGAAAAAAATTTTTTTTTAATTATTATTGTTTAGAAATCAAAAAATAATAAATAGCTTACTTTTTGTTTCCTAGCTGTCCATATGTCGACATTTCATAGGAGCTATCCTGCTCATCAGTAGACTTTGAAACTTTTGAAAGATATTGTCAAATATTCAGCTTTATATCCCAATATTCTAAATAAATTATTGAGAATTTAAAAAGAGAAATGCCTTAGAGTCTGTAGACAATGTTTGCGGTGCGGTACGATTTATAATAGAGAATAGATAATACAATGGAAGACGGCGACGGCAATACTTGTCATTTTTAGTTTAAATTTTTGTTAATTTATTTGTGCATACGAGTACATTTTTATAATTTTTTTTAAAATAACGGTTTGTGTAAAGTATTTTGTAAGGCAGCATATAAAAAGTATACCTGTTTAAAAAAACGTCATTTTTTATTTTTCACCTTTCTCACCTCTCTACTTTTCTTTACACCTTTCGAACAAATGAACAACCGTTGGTTGCTGTTATTTTGAAAGTATCAAAAAGCAGAGAATAAAAATTCAAACAACTGAGTTTATTACTCACTATATTAGCATCTAAAATTGATACAAATCAAAAAAGTATAAATAGCTTGCTTTGTGTTTCCTAGCTGTCTACATGTCGACCTTTCATAGGAGCTATCCTAATCATCAGTAGACTAGGAAACTTATGAAAGATATTGTGATTTGATTTGCATTAATAATTTAGATTAATAATTTAGATGCTAATATAGTGAATAATAAACCCAGTTGTTATCAGTGTTTAGCATAACTTCGAAAATCTTTCTGTGCTAATACAGTATTTTATCTAGTGTAAGCGATACATTTACTTGTATTGATATACATATTTGCAACATAACGGATTTTTTTGCCATTTATCATCCATTGTTTCGGAACAAAATTTTTGTTCCTAACCAATTTTTGTTTAGCGGATGCTAAACAAAAATGATTGGCGTTGGTTCGGAACCAAAAATAAAATTCAAGCTGAAATTGTTAAAATTTCACACTCTCTCTCTCTCAAAAAGAGAAATGTCACACTACATATAAAAAACAAGTTTCAGAACAAATTTTGTTCGGAAACCATGAGTGAATTCAACTTTATTGGTATGAAATTTTAAGAGATGTTGCCAATGGTCATAAATGACCGATTTTTTTCAAAAAACTAAAATCTAAAATTTGAGATTTACAATATTTTGGCGGTAACGACTCGATATGCTTACAAGAATTTAAGTGCATACACATACATACATATGTAAGCATGTATGTATGTGTTACTATAGCATAATAACAATTTATCTTGCCCTAGAGAACCTTTATATTTTACGAACAAATTAGATGAACATGACCGATATTTGAATAATTAAACATTTGTTTTAAATTTTGTATATGTACATACAAACAAGTTATCATATATATTAAATTTCATATGAAATTAGTCTTTTTAAATTCTCAATAATTTATTTTAAATAATGGGATATAATGGGTGTCGCAGAACTCAACGTCAATCCGAAATAGGATGATAAGATTGGTTGTAACAAAATTACTTACATTTATGGCAGAGTAAATTATTTAAAACATTAAAATGTTGCAAATACAATAAACATTTATCTTAAAACTTTGACCTAATATCACAGTTTTAATTGATAGCTACAATGTAGCTAATAGCAATTATGTTGTCAGTATCAGAGATCTGCAACCGGTGGTTTTTTAATGATATAAGTACAACCGTCTTAAATCGAGTTGCGGTGTGAATGCCCACCGGATTTTGTTTGCGCAAGTATGTTTCGTTAGAGCTTGCATCTGTTAACTAGAGTATATAGCATACCCAATCAAGTTTGTATGCGGTAGCTACTCGATTTGGTTTCTCAATTATTTTTTCCATATTCGACAATCGAACTCGTACTTCTTTTAAAGAACGAATATAATATTTGTGTATAAGAATTTGCAGTCATACATTTACCTTACCCATGAGAGTGTGTGCGTTTAGTTTTTTGTATTTAATCACTCACACTCGGTAAACCTGTTAGTACTAAGCGGGGCGTTGCCATCATCATGTTTTGGAGATCGTGTTTTGAAGAAAATATAACACATATTTTATTTGAACATATTTAGTAAAATCCGGTAGAAATAATAACTTTTACTTAAAAAAAAATAGATTTTTTATGAAGCACATTTTCATCAAATTTCTTTTATTTTATGTTCCTTCATTTATAATAAGTTCTATTTCTTGGTTTTAATCCATAACCACAATAAATGCACGGTCAGTTACACATACATATAACCAATTGTGGAAAAAATTTTGTTTGAATTCAATTTTCGTTACGAGTACAAATTTTTCTGCAAAAATAATATTAAAATTATCATTCACTATGTTACTTTCAAAATCGCCAACATGGTTGTAAATTAATTAATCTGGCAGCCGCGATTCCAGTTAATGTGAAATAAAATGTGACGCATATACACAACAAAAGAATTTGTCGAGAGTGTTGTCTTTACAAGTTGATTTTGTGACTACGTCATGTATGTATTGTTAAGAAAACGATTAGAAACAATAATAGAAAATACTCAAAATGTTTCTTGTTGAGTGTTGTTGCTAGTAACAACAACACTCTTTTTGTGGTTCTTTCTTTTACTCTTAAAAAAAAAAAAAACACAAGATACGAAAGTGATTGGACACATTTTCAATGTACCAAGATTTCGCAAACGAACGACAGGTATATATACCAATTTTTAAGAGTGTTGGAAATGAAATGGGTAAACAACCGGTGTACTTATGGTTGCGGTGCACCGGTGCAGATCTCTGGTCAGTATCGTCTTTTAAGTTCATTGTGTTGCGGACGGTGTTTTTTAAATTTCTGTTATCAGTGAGACCAGGAATGTATTTAACACTGAAAAAGCTCTTTGTGTGTTTGTTGGTATCATTGGAATTTTGTTGATCATCTCTCTTACTGTTCTGTTGTTTATATTTAAGTTCTTACGAAGTTGTAGTAAAATTGTTGCGTTTTTATAAAGTTTTTTTTTTGGAAATTACCGTACTGTCAATAAAATTACCGTGTTATCGTTCGACGGATAAAATTACCGTATAATACGGTAATTACCGTACATTTAACATCACTGCGTGATACAGACATTTCCAAGAGTCTGCCTCCAAAAATTCAGCTCGATTGGATCACGGAAAAGGGTTAAAAACTTATCCAAAACCTTTCAGACAGACAGACAGATATACACTACGAGCTTTATATAAAAAAAAAATTCTCCCCTTTCCGAAAAAGTACATTTGGTTCATAAAACAGAATGTGTGTAACGCGGTGTAATATCCATTGTAAAACAATAATTCAAAAATGTTTTTTCTTTGCAAAACACGCACTAGAAATCAACTTTATTAGGTAGCACTGCTGAAAAAGGAAAGGAAAGGAAAGTTGTTTTGATTTGTTCACTTCCGATACACAAAAGTAAATGTAAAAAACAACTGATTACAAATCTTTCTGCATGTTTTAGTAGTACCATAAATAGTGAGTATTAGAACAAACTAACGGTGAAAAAATCGATCATTGTCATTTGACCATTATGTCCTACTACTGAGCCACTGTGCGAGGGTACATCTAGTTTATAGTACATTTTAATTTACAGTATATAAAAAAAAAGAATATCATAAAAAATGAAAAGTCGTAACAAAACTTTGCAAAATTCGTTTAAAGTTGTTTATTTAATATAATCTTGAATGATTTTGCTCATTTAACATTTAAAATCATCTCTTTTGCAGCTTAAACTTTATTTACTCAAAATTACTTTAATAGAAAATTAGTTTTAGATATTAAGAGCAATTAATTTGTAGCATTTGTTCTTTGAAAGCTGAAAACGACAACAAACGATATAAATTATTATTATAAGTATTAAATAATTATTGTAATTAACTACAACAATTAAATGTAATGGTTTTGTTATTTTTTTCTTTTCACTCCTAGTTTTCCATTTCTTAGCAATTTCATGTGAATGTTGAACTTTAGAAAATTATTGTATAACTATGTATATTGATTTATATAAAATGTATCTAATCGAGGGGCAAGACGGTATGCAGTTATATATGTATTTCTAATTTCGTAAAACGAAGTACATTCAAAAAATATATTAATAAATTTTAATAGAACACACAGTGCAGTTCAGCTTAGTAAAATGTTTAGAATAGATATTTATTTATATTTAAAATCAAAGCAGTAACATCATAAAACCCATAATCACTGTAGTCATCCATATCCACCCTCTTCACTGACAACAGAGAAATGAAAAAGTGAAAAATTATGTGTTAGATTAAGAAACTGTAGTATTACTTTTCCTGGTATAAAAATATTTTTTATTTGTATTGTATAAACGTTTACTAAAGAAACTATATATATATATATACGAAATTTAACATTCAAATGCTTAGCAAAACGTACGACTTATTTACGTATATAGACAACAAACACACATAGAATTTAGACATACAACTGCATAAAAACAAATACATATTTAATCTGACTACGGTTTGTTAGCAAATGCTTTTGCTGCTTCCTACCATCTTGCAGATGCCACCAGTGAAAAAAGTAAAATTTGAACCAAATACCATAGGACTTGAGCTTTCAACGTCCGTCCTTCTCGGTCATTGTCTTTCAAACGTTATCTCCTAGACAAGCTTTAGTTAAACTTCAAATCAATCACAAGACAAAAAGAGTTCATTAGTGTAAAAAGAATTGCATAGAATATTCAAACTGCTACGTACAAAAGTTATTCAACAAACGAAAGCTTTAATTATTCAGAATTTTTTATACAATTTAAACAAAAGATTTTTATAAGTTTTTTACAACATACACAGCCGTCAGTTTATTTGTATATTAATAGTAGCATTGTTGAAGAGAAACCCAATTTATTTTTATAATAATTTACATAAATTTTGAAATATAATTTGGTTTTACAAATACTAAAGATTTCAACCCCTTTAAATTATTGTTTTTTGGTGAATTTTTAATTTTACTTACAAAAACAAACATTGATTGTTGAAGCCATTAAAACGGCGAAAACTACACATAGTTGAAAAGTTGAAATTTTACTGGCTGTATTACTACAATAAAGGGATCTGATCCTGGTCCACATTCCATATTAAATAGAAATTAGACGACAAATCTGTTCTTTACATTTTCAAATCATACTTTTTCATTTTTAGATTGCACATTTTCTTATAGCACTGTTTATTTTCTCTGCAACATTTTAAATGAGTGAAATAAAATTTGTATCTAACAACTACAACTCAAAGACACGTGTTTATCTTTGAGTTGAAAATGACAAAATGCATACTCATCTCCTTTGTCACAACTGAATCTAACTGTTCTTTGGGTTTTCCTATTTGAGTACGTAAAAAAAAAGAAAATCAAACTCAATCAAATCAAAATTCCCAGAAAAATTATACTCAAAGCCCTTTTCTACTACAAAACCCTTTAACTGACTTATCTCTAGTCTACTTAAAGCTATACTGATCTCTATTTGTCTACACTTTCATGTAGTACTTTTATTTTCGAGTAGTGGGTGCGTTTGCCTTACTCCTACTTTTATACCAATCAAGTTTAAAGTCCCTCTTTAAAAGACAGCAACATAATTTTACACCTTGCACAACAAACTTGAAACAAATCAAACGAAAACAAATTAAACTATTTTAAACCAGCGAAAGAAAGAAGTAAGTTAGATTTAAAGAAACGCTTTATTTTCACACAAACAAAAAAATAAAAAACAAAACACTATGTATGCGGCAGCAGGCGGTGCTTCATTGGCTTCACGCCAAGCTCGACAACGTCAGCGGCAGCAAAAAAAGACCCAACAACTTCAAGCGAAACTACATCCACCGAAGGCAGCTGGCATCGTCGTTGCCGATCATGGCGCTTCCACGCCCACGCGACAATCTCGCCAATTCCACCAATTACCCAACAACTATTTACGTACACCACAATCTCAGGCGCGCAAGCTCAGTGCCAGTTATACGGCACAATCAAAGCTTCTACTGCCAATCGATGAGGGCGATACGCAATCGGTGCTCCACATGCATATGCATTCGCATGCACATGGCCATACACACCAGCAGGGACACAGTCATCATTCCCATAGCCATTCGCATCACGGTCATCATCAATTCGCGGGTCGCTACACATTGGACGCCCAACATACGCATCAATATCATGGACGCGTGTCGCCAAAGTTGGTACATCGTCATTCGGGCAGCAGTGGCACTAGTTTTCATCATTCGCATTTGCCGAAATCGGCTACAGCAACGCTTCCGCTCGTTTCACAAGTCGAGGCCACACCACCAACGTCGCCAGCGGGCGTGGCTGTCGTCGGCGAAAACGTTACAGGCGGCACCCCACCTACGATGACTGGCCAGGAGGCCAAAATGGCTTTACCTTGCCATGACTCTATAATTGTGACGCCGGCCACGCCCATGGCTTCGCCTGGTCATGTGGCCAAACCGCGTGACGAACTTTCCGAAGCTGCAGCAGAAAAACAGCCTCTAACCGCCGCCATAGATTCTTGCGATGAAGACGATCATATGCAGCCACCCACCGGTCCCCTTGAACGCAAATGCAGTGTCTATCGCATGCGCCGAAGTGATGCCTTTGAACTGGATGCTGGCTCGGCTGTAAGTGGAGTCAAGCGCCAATTTAAAGAGCTCCAATTCAATCAACAGCACCAACAATACGAGCCCTTGCTCTCTGATGATCCTCCTATATTCTTCAAAGGCGGTCGTAAAGTTCAAATTTGCGCCTACTGCGAAGAAGGTATTTGCGTCTGTGAACATATTGAGGTAATTACCAACACCGCCCGCAGCACCACGTCGCAAAAGCAGGCTGGCTCTTTTTATACATACATACTATGTACAATTTGCTGCTATGTACTTTTAAAATAAATATGTTCTTTCTTCTATGTAATTACGCAATCTCCTCCCCCCCTCAAAAAAAAAAGAGAAAACAAATACACACGTTGACATGTTTCTTTAACGCTATTTCTTACTGTGTCTAGCTTTCAATTTTATTGCTATTTTCTTTATATACTTCTTCTACTCATGCTACTTTTTACCACCCGTTTTACAAAAAAAAAAACTTTTTCGGTTTTTTTTTACCTTCTTCTTCTTTATTTTTTATTTTTATTTTTGCTTTTGTTGTGCTTCCCTTCATTAGCTGATTGTGTGTGAGTGTATATTTGTTGAAATAAAATACCACTTAATTGTTTTTTTTTTTACTATTTTGATTGCTTAAATCCAACCAAAAGCAAACACACCTAATAACAACATACTTACATACATATAAACAAGTATTATAACTTGTATACAAATAACACTACACTACATAAATTCATTCATATAGACGGCTACATATGTATGTATGTATGTGTTAGGAAACTACAAATAAACAAACAATTACATTCGAAATTATTATATTTTTTGAATCTAACGGTTTTTGTTCATTTATTTCATTTTCGGTGTAGTTGTGTGTAGGTGTAACCGTGTGTGTCTATGTGTGGATGGATTTCTGGTTATATCTAGTGTAATTTTTAATGTTGCATGTTTGCTGTTTCTCATGTCATAATGTTTGTCATGTTTCTTGCATGTTAAATCACATGTCTTCCACCATCCCCTTCCCCTCCCCCTCCCCCTTCCCCACCCATATCCATACATACATACCGACGGTATTTTGCAAACATTCAAGATATTTATGACTTAAGTATTTATTTAAGAATGAAAATGAATTCTTTATATATTTACATAACGCTTAGTTCAGAAAGCTGAGCAGTAAGACAAGAAGGATAAGACTAGAAAACTAATAAATTTACTTTCTACAATATAAGAAGAATCTCAGGCCCAGTTTTTAAGTTTTTTGAATACAAAATTAGTTAATTCTCATTTAAATTTAAGTTGTATTTATATGCAAGTTTAGTTTATCAGTGTTTTAATCCCAGTTATTGAGTTTGTAGTTAAATGTTATTTAGCTTTAAATTCTAATTAAATACAAATTTGGACTAAACTTAAATGTCCAAACTGGATGATGGTTTGACAAGTGGATTTCAGCCTACCAATTCATTAAGTCTTGTCTACCATTGACAGGATGGATTTTCTCTATATGGCTACAAACTTATCGCAAAAAGTTCCGGCCTGTCTTAGCCTTGGCAGCCACACAGGAGTGCTGATGAGTCGAGAAAAATTCACTCCGTGGAGTTGGTCCATCATCAGATTAGACCAAGACAGTCTGCTTTCTGGGACATAGAAGGGTAGAAGTTTGTCGTTTGCTATCGCAAATAAAACTATAGAAAACCGCATAATTTATGCTGTATTGGAGCTCCAAATCCCAAGGTTTAATTAGCAGAACGTCAATCAGCAAAGCCCACGGCAGGGTCTGCTTGCAGAGCACTCTTGTGCTAATCATGCTTGAGGTGCCTACATCTTGTCTGAAACGTTCTGGTTGTGGCTTTAACCTAAAATCGCAGAGAGTAGTTATTAGTTTTCTCTGTTAACAATGGTGCATGCTGTACTGCTATAGCAATGGTTTGGCGGGTCAATGGGACTCGGCCTACTAACTTTTAGCTTTGTCTAACATTGAGTGTCTTAGAATTTGCATACTAAAGGGATATTTATACAGATTCCGAACTTAGTAAAACATTTAGATATTTCAGGAGGATGACACTTTTAAATAATAATCTGTCCTTAATTTCTGAGCTTCCTTCATATACGAGTAACAGACAGATGAACGATAAGACAGACTAGAAAATGAATATGCTTAGCTAATTTGTTCGTTCTCTTTGTTTTGTTTTCAAGACACAAATAGTCACGTTTAAAAACTTGTGCTCAATTACTTTTTGATGTTTTACTCAAGTTTTGTTTTACTACTGATAAATATATAATTGGTCTACATATTTAATGTGGACGAATAAAGTAAATGTTAAACGACATAAACATGCCAAAATTTAATAAGTTCATAACTGCTAACTTACATAATCACAATAGCATCTTTTATACACACACACACACATACATATACAGAATAAAAAAAAATTCTTTTGTTAACAAAAAAGACTCTAACATTTCGTACTTTAAAGAATCTAAATTTAGTAGGTAGGTGTTATAGAGTCTGATATGAAAAACTTTACTACTTCTTACTGTGGATGTACAGTAAAACATAGAGAAGGCGGAGTCTTGGTATGGGCCAGTTTTTCTTCTTGTGGTGTTGTTGCTAAAGACCTGTAAAAGCATACTGTATATGTTTAAACGTAATGTTTCCTCACGCCAATGAAATCATGTTACTAATTTGTCTAAAAGTTGGTCGAACCATAGTTCACGATGTTCGTTGTAAGTAAAATCTCAATGTCAAGGTTTTTGCCTAACTTACGAATAGTTTAACATTGATTCATTTCAGTGTTTACCAAATTCAACCAGAGGATATATTTGAGTAGAGCGTTAAAATTATAAAAGCCTTCTACGAAAATACGCGTTCAAATCAAAGTGAATTTCGTGCAGATCGTGACTACTTTAGTTACCACAATTGACCAAATAAGTTCATAATCGAGAGAGACGTGCGCAAATTTCAGCAAACCGAGCCTTTAGGAAATTTTAAAACGCTTGTACACGCTTGCCTAGTTTTTTCTCCCGCAAACATTATTGTTGTTTCGATAGTGTGGCAGAAGAGTCGTGTACTTCGACTCATCGTAGTGCTCAACAATTGAATATCTCACTGTTACGAATTTGAATAAAGATTTGCATTTACACCCTTAAAGGGTTCATTTGACTAAAGAGCTTAAGTAAAATTACTATTTCAAACGTTGTCAACATGCCGAATGTTAGGTTGTACAGAAAGATTTTGGGAACTCATTTATATCAGCACCTGCTTTGTCGGCTTTATCTGATGATGAACTAACTCCACGAGGGAAATTATTCACACGTTGCAACTTCTGCCATAAGTTTGTAGCCATATAGGCAAACCCCTTGCTGAAGAGTTCGGGCCTGCTAATCCCTCCTGTATGCAATTTCACAGAAGCCAATTGTATACAAGGCTTAATGAATTGATAGGCCGAAGCCCTCAACCAACTCAGTCGTCTAACCATCATTTCTGGTTGCTTACATTACAGGTACCTGCTGCAAGACAACAGTATCTCGGGGGGTTATTAGCCCATGAAAATTGATATTGCACCATACTTATCAGGGAAACTAATTCCTCTTTCTGCGATTTCAGGTTTAAATTACAGCCAGAACGTTACAGCCAAGGTAGGCAATTCAACTACGATCAACGACGAGATGGTGTTGGAGCAGAACCTGCCGTGGGCTTTGTCGAACCTCGTTCTGCCTACTAACACTAGGTGTGAGGGTTTAAGAAGACCAACATTCCAAAGCCAGGCGGTACTCCTCCTCTCTATGCCCCAGTAAGCAGAGAGCCCTAGTTAAGTATATACCAAGGCAGCTTCCCCGGGGGGAGGTTGAACAGACTGATGTGAATGGTGACTTTACAAACAAAATCACCTTCATTGACGAAGCGCATATGACCACAATGGCTTCGTTAATAAGCAAAGTTGTAGAATTTGGACAAGTGAGAATTTACGAGGGATTGTTGAAAAGTCGATGCATCCACAAAGAGTGACTCGCTGATGCGGTTTATAGATTAGCGGCATCATCGGGCTACACTTCGTCAAGTGGATAACGGACTTATTACGTCGAAAAATTCAGGATATGTACCTGGACAATATGATGGTGCCACTTGACACCATAACGAAACAATGGCGCTTTTGCGCAAGAAATTCAGTGGCCATGTTTTTTCACATCCTAGCAATATTAATTGGCCGCTACGGTCTTGGACTTCTTTCTTTGGGGATATTCAAAAGAAAAGTGTACGTTGATAAGTTAGGAATAGTTCAGCAGGTAAAAGATGAATTACTTCGGCACATTAATGGCCATTGATTCTCACTTATGTATATCTCAAGAGTGATTGGAAATATGGATTTCTTCCACCATAAAGTTAAAAATATTAAGACCAATCTTTGATAAATTTTTGTTTTATTTACAATTAACATTGTGTAGTTTAGTTGAATCACTCTTTATCTTGCCGAATTACTAAGAAGAAAAACATGCTCAGTAGCACACTGTTCATGTATACAGCCATGTCACAGAGCTTAATTCCGTTCGAAAAAGAATTGAATTCTTTTTTTACTTTTTCAAAAAGCGAAAATCTAATGTGATGTTTATGGGACACGAATGAGTAATACGTCTAAAAATTTTGTATGAAATACACTCAAAATATTGAGTACATTTTAGAAAAATTTTCTAGGCGTATCACTCATTCGTGTCCCATAAACACAATATAAAAAACTTTTCGGAATGAAATCATTTCTAATTGCAAGAATGAAACTAGTATATCTTATAGAATTGATTTCATTTCAAAAATGTTTTCTAAAGAATTAAAAAGCCGATTCACTGCCATTTCCGAACGGAAGGGAATTCTGTGACATGGCCGATAGATTCAGAAATCGTATAGAATATGATTTTTTCTACCCACACAAAAAGCATATATGTATATATATATATATATATATATATATATATATATATATATATATATATATATATATATATATATATATATATATATATATATATATATATATATATATATATATATATATATATATATATATATATATATATATATACATATATATATCAAATTTAAAAAAAAAATGAAAATAAATTTTAAATTTTTGTTTGAGTCATGCATAATTTTTTATCTATTTACTTATACAGTTCTTTACATACTTAGACACGTACATGCAGAGTATGTACTAAAATATATAGGAATTTATGTGGTCAAATTGTTTGTATATCTTATCCCACCATACACCATACATACATGTATTCACAAAATATTTATTTATTGTAGGTAGTAAAAAAAAAAAACAAATAATGTGCAAAATAAAAATGTGTTGTCGGCGACAAACAAATCTAATATAATATTCAAAATAATTTAAACAACAAAATAAATAATGGGAAAAAACTGCAAATAATGTTACCAATATAAAATAAAAGTGTTAAATAACAATAATTCGTAAACTTGAAACAAAAAATATTTACACGCAGGCACGCACACACTTACATATCTACATTGAAATGTACTTGCATGTCTTAAGATAACAATTAAAATTGTTTATATACCGAAAACAATTAATGAGAAAATTATTGATAAAATGTGTTCAATATTTGGGCACTGCAGGACGTCAAAACATTTTGAACACGGACTCCGTTCCGTTAAAAGTTCCGAAAAGAAACCAGCAATTTTGTTGAAATTGTGAACCTGTGAATTTGCGTTTGAAGTCTGTTCAAAATGTTACTTGCATCCATTCTTTTTGAGTGTATGACCATAAAATATTTACTTAAGCAGGCAGCAAACGCTCGCAACGTAAATTAAGCGTTTGTGTCTTGCACTATGCATTAACAAAAATTAATATCAAGAAATTATAATAAATATATAATGAAAACCAAAAAGCCGTATATCGCAAATATTAGTGCTTGTGTGTTTTTAAGACAGTTAGTTCACTTAGTTGAATTTGTCCGCAGGTGCCAACAAAAAAAAAAAAGGATATGTGCAAAAAGTCAGTGCTTATTTATTGCTACAACATATTACGTATAAATAAATGAGTATAAATTACAAAAGAAAAATTAAAAACAAAATGAAAATAAAATTAAACAATTTGAGTTCGAAAAGAGTTTTAAATTCTCTTGTTCTACAAAAACCTACTGCAAGCATATCGTATAAACAAAAATGTTGCAAATAACAAAAGTTTTAACAGCAACTGCGATAACAGCGACTACAGCGACAGCAGCGACATCAAAGATAACAACAACTAGACACCAACAAAAACGCCAACAACTTTGATACACAAACAACTAATGAATTGAATTTTTACTTACATCCGCCTTCACCGCCATTTTATCAAACAACCTTAAACTATATGTACATATATACGTAAAAAAATCTTAACAAACTATTACATGTATACACAAATACATGCATATTTGTAGCTAAATAAAAATAAACAAACAAAAAAAAAATCACGTAAATTAAACTACATTTAGACATTAAACTAATAAAGAAATTAGCAGAAGCGAGTAAAATTAAACGTTTTAATTGTTTATGATTAAAAACTTTATTTGTTCTAAACGAAACTGTAAATTAAAAGAAAATCTCAAGTTTATGTATCGACTGTTGTGTACGTGTGCACATATACATTTAAACTGGTGGTTGCGTCGGCGAGGAAGACGTAGACGACGCAAAAGTCAACGTAGGCAGAAACATCATCGTTGGAAAGTCAACCAAAGAATGTAGCAGCATTAAGTTTGTGATATTTAACAACGATAACTACAGATAACGACAACAGACATAAAGATAAAAATAAACCAAGCAAGCAAACAAAACGCAACAAAATTTAGCAGCAACAACAATTCAAAGGATTATAGAAAAAAAACCCCAACAGAAAGCAGAAAGCAGACAGCCTGCAAGCAAATTAGCCTTTCCAAAGCAAACTTAGCGATCGATCGATATACATACATACAAAGAAGAATATATATATATACATTAGTCAGGTTTTAACTACATATTATACGTATACTGTAAGACTATTTTAAATACCAAACAATATGAAATTTTATTATTTTTTTAAAATATCCCAACTACTTACTTAAAACTTCATAACTGACTTACATAAAATAATATTAAAAGAAATAATAATACAAGAATCAATACGCCTTCAGTTTTACATAGGGCTCCTGAAGAACCGCATTATAGTTCTTCACTCACCTTTAAACGAACAGCAGAATCCCAGGCTCTACTCTCCGAAAAGAAAACATATATTATAAAATTAAATAACAAACCAAAAAACAAAACTTTAACATTTAATTACTCAACACGTAAGACGCTCAACTACTCCTGAGTTACACAGAGAGTAGTTTTTTGTTGATACGTATTGGCGTTATAATTCTCTTCATCTGATCTGATCTGATTTAGTTGCGCATAGAGTGATTGTAAAAATCAGCATTAAAGATGCAGGCTGCATTGATGCTAAGATCGAAATCTCGGGTGGCGAGAAGAAGAAAGCTACGAAAATTAGGTGGAAGACTTGAGTTGCCTAGTAATGTAGCAACCAAAGAAATAGCTCCATTTCCTCGTTATCCGCCTGAGTCATGGGTAATACTTTTTTTTCGTTTTGATTTTTTTTACCTTCTCTCTCTTTCTCTCTCTTACATCAATCTCCTAAGTAAAAACCTTAAGGAAATTACCACATAAAATTCTCTATTCCTTAAAAAAAATGTTACAAATTTCTACTTAATACCAACCACACTTACTATATTTAAGATAAAATAAAAAACTAAAAAAAAATAGTTGAATCTAGTTAACCCCTGCTCTAGTTTGTTCATAACTGATTCTCAGTAAAATTGAAAAAGTACAGTACTTAAAAATTGTATTTGTAGCAACCCTAGACTAACAAACAAACCTACATACATACAGTATAAAAAAAAACTATCAGTCTTGATTAATTTTTTAACGCTTTTCTTAAAATGTTACTTACAATTTTCTTTTGATTTAAAATTTTATATAAGTTCTTAAAAAAAAGTCGGTTGATCTCAAGTTTTATTTTTGCTATACATACATTCAAATATAATGTATTAATAGTTCTCCAATAGATCTTAAAACTAGTTACTAACACTTATTATATATGTATGTAAAAATATAAAAGCAATTAAGCCCATAAAAGGGTTTTCTTGTTTCAATATGCAAAACATCATAAAGTTTTTCCAATTCTCTGCCATTGCTTATTACGTTTATTACTCCTGTTTTAATAAAAATTAAAAACTCCTTCCAGTACATGTTCCTATGTATGTATATAATCGTAATCAAAAAATAAATAAACAATTTTCCTTATATGCAATACGTATTAATATAGTATTAAATAAAAGTAGAATCACTTGCTCTTTTATAAATATATATCTCTCTCTCGCTCTTCTTAAACATTATCTCTCTCCCCCTCTCTGCCTCTTTATTACTATAAAAACCTCTTGTTATATACCTACTTAAGATCCTTATTATTTGTAGATTAATTTTCAATACACAATAGCTTAAAACTCAAACAAACAAATTGCAAAATAGTGTAGATTTCCGCACAAAACTTCCACCTTCAACAACGGTAGTTAAGCTTATCAAAACCAAGACCTTCTTTAGAGATTCCCGTCCAAACAACAAAAAACAAACGCATTTAAATCATTTACCTATATACGTAGTTGCAGTATCATTTTAAACGTAAACTTTTAGTTTTCAAAATCTAACAACATCGTGGCGACCATATGTCTCTTAATTTTTTTTTTGTTTTTTTCTTTATTTTCTCTTTCTTCATACTGTTAAGGTTTAAGTTCATCAACTCTCCTTCTTCTAAAATACAAAAGTGCAGTAAGATATTCTCAAAACTATTTGGCTAAGCGAAAACGTATGTAGTCCAAGCGGAGTACAATGTTTTCCTTCATTAATATTTGGTATTATGTATGTATGTATACGTTAATACAACTTTTATTACACTTGTGCTTCGACATTTAAGTCACGTTGGAAAATTTGAACATGAACGATTTTAGAAGTGTAGGCAGCGAGAATTTTCTGCAAGTACAAACATTTTATATATTTTGCAACATGAAAAGTGCACAAAACAATTTTTATAGGTCAAATATACACTATCATGGATCGGTCGAAACAAAACAAACTTAAAATTTACAAAGTTTCACACTAAACTTCTACCAAGTTTGCAAAGCTGAGACTTATCGAAAACTGATTTTCTAATGAACACTAGCAAAATTTCTTAGTTCACGCTAAATTTCTACCTCATATGCGAAACTCAGATTTACCGAAAACTGATTTTCTGTTTCAAACTAGTATAATTCTTGAGCTCACGCTAAATTTCTACCAAATATCTAATACTCAAATTTATCGAAAACGGATTTTCTGGTGCGCACTAGTAAATTTTCTTAGCTCACGCTAAATTTCTACCAAATTTCCAATGCTCAAAATTATTAAAAAATAAATTTCTGGCTCACGCCAAATTTCTACAAAATTTCCAATACTCAGATTTATCAAAAACTGATTTTCTGAGTCAGACTAGTAAAATTCCTTAGCTCAGTGGTTTTTTGTGTCAATGTCCCTGGCTCTGCAATAACTCGCCAAACTTAATTATTATTTTTTAATTTGTTGTTTAATTAAAGTGCATACCAGAGAACGAAGCCGATCGCTATTTGCCGGCGGCGGCTAAAGCAAAAAATAAGCGGTAGCGACTGATAAAGATTGTTTTTTGCTCCTTTAATGTTAATTTTCTTTATTTTACTATAGTTTTGTCTGTTGACAAATCTATATTTGTTGTTAGATATCTCCCCGTGGAACAAACCTAGCTTTATCATTTAATAACAAAATACGCTCTAAAAGCAGAAAATTTTATAAAACGAATGTAGTACGTCTAGTTAGGCCCGCCGTTATAACCGCCAAGGTGCTGTTGTTTGGCAATAAATACCTGGAATGCAAGGAGCCAGTAGTGGTAATTAGGCGGATGAGTTAGCTAAGGGCTGAGGCTCTTAATGCGACTCGGCCTACCAACTCAGTAAGCCTTATCGTCCATTGATTGTCTGGAAAATTGCTTACAGGAGGGATTAGAAGGCCCGAGCAAGCGGTTTGTCCTTATGACTACAAAACTATGACAAAAGTTACGACCTGTTTGAGCCTTACAAGCCACACGGTTGCTGGGTAATCGTGAAAAATTCTCCCCGTGGAGTTAGGCCATCATCAGATAAGGCCGTCAAGGCAGGTGTTGAAGTAAGCCGATTACACATTCTGTACTCAAATATTTTTATAGCTTTTGAAACCCAGCACGTACAACAATTTCAAATGATTACAAGTCCCAACAGCACATTTTAGCAATACCTCGAACAGTTGGCTCTTTGAGTTATTACAAAACTCTTCTTGTTATATGTCCCTTAACCTCAAATGGCTATTATGGTAATTTTTAATCCACGTGGAATTGCAAAACTAATATTAAATATTACTTTTATTAAAAGAAAATATATGCAACCAATACTTTTAACGATATTTTCCAAAATTTTGCGATTTTATATGCCTGTATGGCTTACAGTAACTTTTAGGAGTTTTCAAATGTTTCATTTTCTGTTTTTGAATCTCAGTGCTTTTAAAGAAGGAAACTGGCTGTTTGTATGACTCCCAATAATAATGCAAGTTCTTCTTGCGTTCGTTTGATAACAATCTTCATCGAGTAATGCTTCCTTATCTTCAAACTTGTTCGGCTTATCAGGCTTCTGCTTGTCTTCTGTGTCGAAATCACATAATCATAATAATGTCGCGGAGTTTGGCATTATTATATTCACGTCTATCGAATGCTGAATAATGACAAATGTTTAACCTTCAAAAAATTAACAACATTTGTTATTATTGCCACAAACCATATGTGATAGTTATGACATATGTTATACAAATCAATATTGTTAGCTTAGATGTGTTTCTTTACTCTACTTTGGGATCCCAATATGCACAAAAAATGTTTCCGTACTTTAAAATTGGGCAAATGAGAGCGCTTTTGAGAGAATAGTAATCTTCCTCTTCTTGTACGAAATAGCACGTACTTGTTCTTCGGGCTAGTTTGGGCAAGTAGTTAAGCAATCACCTGTTCGAAAAATAATCAATAACAAAGAAACAAAGTTCATTTGAATCAACTCGTATACAAATCATTTCAGTGTTTTTATATGAATATTAAATAAAAAGGAATGTGCAAAAGACTTTAAAAGCCCAAAAATGTAAAATATCATAGTATTTTTTCGTAAAACTAAAAGCCAATTTTTGTTGCCACATCAAAACACAGTATATGTTTCCTTTTGGGCTAGAAATTTAGCTATTTGCGTTTCCGTACATTAGGTAAATTTTATCTGTATGCTCTCTTTTGCACGAAACTTACCTGGAAAGAAAAGAAACACACCTTTTGTATACCCAAAAGAAAAGTAGAAAAATAATTCACTGATGACTTGGAATAAAATTGCAAATAGATAAAATAAATACTAAATAAGCTTTTCAAAGAAAGTTTTAATTGGTTTCGAATAAAAGAAACGATTACTATCACATATTTAAAATGCGAATAATATCTGCACTTTCAGATTAGCTACTCAAACTATAAACTATAGGTAGGAGAATAACAGTCCTTACTGTTTTCTATTTATATATATTTTAATCCTTAAATTTAAGTTAAAGTTTAAGCACAACAATAATACCAGTTTTACTGGTAATATGGGAGAAAAAGAAAATGTTACTCTCTTATCGGTAGAAACTGTTTTGCTTGCTATTTCTCTTACTTTTATTTCTCTTACTTTTAGATTAAAAGATATCAAGACGATTTTTTTATTGAACATTGAATGAGGGTTCTCCGTATTTGTGACTTTGTTTTGACGAGCACAAGTGTATGTATTTCCAATAAAATATATGCCAAATATATACATATGTATATATAATTTTAATTTTATTCATAAAGCTATACACATATATGTTATATAAAGCTTCTATGTCTTTAAAAGCGTTTAGTGTTTTTAAAAGGCAACTTAAACCAGAAAACTATTTTTGTTGGCATTTCCGTGGCACCACATAAATTTTAATAAATCATTAACCGTCAACAAAACTATTCGGCTTAACTTTATTTGAATTTTTATACGTGTGTAACCACTCTTACAATACACATACATACTTTTCATTCATTGTAACCATGACGCATTAATACTCGCCCCCATTTAATTGGTTATTTAGAGAAATTACTAAAAATAAAAACATTATTTCAACACAAGCAAATCAAACTTTTGTTCTCCATTTTGCTAATAAAAAAATATATATAAATATAATTCTAAATGCCTTTCATGTTTCTTGCCAAAAAATCAACCTGTGTGACCAACCAAACTTCCCACCAACCTGTCAACCCATCTACCGAATCAAACAACGAATCATCTTTATAAATTGTTCATTTGTCCGAATAAATATATATGTACTCGTAACATTCCGTTTGTGGATTTGTTTATACGTAACTTTATTGATCATACGCCTTGTGCATACATCTTGTACGAAAACTCGCTCTTGGACAGTAAGTTCCGTGTCGAAAAATACTTTTTTGATAAATAACATTTCGTCTATGCATTTTTTTTTTAATTTTCTTCTTTTTTTTGATTTTTTGAAGTTTTAATGTATAGTGAAAATGCTTGTAAATACATACAATGCATACTATTAAAAACTAAAAATTAAATTTAAATTTTTATTAAGGTAGTTCGCAGTTAGTTTGATCATTTTTTAATTGGTAAAATTTTCTATGCATTTTGTTGTGCAAAAATGATTTAATTTCAAATTTTGAGATTTTAAAACTAAAATGTGTCGAAAGTTTTACCATTGGCCAAGTAAACAAAAATCGAGCTCAGTGCAAACTCAAATTTTTACTCTATAATTTTCAACGGTATCTATTTAAACACACAATTACTTTAACTCTTCTGTTATTTTAAATATCATACTTATTTTCTTTTTTTATAATTCAGTAATTTGATTGTAGTAGTTTATTTCACTTCTTATTTATGAAATTTGCACATTTGAATTTTACTTTACACTTATATTTACATAAGTAATATTTAAAAGTATGTATGTGTGATATACATATGCATACATATATACTTCCATTAGTATGTACTTATGTAAACACCATTATAAAAAGAAAATTCACTAAATTCAAAATTAAATAAAAAAAAATAGTATGTAAATGTAAGCATTTCATTTGTATGTATGTTAGATAAATCTAGTTCTTTAGGTATGGTTTACAAGCATTTTCCCTACATTGGATCACTTCAATATCCCTCTTCATTTTAACTCACTTGCAAGAAAAAAGCTGCAATAAAAACTAATGAATAAAAGGAAAAACTCCCTTTTAAAAATAGAAGACTTTAACACATAGACACTGCGTGAAGGTACATTGCACGTTATCAAAGCTTTTTGCCATTCTATTGGACTACACATATACATATGTACACTTTGCATTCATACACTCGTATTTCATTTTACAACACACCAATTCTTTATTAATTTCTCTCTCTCTCGCTCTCTTGTCATATTTCAGCTAACTGTTACATTTTACTCCATCTGGTTTAAACAAACAAATTAAGACGTTACGTTGCGTTCAAATTTTTGTTGTGTACATACTTTACATACATAATTGTAGTAAAATTAGATAAATTTATTGCCAGCTAAATACCAGAAAACAATCTAATTGAATGTTAGCAATCAACAAAGAAAATGCAAACAAAAAAAGGCTAAACGGTATCAAGTTTTCCCAAAGATTCTGTTAAGCTTGCTTGCCTCTCATTCCCGTTTTCGATCTAGGAGCTCAACTTGATTCAATATGCGAATTGAATTCCACAAAAACGGCTTATAAAACTTCAACCCAAAACAAGCCAAAACAAACTAAAACGATCATTTTTTATAATAAAGTACTTGACATTTGGTATATTTACATAGATATGTACATATATATGTAATTTAGACTACATAAGTATATACATACATATGTATGTACATATTATTCTACAAACTTACCGATGAAGGTACCAGATATTTAATTCGATATTATTCGGTATTGATTTAATCAAATTTTTTTTTTTTTTTTTTTTTGGAGTAAACTTTTTGTGGAAAATTCACAAGTTGAAACAAGTGATAACGTAAAACCGAATAAAATTTACATAAACAAAAAAACTAAAATTATGCCATCAAACTTTAAACAAAAAAAAAATATCCTTCCAATTAAACAGTTATCTACTACAAAATAAAAAAAAAAAAATTTTAATTATAATCAACAGTACACGAAAGGAGCTGACACCACCAGACTATATTTGAAATTAGTTAAATTTATTTTTTTCATTTAATTTCTCTTGCTATCAATCTATCTATCTACAATACATATCTACTTTATTCTCTCTTTCGCTCGCTTTTTACTCTTTTAGCATACGTACTATATATTTCTCTCTACATAGCCAAACATAAATACTGTCTTTTTTTTAATTTTCTGTTGTTTAAGTTGTTCTTTAATTATGAAATCTCTGGTGTGTAAGTATGTGTGTGGAAAGCACCGTAAACAACGTGGTTCTTAGCTAAGTTTCAAACCAAAATTAAAATTTTGCATTTTACACACATACATGCATAAACATGCCTAAGCACACATGCATTAAACACACAACTAGCAACAACAGAATTTGAACAAAAATCAGAGTTGCGTTTCCTGGTAAATATAGATACATACTAATGTATATCACTTACAATATATGGATATTAATGAGAGTGAATGCGTGTGTGTGTGTGTGTGGTTTGGTCTGTTTTTGTTAAATGCCTAAAATGTATTTTATTTTTTAATAATTACAGGTGTTTCGGTAAGTTATTGATAAGTAATTGTTAATGACAGTTTTTAATACAACAAAAAAAACGTCTAGGCAATGTATTGTAAACACAACACAACTTCAAATGTACCATGTTATACACACACACATATATATTTGTGTTTAAATATATTAAATATAATATAAGTAGGTATTCGAACTTTTAAAAACTGCAACAGCTGCAGGGACAACTTTAGGCTGATTTATACGGTGATTTAAAGCCATGCCTTTTTTTTTAATATTCTTTTAAAGCTCCTACCAAAATCATGTTACATCTTAAGGATGATTTTTAAGTCATGTTGTTTTTTTAATTGTTGTCGTTAAAAACAACCGTTTGTTTCTCTTTATACTTTTGGTAGTATCGATGTGGATGCCTTGACAGCTAAATGAAAATAAAACAATTTAAAAAATAACAAACGAGTCAAAAAGAAATGAGAGAAGAAAACTTGAAAAGCAGAAAACATAGCTTTTTTCATTATAAAAATTTTCCGATACAAAAGAAAAGACATGCCTTTTAGACATGGCTTTAAATCATCGTGAAAATTTGTTCTTTGTTTGCAAACCTGCATTTATCATATTCTAGTTTCAAAAACGTCGCAATTCATTTAAGCGAACGATATTTGTTTTATATGAAACGACCTTTACGTCGTCTGCACTAAGCAAATCTTACTTTAATTACATATACATACAGAACATATGCGCAGATACACTCGAAGCATACAAACTTTTGAAATTTCATCTGCTTGTAATTGTTTATGAGTTTTTCAATGTTTCTTATGCGGATGGTTATTGTTCTTTTTTACATAAAATGAATGTCTACAAATGACAGTACTTAAGACTCTAACATAATTGTTTTACTACGTCTTAGAAAATAAATATGTAATAAAGAACCGAAGTATAATTCTTGCCACGACTTAAAGAAAAAAAAAGTGCGTACAAAATGCTACGTCCATTGAGAAACTACGTGTGTGTGTGTGTGTATATGTAACTGTCTACGCGTGCGTACCAACTAGGCAGCAGACAAGTTGTCAGATGAATTTTTGCAAAGGGTTGTTTGTCTTAAACAAAAACTAACAACAAACCATAAATATTTTGTTTTCTGGATAAGTTTGAGTGTGGTAGCAGTAATAAAGCAAAGCAACAGCATGCAATATAATATTCTTATTTGAATCAGTGTTGCCAAGCGTAGGGATTTTTCCCTTTTTGTACATACAGATTTATTTGTTTATTTCAACATGTAGGGAAAAAGGGACAGATTTTGTATGATTAGGCTTATTGTAGGGAATTTTTAAATTATCCTGAATGGTTAACATTATTATTTATTATTATACTATTATCATTTTGCTGACTATGAAATCGTTGCCCAAATTGGATATCGATGCATTTGCGTTCAATTTATATTCAATTTTAAATATTTTAACAATAAGTACTTCCTAATTACACCAAAAGTACTACAACCGTATTAAAACTGATGCGCGGGTTTTTTTCTACCAACTGACCTGCAAAAAGAGAAAAAAAGTAAACCACGAAATTTCAAATTCCATATGCATCTCATTTGTAAGCTTTTTAATCAATTGCATAAATTTTAGATGTAAACTCCTTAAAAATTTTAATCACAGATATCTCCCAAGTAAGCATATTATATTATTGGATATCTATATATCGCTGGTCTCAGTAGAGTAGAAAGGCCCTAACTCTCGAACTTAGGGTTGTTGATGTTTTTGACATATTCCACATAAATACACCTCCTAGCAAAGATTTAATGGAATAAACAATGGGCTTATACATGTAATTGTACAATAAGCCGCACATTGATGAAACTAGTTTCTCCCGCAAAGCTACATTTATGTTAACGTTGTGATATTCTTTTTTATTCCATCGCAAAACGTATAAACCAGTTTGAATTAGAATGTAGACCAAGTCACTTACAAGAATTTATTTGTATAGCTAAACACATACATACATTTTTAATCATGAATCGTTTAAATTATATCTTTTACACTAATTTACCTTTTAGTAAAAAGTTCTACCTGTTTGAATTTACAATAAACATAAAAACCGTATTAAATTATTTTATTTGCGCAAAATTTAAATGAAAAATTGCGTAGGGAAAAGTGTGGAAAATGATTTTTTGCTTGTAGGGGAAAATAACGATTTTTATACGCTATGGTAGGGATTTCACAAAAAATCTCGTGGCAACACTGATTTGAATAAAAAGTAATGCGCAATAACTTATTTAAACTGTTTTCGGGATACTGTTACACTCTAGCAGATTTTTAATATATACATATGTATGTATTGCTGGCACATGTGATAATGCCTGATCTTTCTTTGCTAATTAGAAACCCTTTTGTCTGATTAAGCCCAGGTTTTTTTAAAATACCATTTCAATGTGTCACCTAATTGCCTATTCCTATTTTCAGGGCAGTAAAAAAATTCATACCAACATGAAACAAACAACAACGAAAATTTAAATATATTTAAAATGCGACGTAGGGCAGATCAATAAGTCTGTGAAATTTTGCATTAAACGCAGCTGTTGCTATAAAAATTTATTTAATTTTTCAACATAGTCTCAGTTGACTTCTATACATCTAGTCCAACGTTTCTGCAATTTGGTATCCCTTCTGAAAAAATATGATTATGTCATCAGTACGATCATTTGTTTGTGAGATGATTTTGTCGCTGAAGTTAAATCGCTTTCCGCCGAGCCTTTTATTCACGTTTGGGAACAAGAAATAGCCACTCGAGGCTTAATCTGCAGAATAAGGCAGATGAGAGATAGAGCAAACTGCACATATGGGCACCCTTGCATTATCCTGCTGGAAAAGAAATTTTTTCTTGGCCGAATATGGTCGTTTTTCAATTCTTCATTGAATCGATCCAACATTACTATAATTTTCGCCACTGATTACTCTCCTCTTTCAGAGGTAATCTATGTGGACTACATCACGTACATACCAAAAACAGTCGCCGTGACTTCCTTGGGTAACACACCCATCTCTGGATTCGTTGGCGCCGATTCACTACGAGGAACCCTCTGTTTTGACTACTGTTTGGTCTCCGGTAGGTTGTGGTGAATTCACGTTTCATTGACGGTTGCGAAAAGGCGCAAATAAACGTCCATATTGCGGCTGAACAACGACAAACCATCAAGCTTAGCCATGGTTTCAATAGTGGTGTTTTCCGCGCATGATAGTAACTTTAGTTATGCAGGTTATTCAAATTAAAACAGAATTCAAATGACAGCCAGGAGCAGTATTGTCATCTCAATTAAAAGGGATAAAAATAATAAATTGAATTGAATTGAAAATTCCAAAAGTCATGGACTTATAAGCCCGCCCTCGTATCACATAGTCTTATATACATACATACTTGTATGCATGTGTGCGATTACGGCACGAAAATTATTGAATAAACAGATTTAAAAATAAGTCTGTGTACATATTATGAATATTTTGAATTACTGTTTCAGATTTCAAAAGATTTTCGTTCCAAACCGAATATTATGCCTCCTCAAATTACCCTACATTTTTTTATATTTTGCATGTTCTCATCTATCTGTATGCTACACTCGTCTACAAATGTTAAAAAATAAACTCAATACTATTCTAAATAATCAAACAGATAAACTTTAAAGTTTTGTGGGCGTAGTAGTTCTACATACAGTAGTATAAGAAAACTTTGCTGTAGGATCTTTTTTTTTATTTTTTATGTCAAAAAATCTAAAGGTGTTAAATCGTACGATTTTGGTGGTCAATTTACTCCTCTTCTACGAGTAATAATACGTTTTTCGAACTTTTCTTTCAAAAGATTCTTTGTTACACTTGCTGTGTGGCAAGTGGCACTGTTCTATTGAAATCACATACTCTCTACTTCTGAAAAAAAAAACTTTGAATCATCTCACTGTAGTGATTGCCAATACCTCACAATACCTACATTTTGGGCAACTTTTATAAAAATTTATCAGCAATTTAAAGATTTGTTATGGAATTCTTATATTATTATTATGTATATGTATATTAGCAGCGTGTTTTATTTGGTAATAGTTTTGCCTTGGTAAAAAAAATTACGATTTGGAATTTTTAAAAATTTAAAATTTTCTTAAACTTTGAGAAATTTTATGTTAGGCACCAATTTGTAGTAGTGACGATAGAGCCTTCACTAAGCGGTTCAATCAATATCTAAATCCCCGACTATGCTACCCAGTGGTGTAGCGAAATATTGGAAATTTTAAAATAAAAATTAAAAATCAGACCTTGAGCTCGAAAAATTCCAAACCTTTTTAATTTTAAATTGTTTATCAAAATAATAGGTCTGTTCGTAAATTGATACTGAAACTCCATTCAAAATTTTGTTTTTTTGATAAAGCCTATTTTTGGCTGAATGGGTACGTAAATAAATAGAATTATCACACTTGGAGTGAAGAATCCATTACATCCCAAAAAATTACTGTTTGCTTTATGGGCAGGCGGAGTGCTTGGTACATACTTAAGTCTTCAAAAACATTAACGGTACAGTGGCACTGACAATGGTGAACTGTAAAAATGGCCTTTCCAGTATTGCCTCGCTACAGCCTTGTACCAGCCGTAGCGGTCACATAGTCAAACTCATAATTGCACATTAATATCATCAAATTGTCTATCAAAAAAAAAAAAAAAACTCGTTTCATTGGTATTAAAATTCGTTTCATTGTTTTTTTATGACATAAGCTTGCTGGATTAAAGTTTTTGATGAAAATCTATTTTAAGGGACAGCAAGAGTCATTTAAATGAGATAAAAAAATTCAAATAAACACTATTCTCATATGAGGACTGTAGAAGAGATAATGAACTTATCAAATCATTCCCCATAAACAAACCCTTTTTCATAATAACATCTTAAAAAATATCGTATATTTTATCGTATTATTTATCGTATTATCTCGAAAAAAAAATTTTAACTGGTGCATCAAAACAGTCTAACCTTTGCGCTTATTTTAACTACATAACTCTGTGCAATAAAAAGGGAACTTCATTTTTGAAATGACTCAGAGCATTTATTGTCATCAAGGTGAAATACGATCTAAATGAAACCAAAAACTTTACAATATCCTCCTACTCCTCCTCCTTCTTAATAGAAAACGCATAAAATGAAAATTTCCTTGCGCCAAGGAAATTTCTATTACCTTTTTAAAAGGAAGTGTGCAATATAATGACTGAAGGCTGACTCTTAGTTTTAATGTTGCAATGCTCAAAATACGAAAAAGAATTAATGGGGAAATCAAAAACTCTTTTAGAGAAATAAAAAACGAAGTAAATGCATTAAAAAAATTCTACAACAAGTTTTATGGTGACAATACATATTCGTATAGTTAAAACTTACAGGCATAAAACTATAAAAATTTCTATGCCTCATCAAAATCCAAACGGCGGTTCTTCAAAAACATTCGGAACACTAAGAGATGTTGGCGGCCCAAAAGAACAACGACATATTAAAAAACGGAACCATCGTTTTGGAAAGAAAACTATTTTTAACCACAATGAAAAAATATCTAAGCCCTTCAAATTAAATGTTGTAGAAAAAACCTGTGTTGACGTTTACTTAAAAAACTAATAATAACACTTGTAGAACTATAATTTTTAAGCGGACTAGACACTGTCAAAATGTTTGATAAGCATGACCAAGGTGTGTGTGAAAATTCGTTTATGTAAAGCCAACGATGCTTGATGAATAATCAAAAATTTTTTGATTTTCTGTCATGCTTGCTATCACATGTACCAACCCATCAAGCACGAACATGTTTACATGTTATTATTTTGCAACGTTTTCACTCACAAGGAAAGTTTATTTTGCAAAGTTTGGAATCGGAGGTGGTAGCTAGGGAAAAGAAAGCCACACTTTTATCCCCTGTCACCGCCAAACTCAGGACTTTGCAAAGTAAACTTTTTGTGTGTGAAAGCGGTGTTGTTTCCATTGGGCCTGAACACACGAGAACAATTTTTGTCGATATTAGTAAAAGAATTTAAAAAATTTAATCAAGAAAATATTTTTAAATTTTTAACTAAATCTTTACGTAAGTATATAATTTTTATATCTTCAATTTGTTTCTTTTGATTTTACTCACATTAATTATCTGTTTTTTCTTTGTTTACATATTTTTTTTTGAGAGCTAGTTCAGATAAACTAGCGATAATTTATTATTAAATTTGGAGATGATAGTGGTTTTTGCATGGTTCAAAATGAACCAAGTAGCTTCGCTTATAAAATTTTATATGGTGTATCATGTTGGTTTAATCAAGATTGGGCCGCGAATCACGAATGAAAGAGCGAATCTCGAATATAAACCATCGTGTGTACATGTTAGAAAATCGGTGTTCTCAAAATGTTTGCTAAGCATGGCAAAGGTGTGTGTGAAAATTCGTTAGTATATGTAACGCCTACGATGCTTGATGAATAATCAAAATTTTTTGATTTTCTATCATGCTTTACATATTTACTATTATTATTTTGCACAGTTTTCACAGACACGGAAAGTTTAATTTGCAAAGTTTGGTGGTTGAGGTGGGGGCAAGGGGAAAGAAACCCACTCTTTTATCCCCTGTCACCAATACTTTGCAAAATAAAGTTTTTGTGTGTAAAAACTGTGTTATTTCCATTGAGCCTGAACACACGAGAACAATTTTTGTCGAACAATTTTTGTTCTTATTTATCACACACAAGACTACTTCATCTGAAAACGCATCCCAGCTGACAACTCAGCTTAAAATTAATTTTAAGTTAACTTTTTTACAACTAACTGAATATAAATGGCAATTTTAACATGGACGTGTCTTAGGAGGACTCTGTATTAATCTCAATTAGCTTAAAACTAGTTTCCTTCAAAAGTTGGCTTATAACTAACTTGTATATAACTACACCAAGGGTTTATTTTTTTTATTTTGTCATAAAATTAAAATGACCACTGTACACACAATATATTAGTAAAAGAATTTAAAAAATTTAATCAAGAAAATTTAATCTGCAAGAAGCTTATTACTTTTCATTGGCAGGAATCGAACATGTGAGCTTTAAGCTGTTAGTCCAACAACCTGCCAACTGGCTCATCGAGGCACTAACGAATGAAGCGCGTTATAGTAAAACTTAAGGGGGAAAAAAATAACGCCTAATATTAAACCAGAATAATTACACTTTGATTTGCATTTGGCATTACATAGCAGCTAGCTTGAATAAGTGAATTATTAGTTGATTTTATTTGTAGCCGACTACGTCCTCGCCATGACGTTGACTAAATCAGGGCACTCTGTTTTCTGAGACATAGAGGAGAGGAAGTCCTCCGTTCGTTGTAGCAAACAAAACTTTAGGAAACCGCATGACTTATGTTGTGTTGAACTTACAAACCCGTACCAAGGGTTAAATTGGCAGAACTGCGATCAGCAAAGCCCACGGGAGTTTCTGGATTGGAGATATCTTGGTGCTGATCATGGTTAAGGTGCCTGCCTTGGCTGAAACGTTCTGGCTGTGGTTTGATAACTACGGTGCATGCCAATTTTCTGGGGCCTACAACATATCATTCAATATGAGATGAATATAGATAGAGAATAATTAAATGCTCGGTGGCTGAGTGGTTAAATCAGCAGATCATGATACGTCATGACCCGAATTCAAATCCCAGTGGGTGCTGATGAATAACGTAGCGACTACGAAACAGCTAGTTGTCCCTCAGCTCAATCAATAGTTATTGATCACAGCAAATTTGTATTGTAAAAAAACCTTCTTAAGAAAGGAAAAACTTGAACTAAAACCCGATGTACATATGTACAAACCAAAAAATGTTTAATCTAAAAATTATAAAGTTCCACAAAAATTGAACAAATTGATTTTAAACTTCGTCAGTTTCGCTTTCAAAATCAAACAACTTTTTAACAAATATTAATTTTAACATTGTTTCAGAATATATTGTATTAAAGGGGGCCTTTCTGAACGCGGCTAAAAAATTTTTAAAATTGTTTTCATATCATGTTTTTGTATACATATCTCAGAAAATAATATTAATTCACTACGAAGACAATATTACTTCCTTTTACAATAAACTTTCTAAAATAAAAAGCGTACTTTTTTTAAAAAAGCACTTAGGCGAAAAAATGCGGATTTCTAGGTATTGAAAAGCACTAAGTCAAACGCGCAGGGCGCTAGATTGGCAACCGTGATTGCAAAGCGTTGACGTCGCGCTCGTTGGGTTGGTCTCATACATTTTGTGTGTACATGAGGATTTTTGACAGATTAATTACGCTTGACACGCTAATTTAGGTTGCACAGTTAGAAAAAAACTTAAAACAACATTTGAAAAATTAATTTTTTTAATATATTGTAGTGGAACTTTTTCTCCTCATGCCGAAAGCTATTGACAGCACAATAGCGACAAGTCTTGGTCCTTCTAAATCGAGCCACCTTAATATCATCATTGTGTGCGTATTAGCGAGTTTTGTATTCATTCGATTGTTTGGCGTATGTTTGTATTGGCTTTGAGCTGCTAATGTGGGGTTGAAGCTGGTTGAAAAATTATGCTAGCAAAATAACATTCCCTTCACCTCTTTTCTCAACAAGCTGTCATTTTATGCCAGAACCAAGGCGAATTCACTTCTGCTAAGTGAAACGGGAATTACAAAAAGTACAACAGTGCAAAAACAACATAGTGTTCTATTGTTGCTTAAGCGATACATGTGTCAAAAAATTGTATACATTGTAGTGTATGTATTTACATCCATACACAAACATACGCACTTTACTTGTTAATATGCGTATATGCGAGAAAAACGGAAACAACTGTTGACACCTGATGTTCTACAAGTCGAATATCTGCTTTTTCAGTTACACCTGGTAAAAATGTTCAGCACAATTGTTCTCGTGTTTAAGACCAATGTGAATGGTTGTCAAGAAAAATAAATAAAAAGGAAGAGAAAAAAGTGATAAAAAACAATCGATTGTATTTCAAGCAGGTATACAATTTCATTATAATTTTTAATTACAACAAGCTTTTTAAGAAAACAAACACAGGGGGAAAAAAGACTGACAAAAATTAAGATATTTTGAAACGCATTTGCCTACCAAAGGAACACCACGCAATCAAAAGTAAAGTGAAGAAAGCTTGATGGTTCGTCAAGCATGAAATTTTTAAAGCATCTAGCTTACATACTCGTATAAGAAGTTGACTGCAAGCATTTTGACCGTGTCTACTACCCTGCTTTAAAAATATATATGTGTTATTCTTGGAGTATTTCCCCTTTTTGATGTTTTTTTTCTTCTTTTACAGCTAGTTGAAGTTTATTTGTTTGTAAGCGTGTGTGTGTGTGTGTATATAAATTGTACATTTGTGTAAAAAATAAAATCTTTCTGTACAAAGTTCAAGACCCAAAGTTGTAATTGATAAAGAAAATTAGTTTCTATAACTGTTTGTTCTTTGAAATGTAGAAAAGTGTAACCAAACTAAAAGAAAATTAGTCGTTTTAGCCGTAATAGACTGTATTAATTATTGGTGCATTTATAAATAATAAAAAAAACAACCACTCTTAAGCGATATACAAACATATTATATTATACATAAACATATATTTTATTGACATACACAAACATTTGTGTGTATGTATGTAAATGCAATATAAACCTGTTGAAATTTCCAAAATGTGTCTCTGTTTACAAAATATATTTCCATTATTTTATAGTTTTATTTATCTCTACATATTTCGATTAATCAATTTATTACTCGTACATATACTTTATTTATTTTCTCTTATGAGTTTACTAAATTTTTAAGTACCATTTAAATGTTTATTTACAAAAATATAATTAATTGAATCTAAAGCACAAAATCTTGTTTTTTTCTAATTAATTGGAGGATCGATCGATCAATCAGTCAATTTATCAAACTATCATCTCTTACAAATGATTTGCATGAATGCAACGGCACACATTCATACAAATTAGTTTTGACGTGTGCGAGTCATTAGGTTTTCTCTTCCCAAAATAAAACTTTTTTGGCCATCAAAATCATGTCAATAGGTATAATAACGATCATTCAAGCTACAATTATAAAACATAACAACAATGTTTCTTATTTTATCATTTCTGTTGTCCAGCTATGATTGCAATGCAATATGTACATATGTATTTTCAGTATGTATTTGTATAATGTATGTATGTGTGTATATATGTATTGATTTTATTATTGTTTGTTTAAATTATGTAAGTACATTTTGTATGCATATTCAACAATTTTACTCGTATTGTAGAGCTGCAGCAGCTGCTTCAATCAAACTAAACTTGATACAAAAAATGTGAAAAAAAAATAATATTGTTTTTCAAAGAAAATAAAAACTAATAATATCCGCAATTTAATCTTTTCCAAAGCATCTTTTTCAAGAGCAACAATCTATGAATCTCAACCCTTTTTGCCTTGAAAAAGTGTTGCTCTTTATAAAAGATTCTTTGTTATAAATAAATTTTTAAAAGGCTTCTTAAGAAAATAATCGATTTAAAAAGAAAATTTTACTTACAAATTACAGGCGTATATACTATGTATATATATATACATACATATAAGTATGTATATGTTATTACGTTTATACGCAAATGAAAACCATTTACAAATAACTAACTCACTGTTTATGCGTCAATTTGTCTATTTATTTTTTGTACTTGAACCTAAAAAATAATATCTTGCAATAATTTAATTTAGTAATAATTTTATTTTTCGGTCATACAGTAATTAAAAATCTGTGCTTGCCAAAATTACCAGCCCAATTACAAATGAAAATTCCAAGGTAGTTTTTCACTTTTTCCTTTCCTCAAATTCTCCCCATTAACTGAAAACACTAAACGGAGATCAACTCTTAAACTCCTGTGCTTAAGTGAACAAAAAGTTTCTTCAATTTATAAATAAATTCCGAGGAGAATAAATTCAGTGAGAATATTCGTAATTGGGCTGTACTTTAAAATAGCAACTATGGTTGCCAGACTAAATCGCTAGTTGATATTTGTATGTAATACCTTTTTAGCAACTGGCAACGCATCTAAAGTTCGGTTGCTATCGATTAGCCATAAATAATTTGCAATACTATTCAGGCCATTATTACAATTGATAAATAGTTAAATTCTGACAGATATATATATTTTTTTATTTGTTGCAATTTAACATTAATCTGAAATATTATGATAGAAGGATCTATGACAATTGTACGTGAAATAAAATATTGGCCAAATACTCGCCACGCCTTCAGTGACATACCTTTATCTGATTATGCCTATTTTCAATGATTCTGAGACATAATAGAGATTCGATGTCGTTAATGTGCTGAATTATCTCATGCTTTAGCTCTTGAATTGTTCTGGGCTTATTTTATTGCCATACACTTTTATTTTTAAATATCCCCAAAGGAAAAAGTCTAGCAGCATCTAATCGCATGACAGTGGCGGCCAATTAACATCGCCAGGATGTGAGATAACAATGCCATTGAACTTCTAGTGGAAACCATTCATTGTATCGTTGGCTGTGTGGCATGTGCTACCATTTCTGTTGGAACCATATATCGTGCTAGTCCATATCCTCAATTCCTGGCCACATTAAGTCCAATATCATCTCCCAATACCGAGTACCATACAAGGTAACTGCTTGGCCGACCTGATTTTCGACGAAGTGGATACATTAGCATTTCAGTAACCACTGGTGAATTCTCATTTGCCCAAATGCGTCACTTCTGTTAGTTAACGAATTTACTGGGATGAAAGTGTGTCTGATTGTTAAAGATGTTTTTTAGATATTATTTATTGAATCTTCGCAATATGAACTAACAATAAGTGTTCAAATCTTAATACTAAATACAAAAAATTAACTAAGCCCAGCCAATGCTAGACAAAAAGTTTTATTTTGGCCAATTACTCGCATATCGGTAAAATCACCCACTCAACGCCCTGACGGTGGCAAGGGTATTCCTTCTTCTCAACCGAGTATGACCGCTAAAATTCAGTATGTTGCGCAACAAGAGTTGGATGAAGTTCCAGCTTCCTGTTATTTCTTGTCGCATACATTGAAAATTCGTCTTTTTCTAATGGTACACTCAGATCCTTGTGAATTCGTAAATTTTTTACATACCATAAAGCTGCAGTAATCATTCGAAGAATTTGATTTTGTCGCCTTTGAATTTTTTCAAGTTCGATGCTGAGGCGGTGGCCCATAATTGAATTCCATGGCACCATATAGGCTTAAGAATTACATTATATAACAAATGTTTGCAATCTAACTTCAATGTAGAATTAATGCCCATAACCCAATTTAGTTGCGCTTCCTTCAACTTCAACTGAGTCATCAATGTGAGACCTTCACGTTAACCTATGGTCGAGGTGAATATCAAGGTACTTGACTTCATTGAGCTGCGGAATAGGTCAATTGTTAATTTGGATATGCGAATATTTTTTTCTTTAATGTTGAAGATGATTTTCTTTGTAAATTCACTATTCACCTCTGTCTGCTCAATCACTACTCCCGGGGAGCAAGATTTGACTTAGTGTAAGCCTTACCAGTGCACTATACTTCCTCGGGCATAGAGGGGTAGAAGTTCCCGTTTGCTATAGCAAATAAAACTGTAGAAAGTCGCATGAATTGTGTTGTGTTTGACCTCCGAAACCCTCACAAAGCGTAAATTAGCTAAACGGGGATCGGATAAGCCTCTGGCAAGTTCTGCTTGCAGATTATCCTGGCGCTGCTCATGGTTAAAATGCCTATATACTGGCTGAATCTTTCCTAGCTGCAGTTTAAACCTAAAATCACAGGGAGGGTTTCTTAGTCTTCCCTGATAACTATGGTACCTGCCAATTTTCGGGGGCTAATAACACCCGAATTGCTGTTGTCTTGTTGCCTGCAATGTAAGGTACAAATACTGATGGTTTGATGTGTGCCTTAATTAAGGGCGGATGCTCTTAATGGGCATCAGCCTAACAACTCGTCTTCCATTGAATGTCTGGGAAATCGCATATAGGAGGGATTGGAAAGCCTGAACTCTTCACCAAGTCGTTTATATATATGGCTACAAAATTATTACAAAAAGTTGTGGCCTGTGTGGACCATGCAAGCTACTTGGGGTCGCTGATGAATTGAAAATAATTCATTCCGTGGAGTTGGTCCATCATCAGTTTAGGCCGACAAGGCAGGTGCAGATGTAAATCCATTTCTAACGAATCTAAATCTAAAAATCGTGCACTAACTCACCTCTAATGTACGAGTACATTATTGAAATAAAAAAATTAAAGAAAACAGGAAATAATATTTCTTCATTATTCACCATTTTATCGTACTGTATGAAAATTTGTTTTATTATTATTATTTTTTTTTTTTTATTATTATTTTAACATCCCCCTAAATATATTTGTTTATTTTCTGTACAACAAGATTTAATCTTATATTTATAGTACAGAAACGGTATATGCGAAATCGCAATTATTGAATTAAATTAAGTTAAAAAACAACAAAATTTTAAATTTAAAAGAAAAGAAAAATTATATAAAAAAAAAAAAAAAAATATATATATATATAAACATAATGAAATAAAAATATAAAAATACCCATAAAAACAGTTTATATGATTACATTAGAAAATTTAATAAAAAAATTTCTGTTCAACTGTTGACATAGTGGTAGATTGTTCCAAAGTCGGGTAGCATGTATGTAAAATTGCCATTCGGACACTAGATATTGGTATCGAGGTATTATAATGTTTCGGTTTCGCGGCGATTGAAAAAATCGAAGTTTTTCATATAAGTAATTAGGGATACGAGTGTGAACTATTTTATGCAAAAAAACCAGGGTACGGATTTTTAATAAGTTATCAAAATTAACCCCATATAGGCTTTCAGAGACAGATGAAACGTGATCAAATTTTCTCAATCCGTACACATACCTTATAATATTATTAAACAAAACGTTTAGTTTTCTTTGACTAACCGAGTCGCACTTTGAAAATAATTCACACCCGTGAATTATTGCGTAGCACTTTAATAGAATTCTAGCAATCTTGACAAAAATAAAAACAATAATTTTTAATTCAAGAAATCCTTTTATTGCTTTTTGAGCCAAAGTACCACCAGTTTGTATTCCAAACACCTGGTCAATAGCGAAAAAGCTCTTAAGCTCAACAGTGGCAAAGTTATTAAACAACACTTGGAAAATGTTCAGAAAAGCCCAATCAAGAATTGTCAATCAATGTGGTTGTAAAAAGAACATGAAATTCGGCCTTTTTCAGTTTTAACAAAGCACAGATAAGAAAAGAAAAACAAACAAAATCAAATATCTTAAGAACCTCAAATGAGGTTTATTCACTTGCCTTCATATGCACCCACACATCTGCATATGTGTGTGTACTCGTATATGTAGAATTTTACACGGCTACACACGTAAATAAATCTTGATATCAACGTCAAGGAATTTGAATGCAATGAGAGCATCTGGTGTGATGTTGGATTTTGTTGCAAAAATTTATTTCTTTATTGAAAAATGCTCTTGTTGCAAGAATACAAGAATTAACAATTACTTGTTGTGTTTTTGTATGCAAATATTTAAAATCAATATTTTTGTTTGTTTCAATCAAAACAAAATTCATATCATACGACTTACTAATGTTGGCAAACCAACAGCCACAAAAATTATACACAATAAGATTCCGGTCCAATCAATTGTGATGCAATATCCATTGGCGAATAGTATATTCGACACGTTTAAGTGGATGAATAATAAATATGTATGTAGTTGGTCTTTTGACGACTGTTTAAAAGATAAACAAAAAGTGGCCGTTGTGATCATCCATCAATTCAGTTACTGGCCACATACATTAATAATATAACCGTAGCTTTTACTATTCTGGTGTATAAATATATACTGCTATTTTTGGTCGCGAATATTCGTGTATATGAAAATGCACACAATCCTGGTGTTGGTCGAAATTCGTCATACTCAGGGAAAATTTAAATAGATTTATTTCTAATTATTTCGTCAGCGAACGACGAACAAAAAAGTATCAGGTGACCAGGTTTCTTATACAAAAAAAAGTATTTTTCACAAAATAATACTTTTTATATTTATATGTAGTAAAAAATTTATGAAGATGTAGTCAAAATTTAAATACCTCAGATAATTTGTTCAAAAATCCCTCTTTTGGATGGAATTTACGAGGTCTGACCAAAAAATAACCGTCATCTTAAAGTTCACCGATTTAAGAATGTTCGATTTTCGCATTTTTTTTCTGTTATGTTGATACACATGTCTGTTATATATGTTGGCAATATCAGCCATTTTGGATTGTCAATTTGTTTTTGACAGATAAAAAGGTTAGGCGTGTTCGATTTTTAACTAATCAAAAAAATGTATCAATAAAAATTATTTTTTACACAAAACTTAATACAGTTTAGTTTTGTGGAAAAAATTAAATTAAATGCGGCAGGACATTTGAAATGTTGACTGTGGCGTTTGTGAGCAGAACACAAGTTCAATTGTGGTATAACCGGCTTAAGGAAGGCCGAGAAGATGTCAATGACGATGCTCGTCCTGGTCGCCCGAGCACGTGAACAACCGATGAAACTATTGAAAGATTGAAGAAAATGATTTTGGATTATCGCCGAATCACTATCAGAGAGATGCAATTTTTACGGATGTTTTAGGCATGAAAGGCAAAATTGCTAAATTTTGAGCAAAAACAACATTGCATGGACAGCGCTTAGAAGCTGTTGAACATCGTCAATGACGATCCAGATTTTCTCAAAAAGGTCATAGCTGGGGACAAATCACTGGTGTATGTATGGCATTGAAACCAAACAATCATCCCAATGAAAGCGTCCAGAAGAGTCAAGACCGAAAAAAGCACGTCAAGTTCGGTCAAATGTGAAGGTTTTGCTCACTGTTCTCTTTGACTGCAATAGCGTGGTGCATCATAAATTCTTGCCAGAAGGTCGTACGGCCAATAAGGAATACTACCTGAAAGTTATGCGCCGTTTGCTCGAAGCAATTCGTCAGCAACGCACAGAATTGTGGAAAAACAATCATGGACTTTGCGCCATGATAACGCACCAACTCACACATCGATGCTTATGATCGACAAACGGCCAAATGGCCTCCGCAACCTTGGCGGCATACCTCCATGTTAGGTTAGGTAGGCAGGCCGCTGGATACCCGGAAAAATCTAGGTTGTCCAGCTCACTTGGCTCCTATAGTCGTTCCCTTTGTGATTGCCTGAAAAGGTAAAATAGTGGAGTGAAGAGGAAAAGTTATAGGAAAATGATAGTGAGTGGAAAGAATGGGCGATAATTCAAATTTTCTATGACGCTGAGGCATAATTGAGTTTCTAAGCAGCTAATGTGACGAATTATCTCATCCTTTACCTCTTGAATTATTGCTGGCTTATCGACGTGTACCTTTTCTTTCAAATAACCACAATGACATTGGCGGCCAAATGACATCGCCATCACGTGAGATAACACGGCCATTGATGTTGTCGCACAAAAGAGTCATTGCTTCGTGTGACAAGCGACAATGCCCACAACTTCAAATTCAGGTCATAAAAATTCAATGCAGGTCATACCATACAGTAACTACCTGACCGGCCTCATGTTGGGAAAAAAAAATACGGCACGATGATGTCGCCAGCCCATAAACCACACCAAACAGTCACTCTTTTGGGTGCATTGGGTTTTTGACAATCACTCTTGAATTATCATTCGCCCAAATGCGGCAAATATGAATATTGACGAATCCACTGAGGTGGAAATGTGTCTCATCACTGAAGATGAATTTCTGCAAAAATTTATCATCCATTGTTACCACCATTCTGATCATTGATAACGCTTGGAATGATAAAGAGGCTTTATTGATGTTGTGCTGAACGGTTGAACGATCAGCGTTTTACGAAAGTGAAACGAAAGTGACCGGCCACAAATATGAAAGAACCGGCACAGCTCTAGTGAGAGCGCAGGTTTCCCTCCAATCTGTGCATGGCTGACCGCTGACCAAATTCCAAAGTAGCTCTGTGCGTTTGTTACACCTTATGGGTTAAACGGCGAAACCGATATGAATGAAATTTGTAACAGATAGAATTGCGTACAAATGAATATAAATTGCTGCTAAACTATGACCAAGAGGGGTCAACGGTTATTTATTCATATGCAAAACTATCTATATTCATGAAATTCAAAATGCAGATATAAACTGCGTTCAAAAACACGTACAGGCTTTATATTTACTTAAAAAAAATAGATATTTTTATGAAGCTCATTTTCATAAAATTTCTTTTATTTTACGTTCCTTTATTTATAATAATTTTTATTTCTTGGTTTTAATCCATAACCAAAATAAATGCACAGTTACACATACATATAACCGATTGTTGAAAAAAAATTTTGTTTTGAATTGAATTTTCGTTTAAAATTTTTCAGCAAAAACAATCTTAAAATCATCATTCAGTATGCTACTTTCAAAATCGTCAACATGGTTGTAAGTTATTAAATCTGGCAGCCTCGAAATATATAAATAAAATATGACGCATATACACAACAACAGAATATATCGAGAGTGTTGTTTTTACAAGTTGATTTTGTCACGACGTCATGTATGTATTATTAAGAAAACCATTAGAAACGTAAATAGAAAATACTCAAAATGTTTCTCTTACTAAGTGCTAGTAACAACAACACTCTTTTTTTTTGTGGCCGTTTCTTTTACTCTTAAAAAAATACACAAGATACGAAAGTGACAGGGGCTTAGCAGACGAGAATAACTTTTAGTCCGAACAATTTTTTGTTCTTTTAAGAACAGACGAGACTAATTAATCCGGTATAACATGTATACGTATACACAACATTGTGTATGTATTCGTGTTTTTGAATACATTTGATTGCTTGGCTTGTATTTGTATTGGTTTGATCTGCTTGTGTCGGCATAAAGCTGGTTGAAAAAATTATGCCGAAAAAATATTACCGTTCGCCTACACGCTGCAGAACAATTGTTCTCGTCTGTTAAACCCCAATGGATACATTTTTGATGTGTCAATTTTTAAGAGTGTTTAAAATACTTGGATGTGAAAATGATTGAGTAAACAACCGGTGTACTTATGGTTGCGGTGCACCGATGCAGATCTCTGGTAGAATTGTCTTCCCGGTAACTTATCGGGAAGTTGTAATAATAAAATGCGTTTTATCAAGCCGATAAAATCCTACCTCAACTAACGCCAAGTTGTAATAACGGGCCTAAGAAATATTAGTTTTAAATTAATTTACATTCGTAGAATGTACTTTCTTAAGAAGCTGTTTAAAATACGATATTAGTTTATTTCTTGAGAAAATAATATGCAGACATACTCGTACATGAATAACCATACATTATTTACATACATACTTACATGTGTATACGTATCCATGTATGTATTAACTTTTTTAAATCTTTGTTTTTTTCCTTTAATTTTTGTTTTTTAGTTTGTGTGTGGTGTATATATGTATGTATAAGCAATAAACATAATTCAATTTTTATGCAATGTTCATAGTATTAAACATTCATTCTTACACTCATTTTCAGAACATAACAATACCATTTTACTGTATGAAATTCTGTTGGCATGGATCTTTGAACTGCATGAAAGAGCATGACTTATTTTTGTGCAATTTTGCGTTTGTGGCTTTGAAAAATATTTTATTCAAGATGTTATGTATGTATGTATATCAGTGTGGTAAAATGAATATTTAATGTTTGCATATGTTTTATGTAATTTCCAACAACTTTACACTTACTACTAATCTAATTAATATATGTATGTATGTATGTTTTTAAACATACATAAAAACCTATTAACTGTATTTTGTATGTGAATATTTCCTAAATCTCTTTTGTCATTCTTCATGTGTTCAGTTTCAACCAAATGCATGTGCATGCGTACATACATATGTATGTACAAATATTTAATTAAAACAACAACATTTGCTACATGCACCTCTCTAAAGCTTAGCAACAACATAAGGAATCAAAATTGCTTAAGAACTCTGCCGGACGTCAAAAACATTTCTTTGTATCCAAATAAAATCACAATAGATTGATTATCAAATACTTACGCACCCAGCTAGCATACGACTTTAATATTACATTATTTCTAGAAAAGGGTGTGACCCTAAACAGTCCGTGGCACTGTGACCATTGTTGATCTACTGTGTTTCTCCATGTCCCCTCACGCGTTAAGCACGTCAAGAAATCGTACTAACTGCTTCAAAGGCGGTGTTAGCAAGTCCTGTTTACCGAACGCCCCACAGTAGGTGATCAAGTGTTCTATTGACTCCTCTTCCTCATCGCGGAATCTGCAAATGTCTGTGTTCGAAATGTTGATGCATTAGGCAAGTAAAATAACCTGTAAGTGCACCTCTCAGTGTTCTCAGGCTATCTATCCTATCTAGTCTTAGAGTTCAGCTCTCTTTCTATTAACGCTTATAAATTTCTTGTCATGTTCAAGACCGTTTGTCTCTTATAATGTTTATCCAAGATAAACTTAGTCTACTTCTTCACCTGCCTCTTAAGGAGACTCTTGTTGAAGCCAACTGTTGTAGTGTTGGGTCCAACGCAAGTCCTCTCTGCTTAATTTTTGGAATATATCTGCCATCTCATTAACACAGCGGCCCTCATATCCTGCACCAGTGTTGTCAGATCGTACGCTTTATCGTTTGAGAAGCTGATCTATAGATTTTTTTTTATGAAAAAAGTTTTTTGGAAATTTATGCAGCTTATTTTGTCATATTTTTTTTTTTGGAATAAAATGGTTACAATAACGCAAACAAAAATTTGTTTTGGTCGAAAGTTTTTCGTTCAAAAAGACAGAAAGATTTTTTTCCAGAGTAATCTGATTCTGGCTTGTCAGTTCATTTAGCCTTTTGTGGCATTGCAGTACTAGTTAGACGTAAAAATACAAGTGTGTCGGAGAGTAATTTTATCGTCACACTCTTGAGTGCCTATCGAAGAGAATTTCCACCGCGTCTCTTATTGTATACAGTTCCGCTTGAAAGATTGTGGTGCCCTTAAGCAGAGTTATTACTTTGCATACTCTAGGCTAGTGATGTTCAAAAATAAAAATTCAGACGTATTGGTGAGAGAGCTAAGCAGCCAACATAATGTCAATAACTTAAAATACGAAAAAAAAAACTTCAGATTTAAAATTTTTGACAGATATAAGGAACTTTTTAAATGAAAGTAATTTGAAACTACGAGGAAGTGTCCAAAATTCTTGTAAATTCCAGGTTTGAACGAAGGTGTATGCTTCGTCCAACAACAATGCTTAATAAATTTCTGGCGAAATTGACGATTGCTCAACGATGAATGAATAAAAAGCTTAAAAAATGCGTCTAAATTTTTTAAAACAATTTTTCTATGGGATGAATATCACTGCTGTAGGTCCCACAATTGCCACTCCCAGCATTTTAGATCCATCTAAGTATCATTTTAGTGAGCCATCCCACCGCTACCTTGGGTTCGTGCTCCCTACAAATAATTGTTTAACGATTGTGTTCAACATAGAACTCTGATCAGAATCTTGACCTGATTATCTGACTAGTAACAATAATTAAAAAAAAATGTTCTGTCTTTTTTAATATTTTCAGTACGCTCCTATTTTAATCTTCGAATGTTTAATAGAAGATTGTAAAAAAGTTTGTTGTTTTTATTTGTATTTAATTATTTTAAATTATTTTATTGCTGGTAATATCGGTAGAATTCCACCTGTAGGATTGATTCCACATTACCCTCCAAGTTTTGAAGTGACTATTTTTGTGATACCTCAGAGGTTTTGTGTAGCGGGTGGTTAAATTTTAAGAGCCGATGTTGATTTCGATTAAAACACAAATTATTTAGGAATTATTGTCATTTCTTATTGTTATGATATTGGTATTGTTCAATTATGTATGGAACAAAATATCGGCCAAATGGCCGCCGCAGCCCCGGCAAAAATTTTCAAGGCATAATTGAAATTCTATGCAATTAATGTGCCGAATTATCTCACTTTTTAGCTCTTGAATTGTTGCTGGCTTATCGAGGTACACCTTTTTTTCAAATAACCCCAAACGGTGTAAAATCGCATGATTTTGGCGGCCAATGGACATCGCCTACTACGTGATACAACACGGCAAAAGATCCACTGCTTCGTTAGCTGTGTGAAAATAACATATTGTCTACATTAATAAGTTCCAATTCGGGCCATAAACATTTCGTTATCATCTCACGATAGCGAACACCATTCACAGTAACTGCCTGACGAGCCTCATTTTGGAAAAAATACTGCCCGATGATGCCACCAGCCTATAAACCGCACTAAACAGTCACTCAGTGTAGTTGCATTGGTTTTTCGACAATCACTCTTGATCATTCACCCTAATGCGACAAATCTGAATATTGACGAATCCACTGAGGTGAACATGTGCCTCATCACTGAAGATGAATTTCTTCAAAAATTGATCATCCATTGTTGCCATTTCTTGACACCATTCTGACCATTGATAATGCTTGGAATGGTAAAGAGGCTTTATTGATGTTGTGCTGAATGGTTGAACGATCAGCGTTTTACGAAAGTGACTTATTGACGAATCCACTGTGGTAAAAATGTGCCTCATCACTGAAGATGATTTTCTTCGAATATTGATGCCATTTCGTGCCACCATTCTAACCACTGACTACGTTTGGAATAGTCAAGAGGCTTTAGTTCTTGAGCCAATTGCTTCTTGTAAGCGTGTAAATGCAAGTTTTCATGCTTATTATTCATCAGCGATGAGCATGAGAGGTGCAATTGTTGGGCATGACGACGAGTTGAGGTAGGCGGCTCTTCAGCCACACTATCGCAAACAGCAGCAATATTTTCTGCAGAACGAGCTGTACGATCATGCAATTGTGCTTTCATATCTCCTGCAGACCCGGTTTACTTAAAATTTTGCACGGTTTTTCCGATTTTACGCACATTTAGACGATGAACTTGACCGAAAAAAAAATCAAGAAATGAACGATATTTTCATAATAAACCTGAATGACTTTAACGCGTTGCTCGATTGTGTATCTTTTCATGGTTCAAATTGAGTTAGACTGAAATTGAGAAATGTTAAATGAAATGCAGAAAAGAACTTGACGTTTAGGATGTGTGCGGTTTGCATTCAACATCGGCCCTTAAAATTTAACCACCCGTTATAACTTTTTTAGTAAAATTAATGTTTGTGAAAAACACAATTGATCAACAAACAAATTGCCATCATTCGATTGAAAATTTTGCTAATACCTTTTTGAGAATCGACAGGAGCAAAATAGGGGTTGCAAATACGCCAAGTTAGTCTGCATATTTCTATGAAAAGGTTATTTGCATAATAGATATTGTAGAAAAAGGCTCAAGTGTTCTTTGCTTTTGAAACTTATTTTGTAATATTCAGCCATGTCACAGAACTCAATTCCGTTCGAAAACGGAAATGAATTTTGGTTCTTCAAAAAAACGAAAATTAAAAATCTCATCTCTCTGAAATCATTTGGGTGCCTCGATCGCTGATTTGGTAGAGAACTCGACCAACAGTCTCGAGGTCGCAGGTTCGATTCCTGCCTCAGACCCTGGGTATTGCTGCAGACAAGCAAAAAAAGTTTAGTAGTTTTTGAGTTTCTTTATAAAAAAAAAAAAAAAAAAAAAAAAAAAAAAAAAAAAAAAAAAAAAAAAATTTCTAAAGAATAAAACTACGAGTAGTATTGTCTCATAGAAACGATTTCATTCTGAAAAAAATGTTTAATTTTTTTTTTCAAAACCCGGATTCAATATCGTTTCCGATAGGAATCAAATTTTGTGACATGGCTGATTATTTTTAAAAACTTTTCACAAAAAAAACTTTCAAATTCGAATATAATTTTAATGAAATGAACTGTACAACAAAAAAAAAAAAACAATGAGCCGCTGGCTGCTCTCGTGCTTGTACATATGTGTATGTTATAAATATATGTATATACGTATGTACTTACTTTAGTGTTAAGAAAATGTTGAAAAAAAAATGATTTTTTTGATTAGCATTTTTTCATATGGTAAAGTATTGGATTAAAAACATTGTTTCATAGCTATACAGTAAAAGATTTATAATAAATAGTAAAAAAATAAAATATTATAAATATGTACATACAAATAATGTTTAAAAGGTGGCGCAAAACTAATCATTCAATTTCGTTTTTGAATAACTTTTCGACAAATAAAAAAAAATTATTTTTTACATAATACGATTTTTTCTGTTTATTGAAAATACGTTATCAGCCATGTGACTGCCGCCAGTGTTGATACCAATTTCTGCCCGTTTTTCTGCGTTTTCCATAACCTTCCGTAATATTTCTGGTGATAACTGTTCGCACTTCCGTCGAATATTCTTCTTAAGGGCAGCGTTTGCCTGGGGCTTATTGGCATAATTCCACGAATGCAGTTAATCCTAAAGAAAGAAGTATGTGATAGTTAAATCGGGCGATCTTACTGGCCATGTCCAATCTCCAAAAAGGGAATCTCATTTTTGTAGTAGTAGCCAAAAAAAACAAGTCTGTGATGGCTATATCCCGAACTCTTGCTATGTCAAATCGCCAAAACGGAAGATTACGCGAGTAGGAAATGCTTCCTTCATAATATACATTGTGGCTAATGCTGTGTGTCTGGTTGTACGGTCTGGTTGATGGCATCCTCAAAAAAACTGCAATCAAATCGCTCCTTCTGCATGAACACGGCACCACAGCGTGGTCTTGAGTGGATGTAACGGCCTTTCATGCATCACAGACGGATTTTTAGTACCCCAAAAACGAAGATTTTTTTTATTAACGTAACCGTTTAAATGAAAATTCGCCTTTTCGCTCATTAACACAATGTCATTCATGTCCCGGCACCCATACCAGATCAATCCGATTCTGCATTGCCAGTATAAGGGAATATATATTTTATATTTAAGTTTTTAAGCCGGTGCTTAAAAACGCCACTGGCTCCAATTATAAAAAATAACTTCTTATTATCTTATTTAAGGCAGCTGTTTTAATAAAAGTCAGATGAATGCTTTTAAATAAAAGTTCCAGAGCGATTTAAGGCTAAGAAAACAATTTTATTTCAAAAATCATCCTGTTTATAAACAAAAATAACAGAATTCTTAAAATCTAAGTTAAAGGATTTTAAACGGTTTAGTAAAAAAAATTAATTCTATTTGAAATTTATTTGATTACAATAATTATTATTTATTAATATAAGTAAGGAAAATAAATAAGCAAATAAAAAATATTTGGATTTCTTATTGGAAAATAGAGGTAGAAATTATTTTCAACTTATCTAAATAACTCATTTTTAAAACTTTAATTATTTTATTTTAATATACGGTGTGTTCATCTACTTTACTACTAAAAACTAGTAACGAGAGAGTAACAAGAAATTTTGCAAAATTACTCTCAAAAATGTGGAAAAGTAAATGAACACTTTTCTAGCTAAAATTTGCAAGTTAGAGTAGTGTTGTCATGTATCGGTATATATGAATACTTAATAACTACTCTTATATTTTTTGGACAAATTATACGTATGTATATGTATGTTGTTATAAAAAGAGCGTGGTTGTGGTCATTTATATTCAGCATTGTCGTGGCTGGCGTTTTTTGAGTACGGCTTGTAACAGAATAAAGAAAAGTTTTACAATTTTATTTAATCTAGTACCAGACGTAGTCGAAATACGCTAAATACAGGGGTGATTAGATACTTTTGAATAAAATATCTATTTTTAATTAGGGGCGCTTACCCCATACACGTTTCAACTCAATTGGTTAGGTAGGCAGGCCGCTGGATTCTCAAAAAAGTACCTGGATTCTCCAGCGCACTTGGGTTCTGAAAGATCGTTCCCTTTGTGATAAACTCAATTGGCTACTGAATCGGTTGGAAGTTGTCGAGTTGGTTGAAGAAAAATCAAACCATTTTGATTTTTTATCAAGTTGGCTAGTAAGTCTCTCAATTCGATTGTGCTTTGTATGTTCAAGTCTCCTGATCAGTTGTCCAAAAAACTTAAGAAAGGAAAAAAACTTGAACTATAACCCGTTCTGCAAATGTACAAACCAAAAATTTAATTTAAAAATTATAAAGTTCAACAAAAATTCAATAAATTATTGTCCAAATTTATATTTGTAATTTTTTGTAAAGAAAATTATGCAAATTTTTTTAAAATTGTCTTTAATTTCATTGAATCTGATAGTAGGATGAAAATCTTTCAATTCAGTGTGTTGCCAAGAACCAATTCAATTGAAAGACTCAATTCACAATTGAATTGAAACGTGTATTTATACGTTATAACTGCCTGCCTACACATAGCATTTTTATTTTTTCAAATTAATTTCAAAGTGTAAAGTACCGAGTAGCTAGGTACTCATAATATTTACAATACTAAAAATAACATCTGGTTTGTAAAAAATAAAGAAACAAAAAACAGAAATATTTTAGAGGTTAAAATTAGATAAATGTTAATATAATTATAAATGGAAGGATCCAAGTGTGAATTTAATTGCTTCCCTAGAAGCTTTAAGCACATGCAAGCAAGTAAATTTGCCGGAACATCCTTTGCCACTGATGTGCCAGATACTGTGTTGCTGTGTTTATTTCCCTTAGACTTCTTATTTTATTAAAAAGATTACAAAAATACATTTGTAATCTTTTTAATACTTTTAATCGGCTTAAAAGTTTACATACAATTACAATTTCTTAAATTTTCCAAAATGTTTTAATTTTTAACTTAATTTAGAAATACTGTTTTGTAAACACAAAAGCAAAACAGCTGTTTGAATAATTATTGCAAGTAAAAATTTTACTTGTAAAAACTTGCAAGAATTTTTATGGCTCTCAATTTTTTACGCTCTTTTGACGCTCTCTCGTTGCAAATTTTTTGGGTTAATGAACGCTTTCTAGTAACAATTATTACAAATTTGTAAAAGTTTTTAGTAAATGAACACAACTATAATAAAAAAAAGTCAAGCAATAATGCCGTCCGTCCAGCTGTTAAGACAATCAGGGTTGTTTCATTTATTTGTTTGATAACCCTGCTTTTATCGTTTCGACATAACGTTGCCGCTTTTGTTTAGGGATGGCGTTTCAGCGTTAAAGCTCAGCGGAAAAAAACGTTCCGCTTGCCGCTCTTGTTTGGGGATGGAAGTAAGCCAACTTTGTTGGCTCGTTACCTTCATAGATCACGTTGCACCAACATGTGCAGGTGTGCAGACGCTGATCAGGTAAAATTCGTTTCCCACATAATTATTGCAAGGGGGCAATTTCGTAATTGGATCGGATTCGCGTGTAAAAGTAAAAATATTAAATGAATGGATTATTTCTGGCGGCAGCACTGTCAACGTAGTTAACTTCTATTTACATAATAATTTGTTATTGTATTTCCAGATAAACAAAGTATTCCACGTAAAAAAAATGAAAGTACAAAAGAAAGTAATAAATTATAGCGGTTACAAAACATAATTAACAGATAGTGGTCGAATATTAGAAGTACACTACATCAGTTCATTTAGCCTTTTGTTATATTCCAATACTAACCTCGTGGCTCATGATGATTTTCGACTCAAAATCGTCCTCTTCGTTGTTGAGATTGAGAATGGCTGGCTCTACTTGCGAAGTATAGCACTCCATTGTTTGTCTGTTTGTAATCTACAGCTGTCTAGTTTACAAATGCTAAATATAATTAACGTAAAACGTTAATTTCAAAAGTTATTACATCTTACGATAGGGTGATTAATTTTGCGCCACTCTTTTATAAGCTGAGAACTGACCACTATTTTTATTGGACTTTCCTTTGTATAAGCACACAATGTCTTTAAGGGTAATTGCGCTCATACTAGTGCGTTTACATACTGAGAGTTCTCTTTGTGGCGAGCATTGCTTCAAATCATCGTGAAAATGTTCTCTTTGTTTTCTTGGTTTCAATTGAGCTTTTACAGATGAAAACAATTTTTAGTCGAACAATTTTTGTTTTAATCCATCACACGCGATACTAATTCATCTGGATTAACATGTATACGTATACGTATATACAGCATTGTGTTTTTCTCTTCATTTGATTGCTTGGCGTGTGTATCCTCTCTTCACCTCCTGCGCCTACAAGCTGTCAGATCAATTGTTCTCGTGTGTGATCGATTTTTGTAACTGGAATAACAATGCTTAAAAAATTACCAGAAAAAATAGTGATCGTATGCTGTATGTGTTTTCATCGCTCAACTATGTGTGAATAAAGAGCATAAGATATGCGTGTAAATTTTTTTAAACAATTACGATGAGCATTACTGATCCAGACACAAAGATATATGTATGTTCCGAAAAAAGTTTATATTTTTGCGTTTTAAGCCTACATGGAGGATACGAGTTTGCTTTAAATTAGCTACACATGTATGTACATACACCATAGACTCACATATGTATGCGTTACTTATAAGTTTCCGGTATCAGAGTAGGTCGGACCTCATCTGAGAGGTTTGCCTTAAGGATGCTAGAGAAGATAAAATAAGTGCGTCAATCACATAGCTGTGTGCTTGGAGTCTGCAATTTTTAATGGAAATCAAAAAGTTTTGATTATTTTATTTGTTGGTCGATCGTTTGATCGTGTCCTGTTGTGATTGACAAACAAATGTTATTTGTTTTGTGTTTGGCGTCATAAAGATTTATGCATTAAACACATTGAATCCATCAGACCGATTTCAATATGTCTAGTAGTAGATTAATACTTTCAACCTTAAATAAAAAACATAATAATTGGCACAAAATCTAATTAGGAGCATTGAACGATAGAATGGAAATGCGGATTTTATTTTTTAAAGGATATGTCATCCAGATGTCTTCCGTCGAGTTGAATACACTGGTCAAAATGGAGCCTTGTGTTCCGCTCCACACGGTGCAATCAATTGAGCTGATTTCTTGAGGAATATTTTCCTTTAAAGACATAAGACACTAGGGATTGTCATTGTAAAAAATATATATGGCTGTTAGGTCGGGCGACTTCGGTGGCCATGGGATGTGTCCAACCTGATTGATCATTTTTTGAGGGAAATTTTCTCGAAACAAATCAGTCGAAGCTCTGACTGTGTGTACAGTCGTGTAATCTTGTTGAAACCACGTGTGTGAAGAGTACGATAAATGAGCTCACAGGTTTGATAAAAAGAATTCATGCATCGATTAATTCACTATTGACATTTATCACCTGGCCTCGAAAATTTTCGAAAAAAATGCGCCAATAATCTCATGCGTCAATGGTCCAATGATCTCATGGTCATAAGGCACACCAAACAGTTACCCTGGGGCAATGCACTGGCTTTTGATATTTAATCGAGGATTGCAGATTTTTGGAGATCAGTAACGGCAGTTTTGCTTGTTGACGTAGCCGTTTAAGTGAAAATGAGCCTAGTCACTTCAAAATTTTTTGCGTTTCACAAAAATTTTTGCATATATCAAAGTAATTTTCTTCCAGTTCTTGAATGATTTGAATTTTAAAAGGATGAAATTTCAGATCCAGTTTTAAAATTTTATGAATAATCGCTCTTCTTTTAACTGTGTGGTGATGTGGTGATGACACTAAAATAATCGAAAGACGTGAGTCCAGCAAAATGAGAAACGAACATCTTGTAAAGATGTTGAGAGATGTTGAGTTTTTTTCATATATACTTTACGTAACGTTTAGACAGGAAAGTAATTTCATGAAAGTTGTAATACACTCACACTTTTTCACTAACACACTCACACTTTCCACTCAGCTTTCATCAAGAATTTCATGAAACAAATTTTTTGAAGTTTTCTGAAAGTAAAATGGCAAATTGCTAAACACTGTTGCCACATGCAAAGAATTATGCTAAGTTGCAGTATTGTAGTAAAATAATAATTATAAAATTAACTTCTTTTGCATGTTATGAAAAAAATGTTAATACATATAAAGAAAACAATTTAAGTCTTTTTATAAAGATAATCTCATAAAAAACTTTATAATGATAAGTTTTTCAACTATTGTCCCATAAATCTGTATATGTAATAAGTTTGGCAACTCTAATTAGTAGCAAACAAAAGGTGTGTTTTACGAGAATAACGAAACAGCCCGAACGTAACAATTTTTGTGCAATTTTGAGAGAAAATTAGAGAGTAATTTTTTGCATTTCCTGTACAAATTAATCCGAACTTTTTCTTTGAGTAAATGATGAAACAGAATACGTCCGCAACTTCAAGCAAAAACGACTCTCAGAGAAAACAGGCACATAATTGAAACGACGGCTGCAACTTCACAAACTGTCATTAAATGTTCTTTTTTATTAGGTAAAAAAAAGCTTTTTCTTTTATTTTTACTTTTCTTCGCAGTAAAGCTTTTGAAGCTTTAGGTTTGTTTACAAAATGTATGAAATTTACTAAAAGTGTGGTAATATTGTTGAAAGCTTTTCTGCTTCAAAGTGAGAGCATAAGAAAAATCGCTGCTAAAATAAAATAGATTCTATTTTACGACCGCATTCTCTGGCGTTATTTTATGCCAAATCGTATGGAGAAAAACGTCATGCCCTAGTTCTGTTTCATCATTAAGTTTGGACTAGAATTGAATAATCAGCTGTTTTTTGTTTACATACATATGAAACTGAGTATGTAATCAGAATATTTGCAAATTGAAAAAAAGTCTTTGTTTAAAAATTAGTTAAAAGCAATATGACCGGTTGTCCAAATTAAAAATAACATTGTGAAGTAGTAAACAGATTGTGCAATTGTTATTTGGCTATTATTTTTATAAATGTGATTATAAAAATCTATTGAAAATAGTGCAAATTTTTTATTTATATGATGTTATATGTTATAAGCGTCTAAAATCACTAAAATATACTATAATCTAAAAAGTAAGCAGCACTAAGCAGTATTGCAAGATGTACAATTGTGGTTTTTGCGTTTCAGCAGTTTTGGGTACAATTTGCAAATTTAGAGAGTAATTTGCTTTTTACTCTCATTAGTCCGAACTAGTTCGAGATCTCGCGGAATGTAGAGAAGTAGAGGCAAATTTTGTGATTCTTTGCTTCGGCGACATTTTTAAAATGACCTTTCACTTTCCTGTGTAGACGAACTAGAAATTTTCATGAAAGTCGTCTATTTCACTGAATTTTCTATTTACAATACGTATACAGAAATTTCATGAAAGTATAGGGTGTTTTTTTAAGCTAGATAGAACTTTAAATTGTAAAAAGTAACACAAAAAATTAAATTTTGATGAAACATTTTTTTATTTGTTTCAGTATACTCTGACAAATCATCATGAATAGACTCACGCTTGAACAACGCTACGAAATTATCCAAATTTACTTTGAAAATCAGTCGTCGATTCGACCCGTTGTTTTATCGCAAAATTGTGTTCAGCGATGAGGCGCATTTTTGGCTTAACCGGTTTGTTAATAAGCAAAATTGCCGCATATGGAGTGAGACCAATCCACAAGAGACCCTACAGACTCCATTACATCCAGAAAAATGCACTGTTTGGTGCGGTTTTCATGCTGGTGGCATCATCGGACCTTATTTCTTCAAAAATGAGGCCGGAGCTCGCGTTACGGTCAATGGAGATCGTTACCGCACCATGATCAATGATTTTTTGTTTGAAAATATGGATGACATTGATCCGGAGGAGATGTGGTTTCAACAGGATGGCGCTACGTGCCATACGGCGAACGCAACCATCGACTTACTGAAATCAAAATTTGGCGATAAGTTGATTTCGAGAAATGGACCTGTCAATTGGCCTCCAAGGTCGTGCGATTTGACACCTCTCGATTATTTCCTGTGGGGCTACGTGAAGTCACTGGTTTATGCTGATAAACCAGCAACAATTGACGCCTTGGAGGCCAGCATTGTTCGTGTTGTTCGTGACATACGGCCAGCAGTGCTCGAAAAAGTGGCCCAAAATTGGACGTCCAGAATGCGCTTCGTCAAGAACAGCCGCGGTGCCCATATGCCCGAAATCATTTTCAAATGTTAATGTCACGTATTGATCTTTCGAATAAAAAAAAATTTTGATTACAATTTAATTTTTTGTGTTATTTTTTACAATTTCAAGTTCTATCGGGCTTAAAAAAACACCCTTTACTTTCCTGTGTAATGGCAGCGTTATATAGGAAGATGTTAACATCTTGCCAAAATGATGAAAGATGTAAGATGTGAGTAAGTGTAAATACGCTATTAAGTAAATGAATTTATTTTGCTGCCATGTTCAAAATGATGCAGTAGTGGACTACACAACGACAATTCCCGTCGGCTGTTGTCAATGTGTTTAATGCTTTATACGGAAGGAAAAATATGGTATATTTTGTGTCAAAACTCAAATGGACATTTTTATATGTATGTATGTCTCCTTCAAAATGAGAATAAGACAACACTCTGTCATATGCAGTAATTGACACGATTTTATTTTATCGTCTGCAGAGCGTTTTACGAAATATAAACATAAATTACTCCACAGCCGTATTCAAAATGATCCAGTAGTGGACTACACAACTACAATTCCCGTCGGCTGTTGTCAATGTGTTTAATGCTTTATACGGAAGGAAAAATATTGTATATTTTGTGTCAAAACTCAAATGGTGATGGATATTTTTATATGTATGTCTCCTTCAAAATGAGAATAAGACAACACTCTGCCATATGCAGTAATTGACACGATTTTATTTTATCGTCTGCAGAGCGTTTTACGTAATATAAAAATAAATTACTCTATATAACTATAACTATATTCTTATATTCGTATTTCAAGACTGACCTAAGAAACTTATAACTATGAAACATGATTGGAAATTTAATTACATTTGCATGTTTTCGACTAAAAGCTATATCATACTCGTATGCATGTGCGTTTCAAAACATATCCTAGCAATATTTATACTCGTATCTAAATGTTAACTTATTTATTGAAAGACATAAATAATAAATACATGTGTAATTCGTATTTAAATACATACTTATTTAACTAGATGTAAAAAGTTTTTCTTTAATTTTGTTTGTGTTTTTATTGGATGTTTAAAATACAAAAAAAAAAAAAAAAACAAAAATACCGTCAAAAAATTAATAATACAAAAGTATGTTTTTAAGTTTTAAGCTTAGTAATAATAAATTTTAATTCTTGTCATTCGTGTGGTATCAGTGTGCCCAGGGAAGAGCAGCTTGGTTGGAGCGGGGACGACGTTGCAGTGTCCAAGAAAGTCAACAACAAGCTGCAGCTTGTCATCGGCGTTGGGTAAAAAGAAATAGAGTAAGTGTTAATACGGACTCGAAACTAAAAATTGAGAGCAATGTTATAAGACCAAGCTTTGAACCAAAAACTTGTAAGATACTCGTAATTTGCACATGCTACAACACCTCACCTAAAACAATACTCGTATACTTTTTTCGGATTTCAAGCGCTCTTTGAATTTTGAAAAAACCAAAACAAAAAAAAAATAACTTACAAGCGTATGAAATAATTGACAATTAATTCAGAGCCCTCAACGGCATTTATATTCTAACCATAGAGAAAGTCCCCGAATAAGAGAAAATTATTTTTCAAAAATACTTAACAGATACAGGACGCATCTTTGGGTGGTTCTTCTGATGATGAGGACTTTTTGGGTGTTTTGCGTGGTCCTAGCACTTTTGCTAATGCTTTTTTATATGTTGGTCTGGGAACAATAGCTCTTGGTTTAGTTATAGCTTTCGTAGGTACTGGTGAGAAGGGCTTCAAAACAGTGGAATTGCGGCTTATTGGGCCATCACTTATAGGTAACAAAAAATACTTTAATCTATTTCTTATGCTCAAGGCAATTATTTTGCAAATATATTTACATATATACTTTGTATGTATAAAAAATATATTTATATTGTTGTTGATTTCCTTGCGGTCAGGCCTTGGATTTATATGCTGCCTGTTAAGAATATTATTTTGCATATGCCCATCTCATTGTATATCTACGAAAAAAACTGCACGTAGGAAAAATGGCAACAAAATAGATGCAGATCATACAACATCCTTGCTTAGAGGTGAAAGCAAACGTGTATCTATATCCCGCGGACCAGGTCAACAGGTATTTTATGTTCTCATTCAAAAATAAATAAAATGTACCAATATATTTTAAATGAATTTTTATTTACAGCCCAGATACCCAATCACGCATAAAAGATCGAACAGCAAAATGCTCAACGAAGGCATGGAAGCCTTAAGACAGATTGCCACGACTTCATTGTTTATGCAAAATGAACAGAAGCCAATGACAAATCGGGTTGTCCCCATCATCAAAGAACCAGATAATGTTACTGGTAAATAAATTTAAATTTATGTAGCCTTACTTTATAACTCTGAGTCCGTAGTCCTGTAATAAAAACATAAGCTGGGCAAAAGTTATACATATCGCACCCTAAATACAAAAGAGTCACAACTTAAAATACTAAAATTTCAGGAGAGAGTTTATGTAAGAAAAGAAAAGTTCTGCATATCGCACCATAAACACAAAAGAGTCACAACTTAAAATGCTAAAATTTCAGGAAAGAGTTTATGTAAGAAAAGAAAAGTTATACATATCGCACCATAAACACAAAAGAGTCACAACTTAAAATGCTAAAATTCCAGGAGAGAGTTTATGTAAGAAAAGAAAAGTTCTACATATCACACCCTAAATACAAAAGAATTACAACTTAAAATGCTAAAATTTCAGGAAAGAGTTTGTGTAAGAAAAGAAAAGTTATACACATCGCACCCTAAATACAAAAGAGTCACAAATTAAAATACTAGAATTTCAGGAGAGGATTTATGTAAGAATGAGTGTAATACTTAGGAAAATCTTATTCCATTATGAAAAAATTCAATAGTGATGAAGGTTCTGCTATACTTTTTTTCAATTTTACATTACTCGTATGTTTGCGAAAACATAAAGAACTGTTTTGGCTGACTGGAAAGACGGCAGTTTTGGAAAATTTTGAGCTGTGACCCTTTTGTATTTAGGGTGCGATATGCATATTTTTTTCAAAGAACCAGATAATGTGTTACTGGTAAATAAATTTAAATTCATTTGGCTCTACTTTATAACGCTGATAAAGCTTTTAACATAGAAATTTATTTGTAGTCACTAGTCCTCTAATAAAAACATAAGCTGGGCAAAAGTTATACATATCGCACCCTAAATGCAAAAGAGGTAGTGAATAAGGTTCTGCTATACTTTTTTTTCAATTTTGTATTATGTTTGCGAAAACATGGCAGTTGACTAACTGGAAAAACGGCAATTTTGGAAAATTTTGAGTTGTGACGCTTTTTTATTTAGATTGCGATATGCATATTTTTTCAAAGAACCAGATAATGTGTTACTGGTAACACATTATGCTAGGAACACAACTGCGACGAACGACGAATTTTTGGTCGCGAATATTCGTCGCAAAAAATAAAACACATTGGTGTGTATGAAAATGCACACAATCGTGGTGTTGCTCGAAATTCGTCATACTTAGCGAGAGTTGAAATAGATTTATTTCTAATTGTTTCGTCAGCGAACGACGAACAAAGCAGTATCACGTGACCAGTGGCTGTGTTCTGTAACTCTCGCCACGAGAAACTTTTCGACTGAAACGTGTGAAATGAAACAAAGTTGAAACAACCTACCTGCTGCTTATCTCACTAAACTGTAGCTATAACTTTTTTTTTTTTTTTTTTTTGGTAAGTAATAGCTGTCACGTAAGGAAATTACTCGCCATTTTACAGAAAAACTGTGTCTGTAAGTCCCAATTTTCACGAGGCAATTTTAGTTGCGCAATTCTTATCAAATTTTCTTTTCATCTTGCTTTTATGTGCAGACACAATTCTTATCAAATTTTCTTTTCATCTTGCTTTTATGTTCAGACACAGCAATTTTACTTGAGCAATTTTCGTTTTCTACTGCTTACACTTTCTTAAACTTGCATGTACTGCATTCTCAAATTTTTCAATTTAATTTTCACTTCTTCTAAATTAATACTGTTGTCTATTTTTTTAATTTGTCCACAATATTTAAAAAAAAAAAATATTTCAAATAAATTAAAATATCGCAATTTCGCGCCAATATTACTTTCATCACGGACAACATATCAATACATAAAAGAAACACAAATGAAAGAAAATGTAATAAGAAAATGTGATAGCACAAAACGACTTTCCGAGTACAAGCAAGTCTGTACTCATTTTTACACTCCCCACTCTTTCCTCTCTTATTTGTCCACAAACTCAAGAATTGCGCAACTAAAGTTGCCTCGTGAAAATTGGGACTAAAACTTTTGTGAAATAATTTTCCGCTTTCAACTGTCATTATTTCTCGCAAATAAAAAGGCTGTGAAATAGTATTTCAAATAACAATAATAATCGTTAAACGAATAATAATACTCGTACTGAAAAAATAAGTATTTTGCTGATAAATTAAATATTAAATAAATGATTGTTTTTTTTATTTTAAATTTTTAATTAATTTTTATACTCTTCACACAACAAGTTTTAAGGGAATACTTATATAAGTTTGCAATTTCTACAATTTTAATTTCCGACCCAACAAAGTATATTGTAATACTCTTATAATGTTTTTTTCAGAATTCACAAATTGCAATTATTTTTTAATTTTACAAAATTTTCTGCATAAATATGTATGTAAGTATGTATTTGTACATAAAATTTAAACGTTAGAGTCATACCATACATTTTCTAGAATAGCCGGTGGTTATAATATGACGCCGTCGAACAAAATTTCTTAACTTTAGTCATTTTTGGTACTAATTGTGGCTGGTGCTTTCATTTTTAAAATTGAATGTCGGCATCGTTTCATATTTTCAGACACTTCTAACGTAACGACATAGTCGCATTGGATAGTTTTCCACATGGACGAAGACGAAGTTTTTTCTCACTTTTCGAGAAACGATGGAATAATTTGTTTCACAAGTTTTCGACGCGAGAACTTCTCGCCAAAGTTATAGAACACAGCCACAGGTGTCATACACAAAAAAAAGTATTTTTCACGACATAATACTTTTTATAATTTATTTTAATTCATGTAATAGAAAATTTATCAAGGTGTTCTCCCTCTTTCGGATGGGATTTATATAGGTTTACTTTTAATATGGTCACCTTAGTATTTATATTCATTTTTTTTTTTCTTTGCAAGGAATGTAAACAATGTTCGTTGATATTGTGCCTCACACGACGACTTTGTACAACGAATATTTACCGGCGAGTTCGTCGCGATGGGCGAAGTTCGTCGTTCGTCGCAGTTGTGTTCCTAGCATTAAGCAGGCTCACGACGTCTTTTCGTACACGTTCGTCATAATTTTTAAGGTCAAAAAACCTATTCAGATGCCGTTGATAAGGTTTATTTTTCCGTTGATAAGGTTTATTTATCAACAAAATTTCGAAATAATAAAACTGTAGAAAATGAAACATAAATGTAAATTTATTAATTTTAAATCTATGATTTTTTTATTTTCTTTTGTTGTACAAATACAAAAGCTCTAGGTGGTGCTAAAGATGCCTCTAATGACAATAAGAACCCATTAGACGTAGTGTCCACTACGGAAATTGCGAGTGAGCCAAATGCTACTTCAGGCACAAATGCAGCTACTGATACTGAACTGACAACTAAAACTGCCGTTTTTAAAAAACCTTTAACACAATTAGAGGAGGAAAGTGAATACATAGTGAATACGAGTACTGGTTTCAGTGACAGTAAACACTCTCGCCAACGCACGTCACTACACCAACAAAGTCCTTCAGTCCATTTTCTATCCCAAAATGAAATAAGCCAGAATCAAATTGAAACATCATTAATGTTCGTTAAAAATCCTAAGCTGGCAAATGAACAGACTTTAGACGATGTATCTTTTCCGATCACAAGCACAACGGCTTCAAATAGTCTTATTCCGCCGGTTCATGGTGCTAGTAGCGTGGCGAAAAATTGTTCAACGGCTACAAAGACGCACTCCACAGAAATTACACTCGCAGCCACCACTAGTAGTAACACAAACACTGCTAGCACTTACGCGGCTGCTTTGGCCGCAGTTATTTCATCACGCACGAATACAGAAAGAACTGAAGGCTTGGTACGTGGACCTCTTGGCATGCCAATGCATGTCCTAGCTGCTTCCTCTTCCACATACGCATTGCCGCCTTCGGCTCCGAGTACATGCCTAGTAAAACCATCCCCATCAATACCACTTCCAGCGCCATCAACAGCCCCTTCTAAATCAGGTACAACAATATACGAACTTATTCCCAGCCAGCAAATAATACCAGGGCAAGTGGTGCAGGATTTGGCCACTATAGGCAATACACTAACTTCTCTGCCATATACAAAATCATCGGGAAGTGAACCAAAATATAGCAGCACATCCATAAAGTATCCCGCAGCATCTATGTTATCTTCCGCTACTACTTCTACGCTTTCGGCTAGTGGTCTCATAGGATCCACATCGTTTACGTCGCCCACCACTATTCCTACAACCGGCAGTAAATATGAGCCTGAGCTGTTACTAAGCCCAGCTAAGCTTGGCCAATGAATGAATGAATGAATGGTATTAAAAATCAAATGCGATAATTATCCTACAACGGGAGTAGTCTTTGATTTCTTTTTTATTTCGTTTGCATACAGACTTAAGTATTATACATACTAATTACTAAAATAATATATTATTTTAAATTTACGAAATGTGTACTTTTTTAGAGTAATACATATATTTATATGAGTATGTACAAAGTATATGTGTATGTACACACATACATACATGCATGTAATTCTACGGCCAAAAGATCAATCCCATTTCAGATTCCGACTTTTTATAAAATTTGTGTATTTACACAGAAATTCGGGGATTTAAACAAAAATTTTTGTAAAAATATTTGTTGAATATAATTAGGTATTTTTTCTGAACAACAATGAAATATTAATTGGACCGGTTTTTATCCGTTTTTTTTTTATTTTGCCGCATTTTTTTTTTTTTTTTTCTTTTTAATTTTTTTTCGCATATCGAATAAACTTGGTTTCTTACCACATTTACCACTTACCGCTAATTTTTAATTTTAAAATATAATATTTATTATTCGACCGGTTTTTACCCGATTTTTATGCAGCCAGTTTTTTTAAATGTTCATTTTTTCTTTATTCTAATTTTTGGACCTTTTTCTTAAATTAAGATGTAATAATCTCCAAAAAAATTTTTTTTAAAAATGTTCATTAAATTCAATATTTCGTCTTCCTACGGAAAAAGAAATTTTCCTGATGAAGTCTGAAGACGAAATCGGAAAAAAATTTTCGATTCGACACTTCCGAAGGAATTTATTGAATTTTATAAATAATTTTAAAAAATTTTTATAAAAAAAGACCTCAAGCTTGGAGATCATTACATCTTAAATCAAAAGTTTATTTTACCAATATTGGGATTTCTATCACGGTTAGTCCGGTTAAATGCTATATTCATTATTCGACCGGCTTTTACACGGTTTTATTGCTTTTACTCTAGCCGGTTGTTTTTAAATATCCAATAAAACAGGGTTTTTTTTTATCAGGGTTACTACTACTTAAATGTTCTATTTTTACACTTTTACTTAAATTACAAATATGCACGTAATTAAAGTACATACCGGAAAAGAATTTGCGTTACAATTAAGCTCGGTGTAGAACATCGGCAATATGAGTAAAGGAGTTTCTTAATGCTTACTATCAATATCGCTCAATAGGTAAAAGTATTTTCATTAATCTTATAAAAACTCTAAGACCATTGATAGCCAAGAAAACATCACTTCTTTGCGACTTTAGTGGATTTCCTTCCAAAATTCTATGCAAGGCGAATTCATAACAGGTTAATGCAATAGAACAATAAATACAACACTACAAAAAAAAAATCTTTTTCAAATGTCAAGGGAAATATATAAACACAAAAAGGAATTCTAAAAATTTTATTAAAAAAATATTTACAGGAAAATAAAAACTTTTAATTATTTCGTGAAAATTAAAGTTTGTATGATGTAAGCTTGAAAAGGTGAAAATGGCCATCCGGATTGGGGAGGGTTCTAGATCATACCTGGATGTCAAGCTACAATAAATAATTAAAAAATTATTTTAAAAAAATTTTATCTTTTCAAGTTTTTTTTTAGTTATTCCATTGACATCCGGCAATGATAAAAACACAATAAAAGTTATCAGCGGCGCTTTCAATTTCCCCTATTTGTGAATTCGTTTTGCAGCTCTGTTTATTAAATATGTTTTTGTCCTTTTTTGTTTTCGTGTTTGCTTTTTTCGTTCAAATATTGTGTTACTATGTTTTTATTTGATTAAAAAATACGGTTAAACGGGTGTTTAATTAATTTTTAACCGAAACCCGGTTTTTAAATAGCCACTAAAAAAGTCGAATAATCGATCACCCTAGTATATGTATGTATATACGAGTGTGTGAGTAGCTGTAAGCAAATGGTATACTACATACAGTAACGTTATACATAGAAATTTCATGACAATTTTAAAAAACTGATACAAGATCGATTACATTGAACTCACACCTTTATTGAACCGACAAAAAAATTTATTGCATAACTATTATTTACTATTTCAGACATTAATTGTATTGATGTTTTTTACTAGAATATAATTATTTCTGTGGTAAATTTCGTAATTATTTATAAAGAAAAAGTACACGAGCTTTTCTACTCAGTTTATATTAATTAAAAATTAATTAATTTATAAATATGTAATGTATGTATGTATGTACGTATGTATGTATGTAAACGGATGTTTACATGTATTTCTTAAAATTTATGGTTAGTTTTAACAGGCTTCCAGCCACTTAAAGTCAAAGCACTTGAGTCCAATTTAGTTCAGCCGTGTTAAAAATTTTACAAAAATGTTTATGTGATGTTTACACAATACAAGCAAGCAATTTGTCTGAAAAGTTTATATAGAAATCACTCAAACTATTGAGAGCTTTTCATATTAAATTTTCTCGGCAGTTCGATATAGAAACATCACTCGTGTCAGATGAGTTCCAACTTGGTTCCGTTGGGTTAAAAAAATTATGGATAAAAAATTAACAAAAAATTTAATCAGATGAGTTTATTATGGATTAGCTTTTAAAATAAAAAAAAATTAATAAAGGATGGTCTAACCAAAGCGCATAATGATAATTGTAAATATAACAAAAAGTTTTCTGAAAATTATCTTAATATTATCATATTTAGAGAAGCAAACAAACCAAGTTGCTTGCTTCCCTAAAGCTATCACAAATCTTTTTAAAAGTACTCAGAAGCAACAGAACCCATATGGCACTGCTCTAACAAGGCAACAGTGTGTTACGTTGGCACATCTAAGAGTGGTTAAAACCATATTTAACACCAAACATTATTATGAGAAAACTGACCCATTAAGATGTTCATTATGCGGTATTACTCTAACAATAACTCATCCGTTTACCGAATGTCCCACATCTAAGCTGGATGATGCACTTGAAAAAATTCTAGCATGTTCTGATGCAACTTTTTTGCCTCTCATACAAGACTGCCTAAAGAAGCACAACATCAACAAAATTTGAGATATTTCAATTTATAATTTCTTTTTTAATTTATTTCTTTTTTTTTTTTTTGTAAAAATTTTACATTTATCAATTAAACAAAAGTTTGTTAATCTATTCCAAGCGCAAATGGTCTAGTTACCCGGCGCTTTTAATATGTATATTTTATAAATTTATTTATAAAATATAATTGAAATAAATAAATAAATGTTCAATGTCTGAGACACAACTATGTTCAATGTTGCTAATGAAACGAATTATGTCATCATTTAGACCTTGAATTGTTCTTGACTTGACGTACAGTTCGACTTTAAATATGTCCAAAGCTAGAAATCTAATGGTAATCGTGAGGGCCAATCAACGTCGCCACGACGTGAGATAACGGGGACAATGAATTTCTCGCGCAAAAGTCATTGTTGCGTTGGCTATAGTGCAAGTGTAACCATACTATTCAAACCATTTATCGTCCAGTTGCACATACTAAATTTTTAGCCACAAGAAGTCCATAGCACACCATTCACGGTAACTACTTGGCCATACCGTGGCGATCAACAGTAATGTTTTCTAGAGAACGAACATACACTGGTGTTTTCACATTTCCAACAGATTCGGTTTAGTGAAATTTGCGCACAATACTCTCGATTGTGGAATTATTTGGTCGACGATGGTGACCAAAACAATCGCAAAATGCATTTTGATCTGAGCGCACATGCTCAATCGTGTGCTTCTGCATGAAAGCAAAAAAAAAATCAAATTATGTTGAGCAAAAAGCTTGCCGTTAACATCGTGCATTATAGTTGGACCACTCTTTACCTAATCATTTTGTGATGCGCGTTTGATGTTCTTGGCGCATAATGTGCAGTTGGATTTTAGAACACAACACATATGCAGTGCCACCAACTTTTGCTTTGAAGGACGTATTGTGCATCTAAAACAGCACAAAATGCTTTCCCGAACAGACCCTATTTGTTTTCTTCTTAGGTGTGTTCATCTACTTTACTAGTAAAAACTAGTAACGAGAGAGTAACAATAAATTTTGCAATATTACTCTTAAAAATGTGAAAAAGTAAATGAACACTTTTCTAGCTAAAATTTGCAAGTTAGAGTAGTGTTGTTATGCATAGGTATATATGAGTACTTAATAACTACTCTTATATTTTTTGGACAAATTATACATATGTATATGTATATTGTTATAAAAAGACCGTGGTTGTGGTCATTTATATTCAGCATTGTCGTGGCTGGCGTTTTTTGGGTACGGCTTGTAGCAGAATAAAGAAAAGTTTTACAATTTTATTTAATCTAGTACCAGACGTAGTCGAAATACGCTAAATACAGGGGTGATTAGATACTTTTGAATAAAATATCTATTTTTAATTAGGCGCGCTTACCCCATACACGTTTGAACTCAATTGGTTAGGTAGGCAGGCCGCTAGATTCTCAAAAAAGTACCTGGATTCTCCAGCTCACTTGGGTTCTGAAAGATCGTTCCCTTTGCGATAAACTCAATTGGCTACTGAGTCGGTTGTACAAATCAAGACGTTTAAATTGATTCGTTTGGAAGTTGTCGAGTTGGTTGAAGAAAAATCAAACCATTTTGAACCAAACTTGAACTATAACCCGTTGTACAAATGTAATAACCAAAAATTTAATTTAAAAATTATAAAGTTCAACAAAAATTCAATAAATTAATGTCCAAACTTGTATTTGTAATTTTTTGCAAAGAAAATGTTAAATAATTTTAAAATTGTCTTTAATTTTATTGAATCTGATAGTTGGATGAAAATCTTTCAATTCAGTTAATGAAGTGTGTTGCCAGGAACCAATTCAATTGAAAGACTAAATTCACAATTGAATTGAAACGTGTATTTATACGTTATAAGTGTCTGCCTATACATAGCATTTTTATTTTTTCAAATTAATTTCAAAGTGTAAAGTACCGAGTAGATAGGTACTCATAATATTTACAATACTAAAAATAACATCTGGTTTGGAAAAAATAAAGAAACAAAAAACAGAAATATTTTAGAGGTTAAAATTAGATAAATGCTAATATAATTATAAATGGAAGGATCCAAGTGTGAATTTAATTGCTTATCCCTAGAAGCTTTAAACACATTCAAGCAAGTAAATTTGCCGGAACATCCTTTGCCACTGATGTGCCAGATACTGTGTTGCTTAGTTTATTTCCCTTAGACTTCTTATTTTATTAAAAAGATTACAAAAATACATTTGTAATCTTTTTAATACTTTTAATCGGCTTTAAAGTTTATATACAATTACAATTTTTTAAATTTTCCAAAATGTTTTAATTTTTAACGTAATTTGGAAATGCTGTTTTGTAAACACAAAAGCAAAACAGCTGTTTGAATAATTATTGCAAGTAAAAATTTTACTTGTAAAAATTTGCAAGAATTTTTATGGCTCTCAATTTTTTACACTCTTTTGACGCTCTCTCGTTGCAAATTTTTTGGGTTAATGAACGCTTTCTAGTAACAATTATTACAAATTTGTAAAAGTTTTTAGTAAATGAACACAACTCTTATCACAACACTATTTTCTTGAACAGGGCTGTATGTATGTATGTGTATATAGCTTAAACAGCTAACGGATTGTTATCGACCATTTTTTTTTTTTTGCGAATGTCAAAAGTTTAAAAATGTCTTTTGTATAAGTTAATTTTTTTTTTATTTAAAGCAACATTTGGGCTCGAGTTGTATACTTCTTTAAGAAAACATGCATGGGTATGTAAAATTTCAATTGTTTTATAATTTTTGCCACATTTAAGCTAACAAGTGAGAGTCACATAAATTATGAATGATGTTTTAATTACATTTAAATAATTTTTTTAAGCTTTATTAATATATACATATACTTTAATTAATAAAGTATTTACATATTAATAGCTATCTATTAATCCTATTATATATATGTATGTATATAGACAAAACACTGCAAGCGATCGCTGTTCGATATCGTAAAGCAGTCCTTTAAGTTGTTTTTTTTTTACAGTGGGATCGAAAGTTATGTAGACTATTATGAATATATGTACATATATGTATGTACAAGTTTCTATCACGAGAGACTTAATGAAATATTCAATTTTCATTCATTTTGATAATGCGATCGTTTTTATTTTAGCATAGGTATGTTCATATGAACGTCACATATGTATGTAAGCTTGTATTTATACTTATATTATAATTGATTGTAATAATTTGTATTTATCTAACAGAAAATTGCAAACTTAGTTACGTATTTTAAAAATGTTATTTACATGTGCATAATTAAAGTAAATTTTGTTTAAATTAAAACCAACTATTTTACTATTAACATTTGTATGTATGTCGATTATGTTTAATTTAAAAACCTAAAATGTAATAAATGAATAAATTATTAAATGGTGCATAAAAACTATTATACAATTTCATTCCATCGTTGCTATTCTAGTGTAGTTTTTACTTTTTTATCTTGGACCAGCACTCAGGGGATGACACCTACATACCTATGCAGTGCATTGTACTGGAACTAGAAAAATAGGTTATGAGGTAGGAAAGAGAGAACCAAACGTTATCACAGCACTTAAAATGTTGGAATTAAATTAGTTAAAACTGACTAACGCCTCGTCTCACGTGCCATGGACTTGAACATGACATGAACATAACGTCGGCAGAGCGAATATAAAAAAAATAAGCACACGTTATTGATGTGGCGTATACGTATGTTCGGATTTACCTTATCAAAGTGTTCAGTTGGGCGCCATTTTGTGTATTTTTGTTCGTGATGGCCAACTTCATGGCGACCATCGATGCTCAGCCATATGCTCGAGCATCGATGTCAGAGCATGAATGAAACATGAACATGAGCGGTCCACATTAGCCATTTGCGATGTTCGCCATGATGCTCATACCATGTTCATGGCTAATGGAGACCCCCAGTAACAAAATTTAGTCCAACACCTCCAACGTTGCAAGTTAACGAAGTACATTTAAAAATAAATTAATTATGAACATATAATAAAGAAAACACGGACAACAGTGAAACAAAGAAAAAAACACGTGTGCACAGAATGGAAGACAAAACACTACTTATTCCTACTTGCTACCTATTCTGGTGCAATTTGGTTTCAAAAGAAATTTATAATGAACATATACAATGGGTCCTACCTTGGTCCCGTTGTATATGACATACATACATACATATTCTCATAGCAACTAAGCTCTGCACTAAGACTTCGTGATGGACTTCAACTTCCTGCCCCGTATTTGGCATAGTCGTGAAACAATATCAACGTATGGTGAAGACCACCTACCACAAGCTCGTAAAGATGATTATGCTTTCTGCACCACGCCATCAAAAAAACTTTTTACAATGCTGCACTGGCGATCAGACAAGTTATGCGGGTTGTGGAAGATGAGTATGGACATGCTTCAATTATGGCAAGAATAGTCGACCTTCCGGAGAATGTCGATTACTATTCATCAGGGGGGTTACTCCATTTTGCGATGCAAAAGGTAAATGCGATAAGAATATAATTTGGTACTCTGCGCCGTTTGCGCAAACTTAACAATAGCGAAGAATGATAAAATAAAATGTACAAAAGGGAAAAATTAAATGCGAAAGGTAAATACGAAAACGCAATACAGGGTACCAATTCTTCGATTATGAACCATTTTTTTTCACAATAGAGAGTAACCCCTCAGCTGCCCGACAAGAGATTTTACCTAATTTTTGTAGGTACATTCACGGAGGTGGTCAGTATAGAACGTCAAGAGGACGTGCTTGAGGTCTTTAAACATGGATCCAAGTCGGACTTGGGTGTCGGTGGGGACAACTTTATTCACCAGTACCAAATAAGGATGAGCTTTAAGCTGCATAATAAGTGTGGCACGACGCAGTCGGAAATAAGGGATATAATGAGTGCAGCTAACTGTTTGAGGTACTATAGGAAATGCGGGGAAAATATCTGAATTTGTACCGATTGTTAGAAAGCGTTGAATGCACTGGCGGACGTCTATGTGAAACCCAATTTGCCTCGTAAATGCCATATTTCTGTTAATGAACTACCGGGACATCCGAAACCGAGTATAGGGCCTTAGTGGGATGTCCAGTAATATGTGCCAATATGCGGACGAAACGGCAAAGTCCAGGGTCCGGTTACTACACGGGAACTGACAGCATGGTACAAATCTCGTGTTAGTTCACATTGTAGATGCAATAAATAAATAAAAGCTAAAATAAAAAAATTTAAAAAAAATGCTGTAAAAAACAGATAACAGTATCTACTTTTAGTGACTGCACAGGACAGATGATCTAGTAAGGTTACCTGTCCAGTATTGAGGCCAACATGACCCACTTATGATGATAGAAAACGTATAACAAGAATTCCAACGCATTCACGTTGCACGTGCTTCGCTACGCATAAATATTAACATTGAATCAAACTCATTGGTTTTTTTATTTTATTTCGTACAAATTTTAGATAAACCATCTATACGACCATACAAAAAAACTATAAAAATTTATTCGAATTCGGTTTGACCGTTCGTGAGTTATAAAGGCACAACACACATGCAACAATTTTTTAAATACATATCTAAATTTTTGAGAGTTTGTTAAAAGAATCATCACACGTACAGGAAAGCTTCTGTACTTTTTTTCATATTGCTCTTAAGAAATTGACAGAAACTTGTGGCCTATGTTTCGGTCAAATGCCCGGTCATTTGACCTACACTGTTCTTGTAGGGGGTTTACTCCTCGCTGGCTGTTGTGACAGGACATGTCATATGGGGATACATCTGCCTTAGAGCACTTTCACATTCGTCAACTTAGTTGCGCAATTATCTTGCACATCTCTTGTGATTGCGGATGTGAGAGGTAATAGCAGCTTGAAGGTGGAAGAATTGCCGATATTTGTGTACAGACTTGGTTGTATTCAGCAATTCGTTTTGTTTGCACATTTTGTTTTTGATATTTTCTTTTGTTTATTTTTCGGGCCGTTCAAAATATTAAGAAGATTTAAGTAAAACAGAATGAAAGTTGCGCAACTAAATTGCTGTATGTGAACATAAAAGAAAGTTTAAAAGGAAATAAACAAAAGCAAAAACTGGACTTGCGCAACTAAGTTTTCTAATGTGAAAGCACACTTACAATGACTTGCGTGTGATTGAACTATTGATTTCAATATTACAAGTTCTGATAGAATGTTAAGCTTAGTTTATAATTTGTTTAAAACACCTATTGTTAACGCTATTTTCTCCCTCAAATCATTTATATGCTCATATCCCACGCAAATATTTGAAAAAATAATCTCCAAGTATTTTACAATCATGTTCCATAGCTTTTTCTTACAAATTTACACTTGCAAGTTATTAGTAATGGTTAAAGCATTTGTCAAAAGCGAATAAATTATGTTCTTTAATCGTAAAACCATTAAGCTTTTAGGGCAAGCGAATTCGAATAATGTAGAGTCCCTCCCTTTCAGCATTAGCTTTTAATATGATTTTTGATTTTATTTCTTGAGGTTTATTTGATAAACAAAACATCATGTCAAATAAGTACAACAATTTGATTAATTTTTAGGAAAATTGATGTTGGATAAATAAATAAACACTTTTTCAATATATTAATTAGATTTATTTCATAATGGTACTAAACTTATATAATAAAAATTTTTGTTTTTAATTCAAAAATATATATAATAAAAAACAATATTTTATTGTTTAAACTTATTAAAAATTCGACATAATTACTGCGCAGTAAAATTTTAGGAATAATTTCTTATAAAAAGTGGTAAAAGAATAACTTTAATACTTTTAAAAATGAAAAATAGCTACATTGCTGCAGTAAGCCCTTTCGTAGTTATAAATAAAACAATCCGCCTTATTCCAAGGGTCACATCAAGTCGACACAAGAAATTTTCGCTCTTATACTCGTCTGTCAGCAATGCCTATTCAGCACAAGGAGAATAACCTGGTAATAGACTTAAATTGTCGACAAGGAGTATACAAAGGGCAAGTTTTTTACGTCAAGTTGATGTGACTGATGTGAATGATTAAAAATGAAAAACACCTTCAAAAGAGCAAAATAAATTTTTTTAATGACCAAGATAAATAAGAACACTCAAATAAAAATATCGATCTTATTAAAAATAATAGTTACGGAAAAACTAATTGAGGTCAAGCGATTCCCGCCGTTTAGCGTGCATATTGCACTGTACAGTAGGATTCAAGCTATCATCAAAACTTACGAGTGCCAATCGCGTCTTAATGGAATTGGCAGATAACTCAACTGATCGAGAGCGAACGTGTGTATCATTCGGATTTCGGACACAGCTTAATGGCGTACGCTTAGTTTTCAAATAGTTTTTATCGGACTGACGTTTTTTTAATATTGGAGTCAATGGCACATAGTTTTCCTGATCTTCATATATTTTCCGATGTGAAGTGCGTCGCATTGGCTTATATTTAGATTTCAAAGAGATCTTCTTACCCGTTCGCACACGATCCAAATGTTTATTTAATGGTATTACTTGTGAATTAGTTCTATTCGAAAAATTATTTTCATCTTGTGATATCCTTGACATAACACTACTATTAGCGCTCGAATTCATATCAAGAGACAAAGTAGCCAGAATACTTTCAAGCATAACATCTTCACTTGCTTCATCAACTTCATCCTCAGTAAAGATAATTGGTGTTCTTTCCACACCTATTGAAGGAGAGCGGGGATCAAATTCTTGCTGCTGGGCAATGGGAGTTTGATTTCCGGTCGTAATTTCCTGCAAGTCTATGATCATTCTTTCCTTTTCAACTTTATCATTATTACCATCGTCTTTGAAGTTCTCCTTTTTTGATACTTCCTCTTTCTGGTCACCTTTATTTAAATCTTTAGAGAAAAGCGACTCAACAAAAAGATTCGAAAAGGTATCGTCAAGACTTAGAGGTCTTTCAAATGAATCATCGAACAGAAGAGGGGTGCGATTTAGATTCACACTAGGCGACCTTGGATCGTGAAGGTTGTAAGTAAAGCTTTTTAAGAAACGCTTACGCAAAACATCTAAAGTTGTTTCGTTATTATGATCCTGTTTAGGTACATCGACATAAGGTAATGCTGCAATTGGATCATTGGTCTCTCTTGGAAGCTACATTTACAAAAATAGCTTAAAAAAAACACAAACTGCAATAACTATTCTATACATACAACAATAGGCGTTCGACATCCTGCTGGCGATCTTGGATCCAAATCAGTGTGAGAATTTACTTTATAAATTTGTAAAGTTTTACATTGTGTGGGTGAAGTTTCGTGAGGGTGACTATCCTCGACCTTTGTTTGTTTGCCTCCCATTCTTACTTGATTTATGTAATTTAGAACGAAAAACCCAATTCAACGTATTCCTGCAGAAATTTATTCAAATGTAAATGGCGAACCGCTTCAACATAATACACAGTGGTGCCAGAATTTTTTTTAATCTTCATTTAGGCTGCTTTTACATTTAGACAAACGATGGGCAGGGGCCGATTCCGCAACTATGAATTTTTTTTACCAGTGAACATTCAAAATAAAATTCACTGACAGATACAGTGTTCACTTTTTATTAAAAAGCGATTCCGTAAAAATCAATGAGTTTTATTGCGCAGAATGTGTTTCTTCAGGCTGAATGATATGCTGATTTTTCAAATTAACTGTGTCACATAAGTTGTTGAATAGATAATTTTAATTTACATACATAATCCTTTTGTTTATTTTTTTCAAGTTCAAAATATTTTACAAAAAACTAAAATTCACCGAAGATTTTTGAGTGAAAAAATTATTATTAAGTGTACACTTTAAATGTCAAAATTATTCATTCTCACCATTGCGGGCTCAAAAATCAAAAGTGAACACTGAAATTGGTGAACATTTCAAAATTCATCGTTGCGGAATTTGGCCCCAGACAAACGAAATTTGTTGTTGCTGTACATGATACAAAAAACAAGGTAGCCGCTTCGCTACAACAATAAAAAAAAAAACAGGTATTTTGTTTGTGTAAAAACGCGAATTCACACTTCTGTGTTGTTTTTTTTTTTTTTTTTTTTTATTTTATCTGGGACCAGTACATAGGGGATGACCCCTACATATGCAGCGCATTGTACTGGAACTAGGAAAATAGGCTATGATGAGGAAAAAAGAGGGAGTAGTGTTCGCGGAGTGCTAACAATAGCAACACGAAAGACTAAAACGAACTATATTGCAGCATTTAAAATATTGGAATTAAATTAGTTAAAACTGATCAGTGCCCAGTGTATATACCTTCGACACTGCTCAGATTAGCAAAATTTAGTCCAACACCTTCCACACTACAAGGTAATGAAATGCATTTAAAATAATATTAATATTGCACATATAAAGACAACATGGACAACGTTGGAAAAAAAACAAAAAAAAACACGTGCACACATACTGCTACCTATTCCAGTGCACTTTGATTTCATACACATACTCATATCAAATGTTACTGTTTTCTTGCCGTCTTGACACGGTTGTTAAGTTTTAAGCCTGTTTTAAAAGCTCTGTCTTTTGAATATGACATTTTAATATGAAAAAAGTAGTCATCACTGGCCATTGCCCGTTTGGGAACCATGCCAGGAGACTAGGACTACCCCATAACGACTTCTGTAGAAGCTACCAAGACGAGGAGGAGGAGGAGACGAGCCTTCACTTCCTCGGCACATGCCCGGCATTGGAGCATCATCGTCTAAGACACTTAGGCGAGCGGACTTTCAATAGCCTATCTTGTCTGGCCTCGATCAAACCGACCGCGCTAGCCTCTTTCATAAGAAGCAGCGGATGGCTAGTATAGCAGCATGTAACGCTACACAGGTTCCCGCATCTCCTTTCCATCCCCGCCCATCCTTTCCACTCACTATCATTTTCCTACAACTTCTTCTCTTCACTCCACTATTTTAGTTTTTCAGGCAATCACAAAGGGAACGACTACAGGACCCAAGTGAGCTGGACAACCTAGATTATTCCGGGGTATCCAGCGCCCTGCCTACGTAACCTAACCTAATATGGAAAAAATAAAAATAGTTTCAAATTAAAAGAAATTAACAAAAAAAAAAAATTTAATTCTTATTTTAGATTGCAACTTTTGCAATAAAAACATATTTTTGTCCACAACCTGTAAAAAGGACATAAAAAGTGATGATGTGCTTTTGTTGACGGATTTGAAATAATGAAAAATCAAGACATACGGGCCGTCAAATATATGTTTTAACAGTATGTATTAACGGCGTTTTAAACAGCAAGTTTTTACTTTATATTTAACTGCGTTTCTTGCAGCTGATAAGTTAGAACCACAAAGTGCAATTAGAACAAATTAAGTGCATAAAGTTAGCATATTTGTTTTAGCAGCATAATTCGTGTTATTATTGACTAAATAAAAATTGCATATAAAAGTTGCATACACCATATATCCTGCAGACTTTTCACATATAACAAGAAATGCAGCTCTGAATATAAGTATTTGCTTTTTTCTGATTATTCAGTATTTCTGAGTTGTAGCGAATACTTATGAACAAAAAATAGTTTGTTGTATTTTATTCAGAGTTTTACAGAAAAAATAAATTTTTCTTATTACAAAACGTCGTTGATTTAAAATGATTCGTCTGTGTGTTTTATTAAAATGAAAACTGTTTGCGGAAATCGTAAATCCATCATATAGCCAATAAAAAATCGGATTGGCAATAGTTAATTGAAAAAAGTTCAGTAAAAATTTTAATGGGTACAAGAAAGTCAAAATAGTAACTATACAAAACCCAAATTTTAATTCAACCTTAACAAATTTTATCTATAAAAGTTCTTTGTGTAATTACCATAAAAATATGCTGAAATGGCGTCGTCAATGCTAACAGCAGAGGTGTCGGCTTCAGGAACGACGGAGGCTGAGGTAGATAAAGCGTTAAAAGCTTCTCTACTTTCCTGTGCCAACGATCCTGACTTTGCAGTCATATGCGATTTTCTACAAAAATTTTCGGAAGATTTAGGTCTTGTTTTGCCCAATTTTAAACTATTATTGCAATGGCTAACAAAAACCGATGAAGGTAAGTACAACATCTTGGAAAATTCTCGACTATGTAAATTTACACAACTACCAGTAAAATTATTCATAAAGCAAAAATTTTTTTTCATAAAGCAAAAATACAAGATTCTCTACAAAAGTTGCATACGACTGATTTTCATTAAACTTGGAATAGTGACAATGTATTAACTTTGTTTTTTAATGTAGGAATATTTTTCTAGCAACTAATTCAATAGTTAAATGAGGGCCGAAAACCCCCTTTCATAAGTCTCATGTTCTGAAAATGTTTGATTTTGAGAGCCCGAATACTCAGCTAATAACTAAGATCTTGCAACTTAATAACTAAGTTCTTGAAAGAAATTTTTGTTGTAAGAATTTGCATGTAATTAATCAAATTATTTTCTTTTTTTTTTTTTGCCCAAATTCCAACAGAAGGGACTATTACCAATAATAATTTGAATGTCTTTAACTGTCGGCATTGGTATTTATTTATCGCTGTTCTCATTGCAGAAACTTACAGGAGAAGGAAAAACAATAGAAAGAGTATTTATCAATAGATATGTAACTTTTTGTACACTTGCAAACCCGTCCCACTATTAAATATTTGGAATGAGGTGTATTTGTGTGAAATGTAATACTATAAAATCACTAAAAACTCAAATTCAGGAAGAATGCTCATCTGTATAACACTTTTTATTACATTAACCGCAGGGGCTTGATTAAATTAATAAATAAAAAAGAAATAAAAATGTCGGAACTCAGTTGAATTTTTGTACTGAAGTTATTAATTAGAACTGTTTAGTGACGAAGAATGTTTCTGTATGGCTTCAGCAGCTACAAAAACCGTCCCAACTGTTGATGTATGGAAAATTTTGCATGTTAAGGAAAAAGTTTACTTCATTTTTTTTCTGTTAATATTAGTAGCATTTGTAATAGTTTTAAATTACAATTCATAAATTATTTAAATTGATAGTTATTTCATAGCTCTAGTTAATATTTCTAGTGAAATTAACAACTTTATTATTATTTTTTAAAAGTTCATATTAATGTTTCCTTTTTTATTTATTTCTGTATTTATTTATATATAAGCCGCAAGCCTGTATTGGCCTAATTGGCAGAACTACAATATATATAGATCCGAATTCTGATATTATATATTACAATATTTTACGGTATTTTTACCTTAAAGTTAATCGGCTGCATTCATAAGAAACATTGTATGCTCATTAAATATCAGTCCAACAAAGATCCAATACTCCTCATGAATAAAGCCAAATATGTTCAATGTTCGCTTTTGTTTTATTCCCCTCACCATTACGTGCACAAAATCAACGTATACTTTTAAAGTAAATTTGATTTGAAATAGTTCCAATAGATCAATCAAACTGGATAAGAATATATTTTTAAAAGCACTAACAGAATATGAAAATTTTCTGTTTGAGTAAGGAATCACTGTGTTCCACAATCTTGAGACCTTAACGCCAAAAGCTCGGTCCATAATTAAAGTCGTGTACCTGGGGCAAATAATGCAATGCGTTCTATTAGATGCGCCGAACTGAAACTTTCGCGCTAAATAAGCTGGATATCCAAATTTAATAGTTTAGTAGAAGAAGATCATCCGTCGTAAGTCTAAGTATTGGTCAAACTCACACCCTAGAACATATGTGCGATAATTTGTTATGGAGTCTCTGATATTCAGATTGAAAACATATCGAACTCCTCTATTAAAACCTTTCCTCAAGCGGCTTTTTTTATAAGATACTAGCTGACCCAGTCCGCGTTACTGGCCCTAAGCAAACATTAGTATTGTATTACCAAAACTATATTTTACCATCCAAGAATATTCCGAAGATTTCCTGAAAATTTCATCAAAATCGGCCGAGCCGTTTTGGAGTCGTCCATACTTTATATACATATATAGATGGAATCATGTTACATTATTTAAGTCCTTTGTAAAATAGTGAATGTTGTGTTGTATTTGTATCCGCTAGTTGTAATCTAAATTCCGAGTTATTCCTTAAGTTATATGATTGAATATCGCCAACATATTGCAGTTGTTCTATTATATATAAAAAAAGAATGGACTATAACAAATATTAAAACATTTGTAAAAGATATAGCTTACTGGATAGTTTATTATAGTACTAATATATCGCTCGCCAAGTTATTCAAAGGCAGAATTCTGTGATGCACTGCAAGATTTATTGGACGAATTATGTGAAAGAAATTGTGGCTTAATAATGGCAGCTGATTTCAATATATACTGGAGGAAAACTGACTTCTATATGCAGAGAATTGAAAACATGCTAAATGATAATGGTCTAAAGCAGATAATAAATGAACACACTAGGATAACACAAACAATAATTGATTATGTTATAACAAATAGTAATTTAATATCGGCTAGAACTAATATAGCGAACAAAATATCAGATCATGAAGACATCTTTATTGAGTGTGAAAACAATAATTTCGAAAACAAAAAGAAACAAATAAAACTATTCAAATACAATAAACGCAATTTTAAAAATGAGCTAAGTGCAATATTACTGTATAATGAGAGTTCATGATCCTATTTGCTTTCACCTTTATTTAATTCAATATTTGCAAATAGTTCGTTCAGCTCAAGGTCCTTCTTGTTTTTTTTTTAACGTTTAATGTATATTTCAATATTTCGTCTTCGTTTGGAAAACTTCTTCAGGGCTTTTTTTTATTTTGTGTAAATTCAATACTTTCATGGGCATTGCTAATGTCGCACATTCTTTATGGTCTTGACGTGTTTTCGGTTACATCTTCCATGTATCTGTATAGAACTAACCGTCTCATTATTTTACGTTTTGTCTATAATGTTCGCCGACGCGAACATATCTCGCCTGTCTTTGAATGATTTCTTGGTTGTTGTTTTACTAAATTTCTAATGATTCGTATTTTAGTCCTGTTTCACAAGATTATGAAGACTTCCACGCCCTTTGCATTGTATAGGTCATTTAGGTTTCTGCGCTCTTCTAGGAAGCCTCAGCTACTTATACCGAGGATTTCTTCCGCGCTAAATGTTTTCTTTCTTAGTTTTTCAGCTGGGGAGCTGGTATTAATCGGGAATTTTTCGTACAAATTGGAAAGAATCAATGATTACTCCTGTTAAAAAAAATTAAAACACAAACAAATGCGAAGATTTTCTTACAATAAATGGGTTACAAGTTATGGAGAGGGTTTTGAAAAATCAATTGGAACAATATATAGAAGCAAATTATTTGATTTATAAACATCAGTCAGGTTTTAGAGAAAAACATTCGTGCGATACAGCAGTGAACTACTTAATTAACAGGCTGAAATTAGTAAAGAAAGATAACAAAATGTTAGCTATATTTCTTGCCTTTAAGCGTGCTTTCGAAACAATTAATACAGAAGCTTGATAAATATGGTGCTAAAAATAATGATTTAAAATAGTTTAAATCATATCTTACAAATAGAACACAAAAAACGAAAGTTAATAACAGGGCGCAATTTTAGGATCCCTTATTTATTGTATACATAAATGATATTGAAAAAATAATAAATAAATCCGAAATAATTTTATACGCATATGATACTCTTAAAGGAAGCAGAGACAGAAGAAATGTGTTACGTAAATATATAAAAATAAATCAACGGTTAAACATTAATAAGCTAAAATTAAGTGAATCCAAAACTAAATTAATGGAACTAACAATGGATTCTAGCAAAACAATTGAAATAAATAATATAACAATAGAAAAAGTTAACATATAAAATATCTCGGATTCGTTATAGACAAAAAACCTAAAATTTACTGATCATATGTAGTACATTTGTAAAAAGATCGGGAAAAATCTAGGGTTCTTTAAACGTATAAGAAATATAATGTCCAAAATTAAACAAATTAAACAATATTAAATTTAAATAACATTTTGTTCTTATTTCGGCAGCAATGTTTTCGTTTTTTCTTTTGTTATTTTCGCTTTTTGACATATGTTTTCACAGTGATGCCACTTGACTTAAATGTTTGTCAATGTTTTCATTTTTTAGTTACAGAATAATAAAATCGTTACTGCAAACAACTTTTTAGATTGACAATATAACAATGTCTATTATTGTTTAAAGTTATATAATCGCACTACTGATCCCTTGGTTACGTATTTGTAGATATACTTAATTGATTTGACGAAAATTGCAATACTAGACATTAATATACGGTTTGAACGTTTTTGAAAGCAGTAGGCAATAGTGTTTAAAAGTCTTTTCAACTTTTGCTTTTGCGCAGTTTTGAATTTTTTCGACTTCGTATTTCAATAAAGAAAACTGAAAACAACAGTTTACAGTGTTCAAATTACGAAGAGAACGAAAACAAAAGTTTGAAACGTTAAACTGATGATTTGAATAAAAAAATTTCTCATCTCAAATAAAACATTTGCTCTTTTAAAATGTAAAGTTTCTTTAAACAGTTTTTAGGTTCTTTGCGCTCATTCAGTTTTGTTTTAACTTTTAAGTTATATGTAGAGTGAGCATAAATTGTGTTGATGAAAGTGCTAACCAGCAAACACTAAATGTGTTTAATATAACAACCAGGATATTTTATGCATATACCTACACATGATTTTAAAAAAGCTATTTAGCGCTACTTCAAAAATAAATCTGACATAGGCAAAGAAAATTTTCACTAAACAATCATCGAATCAGCAATTTAAAAACATATTTGAAGAAACTACATAAATTAGATCTCAATAAAAGAAAAAACAATTTTTGAATTCTACTATTGAAAGAACACAAAGTATTAAAATACAAACAAGTAAAAAAATTTTAATTCGATCCATTATTGGACTGGCATTTAGTTCCAAGCAAGAAGTTTGATTTTGGTTTACACACTGTTGCATAAATATTACTTTTCAAAAGGAAAAATAAAACAAAAATAGAATTTCCCACTCTCTTTAAAATATTGGAAGCCTTTTCAAAGTTTCTCCTTTTTATGGAAAGTTTGAGAAAAATCAAAAGCATTCATAGTGTACAAAAAACATCCGATTCGAAACAACAGTCAATTTGTCAAACTTTTGCTTTTGCCATATTGCACACTGGTGTGCAATATGGCTGTATCCAAAGATTATCAACATCAATTTCATAGTTTCGCACATTTAATGCAATTGATTGTCACCACTTTTTCGTACATTTCCTATCGACCATGCATGGTGGATTTGTACTAATACCGTAGACTTCTCAAAAGCACGTTAAAATAACTAACTAAGAAATCATTTATTTTACCGCAATTCTTAAAAAATACTTATAATATGTATGTATACTTTATAATATGTATGTATATAACTACTTAATGTTAATAACATTCGATTTTTTAAGAACATCGCATTTACAGTGCCCCCAGATGTGTGTGTGTGCACTACACAAATACTTGTACTTCTACATGAAGCATGTGTTTAATCACTACTTTATGTAAGTGGTGATCAATGTTAGGAACAGGTATTTCTGCTGATGTGATTTCATCTATTTTGTCGGACATAATTTTGTCAACCAACCATATCCGAATGTGGGCATTCAATAGAATATACGCAGCATCCCATTTTCCCAAACACGTAACATAACAATAAAATCCATTGGCGATTCTATCCTTATACCGGCTCTCAAAATTTGGACCGACCCTTTCCATATGCAAAAATAGTTTTGGAAATTGGTCCATATATGAAGAAGTTGCTTCATATTCAATTATTGGAGATGGCAAATTTTTCTCTCCTCCCCTTTTTATAAAAAAATAAAAATTAGTAGAACTTTTCTTTATTCAATTCCGAAGAAAAAAATTTTGTGAATATTTTTTATATGATACAAATTATTTGATAATCAATTAGGGGGAGGTTTGTACCCTATGGGTGTGACCTCCCATAGGGTACAAACAAACATACAAACACACATTCGATTTTACATACATAGATTAAATTATTCATTTTGTAAATAAAAAGCATATCCATAATAAGACCTCAGCGCCTTAAAGGCATTGTTATATATATGTATGTATGTGTGTGTTTCAAATAAACTTTACTGTATCGTCGTGCTCTACCTTCACTTACGTCACAAAATCTAAATAAATTAGACGAGACCCGTTTCCTGGAGAAAAAAATTGTAGGCCTGTTCCCAGAACCCACTTTATATATTCACGAACTGCATTACCGTAAGAATCAATTATTATTTTATTATTATTTTTCTATTTTTTATTAACCTTTTTTCTATACTTTGTCCTATAAATTAGTTTCGCCTCAGCTTAGAGACATGCAAATAAAACTATTACGAAAAACACGCAAAACTGTACACGAAAAGAGTTGGGAGTCGGCATTAAGCAAATTTTGTTTCACATATTCAGCTCAAGACGGTTGGGAAATAGAGCGCTTTGGGTATAAAAATTCCAGTGTCAAAGTAAAACTACGCATTTTAAGGGTAATTACTTTTCAATGTTTGTTTTACTTGAAAGCAATTTTATTAGCATATTTAATAATTATAGGAACTTCTTGAATGTCAATTTGAGCGTAACACCAAGTTCAGATCCAAAATTTTAACTCTTAGTGCAGATTCGTTAAGATCAAAACCAATAGGACGTGATCGACAGGGTCATACATATTGGGTGACTCAGGACAATGATTGTAACATTCGTATTTATCAAGAACACTTGGATGAAGAAATATGGCACGTAGTCGCAACAAACCGTGATGAGTTCGTAAATTTGCTGAAACGTCTTAAGGGTAGCGAAGTCGTAGAACCTTGTCAAGATATTGATGTAGTAGATGAAGATACAACAAGCAGCAGCCTCAGTCGTAACGAATCAAATTCTGTTCAAAAAGTTTTGACGCCGGAAGAAGAAGTTGATTCACAACAAGATGAAAAGAAGATTCCAAAGTTGAGCATTAAACTGGCCTTGGAAAGGAATTCCAAAGAAACATCGAACGCAAAATACCTAGGCAAAGGGGAAGAAGAATTAGCCGCTGAAGAAGACGCGAAACTACTGAAAAAATCATGTCCTAATACAGTTGCAAGCTGTGAAGAGGAATTTGAAGAAATTGAAGAAGAATGTGATGATGAAAGTGGTAGTGAAGCCGAGAGTGAAGATGAAATCATTGATGGAAGGAAAAAACTTAACAGTAATATTACTGAACTGAAAGAGCCTGAGAAAAATCTTAAATCAGAAGATACAAATAAAAAAGTAGAGGTAATTTTTTGTTTGATATTAAAATGCCGAATTCTTTTTATTTATAAATACACATTCTTTATCTTTTTTTAAAGCCTTTGCTTATATCCCAAAATAAAATATTAAATAACGAAACTAACTTAACATCTATAAATGGTGGCAAAAAGCGCACCTTGGATGGAAAAGATTCCGCCTCTTCGTCAAAGAGTGGAGATCATGAAGAGTTAAAAAAGTTTAGGCCTTCTTTATTACATTCCAAACGCTCAAAACTTACTGATAAAAATAAAGAAAGCAAGAATGCTAATGAATTAAAGGAATCTTCCGAAGAAAATGATGAAGAGGAAATTGATGAAGAAGATATGGACTCGGTTGCAGCTGAAGAGGATGAAAACGAAGAGAAGCTTTTTGAGGAATACGAAATTGAAGATGAAGAAGAACTAGGGGATGAAATTAGCGATCCAATCATAAAAGTAATGGGAGAAGGATCTGGAAAAGACTGCAATGTAGAAAATAATTTATCTTATATAGATTATGGTTTAGAACACTTGGTTTTGCCCACTATGTATGATATCATTGTGGAAGATGTCCGTTATGTCTATGGTGAAGGCAATGGTGAAGCATGTTTGGTTGGTAATATCAAGACAGAGAAAGAAGCTGTAAATCTAGAAAATTCCTTGAACCAGTCGATAACGACTGCTGACATAAAGTCGGAACCAGCATCAGAACCAGAAATAGAAATAACCAAAAAAGAAATTAAAAACTTGGAACATACCGATAATAAATTAAATACAACAATAAAACTTGTTTCTGGTGAAGACAATAACAAAGATACAAAAAAAAGTTTGGAAGAAGCAGATAATAAAAAGAAAAGTACAGATAATAAAACTGAAAGCAGTGGCGAAGTTTTAGAGCAAATAAATTCTCAAGAGTTAAACAATGTTCACTCGAAAAATCTATCTGAAGATAAATTAACCGAGAACCAATTAATGAACAATAAAATTACTGAAAACATGGGATTAAGCGATATTCAAACTTCTTTAGATGAAAAAAAATTACCAACTACCTGTAAAGAAGATAAACAAAAAATAAGTGAAGATATTAAAAAATCCAATAGTAAACCAACCCCTATAGATGTAACGATTCAACAAACACATGCTACTAAAATGTCAGCGTTAGAATCGTTAAAGAAAGAACTAAGAGAATCTAAACAAAAGTTACTGGAAAAGAAATTACCTCAAACGATCGAAAGAACAAATGTGAAGATTTGCAATACAACAATTTATAACAGAAAGAGACGTTTCACGGACCAAACTGAAACAATTTTTTCACGTCCGGCAAATTCTGAGAGTGAGATAGACTTGAATTCTGAAAATAATGAGGATACAACAAATGAAAAAGAAATTGAGATTGGCGAAAGTGAACAAGATGTAGGTGGCAAAAGATTAAAAATGAGACCAAAACAAACTAGTTCTGAATTAAGAAAAAAAATAGAGGCACAAAAAATTGCAATAAAAGAAGAAACTTCATCCAGTGGTGGAGAGGAAGGACTAAAAAAACAAAAAAAACTAATGTTTCCTAAAAGGCCCACAACTTTGGAAAACATAAAGTCTGAAAAAATTTTGCAAAATGTAAGACACATTGAAGATGATTCTACGAAAAATGATTTGGTAAAAGACGCTAAATGTGAAGGCGCTATTTCAAATAAAAAAGTGATTCCCACAAAAACTACGAAATCAAAACCATCCTTAGCAGATATTATAGAGAAGAAATTAAAAAAAAATCCAGACATAAAACAAAGTGATACTACTTCAACAGATAAAGACACTAATAAAGAAGTATCAATTCCGAAATATACATCCCCATCCTTGAATAAAAACCCTGTAACAAAGCCTTTGAAAAAAAATGTATTGATTCAAATTAGACAGGAAGCAAATGATGAGGTTCCTCGAAAGCGTTGCAATAGTCAAGACATGAATCAAACTACTTTAAGAGATAAAAGAGCAATTTCTTCCACAACTGAAGATGGCGAAATAAAATCTATTTCCATCAAGGCAGATTATGAAAAACAAAGAAATACGCTTGAAAAGCAGAGAAAGCGACGCAGCAGCGAAGAAACTCTTCAAAATGATACACCTGAAGAACCAGAAGCTAAAAAGGAAGTGACAGTAATCGAAGAAACGGCAACATTGAAGCCCGATAGTCCACATGATGCTATTAAAGAAGAGGTCACGAAAGAGGATTTTTTTCTGCAGACGGAAACATTACCAGTCTCTGCTCGTCGATCTGGAAGAAGAGGTGGAATAGCTCCAAATTACGTAGACGCTTCATTTTCGAAAAGAAATCGTGGTGCTACAAAAATTGCCAAGGAATTTATTAAATGTGAAAAAATGGGATCAAAGAAAGTGGAAAACCATGAGAAGTTAAAAGCTTTCGTAACTAATTCAAAGTCTGATGATAATGTAAGCAAAAAATTTATTATGTTCGTTTTCAAAACTTATTAGTAGCTATAAATTGAAAAATACTTTGTACTCTTGTTCTGTTTATTCATTCTAGAAGAATAGTACGATCAAAACACGAAATGAATCCCCAGCAACTCCTCCGAACAAAGCTGATGTTAAAGAGGCCAGAAATGAAAACAGTACAAATTTAGTAGAAAAAATTGCAACGGCTGATAATCTAAAGTCTATTTCCACGCCAAAAACTGTTGTAAAAGGAGGCAGAAAACAGCGCGAAGTCGATACTAGCAATATTATTGACGTAGATAGTGAAACTCCAGTACGTCAGTCAAGGAGAATAGCTCAACAAAAGATAAAAGAAGAAGCAGAACGCCGAAAATTAGAAGAAATTGCATTACGTACAATGAAACAAGAGCTGAAAAAAAAGAAAAAAGCAGAAAAAGAGGCAGATCCTACAATTGCACCTCCTACCGAACCCTCATCTGAATCTGAAGAAAACGATGTTGAAATAAAAAGGAAATTACAAAAGAAAAAATTTCCCGGCAAAAATGGCAATTGGTCTTCCGGATCGGAGGAACAAGAAGAACCAGAGGAGGAAGATGAAGAACCTCATCATTATGAAACAGATCCTGGGTCACCACTTTTTAAATCTGACCATGAGTTTTCCCCAGAGTCCGATATAGAGGATGAATCTCAAGTAGTTCCTATGAAAAGAGCTCGAACCGTCCGTAAAGAAGATGCTGACGTTGATGGCACTACAATAAATGAAGAAGAGGAGTCATGCCAAAAATGCAACAAGTCGGACCACCCTGAATGGATTTTACTATGTGATAATTGTGACAAAGGTTATCATTGTTCTTGTCTATCGCCAGTTTTATTTTATATTCCAGAAGGAAATTGGTATTGTCCTCCTTGTCAACAGGAACAGTTAATCAAATCTTTAGAGAACCAACTTAAAGAGTTCGATGATTTAGTTGAAAAGAAAAAGAAAATAGAAGAAAACGAAAAACGTATTGCTGAGGAAGAAAAAGCTCGACAAGAAGAAGAAGAGGAGAAAAGCAAATGTAAAACGATAAAAGATAAGATACATTCTAAAAAATATCACAATAATTCCAGTTCAGAGGATCATTCCCAAGATGATGAAGAGTCAGTTACAAACTCTGATGATAGTAAAAAAAGTGAGTCAAAGAATCAATCTAAACAAAAATACCGTTCAAGAAATGTAAAGACCAGTGATAAACGTTATCAGCGTGACCATAGGTTTCACTATGCTCGTAATCGCCGGAATCGATTTGCAAACCGTGAGAGTGGCTCTGAGAGCGACTCGCTGCAATATTCGCGTAAATCAAATAGTGTATCGAAAGGTAGTTCCTCATCTTCATCAACGTACTCAGAAAGTGACAATGAGCCAATATACAAATTAAGAAAACGAAGACAAATTAATGTTAGCTATCGCCTGAATGAGTATGATGATCTAATCAATTCAGCGTTGAAAAAGGAAATGGACGAAGTTGCAGGTGCTGGAAATTTGGGACGTGGTAAAGACATTTCGACAATTATTGAAGCCGATAAGGAAGAAAAGGCTCGACAAAAACAAATAAATGAGGGTGAACAAGTTGTAATTCAAAATAAAGATAATTATGATCAAGAAAAACAGCACGATTCTGCAGAAACTAAACTTAACGACGATGACAAAGATGAAATCAAAGATAAAATGAAAAACGATGAGATCGACAGCGATGCAGAACCGATTATACGTAAATTAAATGTCAAACTATCTCAGAGAAAGAAGTCCCGTAAACTGACTACACTAGACATAAGTTCCGAAGATGACGATGGCTCTGATGAAGACTTCAAAGGGTCTTCGGTTGATGATGAAGAAGAAGAAGATACTTCGATTTCTGCTTCAAATAGTGATTCAAGCCTTGAAATCTACAAAAATTATGGAAAATTTAAGAAAAAGCGAAGAAAGGCTGCTCGAAGAGCTTTTCGCGAGCGCAGAAGAGATAGAAGGTTTCTCGTCGATGAAAGTGACGATGAGGATATCAGACGACCAAAATCAAAGAAGAAACGGAAGGATGAATCTGACTATACAGAAAGTGAGCCAGACGATGATGACATATCCGATCTATCTGAAAATATAGACAGCGCTGATTTGTGTGATGATACTACAACCGATGAGTCTGATGGAGCTTGGAGTCCTAATAAAAAAAAGAAAGCAAAAAAATCAACAAATGCCACTGAACAAAAAAATCCAAAGTTGAAAAATTCTTACACAAAAAAACCCAAAAGGGTCGAATATTCAGATGATGATGTTAGTGAGTCAGAGGAGGATGAAGACGAAGAGGTAGGCGGGTCAGGAAAGGGATATGGAAAGCAACCGAGATCTCAGCCTCTTAAAAAAACAGGCACGTATTCGGCAAAAACGAAAGGAAAAGGAAAAGAAACCCCAGATGCAAAAGCAAGAAATAAAAAATCGTCTGAGGATGAATCCAGCCAGTCTAACAGTGAAGATAGCACACGGCGAACCAGGGGGCGACGTTACGCCTATATAGAAGATTTCGATGACGACAGCTCTGATGGAGGTATAAAACCGGGTGTGCAGCGACCTGACACACCACCTGAGGAGAGAGAAAAGTTTATTAAACGCCAAGAAGAAATAAAGCGAATGTTGGCGGAAAAGAACGCCGAAGGTGCTATACTCGCAGCTACTCCGCGACTTACCCCTATTAAAACTGATGGTGAGAAAGATAAAAAGTCCCCTGCAAAAGCTGGAGGAGATTCACTCTCAACGGTACCATTGTCGGTTATTAGACAAGCTAAAGTGCTTGACATAGACTATCTTCAAAGACGGGGAGAGAACCTTGAAGAGTTAGGCAACGAAGTAGGTGAAGTTGATGACGATTTTGATGATGCAGATCTTCCAGACGACTTGCCGGAAGACATGGATGAAGATGCTATTGCTCGAATGGTTGAGGAAGAAGAAGAGTTTGTTGTTGCTGCATCAAGGGATCTTCCAGCGCCAGATGAAGTTTTGCGCACAACTAACTTGGTCAAGCCAGTCAAAACTAAAGAAGGAGAAAAGCATATTTCAACAGAAAACTCGTCTTCATTTTCGGAAGCAACGGAAAAAATTACCCCAATTAATTTACCTGCTCCAACCTCAAACCTTCAAGAACCAACAAGAAAGAGGCTTCCAATGCCTACAATTCATCCTCCATTACTTCGACATCAATATATAATGCATGATTCCCTGACTAACACGCAGCATATGATGCAAAGACAGAGTGGACCTCCTTCTCATCTATTGCAAAATGCTCTTTCTGCCCCATTATCCCAACCTCTTGACAGAAACTACCCGTCAGCATCTACATCGTCACATTCGTTGAATAGAATTACCCACGGTATACCTTTGCAATCAACAGTTACTCATGCCTTAAATACAATTAGGCCTTCCCATTCCCCATCATCTGTAGTAAGTACTAAACAATCTCCTCTACTCGATCGAACACCGCAGGAAAAATCAACAAATCAACAAACTTTCGCAGAAAATAAGCCAAGAGGAAGAAGAAAAAAGATAACACCCCTGAGAGACACTCTACAAAAGCAACAAGCAGCGGCAGCAGTAACTGCAGCAACTGCAACAAGTTCAGCTTTATGTTCATCTCTTCTAAAGAACACCGAATCATCTTTATCAAGCGTAATAAAAGGTGGATCAACGCAAAAGTTACAAGTGCAACCTAATATAATAAGCAACATGCACTCAGCATCACATTCTCCAGTATGCAGGCCGGCTGTTCCCATACCCCCAATTGGAGTTCCTTTTGTTGGGGCCGATGGTAAGTATTACTTTAATACGTTCAAGTTTATTTACGAGTATATTCGTTGTCGACATTGGAAGTTTGATATAGAATTTAACATTTTGAAACTTTCAAAATTTTTAATGTTTTTTGAACTTTTTATGTTTTGAGAATTTGAGCGCCAGAAACTCTCTTTGTTTGTGACAAAATCTTTCGAAATTATCACTAAGCTAAGAAATTTTGTACTGAGCGGGGCATCTCCAGTTAAAGACTCACTTGTGCATCCGTTCGTAAAATTGCGCCGTTCCATGCCGCAATCCATTCCAACGACGAATCCTACGCGCAAACTGCCATGTTCTGGAACATGCTGTGCGCGTCAAGGTACACTACAGCTGACTTTGACAATGTCACTATACGAGGTCTGATTAAAAAATAACCGTTATTTTCAAATTTAGTGAGTTACGTAACTTGGATTTTCGCATTTTTTTTTTTTTTTTTTTTTTTTTAATTGGTACACATGTCTGTTATATATGTCTGTTGTATGTCAGTTTTCGACAGTCAAAACGGTTAGTCGTGTTTTGGTGTGCTCTTAGTTTTTTTTTTTTTACTATTCGAAAAAATGAATCAAAGAAACTGTATTAAGTTTTGTGTAAAAAATGAAATTAAAAGCGCAAGAAATTTTGAAATGTTGACTGTGGCGTTTGGCAACTCTACTATGAGCAGAACACAAGTTCAATTGTGGTATATCTGGTTTAAGGAAGACCGAAAAGATGTCAATAACAATGCTTGCTCTGGTAGCCCAAGCATGTCAACAACCGATGAAAACATTGAAACAGTAAAGAAAATTATTTTGGTAAAATGAGAAGGTTTTGCTAACTATTTTCTTCGACTGCAATGGCGTGTTGTATCATGAATTCTTGCCACAAGGTCGTACGGTCAGGAATACTACCTTGAAGTTATGCACAGTTTGCGCGAAGCAATTCGTCAGAAATTCACAGAATTGTGGAAAAAACAATCATGGATTTTGCACCATCATAACGCACCAGTTCACACATCATTTGCATGAGTTTTTGGCCAAAAACAAAACCGTTATCCTGCCTCAAACACAGTATTCACCGGATTTGGCCCCCGCTGACTTTTTCCTCTTCCCAAAACTGAAGACAACGATGAAAGGAAAGCGTTTTGCTACGATTGAGGCGCGTTTTAGACGTGTTTCGAGGCATAAGTGTATTATATCTGAGGGGGACTAATTTGAAGGCAACAAGATAGTTATTGATGAATAAATAAATACTTTTTGAAAAAAATGTAAAATAACGTTATTTTTTGAGCAGACCTCTTGTATGAAATCTCCCTAGTCCATAGTCAACTCGAACCTTATCTCGTTACCCTTCATTGTGTCCTATGTTTCAGCTAATCCTACCGTGAACACAAATTTTTATTGTCAGTTAAAAATAAATTTATGGCATTTACTCTTTAAAAATAATATCTTGTTGGCCACGACTACATCTGAGATGGTCCAGTCGGAAGAGGCAATATTGGTTGACTTGTATCTCGCGGATAACACTAGCAATGTTGGCAGTTTGAATACGATTCATGCGTAATCTGTCAAAAAGCCAATTGCAAATCATACATCACGATGAATCACCCAATACATAGTAAGGGTTCTTTTGCACCCGCCCACTATTACGGTGCATGTACGCTATAGGTCAGTGGCTTTTTGCATTGGCATTAGCTCAGTTTGAAACACGCTGCACTCATTCGAAAGTGTACAATATATGCCAACATCTGTGAACAGTTCAGCAAGTTAACTCAAACAATTTTCTAAATTTCGCATATAATAAATTAGCAATATAAAAACAATATGTGCTTATGTTTATAAGTTGTTTAAATGTTAATGTTGAAATTTTCAAGTATTCAAACAACTGAAGTGCTTGCGTTAACTTCACATTTAGGATATTGTTGTTAATTTCGTAAACTGGTTCTAATATTTCTCATTTCGTACATTTCTATAAACCTTTTAAACAGGTTCTAGATTTTACAGTGCGCTTGGAAGTCGTACTACGCAGTCTAGTATTCAGCGTCATCGCGGTCCCTCACAAATGCCGGCAAGCCTTTTACCTCCACCAGCGGCTAACAGGTCATCATATGGTCCGCCACCTCCTTTAAAAGGATCGACCTCTGGACCATCACCAGTTTCTTCATCGTTGAATACACCAGGGCCGATTAGAAATCCAATTCAACATATGCCACCACAATACCTGGGAATGCCGCCGAACGCTCGTCATGCATCACATCTAAACATGTTCAGGTATGATTACAGATATTATTGATTCTGCCTATTTTTAACATTGATATTTCATTCAGAGCTCCCATATATGGCAATCCTAGTTTCGGTCCTCGTTCTAGCTTAAGACCTCCAAATATACTCGCACAGGAATTTACACCGGGTTCACGTAATTATTCATACATATATATATATATATATATATATATATATATATATATATATATATATAGTTTTTTTTTAATTATATATAATTGACAGGTGCATATCCCCCATATGGTTTCTATCCACCACCACCACCTCTTACGACACCAGGTCAACGTTCTGGAACTGTTACAACTTCACGACCATCAACACAAATTCCCCCAGCTCCATCAAATGTTACACATCCTTCTACTTCAGTTATTGTAACTTCAAAATCCTCCAACTTACCATCGGTTTCACTAAAGCATGCTTCTGCACCTATCACCGAAATAACGGACTCTAGCACCACCCCAAAGCCAGTGGTGGTGGTAAAGAAAGAGTTTTTAATTAAATCTTCACCACCAAAATCTTCATCACCTACACTTGTCACCACACAATCAGACAAATCCGATTCAATAGCATTGTCTGCAACAGTGCCACGGAAAAAACTTACGACTTTGCAAGCTTACACATTAGACACGTCTAAGAAGTCACCGGTTTTACCAGTTAGCGACTCATCCGGATCTCGAAGTCCGCCCAATCCTATAGGAGTCAACGACGATTCTTCTACTGTCGCGACTTTAGAAACTTCAGCAACAGCAGAGCAATCAGCAAATAACGAAGATAAAGCAAGTGAATTTAGTGGGCTAGTGAGCTATTTCAGTTCTCAACATGATGATTACAACACATAACATTTATAATCTTCAATTTGAAGCAATTTAGTTTCTTTAATCATGTAAATAATTTTAGCGCTAGACATACATACTTATGTACGTATGTTTGCATGTAATTTTTTTTTTTATATATTTCTTATGATTGTAGTTGAAATTTCTTATAATAGAGAAACTCCACTAGACAGATGTACACTTATACAATGTAAACTCTTAACTTATTCCATTAAATTTTGTTAATTTTAAACCTTATTACTGTCCTCAAAAATAAATACATACATATTTGTTTATATTTATTATGTAACATATACATATGCACATACATATGTATATATCTTCTGTTGTCAAAAACTCTTGAAGACTTCCTTTTCAAAAAGGTAGATATTAAATGATCTTACATTATAATTGATATATGAGACAAAATATAATGAAAATTAAGCCCAGATTTTTATGAGTTATGATGTTACTGAGTCAAAGGAACGATATACAATCATGGTATACACATGCAAACATGATTTTTATATTGGTTATAACTTATTCAAGCAAAAAATCATTATCAAATACAAAAGTCCCCAAGTCAAAAGAAATTATTTTTAATATAAACATCAGTATGTACTTTGTTACTATTAAGTAGAAACTGCATCCAAGCGATATGGCTAACTAAATATTATCAGAAACTATGTAAACAGAGTAATTATTATGCACTTAATAACTAGGTTACATTTAACAGAATAACTTATTAAATAAAAACATTGAACAAACAAATTTGGTGTCCTTTTCAAAGCGTCAATTGACATTTATGTCTTTAAAAAAAAACTTCTGTTTATGCGTTAAGAAGTCTTCAGCATAATAGTCTACTACCAGAATTATTTTAATTGACGTAATTGAAATTTACTTGATAAAAATTAGCACTAATTATATTTATGTAGATTTCCAGCAGCGATAAATGCCCCAATACTTGTAATAATGAGACGAGTGTTGTGGCATAAAGCATCAATCAGCTTTGGTTTATCTGCGTACAGACTTTTTTTTGTGGTATGCCGAAGACAATACAGAGTTTACGCTAATTAGGTAATCAAAACAAAAAAATCATTCGCAACAATCGTTTCGTAACTGTTAATTTCCGAATAATTTAACAAACTTGAAATAGACTTAAAATATATCATCTCATAACACGGAACTGCAAAATTTAGTGTTAAAACAGCAGTTTTAATTTGAGAAACAGCGATTTGAAATTTCTTAGCTTTCAGAACAAACCCGAATTCCTTGTATGGTAAAATACAGAAATTTGTACCAGTCTTCCAAAAAAAAAAAAAAATATCCTACCACAGTATCTTGCATACAAAAAGTTCTATTTCAATTTCACATCATGTGGAAGAGAAACTTCCTTCGTCTTTTCACCTGGACCGATTTCACATTTCCACAGACTACATATAGGGTAAAAGCACCTAACGTCCGGCATGTACCAATAGTCGGCAGTTTTTTTAAGTTATATGCTTAATTTTCTTTTTATTCTTGGACCAGTACTCAGAGAGGTTATTCTCTATTGCGATGCGAAAGACAAATCGAAGAATTGGTAGCGCCTGTATTGCATTTTCTTTTCATATTTAATTTTCCCTTTCGCACATTTTATTTTATCATTCTTCACTATGGTTTATTTTGTGATACCAGTGTTACGTAATTTTTAAACTTTTTCGCGAAACAATAAAGAGTAACCTCCCAGGGGTTGGCCCCTACATATGCAGAGCATTATACCAGAACTAGAAAAATAGGTTGTGAAAGAGGGAGCAGTGTTTGTGCACATTTGACTTGAACTTTCCAACGTTATAACAGACAGGAAACACGTCTGCAGGCAACTTACTCCACAGGCGAAGCGTATGACTCAAAAACGAATTCTCTCTGTAATGCGTTATACGATTCCCCGGGCAATCCAAAACAAATGGAGTAAATATAAATAACGGTTCCTTTATATAAAAGTAAGGTTAGGCTTTAATAGAAAATACACTCATGATGCATTATGTAATATGAAAATTAGAGAGAGGTTATTCCTTCGGTATATTTTTGTCCTCATTCAGTGTCAGATTTTCAGCACGAGCGGTAGAGCCCGTTTTTTAAGAAAGCTTTTATTGTCAAGGCCAACAAAAACAAGTAAGTTCTTATAATAATTTTACAAATTTTTTGAAAAGACCGATTTTGAGAAATAAAAGTCGGCTTAAAAATTGGTGTCAATATAAAAAATTTTATTAAAACCATGATATAAAAAAGTACTGTATTTTTTATTACTTGTATTTTTTATATCATGATTAAAACTGGGGGGTTACTCTACTGCGATGCGAAATAATTGGTACCCTGTATTGCGTTTTCATATATTCTTTTCGCATTTAATTTTCCCTTTCACATATTTTATTTTATCATTCTTCACTATTGTTTATTTTGTGGTACCAGTGTTGCTTCATTTGCAAACTATCTCGCGAAAAAGTTTGCGCTAACAGCACTGAGTACCAAATTATACTCTTATCGCATCTACCTTTCCCATCGCAAGAGAGAGTAAACTAAAATTTTGTAAATTTTCAAATGTCGGCATTGTGTTGCCACTGCGGTTCTCGCCTCTCTTGGTAATAATGTAAAGAATGAATTTGAAAACGAATTTACCTAATAGTTGGCACGCTTTTGATTCGAGTGGTTTAACCACTGCCGACTATAGAAAGAAAGGTCTGCACCATTTTTCCCGCTAATTATCATAAAAAAATTTCGTATTTTTGTGACTTAGTAGGTATTATTTTACTTAGCATTTCAGAATTTTAAATATGGATAGAAAGGCAAAAGAAACATGCACCAGTACAGCGAAGGGGCATTAAAAAATTCTCTTTTCGAAATATGAGAAGGCTCAATCTTAGTATTAGAGGCCAGTAGAAAATATGATGTTCCTCGTTCAAGCATACAGGACAGATTATATCGCTTCTTTATTGCAACATAGTCATAATTCAAATAAGGTTGTTTCGAGAAAAACACATTTCAAGTTTTTAGCTTCCATATAAGTCTTAGAAAAAAATTTTAGAAAATATTTTCTAAAGGAAACAGTTTAAAAGTAATTTGGATAAATTTTTTGAACAATATAAAACGTAGTACTGTTAACAATTCTGCATTTTTAACTCGAAAAGCTAATTTTTGAGATATGACTATGTTGCAATAAAGGAACGATATGGTCGCGTGCCTGAAGGTCTAAAAAAAAATGGGTCCACAGTTTTATCTAATTTAGAGGAAATCCGTTTAGTAAAATGGCGCCAAGTAATACATTTGTATAAAACATTTTGAAAACCGGTAAGTGTAGTATATTCGGCAAGCCGAAAATAAAATACCCCTCACAATAATCACGTAAATATATAGCATATACAGCAGCTCTGGACTGGAGAACAGCTCTCGCATCATCTTAATTATTTCTTAAGTGCGGTCAGGCTTGTTATTGTTGTTTGGCCTTCAAGAGGTATTTCGTTGTTAACCACACGGTAACTTCCTGTCCGAAGGCATAGGTCAGTCCAGTTAGTTACAGAATACTGCTAATACCGTCCTGGGCATTGGGTCTTCGTTACTCCGCACATGCTGTGTGTGCTTCCTATACTTTGCAAATTTATTTGCAGCTGTATAGTTAAATACATAAATAAATATAGTATATATTAATTTATAGCAATGATAATTCATTTTTTTTTTTTTCATTCATTCATTTGTTTATTGAATCTTCACAAAGTGAACTAACAATAAGTATTCAAATCTTAAAACTAAATATATAAAATTAATTAAGTCCAGCCAATGCTAGACAAAAATGTTTTATTTTGCACGGTCAATATCGGTGAAATCACCTATTTAACGTTCTGATGGTGGCAAGGGTGTCCCTTCTTCTCAAATGATAATTCATGAAATTCTTAGATATACAGGGCTGTTCTGCAAATCGTTTTTTGTGATAGTGATTTGAAATGCACACAAAATATTTTGGATTTTTGTGATTTTAAACCGGTAGGTTAACTTGTAATCAATTTGAAATTACATCCTAATTTTTGCACGAACTTTATTATGAATTTCATAATTTATTACATAAATAAATAACTTAATTTGTTTTCTATAGATTATTTAAGCAAAATGATTTATTTTATACGAAATAATGCACTAAATGAAAAAACTAAAAATTATTATTATTTTGTGATTTGGTCTATTTTACTTTAATTTCTATATTTATAAAAAATTAACCTTATTTTGCAAATAATACCGCGAATAAAAAAATTAAACCTGAAAATAAAAATATCATTAAATTGAAGCAAAAACCATCTGTTTTTTGTGCTTCAGAAGAGTATAAATCACATCGAAAATCACAAAAAAATTGTGATTTGCAAAACAGGCATAAAAGAACGGCATGTACTTTCAAATCACGTAAGTTTTAGAACAGGCCTTATAAACTAATAATTTCCATATGGCAATAACAAACATAACCGTAATGAAAATGTTTCAAGGGTATGGAATTATGTGTAGCATTTATTAACGCGAAGATTTCATTTGGGCTAAGTATAGGCCGATATCAGAAATTTTTACTTTTTGTATTTTATTTTAATAACTTTCTCCTATCATCAAAACTGATTTTAAGCAAAAAAGTTCGCTTACGCGATATTTTCATGGAAAAATCGGTTTAGGCTATGTCTCCGGTATATAAGGACTGACATCGGATAAACATTGTTCTGCCTTATAATTGATATGCCAATTAATATTAAGTTTGATGCAAAAGAAACAAATGTTTTCAAAACTATCCATACAAAATTGACAAAAATATGATTTTTTTTCGGAATTTTGGACATATTTCATGTATACGTGAACCGATTTTCCTGAATTTCAATAGCAAATCCATGAATCAATTGAGTAATAGGGTATAATAAAGGATTTGTTCTTTAACAAACATGTTGAACATGGAAAAATTTATATAGGGGCACAAACAAAATGCCGAAATTAGTGTGCCGACTACTAGTTCAAATTAGGCATTTTACGAAAAATTCAAATTTAATAAAACCATGCTTTAAAATAGCCGAGTATCACTTTCTCAGCAATAAAAATCAGCAACAAAATATGTCCGTCGAACTAAAAAGGGCACCAATTTGAAAATGAAAAAAAGTTAAAACTGCCGACTGCTGGTGCTTTTACCCTATTAAGAATAGATTTTTACTTAAGTGTTCCAGAAATTCTTTATTTAAGTTTACCAAATTTTCATGAAAGCTAGATGCGCATTATTTTTAGTTTATTCAGATTTACGTTACCGATTTCAATTTGTTCGAAGAAATAAACTTTATAATTGGAAATAAAAATTTGTACTTACAATGTATTACTTCAGACTAATCTAACAACTAGCATTCATACTTAAAAATCGAAGCATTAAAATACGTAGCTTTATGATCCGGAAATCGGTAGGATGGAGAAAGCGTTAAAACAGGATACGACTCAATCGTTTAATACTTATTTAAAATTATAAAAATTACAATAATTAAATATATAATCAAGAACATAACTATGAAAAGTATAGATGTCCCTGCAAACATAGTTCAAGAAAATACATGAACGCAAGTTTACTTGGCTACGGACATGACGACGAGCAAATATCTGAACATTACTTGGTATAAACCAAATAAATGTTCAACAATGAAACAAACACGAGTTTTGACTATTTACATTCAATTTTTAGAGGATGAATTGATATTTGTAAAGGCAGCTCGTTTCGATTTAATGAACATTAAAAAGCTACTGTTGCTTGGGCCTTCTAAACAGTAAAATATGAGGCTCAGGTTTATGTATCATATAATGTATCCAACCACGTGATTGTTGCACTCCAATTGAACGCCATTCTGCTTCAGACATGAGATGGGTCTTTGGCACCAATTTCACCAGTTCTTTAGGGAGTACCACATGCCTGCATAGTTTGATCAAAATAAATACCTCTTTCTGGAATTTTAGCAAAATCACCATACCTGTACTCGTATTTTTCATCGTAATATTTATCTGAATAGTATATATCCTTGCTCATGATTGTCATCAATAGCAATTCAAGGTTATGTGCAACCCAAAGGAATCGTTTGAAGTATGGGCTAAGTTAGGTTCCCAAGCTGTCACTATCTTTATAAAATTCGTTAATATATTTTCCTTTTGTTAATTTCCTCAACAAAACTGAATTTTAAATATATATCCCAATTTGTTTAAAAACACAGTTCAAAAAATTTCGGCGCTTACAAAGTTTGAAATAAAATGTAATTGATAGCCACAAAATAACACTGGAAAATAGCATCAGCCGCTGAAAATGCTTAAATCAAATGCTTTTTGTCTCTTTTTTTCCGCTACGAAATGGTTGTGTGTGAGAAGTACGTACGAAAATATACATATATATATTTTTTTTGATATGAGAGCCACCGTGCGTCAAAAACTTTATACAGAGTTGCACATAAACGTTTGCATCGATTAATCTGGCAGCCGCCATGTGTGATGATAACATAGTGCCTTGGATAGGCTGTTTGAATAGGCTTTTTATCAAATTATGTGAGTTAGTACGGACTGTAACGAAAATTTTCGGTGGATGTATCAGAGAACTTCACTTGTTGATTAAAAAATCGTTCAACAATAACAAAGGCACAAAAAACTGATATTTTATTTTCACTTGATCAAATTTGCTCACACACTCTCTTGTGTTGTTCATTTTAAAGCGCGGTCTCCACCTAACATGAAAACACTAACTTTAACGCTAGCTTCAAGTTAAAGTTAAATATGGACAAAATTTTGACAACTATTCGTAAATTCTACCAACAAAATACATGTTGATGTTTGTTGGTGTTGTATTTATTGTAATTCTGCCACTACCTTTATAAAGCTGCCTTGGATTTGGGGACATTTTTTGTTTTTCACTTTTCTTTTATGTTGTTGCTTTATATAATTATTCTCATTTCAATATCAACTTAATATAACCACACTGGCTGCAGTAAAAAATAACGGTTTATTTTGTGGTACTAGTGTGCTTAATTTTCAAACTATTTCGCGAAAAAGTTATCGCAAACGGCACAAAGTACCAAATTATACTCTTATCGCATTTGCCCTTCGCATCGAACTTACTTTCGCATTACAATAGAGAGTAACTCCCCAGAAACGATAAAAAAATGCACAAAATCTTTTTGAATGGTCGGAAAGTTATGTTGCGTGAGTTAGCTGACATCGTAAAGATATCAAAAGAACGTGTTGGCTTTATATTGCATGAGCATTTGACTATGAGAAAACTTTGTTCAAAGTGGGTGCCGCGTTTGCTCACTGTTGACCAAAAACGAGAACGTGTTGGCCATGTTTAAACATAACAAACCGGAATTTTTCGATATGTGACAATGTATGAAACATGGATCCATCACTTCACTCCGTAATCAAAACAATCGTCATATGAATGGACAGCAACTGGTGAACGTCGCCCAAAGCACAACAATCGGCTGGAAAGATTATGGTCTCGGTATTTTGGGTTGTGCGTGGTGTAATACTCATCGACTATCTTGAGAAATGAAATACCATGAATAGTGAATATTATATAGCGATGTTGGAGCCTTTAAAGGCCGAAATTGCAAAGAAACGACCGTATGTGGCTAAGGTTTCCAAATAATTCAGTTTATTTATGTACTCTATTAGAAAATGCTTGTTTATTGCGTTTTGAGAGTTATTATTAAAAAAATTTTATTTTTCTTATGGCGTTTTCTTTTCTAGAAAAAATGTAACATTTTCCATATTGTTTTGCCAGAAAATACAAAAGTATACAGCTTTCTCAACTTCTTTTCAGATATTTATAGTTATTGCGACATCTGCTTTTCATCTCAATAAAACTTAAATTTTAAAATTTGAGTTTTAAGAAAAAAAGTGCAGCATAAATGCAAAACTTTTTCAGAAAAGGAAACGGTATTAATTTATTTAAGATATAATATATAATTAAATGTTTGGAAATATATTTTTATTAGGGCAGCTCCTGTGAAATGTCGACATGTAGACAACAAGGAAACATAAAAAAAAAGTCTGTATTTTTTCAAAAACTTTTCCTTAATTTTAATCAGAATTCATATTGAAATTAAAGTTATCAATTTATTTCATGCAATGTAGAAGTTATTATAATTATTAATTGCTGGCCTGCGAAAAAGTTTCTATTAATACATGCAAAAGTACGTAGGTATATATCATTGATCATCACGCAATGCTTTTGAAGGTGCACTTATACATTATTTACATTCTGAGCGTTCTCTTTGTGGAGAACATTGATGTATATGTATGTATTATACTTACATTTTTTCGGTACCATAAAAGAAAAAAAGCACATATATATACATTTAAATTCTCTTTTGTTATATACATTTTCATAAAATTAAATCAATAAATTTATTTGAGGTATATTGTTATTAATAGTTTACCAAAACACAAGTTTTGTTTTTGGAGAAAACTGCTTAAGTATAATTAAGCAAAGTTTTTCTCTAAAACAAATTTGTTTTGTCAGTTGTTTTTGTATATGTTTGTTGTACATTTTTTATATAATTGCTTCAACTAAGTTTAACAATTAGGATTGCACAATATGAACATTTTTTCAATCAGGTAAGTTCAACCCTGAGCTCTTCCATGTACTACAGTTAAAGTATTTGTTCTTCTGCATTCTAATTTTCACATTTCAGTTCAATTTTGTATTCAAAATTCATTTCAAATTTAAAATTAATGGACAATTTTTGTATAACAAGAAATAGTGTTTTTTTTTTTTAATTCAATTTGAGCAATATTCTGGAATATGTGTGCAATGTTTGGGTTATAATAATAGAAATAATATAGTTAAATTAATTTTCTTAATAAATAATTGTTTAAAGCTTCAATAAATAGTAATTATTATAGTTCTATGTCTTTAGACCTTTTTGATGGCGCTTAACACGTGCGTAAGGGCCAACAGCAGGATCCATAATGAAATCATACAATACACGCACCCAGCTGGTATGTTGTGGCATTGTATCATAAAACTCTGGTGCAATTCTTTTTACTTCTGGTAAACGAGAACCAGGGACAGCGGGGAAATCATGGTGCTCATTATGGTAACCGACATTAAACGTAATCCAGTTAAGAGGACCGTAGTAGGAATAAGTCTCAAAACCTTTTGCAAACATATAATGTTCTGAAATGAAATGACCTGCTACAGGATGGAGTCCCATTGCTAAAACTGAACCCAGAACTAAATAAGCCATTGCTTTCCATCCACAGAAATATACAACCAAAGCATTAAAGGCGAGTTGAATGGCAGTATTAATAACTTCCAATCGCGTTGGTGGTTTTGGATTTATAATAAGAGGACGGAATATATAAAAAAACGGCTGCAGACACACCCATATAAATTTTCCAAAAGTTGAATCGAATAGCTTCGCTTCTAGTAGAGTAGGTATGTCGGTGTCAATGACTTCATCTCCTTGGTATCTTGAAAGAATATCAAATTAATTTATTAAGAAACAGTGAACACATTGCATATTTTTTGTGTCATATTGAATTTATTAAGTAAGCATTTAAACAATTAAGTTTTTTATTCGCTATTTTTAGTCTCTACCATTTATACCAATAAAAATTATAAATAGATTGTTTTCTATGTTTCCCAGCTATCTATATGTCGACATTTCATAGGAACTACCCTAATCATCAGTAGACTTTGGAAATTTTTGAAAGATATTCTCAAACATTCAACTTTATATCCCACCAATATAAATAAATTGTTGAGAATTTAAAAGAAAAATGCTTTAATAATTCCTGTCAAAACACAAAAAACAAGCCTTTTCACTTATACACCTCTCTAACATTTCTTTACACCTTTCAAACAAATGAACAACCGTTGGTTGCTACGATTTGCTTTTTGAAAGTATCGAAAAGCAGAGAACAAAAATTCAAACAATTAAGTTTTTTATTCGCTATTTTAGCTTCTAACATTGATACCAATAAAATATTATAAATAGCTTATTTTCTATGTTTCCCAGCTGAAACATAAAAAACAAAACACTTGGGCCTCGATTTTTAGCGGCTGGTGACTATAACGCTAAGCACACTTTTTGGGGACCACGTTTAATTTCTCCAAAAGGCCGCGTGCTTTTCGACACAGTTTCCAAACTGGGAAGAGTTATTACGTTATTCATTCGGCTTGTGTATTCGTTCCTTTTTATTAAAACATAATATGGGTCATTTCGTATTCAAATCGTGTGTGGTACGAAATTTTATTTACTGAGAAAGCAAATTAATATAAATGCTTTTTGAGTGTAATCATACAGTCGTTTAGTATACTCCAGAGTTGCGTTTACACGTGAGTTGATTCACTTCCGCTTTTCACTCTTATTTAATAAGCGTTTTTAAACATCTGAACAGTGGTTCCCACAAAGGGAGCACTCAGTAAGTATGTAATTTTATAAGCACGATTACCCTTGAAGACATTGCGTGTGATGAATGCCCTAAGGGTAGAAGGAAGAACATAACACTCATTAATGCTCCAGGACGCTGTACTTTTACCAAAAAACTTTAAATATTGTTTTCTTTTAGAACAAATTACATAAAAATAGTTTGATGTTTGGGGCAGAAAAAATGGTAACTAGAGTTTTGAACAAATTTGCGAATAATGAAGAAATTACCAAATTTGATAGATCTAAAGTACTTGCTTGGGCAGACTACCCATTTGAGTAGTTAAGTACCTATGCAAGAGTAGCCGATTATCTTATTTTTGTTGAAATCATTTATTTTTTTAACAAATTGAAATGCTTGTCTTGTTCTGGTTGCTTACATGAGAAAAATAATGAAATAAGTTGCTTAAGCTAAGTTATAACATAAAACATAGTATAAGAACCAAAAACTGCTTCTATTATTAGAGTTTACAATTTTTAATATAAGCTATTTAATACAGTTAAAAGATATGACATGTTTCAGAAAACAATTTAAAACAGCTAAAAATAAAAACTATATTTTTTTCAAAAAGTATTTCACCGTTAGTAAAGATTTAAAATTTTTGTTTCAATACCTGAAATAACTAGTTTCCAGTATACGACTATAGGTTTTTGTTTCTCCTGTAAACTTGATATTACGACATTTTGCATTATAGGCGACGATATCTATGTACATATTACTTAATTACGTATCTGCACGTATCTACGTATTGTTGTACGTATATACATACATACCTAATTAGTCATTTTCCAGCTAGACTATTTAAAAAATTTTTGTTGTGCATTTAAGTTTTTTAGAAGATAAGATTGTATCTATTACAATGTAGTTACATGTACTATAAAGTACGCATATGTACATATATACATGAGTATGTACATATGTAAAATTTCGTATCAAATGGGATATATAAACCTAAATCTTTGGAAAATTTCAAAATTTTGATATTGGAGTTTTTCCGAGATCGTTTTACGTTTCAAAACTAAAAGAACAATCCATAAAAACCACACACGAACATAGGCAGAGATATCTTATAATTACCTGTGATGTTCAAGGTGGTACTTCCGAAATGATATAGACATAGGTAAACCAATCGGCAAGTTACATACGAAACCTAGCATGCGATTGTGCATTGGGCGGCTGTGTCCAAAAGCCAAATTATGCGATATCTCATGAACAGCTAGCATAAGCGAATGGTTTATAATTCCTCCAAAGCAATAAGCCGCTAGGATTAATAAAGGCCAAGAAAAATCTTTTACAACAAATAAAGCCAAAATTTGCGTGAACACCATTGCTCCTGCTATCCACTTAAAGTTCGGATCATGACCAAAGAGCTTCTTTATTTGCGGATATTTTTCTAAAATAAGTTTACGACGTGATGCATGAGGTTCTTCTGTGTATACCCATTCAAAGTCATTCCTTGATACCTTCTGCCCCATTGTAAAGAATGATGGTGGTTGAACGCGACTGGAACACCAACACAATTTTTATTTTTACTTTATTACAATGTCATCAAATAACAGTGAATGACCCAACTAAAATGCTTCCTCTATTTGATATTGCAAGTAACGTTGCCACCAATACAGGGTTTTTCCACATTGCCATAAAACATTAGTATGTCTGCTTTTACATTTGGACAGACGATGGGCAGATAGCCGAATTTTGATGGTGCTGTAACGAAAATTGTCCGTGGGAGAGAGTATGTAGTCCACGACATTCTGTACTAGACACTTGTAAACATTCTTTGTTTCTCCTTTTAACATGAAGATGATATGAGAATAATGAACGTAAAAAATGTAAAAAGTTAAAAATTTTCGTTACAGCATCCGCAAATTTCGCCTGTCTAAATGTAAAAGCGCACTAAGTCTGCTTTTACATTTGTACAGACGATGGGCAGACATTTTTTTAATTCTCTTTTGGTCTTGCCTAAACCTTTTACATTTAAGAAATTAATAGACAGACAGAAACTTTTCGTTTTTCTTTTGTTGTTGTTGTTTTTTTAAGCACAGCTAGTGTGTTTATATGAAGTTGATGTTGATATGAGAATAATGATATGAAGCAACAACATAAGAAATACGAAAAGTTAAAAAGAGAAACAAAGAATGTCCACAAATGTCTAGTACAGAGAGTCGTGTACTACACACTCTCCCCCACTGAAAATTTTCGTTACCGCACCATCAAATTTCGTCTGTCTGCCCGTCGTCTGTACAAATGTAAAAGCTGACTAACACACATCGTGGCTTTTACGCCGTGCCTTCACGGCAACCTTATTTGCTTAAAAGCAGTTCTGGTAATACAAGGTTACCAAATTGAGAAAATTAAAATTTCTGATATCGTGCCATACATACCAGAGATATAGCCTAAACATATTTTCCCATGAATTTTTTTTTTTTTTTGTTTAAAAGCAGTTCTGGCTATAAAAAAGGTTGCTAAAATACACAAAATAAAAATTTCCGATATTGATCCTCAGATACAGTCTAAACCGTTTTTTCAACGAAAAAAATATTTGTTGCTTAAAAGCATTTGTGATTATAAAAGGAAGTTAGCAAAATACAGAAAATGAAAATATCTGATATCGATCCATATACTGGTATTCTCGAGATATAGCCTGAACTGATTTTTCCACGAAAAAAAAAACCGATTTTTCTATTAACATTTTTTTTCTGAAAAGCGAATCTCGTTATTAATACAGAAAATTCCGATATCGGTTCATATATAACCGAGATATAGCTTAAACAAACCTTTCCAGGAAAATGTCCATGAAAGATTTCTTTTTTAGGACAGTGATTACAAGGCAAAAATATTTTACCCCGATATCGGTCCATATATATCCGAGCATATTTAGTTCAAATTTGTAATATATATTATATACACGTGACCATCGTGAAGGGTATTTTAGATTCGGCCCAGCCGAATACTCACGTGTTGCAATTAAAACTAAGAAAAGCACAATTTTTTCCATTAGAATTGAAGAGTTGATCTCCCTTAAGTGTTTTCAACGAATGGAGAAAAAATAAAAAGACTAACATTTTAATTTTGTTTATAATTGGAGGAAAAGTAATAAAATTCCTATGGAGTTTTTATTTGTAATTGGGCTGAATATGCATTAATTTTTCCAACAACCATTTCCCTATTTGCATCCGGAATAGGCAAACGCGTTTCTTAACATCCCTTTTATAGTCGTATTGCTGCACTCATTTAGAAAAATTATATATCGTTTCAAATTTCTTTATGCACAGAAGTAAGCCAAGTTTAATTTCATTTTGATCAGTTCAGTATTTTACGAGTAATACAGCTATTAATGTCTTACTAACACTAGCAAACAAAATGTGTTTGACTTAACTACAAGTAAAAAAACAGTGTGACCAAATATTAGTAGAAAATATATTTGGGGTTTCACGGTTTTATTGGTTTCACCATGGATTTTATATGATGTGCATTAAGAGCGGTAAAAAAAACTGAGTGCGGTCGATTGTGTCGACAAGTGACTCCTATTATTATTTTTTCTAATTATGAATTAGTTTTTTATGACCATTGCTAGTCACTGCATTTAAAGCGCCATAGTCACGGTGACTATTACATCTGTATATATACAAGGAACACTTTCCAGGATTTTTTTCTCCACTAATTCTTATTGCTTCCACTTTAGAACACGCCATACAATTCAACATACAGTGCAAAAGTTCACTGCAGTTTTACAAACTCAGCAAATATATGAAGTTTTATTTTTGCTGGGTAGTATGGGGGTGTTATACACTAAACAAACGCGCTGTACACTGGCAGACTAGAGCACTGAACTTGCGTATTGTATGGCCGGCATAAACTAAACGAGACAATATTGTTATGTTAATGTGACAAGTCTAATGATATTGAAGGTAGCTTTTAGGAAATGTCGACATTTACTAGACAGCTAGGATACCCAAAAAAATTTAAATAAGTTTCGATCGAAATTAATTTCAATAGTCTCTACGAAAAAGTAATCTAGCAAGGCAGCTTCATACAGGTAGTGACAGAATTACAATAAGTAAAACACCAACAAAATACATGTTGATGTTGTATTTATTGTAATTCTGCCACTACTTGTATAAAGCTGCCTTGTAATCTAGTCTCTAAAAAAAAGTCTACGAAAAAGTAAGTCTGAAATCAGTACACTGGATTTTTTTGATAACCCACCGATAGATATAATTATGTAAGTAATTTTTTTCCATACAACGTTCATATTTCACACAGGCTCTTAATGTTATTAAAAATTTTAGTATATGTTGGCTTTTTTATTTCTTTAAAAATTAAGTCCAGTTTAAGTTTTAAAGACCGGTTGTTATTCTTCAAATTTTATTCCAATCTAACTTTGATGTTGCTTTAATTTTGCTGCTGCTTTTATGCTGATAACGTGCGAATGGACAAACAAATAATTTATAATACGTTTAAATTAAATCAGCAATATTAGCGGGCATTTCATCAATTGTGGTATGATAAAATTGTTCAATATCTCTAAGAATTCTGCGATCATCTTCAGTAATAAAATTTATAGCAACTCCTTTACGACCAAAACGTCCACCACGACCGATTCTGCAATAAACAATAACAATATGCAATACGGAGGAAAATCCTAATTTAAGAAACCATACCTATGAATATAATTTTCTCTATTTGAAGGCAAGTCATAGTTAATAACTAGGGACACTTGCTGTACATCAATACCGCGAGCCAATAAATCGGTTGTAATTAACACACGTGAAGAGCCGGAACGGAATTGTTTCATGATTACCTCACGATCACGTTGTTCCATATCGCCATGCATTGCCGAGACAGTAAAATTGTGATTGGTCATACCTTCTGTTAATTGATCAACCTTTAGAAAAATATATTGCTTATTCACGAATGAACTATTTTTGTTAATATAATCTAATATTACCTTACGCCTGGTATTACAAAAGATAACGGACTGAGTGATGGACAATGTGTCGTACAAATCACACAATGTACCAAGTTTCCAGTTCTCCTGTCTCACATTGACGTAAAATTGCTTAATACCTTCCAAGGTAAGTTCTTCTTTCTTTACTAAAATGCTCACGGGGTTACGCATAAAGCAACGACTCACTTCTAATACATCTGGCGGCATAGTGGCCGACAAAAGAATTACTTGAACATCAGTAGGAAGCATTTTAAAAACATCCTGGATCTGGTCCTTAAATCCGCGAGATAACATTTCATCGGCCTCGTCCAAAACGAACAATTTAATATTGTTCGTGCGTAAAACTTTACGGTTTATCATATCAAAAACACGGCCTGGGGTTCCAACAACAACATGACAACCAGTTTCCAAATTTCGAGCATCCTCGCGGACGTTCGTACCGCCAATGCATGCATGGGAATGAACTTTCATATATTCGCCAAGTGCCATGACAACACGCTGTATTTGTGTTGCGAGTTCACGAGTTGGAGCCAAAATCAAAGCTTGACAGTCACGAATGGACGTATCGATTTGTTGTAGAATGGCAATAGAGAATGTTGCAGTTTTGCCAGTACCTTAAGCGACATGTCTCGTCAATGTTACTCGTTATTAATCCGTAAAACTTACCTGATTGAGCTTGGGCAATGACATCTCTGCCTCTTACACAAGGAATGATGGCGCGTTGTTGAATAGCCGATGGTTTCTCAAAACCGTAACCGTATATACCACGCAAAAGTTCTTCCCGCAAATTCATATCATCGAAGTTATCATATACTTCGTGCCAAGTTGACTCGATAACTCCTTCGGGTTCCATACCGGCAGGTCCTTCATGTACATCACTTCGATCATCCCTATAAAAATTGGAAAATATATTTTAACATTACTTTATTGTTCATTCGAACACCAATTTTTTACATGCTACATTAATATTTTTAAATTTTTGTTACTGTTATGTTATTTTCCGAATTTTTTATAGTATACAAACATATGTAGTAGGTATGCACATACATATCTTAACGCGTGTAAAATTTTACTCCTTTTTTCTAATGTTAACTTTTTTGTCTTACACTTTCCACCATTTTAATTTACTCATCGAGTGGCATATACATATCTACACTAAAAAAAATCATAAAAAATGCTAATCACATTTCCAGTCGCATTTGCCAATTCTGTTTTCTTCCAAGGTAGCAACAAAAACAACTACACACATTTAAATCAATCCTATGTTTTCTTTCAGCTTTATTCATATGAAAAAAGGTGGTGTTTCATTGCAGTTAAGAATAGAGCGAGAAAGAAGATACAAAATTGGAAATTAAAATGAGTAGAAAAGCAGAACGAAATTCAGAAGAAATAACCACGAAAATTACATTTTTTAAGTTTAATTATTTCTTAATAGAACACCGCTAAAAACTACTTAATTATTTGGATTACTCCAAAATTTTCTCCCAAATGTAGAGGTCGTGTGACATTCGTTTTCTACGAATTAATATATTTGCCGAAGCACCACTTATTAACGAAAAAAGAATACTTCGATTTGCCTACACTTCTCACAACACTTTCGATAATTTTTATATCACAAAACGTAGAACTTTATTTTTTGTACAAAAACAATTCAATTATAAATTCCTTGGATAGTTAAATACTAACATTTTTTGAAAATTGTTTGGCACTTTTTTTTACACGTGCTGATTCCGATTTGTAAAAGCAAGCGAAAGGGCTCTGTCTTGCTGAATATCTGAGTCATTTAGTTTAATTTTCTTTCGTTGGCTAAACTGCATCCAACTTCACTTGAAATATCCGGCCAAATAGTATGGCAACATTAAAAAACATTCATCATATGTTAACTACATACTTTTTAAAAGAACGATAAATGAAATGAACAAAACAAAAAATAATAAAACAAAGTAGATAGCATACAGTCAATACAGGAAGGAATGTGTACCGAAACGGAGACAATCCAAAATGAATTTCCAAGCATTAACTTCAAAGAGGATCGCTATCCCTATTGCATTGTTTGGACACCAATACCTATGTTAACTTGGTTAGTACCTTTCATTGGTCATATGGGAATTTGTATGTCAAACGGAGTGATTCGTGATTTTGCTGGCCCTTACTTCGTTTCCGAAGACAATATGAGTTTTGGACGACCAACAAGATATCTTCGTCTGAACCCTAAGTATGTTGAAGGAGGTAAATTAATATGGGATGAAAACGTATCAAAAGCATCTTTGCTTTACGGAACAAGAATGCACAACATATTTTGTGATAATTGCCATTCTCATGTAGCGACTGCTTTAAGCGGTATGCGATATAAAAATCGTACTAATTGGAATATGGTTGCTTTAGCATGTTGGATGTTCTTTTGCGGCCGGTACGTTGGAGTTATGGGTTTTTTCAAAACTTGGATTCCATTTATATTATTTCTAATAATATGTATTATATTAGCAATATATTTCTAAGGTTATTTAAAAAATATTGAAAATTGTTTTTAATAAATATATGCATGTGCATTACACCCACTTCGATCTTACTAAGGCAGCTTAATTTTGGATCTTATGAATAGAAATACGGAATACCGCAAATTTTATTTCATACGACTAGATCAAAGTTCGTTTATAGGTCTAAAAGTAATACATGTAAATATTTTTATCTATAAAAAACAAGTTGTGCAATGAAATGCTTATTTGGCTTTGAAGAATATTAGTAAAACATTTCCTTGGCAAATAGTAGATACTTGTTTTTAGCTTTGGAATAAAATTAAACAAAATTCTTATAGTCGAAACATTAAAGCTAGAAGCTTCTTTATGAATTTGCAAGTAATAGTACAATAAATAAAAATGTTTTTAGCAAAAGTTCAGTTTTATTCACTTTCTATTGCTTGATTTATTTCATCTGCAATTTTAAGAAGTTTTTTCCATTGTTCAACCGATAGAGAAATTCCTTTTTTACCGGGAAGTGATTCTCCATTTTTCTCGTAATACTCCCGAATATCAATTAATTTACGACCCCTAAATTCATTAATATGAACTTGGCGTTGCTTCTCCAAAATCCAATGATTTGCACTATCTTTGGATTTATTAGATGATTCCTTCGCTTTTTTTGCAGGCGGATGTGTCTAAAATTATAAACAAGATTTTGAATGATGTCTAAGGGTTTCGAAGAACTTACATCGTCTGGTCCAGAGTCACTATCATCTGAAGATTGTTCTTTTTTAGATTTTGGCATTCTGTATCCTTAAGTACGCGTGCTTATAATTTCTCGACTATCCTTCACTCAACAAGCAAAATTATCCCATCAACAATAAAATACGTCGGAGTAAATGGCGGGTAGCACAAAAAGCTCTAAGCCAATGGCTGAGGGCGTCGACTCTAAGCCGCCGACGAATTTTTAACTAGAAAAGTAATTGAATTTGGTATAAGGCTGCCACATCCCTTCAAAAATTCGACCAAATCTATCTTGATTTTTTTTGCAAGACATGCGATTTGAAAAATTTTCCTTAGAGCGCTTTTACATTTAGACAGACGAAATATGAGGGTGCTGTAACGAAAATTGTCGGCGGGGGAGAGTATGTAGTACACAACTCTCTGTACTAGACATTTGTGGACATTTTTTCGCCGTCTTTTTAACTTTTCGCATTTTTTATATTATTGCTTCATATCATTATTCTCATATCAACATCAACTTCATATAAACAGACTAGCTGTGCTTAAAAAAAACAACAACAAAAAAGAAAGAATAGAGAAACGAAAAGTTTTTGTCTGTCTATTAATTTCTTAAATGTAAAAGGTTTAGGCGAGACCAAAAGAGAAATGAAAAAATGTCTGCCCATCGTCTGTCTAAATGTAAAAGCGCTCTTATCTTACTTAGAGTGCTTTCACATTAGGCAATTTAGTTGCGTAATTATATATTTTGTTGTTATTTATTTCCTTTTAAACTTGCTTTTGTGTTCACATACAGCAATTTAGTTGCGCAACTTTCATTTTGTTTTACTTAAATTTTCTTAATATTTTGAACGGCCCGAAAAATAAACAAAAGAAAATACCAAAAACAACAATGTTCGAACAAAACGAATTGCTGAGTACAAGCAAGTCTGTACTCAAATATCAGCAATTTTTCACCTTTCAAGCTTCTCTTACCTCTCACATCTACAACCACAAGACTTGGGCCAGAGAATTGCGCAACTAAATTGCCGTGTGTGAAAGCGCTCTTAGTTTCCACACTATAACTCAGCTTTTACATTTAGACAGACGATGGGCAGACATTTTTTCATTTCTCTTTTGGTCTTGCCACAACCTTTTACATTTAAGAAATTAATAGACAGACAGAAATTTTCGTTTCTCTTTTCTTTCTTTTTTGTTGTTGTTGTTTTTTTAAGCACAGCTAGTGTGTTTATATCAGTGGTGTCCAAAAATGAAAATACAGTTGTGTTGGTGCGAGAGCTACCCAGCAAACATAACGTTAAACGTGTAAAAAAGAAAATCCTATAATATATTTTAAAAATTAATTTGAAAGCTTGTTCATTCTCAAACTGATAAATTTAAAGAAATGGAGGATATGTATTTTAGTTTTGAAATGAAAATAAAAAAAAAGAGTTCAGTAGATCAAAATTAAATTAATCGTAATATAAGAATTAATATAAGACGTTCTTATGAAGTTCTCTTTTAAAATACAAAAAAAGAAACATAAGCTGAGCTGTTTTATGTAGGCTGTGAACTTTGTTTGTCTTTAATTATATCTTCCATATTGATGCTTTCATGAGAATTTCGAATTAATAAAATACTTTTTAAATGCGAAGAACTGATTTTATTCCGCTGCTTTGAGCAAATAAATTTCAAGTCTGAAAAAATTTGTTCACATAAGTATGTTGACGAGAAAAATGACAAGCACCTCAAAGACACTTTTTTCAACTGAGGATATGCTAAACCATCTAAATTTTTCCAGAACTCAATGGCATTCATTTTATCCAAAGCTTTTCCTTCACTTTGGAGTATTATAAGCTCCGTTTGAATTTCCAACTCGAAATTGTTTACACTACAATTAAAAGGGTTTCTGAACATTTCAAGCACAGGTTGAAGATTTTCAAAATCTTTAAACATTATTAAAAGCATTGCTTATCATAAAATACTTCTCGCATCTCATTTTATTTAAATAAAAAAAATTCAACGAACCGCTAAGAATATGTGTTTACTCGACGCTGGCTTAGTGAACATTAAATAAAATAAGAATGTGTATGCTTTTGTTTGTTGTAAAATTTACAACAATGTAAACACACACAATTTTTTACTTTGCTTCGTTGTTTTCAAATGAAATGCTCGTGTTTGTTGGACATGAATTCCTGAAAAAAAGTTATAATCATCCGTCGCATGTGTTTTCATCGCTAACTCAACGATGACTAAATGAAAGAGCATAACAAATACGTGTGAGTTGTTTAGCACAATTGTGCTATGAAGTGGACATCAGTGGTTTATATGAAGTTGATGTTGATATGAGAATAATGATATGAAGCAACAACATAAAAAATGCGAAAAGTTAAAAAGAGAAAGAAAAAATGTCCACAAATGTCTAGTACAGAGAGTCGTGTACTACACACTCTCCCCCATCGACAATTTTCGTTACAGCACCCTCAAATTTCGTCTGTCTGCCCATCGTCTGTCCAAATGTAAAAGCGCTCTAAGTGGTTATTATTGTACAAATGTGCACATAATACGTGGGCTGAAAAGACCCGGCCCTAACACAAAAAAGGCGCTAGTTTTATGGCAGTCACCTTTTTTTTCAGTTAATACTAACTTTCAAAATATATAGGTTGTACAGGCCGCCAGTTTCATATATATATATATATATATATATATATATATATATATATATATATATATATATATATATATATATATATATATATATATATATATATATATATATATATATATATATATATATATATATATATATATATATATATATATATATATATATATATATATATATATATATATATATATATATATATATATATATATATATATATATAAATATATAGCTGATATTCAATTCATTACTTTGTGAGTTATTGTGCTAAGAGTTACGCTACTTTTGTTATTTTCAAAACAATGGATCATAAATAATTTCGTGTTTTAATTTTATGCTGCTTCTTGAAGGGAAAAATACCGTTCAAGCAATGGCTTGAAAAGTGTTATGGGGACTTCGCTCCGTCAATAACAACAACAAAACGTTGGTTTGCTGACTTCAAACGTGGTCGTAGAGACACCGATGATGCAGAACGCAGTGGACGTCCAAATGAGGCGGTAACACCAGAAAACATAAAAAAATCCACAAAATCGTTTTGAATGATCGAAAAGTGAAGTTGCGTGAGTTAGCTGACATCGTAAATATATTAAAAGAACGTGTTGGCTCTATACTGCATGAGCATTTGCTTATGAGAAAGCTCTGTTCAAAGTGGCTGCCGCGTTTGCTCATTGTTGACTAAAAAACCCCAGACACTGATTTGCTACGCAAAAAGGCAAGATCTTCGTGTGCCAAGGTACTTAGGCGCGAAAAGTTTCTTCACGAACAGCGCCTTCGAGCCAAGGTCCTTGCAGCTCCCCGGGGCAGTAAAACCTTTTGGTCTTTCGTTAAGAGAGTAAAGAACAGTGCTAGTTCATCAATCCCAACTCTCTTAAAGAATGACCAAGCATTCACCGACCCGGTTGACAAAGCTAACCTGTTGGCTGAAATTTTTGCAAGCAATTCCTGCTTGCCGGAAAGCAGTCAACCACTTCCCGAGCTCGAAAGAGTATCTGTAACTATGCCAAAGATATTCTTCCGGGCGCGAGCAGTTAAAAGGGTTTTGGCAGACCTCGACATAAACAAGACTCCTGGACCGGATGGCATTCCAGCACTGGTCTTGAAGCAGTGCTCTTCTACGCTTGCGCGTCCGTTAGCACACCTCTTCAGCAAACTTTACCATGTTGGTGAGTTTCCATCGTGCTGGAAGGTTGCTAATGTAACGCCAATCCCCAAAAAGGGTGAAACTAATAACCCCGAAAATTACCGCCCAATTGCAATTTGCTCTGCGCTTTCCAAAGTGATGGAAAGTATGGTCAACTATCACCTTATGAAATATCTAGAGTCACATAAATTACTTTGTGACCGTCAATATGGATTTCGCAAGGGTCGTTCTACTGGCGATCTTATGGCATATCTGTCAGAGAAATGGTGCCACTCAATCCATCATTTTGGCGAAAGTAAGGTGGTGGCTCTGGATATTTCCAAAGCGTTTGACAGAGTGTGGCATGGTGCGCTACTGGCAAAACTTACTGCTTTTGGTGTCGGTGATGACTTCTCTCGATTTATATCGAGCTTTCTCAGAGACCGCACTATACGAGTTGTTATAGATGGGGTCTCATCAAACGAGTTCAAGATTAATTCAGGGGTACCGCAAGGCTCCGTTCTTTCTCCTACTCTATTTCTTATTTTCCTCAACGACCTTCTCTATCAAACTTCCAACCCTATCCATTCTTTCGCGGATGACAGCAGCATTTGTCACTCGTACTCTTTTAGTTATAGGCCCAGCCTATCAGAGATCGCTGCCAAGAGGCAAAATATGGACGATTCACTGAATAGTGATCTTCTATTAATCTCCGAATGGGGTCGTAAAAACAGGGTCACCTTTAACGCTCGTAAGACCCAATGTTGCCTATTAACACACAAACAAACGATCGCAAGTGCTGCTTCATCTGTACTCATGGATGGTATAAATATTGAGGAATCGGATGCTCTTGATGTTCTTGGTATGAAGATACAGTGTGATGTTCGCTGGACTGAACACATTTTTCATATCTCTAAAGAAGCATTCAAGTGCCTAGGTTTTTTGAAACGGTGTAAGATGTACTTCTCGCCATCCGATCTCCTTACTATTTATACCACCTACATCCGACCGAAAATGGAATACAACTCTCATCTTTGGGCCGGTGCCTCAAAGTCTATTTTGAGGTTACTCGACCGTGTGCAGGAGAGGGCGAAGAAGCTTATCGGTGACAGTAGGGTATCCAACTCTATTGACTCACTGGAGCATCGACGCAGTGTGGGGTGCGTTACTCTGTTCTATCGTTACTATAATGGCTTTTGCTCTGACGAGATTAGGGATCTTGTTCCCGAAACGCGCACATTTTTACGTACCACGCGTTCATCGTCCAGAGCTCATCCATTTGTGGTTGATTGCCCGGGGAATCGTACTACGCATTACAGAGAGAATTCGTTTTTCAGCCGTACGCTTCGTTTGTGGAACAAGTTGCCTGCAGACGTGTTTCCTGCCTGTTATAGCGTTGGAAAGTTCAAGACAAATGTGCACAAGCACTACTCCCTCTTTCCCCCTCCTCACAACCTATTTTCCTAGTTCTGGTACAATGCACTGCATATGTAGGGGTCATCCCCTGAGTACTGGTCCTATTAAAAAAAAAAAAAAAAAAAAAAAAAAAAAAGTGAATGTGTTGATGATTCTGAGCAGTGTTTGGCCATGTTTAAACGTAACAAACCGGAATTTTGCGTCGATATATATAGATGAAACATGGATCCATTACTTCACTTCGGAATCAAAACGATCGTCATCTGAGTTAACAGCAACTGGTGAACCTCTTCCAAAGCGCCCGAAAGCACAACAATTGGCTGGATATGTTATGGCCTCAGTATTTTGGGATGTGCCTGGTGTAATATTCATCGACTATCTTGAGAAAGGAAATACCATTAACAGTAATATTACAATATTAACTTTACATTAATTTAACTTATTTCTCGAGGCGTCAACAATATTCTAATATTTTTCATAATATATACCACACTGATGCACAGAAATAACACGATGGTATGAAAATGTTCATAAAATTTTTCAAATCACACGATTTGTCAAAAACTCTGTCACACATTTGCATTTTTGATACTTTTTCAAGACACATGTTATATTTGGTAGATCGCACGATCGTGTATGATAGTGTAACATGGCCTTTAAGAAGGATTTTTTACAATACAAATCTGCTGTGATCAATAATTTTGATTGAACAAGACAAGAAAAATAGTAATAAAATCTTTAGTTGTCCCCCAGATATGCATATGTGATTCAATATGAGATGAATACAGACAGCAAATAATTAAATCCTCGGTGGCTGAGTGGTTAAAGCAGCAGCTCGTGATACGTCATGACCCGAGTTCAAATCCCAGTGGGTGCTGATGAGTAGTGTAGCGACTACGGAATAGCTAGTTGTCCCCCAGCTAAAGATTTGATTATTACAGCCAGTTTACCAATCTCGACAGCCTGCTTGCGTTCGCAATCTAAGCGAAAGAAAACTGATTTGGGTTCGTCTAACTTTTTTTTATGCGAACGATCTGTCAAAACTCAATGAAAATACATAAGAATATGCGAACGAATAATAGTGATAGACAAACCCAAATTGATTCGAATGTGAGTGACTAGCTTTCTTTCGCATTCATTTTCATTCGAAATTGGTAAACTGCCTGTTATTTTTCTTGTCTTCTTCAATCAAAATTATTGATCACAGCGGATTTGTGCTGTAAAAAATCCTTATTAAGAAAAAAACTTAAGAAAGGAAAAAACTTGAACTATAACCAGTTGTACAAATGTACAAACAATAATTGAATACTTTGCGTTGACGCAGAAGTATGGAATGTGACAAAGCTCATAACCTACCATTTAGACAGGTAAGTAATTTCATGAAAGTTGCAATACACTCATACTTTTTTACTAACGCACTCACATTTTGCTTGCTTTCTACTCAACTTTCATCAAAAATTTCATGCAACAGATTTTTTTACGTTTTCTGAAAGTAAAATGACAAATTTTAAGCACTGTTGCCATATACAAAGAATTGCACACAGTTGCAGTGTTGTAGTAAAATAATAATTATAAATTAACTTCTTTTGCATGTATGTATATGCAAATAATTATAATATTTTTTCCTTATATTGTATATCAAACACATAAAAAAAATAATTAAAGTATTTTTAAAATATTAATTTCATAGAAAAATTTATAATGATAAGTTTTTGCAACTATTGCCTCATAAATTTGTATATGTAATAAGTTCGGCAAATCTGATTAATAAGCAATCAAAATAAGAGTGGAGACATTCTTAAAATGAATTTTCACTTTCCTGTGTAGACGAACAAGAAATTTTTATGAAAGTCGTCTATTTCATTGACATTTTTATTTGTAATATGTATACAGAAATTTTATGAAAGTACTTTCCTGTGTAATGGCAGCGTTAGGCTACATGTATTTTACCTTATAGCGCATTTACACCAACTCAAAATCTAGTAGATTTGAATTGAAATCGACAACGAAGTCTATATCGTTTACACCACCGTTTTCTGACATCTAGCAAGATTTCATTTGCTCAAAAGCAATTTATGCATGCGGGTTTGACAATACAATATTATCAGAGACTGAATACACCAGCATTAAAGTGTATATTTTTTGTGCCCAGAGACTTTCTATTTATAAACGTCTCTAACATTTCTTTACACCTTTCAAACAAATGAAAATAGAAAATCTTGTTTTTTGTGTTTTGACGGATATTATTAGAGCATTTTTCTTTTTAAATTCTCAGCAATTTATTTGGATTGGTGGGATATAAAGTTGAATGTTTGAGAATATCTTTCAAAAATTTCCAAAGTCTACTGATGATTAGGGTAGCTCCTATGAAATGTCGACATATAGATAGCTGGAAAACATAGAAAACAAGCTATTTATAATTTTTTTTACTTGTATAAATGTTAGAAGCTTAAATAGCGAATAAAAACTTAATTGTTTGTAATTTTTTTTTATTATATACTTTTTTTGTGTTTATATTTTTCTCTTGACATTTGAAAAAGATTTATTTTTTTGTAGTATTGTATTTATTGCTCTTGCATTTACCTCGTATGAACTCGTTTTGAATTAATTCATTCATGAACAAGGAGAATTCATTTTACCAGGTGAAACTGAAAAAACAGATGCTCTACTTTTTTCTCTAATTGTAAAACACCAAGTACCAAAAGTTGTTTCCGGTTTGCTCACATACATGTACATCTCAAATCGAATTCATTACCAGATGAACTTAACAGCACAGGTGATTATTTTTTGCTTCTCGCGTTTTTTCCAATAAGACTGTCAAATTTTGTTTCTTTTGTTTACAAACTTTTTCGCACCATTTTAATCTGAAGGTTTTTTTGCATGATTTAGTGCAATTTCAAGAAATTTGTGTGAATTTAAAAGTGAAAAACTAATATAATCTGTGATATTAATTACAAACAATTATAAAAGCTTATATTTAACGTTTATATAAAATTTTTTCTCTGCTGAGTAATCTTAGGCAAATTTAGATTATGACATTCACGATATGTTTTACAATAACAAAATACATAGTACTGAATTCGCCTTTCCGCTTACATTCACCTGTATAAAGTCGCCTTGTGTACATCACCAAGTAAAGTGTGCAAGTGTGTATATGCATGTACATACTTTCCAAGGCGCTTCGCTACAACAATAAAAAAAACAACAGGTATTTTGTTTGTGTAAAAAGGCGAATTCACACTTAAGCTGTCAAAAGTAGTTGATAACGAACATGTACAAAAATTTAAATGGTGTCTAAAAAGGTAAACAAAACTTGACAGCAAAAGTGCCGCCATATTAATCGAATTCGCCTGAATTCGCCGATGCATCCACCTAATAATGAATTCGCCTTGGGTGGATGCATCGGCGAATTCAGGCGAAATCGGTTAATATGGCGGCAGCGGCACTTTCTCTGTCAAGTTTTGTTTACCTTTTTCGGCGCCATTTAAATTTTTGTACATGTTCTTTATCAACTACTTTTGACAGCTTAAGTGAGAATTCGCATTTTTACGCAAACAAAATACCTGTTGTTTTTCTTATTGTTGTAGCGAAGCGGCTACCTTGTTTTTTGTATCATGATAATTTCTATACAATTTTTTGACACACGAGTCGCTCAAGCACCAGCAAAACACCATGTTGTTTTTGGATTGTTGTATTTATTGTAATCCCAGTTTTACCTGGTATAATGAATTCGCCTTGTTCATGAATGACACAAGACTAGTTCTATGACTGCACATTTATGCAACTTTGTATTTATTTCCAACTGTGTGTGGCTGATTTAGGCAACAGGGTGTTTGTCTATAAACTTGACAATCGCAGTCATTTCTAAGCAGTCGTTTGAGTAGAAAGTGAGTAAACTGTTTTTATCTGGATTGAGAGAAATTTGCTTTTAGGCCGTTGTTAATTTTTTTTATTTTCATGAAAATAGAACATATTTTAGAAAGTAAACGTATTTTAAAATCCCGTGCAAGTGCCATTTCCTAAGAAGTCGTGCTTAGGAAAATTAATAAGCCACATAAAGTAAGTATTTTTTTCAGTTTACAAGATTGTTTCGGTTGGTGCAACTGCGTAGGCGAAGTTTTAAATTTTTTTTTGTGAACCATAAGATTTGGCAACACATCATATGTATGTATGCATAAAATGCATTTGTGTGTATGCTTTGTGCATCGCTGTAGTTCGCGATATATGTAGTATATACATATATCTGAATACAATTTTTAATTATAATTATTGTATATGAAAATTATGTGTGTACATACATATATATAATTAAAAATTTTTGTCTGCTCTACAATAAAGTTGGGTACATATCCTAAACCTCTTGTCAACATTATACAAACATTTCCAATAAATGTCCTTTCATCCCACTGAATCATCCATTCCATATTTTGAATTTCTGACTCATGGTGGAGCAGCCAGTCGTAGTTGTTGAGTCACACATGCTTGTGAGAAGAGTTTGATAAATAATAAGAAAGAGAATTTGAGTGAGTTTATAACTCGGTGCTGCCGTCTTTGTGTATCTACAAATTTATTAAATATTTTAGCCTTGATTTCTTCGATTATATGGATTTGTAATTAATTAAAAAATACAATTGCTTTAACTTTAGTTTTACCTCGTATATTTTTATCAAATCGAATAATAGTTTTATAGATTTTTTTTCATATTGTTTGTGGCAACACTACAAAAAGCGAAATGTGAATATAAAAATAAAATCGGAGATATACTCAAAAACGTATAGATAGATAGATGTTGGTTATATTTCACATTCGTTTATGAGTGTGCTTGAGTGAAATAAGTGTGCGCGGCAGCAACAACAAAAGAAAAGATTTTTCGGTACCTTTAAAATTTTTGCATTCTTTATTCGCTAAACTTGTTAGACCGCGGCTGCGTTGGCATTGTAAGAAGAAAGTATGAAATTCGAATTGGTAAAATAAAAATATGTGTGTTTATAAATTTGTCGCAAAAAGACGATGAACTGTGAATTAAAATGCTTTTTGTTTAAAATAAATATGATAAAGCAATAAACTTACAATATAGATTTTGCTACAATATGCTTATAATTTGATTTTCTTTGTCTGCCAGATATAGATACAAATCAAGCTCAGAAAGATTAAATATACGGAGAACATTTTCATTGGTGGTTTTTGCATCTCCTATTTCATTCGTCTTTTTTGTGTATTTTTAGCACTAATATACTGAAAACTTGGAAGACACCTAGTTGGACAACACATTGGCAACAAAAATTACTTACTTGAACGTTTAAATTAAATTTTCTCTATAATCGTTAAAAAACTAAAAAAAAAAAAACAAAATGAGCTGGCAAGATTATGTTGATAACCAATTGATGGCCTCCCAGTGCGTTACAAAAGCCTGTATTGCTGGTCATGATGGCAACGTTTGGGCTTCTTCTAAAGGATTTGAGGTAAGAATAACTATTAATACAAGTAGGTATATATGTGTATATTTATATATGTATATATATATATATATATATATATATATATATATATATATATATATATATATATATATATATATATATATATATATATATATATATATATATATATATATATATATATATATATATATATATATATATATATATATATATATATATATATATATATATATATATATATATATATATATATATATATATATATATATATATATATATATATATATATATATATATATATATATATATATATATATATATCCAAATAATATATAGCTATATATAAACGATATAGTATACACTATGTATAATTATATATAAATCTTTGGGCAAAATCATGGGTGTGACCACATTGAAAATTTGATAAATGATTCATTGCGTGCGGTTAAGGCATATAAAAAACAAAAAGCGTTTCTTATACATCTTTTCAGTGGACATACATATGTATGTCCATAGAATTATTTTCTTAATATTATTAAAGTGATATAAGTTGACTTTTGAATATGTACACAACAAAAATTGGAGCGACATGTAAAAAGAAAAAAGCAAACGCCCTTCATACCACACCACCATTTACAAACACCACCTACAGAAATCGTCATCGAAAAATTTCTCACAAATCCACCACCGATAATAACCTGGATGTCGTTTTTAATTTTGCTTTCTTTATATTAAATTCTTTGGCCACTACTATTTTGGAAAGTGGCGGCGATGATTGCTCAATATGGAGCAAAAAACATGTGCACAAAGTTTGTATGTATAAGATTAAAAAAGTAAAAAGACCGGTCGTTTTTATTTACATATTTTTTGCCGGGTTGCTCCTTAATACACGTTTTCATTCGAATATTAGTATATATGTAGGTATTTATGCTTACAAATTAATTACCTGAAAGTCATAAAAAAAAATTTGTATGTAAATACATACGTATATATACATACATACCTAAGCTAATATGCACTTATATACAATACGTCTATGTTATTTAACTTAAACTTTGTAAAAAAATACACAGATGCATACATATGTATGTATGTATGTAGGTACAAACAAGTTGGTACGCTTTATAAGTATAGAATTATTTATGTTTGGTGCAATAAAATTCCTATCCACATAGAAATTATGGTTAACCCCAAAAAAAGTAGAAAAGCAAATACCTATTAAATATAACAAAAATCTAACTTCAAGTTCAACACAATTTTTTTGTCTCGTTTGTTATTTTATACCTATTCGAAATAATAGGCATCATAAGTGCAGAGTAAATCGTCTTCTAATAAGAGGGGATAATCGATTATTCTAAAAAATTCTACCCTTTGAAAAGTTTTGTAATGGAGAAAAATGTACATATTAATTAAGTTCATCATAAGAGTTTACTTTGAGCGTTTGATACCTACGCTTTTTCTGTTTCGAATGCATATGTACATATCATATAGTAATGAAGCTAACTTCAGAGTTCTATATAATAGTGTAATTTTTTTATTAGATGTATCAACTTTAGCAGACGATGTAGTGTATGTATGTATGTATCTCCAGTATATATTTCGTCTCAAATTGCTTAGTCTTGAAAAAAAGAGAATATTTCAATAGCAGGAGTATTCCGCTTCTTTCACTTAAACAAACATTCAGCAGCAGTCCCAAAAATGTTTTCAATCATTCATTCATTCATGTTCCGGGAGGCCGTTTTATCGTTAATTCATTGTTATTGGTACTTAAGGTTGATATATTGTAGTCAACTTAATAACACATTTTCAACATATGGTTTTTAATATTATTTCAATGTATGCGCATATGTATGCATGTAAACTTTCCAGGGGATATGCCATACGAATATTGAAAAGGAATTTATGTTTCATTTTGTTAATAATATACACTCATAATAGGAGATAACCAAAGTTGGAACATAAATGCACAAATATGTTGCTATGTATGTATGTTTGTGTGTATGTGATTTAATTTTTGAACAACTGAAAAATATTTTGTTTTTAATTTGTGAGTCATACCTACACTTGCTTTTTGTAGCTGGCCCTGGTGGTGTACAATCATTTCTTATGTTTGTGCGCTTAGTGCAAAACAATTTTTTTACACATTTAACATTTGGAAATTGAAAAGACATTGAATATTTTAAAAATATAAAATTTTACTAGAATTTGTGGCAATAGAACAGCGTAAAAAAAAAAATGTTTGATTCTTACGATTGTGCAAAATACACTTGACTTAAATTTGTTAAAATGTCATCGCCTCTGCCTAAATTCCACTTGCCACTTTTTCATATAAAATATGATTGAATATAGAAATTAAGTATATTGAAATGTTTGAAATATGTAACAGGTGGGCCAAAAGAAGTCATCTGATGTTGTATGGGTCTCATTTTTTTTTAAATAAAGGACTTCGATTCTGTTTTTTTCAATAATGTTTATTTGAACCTTTAGAATTTTATTGGTCGATTCGAAAATATGATATAGGCCAAATGGGCGTCGCCACAATTGCGCTACGGGCTTATTTTATGGCATTTGTCATCACTTCGGCGAGAACTTCGGGCGACAGATTTTCGCACTCGTGTGGAATGTAGTCCTTGAGGGCTTCCAGTGTCCCGGGATTGTTCATGTATACACGGCACTTAAAAAACCTCACAAAAAAGTCTGAAAAGGTTAAATCGGGCGATCTTGCGGCCGAGAGATGAGGCGACCCGGGAACGTACCTTCAGAATATCGGTTGTGGTTCGCGCACTGTGTGCCGTAGCTCCGTTCTGTTGTAACCACATGTCCTCGGTTAACATAACCCTATAGTGCGCACCGGCGTCCTAACAAAAAATGGCCTGATTGCTCCTCCAGCGTGAACAGCGCACTTTGAGCGATGTAATTGCTCCTCGTGCATCACTCGATGCCCCAAAAGCGATCAATTTGCTTGTTCACGTACCCGCTGAGATGGAAATTCGTAATCGAGATTGTAGCGGCATCGAAGTTTTGTATTAAAAAGAAAGTAGAGCCAAACAACATCGGAAGATTTCTTTTGGCCCACCTTGTATGTACATACGTCCGTGTATTTATTTTTGTACCTACATACATGCATGTATGGAGGTGTATTTAATTTTAGAAAATGTTTACATATATAAATTTAGTAAGAATTTTTTTCCTTTAATATGCACTTAAAAAGAACCTTGTTTTTTTAATACTCGTAATTACGCTGCAAGTGTAGCTACGCATAAGTACCTATGTAACTATGGAAAATTCGTTCTTCTTCTAACTACGAAGGTATTAATCTGTGCGTCTTACCCCAATGTTAACAACTAGTGAACTTCGTAACAGTTCTCTTTTAAAACTACTGCAATCCACTTTTTCCAAAGATTGTAGAAAAAACTTGGAAATTTTTTCCATTGTTCAACTTGCACATAAGAAGGGCATGAGCCAATCGAATTCGGACCGCGTTGGCGTGTACATTTTATAGGCATACAACGATCTTAGGATAGGGACAATTTGGGACGCTAGCAAGTTGATGTGAGTCTAGTGATCTGGGGGGTTACTCTCTATTGCGATGCGAAAGAAAAATCGAAGAATTGGTACCCCGTATATCATTTTCGTATCTTCCTTTCGCATTTACTTTTTCCCTTTCGCATATTTTATTTTATAATTTTTCGCTATTGTTAATTTTGTGGTACCAGTGTCGCTTAATTTTTAAAGTATTTCGCGAAAAAGTTTGCGCAAACGGCGTACCTAAATATACTCTTATAGTTTTTACCAATACTATAAGAGTATCCATTTTTAATAGCACCAAATTATACTCTTATAGTATTTACCTTTCGTATCGAACTTACTTTTGCAACGCATTAGAGAGTAAGCCCCCTGAACGGGTAATTTTGAGTTGAGGTGCAAAGTTATATTAAAAATAATTAAAACATTTTCTTTTCCTTTATTACACAACAAACTAAATATGTTGTGCATGTAATGTAGTGGGCACTTTTATTTTCTTTGGTCATTTCATTAATTCAGTTATTTAGAGCCTAAATAACAATTGGGCTAAGTTTACTTGTTTTGTCATTGATCTGTGTATCTTAAAGACACATACATATGTATGTATGTAGTATATGCATATGTATGTACGTACTTACGTATACAGGGTGTCCCAGTACTCACCGTCAAGCCGAGAATGGTGACAAATCAGAAAAAAGTCTAGAAAAATGGACTTGTGCGAATAAAAAACATTTGAACTAAGAAAATGTTTTTGTTAGATTTTTTTCTGATGAATCAATCCCATAACCTGTTTCGGCTTGACATTGTATGTATACAGGTCACCCTGTATATACATATGTATGTGTATGTTTTGATAGGTCAGATTATTTATATACGCTAATATGTAGAAGACTCTAGCTCCGCATTTAAAAAATAAGCTAGGGTTTGAAACATATGTATGTATATCGCTCCTTTATTGCAACAGTCATAACTAAAAAAGCTTGTTTCGATAAACACATTTTAAATTTTTTAGTTTCCATACAAGTCTTAGAAAATATCTTCTAAAGGGAACATTCTAAAAGTAATTTGAAAAAACGTTTTGGCAAAATATAAATATGTTAACAATTTTGCATTGTTAACTCGAAAGCCTCATTTTTTGATTTATGACGTTGTTGCAATTAATGAGCGGTATGTTACCATACAATATAAACGTACAACAGATTTTGCATATCTACCATGCCACAACCCGGCGTTATGTTACAATAGTATTTACATGCATAGATACATATCTACATACATACATATGTACGTACATATCTACATACACTAAATATGCATGTGTAGAAATGTAGCTAAATCTAGTATTTTAATTTTATTTATAAATTTTTATTATCGGTTGTTTCTTATTTTAATAATTTAGTGTGCTTTGCCTCTGTTTCTCTCGGGACGTATGTGTTTATGTGCATACATACGTACTTGGATATATTATGTATATGTATGCGTGTATTTCCAAAGATAAGAAAAGTATAAATTTGGTAATTCGATTTGAGTGAGTGAAATATCTCCCTATAGAATCTTTTTTATTTTATATTATTGTTATTCATACATATAGATGTGTTTGAAAAATATGAAGTACAATATGTAGATATGTATATTCTTACATATTTATTTTATCTTTAAAAACCGGCTGTTGGTACATACACATATGCATATCAAAATGGCTGCCATTGATATGGAAGGTAAAGTGTTGGTGAGAGAAAAAATATATAGAGAGTGAGTTTAAAATTGAGTTGAGTTTTAAATGATAACATTGAGTTTTCCATGCGGCTTAGTTTAACTATCTTTTCACTGTTCTTGTGAGTGACATTGAAAATTTATTAATTCCCTGCTTTCGCATATATTTGCGGGCTTTGTCCTCTTAGGGCGGTAAAATTGAGCGAGTATGTATGTATGTATGTAAGGGTATATGTAGGAACAGTGTGACCAAATGAAGAAAATCTATATTGAAAACAGATTGTAGATGCAATTGTATAGTGTATTATCAGTAAAAATTTATGAATGTATGTATATGCATATGTGTATTATCACTACAAATTTATGTACATATGTATATGCATACGAGTACATAAAAAAAGACTAAGTTTGTTTATGCTTAAATAATCCTTTATAAGAAATAAAACATTTTATGTATATCTTCTCCAAATGTCAAAAACTGCTTATAAAACTAAACCACAATCAAGGCAGATTTGCCAGGTTAGTGGTATAAGCAGACTTCCTTGCTTTTTCAAATAAAACTAAAACAAAGTTTCGATAGGGTTTCGTAAATTCAACCAACAAAATACAAGTGATGTTTTATTTATTGTAATTCTGCCACTACCTGTTAAAGCTGCCTTGCCAACAATAAACGAATTTTTGAAGTGTCCTTAAGGCAGCCACAGATGACATGTTTTTACGTCTCTTTTTAACATGTAATTTCTTATGCATTTTTTCATGTCTATCAATAATTTTCATTTTTACAGGCGGTTTGAAAAATGGGTCACAAACGTACATGTATATTTACGTCTGTTCACAAGGAATACAGTTCTAATGTCAGATGTTTAAACATAACAAAATAGAACACGTTCTATTTGAAATTTTGTCAGATGACTTTGCTCATGTTTTTACAGATGCAATGCTTTTGAGGTAACCCACGACATGTAGGCATTTTCATTGTGAAAAATGACATGTACATTGTTAAAAACATGTCGTGTGTTACTTATCTACTTTAGGAAAAATTTTCAAATTAAAAATGTTAAAATCGACAAAATTTTTTTTTTTGTAAATTGTGAAAAAAAACATCTTAAGCAGGCTAAAAATTTCAAAAGCGTGTTTCACTCTTTGTATTAAATTTAAAATTTTTTAATTTAATTGCGACACAAATATACAAAAGAAATTTTCAGATGGAGTTTCGTGAAAAGCGATAATCCTTAAAAAAACTTCCTAATCCCATCTTTTATTTGAATTTCAGAACCGCTAAAATATCGCAAATAAAATGGTTTTGATTAAGGGAACAAGGAAAAACTCGTTTTGAAAAGTTATTTATTTATTTCTTCAAATATACCAATACAATACAATATAAAAATAAAAATATGTAAGTTATATTAACATAATTTTACTAATCAATAACAGAAGTTGAAAGTTGTGGCTCTCCAGCCATGTGAATAAAAAAAAAAAAATTAAATAAGATATGTAATGATTAAATGTAAAACGTTCCTATAACCATGGATTAATATACTCCAATATGCGTTCTTACCCAATATGTAAATAGTTTAATTACGGGTAGTTAAACGGGCACAGTCGCAAAGTCACTAAAATATTCAAGGACTTTCTTTCTCTAAGTGGGATAGGAATAGGAGAAAACTTTCAGTTCACTTGGAAGTAAGCTCCATGAATGGTGTATATTTGAATTAAATATAATATTTAATTGAATTTATAACACACAATAAAATTTTCATGAAGAAGTCTTCCGAAGAAAGTCATCCGAAGACGACATGTTGAAACATACATTAAAAAATGAAAAAAACAAAAAGGACCTTGAGCTGAAGAAATTTATTGCAAATACAAACGTATACATACATATATATTATTTATCAATTTTGAAAAAAGGTGGATAAAAAAGAAATGTGTATTTGATAAAAAATATATTACGACTAGTAGTCGTCTACTTAAAGCAACGTGCAAATATTTGTTGTGGTTAATATTAAACCACAACCATGTGGGATAATTTTTTGGTTGCAAAACTTTCTAAACTTATTTTCATGAAACTCAAAACATAGATACTAAAAGGATACTGTCAGAATTTTTTCCACCTCAAGCGCCAAACTGGCCATCAAAATTCGCCAAAAATAGCCGAACAATTTTTGTATGATCTTTAAAAGACAATAAATACCTAAAAGTCTCTTCAAATAATTTTTCATAGTTTTTTAGTCATATAATTTTTATTTTTTTAATTCTTTGAATTCATAGGTATTACATATATTTATTTAATAGGATTATTGGCCCTATAAGTTTAGTATTATATATTACAAATGAATAAAATAAAATTACATATGTATGTCTGTTTTATAAACGCTTTCTATACAAATAGCCAAAAGCACATATCTAGAAGGCTATAAGTCTCAGTTTTATATGTACTGTTTTGTACATTATCACATTTTGTTATTGAAAATTCTTTAAAAACTTTAAATAGCTTCATGTTTTCAGGTAAGTGGTACAACAGTTCCTTCAAAAGTTTTTTCATATATGTGAGACAATTTTCTTTTAAATAATTTATTTCTTCTGGCGTTAAATTATTCCTGTATTCCTTAGCTGAGTTTCAAATTCAGAGCCATATTTTATTGTATTAAATGGTAGGAAAGAGTCCGATCTATCCATGGCCGCATTTACCGTAAGCAAAAAATTATCTTCATTTGCAAAATTATTTGGTTTAACATTTTTTAGGAAAAAACTTGTGTAGTGGTAAATAGATCGTGCATGCTTCCTACATGCATGAAATCAGACTGAAATTTAAGGTTAAATTGATTCATTTTTATAGCTATTGGACTTGTGAATATCGAAAACAGGCTATTTTGTCGACACATAGGTACATATGCACATAGTTCATAAAAATAATTTGAGCGTTTAGTATGACACAAAACATTGGATAAATAGGACTGCAAGATTTAAAATATTATAAAGTATGTAAAAATGTTATATTTCTGGTAAAAATAGCCAACTATTTCGCCACATGATTTTTAAATCGCAAAAAAAAAAAAAATCGCTAGTCGCCAAACCAATGACTTAGTCGCCTTATTATATAAAAATTCGCCACGTTTGGCGAGAAATATCTGACAACCCTGCAAGAGAATACTTTGTATACAGCGCTTGTGCACAAATACATAGACAAAAGCCATGAACAACAACAACAACAAATTTTATAAACAAAACTGAAGCAGACCATTACTTCAGTGCTTCAAGTTCTACTTCACTTTTTACTTGTGTTTGGTTCTGTTTATTCTAAACAATTATAAGACAGTATTTGTTTAGAAAATTTCGGCACTGAAGTGTTTGTTTTGAAATGTGTAAAAAGAGAATGTATAGTACTTGAAAATATTACGATGTCTTGTAAGACATTTTTTTTGTGCTCCTAAAACTACACACAGGCTCTATACATTTCAAAGCTAAGACAAATCGGTGGAGAGAGTTTGCTCTTCCCTTGAGCTATGCGCGGTTAGTTTAGGTTTTTTCATATATTTTGTCAAGAAAATATATTTTTGGTCTGACATTCAAAAACTTTGTTATGAATTGCTTACTAGATTTCGAGTTTTGCATTAATATTGAAAGAATAACATTACAAATCTTACTGTTTATCACAGTAGATTGCAGTTGAGTTTATTAAAAAAGTTTTATATCCATAATGTCAGTAGATTAAAACACGAAAAATGTCGTTGGCAGCTGTTAGCTATATAGGCACCATTAGGAAAAGCGAGGGACTAAAAACAGAAATAAATCAACAAATACTTCTCTATTAGAACAACCAAATTTTTTATTAAACAATATTTTGGACTATCGTTATTATTGTTTATACTTTTGCAGACAAATTAAATAGTTATTATTTTTTACAAATCGATTTAGCAGCAATTATTGCGTTTTTATAATATTTATAAAATATTTCTTATTTTTGCAGCTAGAGATCGTTTTAATTTATATAAAAAATTTAACCGTATTTATTTTCAATATTTCGATAACAATTTGTTATCATCGTCAGGAAAATTGGTATGTCCTGACGTTGATAACAAATTATTATCGAAATATTGAAAATAAATACGGTTAAGTTTTTTATATAAATTAAAACGATCTTTAGCTTGAAAAATAAGAAATATTTACTTAAACAAGATCAAATAATTAAATATCAAATATAATTATAAAATTTTTGTTTTATTATTTTCAGGTCACAAAAGAAGAATTATCAAAATTGATCTCTGGATTTGACAATCAAGATCTTCTTACTAGCAATGGGGTGACACTCGCTGGCCAAAGATATATTTATTTATCGGGAACGGATCGTGTAGTCCGTGCTAAGTTCGGACGCAGCGGTGTACATTGCATGAAAACCACACAAGGTAAACCACATTTTCAATTAAAACACAACACACAAATGCAAGATAAATTTTTAACGTGTACTGTCGTAATGTTGTGCATTTTTTTAGCGCAATAATACAATTTACTTTTAAATTTATTTTTATTTATTTTGCTGTACTTTTTGAACCACAAAATCTACATTTTTCTCATACATAGGTGTTCTGAACATATTTGTATGGTTTTTCGTTTTAAATTTGGCATAATAATTATTTTAAGTTCTACTTTAAAATAAGGAAAATGAATTTGTTCTAAAAAAAATCGTAAAAATATTAAACCTACCATACGAAGGTAAAACCATCAGTTTTGTTATAATCACATGTTAATGAATATATTTTTATAGTAATGATTTTCCTTTTCTTTCAAAGTTTGTATTATTTTAGCTACGGTCTACATTATTTTTATATTATGTTAGCTACGGCTACACTACAGCAACGTTGTATAGTCTTGCTCCAAATTTAACTAAAGCTATCTCTTTTGGCTGTAATCTACCACGCGCATTTGTGGTTCTAGAATTGAATTTGTTAGCCAGCTAAAGCTTCTGGGAATATTTGTTGATAGTCATCTAACCTTTATAACTTATTTTCAGTCTATGCTCCGCAAAACTGTTATTACATTAAGAAGAGTTTATTCAATGAATCTTTATCTGCCTTTGAAAGTTAAGCGCCGTATAGCGCATGGGCTTCTAATGCCTCAAATTTCGCGTGGCTTTGAGGTTGTGTCAGGCGCTACTTTAACGAACTTTAAACTGCTTGAGAGGGCTGTAAATATGGTTCTTCGATTTGTCTTTAACGTCCTTAGACGTGAGCACATTTCTGAGTTTGTAAGGGAATTCTTAGGTTGCTATTTCCACCGATTTGTTAATCTTCGTAATATTTCCGTTTTTTTTTTTAACAGGTCATTAAATGTGCGTATCCTTCAACATTGCGTAATCTTTTCACGATCGCACAGAAATAAATAAGCTATTATTCCTAGGATAAATTGCTCTATATTTGAAAATCATTCATGGTGAGAGTGGCTTGGTTTTGGAATAGTCTTCCGTATGAGTTACGTGTCTTCTCTCATACTAATAACGCTTTTCGCCGAAAAATCATAGCTATTTTTCAACCTAATGAAATTTAAGCGTAACTTTTATGATATATTTATTTATTGTGTGAGTTGTCACTGGCAGTGGCCGGACCCTTTAAAGATACTATAGTTATAAATTTTGTTTGTGCGGCTGGAGAGCCAGAAAATATATCCATAAGTTTATGTGATATTTTTCAATTTTAATATGTATTCAATTTCAATGTTATATCTTATAATAGTTAGTATTTAATGAATTACTGTTAACATTTTTTTTAAATGTGATTTACTCAATGTATTTATGCTCTGCGATACGTTTTATTGGTCTGATTGGCTTTGTATTGCAATATGGAGAAATAAATAAATAAATATTTCAAAAACTGTCCACACAAAACGTTCTCTCATCATTTGCAGAACTTCAAAAAAGTAATGAAGATTATAAATCCCTTTCTCTTTCAATATTTGAATAATCAAATAATCTTTAAAATTAATAAAATATTAAAACTATTAAATTGTTAAAATCCTTTGTCTTAAATTACAGAAATGTTCACCTTTTATTTGTTACAATTATGGCAAATTTTCAATAAATTCATTAAAATACACCCACCACTAGCCAACTGATTTTTATTGTTCGCTTACGAAAATAGAAATGAAGTTTACACTTTGTTTGATAATATTGCTATTACGCGAGTTTGATAGCTTGTAAAACGATTCTGTAACTGTTGATGATCCGATAATCGTATTTTTTTTTTCGATATATTTCTTCCCTTACCGTAATGGCTGTATGTTTCAGCAATATAATTTTAACGACGATTAAGCAATAAAACTAACAGCTGTTTTCGGTCGACAGCGAATGTAATGAAATAATATTGCGGAATAATTAATTTGATAAAATATCGTTATTATTATTGTAAAGATACCATTGTCTTAATAAAAACACGAGTTCTAGTTATTGAACGAATTTAGGACCCAGTTTGTTCGTCTAATAGCCTCTTAAAAGGCTGTTTCATTATCGTGTTTATAATATAAAAATATTATGCTTTTATAATACAAAATGGGGGGTTTTTTATAAATGAAAAGAAAAATTCTAAACTTGGTGCGTTTTTGCTAAAATAACGAGCTTTTTTTTTTTCCCCATTTTGGTTCGTTCTGAAATTTCAAAGTTGACAACGCTGATCGTTTCTTTTGTATTACAATACATTCTTCCATATACTATCTTTATAATAGCGAACGATTAGATTTTTCTATCGGAACCATTATAAATTCAAAAGGCAAAAAAATAAATTTATAACTTTAATAAAAAACAAATCTGTTTTTGCTAAAATGATAAAGAACTAAATATCAAAATTATTTTATTTAACAGTTTCTTTATGTTTCTGTATTTAATTTATCTATATTTTGTTTAAAATATGTTTCTTGCTTTTTAAATTGGATTTCATTTACTTGTGACCTGACTTGGTTTCTCGAATTCAACCAAACTAAAATTACTGTTAAGTTTGCTTTTTATGACCATTAATTAAAAAAATTATAGAAATAAATATATGGTTCCGTGTTAAATTCGAATCAAATTTACCTTTTGGGTCATAGAATACAATTGGAATAAATTGTATTGTTTACAGAAAGTTTAACGCATCTCGACCGTCAACAAGCTAAAATCAATCAGTGTTTCTTAGGTTTTGCCCAATACTGTATATCATTTAATTTCGATTATTGTATTTTTTCTAATTTTATATTACTATCTATTCGTCTCCCCTGGTGCGCTGTTTTCGGGACGGGTACCTAAACTATTTAGTTGTATTGCAAATTTCTCCTAAAAATCCTTGTTTTTATTTTTGCTGCACCCAAATTGCGGTTTACCTCTTCCAGTTTCTGGATGCTTCTCCATAAGTTCTACAGGCTTTTCAAACTGTAACTTCGTTGTAATTTTTTTCTATTAAAAAGTTTGAAGTTGTTAATAAATTAATTTAAGGCAATAAAAAATTATTTACTTACCCGTATTCCACTTTTTTCCAACGATTATTTTGTAACAACTACCAGTGATCAGTTGCAACTTTTCTACTTTTCTGTTAAGCTTTGTCCAAACAGTTTTCAGTTATGACAATATTGTCTGATCTTACAATGTGCTGACTGACATTTCCATGACAATCAACAATTGCTTTTAGTAGGCAAATTGTCAGTTTACACGGTTTGCTAGAAACTGTCAATTCCATTGTGCGAGTAAGACAATTATCTGACAGTTCCATTATCTGACAACATTGACATGAACAATATTGTTGTCTGACACGGTTGTCAGATTTGTTGTGCAGCAAAAATTGTCAGTTCAATTATTAGAATCAAAACATTTACATAAAAACTTATTTGTGTGTTTGGAAAATTGAATAATTAAAAAATATTTATTTACAATATGGCTCTAGTAGGTATTGCGAACATTTTAACAGCATATGTTTTAGAAAATAGTGACGATAACGAAGAAAACAAAGAAACATCTCAATATTTAGGTAAAGAACTGTGGGGGGTTTGGCCCTTTCAAGAGGGATTTTACGCAAAATTATTCACCTAGCTTCGTGCAAATGGATCGGAACTGTAGCTTTCCTAAGTTGCAGTGGAAATTTGTACCTTTGCAGTCATTGAAACTTACCTGCCATGTCGCATCTGCGACTTCTAGCCATGCACTCACAATCTTTGTGTAGCTTTTATTTTACGTATCCTACAAGCTTCTCCGATACTCAACCTCTTGCATTAGTTTCAAAATATTTTCATGAGACCATGAAATTTCTACTTTTTCCGATAGAATTTTTTTAATTCACAACGTCAGAAAAACCATTGTCAATCAATTGTAAGAAGACAATTTTGTCAGGCATCTGACAATCGTGAGAACACTCTTCGTCGGCATTGCCAGATAATTGGCTGGTATTGTAAGCTCAGTTGTAATTGTCAGATGTATAAAATTAATGCATCTGACAATGGCATCATTGTCAGAAAAAAGTTTGATGGGCAACACTGTCAAACAGATGGTTGTTGATATACATAAGTGGCAATGCCTTACAACATGTCTGGCAATTTTTTTCATCTAACAATCTGACAACCGTGTGGACTGACAATTTTTGTTGTCAGACCATAGTCTGACAATGAAATTGTAAGATTTTCTTACTATCGTCTGAACACACAATTTGCTTCTGCGGCACAATTTTTCATTGTCACTACGTTGTCAGCATGTTGCCAGATCTTACAATATTGTAATATCTGACAACCGCTTAGCAATAACTTTAGCAACTAGAGAGTTTTTTTTTTACCAAACAGTCAAACCCTTTTTCATCTTCAACATCTTAGATCACTCGCGATCACCATCCATACTTGCATTTTTAAAATAACTTTTTTAGAAAATTAGCTTTACGATTTTTTTTGTTGTCTCGCGCTAAAATTTTTGTTCCATTTTTTTGTTTTTCGTCTGACAGTCCCGTTGTCAGATGTTAAAAAACTCACGCACCTGACAATATGAAATAATCTAACAACGTCTGACATGATCTGACAACGGCAAAGAAAAGTGTTTACACGATTGTCTCAGGTGTATGACAATAACTTTGTCTGACAATGCATGTTCTGGCAACATTGTCAGACAAAAATAGTAATTTCACACGATTGTTAGAAATTTTCTGGCAATATTGTCAGATCTGACAACCGTCTGAACAAAGCTTAACAAAGATTTATAAACAGTAATATCACAACAAAGTTGTAATACGACATATAATCGACTTTAATATTTTTGACACGTTAAGTTGTAACCGATAACGCTAAACTGAAAATTTAAACAAAACTTTCAATTGAAGTACGGTATACTAGGGCACAATTTAAATTTCTTCCTCTACTCGTAACAGTATGTGCTAATGATGTTCATGTCTTTTAATATAAAATTAATGTATTGGTACTAATAAACTTCTGTGCATATGTGAGCAAAACATTTTTTATATGACAATTTTTTAGCATAAAAAAATTAAAAGAAAATTATATGGCGACAATACTAATACTCTTATTTGTGTATAATTATCTTTATTTACAGCCGTAATAGTTTCCATTTACGAAGATCCCGTTCAACCACAACAGGCCGCATCCGTCGTAGAGAAACTGGGAGATTATCTCATTACTTGCGGGTACTAGAAAATAGAAACACAAACACTATACATAATACATAAAAGTAATTATATAATAATATTAATAAATGAAAAAAAAAAACAAAACAAAAAAAAATATCAAACACATTTTTTGCTAAAGAAACTTTGGAATAATTTTCATATAAAAAATAAAAATAAATAAAAACAGAAATTTAATAGATATCTATCTTAAACATTTGATTTCTAACAACATATTTTTTTTTTTGCTTTTTTACAAAAAAAAAAAAAAAAAAAAAAAATTATATAAGTAAATATATTCCAACCATATAAATTAAATTCATACATACACAGTAATGGTCAACATATTTCAACAAACCAACAAAAAATCGTAATTCATTGAGTCTCCAATAGCAATCGTCGAATAAGTAAATAAATTTGTATTTTTTTACACTTGGGACAAAATTCAAGTATATACATGAATACATACATACATAACAATTATTATTCGAAAACATTAATTTTTTTAAAAGAAGACATTGAATAAACTTTATAGCAACCTATGTATATTAATAATGTCGACTGACACATTTTATTAATTTCTTTGTTATGGATTTAATTGTACTCATTGTACTTTATTGCGCCAAAATATCGTATCAGTTTGGATTCATTTAAATTGCCAGACGTATTTTCATTATCAAAGTAGTACAGACTATTGGTTGCTTTTAAAATCGTTTACCTAGTTTTTCCTTTCACATTCTATGGCGGTGTTGGCACATACTATTTTTATTGCGAAAGGTAAGAAAAAACTGTAAAAAAAATCACCCGTCCTCCACAAAAAAAGTAGCAACATTGTACATCCTCACATAGCTACAGTACCTACATACACATATACATACATATATGTATGTCGTATCAAGTTTTTTAGATTAAAGTTGTAGTTAATTAAGAAATACCCGATAAACATACGAGTATATATGTATGTACATATACGAGTATGCTTAAAATTGAAAAACCGAAGATACGTAATAAAACTCGTCGTCTTAAGTTATTTTATTTCTAACGGATTTCAGCTATCTAAAGGATTAGTACGTCCCTAGGCCGTACTAATGCTAAATGTTTTAACGATATGCTGACTTCACTCAAAAAACGAGAAAGATAATCGGGTATGTTCTTGATTCTACTTTGAAGTGAAAATAGTTTGAAATCACTTCATTTTCAAGCTTTGTTGTTCTACATGCTACTCTTTACTTTTCATTTGTGTTTTGTTTTTGAACATCAATTTGTAGTGAATTATCTGGTTCTAAAAACTACTTTTACACAAAAAGTAGAAGTTTGAAAATACTTTTTAATTTCGTTGTGGTAATGAAAACTTTTACAGAAAAACTGAGTATAATTACAATTCCATTGAAATAAGTGGGTTAAATGGCGAAATATTTATTTGAGATACAATTGTGCATATATTTATAGGGAAAATAAGGAAAATATTATATAAAAAACTAATAATTGTTATTTTATTAACTAAAGTCCATTGGCGATATCATCTCTTATTACAGCGGTTACGGAATCACTAATTCATCCGATCATCATCGTCATTAATGTCATGTCTTGGTTTACCCCCACCGGCTATATGAAGTTTTTCCATAAAATGTCGCTTAAAAAATTACGATTATCGTTGTTGGGGGAGAATTTGATAAACCTAACTAAATTTTGCTCTAATAAAATAATAAATAAGCATTAGATTAAAAATTTTGCACGACGTTTTTTGGGCAAAACGCATATCGCAAAAATAAAATAAAATTGAAAATATGGTTTATTTCAGTACTGGAGCCAGATTCCGCAACTATGGTTTTTTTTTACCAGTGAACACTCAAAATAAAGTTCACTGACAGACACAGTGTTCACTTTTCATTAAAAAGCGATTCCGTAAAAAAACAATGAATTTTGTTGCGCTGAATCTGTTACTTCAGGCTGAATGATATGCTGATTTGTCAAATTAACTGTCACACACTAACAGATAGTTGTTGAATAGATAATTTTAATTTACATACATAATCCTTTTGTTTATTTTTTTCAAGTTCAAAATATTTTACAAAAAACTAAAATTCACCGAAGATTTTTGAGTGAAAAAATTATTTTTAAGTGTACACTTTAAATGTCAAAATTATTCATTCTCACCATTGCGGGCTCAAAAATCAAAAGTGAACACTGAAATCAGTGAACATTTCAAAAATCATCGTTGCGGAATTTGGCCCCTGGTTTTTATAAAAAACAAATAAAACTGAAAACGTGATTCGTGTCAGTACTAGTTATTTGAACATTTATCCAAGTTTTATTTTCGAACTTTTTCAGAACAACAAAAATGAAAAGTTAACTTTTCAAATCATTTTTGATTTTCATTCTACTACTTTTCTGGAACATGCCGGTATGGGTCTGATTATTCATTCCGTGCTTGCGGAAAGCATTTTTTGGGCGAAAGAGAAATTTGCGATTATTCATTCCGTTGCTGCAGCATCTTTCCGCAATTACGGTACCAGCTTGCTATTGGCATATTACTGATTCCACAGTATAGATATACTTCTCCATTTTGTTTACGCACAAAATTAATAACGGAATGCTTGCGGAAAGATAAAAAAAAAAAATGTAAGAAAGTGTAAAAATTTGCAATAATAATATTTAAGTCAAAACGGAAATATATTTAATTTCTGTACATATTTTGAAATTACTTTTATTACGTAGTCAGTTTCTTGATTATACTCCGTTTGTAGACAACTTTGTCTTTTCGGAGCTTTTTCGTTAAGATTGTGACAAGTGAAACCGTTAACGGTTCGATTAGATTAAATGCTGATTTCGCCATCTTTTGCCATATACTTACTTGGAGAATTCTGTGCTCGACACATCCTATATATTGTTCACCAAATATGTTTCTTTGTAAGGTAATATTCGTTTGGAATAAATCGAAGATATATTCTTCGCCTATTATTATTAACCCTCTTTGTTTTATTTCATGTGATTGGATTTTCTTTCTTGGCACGCAACAAATAAAACTTATTTTCGTTGCTTAATTTTTGAAAAATATTTTTGTAGGAATAAAAGAGAAATACACAAGCAAATTGTAATTTGCAGCAATGGCGAGTCTAATGGGAAAAATCAAGATATTGTGTGCAGGAGTGAAACAATTTTGGAAAGGCTTTTTGACATTGACTAACGCAGCTCGTAAGAAACTCTGCGCAAGTATAAGGAAAAAAAGCGTAATAACTTATTTTCCGTGTAACTAACCTGTTTCATTTTTGTTGTGTTTTATAGATTGATCTTTAAATTTAACTAAAATGGAGAATTGGGACAATGAAACACGAATTTGGATAGCACAACGCTTTCACGCTATAGAGTCCGTTGTTTCCGTACAAAGAGAATATAGGCGCACGTTTAGCGGCACTCCTAGCAGATGGAGTATACTGAGGCTCGTAAAGAATTTTGCCGAGCGTGGCACAATCGCAAGAAGGACGCGGGTAACAGTCGCTGCTGCCATACGTCCAATTCTTGAGTTTCGACAAGGTGCTTATCTGCTCAAATGCGTGTCAGCAGACAGTCACTGCAGATAATTTTGCACCTAAATTTAAACTTATTTCCATATAAGATTCAATTAACAAATAAACTGAATCCTAGAGATTTTCCGATTTGCTTGGTATTTTGTGAGAAGATCATTCAAATTGTGTCAGAGGATGAAAACGTCTTGAGCTGCATATTTATGTCTGACGAGGCACATTTTGCTTTAAACGGCAATGTTAACAAACAAAATTGTCGAATATGGAGTAATTCTAACCCACAGATACTCAATCAGATGCAACTACATCCATTTCGCATTACAGTCTGATATGCAGTTTCTTCAAGGCTAATTGTCGGGCCTTACTTTTTCGAAGATAACGGTCTTACTGTTACGGTCAATGGAGACCGTTACGTATTTCTTTCCAGAATTGCGCCGAAAGGAAATGCCTTTCAACACTGTTTGGTTTCAAAAAGATGGGGCAACTTGTCACATAGCCACGCTTGTGACTATTGAATTGAGGCAAAAATTTTCCAATAAACTGATTTCAAGAAACTCCACATTCCAGTGGCCTCCCAGGTCTCCTGACCTCACCGTACCCGATTTTTTTTGTGGATTTATTGCAAACAAGAAGTTTACAAAAAAAAAAAAACCCCCAACAATTTTGGATGATTTAAAGCAATCCATTCGAACGGTATTTGAGACAGTTACTGCTGCAACACTCCAGGCGGTAATGAATAAATTTTTGATAAGATGTCGTACATGTGTCAACGAGGATGGAGGTCATTTGAATTCGATTATTTTCAAAACTTAATGAATTACTTTAATAAAAACGTATTATTTTTCAAATGAATTTCTAAAAATAAATTACATAAACTTTACGAAAAGTTTTTTGAGTTTCTTAATGTAGCAAAATTGATCTGCCACCTTGTATTTTGCTATTCTTCCTCATTGGTTCTCATGCTCTTAGATATTCATTTGCAGCACAACAAATTCCCTGGTCTGTTTAATACTTCAGCCAGCACTTTACAAAATATTTATTGAGCTGCATTGACATTAAAATCCTTACCCACAATGTGTTGGTAGCTACCTTCTGCAAAAATCTCAAACAACCAGAAAGTTTATAAAATTATCAGAACATGTCGAAAATGAAAATTTCATTAATTTGGCCACTCTTTTAACTGGCGAATATATGAAATTATGGGTATGTACGAGTATGAGTCCTTGACTGAAAGTACATAAATATGTATGTATATGAGTATTTATTAATTCGTAATAACACTTTGAACGGCTGAAGCAATTAGCGATAAATCATTCGAAGTTTATCAGCGTGGGTGAGTATATTGCATGTACATGCTTAAGTATATACACATATTCGTAATATGCATACACATTATACTACTTACATATATGTATGTATCTTTGGCATAATTAATACACATGCATTTGGCCTTAACTAAATTAGTTTTCTCTTTCGGGTGGTATCAGGCGTCCCACCACATTTCGTGCATTGGACGGTGTTCACACTAGAACTAGAGAACAAAATATGATTATAATAAAAATATAAAAGTGTAGATACATACATATGGAACATACAGCCATGTGCTGAGAAACGTAATATTTTTAAATCACTTGGACAAAATCGCATTTTTCTGTCGCGCGATTTGTTTGAGCAAAAATATGTGAACAATTTGGCAGCACTTGCTTTTTGTATGGGGAAAACTAGTTGTGCCATCTCAAGGCGAATTCATTATTAGGTGGATGTATGATACAAAAAAAAGGTAGCCGCTTCGCTATAACAATAAAACAACAAGTATTTTGTTTGTGTTAAATGGCGAATTCCCACTTCAGCTGTCAAAAGTAGTTGTAAGGAACGTGTACAAAAATTTAAATGGCGCCGAAAAAGATAAACAAAACTTGACATAGGAAGTGCCGCCATATTAACCGAATTCGCCGATGCATCCACCTCGATGGCAGCGCCCTCGTGCCAAAGTTCTTACTGCTCCCCGAGGCAGAGTGAAAATGATTTACTTCATCACCTGCATTTACGGCGTTGTCTGATGATGGATCAATTCCACGGAGTGAATTATTCACAATTCACCAGCGACTCTTTGTGGCTTACCAGGCGCATACAGATCGCAATTCTTGCCATATGTTTGTAGCCATATAGGGAACCCCTTGTTTAGGAGTTCGGATCTTCTAATCCGTCCTGTATGGAATTTCCTAGCAATCGATGAAAGGCAAGGCTCAATAAGTTGGTAGGCCGAAGCCCACTAGCATCATCAACTCACCCTCTAAACATCATCACTGGTCCCTTATGGTGCAGGTATCTGTTGCGAGACAACATCACCTTGGGGGGTTGCTAGCCCCCGAAAAAAGCCATGCATCAACAACTATCACGGATACTAACTCCCCTTCCTGCGTCTTTAGCCGATAGCCCCAGTTGCTAGTGCTTTACTTTCTATAGTTTATTGTAATTTAAATTATAATAAATTTGTAAATAAATAAATAAATAAATAATGTTTTAAACAGTTTGAAAATGTGCAAGGCGAATTCATAACAGGTGAAATTGATAGCGCAGCTGATAACTTTTTTTTAAATTTTAATCTGTTTCAGATGTCAATGGCATTATTAAAACAAAATTGGAAAAACAAATTTAAAACAATTTTTTAAATTATGCATTCTATTTTGAGCTCCAGCTATCATCCAAAATCCTCCGCAGTCTGGCTGGCCATTTTCACCTTTTCAAGCTGTATGATCTGAAACTTTAAGTTTCACGAAATAATTACAAGTTTCACAATATAATTAAATTTTTCCTTTGTTGTAAATTTTTTTGAACAGAAATTTGAAAAAAATCAAAACAATTTTTTAAAGTATGTATTGCATCTTGAGCGCCAGCTATCATTCTGAATCCTCTCCAATCTTGCTGGCCATTTTCCCCTTTCCAAGCTCTATGATCTGAGAGTTTAATTTTTACGAAATAATTAAAGTTTCACGAAATAATTAAATGTTTGTCTTTTATTGTAAATTTTTTTAAATTATATTTTTTTTAATTCCTTTTTGTGTTTTTAAATTTTTCTTGACATTTGAAAAAGATTTATTTTTTGTAGTGTTGTATTTATTGCTCTTGTATTTACCTGGAATGAATTCGCCTTGAAAATGTGAAAAGAAACGATAAAAAAGATTTCAAAAATATTTTAATTCCTTAATATGCGTTGCTGTCTGCTATGTAAAAAAAAAATTCTACTGCTTATCGACTTTCCTCGCTTCAAAAATAATTTAATTGCTTAAAATGCGTTAAAAACAATTTATGAAAATAATAATACACAATTAATTTTCTCTATATAAATTTTTTTCTTCATTTTCATCTGTTTTGTAAACATGTTTTTGACATTATGGTGGAATTTTTACACAAACAAAATATTTGGTGTCTAGTACAGCAACTCTAATGCTGCCACCTAATAACTGCACCATTGTTAAAATAGTATTTTTTGTCACAAAAAATATATCATTGTTCACAAAAATTATGGTTGCCAACACTGGTTTACAGCCAAGAAATACCAAGAACGCCACAGAACCTCCTGAACATGAAAAACGCTGTAGTTTTTTTCTAAATACCCACTCGAACCCTTGTGGAGTCTAACCAATCGAACGAGATAAATGCCATATCGTTGGAAAGGTAATTGAACGACTTTTCTGTCGATATGATGCAAATTGCTATCTGACAAGAAATGGCTGAGTTATGGTACCTTCAAAATTTGCCTATTTTTTAGGTTTGTTTCAAAAATTTTAATTTTTATTTAGTTTTTCTTCTACGTTATAGTAAATATCTAGAATGTTTTATTTTTTTTAACAAATAGTTTATTTAATGACAGTAAGAGATCCAACTCTTGAGTCACTGGAGCAACGCCGCAGTTTGGGGAACGTTTCACTGTTTTATCGCTTCTACACTGATTTTGCTTTCACGAGATTAGTGATTTCATTCCTGAAACCTAAATATTTTTACACACGTTCATCGTCCAGTGCATAGAGAGAATACTTCCTCTTTCCTCCTCCTATTTTCCTAGTTCCATTACAATGCACTGCATCTCTAGGGTTCATTCTCTACATGTGCATGTATGTACATATTTAAATATCTGTATATACAAATTTACATACATAAATACATTTGTACATATGTTACACATACATATGTATGTTTACATTAGTATATAAAAAACTTCGGGTAATTTGATTAAAAACACCCGAAAAAATCGTTAAAATGGTTAAAAAATCGAGTAGATTGCTGCACTATTGGAGTGCACTAAACATGACTAATGCGAGTTTTTGTGTTATTGATTTCTTTGTTCAACGATATTAATGCTTTTTTATTTTGTTTACTAAGGAAGCACGACTTTTTTTTATTCTGAATTTCCGTTTTGAGTAGCTACATACAAAATAAACTTATGGATAAATCTTGTATGCGTCAGTCAGTCAGTAAACTACAGTCTAAGTTTAAATAAATTACATTGGCTTATTTTAATTAGTAAAAATGTCACGTATTCTTTTAAAAATACTTTCGAATGTAGTCTGCTTAGTATACTTTTATTTGAAGCAAGTGTATACTTGCTCTATCAGATGAAGTTACTCGTATTTATTTTATAGTGTTTGAGAACAAAAAGGGCGGCCAAAAGTAAAGCAAATAAAATGTGCGTTTCTAGATCCCAATTTGCACGAAAATCTTTCCCGTACTTTAAAATTCGGTTAATAAGAGCGATTTTAAGCGAACAGTATGCTTCCTCTTCTCGGACATATTATGTGTTAAAGTTTGGAATTGGCAAATAAAAAGAAGGTCCAAATTGAAAAACAAAATTGAAATTGATCGACCACTGCATGTAGCAGTGTGCTATCAGATGTATGGCGGCGTTGGCATTTATGCCCTGGCTGGAAGCTTGTCGTTTTGGGATGTTTCTTTGATGTCCAACTGGTGTTTGTCAGATAATAAGAGTTTATTATGCCGTTGGTACAGGTGTAGCATTATCAAAACTATATTTTATTAGCATACAACCATTACTGTCGAAAGAATCTACGATTATCGGATCATTAAAAGTTACAGAATCGTACTACAAGCCTTCAAATTCGATTAATAGCAATTGTATCAAACACAGTGTAAGCGGGGTCTTTAAAAGAATTTATTGAAATATACGAAAATTTGCCAGAATTATAACTAATAAAAGATTAAATTTATGCAACGTTTTGGAATAACTATAATTTATGCAAACGTTTTGGAAAAACTGTAATTTGTTTAATAATTTCTCAATTACCAAAACCGTAACGAATCACGAGCCATCATAAATACGAACTTCTCTGTTCAGAGACTGCATTTATTGCAATATTTGACAAACTAGGCTTAATCGTTTAATAACAAAACACTTTCTAAAAGCAGCAAATTTTAAAAAACGAACTGCTTCGTTTTTTTTCGAGAGCGTGTATAATATACTTTGTGCATATAACATGGTACGTTTTCCACGCAGAATGAAATGTTCAAATTTTGGACACTTGATTAAACTTTTTTCTTATATTGAAACAAAAAGTTGAGCTGAATTTGATTTTGTGCCACCGAAATTTAAAAAACGCATCGAAAATTTAAAATTAGCGCACCGCACTTAGACTACAGAATTTTTAGCATAATTAAATTTAAAAAGCACCAAAAACGGTGCGTAACGCACTGAGTTGACAACGCTGATGTATAACTTTTTAAGGTTGATGGTAATGGGAAAAAAATGATAAGCATTTTTAGGGGCAGCACTTTTTATCAGAAAAGAAAACACCATAAATTGTGAAAACTGTTGCTTATTTTAGAAAATAAAAGTCAAAAATATGTAGCATACCTTAAGGCTGTTGAATTAATTACGTGCAATCAGTCTGATAGCAATCAGGGCTGTCAGATTTTTTTCCACCTCCAGCGCCAAATTGGCCATCAAAAATCCTTAAGTATTTCAAATACAAGATACAAAACACTTTCCAGCTGTGTATTTCAAATACAAAATACTTTCAAGTTGCATATTTCAAATACAAAATACAACTAAAAAATACAAATACTTTTTTGTATTTATATCTCATAAGAATATACCTCTCTGGTTTTAGATACATATTTTATTTTACATATGCACTTAAACTAAGTTGTATATTCTCACCTAAAACTAAAACTTAAAATTTTTGGATAGTTGTTTTATCGATAATAACACCTCATTTAATAAAAATTACGGATAAGAAAATTCTATAAATGCATAAAAACAATAAAATCCTCATCATCTTTACTGCAAATACTACTTCTTCTGCTGCATCCACGTCTGGTTTCACGTTTTTTGTAATTTTTCTCCAAGGTATCTAGTGCAAGGTTTTGAATTCGTTACCTCTCTTTTAATGAGATGCTTTCTGGTGATATATATATATATATATATATATATATATATATATATATATATATATATATATATATATATATATATATATATATATATATATATATATATATATATATATATATATATATATATATATATATATATATATATATATATATATATATATATATATATATATATATATATATATATATATTTGTGTGTGTGTATTATAAAATCAATTTAAAATTGTTGCCTAATGTTTAACTGTACTAAATTAAGTATAGCAGCACCAAAAGGGTTAAGATTTGTATACAGGAAATATGAAATGGCGCGCATGAAAAATTTGTAAAAAAAATTATGAAAACATAAACAAATTTTGATAGTTGGGTAATGAGCACCTAAAACAGCTGTCGATCAGCTACGCTAACGAGGCCACCTGGTACTAAACTCGCCTTGCCCTGCACTATTAGCTCGAAAACCTCATTTTTTTAGTTATGATGTTGTTTAAGTAAATGAACGATATTTATATATTCGAGAATAAAATGTTAGAGCGAATTAAGAAATTGAGAAGATACAAATTTAAAGCATGTTGTACACTTTTATTGATTCTGAAGTAATTTGTTGCTTAAATTATTATAATTAAAAAAAACTTTTTATCTAATTATGTATTTAATTGTTTTTAAGGCTTTTAAATGTGTATAAAATTCGTTCAGTTTTTTCTTGGTTTTGATAGTTTTTTTTTTGTTGTCTAGTTTTTCTTTTATAAATTGATGAAATTAGAATAGATTTTTTCAGCACTTTCAAATAGAAATGCTATTAACATTACAAGGAGAATTGTATTACATTATCCTTTTTTTACATTTAAGGTTTGAAAAATTAAAATGTAAATACAAATCTCGCTAAATGTGTTAAAAAAAAGTTATGAAAAAAAAAAATAAATACATTTACAAATGTTTCTAGGAGTTCTTTTGATTCCTCTTTAATTTTAAAATTATTTAATAAATAAATATGTATGTGGTAATATATACAATATACAAAGAGAACGTATTGTTGTAACATATATTTTTATTTGATTTTTTTTTATGTATTGTAAAATTGTATTTTATTTTACCCAAAATCTACATATGTATGTAATTTCTATGCTTTTTTTTACAAGTCTGCAGTTGAAGAAATTTATTTAAATTGATATATTTTTATACAATTTGACTGCAAATGCTTAAAAGAATTTCATTTGGGGCGATTTTTGTTTTCTAAAAAGTCAAGTTGTGTGAGAGTGAGTGCGAGTGTTTTTTTCTTTTGTTGTAAATTGGACACAAGTTCATTAAAAAAATTATATGTTTAATATATGATAGATACATAAATATTTTATTATATTGACAATGGGATGTTAACAGACTCCTGATACCAAATGTCTTCTGGACGTTGCACACAGACACATCATAGGCACAGTTGCATGTACAACTAAATGGAGTTCTTTCTACCTATTAAAAAAATTTTATTTCCTAAATTGAAACAATGTGAAATTAAAAGAACAAAAAATTAAAATATATATAATTTATAAAAATATGCGTCTGCGTCTGCTTCAAGTGGTTCATAGCAAATTATACGCTATGTCAGCATTTTGAAAAACAATATGGCCAATATAATGTTTGCAAAAAGCACCAAGAGCACTAACTGTTGTCGTGAGAACCAATCCTGCAAGGAAAAAGTAAAAACGTAAAGAAATGATTAAAAACGTTTAAAGAAAAGATGGAAAGCTACAGATATTTTCTTCACAATTTATTTCACAAGAACATAAGTACAAATATACACGGTTGCAAACAATTGTCCGTACCCCAAACAACTGAAAATATATTTGATTACAGTTCGAAAAATAATTACGATTCAAGTGAAATATATATGTATATATTTTTAAAAGTGCAACAATTGTTTATAATAATTGCAAACTAATAATAAAATAAACATGTTTCACTGCTATTTTATACAAAAAAGTAACAAAAAAACTCCAAAAAACTAACTAAAACAGGGAAGAGTATAGTAATGGGTGATTTTATAAGAACTATGGGAAATTTAAAAAAAAACACATAAAATTCAGAAAAATGCATGAAATATTTATTTGGATCGATAGTTGGGTCGAAATAATTTAATGTTTGAAGATTATTTCATGCAAATGTTGGTCGCGGCTGCGCCTCAAATGGTCCATCCGCTTAGTCCAATTTTGGCATACTCTTTCCAACATTTCGGCCGGTATCTCACGATTAATATTGGCAATGTTGGCTTCCAGTGCGTCAATCGAAGCGGGCTTGTCGCTATAGACATTAGCCTTAACATAGCCCCACAAAAAATAGTCTAGAGGCGTTAAATCGCACGATCTGGGCGGCCAATTGACTGGTCGCAAGCGTGAAATAAACTGTTCACCGAACTCGCCTCTCAATTGGTCCATTGTTTCGCGTGCTGGGTGGCATGTGGCACCGTTTTGTTGAAACCACATGTCATGCAAGTCAAGCTCTTCCATTTTGGGCAAAAAAAAGTTTGTTATCATCGCACGGTAGCGCTCACCATTCACAGTAACGTTGTGATTCGCATCATCTCTGAAGAAATACGGCCCAATGATGCCGCCAGCCCATAATCCGCACCAAACGGTTGTTTTTTGTGGATGCATTGGTAGCTCTTGCAATGCTTCTGGCTGCTCTTCACTCCAAATACGGCAGTTTTGCTTGTTCACGTATCCATTCAACCAGAAATGAGCCTCGTCGCTGAACACAATTCTTCGATAAAAAAAGTGGATCTTCATCTAACTTTTCAAGAGCCCATTCACCAAAAATTTGGCGTTGTGGTAGGTCGTTTGGCTTCAATTCTTGCACCAGCTGTATCTTATAAGGCTTCACACCCAAATCCTTCCGCAAAATTTTCCACGTAGTGGAGTAACAGAGGCCCAATTGCTGCGAACGGCGCCGAATCGATAGTTCACGGTCATCACCAACACTGGCCGATACGGCTGCGATATTTTCTTCAGTTCGCACTCTACGTAAGCGTGTTGGTGGTTTAATGTCCAACAATGTAAATTTGGTGCGAAATTTTTTTACAATAGCCCGAATAGAAGCCTCAGTATGTCGATTAAACTGACCATAAAATGGAAGAAGCGCGTGATGAACTTTCTTAACAGAGCACGCATTTTGGTAATAAAATTCAATAATTTGCAAACGTTGTTCGTTTGTAAGACGATTCATGATTAAATTATAGACCAAACTGAAGATGTTTGACAGTGACACAAGATACAAAACGTGCTTGAGCTGTCAAAACTCGTTATATTCGGCTAGGCCGAATCTAAAATATCCTTCACGATAGTCATGTAAATATATAATATACTAGCTGACCCGGCAAACGTTGTTTTGCCTTCTAAATTTATTTACATAATATGAATGACTTTAAAATTTCAAATTGTCATTGCCAGTGCAAGAAGCCCTATTGACAACTGCAAATGCTTAAAACGGAATGTTGTCTTTCGCAACCATTAGGACTCATGGTATCAAAACGTCCTGAACTTTAAACTTTCCTTTAAGTACTGTTTTCTAAAAACGTTGATCATCAAATTTTTCACCGGATGCCAAATGACATTACAAAGACATAGTTGGTTAATACTTCATAATATTATGGTTACCGGTCTGACTTTAACTAATTCTAGCGAGTTGAAAATTTGGGTTGTAGAGTTGATGACCTTATCTTGGGAAGTAAAGAGAGCCACCAACTTCTATTCGTGATCAGTTTAACTTTGAATCCGAAAATTCAGATCAACGACGTCACGTTCGCTCTACTAAACATGATTTTTGTAAAATTTTTGGGAGTACATTGCTGATGAGCTCAGATTTTGGTTCAATAAAATATTGCCAGCGTATTGGTGGAATAGGCGGCGATATTTAAAGATTTGATTGTCTTTATTTTCACAAACTATCAGTCCGATATGAATAATAATATCCTGCTTCAGTATTAGAACGCTTTGTAAAGGAAGCACATCCAATGTTCGTGTTGTACATTATGGTCTCGAGTTCACAGAAAATAAATTTTACGTGATCCCTTAATTTTTCTTTCCCTCCCGCCACCAGGCAAACGTGAAACACAGGAACATGACTTATGGCCCATAAAAGTTACATAAAAATATTAGTCGGCTTATATTTATCTCTAATCAATGTTATCGCACCAAAGGGAGTCATTTGAAACGTTATATTGTATTGTTGAATATGAGCCAAAAATGTTTGGAATTTGGTGACGTTCCAAAAACCAATAAATTGAGTGGATCGGGTGAAGATTCAAATTGTGGCAATTTCTCTTTGTGTTAGCACAACATATAGCAGTAGTTTCACCTGGAAATGTGGACATCTCAACATCATTCTACAGATACATCCATGTAGACTGCAATCAATTTTGCACTCATAATTAAAAGGAGCATATTCCATGTATTGTACAACAAGACGTGGAAGTCGTGTTAATCGTCGCGATGTTGGATTTCTAGGGCTTGGATCCGCAAATGTAGTTTGGCATCGTGTTGCAATTGGGTTTGAGATAATCATTCAGCTTGTGACGTAGACGTCGATACAAAAATCGTTACCTTTGATACAATAATCGTATATAGCAAGTGAAAAAGTGGTCAGCGTAGAAATAAAATGACGATAGAAACAATGCTTGAAAAAATTTAGCTAGGGAGTCCGTATGTCGTTGTATAGATAAGAATTTGCGAAACATGGTTTGGTAACTTTTCAAGTGACAATAAAAAATCATAATATGGAAAATTAAAGACATTTTCTTGATACTTGTACGGAAATATATAGGAAAATCTAAATGCCAATCGGAATTTTTTCATTTTTTGCATTTTAGTAATCTCCTTTTATAACCAGAACTTCCTTTTATTACCAGAACTGATTTTATGCAGTTCTGTAGTGAAATTCACTAACTTTACACCCCAATTAGAAGTGTTAACTTTAACCGCACATTTTGTTGTTTGCACTAAGCCCTACGTTATTTACTAACTATATTTAGCCACCGTAAAGGGTTTTATTTTTCTTCACGTTCAGATTGTTATAACGTGGCAACTCTGCATTTCATTTTTATTAGCTATTGTACTGAATCTCTTTTTGTTGTTTATATGTTTTCTTCATCTTTTGTAACTTGTAAAAATCTTAAAAATAATATATGAGCTCGATATCCATCCTATATAAAACAATAATTAAAAGTTTTTTATTGAATATTTCGTTTTGCTTGAGAAATCTTCTAAAGGAATGTATTTGCTGATTACTTATAAAATCAAAAACATTTTTGTGATAGGAAACAAAATAACATGAAGAGCTTTAACACATAAATACATACATAATTACATTTAACATAAAAAGAAAAGTTATTTTATTGCCTATCAAAACATTTTCGATTTTACAATCGATCAACAAATACTTTCCTTAAGAAGTTTTCTAAAGAAAAACGAAATATATATTGAATAAAAAATTTTTAATTATTATTTTATACAAAAATATTATTTTCAAGATTTTGTTTACTAACTTTTATTGTTTTTTATTAGACAAATAATTTATTACATAAATTAAATGAAGTGAATATGTAAACAATATAAATCAACACTTTTTTTTTAAAACCACAAAAAATTAAGGTGTTAATTAACACCTATGAGGTTAAATATAACAGCTGCCTCAAACAGCTGACCTTAAACCCCAGCATATGGTGTTTAAAGTACTTGTGAATAGGAAAAAGGTTAATTTTGAGGTTAACAGCCAGTTTACCAATCTCGACAGCATACTTGCGTTCGCAATCTAAGCGAAAGAAAATTGATTTGGGTTCGTCTAACTTTTTTTATGCGAACGATCTGTCAAAACTCAATGCAAATACATAAGAATATGTGAACAAATAGTAGTGAGATAGACAAACCCAAATTGATTCGAATGTGAGTGACTGGCTTTCTTTCGCATTCATTTTCTTTCGAAATTGGTAAACTGGCTGTAATAATTTTAACCAAAGTAATTGGAGCTTAAAAAGCATAGTGAATCGCATTAGGAGGTTACCAATTACCAAATATATTATGTATTTAAAATGATGTGTTGTTTGTTCATTTTTGTAATAAAATTAAGTTTTATTCACACAGAAACATAAATATTAATAAAATTACCGACACTGCTTGTTTTGTGAGAAATTGTCGTGATTTACATTTTCTCTTTAGCAGTCAGCTGGTTTATTTTCTTACTTAATTTTCACTTCTTATTGTAGTTAAGAATATAAAACTATAAACAAACGAAGCAAAAATGTAAATAAACAGCTGTTTTCTCGTGCTTTCGAAAAATTAAAAGCACGTCGAAAACCTTCATCACGTTATTTGCAGAACAACTTCAAATTGTCTGCGTGCTTTCAAAACGGTTCGAAATTTGAAAACACGCCGTTTTCAGAACAGGCCTGTTATTTTGATATTTTTTTATTTCATCCGATTTTAATTTGATATTATTTTATTTTATCCCATTTTAATTGTTTGTCGTGAGCAAATATTTTGACGACAAATTTCCAAACATTTTAATGACATTTTTGTAATAGATTTTAAACTTTTCATATTCATTGACGTTTTTCGCCAATCAGGTTACCAATGGTTCAACTTTAGGCAAAAAATATTTTTATTGTTTTTGTTTTCGCGTTTGCTAATTTTTGTTTTTCTACCATTCAGTAATACATCATTATTATATGCATGAAAAAGTAATTTAGTTGAGAAAAAATCTCTACATATAGGCATAAAACTAAAAACTTAACAGCACAGTAGGTAGCATTTTAACCTTTAAACGATACTTTTACTTTTTTCGTTGTTATACAACTTCAGTACAAAAAAAAAAAAAAAAAAAAAAAAAAATTAATCATTGTATAAATGTGTTTTATATCTTCAGTAAGTGTTTAATGTGGCAAATCAAAATATTCTTACGAATTTGTATCATTTCTATCCCATTGTGCAGCCATTGATCTGTTTGATATAAATTTACACACACACATGCACACAAATAGCATAAAACTAAAAACATAATACACAAACAAACATACATACATGATTTAAAGAACATACAATTCTAAGGAAGTCAACCTGAAGTGATTTTATTGTTGTATTCTTGGTATTGCATTTTTTATTCTTATAGTGTGTTGTTGTTGCATTCCTATTGTTTATCAAGTAATATATGTGTAAGTGTGTATGTGTTTAGGAGTTATATTTGTACATTTGAGTCTAGAATCATCTATAACTGGAAAGTTCATGATGAGTGTAGAAAATAATAAAGAAGTATAAATAGCAGAGCAGATGTTCGGTAGGGGCATCAGTCATGCTAAGTGTAAATAAATTTGTGAAGTATTTTTGTACCGTGTAGCGAACAAGTGTGAATGTCATTATATCATTTGCAATTGAAGAATCCTCAAAAGTGTTTTAAAAGCAAAAACGTAACAATATTGTTACTTACTTTGACTTGTGGACTAACGAGATATAATAATGGATTCGCTTTGAGCTTTTCATTCATTTCAATTTGTCGTCGTACCGCTTCACGTCTAGCCGATCCTAAAGCTGATACCTCCTCGCGACTCATAGCTTCGGTAGCACGCGGCAACTCTTGGAAATCAGGCAAAGACTTCTTACGCTGCAACGTAACGTTAATTGGAACACTCTAAAAGTAATGGAGTGAAAAATAAAAGTAAGTTTGCATCAATTTACTTAGTGTTGCATAACAAAAAAAAGAAAAACACAATCGACTTCAATTATTATTTTCAAATCTGTACATTCTGTATTAATTTTCGACGATTAAGAAGTGTTTATGAGACACGAATGAGTTATACGTCTAGAAAATTTGTATGAAATAAACTCAAAATATTGAACATATGTTATACAAATTTTCTAGACGTATCACTCATTCGTGTCCCATAAACACCACAATAGTATTGGTTTATTTAACTACAATTAAATAAAAGCCTGTTTCACCATCTCGAACGTTAACATACGCAAGCATTTTAGCCGACAGAAAACAATTTGTGGCAGCATTTATTTGATAGAATATTGCACAACTCTTCCTGCTTTCTACCGATTTACTGCTTTAGAGCTAAAAACGAATAAATCACATTTTTTAGCGTTAATGAAACATGTGAACGCTAAGGTTTAAGAACGTGAAACAGGCTCTAAGTGTATGGTATTGCATAAGTTTTAAAAGTGCTCTTCGCTCATTTTCTCAATGATATAGAAGAGAAAACCCCCTTTTAATAGTTCTTTTGCATTTTAATAAAAAATAAGTGCAATACCGGTCGTATTAAGCGACAAAGGTAGAATTATCACAAGTCGACGCACAGAACTGTGCAACCTAAATTAGCGCGTCAAGCGTAATTTATCTGTCAAAAATCCTCATGTACTATTGTAGAGCTTGTACATATTGTAGATTTAGTATCCAAATCTTGGTAAATTTAAAACTTGGCAAAAACAAAAGTCATAGATTTTTAATTTACTATATTAACAATCTTTACAATACCAAAAACCATAGTCGATTTAGTAAACGTACTAAGTTCATTTATTTACAAGTATGAAACAGTCGGCAGATTTGACGCCATATTTATTTTTTTTCGCTGTTGATAAAATAAATGTACAAAACGAAGGCGGTTCGGAAACTTCTTAGCCTAGCACAAAAAGCGCCGTATAAACAGAAAAAAGTTAAGTGTTTTGGAAACTTCAATCTCTGCTATGAACACATGTTAAATTTGTTTTGCTCTGGTAACTCCTTCATAAAGAAACAGATGTTCAAAAAAAAAAAAAAAAAACGCATCAGAGATTTTTTTACAATGGAAAAATTAGAAATGCATGGTGTCATTAAATATTTACACAAAAAAGGTTTATCGAGACAAGAAATTCATAATGATATGGTGAATGTGTTAGGTGAAAGTGTTCCTTCACTATGTAACAGTAAAAAATTGGGTTGCAGAATTTAAACGTGGTCGTACAACCATTGAAGATGAACCACGTAGTGGACGTCCAAAAACAGCAACAACGAAAATGCATGGTGTCATTAAATATTTACACAAAAAAGGTTTATCGAGACAAGAAATTCATAATGATATGGTGAATGTGTTAGGTGAAAGTGCTCCTTCATATGCAACAGTAAAAAATTGGGTTGCCGAGTTCAAACGTGGTCGTACAAGCATTGAAGATGAACCACGTAGTGGACGTTCAAAAACAGCAACATGGTATTAAATGATCGACGAATAAAAGTGCGTGAAATGGGCATCTCAAATTATCGAGTCCATTTAATTTTGCATGAAGAACTACAGATGAAACAGCTTTCTGTAAGATGGGTGCCGCATTTGTTAACAGTCGACCAAAAACGCATAAGAATGAACTTGTTTGGATCGTTTTAAGCGAAATAAAATGGATTTTAAGCGTCGTTTCATAACTGTTGATGAGGCATGGATCCACCACTATACTCCAGAGACAAAAGAACAATCTAAACAATGGACAGAAGCTGGAGGAAGTGCCCCAAAGAAGGCAAAAACAATTCAATCGGCTGGTAAGATTATGGCAACGATTTTTTGGCACTTCAAAGCTATTTTATTGATTGACTATCTGCAAAAGGGTAAAACAATAAATTCAGAGTACTATTGCAACCTTTTGGATCAATTAAATGTACAAATTCGAGAAAAACGTCCTGGCCTACAAAACAAAAAAAATAATTTTTCATCAAGACAACACACCAGCACACAAGAGTGTTTTAACAATGGCTAAAATCAACGAATTAAAGTACGGCTTGCTTGACCATCCACCTTATTCTCCTGACTTAACTCCCAGTGACTTTTACCTGTTCCCAAATCTAAAAAAATGTCGTGTTGGCAAGCGTTTTACCTCAAATGAAGATGCAATTACAGTTGTAAACCACTATTTTGAATACCTTGAGGAAAACTATTTTAATCAAGAGATAGAATTGCTAGAAAAACGTTGGACTAAGTGCATTGAAGTTTCAGGAGATTATATTGAAAAATAAAAATATTTTTGAAAAACTAACTATTCTCTTTCATTGATAGGCTTAGAAGTTTCCGAACCGCCCTGGTAAACATTGTTTAAAATGAAAAGCATCAAAAAATCAAAGAAAATGGGGAAAAAGTTCAAATAAAAAATGGAATTAGGTATTTTTTTAAAGTTTTGTCTCTTTTCACGAAACTCTCAACAGAAAAATTCTTTTGTGTATTTGTGTCTCAGAAATATCTGATAAGCTTTTTCAGTTTTTTACAATGCCAAAGAAAAAGTCGCTCACATTTAGAACTTTACAATCGTATTATATTTAAAAGCAATTTAACTTAAATACAAAGTGTGAATACCGCTAATATGTTTATTAGTCCGACTTCGTTATCTACTCGCAATAAAACAAAAACCAACCTCTGTTGGTGGCTCCACAATCCAGCTCTCTGAGGCTCTTCTGGCCAGTAATGCTGGTGAAAACATTAATTCCTCTTCCTCTTCGTCAGGGTACCACTCCATTTCGGTTACGTTTTCTTACTATTATATATACCTATTATACACTTCTTCTTTTTTATAATTATTTTTTTTTCTTTGCAAATATTTATTATATTTTGAATTGCATAACTTTCAGAATATAAACTTGTTGGTTTTTTGTATATATATTTTTTAATTATCTTTGTTTTTTGTATAAAACAAAAGAATTTTCGTTTTAACTGGAAATAATTTTTTAATTAACTTTTAAGTAGATTTTTTCTTTGTTTAATATTCCGAGTACTATATATATTTTTTTAAATTTTAATGAATGTAAGAATGTGTTCTTAGTTTGCTCGAGTATATTTTTGTTAAAAAGAAAATATTTAAATTCCTTCACTTTTCAATTGGTATAGTCGAGCGAATATAAGAAAATCTTAAAAATAAGTTCCCAACAATGATTGTTTTTATTATAGTATATTGTTGTTGTATACTTTATTTATTATAATCATACATATATGTATGTATGTATATACATATGTACGTATTAAGCGAAGAACAAACACATTACACATACGGATAAATACTCGTAGAACAAATTCAACACACCGATGATGACCAATGAATGGGCGCAAACGACTTAACGACTTGAAAATTTTAATTATTCTTTTTAGCCAGTTTTATTCTATGTATGTTCAAAAACTATATATACATATGTATAAATTTGGAAATTAAAAAAAAAAAAATACGAAAACAAACGTAAATTTTTGATTAAATGCTTTTCTGAATGAAAAGTAGTGGAAAACAATAAAAACAGAGTTCCGATCTGTGCGCCTTGTGGTTTAAAATATACGCAAAGTGCTTTTAAATTAAATACTCGTATCAATAGGACGCCAACGTTTGTCAAAGCGATCTACAAGTACACTGTTTATGTGACAATCGCTAATGGAGCAAAATCCTTAATTTAGAGAACGGCTGCAGTGACACTTTGAGTATTTCGAAATAGTTCGAAGTTGCTCGTGCTCTTTTGTGTGTTAAGCATATAAGCATTTAAGAGTGTTTGTTGTAGCTTTTGAAATTGAAAAAGCTACAAACACTTGTGAATGGGTTCATTCTGTCGGCAGTATTCATTGGGCATTCTGGGTTATTTTTAGCCTACCTTGTTTTCTTTTTTGTTTCTACTTTTCGCTATATTTTCTACTCTTGAATTTGTGAGCACTAAATATACATACATACGAGTAGATGTGTTTGTGTGTATGTACATGCTACGTAATAATGCGTTTAATATATTTACATGCTTACATACATACATACATACATACATATGCACATGTTTAAACGGCCTACCTTTAACTTCTTATTGCCCCCTCCAACTCCGATAGCCGCTGCGGCCAAAGGTGATGCCGGCTTAGCAGGCATGTACAAACTTTCTGTGCGTTTTGGCTGCAAGGGTGAGGGAATGATGTCCTGACCTAAAGTACGCTGGCGCAGGAGTATATCTTCAAAGGGTTGATTGGGTTTCGAAAACATTGAGTCGGTTGGTTTGGTGCCTGAAGGCGAGTTTGTGGCTAAACTGGGCGTTGCCGCGCGCGACATACGACCAGATCCCGTAGGAACTGAACCATTGCCGGTTGTAGGCGTATTACCGGCCGAAGGGGCGGGTGTTGAGCCGCGAAATACTGAGCCAGCTCTTTGCCTTTGTTCTGGAAAACCAGACTCGTTAGTCGCTGTTGGTCCTGTATTAGAAGTGGCACGATCAACGGAAGCTTGGCGTGATCCAAAACCACCACTAAGACGACTAGCAGCTCTAGCATAACGATCAATAGATGAGTCCCGGCTGGGTGGTCGCTTGTAATGATCAAAATGATCAATTGAAGATTGCTGTCCTATTTGGCTCATCATGGGCGGTTTGTTCGAGCGATTCATGCTGTCCATCATTTGCTCTTGTTGCAGCAGCATTTGCTGTTGTTGATATTGTATTTGAGAGGGTCGCCGAATTTGACTGCTTCCGTACATAGGAGAGTTTTGCTGTTGTTGTTGTTGTTGCTGTTTCTGCTGCTGCTGTTGCTGTTGTTGTTGCTGCTGCAGCTGAAGTTGCTGGAGTTGTTGTTGTTTAAGTTGTTCTTGCTGTAATTGCTGTTGTCGTTGTTGCATTAATTGCTGTTGCTGTCTTTGCTGTTGTTGCAGCATTTGTTGCTGATATGCCTGTTGTTGTAATTGCTGCTGTTGTAGCTGCTGCTGTTGTAATTGCTGCTGTTGTAATTGCTGCTGTTGTATTTGCTGCTGCTGTAACTGGTGCTGTTGCTGCTGTTGCATGTTACTATTAGCAGCCGTGTGTGCAGCCTCCGCATTTTTAAAATTATTATTATCCTTTTGCATTTGAGCCATTTGAGGGCTATTGCTGGCACTTACGCTACTTTGCGCGTAACTTGGCCCTGGTGGCTGTTGCGGCTGATATTGATATGCGGGGTTCATAAGTGGATTACTTTGTTGTTGCTGCTGGTGATACATTTGATTGATTGTATTGATGGCACTCATTTGTGGTTGATTTACCATAGATGATAAATCAGTTTGCGGAGTTACGGGCAACTGCTGAGAGTACATAGAACTGGGAACGGGAAACTCTGCTTCCGGTCGATTTTGATTTCTTTGAAATCCTGTGGGTCGCTGTGCGGCCGCACTAGCAGCATATGTCTCAGCAGTCACATTACTACTCGTTAATATGGAAGTAGCTGTTGCTGGTCCCTTATGCCTATCCCGATACCGTAATTTTTCAAAGCGTTCCAATACGGAAGGCTTAAAATCCGGGGCAAATTCTCTTGCCATTTGCACAGCCAACTCACAGTCGATGCGTGCCTGGTCGGCAGCAATATCAGCATTTTGTGCTTTTGTATTGGCAGTACCGGTACGCGATATGGCGATATCTGATCGTTGCATTGCCATTTTAAGGGCACGTTGAGCCGAAGTAACCGAAGCTGTAATTCGTTCTCTAAACTTACGAGAACGGGCAATAAATAAGTGCTTCTTCTTTTGACTTGTGATCAGTATGTTGTTTTTGTATTTGCCTTCTTCAAAAGTACCATCACGGAACGTGGTAACGCCGTAGCCGTGCTTTTTGTTATTATACCATTCACCTTCATACTTTAGTCCATCGCTACGCTCTGCAACACCGTAGCCACAACGTTTGTCCTTTTTCCACTCTCCCATATAAGATTCAACAACACTTGGATCCAATTGTTCATCTTCCATAGCAAAGCTGGCATTGGACTCTGTGTGCATTGATCTGAAAAACATAAAAATACACACACATACATATTTACATTGGCGGTTAAAAAATTAATCTGATCTTTCCATTAAACAAGCAAGCAATTTGTTCGCAAGATTTGTATAGAAATCACTCAATATGTTGAGTACTTTTCATATAATGTGCTGTTTCCACAACACAAGCAAGTGACTTGTCTGAAATATTTGTATAGAAATCACTCAGAAAAATGAGCGCTTTTCATATAAAATTTATTGGAAAGCCGCTTGCTTATGATGTGGAAAAATTACATAAATTTGTTCAGAAATTGGATTGCTTGTGATATAGAAACATCACACAAGCAAGTTGCGTTACACAAACTAATGTTTACTTTGCTGTTAGATTTGATTGCTCTGATCCCGTACTAAGCCACGAGGCTGTTGACATCGTTGAACGGATGCTGCCCGATGCTAATGTCCCCCGTTTTTCTAGATCACCTGTGCTGCGTTGTTTCCTCATTTTTAAGCCCTAAAAATTTATTTTCGTGCTGTTTCAATTTCAATAATTACATACATAAGTCACTCTTTTATTACCGACAAAAAACCTTTCTTCGATTTCTCAGATAAACTATTTCTTCGCACCGGCAACTTGTCAGATCTAGCAGTAAGGACAAATCCACCTCTCACTTCTTCTGTACGGTTGCTGTTCTTCGCAGCATTTGCAGGATTTTCGTTACTCCGCAGTGAACTTAGCGAGGCGTGTACATCTTTTCTTTTGTGATGCGAAGCAAGACCAAACGGTGCCGATGTTCGTATGCCATAGCCATGCCGCTTTCCTTCTTGCCACTGGCCCTGGTATTTGCCTGTTTAAAAAACACAAGTAATAACATTTAAGCAAATTATCGTTTATAGAAACCAGAAATATATAAATTCACAAGCAAAGTGATGAGCTAAAAATCTTCTTCCAGAATTTATGAAAACTTGTTGATATTAATTGCTTAATTCAATCTTGGGCCAACTCGGAAAATTTTAAAATATTTTTCAATTCAGCTACGGTTTAATATAAAGTTAATTAATATTTATTATTATCTAAGGGTCAGTGTTACAACTGACGAATAGTTAACATTAGGATTTTATCTTAGATAACTGCTTTTTGGTTATTACAAGATAACATTAACCTGAAAATTGACTGATAACTTAACAGAAGGTTTATCCTCATGGCAAATGTCAATGTGAACTTTAAGCATTTGAGTCTGCCATATTTTCTGTTTAAAATATTATAAATTCAGTTGCAAAAATGTGAAAAATTTAATGGTGACTTTAGCGTTCACATTAACTAACGTTCAGGTTACCTAACTGGAACTTCATTGTAAAGTTGTAATAATGGCTCTAAAAGATACTTTGTGACGAAATCGAAACAATTTCATTTACATTCGCTTATAAAAGGTGTCAAAAATAAATCATACACAATGTAATAGTGTTTTCTATGTCAATGAAGGGTAGCCCAACCATAATGCATGATGTTAATTGTGAGTCACATTATAAGGTCAAGTTTTTTGACCAACTTAATTCGATATTTCTTTGCTTTAGTGTTTGAAAAATTCAATGATGGAGTGCGTTAATGTTACTGAAGTCTTTTCCGAAAATAGGTTTGCAAACCAAAATGCATTTCACCGAAATTTGTTCACAATCTGGAGAATTGTGCGCAAATTTCATCAAAATCAGCACCTGCCTTGCGGCCTTATCTGATGATGGACCAGTTCCACGGAGTGAATTATTCACGATTCATCAGCGCTCCAGTGTGCTGATTAGGCTCACACAGGTAGCAGTTCTTGCCATATGTTTGCGGCCATATGAACAACTTCTTGTTAAGGACTTCGGGACTTCTAATCCCTCTTGTATGCAATTTCCCAGCAACCAATGGAAGACGAGGCTTAGTGAGTTAGTAAGCCGAAGCATCAGCCCTTAAACCAACTCACCCGTCACCCATCATCACTGGATCCTTACAGTACAGGTATCTGTTGTATAGGCAACAGATCCTCGGGCGATTGTTGGTTCCACACACCAAGCAATTATCAAGGATACTAACACTCCCTTCCTGCGTTTTAGGTTTCAACCACAGCCAGAACGTTGCAGCCAAGGTAGGTACCTCAACCATGATCAGCGTGGGTCGAACCGCAAGCAGAACTACCCGGGGGCCATGCTGATTCCCGTTCTGCCAATTTATACGCTTGGTAAGGGTTTCGGAAGCCAACACAACATAAGCCATGCGGCTTTCTAGAGTTTTGTTTGCCGCACCAAACAGAGGACCCCTTCCCCTCTTTACCCGAAAAACAGAGTTAGGAATACGCCAAGGCAAAACCTGTTCCCCGGGAGGGGGGGGGGCCAAAAAGACAAATAGAAAAGTCTCGATAAACAATATGGTGAGTCCGTTCCGTCAGATTACGTGGTAAAATATTGAATTGCTGAATTTAAGCGCGGCCGAACAAGCACTGCAACAATACCATCAACAGGAAGGCCAAAAGACTTAAGTAGTTACTGAGAAAAATATCAAGAAAATCTTCAATATCTTTATAAATGATCGCGGAGCCAAGTTACATGAATTTTTGAAATGGTAAACATATCATATGAACGTGTGTTCAAGATTTTGCATGAGCATTTGCGTATGAAGAAGTAAGATGGGTGCTGCGTTTGCTCAGTGTCGAACAAAAACGAGTTCGACCACTTCACGTAATTCTATTGATTTTTGGCGTCGATTAATAACTGTTGATGGAACGTGGGCCCACCACTACACACCTGAAACTAAAAATCAATCAAAACAATGGGTAGAAGCTGATGGAAGTGCTCCAAAGAAGGCGAAGACAGTTAAATCAGCAGGCAAGATTTTGGCCACAGTGCACATGAAATATTGCTCATCGATTATTTTGAAAAAATAGCCACAATCACAGTATAGTATTATCGTACATTTTTGGATCAATTAATTGATGCAATCAAGAAAAAACGACCACAATAAAGGAAAAAAAGTGCTATTTCCTCAAGAAAATGCACCGGTTCAGACAGCATAACATAAAATTACATGTAATACACTTTGAACTCGTTGATCATCCACCTTATAGTCCAGTGCCTGTGTTCTGTAACTCTCGCCACGAGAAACTTTTCGACTGAAACGTGTGAAATGAAATAAAGTTGAAACAAAACAACCTGCTGCTTATCTCACTAAACTGTAGCTTTAACTTTTCTTGGTGAGTAATAGCTGTCACGTAAGGAAATTACTCGCCATTTTACAGAAAAACTGTGTCTTTAAAACTTTTGCGAAAAATTTCCCGCTTTCAACTGTCATTACCAACACAACGGGACCTGACTGGACCCAAGTATGCTGGCTTTATAATAGCTGGCAGCCTGTTAAACCTAACTGTCATTATTTTTCGCTAAGAAAAAGGCTGTGAGATAGTATTTCAAATAATAATAATCATCATTAAATGAATAATAATAATACTGAAAAAATAAGTATTTTGCTGCTAAATTAAGTTTAATATATAATACATAATATATTTTTAATATATATTTTAACTTTAAGTTTTAAGGAAAGACTTATATAAGTTTATAATTTCTACAATTTTAATTTCCGACTCAACAAAGTAAACTGTAATACTTTTATAATGTTTTTTTTTTCAGAATTCACAAATTGCAATTGTTTTTTAATTTTACAAAATTTTGTGCATAAGTGTGTATGTAAGTATGTATTTGTAAAAAAAAAACAAAGTTAGAGCCATACCATACAATTTCTAGAATAGCCGGCGGTTATAATATGATGTCGTCGAACAAAATTTCTTAACTTTAGTAATTTTTGGTCGGCGGCGGTATTAATTGTGACTGGCGCTTTCATTTTTAAAATTGCATATCGGTATCGTTTTATATTTTCAGACATTTCTAACGTAACGACGTAATCGCTTTGGATAGTTTTCGACATGAGTTACAGACGCAGATTTTTCTCACTTTTCGTGAAACGATGGAATAATTTGTGTCCCAAAGTTACAGAATACAGCCACAGATTTAGCTTCTAGAGATTTTTGTCCTGTTTTCAAGCTTGAAAAAATGGCGCTCAGGATAAAGATTCATCTCAAACGAAGAACTGATTACCGAAACAAACGCGTATTTTGAGGGGTTCCCAAAATCGTATTATTCAGATGATATAAAAAAGTTGGAATATCGTCTTTTTAAGTGCATTGAGCTAAAAGAAGACTATGTTGAGAAATAAATGGTTAAAAAAAATATTTTTTTCCTACTTAGGTAGCTTCAATATCAATCCGTCCTCGTAGATTAACATGGTGCATTTTGGTTGGACCGCCCTTTAATTTATCAAATGAAATGTTTTAAAGACCTTTTTTAATTTTTCTTCGCATCCTATCCTGTTTCATTTCGAGTTATTCTTTGCAGACTCCTTGCCACTGTTTTAGTCTTGCGTTATATATTTATATTTTTAGATTTGTTATAAGTACGGGTATAGTTTTTTTTTTTGTTTCATAATAAAATAAAGGAGTTATTCTGAAATGTTAAAATGGGGCAATTTAACTTTGAAAAAGATGCTACTACTTCGCATTCCAGTCTGGGCTCTATAATTGCAAAGTATGTATGTATATCTACTATAAATAGTTATATTCTTGTACAATGTATTGACGTATGAGTGATTACTGAGTAAAAGTATGTTATAGTGTATACGTATGCAACAAAATATTTGCTCATAAAAAATAATTTAATCTTTTTATATTTATAGTGTTCATTGCTTGAAAAGTAATTTACATGTATGTACATATGTATGTATTTTACATCAGTTCAAAAGAATATTTTTGCCAGTTTGTTTAGTTTAATATATTAGAATATTAAAGAAATACATTTTTATATTCAAACCCAAAAATCAAACTGAAATACATATGTATGTACATACAAATGTACATATGTAAAAAGCAAACAAAATTTCGTACATAAAACCTAACAAAACATGTACGCATAACTTAGCACAAACAAACAAACACTCATCAAAAATATACGTAGCAGCTATTTAAGCCCCCACTACAAAAAAAAAAAAAAAAGAACAAATAACAATACCATTTTGATGTTTTGAATGGGAGCCAAAAGAAAAGAAAAAAAAAACACTAACCAAGAAAGAAACAGAAAAAAATGATCTCATGTACATCAAAAACGTTTAAACGCAGAATACGAGTGCATATGTTGTTTGAAATATTATTTTTAAAGATAATGTATTCGATAACCGAGTCCTGCTTCTTAGGAACAAATATGCACAACGGAAATGCTTATACATATATTTAATTTCGATAGCTAATAGCGAAACGTGAGGGGCTTAAATATGTACATACGGGTACATGTTAGCAGAGACTGGCAAAAATATCATTTCAAGTACTTATTATTATTTGTCGTCAAATGTGTATGAATACCAGCGGGCCGCTCAAGCAAAAAAAAATTTAACTTTTATCTTACAAGATATCGTAATATTTTCAAATACCATCCTACTGAAATGAAATAAAAGTATCTGGGGCACCAGAGCGTTACTTGGATCTTTCAAATTGTGTGCATACTTAATTATGTTTATTTTAATAAAACTTAATTCAAAAGATTTCTTCCATTTTGACGCTGCATAAAGTCATATTGTAGATTTTTTTTATAACCTTCACAAAAATGTAAAGAGTATACGAGTATTATAAGTTTGTGATTCCATTTGCAATTTCTACAATTTTCATTTCCAACCCTATAAAGCAGGCGTGTCCAGACCTATGCGCTTGATGCTCAATTGTTTTTGCAATAGCGCTTGGCTATAGGGCTGGGCTTTACTGGACTAGCAATAAAACATACACAAACAACTTCGTCTTATATATTTTTTTGTCGTTCTTCACAGTACATACACAAGAGCAAAGCAACACCTCTTTCGCAAGCTTTGCTGGTAAACATTGTAAATTTTGGTTTTGTAAATTGTTTTGCTTTTTACAACAAAAAATATTAAATAAAAGTAGTTTTTCCTTAAATAAGTTGGTGTTTGCTCTTCCATACAGAACTTTTGGGAACCACTGCTCAAACATAATTGTTTTACTACGTCTTAGAAAATAAATATGTAATACGAGTATATACCAGTATATTCTGAATCAATATTGATAGAAAATTCGATTAAGAGATCTCCGTCTGTCCGCCGTTGAAATACCGTTTCTGAGATAACCATTAGACTTTTTCCCTTCACCACTATATTCAATAAAATTCAGTAAAATCGGTTCACGTAAAGCTGTAATATATTAAAGATTCTGAAAAACCAATTTTTTTGCAATTTTGTATGAAATTTTTTGAAAAAAAAAAAAAAAAATTGTTTTTTCTGCTTCAAATTTGACACGGTAATTTGGCATGTCGACTAAAAGCAAAACAAAAAAAAAAAAAGAAATTTTTTCCACGATATCGGTCTATACCCGAGATATAGCTTAAACCAATTTTTCATTAAAAATGTCGTGAAAGCGAACTTAAATAACTTTTTTCTTTGCTAAAAAACAGTTCTGGTAATACGAGGAGGTTACCAAATACAAAAAATGCAATTTTCCGATATCGGTCCATTAAACCGATGTAGCCTAAACCGATTTTTACATGAAATTTTTTTATTTTTTACTTAGAAGCAGTTCTTGATACAAAAGGATAATACTAAAACACAGAAAATCAAAAAATTTGGATATCGGCCCACATACACCCGAGATATAGTCTAAACCGGGGTTTTCTTGAAAAAAAAATTTTTTTTTTGCTTAAAAGCAGCTCTGATTATAAAAGGAGTTTACTAAAATACAGAAAATGAAAAATTCCGACATCGGTACATATGTATATACCCGAGATATAGCTTAAGCCGGGGTTTTCATGAAAAACTTTTTTAAAAAAAGCAGTTCTGGTTCTAAGGAGGTTAATAAAATACAGAAAATGAGAAATTCCGATATATAGCCGACCCGAGATATAGCTTAAACCGATTTTTCCATGAAACAAATTCTTTCTGCTTAAAAGCAGTTCTTGCTATAAAAGGAGAATACTAAAATACTGAAAATGAAAAAAATTCCGATATCGGTTCATATACACCCGAGCATATTTAGTTTAATTTTATAGTATATACTATATATTTACGTGATTATCGTAAAGGATACTTTAGATTCGGCCTAGCCTTGATTTTTTTATCTGGAACCAGTATTTAGTAGATGACTCCTTCATATAGGGCTGCCAGAAAAAATATGGAGGAATTTGTTGATATCCCGATAACTTTTGAAAATATTGTCATTTTGGTTTTGATATATTGTCAAAAAAATCGGACTTATAAAACGACCAAATTTGTATTATATTTAAAATTTTTTTTTTTTTAAAGATAACAGATTTTCTATGCAAGCTTATGGTCTCAAATTCGTACATTCGGAAAAAATATATAAATTTATTTTATAATTTAGTTCTTAATTAATTACAATTAAATACATACGTAGGTGTGTACAATACTGTCGTGTGTATGTATATAAAAAATACGCACAATTGCTGCAAAAGAGACATTTTCAAATGGATATTTCCTGAGTATAAATATGTGTATGCTCAATAATGAAGCTTGAAAGTAAATACTTAAGTATATTTTTTATATAAGTACTAAATGACTTTCTCTGGTGGATAACTTTCAACGAAACGTGAGGTGTTTAAATATATGCATAACAATATATATGCTATCGATGTGATTTTATGTTAGCATATATTAGCAAAATTATTATTTTTTATTATAAAGAGATACTGACCTCCATCAGCGTATGTTTCACAACCATAGCCATCTTGATAGCCCAAGTTCCAGGTACCTTCGTAACGTGCAGTTGATACTGTACTTTCCCGTACGCCATAACGGCCTTTGTGTCCATCCTTAGACCATTCACCACGATAGACTTGCCGACCTATTTGCTCCACACCTAAGCCATGTCTACGTCCATTTTGCCACTGACCCTCGTAGTGGGAGCCGCTGCAAAAATGTTTATACATAAAAAAACAGTAATTTAGTTCCCAAAAATAACAATAATGTTTATACGGCAAATTTAAATACTACTACTTTTCACTGGCTTTTTATAAGTCGTAAAAAAATACTAGTGGGAACCACCAGTCGACGCAATCGACCGAATTCACTCCCAAAACACTCTCACCCGGCATTTACACATGCAAGTTCGAAAAAGTCAATACATTCAAACTTTTTTGCCAATATACACAAATTTTTATTATTTTCCAGCTAGCATACGTTGTTTGTTAGACGATTGTGTTCAATAAACATTCCCCAAACGAAACTTCTGTTGATTATCTGAAGAGCAATAATAACAAAAACATTTACTTTTTTATTTCTTTTTTACCAATTTTCTGACGCGCTCGTCACACAATCTTGGAATGTTTGTTAGACGATGAAAAATTTTACAGTTTTTATTTTTATGAGCAGTACTAAACATAAATTACATTCCTTTTGGAAAAAATTATTTCATGCAATCATGTTTTTCTGAATTTTTTCAAAACTTACAAAACGGCAATACTTGATCTATATTTTTTATCGACTACAACAAAAAAATAAAAAATAATTTGAACACGGAATTATTAAATAAATTTCGCTTTCATTATTGTATATTTAGCTAAAAAGTTTAAGCCATTCTTAATAGATTTTACGCTGTGACGACATTTTAAAAATGAAGTTGCACTTGTCTGTGTAAACATAAAAGTAAGTTGCGAGACATTCGCGCATTTTTGAAAAATATTCGAGCCGAACCTCCCGGTGGCTACAACATCGCGATATAGATGCAAGAACCAGGTATTGTGTTAGTTTTGTGGACTGCCCAAGACAGATAATCTAGTTAAGTTACCTGTCGAATATCAAGGCTGACAACGCCGAGGTATGATAACAGGAGCACTACTATCCTTAGAAGGAGAACATTTCTGCAATTTCTCTGTGAGACTTACCTTTGTAATAATTAAAGTAAACCTCTATGTAATATTTTTATTGATATAGTAATAATATATACCATCACTGACAATATCTGTCACGTAACCACGTAATGGAATTCTATTTTCTACAGGTTGAGACGTTACGGTTACATTTCATTACAGTCAAGAAAGCATTTTCATGGTTTCTCGTATAACAAAAACGATCAGCTGTTCCAACTACATTTACATTTCTACATTTACGGTCGGCTAAATGGGCCACTAGTTTTGCTTACAAGCCACATAATCCTGACAAAACGTGTAAAGTTTGTTGCTTTTACAAGCAAAAGAGAGCGCAGATTTCGACAACATAATGTTAATTTCTACCAACAAAATACATGAGATGTTTTTTGTTGTTGTATTTATGGTAATTGTAACACTACCTGGTAAAGCTGCCTTAAGACATGCCTTAATTACTGTAAACAAAAAAAAAAAAACCATTATACTTACCTCGGCCATATATAAGCTCCAGATACTTCAAAGCCATAATTCCAGGCCCCAGCATAAGCACCCTGATGTTTTGGACCGGTGCAAACACCATGACCATGTGCCTTACCCTCATCCCAACCGCCGCAGTAAGTACCACCATCTTCGAAATCAAATCGTCCTCCACTTATTTGTGTTCTCTTGCCTGCTCCTGTTGCATACGAATTCATTGGACCACCGGATCCCGAGCCGGCTCCGTCACCTAAATTTGTTACACCATTCTGTTGTTGTTCGGACTGCTGCATGTCTTATCCAATTTGGATGAATTCTCAATCGTTTTTGTTTAAAATTCAAATATTTTGTTTCTTTTGCTTTGATTACTGCTGTTGCCAAGTGTGATAATTTGTTATAAAGATGACAGAGATGGTCCTTTTTTGTTATTGTTCAAGTGGTTTCCACGACGTTGTCGTCGTGGTCGTGGTCGTCGATCGCTTGCAATTTAAGCTAAAACGTTTAATTGACTTGAGCCTTTTATGTTTTCGGCAATTTTTCATTGATTTGCACAATTGTTTTATTTTCAGTTTGTTGTTGTGTCGTTCAATACCGGTTTCAAGCATTTGAGGAACAGTGGATTTGATTTCGTTTTTTAAATTTTATTTTATTGATTGTGTATGTGTGGATGGGTGCTGTATGTGTTTGAGTGTGGTACTATAGCTGTCTCTGTCTGTCTATTGGCGGTATGAATGGATTTTTTGATTTCGTCTGCTGATATCTATATTCTCTTTAAATATTGAAGTCATTCGTTTTTCGTTTTCAATCATTTAGTAAGGTTTGCTTATTTTTTCTTTCTTCTTTTTGTTTTTTGTTTATTGGTTTCTTTTATTATGATATTTAATTATTTTATTTATAATTACTGGGTTTCCTTATAGCTAAATTTGTAGTAATTAAGTTGCTTTTAAATATTTTCAAATATGTTTGAATTATTGAAATTTCTTTGTAGCTGACTTAGTTAGAATCTTTTCGTTAAATTTCTTATTCTTTAAGGATATTTTTCACTAAAACGCGAATAGTTGTTTAACAAAAAATTCATTTGTACGGCATACTTGAAATTCTGTTGAAATATTTTCATTTTATTCAAACTAAATTATTGAAATTTTACAAATTTTAGCTGCTTCATTTTAAGATTCTCTTTCACTAGAATTAAAACAAAGAAGAAAAAAAAGTTTCGTTATAAACAAATAAATTAAATATGTCTTAATTCGAGAAAAAACGGATTGTGTTGTAAATTTTGTTTGCTAAATATAAACTTTTTGCTTTAATACTCATTCGTTGTTAAGAAAACAGTATACATATGTATAGAATCGATTAAGTTCAAGGGGCGCTACTGATTTTGTTTTAACTATTTACACGTTTATTTATAAATAAATGTAATTGTTATTGCCATAATAAAATATAATAGCTTTGTTCGAAATAATTTCGCGTAAAGTCCGGTAAAATTAGAGTAAACAAAAACTCTTTCAGAAAACGATAACGATAGTTTTTTTTTAACGTACACTACCACGGTAATACCGGGGCTGTAAATTTGCATGAAAAGTTTTTCTTGTTTTGAAAACAGGGCATATTTTGTTAACGCGAAAGCATATAAGAGAGTTATTTGTGTTTCTCAGTTTACTTTCATGCAAAAAGGTAAAATTGTCAAATTTTTCATGCATTAAACACATGCGAGACAGCAAACTACAGACTGCAACCTGTCAAATATACAGGTTATCTGGCGGCAAATTTATATTTTTAAATACGATTATTTCAAAAAGTAATAAACGGTGCGGGCGGAGAATGCTTCCGTTGGAATAAGCGATTGTGCGGATTTGTCAGTCACGATGTTGCAGTAATTGAGAGAGCATTGTGCGTTTGATGTGGCGACATTTTTTAGGAAAATGATTTTAATAAAATTGCTCATCGATAATTTTATTCAAAGTTCGGTATTACGCGCGAATACGTGATGGAACGAGTGTAATTGTAATTTGTTCGTGGTTTCTGCTTAATAAAAAGACAAAAACCATGAACAACAACAAAAAAATTTATAAACAAAACTGAAGTAGAATATTACTTCAATGCTTGAAATTCTACTTCAATTTTATTTTATTTCATTTAGATCTACTTGTGTTTGGTTCTGTTTGTTCTAAATGCTTAAAAGACAGTAATCGTTTATGTGTTTAGAACATTTCGGCACTGAAGTATTTGTTTTGAAATGTGAAAGAAGACGATGGATAGATAGTACTTGAAAATACTACAATGTCTTTCCTTTGTGTAGAATAAACACATTTTTGACAGATCTAAATATTTCTATTACCATGTAAAGGTGTCTTTAGGTATATTAAAAACGATACTCGTAAATAAATATCGATCATACATAAAACTATCGGCAATACATATCTATTTATTTATTTTTTTTAACATGGATACATCGAATACTTTAAATCCAGTCGTTGAGAACGTGACAAAGCTGTTTATTTTCCACACAAATTTTTTATTTTAATTCAGGTGTGATTGTGTGAATACGAAATGTAATGGTGTGTTAGATATTTTGACATTCGCAACATATCCGATTAGATTTTCTTGTATAAGAGTCTGAAATGCCTGCTGGGATTTTGAAAAGCTTGCTGGGATTTTTCTGTTTTGTTAAATCAATTTGTTTGCTGATCTTCAAATACTGTGCCTTCAAAAGAACATGCATACGAGCAACGACACTTTTTTTTTTTTAAATCAGTTTATGCACAAAAATAAGTGAATACATATTCGAATTTGTTAGCATTTTTCACCTACCGATACTCTGCTTTTTACTGCTTAATAATTATTCCTCACAAGCAGCTCAAAGGCACTACAGCATTTTTCTTAATCGCAGTAGTTTGAAAATGTTTTATTTAAATTTTATATATTGTTGATAGTTATAATAAAAAAGCAAAAATATCAAATAGAATAAAGAAAAAAGACTGCAAAACCAGGTAGCTGCTTTCAGTAAATTCATTTTTCGCTTTTGATTTATTTGTTTCTTTCACTTCTACAACTACTTGTGAATCTATTTGCAACACATGTTTTATTCTTAAAGTGGTAAAAAAGAAATTTTCTCTTAATTGTGAGATTTTTCAAAAACGCAAATAGGGATGAAACGATACGAGTAAATACAAGTAAATACTAGATACTTTTCTTTCGATGCGAAGTACTTCTGGTATCGATGCTTTACTATCGAGGTATCGATCAAAACTACTAGTATCGCCCAGAAATATTTACTATTTTCTTATTGACAGGCAAAAAACTTAGTTGTCACCATTTTTACCATAACTTTATTTGTTTGCAAAATTTTTATAAAATAAATGCATGTAACCCATGCACGGAAATGGAACTACCAAATTCGGGTGTTATGGTTGCATTTCACAAAAATAACGGTAAGATTACGGTCACGATTTTGAGATACTAAAATAAATAGTCCAGTTACTAAAACCGTTTGAATTTGCCACTAGAAAGTCTTCAGGCCAGAATTATGTGATTATAGGTTAAGTTAGGTTTAACAGGCTGCCAGCTATTATAAGGCCAGCCCAATTGCTTCCAGTCTGGTCCCATTGTGCTGCCTGGGTGTGATATGTATCTCAATAGACCTACATGTCACTGGTTTAGAACCAATCCACTTACATCACATTCCCATACCTCCGCCAAATCATGCAGCATTGGTCTGCCTAGATACAATGCCTTTATATAAAAAAGAGCTGGACACCGACAGAGGAAGTGGTCAACACTCTCTATTCCCTCCTAGTCTTTGCAACTTCTACAGAAGCCATTAAATGGAAGATTTAACCTCCTCACCTGCATTCCTATGCGGCAAGCCCCTGAGGATGATAGTCCTCCTGTTATCATATCTGGGCCACGTTAGCCTTAATATGTGACTTTGTCGAAGATAAATTGTCTTACATCCAAGCTACAAAGTTTTTCTTTCTGCATTGGTTGTGTTAGACAAACCATTGGGTGAATGTAGCAGAATAATTATTATGATAGAATTCCTGCATTCTAAAAATCTTCGCTTCCGTGATCCCAATTAAGGAGATCAAGCCCATAATGCAGATTTTGATTTTTGGCTACATGTGTTTTTCCCTGCCACTAATCGTAAGAAGAAATCGACCGATACAAGTATGTATCGATGCTTTTTATTCGATATCGAATAGGTATCGATACCTTGCATTCGATACCGTATTGAGTATAAGTATCGATACCCTACTGGTATCGTTTCATCCCTATGCGCAAACACCAAAAATAGTACGCGTGTTAAAACTTAATTTGTTTAAAACAAACAAAAGCTAGAATACGATCTTTTTCCCACTAAATACAGGGTGGGCCAGAAGTTATCATGGAGTTTAAAAGTTTAATAACTTTTTCGTTTATTAATTTTTTATTTTATTTTATTTTTTCCCAGATTATTAATATACAAAATAGAAATATTTTTACACTAAGCGCCATTATTACAACCTAACGATAAACTTCCTGATAGATAACCTTAACAGTAGTTAACGTCAACGATAAAGTCACCATTAAATATTCACATTTTTTCAACTGAAGTAATAACATTTTCAGCAGAAAATATGGCAGCTTTAAATGCTTACAGTTAACTTTGAAATTTGCCAAGAGGATAAACCTGCTGTTAAGTCATCAGTAACTTCTCAGGTTAATGTTAACTTGTAATAACCAAAAAGCAGTTATTTAAGATAAAATTCCAATGTTAACTATTCGGCAGTTGTAATAATGGCCCTATGTATGACAAATAATGTCTCCTAAATGACCACCACTTTCAGCTTCGCATTGATGGGCTCATTTTAGAGCATTTTCCATAACATTTTTGATAATTTGTGGCTGTGGTGTTCGAATTTCTGCAACAATGTTTGCCTTGAGTTCAAGGATTGTCTTTGGCTTGTTTACATACACTCGCTCCTTCAAATAACTTTAAAGAAAATAGTCGGTTGCTGTCAAATCGGGCGACCGCGCTGGCCAAACAATTTCTGAATTTCTGCAAATTATTCGCTCTCCAAAAATTTTACTTAAAATTGCCATTATATCTCGGGCAGTGTTGGCAGTGGCTCCGTCCTGCTGAAACCACACACCAAGTCAATTTTCAAGAGCAGGACGTAAAAAATCATAAATCGATACCGCTCTCCATTTACCATTACAGCACTTCCATCTTCATTCTCGAAGAAGTAAGACTCAATGATATTTTCAAAAGTGATCCCACATCATATTGTACACCTAATGGGGTGCAATTGGCTTTGATGAATAGTTCTAGGATTTTCAGAGCCCCAGAATCTACAGCTTTGCTTATGAACAAAACCATTCAAATGGAAATAAACTTCTTCACTCATAATCAAATTTTCAATAAAGCTAATTTCATTTCTGACCAACTTTTGAAATTTAAGTGCAAAATTTAGACATTGCTTATGATATGCGGGCTTCAATTCTTGCACCTTATTTGGGTATAACTGTAAATCTTTTTTAAAACGCGCCGTAGTGATGTACGAGACATTCCTAGCTGAGCAGAACCGTGTTTCCGGTCTTTGAAAATATGGACTATCAGCCGATTTGGCCGATATTTTGCTTCGCACATATTTAACATAGGCCCTTTTGTCAGATTAAAAATATTCACATAATTCTCTGAAGACATAATTCTCTGAACAACTTTCAGTTGAACGACCCTTACGAACTCCAATTGACGATCACAAGTGACAGTTAACCATACTTTCCATTACTTTGGAAAGCGCAGAGCAAATTGCAATTGGGCGGTAATTTTCAGGGTTATTTGCCTCACCCTTTTTGGTGATTAGCGTTACATTAGCCGTTCTGTGACGTTCATTTCTGTAGCAAGTATTTTACAATTACTTTTTCCGTGCAAATATTCAGCTGTTTTTTACAGTAGAGCATAAATAAAAGAAAAACATTGGAATACAGAATAACATACATATGTACATAAATATTATCTTGTGTGAAAAAAACAATAAAAGGAGAAATTAATAATTTAGAAATTTGCAGACTTTATGACACTTCTTATACAAAATATAATTTTTTGTTCATAACAATAATGTTTTTTTGTTCATTCATAGTTGCTTGATTGATAAAAAATGTATTAACTTTTAAAAATCTTTAATTCAACCAAATTTTTTGACAAAAAAAATTATATGCATTTGAGCAAAAAACTCATGTTTCCATACCTGAAAAAAGTAAGACATACACATATCTGGTCGTCACTTAACGCTGAATTCTATTTTCAACAGATTAGTCCGCAATAGAACAAAACGAAAAGTAAAAACAAACCATGCATATATAGTTTATATTGAACAGAAACAAAACAGCTGATTCAGAACGGAAGAGAACGTACATAATAATTCTGCCTTTAAGCTTGCCTGACTTTAATTTTTCTCTTTTGTAAATTGCTGCGCTTTGGTGGGATCACCCTTAATGTAAAAAAGTTTTTCCAATATGACACGAAGTTATCAAATTTTATGATTAAATATAAAAAGTGTTGTGTTTGAATTTATTTCCTTGAGGTCAATGGGATTAAAAAAGTATTTGTTATTTTTGAAATGCAGCTCCTTCGCATGACTTTGTTTCGGAAAGATTCTTTCAACACAATTCTGTTACTTTTCACTCGTATTCCCGCAACCAGAAATTGAAGAACATACCGTTTTTATTTGATGAATGAATGAATGAATCAGTTAATAGTTTTTACAAAAAAGAAAAGTCAATTTTAATATACATGTGTATATATTATAGCAAGAAATATTTAAATATTTTTGCTGAATTGATTGTGATAAAACAACAAGTAGTTCGTATATGATGAATTCATTTCGTATCCAAGTTTTCTTTTTTGTATTTTTGCAATATGTACTTTGAATTCGATATTTTGTTTTGTGAACATGAAATACCTTAACGATTTCCAAATAAACAGAAATTAATTTTATATTTAGCTGGCAGCAAGCACACTGTTGGTTGGTAGCAATCAACCAGCCAACCCACCGAATGAATGCAAATGTACAATCAAACACAAACAAAACAAATTGAGAAAAAAAATTGGAAATAAGAATTTGTGTAAACGACATAAAAATATTTTCAAATCATTCGTAATCAAGTGAACGATGCTCAACATACGAGTACAAAAACAAGAAAATTTTAATGGAATAAAATAAAATGAGAAGGAAGAAGCAAACAAGAAAAGCTGAGAAAAAGAAAATTTGGGAAAATACTGGCAGCCACAGCAGCAGTAGTTTAATACCACTGACTAAAAGTTTCGATAAAATTTTCGAAATTTTAATATGCACACACTTACACCCATACGTATGAGTATTCTTTTTAACAGATTTACAGTAGCAAAAGAGCTGCTGAGAGCATAAGAAAGTTCATGTTAGCAATACCCAATACCAACACCAACATTAACAGCAACAACAATAACAGCACTAAAAATTACTCTGAAGAGATCAGCTACAATTTAATAACAGATACATATATAAAAAACGTTTTTGGGGTCTGTGTTTAAAAGTAAAAATTTTCGTTTGCTGATGTTCGAAAAATTTTAAAGTAAATTATGTCACAGATAAACAGGGATTTTTTAAATGCAAAAAATATACATAAATATGATTATAAATATAAAAATTGTTGTGTATGTATTGGCATATATGTATGTACATATGGATATTAAAGGCACTTTAACCATTATTTGCTTCTGCAACTTCTTTCTAAATCCCTTTAAATATTCGTTTAGTTTCTGTCAAAAGTTTTTCAATCTTTCAATTCACTTTAAATATTTATTTTTTTTTCAATTTTAAATAACATTTTTATATATGGATATGGATTTTTTATTTTAATTTCACTATCTTTTCTAAATATTCAACTGAGGCACACGCGTTATATTTTTAGATATTTTTCAATATTCTATACAATATTTTTAAGAAAGTGAAAAAATATATTTTTAGGTTCAAAAATATCAAAATTTATCTAATGCACAGTTTTGCTATTTTATTATTATTACTATTTTTTTTTTCATTTAGTTTATAAATCAGTTCACTACACTTTGCAATTACTTTGAACATTTCTTTTAATTTTATTCTGTTTTTGATTTTTATTCTTGAATTTTTTTTATATTTTTTTATATAGAAATGTGAAATGAAGTAGAAGTATACAACATGCCCTAAATTGTTTTATAATATTTCCAAACAGTAGACTGGTGCTCTGGCTGGGATGAACAATGTGGTCCAAGATTTGAGATGACTGATTGCCACAAAAGTAATAGGCAGCGTTGTGCCAAAAATGAACCGAAATGAACAACCGAAAGTATGATTGAACGTACATCTGTATGTACGTACAAATAATCGAACAAACCGTGCCACCAAATTGCGTACCGCACGTCTTACGCTGTTAAACCAAATGAGAAATGAAAAATTAATAGAAACAAATGAATAAATAACAAAAAAAAAAAAAAAAAAAAGAAAGAAAACAATAATAATATTAAGAAAAATGAAAAACTCCGAGCGACTAACAACACAGCCACCCCACCGGACTTGTTGAGTACGAAAAAAAACTTAGTTATTTGACAATTGAAATCGTTTTACTTACCCACCGACAACAAAAACTAGTGGCTACAAGATATACTTTTCTATGCACATATGTATGTATGTATATGTATGTACGTTAAAAATTCAAAAACAAAATTCATTTCAAAGAGAAACAAGTCTCTGAATTTAAACTTTTGTATACTCGTACATTGGAAATCTATCAGCCTTAAAGGTGCTTGTGTACGATATTCTCTGTGCTACAAATGAATACTACAAATTTGCTGTGTTCTTAATGATTTTTGCTTATTTTGAAAACTTTTCTCTCAAAGCCAGAAAACATCTCAGTAACAGCTGATAGTTCCTATAAACATACATATATGTATGTATATTTGCTTTAAATTTTCGATGTTCAGTAAAGTTCAGTCTGATTTTAATAAAATTGTTTTCGAATTTGTTTAAAATATGAAACATACAGGCGACCAAACTTTTGACGGGCTGAGTCAATCAGCAATTGACCTCCAGATGTAAACATCAATACAACTGGAGAAAATCTGTGCGGATAAGAAGAGCTCGTATGTGTGTGACTGTGTCAGCATCAACCCAACAAACACAAAGTCAATACAATGAAGACCAAGCAGGTAACTAGCACATACATATTTACATGTTTTTCGCGACGTAGTCCTTAAATCAAATTGACATTTAAGGACAAGTTAAGTGACAAGATCCTCTTGTTTTTTATGTTATTAGCACTTAAGGTTAACGGAAGATAAAGTGTGACAATTAAATGCAAGGCGTCTTATGCATTAAACACAAGCAAAACAGCAAAATTTCGATGGTCAGTAAAGTTCAGTCTGATTTTCTTAAAAATTATTTTCGAATTTGTTTGAAATATGAAAAAGCGACCGAATATTTGATGGACTGAGCTGGACAACGATTGACCTCCACATGTCAATACAATAGGAGAAAATCTGTGCGGATAAGAACTCACATGTGTGTGACTGTGTCAGCATCAACCCAACAAACACAAAGTCAATACAATCAGGTACCTAGAGCATATATCCGAACAATATAAAAGCTGAATGTTTGAGAATATCTTTAAAAAATTTCAAAAGTCTACTGATGGTTAGGGTAGCACCTATTAAATGTCGACTTATAGACAGCAGGGAAACAGCTCCTAAAATTTAGCCGGGTGGTTAAATTGGACACGGTTAGTTATTTGCAAGAAAAAATGTATGTCGATAAACCAGCTCAAACTCAAGAGCTAAAGAATAAGATAATGCGGCACATTAAGGGCATAGAGCCTCAGTTATGCCTCAGCGTCATCGGAAATTTAGACCATCAGATGTAATAACATCCAATTTAAAGGATCCCTATTTTGTGTTTATAGAGTGCTTTGAAGAAAAACAACACCTAAATTCCTGCTGTATCTACAGGGTGGCTGATGAAAGCTGGTACAAAAAAAAAAAAAAAGAAAAAAAAACGTAATAACTTATTTTTTGTGTAACTAACCTTAATCGTTATTGTATTTTATAGATTGATCTTTAAGTTTAACTAAAATGGAGAATTGGGACAATGAAATAAGAATTTGGATAGTGCAACGCTTTCACGCTTTCGAGTCCGTTGTTTCCGTCCAAAGCGCACGTCTGGCGGCACTCATCCTAACAGATGGACTATAATGAGTTTGGTGAAGAATTTTGCCGAGCGTGGCACAATCGCAAGCAGGCCTTATCATCGAGATCCCTCAGTTTGGATGCAGGAAACTATCGCTGCTGTAGCTGCTGCCATACAATCCAAACTTAAACTTTCGATAACGAGCTTATCTGCTCAAATGGGTGTCAGCAAACTGTCACCACCAAGATTTAAACTTATTTCCATATAAGATTCAATTAACAAACAAACTCAACCCTAAAAACTTCCCGATTCACTTCGAATTTTGTGGGAATATCACTCAAATGGTGTCAGAGGATGAAAACTTCTTGAACTATATATTTATGTCTGATGAGGTATATTTTTTTATTTAAAGGGCAATGCTAACAAACAAAACTGTCTAATATGGAGTAATTCTAACCCACGTTTACTCTATCAGGTGCAATTACATCCACTTCGCATCACAGTGTAATGTGCTGTTTCTTCAAGGTTCATTGTCGGGCTTTACTTTTTCGAAGAAAACAGTCTTATTATTACGTACGGTCAATGATGTATAATTCGTACTTCATTTATTGATTTTAACAACACGATGTTTCACAATAGTTGTTCTTTACCTAAACTTTATCTTATGAGTCCTAAGTACAGACTTGCCAATAGTAAGTTATATCTAAAGTAAGAGTTACCATACCTTATACTACATCCCTCTCTTTTAGTTAATTACATACTCACTCAAATAAGAGGGTGGATTTATTTTCCTACCTACTCTAGATCTCTTTGAGGTCTCAGGATCGGTTTTAAGCAAAATCTCCTGTGCCGGTCCTAGAACCTCTTTTGCGGTATTTTCGATTATTTCACATTCATTATCCTGACTTTCGACACTATCATTTCTTAAAGATAGATTCTGGTTTAGAGCCGCGGATTCTACGTTACTATTTCCAATAACATTTGGGCAATCGTAAGATGGATGCCGCTCAACTGCAGTATAAGTTCATTTTTCAGAAACTCGCAGCTTTCAGCCAATTTGTGCAAATCGGTAATAAATTCATTTATAGGTTCTCCTATTCCCTGAATGCGGTAATTAAATTTGAAACGTTCAAATATTACGTTTTTCTGCGGTTGAAAATAAGCATCAAAAGCTTTAAGAAGAGCAACTAAAGTATTAGGTCGGCTGTTGATCTGGAGAAGTATCTCCTCACTTTTTCACCCATACATTACAGACAAGTATCAATTTGTTCCTGGTCGTTGTTATTACTGAGCTTTGAAATAGTTGTATATCTTTGAAAACGTTTACGCCACATCGGCCATCTCTCCGGCAGCTAAAAGTCAAATGGTTCCGGAACACTTATACCCGGTGTAAACAGAACTACTGGTTTCTTTTCTTCAATTTGCTCGATTCTTGACATTTTTCTGCTATTCTCGATTAAGCTTTATTTTATTTGCTTTACCGCTGCCATCATGTATAATTCGTATTTCATTTATTGATTTCAACACGAGGTTTTACAATAGTTGTTGTTAACCTAAACTTTATCTTATAAGTCCTAAGTATAGACTTGTCAACAGTAAGTTATATCTAAAGTAAGAGGTACCATACCTTATACTACAAATGGAGACGGTTACTTAAAGATGTTGAAAGAGTTTTTCTTTCCAAAATTACGCCGAAAGAGAATCCCTTTCTTGGTTTCATCAAGATAGAGCAACTTGTCACATAGTCACGCCTGTTATGACAGAATTGAGGCAAACATTTCCCAATAAACTGATTTCAAGAAACTCCACATTCCGTTGGCCTCCCAGGTGTCCTGACCTCACTGCACCTGATTTTTTTTTTGTGTGGTTATTGCAAACAAGAAGTTTACAAAAGAAAGCCAACAAAACCAAACAATTTTGTTGATTTAAAGCATTCGAACGGTAATTGAACAATTCACGCTGCAACACTCCAGGCAGTAATGAATAACTTTTTGATAAGATGTCGTACAGGTGTCAACGAGGATGGAAGTCATTTAAATTCAATTGTTTTCGAAATTTCATGAATTACTTTAATAAAAATGTTTTATTTTTTCAAATGAATTAATAAAAAATAAATTACATAAACTTTATAAAAAAGTTATTTGAGTCTCTTAATGTAGCAAAATTTATCACTTTTTACTTATATAAGATTGAAGGTTTCATTCAGTATAGTATTATAAACATATATTTTGTATCAGCCATATTCATAAATAAATTTTTTTGTTTAATACAGATTTAATATGACATATTTCTATATAAAATTTGTCAAATAAACTGTTAATAAATATAAAATATTTTTAATAAATACGACCGTATAATTTTAATAATCTATATAACACCTTTAAGGCAACTTCACTAAAAACAAACTATGAAATCAAATAATTTATATAAACAATAGAAAAATAAATGATTTATAAGATCGCTAAAGAGTATGTATAATATCCACACACACACACATCTACCGACAAAAAAACACACGTTTATAAAAAAACATCGAGCAGACACTATTGAATGGATACAAGATTATTGAATAATGTTTATATAATATAAGGCTTGTTTATTTTCATTAAACTTTTTGTTTTGCTAATTGAAAACAATAAAATAAATTATTTAATTTATCAATGAAGAAACCACACCCGTGATGCTTGGAAAATTTTAAGTGGTATGATAGTGGAAAACTCACAGGTATGTATGTATTGTACGTATATTGGCATAAGTATAAGCACTGACAAAAAAAATTCAATCTATCCTTACTTAAACCAATCCCAAGCGGTGTCAAAAGCACGGTAAGTACGGATTTCTTAAATAAAGTGCGGATTACTTGACTCAAGTACGGCATTTTAAACACATTTAATTCCGAATTCGCACTTGAAATAAGCCCAAAATGAGATTGATTTGAAAAAACCCTGAGATCAAATGGATCTTAAAACGCGATTAATGCAAATTATTGTACTTGAAATAACAATGGAGTTTATTATTATTTACTCTATAAGCTTAATATTTATGCCAATAAAAAATATTGTCACGTTTTTGCCTCTAACAGCCAGTTCGTCGATGTCGAAAGGATAAGTTCATTCGCATTCCAGGCGAAAATTGATTTGGGTTCTTCTAACTTTATTCTATGCGAACGATGTGTCAAAATTCAATTAAAATACATAAGAACATGCTAACGAATAATAGTGACATAGACAAACCGAAATTGATTCGAATGTGAGTGACTAGCTTTCTTTCGTACACATAATCATTCGATATCGACGAACACGCTGTGAAAAGAAAGACTCACAGTACTTAAATAATTCACAACTTTATTTACACTTGATACCACTGTGTACCAAAATACTAGACTTGCTTACTTTGACTTATGACTTTCTTGCAAAGCTTGAAAATAAACTGCCTAATTGCCGTCGACCTGCCTGCTATTTATACGTCTTTATCAGTTTCTGCAATCGACTTAAATTTTCTAGCTATTCATAATTCTAGATATAAATGTACAAATGTATTTTTTACGAATATACACATTCATACACATGCTTGCGAACAATAAGCAAGTTACCCTGTTCTATTGTTACTATAATGGATTTTGCTCTGACGAGATTAGGGATCTTGTTTCCGAAACTTGCACATGTATACGTAGCACATGTTCATCGTCCAGAGCTCATCCTTTTGTGGCCGATTGCCTGGGGAGTCGTACTACGCATTACAGAGAGTGTTCGTTTTTCAGCCGTGCGCTTCGCCTGTGGAATAAGTTGCCTGCAGGCGAGTTTCCTGTCTGTTATAACGTTGGAAAGTTCAATTCAAATGTTCACAAACACTTCTCTATCTTTCCCTCTCCTCACAACCTATTTTCCTAGTTCTGGTACAATGCACTGCATATATAGGGGTCATACCCTGAGTACTGGTCCAAGATTAAACAAAGGACAGAACAACAAACAGTAATAAAACGAATGCCAAGAATATAAGAAGAACAACAACATCATTTGTGGTTGATTTACTTGGAATTTTACGTACTTTAAATCATGTATGTTTGTATGTTTGTTTATTTGTGTATTATGTTTTTAGTTTTGTGTTGTTTGTATGAATGTGTTGTACATTTTTAATAAGCACATCAACAGCTGCACATTTAGTTAGATGTAACAAAAATTATTGCTAAGAATTCATACTACGTACTCAAAAATTCATTTTTCGGTCGGACATTCCGACAGTCCGAAGCCCAATAATATTTTTTATTTTTAGGTAATTAATACACTCGCTTTCGAAAGAAAAATGGTATTTTAAATCAATTCATAAATGGCAGAGTTGTTCGAAAATTAATCTTTCGGACGGACATTTCGTCAGTCCGCTGTCCAATATTTAATTTTTTATTTTTAGGGCGCTGGCAAGTAGTTCATAAATGACGGATTTTCTCAAAAATTTACTTTTCATGCCAACAGTTTGTCTGTCCGATATCCAAAAAAAAAGTTTTGTTGGCAGATTCTTTAGAAACCTTCTGCAAAGAAAAGATCGGCACATAAATTGGGGAACTATTATTATTAATATTTGACGGTCATTTGGTACCCTGTTGACCCCTTTGTGGCTTAAATTTCAGAACAAACACTATCCTATAATGAGTCGCGGACTTCAAGGCATCTGCTTATGGAATTTCATCAAAATCGGCTCAGCAGCTTAGGCGTGAAAATGTAACAGACAGACAGACAGACAGAGTTGCTTTCATATTTATAACATTAGTAAGATAAGTTTGTGATTCCTTTCGTAATATCCACAATTTTCATCAATCAGTATTTATAGAAAGGTCCATTAAGCGATGTCCACCATTGAAATACCGTTTCTGAGAAAACCGCTAGGCTTAGAAAGTTTTTTCTTTCACCACTCTATTACTCAATCAATTCATTGGTTTGCGTTTGGAATTCAGTAAAATCGGTTCACATATAGCAGAGATATATCATGGATGAATAAATAAATAATTTTTTGAAATAATTTTTGGTTTGTACATATGCACATCGAGTTTCAGTTCAAGTTTTTCCTTTCTTAAGTTTTTCTTAAGAAGGGTTTTTTTACAATACAAATATGCTGTGATCAATAATTTTTGATCGAAGAAGACAAGAAAATTAATAATCAAATATTTAGCTGGGGGACAACTAGCTGTTTCGTAGTCGCTACCCTACTCATCATACCAAAAATTTAATTTAAAAATTATAAAGTTCAACAAAAATTCTATAAATTAAAAAATTAATTAAGTGCCAGTAAACTGCAGTACAAACAACTGGAATTATAGCAGATTGCATATGTGATCAATATGAGACAAATATAGACGAAAAAAATAAATAAGAGCTCGGTGGATGAGTTGGTTAAGCGGGCGTATTGAAAAATACATCATCTTTACATGGTACGGAGTTCGAATCCTAGTGGTTGCCGATGAGTAGTGTAGCGACTGCGAAATAGCTAGTTATCCCCCAGCTTTAGTGTATTCAATTATTTTTTCCTGTCTTCTTTGATCAAGAGTTATTGATCGCGGCAATCATTGTTATAATTAAAATTAAAAATATTTCTTGGCTTTAGCCTGGATTGAACTTGAGCCAGACGAATGATAACAACTCATCATATAATATTATAAATATTAAAATAGGTTCGACTATTTACCATTAATACATCTATAAATTAAGTTTTTGAAATAATTGAAAATAACGGCTATGTTTTTGAGCAGACCTCGTATATATATGAGCAGTTTAATATAAAACCTTTTTAAATATATATAAAATTTTTGCAGCTTAAGATCTTGTTTTTTTTATAATTTAACAATTTTTTAACTTTTATTTTCCAATATTTCACCAACAATTTGTTAGCATCTTCAGGAAAAATTTTAATTAAATAAAATATTGAAAAATAAAATTTAGAAAATTGTTAAATTTGTTATAAAAAAAAAGATCTTAAGCTGCAAAAATTTTATATATATTTAATAAACAAAGATAAAAAAATATTAAGATAAAATAAAACCTTTTTCAAATATGAATGAGAACTGGGTTTTATGCTGACACGCCAGAGCTCTTCGATCATTCTTAATAAAAAGTTTCATGCTTCAAAAAAGGGTCTGAAAGGGTTTTTTTAAAAATTGTCATAAAAAGTCTCATAGGCAGCATAAAAAAGTTAAATTGACGCTTGAGTTACAAAACGGCAACACTGACTACAAGTCTGAAAAGCGTATGATTAATATAAAATCGTATGAAAAACATTTCATTAAAGCATACGAAAATTTTAAAGTGTTTCGTTTAGTTATCAATCACTTATATAAAATAAATATTATATTTTTATAACATATTTTATTACTTGGGGCAAAACACGGAAAAAATTTAATATAATTTCCAACGCGAGTCCCAATTAAAACTCAATTTCTAAAAGCACTATTGAGTTTTTATTATTATTTTTTATTGCTTGATTGCTTATTGTGCGTGTACAAATGAATGAACATTCTAATGTGTGTATATATTTATGTACGAGTATTTCAGCTTGTTTGTCTTTCAAACGTTATGATTCTTATAACGTACGTACTTACATGTTTATCTGTATATGCGTGTACATGTGAACTGTTTTTAATCGACTTAGGACATTTTTACAGAAGTAAAGAAAACTGTATAAATGTTTATAATAATTTGTTTAGCCTTTAAGATATAAAATGAAACTGAAAGAGAGAAAGGGGTTGAAATTTTCTGTTTGACCTACATTTTGTCTCTTTAAGTTAAACTTTATTGCATCATAGCCGAAACTAAAGATTATTTTGTAGCAAAACCATAAAAAAATTGTTGTTAAAGAAAAAAATTGCTTCCTAATAAAAGTAAAAAAAAAACAGGTTAAGATATATTTAAATGCGTAATTGCAACAAGAAGAAAAAAAAAAACAGCATTTTTGCAACAACTTGAACAATAAAAGTGTAACTTGCATCTGTGGCAACCAAATTTACATCTCTTGTAGAACATTTTTCACAGAACACATTTTGCCTGCACTTTTAACTAATTTTCGCCACCTTAAGCACGAGTAGAAACACATATAACTCATACATTAATAAATGTAAATAGAAGGAAAACAAAATGTATGTTTCGTCATAATGTTATCAAAAATGATCACTAGTCATTAAACATTTTCGGGGCATTATCGCAGGAAATTTATGATTCACACAGCAGCAGAATAAAACAATGACACAAATGTATGTACTTGTAAGTATGTAGGTAGGTACATACATACATACATACATATTTCACATGGCTATTTTTCTTAATGGTTGCTTCTTAAATTATTCATAGTATTGTAAATAAGCAATATGTGCCACCATTGTATTTAAACATTTTTAATAAACAAATTTTTTACTTTTCTATATACAAATATACATACATACATATGTATGTAAGTATATAAGAGTTTTTTTATGACTTGTAGAGTATATTTATTTATGCATGCGTTTAAGCTTTTTCTAAGCTGTTCACAAACAAATACATACAAAAATCAAAGTCAATTTCACTTAAGTAGCTCAGTTATCCTTAAATTGCCTGTTAAGGATTTTGTTTTTTACTTTAAGTAACTTTTTTTTTTAATTTTTGCTATATTGTATTATTTTTGTGTTTTTACTTTAAATATTCTTTTTGTTTTATATTCACATATACATTAATGTGTGTTTAGTTTAGTTAATTGCAAATTATTATCGCGCGAGTTGATTTCGAAAAAGCGGTTCGTTTAACACTGCTTTCTTTTGCTTGCACTCATTTGAGAGCAGAAACAAACAAAAAATAAACTAAGTTCATTATCCAAGCTGCCAGATAACTGTTTGCCATCATGGAATTCCCAAAAAAAAAAATTGTGAATACTTTTTATGCTTTTTAGCACAAACTACACGTAAAGAAAAATCAGTTTGAACATTGTTATCGCAACATTAATATCTACTCCGTCATAATTTGCATTGTTGCCACTATCCAAATCTATCGTTTTTAATATAGTTTAATCCTTTATGAATATACCAGTATTGAAGTTTCCACATTTCTATTTTTACATTTCTATCATATTAAAATATTGTTGAAAAAAAAATAATTCGAACACAACAATAGCTTTTGTAATTTGCAATAATAAAATGTTTTTTTAAAGTACGTATGGTTAATTTATGTATCAGAAACACGTGTGTTTTGAGCTTACTATTGTTGTTAAACATAAGTATACATACGTTTTTTTTTGAAGCAAAAAGTTTATATAAATATAAACTAACTCCTAAAAATTGCTATAAAAATAAAAATTTGGAAAAGGTTAGTGTAAGAACTTATCTCGACAAATGCAATTATGTACGTATTTTATGTGTATTTTTCTTGAGCACCAAGATTTTGAAAAGTTCCATAACTTGTAATATAGTTTTAAAAAAGTTAATAGGAAAAAATACATTCAGTAAATTAAACACAATTTTTTTTTATAAAAGTTATGAGATTGTTCATATGTATGTGTACTCGTATTTATTATATAATCATATAATATTGTCACGTTCAACACTAGTACGATTGATAGTGACAATAGAATATAAAATTTTTCAAAAATATGGCTGGGGATGATATTATATATAGTTGGATATGACAGTTAAATATTAATTTTTACCATAACAGTATTCGTCATGAAGCAAATATTACGAGTTTTACCAAATATATGGTTAAATGGTATAATGTTTGGTTCTTGGCTGTACTTAATGTTGTAAACATTTCAGGTTGAAACCATATTATATGGTTGTATTCAACTATATAATTCAACAATATTATTTGGCCCTTAAAATATTGTCATATCAACCATATTTTTTCTTCTACGTGTACCATGAATTCGGTATAAAGTTGATTATATAGGGCAGGGTGTCCAAAAGTTCCTTATGGAAGAGCAATACATGAAGCAATACATGAAGGAAAAACTACTTTTATCGAATACCTGTGGGTGCTGATGAGTACTCGTAGTGTAGCGACTACGAAACAGCTAGTTGTCTCCCAGCTATATGGTATTCAATTATTTTTTCTTTTTTTTCTTTGGTCTTATTGTTTCACAGCAATTATTGTTATAATTAAAAATAATCCTTCTTCTTGACTGAAGTTGGACTCGAACTCACAATTAGTTAGTTAATATCGTATATATGTAATAACAAAAAGTTCACTTATTAATGATTTATGCATACTTTTATTTAATATTTTTGGTGTAAAAAGCAAAACAAAAAAAAAAAATGTTTACCAGCAAAGCATGAGAAAGTATTGTAGCCATGCTCTTGTGTGTGTGCATTGAAGAACGAAGAACGTGATTTCATCAGAGCAAAATTCATTGTAGTAACGATAAAATAGAGTAACGCATCCCACACCAGCGTTGTCAACTATTTATAGCCAAAAAGCGCTGTGAACTTACCCAAAAGGCGCTAGAAAGCGCTAAACTACACGCAGAGAAAAGGCAATTTGGAATATTGTTGTAAAAACATTAGTATATACTCTGTCACAATATGTTTTGTTGCCGTTTGCGGCGAATTACCGGTTTTAATATAGTTTAATCCTTTATAATTATTTTAATATTGAAATCTTTACGTTTTTATGATAGGAATCATTTAGAAATATGGTTGAATGCAGCAATAATGTAAAAAAAAAAAATTATTGAATAGAACAAAACGTTTTATAATGTGCAATAATAAACTATTAATTTAAAGCATACGTATGTTTGTTTACACAATAAATTTACTATTGTTGGTTTTATGCAAGGCACTGACAAACATAGTTTGTGTACATATTTATCTTTTAATTTCTTTGTGTATGTGTTTTTAAAATTTAATAATATTAAAAATATATAAGCATTCATTTATTATTTGGAGAAAATAGCAACATCATAAAAACAGATATTTAAAAACAAAAAGGTCTGTATAAGAATATATATGTATGTGTTTTAATATATTTGATTTAAATGTATATGTTTTTACAGATACAACCATATGTGGGCCAGATGAAATTTGCTTCAGTTTCAGGATTTTGCAAAAATGTTCTAATAATTGTGATAAGTTTTTTGTTAAAATATTGGTTAACAAATATATTTATATAGAATAAATCAAAATCATGTGGTTTTAATTAGAAAAGTTATTTATATGTATTATGTAACCATATAATAATGTCACGTTCAATACAATTACGATTGATTGTGACAATAGAATTTACAATTTTTCAATAATATGTGTGGGAGTGAATACATTATATGGTTTGACATGACAGTAAAATAATAAGTTTTACAATAACAGTTATTAGCCGTGATACAATTCTTGTAACTTTGATCAAATATATGTTTATATAGTATAGTTTTGGTTCTTGGCTGTACTTAGTTTGGCAAATAAATTTCATATTGAAACTATACTATGTGTTTGAGTTCAACCATATAATTCAACAATAGTATTTTGCCCTTAGAATATTGTCACATAAACCATATTTGTATCGAATGTGCCTTTAGCCGTTTTCTGTTTGAATCATACAAGGTTTACGCTGCTGATTCTTTCACGAGTTGTAAGATAATATCTACACGAGTCTTAGATGATTCCCCCTACAATTAACATAAGCGTCTTCTTCTATCTTCTGTAAGAGTCTCAAAAAAGATTCCGCTCATGTAACAGTTACACCCGTGCGAGGGATGATCTACAATTAAAATACCTATTCGTCTACAACAACAACAACACTCTTCACGAGATTTCCAGTAGACTCTTCTACAATTGAATATGCTAGATGGTTGATTTTGAATACAAATTTTATTGAATTGAATTTTGGCCTTACATTTTTGTTTTTATCTTCGTGTTATGTTAGAATAGTCACGCTTCTTTGATAATTAACAAAAATTATTTTGCGTTTGGCATTTTAAGATTTTTTTCTTAACATTAAGATTAAAGTGAAGATTTTTCGATTTCAATTTCTGGCACCACTGCCCCAAAGACCCGACAAACGGGATTTTCAAATTATGAGTAAACTAACAGCCCAATTATGAATATTCTCACGGAATTTATTTCTCGCGGAATTTATTCCTCCCGGAATTTATTTTTCATATAAAGTACTTATGTCAATTCAAATTAAAGAGAAAAGCACATTGTTTGTTAACTTGACCATAGGAATTGGAGATTTGATCTCTTTTTATTCTTTTCTGTGAATGGGGGGAAGGAAAGAATAAAAAACATTACATTTCATTTTTCTTTATAATTGGAGGAAGGAGAAAAGTGAAGAAACTTCCACGGAATTTTAATTTGTAATTGGTCTGTAAATGTAACTTTTCAAAACGAGTACTTTCTAGTTCCCTCAACCGACACGATTTTATTCTGATTTTTAGGAGCTATCAAGAAAAAATACTTTATTGGAACAAAAATAGAATAGGGAATATATTATTCCCTTAAATATATATATATATTTATATATATATATATATATATATATATATATATATATATATATATATATATATATATATATATATATATATATATATATATATATATATATATATATATATATATATATATATATATATATATATATATATATATATATATATATATATATATATATATATATATATATATATATATATATATATATATATATATATATATATATAGAATATATTCCCTTTCTGCAAGATGGGTGCCGCATTTGTCGACCAAACACGCATAAGAATAAACATTTCTCAAGCTTGTCTGGATCATTTTAATAATAAATAAAATGGATTTTAAGCGTCGTTTCATAACTGTTGATGAGACATGGATCCACCACTATACTCCAGAGACAAAAGAACAATCCAACAAGGAACTGAAGCTGGAGGAAGTGCTCCAAAGAAGGCAAAAACAATTCAATCGGCTGGTAAGGTTATGGCAACGGTTTTTTGGGACTTCAAAGGTATTTTATTGATTGACTATCTGCAAAAGGGTAAAACAATAAATTCAGCATGCTATTGCAACCTTTTGGATCTATTAAATATACAAATTCGAGAAAAACGCCCTGGCTTACAACACAAAAAAAAATAATTCAATCAAGACAACGCACCAGCGCACAATAGTGTTTTATCAATGGCTAAAATCAACGAATTTAAGTACGAGTTGCTTGACCACTCACCTTATTCTTCTGATTTAGCTCCCAGTGACTTTTACCTGTTCCCAAATCTAAAAAAAATCCTTGCTGGCAGGCGTTTTACCTCAAATGAAGATGCAATTACAGTTGTAAACCACTGTTTTGAAGACCTTGAGGAAAGCTATTTTAATCAAGGGATAGAATTACTAGAAAAGCGTTGGACTAATTGTATTGAAGTTTCAGAAGATTATATTGAAAAATAAAAATATTTTTTAAAAACTAACTATTCTCTTTCATTGATAGGCTAAGAAGTTTCTGAACCGCCCTCGTATACCAAGAGGCTTCATCGTAGTCACGTAAAGGCGACGTAAAAAGTTTGATATTTATTTATCCATTACCAACAACGCTTAAAATGTTGGCAACAGTCTCTGTCTATAGCTGAAGTATCGAAGGGCTATAATAGAATAGATAACTGCTATCGAAGACGAGGGTATTATAACGAGATTTTTTGCTGTTGACCTGATGTGACGTCGATGACGCCTCTTGGAATATGAGGGACTAATTTCGAAAACAACTTGCACAATAAAGGAACCTTAAGCATATACATACAGGGGGTTCCAGAACTGAACGTTAAACCAAAACAGGGTGCCAAGATCGATTGTAAACATCATAAGAAAAATCTAAAAAAAAAATTACAAGGGTTTGTGCGAATAAAAAACATTTGAACGGAGTAAAATGTTTTCTTTTGGATTGTATTTTACTGATTTTCCTCATGATGATTACAATCAATCTTGGCACCCTGTTTTGACTTGACGGTGAGTTCTGGGACACCCTGTGTATACATAGGTTATAAAGTTAAGATAGAATTATGTGCTGCACAGATTCAAAGAAATTATATTATACAAATAAACATATATTATTTTATATTATTAAAAAAATATTTATAATGAAATTTTATCAAGGAAAAATATAACAGGTTGGACTTTTACAATGATGCGTAATTTAAATTTATTTTAATCGTAAGTTTGGTAAAAATATGTGACTCATTTCAAAAACTAAAATTTTTAAAACCACAATTTTTCGAAAATTTTCAAAACATATAGCCGATGGAGTGAAATACACAAAAAAAATCTCCTTTCTGTTCTGCAACAAAAATCAAATTCTGGCAACTTCTTCTGTTTGTATGTGTTTTGTCAAAAGCTTTTTATATTGCATCTTCTTGTTTCAAAAAAGCTTTTGATGTATGAGATATAACATTAGGCTGGCTCTTTAATTTGTAGATAAAAATTTATACTATAATTAATATGAAGCGCATACATTCTGTTTCGCATTTTGTTGGTGAGAATAACAAAAGCAAATCAAAAACAATGGGAGGGAGCGAATGAGCTATTTTAATTTGAATTGTTTTGAATATAAACACAAAATCGTACACTAATTGAAACGTAAAACGCCTAAAGAGTTAACAGTGGGAACAATACTGCCATGTTGAAAAAATATTTCCTAAACGTTTGTTGAATGATTTGCACATTATTTGTACTCGCATTAAAAATACTGATTAAAATATATAATGAGGCTTTTTTATTTATGGATTTTTTTTTTAACAAACACAAATACTGCAAGGCTTTTAACTTGTCTGCAGTAACACCCGGAGTCATTGGCAGGAATCGAACCTGGCGACCTCGAGAATGTTGTTCGAGTGCTCTACCAAATCAGCCATCGAGGCTTTTAACTAGAGAAAAATAATAATTTCTAGTTCAAAAAGTGTAATGTAAAGTAGAATTAACAAAATTCAATTCAAATTTGTTTTAATGTATCGAGCAAGGCAGCTTTATACAGGTAGTGTCAAAATTTTGACAACTATTCGTAAATTCTACCAACAAAATACATGTTGATGTTTATTGGTATTGTATTTATTGTAATTCTGCCACTACCTGTATAAAGCTGCCTTGGTACGGAGCATTTAACAAATGTAGAGTTTTCGAATAGGTACTTGACAACTTTGAATATGATTTGTGAACGCACTACCTCACTGATCATATAACTGTTACTTTCCTTTTTTCCAGTAAACTCAACACTTTCATATCATTGGCAAACTACACGAACTGTTCGTATTACATACATATATAAAAATGTTCTACTGAAAACCGAAGTCGGTGACCGCAGTTTTAAGAGAATTAACTCCAATTTCCAGTCTTATTCTCGCCCTGGCAGACAAGCAATAACAAGTTTAGTGCAAAAATTTGAGTCTACATATTCGTTGTGTGATGCTGTCATACCAGTGAGGCAACGGGTTGGTGGAAGTGACAAAAATATCGTTGGCGTGCAGGTGTCTGTAGCAAACTATCCAAATCATTCGATTCCGCGGCGTTCTCAAGACCTGGACATCGACAAAGATCTGGATTTACACACATACAAGATCAAACTTGCTCAAGAAGTGAATCCGATGGACCATTTTGGGCTCTGGAGAAGATATGCCAAAAGGATGAATTTCATCGCAAAATTATCTTGACAAAGCTCATTTATGGCACAATGGGTTCGCCAATAAGCAAAATATGCGTTATTGGTCTGGTGAAAAACCACATGTGCTCATGAATCACCAATTCATGCACAAAATATAACTGCTTAATGCGGTTTGCATGGCGGCGGTGTCATTATGCGATACACGCTACTGTGAATGACGATCGCGTCATGATTACAGATTATTTTTGGCCCGAATTGGAAAACATGAATTTGGGTGACATGTGATTTCACCAGTGCGGTACCATACAGCACACATTATAAAAATGGTCAACTCCTCATTGGAAAACCCTATAAAATAAATAAAAGTATGTTCCCAGCATAGATTTTACAATCTGGAGACTGGCCTGTCAAGTAACTTTTGCAGAAGTTGCAAGAATGATAAAAGGAAGAACGCATTGAACACTTCCTCTGCGTTGTCCAGCTCTAGCTTTCTTCGATGGGTAATAAATATTTAGGTAGGCCAAAATCATATGAGTTGCTAGACCTATTGGAATTTTATGTAAATAGGTTAGATTCTTTTAACCGAGTTTAAGGTTGGTTTGGCTAAGGACTACTAAGTTATTATAATTACAACCAATGCAGGACAAATGTATGGGGATAAATTCAAAATACAGTACAAAAATTATTTAAAATTTTTGAACGTGTGAATCTTTCATTTTCTTTCAAAAAGATCAAGCGAATAAATTCTTTCTTTTCTTTCTAAATTTCAGACGTTCAGTGAAATAAAATAGTGCAATTATACCAGTTGGTAGCGCTAGGAATTATTGTACATCAATTCAACGCCACAGGCATTATTATTATTTTATTACAAAAAAAAAATTAATTGATTTTTTGGCGAATATCTACGGTCCGTTAACGAGCAAACGGAGGCTTCTTATGCAAGAATCACAAAATTAAAATAAGCAAATAAATTGATGCGTTTTCACAGTTTTTCGTGATATTATTACGTTTTCAGTCAGTAATTTTATTTTTATTCATGTCATTTATAATCTTGAAGTTGTGAAGTCTGCTGTCGCCTAAGTATTTAGAGCTTTAAGCCAGTTATTATACAGCACAAATATTTTTGTAAATTTGTGAATAGAATAGGAAAGTATATTACACTTTTATGGTTATATGAGGAATATGGCGTGATAGGTGATACAGCACATATATTATTTGCGTGCTCCCAATGGGGTATGATTCGGCAGGAGGTTGAACGAGAAACAGGTACATTAACGGTAGCGAATGTCGTAGATACCATTGGTTCTGCTGAAATTCAAAAGAACGCTGTAGCGGAGTACTGCACGGAAATTCAACGGCTAAAGAAGCTTGACTTGGTTGAAAAACTGAATCTAAATGTTAGAAAATAATCGGGCCTGAACGCAGGCATATGTAGCTTAAGAACACGTGGAGTGCCACAAAATGGGAGCAGCCTGAAGTAATGAAAAAATAATTCTAGAATCGATTTCCCCACTTAGGGTAAGAAAGAGGTTTCTAGTCAGTATACGCTACTGAAAGGCGACGGCTTCTAGGATTCGTGCGTATTGTAATTTTGTCTCTGTACCGTAAAAATATAAGATAATATAAAAATGCGAAAGACAATGGAGAAAAGAAAGAAATAGAACAAAGATTTTTTATTCTCTCCCTTTTTCCTTTTAATTCCTTCATGTATGACACAATTCCATATTCTAAGAAATCTTTGTACTTAAGAGGCACCCTAATGTATAATTTTTTGCGTTTCTTTGCTTCTTTTTATTTTGTTTGGTTTATTATATTCCATTGCTAGTGTTGTTATTACCTTTGTTTTTGTTTGTTTTATATTTTCTGATATATAACACTTTACATATTTATGTTTGCTGAGTTTTTTTTTTATTCACTTTGAGGAAGATATTTAATTCTTTTTACAGATGTTTACTTTCAACATATTAATTTTAATCTAAATTCATTGAAATAAGAAGAGTAGTGAATTTGCAATGCAATATAAGTTTGTTTAATAATTTATTATTTTTGAAATGTGATCTTTCAAATGATTTCTAATGTTTTTTTCTTCTGTAAAACAGTATAATTAATACTACATTGGCTGAAAAGTACCAAGCCTAACACATAGATGGCGCTAGTCACCTTTTTTCAATTGATACTAACCTTCAAAAGACAGCAGTTAAAATTTCATGATATTCTATTCATTACTTATAGTGAGTTATTAAAACCAACGGACCAAAAACAATTACGTGTTTTAATTTTACACTGCTCCTTGATGGGGAAAAATACCGTTCAAGCGAAGCAATGGCTTGAAAAGTGTTATGGGGACTTCGCTCCATCAGAAACAACAATAAAATGTTGGTTTGCTGACTTCAAACGTGGTCGGAGAGACACCGATGATGCAGAACGCAGTGGACGTCCAAATGAGGCAGTAACACTACACATAAAACATAAAAAAACTCCACAAAATCGTTTTGAATGATCGAAAAGTGAAGTTGCGTGAGTTAGTTGACATAGTAAAGATATCAGAAGAGCATATTGGCTTTATATTGGTTGCATGAGCATTTGACCATGAGAAAGCTCTGTTCAAAGTGGGTGCCGCGTTTGCTCACTGCCGACCAAAAACGAGAACGTGTTGATGATTCTGAGCAGTGTTTGGCAATGTTTAAACGTAACAAACCGGAATTTTTGCATCGATATTGACAATGGATGAAATATGGATCCATCACTTCTATTTGGAATCAAAACGATCGTCTTCTTAGTGGACATCAACTGGTGAACCTCGTCGCGCCCGAAAGCAAACCAAACGGCTGGAAAGGTTATGAAAGGTGTGGTCTACAACGCTATTCTTAAGCGATTTTGTAAAGTGAGCCAGTCTTTTAAAGCATTTTCGTGTGAATGAATCGTACGATCGTGTAGGATAGTGAATCAGGGCCTTCAGAACACCTGAAAGTTAATTAATTCTTAATTTGTTGTGTGAATTCTATGCAAATATTAAAGACTAGTTGCTTGTTTGTGTTGTGGAAATATCACATAAATGTCATTATTCAAAAAAAGTAATTTGTGTTTACACATTTTTATTACTTTTCTGTACTTTTAGCCAAGGGAGTTATTTGGCAATAAGTTTTGACTGGTTAGACTAAGCGTGGCTGTTATAACGATGAGCTGACTAAAATGTGTTTAACAAACTTAAGTTTTGGCTAGTCAGATTCGCAATTACACCTGTGTTCGCTGTTACATATGGGTGAAATTTTATCAGCTGTTTACAATGTCTTTACAAAAGTTTACGAATTTTTACTATTTTTCTGTTCCGAGTACTTCTTGGCCTGAAACCTCTCAGGGAGTAAATTTGCTGAAAAATTACTCATTTACTGCATTTTACTGTAAAGTAAACGAATAAACCTATTATATAAATGTATCAGCTGTTTGGGAATTTTTGATCTTTTTCTCGTTTGAGTATTTTTTTTTAAGAGTAAGTTATACAATTTGCTGAAAATTTACTGCAATTTACTGTTAAGTAAACACCCAGCGGCGAACATTGCCTACCACATTACTTCTCTTCGATGATGTGTGCAACACTTTGTAATCAATGAATGATAACTTACAAAGTGTATGAAAGTAGTATATGGATTTCCCAAAAATGAATTACATTCATCTTTTGTATCACATTTATAAATGCGTATTTTATTTTTTAGTTGTAAATCAAATGTTCGCCGTCTTTGTCAGACTACATTGCAAAAATTTTAATTAACAAAATTAGGTAAAAGTGCCTAGAAAATTTAAAAAAGGTACAAGAAAGATAAAACATTTAGTGAAAATTAAAAGAATGCAGTAGACAAAAAACAGAACAAATTTATTTAATGGAATATTCCCAAAAAACTGAATTGCGCAGTACGTACGAGTTGCCTACTGCCGGCTTACAATGTATGCGAGGTTGTATCCGAGCTGCCTACTTCCGACTTACAAAGTATGCGAGATTGTATTCGAGCTGCCTACTGATAGCTTACAATGTATGTTAGGCAGTAATGAGCTTTTGTTGGATGAACACCACACTAGCTCGCTTACTTTGTGTGCAGGTGGTAGGCGTTCACTCTACAAATGCGGCAATGTATATGAAAAAGTATACTAGTTTCGTATATGAGATGGTGTGCATTACTGACTTACAAGTGTGCATCGGATCATCGCTTCTGTAAGCGATACTTTGGCCGCTGGGCAAATAAAACTCATAAAATAAACAAACAATTTGTAAACTAAGGATCAGTGGGAATTTCGCATACAATATGCAAGTATTCTTTAAAGAAAATAAAGAAAAAATAAAACAAAAAAAAAAGAAAGATGAAAAATAAAATAAATAAAATGCCAGTCAGAAAATTTGACTTTGAAGAATGTCTTTTCGCACGGACTAATTAATTAATTCTCTTAAGGAAACAATTTGTATTTTTTTTACATTTGTATGAACATACATATACGAGTACTTACATATGGGAAAAGTATGTGAAGTATGCTAAGGACATAAGTAAGTACATACATTTATATGTATGTAAATATGTTAATATAAAATTATATACATACGTTTCTCACATTGCTTTTGTATATCTACAGGTAGCTTTATAGGTTTACTCGTAAATTGTTTTCCCTTGGATTTTTTGTAGTATCTACACAATGCAATCATCGATTTTTTACAAAAAAACCAATAAATAAAATGAAATCAGTAGTTCTTAAAACAGGTTATTTATTATTCCCTTACTATAGGTATAAAAACTTTAAATGGCGTTTATTTGTTAATATTAAGTGGGCTTTAAGCCTTGTGTTACACATTCACATATATTGTTTTTTGTTTGAGGTTTTGTCCTTTTTTCAAATACACACTAGTATTTATTTTCGACTTTTTACGCACCACCGCCGTCTGTCTTCATTACACTCCATACAACAACTGAGCCGAATGTATCTTTTTGTTCTTTTATTTGTTTCTTCGCAAAACTCTTTTCACGAGTCCTTTTTACCAGAATATAGGACACTATGTTTTGTTGTGTTCCACTTTGTTGATGCTTGCAGTTGTTATAAAAGCTCACACTAACGCGCATTTAAATGCACGGGCATTTTTTTGTGTTTCTACATGTGTGCGTAAGAAAGCTATAACGGTAATACGCACACTAATACAACAATTTTTGTACGTGATAAAATAACCGAAAGAGTCAGGGTTGTGCAATCGAAATAAAAGAAAAAATAAAGTAATAGACAGCCCAGCAGAGCAGCCTTTGATAATTGTTATGAACAAGTAGTGATCACAACGCAACGCTGTCAAGTGCAGTCGTATGTCACGCTGTACTTTAAAGCTGGATTCACTCATTGTTTCAGAGCAAAATCTTTGTTCCGAACCAATTTTAATTTTTTGAGTGTTTGTTCTGAAACGTTTCACCCACCCACTTTGAACATTTGTTCCGAAAAAAAGCTACCATATGAAATAACTATATACACGAGATATCTCACTGTGACGGGGTGGCAACTTTTTTAGTTCTTAAAAAAAGCTTCAGTGCAATTAGTTCAGTTATTAACTTTTATGTTTTGAATAAACAATATAAAACATTTACGTATACATTTTTTTATTATAAATATATATGTTTAATATATAATTATTTGAAATACTATACTTTTTGGTAGGCAAATTTAGTTCTTTTGTTATATTCAAGAACATCTGAACCGCCTCGTGATTAAGGGTCATATCCAAAACAAAATTCTTACTTGAGTTTTAACGCATACGTTAGTTACCAAACACATTAGCACTACTATACATTTGCTAAAAATTTTAAATGTAGTAAGGAATTTAATTGTTTTGCTGTGGCAACGCCGTTATGTTTAGTTGTAATTTTTTGAATAGTGATAATAAAAAAAACTAATATTCGAAAACCGAAAAACAAATTTAAAAAATAACAGTCGTAAAGCAGCTCTGGGCTGAAGAACAGCTCTCGCGTCATCGTAATTATTTCTTAAGTGCGGTCAGGCTTGTGTTTGTTGTTTTGCGTCTCGCTCGCACTGGTTAACGGTTTGCCTCAACTAACTGTATTGGTTTACAGTTTTTTAGAGGTTATTCATTGTTAACCACGTGGAAACTTCCTATGTGAAGGCATAGGTCGTTATAGTTAGTCACAGCTACGCTACAAAAGTACTGTTAATACCATCTTGGGCATTATGGTCTTTGTCACCCCGCCCATGCTGTGCATCCTATACTTTGCAAATTTACTTTGCAACTGTATAGTTACTAAATAAATAAATAATAAATTTAAAAAATAAAAAATTATTATTATTACATAAAATAACATATTTTTGACAAACAGTTCTAGGATTTACCTTTTTAATAAATAATAATAATAATATAATATCTAGTATATTAATTAAATTGAGAAAAAATAGGGGTACTTATACTAGAAATATTTTTATTATTCGAATAACGATTTTCATTGTATTCGTTTGATTGAAAGTGCATCACTAACATAATTGTTATTTATATTTTTCTTTCAAAATTAATATTTTGAATTCATATAAAATGTAATGTTTCAATAAATTTATATAATAATAATATCTTTTGTTTTTACATTTTTGCAATATTGTGTTTTTCAAGAAAAATAACAAACGGCAAGTCAAATGTCATTTTAACGTACAGTTAAAGTGTATTCAGTTCAACTTTAAACGAATGGTAAGCTAACGATTGTTTTTGCATACAACGTTGAGAAATTTTTCTTAACAAATGCTTACCAAGCTTTGTTAAGTTTTTTTGCATATGGCCGTAAGTCTTTACAAAACGGCAAGGGCAGTAGAACGTTTTCTGACAATCAAACTTTTATTACGTAATTCTAATTAGTTTTTAAGGTGTTTAAATGGTGCTGCCAGGGAGTTGCGTTAACAGGTAATACCACAAAAAAGTTGTAATACAACATAAATTCAAATGTAATATTTTTGACTTTGACCAAACCGAAAAATTTCAACTGAAGCAATGTAAAATTCTCAATCGATATTTATAATACCTATTTATAAAATGGAAAGCCTAATAACCAACTTCACAACGTCATTTTTAGTTTGGGTAATCTGCCATTTTGCTTTTATTTAATTTTTAAATAAAAACCTTTTTCCAATTTCAAATATTGTCATTACTTTATTAGTTTCATATGTATGTAAACAAAAAACAGCTGGTCATCCAATTCTGGACCGAACTTACCGAATGAAAAAGTTCGGCCAAATTTGTACAGGACATGAAACAAATTATTCTCTTATTTTCTCTCAAAATTACACAAACATTACATCAAAATTACACAAAACTTTTAACTAGTACGGACTGTTTCGTTATTCACGTGGAACACACCTAATAGATGCAATTTGTGCAGGGATGGCGGAACATTTTTTACATTCACTTTTTAATAAGGCAGTATTTTATTGTGTAGAAACGAAAACACATAACTTTTAACCGCAACGTAATTGTTATTCACAGAAACTGGGCAGTTTTACCTGTTTTTTCATTATAAGAAAATATAAAACAATTTAATTTTCTTTTTAGCACCTGGTCACCCCACTATTTCAGCAAAATGTTAAATAGAATACCTACATATAAAGGGACGAAATCTTTTACAGCTTTAATTTCTTAAAACTACTACATACGATTGGTAGTGTGAGTGAATACGTGTGTGCTCCCAACGCAAGAGAATAAAAAGCTGTTATAGAGCTTTCAACCTGATACATAGTTTGTAAACAAACATAAAGAAAAATCTAAACTAATTTTGTGCCATGTTTAACACTTCACGTACATTCATGGTTAAAATAGAAAAAGCTTAAGAAGCAAAAAGCTTTTCCAACGAATAAGTGTTGCTTCACTGATAACAAACAAGCACATTGCGCCTACAAAGCAACCAGCACAATGTAAGTTGTTGGGTGGAAGGGGCGAAGCCGAGTTGTGTTGTTTGTTTTATGCGCGCGGAGATGTATTGGTTTTGGTTTTCAGTTTTACCGATAAGGCAAATTGTTCGCTGAAAGTTGCTCGTATGTGTGATATGTACGAAAACAAAAAATAATATACAACAAAACATATTGACAAACGTACGCTGTTATTTCAAGACAAATTAGTGAGTGTGTGCGTTGCTGCTTGTATGATTGTAGTGATATGTGTAAAATTACCCAGTTTATCAAACAGGCATCGAAAAGAAAGTCACTTCTATACAAATAGCGAATTTGTTGCCAAATTTTGAAGAGAACATTATAGCCTCGTCTATCCTGGCAACAGATACCTGTAATGTTAGGAGTAATAAGTGATGGATAGAGGGCTGACTGGGTTAAGGGCTGATGCACTCTATGGACTTTGGGCCACCAACATTGTCTTCCATCGACTATCTGGGCAATCGCATGCAGGAAAGATTAGAAGACCCGAGCTCTTCAATAAGGGCGTTATTCATATTGCTACAATATACTAAATGGGCTGAAAAGTCCCGGGCCTAACCCATAGATGACGCTAGTTTTATTGCAGTCACCTTTTTTTTTAGCTAATACTAAACTCAGCTGTGGTGTGTTCCACGTGAATAACGAAACAGTCCGAACTAGTCCAAAAGCGTTCCACGTAACAAGTTTTGTGCAATTTTGAGAGAAAATGAGAGAGTAATTTTTTTCATTTTCTGTACAAATTAGCCCGAACTTTTTCTTTGGGTGACTTCGGACTAGAATTGAATAATCAGCTGTTTTATGTTTACATACATGTGCAACTGAAAATGTAATCTAAAAAGTAAGCAGCACTACTATTGCAAGATGTACAATCAAGGCAGCTTTATACAGGTAGTGGCAGAATTACAATAAATACAACACCAACAAACATCAACATGTCTCTCCTTTATTGCAACATAGTCATTTCTCAAAAAATGAGCTTTTCGAGCCAACAATGCAGAATTGTTAACAGTACTACCTTTTATATGGTGCAAAAATTTTATTTAAATTACCTTTAAACTGTTTCCTTTAGGAAATATTTTCTAACAATTTTTTCTAAAGCTTGTATGAAAACTAAAAATGCTATGTTGCAATAAAGGAGCGATATATACTTAAATATATTCCATTTTGTGCGATCCGATGTGCATCGTTTGCCATAATCTAGATGTATCGTAATGTTATTCGATACGATAGTGTTTCTTTCCAAGTCACGGAACTATTGCACCACCATTATTGCATTCGCTTTTATAAAATTGGTGAGAGCACATCAATGTGTGTTACTGGGGGTGTCCATTAGCCATGAACTTGATATGAGCATCATATCGAACATCACAAATGGCTAATGTAGATCGTTCATGCTTCGTTCCTGCTCTGACACCAATGCTCGAGCATATGACTGAACATCGATGTTCGCCATGAAGTTGGCAATTACGAACAAAAGTATACAAAATGGCACCGAACTGAACACTTTGATAAGGTAAATCCGAGCATACGTATTTGACACATACAAGAGCATAAAACTTATTTTCATCTTCGCTCTGCCGACGTTATGTTCAAGTAGGTGGCACGTGAAAACGAGAGTTAAAGATGTCACTTTTTGAATAGTCCAAATTTTCACTTTCACTTGTATGATATGGCTAGCTGGGATGCGAGCTTACTTGATAGTATGTTTATAGAAATGTATCTATGTAGAAATGTATCTATGGATGTACATATGTTTATATGTATGTACATGTTAAACGAGAGCGTAGTTATTATTGTTGTTACGTCGTACAATGAGGAGGTGCTGTGCTGTTTGTGTTCTGTGCTTTGTATGTTTTGTTTAGTTGCTTAGGTTGCTTGATACGGAAAGCATTTGTTTTGCAGCGAGAACTAAAACTAAACGTACAACTACCTATTTTGTAGCCAACATTTTTGAGGAACATTTATTTCTATTATACAAACACACATACACACAATAAACAACCATTGAGTCAAATAAATACATACATACATACAAGTAAATGTGTTAAATAAACAAAGATATTTTTGTGTTAAATAAAATTTATTTAAAAACTAAAAAAACCTTTTCTTTATGGAAATAAAATTTAAAACAAAGCCTAACGAAAAATAATAAAAACAACAAGAAATTAACTATTTGCTTAATATTTTGGGCCACCAAGAAAGAACGCGTAAAAAGAATTTTACATTTATACCTAGATCTCAATTTTTAAATGTAACGTAAAAAAATCCAAAGAAATATTAAAAATCTAAAAAAAAGGTAAACACATTTTTATATGTATGTTTTAAATAAGAAAAATAAAAAACAACCTGAGACCCAGGACTAGCTTTTTGATCACAAAAATATTTCGAAACGAGTTAAACGGTTTTAAACGTTTTTCAGTTAGTTTCTGATAAAAAAAGTAACGAAATGTGTACATTAATTTTAATGATATGTATTTTACAAAAGTGTAGATAAGTTCGGTATTTAACTATAGCAAAAACAACAAAACCACCAGCAGCAGCAACAACAAATTAATAAAAAAAAATATATATATACTCAGCATAAGAACATAGCACAACAACAAAAGCAAACAGTAATAATTACAATAACAATATTGGTGACTTTTCTGCCAACAGATACAGATATTTGTTCTTTATTATTGTTGTTCTGTTTCGTATTGCTTATCGTTGTTGTCGTTTTATATGTATATTATATGCTAATAGTTCAAAAAACAAGAACAAAATCAGTAACAGCAACAACAACACTTCCCCATAAAAAACTACAAAATAACACAAAGCTGAATAAAGCATCTGAAAATAAAATAAACACAACAACAGCAACAACAACAAATATATTATATTGACAATGTAGAGATAAACAGAACTAAAAACAGATAAACAACAAAAACAACTTAAATATGTACAAAATAAATATTTTACTCTAAAAAGTTTTACTAACTAACGAATGAACCAACCCGCCAACTAACAAAAAAAAAATAAAATAAAAAGACCACGTACGAAACCCAAACCATTAAAAACAAATAACAGCACACCATATTATTTCTCTCTACATCCCCCCCTAAAACACTGTTCATCACCGTTCCCGCCTTTAACTACACAATAAAAAAGACAAAAACAATAATGAGTATGATACAACATTCGAATTGTTTGTTATATGTGAGCTGAATTGTCTGACGAGCCGAAACTACGAACGTTGTTTTGTTTTTGAGGAAGAGCTTCTTTGTGTCAACACACTTTTTGTTAACGAAAAAAGCTCTGACACACTCTGTGTACATGCTCATATGTGTGTATGTATATATAAAAGCAATGAGAACACAGTCAGACATAAATGAAGAGTAATTTCAAATTTGTCAAAAAAAAGTTGTAGTAAAAGTTACAGAAGAAGTGTTGTCAAATAAAATCTCTGTAATTCGAACAAATCCTTGAACAAATTTCGAAATCGTGTTTTTCTCTTCGTACCTGTAGCGATCTTTCCTTCTCATCTTGTAACGGCTTAATATTTGGCGCATAAGGTCCACATATTTACAGATGAGTATTTGTATTAACTACATACCTTGTATTATTAACTACATGCCTTTAAAAATAAAAAACCCATTCAAATTTTTTTTTAATAAAGACGTTATTTTCAACAGAAGGCTAAAAATTTGTGAAGGCATGTGCCTTGATATGCTGTACCAATATACATCAAAATACTGAATTTGTTTTTTTATTATTACGCCCTTTTGCATTTCAGATGACGATATGCATTTGCTACATATCGTTGGTCTCATGTAGAAAGGCCCTAACAAACGTAATTGCAATTCTACAGGAGAAGGAAAAATCGTAATGGAAACTGTATAAATAGGTACATTTAAAAGTAACTTTTTTTGCACAATTGCTTGTAAGAGCGATATGTATGAAATTATATAATTTAATCTTTGTGACACTGTGTACTTATGTGAAACGTAGTAGAATCCCTAAGCATTCAGAAATTGGAGTTTAAACAAAAACCCAGACACTGATTTGCTACGCAAAAAGGCAAGGAATTCGTGTGCCAAGGTACTTAGGCGTGAAAAATTTCTTCACGAACAGCGTCTTCGTGCCAAGCTCCTTACAGCTCCGCGGGGCAGTAAGACCTTTTGGTCATTCGTTAAGAGAGTAAAGAACAATGCTAGTTCATCAATTCCAACTCTCTTAAAGAATGACCAAGTATTCACCGACCCGGTTAACAAGGCTAACCTGCTGGCTGAAATTTTTGCAAGTAATTCTTACTTGCAGGAAAGCAGTCAACCACTTCAACGAGCAGTCAACCACTGTAACTATGCCAAAGATATTTTTCCGGGCTCGAGCAGTTAAAAGGATTTTTAGCGATCTGGACATAAATAAGACTCCTGGACCGGATGGCATCCCAGCACTGGTCTTGAAGCAGTGTTCTTTTACGCTTGCGCGTCCGTTAGCACACCACTTTAGCATAATTTACCATGGTGGTGAGTTTCCATCGTGCTGGAAGGTCGCTAATGTAACGCCAATCCCCAAAAAGGGTGAGGCAAATAACCCTGAAAATTACCGCCCAATAGCAAATTGCGCTTTCCAAAGTAATGGAAAGTATGGTCAACTACTACCTTATGAGATATCTAGAGTGGCATAAATTACTTTGTGACCGTCAATATGGATTTCGCAAGGGTCGTTCTACTGGCGATCTTATGGCCTATCTCTCAGAGAAATGGTGCCACTCAATCCATCATTTCGTTGACAGTAAGGTGGTGGCTTTGGATATTTCCAAAGCGTTTGACAGAGTGTGGCATGCAGCACTACAGCAAAACTTATTGCTTTTGGTGTCGGTGATGACTTCTCTTGGTTTATATCGAGCTTTCTCAGAGACCGCACTTTACGAGTTGTTATAGATGGGATCTCATCAAACGAGTTCAAGATTAATTCAGGTGTACCGCAAGGCTCCGTTCTTTCTCCTACCCTATTTCTTATTTTCCTTAATGACCTTCTATTTCAAACCTCAACCCTATACACTCTTTCGCAGATGACAGCAGCATTTGCCATTCGTACTCTTTCAGTAATAGGCCCAGCCTATCCGAGATCGTTGCCAAGAAGCAAAATATGAATGACTCACTGAATAGTGATCTTCTATTAATCTCCGAATGGGGTCGTAAAAACAGAGTCGCTTTTAACGCTCGTAAGACCCAGTGTTGTTTATTAACACGCAAACATACGACGGAAGGTGCTGTTTCATCTGTACTCATGGAAGGTATAAATATTGGGGAATCGAATGCTCTTGATGTTCTTGGATTGAAGATACAGTGTGATGTTCGTTGGAATGATCACATTTTTCATATCTCTAAAGAAGCATTCAAGTGCCTCGGGTTTTTGAAACGGTGTAAGATGTACTTCACTCCATCCAACCTCTTTACTATTTATACCACCTATATCCGACCGAAAATGGAATACAACTCTCATGTTGGGCCGGTGCCCCAAAGTCTATTTTGGGGTTACTCGACCGTGTGCAGGAGAAGGTGAAGAAGCTTATCGGTGACAGCAGGGTATCCAACTCTATTGACTCACTGGAGCATCGACGCTGTGTAGGGTGCGTTACTCTGTTCTATCGTTACTACAATGGGTTTTTCTCTGACGAGATTAGGGATCTTGTTCCTGAAACTTGCACATTTCTACGTAACACGCATTCATTGTCCAGAGCTCATCCATTTGTGGTCGATTGCCTGGGGAATCGTACAATGCATTACGAGAGGGTTCGTTTTTCAGCCGTACGCTTCGCCTATGGAATAAGTTGCCCACAGACGTGTTTCCTGCCTGTTATGACGTCGGAAAGTTCAAGTCAAATGTTCACGAACACTACTCCCTCTTTCCCCCTCCTCATAACCTATTTTCCTAGTTCTGTTACAATGCGCTGCATATGTAGAGGTCATCCCCTGAGTACTGGTCCAAGATAAAAAAAAAAGAAAGAGCTCAATTCGGGGAAAACGCGAGTTAGGGCCTTTCTACGTGAGACTAACGATATGCTTACTTTTTTAAATAAATTATTTTACATATAAATGAAATAGCTTGTTTTTTTGAGTTTTGACAGGTATTATTAAGCATTTTTATTTTTAAATTCTCAATAATTTACTTAGATTGTTGGGATATAAAGTTAAGTGTTTGAGTATATCTTTTAAAAATTTCTAAAGTCTACTGATGATTAGGGTAGCTCCTATGAAATGTCGACATATAGACAGCTGGGAAACATAGAAAACAACCTGTTATACATTTTTTTTTACAGTCGTAGAGCAGCTTTGGGCTGAAGAACAGCTCTTGCGTCATCGTAATTATTTCTTAAAAGCGGTCAGGTTTGTTGTTTTTGTTGTTCGGTCTTCGAGAGTTTTGTGTCTCACTCGTATTGGTTAATGGTTTGCTTCAACTAACTGTATTGGCTTGCAGTTTTTTAGAGGTATTTCAGTGCTATCCACGCTGTAACTTCCTATGTGAAGGCATAGGTCATTATATTTAGTCACAGCGACGTTACAAACGTACTGTTTATATCATATTGGGCATATGGTCTTTGTCACTCCGCCCATGCTGTGCATACTATACTTTGCAACTGTATAGTTACTAAATAAATAAATATAATTTTTTTTATTATTTTGCTACAAATATTTTGTTATTTCAGATTTAAGTTCCACCGCAGTGAAAGTTTTTCTTAGACTAAAAATGACAACAACAACATCGGTTCCTTCAGATACCAATAGTAAACAGGATACTAAAATAACCAACAATAATTCCAGTTCCACACCAAACAATAACATATCCACTACAACAATAACACCAATAAGCAACGGAACAAGTAGCATATGCAAAATGGAACTATCAACACCAACGAATTTTTCAGGTACCGCTGCAAACTCCACTACGAATATGGCAACAGTAAGCACCACTCCACCTACACAACGAGCAGTAACTATAACACCTATTCTCAACTCTATCTCTTCTTTATCCAACTTACAAAATTTTTCTCGTACAATGCAGACAGATGAAGACTTTAATATACGCTTTGTGAATCTTGTCAGGAATCACAAGTGCTTATACGATAAGAAGGTGCCAGAATATAGAAATCGTGATAATCAAGAAAAAGCTTGGCTGCAAATATCTATAGAAACAAAAGAAAGTGGTAAGTTTATATATTAAAAAAAAAGAAAAACAAAAAAATTGCAGTAAAAAACAAATTTATTTATTTAGTGATTCATTGTAAGGAACGCTGGCGCAATTTAAGGGCATGCCTCTCCCGTTATATAAAGCAACAAAGTGGTTCAGACCCTCAACATAAACCTTATTATCTTACTGAACACATGGCGTTCTTGTTACCTTTTCTTAAATCAACGAGAAACTCTTTAGATGGTAACAATAGCTTGGCAACTTTATTTCAATATTCTCAACAGCAACATCTTAACCTACAAACAAATCCAAGTCCAACAACATTGCAAGTCATAACGCAGCCCCAATTCAAAATCAACCAGGACCACCATCCTCACTTAGAAGTGAAACATTCTCTGTCGGACAATGATGATGAGGAGACAATTGATGCTTTTGATCCTGAAGTAACTGCCAGTTTGCATATACAACAACAGCAAAGGAACAGATCTTCGCCCGCTTTAAGCGATACGGCCAGTGCAAATACATTACAAAACTTTATACCTGATGTACAACTATCCGAATTGAGGACACCTGACGGTGTTCCAGACCTAACATACCAAAACTCAAATATGCGTCGAAATTCGCACGACTTTTGTCATGAATCAAAACGCATTAAAACCGAGTGCCATGCCAGCGAAGCTACTACCACCGGACAATTACATATGTATGCGGGCGAGCAAGCCGATATGGAGTTCTTTCGTAGCATCTTACCAGACATAGCCGGTCTGTCGCCGCAGCAAAAACGTAAACTTAAAATAGGAATATTAGAATTAATTGATGATGTGGTCGAGCGATTTCCACTTGAAAGAAGTACAAATGCTAACGCAACTAGTCAAAACTTAAATACACCGAAAACACGACGAACTTCCTCCAGAGATTGGCGCAAGTAATTCTTTTTAAAAACATTTAATATGACTTCATATTTAGAAAAAGTTTTACGAAGAGCTGAGTTAATTTTTATTTTTTCCATATTTTAAATCAATATCGGCTTTAATTAAACACACAGAAGAAAAAAATCTTTAAGATTTAATATAAAAGTTGAAGCGGCTCTAATCATTTTAAATGTTGCTCAAAACCATTGTATGTAGTTGTATTCAAAATGTTTTTATTTTTTTTTATTATTTTTGAATAGTTTAGTAAATATTATGTAAATAAAAGTGTGTAAAATGTTTTTAAATTGGTACGTTTTATGAAATGAATTCAAGATGGCCTACGTTTTAAAGTATGTAACTTCTATTAATATTTTACGATGATATTTCTAAATTACATTTATTTAATGAATTTTCATTATTTTATAAAAAGTCTTACTTATTTTAAATGCAGGTCAACTTTCAAATTATAAAAAACAGGAGATTTTGTTTCCTATAATTAAGATTTGAGTTTTTATAATTTTGATCTAGTTGCACCAGTGCTTTTAGGATAGAATTTTTTCGAGGAATCTTTAGCCATGTCAACCAAAGTTTGGGCAGGTTTAAAGGGAGCTCCGTAAAGATCGGCATATGAGTTCATTTTGTCAACCAACTTCGCAGCTGAAAAATGATCAACCCAGCGGAATGGACCACCGGAGAATGGAGGGAAGCCAAGACCGAAAACTGCACCCACATCGCCTTCCAATGGGTTGTGCAAAATTTTCTCTTCTAGGCACAAAACGGCTTCATTAACGAAACGTGTTACCATACGCAGGGTCATGTCCTCAGCAGTATTGGCTCCTTTAGAAACTAAAGCATACTTTTGCTTAAGGATTTCCACAGCTTCCAAGTTAACTGGACGGCTTCCCTTAGTTTTGCTGTCGTACATAAAAATGCCTTTGCCAGACTTTCGTCCTAAGAAACCAGCCAAGACCATGTCCTGCATTACAGCCAAGTTGCCACCACTAAAGCGGTCGCCAAATGACTTGGCTAAATCCACGGCAATGTGTGAGCCAACATCTATGCCAACTTCATCAGCCAACGTGGCGGCACCAACAGGAAAACCGAATTTCTTAGATAAAGTGTCGAGCTCTTTGGGTTCAACACCCTCTTGCAACAGACTTAAAAAGTTAACAATTTTACTAATTGCACATTGAAGAAATTTTTTATCTTACCGTATGGCTTCTGACAACATCGTAGCCAAAATGCGCGTGGTGTAGAAGCCAGGTCCATCTCCTACAGTAATAACAACTTTGCCTTGTTTCAAGCCCATCGCAACTGCTGAGGCAATGGTATCTTTCGATGTTCCCGGGTGTGTGATAATTTCTAGAAGTTGCATTTTATCGACAGGTGAAAAATAATGCATGCCAACAACATTTTCCGGACGTGAACTTCCGGCGGCAATTTTTGTTATAGGAATAGCACTTGTGTTAGTAGCAATCACACAATGTTTGGGCACTACAGCTTCGAGTTCCTGTATAACACGATGTTTGATTTTTATATCTTCGAATACCGCCTCAATGACCATGTCGACATTTTTAAATTTATTATAATCAAGAGTTGGAACTAAATTTGAAAGTATTTGATCACGCTCTAAGGCAGAAATACGTTTACGTTTGACAGCGGTCTCCAAACCCTTTTGAACCTGACCAATTCCACGTGAAAGACCAGCATCAGAGGCATCTTTCATGATGGTTTTTACGCCCTTATCAACACTGACCTGAACAATACCAGCACCCATGAGTCCAGCTCCCAAAACACCTAATGTTTGCACTTCACGTTGCGGTTTTCCAAACCGATTTTTTTTACACTCGGTCTGTCCACGAAATAAAGCAATCAGACCCTTAGACTCAGGAGTAGCAGATAAAACGCCAAAACCTTCAGCTTCAGCATCATAGCCGGCAACAGGTCCTTTATCTACACCAGTACGTATAACATCAAGGATTTTCAAGGGTGCAGGATAAAGACCATTAGTCATTTTCATTACCTGCTTGCGGGCAGCGTCAAATATTTTGTTTTTAACAAAATCGACTTCCATGGCTAAAGCTGTCACTTTGTTGACCAGGCCAGTCTTTTCGCGGTTGACCTATTAAGCATAATTTTATGATTGTAATATACTTATGTAGATACCTCTACAATGTATACAAAAAAATACCTTTAATTTACCGTTGGCAATGTCGTTAGCCAATTGAATAGCTACTTTTTCCAAATACTCAATAGTCATTTGATCAGCAGGAGCAATTCCGGGACCCAAAGGGCTAACCAACAAATCAACAATACCAGCGCGTTTAGCACGTTCGGCAGGCAATTGCTTACCAGTCAATGCCATGTCGAGAGCCGTAGGAATACCAGCCAACTTTGGCAAGCGCACAGTACCACCACCACCTGGCAAAAGACCTAGCATCACTTCTGGTAAACCTAGTTTAGTCTTTTTATCCTTTGTGGCAATACGATAGTGGCAAGCTAAAGCCAACTCCAGGCCACCACCCAAACAGACACCATTAATTGCGGCCACAACAGGCTTCCGACTTTTTTCCATACGCTCAAACATGTACTGGGCATCCTTGGATATGCGAGTTGCCTCTGCTGCTGACTCACACTTCTCTAACATGGTGATGTCAGCACCAGCCACGAAACACCCCGGCTTTGCAGATATCAAAACGGCGGAGTTAACCTGGCTATTTGTTTCCAATTCTTTTAGAACTTGTTCGAATTCTTGGCTTAAAGATTCTCCCAGCGAGTTTACTTTTGTTCCAGGACAATCTAATGTCACCACTAGGACTCCATCCACTACCTTGGTACGTATATTTTGTTGGCCTACTGTTGCAGCCGACATCAGTCTTATGTTTTGAGAAACCACTGTTAGTAAATAGCAAAAAATAATATAAATATTTTGTTAAATTGGACATAAGAATTTACAGCATTATTTTTAGATGTTTAAACATCAGTAAAATTAAAAAGTTAATGATTCAAATGAATACGGTACAAAGTTCAAAGTCCGCAAAGCTGTGTGGTGAAGCCAACAAAAACAAACGAATACTTTTGATGTGTGAGAATATTCATTTTTCATTTTACAAATGAAGTACTAATTCCATTACTGTATAGAAAATTTGCGCTTCGCTTACCACGATTGCATTTATTCTGCAACAACTGTCTCCTGGATAATTGCCCAATAGCACTAATAAACCGAGCTGCGGACATTGTTTTTATATTTTTGTATCAAATTTCGTGGTAACAACACTGATTCCACTTTACAGGGAGACTTGTAAAAATTCGCAACTATATTAATATTATTGAAAATTATATTTTAACATAAATATAATTAAATACTGGTAAACGAAGAAGTTATTGGTCCGTAAAACAATTCGCAAAAATCACTTGTTGCCTGAAACCCAAAGAAAATATTTCAAAGTCGACTATTTACAGAAAACGAAGTTGATGAAATGTTTTATACGGCTCCAAAATTTTGTACCGGCATTTTCGTACACAAGATGGCGTAGTAGTTGTTATACATTGTGTAAAGTGTTGCCTAAGTGTCAGTTTATTTGTATTGAACATGTTCGTTGGTTCCATGATACAAAAAACAAGATGCAACAACCCATGATACCAAGGTGCATAAACGTCTACAAGGTGGCAGTCAAATTATTAGATCCAAATTACAACAATACAACAAAAACAAGCACGTGGCAAGTGCAAGTTTACACACATCAAGTTTGACTCGTCAAGTCTTAACTTTGTTGGAGAACGTGGAAAAGAGAATGGAAAAGAGTGCAGACTTGATGGTCCCGTCAAGTTTATAATGAAATGCAAAAAAATATGAAAACTTGAAGGCAAAAGAACTTAAACTTGACGACATAAAGCTTTTGTGTGTGAACATAAATGCAAGTTCAAAAAAAAAAATTGAAGCAGAATTGATCAAGGAAACCTGATGTGTGTAAACTGAGACTAAGCTATGCTTGTCAAAAATATTCGTAACTTTTTTCTCAATTATAATCTGTGAAAGTACTTTTACACAATTATAAATTATTTTTAAATTTTTGGTTTGTACATTTGTACAACGGGTTATAGTTGAAGTTTTTACTTTCTTAAGTTTTTTCTTAAGAAGGATGTTACAAACGTACTGTTAATACCATATTGGGCATATGGTCTTTGTCACCCCGCCCATGCTATGCATCCTATACTTTGCAAATTTACTTTGCAACTGTATAGTTACATAAATAAATAAATAAAATAAATGTTTTTTAATAACTAAAAAAAACCCGTTTGTTTAGAGGCAGCAAACGCTGTACAAACAATGCAAGCAGTTAACAAAATGCATATGTGATTCAATATGAGTTTAATATAGACAAAGAACAATTCAATGGCTCGTGGTTAAGACAGCAGTTCATGATACGTCATGACCCGAGTTCAAATCCAAAAATGGGTGCTGATGATTTATGTTAAAGGTTTGATTATTATTTATCTTGTCTTCTTCAATCAAATCTTATTGATCACAGCAAATTTGACTCGTTTTAGTGTATTTTCATCAAAAGAATTTCAATCTATTATAATAAAACATTTGTAAATAACAAATACACCTTTTTTATTATCCGTATAAGAAACATTGAAAAACTCAAACAACTACAAGTAGATAAAATTTCAGAAGTTTGTATGCTTTAAGTGTATCCACGCATATGTTTAATGCAAGCCAAGCAATCAGTGGTATTCAAAAACACTACTACATACATGAATTAGTCTCGTGTGTTCTTAAAAGAACAAAAAATGGTTCGGACTAAAAATTGTTTTCGCGTGTTCTAGCCCATTGAAAATAAAAATTGAGGGAAACAAAACTAATCTAAGGGCCTGTTTTACGATTTCGAACGTTAACGTTCGCATACATTTGAAATGGAAAGGAAACACATTTATAGCTCAAAAGTAAAATTTTTCTCCTGAATTGATACATTCTTTGCCACGTTTGTTTACACCAGTGTCGGCCAAAAATTTAATATCATTTAATATTTTTTGTTGTAAAAAGCAAAACATTTACAAAAACAAAACTCACACTGATAATCGAAAGGTTATATCTGTGATCGAAAGTGTTGTTGCTTTGCTTTTGTGTGCGCGGTGAAGAACGAATAAAAAAATATGAAAGACGAAGTTGTTTGTGTATTTTTCATTGCTAGTGCTGAGCACAGTATTTGTGTATTAAAGAGCACAGCCCTATAGCTAAGCGCATTTACAAAAACAATTGAGTATCAAGCGCATAGGCCTGGGCATGTTTGGTTTACACTATGCTGCCTTTCAACTCACAAGTGTATCGGAAATAGGAGTTTTGCTATTCAACTTGCTTGCGGATGTTAAGGTTCGAAATTGTGAAACAGACGCTAAGAGAATTTAATGTAAGCTTATTTTGACAGTTCAGGGGGGTCACCCTCCATTGCGATGCGAAAGGTAGATGCGATAAGAGTATACTTTGGTGTTTAGTGCTGTTTGTACAAACTTTTTCGCGAAATAGTCTAAAAATGAAACAGAACTGGCATCGCAAAATGAACAATAGCGAAGAATGATAAAACAAAATGCGCGAAAGAGAAAATTAAATGCGAAAAAAATACGAAAACGCAATACAAGATACCAATTCTTCGATTTTTCTATCGCATCGCAATAGAAAGTAACACCCCAGATGATTACATTAGCTTGCCCGCTTTCCAAAGTCTCAAACATGTTGCGTGGGATATCAATAGTGTACTAAGAATTCGCACAATGGCAGTTTTACGGGGTATGTTGTTTTAGATTTTACGGGTGACAGCTTTGGCAAAACGTTGTGCGAAGGGGAAAGCCCATAAACATAAAGTTGAAGAAAAAAAAATGTAAGTGTGCATAAAATATAAAATTGTGCGGATAGGTAATTTTTATTTGGCTATTCCTTCCGGTGATGTAGCTGGGTAGTGGATTGTCACTCGGAGTGGTGGGCCTAAAAACAATTAGAACAAATTTAGAAAAAGTGCGCATTTTGATGTAAAGTAGGTGGTAAGGCCAGAAAATTCAAAGATCTCCTTGGAAAGTGAGTGCCTGGGGTAAAATTAAAACCGAAGAAGTTAAAACCCCCAGGAAAATAAATAAAATCAGAAACAAAGAACAAAGATCTGGAAAATAAGCCTGAACTTGGTATAATGCGTCCGTTTATTTAATATTGTGTCTTTGTGAACAAATTGTGTGTTAGCGAGAGTGTTAAATTTTTGATGTGTATTATATATTTTAGACATATTTGAGTTTCATTTAATAATTTTATTTATTTGCCAGAGTAATTGTTTAGTCTATTTATAGTTAGGAGAAATCTAAAGATTTAGGCGTTCAAAGTGTAGTTTATAGTGAAATATTGAAGCGTTTGGCCTGATTTAAGGCATTTAAAATACTCTGAGGGAGCTTTTTCAGGGTAGTTTTCGCGTCCAATTAGAAAACTAAAGCTCAGTTTTGTTTGGGGAGCAGATAGTATAACCTTTGAGCTTTAAATAAGAGAAAATAGGAATTAAATTCTAAAGCAAAAATAGAAATAGGAAAAACCATAGTTATATTAGTAAAGGAAAATTGTATTGTTTAATTTTTGTGTGTTAAGAGTTTATTGTACTGCTAGAGAAGAAAATTTGTGAAAGAGTAGGTTTAAGTTATAATATTTAGGTTAATAAAAAAAATTATGTGAATTATTATAACGTTCAAAAATGAAAGAGTAATTTATTAAAAGGCTGGCAATAGTAGAGTGGTAAGTGGAGGAAAGCTGAGACTTATTGTTGGGTCATAAACAAATATAGTTCCGGTTCCTTTTACGACACGGTTGGGAGGGCATTCACTAGAGAATAACAACCGTCTCTAGATATAGACGTTTCTTTTGGAGTTTATATATGTGTAGGGCATTGCCGAAGTTAAATTGTTAAATAGTATTTAATTTAGTGTTGCTGTCAACGGCTGACAAGCTGGTTGGAACCGACCTGAGAAAAATGGAGATAGCCGGTAATCCCGTCAGGCGGTTAGCATCGGATGAATGTCTTTCCACAGTGCATCATTGTGACCAGCTATTGTTTGTTTTTAATATGTAGTAGCTTTATAAAAAAAGCGATGGTGAAAAATTGTCAAGCTTTTCCCCATAACTAGAAGAAAGGGATACAAAAAAGTTCAACACAATTTTCTCATATTTGCGCGATTACAGTTATATGGCCACACTTTTCCAAAAGCTTTAGCTTTTCCTTTATCCACCAACTGATGCTGGGTACTCTTGATGGCGTTTTTTATTTAGTTAGTCTGTGGATGGTGCTCAATTTGAATATAACATTTTCGTTCTGGTTACGGAAAAAACTGTTGTTCTAATAGACATTTGTATAAAAAAATTAAGTTTCTAAATTATATATTAAAAATATGATAAGAGTGTGACAAAGCATAAACAAATTTAATTGAAGAAGTTATGAAATACATCAATAGCCATGGATTTAATATCCTGCTCAAAAGCAAGCTATATTGCTTCAAATATACAAATTTATGTAGCAGCACTTTATTAGAGTTATTTTCAATCCAGTAATACGATTTGTTAAATACTTGCAGCAGCAAAAACACATACAGATGTGTGTGTATGTATACGTACTTTAAAAGTTAACATTTTGTGTACATATGTATGTTTGTGTTTGTTTGGCAGTGAGTTGTTTCCAACATTATTCTGAAAGTGAATTTTAACAAAGCAAGCAGCAGCACGCTTAATAAAGAATCTTGCCACAAACAACAAGAAATGTTTTTAAAGCCATATGATACAAAAAAGGAAGGATACTGAAAAAATTATAAATACTTGCTGGCATAACATACATACATATGTATTTGTATGTATGTATTTGGATAAATAGGTATAAAATAATTAAAAGGTGTTAACGATAGCACATTTGCGCTGTCTGCACATCATTAAAAGAAATAATACTCGTAGTATATGTAAAAATTTGTGTTAGATTTTGTATTAAAATGTTTAGATGCATTCAATATGACAAAGAATTGTTATTGTACGAGTATTTTTACTTTTTTCTCTCGATTTTTTTTCTTTTATTAACATGTTGCTACCCAATTAACAGTTATCCTGTTGATGTGCAAGTGTTGGCATGTTTCTGCTCACGCCATTCGAGAGTGTGATAAACAGCAACCGCAAACAAACTTTATTAATTCAACATGTTTATAAAACGGAAAACAAATACACTCAAATTAAATACAATTATAGAATGTTTTCCGATTTCCCGGAAATGAGAACAAAATCAATGTTGTCTATGGAAGAGTAAGCGACATTGTGTTTGAAAGTTTGTTTGTCAAATATTTGAAAAGAAACCGATTTAAAAGGCAAATCAAATCTATTTTATAATAAGCTTTGAGTTTTCATTTTTTTTGCTAGAACCACAACTGAGACGAATTTCGTCCATCGCGACGAGTTCGCCGGCAGATATCATTGTTTACATTCCGTCCAAAGAAAAAATTAAAAAAATGTCACATCTAAAAGAGGAATTTTTGAACAAATTATCTGAGATATTTTATATTTTGAGAAAATCTTCATGAATTTTTTACTAGAGTCAGAAGATGTTTAGCGTGGGTTCCTGCCTTGACGGTCAACCCCAGAGTGATTCACAAGGTGAAAAGAAACGTTCACGCGGACGTCCCCATGCACTATAAATTGTCACGCATAGGTACTATTTTCGATCACATGCTGAATGGCGCATGCTCTCCCTCATGGTGTAGGGTGTAGCCTTCCTAAAACTCCTTCCAATCTCTGGTTTTTCGACCTTCTAATTATTAATTTAATGAATTTTTTTTTTAATTAATTTTTATACCCTTCACACAACAAGTTTTAGGGGTATACTTACATATATAAGTTTGTGATTCCGTTTGGAGTTTCTACAATTTTAATTTCCGACCCAACAAAGTATAATGTAATACTCTTATACCCTGTTCAGACGGTAATATGAAACACTTGGTTCGCTCTCTGAACCGCTATTGCGAAACTATGTGTTCAGACAGTTTTTTTTTTGGTTCACACTAATGCTTACATATTTTGTGCAAACGTTTCACTAATTCGATTTTCAAATTTTTTATCTGTTACATGTGTTTCTTTTGATTTTACACACATTAATTATCTGTTTTTTCTTTGTTCGCATATTTTTGAGAGCTAGTTCAGATAAACTAGCGATAATTTATTATCATATTTGGAGATGTTTCGACGCGAGATTTCTCGCCAAAGTTACAGAACACAGCCACTGCACACCTGATACTAGTTTGTTCATCGTTCGTTGACGAAATAATTAGAAATAAATCTATTTCAAATTTCGCTGAGTATGACGAATTTCGTCCAACACCACGACTGTGTACATTTTCGTATATACCAATGTGTTTTATTTTAGGCGACGAATATTATCAGTCATTAGACTGACTGCATATCGTCAGTTAAAATATTAAGGACTGTAAGTCCTTCAAGTATTATTATATTTAAGAACTCTATTCAAAAATATAGGAACATACATAGGTATTCATTTTATTATACGAAGGCGGATTGATGTTGAAGCTATCTAGAACTAGATAATACAAACACAAATTTGGTCAGCTGTTAAAATTTCACCCAAATTCATTGATTAGTTTATTTGTTTAGTAGTTTGAAGTAAGCAACTTTTATGTTTCTTGAAAAATGTTAAAAAGTAAATTTCGTGCAGTGATCAAACACTATTACTTAAAAAGGAAAGCGGCGAAAGAGACGAAAGAAAAGCTCAAAAGCCTGCTACCTCAGATTAAATTGTAAAACATTGGCTTGCTGAATTCAAACGAGGCCGATCATCAGCAGGAAGGCTAAAAGTGGTTACTGAAGAAAATATCCAGAAAATCTTCGATATCGTTATGATGATCGCCGAGTTAAGTTACGTGCGATTGGTGAAATGGTAAACATATCATATGAACGTGTGTTGAACATTTTGCATGAACATTTGCATATGAAAAAGCTTTCGGCAAGATGGCTGCCGCATTTGCTCAGTGTCAAACAAAAACGAGTTCGACAGGCCACTTCACACCGGTGTTTGGACATGATAAAGCGTAATACTGTTGATTTTTGGCATCGAGTAATAACTGTTGATGAAACGTGGGTCTATCACTACAAACCTGAAACCAAAAACCACTACACACCTGAAACCAAAAACCAATCGAAACAATGGGTGGAAGCTGGTTGAAGTGCTCCGAAGAAGCCGAAGACAGTGAAATCGGCTGACAAGGTTATGGCCACTCATCGATTATCTTGAACAATGATCCACAATCACAGGAAAGTATTATCGTTCACTATTGGACCTATTGATTGATACAATCAAGAAAATATGATTACTTTTAAAGAAAAAAAAAGTGATTTTTCTTCAAGACAACGCGCCTGTTCACACAACATTAAATTAAGTGATGCTAAAATTACATGAAATACACTTCGAATTGGTCGATCATCTACCTGATAGTCCAGATTTAGCTTTTAGCGACTTTTTCCTGTTGCCAAACTTGAAAAAATGGCTCGCATGAAAAAGATTCATCTTAAACGAAGCAGTGATTACCAAAACTAACGCGTATTTTAAGGGGTTACCAAAATCGTATTATTCAGGTGGCATAAATTGAGCTAGAAGGAGACTATGTAGAGAAATATATGGTTTTTGAAAAACACTATTTATTTCTATTTGGGTAGCTTCAATATCAATCCGCCCTCGTATGATCTTTTATATACATCTCTAACATCAACTCGTACAATCTCAGGTAACATTTTAATGTGACTTATATATTTACGTATACATTTATTTACTACCGTTCTTTTTTCTATTCATAAATATTATTTTCATTTACTATGTAAATTAACTTAAACAAGTAAGTGTGTGTTATATTCGGCTGGGCCGAATCTCAAACACCCTTCACGATAGCCACGTAAATATATAGTATATATATATTACAAATATGAACTAAATATGCTCGGATATATATGGACCGAAATCGGAAATTTTCAATTCATTTTCATGCAAAAATCGGTTTAGGCTATATCTCGGAATTATGTATATGGACCGATATCCGAAATGCTCATTTTGTGTATTTTAGTAACCTCCTTTTATAACCAGAACTGTTTTGAGCAAAAACAATTATTTAAGTTCAACTAAGCGACATTTTCATGTCGAAATCGCTTTAGGCTATATTTTGGGTATATATGGACCATATCAGAAATTTGCATTTTCTGGATTTTAGTAACCTCCTTTTATTAACAGAACTGCTTTTGAGAAAAAAATGTGTTAAGTTCGCTTAGCCGACATTTTCATGAAAAAATCGGTTCAGCCTATATCTCGGGTATATATTGACCGATATCGGAAATTTTCATTGCTTATATTTTAGTAACCTGCTTTCATAACCAGAACTATTTTTAAGCAAAAAAAAAAAAAAAAGAAAAGAACAAAAAAAAATTTTCATTGAAAAATCGGTTTAGACTATATCTGGGATATATATGGACTGATATCAGACATAATTTTTTGTATTTGGTAATCTCCACAACTGCTTTTAAGTAAAACAAATTGTTTTAGTTTGCTTGCGCTACATATTCATGGCAAAATCGCTCGGGCATATATGGACCATATCGGAAATTTGCATTTTCTGGATTTCCTTTTATTGACAGAACTGTTTTTGAGCAAAAAAAAAAAAAATGTTTAAGTTCACTTATGCGACATTTTCATTAAAAGTCGGTCTTAGGTATATCTCGAGTATATATGGACCGATATTACGAAACTGTTTTTTGCCTTTTAATGGCCATGCCAAATAATTGTGTCAAGTTTGAAGCAGAATAGATAATTTTTTTGTTAAAAAATTTTCATACAAAATTGCAAAAAAAAAAACTTTTTTTTTCGGAATTATAATTTGTTTTTATGCGTAATAAGTGATTAATTTTGTACAAAATGTGTGCATATACAAAATTCATATAAGATTTTATTCATCGCAAAAATGTGTTTTCTTCTCGGCTCTCATTAATTTATGAATTCTTATAAGATTAACAAAAATAAGTATATAAAAATAAGTCTGCTGACGTTTTCTCAGATATTATGTCAGAGTTAATCGCAGTTACATAGTGTCTGCAACTGATATTAACTATGATATAATATGAGAGAGAACGTAAGCAAATTAACGAAAAAAAAAAAAAAACAATTTATATATTCTCTCATATCTAGCATGGCGCCAAGTATTTTTGCAAATATTATAATATTTCACAATTTTTAAGCAACCATGCAGTAAACATCGAAGAATGTTGTATTTTTCTTAAACAAATTTATATATTCCAACAACTAAAAGAACAATAAACGATTTTTTATAAATATTTTAATGATTTTATGACTTTTTTCAGGAATTCTTCAAAAATTAAATATTATGTCGTTTTGTTTACATTTTTTGACAGCTCATATCATGATATGGTTTTCTAAATATATATTATCAAAACAATATTGTGATATCTGATATAATATTACAATAATACTAATTTTGAAGGCTACACGTGATATAATTCTCTCTGCTATCAAAGTTGACGTTTGCTGATAGAAAAATATTTGATATTATATCACGTATACACTCTATGTTATAGACACTAGGTTAGACATGACAAGTTGTTAAGATATACTGTTAAAACATACCTTTGAAACACCGATTATTGCTCGGTGAAGTACACGTTTGTCTTATTTTTCATTATTTTAATTCTGTCAACGAAAGCACATCATCGCTTTTTTTGCCCACTTTCATAGTTTTGTAGAAAATAACTATTTTTAGTGCAAAATTTATAGATTGGTGAAAGAAAAAAGTTTCTAGATCTAATGGTTTTCTCAGAAACGGCGGACAGACGGACATCACTTAATCGACTTTTCTATCAATATTGATTTAGAATAGCTTCCATACAAGTCTTAGATTTTATACGGCCGGAAATTAAAATTGTAGAAATTACAAACGGAATCATAAACTTATATATAAGTATACCCTTTATATTTTTGCGAAAGGTATAAAAATACGTTTTTTAATTGACCTCTATAACGACAAATAGAATAAATGAATAACGAAATTATTTCAGAGCACATTTTTCCTTTTCTTATACTTTGTTTGACTCGACTAAAAGCCTTTTTGCAACAGATTTATGCGTATGTACGAGTACTTTTAAACGAGTAATAAGAGTAACAAATTAAAAGTCCTTCTATTATTTTAAATGTGTTATTCTTTTTGTTTTGCTTGTGTTTTCTTCCTTTACGAATGCATTAAATAGTTATAGTATGAAACTGCTTCCTACTGACACTTCTGCACAAAAAATATATTCTTTTTTTCAACTACACGTAGAAAAAAATATAAAATTAAATCGACAATATTCTAAGGGCATCAGCCGTTGAATTATACCTGTGGCATTATATCACAATAGCTTAAGACGCGATAAGACTAAAATAAACTTTTTAGGAGAAATTTCAATGAAAACCAATATTTAAGAATAAATGAAAATAAACCAAAATTACAAAAAAATTTGTCAATAATACGCAAAAATATTTTTACAAATCAAAATTTTTTACTTAATTAATAATTTAAACAAGATGCCATTTTTTTTAATTTTTAAAATTTGACACTAGCGGCTGCGAATGGAATACAACCAGTGTTGCCAGTGAAATTTCCAGAACGCTACATTTTAGTTTCCAAAAAGATAAATTTTTTCCCAAAAAGATACATTTTGAAAAAAAATTTGAAAATCCATTTCTAGCGGTTTAACATAACATTTTTATTTTATATTTAATGAATTGTACTCTTTTAATAAAAACCATTTATCATTAAAATTGTATGCTGCCTTTTTTTTGAGAATGGTCTGTAAATTATAACGAAATTCCAGTAATTCGATATAGAAACATATCGCACCTTTATTGCAACATAGCCTTATCTCAAAAAATATGTTTTTCGAATTAACAATGCAAAATTGTTAACAGTACCACTTTCTATATTGTGCCAAAACTTTATTCAAATTACTTTTAAACTTTTTCCTTTAGGAGATATTTAAAAAAAAAAAATCTAAGACTTGTATGGAAGCAAACAATTTTAAATGCATTTTTCTCGAAACAAGCTTTTTTGCGTTATGACTATGTTGCAATCAAGGAGCGATATGTAAAGGGTGTTTTTTTAAGCTAGATAGAACTTTAAATTGTAAAAAGTAACACAAAAAATTAAATTTTGATGAAACATTTTTTTTATTTGTTTCAGTATACTCTGACAAATCATCATGAATAGACTCACGCTTGAACAACGCTACGAAATTATCCAAATTTAGCAGTTGGCAACTGACCCGTTGTTTTATCGCAAAATTGTGTTCAGCGATGAGGCGCATTTTTGGCTTAACGGGTTTGTTAATAAGCAAAATTGCCGCATATGGAGTGAGACCAATCCACAAGAGACCCTACAGACTCCATTACATCCAGAAAAATGCACTGTTTGGTGCGGTTTTCATGCTGGTGGCATCATCGGACCTTATTTCTTCAAAAATGAGGCCGGAGCTCGCGTTACGGTCAATGGAGATCGTTACCGCACCATGATCAATGATTTTTTGTTTGAAAATATGGATGACATTGATCCGGAGGAGATGTGGTTTCAACAGGATGGCGCTACGTGCCATACGGCGAACGCAACCATCGACTTACTGAAATCAAAATTTGGCGATAAGTTGATTTCGAGAAATGGACCTGTCTATTGGCCTCCAAGGTCGTGCGATTTGACACCTCTCGATTATTTTCTGTGGGGCTACGTGAAGTCACTGGTTTATGCTGATAAACCAGCAACAATTGACGCCTTGGAGGCCAGCATTGTTCGTGTTGTTCGTGACATACGGCCAGCAGTGCTCGAAAAAGTGGCCCAAAATTGGACGTCCAGAATGCGCTTCGTCAAGAACAGCCGCGGTGCCCATATGCCCGAAATCATTTTCAAATGTTAATGTCACGTATTGATCTTTCGAATAAAAAAAAATTTTGATTACAATTTAATTTTTTGTGTTATTTTTTACAATTTCAAGTTCTATCGGGCTTAAAAAAACACCCTATACATAATATTTTTTAAAATGTAAAATTCAGTCATTCATCTTGTTTATATGTACATAAATATATAATATAATATTTACAGTCAATGTTTTTAGTTTTCTTTTTTTTAATTCCCATCAAAATTGTTTTATTTTGTAAAACTATTACACAAAAAGCAGACTTTTTAAAGATCGTTATTGCTTTCTTCTAAAATTTCATCTTAACACACATTCACAAAAATAAGCAGACGACAGAAGAACTAAGTACCAATTTCACGATAACGAAGCGGTTCGCTCGCTCCCACAATTACATTTAAAACAAAAACAACATTCAAAATTTTGTTATTATTTTAAATGTAATTGTGCGAACGAACGAACAGCTTCGTTATAGGCCTTGCTACACTATCATAAACGATCGTGCGATCTACTAAATAGAGCATGTGTGCTGAAAAAGTACTAAAATAGCAACCGTGCGACAGAGTTTTTGACAAATCGTGCGATTTGAAAAATGTTATGAAACTTTTCAAAACATTATAGTTCAGTGTGGCATATATTGTGAAAAATATGGGAATATTATAAATATTCTTACGGATTTTATTTCGCACGGAATTTATTCCTCACGGAATTTTTTTCTCTCGTAAAGTACTTTTTTCAATTCAAACTAAAGAAAAACGCACAATTTTCGATAACTCTCTCGTAAGAATTGAAGATTTGATCTCCCTTAAAGGCCATGTTACACTATCATACACGATCGTGCGATCTACAAAATAAAGCATGTGTGCTGAAAAAGTACTAAAAATGCAACCGTGCAATAGACTTTTTGACAAATCGTGCGATTTGAAAAATTTTATGAAATTTCAAAACATTATGGTTTCTGTGCCATCAGTGTGATATATATTGTGAAAAATATAAGAATATTATTGGTGCTTCAAGAAAAAATTTAAGTAACGTAAAATTATTATGTTAATAAAAGTTTTTAATTATTTTATTGTGTATATAAATTATTGCAATCACACTTGTATAATAGTGTGGCCTACAACGTCATTTTAAAGCGATTTTTTCAAGTCGGCCAGACTTTTAAAACAGTTTCCTGTGAATGAATAGTACGATCGTGTAGGATAGTGAATCAAGGCCTTATCTTGAAATTGGCACTAAGAAAACGTAACGACAAAACAAATGTTTTCCAAGGCAGGTTTACCAGGGTAGTGATATAAGCACAGCTGTCTTTCGTTTCCTTTGCGTAAATTTGTAAAAAAAAACATTGTTTTTTAAAATAACAGTAAAACAAAATTTTGGCAACTTTTCGTAATTTCTACCAACAAAATACAAGTGATGTTTTTTGGTCTTGTATTTATTGTAATTCTACCACTACCTACTAAAACTGCCTTGCATGCTATTCTTGAATTTAGTTGCCACTGTTTTTTTTAGTATTCATAACGAAATGATAACTTAAAAAGCTTTGTCAGAGAAGAAAAGTTTAACAGCCAGTTTACCAATCTCGCCAGCGTGCTTGCGTTCGCAATCTAAGCGAAAGAAAATTGATTTGGGTTCGTCTAACTTTTTTCTATGCGAACGATGTGCCAAAACTCAATCAAAATACATAAGAATATGCGAACGAATAGTAGTGAGATAGACAAACCCAAATTCATTCGAATGTGAGTGATTAGCTTTCTTTCGCAATCATTTTCTTTCGAAATTGGTAAAATGGCTGTAATATTTTATTTTTGCACGTTTTGCGTACAGATTCAAAGGATACGAAAAATGTCAGGATTATACATGGTGCTTGAAGTCAATAATATATACGAAAAATGTATCTTTCGTATCCTAATGGCATCACTGAATACAACTCTCATGTTTGGGCTAGCGCTTCAAAGTCTGTTTTGGTGTTTCAGTAGGGAATCTAACACTATGGACTCACTGGAGCAACGACGCAGTGTAGGAAGCGGTACTCTATTCGATTTTTACTACAATGGATTTTGCTCTGACGAGATAAGGAGCTAGTTCCCGAAACTCGCACATTTCTACGTAACGCGCGTACATCATCCGAGGCTCATGCCCGCATTACAGAGAGAAATCGTTTTTCAGCTGCACGCTTCGTTTGTTGAATAAGTTGCCTGTAGACGTGTTTCCCATCTGTTATAACGTTGGAAATTTCAAGTCAAATGTTCACAAACATTATTCCCTGTTTCCCCCTGCTCACAAACTATTTTTTTAGTTCTGGTACAATGCTCTGTATATGTACGGATTATCCCCTGAGTAGTGGATCAAGATAAGAAAAATAATACATAGTTTTTAACAATAATATACAAAGTCAATAGAATTTAAACTAATCTTGCTGTAACCATATTTCTAACTGCTTTTTCTTTGCGTGTAGAAAGGAAAACGTTTGTTGTTGGCGTTTCCTTTTTTTCTCGTTGCAATCATTGTGTGCACTATTTGTGCTTGTTCGCATTAAACTAATTAATGCCATTCATTACGGGGACTTGAGTGCAATTAAACTATTAAGCCAAGGCAACTGAACTTGGCTTTAAATCATGTTGACAGATATTGTTGAATTAATACATAAGTAATTCAAAGAGGATAGATATTTATAAAGCATCTATCATGTTATCAAGTAATAGAGAACAAACAAATACAACATATTTAAACGCACAAAACAACATGCATAAATATATATGGATATGTATGCACATACAGCTATGGACATATAAATGGCACATCTTACAGAGAGTTCATTCGTTTGCTACTATTGGGTAAAAACAATTAACAAGCAACAAGTTTTTAGTTTTTTTCTAAGAGTTATTAAGTGTATTTATTATTGAGAAGAACTAAAATAAAAATTCATTAGTTAAAAAAAATTTTATTATTAAAAGAAAAAAACACCAGTGAAAAAAACTGGACACATAAATGGCACAATATCTAAATATAAGAAAAAAATGATTTTAGTATTGAATTATTTGGGTTTTTGGTATGTAAAAGTATTTTACCGTTAATATTTGGTACTGTAACCTTTATTTCCGATGACCGCTTCGCACCTACGACTCATACTTTCCACAAGTTTTTGGCATTTTGCTTTGGGTGTAGCATACCAAGTTTCTTGCGCGGCTGACCACAAATCGTCCATATTTTTATAATTTTTTTTCGCGATTTCAACCTTGACTTCGTTCCAAAGGTTTTGTATTGGATTTAAGTCAGGACTATGGGCTGGCCAATCCAAAACGTTGATCTGCTCTGCACTATACCAATTTTTTATTAGTTTGGAGGAGTGTTTGGGGTCATTGTCTTGCATGAATTTCCACTTAATTGGCATCGAATCGAAAGCATATGGTTCCATATGGTTTTTTAAAATGTCTAGGTACTGAAACTTGTCCATTTTCCCATTAATTTTTACAAGAGGACCTACGCCATGCCAAGAAAATGCGCCCCATACCATAATGCTACCTCCGCCGTATTTTACCGTCCTCTGAGTGAACCGATGATTGTATTATTGTCCTTTAGGACGATGTACAAAGGTTCTGCCATCTGGTCCTATTCTATTTATTTTAGTTTCATCACTCCATAATACGTTTTTCCAAAAACTAATAGGTTTTTCTTTGTGCGTTCTGGCGAAGACTAGTCGTTTGGAAATATTCTTTTTTGAGAGGAGTGGCTTTTTTCTAGAAATTCGCCCAAAGAGATTTGCCTCATTTAATCTTCTTCTAACAAGTCTGCTAGATATTTCCGCGCCCAAATATTCGTTAATTTCAGATGCTATCTGTCGTGAGGACTTAAATGGATCAATTTTCGCCATTCTGACAATAGCTCCATCCGTACGCACATTTGTTTTTCGTGGCCTTGGCTTTCGAGTTTTACCCTTAATCAATACATTGGGGTTCTCAACACATGATTTGATTGCGTTATACACTTTTTTTAGAAACTTTCATTACTTCAGCAATTTCTGACAATTTTTTTCCGTTTTCATGCAGTTTCCATATTATTCGCCTTTCCTCAGTTGTTGTATGTTTGCCTGAACCCATTTTTAAAAAATTTTCACACTTTACAATTATTTTTTAATTAGGAAAAATAAGAAGTGGTTTGAAATAAATTTTCGCGAGAACTGCCTTCTTTAAGTAAATTGTGCCATTTATATGTCCACTTAAAATTAGCACTTTTTATAAAAAAAATATAACGGTGAATTATTAACGAAATATAACGGAACATTTGAGTGTTGTTGAGATAATTAATCTTACAACGAATAATAAGAAAACAAAAAAACTTGTATTTTTGAAATTTTTTTGTTGTAAAGCGCGTGAATTTATGCTCAATTGGAGTCTGTGCCATTTATATGTCCATAGCTGTATGTACTCATACATACGAGTACATGTTGTCTTACATAAAACAAGCAAATCAAAACAAAACAAAATTCTTAATTTGAGCACACAAGGCCATTCACTTACGTACTTTTGTTTTTAGGCAAGCTCATAACTAACAGACGCACACACATACATACCTATTTGCATGTGTACTTACGGACAAATTTCCCCACTGGTAAAAAGAAGCAATAAGCAGGTCTTCTGAAATGCCTGATTTGGCAGACAGAAGTCCTTCTTACTTATACATTATTTTTTTTTACACACGAAATCCTAGACAGCCAAGACTTTCTACACTCCCTAACGATGTAGGTGTTATTGAAGGTCTGCCTTCGCACTTCTCATACTTTAGTACGAGTAATGAAGACCTTTTTACCCTTTTTTAGACGGGATCATTCAGGGCTTTTTCAGCAAATCTTATATAAGGGCTGCTTTAGTAGGTCTGAATTAATCACTCCTATTGTGAATATAATAAAACATTTGAAATAATATATGTGTAGGTACTTCTTATAAGCGGACACCTCTTAGGTGAGTGTCCGGTTATGAAATATTTCACTGAATTTATGGAAGAAAAAACTAACCCAAATGAGAAAAATGTTGTCATCTCAACATTGAAGAAAATTATTACCAATTTTAGTTAAAATTATCAAAAACGCTATCTCTGATCCCTCTTTACATAGTGTCTACAACTGAGATTAACTCTGACATAATATCTGAGAAAACGTCGGCAGAATGAGAGATCGAATTTCTCTATGTCCATCTTCATATCTAACAAGGAGTATATCTATTGTTGTTAATCTTATAAGAATTCATATATCAATGAAAGCCGAGAAGAAAATTTTATATGAATTTCGTATATGCGCACATTTTGTGCAAAAGTAATCACTTATAGTATATATTTAATGCATAAAAACAAATTATTTTCTATTTAAAATCGTTTTCTAAAAAATATTTTGCAAAATTAATAATCGCTAAAATTTCAATGGCGTCTTTTTATAAACAAACACACACACACACAATCGTTTTTTTTTACAGCTCTTATTATAAGATCGTTGCCATAAGATATTTCATAAGAACGCTGTCATAAAAATGATTATAAGACTGCGATAACACTGATTTTAAGTATACACGTAACAGAATTCTCTCTGCGATTGAATTTGACGTTCTCATCTTAGATATTATCGAAGGTGTAAACTCTAAGTTAAGGAAAGCATATCAATGGCATATGGACATTTCCACGTCGTTGTACCTGAGATTTGTACACCTATAATGTTCTATAATATTGTGCAATAATAAGAGCAACTTTAAGAAAAATGTTGTCGTTATGTTTCATTCATATGATATTATACCAGTATATATTTTAAGTGTTGGAAATCTTTATTTCGACCTGTACCTGCAACTTTTTCGTGGATTAAATGTAGTTTGAAATTGTTAAATAAAATATTAATAATTAATATGAACAATTAAGTTTTTTATTCGCTATTTTTAGCTTCTACCATTTATACCAATAAAAATTATAAATAGCTTGTTTTCTATGTTTCCCAGCTATCTATATGTCGACATTTCATAGGAACTACCCTAATCATCAGTAGACTTTGGAAATTTTTGAAAGATATTCTCAAACATTCAACTTTATATCCCAACAATATAAATAAATTGTTGAGAATTTAAAAGAAAAATGCTCTAATAATATCCGTCAAAACACAAAAAACAAGCCTTTTCATGTATACACCTCTCTAACATTTCTTTACACCTTTCAAACAAATGAACAACCGTTGGTTGCTACGATTTACAATTTATTTATATTGTTGGGATATAAAGTTGAATGTTTGAGAATATCTTTCAAAAATTTCCAAAGTCTACTGATGATTAGGGTAGTTCCTATGAAATATCGACATATAGATAGCTGGGAAACATAGAAAACAAGCTATTTATAATTTTTATTGGTATAAATGGTAGAAGCTAAAAATAGCGAATAAAAAACTTAATTGTTTGAATTTTTATTCTCTGCTTTTCGATACTTTCAAAAAGCAAATCGTAGCAACCAACGGTTGTTCATTTGTTTGAAAGGTGTAAAGAAATGTTAGAGAGGTGTATACATGAAAAGGCTTGTTTTTTGTGTTTTGACGGATATTATTAGAGCATTTTTCTTTTAAATTCTCAACAATTTATTTATATTGTTGGGATATAAAGTTGAATGTTTGAGAATATCTTTCAAAAATTTCCAAAGTCTACTGATGATTAGGGTAGTTCCTATGAAATGTCGACATATAGATAGCTGGGAAACATAGAAAACAAGCTATTTATAATTTTTAATAATTAATATGTTTAATTTGTTTGTTGTTCGTCATATGGTATTGTACATGTACGTACTTATGTATTTATTTCTCGTCTCTGCTAATAATTTTATTAACATTTTAGTTGTTTAACAGATCATTCAAAGTGCTTACATATGTAGTATGTACATACATACATTAAACATTGAATATAAAAAGAGAATATCCTATTTATTCCGCCAAATAAATTTCTGAAGGCTTCAAAAGCTTTCTTGTTTTGCTATAGGAATGATATATAGCAGCTTTTCATTACACTATCAACAGCATTTTCAACGAAACGAACAACAACAAAGGCAGAATAAACAAAAAGCAATAACAACAAATTACATACAACAACTGAAGCAGAGAAAAAATGGATGGAGAGAATCGTATAATACTGAATGTTGGCGGCATAAGGTGAGTAAATATTTATTTATACACATTTATACATGTACTTTAGGGTAACCCCTGAACAACTAATTATTACTAATCTAATCCACCCTTTAAAGCAGTGGTGGGTAAACATTTACATTCCGTATTTTGGAAATAACACAATATTATCCTCTAAGCGATTCATCGTTTCGGGCTTATAGGCGTAGGCTAGCGGCGCTAAATCGCACGATCTTGGAGGTCGGAACCTGAAACTATACTCGTACGGTTACCAAACGTTTCCTTTAATAAATCAACTGTGGCGCGAGAAGTGTGATATTTTACTCCTTTTTATTGAAACAGTGCGAGAGCTTTGGTTACATGGTTGTTCAATTAATGAAAACCCTTTTTTTTATTGGATCTTCATTAGATATGAACTAACAATAAATACTCAAATTTTAATTCTAAATATGAAAAGTTATTTAAGTCCAGCCAATGCTAGACAAAAATGTTTTATTTTGCGCGAGCAATATCGGTGATATCACCTATTTAACGTTCTGATGGTGGCAAGGGTATCCCTTCTCCTCAACCGAGTGTGACCGCCAAAATTAAGTGTGTTGCGTGCAAGAGGATTTGAGTGTAGTTCCAGTTTACTGATATGCATTGTCGTATACTTCGTAAATTCGTCTTTTACAAGAGGAACACACAGATCCTTATGAATTCGTGAAAGGAAAAGAGGCGACAATGTCTTCATTCTGGCCGCTCAAATTCTTCATGTAGGCATTTCAAAAAAATAACTATACTCTAAAAAAAGCTGAACCAGAATTAATATTTGTGTGTAAATGAGCGACACGATTGGCGACAATGTCTTCAATCTTGTCTTTAAATCGTGCAAGTAAAATATTTCTGCAAAAAAAAAAAATTAACGGGACTCTAAAAAAACAACAAAAATGTATAAAATTTGAGTATACATATTTACTCAGTTGAATATTAACAGCAGTACGAGACATATCGTCGATTTTTTCCATGGTATAAAAAATACAAGGTAGTTGCATTCTCTTTTTATTATTTTTAATAATGATTTTTGAAGTTTGTTATTAGAGAGAAATATAAAAAGGAGTTGCCACACTATATTCATTAGTGGATTTTTCATTTGTACAATTTTTATATACATACGTATACAAATTAATTTAAAAAATAAATTGATTACTATTAATTTTTATACTTTTTTTTATATTATTTAAAATAATGTAAAATATTTTTATGTTGACAATTTGTTTTCGTTGACTATTTGTTAGCATTCTCTGCAAATTGTACTATGACACTATTAACAATTTAAAAAAAAGTAAGAGTAAATTTTTTAAAAGACATCAGAAGCTGATTTAATTTTAATTAAATCACTTTTGTTCGCGACAGTTTAGTGGATATTGTATTCATCACAGTATCGTCGACGATACTGTGATGAAAATCGTCGTCTAAACAATAGTTGACGAGGTAGTGTGGATATTGTCACTTATGTAGTCATCGACGACATGGTAAAGGAATATATACGGCCATGTCACAGAATTCACTTCCGTTCGGGAATGGAATTCTTCAAAAAAACTAAAATTTAAAACTTTTTCGGAATGAAATCAATGCTATAAGATAATACTAGTTTTATTCTTGCAATTAGAAGTGATTTCATTCTGAAAAGTCTTTTAGTTTATAATTTTTTTGAAGAAGTAAAAATAGAATTCCATTCCGTTTCCGAACGGAATTAAGCTCTGTGACATGGCTGATAGTGTATATAATCGTGAGGTAAACTGTCGTTTGTATGGTCTTGCGTGATTTCGTGGCCATTTGTTCGAAAATTTCGTCAACGATTTATTTGAGATGTCGTCAACGTGTCTCCCACGATTTTCTTTTCGTATTGTCTTCTACTCATCGTTTAAGATGTCTTTAAGACATGGCCAACAGGTTTCATTTGATTGCTTGGCTTGTGTTTGTATTGGTTAAATGCTGCTTGTGCGTGCATAAAGCTGATTGAAAACATTCACCCCCCTTCGCATATAAGCTGTCAGAATAATTGTTTTCATGTGCGTTTTAACATTGAACAGTTACAATTATTGTGAAAATTCACTTTTTAATTAGTCGCGAGTACCGAGCGCTCACTGTATATTTACAACATTGTACTTGACAACACTGAACATTTAAGACCGTTGTTTGCTTGTGCTAACGAAAGCAATAGTCATCAGGTATCCTTTTATCATAGCTTTGTTGCAAGCGGTAAAACTTTCAACATTTTAAAAAGACAAAATGCCCAGTAAAAACAATTCTCAAAAGTTCGTGTATTTTTCATTCGGTTGCAAAATACACATTTCTAAAGTGGCCAAATTTAGAAATGAAACGGGTTTGTTTTTTGTAGGCCACCCTAAGTTAAATAAACATCACTTTAACTGAAATAAGCTTTTACGGATGTAAATAATATGCCTGTTGAGTTAACTTGATGCTTACAAGCAAATAGTCACACATTCATAAGTATTTTAACAAGTAAATGTGTGTATGTATTTATGTACTCGTATGGATGTGCTCACTGTCTTTTTCACACACACACACACACATATTATACCTACATACAAGTGTATGTGTTTATTATCAACCACACTTTTACACTGTGGTGTAGTCCTTTAGTTTATGGTTTATCAAGTTTTGTTGAAAACATTTAATGAGTATCGCGAATTGTTGTTGTTGGCCAGCTAATTTTGAGCGAGCAAGTAACAGTTTTCTGGAATTATTTAATTCCCAATTTGATGCTGAATTTCAACGAATACGAACGAAATGAATTTAATGAGTCCTAAGAGATTTCATAATAATTCGTTATACGTTTTTTTTTTCAAATCAAGTAGAATCGCATGTAGTGTCTTGTTAAACATTTCATTCCTAATGTGCACAACAAGGGATTTTTGTTGTTCGCTAATAGAAGTATTTTACTAGTATTTGCCAATGTTTTTATTGAAAATATTAAAAAATTCCGTGAACGTTGAATATTTTTACATACTCAAATCTGCTTTTAAACTCTGCTCCAAATAAGTTGCCATTTAATGATACAATTCAATAGTGCAAAGAATTCAAGATTGAACCGGCTTTATTTTAAAAATATATTTGTAAAGCTGCTCTAGGCGGAAGAATAGCACTCGTAGGCAAGTTTACATGGTATTAGAAGATACATACGAGTATTTAGACTTTGTAGGAGTAAAATATTACGAAATTTTCGTAGTAGTTAAAAAAGAGAATAACAATGTCTTGTAAGTATTTATCATGTTTACATTCAAGATGCATTAGCCTTTACAAGGCGGCAGTGCTACGGCATGTGACAGTTTTTTGCTACTGGTAACATCATGAGGGCTCAACATCAAATGTATTGTTTACATTTTTGCAAGTGAATTTAGTAGTTTATTCCGAATTAATGTTTAACAAGCAGCCAGCCATTGAAAATCCAGTTCACTGTTGTATTGCCTGGCTGTGATATATATCTCAGCAGATGCCAGGTATTATTAGAGCATTTTTCTTTTTAAATTCTCAACAATTTATTTAGTTTGTTGGGATATAAAGTTGAATATTTGAGAATATCTTTCAAAAATTGCCAAAGTTTACTGATGATTAGGGTAGCTCCTATGAAATGTCGACATATAGATAGCTGGGAAGCATGGAAAACAAGCTATTTATAATTTTTTATCAATACTATAACAATTTTGTACTTATTTTTCAAGAAGTTAATTGATTGTTAACACGCTATTATATATTAGTTTCCTTTGTAAGTTGGCAGCACTTGAAATCCATGTCGTATGAGTGATTAGTATGAAATTGGAGTTGCCGTATGACTTCCGAGGGACTTTGGGGATTCACGAAGTTGATTTTTGGTATTTCCAAAAAAATTCTGAAGCTCTTTGCTGGCCGGTTTGGAACTGGTTTTTCATATTGGGTGCGCGTTTTTGCCGTGGAACATTCATCTAAACTATAAATGGCCAGCCGCTTTAGTGCGAAAATTAAAGTAGCCGTATCGCTTCTAAGGAAGTGGAGGGATTTTGACGTTTCCTGAAGTTGACTTCGGGAATTCCCAAAAAACTCTGAATCGGCTACGCTTCGCTAACGGAAGTGTAGCCAATTTATCATATTCGTTGTGCATTATGGCAGTGGAACGTTTATCTGAACTATTATCGGTCACTGGATTTAGTGCAAAAATTGAAATTGTCTGGAGAAGTGGAATATTTTTGCGATTCCTGAAGCCGATTTTGGAAATTCCAAAAAAATAAAAATAAAAAAAGTAGGGACGCGTTATACGGATAATTATTTGATTATATGGATAATTATTTTAGTTTGATATCGAAGCGAGTTTTTTGTGTATTTGTATAAAATATTGACTTCAATAAAGGTGTTTATTACGGTAATCTTAATAAAGGTAAATGTTTAAATAAACCTATTACTTATAAAACTAAATCTTTAATCCTTGTAAGGACTTGTATTTGTGTAAAATGTCCTGTAATAAAAAAAAAATAAAAAAATAAAACCAAAATTGGCAGAAATGCTAGTTACGGTCTGTTTACGTAATATCAACGATATGTTCATATCTATTTAGTTCGTTTTAGACGAATAAATCAGCTAATGTGTAAAGTTTATAAAAATAAAGCCATCAAACTAAATTACTTTTAAAATTTTCCTCAAAAATAAAACTTATTGGCAATATCTGCTGTATTGCAGTTTCAGCACAAATATTCAACAATTTCAAGTAACTAAACAAACACTGAACACGGAAAACCAATACAAGTTTTAAATTATTCACATTTATTAAAAACAAAAAACTTTGTTTGCAACTCAACGATGCCAATTTGAAATGTGTCAACGCGAAGCAGAGACATATATGAACATACATATATACTCGTAAATTGATTGAAAAAGAAGTTAATATTTTTTATCTTCTTGTTTTCCTCCACTTGAGTGAAAATTTATTGCAAACGTCATTTTATATTCAGCATTTAATCAAATTGTTTATTTTGAATTGGTAAGATTTTATGACACTTTTGGGAATTTGCTGTTCATTGTGATCTATTTTATGTATTTTCTCAATAACATAATTTATCTGAAAAACAAAATGGGCCATATTCATAGTCAAAAAAAAAAAAAGTACGAGTATACTTTAAGATAACTTTTTTTTCAAATAATTTATATTTTTGCAGCTTAGGATCTTTTATATTTTCTATAAAAGGTAACAGTTTTTTAAATTAAATTTTTGGTTTGTACATTTGGACAACGGGTTATAGTTCAGGTTTTTTTTCTTTCTTAAGTTTTTTTTCTTAAGAAGGATTTTGTACAATACAAATCTGCTGTGATCAATAATTTTGATTGAAGAAGAAAAGAAAAATAATAATCAAATCTTTAGCTGGGGGACAACTAGCTGTTTCGTAGTCGCTACACTACTCATCAGCACCCACTATGATTTGAACTCGGGACATGACCTATCATGATCTACTGCTTTAACCACTAAGCCACCGAGCATTTAATTATTTTCTATCTATATTCATCTCATATTGAATCACATATGCATTTTGTTAATTGCCCACATTGTTTGTACAGCGTTTGCTGTCTCAGAACTAGCGGTATTTATTTTATTTATTAACATACATATTTTTGTATTTTTAATATTCTCCATACCCAGAGATGTAAATATAAATTTATTGAATTTTTGATGATCTTTTATAATTTTTTAAATTAAATTTATGGTTTGTACATTTGTACAACGGGTTATAGTTCAGGTAACAGTTTTTTATTTTATTTTCAATATTTCGATAACAGTTTCTTATCATAACGAATAACATTAAAATGTTATTCGTTTTATTAAGAGGTAATGAATGATCTCCAAGCTTGAGGTTTTTTTTATAAAATTTGTTTAAAAAATTGTTTATTAAATTCAATATTTCGTCTTCCTTCGAAAGACTTCTTCAGAAAATTTTTTTTTGATTTTTGTTTTTAAATTATTTGAAAGAAAATGAAAATAATTTTAACATACGTACATATGCAAGGCAACTTTATACAGGTAGTAGCAGAAATTATTGGAGTACATGATCCGTTTTAAATAAAAAGGAGTAGTTTCAACATAGCATGTATGATGACTAAAAAAAACATATTTAACAGTACTCGCAACACATTATTACAAAAAGTACAACTATGGTAACCATAGTTGTTTAGTGTGTTTTCTGGCAAACCGAATGATTTTTTTTTAAATTATTATTAATAAATAAATATCTATCACAGGATTTGTTAATTTAATCTTTAACCATGGGTATGTGAAAGTTACGATGAATATTTTTATTATTCACAAACCGTAGAGCTCTAGTTATTGTTCTTAATATTTTTGACTGGAATATTTAAAGAATTTCAAGGTTTGAGTTACTAGCAGTTCCCCAAAGTTGAACTCCGTAAATTCACTTATATTCTATGAATACAATTGTTATGTTTACAATTATTAGCATATATTTTTTTTTATTTATAATAAAACATTCATATGCGTTTAATTTGTTTTTGTTTATTATTGTTTTTTAATAAATGAAGAAAAAATTTTATAGTTTTTTTTTGTTGCAAAAACACCCCAAAGATGCTCCAAGAAATTTTATAAAATAATAGTTTTTAAAGTAGTCTCTTGTGGTGTTCCATGGAGTATTCACATCAGAGTAAATTAAAAATGGTTTCCAAACTAGTTTCTTGTGGTAATCCGTGGACTAGTAACACGAAATAATTTCCAGACTAATCCTGTGTTAACAATTTGTGGACTAACTACTTGGACTAGTTTTTGGATTACTCTGACGTAATGGTTTTTGTGGACTACATGATCCTCTGCTAGGACATTGTAATGTAAAATGGAGCATATTTTCCCCATATATTTGGATTACTTTTGGACTAGTACTGGTCCCTTGTGGAGTACTCTTTACACGCATGTAAGAAGTAGTCCTGATTTCTGCAGGGTAGTGGCAGAATTACAATAAATACAACACCAACAAACATCAACATGCCTTGTACATATGTAAATACATTCTACATAAAGTTTCACAAAAAATTAAAATACACAAAAAACATTTAAAACAAAAAATGTTGTTAACATAATAATAGATTTCCGAATATTTAGCATATTTATTACTATATTTTTACAAATTAGATGCCTATAATTCTGAGCTAAACTTTTTTGCATCTTTTCTAAAATTAACTCTATTTGCTATTGGTACATCAATTATGTGCAGCATCTCAAACATATAACGTTTTCTATAATTATTTTCTCTATTCAATATGGAAACACGATTAAAATCCGGGTTATGATTTAAATCCCGACAATGAATAGACAAAGCAGTCTTCTGAGACGAATTAATATTTTTATATTTCTGATCTGTCTTATGTCCTGCTAATCTAGTCTTCAATTTTTTCTTGACCCACTATAATCTCTGTTTTGTTTCCCCAAGAAATTGGCTCCCCGTTGACTATCAATAGAGTTAATTGGCTAAAATATAAAAAAATTTTTGAGTACTCATTGTACGGAAAATATTGCCTTGATAACCCCTGAGGATATTAATCGAAACGAATTTTCTGAAAACCTTAAACTAGCCGTACATGCTACCACTAGCCATATAAAATCCAGAAATGTGAACAATGGAACCTATTCGGCTGAAATTAAGCAGAAAAAAAAAGAGTTAGAAGAGAGTGGCAAACTCACAGGTCTCCCCAGCTTAAAACTAGGCTACGGGAAGGCGTAACTCAACTAAGAAATCTGCTTGAAATCCAGAGAATGTCTTCCCTTAAAACATATTTGGAACGTCTGCATGGTACTCCTCAATCTAATTATTCTTTGTGGAAAGCGACAAAAGGTCTGAAAAGACCCGTAATAGGTAAGCCAACTTTGCGAACTTCAACTGGCGACTGGGCACGAAGCGATTCTGAAAAGGGGATGGTGTATGTTAATCATTTGAGAAATGTTTTTACGACAAATGATTCAGCGTATGTTGCAGCAGAATTTCTTAACTTTCAAGATGTCGAAAACGTTATCAATAACGCAAACCCCAGGAAAGCTCCAGGTTTTGATCAAATTACTGGTAAAATGCTTGAACAGTTACCTCGTGTAACTAGAAGAGTTATACTTTTGATTTTTAACGCTATTTTACGCCTTGAGTATTATCCTGCGGAATGGAAGGTCTCTATGATGACTATGATACCCAAGCCAGGGAAGGATCCCACTAAAGTAGAATCATATAGACCAATAAGTCTACTACAAAAAATTTCAAAACTGTTCGAAAAATTGTTAATGGCGAAGTTGTCTCCAATACTGAATGATGTGGGATGTATCCCTAATCACCAATTTGGCTTTCGGGCTAAACATAACACCATAGAACAAACACATAGACTAGTCAATGTCATAAGACAGACTTTTGAAGACAAAAAGTGTTGTTCAACTCTATTCATCGACATTTCCCAAGCTTTTGATAAAGTGTGGCACCACGGATTGATGCACAAAATAAAGTTTAACTTGCCTGCAAACACTCACACGGTTCTGGAAAGCTACTTATGCGACCGGAAATTTGTTATCAAAGAAGGTGACGTTATAAGTCTCTCACAGTCAATTGGAGCAGGAGTTCCCCCAGGTAGCACTCTAGGACTCACTCTATGTTTGATTTACGCATCTGACATGCCAACGAGATCCGGAATCCATACTTCAACTTTTGTAAATGACACAGCTTTTTTCAGCGTTCATGAAAACCATCAAGAAGCTTCACGAAATTTGCAGCCGTATATTTCAATATTAGAGAAATGGTTGAAACTTTGGAAAATAAAAGTTAATGAACAAAAATGTACTCACGTTACATTCACACTGCGTAAGCAAACATGTTCGGCTATCCAAATTAACAATACACCTATTCCGCAGCATAATGAAGTTAAATACCTTGGTATTTACCTCGACCGTAGGCTAACGTGGAAGCCTCACATTGATGCGAAAGTCACTCAGTTGAAATTAAAAGCAGAGCAGCTAAATTGGCTTATGGGCAGAAATTCGGTATTGAAGTTGGATTGCAAACTTTTGTTATATAACGCAACTTTGAAGCCTATATGGTGCTTGGAATTCAATTATGGGGAACCGGAATTCAATTATCGGGAACATTGAAAAAATTCATAGACGACAAAACCAAATTCTTCGTACAATTACTGCAGCTCCATGGTACGTAAGAAATTCACGAATTCACAAGGATCTGTGTGTTCCGCTGGTAACTGACGAGTTCTCTAAGTATGCCACAAGGTATATCAGTAAACTGGAACTTCACCCAAATCCTCTTGCACGCAACATACTTAATTTTGGCGGCCACTCTCGGTTCAGAAGAAGGGATACCCTTGCCACCATCAGAGCGTTAAATTGGTGATTCTACCGATATTATTCGTGTAAAATAAAACTTTTTTGTCTAGCAGTGGCTGGACTTAAATAACTTTTATATTTAGTATTAAGATTTGAATACTTATTGTTAGTTCACTTTGTGAAGATTCAATAAATAAATGAATGAAAAAAAAAACTGGTACACTAGGAAAAAGTGAAACAACATCTAAAGATATTAATTTTTCAACACTTTTAACCCTAATGTTTTTAATTTTATCTGTAAATTGAATAGAGTTCTTGACATTACTATTAGAATTCATTGCTATGTTTTGAAGAATGTTAGTTATATATTTGCAAAGCTCACACGATGGTGCACAAATTTAAAAGGCGCCAAAAAACGTAAACAGAACTTGACAGAAGAAATGCCGGCGGATTGACCGGATTCGACTGGATTCGCAAATGCATCCACCTAATAATGAATTCGCCTTGATTTCCTCCGAAAAAAAAACTCGAAAATTTTATTTTCGAATTTTTACAACATATTCATTTAACTAAATGAAATATAATAATATTAAGCTAACTTATACAACACTACCAAAGTAAACATACTCGTATTAATATATAAAATTAAGCCGATAGCTTTAGTTGCTGTTCAGCAGGTAAAGCTGGAATTCGTGACAAAAAGCTGCAATGTAATGACATGTAAAAAATTTTGACTTAATTTCATTTAACGTTTAAGTTAAATTAAAAAAATTTATACAATCGAAAATAAAAACTGTATGCGCTACTTCATTTTATTTAGCTTAAGAGTTTATAGAAAACAATCACTTATTTTCTTTCTCATATTTTGTGGTTACTTAACCTCAAAAACTGTCGTCTTGACAGTTCATCTTTAAGTTTGAGGCCGCCTAAATGGATAAACGTAATGAAAATAATAGTCATGATGATGACAGCAATGATAATGATGACGATGCCAATGTTCATGTCTATAAATAAAAAAATAAAAAAAAAGAAATAACGACAATGTTGTAAAAAAAAGAAATTATCATCATTCTTAAAAAAAAGAGTTGACGCAAAGAAAGATGACTAAACAACTGGAAAACTATAGGCAAATATTGACTGTGAGTTAATAGCCTTTAGCAAACTGAGAAACCCCAACTGTGTCTGCTGCTTTTGTGGCTAAAGGACTTGTGCAAAATAAAAGATTTATTCAAGTGTACTTACTTTGTAGCACAAGTAGTTGTTGCTGCTAGTTTCTTCGTGCCCCTTGTTGCAGCAAAAACCCACTCGCACACACACACACACACACACACACCACATGCAATACACAATGCAAATAAACATGCGAATAGGATAACTAATGTGCATCCTTTTACAAATACTTGCATATACATACATACATATACATATATACATAAACATTTAGTAAATACGAGTATAAACTCACTAAGATTTCATGCAAATAAACACACACTTGCAAATGATTAAAAACTTTACAATTTCACCCACTTTCGTATGAATATTAAGAATACTATTCGACACATTTTTCTTGGTGTTAAAACAATTGAAGCGAGTTTGTTGTTGTTTGCATTAAGGTGGGCAAATTGTTAATTAACCAAAGGCTGTTAGTTTCTGGGCGTAAGAACCTTACGATAGTCAAAATGATTTATATCAGCACCTGCCTTTACGGCCTTATCTGATGATGGACCAATTCCACGGAGTGAATTATTCACGATTCACCAGCGCCCCCGTGTGGCTAACTAGGCCCACACAGGTAGCAATTTTTGTCATTTGTTTGAAGCCATATGAGCAACTTCTTATTGAGGTGTTCGCGCCTTCAATGGAAGACAAGGCTTAATGAGTTGGTAGGTCGAAGCCCACTAAGAGCACCAAAGAATTATCAGTTATACTAACTCCCCCATTCTGCGATTTAAGTTTAAACAACAGCCGGAATGTTCCAGCCAAGGTAGGCACCTCAACCATGATCAGCCTGGGTTGAACTGCAAGCAGCACCACCTGAGGACAATACTGATCCCCGTTCTGCCAATTTATACTCTTGGTAAGGGTTTCGGAAGCCAACACAACATAAGTCATGCGGCTTCCTAGTGTTTTATTTGCTACAACAAACGAGAGACTGTCCTGGTTGAGTCCACGCTAAGCAAAACCTGTTCCCCCTGGTGAGTGGGGTGGCGAGGGGATATTGTAGACGATGGCAATAAAATTACAAAAAGATAAATAAAACTATATTCATATAAAAATATACTCATATACACGCAGAAAAAAAATATGGTTTTATTTTAAGGGCAAAATATTATTGTTGAATTATATGGTTGAACACAACCACATAACATGTTTGCAATCTGAAATTTATTTATAAAACCTAGTACAGTTATAATTTTTGTATCATAACTAATACTGTTAATATCCAAATTAAAATTTTCCTGTCATGTGCCACCATATTCTATTACCGTTCCCGGCCAATATTTTTGAACAATTGTAAATTGTATTGTCAAGATCTATTGTCAAATTTTAAAACATAAAATAAAAATATTAATGAATATGTTCAACAACAATAGCTAGTTTAATGGAAATGTATTTTAGATACATAAATTATATAAAAAAAACAGCACATTATTGTACATTACAAAACCTATTGTTGTGTTCACATTATTATTTTTAAATATTATTATTGCATTCAACCATGTTTTCAAATGATAGAAGTGTAAGAAAAATGTGGAACTTTCAACACTATTATATTTATAGAGGATTATACTAAAAGCCAGCCATTGAAAAGACAGTCCACTGTTGTATTGCCTGGCTGTGATATATATCTCAGCAGATGCCAGGTATTATTAGAACATTTTTCTTTTTAAATTCTCAACAATTTATTTAGTTTGTTGGGATATAAAGTTGAATGTTTGAGAATATCTTTCAAAAATTGCCAAAGTTTACTGATGATTAGGGTAGCTCCTATGAAATGTCGACATATAGATAGCTGGGAAACATGGAAAACAAGCTATTTATAATTTTTTATCAATACTATAACAATTTTGTACTTATTTTTCAAGAAGTTAATTGATTGTTAACACGCTATTATATATTAGTTTCCTTTGTAAGTTGGCAACACTTGAAATCCATGTCATATGAGTGATTAGTACGAAAATTGGAGTTGCCGTACTACTTCCGAGGAATTAGGGGGGACTTTGGGGATTCACGAAGTTGATTTTTGGAATTTCCAAAAATATTCTGAAGCACTTTGCTGGCCGGTTTGGAACTGGTTTTTCATATTGGGTGCGCGTTTTTGCCGTGGAACATTCATCTAAACTATAAATGGCCAGCCGCTTTAGTGCGAAAATTAAAGTAGCCGTATTGCTTCTAAGGAAGTGGAGGGATTTTGACGTTTCCTGAAGTTGACTTCGGGAATTCCCAAAAAACTCTGAATCGGCTACGCTTCGCTAACGGAAGCGTAGCCAATTTATCATATTCGTTGTGCATTATGGCAGTGGAACGTTTATCTGAACTATTATCGGTCACTGGATTTAGTGCAAAAATTGAAATTGCCATATTGTGTCTGGAGAAGTGGAATATTTTAAAAATTATAATATACTGCTAGTGTAAAAATACGGAATATGACAAAGTAAATATTAATGCCACAACAATATTCCAAACTGCTTTTTCGCTGCGTGTACTGTGCCTACAACGACAATACACTGTATTCGCCAACAATATATGCTGCTAAAGAAAATAAAATAGAATTTTGGCAACAATATTTTGAAAATGCTTTTTCTCTCCGTATATTTTTTAAATTTTATTTCTTAAACTTTCAAATCACGTTTTTTAAGATTCTTCCCCACTGTTGCTTATCTGCTCATATTACGTTTCTTGTGCAACACTGTCAATCTGTTACAAATTCGGTTAGTGTCAGGTCACACACAGCAACTTTAGTTGGGCAATTCTTGACTTTATAGAAGCTTTCGGTGAGGGGAATAAGAAGGGAAAAATAATTGCCGGTATTCGGCAATTCTCAGCATATATAATGTAAATTGCATGAAACAAAAGGTAGAGAATTGCTCAAGAATTGCCGAAAAAGTTTTTGTGTGTGGAAAAGAAAGCAAATCCAAAAGAAAATTGCTAAAAAGTTCGGCAATTAAAATCGCTCTGTCTGACCTTAGACTTAGAGATCTAACAAGGTTGCGAAATTCCATCCAAAAAGAAGATGATGATGAAGAAGAAGATTTAATTACTTATCTCTAAACTCAAATGAAAGGAAAAAATTAAATTAAAAAAAAGAAGCCTTTCAGAAAAGTATTAAGGTTTACATTCCAGCTTCCGCTATTTTGCAATAGATGGCTGTAGCGGTAATCGAAATAAATAGATCGTAGATGTTATACAATCAGCTTAGGTATTTGTAAACATAACGCCATCGAAATATTAGTCGGCTTGTGTCTGTATCACAAAGTTATTCTCGATTAAACATTCCAGCTTACGAGTCAAATTGTCATCATTTGCGGGAGGTTTTAATATTCTGCTTTAATATGAAGAACTCTGCGGATGAGACTCATTGAATGCTTTCAAATACCTACAATGAGGTCGCATATTAGTGAAAGAACGTGCCAAGAGCTGTTTCAACCATTTTGACGTCGACGGCCAATATGGTGACAGAGACAGTTTTCGCAGATTAGGAATTGGTTTCAATTCTGGATCAAGACTCGTGTCGAAAGCAACATAAATTAGTAGGGTTATTGGAAGTAATGCATCATGTCGTTTCAAAACGCTTAAAACTCGTGGGAAAGATTCAGAAACAAGAAAATTGAGTGCAGTACGAGTTGAAGTCGAGAATGTTGAACGGCATTTGTTTGCTTGTGAACAGCTGCTTGCAAGCCAAAGACAAAAGTGATTTCTGCATCGCAGTGTGACTGGAGACGAAAAATGGTTTCATTATATATAACGCGATTAACCCAAACACGCGTATACTTACCTTTGAATTTTGGACGACGATATGTTAGTTTTGGGCTCGCTAATAGGAAAATACTAAATATACACAATTGGTGGATTCAAACGGTGTCATATCACGAATAATGTCATAGTATTTAATATTATGTTTCGAACAAAAAGTCAGAAATTACTCGTAATAATCAGAATCAGAATTAATCGTAAAATCATGGGGATATCCCGAGCTTGCTTCAACGTCGACGGCCAAACCGAATATTTATGGTTCCAAGATCATGCTCAGTATTTTGTGGGACCAGCTCGGCGATGTGTATTGTGTATATGACTGAAACAATCACAGGCAATTGTTACCGAACACAATTAATGCATTTGAGCCGAGGATTGAAAGACAGCTAGAGACATGATAATGTGATTTTACTGCAAGACAATCCCCATGTTGCGAAAGAATTCAAGACATACCTGAAAATGTTGAAATGGGAAGTACTGTCCCACCCACCGTATTCTCCAAATGTTGCTCATTCGGACTGTTACTTGTTTCGATCAATGGCACACGGCCTGGCTGACAAGCACTTCCGGTCTTATGAAGAAATAAAAAATTAGATCGATTTGTGGATCGCTTCAAAAGATAACCAGATTTTTCAACGCGGTATTTGTACGCTGCCCGAAACATATGGAAAATTAGTGGCCAGTCATGAACAATACTTGGAATCATAAATGTATAACCAGTTTTTACAATAAAGTCTCGAAATTTGGAAAAAGGCGGAAGCAAAGTTTTACTCAAACGTTTTTACGCAAACTTTCTTTGAAAAATGTTTCCCTTAAAAACAGGTTTAATTAAAAGGAAAGATTTACAAAAATATTTACTCATATTAAACCAGACCAGAGCTTTTGAATCAAGCTGTTGTCTTTAGCATTACCAACGGGAAAATTCAGTCTTAGCTTATTTAAAACACTTAACAATTGCGTCGCTCAAACAGGCAATTGTTGATATGCATACTCGAATTAACTAAACAAACGCAGTAGACATTTTCATTTCTAAAGTTTTGCAAAACAATAAAGAACCAAAAAGAAAAAAAAAATGTTTTGAAAATGAACAAAACCGTTTTTCTTGCCAACGTGAGTAGTGTTGGCAATAAGTTGCTGCATTTGTGTGAGTCTGTGAAATAAACAGCTCTAAAACGTTTTATTATTGTAGGAAACGAACTTAAATTTTATAATAAGAGAATTATAATACAAACTGTAACACATACATGCAATATTCATACCGGGTGATTCGTTGTGAGGTTTGATTTTCAATAAATTGGATCAAATTGCGTGTTTTTTTGCTCGGACTCGTTTGACAAGTCATAAGGGAAGGGCAACAAGGTCTCCTTCCCCGGCTTAAATAACATAGTAATCATAGATAGCTTCCACTCTGCAAGATAATACTCAAGATGTAAAATAGTGTAAAAACCATGATAAAAACTGTTATCGAAATAAAAATTTAAAAAACTGTTACTTATTTATTTAAAAAATAATATAAGATATTAAGCTGCAAAAATTTTAATTGTTCAACATATAAGAAGATCAAGAAATTAATTTTAATCCTAATGGATAAAATTAATTTTAAGTTCACTAAAATCAAAAAGCCGGGAATTTTTCGAGTTTGAGGTCCAGTTTTTAATTTTCAATATTTCACTACACCTCTGGGTAGCATCATCAGGGGGGATTTAGATATTGTTTTTTTTTTTTTTTTTAAAGAGTTCTATAAACACAAAATCAGGAACCTTTTAACTTTCATGTTATTACATACTGAAATGCCCGCCCGGGGAACAGGTTTTGCCTTGGGGCATTCTGTTTTTCGGGTAAAGTTCCTCGTTTGTTGTAGCAAACAAAACTCTAGTAAGCTGCATGATTTATGTTGTGTTGGCTTCCGAAACCCTAATCAAGGGTTTTAAAGGTGCAGAACGAGAATTATCATTGCCCCCGGGTGGTTCTGCTTGCAGTTCAACCCAGGCTGATCATGGTTGAGGTGCCTACCTTGGCTGAAACATTCTGGCTGTGGTTGAAACCTAAAACGCTGGAAGGGGTGTTAGTATCCTTGATGATTGTTTGGTGTGTGGCTTTTTTCGGGGACTAACTAACTCCCGAGGGTCTGTTGCCTTGACTACAGATACCTGTACAGTAGGGAACCAGTGGGTGATGGTTGACGGGTGAGTTGGTTAAAGGGCTGGTGGTCTTAGTGGATTTCGGCTTGTCTTCCATTGATTGCTGGGAAATTGCATACAGGAAGGATGAGAAGGCACGAACTCCTCAATAAGAAGTTGCTCATATGGCTAAAGACATATGACAAAAATTGCTACGAGTGTGAGCTTAGTTAGCCATATGGGGGCGCTGGTGAATCGTAAATCATTCACTCCGTGGAACTGGTCCATCATCAGATAAGGCTGTAAAGGCAGGTGCTGATGTAAATCTTTTCCACAACTGTACTGACATGCAAGTTAAAAGGATCCCTATTTTGTCTTTATAGAGTTTCAAAAAAAAAAAAAAAAGATATTGAAAAAAAACAATATCTAAATCCCTGATCATGTTACCCAGTGGTGTAACGATATATTGGGAATTTTAAAATAAAAATTAAAAATTGGACCTCAAGCTCGAAAAATTCCTGAAATTTTTATTTTACAATTGTAAAGGTCGAAAAATCTATGATTACTATTATTTTAAGTTTACTTTTCAATTTATGTGTTTTATTTGACATTATAAATCAAACCTTACAATGATTCACCCGATACATACTTACATATGATGCATATTAGCATGCCACCCACAGACTTAATTAACAGTTTGTTCTTGCCTTAACTCAACTTATAGTGAATATTAAAATATTTTTACCTTTTAAGGGTAACATTGTTTTTCTCCATGACCATTCCTGGGGATGGGTGCGTAACTCTTTGTGCCCTGGCAGAGACTTGAAACGCCCCAGCATGTGTAACCTTTGAATACTTGTGGCAGCACTCATGTACAAATGAATTCAAAAGCATTTTAATGCATGTGCTTCTTTTTGCATATTTACATACTTACATACATACACATTTATGAGAATCGTTCAAGGAGATGAAACTATGAGCATTAAATACATTAACATGTACTTCTTTCTTTCCGTTTTATTTTACAGGGTTCATACTTATGTACATACATGGTCTTTTGTGACATTCGAACAAAAAGAAATTAATCAAATTACAGCTTTATATACGTATTTTTGCATTTTACACTCAACAAAAAGCTAAGTAGTATGGCATTGTGGACAGAAATTCAGTAAAAAGCTCCTGATCGACACTTAAAGCAAATTATGACAATTTTTACAGCAACACTGGCATTAGTTTCTCAATAAAAGTTAATTTTCTACAATTATTAATCAAACTAGTCTCCTAGCCAATGCACATAGCAGAGTTACACAGGTGCCACACAAAGCAAGTTTACTTTTCAAAGTCTTGGATTTGGTGGTGGCAAGGAACAACAAAGAGTGTAAGAGAACCACTCTATTTACCCTTGCCAAGACTTTGCAATAAGAGTGGAGAGAAGTAGAGGCAAATTTTGCAACTGTTTGTTTCGGCGACATTTATAAAATGAACTTTCACTTTCCTGTGTAGACGAACAAGAAATTTTCATGAAAGTCGTCTATTTCATTGAAATTTTTATTTGTAATACGTATACAAAATTTTCATGAAAGTACTTTCCTGTGTAATGGCAGCGTAAGGGCTACATTTCTTTTTGGAAAAAGTTTCACTATTAGGAGGCCTGTTGTAAAAATCACGTGATTTCAAAGCACATGCCGTTTCAAAAGCACAAATGTGATTTGTGCCTGTTCTGCAAATCACAATTTTTTGTGATTTTCGATGTGATTTATACCCTTCTGAAGCACAAAAAACTGCTGTTTTTCGCTTCAATTTACTGATCTTTTTACTTTCAGGTTGAATTTTTATATTCGTGGTATTATTTGAAAAATAAGGTTAATTTCTTCTAATAAATATAAAAAGTAAAGCAAAATAAACCAATAAACAAAATCAGAAAATGATACAGCAAATCTTGCAACACACAGGCCTGTTCTAAAAACTACATGATTTCAAATCACATGCCGTTTCAAAAGCACAAATGTGATTTTTGCCTGTTCTGCAAATCACAATTTTTTGTGACTTTCCATGTGATTTCTATTCTTCTGAATTACAAAAAAACCGCTGTTTTTTGCTTCAATTTATTGATATTCCTATTTTCAGGTTGAATTTTTTTATTCGTGGTATTATTTGCAAAATAAGGTTAATTTCTTCTAACGAATATAGAAGTTAAAATAAAATAAACTAATAAACCAAATAACAAAATAATACAACGAATCTTGCAACCAAATAAGCGTATCTAGTTTTTTCTTAATTTAGTGAATTATTTCGCATAAAATAAATGATTTTACTTAAATAATCAATATAAAACACATTAAGTTATTTATTAATGTAATAAATTATAAAATTCATAATAAAGTACGTGCAAAAATTGGGATGTGATTTCAAATTGATTGCAAAGTTAGCTAACCAATTTAAAATCACAAAAATTAAAAATATTTTGTGTGCAGAACACCTTTTTCGTGATTTCAAATCACTTTCACAAAAAGTGACTACATGTATTTCAACTAATTTGTCAGTTGAAAAAGGCAACGTATAATATACGACAGATTCTATGTGTCCCAGCCTTAAGTTGGTATAATATTCACCATTGTTGATAGTTTTCCTCTTTTGCAATTACTCCAAAAACGAATGCCATGACTTCGAGCTTGCTTTTAAATTGGAGAAAATATTTCTAAGATCAACCTTACATTGCAGAAATTGCTTGCATTATGTATTTTCTTTAAGTGTATTTTGTCCATACTTTTTTCGTTGGGTGTATTTTACCTTTTTAAAACGTCGAGAAGTATATTCGAGTGATTTATGCATTTTTCTATACTTCTCCGCTTTATTTTTAATAGCATCTAACCCAATTTTCATTATAAATTCATTATACAATATATTTTTCTAATATTTTGAAGAGTCAAACAAAGTTGAAGCAAAAAGCCAGGCGTGAAATATTAATGCAGCTGCAGAAAATTAATTATAAAATCGATTTATATTTTCTTCTTATTCCCTACAACATGTGGTATAAGCTGCTGAGCTTTGTGATGTTCGCACATTTTTCATCTCACAAGTATATTTTGCGCGAATAAATATATTTTTTTCACACTAAAAGGCTAAAAATTAAATAAACCAAAATTTAATTAGATGAACTTGTTTTATATAAATTTGCCTGTCGTCGTATGGCGCCAAGAAAACTCTGCAAATAGCTGTAGTAAAATATTTCCTCAATAACAGGAAGAAAGCAAATAATGCACTTAGCATTTACTTATAAATATGCACTCGTATGGTCATAAAAAATTACTCAATTTTGGAAAAAAAAGAAATATATACATGGTCTGATCAAAATATAACCGTTGTTTTCAAATTTCGTTAGTTACGTATATTCGATTTTCGCATTTTTCTTTTCTGTTAAGTTGGTACACATGTCTGTTATATATGTTCGCAATATCAGCCAATTCGGATTGTCAGTTTGTTTCTGACAGGTAAAAAGGTTAGTCGTGTTTTGGTGTGCTCTTCGTTTTTTTTTTTTTTTACAAAATTTACTAAATTTTGAGCAAAAACAACGTCGCATGGACATCGCTCAGGAGCTGTTGAACATCGTCAACGACTATGCAGATTTCCTCAAAATGGTCATAACTGGTGAGGAATCATGGGTGTATGGCTATGAAACCAAAGCCCAATCATCCTTATGGAAGCGTCCAGAAGAGCCAAGACCGAAAAAAGTACGTCAATTTCGGTCAAATGTAAAGGTTTTGCTCACTGTTTTCTTCGACTGCAATGACCTGGTGCATCATGAATTCTTGCCACAAGGTCGCACATGCAATAAGGAGTACCTTGAAGTTATGCGCCGTTTGCGCCAATCATTGATTTTGCAGCATGATAACGCACCAGCTCACACATCGATGCTTGAGGGCGAGTCTTTGGCCAAAAACAAAACCGTTATCATGCTCAACCACCGTATTCATCAGACTTGGCCCCGGCTGACTTTTTCGTCTTCCCAAAACTGAAGACACCGATGAAAGGAAAGCGTTTTGCTATCGTTGAGAAGATAAAAGAAAAATCGAAATAGGAGCTGTTGTTTTCTCTGAGACTGATAATAAATGGATATGTTCTCTTACTTTCTCTCTAATTAAAAAATTTATTCTATCTAATTACTCGTAAAATATTTATGCACAACAAATTTAACACCTACTCGCCAATTGTTTTGGATATTTTTGTGATGCGTGTTTGATAGTTTTTGTGCGTAAAGTACTGTTACATTTTAGAGCAGTGTTGCCAACTTTAGTTTTCTAGAATGTACTATGTATCACTGCACTGCAACATATCTTAACAAGGCCTTGCCAGATCATTTTGTAAAAGAATTTACCTGTTTTTCGTTAGTTTCGCCCAAGGCGACTTTATACAGGTGAATGCAAGCGGAAAGGCGAATTCAGTACTATGTACTTTGTTATTGTAAAACATATCGTGAATGTCAAAATCTAAATTCGCCTAAGATTGCTCAGCAGAGAAAAAATTTTATATAAACGTTAAATATAAGCTTTTATAGTTGTTTGTAATTAAAATCACAGATTATATTAGTTTTTCACTTTTAAATTCACACAAATTTCTTGAAATTGCACTAAATCATTCAAAAAACCTTCAGATTAAAATGGCGCGAAAAAGTTTGTAAGCAAAAGAAACAAAATTTGACAGTCTCATTGGAAAAAACGCGAGAAGCAAAAAATAATCACCTGTGCTGTTAAGTTCACCTGGTAATGAATTCGCCTTGGTTTCACCCCTGCAGAAGAGGCGTGCTATGTCGCTATATTCTGCTAAAAGTAATAAATAATCAATAATTTTTTGAATATCGTAACATTTTACCAAATTTCTTTTAATCTACTTGAATGGCTTTAATTTTAATTTAACAGTAATATTTATTTTAATGTCCATGTGCCTATAAATATACTTAAATATTTATATACATACTCGTATATGTTTGTATGGATATTTTAATAGATCTTTGTGTGCATTTGTTTTGGTTTAAATTCCTGTGTAAATTTTTGCAAACTAAAATTTCCGTATTTTATTATAAACACTTGTGTGTACATACACATACATGCATATCTATGTGTGTATGTACGCCCAGCAAGCACTAAGGTTTGATTTAAAATTTATAGTGATTTCAAATCAAACGTTTTCTCCAACGACAAACGGCTGAAACTGATTTGAAATTAAATTGAAATACATAGCATTCCCAACAAAAAATAGAAATTACATTAATCTTGACAATAAATTAGTAGATCTAAAAGAAAATTTTGTTGTTAAATGTTCTCTTTGTTCTTAAAAATAAATGTTCTTTTATTCGCTGATACACTTCTCTTAAAATCCATGAGTTTTTTGTTGTAATCTATTTTCCCAAATTTATAAAATTATTTTTTTGAAAGTCATATCTACTATTTGTTATTTTATGTGTAAGAAGAAAAGTTGATATAACGGCTGTATTCATAAAAAATATTTTATAAAGATTTATTTGACAAACTTAATATTTAAATTTATCAAATAAACAATAACGGCCGTATGCAAAAACACTTAACAAAGCTTGGTAAGCAATTGTTAAGACAAATTTCCTAACGTTGTATGCAAAAACAATTGTTAGCTTACCATTCGTTTAAAGTTGAATTGAGTACACATTAACTGTACGTTAAAATGACACTTGACTTGCCGATTATTATTTTTCTTGAAAAATACAATATTGGGAAAATTTTAAAACAAAAGATATTATTATTTTTATTACATAAATTAATTGAAACATTCCATTTTATATAAACTGAAAATATTAATTTTGAAAGAAAAATATAAATAACAATTATGTTAGTGATGCACTTTCAATCAAACGAATACAATGAAAATCGTTATTCGAATAATAACAATTTTTCTAGATAAGTACCCCTATTACTTTTTCTCAATTTCATTAATATACTACATATTATATATTCATTATTTATTAAGAAGGTAAATCCAAGAACTGTTTGTCAAAAATATGATATTTTATGTAATAATAATCAGTTTTTATTTTTTAAATTTGTTTTTCGGTTTTCGAATATTAGTTTTTATTCATCACTATTCAAAAAATTACAACTGAACATAACGGCGTTGCCATAACAAAACAATTAAATTCCTTACTACATGTAAAAGCTAACGTACTGTTTTTGCATAAAAAATTTTAACAAATGTATGGTAGTGCTAATGTGTTTGGTAACTAACGTATGCGTTAAAACTCAAGTAAATTTTTTTTTTGGATATGGCCCTAAGTATTTTATTTTTATTAATATGACCGTTAATATTAAAATTCTAAATTATTTATAAAACCCCTTGTATCCGTGCATAGTGTTTTTCAAAAGTTCTATTGGTAATCGTGTTATCAACATCAGCTGAATTCCACATCACATTGAAAAGAAGAAAATAAATACAAGCCTTTTGTTTATTTGTATCAGAAATTTCTATTTTCCTTTTTATTTTTTGAAAAGGCTTCATTTGAATATTGATTTCATTCTTCTTATTTGCTTTTTGATGTTTCAAATACAAAATAAATTTATTGGGGTCTTCAAATTATTTTATCATCTAGAGAAATCCAGTTATTCTCAACTTAGTTGTAAAATTTTGTTTAAATATTTCTTAAATATGGTTTGTAATGTTACTTGTTATCCAACTTAATTTGACATTTCCTTGCCCTCAGTGTTTGAGGTTAAAATTCTTGAAGTCTTTTATGAAAATTGGCGTTCAAATCAAAATGCATTTTGTAACCTTTTAGGTCAGCATACCCGACCAAAACCGAGAGAATTGTGCGCAAGTTCCAACATTTACAAACAAACAATTGCAGCTCAAGAATATTGCATGTTGTCTTTGTAAATGTTGTAGAGTTGCAACCACCAGTACACTGAAAAGAATTCCTTCATTAATATAATGAATTTTGACATTAATCTAATGAACATTTTCATTATTTTTCGGCCAATGATGGCCTTCATTGGACTAATGAATCTTGTTTCATTAAAAATTATGTAATGAATATATTCGTTAGATTAATGATAACTTCATTAAGTTAATGAAGCATGAATCATAATATTTATGAATAGTTTACATTAAAACAATGAAAATATTCATTAAGTTAACGACTCAATTTCATTAGTTTTATGAACTTGGTACTTTAAACTTCTTCATCATTCAAACGTAATTTTTTCATTAGGCCAATGAATGTGTTACATTATTTTTATGAAATATTTTCACTAGTGTAATGAATATATTTGTTAAACCAATGAAAATGTTCACTAATTTGGTGAAAAATATTCTTCATTCTAACGAAATAAAATCATTAGTTTAAGGAAGAGTTGCATTATTTTAATGACCTTTTTTATTAGAATTGTGCTACTGAAGAGAAACTAAACAATTTTTTTTTTATATTAAGCATAAAATAATTTTTTATTGTTTTAATACACTATTGAAATTTTATTTTATTAAACAATTTTTTACACAGTAATTAATGTGTAAAATAATATGCTTTATCATTTAGTTAATAGTTGTAATATATTTATAATCTCACTTTTACTAAATCTCTAAAATTTTGCACCCAGCCTTTTTTATTACAAATCCAATGAAATTTTCTAATGAAATTATGAAACCTAATGAATCAATTTGAATGAATATTTTCATTAATGCTATGAATCTTCATTGATGTAACGTAATTTTTCATTCCGTTAATGAAAATTATCTAATGAATTGGGTTCGTTAGAAATATGAAGCAAATATTTTTCAGTGCATATGCTTTGATTATACTTATCCCACAACTGTAAACACAAAATATGCTTACAACACATTTTTGTTAATTTCTTTTAAGTACGGAGAGAATTTCGAATATTTTGCTTACTTTGGTATGCGAAAAGCACACAATAGAGCGATAACAACGAAAAAAACGGACGAATTCTTTAAAAAAATTTTTTTTAAGTAACATCAAGCTACAGGATCTAACACAGAAAATGCATTTTTAGAAGGCCATTAAGAGGAAAAAACTATTTTGCAATTAAAATTTCTTTATTTATTGACATATTTTCTACTAAACACCATAATGCCAAAATAAAAATGTGTGGTTGATGGAAATTGACAGCAAGCATTTTGACTGTATGTATCCCCCTTAAATCAGCTCTGAGCTGAAGAACAGCTCTCTCGTCATTGTAATTATTTCTTAAGGCCATGTCAGATAAAACTTTGTCGCTTTGCGTGAAGTTTAAAACTTTAACAGAAAAGTGCAAAACAAAAAGTGTATGTCACAATAAAAACTTTGGCAATGCTCACGAGTTGTTAATTGATATAAAAAAATGGTTGTTAATTTTTATATTTAATTATTTCTTATGATAATAGTTAGAAATATTATTGGACGAATTGCTGAAATTGGTTCCAATTGTTTTCTTAGTGCATAAAGCTTTGGAGCTATTAGAAAAAAACTTCAACGCGTAAAAAGATGAGAGTTGCCAAACTTTTCGCTTCACGTTGCATTAAAAGTACTTTATGTGACATGTTCCATATAAATGTGTATAATTTATCTTAGATGTCAAAGCGAATTTGCAATGCAAAGCGAAGCAAAAGTTTTATCTGACACGGGCTTTAATGAGAGTTTTGTGTCTCGCTCACACTGCTTGATATAAAATTACAGTAATTTTATTTCAAAGGTGTGAGTTTGTGTTTGTTGGGTGCATGCATTTATGTATGTATGAATGTTTATACTTCTGTATGACTGAAACTGTAAATCGGACAAAAAATGTTTATTAAAATAAACAACTGTCATAATAAAGGAATAAATACATTAATAAATAAAAAAAAAAAATGTTTGTGTGTAGAACTTTGTTTGTTGTCTCGCGCTTAATGGCTTTTGAAAGTAAACTTTAGCAAATAAATGGTACGGAAAAAAGTGATGGCTTGACATTTTTGGGATGTTTTGCAATCAAAAGGAAAGAAGAAAAAAACTATATTTTCTCTATACAAAAGTATTTTAAACCAAATTACATATGTGCATATATAAATGATATTTTGTTATAATTGTATTTTGTTATAATTTTAGATATGAAACATATAAAGCAACACTGAAGAAAATACCTGCCACAAGATTATCTCGCTTAACTGAGGCCTTAGCCAACTACGATCCAGTGCTTAATGAATATTTTTTCGATCGGCATCCTGGAGTTTTTACACAAATTCTTAACTATTATAGGTAAACAATATTCGGAGAATAATTAAAATTCCATTATGTATTATTGTTATTTTTCTTTATTAATTAAGTCTTATAGTACGTTTTCATTGGGAAAATCATTTCAAAGTGTCTCCAAATGACTTACATTTTATCTTCGGATTTCCGACATCAGTGTGACTTTTATATTGTTTGATTATATTCTAATTTAGAAAAGAAATGTTTTTGTTGAGTAAATATTTATGGCTCGAAGAAAGAGAAAAGAGAAAAAACTCTAAAGGAATTTTCATTTGTAATCGGCCTGATAGACTTAAAAAGTTATTTGAGTTTCTTAATGTAGCACAATTGATCAGCCACCCTGTATATAGAAACGTACTATTTTACTACTAGATTAAAAACTATAACATATATGATAAGGTTAGCACCTATGAAATGCCGACTTATAGACAGCTAGAAAACGCAAAACTCAGCTGCATATATTGTATTTTTTATTTATTTTTATTAATTTAGAACTGGTAAGCTTCATTATCCTACCGATGTCTGTGGTCCGCTGTTCGAAGAAGAATTGGAATTTTGGGGTCTAGATTCGAATCAAGTGGAACCATGTTGTTGGTCCACCTATAGTATACACAGAGATACTCAGGTAAGTAGTTTTGTTAAAAAAGCCGCTGTTTACATATTAATGGAGAATTGATAAACTTTTCTTTGATTTTCAGAATACCTTAGCAATTTTAGATAAGTTAGATATTGATAATGAAAAACCGTCAGAAGAGCAGGTAGCGAGATTATTTGGTTTTGAAGATTCCATAAATAAGGGTCAATTGAATTGCTGGCAGCGAATAAAACCAAAAGTGTGGGCCCTCTTTGATGAACCCTCCAGTTCGACGGGAGCAAAGGTGATTTTTAATTTAAGTATAAGTATTTTATTACACTGATATCAGTGTAATAAAATACTTAAGTATAAGTATTTTATTACACTGATATCAGTGTAATAAAATACTTAAGTATAAGTATTTTATTACACTGATATTATTTTAAGGACAAAAACGTAACAATCTATTAAAAACTTTTAGTATTTCATGTAAATTTAATAGTAACATTGTTGAGGTAAAATTTCACGAGTATAAAAAAATGTATGTAAATGCAAGAGTAGCAAAAAACTACGATATTTATAGAAATAGCTTGCTTATTTCTAGAAATATCGTTAAAAAAAACATTTATCAATGTAAGATCCATTGTTTTTCATTTAATCAAGAACTATAGACAAACAAAATAGTATACCTTCACGGCGGACACCCTGTATAAGCGCTAGTTGTTTAAAAGCAAATAGTAGCAAAGCTGTACAAAAATTTTATAATTTCAAAAAATAGTCTGCATACTATTTAGTAACTTTCATTTGCCAAGTGCATGTATCGTTCCTTTAAAACAGGGGTGCCCAAAAGTTCTATATGGAAGAGCAAACATCAATACGTTTAAGAAAAAACTACTTTTATTTAATATTTTTTGTTGCAAAAAGTAAAACAATTTACAAAAACAAAATTTATACTGATAACGGCTGTCGTTAATAATTACCAGCAAAGCATGCGAAAGTATTGTTGCAGTGAAGAACGACAAAAATATATATATGACGAAGTTGTGTGTGGATTTTTCATTGCTAGTGCTGAGTGCAGTATGTGTGTATTAAAGAGCACAGCCCTATAGCTAAGCGCTTTTACAAAAACAATTGAGCATCAAGCGCATAGGGCCTGGGCACATCTGCTTTAAAGGAATACCGACATGCCACTATTAGATGAAAAGTGTACTCTTAGTTTGATTTTAGTTATTTGAAATGTTTAAAAACGTTAACGGTCGCCAAGGCAGGTCGGTGGGCCAGGCTCTTAGTCAAATCTAAACTCTTTACCGTCAATAGCGGAATTACTTTTAATATTTATAAATTTGTCTTTTTTTACGTACAGGTCGTTGCAAGCATGTCCGTGTTTTTCATATTCGTTTCTGTGATATCCTTCTGCCTAAAAACCCACCCAGGTTTTCGTGTAGACTTTACGCCCATCAGTAGCCAGCGAACAGCAACAAACTCACCGACCATACCTCAACATCAAAACATGCCGCCCACATTCAATGCGTCCTCGAAGCGGGAGCTAAACGACAGCAGTGGTTCGCCGTACTTGCAGCCAACTTTTAAGGCCGTAAATTACACAACTCCGTTTAGTGGCAACTACAGCTCAGCCTTGGCCACACCCATTGCTACATTTACTTTGGAAAAACTGCGTAGAAATGGTCGCGCCAAGCGTCAATCTGAGGATGCCCGTCACGCACACGGCTGGCACCAGTCATTTGGTCAGCCGCATGAAGCATTTTTCTATGTCGAGCTGGTGTGCAATGTGTGGTTTTTCTTTGAAGTCATTGTACGTCTTATTGTAAGTTGTTTGCTTGTTATTTAATTCGTGGAATACATGTTCTTACTGGCTTGTTGTTAATATTATCTTTTAAAGGTTTCTCCCAATTTGTGGCAGTTTGTTAAGTCTCCTGTCAACATCATTGATTTTGTTGCCACTTTAAGTTTTTATACAGACGTTATGCAAAGGATGGGTGAATATACGGGACTGTGGGAGGCATTTTCTATTGTGCGGATAATGCGTTTATTTAAACTGACCCGTCATTCACCCGGCCTGCGTATACTGATCCATACCTTTAAGGCATCTGCAAAAGAACTTACACTGTTGGTATTTTTCCTTGTGCTTGGCATTGTGTTCTTTGCCAGCTTAGCTTATTACGCGGAAAAATTGCAGGTACGTAAAATAAAATCGTTGAAAAAATGAATTTATTTCTTTTTCTTCCATTCGTTAAGGATAACCCGGAAAACCAATTCAAAAGCATACCATTGGGTCTTTGGTGGGCCATTGTAACAATGACTACGGTGGGTTATGGCGATGTGGCACCTAAAACATATCCTGGAATGTTTGTCGGTGCTTTATGTGCATTGGCTGGCGTCTTAACAATAGCACTTCCGGTTCCTGTAATTGTAAGCAACTTTTCCATGTTCTACTCACACACACAGGTAAGCGAAACAACAAAATCTTTATTGAAAAACTGCCGTCAAAAAGCAATTCCCTTTTGAACAACAAACAAATAAAAAACTCAATATTTCTCATCAGCAAACTGTGTAGAAATTTGATGTTGATTCATGTCAAGATTATCTTTGAATGCCACTACAATTTGACTAAATATCTCAGAGATATTTCAATTTCAAGAAAAGCAAAATAAAAATGTTCTATGTCAACATTATACGGAAATGAGATAAAATCTGACATTAAGAACGAAACACAATTTACAGCGCAACCTAAATTAGGGCTTAAAAAGCAATATAATTTAACGCTTTATAAAATCAAAGCTGTGGTAAAGCTGGATACACCCGCGGTTTCGGAACAGAGCTTTTGTTCTAAAACACCAGTGTGGTCACACCCAAATATATTTCACAGCTAAATCTGCTTAAAAATAATGCTAAAAATAATCTTAAACTGCCAAAAATAATGCCAAAATTCTCAGCCATGTTCCGAGAACGCGCGTTCTGAAACCGCAATGCGTTTTGAAAAACGCTTAATTGATTTTTAGATGTTCTGAGGAACGCGCGTTTTACTGGCGTTTCGGAGTTTTTTCCGAAAAAATGCAACAAGTGTTTTACATACATATATACATATGTATGTGGTAGTAATATAAAACGAAAAAAAAAATTTGACAACAAATAGAAATATTTTTCAATTTAGTTTTCTTAATGAAAATGTGTAAAATTCTTTAAACTTTTTATTGAAATAAAAAGAAAACATATTAAATTTTAATAGTGAATAATTTTATTGCCTTTTGCAAGTTCAGTTTTAGCAAATTCAATCAGTTCACTTCAATATACAGAACACCTATTTGGCGATTTCAAATCGCAAAACCATATTTCTTGCGTTATACGTTTCTCAGAATACCTATTTGGCGTTTTCAAATCGAAAACGCCTGTCTAACTGAATTATATTTTTGTTATTTTAGTTAACATATCTTTAAAAATGATTTATTTTTCATAATTCTTTCTTGTAAACACTAATTGGTACTGATTAATAAATAATAAAATATTTACTAAACATGGTCTGAAAAGTATAAAATAAATAATTATAAGGTTTTTGTCCCTAATGATACAAGATAGAAGCTACATAGGTATATTCTAAAAAAATGCCGGGTTGTCAAAAATATTGGAAGTTGGTCGTACATTGGGTACCTTCAGGATCTCCCTGGGGCTAGTGAGGACGGTTGACTCTCAACTAATAGAAACTAAGGTTTTGAGTGGCAGCCCCCTTAAAAAGGGCAGTTAGAGGAGGAACAAGTAAGAGTGCAGTATATTCGGCTGGGCCAAATCTAAAATACCCTTCACGATAGTCACGTATATATATATAATATATATTACAAATTTGCTTAAAAGAAGCAAAAATATGTTTAAGTTCGCCTACCCGAAATTTTCATGAAAAAATCGGTTTAGACTATATCTCGGGTATACATATGTATATGGACCGAGGTTACCTATAACCTTCGTTTTCTGTATTTAAGTAACCTCCTTTTATACTCGTAATCAGAACTGGTAAAAAAATATGGAAAAATCGATTATGGCTATATCTCGGGTATATGAGCATATTGACCGATATCGGAATTGCTCATCTTCTGTATATCAGTAATCTGTTTTTACTACCAGAACAGATTTTATGCCAAAAAAAAAAAAAAAAGTTGTTTAAATTCGCTTACGTTACATATTAATGAAAAATCGGTTATAACGTCTCAGGTATATATGGCCCGATATTATAAATTTGTATTTTCTGTAGTCTAATAACCTCCTTTTATTACCAGAACCGATTTTAAGCAAACAAAAACATGTTAAGCTCGTTTACGCGACATTTTCATGAACAAATCTGTTTAGGCTATATCTCGGGTATACGAGTATATGGACCGATATCGAAAACTTACGTTCTGTATTTTAGTAATCTTTTTTTACTATTATAATAGCTTTTAAGCAAACAAAAGTTGCTGAAGTTCGTTTACGCGACATATTCTTGAAAAAGCGGTTTTGGCTATATCTCGAGTGTATATGGACCGATATCAGAAATTTTTATTTTTTGTATTTTAGTAACCTCCTGTTGTTACCAGAAGTGATTTTAAGCAAAAATATTTTTTAAGTTCGCTAACGCGACATTTTCATTAAAAAATCGGTTTAGGCTATACCTGGGGTATACATATATAGACCGATATCGGGTTTTTTTTTGCTTTGTAATTGCCATGCTTAATAAGTGTGTGAAGATTGAAGCAAAACAAAGAATTTTTTTTTTCAAAAATTTTCATACAAAATTGCAAAAAAAAAAAAAATAGATTTTTTCGGAATTTTGGATATATCTCAGCTATATAAGAACCGATTTTACTGAATTTCAATAGCAAACCCATGAATCAAGGGGTAATATAGTGATGAAAGAAAAACGTTTCTAATAGTTTTCTCAGAAATGGTGTTTCAACGACCGACAGACGGACATCGCTTAATTGGCTTTTCTATAAATTTTGATTCAGAATACTTCATAGGGTCGGATATGAAAATTGTGGAAATTACAAACGGAATCACAAACTTATATGCTCTTTACGTTTTTGGGAAGGGCATCATCTATTTTACTTACCCCCATAAGAGCCATATACATACATGTGCGCTAGTCCTCGCTAGCACAATAAAAAAGCCTAATTTGAAGATACAGTTTGATGTGTGGCCTTGCCGCCTAATAAAAAAATTTCAGGAAGTTCTCTGAAAACATTTTGTTTTATTCATTGTATGGTTCATATCGTGCATTTTGTTTGCACTACCCTTTAAATAAGAACAATGATACAATTTGTAAATGTTTAAACTTTTTATTTATTTAAGGCTCGTTCAAAGCTGCCGAAACAACGACGAAGAGTGTTGCCTGTTGAACAACCAAGGCGGAAACGTGAGCCAGGTCCTTCGGCTCGAGGTCGTACGCATGCCTACAAGCAAGGCTCGCTTACCCAAGTTTCCATTCCAACAGGCATGCCTCCCACCCAGCATGCGCCGCCATTTAAGGATCCATTTGCCACCGCTAAAATTGGTAAATTGCATTTTAAATTATTTAAAAATCAATCTGCTTCATGTAACAAGTCGCTTGTGATACAATATCAATGCTGCAACTATGTACATATGTAATAATGTATGTATGTAAATGTTATCGCCTATACATCCACATATAAGTATTTTTCGTAGTTAAAGCTTTTTCAAATATTCTTTCATTTAACATACAGTCTGTCAATAATGAGTTTGCACACTGAAAACAAACACGATTTAGTTAAATTTGTTATTAATTGCATTATCCTCCACAATCTGGCTGGCCATTTTCACCTTTTCAAACTCTGTCATCTGAGACTAAGTTCCACGAAATAATTAAAAGTTTCACAAAATAATTAACTTTTAATTATTTCGGGAAAATTAAAGTTTCAGATCATAGAGCTTGGAAAGGTGAAAGTAGCAAGCCGGATTGGGGAAGATTCTGGCGTGAGCGCTTCCTGGCTCTCATTCTACAATACATAATTTAAAAAATTGTTTAAAGCATCTGAAATAGATTAAAATTAAAAAAAATTTGCCTAGATTTTAACTAAACGGTGTTTGTTTACAATGTGCAAACCCATTATTGACAAATTGTATATACAAATTTTTTCATAATTTAAACTTTTTTCTTTTTGTTAAAAATTTCATTGGAAGCAAATAAATATACTTTCTGTTAATTGTTTTTTTTTTTTGCAATTTCATTTGCTGTTCATTTGATTGTATTTACTGTTTCTTGATTTTCGATGGTTAGAAACACAAACAGACAGCATGAACGGTGTAAATGTTAATGGTGTTAGTATTGTAGAACGACCACAAGTATCCCTCAGCGGAATAAGTTGGAATATCACTAGACCAACTGAGGCGCCCATACACACATCGCCATCGAACCTGCGAGCGGGTCCATCCGTCATCAGCTGTAAGTAGATGACCATTAACTTTGCTAGAAACTGAAAACTAAAACTGTCTACTATACATATGCATACATATTGGATGTGACTATTTCCATAACTAATTTTTATTTATTAACCAAATGTAGTGTAGCAACATAATTCACCAATTTTTCGTTTGTTTAAAGCTAAATTTTTTTAAGTAGCTGCTAAATTAATGTTTAATTATACTTTTATACTTCTGAGAGCATTCTAATGAGATGTTTATTTTGCTTGTTTTCTCATTCTTCAAAGCTGACTTTTTAAGCGTGCCGCCAGTACAAAGTTTGCAGCCTCGAGCCGCTACCACCGGAAATGATTTTTTTATGCCTTTGCAGCCCAAGCTGCTGGCAACACTGGGTAGATATTACAGTACAAACTTAATATGTATATAACATTTTATGTGAGTGAGTTTTTTTTATTTTTTATTACAGAACAAAAGGACTCCCACAATGCTGTGGACCAGGCTAAACATGAAGACGCACATGACAATAAAGATAAAGAGCATATCAAACAGCAGCAACAATTGCAACATTTGCACCATGGCCTGCGTCATCGCTCTAATATACGGTCAATGTTGAATGTGCCACCCACTCTTAGTGTTGTAAATGGCCAAATGCCATCAAATGGGCACAATACTGAGACCATCACGACAAGTGATGCTGACCTTATGCCCCAGTTTTGTAATAATTTAAATGCTGAACATCTGGCAGAGGAAGTGAAAAGTTTTGGCAAAGAAAATTCACATCCAACTGCAACTACGACACTTACACTGCCTGCCCAACACCCGCTCCATTCAACGGACCACAAGCAACAGCCAGACTTAACGTCTATGCATCCAAAAGTCACCCTGCTGGATGATGGCAAAGATTCGTGTGATGCCTGTGATGCTTATGTGGAAACAAACCATCACGACACTGATTTGGCGAACAGTCTGGAATTTATAACAAACGCTTCGGCGCTAGCCCAACATGAAGATCAAATTAATGACCAAAAGGAAGAAAGTTTATTACTTTCTCAAACCACAGATTATGCGGGAGGAGACTAACTACTAATTTAATCTTTAAAGTTAAGAAAATTTTAAGAAAATAGACAATTTTTAAAAAACTAGTACAATTTTAATAAAAAAAAATTTGAAAATCTGTTAACATTAAAAGAACAAACACTGGAAATTTACTCAAACTTTTAAGGTAGCACTCGCTTTTATACTTTTTTAATTGTTTATTACAGCCCGTCTACAGTATTCGCTGACATGAAAAGCCGTTAAGATATACTGTTAAAACATACCTTTGACCGACCGATTCACAGTGGTCGATATACCAAATCTGGCGGCATTTAATTCGCTAATTAATAAAAACAATGCCTGATGCTTAATTTCGCCTATGAAATGCGTAGTAAATAAAACTCGAAATAATTTTCATTTATTTCAGTGCTTTAAATACAAATGCACTGAAAGTAGTATATCTATAATTTAACACAAATATTTATAATTTGCTGCCTATAACAAAATTTGTTAAATTCCACCACTTTTTTGTTAAAGTTGCTGACATCTGGCCAAAAAATTAGAAATATTTCTCTTAAATTACAGACATATTATTTTGAGTGCGGTTAATATAATTAATACAAATTTCTTAAAGATAATAGTGGGACTTATTCAAAAAAATTTTTGTGTACTTTAAACCTTTATTAATTCAAATTTTTCACACAAAATATTTTTAATATGGATATCAAACACACTTTAATTTTTTTTTTGAATAAGCTGAAACCACATATCGTCTACATCCATATCTTCCAATTCGGGCCATAAAAAGTTCGTTATCATCTCACAATAGCGAACACCATTCACAGTAACTGCCTGACCGGCCTCATTTTGGAAAAAATACGGCCCGATGATACCGCCAGCATATAAACCGCACCGAACAGTCACTCTTTGTGGGTGCATTGGTTTTTCGACAGTCACTCTTGGATTCTCATTCGCCCAAATGCGGCAATTCTGTTTATTGACGAATCCACTGAGGTGAAAATGTGCCTCATCACTGAAGATGATTTTCTTCGAAAATTGATCATCATTTTCATAATAAGTCTGGATAAATTTAACACGTTGTTGGATTGTGTATCTCTCCATGGTTCAAATTGAGTAAGTCTGAAATAGAGAAATGTCAAATAAAATTTGAAAAAAAACTTGGCGTTTAGGAGTGGTTCACATTCAACATCGGCCCTTGAAATTTAACCACCCGATATATTTGAAAAAAGTTTATTTATTTGCTTTACAGCCAATTTATTAAATCAAAAAACAGTTTCTTTGTGATTGTTTTCCTGTTATCTATAAGTCGATATTTCATAGGCGCTACCCTAATCATCAGTAGACATGAAAACTTTTGATGATTTGTTCCAACATTCAACTCTATATTCTATTATTTGTAAATAAGTAACGAGAATTAAAAAAGTCAAATATTTAACCAAACCCTCACACACAAAGAAACTTTTCGTTTGTAAAATCCCCATCCACGTAAATAGCCAAAGCTTCATCGGGACTGTATGCAATAGCATTTTTGGCTTCTGAAACAATCACCCATATTCTGCTTGTCGAGGGCAATACCGTCGGCAATATTATAGCGACATCAATTTAAGACGACATCAATATTAATCTGGCATTCCGTAAAAGTTTTGTATTGATGTTGCCGGCTTATCGATTATGCTAATAAAACCCAACACACATCTCTAATGTATGTGTCAGTTGCTTCCTTTTGTTTACATTTTGATTTAGAACAAACTTTGTGCAAACTAAGAAAGTTTGTGGAAAAAGAACAATTAGGAAGTTTTTAAATACAAAATGTTTCTCCAGCCATATTTAAACTCCAGTGACCAAGAAAACAAAACAAACTTAATAGTGGAAAGAAGACTGCTTAGACGGAAGTCCTGCATTTTTAATTCTGGCCATTGAAGGGCTCTTTTCCAGCTCCTCTAATAATTTTTAAAATTGGGCGGGATTCGTAATTTTAATTTTTTTCATTTTATTCCAATTTTTTCTTAAGTTTAATTTTCTTTATTAATTTTTTTATGTTTTTGTTTGAACTCGGCGCTAAAACCTGTGACGACAAAATAACCGGCAATGCCGGCATTTTCTTTTGTAGAATATTAAACATGTGTCGGCAGTTATCGATACATGACAATATTGACAACAGGAATGCCGATTCACTTCAAAATTTAAAAATCGGCGTCGTCTTATATTGCCGCCGACAAGCAGTATATGGGTGAATAGTTTTTTTTTGTATATTTTCTGCAACCTCGGAATCAGAATGTAGCATGGATACAACTTCTGATGCGTTTCTTTTTCCTGCTTTGTGTAAACTTGCACGCGTCGCTACAACAAGTTCATCGCATGTAATTTTTTCTACAAGCTGTGAAACTTTGTTGACTTGTGTTTTAGATGAACAAGCAGTGAACTCTTTTACAGGCCTTCCAAAATTGCTGCTAGTTGTCGGCCCAACTAATAAAATTCCACTGTCCAACCAATCTTTATTACGTTTTTCAAAATTCGATAACGTTCTGTTGCAGTTCTTCCACTTTTCCACAACTTTGCTTATGAAGCTCCTCAAATTTTTTTTTATTTCTCGGCACTGCTCCTCATTATTGTGCGATTGGTCTATTATAATATTAAATATGTGGCCCTCCACAGCTGAAAATTATTTAGTAGAGACGTTTTCATTGTGCCAAATCATAAAAAGTGTGCGTTTGGAAACATTCATTATGCCCACGAAAATAATTAACCAATAAACGGGCGGGAGATTCTTGAAACGTTCTGTTGCAATTTCCATTCCTAGTTTCCTTATTATTTATTACCACTTGTAAATTATTTTTATTATAATTTCTTATTATTTATAACACTTTCTACACATTGTCTATTGACGAGCATGTTTCTTCATTCGCCGATTTTGACATTTATGGTGAGACGACTCGCGTCTTACAAACCAAAATAAATTGACAGATGTTACGTTTTTAATACTAATCGTCAATAGTCGCGGTTTGTAAACCAAAACCAGGGGGCTAATTCTGTCATTCGTGATCGAAATTACTATTGAGTAGAAAATTACTATTGAGAAATTGTTTGTAATTAAAATCGCAGATTATATTAGTTTTTCACTTTTAAATTCACACAAATTTCTTGAAATTGGACTAAATCATGCAAAAAAAATCTACAGATTAAAATGGCGCGAAAAAGTTTGTAAACAAAATTTGACAGTCTCATTGGAAAAAACGCGAGAAGCAAAAAATAATCACCTGTGCTGTTAAGTTCACCTGGTAATGAATTCGCCTTGGTTAGAACCAACTTTAATTTTATTGTAAGCAACGCTGCTTACAACTGTGGGATTGAAGGGTTTATTTGGTTCTCTCAACAAAAAAAAAAAAAAAAAAAGCATGAAAATTATTTCATTTTATTATTTTAATAATAAATTTTACCTTTATATTGCATTTTTTTTGCGCTCTGCAATTATAAAACAGACTCATTTTTAAAAATAATTGGAATTATTCGATTTAATTTATTTTATAAGATAAAAAAAAAACAATTTCTAAAACTACTCTCTTGTTTTATGGTACAAAAACATATTCTAACAATAATAAATGAAAATTAATTTATCGTAAAAGACTAAAATTTTCATAAATTTTAATCAGAGTTAACTTCTTTGATTTGTGTATTTGTTAAAGACTGATGTGAATTTCTTAAAATGTTTTATTATATTACAAAGATTTTTGTTTTTTTTTTTTTGTAAGAAAGAAGAATAAGAAACGTACCTATAAATTAAACAATACGAACTAGAAGCACATGCACACTTATTTAAAAAAAATACATATATTAAATTTTTTAATTTCTATATATGTACGAGTATAAGACAGATTAAATGATTAATATTTTTGTTTTGTTTCTTGTTTTAAGTTAATAAATAAAAATAAAATTTGTTTGTTTAAACATGTGTATTGCATTTTTAGTTGTCCTTTTGCAATCTTAAAGCAGCTTTCTAAAAGCTTTACATTAAGCTGAGTAATTTTAACTACTTTCTCTCATTCGCAAGTGTCAAATTGATTACAAAAATTATAAAAAGTTAAATTAAAAAAAATATAAATTCAGGAAAAAAGTATAAAAATAATATAATTTTACATATTCCAACAATTGTTGTATTAAAAAAAAAAAAAAATTACAGCAAATCAATATAAAGCTTTTATAAAATTAAATTTCTCATCGTTTGTTGTTGTTTTTATGTATATACATGCATGTCTTTGTTGTGAGATAGATAATCATGCAGCGTCATCTATTGGGTATAAAAGTTAATAAAGTCGATTTTTTTTTTGCTTGAAAAATGCTTTTGTTATAATAACAAAATGAGTTGATACATTATTCAAACTATTGTTCATCGTTAGTCACTACTGTTACTCATCTTTCCGATAGCATTTGGATTCCGCGCGCAAAGAAGTGCTCCGCTTTTCAGTTAAACAATGAATCAAGCTAATTTCATTAACACTGTTCTGAAGTGCGGAGTATTACAGTAAAGGGCGTTCTGGATCAATTAAAATAAATGGTAAGCAGAAGACACAGGGACTGGGCTATAAGGTAGGTGAGCTAAAACTTCCCATCCACTATTTTTCAAATAGTTTTTGACCGGTCTTGCAACATGTGACCAAACCATGTCGACTATTTTCCTAGTTTTTCATTAATGGCTCTCTTTAACTGGCGGTCTCCTTTAGCCATGAGCATGGTATGAGCATCATGTCGAACATCGCAAATGGCTAATGTCGACCGCTCATGTTCATATTTCGTTAATGCTTTGACATCGATGCTAGATCATATGGCTGGACATCGATTTTCGCCATGAAGTTGGCCATCACGAACAAAAATATACAAAATGGTGACGAACTGAACACTTCGATATGGTAAATTATATGGTTAATCAAAACATATGTATTCTCCACATACAAGAATACGAACTTATTTTTACCTTCGCTCTGCTGACGTTATGTACATGTCATGTTCAAGTCGATGGCATGTGAAGACTAGGAGCAAAAGAATAAATTTTTTCAGCACAGATCCCCTGTAATCGTCTAACTCGACTTCAACATCTTATAACACCAAGCACCCTTCTGATCCTACCAAATACAGAGCATTACTTTGGCGTCATGGATATTTGCCTTCGCCGTTGATTTGGTTGGTTGGCCGGGCCTTACATATGATCTTTTGCGCTTGAAGTTATCGTAATGTATCAATTTTTCATCATCAGTAACATCAAAATCGCCTTTCAATGTCTCTCGGCTTCAATTCATATTGCACCCAGTCTCCTTGCTTTTGCCTGAATCGCAATGCTTTTAAATGCAGGGAAATGGCTTGCTGTGTGAGTCCCTATGATAATGCAAGTTAATCCTGCATTTGACAAAATTTTTTGTCGAGAATTGTAAATTCCTCATCTTCAAACTTTTGCAAGTCACCAGGCCACTTCTTGTCTTTTGTATCGAATTCACCACTTTTGAAAATCACTATTTTTGAATCGCTCAAATCATTGTTTATAAGGTTTTTGGGTTGATATATGATGGCCGTAAGCTTTTACAATCAATAGCTTTCAGCACCTCCAAATAAATGACTTTCCCACAAAACATTTTCGTTAGGCAAAAAATTTGACATTTTTATAGCGATTGAAAAAAAGGTGTGTTTACATTTTGACATCTAACGAATACTGAATTATAATGGACAATGCTTATCCTCCAAATAAAATAAATGTTATTCCTGACACATACATATGTATTTGGTTTGCCAAATACCAAATTGCCCAAATCGACATTACTAACTTTTATACCCAATATATGCAATAAATGGTTATCTATACAAAAGACAAATTTCGCTCCGCTTATATTAATCTAAAAAAAGTATTTAACTGCCATTATTATTAATTTTACTCTTGCCTTCATTTTACTGCACTTCACTATCGCTATCACTTTTTTCTGCAATAGAAAATTAGAGGAAGAATATCAAAGCATACTTTAAGGCGCCACAAGCTTACAAACCTTTTTTGCCGGTGTAAGCATGACGCTTTAGCCGATCATACAGGTCGTCTTTTGTGCCATACAAGGAAGCATTCGATCTGGCCAAAGTGCTCATTTTACCGCCCCCGTGAAGACCTGTTTATAAATATGCATATATGTATGTGTGTTATTCAATTTGTTTGTTTCTTGTTGCTGCCTGTTTCTAACTCACCATCTTTCATATAAGTTTCATTGTAAAAATTTGGCATCTCCCAGCCGTCTTCCTCATCATCATAGTAATGGGCGTATGTGCTGTGATGTGAAGGAGCTATAGACTCCGCATAAGGTGTATGAGCGCCATAGTAGAAGTTGACTTGTGAACCAGTTTGATCGATGGCAGGCGACAGCATTTTCTTTGGATCGCGTCTTTTCGTCGAACGTACACAAATCATCCATATCAGTAACACTATGACTATGATAAATATTACCGCTCCGGCAATACCGCCGGCTATGTAGGCAAACTCGGAACGCTCGGCACAGTGGGGGCCTGTAAATGAGCCCACACAGCGGCAGGAAGGAGTGCCTTTTAGGTCCTTAACACAATTGCCTTGATTCTCGCAGAAACCATCGCACATATCTGTGCACTCCATGCCAGTGCCATTAAAGCCTGGCTTACATTCACACTTGAAGTCATTTGTTTCACGCACCAGTATGCAGTAGGCATTAGGATCGCAATGTGGCCTTCCTTCGGCGATTTGTTCGCATGGATTTGTGCATTCGGAAACTGAGGTAGCTCCAGTAATCTTTGTACTATGATTTGGTGGGCAGTGAATGCAAGTGGTTTGTTGCGATTCGGATTGGTAGAAACCTTTGGGACACTCTTCGCACATATTAAGTGTACCGTTGAGGTAAGTACCAGGAGAACAAACCGGCAAGGTACACTCTTCGACAGACTTGGAGCCCACTTTGGGTGTGGTACGACCCAAAGGACAAGCGGCGCAAGACGGTTGAACGCCCTGCAAACGGTATGTTCCGCGGGGACAAGGTTCGCAACGGCCATCAACGCCTAATTGCAAGCCGGAAGAACACTCATCGCGACACTCTTTGCGAGAAGTGGCTTCAGCAGACCGTGTTGTTTGACCCAGGCCGCACAAGTCACAGCTGAAGGAACCCTCGTTTGGTTGATAGAATCCATGGCCACAAGGTCTACACAAACCAGTTTCAGAATCGAAATACTTGCCAGCTGGACAACGTTCTTTGCAGTTGGCAGCAGAGCGTGCACCTGGTCCGGCCGTAACACCAGGTCGTCCAGCTATAAGAGGACACTTACTGCATTGCAATTGACCGGCTTCGGATTGGTAAGTGCCACGCTCACAAGGCACACAAGTCTTATTGCTCGTATCGTAAAAAGTACCAATAGAACAAGGTACACAATCAGGGATCATGACCACTTGGCCCACAGGACAAGCATATTCAGAACCGAGCTCTAAGGATCCTGGATCTGGAACAGTGTTTGGCAATATATCCTGTACAGCAAACCGATCGTCTTCTAAAATAAGTTTCTCCAACAGCGATTTTACAGTCGAACGTTCGCCCGAAGAGGTGTGAACAACAGGATCGCTAAATTAAAATCAAATATATTATTAATGCAATGAAAACCCAGGAAACTTTTGTCTTCTTAAGGCTTTGTTAGGCACATTTATGAAAATGAATATATTGTGTTAAGAATCTTCTCTAGTTGAAAGACCACAACCGATTAATGTAGTAAAGTTGGAGTGAAAATTTTTAGGTTAGATTTCCAGAATTTAGGAGAATATATGTTTTAAAAAGCAGCAGCAATAGGTTCAAAGCATTCAAATTTTTCAAACATACTTTACTGCCGGGAAAGAAATTTCCAGCGTGTATGTATCGCCGCCAGTTTGCTGGCGCCCCTGTCGACCACGAGTATCAGGTTCATCATCTTCACTATAAGTTTTGGAATATTACATACATAAATAAAACACAATTTGCATGCATTTCTTAAATAATGGGAGTAACAATAGTATAGTCCATCAAAATAATTAAAGTCCTTGAACAAATGGAGCATACCAATTGAGAACCCCAAATAAAAAACTTATAAGCTAAGGGCACATTTATTTAACGCCACATAATAATGGGAAATAAAACATTTAAAACAAATACGGACTTGAAATTTGTCTGTTGTTAGAAAACTTACTTCAGTACTGGAATTTCAGCCTCTAAAACATAAACTCCGCCATCCTTAACTTGACGTTTGGCACGATTGTTTTGGCCACTTCGATAGTGATCACACTTGACATCAATTTGTATGTCTTTACATTCTCTGGTACCCTCCACCGAGTAAGAACAGAAGTTCCAGTCACGATTGAGCGAATTGACAGAGTTAGTAACCTTTTGTCGAAGTACTCCTTGGCCTGCCTTGTTACACAGAACATCCGATGGGAAAAGCATTTTAATGCGAAACACACGTTGAGCTGGTTTCGAGGCTATTTAATATAAAAGAATTAAAGCACATAAGTAAAATGAGAAAGTTTTTGCAAAATAGAGAAAAAACCAACTTACGTGAGCATGAAGGATAAATCAGAGGCATAGAAGGATCACGGGTTGGTCGCCAGAAACCTTCAGCACCGCATGTATAAAACTCAGGAACTTCTTCGGAGAATCTCAGACCGGGATTGCAAGCAATTTCACATACCTTAAATTGTCCGCCAGCACCCCAATCTTTGCAAACTTGTACACCACCAACAGGATCAGCCAACGGTGGACAGAATTCAGCTAAAAACGTAAAAGCATTATGATGAATTTTTCTTTATGGATATTATTTCAGCACTACTTACACAAAAGCGATACTTTGAAACTACAGGAAGCTGTATTTCCGGCAGCGTCCGATGCAATATAAGTTATATCGTATGATCCCCAAAGAAGTGTAGTACCGGGGCGATGACCGTTGCGTTCCACAATTTTAGTGACACCAATATTATCGCTAAAGTGAGGTTCGTCCCAAGAAACTACAGCTGAACCATTCTTTGCTATAACCCATAAATCCCCCGGACAGTGTTCAACAACTGGTGGCTCTTTATCGACCTGTAATTGTTGGCAATTGGGGCCAGTATAGCCATTCGCACACTTACGTTGGCCGCACATTGATGGTACAGTACGTTCAACACCGCCAGAGGTAAGCTCGTAACCAGACCAGTTCAAAATTAAGCCGTTGTAGAGCACCGGCTCCGATCGGCAATCTCTAACTTGTTTTTGTATTTCGGAAGTAATATCTAAAGCTCGAGCCCACACTTGAGCCTTTGTAATGGTTCCTTGGAAGCCAGTTTCTGCATAAGAAACAGCGTATTTAGAATCATCAGGTTGTGGTCGACCAAGCACCGACCATAAGAACTGAGGCAACAACTGACCATGCGCATATTCTACCTTGCTGGCGATAAGACCTTCTGTTATCAATTGCAGTTGGCCGGAAATACCATCCCAAACTATTGCCACATGATGCCATTGGCCATCATTGACAGAAGTATATTCTCCAAAAGAAAGAAAGACGTCTGGATAGTCGGCAAAGAATGAAACTTGTACACCGCTGGAATGGGCTTGCAGCATAAGTCTACGATTGCTAGCCAAATTTGGACTTTCTACGCCATATAACGTGAAGAATATTCCAGTGTCATCCTTTTGGGCGAATTGCACCCACATAGCAATTGTCAGACTAGACGATTCACCAGTATAGAAAGGTACAACTTGCGCTGCAGTTGAGCGGGAGGAGTCACTGAAGTACAAGTCATAATCAACTTGAATAGTCTTGCGACAGTCATCGCCAGTCATGTTGAAAGGGCATTGGCAGTAAAAAGCATTCGTAAGATCAACACAGGTAGCACCAGGAGGGCATGAGTTGTCTTTACAGTCGACGATGTCTTCTTCACAGTTTCTGCCAGTAAATCCTTTAGGGCAAGCACATGTATACCCTTCGCCAATATCAATGCACGTTGCTCCATTTTGGCAAACATGAGCATCACAAGCATCGAACTCATACTGACATCCAATACCCGAATAGTCCATAGGGCAAGTACAGTTCAGACCGGATCCAAAGTCTTGGCATTTACCGCCATGCATGCAAGGATTTCCAATGCAACGCTCTGGTGCAGTTTCGCAGTTTTTACCATCTGTGCCACTGGGACAAACACAGAAATAATCTTGGAACAAATCAATACAGTTGGCGTTGTTTTGACAAGGCAGCATGTTATTGCAAGTGGTGATTTGTGTTTCACAGTGCAATCCGCTCCAGCCATCCTGGCACACACAATCAAATCCTCCCACGCGGTCACGACACTGGGCATTGTTCATACAAGGATTGCTGGCACAGTCATCAATATCAGTTTCACAAAGTTCACCCGTAAAACCATCTCTACACGCACATTTAAATTTATTATCCAAGTCCAAACATCGTTCCGTTCCAACTGGATTACAAGGATCACTTAAACATTCATCAATCTCAGCTTCACAGCTCAAGCCTACAAAGCCGGGACGACACTTGCAAGTAAAACCATCCAACTGGTCGATGCATGTAGCTCCATTTTGACAAGGAGTCGACTCGCAATCGTCAATTGTATGCTGGCAATTTTTGCCAGTATAACCCGGCTCACAAGTACAGCTATAACCATCTACCAAATCCACACAGGTACCATCATTTGCACAAGGCCGTTCACTACAGTCATCGATGTTAATGTCACACGACGCGCCCGTCCAACCTGGATGGCAGACACACTCATGATCAAAAAGTCGATCAATACAAATGCCATGTTTGCAGGGTTCAGAGAGACATAAATCAATTTTTTCCTCACAACGTTTGCCGGTGAAACCTGGGGGACATGAACATTGAAAATCATTTACTAAGTCCGTACAATTTGCTCCCAAAAGACATGGGTTTTCAGCGCAGTCGTCAATATTCGCTTCACAATTAAAACCTTTCCAGCCGGGCAGACAATCGCACTTATAGCGGCCTTGTTGTAAAGCTCTACAACTGGCACCATTTGAGCAGGGATTTCCATTGGCAGTGCATGGATCAATAGTCACATCGCAGTCTTCTCCTGTGTATCCACTGCGGCACAAACAAGTAACATTTTTATAGCCCGGCTCATTCTTGCACATGGCTCGTGCTGGACATGTTGTTGCAGAGCAATCTCCCTCCTCTTCTTGACAGTTTATACCCGAGTATCCTGGGGGACACTCACAGCGATAGCCTTGTGGCAAATCACTACATGTACCACCATTGTAACACGGCTGTGAAGCACATTCGTCAATGTCGATTTCGCAGCGTTTACCTGAAAAACCAGCAGGACAGAAACATTGAACTCCATGTCCCATAGGAACACAAAGGCCACCATGTTGACAAGCACCTTCTCCGCAAATTACTGGTTTACACTCTTCTCGTCCTTTAGTTCCAGAGCCATCTGTTCGCATATTGGATGGACATTCATTGCAAGTTTGTGAACCCACGTTACTTTGGTAGAAGTTAATAGGACAAGGCGAACAAGGGGCTAAGCCAGTGGAAGAGTATGTACCAGGGGTACATTTTTGTCTACATAAGTCCCTAGTTGAGGCAGCTGGTTGATAAGTAAACGTATTTTGTGGACAAGCTTGACAATCTTTAAAGCCACCAGTTGGAGGATCTGTGGTAAACGAATTGCGGGGGCACTCTAAGCAAGGTACCAAGCCTGTAGGCGAATAGGTACCATAACCGCAAACTGGAATGCAATCATTCAAAGCTTTGGAACCTTCTTCTTTGGTGTATGTTCCAGTGGGGCAGCGCAAACAGGTTCCTTGACGGTCACGGTTCTGATAGTAGCCACGTGGGCAGTTTGTACAAACATTTTGTCCAACAGCTACATATGTACCGGCCGGACAATGCAAGCATCTGGGTACATCGCTAGTATCCATATTTAGTACTTCCCCCACACTGCATGTGAAGCCGCGTGAAATATTACTTTTTAGTGCACGAAGTGGTGGGCATTGGTTTCCAATATTCGAAATATTCAACAAGGAATCGATAACAGCACTCGCATATGGGACACTCAAGTCAAATATCAAATTTAAAGTTGAGCCACAAAGCTCATAAAGTTGAGGTTGCCTGATAGCGGGTAAAATTGACAGTATAAAGTCCATCCTGACTACATTTTCTTCGACTAAACTTGGTACCGACTTGAGGAAAGTGATATTCATATTAACATTAACAGCTGAGCAGCGTTGTGAAAGCAATTGATTCAGTCCGGCATAGTGCTGAGATAATACATCCTGGTATTTACCCAAACATGATTGAGCTACTGCTCCATTTGCACGGTATGTCACTGAAGCTGTAACTTGGTAATCAGCCTGTTCAGTATTCTCAGACACACAATCAGGCACTACAGATGTAGGTTTCCATAAGCGAGAAGTTTCACAAGAGAATGTCTTAATGGGGTCTCCGTCTGTAAAACGAAAACCAGACTTGCAAGTAGCTATGCACTCTATACCATGATCACCCGGCAAGCAATTGATGGCACCATTTGCTGGCGGCTGTAACTCCCAATCCACACAGGGCGAGGCTTGTACTGATACTTGGAAATTACAAGTTGCTTTATTATTGAATTTATCCGCGGCAGTAACAGTAACATTTTCAAAAGCTCCAATAGGTATTGTAGTACGTTCCGGGGTAAAAGTTAAACGAACTTCACCTGATTCATCAGAGGTCTTAATACGTTTTCGGGTATCATTGAAATTAACATCATAGCTATCTTGCCGGTCCACCAACTCAATAACGTAACTTTGGGGACACTGCAGCAGCGGAGGAGTGACATCAGGTATGGTAATATTTATTTCACATATAGCAACATTGCCATCATAATCGAAAGCAACATATTTTACAACAGTATCCTTGAAAATATATGAGGGCGTTTTAAAGTTTTGGGGCTTAACTTCTAGGCGTGCTATGGATCCAGAATTATCGACAGCGGTAGGCTCAGTAAAGTTCACTGGCAAGATTGCTCCATTTTCATTGCGTCTTACTATTATAGGTTGCTGCGGGCAGTTTTGGAAAATTGGCGGTTCGTTGTCTACACATGGTGAGTAGCCATAGTCATAACCTAGCAATGGTTCTTTTTTAGGTTCTTTGCAACCCATCAGCTCAAATTTCAAACATGCATTGTCCATGTAACTAACTATACCCAATATCACAAATCGGGCCTGTACATATTTTGGTAGAGTAATCATGGCAAGTTCACCATAATTGCCTGGATCACGCATGGTTAGGTTAAAATTCGGGAAATAAACTACGTAGTTTTCGTTTTCGGCTTGTTTGTAGAAGAAGCGTATTTCTGTGGGACGACCCACAATATCATTTGTTACAACACCTTTCACAAGAATGGCTTTTACGCGATAAATTTGACCCAAATCAACGCTGACATAAGTAAATGCTTCTTGTTTGCCACACCAGCCAGTTGCTGAGTTAAGGCGGATATTTTTGGCTTCATAGTTAGGACGTTCAGAAGTCGCATTAATAGCAGTGTCGGGAATTACACCCGAGGTTAAACCTAAAGGTCTAATGACTTTACATTCTGGTTCACGAATACAAGTGATTGGTCGGGGATTGATAAGAATATAACCAGGTCGGTTGCAGCCAAAGTATACTTCAGAGCCCTGTTCATAACTTTTAGCAATTTGACGACCATCACTTGGACGCCCAGGATCCTCACAAACTGGTCCTTCACAGCGCAAATCTCCAAAGTCCCAAATACCATCAGCTTGACAGCGTACAACATTGTCGTGATGAGAAGTTTGACCAGCTAGCTTGAAGGTATTTTGGCAACCAAAGAAGAAGTTACTTTGGAAGCGAGTGTCCACATATTGACCATACTCCGCACCAGGCGTTGGCATTGGTTCATAACAATCTACACGTGGACATGAGGGTTGAGAGCCAGAGAGCCAATAATCGGGAAGACCAGGTTTGGGATCATACACACATTGACGAAAACCAGACGAAGCTGTTGATCTTAACTGACGACCCGGTGAGTTACAAGTAATAGTTACATTATCGCGGAACGGCACAAGAACAGACTCTGGCTCTGGGCGGATAACAGTCAAGCCCTCTAATTTGTCGTCAGGTAGAGAAACACACTTGGCATCTGGAAAAAAGTTTGGTATCAGAGTTAAGCAGTTAAGTGAACATTGCATTAGTACTTACAATTGCATTCTGGAACTGTGCCATTCCATTGACCGTTCGACAAGCAAAGCAACGATGAGCTGCCTGACATTATATAACCAAAATTACATTGGAATTTGACAATATCTCCAAAATGATGATCGTTTTTATCGGTTAATAATTTTCCATTTTCAGGTTCCAATAATGAAGGACACATCACCGGCACACAGGTTTTGTTACGTTGGTATATATCCCCATCGCGCTCACCAGTTTCTGATTTTTCAATGGGAAATCCTGCAGTTCCATTGATTGTATACAGCTGATAGCCAGTATTACAAGCACAAGCAAATCCTCCGGGTGAATTAACACATTTTTGGTCGCATCCTCCGTTATTTTTAGAGCACTCATTAATATCAACACAATCGAGTCGAGTACAGCCCATAGCTTCCATGCGAATGCAAGGGGCACCTACGTAGTCTTGAATGCGGAACCGAATATAACGAGCTTCAATTGGCATGGGAAGATTTAGAATGGACAACGTAGGCTCGAGAATTCTAAATTCAACAGCAGTGCCATCCGGATTTGTATAGTCCTTAAAAACATCAGTCAAATCATCACTGTATTGCAGTCTCACAGCCGAAGTAAAAGCAATATTTCCATCACTGCGCTGCACTGAAGTGGTACGGAATCCTCGCAAAATTGCTGGCGCCTTTAAATCAATTACAATCCAGTTGGCCCCAGGTTCAGCGGATCCACCACACCAACCACTTGATGTCAAGCGCACCATGCCTTTCGTATACCCTTCTTCGCTGGGGGAAGTAGTAATGCTTTCATCTGGTACTCCACCATTGCTGAGACCCAAGTCACCTACCGGACGACATTCAGTTGTTGGAGCAAAACCAGACCTACACTTACAGTGGAAGGAGCCAGCTGTATTAGCGCACTCAGTAGTGGCCAAATCACATTGCGTTGAAGTACACTCATTTATGTCTTCACAGGTTGGAGGATTTTCAAACACTTGTTCTGCATTGCAGCGTATGATGTTACTGCCAATCAATTTGTATCCTTTAAAGCACTGAACTCTAGCATCATCTGAGTAGTAGTAGGGACGATCCGAGTCAACAACAAACCCATTTTCAATTTGAGGAAATTCGAAACACTGTTTTCGCGAGCAACGAGGCACCTCACCGCTCCACGTGCCGTTCGACATGCATATCAAAACTGGATGGCCATTGCGTTCATAGCCAGGTTCACATTCGTATTGTACAATAGTGCCATAACTGCGACCGCCGCCATTCAAGAGAGTAATATTGGCATGTGGAACTTCAGGCAGAGGTGGGCATTGAGATGCAGTACATGTTGGCTTTCGTTCCCAGCGGCCATCTGGCAAACATGATATTTTTTCAATGGGTGCTCCAGTACTGAATGTAAAACCTGCATAGCACTGATACATGGCTACACCGCGATAGGTAACATTGGAAGAACCAATTGAAAATCCATTATCTATTTGGGGCACGGGACCACAGTATACCTCTGTAAAGGATAAATATTTATTTCTGATATTGCTGTTCAAAAACTTTCCAACTTTTTTCAATTACCTTGACATTTGGGTATGTAGGACACGCTCCAATTACCACCCTTCAGGCATTCAGTAATAAGTTTGCTTTTGCCAGTGGCAAACTCCTGACCTATGGGACAGGTAAAAGTTACAACAGTACCAAACGCAGTATCTCTGCTTGACGCTAAGGCTCCAATACCCGGCTTTAGCTCTGGACAATCAGCAGAAAATGTGGCAGACCAACTTAAAATTTAAAATTAAGTCAATTTTCGTTATTTTATATTCGACTAAATCGCTTACCCGGGAGCATTGTGTAGCGCATCAGAGTAAAATTTGACAAGCATTTCTCCTGACGAAGCAGTAAGCGTCAGTTTTGGAGCTGTTGTACCAGTAAAGCCATTGCCCGAGTGCAAACGAAGGCCTGAACTGGAGGAGCCATCAAAGACTTGCACATTGTCACTTTTGTGTACCATAAATTTATCAAATTTCAAAGATAAGGGAGATCCCATGCTGTTCCTTATGGTGAAGAAGCATTCTTGATTTTTGGGATAATCGGCCAAACCAAAAGCAGGAGAAGTCACCGTACCATTACGAGCCGTGATTGTTGCTTTACAGCCTTGTATATATCTCAAATTAAAGCCTTTGCCTGAATCACCTAGACTCGATTTGAAATATAAATACAAGGCACTTCCAGTAGAAATTATAACTTTATCATTATCAGGCGTTTTGCCAGTAAGTTTCGCTATAGGTCGGCTCATGGGTGAGTCACCATCCCGTATTAGCATATAATCACGTCCTTCACTAATGTCTAAATCATCTACTTCAATGGAAATGATGCGCCCAGGTTGTGCTTTGATTATATAAAGACATTCCAAGCCACCAGGATACTGTTTCGGATAATTAGGACTTGTCAAAGTCTGCCGCTGAAGAGTAGCTTTTAAGACGCCGCCACAGCTTTTGGCTTCTGTTTTCCAGGTAGCTCGAAAGCCCTTGCGTTCGACACTGCCATCAGTGGTAAATTTAACAATCATAAAGTTTGAGGCTGACACAAGCGGTTGAGTGGTCAACTCCTGTTTACCACTTAAAGTAGCCAAAGAAACAGATTTGTCTTCCGTGCGACCTCCAACCAGAATTTGTACAGTGTCAAAGGTTTTTTCCGTTTCAAAATCTTGAAATTGCAAAATAATATTGCTACCCAGCGGGCCTTCTAAGGTCCATTTACATTTAGAGAGCGGGCTATATTTGTGAGGGTAATTAGGACTCTCTATGACATCACCGCCAGATTGCATATGAAAATGACACTGGGCCGGACAATCCAACTCATCGGAACCATCACCACAGTCATCAGAACCATCGCACTTGAAACTCTGATTAATACACTTGCCGTTGGCACAATGTATAGAGTTTTGAGGGCAAGCTGAGGAACGACACATGAATGGCAGTAAGCTTTCACATGTGCCCAAGTCCCACGACTGAAAAGTGGAGGCAAATGTGGCTGCTACACATTCACCAGACATAGGATCAGGTTGATGTAACGACCAGAAACCGGAATATTGAGAGATTAATGCTCCTGATGCCGATTCCAGTGTATTCGTTCTCAATTCATCCAGTGAAGCCAAGCCCAGCCAATATTTGTCCGAAGCACGATAATTAGGATCTTGCGAGCGAGCAATTGTTAGAGTATCATTATTTTCAGCAAATGTGTCAATAGCCACCAATTCAGCGCCATATCTATAATAAAAAAGAAGAAGAAACGAAATATTAAGTGTGTCTTTTCATTTCTCATAATTAGGCTTTTGTAACTAAGTAAACTTTGCACAAAGCTTTATTTGGAGTCACTAAATTTTGCACTAAACTTAATGTTTTTTTTTTTAATAAAAGAAATTAAGCTAATAACACAAGAAAAATTTCATCGACTTTCTATTTTTGTAGAGAGTGACTCTGTCTTTCTATACACATAATTACATATACATACATATGTATATAGTTATGTAAAATTTAGTCACAATATTTTTAGAAAAATACAAGAAATCATGTGTTACTACACTGTTCTGTTCAGCATTTTATCAAGTTTTTATTGCTTTTACCTAAAGTAATACAATAACAGTTAATAAACTTTCATTTCCAATTATGATGAATATTAAGAATTAGCTACGTGTATATATGTATGTGTATATATATGTAAGCACACTTTGAAAAGAATAATATGGCTCACTCGTACGTTACGTTTCCATACATATGTACTTAAACAAACGTGACTCTTGTGATACCACTTGTAAGCACATCTGTTCACATGTTGTTGTAAAACTTTTACACTCGGACAAAATGGTAAAAGAGAATTGAAACTGTAAGCAATTAAAGCATAGAATCATAGCATACACGTAAATAAAGGGTGTTTTTTGTGGAGGTGAAAAATTTTATTTGGCAGTACATTTTTAACTGGCCACCATTTGTCAGCTGTTGTGTGATTTATGTTTAGCTAGATTTGTCATTTCAATATGAATACACGTAGAAAAAAATATATGGTTGATATAACAATATTCTAGGGGCAACATACTATTGTTGAATTATATGGTTGGTACTGAAAATATTACATTGTTATATATTAATGACATTGATTTGCGTCAGCATAGTTTTGTAAGCGTGATGTCCAACGATGGTATAATTGTAAATAAATACAGTATTAATCAAATTTACCATATTAATATCATACCTAACCACGTTATTATTACCAACCATATTACTTTCATTAAATAACCATACTAATGTCATAAAAAGTCTTATTGGCATACAACCATATTTAATTAAAAAATACTTTATTTATTTAGAACTGCTTATTCATGCAATATACGTGTATATACAGAAAATAAATTAAAACAAAAACATTTAATACACTTTGATGAAATAAAATAATTAAAATTACGTCCAATTTCACGATAACGAAGCTGTTCGTTCGTTCGCACAATTACATTTAAAACGAAAACAACATTGAAAATTTTGTTATTGTTTTAAATGTAATTGTGCGAACGAACGAACAGCTTCGTTATCGTGAAATTGACACTTAATCTGCAAAAACTTGTTAGGGTCCCATAAGTGCAAATGACTTCGTTCTCAATAGGTTTTCGTGTCTATTAGCTGAAATAAAAATAATTTATTAAGTATCTCGTCAATAATTGTATAAATAAATAATATGGTTGGACTCTTGATGTTGTCATAGTATTGTTGATTACAACATACATACAAATATCAACATATTAATATTCCAACATACCTTTAGATTTCCGCAAATACTTCGAATGTATTTCTGCACAATTTTAATTTGCAGTCTTTTCCTTTTTAGATAAACAATATAATTTTGTTATGAAAAACAAAATACATTTTTCTTCATAAGAAAACAAAACTAAAAGAAATTTATGCAAAATGCTGACAATATTAAGTTTATTCTGCAAACTTATATTTGTTACATGTGACCAAACATATGATAAAAACAAATATTTCAGTATTGGGTATAACAAAAGCTATTGTTGTTAAAAAAAATTTACAAACAATACTAATATTGTATACAACCATATTTGGAAATTGGTAGGTGGTAACAATAGATGTACTGAAATGCAAAAGAAAACATATTTATAGGGAAACAAACTATTACTAAATCGAGAAAAGGCTGTTTTTAACAATAATACACAATATTATCGCATATATACTAATGTTGCCGTAATCATATTTCAAACTGCGTTTTCTTTGCGTGTAGACTGACTGACTGAATATTGGAGGATTCACGTAACGACCCTCTTTTAACCTGTTAATCTTGTTGTTTATTAGCACACAAACTCATGACCATAAATGGTGTTTCATCTGTACTCATGGATGGTACAAATATTGCGAAATCAGATGCTCTTGTACGCAAAGAAAAAGCAGTTTGGAATATTGTTGTAGCAACATTAGTATTTACTCTGTGATATTCCTTATTGTTGCCATTAGCAGTATATTATAATTTTTATTATAGTATAATTCTCCATAAATATATCAGTGTTGAATGTTCAACATTTCTATTGTTACATTTCTATCATTTTAAAACATAGTTAATGCAATAATAATGTTTAAAACGATAATTTGAACACAATAATAGCTTTTGTTATGTGCAATAATATATTGCTTTTTATGTAATATATGTATCTACAACACATTTCCTTTAAACTAACTATTGTTGTTGAACATATTCATGTATATTTGTATTTCATTTTTTTAATTTTGAAGCATTCAGTTTATTTTCACGTGAATGTGTTTGTTCAATATTAATAATATTAATATGTAAATATATTTATTAATTGGAGAAAATGGTCACAAAAATAAACATTTGGAAGTAAGAAGGTTTGTATACGAATTTATTTATAAATATATGTACATATGTATATGTATTAATGTGTTTGAATTTTATATGTATTTTTACAGATTTCTACCCCCGAAGGAAAATATATACTTCAATCTTTATAGAACATCAAGATTTTGAAAAATTTTATGAGTTTTACTCTTTTTGTTAAAATATTAAGTAGAAAAAATATATTTAATAAATGACAAAACTATTGTTTTAATTATAAAAGTTATGTGTTATGTATGTGTATACATTACGTAATCATATAACATTGTGACGTTCAACACCAGTACGATTGATCGTGATAATAGAATATACAATTTCGTAAAAATTTGGTGGGAATGATAATATAATATGGTGGGACATGACAATAACAGTATTAGTCATGATATAAAAATTATAACTTTTACCAAATATATGGTTATATAGTATAATTTGGTTTTTGGCTGTGCTAGGTTTCGTAAATAAATTTCGTATTGCAACCATATTATGTGGTTGTGTTCAACCATATAATTTAACAATAGTATTTTGCCCTTAAAATATTGTCATATCAACCATATTTTTTTCTACGTGTGATGTTCATGGAATGAAAATACTATGTGATGTTCGCTGGACTTAACACATTTTTCATGTCTCTAAAGAAGCATTCAAATGTTTCGTTTTTTTTTTGAAACCGAGTAAGATTTACTTCACTCCATGCGATCTACTTACTATTTATGCGATCATTTCACCTACATCTAACGGAAAATGGAACACAACACTCATGTTTGCGCCGGAGCTTCAAAGATTCCATCTTTTAGAGCAAAGAAAGTGGATGCGTACAACATCGTAAATCATAGCTAAACGTTAAGTTTCTTTGCCAAACTTGATTTGACATTCCCTTGTGTCAGTATTTGATAAACATAATCATAGAAGGGCATTAAGATTTTTGAAATGGGCGTTCAAACATAAATGCACTTCGTGATTTTTTGTTTGGGAAAGCTTTTTATTTTATTTACAATTAACTTCGTACGTTTTGGTTGGACCATCCTTTTGTTCAAATATTTGTATACTGTAAATGATATACTCGTAAATGAAAGACTCTTGATTTTACTTATTTTCTATTACTTTCTTTGAATTAAGTCTTATGACATTAAAACACATATCGCTCCTTTATTGCAATATAGTCATAACTAAAAAAAAGCTCGTTTCGAGAAAAACGCATTTCAAAGTTTTAGTTTCCATACAAGTCTTAGCAAAATTTTTTTTAGAAAATATCTCCCAAAGCAAGCAGTTTAAAAGTAATTTGAATAAATTTTTGGCACAATATAAAAGATACTATTAATAACAATTCTGCATAGTTAACTTGAAAAGCTCATTTTTTGAGATATGACTATGTTGCCATAAAGGAGCGATATGTATGTAAAGGGTGTTTTTTTAAGCTAGATAGAACTTTAAATTGTAAAAAGTAACACAAAAAATTAAATTTTGATGAAACATTTTTTTTTATTTGTTTCAGTATACTCTGACAAATCATCATGAATAGACTCACGCTTGAACAACGCTACGAAATTATCCAAATTTACTTTGAAAATCAGTCGTCGATTTCCCGTTGTTTTATCGCAAAATTGTGTTCAGCGATGAGGCGCATTTTTGGCTTAACGGGTTTGTTAATAAGCAAAATTGCCGCATATGGAGTGAGACCAATCCACAAGAGACCCTACAGACTCCATTACATCCAGAAAAATGCACTGCTTGGTGCGGTTTTCATGCTGGTGGCATCATCGGACCTTATTTCTTCAAAAATGAGGCCGGAGCTCGCGTTACGGTCAATGGAGATCGTTACCGCACCATGATCAATGATTTTTTGTTTGAAAATATGGATGACATTGATCCGGAGGAGATGTGGTTTCAACAGGATGGCGCTACGTGCCATACGGCGAACGCAACCATCGACTTACTGAAATCAAAATTTGGCGATAAGTTGATTTCGAGAAATGGACCTGTCAATTGGCCTCCAAGGTCGTGCGATTTGACACCTCTCGATTATTTCCTGTAGGGCTACGTGAAGTCACTGGTTTATGCTGATAAACCAGCAACAATTGACGCCTTGGAGGCCAGCATTGTTCGTGTTGTTCGTGACATACGGCCAGCAGTGCTCGAAAAAGTGGCCCAAAATTGGACGTCCATAATGCGCTTCGTCAAGAACAGCCGCGGTGCCCATATGCCCGAAATCATTTTCAAATGTTAATGTCACGTATTGATCTTTCGAATAAAAAAAAAATTTTGATTACAATTTAATTTTTTGTGTTATTTTTTACAATTTCAAGTTCTATCGGGCTTAAAAAAACACCCTGTATATATGTACTCGTATGTATGTTTTTTTTTAGTGAAATACGATCTTCTTTTGTTGAAGTCTTGTCGTGTGCTTTTATAATTCTTTCTCAGCCTCACTTTGTTGTAATCTGGACAAGAGCAAAAGTATATTTTTCATTCATTATCATTTTTTTTTATACTTGAAAATTAGGTTAACAAGAGGTCAAAAAAGATTTTATTATGAAAAGAAGAATTTTCGAAAAATACTACTAGATAGTAGAGAAGCTATCAACACATAAATACACTTTCTTTAATGTTTGTAAAAATAAATAACTTGTCTCATAGTTTTTGATTAATAGTAATTCAAATTATCAGATCTTGTAAGATTAATGTTAAAATTCATATTAAAAAAAAATAGTTTGGATACACAAACATACGAGGTCTGATAAAAAATGTTAGAAATAATAGTTTGTTTCATAATTAAGCATTATCTACTTGTTGTTAATATGAAATATAAATATACCTAGTAGCTTTGAAATATTTGGAATATGTTTTATACTGAAAATAAAAGTTTTTGCTTTAGTCTTTTGTACAATTAGAAAACCAAGCGTTGTTTCTCTGCTAACAAAAGAAAAATAAACTTTATTTTCAAATTACGTGAGCTACGTAATTTCGATTTTCGTATTTTTATTCTGTTATGTTGGTACACAGATGGAATGTCAGTTTGTTTTTGACAGGTAAAAAGGTTAGTTAGTGTTTTGGTGTGCTCTTCGATTTTTCACTTTTGAAAAAAATGGATCAAAGAAACTGTTTTAAGTTTTGTGTAAAAAATGAAATTAAATACGCAAGGACATTTGAAGTGTTAACTGTGGCATTTGGCGAGTCTACTATGAGCAGAACACAAGTGTAATTGTGGTACAACCGATTTAAGGACGGCCGGGAAGCTGTCAATGAGGATGCTCGTGCTGGTCGCCCGAGCACGTCAACAAGCGATGTAAACTTTGAAGCAGTGAAGAAAATGATTTTGGATAATCGTCGAATCACTATCAGAAAGGTTGCTAATGACATTGCCATATCGTTCGGCTCATGCCAAGCAATTTTTTATGATATTTAGGCAGGGAAGATTATTCCAAAAGTGCTAAGTTTTGAGCAAAAACAACATCGCATAAACAGGAGCTGTTGAACATCGTCAACGGCGATGCAGATTTCTTCAAAAAGGTCATTACTGGTGACGAATCATGGGTGTATGGCTATGACATTGAAACCAAAGCCCAATCATCCCAATGGCAGCGTCCGGAAGAGCCAAGACCGAACAAAGCACGTCAAGTTCGGTCAAATGTAAAGATTTTGCTCACTGTTTTCTTGGACTGCAATGGCTTGGTGCATCATACATTTTTGCCACAAGGTCGTATGATCAATAAGGAATACTATATTGAAGTTATGCGCCGTTTGCCGGAAGCCATTCATCAGAAACGCATAGAATTTTAGAAAAAAACAATTATGGATTTTGCACCATGATAACGTACCAGCTCCCACATCGATGCTTGTGTGAGAGTTTCTGGCCAAAAATAAACCCATTATCATGCCTCAACCACCGTATTCACCGGCCTTGGACCCCGGTGACTTTTTCCTCGTGCCAAAACTGAAGACACCGACGAAAAGAAAACGTTTTGCTACGATTGAGGAGATAAAGGAAAAATCGAAACAGGAGCTGTTGGCGATACCAAAAAGCGCATTTCAGAAGTGTTTCGAAGATTGGAAAAAAGCTGGCATGAGTGTATTATATCTGATTGGGATTACTTTGAAGAGGACAAGCCAGTTGTTATTGATGAATAAATAAATACTTTTCGAAAAAGTTGAAAATAACGGTTATTTTTGATCAGATCTCGTATGTGTGTATAAGCCCAAGTATTTGCTGCAATATGTGTATTCTACAAGATCACGCGCAAGTTTGGACTAATGAAAATAAAAAGCAAATTACTCTTTAAATTTTATCTAAAACTGCTGGAACACAAAATAGCAGATTTTGAAATACTAATGTTGCTAACTTTTTAATTTAAAATATAGGTTGGGGATTTTATTGATATCGGCAAAATAATAATAATAATAAAAATTAATGCCAACGTGAAGAACACGGCAACCCCAAGAATATAAATTTAAATTGGAAGCCAAATGTAGGAAGTAAATAAATTGTCTGCAGTTTACGGGCTGATGGCAATTTTAAAATGAATTCTCACTCGCATGTGTAAACAGAAAAGAAAATTGCAAGAGATTGGAGTTGTTCGAAAAAAATTTTGGTTGGTAATACAGGATGTCCGCCAGGAAGGTACACAGTATTTTTGTCTGTATACGATTTGGCACCGTCTTGTTGATTCATACCACATGTTGACCAAGCCCAAAGCATGCAGTTGTGGCGTTAAAGTTTTCATATCACATATCACGATATCGTTCCCCATTCACAGGTATTGTTACACCTCCTGACCAAATTGCACTTCAGACTGTTACTTTTAATGGATGCAAAGGTGATTACTATATAATTTAAGGGTTTTCCATTGCGCAGAACCGACTATTGTTTTTATTCACATATTCATTCAAATGAAAACGTAAATGACGGGGCACACTTACTATTATTTTTTCACGAAAATCTAAGTTGTCATAGGCGAGGTGTAACATTCTTGTGGAAGAAGCTCTTAACTCAAATTAATCTTAAATGGAAACAAATGTAAATCCTGGTGCAAAATTGTGGCCAAAGTTGTTCTCTGTAGACCAAGCGCCTGAGCACGGCGTCGAATTGAAGTTGATGAATTGTTTTGACCGTTTTCATGAGCAGCAGTAATGTTTTCAGCCGATCTTGCAGTACGTTGTTGTCCATGCTCTTTCTTCGAAATCATTCACTACACAATAAATGAGTTGTTTCTCCCAAAAATTTCACGTAACTTGCTCATCGTCTCAGTAATCGATGATTGATTTTGGCAAAATGTTTAAACGAACGTTGGTTTACTGAATAGTTTTCCATTTGGCACTTGTCTACGTCACGACTGTCAAATATGAATTGTCAAGAAAACAAAGTAGTATTACTTCCCGACGGACACCCCGTACGTATATAACACCAGCTTGAGATTACTCTTATGTCTAACTGCAGTATTAAAGAAAATTGTGAAGGAAAACTTCCACAAACGGGCTGCAACAAGCTACTTGCAACCAAACTTCCAACTTTTTGTTATCATTTAAATTTTGCATTAAAAAAGTGAGAGTACTTAAAAATTTTTTTGCTTTATTATTATTTTAAGAAATAAATTATCAAATGAAAACTTACCTTCTACACAATTCGGCGCTTTTCTCCCAAGAATGTTTTATATTGAAATATTTATAGCAGTGTAGACCCCGCAATTCCCAACCTGAAAAATATTAAATTAAACAATTTATTAAATATTAATTAAACAATGCAATACAAATGGAAATACATAATAACGTTTTCTGCTTTTTAGGCTGTTTTTAATTTAATTTTTTTTTATGGTTAAAGCTTTCTTTTAGCCAGCAAGCAAAAGGAAAAAAAACCTAAGCTTGAAATAAAAAACTCATTTCAAGTTAACAAATTAAATAATAAATATTTAAGTGTTTATTGAACAAAAGAGAAAAAAAACAACAAAAACGTTAAAATTTGCTGCAAAATTAATTTCACTTCAAACGCTTTCTAAAAATTCATGTGTTACGCACTTAAATTCAAGCCTAATCAAGTCTAAACTTATTACAAACTTCACATAAACTTGCAGTAAAGACCTTTCTTACATTCAAATGCTTGATTTGATTGATTGACAGAAGGTCTGCTGCAATGGAGTTTTTGATGAAATTAAAATTCAGCCAGTAGTTATCCCAATTTTTACACCTATTAAAAAATTATTTAAAGTTTGAAAAATATCCCAGCACACATATTGAAGTTGATAGTTAGATCCAAAAAGTAACTTCTCTAACACAAGTTCATGTGCTCTAGCCAATTTTACAAAAACCTTCATTTTAATCATTTAAAAAAATCAAAAGGATCACTAAAATGGCGAGTTTAAAGACAGTCAGAAAAGTTACAAAGTTGGAGCGCTTATGTTTCGTGTTTTGGCCCCATTTTTACACCTATTAAAAAATAATTTAACATTTGAAAAATATCCCAGCACACATATTGAAGTTGAAATTTAGATAGACTTATCCAAAAAGTGACTTCTCTAATACAAGTTCATGTGCTCTAGCCAATTTAAAAAAAAAACCTTAATTTTAATCATAATTTGTTAAATTTTTGTTGAACTTTTATAATTTTTTAAATTCAAAATTTTTTGCTTTGTACATACGTACATCGGGTTCTAGTTCAACTCAATTTTAATCATTTGAAAAAAAAGGGGCACTAAAATGGTGAGTTTAAAGACAGTTAGAAAAGTTAAAAAGTTAGAGCGCTTATGTTTGCCTTTTTATTGATGCGCTACTGATATTTATGTAATAAAATGTCTGAAAAGTTTCTTAAAATTCAATAATTGGGAACTTAAAATTTCTTTATTTGTTATATAGTTTGCTCGTATTTATCCAGGCTCTAGGTCGATTAATAATTAAATAAAACTCTTTTTTAAAGAATTATTTTTTATTTTATTTTCAATATTTCGAATACATTTGGTATCCTTCTTCAGGATATTATAGGCCATCCAGATCGTTTACGATCTACCATCTGTAGAAGTGGACGGTCTATAAGTTCCTGAAGAAGGATACCAAAGGTATTCGAAATATTGGAAATAAAATATATAATAAGCAATTCTCTTTTACAATGAGAATTGTTTTTGGGCAAAAAAAAAAAATGTTTTTCATGAAAAAATCGGTTTATAACATCTCGATATCAGAAAGTTCAGAAAGTTTTCTGTATTTTGACAAAAAAAAATATTTTGATGAAAAAATCGGTTTAGACTATATCTCGAGTATATATGGAGCGATATTGGAGATTTTAATTTTCTCTTTTTGGTAACCTCCTTACATTATCAGAACTGCTTTAAATCAAAAAAAGTTGTTAAAGTTCAATTACGCGACATTTTCACAAAAAATCGGTTCAGGCTATATCTCGGGTATATGTATATCGACCGATATCTGATATTTTTATTTTCTGTGTTTTAGTAACCTAATTTCATAATCAGAACTGCTTTTAAGCAGAAAAAAAATAAAAAAATAAAAAAAATTCATTGAAACCCGGTTTAGACTATATCTTGGGTATATATGGACCGATATCGAAAATTTTAATTTTTTGTATTTTAGTAACCTCCTTTTATAACTAAAACTTCCTTTTTGATGCCAGAATTGATATTAAGAAAAAAAAAATAAAATTTAAGTTCGCTTACGCGACATTTTCATCGAAAAATCGGTTTATGCTATAATTCGGGTATATATGGACCGATATCATAATTTTTCATTTTCTGTATTTCAGTAACCTCCGTTTATCACCAGAACTGATTTTATGTAAAAAAAAAATTTTTCAAAGTCGCTTACGCAACATTTTCATTAAAAGATCGGTTAAGGTTATATCTCGGATATTTATGGACCTATATAGATTGCCTTGTAATCGCCATGCTTAATAACTGTATGAAGTTTCAAGCAAAACAAACTATTTTTTTTCAAAAATTTTCATACAAAATTGCAAAAAATAATGGCTTTTGAATATATCTCAGCTGTGAACCGATTTTACTGAATTGCAATAGCAAACCCATGAATCGTTGAGATAATAGAATGGTGGAAGAAACAAGTTTCTATGTTTAATGGTTTTCTCAGAAACGGCATTTCAACAGCGGACAGACGGGCATCGTTTAATCGACTTTTCTATTAATTCTGACTCAGAATATAAACGAAAATTGTAGATATTACAAACGGAATCCTAATCAGAAATATAGAAAGTACAGAAATGGCATTTCCAGTACAGACATTTGCAGATTTTGCGTTGGGAAAGAGGGGTAAATGGAACACTTGATGTCCTGATATGAGACGTTGCTAACACTTCCATAAAAGGTGTTAGTCCAATTTCTTGGCATATTAAACCCGTGAGAGTATAAAGGGAAGCATAATATACCAATAATGTTCTCAGTGCATCCATGAGTACAGTTTGTTTTTCAATTGTTACCAACATTTTCTTGTTCGATAGAAAATGTTTGCTGGGATACCAACTGATGTAAAGCAATTAACGCAAAAACATAATATTACTGTGCGTGTGTGTTGCACTGGTTACATACAAACATATTTGTAGTGCTTTTTACTTTTTTGTTAAATACATTTTGTTTAGTTTTAAGAAATTTATTAAAAGAAATCTAAAATGTTCCTATTTAGTAACAATAAAAGAAGAAAATTGCTGGTCAAGCACGCATATTTTTGACGGCTTGTAAAAAATATTAGACAATAAAATTGAAAACAAATGAGTATTATTATCCAGTATTCATTTGTTCATCTGACTGCATATAGTTAAGTGTGCATGTATAAGTAACACACATACATGCACACAATTTGACTTTCTTTATATGTAATTTTGTAATGAAAGCTGCCAATCAAGGTCTCAAATATGACAATTCATTGGAATCTTGCCTTAAAACATTAAAACTTTCCTTGGCTTCAAGAGTAAAAACTCGTATTTGCTTAAATCAAAAATCAAGAAAATAAATATTGAAAATGAAAACGAAACCAAACCAAACTAAGTGCCACATACAATTTGAAGTCAAGTTTATTTTGTTTTGCTTAAGAAACAATTTTCAATTTGTTTTGTTCCGCCGCTGCAACTTGTCTCATTACCAAATCGAGTAAATATGTATGTACTTGTATGTATAGAGTTGTTTAAGCAAAGTCCGAATAAGTGTAACAATTTGTTACCAATTTTCAAGACTGTTTTCAGGGTAAACAGGTGGTTTGGTGTTAAAAGGAAGTTTATTTAAAAATCCTTTTTAAAATATCTTTTCAATAACATTTAAGCTTTAAAGCTTAAATGGAAAACTTCTTAGAAGTGTCAAGGCAAATTGAAATACACATTTGAATTAATTTGATTTCAAGTTTAATTGGATCTTGTCTCTCTGTTTGACAGTTTGGCATTTTAATATTTACGTTTATGCATTTGCATGCTAAAATAAATTATGAATTCTGTTTTTGAATATGCCTGAATGTCAAGTAAAGATTTATGTAAATATATTTTGAAAAACTAAAGAAGAAACCAAATGTCAAATCTGTTTCAATAGTTTCAGTATTTATTTTGCAAAAGACTGCAATTTGCACGTGATTTACAAATGAAATCAAGTCAGAAAAGTGAACAAGTTGTTACACTTGTTATCAAAGGAAGGCTTATATCAAATATATCAAAGGCCTATATCTAAACAACATATTAATAATACTCATACGTTCTGTTTTCTCTGCTGCGTCAAAGTATCCGGTGAAGATCTAAAACAAATTAAAACAAAACTAATTGCTTTGTTGTGATCAATATGACATTCTAAAAAATATAACAATTTAGATACGAAGCATAAGGTTTATTTTAAAACAGGTGCGAAAATACTTTAAAATACTCGTAAAGGATAGTCCAAACAAAATGCAGGGTGGTAATTGTAAATAAAACAAAAGTTTTCAAAGATTTATATTAATTTATTTATTTACAGCTTAGTAAGTACATTAAGGTAAATACTATAGCGACTAGGCCTTAAGCTTAAACTTATTTTAATATTTTTGTACATTTTTACATCGGGCTTTAGTTCAAGTTTTTCCTTTCTTAAGTTTTTTTTTTTCTTGAGAAGGATTTTTTACAATACAAATTTGCTGTGATCAATAATTTTTGATTGAAGAAGACAAGAAAAATAATAATCAAATCTTTAGCTGAAGGACAACTAGCTGTTTTGTAGCCGCTACGCTGCTCATCAGCACCCATTTTTGGATTTGCACTCGGGTCATGACGTATTATGAACTGCTGCCTTAACCACTCAGTCACGGAGCCATTGCTCGGTGGCTGACAAACGAGGCGCCCCTCGTTTGCTGTAGCAAACCTAAGTCACATGGCTTATCGTGTGTTGGACTTTCCGTACGAAGTTTCCAAATTAGCAGAACAGGGATCAGCAAGACTCCCGGGGGATTCTGCCTTTTATATGTCTGTGCTGATCATGGTACCTTTACTGAAAAGTTCTGGCTGTGGTTGAAAAATAAAATCCATGAAGGGGAATTAGTTTTTCTGATTACTTTGGTGCATGGCGGTTTTTGAGCGCTAACAACCCCCCGAGGTGCTGTACTGTAAGGAACCAGGAGTGGTGGTTAGACGGGTGAGTTGGCTAAGCACTGAGACTCTGGATGGACTTTGGCCTACCAACTAATTAAGAATTCTCTTCCATTGACTGTTGGGAAATTGCATACAGGAGGGATTAGAACGCCCGAGCTCTTAATCAAGGGGTTTGTTCAATAGCTACAAATTTATAGTAAAAGTTGTGACCCATGTGCGTCTTGCCAGCCACACGGGGGCATTGCCCTCGTGGAGTTGGTCCACCATCACATAAGACCGTTAAGGCAGGTGCTGGTGTAAGTCAATTTCCCATTCTGCAGTTTCTGAGGTACTATTGTCTTACAACAGATACGTGTAATGTAAGAAAGTGCCGAAAAAAAGAAAGACAGGTTAGTTGGTTAAGAGCTGGTGATTTTTTTTTTATTGGACCAGTACTCAGGGGATGACCCCTACATATGCAGTGCATTGTACCAGAACTAGGAAACTAGAGCTGGTGCTTTTTAGGAATTTTGGTCCACCAACTCCCGCTACCCAGATTTTCACTGACTATCAGGGGAGTTGCGTACAGGAGAGATTAGAAGGCACGAACTCTTAAGCAATGGGTTTGTCTTATAGCAAAAAGTTGCGACGTGTGTGAGAAGCAACATGGGGGCGCTGATGAATGGTAAATAATTCACCCTGGGAATTGGGGCTGACAAGGCAGGTGCTGTTGTAAATCAGCGCTGGTGAATCGAGAATAATTCACTCCGGCAGGTTCTAATGTAAAACAATTTCGACATTTTGTCTGTTCAACCATCAGTTCGGCATATTGACGGTGCTTCTCGTATAGTCCTTAAGCTTCAGCTCTTAAATTAATTGAATTTTGCAAACGGGTAAATTCAAAATTTATTCAAAATTCGCTTTTGTGATGTTCGTTAGATGTTCCTGACGACGAGTCGAGATTGACAGCTCTTCTGCCACATTACCGCGAACAAGGGCAATGTTTTCCGGAGAACAAACCGGGCGAATATGCACAGATGTTTTTACAATTCCTGTAGACATAGTTTATTCATTTGCGCGCAATTCAGTTATGCTGACCTAAATAAATACTTTTCGATTTGAATACGCCCTTTTTCGTTAAAAGTTTTAACAATCTTAATGCGCTGCTCAATTGTGTACCACTCTATGGCTCAGTTTGGCAAACACAGATACAAAGATATGCCAAATTTAGTTAGGCAGTAGACTTGATGTTAAGGTGTATTATTCGTGTATTATGGCAGGATGACCCTTTATTAAGGAAAAATTTGTTATCAATTCTAAAATCCATAGATTATAAAACTAACTTCTTAACTGGTATCTTTTATCGAAATATTAAAAAAATTGTTCTTTAAGAAAATTATCTTTTAAAAATGCAAATATTTCAAAAAGAATATAAAAAAAAAATTTAAATAACTTCCAAAAAGGTATCTTTTAATAAATTCTTGCAAAAAAAAATTTTCAAGAGAATTATATTGTTATAAGTTGAGAAAAGAATTTGTAAAAAGTTTCTGTATCAGCAACAAGCACCTTGCTTACATTGAAAGAGATATTACAAATCTAACAATGGACCCATGAATCATGATTTTTTTTTTTGCCACAAACGCAACGTTGTTTACCTTGAAATTTGCCAGCACCAACTACTGAGATTTCTTAGTCTTATTTGTTCGTTAAGAAAATAAAAATAAAAAAACAAACGTTTTAAACTCTTGTGTTAAAGAAAAAGAAAAATAAATATATTGAAATACTCGTAATCTTTCAGAAACTTCAGCTGAATCTTTAGTTGCCATGAACGCAAACAGTTATTTTAATGAAAGAAATATTTTGCAAATAGAGAACAAGTAGAGAGTGATCAAACATGAGTTGTATAATTTTTTTTTTGTGAAAACAAAGAGAAAATAACAGAATTTGTAATAATATGTACATATACATGGTGTTTTTTATAGAGGTATAATTCTGTTGGCAACTCCTTTTTAACTGATGGCCATTTTGTCAGCTGTTGAATGATTTATGTTGAGTTTGCTTCGGCATTTCAGCATGACGCTTGAATAACGCATCCAAATTGTGCAAATTTATTTTGAAAATCAGGGTTCTGTTCGAAATACGTATAGCTATTTTCATCTATTAGACAGTTAATTTGATTGATTGTGAAAAGTTTTTGCCCCACTGTTTAGTGTTAATAATAATTCGCATCCATAGAAATGTCGTACAGTGTGCACAGCAGAAGACTTTGTTGCTGTGGAGTGCAGCTTAGAGGAATACCCGAATGCAGATATCCACTACCGTGCATAGGAATTGGATTTGTGTCCATTCACTTTATGGAACATTTTACGGAAAGATCTTGGTTTGCGTGCATACAATTGAAGTCGCACCATCAACTATCAAGGCGTAAATTCAGCGAATGGGTCCTAAAATAGAGCGAATTTTATTTATAGTTGAAGCTCACTTGTGTCTGAATGGATACGTAAATAAGCAATACCGCCGTATTAAGAGTGATTAGAATACTCAAAAGTATGTTGAGCTACCACTACATACAAAAAAATTGGTTGTCTGATGCGCTTCATGGGCTGGGCAAATTATTGATACGTACTTCTTTAAAAACGATGCTGGTCTGCATGTTTTTAAAGAAGTACTCGTCATAACTGAGATATATTTTAACATCAATGCAATGCCAAATGTCATCACTTTTGACCCAATGACACATTTTTGACCCAATGACACTTTTCATTTCTGTGATGTCCACCATTACATCAGTTGCTTTAATTATCATTAGCAGTAATTATGACAATTATTTCATCAATAACATGTCAAACTGACATTATGGTGATGCTTTATTGGAATACGTTTGATGTGAGCATGTGGTCAATCCAGTGACACTCTAATATCAAAGAAATGCCTAAATGAAGCCAATATAATGACAAAATATTATCAACAGAATATCACATTAACATCAGACCAACTATAATTTGGTTTCAATATGATGTAAAAATCTTATTGAAGTGATGGCTCATTAACATCAGAAAAATGACTAAGTGAAGTAAACTTTATGACAAAATGTCATCTGTACCATGGCACGCTATCACCAACTAAACTAAAGCTCTAGTTATATTTAATTTAGTTTAAAAATATGTTCAAACATATAACTTTATATTTTACTACTTTCAAGAAACCAATGAGAATTAAAAATGTTCTAATACTTTTGATGACTTTCTGTCATCAATATAATGTCTGTGTGTGGCATTAGCATTCTACTCTCTACGCTCTCATTTTATTCGTTAGTTAACTAACGCCGCATATGATGACAAAGTGTCATCAAAATTATGTATTATAATTCATTTATATATTCGCTTTATAGTTATACTTATTTGCCTTTGCTTAAACAATACTTGCTGTGATTACAAATTTACATCAGTATGATGCATTTTTTTCTACTTCTTAAAAATTCATTTATGTGTAAAAGTAATGACTTTAACAACAAAATTCTTTTTCAACAATAAATTGAAAGTATTATAATACCATTTACCATTTTTTTTAAATCAATTTTGACAAATTAGATGTATTCTAATTATTAATCAAATTTATCATTGAATTGATGTCACCAGAGTTGTAGCATTGATGATATTCAATACATGACAAAATTCTCTGATGACTTTTGTCATTGAGATTAATGTCTATTTTCACATTACTGATGACTATTTACATAATATAGATGCCACAATTCTGATGTCTCGCCGTCGTCAATATGAAGACGCTTTTTTCTAGGAGTGTAACATTAAGATAGATGTAGATTATGGCAAACAATGCGTAATTTAAACAAAATGTAATAGATTTAAAATGATATGTTTTCTAAAAGTACATAAGCAAAAAAAGATTGTTTAATGCTTTAATATTATTGCAATACAGTTCATTCGTTATCGTGTGTCTTGCGCGATATTGAATGCAGGGATTTAGCTAATTAAAAAAAGCATGTTTATTTTATTTCATTACACAGTTCTATACCTTTATAAAAAAAAACACCCTTTATATACAAAAGAGAAACTTCTTCCTTATGTTGTTTTCGCTATTGGCTACTGGCGGTTAAATGCGGGTGGGGAATATTATTTGAATTTAATAAATTCGAATTTTATTTAATGCATGTATGTGTATGTACGTTTGTTTGACATTTCAATATTTGATTAATATTTTTAACAGTCTGCGTTTTACTTCTGCAGAATATCAATTTTGCTGCAAATAGTTTATGATTGGAAGAATAGTTAAATGTTCTTTACTTTATATTCCAATTCTTGTATGACTACTTATTAGTTTGGCTTAGTGCTAATTGTGCCACCGTCATAGCTTTTTATTTAACATACACAAACACACACGCGCAGCGATTCTTATACATATCTACTGTGCTACACACAAGACGCTATGGTAATTTCTATTTTAAGTTGGCCTAAATAAGTGTGTATGTCTTATAGACATTTTGAGACACATTTAGTAACAAATGCTGTGGGCTTTGCTTTTAGTAATGGTTGAGTAGATTGTGTGTGAAATTTTAAATAAATTTTGTGAAAAGTTCACTGAACTCCAAGAATATGGGAAAACATTCTTCTAAGAAATATTACGTTTTCTTCTTGATTTAAGTAAGTTTTGATTTATAACAAATTTTGCTGCTAAAAATATAAAAACAAAATATGTATCTTTCGCACTCGGCTGCTTATGAAATGCAAGCTGTAATAAAGTCTTGAACAGTTAATTTCCTCCACTCAACAAAATTGCATGGCTGACTAAACAAATAAGAATGTTGTGCATTTGAGTATATATTTTTTAATATTTTATAGCTTTTAACTTTTTCATAACTATTTATTAGCAATTTAAACTACAATAAGATAAATTACTAAATGTATAAGTTTACAAGTGAAGAAATGCATGAGTTTCTATAGACATATGTGTAACTAACTGCGCTACAACACAGTTATTTGTGCAATTTAGAGTTTTTTTCTTTAGTTTTTTTTTCTGCTTCTATTATATAGATTTGTTTTGAGTGGCAAGAAATTTTCTGTTTCTTTGTTGCATTTCATTTCATTTTATTTAATTTTTTCTTTCAAAAACCAGTTGATCCTGATATATAATTTTGTTTTTGTGTTAAATATTTATTACTTTTGAGTTTCCAATTACTAGAGAAAAATCAGTTAATGTATAGTATAAAAGCCTAGTTATTTTATTGAACTAACCTATTTTTAAAACCTCTTTACAACAGAATTCCTACATGCAGTCAACACACATAAGCACACACTTACAAGCGTGTAGAAACATGCAGACACATATATTTTCTTAATAAATTTTATTAAAAAGAAAAAAACAAAACAATGAAAGAAACCAACTTTAAGAAGAACGGAATTTAATGCAAGAAGTGGTAGATAACAGCAGAAACAACAGCAACAACATTCACTCAATGTGTAAGAAAAATCAAAAGACTTAAGCAACAAACCTGTTTACTCTACTCACGTAATGCTGGCAGAGAGAAAAAACCCCAAGATTTTTTTTTTAGCAATGAGAGTGAGTGTGTGTGTGTGTGAATGTGTGTGGTTACTGATAGAATTCATTTTTTAGGGTTTCTCTTTAATTTACTTTTTTTTCTCTGCTATATGCTATATATTGAATCGTGTGAGCCACTAATGCATAACTGAAAATAGGATTCTTTTACTGAATTCATTAAAACATTAGTTTTTATTTATCATAAATAAATACATATGTATGTATGGATGTATATGTGTACTTTGATTTATACAGGTACATTTCAACTCGAATGATTAACTCAGTTTAACCATATGATTTTAACAGTTCTTTACACTTTCCAACATTTGGAGTTGTCTTTTTATGAAGTTCACAACAAAAAGGTGTTCTTTTATGTAAAAACATTAAGGGAACAAAATAAAGTTTATTGAAAAGAATTTCTATTAAGAAAATTGAAGAATATATTCCACGCATTTAGAAGTTTGTAATAATTAAAAAAAAAATGTATGGGGTTCTCATATGACAAATTAAATAAAGATGTCAATAATGAATTACCAGCGTTTGAAATTTCATAACGCACCAAAATGGGGGAAAAAGGCCCCAAAAGGGGTTTTTTTTAAGTCATTTTAAAAGTTCTTTACAAAATTGTTTAAAAACAAGTAATGAAAATATTCTGTGCTTAGTATATTTGGCTGAGCCGAACCTAAAATACCTCTCACAATAGTCACGTAGATATACATATAGTATATAATAAAAATTTTAACTAAATATGCTCGGATATATGTATATGAACCGATATCGGGGGGAAATGTTTTTTATCTTGTAATTGTCATTCCAAATCCTTCACGGAAAAATTCATGAAAAAATCGGTCTAGACTATATCTCAGCCCATGAGTGTAAGTCTCATGGGCTGCACTTCTCCCTCAGACAACACAAGGGGACCAAAGGGACACAAGTGGACTGGTTTCATGAAACTGGCGGCCTGTACAACCTAACCTATCTCAGGTAATATGGACCAATAGCGGAAACTCTCACTTTTTCTATTTTATCAACCTCCTTTCATAACCAGAACATAGGTTAAATCTTGGGTATATATGAACCGATATCGGAAATTTTCAATTTTTGTTTTTAAGTAACCTCCTCTTATTACCAGAACTGCTTTTAAGCAAAAAAAAAAATTGTTTAAGTTTCATGGAAAAATCGGTTTTAGCTATATCTCGGGTATATATGGACTGATAATGGAAATGTTCATTTTCTATATTTAGGTAGCCTCCTTTTACTATTAGCACTGTTTTCAAGCAAATCATTTATTTAATTTTCATGGAAAATCGGTTTTGGCTATAACCTGGAAAAATATGGACCGATGACTGGATATATTGTTTTTGCCTTTTAGTCGCCATGCCAAATAATTGTGTTATGTTGGAAGAAAAAAAAAGCAATTATAAACAGCTTGTTTTCTGTATTTTCCAGCTGTCTATATGTCGACATTACATATGAGCTACTCTACTGATGATAAGAGTAGCTCTTAGGTCTTGTTCGAATAATTTTAAAAGTTAAGTTTTTTTTTTGTTTTTTGACCATTTAATTCCAATAATTCGTTTTAATAGGGGTTTCCTACCGGCTAATGATGGTCAAACGCTTGTTTTAAATTATAAATAAATTAAAAAGCAATTATTTGAATTATTCGCATAGCGCTGAAAGGCGAATAATGGACAACTCCCATATTTACCCTAGTTCAAGTAAATCACATGCAAACTTAAGGAAATTCTAACAAAAACTTGCTTTACTTTTTATTAGATATTAGATTTTAGTTCTAAGTTGCACTTCCATTATTTTCTGCAAATTCATTTCATTCAACAGCAAAAAAAAGAAAAAAATATTGTTTAAGCGCTAAAAACAACAAATTGACAGAGAAACTCTTTACGGGAAATAATAATTAAACTTCTCTACGTTAAAAAAACAGACTTACTTCAACTTCATGCCAGTGCATTATTGTTAAAAAAAATATAGAACCAAGAAAAACGCAGTCATTTTAACAATTCAAAAGAACACGACAACAACAATTTTTACAGTAGAAATGTTTTTGTTAATTTCATTGCATGCTTTATTTATTTACTACCCGAAGAAAAATATTAACTTATAAGTTTAAATAGCGTAATGTTAATGCATACGTGTATGTGTTTGTAAAGGGTGTTTTTATACAGGTACAAAACTATAACTTATCAACTCCTTTTTCAGCTGCACAGAAAAAATTGTAGTAAAAATGAAATCAACAAAAATTTTTACTGAGAAAATAATTGGTCTGATAAAAAATTTGAAATTTTTGTAATTAACAATTTTTTCTAAATTCAATTTTTCATAAATTTTTGTAATTTTTTTTTTTTTAACTCAGATGTGTGTACATATATAGTATCTGCCTGTAAGGTGCTATTCTCCATAGGCATAAATAAGCAAATAAGTATATAAATTGAAGCCGTTTGTTTTTCAATGCTCAGCTCAAATGCATTAATTGCGTTCGATAACGAACGCCTTTGATTGTTTCAATCAGCTTTAACAGCTCATAATACACTACACCGAGCTGGTCTCACCATATACTGAGCCTAGAAACAGAGAATATTCGTCTTGGCCGTCGAAGTGGAAGCATGGCCGGGATATCCCTACGCTGGGGATTATTATAATGAAGCCATTTCTCGTCCTTAGTCACAAGGTGAAGCAGAAACCCCTTCTATTAGTACCTGCCATGCAGCTGTTCATAAGCAAATAAACGCCGTTCAACATCTCTCTACTTCAACCCGTACGGCGCCCAATTTTCTTGTTCATTTAATCATTCATTCTCAATCATTCATATGCTTTTCAGGCGTATTGAAATGGCTTGTTGCGCGACTCCCAATTCTTGTTGCGTTTGACACGAGTATTGATCAAGTAATGCCTTAAATTCGGTATTTTTGGAAACCTTCTCTTCCACCGCCATGGTGGTCTTCGACGTTCTTGAAGCGTTAAAACTACCCTCAGCACTTTCTTTCACTAAAGTAGATAACACACGATATGTTTTTAACAATGTGAATGTCATTTTTCATCATGTAAAATGCCTACATGTCGTCTGTTACCTCAAAACCGTTGCGTCTGTAAAAAACATGAGCAAAGGCGTCTGACAAATTTTCAAATAGCATGTGTTCTATTTTGTTATGTTTAAACATCTGACTTTAAAACTCTATGCCTTGCGAACAATTCAGCGGCCGCGTTTGGGCGATATAAGGAGTTGGCTTGAGGAAATATTAACGCATTAATATTTTAATATCTTTTAAATAATTATTTTTTATAATAATATATAGCATAGGCAATGTCAGACGTAAGTGTACATGTACGTTGTGAACAAAAAAAAATATTAATAATTTTTACAGACATGAAAACATACATGAAGAATTACAAATTAAATAAAAAACAGACGTAAAAACATATCGTCTGTGGATGCCTTAATAGCGGCCGCACCATAGGCATTGGAGAGCATTAATATGAGCCTCTGCGGCTTCGTATTAAAGCAGAAAATAAAACCTCTCGCAAATGACGAGAATTTTACTCGCAAGTTGACATGTTTAATCGAGAATAACTTCATGATGCAGACAAAATTAACTAATATTTCGATGTTATGTTCACATATGCCTAAGTTGATTGCATGACATATACGATCTTTTTATGGCTGCAGCCATCTACTGCAATACGGCGGAAGCAAAGTTGTAAAGAAAATTTCATGTTAATTTAAAAAATTAATTTTTATTTTATTCCATTTCAAAGTTCTATAACTATATAAAAGACACCCTTTAGAAAGATAAAAAACATTTTTGTTCATTCGGTTATTTGCTTATATATATGTACATACAGCTATGTAATATGTATATACATATGAAAGTATGTATGTATACGTATGAATGGATACAAGTCTAGATATTTTTACTTGTTAACATATGTAACTTGAAATGTATGTACATTTACTCGTCTTAACATTGATACGCCAACAACACTTTGTATGTATTTAAACAACATCAACAATTCCAACAAGTGCTTGAAGCGGTTGGCATTAAATACCAAGAAAAAAATATATACATAAGCATACCTATATAATAAAAACCGTTAAAAGTTATCTGGATTGTTGTATTTGTATCTGGTTTAGTTTTAAATTAACTGGCGTAGATTTGAAAAAACTTGAACAAATAAATTAAATTAAAAAAATGTAAATCAACTTAATGCATACAAGATAATAATCATAAGAAAAATGAACAGACCAGGTCCGCTTGGGAGAAAAGAGATTTAAATTACATACTTATCTATTCTAATAATTATGTATTGAACAGGAATGACTTTTTAATTGAAAACTAAAGAGGGTGTATAAAAAATGCAAAAACAAAAAGCACTCTCCAGTTCTCTTATGTATTAGCTGTCGGTATTTTCATAGGTGTGTGTAAATGTGTGTCTCTTTATGTATGCAAATACGAGTACAAACCACCGTTACACATTTATACTCGTTTAATGAAGAAAGAGTAAATGATTAACTGATTGTAACACAAATCAATATTAATGAGCTGCAACTGAAACTGTATTTTTGTTTTTTTTGTTTTTGTGAACTAGTTATAATTTAAAGAAATTTGCAGTTTACATATATGTATGTTTAAATATTTAGTTGTTATAAAAGATTTAAATAAAAATTATATATTTTAGTTTCTACTTAAATAATGAAGAAGCTTAATATTCGCAATTCGTTCATTATTTGTTATATAAATTGAAACGTGAATAGAAAAAATTACTGACATTTTTAGCTAATTTTGTTGCTCAAAATTGAATAGAGCGAAGGTAAGAAGTGGGTGTTTATATAAATAAACTAAGGCAGCTTAAAAAATTCCTACTTTATGTCTCATATTTAAATTTAAATCGACTTGAAAAAAAAAAATTTGTTATTGGTCGATATCGTTTTTAGGCTGATTGCTTTCGAAGTAGCCACATTAGAATAGTGGTTTTAAGAAATCCAAAATGGCTAAAATATAACAACGATCTCGAGTCTGAGACTTTTTGCGTATACAGGGTGTTGTATAGCACTTCTTACCTGTTAATTATGTTACTTTCATTTGTTAATTTGGAATACTTTGTTTAAGTTGTTATTGATTATTAAGTAAATAGATTTTAAGAATCCTGTTATTTTTGTTTATAAGCAGAATGATTTTTTTGAAATAAAAAGGAAATTGTTTTCTTAGCCTTAAACTTAGGCTTGAACTTTTATTTTAAAAGCATTTATCTGCTTTTTATTCAAATCTCAATAGGCATCCAGCTGCCTTAAATAAAAATAAAAAAGTTATTTTTATAATTGGCCAACATAATATATATTCCAAATATATAACGCTCCTTTATTGCAACATAGCCATATCCCAAAAAATGAGCTTTTCGAATTAACAATGAAGAATTGTTAACAGTACTACCTTTTATATTGAGCAAAATTTTATTTAAATTACCTTTGAACTGTTTCCTTTAGCAGGTATTTTCTAAAAAAAATTTCTAAGACTTGTGTGGAAACTGAAAATTTGAAATGTGTTTTTCTCGAAACAAGCTTTTTTGCGTTATGACTATGTTGCAATAAAGGAGCGATAATACCTTATAGTGTCCCAGAACTCAACGTCAAGCCGAAACAAGGTGACAAGATTAATTGTAACCATCATGAGAAAAGTAAAACAAAAAATAAATCTAAAAAAATGAAAGGGCTTGTGCAATTAAAAAGCATATGAACTGAGTAATATGTTGTTCTTTCAGATTTTTTTCTAATTTTTCTCATGATGGTTACAATTAATCTTGTCACCCTGTTTCGGCTTGACGCTGAGTTCTGTATAAGATAGTTGTAGAAGCAAAAAACGGGTAATCACCGTACAACAATAATAAAATCAAATGTTTCGAAAGAGAATTGAAACTGGGTCTTAAAACATCGAGATCGTTTATTCACACTCAGTCACACAGCTTGTTGTCTATGTTTCCTAGCTGTCTATATGGCGACATTTCATAGGAGTACCCTAGTTGTTAGTAGACTTGGAAATCTTTAAATGATATTTTAAAATATTTAACTTGTTATACTAACATTCTAAATAAATTATTGAGAATTTAAAAATAAAAATATTCTAATTATATCTTTCGACAAACGAAAAAACAAACTATTTTAATAAAAATATTCCCATAACAAATTTATAGCGATATTTTCTTTGTATTGCAGCCCCGTAAATTTGTGTATGTGAGAAGCTTGGCAACACTGAGCAAATTCCGCAACTCTTTACTTCAACGGCGTTTTTGAAATGAGTTTCCACTTGCCAATGTGATCGATAAAGAAATTTTCTAGAAATTTTGTTGTTGTTGTTGTAATTCATATGCGGAATTTGCATAAAAGTGCTATATCGTAAAAAGGTGGGGTTAGACCAGTGTCTTAGAACCATTTCAAAGTCACAAAAGGAAACGATGCATTTATTTGATCAAGTATTTTATCAATATGAACGTATTTTTATTCTATTACATTTCTTTAAATTTACTTCAACTTATATCAGCGGTTCTCACGCGTCGTATTAAAGCGCTATTTCTACAATACATATTGAGATTTAGTAAGTCTTAGTAAATTTAAAACTTGACAACAACAAAATTAATAGATTTTTAATGTACTACATTAACAATCCTTACGATACCAAAAACCAGTAGTAGATTTAGTAAACGTAGTAAGTTCAGTTATTTACATGTATGAAACAGCTGGCAGATTTGACGTCATATTTATATTTTTGCTGTTAATAAAATAAATGTATATACTTATAAACTTTGTTTCAAATAAAAAACATAAATAAAACATGAAAAAATTTCAAATAAAAGATGGGAATAGGTATTTTTTAAGTTTTATCTCCTTTCGCGAAACTCCAACTGAAAAGTTTTTTTGTGCATTTATGTCGCCAAAATATCTAAACAAGTGTCAGCTGCAGCGTTGTCAACTCGGTGCGTTTCGCACCGTTTTTGGTGCTTTTTAAAACTATTTGTGCGAAAAATTCTTTAGTCGGTGCTTGGTGCGCTTTTTTTCAATCACTAAATCAAATTCAACTCAACTTTAATGTAAGAAAAAAGTTTATTCAGGTGTCCAAATTTTTACGTTTCATTTTGTGGAGCACAATCAGAACACGGAGTTATAATGTGGAAAACGCACCATATTATGTGCACAAAGTAAGACAATCTTGCGGTTGTATATTATACACATTTTCGAAAGAGAAAGAAACATTTCGTTTTATAAAGTTTGCTGCTTTTTGAGCGTGTTTTGCTATTAAACAATCAAACCAAGTTTGTCAAATATTACAATAAATGCAGACACTGAATAGTGAAGTTCGTATTTTTGATGGCGCGAGAATTCGTTACTGTTTTGATAATTGATAAATTACCAAATTATTCATTAAACTATAAAAATTTTCCAAAACATTTGCATTAAATTTTGATTATGGTAAACTTAATATTTTATTTGTTATAATTCTGGAAAATTTTCATATATTTCAATAAATTCTTTAAAAGACACCCATTCTAGCTAACTGATTTTCACTGTTGGGTTACGTAAACAGAAATGAAATTTACACCGTGTTTGATAGAATTGCAGCTGTAGTTAGGTGATACCTGATAATAGGCAGAAACAGCTGATTTTGGTCGGCAGCGAATAAAATTAAATAATACTGCTGAATAATACCATTATCTTAATAAAAGATACCATTATCTTAATAAAAGTAACAGAATCGTACTAGAGGTCAAGTTTGATAAACCTAAATTCTAGCTATTGAATAAATTTGATGGCGAGATATCAGGCGGTGCTATCAGACCTAGGTTGATTGTTTAATAGACTGTTTCATTATCGTGTTTTTAATATAAAAATATTATTTATAATACGAAATTTATAATACTTTTTATAATACAAAATGAAATGAAAAATTCAAAATTCGGTGCGTTTTTTGTTGAAATAACGCGTTTTTTCCCCATTTTGGTGCGTTTTGAAATCTCAAAGTTGACAAAGCTGGTCAGCTGTTTCGGCTCACACTTTGCAATAGTATTATATTGAAAAGCATTTAATACAAAAAGTGAAAACCGCTATTGTATAATATAATTTTTATGCTTGGCATTTTATTTCATGTTAGTGCAGTTTGACTGACAGCAGTCCTCATATTCAAGCTTGGTTACATTATAATGCACAAGATTGCATTTATGAAAGTAATTTCTGTCGATGCTCACTTTTAAGTTTTAAAATACTTTAAAATGTTTTTTTTACGGTTACTCCTTCTAGTAACAAGTGTTTAATGTTTTCAAAAGAAAAAAATAATAATAATAAGAAAAAATAAAATAAAACTTACCATTTGGACATGAAAACACATCGTCGGCAGCTTTTACTTTACAGTCGAACATCAAAAACAAACACGTGAAAGCGGACAGCCATTTTAAACTGGCCGCCGTCAAGCCTCCCATTATCACAGCTTCTTAAATTTAAAACCTTAATTTTATGCGTTTTATATTTACAATCGGACAATTGTAATAAAACTGAAAAGAAACAAAAAATACTAGAACTTTTAATAAATTAAAAAGCAGTAAAAATAAAGAATTTCTAAGCGCTAAGTGCATCTCTAAATTAAGTTTTGCTTAGTAATTTAATATTGTTTATTTTGTTTGTTTGTTTGTAGTCATGCATTCGGTGTGTAAGCTTAAATAAAATTTAATTTTTGAGGAACTAAAACTTCTCATTAAAATCTCAGTCAAACGCGAAGGCTGAACAACAGTTAACAATAGAATACTTTTGTGTAATTTAATTTTTTATTATTCTATTACACATTCACACTGTAAGCACACTAACTATTTAAAAGTGTTAGAAAACATTACAGCTACAGTAATTTTATTATATTTTTTATGATTAAATTTATTTTTTGCCTCACGAGAGTTTTCAAGATATTTTTCTTACTTTTTCTTTAAGACTATCGGATTGTTTACTTAATTTTGGGCAATTACAAGGTATTTTATGCAGAAAGAAAATAAGGTACTAAATTTAAGTATATTCTATTTGATTTTAGTAGGAGACGTACTCAAAAACTCAAGTACGAATATTACACAAACGTACCTAAAATAAGTCGAAAACGCGATTGGTCAATCCTGCAATGTCTTAAAATAAGTACAAAAGAAAATTTAAACTATCCGTACTTAAATCCATCCCAAGCGGTGTCAAATGCAGTGCTATCTACCACTTCAGAAAGCACTAATTTCCGCCATATTATACATAAGTATCAGAGATCTGCAACCGCTGATTTTTTCAATGATCTTGTTTGCAAAGGTATGTTTTTTACTCGGTAGAGGTTGCGCCTATTAACTAGAGTATATGACATATCCAATCAAGTTTGTATGCGGTGGCTGCTTGATTTGGTTTCTCAATTATTTTTCCCACATTCGGCAATCGAACTCGTACTTCGATCCATACTTAAATCAATTCCAAGTGGTGTCAAAGGCAGGGTTGTTAATTACTTGTAACCCAAAAGCGCCGTGCCCTTTTTCAGAAAGCACTAATTTCCGCCATGTTATACATAAGTATCAGAGATCTGCAACCGGTGAACTCGTAGCTCTTTTTATCAACGACAATCATATTTGTATGTAAGAATTTACAGTTACCCATGAGAGTGTGTGTGTTCAGTTTTATGTATTTACTCACCCACACTCGATAAACGCATTCGTACTAAGCGCGGCGTTGCCAGAAGGTTTTTAAAACTTTATGTTTTGGCGATAGTGTTTTGAAGACAATATGTACACATATTTTATTTGAAGATATTTAGTACAAAATCGGTAAAAATAACAACTTACTTTAAAAAAAATCGATTTTTTTTATGAAGCAAATTTTCATCAAATTATTTTTATTTTCTGTTCCTTCATTTATAATAATTTTTATTTCTTGGTTTTAATCCATAACCACAATAAATGCACATATAACCAATTGTGGAAAAATGTTTATTTGAATTGCATTTTCGTTACAAATTGTTCAGCAAAAATAATCTTAAAATCATTATTCAGTATGTTACTTCCAAAACCGTCAACATGGCTGCAAATTATTAAATCTGGCAGTCACGATTTCAGTTAATGTTAAATAAAAGGTGACGCATATACACAACAAAAGAATTTATCGAGAGCGTGGTTTTTACAAGTTGTTTTTGTGACTACGTTTTTTAAGAAAACGACGATTATTAAGAAAAAGATTAGAAACGAAAATCGAAAATACTCAAAATGTTTCTCTTACAAAGTGCCAGTAACAACAACACTCTTTTATGGTGGTCCTTTCTTTTATTTTTAAAAAATACACAAGATACGATAGCGAATGGATACATTTTTGATGTGTCAAGATTTCGCAAACGAACGACAGGAATATATACCACCGAATCAATTTTTAAGAATATTTAAAATACTCGAATGTGAAAATGCATAATTGGTTATGGTTGCGGTATACCGGTGCAGATTTCTGATAAGTATACTATATATACATACACATAAATATACATATATACATAATCTTTTACTATTTCTAATATTATATGATCATTCGTCTAGCTCGAGTTCAATCCTATCTAAAGCCAAGAAATATTTTTATTTATAATTATAACAATAACTGCCGCGATCAAGTAATAATAGCAGCTTGTAGAGTAAATAAACGTAGATATAGATTCTTTAAGAATAATATTCAGCTTAATTCAAGTACAAATCCGGGATTAAGTGTATCTACACTTACACCGCTTTCACACACGAAAAGTTTACTTTGCAAAGTCTTGAGTTTGGTGGTGACAAAGGAAAAGAGAGTGGCTCTCTTACACTCTTTATTTTCCCTTGCCACCACCAAACTCAAGACTTTGCAAAGTAAACTTTCTGTGTGTGAAAGCCGTGTTAGTGTTAAGTATTTAGTACTTGAATAATCCATACTTGAATCAAGCTCACAAATGCATTCATTGGTGATATTTTTTCACCTTTTAATAAAAGATTTTTAATTTTATACATAGAGTTGTAAATGTCTGAAGTATTTTAAAGAAAATATTTGCATAAAAACGTATACTGGAAAATGCAACTCTAAAAGTATTGATTATTTACTTTTGAGTATTGAGTACCTGAAAAAAGAGGCAGTATTGAGTACTCATTACTCCAATACTCAATACTTTCACAACACTAGAGACTAGACAGAAGATGGTTTAATCAAAGATTTGAATTTTTTTCTGTCGACGTTGAGAAATAAGGTTTCTTTTTTGTATAACTTACCATAGTCCTTTTTCAGACCACACAGTGTTGTTAATCTTCACAAGATTGTAAGTATATACTTATGTATTTTTCAAAGCCACAGCAAAATTATCTCATTAGCACATGCACCAAATACTATAGACATAAATGTAATACTTTTTTATTTGAAAGAATTCTTGCGAAATTATGTGAATTTATAGACAATGTAATGTACGAGTACTTGTAATATGGTGGTAAAGAAAATCGGCCAACACACAATCCCCGTTTAATACATATGTATGTAATTGTCTTCTATAAACGTGGGAATTTAATAACGCACCTTAAACATTAAAATGTAATCCACCAAATATATGTAGGTATGTATGTACGAGTATGTACTCGTATCAATGATCGTACACACTTTTACAGAAACGTACTCGTATTACCAACATAGTGTCAGTCAGTCAATCAGTCAGTTTGTTAATTTGTCTGTTGATTTACCTGTTTTTGTACAAGAAACAGACATTTGTTGTAATAAAAAAAAAGACATTAATAATACAAGTGTATTTAATTTTTTGTTTTTATCAAACCCAACAAACGCATTCGTTTCGCTCAAATTGGTAAAAGCTCAAATGAAAACAAGTAATTTGTTTTATTAGAAAACAGCTTTGTTTAATTAGAGAACAGCTTAAATTTTCGAAAACATATTGCGAAATTATTTTGTTCACAAGTTGTTGTCAGACTCGGTGCCTGTAGTGCGATTCTCTAACTTTTAACGATCCGATAATCGCAACTTTTGTCATCAAATTTCAGCGCTTGCACTAACGATTGAGTGATTCTGTAACTTAATTCTAAAGTAAATGGTCGATTGGGTAACAAAATTGATTTTAGTTGTGTATGTTTTTATTATATATGTTTTTACATTTAAATAAGCAACTCTATCAATTATACAAGGTATTTTTTTACGTCGTTGTTGTGTTTCATAAAATGAATTTATACCAACCAATTCGTCATGTAGGGTGAAATTTGTTATTCGTGTCATATGTATTCCTATAGAAAAGCAGGGAAGACAGTGAAGAATTGGATTTTAAATTAATTTCAAAAACGCCATCATGTTCATACACTACACAACTTCTGGCGCTGCTTAAACGAATCTTGCGCCCCACACTATACAAGTAAACTGCACAAATTTGTATTTAAAAACAATAAACAAAGAAGAAAACATGTGTAATCACTATGCTCATTTCATATTCAGTTCTTCGATGTCAAAAGCATAAGTTCATTCGCATTCTAAGCGAAAATAATTTATTTGGGTTCACCTAACTTTATTCTATGCGAACGAGGTGTCAAAATTCAATTAAAATACATAAGTACATACGAACGAATAATAGTGACATAGACAAACCCAAATTGGTGCGAATGTGAGTGACTAGCTTTCTTTCGCAAACATTTTCTCTCGATATCGGAGAACAGGCTGTTTTGAAATATTTTGCTTTTACTTTTTTCATTGAACTTTGTTATTATTAACTAAGTTTAAGATAACCCTGTGCAATAATTAACAGCCAGTTCGCCGATGTCGAAAGGATAAGTTCATTCGCATTCTAGGCAAAAGAGAATTGATTTGGGGTTTTTCTAACTTTATTCTATGGGAACGATGTGTCAAAATTCAATTAAAATACATAAGTACATGCAAACGAATAATAGTGACATAGACAAACCCAAATTGATTCGAATGTGACTAGCTTTCATTCGCATACATTTTCATTCGATATCGTCGAACAGGCACATGAAATGAGACTGTCAAACTTTTTTTTCTTTTGTGTACAAACACTTTCGCGCCATTTTAATCTGAAGTTTTTTTTTTGTATGATTTAGTGAAGTTTCAAACAATTTTTGCGAATTTTAAAGTAAAAAAGCACTATAATCTGTAATTTTAATCACAAACAATTATAAAAATTTGTATTTAACGTTTACGTAACATTTTTTTTAGCTGAACAATCTTAGGCGAATTTAAAGTTTGACATTCACAGTAAGTTTTGCAATAACAAAATACATAGTATTGAATACGCCTTCACGCTTGCATTCACCTGTATAAATTCGCCTTGACTTGAGCACAAAAGTTGTGTAATGTATGCCCGGCATTACAAGTATTTGATTTTGTGTGGTCCAAGGCGAATTTATACAGGTGAATGCAAGCGGAAAGGTGAATTTAGTACTATGTATTTTGTTATTGTAAAACATATCGTGAATGTCAAAATCTCAATTCGCCTAAGATTGTTCAGCTGAGAAAACATTTTATATAATCGTTAAATATAAACTTTTATAATTGTTTGTAATTAAATCACGATTATATTAGTTTTTCACTTTTAAATTCACAAAAATTTTTTGAAATTGCACTAAATCATACAAAAAAATCTTCAGATTAAAATGGCGCGAAAAAGTTTGTAAATAAAAGAAAAAACATTTGACAATCTCATTGGAAAAAACGCGAGAAGCAAAAAATAATCACCTGTGCTGTTAAGTCCACCTAGTAATGAAGTCGCCTTGGTGTGGTCGCTGGGAAATTATTTAAGATGCTCAAACTGAAGACGTTTGTTTGTTGATGTGGCTGCATTCCTCGCACAGAAATTAAAGACAAAATAAAACCAATACAAATACAATAAGTATAGGGTGTTTTTTTAAGCCCGATAGAACTTGAAATTGTAAAAAATAACACAAAAAATTAAATTGTAATCAAAATTTTTTTTTATTCGAAAGATCAATACGTGACATTAACATTTGAAAATGATTTCGGGCATATGGGCACCGCGGCTGTTCTTGACGAAGCGTATTCTGGACGTCCAATTTTGGGCCACTTTTTCGAGCACTGCTGGCCGTATGTCACGAACAACACGAACAATGCTGGCCTCCAAGGCGTCAATTGTTGCTGGTTTATCAGCATAAACCAGTGACTTCACGTAGCCCCACAGGAAATAATCGAGAGGTGTCAAATCGCACGACCTTGGAGGCCAATTGACAGGTCCATTTCTCGAAATCAACTTATCGCCAAATTTTGATTTCAGTAAGTCGATGGTTGCGTTCGCCGTATGGCACGTAGCGCCATCCTGTTGAAACCACATCTCCTCCGGATCAATGTCATCCATATTTTCAAACAAAAAATCATTGATCATGGTGCGGTAACGATCTCCATTGACCGTAACGCGAGCTCCGGCCTCATTTTTGAAGAAATAAGGTCCGATGATGCCACCAGCATGAAAACCGCACCAAACAGTGCATTTTTCTGGATGTAATGGAGTCTGTAGGGTCTCTTGTGGATTGGTCTCACTCCATATGCGGCAATTTTGCTTATTAACAAACCCGTTAAGCCAAAAATGCGCCTCATCGCTGAACACAATTTTGCGATAAAACAACGGCGCGAATCGACGACTGATTTTCAAAGTAAATTTGGATAATTTCGTAGCGTTGTTCAAGCGTGAGTCTATTCATGATGATTTGTCAGAGTATACTGAAACAAATAAAAAAAATGTTTCATCAAAATTTAATTTTTTGTGTTACTTTTTACAATTTAAAGTTCTATCTAGCTTAAAAAAACACCCTATACTACTGTTACATACATACATACATATATTTATTTATGTGACTGTATATACATTTGAAGAGTAATTTTTGTATTTTCTCTGTCAATACATAAAATATATTTTTATATAAAATAAACACTTTCTTGTGAACTTTCACTTTAGCGGTGGCAAGCAAGTACTTGTACTTGTGTACGAATATGCAATCACTTGAATGCCATTTGCTAAACGTGTGTAGTTTTGTGAAAAAGTCGTCTTTTTCTTCTTTCTTGCTTATGGTTTGTCTCGAAATAAAGGTTTGGTTTGGCGAACATGTTGCATACGAGTAGATACTTTTTTCTATCTTTCTTTTTTGGGCAAAGCTGCTTTACACACTCACTCGCAAATGCATTAAAAGCCTGCTTTTTGATTGCACTCTTATTAAGTAAATTGAAGTTTCCCTGGTAATATTTTGTATTTCTGTATTTTGTGTTTTTATTTGGTTATAAAAAAATGTAAGTTTTTACATTTTTTTGTTTTTTGGTTTTTTTAAATGCCAAGCATTTTTTCTGTTAATTTTTTCTCTTTTTATTGTTGTTTGCATTCAAAAACCAGTACGTTTTTTTTATCATTTCAAACTGGTTTCTGGTTGATTGTGGCATTTTTTGTTTTGTTTCGTTTTTAAAGACACCTTTACAATGAAATAGAAATTAAGGGAAGTTATTTATTAATTTGTAACATTGCTAAAAAAAAGAATAAACATTACATATGGGCATTTCTTTTCGAGTCAGGTGTATGCAAATTTTAAATTTAATGAACAAATTTGTATGAAAATATATTCCTCAAGTGCTGTGGAGCAAATTTAGTCGGATTGTGGAATAGATAGAAATAGAAATAATAGAATATTAGGTTAATTTATAGGTGTGCTCCACGTGAATAACGAAACAGTCCGAACTAGTCCAAAAGCGTTCCGCGTAACAATTTTTGTGCAATTTTGAGAGAAAATGAGAGAGTAGTTTTCCTCATTTCCTGTACAAATTAGCCCAAGGTGCATTAACGTATACACGGTGGCACCACTAGAGCAAAATTACAACAATACAACAAAAACAGACATCTGGTAAGCTATGTTTATCAAAAATATTTGTAACTATTTCCACAATTATAAGCTATGAATGTACGTTTTCATAATTATAAATTATATTTGTTTGAATTATTTATATGTTCACAAAATAATTTGTATATGTTTAATTCAGAATAAAACACTAAATTCACTTTCAAAAATGTAAACAATACATTTGACGTAAATAGCTTACTATATTGCCAGTAGCAAAAAATTGTCACATGCCGTAGTGCTGCCACCGTGTATACGTTAATGCACCTTGAAATAGCCCGAATTTTTTCTTTGGGTAAGTTCGGACTTGAATTAAATAATCAGCTGTTTTATGTTTACATACATATAAAACTGAAAATGTAATCAGAAAATTTGCAAATTGGAAAAGGGGTTTTGTTTAAGAGCTAGTTAAAAGTAAAATGGAAGGTTGCCCAAACTAAAAATAAATAAAATAATAAAATTTTTTTTGTGTTCAATAACGAAATTCGTTAAATCAATTAATAAATTGTTTGAATGCTGACCTGTAAACGCATTCGTGGATGTTTAGTAAAAATAATTATTGATGAAAAACAACTATTTTCTTAAACACCAACAAAATACGATATCCAAGGTTATTTTTTTGATATTTATGTACACACATACAAATAATTGTTTCAGTCAAAAATATTGTTGATTTTATTTTTAATATAATTTTTTCTGTGTAACGTTGTGAAGTTGTAAACAGAACATTCAATTGTTGTTTGGCTTTTTATTTTATAAACAAATACTATAAAAAACTATTGTAAATTTTACATTGCTTTAAAATTTACAGCTGTTACCAATAATGCAAATCTTTTGTTTATATGATGTTATGCGTTTTAAGCGTCTATAACCACTAAAATATACTTTAATCTAAAAAGTAAGCAGCACTAGTATTGCAAGATATACAATTGTGGTTTTTTGCGTTCCAGCAGTTTTGGCTAAAATTTACAAATTTAGAGAGTAATTTGCTTTTTACTCTCTTTAGTCCGAACTAGTCCGAGTACTCGTGGAACACACTTTATTATTGTTTGCCATTCAACATACATATATTTATGTACTTTAACTTTGTGTTGCAATTTATGTTGAATGTTTTTATGTATGTTAAAATTGTTTTCAATATGTTTTCAAATATTTTTGATTTTCTAAACAAAACTAAAAAAATTTTATTCCTGAAGAAATCGTCCGAAAGAAGACGAAATATCGAATTTAATTAAAACATTTTTTATATAAAAAACAAAACTGACCTCAAGCTTAAACAACATTTCAATTTAATTTATGGAAAATTTGTTTAGGCTATATCTCGGTTATATATGAACTGATATTGGAATTTTCCATTTTCTGTATTTTATTTTACCTTCTTTCATAACGAGAATGTTCCTGGAAAAATCGGTTTATCCTATATCTCGGGTATATATGGACCGATATCTAAATTTTTCATTATCTATATTTTATTAACCTCGTTTTTTTATCAGAACTGATTTTAAGCAAAAACAAATGTTTTTCATAGAAAAATCGATTCGGGCTATACCCGGGTATACGAATATATGGACTGATATGGTAAATTTTCATTTTCTGTATTTAAGTAGCCTCTGCTTTTAAGCAAAAAAAAAAAAAATGTTTATTCATGGAAAAATATGTTTAGGCTATATCTCTGGTATATATGTATGGACCTACTTATACCGGAAATTTTTATTTTCTTTGTTTAGTAACCTGCATATATTACCAGAACTAAAAGGGCAAAAAAAAGTTGTTTAAGTTCGCTTATGCGACATTTTCATGAAAAATCGGTTTAGACGATACCGGAAATTTAAATTTTTTGTATTTATAATTATAACCTTTTGTTATCACCAGAACTGCTTTTTACCAAAAAAAAAAAACTTTTGTCATAAAAAAATCGGTTCAGACTATATCTCGGGTATATATAGACCGATATGGGAAATTTTCATTTTTTATATTTGGTAACTTCTTTATGTTGTCAGAACTAATTTTAAGCAAAAAAAAAAAAAAAAAGATAAGTTCGCTTACGCTACATTTTCATGAAAAATCGGCTTAGACTATATCTCGGATATAAAGGGTGTTTTTTTAAGCTAGATAGAACTTTAAATTGTAAAAAGTAACACAAAAAATTAAATTTTGATGAAACATTTTTTTTATTTGTTTCAGTATACTCTGACAAATCATCATGAATAGACTCACGCTTGAACAACGCTACGAAATTATCCAAATTTACTTTGAAAATCAGACCCGTTGTTTTATCGCAAAATTGTGTTCAGCGATGAGGCGCATTTTTGGCTTAACGGGTTTGTTAATAAGCAAAATTGCCGCATATGGAGTGAGACCAATCCACAAGAGACCCTACACACTCCATTACATCCAGAAAAATGCACTGTTTGGTGCGGTTTTCATGCTGGTGGCATCATCGGACCTTATTTCTTCAAAAATGAGGCCGGAGCTCGCGTTACGGTCAATGGAGATCGTTACCGCACCATGATCAATGATTTTTTGTTTGAAAATATGGATGACATTGATCCGGAGGAGATGTGGTTTCAACAGGATGGCGCTACGTGCCATACGGCGAACGCAACCATCGACTTACTGAAATCAAAATTTGGCGATAAGTTGATTTCGAGAAATGGACCTGTCAATTGGCCTCCAAGGTCGTGCGATTTGACACCTCTCGATTATTTCCTGTGGGGCTACGTGAAGTCACTGGTTTATGCTGATAAACCAGCAACAATTGACGCCTTGGAGGCCAGCATTGTTCGTGTTGTTCGTGACATACGGCCAGCAGTGCTCGAAAAAGTGGCCCAAAATTGGACGTCCATAATGCGCTTCGTCAAGAACAGCCGCGGTGCCCATATGCCCGAAATCATTTTCAAATGTTAATGTCACGTATTGATCTTTCGAATAAAAAAAAATTTTGATTACAATTTAATTTTTTGTGTTATTTTTTACAATTTCAAGTTCTATCGGGCTTAAAAAAACACCCTATACATATATGGACCGATACCGGAAATTTTCATTTTCTGAATTTATATAACCTTCTGTTATCACTAGAACTGCTTTTTACAAAAAAAACAAAAAAAAAACTTTTGTCATAAAAAAATCGGTTCAGACTATATCTCGGGTATATATAGACCGATATCGGAAAATTTCATTTTCTGTATTTGGTAACTTCTTTATGTTGTCAGAACTAATTTTAAGCAAAAAAAAAAAAAGATAAGTTCGCTTACGCTACATTTTCATGAAAAAATCGGTTTAGGCTATATCTCGGATATATGTATATAGACCGCTATCGAAAAAATTTCTTTTTGTCTTTAAATTGCTATGCTTAATAATTGAGTGAAGTTTGAAGGTAAACAAACATTTCTTTTTTCAAAAATGTTCATACAAACTTTGCAAAAAATAATGGCTTTTTTCGGAATTTTGGATATATCTCAGCTATATGTAAACTGATTTTACTGAATTTCAATAGCAAACCCATGAATCGATGAGATAATAAAATGGTGGAGGAAAAAAGTTTCTATGTTTAACGGTTTTCTCAGAAACGGTTCTGATTCAGAATATAAATGAAAATTGTAGAAACGGAATGACAAACTTATAGGTTTGACAGGCTACCAGCTATTAAAAAGCAAGCCCACTTGGATCCAGTCAGGTCCCGTTGTGTTTCACAAACTTATATGTATACCCTTAACATTTGTGTGAGGGGTATAAAAATATTTTTTATGAGTTTGGCCGTTTTCTGGCTTCTGTTTTCGCAAAACAGAAGGAAGTGTATTCAAAATTCGTTAAAGACTTTAAAATATTTCTACCCAATTCCCATGAATAAAAATGGATGTCTTTTGTGTGATAAACTAAAAGGAAATTATATGGTTTTTATATCCACTTGTATGTATGTGTATGTGTTAAATGTAACTTCAATAAATCAGTTTTTTTTCTGAAGCCAAAACCACAGTTGAATCATCTATGAAGGCCACGACACGATATCATAATTATGGAAAAAAAAAGTTAAACGACCCAACAAAAAACTTAATTGGGTTAATAATATTTAAAATTAATGTGAACTTTTTACACCTTTAGATTTAAATAAAACTTAATAATAGCAGTAATTGTTTACAAAGCTATAATGCTTTATGGAGCTTTGGTAAAAGATTAGGAGACAAAAAAAAATTATAATTATTTTGAAACTCTAATTCAAATTTGCTGAATTAAAATGAAGTTTTTAAAATTTTTTGCTATTGACACAGTAGAAAATAAAACCAGAAAAGTAAAACAAAAAGCAATTAAGAAATATGTACACGCGCTTTGAATGTGCATTGAGTCTAAAAAAGATTTCAAATGAGATTATTTTGCTCAACACTTTTATTTCAACTGAATTTTAATGCAATACTAATAATTTAATCTTTTGTTGGTTTCAAAAATGACTAAGAGTCTGCCGGTTTCATTAGCTGGTTCAACTGGTTTTAATTTTTTTCTTTTTCGTTTTTTTTTTTTTCAAAATATTTCAATTCGACAAAATTCCACTTTTTTTTTGTTTGTTTTTTACTCGTTAAACTATTGAAAGCTGTTGAAATATTTTGCTCGCCAACATGAATGATCAATAAACCGCAGCTGCCAACAATGAGAAACACTTGTGCTGACATTTTTACTGAAGTCATTGTTATAGCTTATTTCGATTATTAACTTCTTATGATTTGCTTGACTAAAATTGGAAACGTAAACTTGATTTTTGTGCTGTGCATAAGCTAGAGAGAGGTCTTTTAATAAAAGTTATTTAGTTTTTGGCAGAGAGGGTGACTTTAGTTTAAAGTAAAAAAGTTGTTTATATAAGAACTTTGAATTTTAACGAAAAAAAATTTGAATTTATATAATAGATATGTATATGTTCCAAGCATAGCTGCCAGATTTGACGATAAATCGTCATTTTGACGATATTCATGCTCAAATTTAGCAAAATGACGATTTGACGATTTTTGTCCTAAAAATTTCGCTTTTCACGATGACAGTTTTGGACATTTGTATGTTGTAAATTTACAATGCATATTATGGTTGAACTTAAGCATACCCATTTATTTTTATGGAAATATGCCCTATTTCTAGAAACACAAAAAACTTCTGACTGCACTAGCAGGAGTCGCTAAAAATCTACATTTGTTTACAATTATACATAAACATATTGATATAATATATAAAAAGATTTTAAACTTTTTCGTAAATATGGCATTAAGTTTGGTTTATATCTGGATATTTACCTCTTGAAGGTTTTTCACTCATTGCACTTGATTTTAACGTTTTAACTTTTTAAAAATTTTATTACATTTTACTTTAAACAATATGGCGCAAATTTTTTTCTGGTTAATATGCTGTTCATAGAACATAGGCTAGCACAAGTCTAAAAATTTTTATATGAAACTCACTCAAAAAGTTGAGTAACTTGCATACAAATTTTCTAGACGAGATGCTCGCCTGTATTCTATGAACAGCACGTGGGGGTTTTTTTTTAGTGCAAATGAAGAGAAATGTAGCAAATTGCAAATATATACATATCGTTGTTGCGTGAGAAAAAACGAAGCATTTTTTCTCTGAAACCACTTTATATAAGTAAATGTAACAGATTAGAAAACCGGCATTTTGTTTGCATAAAAAAATTTGCTTATGATAAAAGTAATTGGTAGCAAAAATTGAAAAGGGATGTGTTCACGCCGTGAACAAATGACTCATCTCTGATGTAACAATGCCCCCTCATGATTTCTACTAATTCAACCAACGGTGATGAGTGCAACGATTGGTTCAAGGACAATCGTGTTTTTCTGTTCGTTCGCCACAAGAATAAATAAGTAATACTTTTTTGGTAATAAGTCTGATCTCGCGCGAACTCAATATTAAATTATTAGTGAAATAGTGAAAGCGTTACAAAATTCTAAGTTCAAAGATTAACTTTTTTATGAATATAAATTATTCTATATTTCTATTTTATTTAATGTAAAAAGTGAAATTAATCCCGCTGTTTATAACGTTTCTGAGAAAAAAGTTACGGAGTTTTTAATTTCATATATATATACTCGTATGTATTTTTTTACCCTAAAACTCGTAAAAACAGGATGCATAAAGTGATATCAAGAGCTATGTGAAAAAGTAAGAAATTTATTAATGTACCTCGTTTTTACATTGAGTTTTGTACTAAAATTTCAAAGATATTTGACTTTGGAAAAAAAATCTGCTGATAATACTGGCAATAATCGTAAAAACAGCAACTCTCCTCATTTTATAAATAAATATGAAAAACGTGATCTGTATTGTGAGTTTCAAGAGCTAATTCTTCTACATGAAGCAATTTTTAAAAACTAAGAAACAAATTTTATGTAGAGTTTGCAAAAAAAATGAATTGAAAGGCAAGCGTTTCCAATATATTCAAAATTATTCCAAAATATAGTGGCATTGCCCTTTTCTTCTGCAACGTAGACATATGTAATATTCAGGCAAGTTTTTTAGGTTAGGTAGGCAGGCCGCTGGATACTGGATTTTCCAGCTCACTTGGGTCCTGAAATATCGTTCCCTTTGTGATTGCCTGAAACTGGGATAGTATAGTTGAAGAATGAAAGTTATAGGGATATAGTAGGAGGGAGGGAGGGAGGGAGGGAGGGAGAGGGAAAGGAAAGGTGGGAGGCAAGTTTAAAAAAAAAGACAAAAATACGAAACTCTTTAGAAAATTAAACGATTGAAGCCAATCTTTATTATAAAGACTAATTAAAATTAAATCCTATAAACTTCTTTGATATTGCAGTTAAGTCCAATTTATTGGAACTATTCAATTCAGATATTAAATCCTGAAAATTTCGGAAAAATTAATGTATCAAACTGGATTTGATTTTTCATACTGTACCACATGTATGTATATATGTAAGTTAAAAACTAAATTCTTTAATAAATTTTCTAATTTTGCCGAATGTACAAATTTGAGACTATAAGCTTGCATTGCAAATCTATTATATTTTTAAATAAAAATTTAAAATATACTAAAAATTTGTTGGTTTTATAAGTCCTATTTTTTTTGATGATTTGATGGGATTTTGACGATTTCTTTCATATTTTTTCTGGCAGCCCTGGTTCCAAGCCATTCTCTTCAAAAAAAAAACTTGTTAAATTATAATTCATTATAAGCATTTAACTTCAATACAAAACCTCTTATTCAAAAATTAAAAATGACATTGAAATAAAATCAATTCATTTAAGAAGTAACATAATATTCGAAAGCATATTCGTATGTTAAAAAAAATATTTTGAATGAAAGCAAAATTCGACTGGAATGGTTTTATCATAGTTTTATATTCTATTTATAGTGCGTTTCAAGTCAGCTTTACTACTTTAGCTGGTACATCGATAGAAAAACTTTCAGAGATATGACGATATTTTGCATTAATGTCGTTGTTTTTGGGCCAACGTAAAGTTTCATTCGGGTTAAGAACATCATAAATGGAATAAAATTTGTTCGTTTAGGAAAAAAAAGAATCTGTGGCAGGTATTGAAACTGCGACCTCGAGACTGCTAATCGAGCACTTTGCCAAATCAGCCAACGATTATACAACAAAAGTCTTACATTTACTAAATAATGTAAGTATACATATTCAGCCATGTCACAGAGCTTAATTCCGTTCGGAAACGGAATTGTATTCTTTTTTTACTTCTTCAAAAAACGAAGAACTAAAAAATTTTTCGGAATGAAATCATTTCTAATTGCAAGAAAGAAACAGTAGAATTGATTTCATTCCGAAAAAGTTTAAAATTTCGAATTCTGTGACATGGCCGATTATGTGGCTAACAGTGTTTTGTACCTATTACGAAACTTTTATTTTCAAACAACTGAGTTTATTCACTTTATTAGCTTCTAATATTGATACTAATCAAATGTTATTTTTAATACAATAAAATATTTTCATTATATTTGCTACACTGATTGATAGCTTTAACGAAATTCTTATATTTTCATGCAAAAGCTTTTCGTAACACGGATGATACAATTTTTGTAACATTAATGAAGTTGTAAGAATTAATAAAGTAGTGCTATGCAAAATTTTCATCAAATTTATGAGGTTTTCATAACCGAAATGAAAGTTCTTATGGTATTAACCGAAGAATGGTGAACGAAACTGTTTCATTCCCGTATCGAAGCATTTTGCTTTCAGTGTATTGGTCTAACGTTATATTAGGTTATATAGTTTAATGGAACCAACCCTCTTGGGTCTTTTCTTGGTCTCGTTGTGTTGTCTAAATGAGATATGCAGTCTATGAAGTCGACACCTATCCAGACGGTATAAATCCGACACAACCCGAGACCCGGATAAAAGAATCCAGTTCGTTCACTCCGCATTCTGATGTCTGACAACCTGTCTCATAGAAGAAAGAGCATGATAGAGAATGCACAACACTCTCTTCCTCATCTCTACAACTTCTACAGAAATCAATAAAGGGAAGATATAATCTCCTCGAATGCGTCTCTATGTGGCAATGTCCTGTCAAAACCGCCAGCAAAGTATGCAACCTTCGGCCGCAAATATCCCTTAGGACCAGTAATACACAGGCCATGCTAGTCTTGCTATCTGACGATTACGGTATGAAGCTTTAACAAGTTATCGTTTTTAAGCCTTTAAGCGACACTCTAAGCATACCGTCAATATCCCTATTTGTAAATGGACCCCGGCCTTCGTTCGTCTCGTACAATATTTCGAGTCACTTCAATGTACTACGGTTTCCAGAAAAGCTCCAAGTTCAAGTGTCTCACTATCTTGTTAAAAGCCTGCCGTGCAACAGGTTTTGCCTTGGAGGATACGTAACCACAATACTCTGCTTTTTGAGGCATAAATAGGTAGGAATTTCTCATTTGTTGTAGAAGATTGTAAAATTGATTTACATAGTCCTTTTCTGCTTAATCTTATTATGGACCATCTCCACGAAGTGAATTATGCACAATTCACCACCGACTTTTTGTGACTTGCAAGGTCAAATTTTTGCTATAAGTTTGAAGGCATTTAGACTCAGCCATCTAAACTTCAATTCTGGTTCCTTGCATACCAATTAATCCTTGACGAAGGTTTCGGCAGTCCAACAAAACACAAGTCATGCGGCTTCCTAGAGTGTTATTTTCTACAAAAAACGAGGAACTCCTTCCCGGCAATGCCCCAGAAAACAGAGTGCCCTTGTTTGATGTACGCCAAGGCAAAACCTGCTCCCCGGGGGGATAGATTACCTGGAGAAGAGTAAAACGATCATCGACGAATATTATTCAGAGCTTTTACTGATTCGATATTGATCTAAAGCAAAAGCGACCAGATTTGGAGAAAACACTGCTGGACCATCAATGAACGAGCACGTACTACACATGTCATCATGGCGTAAATTGGTTTTCAGACTAAGTCTCGAGACTTAGTTCGGTGACCTAACCTGAAGGTATGGCTGGGTGGTAAGAGATTTGGGGCGAATAAAGAGATAACTACCAAAACAAATGTCTATTTTGAGGGCTTTGATAAAACAATGGAATGAATTTACTGATCTAAAAGGAGCAACGTAATGTTTATTTACAAAAAAAGAGTTTTTATTGAAATAGTCGGATGCATCTCTCACACAGTCCTCGTATTTCAGCAACAATATTTGTTTTGCATTACATCTTGGTAAAGATATTTGCAACATCATTTCAACCTTTAGGTTTTGCCAACGGATTACTTCATTTGCATAAAAATAGAATTTCATCTTTTTTGTCATAAAGAAAATTTAAAATAAACTTATAAAATTAAACAAAAACTCAACCCAAAAACCTCAATCCAAAACCGTTAGTCATCGAGAAAAATTAAAAAAAAAAAAAAAAAAAAAAAAAATTACAAAATATAATATTGTAATTTAAAACATTTATTTAGATAGCATCACACAATGAAAAAATGAATACTATTTGTTAAAGATTTGTATTGTTTAATAACAAAAGTTGTTGTAACACTTTTACTTTTATTTAGGGAAAATATTTAAACAATTAAAAATTGCATTATAACAAAAATAAATAGTTAATAAATAAAACTCAATGCAAGTTTAAGTTCGGATTTATGCTTATTGCGCAATATTTTTTTAAAAAATCAAATAAACTCTAATTTGATTTCTATTTCGAAAGAGTAAAGTTTCATGATTATTACGCAAGCGTAATCTCTAACGCAAGACAAATTTTCTTCTAATTTGGTGTTTGTGGTATACGAAGGAGTGAAATTAAAAAAAAAAAAAAAAAATTTGAAATACTCTCAAAATATTGTGTATATTTCATATAAACTTTCTAGACGTATTAACTTTAACTTTAAGTTTATTATTCAATTTATTTGTAATACAAGCCAAAATAATATATTACAGAGCACAAGTAATCTGAGCTTTCAGTTATATTTACATAAGGATACGTTTATAGAAATAAAAACTTCATTAGTATATACAAAAATAAGAAATTCACAATATTTATTTATAAACTTATAACCTAATCAATATATTATTCCATCCATTTGTTTGTTGGCTCCCCAGATAGGATTCATTACCGCGAAAAAAAATGAAAAGATACCGTTATGTGGCAAATGCAAAACAAATAACTCACAATTTAGTTAGGCGTTATTTACACCAAAATGTCTGTAAAGCTTAAGACGAAAAACATTACTAGAATGTGAAAAAACTCGCATTCGTTTCCCATAAACGGCACATAAGTCTAATCCAGATGTGCCCAGGCATATGTGCTTAATGCTCAATGGTTTTTGTAAAACCGTTTAGATACAGGGCTGTGTTCTTTAATACATACAAACTGCACTCAGCACTAGCAATAAAAAATACAAAAACAACTTCTATATATTTTTTGTCGTTCTTTACTACCCACACACAAGACAAAGGAACCACATTTTTGCATGCTTTGCTGGTAAACATTGACGACAGCGATTATCCGTGTAAATGTTGTTTTTGTAAATTGTTTTGCTTAAAAAAAAAAAAAATATATGAAATAAAAATAATTTTGCCTTAAATGTAGTGGTGTTTGCTCTTCCCTATAGAACTTTAGGGCACCCCTGGTCTAATATGTTATTTGCGCTTACATTTGATTTTGGAAATTTTTGCTCCAGAGCCATGATATATCAGGTTTTAAGAAATCCAGCCAATTATACTATAGTTGTAACAAAACAGGTGAGTGCACGAATTACCATATAACAGCTATTGTATAAAGTTGTGTTACTTCTTATTTAATTAATTTCCTTTTTTTCCAAATTCGAACTATGTGATTATGCATTACAACGGAGTTTACAATTATTTACTTCCCTTTGCTAAGGAAAGTAAAACTTAAGACGAAAAATTGTGGTCTTTGGTGTTTGAAAAGTATTATTGCAACTTTTTTTTATTAATTCTTATTATTTTCTTGAAATAGGTTAGCTCCTTTTTTTAATTAAAATTCTACATTAATTTTGTTCAGCTTTATTTAAAAAAGATAAAAAACTTTAATTTGCAGAAAATATTGATATTGGGTATTCTCGAATGTATAAAGGCAAGTGTGTTGAATATTAAGATGCAAGCATATGCATCCAACAATATATGCAACCATATTACTATGGTTAAGTATGGCTTTTAAATTTGTAACTGCAGACTCTCAAATAAATATTTTTGTTTTCTTTCAGCAGATGGATATATCAACACCAAATCGGAAATTTGTGCATTAATTCCGCAGAGATGAAATCCAATTATTTTTTTTCTAATTTTTATTATACATGATATTAAAATATATTATAAGCTGTCTTTTTATGTAATTATTATATGTATATATTTGTACGAATTATAACAAAATAAAGATATCTGTAATATTAGTAAGATTACTTCATGAAAGTAATACGGCTACATATGAGAAAACGTATGAATGGTTAGTAAAATAATATGGTTGAGTATGACAACTCCTTGATAACTTTAATTAATTCTATGGTTACTTATTATTATAACAATGTTGAACCAAAATATAGTATAGTTACTTATAGTATTTTTTTACAATATTATAGTGAGCCTCAATGAAGTTTTAGATATTTTGCAACAATATAATATTCTCAGATACAACCATATAGCTCAACAATAGTATGTTGCCCTTAGAATATTGTTGTATCAACCATGTATTTTTTCTACTTGCAGATGAAATGTTAATAATTAATTTTGTTTCGTTGCAGCTAATAGACACTTCTAGATCAAGGAGTAAATTTTTGCCTAAATTCAAATCAGACGCATACAAACCATATTATTCTTTTCGAATTATTATTAATTATTTTATAATATGTCATATTCTATCTCTTTGCTGTAATTTGTTTATATGTATGATTATTATGCGTAAGACCCAATGTTGCTTATTATGTATGAGTATTATGCTAAGACCCAATGTTGCTTATTAACACACAAACAAGCGACCACAAATGCTGCTTCATCTGTACTCATGGATGGTATAAATATTGAGGAATCGGATGCTCTTGATGTTCTAGGAATGAAGGTACAGTGTGATGTTTGCTGAACACATTTTTCATGTCTCCAAAGAAGCATTCAAGTGCCTTGGTTTTTTTTGAAACGGTGTAAGATGTACTTCACTCCATCCGACCTCCTTACTATTTATACCATCTACATCCGGCCGAAAATGGAATACAACTCTCATGTTTGGGCCGGTGCCTCAAAGTCTATTTTGGGGTTACTCGACCGTGTGCAGGAGAGGGCGAAGAAGCTCATCGGTGACAGTAGGGTATCCAACTCTATTGACTCACTGGAGCATCGACGCAGTGTGCGGTGCATTACTCTGTTCTATCGTTACTACAATGTATTTTGCTCTGACGAGATTAGGGATCTTGTTCCCGAAACTCGCACATTTTTACGTAGCACGCGCTCATCGTCCAGAGCTCATCCATTTGTGGTCGATTGCCCGGGGAATCACACTACGCATTACAGAGAGAATTCGTTTTTCAGCCGAACACTTCGTCTGTGGAATAATTTGCCTGCAGACGTGTTTCCTGTCTGTTATAATGTTGGAAGGTTTAAGTCAAATGTTCACAAACACTACTCCCTCTTTCCCTCTCCTCACAACCTATTTTCCTAGTTCTGGTATAATACACTGCATATGTAGGGGTCATCCCCTGAGTACTGGTCCAATATAAAAAAAATTACAGCATTTTTGTATAACAATAAAACGACGTTGTTATGATTGCTTAATGATTATTTATGAAAAAGTAAGGTTGTTTGGTATGATAATATGGTTGAATATAACATTAATATGGTAACTTTAATTTGTGCTATGGTTACTCACTATTACAATAATGTTGAAGCAGAATATAGTCTAGTTATATATAAAATTTTTTTTAACAAAACTATAGTCAGTCATGTCAATTGCATTTTGAATATAACAATATAATATTGTCGGCAACAATAATATAATTCAACAATAGTATGTTGCCCTTAGAATATTGTCGTGTTAACCATATATTTTTTCTACGTGTAGCTGACTTATATGAAGACTTCTTAAAAAATAACTCTAAAAATTATTAAAGGTTTATATATAATATAAAAAATTAATTGTCAAGTTATTAAAATTAAAACATTTAGTCATGATAAACCTTCAATAATATTTGGAAATCAAAAATGAAATGGAGCTGATCCTCTTTTTAATAAAAGTGATGAAATAATTATTATTTCTACAATATTTAAATTTATGGATTTAATAAAAATAAGATAATGTAGAAGAAGCTATTGCTTGGGTTAAAAAATATTTTAATGAGGACCTATCACTAGAGAAAATAGTGCAAACGTTTGATACTGCATGGTTTGGTGGGAACAGCCTTTATATGCGGCCTCAAACCCAGGAAACAGATATCATACAATTATCCCAATTCAACAATTTTTGATACAAATAAAAGATAGAATTCAACTTTTAAGGATTCCAAAATGAACTAACATTGATTCTATTGTATGACTTGTAATTACGATAAATAAAAACGTATGAAGAGAAATATGCTGTAGACATAACGGAGAATCGATCCCAAAGTAATTTAAGCGACTCTAGATACCTCACAAGATGGCAGTTATTATACCATACTTTCCATTATAAATGTAAATATTAGTAGCTAATAAAGTAAAGAAGATTAAACTCAATGATTAATTATAGGAACACAAATAGCTTTCCACAAATACTTGAAACCCAAATAAGCTTGAAACAAACGTCATACAAGGAAAAAAAAAACACTAAAAAGAGGAATATTTTATATAGATAAAATGTTCGCGTATTGAAGATAAATTTAATGAGTTTGTGTGTAAATTTATTTTAAAAGCCTACTATTAGACAAGAATTTGCTTATGAAGATAACTCTTGTATGTGCGTAAGTGTGTGTATTCTAATATATTGTTTAAATATTCTTCATTGAGGGCATCACTTACCTTGAAGGTATATTTTGAGACAAAATATTTATGAAGATGAAAAATTAATCCAACTGATTGATGAGTAGGTAACAATTATAGTTTGCGTCTGTTTTGGTTGTCCTTGTGAACACAATTTGGTGCTTAATGGTTAAAGGTTTTATGGCAGCTTTTTAAACTTTAAAACAAGTTTTTTCAGTAACTTTCTTTTTTAGATTTTGGCTTAATGCTGTAAAAGTTACAAAACAAAAAAAGTTGCTATTGAGTTTTGGATTTTTTTTTTTTTTTTGTTATCAATTAGAAAAAAAAAATCCAAATCATAAGCAAGACATGTCTTTCTCAGCCACTCCCTTTGACAGCGATATTGAATGATGTCAAATATCTTAAGAATTTCGAAAAGAGAAACACACAAAACAAAAAGGCAACAAAAATATGTTAATTATTGAATAAATTAAATTTAAGAAATAATTTGGTTGCCTGAATCTGTGTTTCTTTTTTCTGCTATTGATTTTGGTGGCTGTTGTTGGTGTTGTTGTTGCATTTTCAGTGGGAGAGCAGAGAATATTTGATCACAAGACTTAAGCAACAAACTTGTTCTTTAAACGGTTGGGGGGTTTTTTTTCATGTTAAAAATGTTTAGAAATGTTATTTTATTTTATTTTTTATAATGATAAATATAATAAGTGTAAGCTACACTCTTAGCAGGCGTGTTTGTGTTGTTGTGTTTAGACAATTCTGTGCATTTATTTTGTTACACGTTCGTTGTTAAAAAAAAATGCCGTTTTATTTTACTAGTTTTTCACTATTTTTCATGATAATTTCTTGTGTTGTTTTTCTTCTGTTTTATATGTATGTATGTTCTCTTTAGGAGTCTTAGAAGAAACTCAGCAAGAAAAGAAAACCATAAATTCCAAGCAACACTTGTTGAATTTACAATACAATTAATGTTGTTGCTGCATGTGGTTTTTTTTACAGATATTTGCAAAATGGAGTTGCACTCAACTGCATATGTATATTTTTAAGTTTATAAGATTTTCATTTGTTAATGCAAAAGTAGTTAAAAAACTGGAGTAGCTTCTTCAGTTGCTTTTTATATAGATTTTATGTAATAATCTAGAACTCTACACAGTTATAATTTAATTTAAATTAATTTGTATATTAAAAATCACTGTTTTTTTAAATTAAAATCAAATTTAGTTTTAATTTATATTTTAAATAGGTTTTATTTGCCACTTTAATCCTGGTTAGGAAAGTTGTACATATTTGTTTCTGGTTGTATTTATAAACACTCACATTTACTTATGGTACAAACACTACCACATCAACATACTCTCTCCGTTATATCAAATTTACTACTTTTCCTTGAGAAAGTAATTTTTAAATCACAATAGTTTTCCTATCCGTTTACTGTACCGCACCGTACAAAGGCCAAACACTCACTAAAATCGCTTTAGTAAATATTTTTAATCTACACTTTAAAATCGTGTTTCCATCAAAGTGGTATGGACAACTTTACGGATAAAGAAATACAAAAACAAAATACCAAGAAGACCAAGAAAACAGCAGCAACTTTAAGCTGAAAGTTGTTCGAATAGATACAGTAAGAAAAAAAATAAGCACAACAACTGAATTACACATTCATACGTTTAATCAAAACATATAAACACCAACACTTTTATAAACTACACTCTCTCGTCAAACATACACGTACACACATTATAGTTTTATTTGTGGTTTTTAGCGGGTTAAGGAATGTCTTGTGTTGCTGGCTTCTTAACGTTTCTTCTTATTTAACCGGCTGATGCATTCGGTATTTTCTATTGTATAAGCACGTCCAGAACAAATACGTGTATCACAAGCAACAGGTAAACAGCGACTAAAGGCGTGTGGCTTCTTATACCAACGACGATCTATTATCTTTCAAGTCTTTTTTAACGGAGATGAGGTTCGCTGTAAGAATTGTGGTACTTTTTTCAGGTTTCTCATTTTAAAATTATCAATAAAGTGAATTGAATTGAATTGAAAATTACATTCATTCAATGAATTGAATTGAAAATTACATTCATTCAATTGAAAATTACATTCAGCTATACGCTGATTATCACTTCCGTAAAATATAATTTGTCGAGGACATAAAAATAGATAATTCTTCGTCGTTCGAGCCAAATCTCTCTCCGCCGAGGCATTCCTTCAAGTTTGGGGACAAGAAATAGTCATAAGGGTCTAAATCTAGAGGATAGGGATGGAATAGCTACATTCCTGGAATTTTGCCATAGAAACTGCATATATATATGTGCCCTTTCATTGGCCTGGTGGAAAATAACTTATTTCTTGGCTCAATAAGTTGGTATAAAAATCACCATTGATATTTTCCCCCTTTTGAAGGTATTGGATGTGTATCATACGGCGTGCATCCTAAAAAATGGTCGCCATGACTTTACTGCTGGAAAACCCACCTTTGCCTTCTTTGGTGAAAGTTCACACCGCCAGATCCACTATTGATCCCCGGTATATTTTGGTGGGTCCACATTTCATTCGTTACGAAACTGCGAAAAACTCGTCCATATTGCAGTTGAAAAACGCCTAACATTACTACAAAATCGTGACACAGTTGCGTTTAAGGTCGATTGTGCTTGATCATTTAAAATTGAAACCACTGAGCCCGATGTTCGTTGCCTATGGCTTTCACAATTTTTATCACTTTCGATTTCCAATGGAATAGAAATATATTGTCAATATTGAGTATGTCAAAATCCTATATTTTGACATGCTCCTACATACATACGAGTACATATATGTATATATAATTTTCTTTCAGGTTTTGGTTTTCTTTGGAAGTATATTGCGTATTTTTTAATTAAAAGAAGATTATATCAGTTGATTAAAAACAATAATTGTATAACGGCCCACTTATGAGTGTTCGTGAAAATCAAGAGGTAATTTCAAATTTTAAGATGCACGCATACATTTGTATGATGTATACAACAATACTGTGACGTAGTCGACGATATTTGTGGCCAGCCAAATAATGTTTGTGTTCAAACATACTATTGTTATAACCACAAAAATTATTTTGTTCAACCATACTATTGTTGCTGACAACCACATTAATATGGTTACATGACTTTGGCATTTTCCTAAGACGAAATCTTTAATAAACATGTTTTAGTTACTACAACTTTAAAGAGAAAATTTCTACTTTACTCGCGTTGATATACAAACCCATTTATTTTTGGCGAAATACATACACATGTATTATATGTTATTTTATTGTTGTACAATATGTGTGTATTTTAGTGCATTATGTGGCATAGCCATAAATAAATAAAATGTATTATTTATGCGGTAGTGTCATCTTTTATCAATTATGTCAAAAATATGGTTCTGTAAAACTAAAGGTATTTATGACTTAACATGATTTACGAAGGCAGTAACATGATAACGTAAATATAGTTTAAGAAACTATAAAATACGCGTCTATATCAAACTAATTATCCATATAATTAGATGATAATTTGGATAACGCGTTCGGAGTTTTTTTTTGGAATTCCCAAAATTGATTGAAAAATACGGCAACTTCAATTTTCGCACTAAACCAAATGCCCGCTAACAGTTCAATACACGATCCAAGGCCGAAACAGGCACCGAATATGAAAAACCGGCTTTAATTCGGTTAGCGAAAAGGATGCGAAGTTTTTTGGGAGTTCCCAAACTAGTTTCAGGATATAAAAAAATTCTTTAATTACGGCAACTTCAATTTTTGCACTAAAGCTAATGACCGCTTATATATCAAATGAATGTTTAACGGCAAAAATGTGCACGAAATATGAAAAACCGGCTAGCAAAGTTCCGAATTTTTTGGGAATTCCCAAAATGGGATTCGTGAGTCCCCAAAATTCCCTACACTTCCCTGCAAGCAATATGGAATCTCTGGTTCTCGCACTGAACCATCAACACTGTATATTCGTATATAGTTTTATATGCCTACATATGTATTAACTATACATATGACATGTGTTTCGAATGTTGCAAACATACAAGTGAAACTATAATATAAGCGTGTTAAAAAGTAAGTTTGTTTAGTTAAATGTGATTACTCATTTTATAACGATGGTGAACCAGAATATACTATAGTTATTTATAGTATTTACTTTACAAAGCACATGCTTGACGTTTAAAATATAACAATATAATATTATCAGCAACAATAATAAAATTCAACAATAGAACGTTGCTCTTAGAATATTGTCCTGTCCACCAATATTTTCTTCTACATAAAGTTTTACTATATATGTCAGAACACAGCAAAGACCAAAAATTAACACAAACTCTAAGAACTAATCAATTTCAAGAGTGGACATTAAGTTATTATTTAAAATTATAATAAGAAATTTTTTCCGACATTGATATGAATTTCACACGAGTTAAAATAGAAAGTACCAATTTACGAAAGTTCCCGCGCTATTCTCACAACTTTAACTCTCCTCTAACAAAGATAAACTATTTAAATCTAAGGCGAATAGCTTATACACAAATTTGAATGCGGCGAACTTCTCTCGGCCAATAAGCAAAATAAACCCGAAAAAAAACAAACAAAAAGTAATAAACGTTAGAATGCCAATAGATAAGACTGCAACATTGTGACTATAAACATAGATTCTGTTAATGTTGTATTGTTTCTTTTATTTCAAAAGGGACGTGTGAATTCCTTTTCAATTCTTTGATTTTAGAAAAAGAAATAAAAACTCAAATAACAATATACTTTTTTACTTACCCAACAAACACTACGGTTTGATTTCAAATTAAAGTTATTTGAAATCAAACGTTTTCTTAAACGACAAAGATTTGTTACTGATTTGAAATCAAATTGAAAAACATATATATTCTCAACAAACAGGGGAAATTTTTTGTTGAGAATTTAACTTATTCTCAATTTGCTTTCATATGTAATTCTCAAGTGTTTTTCCAATGTGGATTGCGATGTTGAACACAATCTAAAACTAGTAATCATATTTCTTTTGTTTTGTTTGTTATATTTAATTTGAATTTTCTATTATTATTATTATTATTTTTCCTAGTTTTGAAACTGTCGAAAAGATGAAGTAGTGGCTTTTCTTGGTTCTAGACCACGCCTCAGACAATATACTCATTAGTTTTTCTTATTTCTTGTTTCCTTGGATATCTACACGCGTTTTTTCACATCTGCTCACAAACAAATCAGATTTATTAATCTTTTCTTAAATTCTTAAACTTTAATATACTCGTAATTGACTTTTATTCAAATATAAATTGTTTACAAATTTTTCAGTAAGTGCTGCCAACAATTTCAAAACTATTTGAAAATTTGTTAATGGCAAAGTTGACTTCAATATTGAATAATGTCGGATGTATCCATAATCGTCAATTCAGCTTTCGGGCTAAGCACAGCACCATAGAACAAAAGCAGAGACTAGTAAATATCATAAGAAATACTTTTGAGGAAAAAAGGTATTGTTTAGCTCCATTCATTGATGTTTCCTAAGGTTTTGGTGTTGAATTTGCCTGCAAACACTCACAAGCTTCTAGAAAGCTACTAATGGATGGTTTAAGGGCCGATGTTGATCGTGAACCTTAAGTGTCGTTCAAGTTTTTTCAGCATTTCATTACACTTTTCTTAATTTCAGATTAACTCAATTTGAACCATGAAAATATACACAATTGAGCAACGCGTTAAAGTTAATCAGGCAATGGCAACAATGGATGATAAATTTTCGAAGAAACCCATCTTCAGTGATGAGGCACATTTTCACCTCAGTGGATTCGTCAATAAGCAGAATTGCTGCATTTGGGCGAATGATAATCCAAGAGTGATTGTCGAAAAACCAATGCACCAACAAAGAGTGAGTCTTTGGTGCAGGTTATGGACTGGCGGCATCATCGGGCCATATTTTTTCCAAAATGAGACCAATGAGATGGTGTTCGCTATTGTAAGATGATAACGAACTTTTTATGGCCTGAATTAGAAGATATGGATGTAAGCGATATGTGGTTTCAACAGGAGGGTGCTATTTGCCACACAGATAATGAAACAATGGCTCTTTAGTGCGACAAATTCTATGGCAGTATAATCTCACGTGGTGGAGATGTCAACTGGCAGCCAAGGTCATGTGATTTGACACTATTGGACTTTTTTATTGGAGTGGGGTTGTGCCGCCCAGGTCGCGGCTGCCATTTGGCCGTAGAATGCTAAATCTACTACAGTACTTATGTAGCACCCCCGGGGAGCAGGTTTTACCTTGGCGTATTCCTAACCAAGGCAGTCTGTTTTTCGAGTATAGAGGGAAGGAGTCCCTCGTTTGCTTTAACAAATAAAACTCTAGAAATCCGCATGAATTATGTTGTGTTGGCTTCCGAAAACCTTACCAAGGGTATAAAAATCAGGAAGGGGGAGTCAGTATTTCTGATAATTGTTTGACGTGTGGCCTTTTCGGGAACTAACAAACACCCGAGGTCCGTTGCCTTTACAACAGATACCTGTACTCTAAGGAACCAGTGGTGATGGTTGACGGGTGAGTTGGTTTAAAGACTGATGCTCTTAGTGGGATTCGGCCTACCAATTCATTAAGTCTTGCCTTCCATTGATTGCTGGGAAGTTACATACAGGAGGGTCTAGAAGACCCGAGCTGCTCAACAAGAAGTTGCTCATATGACTACAAACATATGGCAACAATTGCTACCTGTGTGAGCCTAGTAAGCCACACTTCAACTTTTGCAGATGGCACAGTATTCACAGCGTTCATTAATGCAGGAATACATTCCAATATTAGAGAAATGTCTAAAATGAACAAAATGTACTCATGTTACATTCACGCTGCGAAAAAAACATGCACGTCTATCCAAATCAACAGGTGAGTACCTATTCCGCAGCACAATGAAGTAAGGTACTTTAGTATTCACCTTGACTGTAGGCTAGCGTAGAAGTCTCACATTGATGCGAACATCACTCAGTTAAAAGAAGGGCAACTAAATTGGCTTATGGACAGAAATTCAAAGAAATTTTAAGTTAAATTACAAACTTTTGTTGGTGCTATGGAATTCAATTATGGTGCATCGCTTCCACATCAAACATTGAAAAAACTCAAAGGCGACAAAACAAAATTCTTCGAAGGATATTACATAAAAAAACTCACGAATTCAAAATGATCTATGTGTTCTGTTAGTAAAATACGAATTTTCAAAGTATACGACAAGGTATATCAGTAAACTAAACGCATTTTGCACGCAACATGCTTAATTTTTGCGGTCACACTCATTTGAGAGGAAGGATTACCCCTAGTAGCTGATGTTTTTAACGATATAGTTCGCCCAAAATAAAACTGTTTGTCTAGTCTAAGCTGGGCTTAGTTAATTTTTTGTGTTTAGATTTGATTACTTATTGCTAGTTCACATTGTAAAGGTTCAATAAATAAATAAAAAAATAGTGCTGACCCATTTGCTTCAAACTTGATAGTTATACTCAAAAGCAAAATGATAAAACATTGAGTATCAAATGCTTATACTCAATGATTCTCAATTTGAATTCAAGGTTTAAAATAAAAGCATTGAAAAACGCTTGAAAATTATGTTTGATACCAAATGGTTTTGATTTGAAGTGTTTGCTGGGTGTATACTAACTACATTCTTACACATACATAAACACTTTGCATGTGGAATTCCAAATCTTGTTTGTATCCATTACACACGTACATATATACAAATATACAATCGTGGGTAGGTCATTTTTCAAGATTAACCATTCAAAACCTGCAGCAGTGGAAATTGTTTTTTCGGAAATTTTGTGTAGATTGTTAGAACTTTTTGTTTGGTAAATTCCCAATAGTTAAAACCAATAGGCTTGAGCGCATTGCGTGTCATAAATGTCAGAAAAAAAGGAAAATGAAACATATGTTGCTCAGGTTGATAAATTGTTCTTTTCGTAAAGAAATTAAACAATCAAAAATAATCCTGTTTTCTATGAAGATATTAGTATCGGTTGATATTGGTTTTCCAAAGGAAAATTAGCTATTGAAAATAATTATTTAAATTTATAAAATAAAAACAACAGAAGAGCCTTTACACCGCGTTTACACGTATAAGTGCTTGCATGGAAGTCCTGCGTACTTATTATCAACGAAAATGTCGGAAAAATACTCGACTTTCTTGCAAGTTGCATTAGTAATTAAAGAGCAACATGGAAGTTCAGTTTAAAAATATCAGCGAAGAGACAACAGCTCCAAAAACAGTATTATCGTAGAACGCCATAATTTTATTTTACGGGGAAATGAATAGCACGAATAAAATATATATATATGAATTCGGACACTGTCATTGGGATGATTGGGCTTTCGTTTCAATGTCATATCTAAACACCAACCATTCGTCACCAGTAGTGAAATTCACTAACTTTTAACGATTTTAAAAGAGCATAACTTAACGCGAGCTATTGTGGTTTGCACTAACGCTTATGTGATTCACTAACTTATTATTAACACCTCCGGTTGTATGTTAAAAAAAAATTGAAATAATGTGGCAGCTTTGTTAAAAATAAAGAAAACCACAAAGAGGAACAGAAAAAAAACAAACAAATTTGCAAATAATTCCATGCTTAGGGTAAGTAAAACTATTTATATGTTTATTATTTAAAATATTTTTTGACAAATAAGATAAGTTCTTCTCACGGAGAACACGCCGACCGACTGTTTGAGTCTTCCGACAAATCGTATGCCAAATACTGTGAAGTTATTCTAGTAGAAATTTTAACGATATCGTTCTTAAGATAAACACCACAAAAATAATTGGTGTTTAGTTAACGCCAATCCAAGGTGCATTAACGTATACACGGTGACAGCACTAGAGCAAAATTACAACAATACAACAAAAACAGGCATGTGGTAAGCTATGTTTATCAAAAATATTTGTAACTATTTTCACAATTATAAACAATGAATGTACCTTTTCATAACTATAAATTATATTTGTTTGAATTATTTATATGTTCACAAAATAATTTGTATATGTTTAATTCAGAATAAAACACTAAATTCACTTTCAAAAATGTAAACAATACATTTGACGTAAATAGCTTACTATATTGCCAGTAGCAAAATATTGTCACATGCCGTAGTGCTGCCACCGTGTATACGTTAATGCACTTTGCGCCAATCAGTCAGGCTATAAAAACAGCTGATTTAAAACGAAGATAAATAGTGTTAAAAACTGTTATAGAATCGCAAAAAAACCAACGCTAGTGTTAATTTCTCTAAACGAACTTTATTAGCATTAAAACAGGTTAGTGAATTGCACTACAGTTATGACCTTTTTGAGGAAATCTGCATCATCGTTGGCTATGTTCAACAGCTCCTGAGCGATGTCTATGCGACGTTGTTTAAAAAAATTTTTTTTTAGACTAAACTCTTTATCTGTCAAAAACAAACTAACAATTTAAATTGCTGATATTGCCAACATATATAACAGATATGTGTACCAACATAACAGAAAAAAAAGTTCGGAAACCGAAGATGCGTAACTCACGAAATTTTAAAATAACGGTTATATTTTGATCAGACCATGTATGTGAGAAGAGTTATCACACGTACACGAGAGTTAGTAATTTTTTCATATTGGTCGGTCAATTGACATACCTGTTCTCTTAGGGGTCTTGACATTATGAAAAGACATTTTAGAGTGAGTATACATCACTCGTAAAAACGACTGATTTCAAGGCCACCATCGTTTTTTAAAAGTAATTAGAGCCGGATGCTGGCGAAACAAGGTTACTCCTGTACTTATTACATCTGTTTTTTGTTTTCAAAAATTTTTTTGCAACAAGTATTTTTCATAAATATTACGCAAACTAAAAACAATGATTTTTTTTTTAATTAAATTTTAATATTGTCCTTCACACAACATGTGTCGTTTTCTTGGCCACACGGTTGAACAACATGAGTGACGACAACGTGGTAACAAAAATGGTCTGCAAAACAGTTGCTTTAAATTGAAGACGAGAAACAAAAGTTCTTAACGGAAGTGTCATCTTAATTTAGAAATGGGAAAAGTGACACTTCCGTTGTTTACTTTTTTATTTACAAAAAAAACAAAAAACAGAAATAAACTCAAGCTCAAACAGTTGACCCATTTGGCCGCAAGCAAAGCAACAAAATAATATTTATACACCTTATGATCAAAGCAAACTGTTTGAATACATTATTTATATGTACATATGTATGTATATATTTTTGTCACAATACCGAATTGATAATTCTATACACAACAAAATCAAGAAATCGAAAAATATAATTTCTTTTTTTCCAAAAGAAAAGAAAAAACAAAACAAACAAATTTTGAATAGAAAGAACGAAGCATGTCCAAATATACTTGGAGCGGCATTTGTTATTTTTATGTCAGGTGATTCATCAAGAGGTTTGACTTATGATGTAAAATGTAATATATGTATATGTGTGTACATTTGAAATTGAACTTGAAAATTTTCTTCTTTTTCTTCTTTGTTGGCATTTTAGAAATTTGTTAGGTCTTTATTTTATAACAGATTTCCAAGCACTTCAAACTTTGCTGCAATTTCGGATACTGAGATCAGAGGGATGTTCTTGGCCAGGGATGTATAAATATTGGGAAATCGGATGCTTTTGATGTTCTTGGTGTAATCTTCGCTGAACTGAAGACATTTTGTCATGCTTTCAGGATCTTTTCCTGAGCTCTGGTCCACGATAAAAAAGCCAAATACGGCAATTTCTTTATTTATTTGTACGTTGAGCTACAAACAGCGTTGCCATTGTTGGTCCTTTCCGACCAAAAAATTTTTTTTTTATCTTGTATCAGTACTCAGGTGATGACCCCTATATAAGCAGTGCATTGTACTGGAACCAGGAAAATAGGTTATGATGAGGAGGAAAGAGGGAGTAGTGTTCATGGAGGTTTAACTTTAATAATAACAACACGAAGGACCAAAACAAACTATATTACAGCATTTAAAATGTTGGAATTAAATTAGCTAAAACTGATCTGTGCCCAGAGTATATACCTTCCACATTGCTCAGATTACGAAAATGTAGTCCAACACCTTCCACACTACAAGGTATTTTTATTACCTTGTAGGTAATAAAATTTGGTTGGATATTATTCGTTTGGTCGGCCGGTCGGCTAAATCTTATTTTGGTATTTTTGTAGAAATTGAACTCTACATTTTAGGAAACTCCGAACTCTGGTCATCTCAAAAATATCAAGCTCTCGGCTATCCTATTTACTTCTAAGCATGAAAAGCAAATGTCAAATATTTCTTGGTAAAAATGCTGAAATCAAAAATTTAGAAAACAATATGAAATCGAACGAAATTTTACAAGTTGAACAACAAATATTGAAATTTTATATTGAGCTGCTAAATCAAATGAAATCTAGATTTGACTTTAATCGTGAAGACATTAATATGTTGCAAATAATTACTCCTTCTAAAGTCTTGCCTAATTAAAATTTTCCAACTTTGTTGATTGCAACCCTGACAGCGAGATTGATCATCGAAATAGACAAGTGGGTAAGCAGAAAGTATGGTAAGATAGATTGCTACGAGGACACGTGTATTTTCTGAAATACTTCCATAGAATGGGGAAGACAGATACATCAATCTGCATTTATGAAGATGACTGCGTGGACGATGCAGAACACACGTTCTCTAGATGTGACAGGTGGAGGCAGGAAAGACACGACTTAGAGGAGAATGCTGGTGAAAGAATACCGGATGACGTAGTAGAAGTTTTTTTTTTTATATTGGACCAGTACTCAGGGGATGACCCCTACATATGCAGTGCATTGTACCAGAACTAGGAAAATAGGTTCAGAGGAGGGGGAAAGAGGGTAGTGTTTGTGAGCATTTGACTTGAACCTTCCAATGATATAACAGACGGGAAACACGTCTGCAGGCAAATTATTCCACAGACGAAGCGTACGGCTGAAAAACGAATTCTCTCTGTAATGCGTAGTGCGGTTTCCCGGGCAATCGACCACAAATGGATGAGCTCTAGACGATGACCGCGTGCTACGTAAAAATATGCCTGTTTCGGGAACAAGATCCCTAATCTCGTCAGAGCAAAATACCATTGTAGTAACGATAGAACAGAGTAACGCACCCCACACTGCGTCGATGCTCCAGTGAGTCAATAGAGTTGGATACCCTTCTGTCACCGATGAGCTTCTTCGCCCTCTCCTGCACACGGTCGAGTAGCCCCAAAATAAACTTTGAGGCACCGGCCCAAACATGAGAGTTGTATTCCATTTTCGGTCGGATGTAGGTGGTATAAATAGTAAGGAGGTCGCATGGAGTGAAGTACATCTTACACCGTTTCAAAAAAACCAAGGCACTTGAATGCTTCTTTAGAGACATGAAAAATGTGTTCAGTCCAGCGAACATCACACTGTACCTTCATTCCAAGAACATCAAGAGCATCCGATTCCTCAATATTTATACCATCCATGAGAAGTTATGATGGAAATAGAGAGGAAATGGACTCAAATAGCGACTTATATTGAGAAGATCCTACGAGACAAGAAGCAGGATATGGACGTAGGCATAACACGTGCTATCCGGTAGGAACAAAGGAGAAGCCCCAATGCAAAAGCGGTACCCGGGTGGAAACAAGGTTCAAAGAAAAGAGAGGGGCTTTAGCGGGGCAAGCCCTACATACCGGATACTATGAGGTCACAATATCTGATGATGCGTTAGACATTTACCCTCTCCAACTGAAAAAAAACCTGATATGAAATTTGTTGCACTTAACAGAAATGAAACTTTGTTTTGGTTACATTTTTGTTATTCATTCTATAATTTAAAAACTTTATCGAATAAAAAGTATACCTTATATGAAAAATACTAGCAGGAGTATGTTTTTCAATATTAAGAAATTGGTATTTTCGGAAGGATTTTGGCAGGTTTTAGATCCAAGTTTGGTCGGATTGAAAATTTTTGGGTGGTAACCCTGGTCGCAAAGTAAAATTGAGTCAGAAATGTATTTTTATTACTGAACAAAATTTCGGGATAAAACCTCGGATTTTCACTGAGTTTTTTTTTCAGTGTTTTCGTAGTTTAGTTATTCTTTTCGAGATGCTGTTGTGGTGTGGGTCTTTCCATGATGACAACCCGAACAGAAGTGAACAAAAATGGCAAAGCAGTTTGATAAGAGTCAGGAGTAATTGGTCCAAAAAAGCATGTTGGAAAACAAACCTCACGATGGATAACCCGATACATACGAGTAGTTTGCATGCAGCGAGTAAATTCCTACTTATTACTACCTGTATGTATGTATATGTATGTAGGTTAAGACACTAGAATGTTGAATGTTTTTTTTTCTCTTTTTTGTTATTAATTATAAACAGCACAACGAGTTCTTCTTTGATTTTTTTTTTTCATTTAACTTGCAGCAAAAGTAAGTCGGTTGGTTGAAAGCTGGAATAGTTTTGCTTCCTTGCGATTTGAATATGAAGAAACAGGAATATCCAGTCAATTGCAGCATTTTTAATTTCTTTAGAACCATGTCATTCATTCTCTAAGAAATAGAACTTCTAAAAGCACTTGTTGAAGACGTGGGCACTTTCATGCAACAATTTCGTTTAGTCAATCCCTCATACGTCCAAATTCAACAAGTATGAACCGATTCTTTATCGAGGTCAGTGGGTAAAACGTAAAACCGAAACAAAAACGACAACAGTAATCGCAACAATATGTTAAAGCATGTTAAAATATACATATTAAAATAGCAACAATATCAAGACAAAAAATAGTAAAGAAAAAAGAAAGAAATTCGTTCTTCAACACAAAGCAAAGCCAAGCAGATATTGGGCGTTAACGCTTGAAGACAAAAAAATGAATAAATGAAACTAGCAACGACTGCCGGTAATTTGTAGTTAAAATGTGCACAAAAACACAAATTAAATATTTAATTGGAAAAATGTACAGAGAAAAAACAAGAAAGAAAAATATTGTTCGTCTGGCTGTGTGAGTCTTTTTGTTGCCTTTTATTGCAAACTGTCCGTTACCTGTTGCATTTGATTAATCATGCAGCCCTGCATGATAAGGGAATGATGAGTCATTCATTCAATCGTCCGATCACTCAATACATCAAATTACACAAATAATTGCAATGCATCCCAGTTGTCCAGGTTGGTGTCGACAACATTTGTTCTGGATGAAGTCTTGAAGAGATTTCCTTGTTTGCCGTCTGTACAAACAAAATTCAACACAATTATGATGACCGAATATACTCATTTGTTGTATTCACTGCGACGAAGAATACAATAAGACATAGTAAAGGATGACTGCTTGCAAATTCTCATGATGCAAAACAAATACTGCAAAGCATATTTTTTCTACTTTATCGTGTTTGGAGTGCAACTTACAGTTCTGCAATTAATATACAACACCTGGCTTTACGGCCTAATCTGATGATGGACCAAGTCCATGGGGTGGATTATTCAAGATTAACCCTTGTGGCTTGCTAGGCCCACACAGGCCGCAACTTTTTGCAATAAATTTGAAGCCTAATAGACAAACCCTTTGCTTAGGAGTTCGGGCCTTCTCCTGTATGCAATTTTCCAGCAGTCAATGGAAGACAAAGCTTAATGAGCCGGTAGGCCGAAGTTCATCCAGAGTACTAGCAATAAACCAACTCACCTGCCTAACCATCAGTACTGGTTCCTTACAGTACAGGTATCTGTTGCAAAACTACAGCACCACGGGGGTTTGTTAGCCCCCGAAAACTGGCATGCACCAAAGTTATCAGGGAAACTAATTCTCCCTCCTGCGGTTTGAGGTTTATCTCCCAGAGGCTTTCCGGAGACCAACACAATATAAGTTAACTACAACGAACTCCTTTCCCTCTGTATAAATAATAGTAGTCATAATGACAAAAGTTTTAGTCGACTGTATAACAACCTAATTTTCTTCAAATAACCCCCAATTTTACAATATTTATCGCCTTCTTTTGGTTCAGTGTAAGCCCCAGAAAACAGAGTGCCCTGGTTTGGTAGTCTACGTCAAGGCAAAACCTGTTCCCCAAGGTAGAGTATAACTTACAAAAATATGGGCATCAAATAGAATTCACCATTCTTGTCTTTTAAAAGCTGAATTATAGTGTGCAAGAAAAAAAGTTTGTTTTTTGTGTTTTGACAGGTACTATTAAAACATTTTTCTTTTTGAATTCTCAATAATTTATTTAGATTTTTAAGATATAAAGTTGAATATTTGAGATTACCTTTCAAAACTTTCCAAGTCTACTGATGATTAGGGTAGCTCCTATGAAATGACGACATATAGACAGCTAGGATACATAGAAAACAAGTTGTTCATAATTTTCTGATTGGTGTCAATATTAGAAGCTAATAAAGCTACTAAATACAATTGCTTTTAGTTTACTTAAAAAGTTTTCTTAAAAAGACTTAAATCGATTAACTTTATGTTACCGGTGACAATTTATGATATCATTAACGTAAGATTGGCTGATGTTAGTATTCATAAATTTGCCGTTATAATTTTCGTTAACGATAACTTTGGTAACACTGTCATTAAATTGGTTTTCAATGTCAATTTTAATAACATTGTCGCCATAATTGCCGCCAACGGCTATAATGATGACATATTAATTATAATTGTCGTCAAAGACAATATAGACGACAGTATTACTCCTACTGTCGTGTCCGTGCCCTTTATTTGAAAAAGTCGTCAGTAACTGGCCTGGGATATCATCATAATGTCGTCAAGCAAATCGACGATGCGTGCACGACATGGCCAACTGGGCAATTGTAATGCATTATACAAATACACACATTCGTATGTATGTATGTGTGTAGGCATGTAAGTACTTGTTTTAATGCCGCACACAATAATCTCATAAGCCAATTAATTGGTACTGACAACAATAAAACCTGGTTAAAGAGACAGCCCACAATGGGCGCGGAGAAATTTAAATTTCAAGTTTAGCGGTTAACATGGTTAAATTAATAAATTGGTCAATATGTTGTTATCAAAGTTGTTATCAATTCGTTTCTGTTAAAAACAACTTTATGTAGAAAATGAATTTTTATTTTATATATGTATGTATATATATGTAAGTATATTATGTTTATAGTGGCAAATAATTAAGTTTATTATGATTTACTTTAATAGCTGCTAGTCGTTGTACCAATCAAAATATAACTGTAAGTTGTTTATGTTTCCTAGGCAGCTATATAATGATATTTCATAGGTGCTAGGTGTCCATATGGCTATAAATATATGCGGTCTGTGTGAGCCTTGCAAGGCGTGTGGGGGCCCTGTGAATAGTTCACGTCCTGAAATTGGTTGATGAACTAAATCAATCCAGAACTATTTAAAAAAACTCCCTGGAGGCAATTACAGCACTCGTGATCAAAAATAAATACGAAGCGAAGTCAGTTTTGAAGGTGTTATATATTCTTATGATGTTACTCGATACGAAACTTTATGATTTTCTTGTAATATCCCTATTGGCAAATCAGTTTTGTTGGTACGAGAGGTGAAGAATTCTTTTCCGATCCAAAACAATGAACTGTCCTTAGACCTTCAACAGCAACTTTAATACAAAGTGTCTCGTGGTCTGCTCCGTCAGATTACACGGTAAAATATTGGGTTGCTGAATTTAGAAGAGGCCGAACAAGCAATGCAACAATACCATCAACAGAAAGGCCAAAAGAGGTGGTTACTGAAGAAAATATCAAGGAAATCCTCGATATCGTTAAGAATGGTCGCAGAGTGAGATTGTGCTATTATATGAAAGTGTGTGAACAACATTTTGCATGATTATTTCTATATGAAAAAGCTACCGGCAACATGGGCGCCGCGTTTGCTGAGTGTCAAACAAAAACGAATTCGATAGCGGTTGTTGATTTTTGTCGTCGGTTAATAACTTCTGATGAAACGTGGGTCCACCGCTAAACACCTGAAACCAAAAATCAATCGAAATAATGAATGGAAGCTAGTGGAAGTGCTACGAAGAAGGCGAAGACAGTGAAATCGGCTGGCAAGCTTATGGCCACTATATTTTGGGATGCATACGGAATATTGCTCATAATTATCGTGCATTATTGGATCAATTGATTGAAGCTATCAAAAACAAAACGACCACATTTAAAGAAGAAAAAAGTGCTCCTTCTTCAAGACAACGCAACGGTTTACACAGCATTAAATACGATGCTAAAATTACGTGAAATAAACGTCGTATTGGTTGATCATTCACCTTATAGTCCAGCTTTAGCTCCTAGTGACTGTCTCCAAAATCGTATTAATTAAATGGTATAAAACCGTTGGAATATCGTCTTACTAAGTGTATTGAGCTAAAAGGGATTATGTTGAGAAATAAATGGTTTTTGATAAAAAAAAAGAATGTTTTTTTCCTACTTAGGTACCTTTAATATCAATCCGCCCTCGTACATATACACATACAGTGACGAGCACATGGATACATTTTTTTTTTTAACTTCATTATTTTATTTATTGAATCTACATAAAAAATGTAATGACAATAAGTATTCAAATCTTAACACTAAAAAAAAATTGTGATTAAAGTCCTGCCAGTGCTGGACAAAAATTTATTATTATGCGAATATTATTTCAGAATTCAGTCATCTGTTTAGAGCTCTAATGGTAGCCAAAGTATCCTTCCTTCTCAGACGGGTATGACCACCAAAGTTAAGAATATTAACTGCAAGAGGATTTGGATGGAATTCAAGTTTGTTAATATATCTTGTCGCGTACTTCATGAATTCAGATTTCACAAAAGGTACGTTCAGATCTGCGTGGATTCGGGAGTTTTTAACGTACCATGGATCATCTGTAATTCTACGGAGAATTCTATTTTGACTTCTTTGAATTTTTTCAATGTTGGATGCCGAGGCTGTACCCCATAATTGAATCCCATAGCACCATATTGGCTTTAGAATCGAGTTGTACAGCAAAAGTTTACAATCAAGCTTCAAGGTCGAATTTCTGCCTAGTAGCCAGTTTATTTGCACTGCTTTCAATTTCATCTGCGTTACTTTTGCCTCGATATGCGACTTCCAATGGATACATGTGGCTTATAAACCAAATAAAACGTACAAACGTTCGTCATAATTTTATTTAGATGCCTTTTATAAGCTTTAATGAAACGACATCGTGAGCCAGACAGTAAGTTTAAACAAATTTATGAAAAAATTACAATGTATCCACTTTTACACGCTATGAAAAAAGTTTAATTTTTAATGTTTTGTCTAAAGAACTTTTGTCTATTTATCCGCTTTAGCATACATTGAATCAATGTCTCGATGATCCAATGAGGAATATTGGTCATTTGGATCTTAGACCAAAGGTCATTTAAGTTTGTCGGCAGAGAGTCATATTGTGCAAACTATTTTTCTAATAAAGCCCATGAATGTTCAATGGGATGTAAGATCCGGGATTTGCGCTAGCCGTTGCATCATCTGAAATGTTTGTTTGGAAAGCCACTCTTTTGCGATCTTTCGGATCTACATTCGGTTGAAATATCACTTCTTACTTTTTCTACGAATTCAGCAATGTTGTCTTCTAATATACGCATGTAATCTTCTTTTCGCATTGTACCTTCTGTTCTTACTTAAAGTCCAATATGCCACCAAGTAAAACATGCCCAAAGCATCAAACTTCCACCACCATGCTTCATTGTTTCTTTGACTTGGTGTTTTTTAAGCATCCGTAGAGGCGATGGCAGTAATATTCCCTGCCCGCAGACTGGAAACGATTTGTTTTGGTTTCATCAGACCAAATAACCGTCTTCCAGTCTTAAACGGACCATTTTTTTTTTTTTGCTCTTTGCAAAATTTAAGTCGAGGCTTAACATATTTGTCAGACAATGCAGGCCTTTTTTGTTTAACAGCTGACATGAGGCTCACTCGCGGATTTGTTTATATCAACTGCAGCCTGTTTGGGTGTTCTAGTGATTGTTTCTTTATTCACGTGGAACACACCTTATATTAGTGCACAACTTTAATTTAATTAAACTGGCAGCACTGATTTTAATTTAAATTCTACGGTTAATCGCAGACAACATGCCCTACATATATTAGTTTGTGTGGCAGCACTGCATAGTTGTTATCTCAGTCAACAACCAATATGTACGGTAAAAGAAAGCAAGACTAGTTTCTTAAGGTGCCCAGATGTTCCCAAAATGTGTTAAACATGATTTAAGGTTGATATAAAGAAATAAGTTCAGTTAATTTTACGCAGAGAATATTGTTTTGTGTTTATATTAATTAGTTTATAAAAACATAAACACACACATGGGTAATGAAAAAAAAACAAGAAATGCAAACGCTTATTAACGTTCAGTTGGCGAAGGTAAATTAATTATCAATAAGGTGTTAAAGCGAAGTTCTAGCTTTTATTTATAGTTTTGCATAAAAAAAATATCATAAAAATATTGAAGCAAAACATTTATGTTGAAAACAGCATTTAATGCTTTTTAATGTGTAAAAAATGCACATTAATTTGACGCAATATGTATGTACGAGTATGTCTGTATATAAAACAGATATCAAAATAAAAAAAAAAAACAAGCAAACAAGCACCCATCCACCCATCATTTGTATATTTTTACGCATGCATCCACACGTTTAAATTCAAACAGCTTGCACTATTTGTTCCCATTTGACAATACCACCACATGCTGCGATTTGAAGCCAAAATGAGCTGAATTTATTTTTAAGCTAAAATAAAATTAAAAGAAGTAAAAGAAAACATCACTTACGCATCAATAGAGGAAAACTAAATTTAAAAGAATGCAATCTTTATTTGTGCAAATTAATTTATGTTTATTAAACACTTATGGACAAATATTAATTCAAATTACTTTTCAACTGTTTTCTTAAGAAGATATTTTCTACAATTTTTTTCTAAGAGTTGTATGGAAGCTAAACATTTGAAATTTGTTTTTCTCGAAACAAGCTTTTTTGAATTACGTCTATGTTGCAATAAACGAGCGATATGTACATTAGAGCGACTCACCAAAACAAGTGTTCGATGTACCCTCTTAAAAATGAAACTTAGGCGTTTTCGTTTCTAGAAAAAGTGTAACATTTTCAATATTGTTTTGCAAAAAAAAAAAATACAGAAGTATACAATTTCTCAACTTTTTCTTCAGATATTTATAGTTATTGCGACATATTCTTTTCATATCAATAAAACTTAAAATTTAAAATTTGAATTTTAAGAAAAAAGTGCAGCATACAGGCAAAACTTCTTCAGAAAAGAAAACGGCATTAGACTTTTTTAAGATGACATCTAGAATATTTCGGCTCCAGCCAAATGGTCCAGCTCTCGTGGGCTGGACCATTTTGAAAAAGGCTATATTTTTGCATGTTTTATCAATTTGAGAATCTGTTTATTTACCAACTTATGTAATGGGGTGGCAATCCTTCTTTCACCTTCTGCTTTCTTCACGATTTTCTTTTTCTAAATTTATAAAAATTTTAAACTAATTATATAAAAATTTTTGTTGTACAAATTTACTAAATATCGCTGATTTACCCAACGACCTCATAGTTCAATATATTTTTGTAAGATGACATTTAAACTATTTCGGCTCCACCTTTGACATCTAGAGAGCTGGACCATTTTTTCATGTTTTGTCAATTTGAGAATCTGTTTCTTTAACAACTTATAAGATATGGGTATCATATGAAAGACTTTTTTAAGGCGAGTCCAACTATATATATAATTTGTCCAAGGACGAGCATCCACAATATAAGCGTGACCCATCCGAAGTCTGTATACAATTCCTACTTACATTTACACAGCGATGGCCTAGGCCGTATGATGCAGCCAACACTGTATACATTGTAAGCGAAGATTGGATAAGTTCAAAACTATATTATTAGCATTTGTTTTCTTCTTTGCTTCTAAAGGCCATGTTACACTATCATACACGATCGTGCAATCTACAAAATAGAGCATGGGTGCTGAAAAAGCACTAAAAATACAACCGTGCAACAGACATTTTGACAAATCGTGCGATTTGAAAAATTTTATGAAACTTTTCAAAGCATTATGGTTTCTGTGCGATCAGTGTTGTATATATTGTGAAAAATATAAGAATATTGTTGGTGCCTCAAGAAAAAAATTTAAGTAATGTAAAATTATTGTGTTAATAAGAGTTGTTAATTGTTTTATTGTGTATATAAATTATTTCAATCATACTTGTATTATAGTGTAGCCTACAACGCCATTTTGAAGCGATTTTTTCAAGTCGGCCAGACTTTTGAAACAGTTTCCTGTGAATGAATCGTACGATCGTGTAGGATAGTGAATCAGGGCCTCTATATACATTTAATTAAACAATATGAGTAGAAAACGACTAATCTGAATCGGATGCTACTTGTATGTGCTTAACATGTTTATTTTGATTTTTACTGTTGACACAATAGCTTACAATCGGATGCTTTACAAATTGTAATAACTTGTGGACTGCTGGGTTTTTAACTGTCTCTTTTTAACTCTCTTTTTTTTCTCAACATACATATTTTCTAAGAGGAGTATGGAAACTAAAAATTTTAAATGTGTTCTTTTTTTCAAAACTATTGTTCTTGAGTTATGAGGTTTTTTCACTTAATAAACAACAATACGTTGCGCAATTTATTTACAAAAAACTGATTTTAAATAACAATATGTTGCTCAAGTTAATTAAGATTTTAAGAAATGTAAGTTTTTAGCAATCTGTCATCTAAAAAATATAGGATAAATATATTGTAGCAATAGCAAGAAACCGCTTATCCCCCCGTCTAGATTAGCAATAAATATGTTAACATTTATTGCAGCAAACGTCAAAATTGTACTATTGCCAGTGAAGACAGCTTATTGCTAGTGGTTGCAATTATTGCTGCAATAATTATCAATGAATTTTCGTTAACAATTATTGCAGACACTAAACGTCAAAATTTATTGTCATTAGAGTTTAATATTAAAGAATTTTTGAAACATTCTGCTTGCGAATAATTTTAGTAAATTTTTCTTTTGCAAAAATTATTAATTTAATTCTTATTACTTAAAATAAAGTGTTTTCTTTTAATGGATTGGTGCATTGAGGGTGTTTGCAAAGTAATCACGCTGTACAAATAGTTTTCTTGTCTTTAGGACTTTAAAAGTCCAGATAAAATAAAATTTTAAGTTATTTTGCACATTTTTTTTGCAATAAAATTTTGCTTTTTGCGCTAAACTTTCCTATTCGGTTTTTTTTGTAATTATGAGTTGTCATACTTACGTGTTCCCATACCTTTGACATAAGCACAGCAATAAGCAATTTTATACCGTTGTTCTGTCGGCGTTATTGTTTTATTGCGAACATATTTATTGCTAATCTAGACGGGGGGTATGGTACGATTATGCTGTCAAACTTTTACATGAAACATAAGAAACTGTATAAAATACATAAACAAAATTTAGAGGTCATAGATTTTGACAGTGGCAAAAAGTCACTACGCTGCTACGACAATGCCACCTTGTAGAACTAAGCTGGCTCAAGCTGCGGAAATCTTGCTAGACATCAAAAAATGGTGGTGTAAACGATATATGTAGATTTCGTTGTAGATTTTACAGCCAGTTTACCAATCTCGACAGCCTGCTTGCGTTCGCAATCTAAGCGAAAGAAAATTGATTTGGGTTCGTCTAACTTTTTTCTATGCGAACGATGTGTCAAAACTCAATCAAAATACATAAGAATATGCGAACGAATAGTAGTGAGATAGACAAACCCAAATTGATTCGAATGTGAGTGACTGGCTTTCTTTCGCATTCATTTTCTTTCGAAATTGGTAAACTGGCTGTTAGTTCAAATCTACTAAGTTTTGAGTTGGTGTAAATGCAGTATTAGGTGTAAATGGCCTATTATACAACTGCTGATGATTTTCACGGTGTGACCATATTTTAGTTTTACAGCTGTCACCGTTATTTTAAACACTTGATTCATGAGCAGACCGCATTTTTCACTCAATTGTGAACAAAATATTGGATCTGCGGTGATGTTTTACGTTTAAAAACGAATTCATTCTTTAAACTTTAAACAACAATTTACTCGCAATTTGGAAATGAGAGAAATAAAAAGAAACCATTTAAGACGTTAATGGAGAAGAAATTAACCAAGTATTTATTTACACTGATACCAAAAAATTGAGAATGAAATAAAGTACAAGCGAAAATCACATTTAAACAGAGTGGAGAAACAAATAAAAGGCAGAAAAACATGTTTTGGTATAGAAATCATAAAAATATACATACGAGTATAAATGAAAAAACGCAGAAAGACTAACTAACAGCCAGACAAATAGTCAATAAACAACAAGAAGAATCAGCCAGTCAGTTGCATTCGGGCTTTCTTAAAAGAATAAGCGAGCGATTTCCCTTCACATAAAACTAACAAATAAAAGTACATACAAAAATTCATATAAAAAAAGTAATAATAATTTAAAAAAAACAAAAACTAAACTGCAGCAAGAGAAAGATCTTCATTTAACGGAAATGCAGTAGTGGGAGTTTGCTTTTTGCCGTTTACATTTCAAATAAAACTCATTTTTTTATAAATAAAAAGTATGTGTTGAAAAACAGCTACATAATTAATAGAAAATTCAGAAAAATGTTTATTAAATTATAAGTGAAAGTTTTTTTTTCCTTTCTTATTCTTGAGGTTTCTTTTGCGATTTTTTTTTTTTTACTTTTCACATATGAAACAGTCATGGTGCTGGCAGAGAATAAGAAGCAAAGAGAGGACAAAAAGGTGCCAAGCTTGTGCCAAGCGGCTTGTTTTGGCTTAATGTTTTTAAATACCATTTAACTGTTTTACATACTTGTGGATAAGTGAACGTCATTAGAAAGAGAATCTAATACGAGAATACATGTTGCAACAACAATGGCAACAAAGTGTTTAGAAATGTTTTAATAATACATGCTGGTGCAAAACAAAACAAGTGGCAAATATTTCAAGTTATTTTTTTTTTTCATTTACTTAAAAAATTTTTTTTTTTACTACTGAAAATTTAAAAAGCTTAGAAGTTAAAAAAGAAGCGTTTATCGCTAATTTAATAGCAGTAATGCATAAATTTAGCAAGAACTTAAACCGGCTTCGGAATTATTACATACATATGTATGTATGCAGTTATGGAGCTAGACAAAAGAGTGAGTGCATGGCTTGAAATTATGCAAATTTGCATGGTATTGGTCAGCGTTGCCCTTGTGGTATTAAAGTGTAAATTTGGCTCTCTTTTGATGCAAATGTCCCTTTCTCTCTGTAATACAGGGTGTCCGCCCGGAACATATACTACTTTGTTTTGCCGCCATTTTGGTAAACATTAATCTTGATAGTTCATAATTATTTAATAGTCGTGCAGTAAACACAGAAAATTTATTATGGAAAAATATTCGATAAACCAACGTATTTTAATCGTTAAAACATATCAAAATCATCGATTTTCATGAACAAATTGTAACAAGTGACGAGGCACATTTTCATTTGAATGGATATGTGAATAAACAGAACAGTCGGGTCTGGGCAATGGAAAATCCTGAAACTATTCATCATTGCTTCAGAGAACTTCAAAATCATGGTTTTTCTTGATTTATTCAGCAACAAAAATGTTAAAGAATAACGAAAAATTTAATCAGGCATGTTCTCGCGCTCGCAAGTTTTCAAAGCCGCCTGGCAGCGTTGTTAACTCGATGCGTTTCGCACCGTTTTTGCTGCTTTTTAAAATTATTTGTGCGAAAAATTCTTTAACCGGTGCGGTTTGCGCTTTTTTAAAATATTCGGTGCGGATAACTAACTTAAACAGTTTTATCTTCATGGTAAATTTCAAAGCCACCTTTAAGCATTTGAAGCTGCCATATCTTTTGCTAAAAATATGGTAACTTCAGTTGTAATAATAAGAAAAACTTAATGCCCACTTTATCATTCATGTTAACTAATGTTTAGTTTAAATATCAGGCGCTTTATTATAGGAATATATAATAACGAAATATAGAACAGTATCGTTTCTAAAACGAGATATGTATAGAATGGCGAAAAATTAATCACCTTATAGTAAAATACAGCAGCTTTTTCAAACAGCGTTTTTTGCCAATCATATTTGACATTTGTGGAGGAAATACTTTTATTATTAAAAAAAAAAATTATCTGTTTTTTTCCTAAAAGTACAATCTTTTTTCTAAATACCACTTTTGTGCTATTTTTTTTTATAAATTCCAAGGGTAACGCTGGTTATAGATGGTAACATTCAGCTGAGTTGTTTTGGAGACAGGAGAGCGAATCTGTTTTATTTCACTCTTCAATCACTCTTGTACGCGGACTTAAAAATATCATTATCACGCAAGTTACCAATAAAAATTGTTAATTTGGTCATGCGCAGCTAATTTTTTAAATAATTGTTCATTTGAAGATGAAATAATTATATATCAGCCAAGCAACAACAAAAACTTACACGCTCTTCTGAACGAAGTGCATAATTTTGAAGCTGCTAGTGAAAACCGCGGTATTTGCTCATTTGCGGAAATACCGTCTTAACTGAGAAAAGTCAATTTTTTACTTAATATTTATTAATATACATATGAGACGAATTAATTTATACTAAATCTAACTGAAAAAACTCATGAATGATTTAAATATTGAAGAATCGGATACTTTTGATGTTCTTGGAATGAAAATACAGTATGACGTTCGATTGGACTGAACACATTATTCATGTCCCTAAAGCAGCATTCAAGTGCCTCGGGTTTTTGAAAAGGTTTTAAATATACTTCACTCCATCCGATCTCCTTACTACATACCCCTATATCCGACCGAAAATGGAATACAACTCTCATGATTGGGCCGGTGCCTCAAAATTTATTTTGCGGTCATTAGGAAGAAGCTTATCGGTGACAGTTGGGTATCCAACTCTATTGACACACTGAAGCATCGAAGTAGTCTAAGGTGCCTCACTCTGTTCTATCGTTACTACAATGGTTTTTGCTCTGACGAGATTTGAGATCTTGTTCTTGTTTAGATTGCGAATTTTGCAATAAAAATACTTTTTTTCCATAAAGTATAAAAAAGGCGTAAAAAGTGATAATGTGCTTTTGTTGACGAAGTCAAAATAATGAAACATCAAGACATACGTATACTCCACCATGTAAAAATCGGATCGTCAAAGGTATGTTTTAACAGTATGTCTTAGCAGATTTTCATGTCTAATGTAGACGGGCAGACACCTGACAGTAACAGTATTTTGCAGATTCTGTTAGTGTTTTCATATCAGGATAGCCTGTCCACACCTGTGATAATATCTGAGATGAGAACTTCAAATTCAATCGCAGAGAGAATTCTGTTACATGTAGACTTAAAATCAGTGTTATCAAAGTCTTATAATAATTTTTATGAGAGCGTTCTTATGAGAAATCTCATGGCAACGATCTTATAATAAGAGCTGTTAAAAAAGCGGATGTGTATGTGTTTGTTTACAAAAAGACACCATTGCAATTTTACCGATTATTAGTTTTGCAAAATATGTTTTACAAAACCCATTTTAAAAAGAAAATAATTTGTTTTTATGCATTAAAAATATATTGTAAGTGGTTTATTTTGTACAAAATGTGCACACATACAAAATTAATATAAGGTCCTATTGATCGCAAAGACGTGTTTTCTTCTCGGCGTTCAAGGATTTATGAATTCTTATAAGAGTAATTAAAATACGTGTTCTGCTTGTTAGACATTAAAATGGACATAAAGAAATTCGTTCTCTCACTCTGCTGACGTTTTCTCAGATATTACTCGTATCTCAGAGTTAATCGGAGATGTACACACTAGGTAAAGAAAAACGGAAAGAACACAGTGAGAGCCCAACACTTCAATCTTTTATTTTATAAATTAAGAGATATAACAAAAATATACATCAAGATAAAATTTATAAAATACAAAAAAAAAAAAATGGTACTTGGCCGGCATCAGCTTTCTTCAGAAAGAAATTCGTCTACAGCTACACTATTTGTTTTGTTTACTTGTGAAATACCTGTAAAATAAATTATTACTACAGTGATCTTCAGTCAATATTTTGATTTTATTTCTTTGTTATATACTAAGAAGCTCCTTTTTCTGATATTTAACTGGAATGGTGGTAGAAGTTTCTGTAGCAACTACGAAAGAAAGTGGAAAAATTAACGTTTAATAAACTTTTCGGAAGTAGTAGACAGGTAATTTTTTTCAAATCTTAACTGAAAATCTACTCTATGAGTGAATTTCGACGAAATCTACTCAGTACCAAGTGATACAACCATGATTTTGTTCAAAAAGTACTTAAAAATACTACGCTGCGACAAAAATTACACTTTAATGTTGGTTTATTCAGTATCTGATAATATTGTTTTGTCAAACCCGCATGCATAAACTATTTTTGTGAAAATGAAATCTTGCTAGATGTCAAAAAATGGTGGTGTAAACGTTATAGATTTCGTTGTAGATTTTATTTCAAATCTACTAGATTTTGAGTTGGTGTAAATGTAGTATAAATCAGAAACATAAATGCTAAATTTGGCCGCAAAAATGCTACGCTGGCCGCAATTCACTCTATTTTGGCAATAATTACCAAAAGCTTTTAAAATTTTTCTCAGCAATTTTTTTATCAACAGGAATAATTTTAATGTATTTATATCAAAAAGTCAACATTCCAGATCAGCTGTTTGTAATATTGCAGCCGCTTTTAAAGTAATTAAGCAGCCGACTACAGGGCGACAATTATAACTAGCAGGCATTAGTGGTCGTGAAGTCTGCTACGGTTTATGTTTAATGCTTGATGAGGGGAAAGATGAAAGCCAAGTATTTAAATGTTTTTCTCAAAAACAGTTTCTTTCTGTAATCGTAATAACGATTTCGAAGCAAATGTGTGTTAAATTCTCTGTAAAAATACATTTGGCAGGCGCATAAAAACGTCTGTATGTATCCTCTCGGGTAATTGCACTTATACATTAACGTACTAAGTGTTCTCATTGTGGGGACCATGATGTAAACCTGTGAATACAAATTACATATGTACTCGTATAGACTTTTTGTAGTTGTCGCTCACTTGAAAAACTATTAATAGCTTTACAAATTGAAGTCCTTAGGTGTCAATTGCTAAAATATTCAGAGGGTAGAGCAATGCATACACGTGAACACCAGTGAAGGGGCTTCATGGCGACCACTGAAAATAGTTTTACTTCATTCTACTTGCATATTGGTTGAGCATTTTCTTATTCTTATTCCTGGCAAATTTTCAAAAGTCTTTTCAAAAGTCTTGACTAAAAAACTCACTTTGTTGTTTTAAATATATTTTTAATTTTTATAAAAGCAATGGCATTTCATTAAGTCGTAAAAAACAACCAGTTTAAATAACAAATATTTTGTCCATTTTATTTGTTTATAAAATATTTTACAATCAAATACTAACACGTTTAAGTATTTGAACTATATTTGGCTTGCACCATTTTAATTTAAATCACCGTCCAACAACAACAACTTAAATAGGGTTTCGCTTTTAAACATTTGTTAACTCCCAGAACGCGTTAATAATTTCCACAAATCTTGGTTGGACTAAAATACGAGCAACAAACAAATGCACTGAAGTGACCACATATTTTCGAGTAGAATAACTGCAGTATATATTTCACTGGACATTTCGCCAAGTTAAGTTTTTATTCCTCATTCTGTTATTATTTATTGAATAATCGTAAGTAATGAACTAACAATAAGTATTCAAATCTTAAGTCTAAAAAATATATACCGAATATTTACGTGTCTAGCCAGTGCTAGACAAAAGATAATCATGAGTGATGAGGCCCCCCATTTCCATCTTAGCAAAATTTACGCTTCTGGGGCACTGAAAATTCCCGTGTAGCCCACAAATAGCCATTGCACCAACTCAAAGTCACTGTATGGTGTGCTGTTTTTGCTGGAGGAGACATCGGACCTTTTTTCTTCGAAGACGTCACGGGCCAAACGACGGTTACTGTGAGTGGTGAGAGCAATGCTCAACGAGTTCTTTTTGCTGCAACTTGATGAATTGGGATTGGAAAACATGTAGTTCCAACAGGACGGTGCTACGGCACACACTGCACGTGCCACAACCGATATGCTGAAGGAAGCATTTCCCGGGCGCATAATCTCCCGTTTTGGCGATTTGCATTGGCCAGCAAGATCGACTGATTTAACCGCTGCAGACTTCTTTTTGTGGGGCTTTTTGAAGTCGCGGGTTTATGTCAACAAGCCTCAGACTCTTGCAGCTCTTACAGACAATATCCGTCAAGAATGTGAGGACCTATCGCCGGAAGTTTTGGCCAATGTGATGGAAAATGCTATAAAAATGACAATCAACTGTGGCGGCGGCCATTTACATGACATCATATTCTCGCCTTGATGTAAAAAAAAATCAAAAGACCAAATAAAAATAATCCACAAGAAGAATCAAAGTTTTTAATTTTTTTTTTTTTTTTTGAATTACAGCCAAAAAACATCGGAAGGTTATTTTTGCGCCACCCTGTATAATTATGAACATATGTATGTGTTAATAATAACAAAAAAAAAACAAAAAAAAACAAGGATGGGAGATTCGTTGTCCGCTTATCTTGAAGAGGCAAACAAAGATTAACTCTTTTCATTGCTTCACGGGTCTTAGTGATTCTACTAAGGCTTAATTAATTTTATATCAGCACAAGGTGTTTCTACCTGGGCTAAACGAATTCAAAAGAAACAAAAATCTGAACTCCAAGGGAAACCTTTGGTGTTCAACTTATTTCAACGTTGACAAATCAACAGTATGTTTATTTGAAAAAGATACAAGAAAATACATTTTTATGTTGTTAATACAAAAATAAACTATTCGTCACTTTAGTAGTTGTTATTGGATCTGTAAAAATCTCTTTTAAAATACGACTTTACCCAGAACCCTGCTACTCGTAGTACACCCACATTTCAAATAACATTCATATTTCTTTGTTAGTATGCAAATTAATTAATCTGCCGATTATACTAGGGTGTTACCATAACCTTCCACTTCCATGTTTGGTCTACTTTTAATCCAGATTTTTATTTTTATTAAATATTTTTGCAGAAAATAAAATTCTCAACAAATATGTTAACCAAACTACCAGACTACATTATAACCGATTGCGGTTATCCGAATTGGGACAAAGAAAAGGAAAATCTTAATCTAGTCAAAATACGAGAAAATCTCTGGAGCACAAGTTCAATCTGGTCAACTAAATCAACAAATTTGGCAAAACTACTACCGTTAAGGGAAACATTAACCGACTACTATATGGACAAGCTGATGATGAGTCAAAACGAGTCCATTTATAAGACAACTGCAACAAAAACAACTCAGCACTGTAACAAGAACAACAGCAATTGCGGAAGACAAGCGCCTAGACATGTGAATGAAGTAATAAAAAATGGCAAAAGGTAAAAATAAAACTATAACAATCGTTTTCTTTATACTCATTTTCATTGTGCAACTTCTTACATATGTATGTATATTTTTCTTGTTTTGGTTTTGTTTGGTAATGTAGAAAACAACATCAACAAAAGCAACAATGTGCTTTGGACAAAAGAAGATCTCATGCAAATGGTTTAGATAAAGATTTGGATCAGTTCTAGTATGATTTATACTCTTTCATAAGATGCAGTTCGCGCAGGGCTACACAGTGATCTAGTGATGTGCTAAAAACTTAAAACATGTGTTTATTTTATTTGAAACTTAATATTTATTTGATTTTTAGTTTATAGAAAAATGTTAAATTAAAGTAATTTTAATTAAAATTCTGCATTTTAATAGGATATGCGCCTATACCAGCGTTGCCAGAATCTGGATTTTAGCTTAATTTTTAAAATTTTATAAGCAAAATAAGATTTGAAGATATTTTTCTTAAAATTAAAATTTTGAGATTTAGCATCCCAATTAATGCTTGAACTATTTCCAAATATTTAATGAAATTTAAGTTCTTCCATACAATGATGATTGAAATAATTTTTTAATTTTTTTGGTTTTAAATTTTTTACAGATTATATGCTTACATACATAGTTATAAACATGATTTATTTTGAAAAGAGATTTGATTGAGTTGAATTTTTGCTTTCAATTTTTATTTCATCTTCTTGTTATATTACAATAATCATCATTTGATAATAATTAGAACGCATACTGACTTTGACATAAAAAAATATTAAAAGAAAAATATTTTAAGATCTTTTTTTCTATAATTAAAATTTTCCTTTTGAAAACTCAAGATTTTTCAACAAAAAGTTCTGGCAGCACTGGCCTATACATATGTATTTATATGTATGCATCTACATCAGTGGTCACCACAAAGAGAATACTCAGTATGACAATGAACACGTGAGATTACTCTTGAGGGCATTGTGTAATGATCCATGATCTGATACAAAAACAAATAAAAGTGTAGTATATTCGGCTGGACCGAATCTAAAATGCTCTTCACAATAGTCACGTAATATGTAGTAAATAATTATTACAAATTTGAAAGAAATATGCTCGAATATATATGGACCAATATCGGGGAAATATTTTATTTACCTTGTATTCGCCATGCCTTAGGTTATATCTCGGGTATATAGGGACTGATATTGAAAATTTTCATTTTCCATATTTAAGTAACCTCCCTATATTACCAGAACTGCTTTTAAATAAAAAAAAATCGTTTTATGGAAAAATAGGTTTAAGCTATATCTTGGCTAGATAGCGACCGATATCGAAAATTTTTATTTTCTGTATTTTATTATCCCCCCTTTATACCTAGAACTGCTTTAAAGCAAAACAATTTTTTCATGGAAAATTCGATTTAGACTACTCCTATATCTCGGGTATATACATATAAAACCAATATCGAAAATTATCATTTTCTGTATTTTAGGAAACTCTTTTTTTATGCCCAGAAGTGCTTTTAAACCAAAAAACTTTTTTTTATGGAAAACTCGGCTTAGACTATATCTGGGGTATATATGCACCGATATCCGAAATTTTAATTTTCTCTATTTGCTTACCTCCTTATATTATCAGAACTTCTTTTAAGCAAAAAAATGTTTTAAGTTTGCTTACCCAACATTTTCATGAAAAAATCGGTTTAGGCTATACATATCTCGGGTATCTATCGACCGATATCTGAAATTTTTATTTTCTATGTTTTAGTAACCTCCTTTCATAACCAAAACTGCTTTTAAGCAAAAAATAAAAAAATAACAAAAAAATAATTTATTGATTTCAAGCAAACAAAGTTGTTTAAGTTCGCTTACGCGACATTTTCTTGAAAAAGTCGGTTTAGGCTATGTCTCGGATATATATATGGACCAAAATCGATTGCCTTGTAATCGCCATGCATAATAACTGTATGAAGTTTGAAGCAAAGCAAACAATTTTTTTTTTCAAAAATTTTCATACAAAATTGCAAAAAATAATGGCTTTTTGCGGAATTTTGAATATATCATAGCTATATGTGAACCGATATTACCCATGAATCGATGGAGTAATATAATGGTGAAAGAAAAAAGTTTCTAAGTCTAATGGTTTTCAACAGCGAACAGACGGACATCGCTTAATCGACTTTTCCGTTCATTCTGGTTCAGAAGATATATACTTTATATGGTCAGAAATGAAAATTGCAGAAATTACAAACGGAATCACAAACTTGTATACATTTTTGTGACTGGTATAATAAGGGGGTTACAAGGGTGAATTACAATAAATACAACACCAGAAAAACATCACTTGTATCACGACGAGTTCATACCAGGTAAATACAAGAGCAATAAATACACTACACAACAAAAATTAACTCTTTTTCAAATGTAAAGGGAAAAATATAAACACAACAAAAAAAAAAAAAAAAAAGGAATTTAAAAAAATATTTACAATAAAAGGAAAACTTTTAATTATTTCGTGAAACTTTTAATTATATCGTGAAAATTAAAGTCTTAGATCATAGAGCCTGGAAAGTGAAAATGGCCAGCCAGAGTGGGAAGAATTCTATATGATACCTGGAGCTCAAAATAAAATACATAATTTAAATAATTGTTTTAAATTTTTTTTTTCAAATTTCTTTTAATTCAATGACATCCAAAACAGATTGAAGTTAAAAAAAGTTATCAGCTGTGCTGTCAATCTCACATGCTACAAATTCGCCTTGACATTTAATGCCAATTTTACGATAACGAACCAAATTTTGAATCTTGTTTTTGTTTTAAATGAACAGCTTCGTTATCATGAAATTGGCACTTATTTTGTTAAAAGAAATTACGAAAAGTTGTCAAAAGTTTGTTTTACTTTTGTTTGAAATAGCAAAGAATATGTATCTTGTATATGAATATGTACCTTGTAAATAAAATTTTGAAAAATTTACGCAAAGGAAACGAAAGACAGCTGTGCTTATAACACTACGCTTTGTATCGTAACCGGAAGAATTTGTTCGGTTAAATACATATATTGTGAAATATATTCAACAAAATCCCTTACGATTAAAGTGCATGATATTTTATAATCACAGATTGTGAAAATGGCGATTAATATTTCCTTCTTATTTGAAATTCTAAATATTTCTTCTCTTTTAATCTATGAGTTTAATATAATTTCAAATTATTGGCTCATTCAACAGCATTGCCAAATTAAACTATCAATGCATATCGCTAAGCGTCAATTACTGAGCAACTCTGTTTTTGTCTTCCCTTTTGACAGATGACACATATGTTAACGAAAAAAACTAACATTTGCTGTTGTGGAATTTGAGATATTAAAACCATATAAAATTATTTGTTCTGCAGCATGAACTATAAATAAATTAAATAGAGAATTCCAAGTTTTCATTGCAAATCTTTTGGACTTTAATAATGTGTTATGGCTACGGACCAAAATTTCAAAAGTCTAAAACAACAAACAATTGTTGGTGGTGACCAAACAAAAGCCAAGGACTTAGTATCAGAATACCAAGAAGCAAACATAAAACCATGTATCAATGCCAATACCAAGATCTTATTAGTTGGTAATAGTTTATCCAAAAGCTGGGAATCGTGTTATTACTGTCCGCGTGAAAATTTTAAAGTTGTTAGTGAATTTGTAAAGTAAGCACTGATAATTAGTTATTTCTTTATCATAATATTGCTACGAATTTTTCTAGGCACTTGCGTGAAAGGCATTGCACTCGAGAAGGTGGATCATTTGTGTGTCGTTATGGTTTTAATGGTGTATGCCCATCATTGCCGCTGGACGGTGTATCGGATCGCGACTATGATGTTCACGTAGCCAAGTATCATGTTAATCAACATACGCGCGAAATGCCTCCGGAATGGTCGGTGTTTTCTGCAGCTCAAAATCTGCCCGCAGTTCTAAATGACCCATCGCGAGGTAAACAAAGCAACCTGTTCACCAAGAAGTGGGGTGTAGATTTTGTTGAACGTGTGCATATAGCTTCTTCACCACGTTTGCCTGAAATCACCTGTGATGATTTTGAAAAGTATATCAACAAGATCGGTAAACGTTATAAACGGCACGAGCGTATTAACTCTCATCAAACGGAATCGCTCTTTGAAGACTGCTCAGGCACATCGTTCGCGAAAGGTACTGTTCCTAATTCCCCTTCACATGAAGCCAATTTGAGTTCGATACCCGAAATATTTTTAAAAGATACTTTAAGTTTGCAACACGCTCCCACCTTCGCCCAGGTGTTTCCCGACATAATGAAAAATCCTGAAAAAGAACAACGACGACAAACGGGTCGTCTATTGCAAGAGCAGTTATCACATTATCTAGATATTGTAGAAGTGAAAATAGCCCAACAAGTGGCGCAAAAATCGGCGGCTTTCTTTCACGCAATGACTTCTCAAGATGCCATTATGTCGGAAATGCAGGAGGCAGCAAAGAAGGTAAAAGCTTTAAGATCTGCGCTACGTATTTTAAATGAGACTGTGGTGGTAGATACATTCCGAGTCTTGCGTTTTGCTCAACGACGTCAAAATTTTGAAAAGGTTTTAGACAAATTGTGTCTAATGGCTACTGTTCATAAAACTCAACCCATGTTGCAACTATTATTAGGTACCCAGGATTATGTCGCCGCTCTTGACCTAATTGGCACGACTCAAGAAATTTTGGCCCAAGAATTAATAGGTGTCCATTGCTTCAAGCATTTGCCTATGCAGCTTAATGAAATGGAGAAACTAATTGACAAAATGTTGACAACCGAATTTGAACGTTACACCACAACTGATTTAAACAGACCTTTACAAGATGTCCTCAAAGAAACAGATAGCGTTTGTGCAGAAGAAGATAAATTAGTATGCATTGTAATGGGTTTGCTAAGGAAAAAGAATTTCAATTTTGTGGAAGCTTATAAAGATGAGGCTATAGTAACAATTCGAGCAATTATAAAGCAATTGGTTATAGAGTTTATTGCTACTAGTGATGCTGAAATATGTTTGACAGGTAATGGAGAAGAAGCTCAAAATCTTACTTTCAGCGAGTGGATTGCTTTGCTGGCAAAAGCCACTGTGGCTTTGCTGACTGTACTGCTACGTATACAAGCGGTAACCCACATAATGCGTCAAACAACCGATGCTGCAGCCGGCCAGAGTTTCAGTAATGGTGGTGAAAGTCAAGAAGCAGCTGTAAATCTTATAGATTCTGAAGCGTTTCTTACAGCAGCCGACCAAACTCTGGTACATGAAAAGCTAAACGATTTACTTATCGCTGTGTGCCATTATTGCCATGAACGTTGTGCGAATTTAGTCTCACAGCAAAGTCTAGAAAATTTTGTTGCTACAGCTGAAGAAATTTCTCAGCTATCATCTATAGTCGATGACTTTACGATGGGCTGCAAGGATATATGTGGTGTTACAAATGTGCCTTTGCAAGTTGCGCTCAAAGTACAAGCTTCTCGATATGCCAATCGCTTTCATGGCGATCGCAAGAAAAAATTAACTTTGCTATTGGACACTGAGCGGTGGCGTCAAGTCGACATACCCAATGAATTTCAAAAGATTATTGATCGCATTTCAGAGGAAAAAGAATTTTTAGTTGACGATGCTGATAAAAAGCACTTAGCAGTTACAATTAATGGTGATGTACAAGCATCACAACCTAATAACTTATCATCGCAGGCGAACCCGGTACTTTTAGTACAATCGAAACCGTATACACTGGTAGGAGCCGCTCTGCTGCTTATTCAAATGCTGTGCGAGTACTGCCGTTGTGCTCAACGTTTACCTATTGTAGCAGGTTACTTGTCACGCCATGTTGTAGACTTGCTAAGAAATTTTAACTCGCGTTCCTGCCAGTTGGTTCTAGGGGCCGGTGCTCTACGTGTTGCCGGATTAAAAACGATAACTAGTACAAACTTGGCTTTAGTCTCCCGAGCCTTACAGCTGGTTTTGTGGCTTTTACCCAAAATTAAAAATCATTTTCAACAGCTAGATCCTTCTGCAGTGGCAGGTTACGATAGCATAGAACGTGAATTTCAAAGTCATGTAAAGGAAATTGAAAATAAAATATATTCCATTGTAACAGAACGTGTTGAGATGCAGTTGAAAGCATGGGATGCTCGTCCACCCATACCTTCGCAGTCTTTTCGTATAATTTCGCGCCACTTGGTAAAGTTGCACGAAGCAATTGCCCCAATACTGCCTGAACAACAAATCCATTCGATGTATGGAATTATTCATCGGAGTTTCAAAGACAAACTGAGGGAACAATTGCTTAAATTGAATATTATAAACAACGGTGGTCCTCAACATGGTGTTGTGACATCTGAGCTAACATTTTATATGGAAACATTGCGCACTTTAAAAGCTCTGCCAACAGAAGAGCTGGATGATAGCATACAAGAAAGTATTTGGATTTTTTAAAAATCTCGCAATGTAAAAGTCTGCTTTAATTTGTGGTTTTTAATTTTATTTTTGCACTTAGTTTTAAATAAGTTCCCTTTTTGTTTTCGTTGGTTTTATTTTTTACATGAAAGCTTTTCTTTTTTATGATTCTTTTTTGTTGATTCTTTTCTTAAGTTTTAGAAAAATTTTAAATTTCGACATCATTTGCAGCTCATTTGTTGTGTATACCAAATCTGATTTCATTACTTATAGCATTAACTTTTAAACAGTACGAAATAATAGTTTTAAATAAATACGATTTGAAAAAATATAATAATAAAACACACAATAATGTATATTTCACAAATTTTAACACTGTAGATTTAACATTTATGTATTAACAACATCTAAATGATTATTTGAAATGTAAAAAAAGAAAAATGTTAACGCTTGTAATTTAACCTCTTAAGACCTTTTTACCTACCCCGTCTTAATTATTATAATTAACAAATTAAAAACAACTCATCCTACATAAAGTCTTACCAAAATGATGTGTTGTCGGACAAAATATTACAGTAAATGAATTATAGGCAAATAAATTAAATTACGAAGATAAAAACGCATTTTTCTATTTATCAATACTTTGAAATTTACTTCTCATTTGAAGATTTTTTGTAATGGCCTCCAGCTCAGCATTTTTTATGGCACGCATTTCATCTATAACGCTTTCACGAAAGCCTGGATCAATGGCTGGATCGTTCAATATAGTTTTATCTTTGATATTATCAACTTGCACTTGTGGCACTTCGTTGGTAAAATATGTTTGAATACTTTGAATATTTTGAGCTCCTAGGGGAGATATTTTCTGCCAACTGTCATTGCCAAACCATATTGACAGAGCGTCATTGTAATCGGTATTATGCACGCGAAATGGATTCGAAGGGCTGCCAAAGCCTAAATGACTAATAGTGTCGCGTAAAGTTTTAGTTAACTTTTGAATTTTGCTGGAATAAAATAACAAACTGGCTCCAGTCAGATGAGCCATTGATCTTAGACAGCGACACACATGTTTTTTAAGCTCTGGCTCTAGAACAAGTATAAATTTATATATTTTATTTTTGATTCAAAACTGTGTAGTTTGACCTACCGTAGCCCATGAACAAATCGTATTTAGCACCAACTATTACTAATGGAAACGGCATTGTCTCCAAAGTGTTCATATCAATATGATCTTTCTTAATACGCTCTTTAGCTTTAACATATAAAACATCAGAATCCTCTGCAGCAAGGTTTCCTATCATTTCTTGGCTGGCCGTTTTGAGGCCACAGTAGGCAGTTTCCAAATCTGCCCACAGAGTTTGAGGCTGCGATAAGTCCAACATGATAACAGCTGCAAAATTGAAAAGTCCATGGTTTTTTAAAGGAACTTTTATTAATTGCTCCGAATTATCCACTGAACCCAACTCCCATACATTTAGTACTTGTTTCTGTAAATGACCGGTTCTACGGCCATACGAATACTCCAAAGCTAAAGTGGGCTTAGTGCCATCTTCGCGATCGAAAAATGTATGTATAGCCGTTGTTTTACCCACTCTCTTACTTCCTAAAATAAAAACGGTGCGCTCCTTAGTGCCATTCCCCGCACACATGTCTTGCCATTGAGCTTCGGCCAATTTCAAAGCTATATCATAAATTGTATCTTTTTTTGATGATTCACTTTCCATACTTATGCCTGTACCTCTGCTGCATTGACGTTTAAAAACCGTTACTATGGCGACCGTTAAAAAAATTTAGCCTTTAATCGTCTTTAGGGAAAAGGTGGCAGTTCAAGCTGGGTTGCCAGGTATTTTACTTGCTGTCGCCAAACAAATTCAAAAAAATCAGTGATTTTTTTTTAAAGTAATTAAAGTGTTATTAAACATTACATAATATTAAATAAATTAATGATTTTAATAAACTATTTAATTTTCCTGGCGATGCTAACAAACTGTTAGCGAAATATCGAAATAAAAATTAAAAATAAAAAAAAGATAAAAAAGTAATAGGATAAAATTCATTACATAATATACTTCTTTTATAAATACGTGCAGGTTATATGCTAATAAAAAAAATTGTAAATAGAAAATACGGCTGCATAAACAGTAAAGCTGAAAGTCCATAATAAGCGTTCTACGCGTCTGTCAAAATAAGTAGAAAAAGTATAATTTTATGTGACAGGTTACAGCACAAAGCATCGGACGCGTTAAACGTAGTAGGCTTACTTTCTACTTTTGCACGCGTCATAAGCGTTGTAAAAACTGTTGTTTTTGATAGCCGCAGATCAAAATTCATTTTATTTTTTCAAAGTTATCGCCAAGAATATTTGTGCCGTGTATTGTTATTTTATATTTTTGTATTAAAAAAATGTTTTCGTTGAAAAAATACTTCAAACACAACAAAAAACTTATCGCAAAAAAAGCGTTGCATGTAACTTGAGTTTAGAAAAGGTGTAGAACGCGTAGAAAGTTTGAAATGCGCAAAAGCGCATACGCGTGGTATGGTATGGTTTTTATCACAGATCGTGCGATTTACCAAATAAAACACGTTTGCTGAAAAAGACGAATTTTGTTTGATTGACATAAAACATGTGTGCTGAAAAAGTACTAAAAATGCAACTGTGTGACAATTTTTCTGACAAATCGTGCGATTTGAAAAATCTTAAAACATGACTTCTGTGCGATGAGTGTGGTATATATTGTGAAAAATATTGGAATACTGTTTGCGACTCGAGGAAAAAATTTATATAATGTAAAATTATTATGGTAATAAAAGTTTCTAATTATTTTATTGTGTATATAAATTATTGCAATCATAATAAAGTCGGCCAGACTTTTAAAACATTTCCTCTGAATGGATGTAGGATAGTGAATCAGCGCCTTAAAGTTTACGAATTTTTACTATTTTTTGTTCAAGTGATTTTTGAACAAGAGAGCTTTCAAAGAGTAATTTTTACAATATGCTGAAAAATTACTAATTTACTGCATTTTATTTATTGTAAAGTAAACGAATAAACATTTTATTTGCAAGTAAGAACGTTATTCAAGACAAACTTCCACTGTTTTTACACACAAAATGTTTACTTTGCGAAGTCTTGAGTTTGGTGGTGGCTCTTTTAGTTCCAGTTTACACTGTATGACTTTTGCATTAATTGAAACTAAGTCGTACGTATAAACAATGTACATATATATATTATATGACACATGTAGTTGTAAATAAATGATGTATTTATTCAAAATGTTATCTTTTTTTTAAATTAATATGGTCCAGCACAAATAAAAGCGCTTATAACATTAGTATGGTTGTTAAATGAAAGTAATATGGTTATTTATGACATAAGTATTGTTGGTTGGCTTAATAACATAGTTGGCCACGATATTAGAGTGCCAACTTTCTTTATAACTCTAGTTGCTTACAGCTCTAACAAGAATATACAATAGTATAGTCAAAATATTATGTAGTTATATATAGTTATTTATAACATTTTTTAATATCAGCAAAAATCATATAATTGAGTAATAAAGTGTTGCCCTTATAGGACATTTACCTCTCTATCCAAAGTCCTTTAGATTTGAATGAAAATCATAAACAAAATCTTAAGCGTTTACACTTCTTTTTTTTTTTGACATCTTGCAAGATTTCATTTTCATAAAATTTATTTTTGCAAAGGCTTTGACAGCAGAAACTATGTATATCACAGTGAATTCATCTTGTAAAAATATAGTGTGCAAAATCAACAAGAAAGAACTTTAAGTTATTAAAAACAAAATTCAAAAATAATTCTGAAACTTCCTCCGAATCACAATAGATTTAACTTAAATGATAACTTATAACCAGGGCTTGAAGATAAAATTATGCCAGAGAATACGGTCGTAAAATAGAGCCTATTTTATTTTAATAGCATGTTTTTATGCCGTTATGTAATTTTTCAATTTAGTAAACAAACCCATATGTTTTTGAGGTTTTGGCGCGAAGAAAAATAATAACCAACGAAAGTCAAAAGAGCCATGTGAAAGTGCAATTGTGGTAATAATTTTGTAAAATTGGAAATAAATATCTGATATTATAGAAAAATTTATTGAAAAAGTACAAAAATATTAATTTTAATAGTATTAAGAAGAATATAAAAAAAGTTAAATAACAGCTTGTGAAGCTGCAGCCATACTCTATTCTATCGTTACTACAATGGATTTTGCTCTGACGAGATTAGTAATCTGGTTCCCGAAATTCGCACATTTTTACGTAGCACGCGCTCATCGGCTAGAGCTCATCCATTTGTGGTCGATTGTCCGGGGAATCGCACTACTCATTACAGACAGAATTCGTTTTTCAGCCGCACGCTTCGTCTGTGGAACAAGTTGCCTGCAGACGTGTTTCCTGTCTGTTATAACGTTGGAAAGTTCAAGTCAAACGTTCACAAACACTACTCCCTCTTTCCCCCTCCTCATAACCTATTTTCCTAGTTCTGGTACAATGCACTGCATATGTAGGGGTTATCCCCTGAGTACTGGTCTAAGCTAAAAAAAAAAAAAAAATGTGATGAAAATTACGTGCAGAAACAAATATTCAAAATTCTTAATTTTTTTTTATTTGCTTTAATTTAATTACAAATAACATATAATTTTTTTTATTTTTCTTTTATTATTTTAGTAATCATAATCGTGTTTGCATTAAAACTGTTGCCAAATTGAGCATATGCCATATCACAAAAAATCAACCTTTTTAATCGACAAATTTACGTATAAGCCGTGAGTTAGTTATTTGCAAATAGTTTTTATTTGCGAATAGGCTGCGTATAAACGTAATATGTGTTATTCATAGCTTTTCAATTCAATTACATACATATCATTTTTAATAGTTGTAATACTTTTACTATAATTTCAAAACTTTGTACCTTCCAGCTTTTAATAAGGATAAATTTAATAACGAATAATAAATGTTAATAAAAAAATAATTATAAAGTGTCTGTGATTGATGTGAGATATTTTGTTTACCTTCGTAATGAATGAAAAGAGTGAATTGTTTTAAAACATTTTGCTAAAGTAAAAAAGGACATAATGTTTCCGAAACGTTTAAACACGATTTAACATTGTAAGGTATAAACTTTAAGAATATAATTACATATTCCATTAGTAATGCAAATGGATATAACACCACAAACAAAGCAAACATTCTCTAGTTAAAATTCACTTATTCATATATTGTTTACATGTATGCAGGTATATTAATAATTGCTTATTTTTAGTTTATGAATAAAAGATGGGTACATATACGAGTATGTATCTATAAGTATAAATAGGTATTTTTTTAGTCTTATTTTTATTTACAATGTTGTAATTGTTAAATTAACAACTTCAAAAACAAAAGTAAATAAATAGAAAGAAAGTTTGTACTGCTTTATAAATCAAGAGAGAGCCAATCACTTTATTTTTATTTCGGCTTCTGTTATTTTTAAAAGAGAGAAATGATGATTCAAGTTGGCAACGCTAACTCTCAAATACAAACGTTATTTTTTCCTAGAGTAGGAAAACGACATAGAAAAGAAAAAAAAAAAACCAACAACTAAGCTGTTCAGCTCAATTACTCAACGACCGTTTCAAAAAAGTAACAATTTATTTATTCACAGTTGTTGTTAAATACGGTCTAGGTGAAGTCGCAGAAAACGCTGGAGGTCTCTATACAAAATATATTATTTTTTTGTTTGTTTGTTTTTTATTTTCTTAAATAAAATTAAAGCCATTTAACCAAATGAATGTGCGGTTATAAATGAAGTTAGAGAACCTCAGAGGTGTGAAATAAAAATCAATTACTCAGCATTAATGAAGCAAAAATCAAACAGAAATCGAAAGAAGTGAATAAGTTAAAATATATTAGGACTAATACAAGCTCACAAGTATGCGATTGTTATTTAAGTTATAACTAATTTAAAGTTTTTTAGACTTTAATTTGAATGTTTTATTATTGTGTAACCGTGGAGAAATCGAAGTTTAAAGAAAATTAGCGTTAAAAGAAGCAAGCTGGAAACGCTTCAAGTGATGTGATTAAAGTTTCATATAAATTAGATAAACGAAAAAAAAAAAAAACGATTAGTAAGCTGCCTATTTGGAGCGCAACAAATTTGGCAATTGCTGCAGCTGAAATAATTGATGTGATTTTCCTTAATTGTTTATAAAAAAAACTAAAATACGGTTCATCAAGAAGGTGGGTAACACCAAACTTTTTTGCTTCTTTATTTGCATACTTTGGCATTTACTCATTCATTCATTCATTAAAATAAATCGTTATCCTGCACAAGCGGCTTCTAGACGTATTACGTTAACCGCCATTACATTTGTAAATATGTATGTAACTAAAAAATGGACAATACTTTTCGGCTTAAAGGAAGCTGACAAATTTTCTTCCAAATGTACATATTTTGTATGTATATAAGAGTACTTGGATATTAAAATGAACATTTTATCCCCACCCACTCATTCTCTGGTGACTTACTTCCTTTTTTTTTTGCTGAGTACGAGTCAGTGTTGGAAAGTTGAGTATAAAATATTGTATGAATTAGTGTATTGAAATGTTCTCATTTTGAAAGTCTTTAAGGAGTAGTTTTAAGAAATCTCTTCGCAAAATTGTTATTTTTTTTTAATTCTGTATTCGCGCCAATTACAGCGCTCGTTTTTGATGGCTCATTTGGCTGAAACTATAACTACTCCTATAAGGACAATAAATAATCAAAATTAAATAAAGAGCTGATATTTTTCGGTAAATATTTACTCGTACATGTATAAAGATATTTTAACTTAAATTTTTTACTGTAATTCGTATATAAGTATGTATTTATGTGGCTGCTTGACTTACTTATTTCATTTTTGTATGTCTGGAATATTTTCGTTTCTTATCTCTAATACGAGTTTCATAGGATTTTTTTTATATTCAGGTTAGCTGTTTTTATTGTTGGTAAATGTTTGCAATAACAAAACACGAAAAATCGATTTTTTCCTCTTAAAATTTGCCCTTATGATATTTAACTTGCTACTTCTATTACTGCTTCTGGTGTCACTACTATCGAGTAAAGTGTATTATATTTATTTTTTGGCTATAATATTTGCTCCTGATTGCCTGCGCTCTCCTTGGCGACCCACTCTATGTTTTTGTGTCAATGCCTGGTCTATAGAGACACGAAAAAAAAAAATACAATAACAGGGGTTGCCTCACTCACATGGCTACCATTTGTTTTGATAAAAAAAAACACAATTTTATTAACTGTCTGTATAGGTATTGCAAAAACTACGAGATTTGTTTTTTTTTGCAAAAAAGCGATTGATTGAAACACTTTTATTGTATTAATTCTCCTAATTTTCTGACGCCTTTTTGTCGCATAAAAATAGATTTTTATAATTAAATATATTATATACATATGTATATGTTTACTATTCATTGATAAATAACTGTATTTCTGATTAGAAGGTTCATTGCGCCTGTTGGCCGTGGTAAGTAAGTAGCTATGATATGAAAATTGTACAGTGCATATTAAAGGCGAGTTCAGACATGTGATACAATATTCGATTATTGAAAAATATTGTTTTACTGTTCATACAAGCAAAATTTAGTTTACTCAATTAGTATTTGGCAGCTGAAAACAAAAAAATATTTGTTAATTTGCAAAATTAGGGAAAATTCCCTTTTTATATCCTTCACAAAAATGTAAAGGGTATATACCTATAAGTTTGTGATTCGGTTTGTAATTTCTACAATTTTCATTTCCGACCCTATAAAGCATGATATAAATAAAAAATATCATATATCATGCTATAAAGTATATCAATGCTGATTCTGAAATCAGCATTGATAGAAAAGTCGATTAAGCGATGTCCGCTGTCGGCCGTTGAAATACCTTTTCTGAGAAAACCATTAGACTTAGAAACTTTTTTCTTTCACTATTCTATTAACGTATCGATTAATGGGTTTGCTATTAATATTCAGTAACATCGGTTCACATATAGTTCAGATATATCTTAAATTTCAAAAAAAGCAATTTTTTTGCAATTTTGCATGCAAATTTTTGAAAACAAAAATTGTTTGCTTTGTCTCAAACTTCACACAATTATTAAACATGGCGACTGAAAAGCAAAAAAAAAATTTTGTTTGTTTCTCTATATCGGTCCATATATACCCGAGATATAGATTAAACCGATTTTTTATTTAATGAAAACATCCCATAAGCGAACTTAAACAACTTTTTTTGCTTAAAATCAGTTGTGGTAATAAAAGAAGGTTATATAATCATAGAAAATAAAAATTTCCGATACCGGTCCATATATATCCGACATATAGCCTAAGCCGATTTTTTCATAATACAAATTTTTTTTGCTTAAAAGTAGTTGTGGTAATAAAAGGAGGTTATATAAATACAGAAAATGAAAATTTCCGATATCGGCACATATATACCCGAGCTATAGCCTAAACCGATCTTTTCATAAAAATGTCGCTTAAGAGCAGTTGCGGTAACAAAGAAAAATTGAAAATTTCCGATATCGATCCATATATATCCGAGCATATTTAGTTCAACTTTATAATATATACTATATATTTACGTGACAATCGTTAAGGGTATTTTAGATTCGGCCCGGCCCAATATACTACGCTCTTACTGGTTTAGTTAGAGATTGTTACTATAGGTGTAATAGAGACATATAGTGGCTGCAGGTAGTGTGATCGCTTTTCAATTCCAAAGTAGCTTTATATAAAAAAGGAAAATATTTTGTGAGTTAGTCTACTGATGATTAGGGTAGCAGCTATGAAATATCGCCCTGCATTTTTAAAGGACTAGAACACACGAAAACATTTATTAGTCGAACAATTTTTGTCCTAATCCACCACACACGAGACTAGCGTGTTCAGGCGTGTAATTTTGATTGAGTCAATATTCGTTAATTGGCAATATTGTTTTGCCTGTTCATACATACAAAATTTAACTTACTCAATTATTTTAACATTTGACAGCTGAAAAAACAGACACATTTGTTTTGGTTGTGAAAATTTTTATTTGCCAATTTATGAAAATGGCAAAAAACTCATCTTTTAAAAAAATTTATTATTGTATAACAAAAACGTCGAGTTGTTGAAGTCGGTGCGAACGAGTTTTGATTCCAAGGTCACTATATAAAACCTAGCTCATTGTAGGAATTAGATTTATATCCACCTATAATTTGATGGACCTTTGAAAAACCGCACCATGTTGGAAGAAATCCACCAGATATTTCCATTGCCACCTTTTCTTTTCTGCAAAGATATTATTTTTAGGAAAAATGTTCAGATGTTTAGCGTTTTTTTATAAGTAAAAAAAAAAAAAACTAACAAACCAATAACACCTGAACGATATCCTATTTTATTTATATAAATACCTATAATACTGTGTACAATTTTGCAATTTCAATTGTTCGTCCTTTAGCCTATGCTAAGGGACGAACAAATGTAAGTTCATCCGCCATCTCTGCATAAATATGCTTCACTAGCCTCACTCCAACCCATTCACATTTTTCACTTTTGTCTACTGTTTATTAAAAAATAAATGGATTATATTTGCTGTCTATTATATTTATTTTTAATAAACTTACCATCAACTTGACCCACCATTTTTTTTTCTTGCTTACTTTTTGGACATTTGAGTTGCTATTGTAAATGATTTTCTTCACTGAACATACCTGCAACAGTGTAGTATTTCAAAATTGTGCTAGTTGTTCAGTGACTTAATTGACTTTTTGTATGGAATATTGTGTTCAATTAAGGCGTTAATTACGGTAATCTCAATAATTACGTATGTCTGAACACGCTATAATACATCTGCTGTAACATGTATACGTATACAAAGCGTGTGTATTAGTGTGTTTGTACTTATTGCCAGTTGGTTATGGCGTAAAACATCTTAAACGATGGGTACAAGACAATAGAAACAGAGTTGACGAAATTTTCAAACAAATAGCCACGATGTCACGCAAGAGCACACAAGCGATAGTTTCCGTTACCGTTACGATTATATACAATACAATTTCCTCTACCATGTCGTCGACGAATATATAAGTGACAATATCCACACTAGCTCGTCAACGATTATGAAGGCGAGGATTTCCACCACAGTATCGTCGACGATTGCATAGGCGATGTAATCGTTGACGATTCTTCCGACGATATCTTCAATAAACTGTCGTCAGTTATAGTGATTTAATGAAAATTATTAGCTAATTTTATCAGCTTCCGATATCTTTTAAAAAATTTACTCTATTTTAAATCATCAGAAAACTTTTATAAAATTATTAATAGTGTCGTAATGCAATTTGTAGAGAATGCTAATAAATCTTTTAAATTTTTTTAATAATATAAAAAAGTGAACAAATTAACTAGAAAAGAACAATCAATATTTTGATCGATTATATTTTAAAATTAATTTGTATGCATTTTGAATTGAAAAAAATTTATGTTAAATTTATTGAGAAATTCATTTTTGTTCCAATACTATTTTTAAATATACATACATAAGTACATAGCTATAATATATATTTTTTATTTCACACAAAAAATGTGCTGTTAATATTCAACTGAGTAAAAGTATACTTAAATTTTATACATTTTCGTTGTTTTCCCGTTCTTTTTTTGCAGAAATATTTTACTTGAACGATTTGAAGACAAGACTGAAGACATTGTCGCCCCTCATATCGCACATTTAAACACAAATATAGTTTCTTGTTCAGCTTTTTTTAGAGTTCCGTTGCTTTTCTGAACTGCCTACATGAACAATTTGTAGACATTGTCGGTCATCTGTCCCCTACAGATGAGCGGCCAGATTGAAGACATTGTCGCCCACATGGTCCTCTTTTTATTACAAAACCTAAACAAAAGAGGACAAATCGTGCATATATCATCGAAGACAATGTAGTCTACTACGATTTTTTGATTGCTTGGCGTGTGTGTTGTACTGGTTTTGTGCTGCTTGCGCGGGTATAAAGCTGGTAGAAAAATTTGCCATTCCCTTCACTCCCTTCGCCTTTACGCAGTCAGAACAATTGTTCCCGTATGTGGTGGAACAATTGGAAAAAATTTTTCTTTCGTGTACCCAAAAGATCAGCGACATGTTTTTGAGTTTGCATTTATAGCGTGTTGAACGACTTAATGCTATTTTTTGATGCCATTGACATTTATTTACTTAGAAATATATACTCATGTATGGGAGTATGTATGTAAATACATATTATACATACATATATATACACATGTAATAATAAAACTTGCGGTTTCGACCTCATTAAATAAAAAAAACTTTAAGTGAAATAATTTTTCTATTTTTAATTGGGAATGGTGATCAGGTTTTTTTGATTTTTTTTCCTGCTCCAGTTGTGTTTTATTGAGTTAAAACAAGTTATTGTTCGTTTTAAATGTAATCTAAATAAGAACATTCATATTTATGTATGTCCACATGTAGGCACTTAAATATAAAATTATTATATGCATACATATGTATCTATGTATGTGCGTATGGAGGTACTTAAAAAAATTCTGCGAAATCACTAATTATCTCAACAAGACTCGTAAAACTCCGTCTTGAAGTGCCAGCGACATGAACATAACGTCGGCAGAGCTAAGGTAAAAATAAGTTCATATTCTTGTATGTGGCGAATACGTATGTTCTGATTAACCATGTAATTTACCTTATCAAAATGTTCAGTTCGGCGCCACTTTGTATACTTTTGTTCGTGATCGTCAACTTTACGGCGAACTTTGATGCTCAACCATATGCTCGAGCATGGATGTCAGAGCATGAACGAAACATGGACATGAGCGGTCTACATTAGCCATTTGCGGTGTTCGACATGATGCTCATACCAAGTTCACGGCTAATAGAGACCGCCAGTAAAAACATTGACAGTAGTCCAACCATTATGTTAATTGTGAGTTCACACCCTAACATTAAGTTTTATGGCAAACTCTTAATTTGACACCTCTTTGTTTCAGTGTTCAACAAATTCAACCATGGAGAGGTAGACAATTACAGCCAGTTTACCAATTTCGAATAAAAACTAATGCGAAAGAAAACTAGTTACTCACATTCGAATCAATTTGGTTTTATCTATCTCACTATTATTCGTTCGCATATTCCTATGTATTTTCATTGAGTTTTGACAGATCTTTCGCATAGAAAAAAGTTAGACGAACCCAAATCATTTTCTTTCGCTTAGATTGCGAACGCAAGCACGCTGTTGAGATTGGGAAACTGGCTGTTAATATCTCTACGACGTGAGATAACACGTCCATTGAATTTCTCGCGCAAAACAGCCAATGTTTTAGCCATAACATGCGCGTTATTGGTCCGCGAAGGCGAACACTATTCACGGAAACTGCTTGACCGACCTCTGTTTAGAAGAAGAATAGTCACTCTTTGTGGATGCATCAGCTTTTGCACAATCAATAGTGGATTCTCATTTGCCTAAGTGCAGAAATTCTGCTTGTTAACGAATCAACTATTTAAGATATTATCCTTAATCGTTAAACAGATACTATAAGCCACATCAAATTTTGATTAGCTCTTCTTTAGAATAAGCAGTTTTATAAACTACTCGTTTTTGACAAATTGAAATGATTTTTGATGTGGTAACAAGAACAACTTCCTCTCTTAGCAGCTCTCAAGAAAATGTGTCTCGTCGTTGAAAATGATTCTCTTTGTGAGGTCACCATTCACTTCTGTCAGCTCAACTAACCATTCGGCGTATTGACGGCGCTTGAGATGGACATTAGGCTTCAACTCTTGAGTTGTACCTTATAAGCGTGTAAATTCAAATCTTTATTCAAAACTCGTATCACAGATGTGCGTGAGATGTCCAATTGTGGGACACAGCGATGGAAGTTGACGGATTTTCTGCCACATTATTGCGAACATCAGCAATGTGTTCCAGGAAAAGAACCGAAGAAGCATACACAGGTGTTTTCCTATTTCTCACAGAACCGGCTTGCTGGTACTTGCGCACAATTCTCGCGATTGCGCACACATTTGGTCGATTATGCTAACCAAAAAATCACGAAGTGAACGAAATGTATTTTTTTTACATATCCATTTTAGTAAGAGGGTTTCACAATCTTAACGCGCTGCTCAATTGTGTACCACTTCATGGTTAAATTTGTCAAACTCTGAAACATAAAATGTCAAATTAAGTTGGGCAAAAACTTGGCGTTAAGATGTGAACTCGCAATTAACATCTTGCCTTATGATTGGAATGCTCTTTCTTTTTTAAATGTTATAATATAAAGACAATAAGACCTAGTACCATCACCCTGACTTGGAATTTCTCACCCCCCAGATTGGCTGTTGTATTGTGTTATTGAAGAAAATATATATCTTAATTTAACAGTCGTAAATCAGCTCTGGGCTGAAGAACAGCTCTCGCGTCATCGTAACTACTTTTTAAGTGCAGTCAGGTTTGCTGTTTGTGTTGTTAGGTTTTCAATGGTGTGGTGTATCCTGAACTCTTGCCACAAGTTCACACTATAAGAAACACTACTTTGAAGTTATGCGCCATTTGCGTGAATCAATTCGTAAGAAAAGCACAAAATTGTGGAAAAACACACATTGACTTTGCACCATGGTAACGCACCAGCTCACACATCGATGCTTGTGCGTGAGTTTTTGACGAATAACGAAACCGTTATCATGCCTCAACCACCGTATTCCCCGGACTTGGCCTCCGCTGACTTCTTCCTCTTTCCAAAACTTAAGACACTGATGAAGGAAAAGCTTTTTGCTACGATTGAAGAGATAAAAGAAAAATCGAAACAGGAGCTGTTGGCGATACCAAAAAGCGCGTTTCAGAAGTGTTTCAAGGATTGGAAAAACGCTGGCATAAGTGTTTTATATCTAAGGGGGATTATTCTGAAGGGGACAAAATAGTTATTGATGAATAAATAAATACTTTTTAAACAAATTTTAAATAACGGTTACTTTTTGAGGGGGATTACTTTGAAGATATGAAAACAGGGGGACTATTATCCTTAGGTGCCTGCCCCGAAGGTGGTTGCGCTTTGCTGTGGCAGTTCTGACGGGTCATTGCCACATAGATTCGCAGGCACGGAGGTTATATCTTCCACTTAATCACTTCTGTAGAAGTTGCAGAGATGAGAAGGAAGTAGAGAGTGTTGAGGACTTCCTTTGTCGGTGTCCAGCTCGTTCCTACGTAAGGGCTCTGTATCTAAGCAGACCAATGCTGCACGATTTGGCGGAGCTATCGGAATGTGATGTAAATGGATTAGACTCTTTTATCCGATCCTCGGGTTGGTTCTAAACCCGTGATATGTAGATCTTCTGAGATACATATCACACCCAGGCAACACAACGGGATCAAATTGGACCCAAGTGGGCTGGCTTCCGAATGGCTGGTAGCCTGCTACACCTTACCTAACCTAATCTACTTTGAAGAGGACGATATAGTTATTGATGAATAAATAGTGCGTTCGAAAACTAAATTCAAAGTTGTCTAGTACCTATTCGGAAAATCTATATTACGATGTAAACGTGACTTAAGGTTGAATTTTCTAACGGAATTGCTGTCAAAACTTTTTTCCTCGTATTTTGTATTATAATTTGCAACAATTTCAAAATGATCAATATCCTGGCTTTCTAAATATGTACAGCAAACACCTTGCAGCAAGTTCAACACACATGTACATATGTATGTATCTTAAAAGGAGGCACCATAAAAAACGAAGACAATTGTGTCTGTTTAACCCAGTGGTATTTGTGCCGATACTCGTATGTGGTTTGCAAAAAGCAGATTTAAATGTTTTAAACGCAAGAACAAACTTCCTTAAACGGAAGTCAATGATGCAACGTTGTGCTTTAGTTTTCATACAATGGAAAACGTAAACACATGCAGACTCTGGTATGTACAGATGCACATATATACATATGTATGTATGTAGTTGTTAAGTGTGCTAAATGTGTGTTTGTGTGTTCAGAGTATAAATAAATGAATGTGTCACACCTTGTTGGCAATGAATTTCCTGTTTGGTATTCGTTTGGTTCATTTAAAGAAGAAATCTTATAAATGTTGATTGTATTCATATGTTGTTGCTTCTTTTGCTTTACATCATTTTTTTTTTTGTTTTGTTTTATTTTGTTTTATTTCGGAGCTTAATTCAAAGGTACATACATAGATTGAATGTTGTAAATTTGAAAACGATTTGATGTTGCAATACGAGCTTGTAGGATTATCTTACCATACCCACATTATTTTATATGTGCATATATAAAAATATATTTGCAAGTAATTGACGAATACATTATTGTTTTTTGTAGGTTGTATTCAAAGTTGCTGTTTGGCTGTTTGATGGCAAGTCAAAGCATTTCAAATGCTAAAGCAAGGGGCAAGAATACCACATTTATTGCAACATCATTAATAAATAAATTAAATAGAGTCTTTAAAAAATAAAGGATTGAAGCAAAAAAGTTTAACTGGAAAAGTCATAAAAAATAGCAGCAAAGAAAGTTTGTGAAAGCATGTGGGGAGAATTTTTCATTAAGCTAAAAAAGATGTGTAGGTGTTACAAATTTATGGCATCTTTAAAATCTTCAAAAATTTGAAAGCAGTTCTCCTACAACCTGTAGTCTTCTTTACTGAAAGCATATTTCATACTACATATGTTTATAAATATATCTTATTTAGTTTACACACATCAAGGTCAAGTCTTGAGTTTGTGAGAGAACGGGGAAAAGAGAATGGAAAAGGGTGCAGACTTCACGGTACCATCAAGTTTAAAATGAAATGCCAAATAATATGAAAACTTGAAGGCAAAAAAACTTAAACTTGATGACACCAAGCTTTTGTGTGTGAACATAAATGAAAGTTCAAAAGCAAATTGATGCAGAATTGATCAAGAAAACCTAGTGTGCAAACTGAGACTTTCTATTATAATTTACTAGAAACAAAACATACGATCCGAACAATTTTTCAAACTTCCAACCCTATCCACTCTTTCGCGGATGACAGCAGTTGCCATTCGTACTCTTTCAGTTATAGGCCCAGCCTATCCGAGATCGTTGCCAATAGGCAAAATATGAATGACTCACTGAACAGTGATCTTCTATTAATCTACGAATGGGGTCGTGAAAACAGGGTCGCCTTTAACGTTTGTAAGACCCAATGTTGCTTATTAACACACAACAAACAAACGACCGCGGATGCTGCTTCATCTGTTCTCATTGATGGTATAAATATTGAGGAATCGGATGCTCTTGATGTTCTTGGAATGAAAATACAGTGTGATGTTCGCTGGACTGAACACATTTTTCATGTCTCTAAAGAAGCATTAAAGTGCCTCGGTTTTCTGAAACGGTGTAAGATGTACTTCACTCCATCCGACCTCCTTACTATTTACACCACCTATATCCGACCGAAAATGGAATACAACTCTCAAGTTTAGGCCGGTGCCCCAAAGTCTATTTTGGGGTTACTCGACCCTGTGCAGGAGAGGGCGAAGAAGCTTGTCGGTGACACTAGTTTAACCAACTCTATTGACTCAATGGAGCATCGACGCAGTGTAGGGTTCTGTTCTATCCTTACTACATTAGATTTTGCTCTGAAGAGATTAGGGACCCTGTTCCTGAAACTTGCAAGTTTTTACGTAGCACGCGTGCATCGTTCAGAGCTCATCCATTTGTGGTCGATTGCCTGGGGAATCGTACTACGCATTACAGAGAGAATTCGTTTTTGAGTCGTACACTTCGCCTGTGGAATAAGTTGGCTGCAGACGTGTTTCCTGTCTGTTATAACGTTGGAAGGTTCAAGTCAAATGTTCACAAAATAATGAATAAACCTCAATTGTTAAAAAAATCAATAAAACTTTTGATTTAAAGGAAGATTAATTATGTTGTAAAATAGAACGCTTATTTGACGAAAGAAGAAAATAATTTTTCCAATAGTTGTGGAGCTACAAGCAGCCTTCCTCTATATACCAATCATTCTCCGAAAATACTGAAAATCCGTTTGTTTCAGTACATTTATCAACAAAGAATTTCACTACGTTTCCGCTTACAAACTGTCCTAGACCTAGAAAAACTAAAACTATATTCGAATTGGTACCTGAGAACCCTTGAGTAATTTTTGGAGTATCACAATGTAATATTTTTTAAAAGTACGGCCACATTGAGCAAATGTTTGGCAAAGGTAAGCGCAACCACTATTTTTGAGTGTTTTAAAGGGTCTTAAATAAAGGAAAAAAATAAATGGTATTCCCAACTAACAAGTGAATCGATATAAAACATTAGCAAATAAGCCAGAGCACTATTTTCTTCTTTCTTTCATTTTTTTTTAGGCAAAAACTAAAAAGTAGTGGTTGCGTTTATTTTTTTCACATTGTTACAAATCCTGTTTTGTGGCTATACCTTGACATTTATAAAACGCTTTATTACTTCTCTTAATCGTTTTCATTTATGTCTGTTCACATGCATCTTTACAGTTGATGATGGCTTTATTACCGAACGTAAAGCGTTTTATAAAAGAAATTTTGCTTTAACTTTAGTGTCAGCTATTATAAGCAGCTATCGGGAAATCTATTTGCAGACGTTTAAAAAATGTGTAGGAAATCATTTGCTCATTAAAATAAACTTGACAATTGGCTAAAAGGGGGTGTGTTTGGTTTGGAGTATGTTTCTGTCATCGTGTCTTGTTTGTTGACTGAAGGCACACTTATGAGCGTGTGCTTCTTTTCTAAGCTCGTTATCACCGGCAAATATGTATGAACTCATGTAAGAGTACATTTCATTTTCATCCGTTCATAAGGATTTTTTAAGTTTGTTTGGGTATTTTATTTGGACGTTTAAAACATGCCCTTAAAGCCAGGCGAAAACTTAAATTTTCCAGTGGTTTTTTTTACTACTTTCCCATGACATGAGCTTTTGCATTTCCATTCGAGCATATGGGCACGTGTGTGTAGGAAGTTTTGATAATTTTCTGATTTCGTGCTGTTATTAAACGACAACGCAAATTGTGCTAATATTATGTTAAACATAAAGTATGAATTAAGCTGTTTTAATTTCATTTAGAAGAAGTTGAAAAAAAGAAAAAGAAAACTGTATCAAATGTTAAAGAAATGTAGTAACTGAGGAGGTAACCATACTACTAATTATAGGAGTGTCCTGTCTATACCCACTTTAAGAGCACAATGACAGATTGTGGAAATGGATTTACATCAGCACCTATCATTCGGCCTTATCTGATGATGGAGCAACTCCACGGGGTGAACTATTTACGATTCACCAGCACCTCAGTGTGGTTTGCAAAGCTCACACAGGTCGCAACTTTTTGCCGTAAGTTTGTAGCAATTTGGACGAACCCCTTTAATACCTCCTGTATGCAATTTCCCAGGCAGTCAATGGAGACAAGGATTAATAAGTTGGTGGGCCGAAGCCTATTAAGAGCACCAGCCCTTAATCACGCGTCACTATCGACCCTGGTTTCTTACATCATAGGTATCTGGTGCAAGACAACAGCACCTCGGGAGGCTATTAGCCCCCGAAAATTAACATTGCACCATAGTTATCAGGGAAACTCATTCCGCTTCCTGCGATTATTTTAAACCACAAGCAGAACGTTTCAGCCAAAGTAGGCACTTCAACCATGATCAGCGCCGGATTGGTCTGAAAGCAGAACCTCCCGAGGGCTTTGTTTCCATTCTGCCAATTAACCCTTGGTTAGGGTTTCGAAAGTCCAACACAAATACATAAGTAATGTGGGTTTTTCTGCAACCCAAGAGTACAAGCAGAGTACCCTGGTTTGTTGCACAACAAGGCAAAACCTGCTCTCCGAGGGATTACAATAAGTTATCGGTCCCTCTATGCAATCCCACCTGTCGTATTTCCTTTCTAGAAACATTTTCCCTTAGACAGTCCAGGTAACCAGTTTTTTTATGCTAATGGAATAAAGGTTATTATACTAAACTTGAGTCAAGAATTCAAATCTCATTGAGGCAACCGTGCAGATTCTCATTCAAACTATAAACACTTTAACGATCCATGTGACCACCATTATGTAGCAAATGCTATCCGCTAAATGTTTTGTTTGCAAATGTAGCACGACAATGAGATTGAACACTACCTGGGAGAAAAGCAAATCGATGCTGTAATGATTAGTGCAACTCACTTGATGTCAAACATCTACTTCAAAATTAATATGCTGTATGATAATAAAGATCCTCGTTAAAGATCTTGTGAAAGATCTGCAACATTGACAAATACCAGAATTAAGCATTGTTTCTTGACCGAACGTCGTGTACGTGTGTGAGGATTACTTTTTAAGCAATTTTATAATATTTGTGACATTAACTTTTTTATATTTTTACATATGCATGTATGTTATATTATTAATTTTAATGTGATCATATCTGAATCTCTTTTAAAACTCAGTTCCACATTGCAATATAAGATATTCAGTCTGTGTGTGGAATAATACTAATTAATTAAGTCAATAAAATTCGTGATTTCTACGACTTATTTGCTGCTTCAATTTTCAGCAACAGAAAAGCAATATTCAAATCTTTTTACTTCACTTCGATCGCGATTTTTAGCAGCTGGCAACTATAACGCTAAACACACATTTTAGGGCTCACGGTTAATTTCTCCGAGATGTCGTGTGCTTTTTGATACTATTTCAAAAATGGACCCAAATGGAATTTTTAGCGGGTACCCCACTTATAAGCCGTCAGACCGGCAAAATATTCCAGATGTTATAGATAGATTTCGGAGTTGTAAAAGCTATCCATTTGGAATGTATGTGAGGAAAGGTTTCATTAGAACTGTCGCCGAATTACTAGTATTATTTTTCTATGTTTTCCCCAGGAGAACTATTTAATGACGTAGCAATGTCTGTCTCAAGAGTGAATTGGCTAAAATTTAGAAAAATAAAGAGTATGAATATATCAATATCCATTGTGTTCTTATACCCACCCACCCATACCCGGACTTAAGCTTGGTATGAATACAAGTATGTTGCGAACGTGAGCGGTTTGATTTCTTATTTTTATTTATACGTATACGTTAGGCTACAAATACATAATAAGTACTTAAAATGATATTTTTGTCAGTTTCTGCTACAAACCAGTGTAAACAATCGTAACCAGCTGATATCGGGCACTGACTGCTACAAGAATCACAAACAAAAATGTCGTTTAAAAAAGTTCTCATGTGTGACTATCGTAGTCAAATTCTACGAAGTGTATTTTTTATGTTATAACCAAAGTGGGTGAGACGCAGGTAGTCTTATTGGCTCAATTAGCTTGCGATAGGAAAAAAGAGGAAATGTGTACAAGAAAAATGTATGTGTGTTGTAGCATTAAACATACCTGCTTGCATACATACATACATGCATACACACATATGTATTTGATCACTGAACGGGCGGTTTATTATTTGGCTGTTTGTCATTCTCATGCGGTTAAGTTTAAATCTTTACAGTTTTAATTTCATTCTTTTAATAGTATAAAAGCATCAAAAGAAAACACAAAAAGGAACGAATGTATGAAATCAACGCTTGGGTGATCATTTATGACCATAATTCGGTTAAGATAAAAAAGAAAAAAAAAAAATCAGAACGTTGATTGCAACTATCAAACGAGTTGAAAAATACTGCTTTTTATGTTGTAATATAAAATACTTTGTTAAGTATAGTACTAATAAAATAGTTTAATTGTGGAATTAATTTTTGGATAAAAAAAAAGGAAAAATTTTTAAAAGTTTTAACTGTTTGTAAATTTAAAATTTTGTACTCATATGCATATAAAAATATTTGATATATTTATTGAACTATACAGTTACAAATAAATTTGCAAAGTGTAGGACGTACAGCATGGGCGGAGTAACCCACGATGGCATTAACAGTAATTTGCAGCGGCACTGTGACTAACTATAACGACTTATGCCTTCACATGAGAAATTGCCGCGTGGTTAACAAAAAAATACCTCACTGTAAACTAATACAGTTAGTTGAGGCAAACAGTTAACCAGTGAGAGTGAGACGCAAAACTCTCGAAGGCCTAACAACACCAACAAGCCAGGACGTACTTAAGAAATAATTACGATGACGCGAGAGCTGTTCTCCAGCCCAGAGCTGCTTTACGACTGATATTTGATATAAAATAGCTGTGTTTCTTCTTTACTTTACTTTGGGATCCCTCGGAATTCCAATATGCACGAAAAGTGTTCTCGTTCTTTAAAATTGGTCAAGTGAGAGACATTTTGAGAGAACAGCATACTTCTTTTTCTAGCACGAAACAGCCCGTCCTTTTTCTACGGGGTATTTTGGAGAAGAACATAATGAAAATGTCTTACAAAACATCGTGGTATTATCAAGTACTATCTATTATCCTTCACATTTCAAAACAATCACTTCAGTACCGAAATGTTCTCAACACGTAAACAAATACTGTCTTATAAGCCTTTAAAACAGAACCAAACCCAAGTAGAATCAAATGAAGTACAGGGTGGCGCAAAAATAACCTTCCGATGTTTTTTGGCTGTAATTAAAAAAAAAAATGAAAAACTTTGATTCTTCTTGTGGATTATTTTTATTTGGGTTTTAAATTTTTTTACATCAAGTCGAGAATATGATGTCATGTAAATGTCCACAGTTGTTTGTCATTTGAGCCCTTTTTATAGCATTTTCCATCACATTGGTCAAAACTTCCGGCGATAGGTCCTCACATTCTTGACGGATATTGTCTTTAAGAGCTGCAAGAGTCTGAGGCTTGTTGACATAAAACCGCGACTTCAAAAAGCCCCGCAAAAAGAAGTCGGCAGCGGTCAAATCAGGCGATCTTGCTTGCAAATCGCCAAAACGGAAGATTAGGCGCCCGAGAAATGCATCCTTCAGCATATTGGTTGTGTTCTGTTGGAACTATATGTTTTCCCATCCCAATTAATTCATTTATTTCGTGTCTTCTTCAATCAATAATTTTTAATTGAAGAAGACACGAAAAATAATATTCAAATCTTTAGCTGGAGGTTTTTTATTTTATTTTATTTTTTATGAAAAGCAAATAAAAGTATTAAGTCCTGACGTGGACTAAATTGACTGTTTATTTTCTGCACATATTTTTCCTTTTTCTTCAGGTGTTATGGTATGAAAACAATATGTAAAGAAATGTTAGATTTTTTGATCATCGCACCATATATCATTAAATTTAATAATATTTATCTCACAAAATCCAATAAAAATCTTAAGACTTGTATGATAGGCTGAAACGCCCTAAAAGGTCGCCAACTTAAGTTTTATGCAGCCAACTTAAAGTTTTACACCTCTACAAAAACACCCTTCACTACTTGTTAAATCAATTAAGAACAAATTACATGTAATTGGTATAAATAGCTCATAAAATGCTTAAATTTGTTAAGTGTTATGAAACTTTTATGATCCGATCATCCCTGATGATATAAAAAATGCTACAGATTACGTTTACCACAAAACGAACTGATAAGGGTGTTTAAATATTTGGTGGCTTCCACTAGTTTGGTGGCGGTTTCCTTATTCATAATCCTTATGAGATCATACTTTATACAGGATTATTTTAATTAGTACATATAATAATATTTATTTAGCTTCTGGGAAGATTTCATTGCGGTTCAACTGCCGGTTTTAGTCGCTCAACCCTGAAATTATTTTATGCACTACTAAAATTGTATCAATATCCTGTTATGTCCTTATTAAAGGCTTCAGCAAGTTTTTTATTGTCTATACGAGTACTTGTATTTTTTTTTTCTAAAGCAATTGATATCAACAGAAACAACTAATAAAGACCTTAAAAAACCCAACCAACTTTCAATTTGTTTTCTTAAGCCTTCGCCATTGTTAATGACTGTGAGAATTTTTTTATGTTTGTTTACCTTTGAAATATGAAAAAATGAATGTGTGACAAAAAGTAAAAAAAAAAGAAAACTGTGCAACACTTGAATAATAACAACTTTATAATATTCCCATATTTCTAAAGGCCCGATCAGACTATTATACAAGTATAAATACTTTTATTCCATTTTGTGATATAAAAGTCTAAACACATTTTTTGCGACTGCCAAAAAGTCTAACGTAAATTAGATTTTGCATTAAGGCCATCACACTTGATATAAAACGACAAATTTGAGTAGGAAAGAAAACAGCTGTTCATATTTTTTTTTACAAAACAATAAATTTTAATTATTTTATCGTGTTTAAGTTTGATTTAACTTCCTAAAAATTGAGAAAAATTTGTTCGTGATAAAAAAGTAGTGATGAACATTTTTAAAGAAGAAATGAAATAATAAAACTAACAAATTTTAAAAATGATAAGCAGAAAAAAACATGTTTTTAGTAGTTATGGCAATCACATGCATATAATTACGCAATATATGTAAGTACACACATGCAGTACTTGTATAATTTTATTTACAATAACTTACCTTAATAACAATATCTTCGCTCATTTTTGGATTTTAATTATTTTAAATGTGTAGAATTTTTCAACATTTTTCAGCAAATAGATGTGCCAACATAAAACTTTTCACGGCGTCAGGTGTGCTATTCGTCTTATAGCGCATTTACATCAACTCAAAATCTAGTAGATTTGAATTGAAATCTACAACGAAATCTATATCGTTTACACCACCGTTTTTTGACATCTAGCAAGATTTCATTTGCTCAAAAATAATTTATGCATGCGGGTTTGACAATACAATATCATCAGAGACTGAATACACCAGCATTAAAGTGTGTATTTTTGTATGCATACACCACATTATAGTGCAATTTTTGTTGTAGCGTAGTATTTTTAGGTACTTTTAGAACAAAATCACGGTTGCATCACTTGGTACTAAGTAGATTTCAGGAGATTTCGTCGAAATCTACTCGTAAAGTAGATTTCATTTTGTATGGGAAATCTCCGCAAAATCTACTAGATTTGGCTTGAAATCTCGAATGAGCAGATTTCGCTTTGATGTAAATAGGCTATTAGGCGATAGACGTGCCGGCGCCTGAAATTTTTCAACAGTTAAAATAATAATTATTTGAAATAGATCCATATTCAATAGCACAAAAATATTTTATATTGTACATGTACAATGAGCATGAGCAAAATGCATTTATAAACGACAGCTAAATTCCAAATTTCGAGCTTTTTTATAACGGCAAAAAATACTATCAGTGACGGCACCCCATCGGCTACGAAATAGCTGACTACTCAATTTTTAAACTGCTGGTTTGCTAGAAAACACAACCCTGATCCAATAAAAAATTTAACAAAAGAAAAGTATTATCGTTTTGTAAAGTTTCAAAAAAACACCAAAGTCGTATGGGATGTCAAATTTGTATCGTATTATTTTTCGTAAGTATGGCGGATTGCATTCAGACTATCAGACTCTCACGTATTATTTAAATTTTTGACAAATATTAATACACAGTATAATAGCCTGAACTGGGCTTTAGGGATGGCTGTAAGAAACACAAGTAAACAAATTTTTAAAACTCATAATTCTAGATGTCAGATAAATCTTATATAACATTGTCAAATGCGACGGAAAAAATCGTCAAAATCGGATTATTGCTAATCGTCAGCTAGTAAAATTAATTATTTTTGAATAAAAGATATATTTCAACGGCATAAAGTATAGAAAAACAAGTCATGGTTGCCTTTAATATAAACCTAGCGCATTTAAAGCTGCTTATATAACAATAAATGTATACTCCTACAAACATGAAGTTAATTTCATAAGTATAAGACATATATTTTTAAAATAAGATTCCATTTAATAAAAGGTATTCTGCTTGTCGGCGGCAATACAAGACGACGCCGATTTTTAAACTTTTAGTCGAATCGGCATTCCTGTTGTCAATATTGTCATGTATCGATAACTGCCGATACATATTTAATATTCTACAAGAGAAAATGCCGGCATTGCCGGTTATTTTGTCGTCACAGTTTTTAGCGTCGAGTTCAAACAAAAACATCAAAAATTTAATAAAGTTAAAATTAAAAAAAATTGGAATAAAATAGAAATAATTAAAACTACGAATCCCGCCCAATTTCAAAAATTAGTAAAGGAGCTGGAAAAGAGCCCATCAATGGCCAGAATTAAAAATGCAGGAACTAACACATACATTAGAGATGTGTGTTGGGTTTTATTAGCATAATCGATAAGCCGGCAACATCAATACAAAACTTTTAGGAAATGCAAGATTAATATTGATGTCGTCTTAAATTATATTGCCGACGGTATTGCCGCCGACAAGCAGAATATGGGTGATTATACCAAACACTTCTGCTAAATCGGGCATATTCATAGTTGACAATTTTTGGAGAGTCTTTAGTATATAAGATTTCTTCCGAAAATGCTCCCCTCAACTAATTTCTTACTTTTGTTCTGTTTTATCGACACCCCCACAGACACACAGTCTTCTTCAGGAAAATTTCAAAATTTTTTTTTTTTACAAATTTTTATAAAATTGAAAACAAATTCAGTTTTATAAAAATTTGTAAACAAAAAATTTAGAAATAATCCTGAAGAAGACATACAAGGGGGTGTCGAAATATCCAAACATTAATAAACGAATAATTTTGAAACGATAGTGTAAATATAGTAATTCATGATCATATAACAATTCTATTAATTAAAGAAATCTCTCCTAATAAATTTAAAGTAGGTGGAGCTGCTATATTTCCAGAACTTAATAATATTGCATTGAATATTTTCATGAAAAAGTGGTTATTTCCTCGATTTACTCACCGTCCCGATTTTCAATAACAGAAAGCCAATATTCAGATTTTTTCAAATCACTTGGTCCTCGATTTTTAGCGGCTGGCGACTATAACGCTAAACACACTTTTTGGGGATCACGTTTAATTTCCTCGAAAGGCCGTGTGCTTTTTGACGCCGTTTCCAAAATGGGCTTAGGTGTGATTTCAAGTGGACACCCCACTTATTGGCCGTCAGACCAACGAAAAATTCCAGATGTTAGATTTTGGAGTTACAAAAAATTTTCCTTAATGGATACAAGTGGAGCTTTCATTAGACTTGTCATCAGATCACTCACCAACTATAGTTTCTGTTTCGTTCCCCCAGGGGGTTGGTTCGAGTTAATTGGTTCCAATATAAAAAATATTTGAGTACACATTGTACAGCAAACATTGCCTTGAGAACGCCTGAGGATATTGATGTGTCGATTAATGAATTTTTTGAACACCTTAATCTAGCCGTACAACATGCTACCACTAGCCGTATAATAAGATCCAGCATTGTGAGCAATTGAACTTATTCACCTGAAATTGATCAACTTCTGTCAGAGAAAAGAAGAGTCAGAAGAGAGTGGCAACTTCGCAGGTCTCCCCAGCTTAAAGCTAGGCTACGGGAATGCATAACTCAGTTAAGAAATCTGCTTGAATCCCAAAGAATGGCTTCCTTCAAAAATTATCTGGAAGGTCTTGATGGTACTCCTCAATCCGATTATTCGCTATGGAAAGCGACAAAAGGTCTGAAAAGACCCGTAATAGGCAAGCCACCCTTGCGAACTTCAACTGGAGATTGGGCAAGAAGCGATTCTGAAAAGGGGATGTTGTATGTTAACCATTTGAGAAATGTTTTTGCCACAAATGATGCAGCGAATGATTCAGCTGAACTACCGTCATACGCTGTTAGACCGCCTATGTCTCTGAGACTTAGTTTTCAAGATATTGAAAATGTTATTTGAAACACAAACCCCAGGAAAGCTCCAGGTATTGATAAAATTACTGGTAAAATGCTTGAGCAGCTACCTCGTGTAGCTCGAAGAATTTTTATTTTTAACGCTATTTTACGTCTCGAGTATTATCCTGCAGAGTGGAAGGTTTCCATGATTACTATGATGCCCAAACCAGGGAACCATCCCACTAAAGTAGAATCCTACAGTCCAATAAGTCTACTGCCAACAATTTCAAAACTGTTCGAAAAATTGTTAATGGCGAAGTTGACCCCAGTATTAAACAATGTGGGATGCATCCTTGATCATCAATTTGGCTTTCGGGCTAAACATAGCACCATAGAACAAACGCATAAAATATTTTTGTCTAGCATTGTCTACACTTAATTAATTTTATGTATTTAGTATTAAGATTTGAATACTTATTGTCAGTTCACTTTGTGAAGATTCAATAAATAATGAAATGAGCATAAAAAAAATTTAATACATTAACTTTTGAAGAATTTGTTAAGTTTTTATTGTTTTTTTTTTTTCTTGAAGATACCCTTTTTGTGACACAGTTTTTTTCCAAAATACCCTTTTTGTGGCACTTTTTGGAAAATTTGGAAGGCAACACTGGTTGTATGAAAGCAGAAATGTGCTGAATTTATCATATCAGGATTAGTCATTTGCGCTCTTATTACAATTCAAAAGAGCATTAAGAGTTTTATAGTACTGCCACAATTCAAAGTTGTTTTAAAAGTATTCTTTTCTTTTTTTACAGGTGTCTGTTGGAAATTTTTGGATCTTGAGTGAGTAAGTAGCACACATTTTCTACATTTACTGCCTAGAGAAGATATTTTAAGAGAAACAAGTCGTAAACCCGTCATATGTTTAAACAGATTATGCAGATTTACCAACTAAACAAATATAAATATTTTGACTAAGTTTGTTTTGAAATTAATTAAAGAAACGTGTGTGCAATCCAGATTTTTTTAATATATTTTCAGCCGGAAGAGAAAATATCCTTAAAACTAGTATTACATGAAATAAAATCCAAAAAATATAATAATATAACGAAATGGAACTAATATATTAAAAGAGAAAATAATAAAAGATTAAAAGAAATTAACGACTGATGAAGCATTTAGTTTCAAATAGATAATATTTAAAAGCAAATTGTGTTTGCACAATTAGAAATTTGTGTTATTGCTAAGAGAAATTGAAATCCTCTCTTAGCTCTTGGTTTCTCTTTGAACTGAGATAAACTTGCCGCAGTTTAATATCTTATCTTTATTCTCGTTTGCTATACGTAAAATTGTCTCCATATGGTAAATGGTTTAACAACTCAGATAACGACTTGCACATATATGTATGTATGTACACATAAAAATTTTAACCAAAATAGTTTTGATCAAAGATATAGCACAAAATCATTCGCATTCCTCTTTCTAAAATTTAAACATATAATTTTGGATACAATGTTAAAAATTTATAATATATAAATTTTAAAAAAATATTTTAAGCCGATCTGGTCAGTGCTGTTTAGGGCAACAGTTGCTTTTTAAATATGTTTCCCAATTTACCTTGTAAATTTGGTCAAATGAACCCCGGCAACCAGTCGTCATATTTATTTTTAAAAAGTTTCCAATTTTCTAAATAAAATACTTTTTTCAACCAAAAAAAAAAAAAAAAACTTTTTTTGTTTAAACTTTATTCAAAAAAAAAAAAAAAAAAAAAAAAAAATTAAGTTGCACGTCAAAAAAAGCTTTTCTCATAGAAAATATTAAAACAAATCTTTGCGGCATCTCAAAAAAACCAGCAAAAAAGATATAAGTATGTATCTTACGATCTGACTATACTGCTAGCAACACAAAATTCATGAACACTTTAATATCCATATCAGTGCTGCAAAATAGAATTTTTTAAATCGTATTGAACTATAACTGGAAGAGTAATTTTTAATACTAAATAGTACTTTTTGGAAAAACAATCAGTTAAGAAAATTAAGGGAACAAGTAATGGTTTATTGAAAACCCGTTATGTACATATTTATGTGTGGGAGCTTTTAAAACTGCCCAGGTTTCACCTGAGAGTGACGGCAGCAGTCATCACTGGAAATTGCCCATTTGTCAACCATGACAGGACACTAGGCAGAGGAAGAGAATCCTTCATCTCCTCGGTATATGTCCGGCATTGGAGTATCACCGTCTAAGATAGCTAGACGAGCGGAGCTTCAACAGCCTATCGTCTGTGGCCTCGGTCAATCCGACCGCGGCAGCCACTTTTATAAGAAGTAGCGGATGGCAGGTGTAGCTGCATGTAACTCCACACTAAGCGGTTTCCACATTTCCATCCCTCTCCTTCACAAAGGGAACGACTTCTGAACCCAAGTCAGCTGAAGTACCTAGGCTATTTCTGGGTATCCAGCGGCCTGGCTACCTAACCTAACATATGTACTCGTATTTATTTTTTTATTTAACTACACTGTTGCCAATAAATTTGCAAAGTATAGCACGCACAGCATGGGCGGGCGATGGTATTGACAGTAATTTGTAGAGGCGTTGGGACTAACTATGAGGATTTATGCCTTCACATAAGAAGTTGCCGCATGGTTAATAAAAACTGTAAACTAATACAGTTAGTTGAGGCAAAGAGTTAACCAGTGAGAGCGAGACGCAAAACTCTCGAAGGCTAAACAATAAGCCTGACCGTACTTAAGAAATAATTACGATGACGCGAGAACTGTTCTCCAGCCCAGAGCTGCTTTTCGACTGCCGTATTTAAAATAATTGTAATAATAAAAGTGAATAGTTATATAGATCTCTATTTAAATATAATTTTTGTCATATATTTTCAGTTTTCTAAAGAAAACTGCTTTTCGATCTTAATATATTTCAACACACTCAAAAGTAATAAAACCTTAAATACATATTAATTCAATGCACAGCAATAAATAGTTAAGCAGCTGCTTGTTACAAGATGTGACTTTAAGCGCAATTTATGAAATAACGTTAAATAATTATGAATAAATAAAGCTAAAAAGTTTTTGATAAAAAAGTACAATTTAACAGTTTTTGAGTATAAATTTTCAGATAGACACCGTTTTAATAGAGAGTGAAAAAGATTTACATTAGCACCTGCCTTTACGGCCTTATCTGATAATGGACGAATTCCACGGAGTGAATTATTCACGATTCATCAGCACACCCGTGTGGGTTACCAGGCTCACACAGGTCGCAGTTCTTGCCATATATTTGTAGCCATGTAGACAACCTCTTGTTTAGGAGTTCGGGCCTTCTAATCCCTTCTAATCCCTAATCTAATCCCTAATCTAATGTATGCAATTTCCTAGCAATCAATGGAAGACAAGGCGTAATGAGTTGGTAGGTCCAGGCCTACTAAGTGCATCAGTCCTTAAGTCAGCTCACCCGCCCAACCATCACCACTGGTTCCTTACAGTACAGGTATCTGTTGCAAGGCAGCCCCTGAAAAAAGCTATGCATTAACAGTATTAGGGATACTAAGTATATGGGATACTAACTCCCTCTTCCTACGTCTTTAGGTTTAAACCACAGCCAGAACGTTTTAGCTAAAGCAGGCACGGTTTGAACTGCAAGCGGAACTACCCGGGGGCGTGCTGATCCCTGTTCTGCCAGTTTATACCGTTGGTAAGGGTCTCGGAAGCCAACACAATATAAGTTATGCGGCTTCCTAGAGTTCTCTTTTCTACAACAAATGAGGGTCCTTCCCGTTTTTACCCGAAAAGCAGAGTCCATGGTTTGGAGTAAGCTAAGACAAAACCTATGCACCGGGGGACACCACTTTAACGCACGGAAAGTCTTCTAAATTTCGTTTTATTCAATGGCTATATATGTATAATTAAGACATTTAAATTTTAGCACTTTTTAGCAATATTTTTGTGCCAATTTAGCTGCGAAATTTTTTCGATCTGGTCACACTAATGCTAATGACAAAACATTTCCACTTTATGCCCTATATAAAATGAGAGTGTTGATACTGCTCTGTACAGTACACCCTATAAGGTCTACCAGACAAAGTTGCGGAAAAATCAAAGCAAAAAGTGCATTTCGAAGCGGAAATAGCGCTCAATTATAAATATCCAAAAAGCAGTAAATTATAAGTATTTAGAAAATGCTAAAATAAGCTAAACAAAATTTCAATAGTTCAAACAAAAAAGTATTTATTTATCTATGTATATACATCAACACAACGGGAATAAATTGGACTCAAGTGGGCTGGCTTTTCAATGGCTGGTGGCCTGTTAAACTTAACTATATACATACAGGGTGTCCCAGAACTCAACTTTGATTTTTTTCATGATGGTCACAATCAATCCTGTCACCCGGTTTCGGTTTGACGTTTAGTTCTGCATCACCAAGTATATATTTTTATATATTTCATTAAAAGCAGTTTTACTAAACTAATACAAAAAGAGCTAAATTGGCATCGCTAGGAAAAATTGTAAAAATATAAAATTTCTTCTCATTTTTCTTTACAACAAATTGAAAATTAATGAACTGCCAGTGTTATATATAAAAATTCGTGTTATAAAATTGAACTAATAAATGTTTAATTAAAAACTAAATCAAATTTGCAAATTTAGCAGCTTTGCTCTTATTCAGCATCCATACTCGCTTTTGGGATTATTTTCATTAAGGCCCTTATTCACTATCCTATACCATCGTACGATTCATTCACAGGAAAATGTTTTAAAAGTCGGTTCAAAATGGCGTGGCCACACTTTTACATAAGTATGATTGCAATAATTTATATACATTATAAAATAATTAAATGCTTATTGTCATAATAATTTTACATTACTTACATTTTTTTCTCGAGGCGCCAACAATATTCTCATATTTTTCACAATATACGAGGGCTAATCAAAAATTAAATTTAAAATAATTTTTAATTTTTTCAAAAAGTATTTATTTATTCCTCAATGACTATCTTGTCCCCTTTAAAGTAATCTCTCTCAAATATAACACACTTATGCCAGCGATTTTTCCAATCCTCGAAACACTTCTGGTGCGTTATCATGGTGCAAAATCCATAATTGATTTTTCCCACATTTCTGTGCGTTTCTGACAAATTGCTTCACGAAAACGGCGCGTAACTTCAAGGTAGTATTTCTTATTGACCGTACGACCTTGTGGCAAGAATTCATGATGCACCACTTCATCGCAGTCGAAGAAAACAGTGAGCAAAACCTTCACATTTGTTAGAATTTGATGTGCTTTTTTCGGTTTTGGCTCTGCTGGACGCTTCCATTGGATTGATTGGGCTTTAGTTTCATGATTCGCCACCATTTATGACCTTTTTGAGGAAATCTGGATCGTCGTTGACGATGTTCAACAGCTCCTGAGCGATGCTCATGAGACGTTGTTTTTGCTTAAAATTTAGTAAATAAATTGAACAGCATACCAAAACACGACTAAACTTTTTATCTGTCAAAAACTAACTGACAATCCGAAATGGCTGATATTGCCTACATATATGACATGCGTGCGAAAATCGAACATACGTAACTTAGGAAATTTGAAAATAACGGTTAGTCTTTTATCAGACCATGTATATCACACTTGTTGTACAGAAACCATAATGTTATGAAAATTTTCATAAAATTTTTCAAATCGCACGATTTGTCAAAAACTGTCACACAGTTGCATTTTGAGTACTTTTTCTGCAGATATGTTTTATTTAGCAGATCACACGATCGTGCAGCATAGTGTAACTATGTTGAATCGTTTCCTAGTGAACTGGACTTTCGTTATAATTTTTTCACTAATTTTACTGTAGCGTAAAAAAATTATTTCAAGTCTCATTTTATGAAAGTTCACACATGTTGCTTCTAAATTGAGGTAAATTCTTTCTTCTGGCAACGCTGCCTACTACTAACCTGGCAATGCTAAAATTACAAAGATATTTCAGCGATCTTGCTTTGGTTTCACCTTTCCAGGTGTGTAACACCTTCAAGTCTGTAGCAGAAAAATCTGGTTAAATGAATAATAATTATTAAGATCTGTAAAGTTAAAAGTAATAAATTTTAGCTACTGAATAACTCTTGTTAGTTATCTCATCTCTAACGTCATACGTATTATTATGTTTTATTATTTAACAATCTATGCAGATACATACCTACATACATACATACATACATTCATAAGTCTATATGTGTGCAGATACTTTTTTTTATTTTGTTATGGTTATAAATATCTACGAGTATAATAAAAACCCGTTTGTGTTTCATATCTGGTTTGCTGTGAGACTTAAGAGTTACTATTGTTTTGTACATAAAAAATTAAGAGATAAATTAAGAGAAAAGATATCGCAGAATGTGTTTGTTTTTAAGGTAGTAGTTGTATTAGCAGCCGTGGTGTTTATATTTGAAACCGTTTGAGTTTGAATATTGTATCTATGTGTCTATGTATGTATCTGCATTTTTGTATTGTTTTCCTTTAAACCCAACAACAGCTGTCTGTGTATGACTTTTATTTGTTATATGAAATTCAATGTAACCGTCCACTTTTGCTAAGGACAGTACAGTAGAGTTATTTCAGCCGTCGAAACGTAAAGAACGTGTGAGCACGTATAAACCGAGAGGGTTTCAACTCGCTATCGCTTGACATACCGCGGAGTATTCTTAGGGATTTTTTTTTGCTTAGTGCCGCCATACACACATACCTATTCACGTTTACGCTCTACAGATCAGTTTTAGGTTTTTGTTTCTGTTCAATAGCGGGAGTTTCGGAATATCTACATACCTACATACAAATGTGGGAGCAAAATATAACAAATTTAATATAGAAAACCCGATGCATAACTTCCTCGTTGTTTGTTAATACCTAATTCACTAAAATATCAAAAAAAAAAAAAATCTTTCAATTTTTCAAAAGTGTTGTTTGAAAAGTGCAAGAATAGAAACTGATACCCAGTAAACAAAAGCAAAAATAAAAAAAAAATCTTTTATTGCGAAAACACAATTAAAAACTAGTGAATTAAAAAGCCAGAATAACAAAAGCAAAAATAAAACATAAAAACAAAGCAATAAATACAATACAAAATCGTAATGTACTGTCTTACAATCACAGTTTTATTAGATAAATTAAATTAACTGAACGAACCACCAACCAACCAACTAATCAATCAGCCAACAAATAAACCAACTGACCAAACAGTCAGCCAACCAACCTTAAATTTGGATTTAAATGGTAAATTACTCGTAAACAATAATTGCAAAAAAAAAAACAAAAAAACAAGAAAAACATTAAACAGCTACCAACATACTTGTAAAAAAATGTGCAAACGAATGTATTTAACAAAACGTAAATTCACAATAAAACTAAAACTCAAAATGAAATAGACGACAACGATTTATACGCGTTTTTCATCGATTTATTCTTTATTTTATCTTTTCAGAAAACTCATACTCTGAGATAAATGAATTCATTTGTCTGATAGGTATAAAACAAAAAAGCTTAAAAAAAGACATTCAAGCCAGTATTTAAAGTTGTATTTTTTTATTTTTTATTATCAGTTGCTTCTTTCTTTTCTTTTCTTTTTCTTTTTGTGTTTTGTGTGAAAAATTTCAAAACAAGTTTTGACTTCAGAGGAATTTTTAACATTTTTTTTACTTGCTTAAAGTCAATGTTAGTTTGGGGCTAAAAGGATTTCTTGGTGGATATCCAAAACTTGATAAAACCGAGTTCTTACGAAAAATCTTTATAACTCTGTAAAAGGGGTCACGCTCAGGAATACACTGAAAAGAAAATTAAATCCATCCGTTTTTATGTCAAGCCCAACTCTTATCTAAAGTACGGTAAGTACGGATTTGCTTAAAGGAAGTACGGCAGCTTGCTTCAAGTATGGATTATTCAAGCATTTTATTTCAGGAATACTTAATCCCGCACCTGTACTCTAAATAAAAGATATTGTTTGAAAAAAAAAAACAAGATAGAACTAATCTTAAAATACTATTGAATTTTCAATTTGGTTTAATCTCCAGTCCATACTTGAAATAACCCGCAAAAGAGATGGTCTGAAGAAGAACTGAGATCGAACCAATCTTGAAATGCGCTTGACGCAATAATTTTGAAGTGGATTTAATTCCAAATCTGTTCATTAAATAAGCTGCAAAGAAGATTGACTTAAAAAAAACTAACTAATTTGGAAGTGGATTTAATTCCGAGTTCTTAATTTAAATAAGCCGCAAAAGAGATTAATGTGAGAAAAACTGCGACCGAACTTATCTTAAAGTGCAATTAGATCAATAATTTTGAAGTTGGTTTAATTCCGAATCCGTAGCGTAAAATATATCGCAAAAAATAATGATGAGAAAAGCAGAGATTGAATCAATCTTAAAATGCGATTGATTCAAGAATGTTGAAGTGGATTTAATTCCGAATCCGTACTTGAAAACAGCCAAATATGAAATAGCTTTGAGAAAAACTCAGATCGAACTAATCTTAAAATGCATTTGGTTCAAGAATTTTTAAGTTAGTTTAATCCCGAATCCATACTTCAAATAAGACAAAAAATATTTGAGATAAACTGAGATCGAATCAGTCTTAAAATGTGATTAGGTCAAGAATTTTGAAGTGAATTTAATTCCGAATCCGTACTTGAAAACAGCTGGAGATAAGATTGGTTTGAGAAAAACTGAGGAACTTTCTTTAAGTTGGTTTAATCCCGAATCTGTAATTTAAGTAAGCCACAAATGAGATTGATGTGTGAAAAACTGAGACTGAACTTTTATCTTAAGTTAAAGCGCTCTTAGTTTAAAAATTTTAAAGTTGGTTTAATTTCAAAATCGCACTTTAAATAAGCCCCAAAAGAGATTGATGTGAGAAAAACTGAGATCGAATCAAACTTAAAATGCGCTTGATTCAAGAATTTTGATCTTTGTCGCAAGGAAAACCATTTTTAACTTAAAAAAAAAAAATAAAATAAAAAAAAATATATTTATGTGCGTAAAGCTGGATTCAGCCATCGTTTTGACACAAAATTTTCGTTCCAAAAAAATTTTTTTTTATCTAGTTTCCCGTTTGTCTGAGAAAGAAAAAGCGAACGAGCTTTAAATGTTCTGAAAACTTACAGCGCAACCTAAATTAGTGCGTAATTTGTCTGTTAAAGTGTAATTTATCTGTCAAAAATCCTCATGCACATACAAAATGTATGAGACCAATGGAAATAGCGCGGAAATCTAATTCAGAAATCCAATTCTGACAGAGCGTAAGAGGGTAAACTTTGCTCTCTCTCTCTCTCTCTCTCTCCCTCCAATTAAAATTACACCGCTTTTACACAAGGAAATTTTACTTTGCAACGGCTTGAGTTTGAGGGTGGCAAGGGAAAAGAGAACGGCTTTCTTACAATCTTTATTTTCCCTTTCCACCATCAAGACGCTCAAGATTTTGCAAAGTAAACTTTCCATGTATGAAAGCTGTTTTGGTCTCAAAACAAGTGCTATTCATTTTTTGCGGCAACTAGTAATCACCCTTTAGATGCTTTCATACTAATTTAGCATCTTCAAGATTATTTATTATTTTGTGGTTTTGGTAATTTTAGTTAGTGGACAACACTGTTCCTTGCGCAGTGTTAACTGATTATAACGTAAAATCCAGGCGATAAATTATGTTGCCCTTTACGCCCTAATTCAGTTTGCGCTGTTATCCAAAATTTAAGAATCCGGTTGAATTTAAGCCACCTCAACTTCCTCAACTTTATATACTTTGTACACGCGTGCTTTGCTTATTCCATTGCCCATAATTATGAGTATATAGGAGTACATGCATATGTATTTACATTCCAACACTTGCTTATAACTTTTGTACACAATCTTTTCAAATGAAATTTTTCCCCATCCAATAATATATTTCTTTAACTCTTTTTCATTGGAAAAACTGAATTCAAGCTGGTGGTGCTGCTTAAATACTATTGATTTTTTTCTCTTCTGCTACAAATAGCAGTTTTATTTTTTCTTTCTGGTTTGATATTTGTCAAGCCAGTGATAGTGTTACAAAAAAAAAACATCTTATGTATTTTATTGGTAGAAAGTAAAATAATGTGGTCAAAATCTGCGCTCTATTGCGCTGGCAAAAGCTACAAAGCCTAATTGTTTATTTGTAAACACATTTTTGAAGTTTATCTAGCTCGGAACCAAAACACAGCTGTTCTTGTGGCCCTACCTGGCAAAGCTGCCTTTATATATGTTTTTTTTTGTTTTTGTTTCAGTTTACCTCAATTTTTCTCTATTGAAAAAGAAAATGAAAGCTGCCACTTTGAAAGTTAACAAATATAAATGAATACCTACCAGAATACTTTCAAGAAAATTCATTTATTCATTCGCTGGATTTTGGGTCACACAGTTTTAAAGTTGAGTCATCGTTTTGTAATTTTACGGATTTGTGGCATTTTTAACCGTGTTTCATTCAAGTCTGCCTGGTTATCATTTACGTGTGTATTGAGTACAATTCACGAATCAAACTCTCTGACGTTTACAGCGACTACATTCTCTGTAAATGTTTACTCTAAAGTTCTTTATTTGTGATACTAGTGGTTTTTTGTTACTACTGTCATTGTCGTTGTTGTTGTATAACAACCAATTACAAAATAGAAAAAACAACAAAATTTAATAAAAATAAAAAACAGATACCAATAAACAATTTGCGAAAAAAGTAGAAAACAAAAATTAAAAATTAAAAAAAAAAAAAAAAAAAAAAATAAACCATTAACTGGGTATTAAAACCTTGCGATTTCAAGTCAAAGTTCTCATTAACACAGATGGCGTGGCGCACTCACACTCGGCTACAATATGGGCATTTACACTTTAAGCAAACATGGCATTTTTATTGTTAATAAAACTTGCTAACTGACTGACTGGCCGGCCAGTCATTCATTTGTCTTACCAATCAGACTTTATGTTTATCGGTTTGTCTGTTTTTTGTTTTAGCGTTATTGTATTTGTTTGTATGTGTTTAATACTTTTTGTGCAAAATTACAAATTTAACGCTGACAATACTCGCACAACCTGTGAGTTGCAAATAGGTAGTACGATTTTACTCTCCCCAACAATGATGGCCATAACAACCATCAAATGCTCATATATACATATGAATATTAAAAAGGAAACGAATATAATATATTCACTTATTTACCTGAGATGTTTTAAATTCGACTACAAAATCAGTAAAATATTTTATTGAAAATTCACCTATCTACTTACTTGCACTATTGTTTTTTATTTATAGATAGTTTAATGCTTAAAGTTATACTTTTGACTTTTATATGATTTTAATTTTGAACGAAATCGCGTAAGAATCATCAGCAGGAGAATAAAAATAAAACAATACGGGTATTTAAAATAAAAAAAAAACTGAGTGTGTATGTATGTTGGATTAAAACTAATAAATACAACTTTACGTTGCAGCAAGTTGTTAAAATTTAAAAATATATGTGACTGCCAGAGATGGAAACTGCAGTATAAAAACAAATTTCAATGCTGTACTCAGTGTTTTTTTTTTAGCTTTTGTTTATTTATCGAATCTTCACAATGTGAACTAACAATAAGTATTCAAATCTTAACACTAAATACAAAAAAATTAACTAAGTCCAGCCAATACTAGACAAAGTTTTTATTTTGCGCCAATTATATCGGTAAATTACCTATTTAAAGCTCTGATGGTGGCAACAGTATCCCTTCTTCTCAACCGAGTGTGACCGCTAAAATTAAGTATGTTTCGTGCAAGAGGGTTTGGGTGAAGTTCCAATTTGCTGATATATCTTGTCGCATACTTTGAAAATTCGTCTTTTACTAATGGAACATACAAATCCTTGTGAATTCGTGAGTTTTTTACGTACCATGGTGCTGCAGTAATCCTTCGAAGAATTTTGTTTTGTCGCCTCTGGATTTTTTCAATGTCTGATGCTGAGGCGGTGGCCCATAATTGAACTCCATAACACCATATAGGCTTTAGAACTGCATTGTATAATAAAAGTTTGCAATCCAACTTCAAGATAGAATTTCTGCCCTTAAGCCAATTTAATTGTGCTGCTTTTAACTTCAACTGCGTGGCTTTTGCTTCAATGTGAGACTTCCACGTTAGCCTCCGGTCGAGGTGAATACAAAGGTACTTGACTTCATTATGCTGCGGAATAGGTGAGTTGTTAATTGGAATAGGCGAGCATGTTTTTTTACGCAGTTTGAATGTAACATGAGTACACTTTTGTTCATTAACTTTGATTTTCCAAAGTTTTAGCTATTTCTCTAATACTGAAATATACTCCTGCAAATTTCGCTATGCTAATTGATGGCTTTCAAGGATGCTGCAGAATGCTGTGTCATCGGCAAAAGTTGAAGTATGGATTCCGGATCTCGTTGACATGTCAGGGGTATAAATCAAATATAAAGTAGGTCCCAATATGCTACCTTGCGGAACTCCTGCCTTAATTGGCTGAGTTGGGCTTATAAAATCGCCTTTTCTGATAACAAATTTTCGGCCAGATAAGTAGCTTTCCAGAAGGTACTCAGTGGTATCAGAAGTTTTTGACGAAAAAATTTTCACTTGCCAGAAAAAAATCTCATGTGCCTAGAAATTTTATGTGAAAAACACTAACAGCCAGTTCGCCGATACCGAAAGAATATGTATTCAAAAGAAAGCTACACGGAGAAGAAAATTCAATCCATCCGTACTTAAATGAATCCCAAGCGGTGTCAAAAGTACGTTAAGCAAGGATTTTCTTAAATAAAGTACGTAGACCTTGATTCAAGTACGGATTTTTCAAGCACCAAATCAGCGTTGCCAAAGTGAAGATCTTACATTAACTTTGAAGATTTTACAAGCAAACTAAGATATGAAGATCTTTTTCTCAAAATTAAGATTTTTGAAGTTCAGGTAGACTGGTCGCTGAATTTCTAAGTGTATCCCGAGTTGTCCAGTTCACTTTGGTTCTTATCAGTTCAGTTTGTGATTTTGGAGTATAGTATTCTAAGAATGTGTGAACCATTTTAAAACATCTGATGAAGTTTGACAGCTTTCATAAGATAAAATAACATAATTTTTTACCTTTTGGTTTCATATATACATACCCTGAGACTCAAAAGTGAGTCAACACCAGTAGTGTGTCTTGTTTTCATTAAATTGATATTTATGCAAAGTGCATCATATTGTGATGTCACTAATTGCTTTTTCAGAATCTGTAGTGATGTCCTTGGCAATTTCTACGGCATTAGAATGTGGTTTTTCAGCCGTACGCTTCGCTTATCGAATAAGTTGCATACAGACGTGCTTCCTGTCTGTTATAACGTTGGAAAGTTCAAGTCAAATGTTAACAAACACTACTCCCTCTTTGCCTCTCCTCACAACCTACTTTCCTAGTTCTGGTACAATGCACTGCATATGTGGGGGTTATCTAGTACTGGTCCAAGAATAAAAAAACTGGCAGCAATCCTTTTTCTTTTTGTTGAGTTAATAACTTTGGACGTGCTCTTCGTTTAAAATTTTCTATTTTTTTTAAGTTTGTAATTTTATTGTTTGACAATATCTTCCAAAAGTTTCCAAGTCTACTGATGATTAGGGTAGCTCCTATGAAATGTCGACTAGACAACAAAAAACAAGCTATTTATAATTTTTTGATTTGTATCAATTTTAGATGCTAGTATAGTGAATAATGAACTCAGTTTATTGAAAGAAGACTTTTCTTATTAAAATAAGGTAATTTTTTACAGTTGCGTTTTTCCAAAAGTCGAAATTTATTTTGAATAGAACTTCATTGAAAGTTGTTCCCTTAAAACATAATAATTACGTTATTAAAAGTTTGATTCTTTGTTGGGCAAAAAATAATTATTGTTTCTATTGTGTTTTCCATCCCTGACTTTTTAATACTACAGGGCTGTCGTTTGTGAAATTGTGTTGTTAAATGTATCGCTATAAAAACACCAATAAAACCTGTTTTCATTTAGACAGCTTTTTTCTGTGAAAGACGAGAATACAAACAAATTTTTTATATATATTTTTTTTTGTAAAACTTTGGATTCGACATTAATTTTAAACTTTAAGTTGCAGTTTAGCCCTTAACTTAAATAAAGAATACAGCGAGCAGCAACTAAACGAAATTCTAAGTGCTTTGTTCTTTGTGCAGCTGACTGCATCTTAATGCTTCATCTATAATTTTTTAGGAAGCCTTTATTTATAAGATGACGCCAGTAGTTTTTAAGTTTCTTTTTGCTGGTTTTCTTTCTGTATGTCATCTCTATTTGCTTAAGTTTTGTACACTTTTGCCATTTACCATTGTGCTGTTGCCGGTTGTCACGCACGGGCTTAGTTTAATACTTTTGTTTCTTCTTGCCATTTCGCTTTGTTTGTCTTGAAGTCGCCTTTGTTCAAGTCCAGCTCATTGCCACCGAGCCAAGCAGCATCTAACAAACAAGAAATATTGCAGTTCCAGTCGCAAACACAAGTGCAAGTGATATTTAGTTGTAATATGGAAGCTGCCAGCATGATCAACAATATCTAGATTTAAAATAATGGATATATTTTTGCCAAAGGGTGTTTAATTTTCTTCTTGGTTTTTGCTTTAATTACGTTGTAATTGCTGCAAATTCAAACTTGATTATTAAACGTAAAACAAGAGAATTTCAATTTATTTGTTGTATGCGGACAAAGTGAAAAAGCTTGAATTGACATTCAAACCACTTTGCAGCAAATGCTATGCTATCCATACAATTACTCGTATTGGCCACTTAATTCTGTATTAGACTCTTTACAAGTTCTTGTTACTTTTCAAATTAAAACAGCGACTTTTGCCAATAAACATTGAAATAAAAATATATTACAACTATGTAAATTTATATTAAGCCATGCTTAAAGAAACTACAGGTTGGTCCAACCATAATGCATGATGTGAATTGTTAAGCGCGAAATAAACTACACAAATTGAATCAAGAAAAAGTGTTCTTAGAATTTTCAGAACTGTATAAAAGTTTGAATTCGCTGCTGGAAATAAAAACTAAAGATTATAACAACAGAATACCAAGAAATTGAGGCTATAACAATTTTTATCTTGCTACAAACTACACAAACTGCTTGTCAGACATGCCAAAACTTTACGTTTGTAGAAATATTTAGCTTCGTTCTTGGAAGTGTTGGCTTGTTTGTATAAATATTTGTGCAAACAAGGAAATCAAACATTTTTGAAGGTTTGTGTAGTGGCGGAAGAAGATGCATACAAAAGGAGTCAAGAAAAAGTGTTCTTGTAAGAATTTTTACAACTGTATAAAAGTTTAATTTTACTGCAGAAAATAAAAAAATAAAGATTATAACAACAAAATCTCAAGAAATTGAGGATATAACAATTTTGATCTTGCAAACTTCACAATCGCCGTCTACTCTCATTGAGAACAAAAAAAAAAAAAAGTGATTAATTTGTGTTTGTATAAATTATATTTATCGTAGACGCAAGGTACTTTGTTTTCTGGTGCATAGAAGGGATAGAGTCCCTCGTTTGTTGTAGCAAACAAAAGTCTAGAAAGCCGCATGGCTTATATTGTGTTGGTCTACCGAAAACCGTACCGAGGGTTAAAGCGTTAAAATTGGCAGAACAGCAAACCCCCGGGAGATTCTGCCTTGCACCTCTCGGTGCTGATGCTGGTTGAGATGCCCGCCTTGGCTGAAACGTTCTGCCTATGGCTTGAACCTAAAATCGTGGGAAGGGCCATTAGTTTCCCTGATAACTAGGTGCATGCCGGTTTTCGGGTGCTAACAACCCTGCGAGGTGCTATTATCTTGCAACAGATACTTGTACTGTAAAGGAGACCTGTCTAGACGGGTCAGCTGGTTACAGGTTGATACTCTTAATGGGCTTCGGCCTACCAGCTCATGAGTCTTACATTGACTGTTGGGAAATTGCATACAGGAGAGACTAGACAGCCCGAACTCTTAAACAAGGGGTTTACCTATGTTGCTAAAAGCTTTTAGCCAAAAGTGGCGACCTGTGTAAGCCTAGTAAGCTACATTGGGACGCTGATGAATCATAAATAGTTCACCTCGCAGAGTTCGTACATCATCAGAATCGGCCGTAATGATAGGTGCTGATGTAAATCAATTTCACAACTGCATGGTTTATGAGCAACCGAAAAGCGTGTGTTTGCTAAATGGTTTGAGCAGTCATATGAGTACCTTAACGTCAAGTTTTTTGCCAAACTTAATTTGACATTTCTTCATTTCAGTGTTTGACAAGTTCAACGATGCAGAGATATACAAGTTATTTTTGTTTGGCGCCAGTCCTCAGAGGATGACCTCTATATAAACAATGCATTATACCGGAGCTAGGAAAATATGCTATGTGGCGGAGGAAAGATGGACTAGTGTTTGTGGAAGTTTGACTTAAACTTTTCAACGTTATATATGACAGAAAACACGAGCGCAGTCAATTTGTTCCACAGACGAACCGTACGGCTGATAAACGAATTTTCTCTGTACTGTGTTGTGCGATTGAATGGCCAGTCGACACCGTGTTATTTAAGCCTTCTACATGTTTGGAATATGCGTCCAAATCAAAATTATTTTCGTGATTTTTTTGGTCTCTATAATCAACCAAATGTGTCCAAAAAACGGAGCATTATGCGTGAGTTTGGCAAGTAAGTTCTTTAGGAAATGTGGAAACAGCTGTGCATGCTCGCCCAATTCCTTCTCCGGAAAAAAACATTACTGTTGTTCGGCGATAGTGTGTCAGAAGAGCTGCCAACCTCGCCCTGTAATGGTACTCAACAATCGCGAGATGGTAACGGATTTCTTATGGAAATAGAAGATATGAAATTTTACAATATATGGTTCCAACAAGATGGTGCCAATTGTTCCACAGTCACTGAAACAACAGCTTTTGTACAATAATTTCAATAGTCGTGAAGATTTTAATTGGCTGCTGCGATCGTTTGTTTTGACACCTTTGGACTTCTTACTTTCGGGATATTTAAAAGAAAAAGTGAACGTCAATAAGTCAATAACAATTCAGGAGTTAAAGGATGAGGTAATTCGGCACGTTAACGATATTCAATCTCAAGTAAGTCTCAGAGTCATTGAAAATGTGAACCATTGCGTAGAGTTGTGCTGCCGAAAACGTGGCGAGCATTTGATCCATACTTCATTTTACACATATTTGATAATATAAGATAATTCTCCGAAAACTTTTTGTTTTATTTACAATTAACGTCATGCGCTTCGGTTGGAGCACTCTTAATTTCAATTTCGTTGCTAATTTTTTCTTGCTGTTAAAGAAGACTTGTTGAATTTCAGATAATTAATAAAAACATAAACCAAAAAAAAGAAGAAGAAAAAAATACTGGTCAAAACAAAAGTTAAGAGATTACTTGTACAATTTGTTGAAAATGTTTTTACAAAATAAAAGAGGCGCACAATCACAATTTTGTGGTCTTAACCTCAATTTCAGTTGAAATTTATTAAGTATTGTTTGCAAGTGCACTTCAACAGTTTTATTTGTGTTTCAAATTTTTAAATTTGCTGGCAAATTACAATTTGCAAGCAAAACATTAAATTTTGCGGTTGCAGTTGGCTGCAAAAGCTGTAGAAAAACGTGCTTCAAATAAATATTTTCGGGGAAGAAGTTACCGTAAACGAAAAAATACAATAGGTAATATGTTTACATGCAGGTTAAATTGCTCGAAGTTAAGGTGAAAAATATGTGAAGTGTAATTAGAGAAAAAAAATTTTATTGTTGTAGAAAAGCATGAGCCAGTGATGTCAGATGGAAGGAAAATTCCCTTTTTTTGGGATTTTTGCTGAAAAATGGAATGTAGGATGGAAAAGACAGATGTGTTATTTTGGTCCAAATGTAGGAATTTGTGTTTATTGTACATGATTTGGTAACTTTAACATCATCTATAAATGGTAATCCATGGTGAATTTATACAAGGTGGCCGCATTAGGAAATGCATTTAAGGGATCATCTCGTTAGCTGTGTCTGAAAATTTCAAACCTTATATGAAATTAATGTAAAAGAATGGTATGAATTCTCGTTGGGAACTGGCAAATGTTGGTGCGATCTTCAAAGCGGCAATAATTTTTTACACATTTGTTAAACTACAAGTGTGTGAAGCTCGGCAAAAAAAAAAAAATTATAAATATTAATACGTTACTGGTTAAACTATTGTCAAACAAAAATGTTTTTTGCCTTGTGATCGCCATGCAAAAAAGGTAATATTTCATGTAAATTTTCATGGAAAAATCAGTCTAGGCTATATCTAGGGTATATATGGATCAATGTCGGAAATTTAAATTTTCTGTATTTTAGTAACCTCATTTTATTACAACTGCTTTTAAGTAAAAAAAAAAAACAAAATGTTTCATGAAAAAATCGGTTTAGACTATGTCTAGGCTATATATATATGGACTGATATAGGAAATTTTCTTTTTCTATATTTTTGTAACCTCACTTTATAACCTGCTTTTAAGCAAAAAAAAAAATGTTTTCAAATGAAAACCCGGTTTAGGCCATATCTCTGTTATATGGGCACCAATATCGAAAAAGTTCTTTTTCTGTATTTTAGTAACCTCCTTTTATAAACAGAACTGATTTTAAACAAAAAAATTGTTTTTATGGAAAAATCGGTGTAGACTATATCTCGAATATATATGGACCGATAACAGAAATTTTCATTTTCTGTATTAGGTAACCGTCTTATATTACTAGAACTGCTTTTAAGCAAAAAAAAAGTTATTTAAGTTCGCTTACGCAACATTTACATGACAAATCGGTTTAGGATATATCTGGGGTATATGAACCGATATCGGAATTTTTCATTTTCTGTATTTTGTAACCTCCTTTTATAACCAGAACTTCATTTAAGCAAACGTATGGTTTTTCATGGCAAAATCGGTTTAGACTATATCTCGGGTATATTTGGACCGATATCCGAATTTTTCAATTTATGTATTTGATAATATCCTTATATTACTAGAACTGCTTTTAAGCAAAGAAAGCTGTTTAAGTTCAAAATTTCCGAAATATTCATGAACAAATTGATTTAGGCTATATCTCGGGTATATATGGACTGATATCGGAAATTTTCATTTTCCACATTTTATTACTAGAACTGTTTTTAAGCAAAAGAAATGTTTAAGTTAGCTTACGCGACATTCCAATGAAAAAATCGGTTTAGGCTATATGTCAGGTATATACCGATATCGGGAAAAATTTTTTCTAGTCTTTTTTAATCGCCATGTCAAATAACTGTGTCAAGTTTGAAGCAAAACAAATAAACTTCTTTTCAAAAATTTTCATACAAAATAGAAAAAAAGAGGATTTTTTGAGAATTTTGTATATATCTCAGCTATACGTGAACAGATTTTACTGACTTTCAATAGCAAACCCATGAATCGATAGAGTAATAGAAAAAAGTTTCTAAGTCTATTGGTTTTCTCAGAAACTGTATTTCAACGGCGGCCAAACGGACATCGCCTAATCGAATTTTCTATCAATGCTGATTCTGAATATGTATACTTTATAGCATCGAAAATGAAAATTGTAGAAATTACAAATGGAATTACAAACTACCCTTAACATTTTGTGAAGGGTAAAAAAATTATAACAGCCAGTTCGCCGATGTCGAAAGGATAAATTCATTCACACTCTAGGCGAAAGAAAATTGATTTGGGTTTTTTCTAACTTTATTCTATGCGAACGATGTGTCAAAATTCAAATAAAATACATAAGTTCTTCCGAACGAACAATAGTGACATAGATGAATCCAAATTTATTCGAATGTGAGTGACTAGCTTTCTTTCGCATACATTTTCATTCGATATCGTCGAACAGGCTGTAAAATAATAATGAGTATTAGGAGTTTATATTTTGCATGTATATGTATGTATGTATCTAGTCTCTAATTCATCTTTGGCATGAATGTGGTTTTATGCCTCCTCTGTAATGTCTATTTTGAACAGTTTTCAAACTTGTTTCAGTGCTTCTATGTAATAATTACAATTACTAGAATCAACTTCAGCCACCAATCCTCTTTGAGGCTGAATTTGAAATGTTAAATGACTTTAAAAAATGCGCGAATCTTAGACACAAACTTTCAAGGCTAAGTGATGAAATAATAGACTTTATCTTCTTGCCTCGGCAAAACTTTAAATGTAAAGCCGCTTATGACTCTAATTATTGGCATTAATGAGATGATAATTCATAAAAAATATATACTAATGTCATTTTATTTTTAACAGTAGTTCTATTGTAGATAAATTATGAATTTCTTGCTGGAAAAGAAAAAAATGTGACAAGTGGAGCATGATGTTATTGGATGCCATGCTCCAGCGAAATACTTAATTCGTAAATTAAAAGCAATTAGATATTTGATAAAATAACTATGAGTATGTATACTCTTTTTTATTTATGTATAGATATATAAATATATTTTTATATATTCTTTTATTTTTTTATGTTTATTTAGACAAGTATTCCATTAACTCAAAATTGTACCGATTCTGTTTTGCTAAGGATTGAAAATACCTGAGTTTAAAATGGTAAATGTATGAGTAGGAAGAAAACTGATTTTTTAAAGTTTAAACTTTATTAAAACTCCTTTATTTCAACCCCGATAATTACTTACGGAATTCTTAATTTTTTTTTAAATATATTTAAGTCAACTGAGTTTTTTATTCGCTATATTAGCTTCTATCATTGATACCAATAAAAAATTATAAATAGCTTGTTTTCTATGCTTCCCAGCTATCTATATGTCGACGTTTCATAGGAGCCAGCCTAATCATCAGTAGACTTTGGAAATTTTTCCCAAAGTCTACTGATGATTAGGGTAGCTAGTATAAAACTAACAAGTATTGTACCATTTTACAAACCTGACTAAAGCTCGAAATTTTAATGACACAAGCCAAGGCATTTTTGTAAATTTTTTTAAAGGATATTGTTTCAAAATCAACAAATTTGATTTGATTTTTGAAATTTAAAATTTTAAATTCATAGTGTTAGCTCTAGAAAACTTGTGGCACTTCTGCAATTATTTTTGACTATGTTCTGGAAATGTTATTTAGGATTCCACAGTTTAAACGAACAAAAACAATAAAAGTTAACCGCAATAACCGAAAAATGGTTTCAAGGTTTTTCTTAGATGTCCATAATTTTCAAACTGCATTTGATAGATTTTTTTTCTTCCGATTTTTCTCATAACGGGGTTTTCCCTCTTTTTATACCCTTCACAAAAATGTAAAGGGCATATATAAGTTTGTGATTCCGTTCTGAATCAGAATTAATAGAAAAGTCGATTAAGCGATGTACGTCCTTGAAATACCAGTTCTAAGAAAATTATTAGACTTAAAAACTTTTTTCTCTCGCCATTCTATTACCGATTCATGGGTTTCTTAATGAAATTCAGTAAAATCGGTTCTGAGATATATGATATATCCAAAATTCTGAAAACAATTTTTGTATGAAATGTTTTGTAAATTGTTTGTTGTGCTTTAAACTTTTCACACTTATTAAGCATGACAATTAAAAGCAAAAAAAAAAAAAAAATCAGATCATATATACCCGAGATATAGCCTAAACCGATTTTTCATGAATATATCGCGTAAGCGAACTTAAACAATTTTTTGTGCTTAAAAGCTTTTCTGGTAATAAAAGGAGGTTACTAAAATACAGAAAATGAGAATTTCCGATATCGGTCCATATACTAGTATACCCGAGATATAGCTTAAACCGATTTCTCCATATTTTTTTTTTTTGCTTCAAAGCAGTTCTTATTATAAAACGAGGTTACTAAAATACAGAAAATTAAAATTTCCGACATCGGTCCATATATGTATAAACGAGATATAGCCCAAACCGATGAAAATGTTGGGTAAGCGAACTTAAACATTGTTTTGCTTAAAAGAAGTTCTGATAATATAAGGAGGTTACCAAATAAAGAAAATTAAAATTTCCAATATCGGTCCATATATACCTGAGAAGTTTTTTTTTTTTCTTGAAATCAGTTCTGATTATAAAACGAGGTAATTAAAATACAGAAAATGGGAAATTCCGATATCAATCTATATTTAACCAAGATATAGCCTAAACCCATTTTTCCATGAAACATTTCATTTTTGGAATGTTGATTACAAGGCAAAAATATTATTTCTCCATATATCTCCGAGCACATTTAGTTTAAATTTGTAATATATACTACATATATACGTTACTATCGTGTAGGGTATTTTAGATTCGGCCCAGCCGAATATACTACACTATTAATTGTTTTTTTTTTTTGTTTTGATACATTTGTTTTATTTTTTAAATCTTCAAAAGGATCTAATAATAAGTATTCAAATCTTAAAACTAAAAAATTAAACGAAAATATGTGCTTTTTTACTTGAGCCCGGCCAATGCCAGACAAAAAGTTTTATTTTGCGGGAATTATATCGGTAAAACCGCCTACTTAATGCTCTGATGGTGGCAAAGATATCTCTTCTTCTGAATCGGGTATGGCCGCCAAAATTAAGTATGTGCGTGCAAAAGGATTTGGGTGAAGTTCCGTATTCGTATTTTAGCAGCGGAACACTCTGATCTTTCTGAATTCTTAAATTTTTTACATACCATGGAGCTGCAGTAATCGTTCGAAGAATTTTGTTATGTCGCCTTTGAATTTTTTCAATATTCTCATAGTGGTTACAATCAATCCTGTCACCTCGTTTCGGCTTGACGCTGAGTTTTGAGAGTTTTGAGAGTTCCTGTATAACGTCTCTTTTTCTACGCTAGTGCTAGTTCATGCTAAAAATATTCCCTCATATTCCATAAGGCGTCAACGTCGTCACATTTTCATTTAATTACTCGTTGCGAAAAGCAATTGAATGTTGTCGATAGCTTCTATCTATCGCTTAGGTCTAGGAAATACCGAAGAGAATACATAATTGCTGTTGCAGGCGAATGCGTAACCGAGTGTTTTTAGATGTCGCCTTGATGTGACGACGATGACGCCTTTTGTAATATGGGGGATTATTTCTGATTTTCCAATTCTGATTCAGTCCGTCGTTGTCTGTTTATAACGTGCATATATACATATGTATGTAGGTATTAGGCGTTAGGTTTTTTTGTAATAATTCAACTTCTACATTCTTTATTTTTTTAATTTAATGTTAATTATCGATTTCTTGTCTTGAAGCAAGAAAAAACCTGTTGTTATTTAATGTTTTTTGCGGTATGCATACATAATTTTTTAAACGATTATCACACATGTACACATACTCACTCACACACACAACAACACTCACACACCTTTAGGACAAGCAAATACAGAAAAGAATCAATATTCCAAGAATTCGTTAAAGTTGGAAATACATAAATAAAGAATAAAAAATAATAGTGATAACATAATAATAAAAAAATATTTTATAATTTACAAATGCCTTTTACAGCAATTCATTTTCTGCGTCCCCTCAAACCTGTTACTTAACTCGTGTTTGTTGGTAACGCTACAACTAGAGAAGAATTTCATAAACTTAATTAATACAATATATCTCAAACTCAGCTGATACCAATAAAGAATTTGTAATAAAAATCTTATTTTTTCTTTTCTTTATTAACAAGCGGCATGTGCTCCAATTCTGTTTATATAAAAATACAAAAATCGGGCAAACATTTTGTTTTGTTTCGTTCCGTTTTTGCTACACCTTCCTTCTGGCTTCTTTATTATTATTTAAATGACAGATGTTTCGAAGAAATTTTACAACAAAAACAATTCTCATATTAAATGAAAAAAAGCAACAACTTTTCGTTTTTACTACTAACAGTCTGTTATATAGTGTTTTTTAAGCAGCATTTCCTTTGACTGTTCCTGGTCTCTCTCTTTAAAGTGTTTCCTGAAATATACCAGTATCCAAGTGAACGAACAAAAAAATAACTCCATACTGTCGAATAATAAAAACTACCTGAAGTGACAGGATACTCGTATAAACATACTACAGTTTTATGAGTTGTAAAATAAAGCAGCAGAGAGGAAGAACAGAACAGAAAAAGATAGAGAAGGTTAAAGAAAACAATCTATTTCTATGGTACGTGTTACTCGTATAAATGCATATGGTGGAGTTTGAGCAATAATAAAGGAAAACATTGTTCAGATCAATATAAAAAACTCAACATAAATGCATGCGTACTCGTATATGCAGCAGATGTCCCAAGTAACTGCATGACAATGCAGAGCAAGTATTTTTAAAGGTATACGAGTATGTCGTTACATACACTGACAAAAATAAATAATTGCGCATACAATCTAATGTTTGTTATGCAATTATAATTTCATGTGTATGGCAATTTTGTTGAATTTACTTGAAGAGAGGTAACTTTCTGTATGCAAAAAGTATCGAATCTGAATCCTTCACAGCCAAATACTTTCACTATAAGCGCCTTGTGCTAGGTACACTCAGAGAAAAAAACATCTTCATATTGATGATATTGATCATATTGATGATCCAAATTGTGACATCAATATTTTGTAAATAGTCATCTTTAATGTGAAAACTGACATCAATCTCAATGACAAAAGTCATCAGAGAATTTTGTCATACATTGAGCATCATCAATGCTACAGCTCTGGTGACATCAATTCAATGATACATTTTAATTATAATTATAATACATCTAATTCGATAAAATTGATTTAAAAAAAGGATAAATAGTATTATAATACTTTATATTTATTTTTGATAAATAATTTTGTTGTTAAATCATTATTTTTAAAATTACGAGATTAACTTTTAAGAAGTAGAAAAAAATGCCTCATATTTATGTAAATTTGTGATTACAGCAAGTCTTGTTTAAGCAAAGGCAAATAAGTATAACTATAAAACGAATATATAAATGAACGATAATACTTCATATTGATGATATTTAGTCATCACATGCGGAGTTAGTTAAATAACGAATTCAATGAGAATGTAGAGAAGGAAATAAAGAGTAGTTTCTCATACACAATATACACAATCAATTAAAATATAATAATGCGACACGCAGACATTATATTGATGTCAGTAAGTCATCAAAAGTATTAAAACATTTTTAATTCTCATTGATTTCTTGAAAATAGTAAAATATAAAGTTACATGATTGCACATATTTTTGAAATCATTAATTTTAACCAGAGCTTAAGTTTAGTTGATGATAGCGTGTCATGGTAATGATGTCATTTTGTCATAAAATTTCACATTAATGAGATTTTTACATCAAATTATAGTTGGTCTGATGTTAGTGTGATAATATTTTGTCATCATATTGACGTCATTCAATCATTTCTTCGACATTAGACTGCCACTGCATTGTTCACATGCTCACATCAAACGTATTCAATTCATTGTCATTGATGAAATAATTGTCATGATTACTGCTAATGATAATTAGAGCAAATGATGTAATGGTCATGGGGTTAAAAATGATGACATTTGGCATTACATTGATGTTCAAATACATCACAGTTATGACGGGTTTTCTATGAGTGTAGGGTAAATAAAACTAATTATAAATAAGTTTTCCTCACGGATAACATGCCGACCGACTGTTGGAGGCTGATCTTCCGACAACTCGTATGCCAAATACTCTGATGTTATTCCAGTAGAAATTTTAACGACATTATTGTTAAAATAAACACCACAAAAATAATTGGTAGTTAACGCTAATCAGTCAGGCTATAAAAACAGCTGACTATTATAGAATCGCGAAAACACCAACGCTAGTGTTAATTTCTCTAAACGCATGGTATTAGCTACAGACTCTCAGCCTGTCTATACATGTTGAAATGCCAAATATAAATTACTTAACACCTGACAAAATGGCCGGCAGTTAAAAAAGTGTTGCCGATTTACAGTTTTACACCTCTATAAAAAATACCCTTTACAAAAGAGCTAATTTTTGATATTGGGAAAATGACAGCACTGTTGATTTTGCAAATTGACTATGAATTTGATTAAAGTATATTTTTGATTACGACTCACTCAGCTGCTCTTATTGTATGTATTTGTTTTTCCTGCTTTCTATTTTAATATCTTTGCAAAATTCCCATACAGGAAGAAAAAGTTTTTATTTTTGCCAGATTTTCACCTCAACAAGAATTTCAATAATTAAGCCAATAATTATAAATTCCAAGAGTTATGCACAAATAATCAAAGTTTCACCCCAAGCATCAAACAGCAGCAGAATGCAGGTCAGAACATAATAAATGCACCCTGGTCTATGATTTAAGCAACAGCAACTACACAACAATTTAAGGACATTTTGCACGATACCAATAAAAGGATGTTTTGGGTGCAACAGAGTGAGAACTTTCCAAGGGTGTTTATTCCTCTCAAAAATTATAATTGCTGTGATAAAGCGTGTGAAATATTTAACAAATAGCTAAAACTTACCGAACTTGTCACATACATTCCTTTGGTATTATATAAAAGAATCCTTTAAAAATCTTTGCGCTTGCAAGGATTTCAAACGAACGTAAGAAAACAAAAGGGAACAAAAAGTATTCAAGATTTTCTTATTTGTCTTGGGAAGAATACATTATGCAATTTATAAAAAAAAGAACCCTTATTTAGCAATTAAAAAGATTTCAACTGAAAATGAAATTAAAAGAGATTACTTTAGCCGTTTATAGGTAAAAATGGAACACAAAAAAGTTATGCTATGTACTGGCTGATTACTAATGCATATTTATTTAGCTAAAATTAATTGCATTTTAGTAAAAAAAAAAGAAAGAAACAATCTTTCGTCACTTAGTATTCTTTATACTACTCTAAAGTAGCTTTAAGCAGCAGTATAAAAGTTTTCCCACTACAGAAATTATTTATTTAAAGTTACAGGATGTTAAGTTTGTGTTTTGTTCCCACACTTTTTGCTTTTGGTTATTTTTTTTTGTGGGTTCGAGTTGCTGCAATGACCAAATTCAAACACTTAATACTTTATAACTGCTAACGAATTAAAAATTCCTTTACATCCTTTAATACATATCGACGCACACAATACAGATATCACACGAACATATAAATTACTTATACATACATATTTATACTCGTATATCTACATACACACAAATATATATACAGACTTCTAACGGGTGATGCATCATGAGGTTTGTTTTATAATATAAAATAAAACACATATGTAAATTTGCAAGTGAACTTAAAATATTTATTATCGCTTAAAAAAGCATTTCCTGCTGGAAAATGTTGTCCTCGAGTACACGTGAAGTGGTTAATTCGGCAGCTCCAGTTGTGGGCAACTTGTTTGTGCATAGCGACTATCTAGTGCTGTCTCGCGAATAGCACAAGTAATGTGAGCTTCCAAAACGCCAATCATACGAGTAGGTGTCTTATTTCTGAAGACATCATATTCCTAGAGAAAATTTATTCAAGGATCTGACATCACACGAGCCAGGTGACCAATTTGCCGTAGCAAACTGTGAAATAAAGTGCACACGATTATTTTTATAGACCTCTGACTTTACACATCCCCAGAGAAAATAGTTCAATGGCGTGATCGCGATATAGGTGGGCAATTTATTGTGGTAAACCGGAAAATTAAGTGCTTACCAACATAATTTCGCAACGAGTTCACTATTTCACGCGCAGTCTGGCTCGTAGTGTCATCTGCTTGAAGCCAAAGCTCAGCGAGACCACGCGCTTGAATTTCCGAAACACATAGTCCGCTAACATGTTACGATGATGGTTACCACTATGAGTAATGGTCTTCGCGTACACTCTCAGCTACAGCTGCTAATCTGCAGATGATATTGGTAATATTGATTTCAGTACGTCCCTTATGCGTAGCTGGATTATTTTTGAAGACCTCTGACTTCATACATCCCCAGAGAAAATAGTCCAAAGGTTTGATATCACACTTTCTAGGTGGGCAATTTATCGTGGAAAAGGATGCGCGTGAACCACGCGCTTGAGTTTCAGGAAACTACTGTTAGCATTGACGATTACATTTTGATTTGCCTCATTATGGACTAATAATTTCACCAGCCTATAAACCACACCATACAGTTCTTCTAAATGATATAATGGTAGCTCTTGGCACTTTTCATTCTTTTCTTCTTTTATTCATCAGCCCATCTGTACTCATGGATGGTATTAAGGAACCGGATGCCCTTAATGCTTTTGGAAGAAAAATACAGTATGATGTTCGCTGTTCATGCCTCCAAAGAAGCATCCATTAGTTTTGATTTTTTGAAATGGCGTGAGATGTACTTCATTCCATCCGATCTTCTTTCAATTTGTAGGTATATCCGTCCGAAAATGGAATACAACTCTCATTTTTCGACCGGGGCCTCAGATCCTATTTTGGAGTTACTCGACCGCATGCAAAAGAGAGCGAAGAAGCTTATCGATAACGGTAGTGTAGCCAACTCCATTGACTCACTGAAGCTGTATTTTATCTTTACTATAATGAATTGTGTTCTGATGAGGTTAGAGATCTTGTTTCCACTACCCATAGATTTTAGCCCAGTACATGTTAAAAGTCCAGGGCTCATCCATTTGTATTCGATTGTCCAGCGAATCGCATAACACACTACAGAAAGAATTCGTTTTTCAGCCATACGTTTTATCTGTGAAACAAGTTACGTGCAGACATGCTTCGTGACATATAATGTCCCCCCGGGGAGCAGATTTTGTCTTGGTGTACACCAAACTGTTTTCTAGGACATAGGAGTTCTCTGTTTGTTCTATCAATTAAAACTCTAGGAAGCCGCATGACTTATGTTATGTTGGAGTTCTGAAACCCTCACCAAGGGTTAATTACTAGAATGGAGATCAGCAAAGCACACGGGAGGTTCTGCTTGCAAAGCAACTCGGTGCTGATCATGGTTGAGATGCCTAACTTATTTTTCGGGGCTAATAACCCCCAATGTGCTGTTGTCTGACAACAGATACCTGTAATGTAAGGAATCAGAAGTGATGGTTAGACAGGTGAGTTGGTTTACGGCTGATGCTCTTAGTGGACTAATTAACTCTTGTCTTCCATTGACTGTGTGGTAAATTGCATACAGGACTGTTTAGAAGGTTCAAACTCTTCAGCAAGGTGCTTGTCTATATGACTACAAACTTATGGCAAAAACTTGTCGCACGGTGGGCGCTAGTGAATCGTGAATAGTTCAACCCGTGGAATTGGTCCATTATCAGATTAGGCCGCCAAAACTGGTTCTGATGTAAATCAATTTCTACATTCTGTTACCTATAACCTTGGAAGGTGGAAGCAAAACGTCCACAAACACTACTCCCTCTTTCCTCCTTCTCATATCCTAATTACCTAGTTTCAGTACAATGCACTGCAGAACTCAGAAGATGGCCCCTACCATCTTCTGAGTTCTGTTCCAAGATAAAAACCCCAAGTACTGCAATTTTGTTTATTAACTTGTCAATTAAGTCACAAAGTAAAATTGAGCCAGAAATGTGTTCTACCACTGAACAAAATTTCACATTAAAGCACTGGAATTTTCTTGAGTTATTTTTTTTATAGTTTGGGTGTTCATTTGGATACATTGTTGTGGTGTGAGTCTTTCCATGATGGCGTTGCCGAATGATACTGAACAAAAGTAATAAAGTAGTTTGTCAAGAGTCGTGCATGATCTGCCAACAAGCCTACTGGAAACCAAACCTCACGATGAATCACCCGATCTTAATGCATATTCTAGTTCATTAGCCAGAGAAAAAAGCGAATTAAAAAAATTTCGTCCACTACCCAAGTGAATTTACACGTATGTATGTGTGTGTGTATGTGTAAGTATTGTACGTGTGTGAATAAATTATTTTCCTTTTTGCTCGTTGGCATGTTTGCAGTTGTATACGAAAGCATGTATTATTCATTATCCTTCATGAGCGTTTTTAAAATACAAATAATTTTTTCGAACCGAAAAAAATATATTTTTTTCTTTGAATAGTGGTGGTTTATGAACTACTTTATTATTATTTTTTTGTCATTTTCAAAATGCAGGGGGAGTTTTGAGATAAAAAAGAAAAACTGTCAGAGCTCGCAAAGAAACGTGAGAATTTTTATTAATTTTTTTAAACAAATTTGTTTTTGTATTGAAAATCTCGATAGCTTTTTGCTTAGAGGGCTTCATGGTAACTTGACTGTCTTTAGTGTTCTAAATGCATTTGATTTCTTATGAAAACACTTTAAAAAATACTATAGTTGTCAATAATATAGACAACTCAACTAATTTAAGCTTTTTATGAATATCTTAGAATATTAATCTTCAACAATATAAAGTACTAGCAAAATATTAATATGCGAAAGAAAGCTAGTCACTCACATTCGAATAAATTTGGGTTCGTCTATGTCACTATTATTCGTTCGCATGCATTTATGTATTTGAATTGAATTTTGATACATCGTTCGCATAGAATAAAGTTAGAAAAACCCCAAATCAATTTTCTTTCGCCTAGAGTGCGAATGAACTTATCCTTTCGACATCGGCGAACTGAAAGTTAATACATTTTTGGATTTCAGAAGATGAAAAGCTAATAAGTTTTTCAGAAAAAATTTATTTTAAATAGGAAATATTAATTGCGTTCTAAAAGACTTGAATAGAATGTTCTAAAGAACACATCTCGCTACTAAGCAGTAGTTTCAAGCACTGTATTTTAGAACAATCTTTAAAACAAAACAAAACAAAACAAACAAGCAGTAGAACATTTGGCACTGCTTGAATTCTGTTCCATAGCAAAAACCAAAACAAAATATCAGACTGAAGCAAACAAACGATGACTCATAGCAAAACATAGCGAGTGCATTAAAACATTGGCACATGAGCATACTTTGCACACAGCTTTTGTGCACTAATCCAAAGACAAAAACTATGAGCAACAACAACAGATTTGTAAACAAAACTGAAGTATAACATCAATTCAATTTTGTTCTAGTTCATTTGGTGCTACTTGTGTTTGGTTCTGTTTGCTCTAAATAAGACAGTTTCTTTTATGTGTTTAAAACATTTTGGCACTGAAGTGTTTGTTTTGAAATGTGAAAGAAGAGCATATATAGTACACAAAAATATTACGATGTCTTGTAAAACATTTTTCTTGTGGTTGAGCAGCCCTCTATTGCGTTCTTCAAATTAATATTGATTGCTCCGAATAATTTCTCAGTTTTTCGTTTTATAAACGATCAAAACATAAATTAAATTCCGTGTCCAAATGGAATTGAAGTCATTGCTAATTATATCTTTTATTGTACTACGTATGTAGTACAATATTCTGAGTTTTTGGCAGCCTTTCAGATTAAACATATATAGATATTGGCTTTCGAAAGCCAAAGAATCGAATGCGATATATTCGAACATGTTGTACAAAAATAGGGTAGCAGAAGTAATATACGATTTGAAAAGTGAACTTTATAGGGCTTTCGTTTCTACACAAAATTCTGACTTGTAAAAACAAAAAAAATTTCTGCAACCACTGTAAAAATGCAATTTGTTGTTTGTCTGAAATAAAACACAAGTTATGCCAAATGAAGAAAAATTTCATTTTTTTAAATAACTGACAGTACTCATTCAAAAAAAAGATTGAAGAAAAGAAGAGTTTTAAATAAAATGACACATTTTTGTAGAAACGAAAACACCATTAATTTTTGATGTTCTGCAAATCTGGTAGTTTGAGGCCCAGGTTTTCAGATGTGGTTTAACCATGTTTAAGATTTAAACTATGTTTAAAGTTATAAGGCTGTTTTTAACATATAGGTTTAGTTTAGTATTATCTAAGCTTAGACGAACTACTTTGACCGCTTAAACCAGGGGTGTCCAAAAGTTCTATATGGAAGAGCAAACACAAATACATTCAATACTTTTATTTAATATTTGTTGTTGTAAAAAGCAAAACATATTTACAAAAACAAAATCTACACTGCATGCGAAAGTATTGTAGCTTTGCTCTTGTGTGCGTACAGTGAAGAACGACAAAAAATATATAAGGCAAATTTGTTTGTGTTTTTTTTTCATTGCAATTGCTGAATGCAGTGTGTGTATTAAAAAGCATAGCTCTATAGCTAATAGGGCATTTACACCTAAGCCAAATCCACTACTTTCTGGATTTCGAATCAGATCTAGTGGATTTTGACGAGATTTCCCATACAAAATTAAATTTAAATTGCGAATGGATTTTAACGAAATTTGGTGGATTTTTGTAGGTACTCTATTGCACAACTATGATTTTGTTCCCAATAATACTTTAAAATAGTACACTGCAATAACTAGACCTACACTTTGACATGATAAATTCATTGGGATATAGTTATTGCCGTCAAACCCTTTGCAAACAAATTTTTATGAAAATGAAATCTTGTTGAATGTAAAAAAGGGAAGTGTAAACGCTTAAGATTTTCATTAAAATCTACTAGATTTTCGGTAGATGTAAATGCCCTATAAGTGCTTTTACAAACACAATTGAGCGACAAGCGCATAGGGCTTAGGCACTGCCGGTTTAAACTTTAGTTAGAGTTTGCACATTTTGAGTTGATTATTTTCGAATTTCTTTTGGCGTAAAATTTATAGACAATTTTATGGCTTCAGCAGTTATTCTTTAACATTAATAATTTTTATTTTACACGCCACTCTATTATTTTCTTACTGCTGTGTTTGTTTTATCTGGGAGATAATTTTATTACAATTTTTCTGAGTGATTTAAAGATATCCCAAAACCAAATCAACTTTTGAATTTGTCACCATTTGTGCACTATTTTCCTAGTTCTGGTACAATGCACTGCATATGTAGGGGTCATCCCCTGAGTACTGGTCCAAGTTAAAAAAAAATTGCTGGCAACACTAAAAAAATAACAATTCGGATAACTGACAGTTGCACCATGTTCAGATGGTTATATGAAACACTTATTTCGATCTCTGAATCACGATTGCGAAACTGGGTGTTCAAAAGATTGACTTTCATCTTTGTATTTCTTATTTCCGGTTTTTCTGTTTCACTTCTTATTTTTTCAATTTTTAATTAATTCTATAAGTAAATATACACTTTTTATACAGGATGTCCGCCGGGAAGGTGTACTACTCGTAGTAGTTCTGTTGCAATGCTGGCTGTAAGCGATGTGGCAAATGTTAATCAAGCCCAAAGCAAGCAGCAAAGTAGAGCACCAAAGCCTGAAATTAAAGTGGTTCCAAATTACTTTCGCTTCAAAAAAGAATCAAGAATGTGTGGGATTAATACATGGAGAACTTAATAATAAAACAGTGGTCTCCACAAACAGAACACTTAGTATGTAAATGTATAAGCGCTATTACCCTTGAGTGCATTGCATGGTGATCAATGTTCTAACACGCCTTGGAATCAAGCTTATGTGTTGTTAATTTAAAGTTAGTATATTTCCAGTATGTTTGTATACCGCACTTGAAGTTAATTTAAAAAAAAAAAAAATCATTTAACACTCGACCCGTATTTAATAATTTCAATATTTTAATAGAACAGTTTAGCATTCGTTATCAGAAAAAGTGCATTTAAATGAAATTACAGTAAATAATAATACTTTCTTATTAGAAATGTACATTAAGTTTTGAAAAATCGCTTCTAGTTAATTATTTTGACTCACTGCCTGATTTGTATGTGACTTTTGCCATTTAATGATGGTTGGGTTCGCTGCAACTAAAAGTTTAATTTAAAAAAATACAACAGGCGTGAATGAATCGTGCATCCAAAACAAATTCTGAGGGTTAATTGAAATGTGATTTGGTTTTCCTCTCATCTTTTAGTCATTAGCACACTAATGATATATTGAACACACATTCGTGTTCAGTGTAAACAATTAACAATTTTCTAAATTTTTACACATACAAGCGGAAAAATATGAGAAATAGAATGAAAGATGAATTGTATTAACATTACAAAATATTAACCTTGCTAAAAATATATCGGGTGGTTAAATTTTAAGAGCCGATGTTGCATGTGAACCAGGCCTAAATGTCAAGTTTTTTTGTGCATTGCGTTTGACATTTCTCAATTTCAGACTAACTTACATTAAACCATGGAAAGATACTCAATTGAGCAATATGTTAAAGTCATTCAGGCTTATTATGAAAATATCGTGCACTTCGTGATTTTTTCGGTCAATTTAATCACCCAAATGTGCGTACAATCGGTGAGCCCGTGCAAAAATTTGAGCAAACTGGGACTGTAAGAGATTTTAAAGCACCAGTGCATGCTCGTATAGTTCGTTCTGCAGAAAATATTGTTGCTGTTCGCGATAGTGTGGCTGAAGAAACGTCCACCACAATTCGTCGTCATAGGTAGCAGTATGTGCACACGCGTTTTTTTTTCACCGTTGTCCGTGTTTTCTTTATGTGTTCAATATTAATATAATTTTCAATGCATTTCATTACCTTGTAGTGTGGAAGGTGTTGGACTAAATTTTGATAATCTGAACAGTGTCGAAGGTATAACTGGGCACATTTTAAATGCTACAATAGAGTTTGTTTCAGTCTTTCGTGTTGTTATCGTTAACATTTCGCGAACACTACCTCTTTCCTCCTCATAATACCCTATTTTCCTAGTTCCAGTACAATGCGCTGCATATGTAGGGGTCATCCCCTGAGTACTGGTCCCAGATAAAAAAAAAAGTTGCGCAAAAGTCTAACGCTCCTCGTTGATGAACATCATGCATAAAGACTTGCATTTACATGTTTAATAGGCGCAATCTATTCAAGAACTAAAGCCTCTTGACCATTCCAAGCGTCATCAATTGTCAAAATGGTTTCAAGAAACGACAACCGTGGATGATAAATTTTCGAAGTGAATTTTCTTCAGTGATCAGGCACATTTTCACCTCAGTCGATTCGTCGATAAGCAGAATTACTGCATTTGGGCGAACGATAATCCAAGAGTAACTCTCGAAAAACCAATGCACGTACAAAGGGTGACTTTTTTATGCGGGTTGTGGGCCGGCGGAATCATCGGGCCGTATTTTTTGCATAATGAGGCCGCTCAGGCTGTTACTCTGAATTGTGTTCGCTATCGTGAGATGATAACGAACTTTTTATGACCTGAATTAGAAGATATGGATTTGGATGATATGTGGTTTTAATGGCATGATACCACTTGCCACTCGGGTAACGATATATTCAATGGCCGTGCTATCTCACGTAGTGGAGACATCAATTTGGCGCCAAAATTATGTGCTTTGATGCCGTTGGACTTTTTTCTCTGGACTTATTTGAAAGAAAAGCTGTACGTTGATAAGGCAGCAACAATTCAAGAGCTAAAAGATGAGATAATTCGGCACATTAACGGCATAGAACCTCAATTATGCCTGAGCGTCATCGAAAATTTCGACCATATGATGGAAGTGTGCCGCCGAGATCATTTGGGGGGTAAATTTTTAAAAATCGCCATGCCAAAAAGGTAACCTTTTACCGAAAATTTAATGGAAAATCGATTTGGTTATATCTCGGGTATATATGGGCCGATATTGGAAATTTTAGTTTTCGGTATTTTAGTTAGCTGCTTTTATTCCCAGAGCTGCTTTTAAGCAAAAAAAAAATTGTTTCATGAGAAAATCGGTTTAAACTATATCTCGGGTAAATATGGACCGGTGTCGGAAATGCTCATTTTTAGTATCTTAGTCACTCCTATAACCACACCTGCTTTTAAGCAAAACAAATTTTTTTCATGGAAAAATTGGTTTAGACTATATCTCGGGTATATACTCGTATGGACCTGTTCAAACTATATAAGTTTAACCATCTGGCAACTTTTAGTCGCTGTCCCAAGTGCGGGGAGGTGAGTTTTTTGTAGTTGAACTGAGGTGGTGGCTTAGAAACCCTCTTGGCTACTTTTTAAAGCAAGAGTTGGCGGCGTTTTTTTTACTACTATTATTACCAGCAGCTGAGCAGCAAACACACAAAAGGGTTAACTTAATTTTTTAATTACCTTAAAACTAAACTCTTTTATACAACTAAATAATATATTTATATCTACATTTAAGCATATTGAAGTATAACAGAAGTTATCATTTGTGTAGTCAAGTTATAATAAAAGTTGTGAATTTATAACCGAACTTCAGCGTATTCAGCTTTTCTGCACTAGTTCAACCATCGAGGAATTAGGTACTAAAGCCGAATTGGGGGCATTTGGGACCGATATCGGAAATTTTCATTTTCTGTATTTAAGTTAGCTCCTTTTATTAAAATAATTGCTTTTAAGAAAAGAAAAAAAAAAATAAAAAAAATAAAAAAAAAAATAAAATAAAATAAAATAAAAAAAAAAAATTGTTTCACTTAAAGTTCGGTTTAGTCTATATCTCGGGTATATATGTACCGATATCGGAATTTTTAATTTTCTGTGTCTTAGTAACCTCACTTTATAACCACAACTGATTTTAAGCAAAAAAATTGTTTTTCGTGGAAAAATCGATTTAGGATATATCTAGTTCTGTATTGAAGTAACCTCTTTTTATAACCAGAACTGCTTGTAAACAAAAAAAGTTATTCAAGTTCGCTTATGCGACATTTTTATTAAAAATTCGGTTTAGGCCATTTTCATTAAAAATTCGGTTTGGGTATTTATGGCTCGATATCGGAAATTTTGATTTTCTATATTTATATAACCTTTTTTTTATTACCAAATCTGTTTTTTAGCAAAAAAAAAAAAAGATGTTTAAGATCACTTACGCGACATTTTCATGGAAAAATCGGTTTAGGCTATATATCGGATGTATATGGACTGATATCGGGGAAATTTTTCCCCCCATGCCATGCCCAATACTTGTGTCAAGTTTGAAGTAAAACAAAACAAATTTTTTTTCAAAAAATTTCACACAAAATTGCAATAAAAATGGCTTTTTACGGAATTTTGAATATATCTCAGATAGACGTGTACCGATTTTATTGAAATTCAATAGCAAAACTCATGAATTGGTTGAGCAACATAATGGTGATAAAAAAGTTTTTAAGTTTAATGGTTTTCTCAGAAACTGTATTTCAACGGCCGACAGACGAACATCGCTAAATCGATTTTTCTAGGGTGGCAAATGAAAATTATAAAAATTACAAACGGAATCACAAATTTATATATACCCTTTACATTTTTGTGAAGGGTATAAAAAGAAAAGACAATAACTCGTAAATAACTTGTGCATTATTCAAAATCAACATTGGCTCTTAAATTTTAACCACACTTTGGTTTGATGTGGTCTTCAACCCAACAACTCCTAACAAATTGCAGGAAAATTCCAAGAACTCAAAACTGAAAGTATGAATTCATAAATAAGTTCTTAGTATCATGACATGAATTTCGAAGAAAATTATGTGAAACTTTAAAGCACTATGCTTTTCTTTTAGCAAATATCGTCTCGTTTATAAGTGTGTTTCAAGTAATTTATATTTGTTTAGTAGTGACTACATATTTTTCAATCGATTTTGTTTTATTGTAATTAAAGATGTGGCTAAGAAAATCTTAAAAAATTTAAATGGTGTCATTTTGAATATATTAAAAAAAACCCACGCCCCTTTTTTGGTTGTTGGCTGGTTTTCTCTCAATATTCTTTTACTTATTTTCTTTTCCAAATGTGTTATTTGCACTCGCCTTCACTTAAAATTCAATTGTCAGACAAATACTTTGACATGCACGTGCTGGAACAGGTTTGGTATTGTTTGATTATAACGGTGACGGTGTAAAAAAAGTATAAGCAGTTATTGAACATGTGAGTGTAAGTGGTTATGTGTTTGATTATAAAGTATGTGCTTTAAATCACAACATTTTTGGTCTTTAAAAAAATTCAATTCTTTTCAGGTTTTCTTATATAATATCCTGGTTTGTTCAAACTGCAAAGCAAATGTAGATTTTTCAAGATATTTTTGCTAAAATTCGGTGACCATAAAAGTTATAGATATATAAGTTTAATTTTATTTTGTATTTTGTGTGGCTGTTTTCAACTGACATCAAAGTAACGACGGATGAAGTTGACGCAACGAGTATTTTGATGAGGGATATGACATTTCTTTGACGAAATTTTTGTCATAATTGATGCTCATGATAATAATTAGAGGAATTCACGTAATGTGGTTGACCTCACAGCGATGAAACTGATATAAATATACATATGTAGCTAATCAAGTAAATAATAGTAAACACAATTGAATAATTAATTTCATTAATAAATTTTCAATTTGTTAGTTAGTAAACCGCAAAGAATAATTTTGCTTTATACATTGGTTAAAAAAAGACCAAGTTCTCTAATACGTTATAATAAATTTTTAAGTTAAAATGTTAAAATTCCAAAGAAAATGTTTTCATTTAAAATTACAATAATAAAAAAAAAGTTATCTTGCCAGTTTTTTAAGCAAACACTTTGCTGTCTGACATAAATATTGCTTAACAAATAAATCACAAATATTTTATTTACTTTTCATTTTAGCAGCAACATGACGGACGGACACCTCCGACCGCAAAATGAGTATCTACAAATTCTTGGAAAAAACCACTTTAAAAATAAATATTGAAGCTATTTTCATGAATAAAAGTGTAATTTCAAAAAAAAGAAAGTTATGAGAAGAAACTAGAATTCAATTGTATATTCAGGTGGTTCAAATATTTGATGATAGTATTGAAAAATATATGTTTATATGTATATACGAGGGCGGATGGATATTGAAGCTACCTATGTTAGAAAAAAAAATTTTTTTTTTCAAAAACCATTTATTTCTCAACATAGTCTCTTTTTAGCGTAATATACTTAGTAAGGCGATATTCAAACTTTTTTTATACCGCCTGAATAATACGATTTTTGGAAGCCGTCAAAATACGCGTTCGTTTCGATAATCACTTCTGCGTTAAAGATTAATATTTTCCCTGCGGGCCATTTTTTCAAGTTTGGCAACAGAAAAAAGTCACTAAGAGCTAAATCTGAACTATAAGGTGTATGATCAACCAATTCGAAGTATATTTCACGTAATTTTAGCATCATATATAATGCTGTGTGAACCGGTGCGTTGTTTTGAAGAAAGAGCACTTTTTTCTTTTTCAAATGTGGCCGTTTTTTTTTTGTTGCATCAGTTTCGCACAGCTCTACAGGTATTTATATAAGTAGGAAAAAACATTTTTGTTTTTCAGAAACCATTAATTTCTCAACATATTCTCCTTTTAGCTCAATACACTTAGTAAGACGATACTCCAACTTTTTTATACCATCTGAATAATACGATTTTGATACCATCTGAATAAAACGCGTTAGTTTCGGTAATCACTTTTCCCTCCAAACCATTTTTTCAAGTTTGGAAACAGGAAAAAGTCACTTGGAGCTAAATCTGGACTATAAGGTGGATGATCAACCCATCCGAAGTGTATTTCACGTAATTTGTATGGACCGGTGTGGTATCTTGAAGAAAGACCACTTTTTTATCCTTTAAATGTGGTCGTTTTTTTCCTGATTGCATCAATCAATTGATCCAATAATGCACTATAATACTTTGCTGTGATCGTGGATCCTTTTTCAAGATAATCGATAAGCAATATTCAGTGTGCATCCCAAAATGCAGCGGACATGATCGTGCCAGCCGATTTCACTGTCTTCGCCTTATTCGGAACGCGTCCACCAGCTTCCACCCATTGTTTCGATTGATTTTTGATTTTCAGGTGTGAAGTGGTGCACCCACTTTTCATCAGCATTTATTAATCGATCCTATAAATGAAGAGTGTTACTCTTTACCATGTCCAAATACCGCTGTGAAGTAGTCTGTCGAATTCATTTTCGGCACCCACCTCGCCGCTAGCTGTTTCATAATCAAATGTTCGTGCAAAATGTTGTCTACGCGTTCATATGACATATTTACCACTTTAACAATCTCACGTAACTTGATTCAGAGATCACTCATGAGGATAACGAGGATTTTCTTGATATTTTCTTCAGTAGCCACATTTTTTGGCCGTTCTGTTGATGGTATTGTTGCAGTGTTTGTTCGGCCGTGTTTAAATTCAGCCATCCAATATTTTACTCTGTAAGCAGATTCACCGTAATGTATATCCAGCTTTTCTTTTGTCTTTTTCGCCCTTTTTTTCAAATAATAGTGTTTAAACAATGCACGAAATGTATTTGTTTCTATTTTTCAAGAGACACGAAAGTTGCTTTCTTCAAACGATAACAACAAATAAACTAATCGATGAATTTGGGAGCACTTTTAACAGCTGACGTGTGACAGATCGAAATAAATTTTTTTTTGTGTTTGTGCTGTCATCTAGCGCTATGTAGCTTTAATATCTATCCGCCCTCGTATATATCTAATGATATAATTGCTTAAACAAAGCCTTGAAAGATTCTGCACATATTAGGTGTATGGTAAAAAATGTCACAACCACTATATTATTGTTGGCCCAATCGACATCCCTTTTATATTTTAAATGTTTTTTTTCCAACTTCATATTTCACCTTTTTTATTTTTGATACTCGCAAAAAATCATTTATTATTTCGTTCACTGCTTTAATGTATAATTTGCTGAAAAAAAAGAAAAAATAAGAACAGATTTTTATAATATTTTTGTTTTGTTTAATACTGCATTAACCATGTGATGTGATTGGAGACTTTAAACATGTCACTCACTCACATTTATTTGCTTAAATTTTTATCTAAGTAAACGTTAAAAAGCGACTGACAAACTATAATAATTGTATAAAAAAGTAAGCATTCTCATAAATTATAAAGAAAAAACAATGTAATCAAAAAATACACAAACTCTGAAGAGAAATGATATGAAATGGAAACTGTTTATTGTTTCTCTTCCTTCTGAATGACAGACATGTGGCAGCTCCCTACGCCGAAGCAAAGAAGTGATAATGACGACAAATTTTTCAGATTTTAATCGCTTAATTAAAATAAAAACATTTTTTTTTTTTGTTAAAGTAAGCAAATCTTTACAAAAGAAATCAATACAGGGATCGCAAATAACGATTATTTGAGCGGTACTTCGTGCTCAAGGAACTAGCGAATTTCTTAGCCCAATAAACTTGCAGTTAATTCTCTTTTCCTTGTGTTAAAAAACCAAAAGGAAACTAGTTTGTATGTTCTAGATGAGCAGTTAAATTAGAATTTAAGCTTTACGTGTGGTGAAGAATGTGGAAATTGGTTTATATCAGTATTTGGCTTGTCGATCTTATCTGATGATGGCTCAAGTTCACGGGATGAATTATTTACCAGCACCCCTTTGTGGCTTGTAAGGTGATGACTTTTCTCGGTTTATATCGAGCTTTCTCAGCGACCGAACTATACGAGTTGTTCTACGAGTAGATGGGGTCTCATCAGACGAATTCAAGATTAATTCAGGGTTTTTCTTCTACCCTATTCCTTATTTTCCTCAACCACCTTCTATATCAAACTTTCAATCCTATCCACTCTTTCGCGGATGACTGCAGCATTTGTCATTCGTATTCTTTCAGTTATCCTAGAAACACAACTGCGACGAACAACGAATTTCGCTCATCGCAACGAATTCGCCGGCAAATATTCGTTGTATAAATTCGACGTGTGAAGCGTAATACCAACGAACTTTTGTGTAGATAACATTGTTTACATATAAATATTAAATAAATATGGCCCCCATATTAAGTCAGCCTCTATAAATCCCACCCAAAAGGTGGATTTTTGAACAAATTATCTCAGGTACTTTCTATTTCTATGTCAATCCATGTTTCGTGAAAAATATTTTTTTTTACATAAGAAACCTGACCACCTAATACATTTTGTGCGTCGTTCGCTTACGAAACAATTAGAAATAAATCTATTTCAACTTTCGCTGAGTATGACGTATTTCGGCCAACGCCACGATTGTGTGCATTTTCATATACACCAATGTGTTTCACTTTTGCTGACGAATATTTGCGACCAAAAATTCGTCGTTCGTCGCAGTTGCGTTCCTAGCATTGTAGGCCCAGCCTATTTGAGATCGTTGCCAAGAGGAAAAATATGAGTTACTCACTGAATAGTGATCTTCTATTAATCTCCGAATGGGGCTGTAAAAACAGTGTTATCTTTAACGCTCGTAGATGCTGCTTCATCTGTAACCATGGGTGGTATAAATATTGAGGAGTCGAATGCTCTTGATGTTCTTGAAGATAATGTGTGTGATGTTCGCTGAACTGAACACATTTTTCATGTCTCTAAAGAAGCATTCAAGTGTCTCGGGTTTTTGAAACGGTGTAAGATTTACTTCATTCTATCCAATCTCCTTACTATTTATACTACCTATATCCGACCGCAAATGGAATACAACTCTCATGTTTGGGCCGGTGCCTCAAAGTCTATTTTGGGGTTACTCGACCGTGTGCAGGAGAGAACGAAGAAGCTTATCGGTGACAGCAGGGTATCCAACTCTATTGACTTACTGGTGCATCGTTTCAGTGTAGGGTGCATTACTCTGCATTTTGCTTTTACGGGATTAGGGATATCGTTTACGAAACTCGCATATTTATACGTAACACGCGATCATCGTCCAGAGCTCACCTATTGGTGCTCGATTGCCCGGGGAATCATACTACGCATTACAGAGAGAATTCGTTTTTCAGCCGTACCCTTCGCCTATGGAATAAGTTGCCTGCAGACGTGTTTCCTGTCTGTTATAGCATTGGATGTTCAATGCTATAACACAAACTATGTTCCTAGTTCTGGTACAATGCATTGTATAGGGGTAGGGGTCATCCCCTGAAGCCATAGTTTGAAACCTCCGGGCCTCCGGGTTCTCTCCAGTATGCAATTTCTCATACAGTCAATGGAAAACAAGGCTTAATAAGTTGGTAGACCGAAGTCCACTAAGAAAAACAGCTCTTAATCAACTCATCCATCTAACTACCAATACTGGTTGCTTACAGTACAAGTGTTTGCTGCAAGACAACAGCACCTCGAATGTTATTAGTCCCTGAAAAGCGGCATTACACCTAATTCCCCTTCCTGCGATTTAGGTTAAATTTAGGAGGCTTTGCTGATCACCGTTCAATCAATTAACCCTTGCTGAAGGTTTGGGAACTCCAACACACCATAAATAATATAATATAAAATAAAAAAATAATAATTTGTGTTTTATTCAAAATCAACAACGGCCCACAAAATTTAAGCTCCCTTTACATAATATGATAAGTCAATTTGTACCCAATTATTTGACACTCCCCTAAAAAAGAATTTTTCTTTATACTTCTAATTAATTTTGAGGTTTTCAACGTGACCACAATGAGTCAGTTAGTTTTTTTTAACATAGATAAATAATAAAAAATAATAGCAAGTCAATAAGAAATTGTTGGAAATCTTTTAAATGTTAAGATAAGAGAAAAATGATTCAGACTATCTCATTATACAATTGCACCCGCAATTCAGGTTAATCTTGCTGGCTTAAATACATACGTTTGCACTGATTTACTCACATATACTCGTACATTATCTATACATTTTTCACTAAACTGGTTTTAATATGTTTTATTTTACAGCTGACGAATCTTACAAATATTTTTTACTCATAAATCGAAAAATTTGTTAAGATTTACCAATCGTGTTCAACTACGACGTCATTTACTTAAATGAATAAATGAGTGAAAGGTTTTTCATTTCCTCAACTAACATTCAAACGAAGACTCGAAGATACGTCCGTTCGTCCACACCTCCATCCATCCATCCATTCCTCCATTCAAAAACAAATATTTGCTGAAATATTAAATTTTTTTTTTAAATGGAATTACTATCAAATCAAGCAATAGAAATCAATCAAACTGTTGTCTAAATTATTAATTACTGACAATAGAAAATACGAATTATATTTACAAACACAGACGACACGAAATCAATGCAAATTTAACAATAAATCAATTAAAAACAAGCAAATTGTGATATTAAATAATAATAACAAAAAACAAATCTATAAATATAACAATTAAATAAACTGTAAGTAGCAATAAAATAAATAGTTTAATACAAGCGTGCATATCTGCCGGATACGAATTCAAACAATTAACACATTACAATAATAGAAATTAAGTAGTTGTTGCTGTTGTTGCTGGCTGGCCATATGTTTACACGGCTGATTGCAATTGTTTTTTTCATTAAACTCAATTTTATTCAAATTGTAACGGTTGCTTACAGCAATTCTCTCACGACGTTCTTTTGTTTTTTACTCCACTGAAAAGTTGATGGTACTTTAAGTAACAAAAGGTAACCAGGCAAGAAAACAAAAAAAAAAAGAAACCCTTAAAAACTTCTACTGCAACCAACAACAAGGAAATAGAAATACAAACGCAATAAAAGCAGAAAAAGAAATTAAGAATATCAGAAACAAAACAAGAAAGAGTTGAAATCATATAAACGAAACGAGCTCAGAAGCAATTACAACAACAACTACAACTACCAATCAACCAGAGAAACAACAACAACTATTTAGTTCACAATGGGTAACACATCGTCACACACGCATGAACCTTTAGAACGGGGCTTTACACGCGGAAAATTTGGTGATATTAAAAATGGGGTAGGTTTGCTCTGATCACTCACAGTTTGTGTGTGTGTAAAACGTAATAGCGCACTTGTTTCTCTTAAAAAAACACTAACCTCTTATTACCAACTTATATACTAATCGTTTTTCTCTTTTTTTTTAATTTCTATTTACCTTTAGAAATCGGCCTCATTTCGTTTTAGTAAAAAATCACCCAAGAAAATGGATCGTTTACGACGATCCTTTCGTGATTCGTTTAGACGCCGAAAGGATCGTGTACCCGAATCCTCTAAACCTCATCAGTGGCAGGCTGACGAAGAGGCTGTGCGCACAGCTACCTGTTCGTTTTCAGTGAAATATTTGGGTTGTGTCGAGGTATTTGAGTCGCGTGGTATGCAAGTTTGCGAGGAGGCCCTCAAAGTTTTACGGGTAAGTTTAAAATTTGACAACATTAATACAGTAAAGCGAAAAATAAATCACCCTGTCATAATCGCAATAAATTTGGCAAATAGCGTTTTACGTCCATCATATACGACATTTGTGAACTAGACAGCTGCAGAATACAAATAGACAGGCAATGGAGTGCTATACTCCGGACAAGAGCGTGTAATAATTGTGTCGATGTTTTTAAAAAAATTATAGCAAAAATAAAATCAACAAAATTTTTGTCTGATTAAATAATAATAAAGGCCCGATCAGACTATTATACACGTATAAATACTTTCATTCGATTTTGTGAGATAAAAGTCTAAACACATTTCTTGCGACTGTCTAAAAGTCTAACGTAAATTAGATTATGCATTCACACCATCACACTTGATATAAAACAAAAAATTTGAGTAGAAAAGAAAACAGCTGTTCATATTTTTTATTTATTCAGCAGAGAGATGTGCCAACATAAAACTTTACACGGCGGCAGGTGAGCTTTTCGTCGTAGGCGATAGACGTGCCGGCGTTTGAAAATATTTAGTAGCTAATATAATAATTATGTAAAATAAATTCAAATTTAAAAGCACCAAAATATTTTATGTTCTACATATAGCATGAGCAAAATACATTTATATACGACAGCTAATACCCAAATTTCGAGCTTTCTTATAACGGCAAAAAATACTATCGGTGACGGCACGCCATCGGCTAATAAATAGTCGGCTAGTAAATCTTTTTACAGCTGGTTCCTAAAATACACAACCCTGATCCAATGGAAAGTATTATAGTTTTGAAAAATTTCAAAAAACAAAAAAGTCAAATGGGATGTCAAATTTTTATCGTATGTAAAATTTTTATTGTATTATTTTATATTTTTACTATCAGACTTGCACGTATTACTTGAATTTTTGACAAGTATTAAAACACAGTATAATAGTCTGAACTGGGCTTAAACAAGACGAATTCATGACAGGTAAACGCAGCATAACATTAAATACAACATTACAAAAAAAAAGTTTTCAAATGTCAGGAGAAAAATATAAACACAAAAAGGAATTAAAAAAATATGTATATAAAACAAAAAAAAAAAAAAAAAAAAAAAAATATTTACAAGAAAAGAAAAAAAAAATCAAAAAAATTATAAACAGCATGTTTTTTATGTTTCCCTAGAGGTCGACATTCCATAGGAGCTACCCTAATCATCAGTAGACTTTGGAAATATTCTCAAACATTCAACTTTATATCCCAACAATCTAAATAAATTGTTGAGAATTTAAAAAGAAAAATGCTCTAATAATACCTGTCAGAACACAAAAACAAGCTTTTTCATTTATACACGTCTCTAACATTTCTTCCATCCGGCAAAGATACATCACAGTTATCAGCTGCGCTCTCAATTTCACCTGTTATGAATTCGCCTTGATAAGAACCTTGAATATCGTATTTGGTTGTTGTTTATAAAAATAGTTGTTTTCGATCAATAATTTTTTTACTGAACTTTTGTTTGAAACCACGAATTCCTTTACAGGTCAAAAAATTTATTAATTGATTCAAGAAATTTCGTTATTGAACATGAAAACCAGTTTTTTTCTATGCAATAACAGATTGGTGTTATTAGCTTAGCACTAATTTCACCGTAGATTTCTTAAACGCGTCCCGCCAACTGAACAAACTATGCCGTTTAGCTCCTCAACTTTAACAGACTACACTGGAAGAAAAACGCTTCATTACGGGCATAAAAGCACTTCGTTCACTATTTTTTCGTTAACACTACGAAAAGTTTCATTTCGGTTATCAAAGCTTCATTAAAGGGATGAAAATTGTTTCAGTCGTGTAATGAAAAATTTTTACATGAAAATGTAAGAATATCGTTATAACTACAGAGTGTCCGCTGGGAAGGTATACTACTTTCTTTGTTTCCATTGTAATCCTAGCTGTATACGATGTGACACCGTCTTGTTGATACCACATGTTAATCATGCCCAAAGAATGTTTTCCATCATATCACAATATTGCTCCCTACTCACAGTTGTCGTTACACCGTTTTCATTTGCAAAGAACTAAGGTCCTATAATTCCTGCTAAACAGATTGCACACCATACTGTCACTTTTAATGGATACAAAGGTAACTGATAAATAATTTGCGGGTTTTCCGTTGTCCAGAATAGACTATTCTGTTTATTCACATATTCATTCAAATGAAAAAGTGCCTCTACACTCAGTCTGATTATTTCATGAATATGGGCGAGCATGTAACTTCCTATTGTCATGTGTACGGCGGCTTAAAAGGTCTTGTAGAAGAAGAAACTTAAATGGAAACAAATGCAAAATTGTGGCCAAAGTTGTTTTTTGAAGACCAAACTAATAAGCTCGGCGTCGAATTGAGGTTGATGGATTGTTTTGAACACTTTCTTGAGCAGCAGTAAAGTTTTCAGCCGGTCTTGCCATACGCTATGGCCCATGCTTGGGCCTATCATATACAAACCCTCGTTCTTCGAAATCATTCACTACACGATAAATAGTGCGCTTTTTTCTTTTCACTCAACTCTCTCATCGTGACAGTAATCGTGGATTGCTTTTGATCAAATGTTTTGACGATTAAAACACCTTGATCTATCGAATATTTTTCCATAATGAATTTCCCACGTCTCTAATTCACGACTGCCAAATATGAACTGTCAAGACTAAACCCCCATATTCCAAGAGGCGTCATCGTCATGACATCAAAAAACACTCGGTTACACATTCGCCTTCGACAGCAATTATGAATTCTTTGATTGGCCTTCGGCATTTCCTACACCTAAGCGACAGATAGAAGTAGTCGACAACATCAATTGCTTTTGGCAACGAGTAAATAAATGAAAAAATGTTTGTGTCGACTTCATATGACGTCGATGACGCCTAATGGAATATGGGGGAATGTTTACCAAAATGGCGGCAAAACAAAGTAGCATACCTTCCCGGTACTAAACAGTGTAGTAAACATGATGCCGGAAAAAGATATTAAAGGGACGAGTAGGTACATTATGTTTTCATGATACCCAGTTCGAATCTTGGTGAGTGCAGCTTTTAGTATCCAATTATTTTTTTATGTCTTCTCTGATTCCCCCCGGTGAGCAAGGTTTGCATTGGTGTACACCAACCCAGGGTACTCTACTTGCTGGGGCAATGAAGGGTAGGAGTTTCTCGTAGGAACTAAAGCTCTAAGAATTCGCTTGACTTACGTTGGACTTCCGAAAACCTCACCAAGGGTTAAAATTGACAGAACTGGGATCAGCAAAGTTCACGGGAGATTCTGCCGAGCAGATATCTCGGTGCTGATGATGGTTGAGGTACCTGACTCTGCTAGAACGTTCTGGTTGTGGCTTAAAACTAAAATGGCAGCAAGGGGAATTCGTTTTCCTGATAACCTTGGCGCATGTCGGTTTTTGGGGGCTAACAACCACCCAGGTGCTGCTATCTTGCAACAGATACCTGTAATGTAAGGAACCAGAAGTTATGGTTAAACGGCTGAGTGGGTTAAGGGCTGATGCTCTTAGTGAGCTTTGGCCCACCAACTCGTTAAGCCTTTTCTTAAGAGATCAGGCCTTCCAGAACACCTTGTGAATTGCCCAAAATATTTTACCAACCGTAAGTAAGAATGAATTGGTAGTAATAGACAAAAAAGGTTACAACATTAGATTGCTGTAACTTTGTACATTGTTCTTATCATAAAGCAATACTTAAGCATTGTGTATCAAATTTCAAAAAAATGTTGGCCTGTTATGATTTTATCGCAAAATCACGTTAATAAATACATATATGATTGTCATTGACACCGCAGGCATTTTCTAGAACTACTGTTGGCCAACTGTTTGCTCCAATAATTAATTGACTATCAAATTGAAATAATTTAATTAAAACTATTTTATGCAAATACAATTCGAGCTTAAAATTTTTTATTAGATTTTATTAAATGAAATTAAAAAGATCATTAATATAAAAAATTGGAGGCGTTGCCTTTACGTCTTAAAAAAAAAAGAATTCAAAAGTGATAAAATTACTCGCAGCAAAATTAGCATATGTATGTTTCACTCATACAGGCGCTGCTACAGTGAAGAGAAAAACTGACTGTTTTTTTTATGGTGTAGAAAAATATCTTCTTATAAAAGCAATGACATATAATTTTTTTTGTAAGTAATTTCAACGGGTGATTTTGGTGATTATTTTCTGATTTTACCAAACTCTATCTCTATATCCTCATTGCCACTATTATTAAAGCTAAAGTGAAACCGTTATTATTTTTTATATACAGATGTCTCACCCGCACATACCTGGACTAATTTTTAGATAAAAACTGATTTTCCAATTTACAATCGCAAAAAATGAGATATCTGGTCTAAATGGTCTTAATGATAAATTATTATTTCGGCGAGCACTTAGTTGCACGTTTTGCTACGATCACCCAGATCGTGTGAAATCATTCCTTTGCCTATTTTTCTGGGAATATATAAAGTGTGGGTTCTTCAGGCACAACTAGTTACGTTTGACGCTTTGGAAACCAGTAGTACCCCTGTTATTTTTGAAATACCAATCGCTATGCTCAAACGTGTCACCGAAAGTTGGTCCTTCCAAATGGACCACTTTAATCGTGGCCAATATTTACATGATATTATTTTCAAACAGTAAATACCGTGAATAGGATTTTAGCTGCAAATAAAAAATATATGTATTCGTTTCTTTCTCACCTTCATGAGAAAACTTTTTAGAAAAGCTATTAATCTGACACTCATTTTTGGTGTGAGAATTTTGATTTGACTGTTTCCATTCCACTGTTGGATTTTGTTGTTTTAAGGTCATGCAGAAAAACTTGAGAGCGAACGAGATATAAAAAATATTTGCCTACTTACATTATTTTGCTTGTCACTGTTTAAATGATCATTAAGTGCAACTGGTCTCAACACAATAATAATTTGCAATATGAAATTAATTTACAAGATATTCTTAATTAAATAAATATTTACTTGTATGTTCGTGCACACATACACATATATGTATGTAAGCACATGTTTTTCCACAAAAGTCTGTTTCAATTAAACAATCATTCATTAGAAATTTTAACCTTAAGTTCAAGAAAAATAATATCGAACATTTATTTATACTTGCTCTTTTTATGTTGTTTGCAGAACTCTCGTCGCCGTCCGGTACGCGGTCTTCTACATGTCAGCGGTGATGGCTTACGTGTGGTAGACGATGAAACCAAAGGCCTTATTGTTGACCAGACCATAGAAAAGGTCAGCTTCTGTGCACCAGATCGTAATCATGAACGTGGCTTCAGCTATATCTGTCGTGATGGTACTACACGCCGTTGGATGTGTCACGGTTTTTTGGCCTGCAAAGATTCCGGCGAACGACTGTCGCATGCTGTAGGCTGTGCCTTTGCGGTGTGTTTGGAGCGTAAACAGCGCCGCGATAAAGAATGTGGCGTAACAATGACTTTCGATACCAAGAATAACACATTCACACGTACTGGCTCATTCCGTCAGCAAACAATGACCGAACGTTTGGCGAATAATGAACGCGGCATTGATACACCCTCGGCTGCCATTTTACCACAGCCGAAACCTTTTAATCCTTTTGCCATTGAACGGCCTCATGCTACACCTTCCATGCTGGAACGTCAAGGTTCCTTCCGGGCCTTTAGCACAATTGGTAGTCAGTCACCCTTTAAGCGTCAAATGTCTTTACGCATTAATGATCTTCCGTCCAATGCTGAACGTCAAAAGGCCTTTATGGCTGCAGCAACGGGCAATGCTTTGGCTTTAACCACGCCAAATCGTAGTGTGTCACCCATACCCGAAGTATCGCCGGCAAAAGTCGGACTTGAACTGGAAAATGGCGGAATAGCCACAGCCGAAACTGTAAGTCAACTGTGTCAAGAACTCAGCCAGGGGCTCACCTTACTGTCGCAAACCGATGCTATGTTGGCAGCGTCACCCAACGGAGTCTCCGATGATCTCAATTTCAACAATAACTTGAGCATTAATCAGAATATTATTGCTGCCGACAAGCAGTACCAAAAAGTAATCTCCTCACCTACAAGTATCAGTAGTTACGGTGTGGTGACACCCACGGCTCAAGTGACGCCTCGTATTGCCACAGTTTCGCCGGCCATACTCAACACACCTCCTCAGACGCCTAATAATACACCAACACTGTCCTCGAGTACAGAAAAAATAACTCTTAAGGATGCTACACTGCCGAAAGCCGATCAATGGTTGGGCCAGATTGTGAAAAGCACTTCACCAGCTGCCATCAAACGAGCTCCCCAACTAGTGACCGCCGGTCGCACGCAATCAATGAGTTCAGTGCCTGGAGCAGTCGATCCTTTTGATGCCGAATGGGTGGCTGGCGTCACCAAACCTCTATCACCCGAGCTGCCAACTTTGACTTCAAACACAACTGACATAACCACTCCCACGGCAGTAACCACACCAACACCCCTCCACAGTACCAATCCCTTCATATCACCACCAAAAATCCCAGCGCAATCATTCCAAGTGCAACTTTAAAAAGACCGGCACACTAAATATTTAAGCGGAAGTATAAGCTACTGTAGACTAGAATAATGTGGGCAAATTTAGAACATTGAGGGGGTAGAAGTGAAGTGTTGGACACGGCCACTTAAAAAAAAAAACTATTTGTTAAGCGTTAAACAAAATAAAATTAACTGGAAGGTTCAACTGTTATGAAATGAAAAGCCGCTTACTGAAACGAAAGACAAAATTATTGTACAACACAATGTTGGCTGGCAATCTTGTTACTTAATTAATCAATAAATTGATGTTACTTACATATACATACAACCATACTTAACTGCATACATAAAGAGTTTACTTACTTACATAAACAAATAAACTTTTTCATTTTTAAATTAAAGAAAATACATGTTTTGAAAAAAAAAAAACAAAAATATAAAATATTTTAAAACTAACCGGCAATTTCTCCAAGAAGTTGTGCGGCCAGACCTCCCTCCCACTTTCCTTTCCATAATTGCAGTTCTCCTAATCTTAACGCAATATGTAACTCAAATTGAAAACTTTAGTTATTAAAAAAATTAAAAAAAAAAGAAAAGAAAAAATATATATAAAACACAAACGTCTTCTTTAATTTGAATTTAGTGATTGTGTCTGTATTTAACGATTTATCAATTGATTAATTTGTACAAAATGTATTATATTAAACTAATTTTTTATAAACATAATTATAATATTACTTACTTATAAATACTTAAAATATATATTTGCTGTTTTTCCTCTTTGTTTAGTCCTCTTTTTTTATGTTGTATACAAAAATGTTGCAAAATGAAATTTTAAAAAGTCTATTTTATTTGAGAAAAATAAAATATTACTTTTGCAGGCATTTTTCGAGCTTGTAAAGGAGTAAATCTTAATTTAGATAAAAGCTTCAATAAAAAATAAATTATTTAATAACTTTAAAGGAGAAAATTAAGTGAAAAATGTTTTGTTTTAATATTGTACCAACAACAATAACAATAGAATTTTTTCCGTATGATTAAGGCGACATGGCCATACGTCGAAATGTTGCTGCAAACCAGAGATCTGCACGGGGCACACTGCAACCATAAGTACACCGCTTGTTTACTGAATTATTTTCATAGCCGAATATTTTAAACACTCTTAAGAAATAATACGGTGGTTTTTATACTATGTTTGTTTATAATTTTTATTTTAATGGATCTTACGTTATATATGAAATACAGGGTGGCGTAAAAATAACCTTCCGATGTTTTTTGGCTGTAATTCAAAAAAAAAAAAAAAAATAAAAAAATTAAAAACTTTAATTCTTTTTGTAGATTATTTTTATTTCGTCTTTTAATTTTTTTTACATCAAGGCGAGAATATGATGTCATGTAAATGGCCGCCGCCACTGTTGATTGTCATTTGAGCCCTTTTTATAGCATTTTCCATCACATTGGCCAAAATTTTCGGCGATAGGTCCTCACATTCTTGACGAATATTGTCTTTAAGAGCTGCAGGAGTCTGAGGCTTGTTGACATAAACCCTTGACTTCAAAAAGAAGTCTGCAACGGTCAAATCAGGCGATTTTGCTGGCCAGTGCAAATCGCCAAAACGGGAGATTAGGCGCCCGGGAAATGCATCCTTCAGCATATCGGTTGTGGCACGTGCAGTGTGTGCCGTATCACCGTCCTGTTGGAACCATATGCTTTCCAATCCCAATACATCAAGTTGTGGCAAAAAGAACTCGTTGATCATTGCTCTGTAGCGCTCAACATTCACAGTAACCGTTTGGCCTGCGACGTCTTCGAAGAAAAATGGTCTGATGACTCCTCCAGCGAAAACAGCACACCATACAGTGACTTTGAAACGGTGCAATGGCTCTTCGTGGGTTACACGCGGCTCTCAGTGCCCCAGAAGCGTAAATTTTGCTTATTTACGTACCCGCTAATATAGAAATGGGCCTCATCACTCATGATTATTTTTGATGAAAAATCATCTTCCTCTTGGGGTCAAATAAATAGTCACCAATATTCCACGTTTTGGAGCAGTGTAGCATAATATTGTTTATTAACGTGTATTTCGCATGTGTTTACTACACAAATGTCAAAATAGAACTGACATTAGGTGCTAATCGGAAAATTTATAGCATTTTCTGTTAGGAGGATTACTTTTGCGCCACCTTGTACAATATCAGATAAATGTCCGCATCTGAAATACCTATGGTGAGAAAATGAATTGAACTCTTTAAGAATGGTGATTCTCGTCGCATTACTTGATCAAGACTAGTGTCAAACGCAACAAGAATACTTTTGGTCATAAATATTTAATGAATCAAAAAGTTTTTAAACAATTCAGTTTTTATGCGCTATTTTAGCTTCTAACATTGATACCAATAAAAAAATTATAAATAGCTTGTCTTCTATGTTTCCCAGCTATCTATATGTCGACTTTTCATAGGAGCTACCCTAATTGTTGGGATATAAAGTTGAGTGTTTGAGAATATCTTTCAAAAATTTCCAAAGTCTACTGATGATTAGGGTATCTCCTATGAAATGTGGGCATATAGATAGCTGGGAAACATAGAAGACAAGCTATTTACAAAAAGTTTTTATTGATTCGTCAATAACTATCTGGTCCCTTTTGGAGTACTCCCCCTCAGATAAATCCTCGAAACACTTCTGAAACGCGCTTTTTGGTATCGCCAACAGCTCCTGTTTCGATTTTTCTTTTATCTCCTCAATCGTAACAATATGTTTTCCTATCATCGGTGTCTTCAGTTTTGGGAAAATGAAAAAGTCAGCGGGGGCTATGTCCGGTGAATACGGTGGTTGAGGCATTGTAACAGTTTTGTTTTTGGCTAAAAACTCACGCACAAGTATCGATGGGGCTGGTGCGATATTATGGTGCAACATCCATGATTGTTTTTTCCGCAATTGTGTGTGTTTGTGACGAATGGCAGTATTCCTTATTGATCGTATGACCTTGTGGCAAGAATTCATGATGCACCACGCCATTGCAGTCGAAGAAAACAGTGAGCAAAACCTTTACATTTGACCGAACTTTACGTGCTTTTTTTGGTTTCAATGTCATAGCCATATACCCATGAAATAAAACCAATCTATTACTCTCATTATCTCTTTATTTATTGACATTCAGTGTTGATGTTTCCATTCAAAGCAAACGATTTTGCTAATAATTAAAAGTATTGAATTGTGTTGAATTCCTTTTTATCAGAGAAAATGAAACCAATCTATTACTCTCATTATCTCTTTATTTATTGACATTCAGTGCTGATGTTTCCAGTCAAAGCAAAAGCTTTTGCTAATAATAAAAATTTATTTTTCCCAGAGAAAGTAAAACCAATCTATTACTTTCCTTATCTCGGTGTCGGTGTTTCCAGCCAAAGCACCGTAAAGTGTTCGAAAATAAGTAAAAAGCGTAGAAAAAAGGCGAAAAAAGTACAAAAAACTAAGTTTAAGTTCATGCATATATTAAAAAAACATTAAGCAATTTACAAATCTGTAGGCAATTATGTTACTTAAGGATTTTCTGCAAGAAATATAAATAGTTTAATAGAAATAATTTCACTGTGCTCGAATTTGACAAGCTGGGCAGTCTACTGGTAAAGCTAATTCAAGTACGCTAAATTCAATAGCGTTAGGCGTTTTTCGAAGTTAGCGCGTGTATTCGCAATATTCGCGATTTTAAATTTGTACACTAAAGTAAAAAAAAATGGTATTTATTCTCTTTTGGGATAATTTTTAAATTTAAGTGAATTCAACTCTCATGAATAAACACAAGATTACATAAAATTTGTATGTTTTTCTCCAAAATCCATTTTTTTCGCGGGAAATCAATACAAAATTATTAAAACGCGGTAATTTTTATTTGCGCAAAATAATTCATTTGCGAAATATATTTATTGTTATAATTTATTTTCTTTATTTTGCTATTAATTTATCAAATGTGCTTTATTGTCACATGGTTTAATAATTTCTTTATGATTCTTCTGTTTTAAACAATTCTTCTTGTAATTGAATATTGAATAGTGATCTTAAATTATGCTAATACAAGTGAAAACTTCAGCAAACATCATCCGGCGAAATACTCGTTAATAAACAATGTTACGCTACACTGTTCCAGAACGTGGAATAATGGTGACTATTTATTTGACCCCCAGAGGAAGATGATTTTTCATCAAAAATAATCATGAGTGATGAGGCCCATTTCCATCTTAGCTGGTACGTAAATAAGCAAAATTTACGCTTCTGGGGCACTGAAAGCCGCGTGTAACCCACGAAGAGTCATTACACCTGTTCAAAGTCACTGTATGGTGTGCTGTTTTCGCTGGAGGAGTCATCGGACCTTTTTTCTTCGAAGACGTCGCGGGCCAAACGGTTACTGTTAATGGTGAGCGCTACAGAGCAATGATCAACGAGTTCTTTTGTCGCAACTTGATGAATTGGAATTGGAAAACATATGGTTCCAACAGGACGGTGATACGGCACACACTGCACGTGCCACAACCGATATGCTGAAAGATGCATTCCCCGGCCGCCTAATCTCCCGTTTTGGCGATTTGCACTGGCTGGCAAGATCGCCTGATTTGATCGCTGCAGACTTCTTTTTGTGGGGCTTTTTGAAGTCGCGGGTTTATGTCAACAAGCCTCAGATTCTTGAAGCTCTTAAAGACAATATTCGTCAAGAATGTGAGGACCTATCGCCGGAAATTTTGGCCAATGTGATGGAAAATGCTATAAAAAGGGCTCAAATGACAATCAACAGTGGCGGCGGCCATTTACATGACATCATATTCTCGACTTGATGTAAAAAAATTAAAATACCAAATAAATATAATCCACAAGAAGAATCGAAGTTTTTATTTGTTATTTTTTTAATTACAGCCAAAAAAACAAAAATCGGAAGGTTATTTTTGCGCCACCCTGTACAAGTGTTGGAAAAAGTCATAGAAAAATGTACCTAGAGATTAGATAACGTCGGACCCAGCCATGGTGGTCATATGCCAGAAGTCATATTTGAGATATAAAGTCAAAAATTTTCTTTCAAAGAAAGTAAATTTTCATGGCCGTTGTGCAAATCACTTTTGGTGAAAGTGATTTGAAGTCACAAAAATGGTGTTCTGCACATAAAATATTTTTGATTTTTGTGATTTTAAACCGGTAAGATAACTTGCAATCAATTTGAAATCACATCATAATTTTTGCACGTACTTTATTGTAAATTTCATATTTTATTACATTAATAAATTTATTATTTATTTTATACGAAATAATTCACTAAATTAAGCGAAAACTAGACACGGTTATTTTGTTGCAAGATTTGCTGCAAGATTTGTGATTTAATTTATTGTTTTATTTTACTTTACTTTTTATATTTATTAGACGAGATTAACCCTATTTTTCAAATAATACCCCGAATAAAAACATTTAACCTGAAAGTAAAAATCTCAGTAAATTGAAGCGAAAAATGGCAGTTTTTTTGTGCTTCAGGAGAGTATAAATCGCATCGAAATTCACAATAAATTGTGATTTGCAGAACAGGCATAAACCACATCTGTGCTTTTAAAACGGCATGTGCTTTGAAATCACGTGGTTTTTAGAACAGGCCTGTTTATGCCAATTTGAAAAGGGTGTTTTTATTCGATACCTTTATAAAAATACCCTTTATAAATTTAATAGACGATCAGGATATGAGCGACAAATTCTAAGTTCCCATAAATTTTTTTTAATAGATTAGTAAGGTGGTGTTTCCAATTTCAGCATTGAATTAACTAAGTAATTTTGTAACAAATTCTTTAAACTAAACTCGACTAAATTTTGAGCAATATTTTTTGACATATAAATAAATATATATCTACATACAAACACTGAAATGAAATTTATAAAAGTTACTTTAAGAAATGAAATCATATTAATCATTCAAAATAAATATACAATATAAAATGTTCTATACAATAATGAATGCACTGGATAAATGTTTTATTCTAAAATATACATCAATAAAAAAATTATATTGCACAATGTACAATCTAAAAGGTATTAATTTGAACATATTATTATAACAGCGGAGTTGAATGTTTTATTAATCATTTAAATGGAAAAAACTGAAAGAAAAATCATCTACTCTGTGTGGTCATATACTATTTATATAAATAAACTATTTAATTAAAGCAACGCATACTGAATAAAAAAAAGAAAAAAAAAAAAAAAAGAATCAAAATTGATTTTAACTCGAGCCCACTCACACATGCATTCATTCCACTCATCTGTGCTTATGTATTAGTTAATAAAATTCTGTGATTAATAATAAATAAAAAAAATTTAACTACTAATATAACAAAAGAATATATCATTTCATGTAAAATAATTTCTGAGTTTTAAAATAAATAAATAAAAAAAAAAAAAAACAATCGGCCTGTTCATAGAATCCTTAACAGTTCCATTTATATATATAGATACACCATGCAGCCGCAGCTAACTTCACGTATCTTCAAAATTGAATACTACGATGTTATAATTATTTATGAAATTTAGCTGTATGTATTTAAAGAGTGGTCCAAACAAAACGCACGCTTTGAATTGTAAATAAAACAAAAAGTTTTTATATTCATATTTTTTCGTTTGAATAGGAGTTTTCTATGGGAAATAGATGAAAAACAATTTTTCTGAGTTTGTAGTAACGATCATAACAGAGTAACACACCCTACACTGCGTCGATGCCCCAGTAAGTCAATAAAGTTGGATACCCTACTGTCATCGATAAGCTTCTTCGCCCTCTCTTGCACAAGGTCGAGTAACACCAAAACAAACATGAGATTGTATTGCATTTTCGGTCGGATGTGGGTGGTATAAATAGTAAAGAGGTCGGATGGAGTGAAGTACATCTTACACCGTTTCAAAACCCCGAGGCACTTGAATTCTTCTTTAGAGACATAAAAAATGTGTTCAATCCAGCGAACAGCACACTGTATCTTCATTCCAAGAACATCAAGGGCCTCCGATTCCACAATATTTATACCATCCATAAGTACAGGTGAAGCAGCATTTGTGGTCGTTTGTTTGCGGGCAACATTGGGTCTTACGATCGTTAAAGGTGACTTTGTTTTTACGACCCCATTCGGAGATTAATAGAAGATCACCATTCAATGAATCATTCATATTTAGCCTCTTGGCAGCGATCTTTGATAGGCTGGGACTATAACTAAAAGAGTACGAGTGACAAATGCTGCTGTCATCCGCGAAAGAGTGAAGAGGGCTGGAAGTTTGATAGAGAAGATCGTTGAGGAAAATAAATAATAGAGTAGGAGAAAGAACGGAGCCATGCGGTACCCCTGAATTAATCTTGGACTCGTTTGATGAGAGCCCATCTATAACAACTCGTATAGTGCGGTCTTTGAGAAAGTTCGATATAAACCGAGAGTAGTCATCACCGACACCAAAAGCAATAAGTTTTGCCTGTAGTGCAGCGTGTCACACTCTGTGGCAACCGTGACCACAGTTTATATTAACTTTTAAAGGAAAGAAAAACTATTTGAGAATATTAATTTAGAGCTTTGATTATGATTTTTTGGTAAAGTTGGAGTTAGTTAATTAAAGCTGCCTTTTTCTTTTTTTATCTTGGACCGGTACTCAGGGGATGACCCCTACATATGCAGCGCATTGTACCAGAACTAGGAAAATAGCTTTTAACAGAAGTATGCGATACGTTGGGGTTGGGATAAAATGTTTAACTATACCAATTATGTACTCTTGAAAAATAATTGTGTTCTTTTATTAGGTCTTTAACGAAAACGGAAAATTTCCTGGTCATTTTAGTGCGTGAATATAATAGATTTATTACAAACTGGATTCTTTCCAAGAGGACAGCCACTATGCAATCACTATTTCATCTCACGTTGAAAGCTAAAAGAAGGATTGACTATGTTCTGCTCAACTTAGAGAAAAAACAGTTTATCCGGCTAATCAAATCCTAGATTTAACTAACGCCAAATTGTAGTAACAAACCGTACAAGCCAGCGTAAATTTTTCAAAATTTTGTATACAAAATACGTAATTCTGAATAAACACATAAACTTCCCTGAAAACAAAATTTTGACAAATTTTAGTAATTTCTACCAACAAAATATATGTTATGTTTTTTGGTGTTGTATTTATTGTAATTCTACCACAACCTATTAAAGCTGCTTTGAAACAGTGTGTTAATGTATTCTAGTTTATGTACTCTTTGTTCTAACACTATCATGATTTTTAATGAAACCTCATGCGTTTTGAAAATCGCCAAATTTATCTCATTAATGCATTGTAAAATTCATATGATTTGCTTTCAGCCAATACTTAGAATAAATTCAGATACAATTGACACAACATATTTGTTTTTCAAACAAACCACTTGCGTTTTGAAAATCGCTAAACTTCTTTCTATGTGTCGCAAAATTCATATGATTTGTTCCTAGCTAATACTTAGAAGCAAGTCAGATACAATTAACGCAATATATTTGATTTTCAATCAAACCACATGCGTTTTGAAAATCTCTAAATTTACTTCTATATATTGTAAAATTCATATGATTTGTTTCTAGCGAATACTTAGAAGCAAATTGTGAAAATCGCCAAATTTATGTCATCAATACATTGTAATATTCATATGATTTGATTCTAGCTAATACTTAGAAGCAAGTCAGAAACAATTAACGCAATATATTTGCTAAATTTATTTTATATATTGTAAAGTTCATATGATTTGCTCCAAGCTAATACTTAGAAGCAAATCAGATACAATTGACACAATATATTTGTTTTTCAGTCAAACCACATGCGTTTTGAAAAGCCCTAAACTTATTTCTACATATTGTAAAATTCATATGATTTGTTTCTAGCGAATACGTAGAAGCAAATCAGATTCAATTGATGCAATATATTTGATTTTCAGTGAAACCACATGCGTTTTGAAAATCGCTAAATTTATTTCATATATTGTAAAATTCATATGATTTGCTTCTAGCAAATACTTAGAAGCAAATCAGATACAATTGATACAATATACTTTATTTCCAATAAAACCACATGCGTTTTGAAACCCGCTAAATTTATCTAATCAATGCATTGCAAAATTCATATGATTTGATTCAAGCTAACACTTAGAAGCAAATCAGATACAATTGAAATAATATATTTGATTTTCAATCAAACCACATGCGTTTTGAAAATCGCTAAATTTATTTTTATATGTTGTGTAATACAGATGTTTTTTTCTCACCTATAGTTGCAAGCAAATCAGCTACAATTCGCAAAAATAGATATTACATAGTATGTTAATATAAATGAAGTGCGAAACGCAAGTGCCAGCCCATAGAGAATGGGATAGCAAATGTTAGAGGCTTTTTTTAAATACATACATATGTGCATTGACCAAATAGAAACGGTTTCCACAAATGCAGTCAAGCGGCTAGACTTAATGTTTCCACCTCAGTGCGTTTTGGATTCTACGAACAGGCAAAGAAGGTTTGTTTCCTTTAAACCAGATAATCCTTGGGAGCGTTTAGCTGGTTTTACTTTTAAGTTGATAGCTAAATTATTTACATATGTTTATCGAAATATTGAAAGGAAATAATCAAATGTATTAAATAATAAAATTTATTAATTTAAAATTAAAAAAGATATTGAAGTTTTATTGGATGTATTCATATAAGTATGTATTTTATTTAACTAAAAACCCTCATGGCTTTTATTCACATGAGACTCAGTTTCCGCCAAAAGCGAATAAATTTTATAAATTCGGATATGCAATTGGCGATCAAATACGCTTGAGTTTCTCAGATATACATATCGGGTGATTCATTGTGAGGCATGATTTTCAATAGGCTTTTTTTTGACAGATTACGCCTAAATCATGCTGTGTCACTTTTGTTCAGTACCGTTAAACAGGTCATCGTGGAAAGACTAATATTATAACAGCGTCACCAAATTTTTCAGCTGTATTACGAAAAGCAGCATTCTGTGAGATATATTTTTCGCGTGTTTCAAGGAGTTTACGGTACGCATAATCGAATTATCAGCACCATTCGCGAGTTTGAGTCCTAGTTCACATAAGAGGATGCTACTCGATGGGTTAAATCACATCCAGCACTTAGTGAAGACCGAGCAGACCCTATCAATCACGTAGTGAAGAAAATATAGCAGCTGTAGTTAGACTTGTGCCATTCATGAATGAATTACTTCAACCGAATGATTCTTTCAAGTGAAATAATGAAATATTTCTATATTCTTTCTCTACTTCTTTCGCCATTATCTTTCCTTTCATATTCCTTCATTCAGAACCAAACACTCTGAATCAACTATAGGAAATTATAAGTCATTTTATTTTGAACTTTTTAATTGAAATTAGTTTTAAAAATGAACCCTAAAATATAAATTTTTCTATGTTTTATACATAAACATACTCTGAAAGCAACAAATAATGTCTGTAATTGCTGTATAAAAATTCGTTATGTTGCCACCTGATATAGAAAATGAAACATTTTCATTCATTCTGAAATATGTCTGGCATATAGAAAGGTGAAAGAAATTAATGAATTAATGCACTGAACCTTTCTGCAAGAGAATGAAAGATACACACAAAGGAAAGATTTTGCCCAACGCTAGCTGTAGCTGACGGTGTGCGCCAAGACCTTTACCGTCAATGGTAACACTTAGCTCGCAATTAACGGACTTCTATTATAATTCTTGAAACTCAAGCGCATGGTCTCGATGAGCTCTGGTTTCAACAAGACGGCACTACGAGCCATACAGCACGTGATACAATAGACTTGCTGAGAAATTATTTTGGTGAGCACTTAATTTCATGTTTTGTAACAGTGAGTTGGCCACTGAGATTGATAGATATCATACCGTTAGAGTATTTTTTTCTACGGGTATGTAAGGTCTGATATCTTGAGGAATAAGTCTGTTATGATTAACGCTTTGAAAAATAACATTAATCGTGTTATTCGCGAGAAACCAGTCGTTATTTTCGAACGAGTCACTCAGAACTGAATTTCCTCAGTGACGGCCACCATTTACATGATATAATTTTTAAACAGTAAATTAAATTAATTTTTCTTTTAATAAAAATTTTAAGTTCACCCTTTTTTATGTGTTTTATTTGATTAATCTCCCAAATAACACCAGATAGCATTTGTGAAATAAACTATTATTTGAAAAGGATAGTCGTTTTCCTTGTTATTTCGTTTCCCCCTAATTCGTTTATTATTTTACTAACTTGAAAAATTTTTTACAAACTTGTAGTCTTTTGTTAAACACGCAAAGGTTTATAGCTAAGATATCCAATTTCTTCATCATCTCAGCCATATACTAAGGCAAAATGCTCTCACAGCGAAGCTAAACGGAGCTTTTAAATGACATTGATTATTTTTTTCCATACTTTCTGTAAATATATCTCAACTTTATAATTGTAAATATTTTACTATAAAAAAAAATATACAATATGTAAACGAAAAAGCTGTTGTTATATTAGTTCCCTCGATATATTTTAGTCACCCTGTATATTAAGCATCATATTGATATTAAATCACGAGAAGTATTTTACAAATTATATGTAAAAATTATATGTATGCCGATGTGTTGCGCCGTTTTGTTGCAACCGCAGCTCCTGCACATTAATGTTGTTTAATTGATTAATGACAAAATCAGTAGTCAAGGCTCTATAGTAGTCACCATTGACTATAATTTTCTGACATGCCAGTCGTCTTTCGAGAAGTACGGACTAATGATTCCACCAGTTTATAAGGCATAACAAGCAATCAGCTTTTCTGGATGAAATTGTCACACTTGATGATATCATCACTGCAAGCTCCACTTTACTCTTAATACCTTACAGGGCGTGTACATATGTATTTATAGATTTTCACCTTTTTCAAATGAAAATAAAATCTGTTAAATTAGTTTTGTATCATCATCCACCCTGTGTGTAGAAAATGTTTAGCAGTACCCAAAAGTCGATAAAACAATATCCATCAAAGCAAAGCAGGTAAACTGTGTCCAATTAAAGAACAGTAATATCACGATAAAGAAGTTCTGACGCACATATATATTGTTTATCTAATTGGTAAAGCCGTTCCTGTTGGAATACGAGTTGCAAAATAAACTGCTTTATCTTGATAGTACTGCTCTTTGGACATAGATTTTCTGCTTTGCTTATACCGAAAATTTCCGCTTATTGGAATTGCTTTGCAAATGTTTGGAAGATGTGGACTACTTGGATGCCAAACCAAATGAGAACAGTTTTGTGCAATAACGCCGACGTTTTTCTATGGACACAAACCAAAATATTAGGCATATTTTTAGAACAAATATTTTAGTTTAAGATAAAATAAATCGTAATTGATGGAAATTATATTTTTGCATATCTTACGTGCAAGCGTAGGGCGCTTTTCCTTTCTGTATAAATATATAAATTAAATTTATAGATTTTATTTTAAAATATTTTTAAACAATTTACTTTATTATTATCAGGGTAAGGACTTGTATGCACTAAAATACTTGAAATATGCATTTTAAACTGTCTAAAAAAGTAAAAGGCATACAAAATTTGTAAGTAATAATTTTTATTTAATAAAAATGAGAAATCTTCATATTTTAAAATTCAGGTAAGAATCTCATTTTGAAACTCTTAAAATAAAAGGCAAAATTTTGATAACTATTTGAAATTTCATAAAAATGATTTTTTAAACAAGGTGGTGCAAAAGTAATCCTCTTATCAGAAAATGCTATAAATTTCGCTATTGGCCCCTAAAGTCAGTTCTGTTTTGACATTTGTGTAGGAAACACATGCGAAATACACGTTAATAAACAATGTTACGCTACACTGCTCCAGGACGCGGAATATTGGTGACTATTTATTTGACCCCCAGAGGAAGATGATTTTTCATCAAAAATAATCATGAGTGATGAGGCCCATTTCCATCTTAGCGGGTACGTAAATAAGCAAAATTTACGCTTCTGGGGCACTGAAAATCCGTGTGTAACCCACGAAAAGCCATTACCCGCTCAAAGTCATCGGAAGTTACCCTATTAATTTTGAGGAAGTGGGCACATTTTGACGTTTCCTGAAGCTAACTTTTGGAATTCCCAAAAAACTCAGAAACGCTTCGCTAACCGAATCGAAACCGCGTTTCATATTTGGTACACGTTTTGTCCGTGGAACGTGTATCTGAAGTATTAACGGAGATTAGATTTGGTGCAAAAATTTAAGTTGCCATATTGTTTCTGGGGAAGTGGGGGATTTTGGCGATTCTTGAAACCAAGGGAGTTCAAAAAAAAACTTTTAACGCATCAAACGGATAATTATCTGGTAATAAGTTTGATATCAAATCGTGTTTTTTTAGTTTTTTAAACTATAGTTATTAATTAGAGATTGCGACAGTCAGGTGATAATTAATAAAAAAATAAGCGTTGGCTTCGGCGGTCGAATAACGGCTAACTTTATTCCTTATTCTCAATTATATAATAGTAGGAATTAATTATTATATTAGTACGAATAGTATATTGAAGGAGTTGTATAGTATAGTATTGAAGTGGCACTACACTACTATACAATAGAACAATATAGTTGTAACCATGATATAAAAAATACAAGGTAGTTTTATTCTCTCAATTATCCTTAACAATCACCATCTGACAAGTATAAGGATTGTGACATTTTCCATTAAATTGTGCTACCGTATTAGTTTATACATTTCCTTGTTTGCAGTTTTGTTTTGTAATAATAAAATTATGACTTCTAACAAAAATAAATAAAAATTTTTAAATAAAATACTAACATAAATCTAATATATATAAAAATGGCCTGAAAAACATCCCCAGACTAAAATACTACCGACACCATGTTTCAATGTGCATTTAGTATAACGTGGATTTATACGTTGGGTTTTCGGTCATCTAACCAGTCTTAATCTATCGGAACCTTTTAAATTCAATTTTGACTCATCGGAGAATAGTATGGAATTCCTTTGTGTGGTGGTCAAATTAATGTGTTCCCTTGCAAATTCCAACCTGGCCAGTCTATTTCTCCGTGATATAAAAATCTTTTTTACACTTTTGTATGGTATGCTTTTAGTCCGCCTTCTACAGCCTGCCTTTGAATCCTTCTGGGGTTAACATTTAATGACAATTGTGTGGCGATGGTTTTTGATGACACGAATTGGTATTTTTTTTTATCAAACGGATTTTTGCCTGGCCATCTCGTTTACTAGTTTTTCGAGAACGTCCACCTCTTACGTTCTGTAACCAGAGTACCCAAACAACGAAAACAGTTTATAATTCTTGATATAATGCTGTGGTGAATGTCAAATTTTTTTGCAATTGTGGTCACTAATTGGCCGTTATTAAAATCAGCTACTATTTTTTCTTTTAAATGCACCCAATAATTATATCGCGTTATTTGTCAGAGAAGTTACAAGTCACGTCCAGAACAAGTTTGAAGGCACGGAAACGACTTTGATATTTAAACATATAATGACATCTTTTGGAAGTAGGTTTTTCTTATTTTAAGTAATGAAGAATATTCAAGGTTACGTGCATTAGTTTTGCCGCTGCATCCTGGGTCATTCTAGTAGAAATAATTATTTATATATTTTTAAGCCACAAGCATCAAATTTTCCCTTTGTTTTTAATATCTAATATTTTCTTTAAAATAGGCATTCGTTTGAATGCTATCGTAAAGTTTACTGATAAGCAGAAGTCCGTTCTTTTAGTTTTTAGGACCAAATTGGACCGAAGTGGGGTGGCTTTACAATAGCTGGCAGCCTGTTAAACCTCACTTAACATGGGTTTCAAAACGACCACAGATACCTACTTACATCAGCTTATTATTTCTAGCTTTTTCTAATATGAAGAATGCACTACACATTTCAGAAAAAATCCATTCTAGGAGTAAATTCCCTTCTTCAACTGTGTGGCAACGCCTTTTTATATTTCTCTCTAAAAATAAACTTCAAAAATCCTTATTACAAATAATAAAAAGAGAATGAAACTACCTTGTATTTTTTATATCATGGTTGTAACAGTTATTGTGATCGATATTTAATTCCAAAATAGCTTTATATAAAAAAGAAAAATATAAGAGTTCGAAAAGTTTTTGTTAAACTGAAATGTTTTAACTTCCTTATATTGCAAATTAATTTAATTTTTGTTGACATTTGAGCTGCTATTGTGAATAGATTTGCTCACTAAACCAACCTGCCGCAGCAGCGATTTTCAAACTTTACTCAATATTATAATAGTTTTCCACCAATTGTTCAATAATTTAAATTTTTGTATAGAATGTCGAGCTCAATTAGGGCGTAATTGTGTTAATCTCAATAATGGTGTATGTCTGAACAGCGTATTGCAAATCTGTTCTCAGCTAGATCATAATTGTTCAAATTAGCATACCGAGTTTATTAAATATTCATATAAATATTTGCTTTGTATTTTTCTGAATTATTTCTTATATTAGATTTATATTATTATTATCATTTATTAAAATTTTGAAGTATCACCTTAATATTTATTTAAAGTTAAACGCTCTTATCGACATTATTGTCAACAGTTTTTTTCTTTGTAAGCCCAAATGCTGTAAAGCAATTAACTAACACTTTTAATTGTCAATTTTACCGCCAAATAAAAAAAAGATGGCTACTGAAATAAGTCTTAATGGCCGCTACAAAAAAGAAAAAGACTTCACTTGCTTACTGAGTGTAACTGGGGTGTATCTATTGGATACACCCACACTCCAACACATAACCATATTACCGACCACCTAACTCAAACATCATTTTTTGTTAAAGTTTGTGATTTTAATTTAATGCTTTAATTTAGCATTTAAATAGTTTTTTCTAATATTTTAAGAGCGCTCTTTTGCCTATTGCGTTTCTTTAAAAGAACATTCTGTGAGTTGCAGTAAACTAAAAACTATTTTTGCTCATCATGTTATATCAAAAATTTACTTTATAAATTAAAATGCTGTTTTCTTTTTTGTACAAGAAACTAGTTTCCAAAAAAGAGTTATCATAATGAAATAAATATTTTATTGCATTGTTATCTACTTAAGTACTTTGAATTTTCGTTTTTTACTTTAAACTTTTGAAAGTTTTTAAAAGTCATAAAGAAGTAGCAACAAAAGTGTTGTTGGAAAAGGCCAGTCAGCCAAAAGTGGTGGGTGCGGGGTTGGTGGGTGTAGAGCTACTGAGTTAAATGCTGAAGATTAAACAAATGCTGAAGAAAAAACAAAAGTTTTTATTGTATAATTATATATTTTTTATCTTTGGCTTGAAATATGTTAAGAATAAGTGAATAAATAGTGCCATCAGAATAATATCAATTTCCAAATAAAGGGTGGTTAAATTTCAAGGGCCGATGTTGATTTTGAATACAACACAAACTATTTAGGAAATTATTGTAATTTTATTTTATTATGATATACTGGTATTATTCAATTATGCATGGAACAAAATATCGGCCAAATGAGCGCCGCGACCACGGTGGCACACCTCTATCCGATGGTCCAAATTTTCGATGATCCTGAGGCATAATGGAGGTTCTATGCCGTTAATGTGCCGACTTATCTCATCCTTTAGCTGTTGAATTGTTGCTGGCTTATCGACGTACACCTTTTCTTTCAAATAACCCCAAAGAAAAAAGTCCAACGGTGTCAAATCACATGATCTTGGCGGCCAATTGACATCGCCATTACGTGAGATAACACGGCCATTGAATTTGTTGCGCAAAAGAGCAATTGTTTCGTTAGCTGTGTGACAAGTGGCACCGTCCTGCTGAAACCACATATCGTCTACATCCATATCTACCAATTCGGGCTATAAAAAGTTCGTTATCATCTCACGTTATCATCTACCGGCCTCATTTTGGAAAAAATACGGCCCGATGATGCCGCCAGCACATAAACCGCACCAAACAGTCACTCTTTGTGGGTGCATTGGTTTTTCGACAGTTCCTCTTGGATTCTCATTCGCCCAAATGCGGCAATTCTGTTTATTGACGAATCCACTGAGGTGAAAATGTGCCTCATCACTGAAGATGATTTTCTTCGAAAATTGATCATCATTATCATAATAAGTCTGGATAACTTTAACACGTTGTTGGATCGTGTATCTCTCCATGGTTCAAATTGAACAAGTCTGAAATAGAGAAATGTCAAATAAAATTCGGAAGAAACTTGGCGTTTAGATGTGGTTCACATTCAACATCGGCCCTTGAAATTTAACCACCCGATATTTGGGGAATTAAAAAAAAAAATTAAAAAATTTAAAAACTGAGTTGCAAAAAAAGAAAGAAAATATTTAAAGCATAAAGAAGACAATGCATCAACGAAAGGCGTATTGTCATTGTTTTACGAATTTCTGTGTGAAATTACAATGCTTTCTTTTTTGTTGTTATTTTGTTTTTTTTTGTTTTGTGTTTTTGTTTTGTTTTTTGGAAGACAGCTGATTTGGTATGAGACCAGCACTGTGACTGCCATAACACTGATTGAATTCATTTCCGTTTATTTATTTGTTAAATTATTGCTGTCACATCAAGCCAGGCAGGCAGCAGACATTATGAATTGTATTAAATTAGTGTACGACATGTGATGTCTTGTTGTTTGTGTATGTGTGTGTCAGTGTGTATTTATGTGTTTGTCTGATGTGATGACGATAACTTTTTTCTAGAGTGAATATGACACTGTAAATGCCGATGCCAACGGAAATTTACCAAACAATTGTTATAATTCCCCAAGACATCATACTGTATATACATATATATTTTTTTCAATTTACCTTTTTTTCTATTTTCATAAAGTACTGACTCCAAAGGACTGGGGTGCAAGTTTGATTTTTACTTTGTTGGGTGTAGAAAGGATTTTAATTTTTCTTTATAGAAAAGGCATTTGGCTTTAAGCCAATTGTGTTGTTTGGTGGCTCTATTTGGCCAGTTATTTCCTCTCGTTATTTAAGGGGTTCCACAGATCGTTACACTACTCACTAATACTTACAAATCTGTTTGTATTTGCAGTTGAAGGCTTAAATTAGGAGTTGGAAATGATTTTTATTGACAAATGTTTGCTACATTTTGCTTTAAAGGACACTCTCAGGTCTTAAGTAAATATATTTTTAATTTTGTTAGTTACTCTACGATATTCTTAGTTTTGTTTGTCTTATTAACTTGGCGAATTTTTATTTTTCACATAAAGGGTATCCCAAAACAAACTCCAAACTCGTATCTAACACCATTTGTGAAGTAAAGTGTTGGCAACTCTGTAAAAGAAAAAAAAATATTAATTCGACAGCTGACAGTTTAGGGTTAGTAAAAATGATAGATTTTTCGAGCAAAATTTAAAAGTTTAATTTCATACAGCATACTGTGGGCAAGGCTCGAATTGTCATAGGATTCGTAAAACATTGGGTAAAGGAATTTAGTGAGCCGTGACTACAGTGCTATATCAGTGCTGTCAACTTTGAAATTTCAAAACGCACCAAAATGGAAAAAAGCGTGTTGTTTCAACAAAAACGCACCAAGTTTAGAAAATTTCTTTTAATTTTCAAAACTCATTTTGTATTATAAAAAGTATAATATCTTTATATTTAAAAAAGCATGATAATGCAACAGCCTTTTCAGTGGCTATTAGACTACCAAATTGGGTCAGATAGCATGCCATCAAATTCGTTCAATAGCTAGAACTCGTGTTTGTCAAACTTGGCCTGTGCGGTTCTGGTACTTTTATTAAGACGATGATATATTTATAATAATTAAATTTATTTTATCAAACTTGTTATTCAGCAAACATTATTTAATTATATTCCGTGTCGACCAAAATCAGCTGTTAGTTTTGTGGTCAAAATTATATTGCAGGAGCATGAAATCGTAACTACAAAAGATGAAATATGATGAAAAAATTTACGATTATCGGATTATTAAAAGTTACTGAGTCGCACTATAAACCATCAAAAAATCGTGTAATAGCAATATCAAACACGGTGCAAATTTCATTTTTGTTTTCGTAAGTGAACAGTGAAAAACAGTTGGCCAGAGTAAGTGTCTTCTAAAGAATTTATTAAAAAGATGATGTTTACCATAATCAAAATTTAATGAAAGCGTTTTGGAAAAATGTAATCATTTAACTAATAATTGCGTAGTTTCTCAATTACTAAAGCAGTAACGATTTTGGGGGGCTTCATAAATACGAACTTCAGTACTCAGTGTAGTATATATAGGGTGTTTTTTTAAGCTAGATAGAACTTTAAATTGTAAAAAGTAACACAAAAAATTAAATTTTGATGAAACATTTTTTTTATTTGTTTCAGTATACTCTGACAAATCATCATGAATAGACTCACGCTTGAACAACGCTACGAAATTATCCAAATTTACTTTGAAAATCAGTCGTCGATTCGCGCAACTTATAGACGCAAAATTGTGTTCAGCGATGAGGCGCATTTTTGGCTTAACGGGTTTGTTAATAAGCAAAATTGCCGCATATGGAGTGAGACCAATCCACAAGAGACCCTACAGACTCCATTACATCCAGAAAAATGCACTGTTTGGTGCGGTTTTCATGCTGGTGGCATCATCGGACCTTATTTCTTCAAAAATGAGGCCGGAGCTCGCGTTACGGTCAATGGAGATCGTTACCGCACCATGATCAATGATTTTTTGTTTGAAAATATGGATGACATTGATCCGGAGGAGATGTGGTTTCAACAGGATGGCGCTACGTGCCATACGGCGAACGCAACCATCGACTTACTGAAATCAAAATTTGGCGATAAGTTGATTTCGAGAAATGGACCTGTCAATTGGCCTCCAAGGTCGTGCGATTTGACACCTCTCGATTATTTCCTGTGGGGCTACGTGAAGTCACTGGTTTATGCTGATAAACCAGCAACAATTGACGCCTTGGAGGCCAGCATTGTTCGTGTTGTTCGTGACATACGGCCAGCAGTGCTCGAAAAAGTGGCCCAAAATTGGACGTCCAGAATGCGCTTCGTCAAGAACAGCCGCGGTGCCCATATGCCCGAAATCATTTTCAAATGTTAATGTCACGTATTGATCTTTCGAATAAAAAAAAAATTTTGATTACAATTTAATTTTTTGTGTTATTTTTTACAATTTCAAGTTCTATCGGGCTTAAAAAAACACCCTATAGTTATGAATATAGGAAAATTTTATTGAGTTGATTCATTTTGTGTATTATTGTTTATTGTAGTGCTAGAGAAGAAAAATTGTGAATGTGTAGGTTTAAGTTATTATAGTTAGGTTAATAAAAAAATTATGTGTAATTTAGTATAACGTTCAAAAATGAAAGTGTAATTTATTAAAAGGTTGGAAATGGTAGAGTGGTAAGTGGAGGGAAGTTGAGGCTTATTGTTGGGTTGTAAACAAATATAGTTCTGGTATCCTTTTACGACACGGATGGGACGGCATTCACTAGAGAATAACATCCATCTCTAGATATATACGTTTCTTTTGGAATTTATATGTGTGTGAGGCATTGTCGAAGTTAAATTATTTAATGTTAAATAGTATGTAATTTAATGTTGCTGTCAACGGCTGACGAGAGGGTTGGAACCGACCTGAGACAAATTGAGATAGCCGGTAATCTCGTCATCTGACCGTATAATTAAATATGGATGCATTAGTTTTTCCGACAACCCCTCTTGGACTATCATTCTTCGCCCAAATGCGGCAATTCAGCCTTTTGACGAATCCACTGAGGTGAAAATGTACCTGTCTCATCATTGAAGATGATTTTTTTTCGAAAATTGATCATCGACTGTTGCCATTTCTTGCGACCATTCTGACCATGCTCGATGGCGTGTCTTTCTATGATTCAAATTAAGTTCAAATTGAGAAATGTCAAATAAAAAAATGTTACATTTGTACAACGGGTTATTGTCCCCCAGCTAAAGATTTGATTATTATTTTTCTTGTCTTCTTCAATCAAAATTATTGATCACAGCAGATTTGTATTGTAAAAAAATCTTTCTTAAGAAAAAAACTTAAGAAAGAAAAAACCTGAACTATAACCCGTTGTACAAATGTACAAACCAAAAATTTAATTTAAAAAATTATAAAAGTTCATCAAAAATTCTATAAAATGTATATATACATCTCTGGGTACGGAGAATATTAAAATACAAAAATATGTATGTTAATAAATAAAATAAATACCGCTAGTTCTGAGACAGCAAACGCTGTACAAACAATGTGGGCAATTAACAAAATGCATATGTGATTCAATATGAGATGAATATAGATAGAAAATAATTAAATGCTCGGTGGCTTAGTGGTTAAAGCAGTAGATCATGATACGTCATGTCCCGAGTTCAAATCCCAGTGGGTGCTGATGAGTAGTGTAGCGACTACGAAACAGCTAGTTGTCCCCCAGCTAAAGATTTGATTATTATTTTTCTTGTCTTCTTCAATCAAAATTATTGATCACAGCAGATTTGTATTGTAAAAAAATCTTTCTTAAGAAAAAAACTATAAAAGTTCATCAAAAATTCAATAAAATGTAAAAAAATGTTACATTTCAAAATAATTTCATTAGATTTGATCGATATCCGCGCTTTAATTTTTTTTGCTTTTTGTAATTTGCTACTGGAGTTTTATTGGAGATGCTTGTCCTTGCATTGAATGCTTTAAAGCAGGTTTGTGCGTCCGCTTTTTATTTATTTTTTTTTTTAAGAAAAACTTTATTTCATTAGATAAGAGAAAAAACTGTCTAAACAGTTTTTTCTCTTCTAAATTTCTGCTATTTCCTTATGAATAAGGAAACTAAGGCCGGCATAATAGAACAACTAAAAAGAAACATTTTAAATTCAGTTGAATGCATTAAAATAAAAAGGAAAGAAAAGGACGAGTTTGTAATTGAAACTTTATTTTCATTTTCCGCTTTTGTGTTGTTTTGCTGATGAAGCTTTGGGAAGCATACTTAAATCTGTAAAAAAAAAAAAAATAAATAAAAACGACTTCAGCAACTACCACTACTTAGTGCTTTTAATATTTTTTTGTTTTTTGTTTTGCTTTATCCGCCAAATCATCCTGTATTTGAAGGTGATGCCAGGTAAGACAACAGCAAGGCTATTGAAAAAGTTATGTTACGAGTACGAAATGAAAGAGAGAATAAAAAAAAAAACAAAAAACAACAACCAGTATCCATCTTATTTTATCTACTATTTACTATGCAATGTTTTTCCTGCTTGTACGTCTCAAATATAATGAAAAATAATGATACTTCTTTTTTTTTCTCAACACTGAACTCTGATGTATTTTTTTTTGTTCTGCTGCTGCACTACAAATATCGAATTGAAAGGAAAATTGTGAGCACAGTGGTATTGGTATTTTTTTTTTGCGCTCTTTTTACGAGTATATTGAAGTTGCTGGTGTTGTTGCTGCTGTTTTTGTAAATAGAGAAAGTTACTTCAGAATAATTGAAATACATTTTCTATTAAAAAAAAAAAACTACAGACAAACATTAAATGTAACCGACAGACAGGGCTGGGCAAAATACACAGATTATGTATTTCAAATACAAGATACAAAATACTTTCCAGGAGTGTATTTCAAATACAAAATACTTTACAGTAGTGTATTTTAAATACAAGATACAAAATACTTTCAAGTTGTGTATTTCAAATACAAAATACAACTACAAAATACAAATACATTTTTGTAATTTGGTCTCAGAAAAATGTACCCGTCTGGCTTTAGATACATATTTTATTTTACATATGCACTTAAACTAAGTTGTAATGGGTGATTTTATAAGAACTATCGGAAATTTAAAAAAAAAAACACATAAAATTCAGAAAAATGCATGAAATATTCATTTGGATCGATAGTTGGGTCGATATAATTTAATGTTTAAAAATTATTTCATGCAAATGTTGGCCGCGGCTACGCCTCAAATGGTCCATCCGCTTAGTCCAATTTTGGCATACTCTTTCCGGCCGAAATGGCCGGTATCTCACGAATAATATTGGCAATGTTGGCAATGTTGGCTTCCAGTGCGTCAAATAGCCTTAACATAGCCCCACAAAAAATAGTCTAGAGGCGTTAAATCGCACGATCTGGGCGGCCAATTGACTGGTCCCAAGCGTGAAATAAACTGTTCACCGAACTCGCCTCTCAATTGGTCCATTGTTTCGCGTGCTGTGTGGCATATGGCACCGTCTTGTTGAAACCACATGTCATGCAAGTCAAGCTCTTCCATTTTGGGCAAAAAAAAGTTTGTTATCATCGCACGGTAGCGCTCACCATTCACAGTAACGTTGTGATTCGCATCATCTTTGAAGAAATACGGCCCAATGATGCCGCCAGCCCATAATCCGCACCAAACGGTTGTTTTTTGTGGATGCATTGGTAGCTCTTGCAATGCTTCTGGCTGCTCTTCACTCCAAATACGGCAGTTTTGCTTGTTCACGTATCCATTCAACCAGAAATGAGCCTCGTCGCTGAACACAATTCTTCGATAAAAAAAGTGGATCTTCATCTAACTTTTCAAGAGCCCATTCACCAAAAATTTGGCGTTGTGGTAGGTCGTTTGGCTTCAATTCTTGCACCAGCTGTATCTTATAAGGCTTCACACCCAAATCCTTCCGCAAAATTTTCCACGTAGTGGAGTAACAGAGGCCCAATTGCTGCGAACGGCGCCGAATCGATAATTCACGGTCATCACCAACACTGGCCGATACGGCTGCGATATTTTCTTCAGTTCGCACTCTACGTGCGAATTTTTTTTACAATAGCCCGAATAGAAGCCTCAGTAGGTCGATTAAACTGACCATAAAATGGAAGAAGCGCGCGATGAACTTTCTTAACAGAGCACGCATTTTGGTAATAAAATTCAATAATTTGCAAGCGTTGTTCGTTTGTAAGACGATTCATGATTAAATTATAGACCAAACTGAAGATGTTTGACAGTGACACAAGATACAAAACGTGCGTGAGCTGTCAAAACTAGTGTTGTCAAAAAGATAATAGCAAAAAAATCACTCGTTACTTATTTTTCTGCATGCAGTCATGGTTTCACGTTTTTTGTAATTTTTCTCCAAAGTATCTATTGCAAGATTTTGAATTTTTTGCCTCCCTTTTACTAAATGCTTTCTGGCAATCAGCTAATTTTGAAAATGGGATGGAAACATGACACCGATATGGTTCTATTTGCTCCAGGTGTCAGCATGAGAAACTCATTAAATCTTATTTCCAAGCTCTCCATTAATTTTGTTAAAATACAACTTAAATGCCTCAAAGTATTATATTGCAGTGGATCTAATCTGGTTCTCGCAGCCTAAAGTTTTCCACAATAAAAATTATTTCCCTGTATATAAAAAGCTGGTGGCAAATATATAGAAATTCTTACTGATATCACCCGATTAGTGTAAAATGTATTAGCTCTGTATAAATGAAAGCTACATTGCAGTATTGCAAAAGGGTAAACATTTTAATGGTTGTAGTTTCTAGCGGTTTTAGCTTTTGTGAAATAACTTGTTTTCAATTTATTATAGTAAATAAATGTATTTTGTAAAAATGTATTTTTGAGCCACATGTATTTGAAAAATGACAATATACAAAATACTATTAAGTTATGTATTTGAAATACAAAATATTAATACTTTCAGGTCGTGTATTTGAAATACAGATACAAAATTCGTATTTGTATTTCAAATACTGCCCAGCCCTGCCGACAGACAAACTAAAAAAACACACACACACACACACAAATACATAAATATTAGACATAAATACCCAGGTGAATATAAAAAATTTTCTGAAAATGCATGTTCTTTAAAGTAATTCGAAATTTAATACTTTTTTTTTGCAAAAAAAAAAAAAAAAAAAAAAAACCCACAAAGGTTGGGTTTAGGAAATGTTTAGAGATTTAACATTTTTTATGAAAAATGTTTTAATAACCAAACTCTAGCAAATAGCTTGTGTTTTGGACAGTACGTTAACGTTTTTGCTATTCCTTTTTTTCCTCTCAAAGTAAAATTCCAAGTAATTTTCAGTAACAAAGTTTGATATTTTTTAAACAAACTTATGAACAATGATGCTGACAATGAGTCAAAGTCAATGCTTATAATGATGATCGTTAAAACCTATGAAATAAACATATGTAAAAATTGTTTTACATATATATGGCAGATGAATATTTTTAAATTGCCAAGAAATTTAATTTATTCGTTAGATAACCTTCTACACGGTTTCGTAGAATCAGCTAATTGAATATTTCATTCATAGTAACCCGGTCATAAGCACTGTTGCCATACTTGACGATTTATTGTCATTTTGACGTTTTTGGGTGCCGAAAATAGCAGTTTTTTTTTATCTTAGGCCAGTACTCAGGGGATGATCCCCAACATATGCAGTGCATTGTACCAGAACTAGGAAAATAGATTGTTAGGAGGGGGAAAGAGGTAGTAGTGTTTGTGAATATATGACTTGAAATTTCCAACGTTATAACAGACAGGAAACACGTCTGCAGGCGACTTTTTTCACAGGCAAAGCGTACGACTCAAAAAAAAATTCTCTCTGTAATACGTAGTACGATTCCCCGGGCAATCGACCACAAATGGATGAGCTCTGGATGATGAACGTATGCTACGTAAAAATGTGCGAGTTTAGGGAACAAGATCCCTAATGTGAAAACAATTTATTTATGGGTATGAATGAATACCAGTAAAAAATTATAAATAGCTTGTTTTCTCTGTTTTCCAGCTATCTATATGTCGACATTTCATAGGAACTAACCTAATCATCAGTAGAAACATAGAAAACAAGCTATTTATAATTTTTTACTGGTATAAATGTTAGAAGCTTAAATAGCGAATAAAAAACTCAATTGTTTGAACTTTTGTTCTCTGCTTTTCGATACTTTCAAAAAGCAAATCGTAGCAACCAACGGTTGTTCATTTGTTTGAAAGGTGTAAAGAAATGTTAGAGACGTTTATAAATAGAAAAGCTTGTTTTTTTGTGTTTCGACGGATATTATTAAAGCATTTTTCTTTTCAAATTCTCAGCAATTTATTTGGATTGTTGGGATATAAAGTTCAATGTTTGAGAATATCTTTCAAAAATCTACTGATGATTAGGGTAGTTCCTATGAAATGTCGACATATAGATAGCTGGGAAACATAGAAAACAAGCTATTTATAATTTTTTACTGGTATAAATGTTAGAAGCTTAAATAGCGAGTAAAAAACTCAATTGGTAAGAATTAATTAAATTTTTTTAGTTTTAATTCGTTTAAATTAACTTTTTTAAATATTTTAATTAAAGTGTTTAGCAATCTGTAAGAATATATTTCTGTAGATGAAATAGATAAATAACTGTTTTGCTTAATTTTACCCCATTAAAACATTTAATTTATTCAAAAACGATTAATTTTACTAGCAAGCAATTTTTTGATGATTTGCAACAATCATATTGACGATTTTGACGATTTTTTCAGCCAAATTTGACGATTTTAAACCAAATTTATCTGGCATCTATAGTCATACTTGTCATGTATTTTAACCAGAGTAGAAATAATGCCTAAAATGAATTTGTTTGCACACGAATTTAATACGAACGAATTAAATTTTTCATATTTCAAAGAATTATAATTTTCCATTTGCGAATTTCATCCACAAAATTCGTGAACGAATTTAAAATCTAAAGAAGAATTAAAGTCTGCTCACGAATTTTGAAGTAAAATTCATGAGATCATTAATTTAGCTCGTGAAAGAATTAAGTAATTAAATTCGCGAATTATTCCCGAAGAAATAATGAAAATTATCAAATCACATTTTGGTTCAAAAATCATCATAAAAAAGTTAAAATTATCATTCTGGCAACGCTGCAAAGCAAGAAGAACTCTCATCATGCTTAAATAAATGTTTTAAAGAATATAACTTTATTTGTTCTTTTTGTTTGTAAAATTCTACTCACGAACTTTATTTTTAAATTCGCGAACTTTATTTAGCAATTCGCGAGCAAAATGTTATTTCAAATTCGGGAATTTTTTCATTCTGCTCGCAAACGAATTAAATCAGTTTTTTTATTTGTCTCGTTCGCGAAAAGTATGAAAAAAAACCAAAATAAAATTTTGCTCGCGAATTTTATTTTTCAATTCGGGAATACAAATTTGTTAACGAGAGAATTAAATAAAATTTATTTCGTGAGCAGAATTTTTTCCTAGCTTGATTAGTTGCTCTAATTATCATTAGCGACAATTATTTCATCAATGAAATGTCATCGTGATGATATAAATGACATCGTGATGATATATTATTATAAAATTTATCTCAGTAATTTTTCTGATGTTAATGAGCCATCACATCAATGAAATTTTTACATCAAATTGAATGCAAATTATAATTGGTGTGATGTTAATGTGGTATTTTGTCATTACATTGACTCCATTTAGTTAATAACCTGGCGAATGTTTTCCTCCAAGTGGTCGTTTTGGGCTTATCAACGTAGAAATGTAAATTCAATATAATGCGTTGCTCAATTCAGGTCTTTGTTAATGATGGGTTAGAAATATTATATTAAAAATTTATGTAGTTACAAAAGCAAGGCAATTTTTTTGAGGGGTCCATAAAAATTAAACGGAAGTTGCTTGTGATATTTATAATCGTCTTATTAGCTTTAAGGCGAAAATCTAGAAAAATTGGTTTGATTTCGTTCGATTTTGCCGTCAGCCCACATGACAACAATTCGGATAATCACTTTGATTCGATTTGATTTAAGCAAGGTGAATTCATTGCTAGGTGAACTTGACAGCTCAGGTGATTATTTTTTGCTTGCCGCGTTTTTTCCAATGAGACTGTCAAATTTTTTTTCTTTTGTTTACAAACATTTTCGCACCATTTTAATCTGGGGGGGTTTTTTTTGTATGATTTAGTGAAGTTTCAATAAATTTTTGTGAATTTAAAAGTGAAAAACCATTTAATTCAAAATTTGCAAATAATTTGTTCAGCTCAAGGTCCTTTTTTTTAATGTTTAATGTATTTTTCAGTATTTCGTCTTCTTGTGGAAGACTCTTTCAGGAAAATTAGTTTTTTTTTGTGTTTAAATTCAATAAAAAATTTTGTTGAAGAAGTCTTCAAAGGAAGACGAAATATTGAAAAATACATTAAACATTAAAAAAAAGGATCTTGAGCTGAACGAACTATTTTCAAATATTGAATTAAATAAAGGTCAAAGCAATAAAGATGAAGAATTCAAATTTTTCAAGTAAAAAATCATTATAATCTGTGATTTTAATTATAAACAATTATTTAAGGTTTATGTAATATTTTTTTTAGCTGAATAATCTTAGGCGAACTTAGATTTTGACATTCTCAGTAAGTTTTACAATAACAAAATACATAGTATTGAATTCGCCTTCCCGCTTGCATTCACCTGTACAAATTCGCCTTCGACTTAACTTTGCTTTTTTTTACTGTAATAATTTATAACATTTCAAAAGGCAAACAAGGCAGCTCTACTGGTCTATGGTACTCGTATACCTGATGATACCCAAATTAGTTATTCGTCTGCCAGAGATGGTGATTGTGCACGTCATCACATTCCGCTTCATTAAATTGTTAATTCGTTATCAGCGGCAGCCAGTACCGCTGGGTATTTTTGACCACATTAAAAAATTTGTGTTCGCATAACTTTGCATTCGCTTGAGATGTGAATGATATATGGCAAAAAGAATAACTGAAAGCAGAAAACAACTGTCACAACATTGAATATCATTATTCAACTGTTTGTAAAAAGGTAAACAAACATACGAACGGTGTCCTTTTACTGTTGAAAATGCAGTCAAGTGCACACATACTCGTACACTCCCATTCATAGTGATGTTCATATCGCTCCTTTATTGCAACATAGTCATATCGCAAAAAAGCTCGTTTCGAGAAAAACGCATTGAAAATTTTTAGTATCCATACAAGTCTTAGCAAATTTTTTGAACAAATATCTCCTAAAGGAAACAGTTTAAAAGCAATTTGAATAAATTTTTGGCACAATATAAATGCTAGTACTGTTAACAATTCTGCATTGTTAACTCGAAAAGCTCATTTTTTGAGATATGACTATGTTGCAATAAAGGAGCGATATGTTTGTAGCACATATAATATTTAGAAAATTGTTCACATACAAATTATATTACTGCTGCTGCTGTTGCTGCCGCTGTTGGCATTGGTCGTCGGTCGTCGGTCGTTGTAGCCGTATTCATGTAGTTTTGTTGTGTGCGCCACATTAATGGCAAATTGTTGTTTAAAGTTGTGAAAAATTTTTATTTTCGTTTCCCGCTGCTTCCCTTTTTTTGGCTTTTTGATTTTTCTGTCAGTTTTTGGTTTTACAAACCATTTGTTTAAACTTTTGTTATTTATGCATATTATTGCATAACAAAACATATGTAGATATGCACGAAAATTTGCGATTTTCCCCCCTTTACTTGTGTTCGTTTTTTACTGCTAAACAAAATTTTATTTTATTGCTGTTTCCTTAAAATTTAGAAGAAAAAAAAAAAACGCTGTTTATTTATGATTGAAGTTTGGCAGGAAATTGGTGATACACAAAAGACTATTGTCACTCTATTCACCAATTAAAATATATTAAAAAATAAAAGAGAAAACATATTTTCTTGTTTTCCAATTGCAAGATGAACATAACACTCAAAGAAAAAATCACGTTCTCATTGATGGCGGCGGGTCATCAGAATTGCTACATCAATATTATGTAAATAGTCATCAGTAATGTTAAAACTGACATCAATCTCAATGACAAAAGTTATCAGAGAATTGTTTCATATATTGGATATCATCAATGCTACAACTATAGTTGTAGTATTGACATCATGTCACCATATATGGTGACATCAATTCAATGATACATTTTATTAATAATTATAATCAATCTAATTTGTCAAAATTTATTTAAAAAACGATTTATATTATTATAATATGTTTTATTAATTCTTGAAAATTATTATTTTTAAATTTAAATTGATTTTTAAAAAGTGGAAAAATGCATTATATAGATGGAAATTATAATCACAGCAGGTATTGTTTGACCAAAGGTAAATGAGTATAACAAACGATAATATTATACATCATATTGATGACACTTAGTCTTCATATGCGCGGTTAGCTAAACAACAAACATAACGAGAGAATAGAGAGTGAAATAAAACAAAGAACTACGAGGCAAAAAAACAGTATTTTCTCATACACTGCATCCACCAATTAAGATATGATAATGTGACACACAGACATTATATAAGTCAGTCAAAAGTATTAGAACATTCAATCAATTAAGTATTATTCACTATATTAGCTTCTCACGTTGATACCAATCAAAAAATTATAAACAGCTTGTTTTCTATGTTTCCCAGCTGTCTATATGTCAACATTTCATGGTCGTGAAATTAGTAAATGTAGGGTGTTAAGGCATACAGGATCAGATAAAAGTTCAATGGTTCGTAGTCGTAAATAACTTTTCCCACAGAAAACTTGTATTGTTTTTGAAACTCGTTTTCGCTTTCGGTTTCAAAACAATTTTATGAAAATGTTTACATAATGCCAATACATCATAAATATGTATGTATGTACTCGTAAACAAGAACAGAAAACGAAACAAATATGAATTTCTGGAACGCTTCAGTTGTAAAACAGAATTTAAGAATATTTATGCTTATGCGTGTGTATGTTTTTTATTTATTTTTATTAAAATTTTATATTTCCTTGTAAATATTCAGTATTTATTTTGTTTTGTGGTCTCATATGTGCTGCTGCTGAGTATTTACTTTTCAGCTGCTTGTGAAATTCCATTTCCGGTTCATCAGTGTGTCAATCACAATCGTGCCAAAGTGTATTTCCGTCTTTGGTTGCTTTTTGCTGATGTGTGAGCACACATCAATTTCAATGTATGATTGTCAGACATTTTTTTTTCTTATTTATATTTACTTCACATTATGTTGCAAGTCCAAGTTCTTCTTCACTTTCGCATTTCTGCTTTATTGCTTTGAGAATTTGTGTTTGCTACGAGTACAATATGGGATTTTGCTCAAATTTATGCATAGCAAATACATTTCCCTGTTCACATGCATATATACATACGTATGTGTGTATTTTTATATTTGTTTACGATTGTATTTATACATTCTTATACATTATTGTTAATATTTTTCATAAAATTGCCAACAATTTGCTGTATTTTTATTTGAAAATTGTTCATAAATAAAGTACTGCTCCCCGCTTAAACTATATAAGCTGTTTGACTACAGGCAGAGGGAATAGTATTTGTAGACGTTTGACTTGAATTTTCCATTGTTATATGTGACAGGAAACACGTCTGCAGGCAACTTGTTTCACAGACGAACCGTACGGCTGAAAATCGAATTCTCTCTGTAATGCTCTGTGTGATTCAATGGACCATCGAACACAATTGTATGAGCTCTAGACCATGTATTACACATACGTGGGCTTCGGGAACAAGATCTCTAGTCTTGTCAGAGAAAAGTCCATTATAAAACAGAGTAACACAACCCACACTACGGCGATACTCCAGTGCGTGAACAGAGTTGGATACTCTACTATCACCGATAAGCTTCTTCGGTCTATGTATCATGCACTCGGTCGAGTAACCCTTCTTTTTATCTGGGACCAGTACTCCGGGGATGATATGCATATATGCAGCGCATTGTACTGGAACTAGGAAAATAGGATATTATGAGGACTTTGGGACATGAGAGTTGTACCCCATTTTAAGTCAGCTATAGGTGGAGTAAATAGTAAGGAGAACGCAAAAAGTGAAATATTTCTTCGCCGTTTCAAAAAACAATGGCAGAAGCATTCAATTCTTTCAAGACGTGAAAAATGTATCTAGTTCAGCAAACATCATACTGTACTTTTATTCAAGCTTGGTGCTGCTTGAATCCGATTCCTCAATATTTATACCATCTGAGAGTCTAGATGAAGCAGGAATCGTGGTCGTGTATTTGCGTGTTAATAAACAACACTGGGCCTTAGAAGCGTTGAAGCCAACCCTATTTTCGCGATGTCATTCGGAAATTGAAAGTAGTCCATTACTCACTGAGCCATTTGTATTTTGCTTCTTTGTACCGATCTCGGATAGGCTGGGCCTATAACTGAATGAGTACGACTAGTATATGCTGCTGAGTGGATAGCGTTGGAAGTTGGACACAGAAAGTTATTAAGAAAAATAGGAAATAGAGTAGGAGAAAGAACTCAGCCTTGTGGTACCCCTGGATGAGTCTTAAACTCGTTTGACGATACTCCATCTATAACAACTTGTATCAAGTGCTCTTTAAAAAAACTCGACACAAAAAGAGAAAAATCGACACCAAATGCCATAAGTTTTGATAGTAATGCACCATTCCACACTCTGTCAAATGACTTGGAAATATCCAGAGCCAGCAGTTTACTCTTACCGAAATGATGGATCGAGTGGCACTATTTCTCCGACAGGTATCTAAAAAGAACCACATTGTCCGTTAAAGAGCAAACTATGTGTCTCTAGATACTTCACAAAATGGTGTAACTGACCATATTTTCTATTAGCTGTGTAAGGGCAGATCAAATTGCAGTTGGACGGTAATCTGCAGAATTATTTTCCTCACCATTTTTGGGGATTGGCGCCTATCACACCTGCTCGAAAATTTAATTTAGATTTGGCACAACATCTGATGTTTAACGCTAGTGATGATGTGGTAATATATTAATAATTGATATTCTCGATAGCAGTATTGGTAACAAGTATGTTGGAAGTGATTGAATATAGTCCTTACCAGAACATTTGTAATGCCCATTTGGCTTATTGCCTCATGTTAGTGCGGTTAAGCGTGTTCAGGATAGATTATACCTAAAGCAGTATAAATTACTTAGTGAACGAAGCACTAGGCAAAACGATGTGCAAGTTAGTTAAGGGCTAATGCTCTTAGTATACACTTCTTATGTCCTGTCTTCTGAGATATCCTTTGAAAAGCTTTGGGGCAAAGGATTAAATACTCTGATATATTCAGCAGGGGGATTATTACGTCATCCAATATCATCTTGTAGAAGAATTTGCTGCTTGAGTCTTGTTCCCTAATTCGGGACGGTGATGAGCCATTGCCTAGTTCATCCGCTCATCATTTCTTCTGTTTTACTTTCAATTAAAGTTTAATTTTTAATATCCATAATTTAAACAACAAAGTTAAAAAAAAAACATTAAGGAAGACAAAAGCATTGCAAACAATATAAATAATTTATTTGGTTGGGAGTTCCCAACCATGAAACGTGAATAAAACGATGGCATTCCCCGGCATAAATTTACTGTCTTATATATTTCCATCTATTTTGGTGTGAGTTTTGAACTGAACATGATAATTCCTAAAAGTATGCAACATTGTGTGTTAATCTCTATGAACAACAGCGGAAAAAGCAACAACAAATTAACAAAAAAAAAAAAAACCGCTTCAATTAAGAATTTAATTAAGCCCCTGTTATTTGAATTTTATTTGTGATTCCCAAAGCTGTTTGTGCAAACAGTAGGATTGTAAAAGGTGGACGATACAATTGCTTTTACTTAAACAATGTTTGTCAGACGAATCTTTAGCATTTATTTGCCTGTTTACATGGTTGGTTAACAAAAGTGGCCAAAACAATCGGAAAGAGCATTTGGTTTTTGGTTGTATTCGTATTTGTTTTGTTAATGCGGCTTTTAAGCTCACCATCACATGATACAGTGTGCATTCATTAACTGCTTCCAGAACTGGGCTTATTTGGCCAGTTTTTAATGCTGTGTTTGTTGTTAGTTTTGTTTTAAACTTATGTGTAAAGCCTTTTAAACGTTCAATCTTTTTAATTTTAGACTAAAGGTTTGTTATCTGTTAATGTCATAAATTACATGCACTTGAATAGTTTTAAAATGGATGTGAAAACAAAATGGTATAAACAATTTAATGAAATTTTAATGTAGTTGCTGCATACAGTCATGTTAATTTATGTACAAGAGTGTGTTCGCACATACATACATACATTTGCTTGCTGGAGTGTTTGTTTGTTTGTTTGTTCAATGTGTGGCTGCTTGAGAGCACAAAAGTGTATTTTATAAAAGGCTTGTTACGATGAAAAGGCACAACAATGAATTTGCTTTGATCTGTCATAAACAAAAACAAAAGTATTTAAGCAGAAAATTATAAATTTGCTACATTTCGTAATAAAACAATTATTTTCAAAAGCAACGAAAATAACCGAAGAGATAAAAAGTCAAGATATTTATTTGGTTTTCAATGAAAGAACTAAACAAAGAATTTACCGCAAATTGAAATTATTTGGTTTTAAAATTTTGTAGGAAAATAATAACAAATTAATCCGGTTTCTCATGCTCTTACATATGTACATACATGGTTAACATGACAATATTCTAAGGACAACAATTATACTGTTAACTTATATAGTTGTTGCTGATAATATTATATTATTATACTGGAGACTTAAGATGTCGAAAGCGTTATCGGTAATACAAACCCCTGGAAAGCTCCAGGCATTGATCAAATTACTTGTAAAATGCTTGAACACTCACCTCGTGTGGCTAGAAGACTTCTACTTTTTATTTTTAATGTTGTTTTACGCCTTGAGTATTACCCTGCAGAGTGGAAGATCTCTATGATTACTGTGATGTATATATATATATATATATATATATATATATATATATATATATATATATATATATATATATATATATATATATATATATATATATATATATATATATATATATATATATATATATATATATATATATATATATATATATATATATATATATATATATATATATATATATATATATAATCTGAACGGAATTAAGTTTTGTGACGTGGCTGATAATTGTTTTTTTGGACTTAATTATTGGATTTGTTTAAACCTTTTTTGAGTACAAATAAATTATTATGTTCCCACTAAGAATTGATATATGGAAAACTTTCGTTGCATCGATATTATGTTTTAATTTTTATACGTATTACGAAGATTTAAAAAGTTTGTGATTTTTAAGCCCTCTTTTAAAAAATATAATTTAGTGATCTGCTATGAAAGTTATTAGCAAAGAATTCAATGTTATTAATATTCTAGTCATTGTAGAAATTTACAGTTAATATATTTTATAAAAACGTGGTGTTAAAAATTAAATTATGGAATCATTAGCGTTGTCGATTGATTCTAACGGTTCAAATTTTCTAACTAATCAGAGCGCTAGTATCGCATGCCAAGTGAAGTTCGCCAAGTCATCGTAATATTTTAAAGTATTATTTTTCTTTCTTAAGTGTGTGTTTTTCACGTGCATTCTATTCTATTCAAAATTTATTTTTCTTAAGCTTCGTGGCTAAATATCAAACTATTTGATCAAATTTATGTATGTGTTAGTAAAAATTTTCCTTTTTTGACTTAGCACAGCAACACATAAAGTTTTTACGTCAGAGAACATGTGATTTTTGCCTCGAAAATGTTTCACTGTTTTTTTTTTATCGTTTGTGCATGTCTGTATGAAATTCACAAAGTCAAACTTAGTTTTTGAAATTGAAATTTTTAATAGACATAATCAAATTCTAATACAAAATTTTTTTTTTAATTTTGAATTCTATCTTTGTTTGTAATTTTGCTGCTGCCAATACCACACAAAAAGGAAATTTTATTTAATTACGCATACACACATCAAACTAGCTTCAAATTGCTGCTGTGACATAGTAAAATATTTTCATTTTCTTCAAGCTTATATCAAACCACACGTATGATGTTTTTCTCAGTAACGCAATCAAACATAAGTATAGTTTGAAGAAACAGTTTGATGCGTAACCAAGCTGTTGTAGATGATCATGCTTGTTTTAGTTCTTTTTTTTATAGCAAAAGGAACATGTTTTTTTTCCAAAAGGTTTAATTTAAAATTAAATTTATTTTATAAATATACTTCCTGAAATGTTTTTAGTATATATATTGTATTGCTAAATTGTAAAGGTATTTACGTTTTAAAAACCATCTGTCAATAAAGTGTCTGTAACACTCTGTAAAGAACCCTTTTTTCATTTTAAGCAAAAGTTTCTTCTAAAAGGTAACTTTTAACTAAATATTATTTTCCTTTAAGGTAATTTTTTAAATGGAATTGGTTTAAGGCTTTTTGTTACTTGAAATTGAAATAATGTTATTTTAAAGACAACTACAGGCAGAAAGGCGCTTTAAATATCATTTCTTGATAATTAAGTCCAACAGAAATATAAGTATATTTACTGCCTTTCAGATATTGTGGTTTTGCAACTTGGAGCTTGAGACGGTTGTGGTGTTTTATTTTCGCCTCTTTTGTTATTGTTTGAATATACAACTAATTAAAGAACAGTCTCATCGAATGACACCACAATTATAATTACCGTCATCATCGCCGTCGTCAGCATTGTTATAATTATTGTGTTCATTGCAGAGTTAAATGGCGACATCCTTTTATTATTACGCCATACCAATTGCTGCTGCCTTTGCTCGGGATATTATCATCGTTTTTGTGTAAGTTTATCAGCCAGTTACTGGATTTAGAAGAATAAGTCTTTCATGGCTGTAACGGTCTGCTTGGGTTTGCCATCTGTTACGTTTTCGTTTGCCACGATTCTCGTTTATAAATAAATTTCTTTTTGAGGATAAAAACTACAACAATGTCTGCAGCAACAATTATTATTATTAAGAATACCATTGAGACGACACAGTTAATTGCCGGTTTTGATTGTTGAGATTATTGCTGCCGTTATAACGACCACAACAATAAAACAAACTATATACGTGTTTGTGTGTATTTGTGCGGATAGCTGTGGTACTGTTCATCTCTGGGAGAGTGTGTATGAATCTCTATGTATTTTTGAATGAGTCTATGTATATTTTTAGGTGAATGCTGAGTAGGAAGGTCTTCTGTTTTACTGTTGTATTTGTTGTAACAAATGTAACAAAAAAATTCATCAACAAGTGAACATTGTGCTTGAAAATTATTAATGATTTATGCTTTCACGTGAAACAAGAGTTTTTTTTTTATAAATACAAAACTTTTTCTACAATTTCTAAGCGAGTAATCGAAAGTAGCTGACATTTTTAATAAAATTAAAATTAAATATTATATGTAAATTATAGAGAATTGGTTAAACAATTGTCATCCTTTTTTAGGTGTGTTTCTTTATTTTTTGGCAGTGACACCAGATATTTTTGTCGAAAAATCTTCTTTTTTCAAAGAAAAAATCTTAATTTTAAAAAAAAAAAAAAAAAAAATAATAATAAAAAAAAAAAATTAAACCTATTAATTCTGTGTTTTATTTCAGTTTTAAACGCAAAACTAATGTTTTCTTTTATTTATTTCATGATTAAGTGTTAAACTAATATTTTAAGAAAAAATTCAGTTCAATCGAATTTCTTTCTAAAATTAGTAGTATAAATAACTATGTACACATGTAGATATTTATTTATTTACTTAAATACCTTTGAAGCCTATAAGACCTATTATACATATTTTTATGGAGTATTAATGTTATTTTAAAAATACTAGTTTAAATTTGTATACGAGGTCTGATCAAAAAATAACTGTTATTATCAAATTACATGAGGTATGTACATATGTTCGATTTTCGTATTTTTGTCTGCTATGTTGATACACATGTCTGTTATATATGTTGGCAATATCAGCCATTTTGGATTGTCAGTTTGTTTTCTACAGATAAAAAGGTTAGTCGTGTTTTGGCCTGCTCTACGATTTGTTACTTTTCAAAAAAAAAAAAAAAAAAAAACACAAAAAATTTATCAAAGTTTTGTGTAAAAAATTAAATTAACAACCAGTTCGCCGATGTCGAAAAGCTAACTTCATTCGAACTCTAGACGAAAGAAAATTGATTTTATTTTTTTCTTTATTCTATGCGAACGATGTGTCAGAACTCAATTAAAATACATAAGTGCATGCGAACGAATAATAGTGACATAGACAAACCCAAAAATGATTCGAATGGGAGGGACTAGTTTTCTTTCGCATTTTCATTCGATATCGGCGAACAGGCTGTACATGGGCAAAGATATTTAAAATGTTGGCAGTGGTGTTTGGCGAGTCTACAAGAACCACTTGTGTTCTGCTCATAGTTTTGTGATATAACCGGTTTAACGAAGGCCGAGAAGATGTCAATGACGATGTTCGCCCTGGCCGCCCGTCAACAACCGATGAAAACATCGAACAAGTGAAGAAAATGATTTTGGATAATCGTCTAATCACTACCAGAGAGGTTGCTGATGATTTTGGCGTACGTAAGCAACTTCTACGTATGTTTTAGGCATGAACCTTGCGGCAGCGAAGACTGTTCGACAATTGCTACAGTTTGAGCACAAACAATGTTGCATAGTAATCGCTCAGGAGCTGTTGAACATCGTCAACGGTGATTCAGATTTTCTCAAAAAGGTTATAAGAGGTGACATTGAAACTTAAGCCCAATCCTTCCAATAAAAGCATCCAAAAGAGTCAAAAAAAGCACGTCAAGTTTTCTTCGACTGCAGTGGCGTGGTGCATCATGAATTCTGGCACACAAGATCCTGTGGTCAATAAGGAATACTACCTTGAAGTTATGTGCCGTTTGCACGAAGCAATTCGTCAGAAACTCAGATAATTGTAGAAAAAACAATATTGGATTTTGCACCATGATAACGCACCAGCTCAAGTACCTTGGTATTCACCTATCTACCATGGGCTAACGTGAAAGTCTCACATTGATGTGAAAGTCACTCAGTTGAAATTGGCTTGTGGGCAGGAATTCTGCAATGAAACCAGATTGCAAACTTTTGTCATACAATGCAATTCTTAAGCCTATATGGTGCTATGAAATTCAATTATGGGGCACCGCCTCAGCATCAAACATTGGAAAAATTCAAAGACGTTAAAACCAAATTGTTCAAACGATTACTGCAGCTTCATGGTACGCAAAAACTCACAAATTCACAACCATCTGTGTGTACCGTTAGTAAAAGACGAATTTTCAATGTATGCGACAAGGTATATCAGTAAGCTGGAAGTTAACCCAAACCCTCTTGCGTGTAACATACTTAATTTTGACGGTCACACTCGGTTGAGAAGAAGGGATGCCACCATCAGAGCGGTAAATATGTGATTTTACTGTTATACGAGTAAATGGCGCAAAATAAAACTTTTTGTCTAGCATTGGCTGGACTTTTTTTTGACATTTTTTCCATTTAGTATTAAGATTTGAATACTTATTGTTAGTTTACATGGTGAAAATCCAATAAATAAATAAAAGCTAAAAAAACGTAGTTAATGTGTATATTTTATTTGCTGTTTTTACTCTTCCTAATACTTGTTGTTATATTCTATATCCACCAAACTAGGCGAACTTTGTAACCTCACAAACGCATCATATATCGTAGATGGTTGTACGAGCAGTATTCGGTTGGTTGTTCACGTTTCAATGTATGCAAAATTGTTATAGACTTTTTTTTAAGTTTTTTCAACATAATACTCTTGCAATGATTTCCCCAAAGTAGACTTTAAACTTCTTCTTAGCACTCATACAATCATATACACAAACATTCCAACACGCATACAAACATTAATTCTTCTGAAATCTCAAGACAAATTGTTCAGTCTGTTGAAGTTGAACAAACAACTTTGGTGTTGAAATTATAGTCAAAAAGTAGCGTCATCTTTAGTTTCATTCTGTTGAAAGTGTTAGTCTACGACGTGGAGGCGTGTTATGCGTATGTATGTACAGTGCACAGGTCATATATTATATATAAGTATATATTATTTTTTCTGCTAAATTTACTGAAATTTTTTTTTTATCAAAGTTTTAATAGGAAATCATCAAAACAAAACACAAGTAACTAACTATCAAGCAAACAAAATGTGGATGTGTATATTCAATGCACTTAGCGCGACCGGGAATAGTCAATCTAATGTTTTATAAATTTTATAATTGGTAACTTTTTTCTCAAAAATCTGAAAGTAATACTTGAATACTACACAAAGAATGGTGATGGTCCAAACAACACGCTCGATATTAATTGTAAATAAACCAAAAAGTTCTAAGAAGTACCTTAATATTTTTTTTATTATGGAAGGAGAACTTACAACACTTATATGTAAAACAAAATATCGACCTTATACCCGCCACGAATTCGGTGGCATGCCTCTACTCGAGATCCATATTTTAAATGAACCCGAGACATAATAGTTTCAATATTGTTGATGTGCCAAATTATTTCATAGTTTTGCTCTGGAGCTTATTGACGTATGAGTACACATTTTCTTTGTCAAATTACAGGACCGTGGCGGCCAACTAATATTTCCCCTACATGAAAAAACACGACCATTGAATTTCTCAAGCAAAAGAGGTATTGTTTCTTTGGCAGTATGGCAAATCGCACTTTTTGGAACCACATGCTGTCCAGATTCATATCCTCAATTTCTGACCACAAAAACTGTGTGTTATCAGCTCGCGATAGGTACACCTCAATTTCGCAGAAGTTGAACCGCTCCAAAAGTCACTTTTTATGGATACATCGGCTTTTCAACAATCACTCATTGATGCTCGTTTGCCCAAATATGTCAATTCTGCTTGCTAACGAATCTACTGAAGTGAAAGTATGCCTCGTCGCTGAAAATGATTTTTTTGTAAAATCCCCATTCACATCTGTCTAAGTACCCTCCGGGGAGCAGGCTGTGCCTTGGTGTAAGCCTAAGCAGACCGCTCTGCTTCTGCCCTTAAGCAAGGGTTAATTGTCAGAAGGTGGATCAGCAAATCACCCGGCAGTTACTTTTTTTGCAAACCATTCCGACGCTGATCATGGTTAGCTTGCCTGCACTTGACTGTGATGTAAATCGCGGGGAGGGAAATTAGTCTGCCCTGATAGCTATGGTGCATGCCGGTTCTCGGATATTAGCGACCCCCAAGATGCTGTAACCTTGCAATAGATTCCTTTGATATAAGAAATAAACATCTGCAGAGAGTAAGTTTTTTCTTCATGTGATGAAGAAGTGATGTTTTTTTGGATGTGTGAGGTCGTTTAACGGCTGGTGCTCTTAAACGAGCTTCGGCCTAACAACTCATTACTTGTCTGAGAAATTGCATAAAAGAGCGTTTTGGTTAGATCAGAGCTCTTCAGCAAGGGATTTGTTCATATGGATACAAACTTATGGCAGAAGTTGCGATCTGTGTGAGCCCTGCAAGCCACACGGGGTCACTGGTGAATCATGAATAATTCACCCCGTGAAGATCCTGCAGATCAAAAGTTTTCAAGTCAACTAATGATTAGATCGATTTGGGACTCCGTCTGAGCTCTTTTGGCTTATATCTTGGCCCCTGAAATTCCACCTGTTATTGAATAAGTGAATAATTTTTCACATCTCTGTCTCGAAATGTATGAAATTGTAAAGATTGTACCAAAACAAAATGTGTGTTGTTGTTGGTTTTTTATTGTTGTTGCAAAATTTCTTCGCATTTGTCATTCTTTATTTAGAGTTGGTAAATACTTGAATTTTTTTTGCAATTTCTTTAAATTTCTCTTATATTTTCTTCGAAAAATCTTTCCATTGTTGTAGTTATTTCATTTTTTTGGCGCCATAGAAAATTGGCGTCTCATAGTATTTTCTTGCAGATTTTTTTTTTCTCGTATTTCGCTTTCTTTTGTCACGGTAATTGTGAAGGTAAATGCTTAAATGTTTATTTTGTGTTTGGATCAAGGTGTTGTAATGTGTGTGTGTGTGTGTGTGTATGTGTGTGAATGTGTGCGTAACAATTTCGCACTCAAACGTTAAATGTTGATTTAATGGTTGAGTTGAAGAACAAGAATATTGTTGGAAATCTTAAGTAGCTGAATGACATTTATTGCAATCACGTACACACACACACACACACACACACACACACACAAATGTTTGTAGACATTATTCTGGCAAAATTTGGCATTTTACTAAAATTTGAGTTTGTGTATGTGTGTGCTTATATTTCTGGTAAATAGCCGCAAAATATTTTGAATATTTACTACTACAATACGAAGTTATTGAATAGTTATTTTTCTTTTTTATATAATTTGATTCACTTCAAACTTTTAACCGATATTTCTATATCTAAACAAATATGCATATATTGTACGCATATATAAATAATCATTATATATTACATTTATACATTTAGCGTCTTTATCACTTTTTATTATTTCTATTTAGTGATTATTATTAAACAAGGTTAGTTAGCAATACTGTTCACGGCACAACGTTAACGCTTTTATTTAGGTTGCGCTGTTACTGTCTCTTAGTAAAGCCCCCCGGGGAAACAGGTTTTGCCTTGGCATTTCTTTTTCTTGGACCAGTACTCAGGGGATGACATCTACATATGTAGTGCATTGTATCAGAACTAGGAAAATGTGTTCTGTGGTGAGGAAAAGAGGGAGTAGTGTTTGTAAACAACTTTCCAACGTTATAACACAGGGGAAACACTTCTGCAGGCAACTTGTTCCACAGATGAAACTTACGGCTGAAAAACGAATTCTCTATGTAATGCGTAGTGCGATTCCCCGGGCAATCGACCACAAATGAATGAGCTCCGGACGGTGAACGCATGCTACGTAAAAATGTGCGAGTTTCGGGAACAAGATCCCTGATCTCGTCAGAGCACAATCCATTGTAGTAACGATAGAACAGAGTAACGCACCCTACACTGCGTCAATGCTCCAATGAGTCAATAGAGTTGGATACCCTACTGTCACCTATAAGGTTCTTCGCCCTCTCCTGCACACGGTCGAGTATCCCCAAAATAGACTAGGCTTATTCCAAACCAGGGCACTCTGTTTTTCTGCTAAAGAGGGGAAGAAGTCCCTCGTTTGTTGTATCAAATAAAATCTAGGAAGCCACATGGCTTATGTTGTGTTGGCTTCTGAAACCCTTAGCAAGGGCATGAATTGGCAGAACGGTGATAAGCATGGCTCCGGGTGGTTCTGCTGGCAGTTCAATCCGGGCTGTTCATGGTTGAGGTGCCTACCTTGGCTGAAACGTTCTGGCTGTGGTTTAAACCTAAAGACGCTCGAAGGGGAAGTTGGTATCACTGATAATTGTTTGGTGAGTTGAGCTGTTGTAAAAAATTACATTAAATGCGCAAGGACATTAAAAAAGTTGGCTGTGGTGTTTGGCGAGTCTAGTATAAGCAGAACACAAGTTTAATTATGGTATAACCGGTTTAAGGAAGGGCGAGTAGATGCCAATGACGATGCTAGTCCTGGTCGGCCAAGCACGTCAACAGCATATGAAAACATCGAAGAAGTGAAGAAAATTATTTTGGATAATCGCCGAACCACTATCACAGAGATTGCTGATGATATTGGTATAGCGTTCGGCTCATGCCAAGCAATTTTTACAGATGCTTTAGGCATGAAACGTGCAGCAACGAAGATTGTATCAAAATTGCTAAATTTTAAGCAAGAACAATGTCACATGGTCATCACTCAGGAGCTGTTAAACACAGTCAACGACGATCCAGATTGATTTCCTAAAAAAGGTCATAGCTGGTGACGAATCATGGCTGTACGGCTATGACATTGAAACCAAAGCCCAGTCATCCCAATAGAAGCGTCTAGAAAAGCCAAAACGAAAGTCAAGTTCAGTTAAATGTGAAGGTTTTGCTCACTGCTTTCTTCGAGTGCAATGGCGTAGTACATCATGAATTATAACCACAAGGTCGTCGGGTCAATAAGGAATACTACCTTGAAATTATACACCGTTTGGGCGAAGCACTTCGTCAGAAACGCACAGAATTGTGGAGAAAACAACCAATGGATTTTGCACCATGATAACACACCAGCAGTTTGCGCGTGAGCTTTTGGGCAAAAACAAATCCTTTATTATGCCTCAACCAGCGTATTCACGGGACGTGGCTCTCGCTGACGTTTTCCTCTTCCCAAATTTGAAGACATCGATGAAAGGAAAGCGTTTTGCTATGACTGAGAAGATAAAAGAAAAATCTAAACAGGAGCTGTTGATGATATCAAAAATCGCGTTTCAAAAGTGTTTCGGGGATTGGAAAAAAAGCTGGCAGAAATTTATTATATCTGAGGGGGATTACCTTGAAGACAACAGAATAGTTATTGATGCATAAATCAATACTTTTTGAAAAAATTTAAAGTAAAGGTTATTTAATGATCAGACCTTCTTGGCCAACGTATTATTTTTTAGTTTTGTGTTTCTGATTTCTCTCATGACGGTTACAATTAATCTTGTCAATCTGTTTCGGCTTGACGTTGAGTTCTGGTACAACCTGTATAATTTCGGAGAGTTCAAGTCAAACGTCCGCAAACACTACCTGCATATGTAGGTACCCGTGTCTTTGGTACTGATTCACGTAAAAAAAAATAAATAAATAAAATAGTGTTTTCAATATGTTTTATCGCCAAATTTTTTTGTTGTTTTTCTGCGCAGGAAAAAATACGTTACGCACTGACCAGGCGAACCGTACGCTCCGCTTTGTGTTACACTGATCACCACAGTGAACTTACCGACTAAAAAACCCCCTCTTCTTCCTGGGATAAAAATTTCCACGCCAGGACCACGCTTCGGGGTGGATTCCCAATGGCTCAATCAGCGCTTCTCTTAACACTATCCTTCGTCTGGGATGCTGATTATGATCTTGTTCTGTGGCGTCCAGATCTGGCTTTTTCGTCCGCAGAACTTTTTAACAGAATCGCGATACCGCTAAAAAGTTGGCCTCGCTCCCTATCATGATGTTCACGACATTCTCTACCGTTATTGAGCCAGCTACCATCTCCAGCTCCCTACGCGTTTTCGGCCATCGACTACACTTAAAGAAAGTGTGTTCGGCATGGTGTGGAGCAAAAGGGTGTGTTACATTTGCCAATTTTGCATAAGTAGCTCCGGTAATAGCCGTCAACTGACAGCATTTGCGTCCCCAATAAATAATTAAAAATATTCATAAATACATAAACAAAATACCACTTCTATCTTAAATGAAATTAAAGGTTTAAGAAGAGGATATCTCTTTTTGAAATCTACAGATGTTTTGGATATTTCTTTTTCTCCCGTATTATGAAAGCCACTATTCCATTGAAATTTTTGTGCAGTCAGACGCTTCAGAGTCGAGTCCTGCTTACATACATGAATTAAATTATTTCAATTTGACCTGGATAAAATTATAATTAGAACAAACTAAATAATTTTTTTTAACTCAAAAGTTTTTCTTACATTCTTTTATAATTCTTTAACTTTTGTGTTTTCTTTTCGAAATAAATGAATGAGAGCAGCTCTCCGTTTTGGTCTGCAAATCGAGTCAATTAAAATGCAATACTAAGCATTTTTTTGTTGTTGTTTTTTCTTCTTCTTCATTTTATATACATATAGATATTTTTTTTAATTCTTGGTCGTTTTTATGCTTCTCATGCTTCCAGCAAAAAGTGGTAAAATTCTATGAAAATACCAGGGTGTTTGCCGTGTGCGGTTGGAAATTTAATTGCATCGTCGTTCTGATGCCTGTTTTGTGATAACAACTATAACAACTTGAACTCAACTTAAGAAAAGTACAATTTGAAAAAAAAAAAACGTCCAACCAGAAAATATGAAGAAAAACAAATACAAAAGCGCTTAAAGAAATTTATGTCTAGGGATTGAATTGTTTTATTTCCTTTCTCCATATTTTTTTCCCCGGATATTTAATGAGTGTGCTGATTGTGTGCAAGTGTGTTGGTGCTGCAAGTGTTGGAATATATGAGTAAATAGTTTTTTATATCCTTTTCTTTTGAAAGTAGTGGCACTTTATTATAGTTTTCTTATGCTGGCATTTAACCAGGGCAACAAAAGATTGGACAAGATTAGAATTTTATGGTGTAAAAATACATATAATTAGGACGAAATTTTAATTATGGGACTATGACTGCTGGAGCAGTTTGTATAATAAAGGCATAAACGAACGGAAATGTAAATGGCAATAGGAGCACACTTTTTATACATTTAAAATCTAGTTTCTTTCGAAAGAATTCTTCAATTCTAGCATATATTATTATATAAATAATTTTTAAAATAATGGCTGGTATTTTTGCTTACATATTTAGTCGTATTAGTCGCATATAAAGACCAAATAAATGACTTCAGCATGTTGCACCAGTGCAGCTGTACATTGTCAAATGACAATGAGCATCAACCCAGTTTAATGCAGCCAAAAAATACACAAGTCACGTGCTTTTCCATTAGACTATTTTTCTAATTCTAGTTTGTGTCTGTGTATCTGTCTATCTGTCTCTGCTGCCACAAGCTCTTTCACTGAAATAACAATAAAATAATGACTAAAATTGTTTTACTAAATACGACAGCAACGGCATCAACAGCAACTAAATGCTGGTGACGAATGCACATGTCAATTATTTTCAATGTTTGTATTTATTTAATTTTGTGTTGTTTTACATTAAGCCAACCTCCTTGGATTGGTGGATGTAAAGAACAGTGGAATGTAGTTACAACAAATAAATAATTAATAATATAAAAAATTAGTTTTCCTAAGAGAGAATAGCTTGACCGAACAGTTGGCAGATGATGACAAACAATTTTATTATGTTAATTTATAGTACATAGTATAGGCACCGAGCGCTACTCGGAGCTTTCAAATTGTATACATACTGAACTATATTTACTTTAATAAAACTTAATTCACAAGATTTTTCCATTTTTAAGCAGTTTAAAAAGTCACGATAAAATTGTGCTTTGAGTACCTTCTTTATTTGTTCTTATAGATTTTGTGAAGTAGGCGCAAAATAGCTATTCGCTTACTTATTATTCCGTTTCCAACCAAAAAAAAAATCAACTTCTGTGATCTCATTAAAAACTCTTAGTTTCATATCCATATCAAAATTTCCCCAGATATGTATGTGAAAACCGAGCAAAAAAAAAATTTAGAGACGGGACTAACGAATATAGATTTTTGTTTCCAAAAACTTCCAGATACTGACTCTTTGAAACCGTTTTAGAAAACAACCCGTAAAAAAATGGGGACGAAATCTTGATCGGTTTTTCAATCGCTAAAATAATTAAACTCAGTTTAGTCGTTTTCGAGGCCTACTGGCATTTTCAATCTTAGAAACTTCTATATGCCGTCTTTTTTTTTTCCTTAAAAACCCCTAGATTTTCATTAAAACCGTCAGAGCCGTTTTCGTGAACTAATGAAAGTTTCACAAAAGGGTAAAAACCGGGACAAAATGGGTCTTCTATGGACTGGGAACACTACAAATCTCTTTTATAACCTTAGAAATCCCTACATACTGATTTTCATTAAAATTTTAGCCGTTAGAGCCGTTTACGATAACAAACAAAAGTTTTACAAAAGGGTAAAACCCGGGACACAATGGGTCTTCCCGGGATCGGGGATATTCTAGGTCTTAAAATCCCAAGATATTGATTTTTATTAAAAACATTAAAGCTGTTTTCTAGAACCAAAAAAGATTTACAAATGGGCACAAACTGGAACTAAATGGGGTTTCCTGGGACCGGGAATAATCTAGATCGCTTTTTTGACATTAAAAACTCCTAGATACTGTTTTCATTAAAAACGTTAAAGCCGTTTTCGAGAACCAATAAAAGTATTACAAATGGCTAAAAACCGGGACAAAATGTGTCTTTCCTGGACTGGCAATACTCTAGATCCCTTTTTTGACCTTAAAAACTCCTAGATACTGTTTTCATTAAAAACGTTACAGCCGTTTTCGAGAACCAATAAAAGTATTACAAATGGCTAAAAACCGGGACAAAATGGGTCTTCCCTGGTCCGGGAATAACCCTCTGCGGATAATTATTATTAATGAGAATAGATTTTACTTTTTGCACATTATTTTTCCAGAATGTCTTATGTGACAAGTAATAAACTTTCTTAATGAAATTTTTAACAGTATTAATAGTTTTACATTTTGTAGTGTTTTGTTTCTCATCCTGTGCACACGATTTTTCTTACTGCTGTCCGTATTTTGTAAATGTGTGTGTTCATTAATGAAATTCGTATGAAACCAAAGTGCACCGGAATAGGTAACAGTATGTGTGCACGTGTTTCTTTTTCTTTTTGTCTTTTTCACCGTTGTTCGTGTTTTCTTTAGATGTTCAATATTAATTTCTTTTCAGTGCATTTTATTACTTGTACCTTGTAGTGTGAAAGGTATTGGACTAAATTTTGCTAATATGAGCAGTGTCGAAACCGATCAGGTTTAACTAATTTAATTCCAACATTTTAAATGCTACAATATAGTTTGTTTTCATCTCTCGTGCTGTTATTGTTAAACTTCCACGAACACTACTCGCTCTTTCCTCCTCATTATAACCTACATAGGCGGTTCAGAAACTTCTTAACTGAAAGAGAATAGTTAGTTTTTCAAAAACATTTTTATTTTTCAATATAATCTCCTGAAACTTCAATACACTTAGTCCAACGCTTTTCTAGCAATTCTATCCCTTGATTAAAATTGTGTTCCTCAAGGCCTTCAAAATAGTGGTTTACAACTGTAATTGCATCTTCATTTGAGGTAAAACACTTGCCAGCAAGGAGTTTTAGATTTGGCAACAGGTAAAAGTCACTGGGAGCTAAATCAGAAGAATAAGTTGTGGTCAAGCAACTCGTACTTTAATTCGTTGATTTTAGCCGTTGTTAAAACACTCTTGTGCGCTGGTGCGTTGTCTTGATTAAAAATAATTTTTTTTTGTGTTGTAAGCCAGGGCATTTTTCTCGAATTTGTACGTTTAATTGATCCAAAAGGTTGCAATAGTATGCTGAATTTATTGTTTTACCCTTTTGCAGATAGTCAATCAATAAAACAGCTTTGAAGTCCCAGAAAATCGTTGCCATAACCTTACCAGCCGATTGAATAGTTTTTGCCTTCTTTGGGGAGCTTCCTCCAGCTTTAATCCATTGTTTGGATTGTTCGTTTGTCTCTGGAGTATTGTGGCGGATCCTTGTTTCATTAGCAGTTATGAAACTACGCTTAAAATCCATTTTATTTCGCTTAAAACGATCCAAACAAGCTTGAGAAATGTTCATTCTTATGCGCTTTTGGTCGACTGTTAACAAATGCGGCATCCATCTTGCAGAAAGCTTTTTCATGCAAAATTAAATGGACTCGATCATTTGAGGTGCACATGATATTAGCTATTTCACGCACTTTTATTCGTCGATCATTTAATACCATATCATGAACTTTGGCTACAATTTCTGTTGTTGTTGCTGTTTTTGGACGTCCACTACGTGCTTCATCTTCAATGCTTGTACGACCACGTTTAAATTCAGCAACCCAATTTTTTACTGTTGCATATGAAGGAGCACTTTCACGTAACACATTCGCCATATCATTATGAGTTTCTTGTCCCGATAAACATTTTTTATGTAAATATTTAATGACACCACGCATTACTAATTTTTCCATTGTAAAAAAATCGCAGATGCGTCTTTTGTGAACATCTGTTTCTATATGAAGGAGTTACCAGATTGAAACAAAATTTAACATGTGTTCATAGCAAAATACTTAACTTTTTTTTGTTTGTACCGCACATTTTGTGCTAGGCTGAGAAGTTTCCGAACCACCCTCGTATTTTCTTAACTCCAGTACAATGCGCTGCATATGTAGGAATCATCCCCTGAGTACTGGTCCAAGAAAAAAAGGCGGTTGCGATAATCTCAATATTTATTTATTTTTTTTTTGTTTAAACACGCTGTAACTTTTGTATTATTTTAGTTATTGTACTTTCAGTTTCGCCTAGTAGAATCGCCTAACAGAATAAGTATAAGCCTTGACATAAATATATGATAAAATTCATCTCGCTTTATGTTGTTGTCTGGACAAACACGGTCTAATACAGAGTAACCTGTTTTTCTGCTTAGGATTGAAAATAAAAATTCTTTATAATTCAAACAATTAAGTTTTTTATTCGCTAAATCGTAGCAACCAATGGTTTGTCATTCATTTGAAAGGTGTAAAGAAATTTTAGTGTCGCGTATAAAAGAAACAGCTTGTTTTTTGTGTTTTGACGGATATTATTAGAACATTTTTCTTTTTAAATTCTCAACAATTTATTTAGATTGTTGGGATATAAAGTTGAATGTTTGAGAATATCTTTCAAAAATTTCAAAGTCTACTGATGGTTAGGGTAGACCTATGAAATGTCGACATATAGATAGCTGGGAAACACAGAAAACAAGCTATTTATAATTCTTTATAATTTAATATTCTTCCTAAAATAATATTTAAATGCTTTTAGAAGAAGTCGCGCAACATTATTAATTTACTTCTGCATATAATATCGAATATTTGTATCATTTTTGACTATAAAAATTTGAAAATTTTATTTGTTTTTTTTCCTGCTGGTTTAAGAAATTCCAGTTCCAAGTATTTTTTACGTTCTTAAAATTTTTCGTGCTGGAAATTAATAAGTCTTTCAATGATGGTGGACATTGAGAGACAAGACAACGAACTTCAATGCATTCAGTTTCTTATCATGAATCATAATTTGCTGCACTTCAATAACAATTGTCAATAAGTGGGTGGGCGGTGAAGTAAATTGTTTTCTTGCTTACGGTGCTCATCGATGGAATGGACTTAATATTTTTTCTGCTTGAATTGAATCTTCTGCTCTTACAAGGTTCCACTGTTTGCGGTTCCATTGCTTATTTATAGGCTGTGTGCATTTTTTCCATTTTATAAATTATTTCGTCGTTAACTGTGTACTCTTGTTGCAAAAGCAACAACATCAATAACATTAGCTATAGTTGCAGCAGCAGCAGCAGCAGCATCTGTATCGGCAGCTGCAGGCTCAACAATAACAGCAACAACAACAACATCGATAACATAAGCTTTAACAACAATGACAACGATAACAATACAACAAAAAATAAAATAGTTTTATGATGATTAACATTAGTGAAATTTCAACTAAAATGTTTGAGCCGTGTTCCACATCTATTTAAGTTTATTAGGATCTGTGTGTGTGTGTGTGTGCGTGTGTCTGCTTGTTTGTATGTGTGTTTGCACATATTTGTATTTGCGGTTTGCTCAATACACGTAAAGCAACAACTACAGAAATAAAAGCAATAGTCGGCTTGTTAGGTTTAGTAACTGGGTTGGCTGGTTTGACATGTTTGAGTTTATTTGGCTTAATTTAAGATTTTCAAATTGCCATTAGTGAAATTAAAAATAACAACGAACAAACAAAATGGAAACAAAATAATAAATAAAACGAAAATAGCAATTGTTATAATATTTAACATTAATTTGAGAGGAGTAAAAAAAAAAAAAACATCAACACAAATAAACTTGCCAAACAAACTGATTAACAAAAATAAATTACATTAAAATGTTACAACGTGAAGGCATGTGCGATTCGGCAAAATAGTTTGTTTAAAATAAAAAAAAAATAAAAAGGGAATTTAAAACACCAGAGTTGTTTTATATTCATTAAAACAAATCGGCGTATGTACATACATACGTAGATCGTTTGCTGTAGATGACCTGAAATATATGATTTTTCCATAATTTAAATGTCAATTGTAAAAATGATAAAAAAATTATCAAAAGTGTATGGGGCATATAGAGGACTACACAGAAAAAATTGTAGTAAAAAAAAAATCAAAAAATTTTTTGTCTGAAAAAATTTTTCCTTTCAATAAATCTCCCAAAAGGATACTTTCGATACCACTATCTGTAGAAGGAGCTGAGATTCCTTTTCAGGATACCATTAAAGATCTTGGAATAGAGTTAGATAAAAAACTAACTTTGGGACATCATGTTCTAAAAACCTGTGGAAATACAATTAAATTTGGAACAGTCCTTTTCCCATTATTAAACGGAAAGTCAACTTTGAATTATAAAAATTAAATCTTATTTTACAAAATGCGCATACGGCCTGTTGTGACATATGGATGACAAATGTGGTCAAATAGATGTGCCAAAACCTATCTAATAAAGCTGCAAATAATCCTAAAAAAAATTTAAAAGTAATTATTAATTTACCTAGCAAATGGTCAACAAGTAGATAGCATCAGCATTTTCAACAATATTTGTTTAAATCAGTAATATCTAAAATCAAAGATTTGAATTTAGAATTTCTTTAAATCTTTGCTAGCTTTTTCTTAACTAGCATTAATGTAAATACTAAACTATAGATATTTTAACACATTTAAATTAGTTTACAATATTTATTTAAGTAAGAACCCGAAAAATGTAGTTATTTTAATACTTTATTTGTATTGATGATAGGTAATAAAAACAATTAAAATAGCTCCTGGAGACGCAAATTGGGAGAAATAAAATTAAAGGTTTTAAAGGACAGCCAGTGCAGGAAGCATCAGTAGTAACACCTTTAATAAGTGAAATATATGTTCTATTTATACAAAAATATCAAAAAAATAACCTTGGATACTGTATTTTGTTGTTGTTTAAACAAATTGCTGTTTTCGATCAATAATTATTTTTACTAAACTTTTGTTTGAATCCACGAATTCCTTTACAGGTCCGCATTCAAACAATTTATTAATTGATTCAACAAATTTCGTTATTGAACACGAAACAAATTTGTTTCTGTGTAGTGCAGTGAAAGATAAACGCTTCGTTATGGAAATGAAACCGTTTCATTTACCTTTCTTTCGTGAATACCATGAAAAGTTTAATTGCAGTTATGAAAGCTCCATTAATGGAATGGTAAAATTTTGCCAAACATCACATTTTACAACCTCATTAATGTTGCGAACATCGTTTCATTCATGTTATGAAAAACTTTTGCATGCAAATGCAAGAGTTTCGTTGTAGCTACAAAAGAATGTAGTATATACAACCACATTTTTTTATTTTATTAATGTAACACCTTCGTAACAGCTAGAAAACAATGTGGTTAAAATAATAGGTATATAAGAATATATATTGTAAATGTAAGACTTTCATTTCGATGACTGATTTAGCAGAGCGCTCCACCTCCAGGACGCAGTTACGATTCCTCCCTTTTTTTCACAAATGAACAAATTTTTGGTTTGTACATTTTCACAACGGCTTATAGTTCAAGTTTTTTCCTTTCTTAATTTTTTTCTTAAGAAGGCATTTTTTACAATACAAATTTGCTGTGATCAATAATTTTTGATTGCAGAACACAACAAAAATAATAATCAAATCTTTAGCTGGGGGACAACTAGCTGTTTCGGAGTCGCTACACTACTCATCAGCACCCACTGGAGTTTTTGGTTAAATTTTTGTTGAACTTTTATAATTTTTAAATTAAAATTTTTTGGTTTGTACATTTGTACATCGGGGTTTAGTTCAAGTTTTTCCTTTTTTAAGTTTTTTCTTAAGAATTTTTTTTTTACAATACAAATTTGATGTGATCAATAATTTTTGATTGAAGAAGTCAAGACACTAAGGTGAAAGCTTCTATTCACTGCAGTCTGTCCAACCTGCATCGACATACACCAAACCAGAACGCTCTGCTTTCTGGGGCATTAATAAGAAGGAATTTCCCATTTATTGCAGCAAATAAGACTCTAGGAAGCTACATGACTTATGTTGTATTGGATTTCGGAAATCCTCATTAAGTGTTATTTGGCAGTACGGGGATCAACAAAGCCCGCGGTAGGTTTTGCTTGCGGTTTGGGGTGCCTGCCTTGGCTGCAGCGTTCTGGCTGTGGCTTATACCTCAAATCGCAAGAGGAGCAATTAGTTTCCCTGATGATTATGGTGCAATGACAGCTTCCGGGGGCTAATAACTCTCTGAGGTGCTGTTGTCTTGCAACAGATACCCGTACTACAAAGAACAGGAGTGATGTTTATACGGGTGAGTTGGTTAAGGGCTAGTGCTATTAACGAGCTTCGGCCTACCAACACTTTAAGCCTTGTCTTCCATTCACTGTGGGGAAATTGCCTACAGGAGGGATTAGAAGGCCTGAGCTCTTCAGCAAGGAATCTGTCCACATGGCTACAAACCTGTGGCAAAAGCTGCGACCTGTGTGAGCCTGGCGCTGGCGAGTCATAAATAATTCATCCCGTAGTTGGTCCATCATCAGATAAGGCACATAAGCCAGTTGTTGATGTAAACCAGTTTCCACAATCTGTCTGTACAAACAACTGTAAGGCACATTGCTGACGCTTGAAACGGTCATTAGGGATCAGCTTTGGACTCGTTTGATTCTTGCAACATAAGCGTGTAAATTCAAATCTTTATTAAGAATTGTCATCACGTAACGCCAAGTTTTAGTTTGAACACCTGCCTGTTCAAAGCAAAAAGTATTTCGTGCACTTCATCTTTAGCTATGTGGCGTACTTTCACCTCAGTGGATTCATTAAATAGGTGAATTGCCGCATTTGGGCATTGAGTAACCAAGAGTGATTTTTGAAAAACTATACGTATCCACAAAGAGGGACTGTTTGGTGTGGCATCATTGGAACGTACTTCTTTGAAAATGTGGACGACCGAGCAGTTAATGTCTGATGTTCGCATTTGCGGTCGTTTGCTTTTGTGTTAATAAACAACACTGCGTCTTACGAGCATTATGACCCCATTCGGAGATTAATAGAAGATCACTATTCAGAGAATTATTCATATTTAGCCTCTTGGCAACGATCTCTGATAGGCTGGGCTTATAACTAAAAGAGTACGAGTGACAAATGCTGCTGTCATTCGCGTAAGAGTGGAAGGGTTGGAAGTTTGATAGAGAAGGTCGTTGAGGATACTGCGTAATGTGGTATTACTTGCTGATTTACTAAACATCCGCTACTTCTTATGAAAGAAGCTATAGCAGTCGGTTTGAGCAAGGTCAGACATGATAGGCTATTGAAGCTCCTCTCGCCTAAGCATCTTAAACGATGGTGCTCCGAGCCACCTCCCTACATTCACCGAAATGAAGGATTGAGTAGCACCATTTCACTGAGATATATGCCATAAGATCGTCAGTTGAACGACCCTTACGAACTCCTTATTGACTATCACAAAGTAGTTTACAATTAATATCGTGAGCTTTACAAAAGCTATGCCAGACTATTCTTTTATTTAGTAAAATTGTTATCATATTGGACAGCAAATTTATTGAATTTACAAAATCTCTCAACAACCGTGTAATTAAATCTACCAAAAAGAGTTTCTTACTTGTATGGACATTTTTTTGACTGATAGTGGGTCACAGAATAAAATGTGTTCTAGGAGTCTTCTGTGACATGGTAGGGTGGGCAGAGAGAGGGTGAACAACTATTCCCTCATCTGACGAGCGTGATTGTGGTGTGCGAGAGGTATGGTGGTAGCAATAGTAACTTTTGTGTAAAAATGTTTTTTTGTGTGTTGGAAATTGAGGTCAGATCGCTGGCGACAGGGTTGGAACCCTCCTGAAAGCGACAGCAGACCGGTAACCTCGCCGAAAAGGGTTTGACAACTAGAAAACTTTGAATTTTCCATAACATAAAAAATGCCAAAAATACATTTTTTTTTTGTGTAATTCCAACCGTTTAAGTTTAAAGTTCAGTTTTTCGTCATTCCATTCTGGAACACCTCTAGAATGGCTTGACTTAAGAGGAAATTCTATTTATAGAGAAACAACCTTATTCCTTCAGGATAACCTTCATTGCTTAGTAATTTATTATTTTGGAAACGCTTGATATAAAAGGCCGTAAAATACAGCGAAAAAATGAAGCGAAAATGACAAGTTTCGTCTTAATTGTCTTCTTGTGTTGGTATTTAACTCCACATGAACAGAGTCGGCTGTGAGAAAATTATTGATGTATTGAAAGACAAATAATAATTTTAAGTTGTTTGAGCTTCTTCGTTTTTCGTTTCCCTAGATTTTAGTTAAGATACTTATTCATACACGAATGTAAGTATGTAAGTAAATGCGAGTGTGTATGTGTTGAAATATCCTTGCAAATAAATGTTAAATGTAATTTGTATTTCGGTAGTTGCCATCAGATTAGATTCTTGTCATGATGCTTTATATTGCCATGAAATTAAATTAAACTTTGTTGATGCTGCTGCATGCAGCAATAGCTGTTTGCCGTTATTTACTTTGACACACGTACAAACACATGCTGATTATAATAAATAAATATACGTACATACATATAGACAAGAGCATTTTAAAGTAACTCGGATTACAGTGTGAGTGAACATCGTCATCGTCAGCGTTCTCATCATCATTTCTAATTCTTGTATAATACAAGCCTGATTTACTTGTATAGCATTCATTCAATGATAATCTTATTTTAAAAACTTTTAGATCCATCCTGACAAACAATAATTTTGTAAATGTTGCCTTACACATCGAATCAAAAATGCAAGTACTTTCGCAACAGGAAGCCTAACAGGCAGTCAGTTTGATGTTGCATTTGTTCGTTCATTTCTGTCTGTTTGCTGGAACGAGAGAGTTTGTGTGTTCGAACGAAAACGTCAAGGTGAATTACGAGTATATGCCGAATTCAGTTTTTTTTTATGTTTTATTTATGTACATAATTAAATTTGTTTTAAAAATGTTGAGATGTTGTTTACAATTTTCATATAAATTGTTTAAGTTTTTCTTCAATTAACGGCAATGGATACACTGAAAAGACAATGCATTATATTCGCATTGTCAACTTTTAAATTTCAAAACGCCTCAAAATGAGGAAAAAACGCGTTATTGCAACAAAAACGCACCGACTTTTAAATGGTTTCCTCTCATTTTAAACCCGTATTTTATACTCGTATTTTAAAAAGCACAATATTTTGGTATTAAAAACACTATAACGAAACAGCCTTTTAAGCGACTATTATACAATCAAACTAGGTCTGATTGCACCGCCTGAAGGCATTCTATCAAATTAGTTCAATAGCTAGAGTTCGTGTTTGTCAAACTTGGCCTCTAGTACGACTCCGTTAGCTTTATTAAGTTACTGTTACCGTTACAATAATTATAACGATAAATTATCATAGTTATTATTAAGCAATATCATTTAATTATATTTGCTGTCAAAATCAGCAGCTACTTTTTCTGCCCATTATCAGGGACACAAAAATACAGCTGTTTATTGTCGTCAAAATTATATTGCAGGAGCATACAACTAATATTGTCGAAAGAATATACGATTATTGGATCATTAAAAGTTACAGAATCTGACTACAAGCCTTCAAATTCAATTAATAGCAATTCTCTCAATCAAAATCTAAATTTTATTTGCGTTTTTGTAAGCGGTGTCTTTAAAAGAATTTATTTAAATATACGAAAATTCGCCAGAATTATAATATATGAATCTAAGTTTACCATAATCAATATTTAATGCAAACGTTTGGGACCAACTTTATAATTTATTTCATAATTTGTTAATTTCAAACTTGGCTTGATCGTTTAATGCAAAACACTCTCTGAAAAAGACAAATTTTATAAAACGAAGTATTTCTCTTTTTTTGACAGTGTGTATAATATACAACAGCAAAATTGTCGTACTTTGTGCATATGACATGGTACGTTTTCCACGCAAAATGAAACGTAGAAATTTTGGATACTTGATTAAATGTTTTTCTTACAGCAAAACCAAAAGTTGAGTTAAATTTGATTTTGTGCAAATGAAATTTAATAAAAAACGCACCGAAAATGTAAAAGCACACCACGCACCGACTAAAGACTTTTTCGCACAAATTATTTTTAAAAGCACCAAAAACGGTGCGAAACGCACCAAGTTGACAACGCTGAAATTCATCCCAAGCGCTATTGAAAACAGCCTGAGAAGGGATATTCTTAAATCAACTACAATGCGCTTTATTTAAGTGAGGATTATTTCAGTACTAAATATTTAATTTTATAAATATTTGAACCTCGAAATAAGCCTGATATAGATAATAGCTTGATTGGAGAAATAATGATACCGTACCAATCTTAAAATCTGTTTGGTTTAAAAATTTTGAACTTGATTTGATCCCGATTCGTGTTTGAAATAAGCTGAAAAGTTTAATTATACTCACATATTATTCACTTTGAAGAATTGAATCTATGATTATTTTTTTTTATCAGTAGACTTAGAAACCTGTGAAAAATATTTGCAAACATTTAACTATATATTCCAATATTTAAAATAAATTAATGAGAATTCAAAAAGAAAATGTTATAAAAAGCTTTTTTAATCACAAAAATAAAATTTTTTCTCAGAGAAATTTTTATTCCTATCTCTTAGCAATTAATTCATATTGTTATGAATTTATATCACACCTAATCCACTGTACGAGCCCTCAATTTGTTTGTTCTGAAAGCACACGCTTTATATAATTAGCTAAATTTGATGTTCTGTACAAAAATTTATTTTGTTTAAATTGAATGCATTTATTTTACTTTGATTGTTTGTTACGTTAATTTATATTTAATTCTCACTACAATAACAATTAACATTCGATTGAAATGTTTTGTCTCATTTATAACTGTTATTTTTTCTTTTTTGCATACTCTGTATTGTGATTCTTATTTCGATGCAATGCGTTACAACTGCACTCAGTTAAATTTTTTTTTAATAATTAACTGTATGGTTTAGTTTTTTATAAGAAATTGTTTTCAAAATAAAGATTCATTCCCATACCAATAAAAAATTATAAATAGCTTATTTTCTATGTTTCCCAGCTATCTATATGTCGACATTTCATAGGAGCTACCCTAATCATCAGTAGGAAATTTGGAAATTTTTGAACGATATTCTCAAACATTTAACTTTACATCCAAACAATCTAAATAAATTGTTGAGAATATCTTTCAAAAATTTCCAAAGTCTACTGATGATTAGGGTAGCGCCTATGAAATGTCAACATATAGACAGATGGGAAACATAGAAAACAAGCTATTTATAATTTTTTATTGGTATCAATGTTAGAGGCTAAGATAGCGAATAAAAAACTCAATTGTTTGGATTATTCCCATACGAACATTGGGGCAACATTCCCCAAATACTAAAAGCTGCATTTTTAAGACTTTTATAGTCCACTTTGTCCCTTAAGATTAATTACTTATTTTACAACAGCATTAACCAATTGGGACATTTTCTCGTCTGGTCCTGGCTTTGCTGTTTAAAAATAAAACCTAAGGAAAGATTAGGAAATCCACCTTTCAACACATATATGATCTAAAGAATGCAAAATCAACCACCAATGATTTTATTGTTGTTGTTGCGTTCTTATACTGGGTGGCCCAGAAAGACCGAAGTGGTGTGAATTCCTTATAACTTTTTTATTATAATTTTTTTTTTCTTTTCTTTTCAGTATTTTGTAAAGAAGACTTGGATAATTTATAATGGAGCAATACACAATTGAACAACGTGCCCAAATTGTTGAAATATACTTTTCAAATCAACGGTCCATTGTGTTGACTCAGCGTGCATACCGTCGTCAATTTAATGTGCGGGTTGCACCCTCTCAGTCAACAATAAACCGTCTGGTTGCAAATTTTCGAGAACAAGGAGCAGTAAGGAACCTTCCTGGTCCCGGCAGACACCGAACTGTCCACACGGCTGACAATATTCAAGTGGTACAGGAGAGTATTCGGGAGGATCCAGAATCATCAACCAGGAGACGTTCGTCACAACTGGGCCTCTCAAGGACGTCGCTGCAGCGAATTTTGCACACCATAGGATTGTTTCCATACAAAATTCAACTTGTCCAAGAATTGAAACCAACAGATTACCAGCAACGACTTGACTATGCAATTTATTTCCAGCAAAAAGCACAAGAGAATCCAAATTTTATTCATAACTTAATAATGAGTGACGAAGCCCATTTTCAATTAAATGGGTTCGTTAACAAGCAAAACTGTAGGATATGGGCTATGGAAAACCCGAGAGTACTTCATCAACGACAATTGCACCCAGTTAAGTGTACCGTTTGGTGCGGTGTTTCTTCAGAAAGGATCATTGGCCCATTTTTTTTTGAAAATGAACAAGGTGTCGCCATTTCCGTCAATGGTGATCGATATCGGGCCATGTTGCAAAATTTTGTAAGGCCAGCCGTGGAAAACCATCCGCAAATATGGTTCCAACAGGATGGAGCCACAGCGCACACTGCGAGGGCCACAATGACTCTTTTACGCGACATCTTTGGTGAAAGAATAATTTCTCGTAACAGCAATTTTAATTGGCCTCCGCGTTCCCCGGATTTAACCGCTCCAGACTGTTTTCTTTGGGGCTATTTAAAAGGAAAAGTTTATGTTAATAAGCCTAGGACTATTGAGGAGTTAAAAACCAATATTCGAGAAGAAATTAACAACATACCACCGGAAGTTTTGCGAAAGGTCATGGAAAATGTGTTGGAAAGAGCACATTTGTGCGAAGCAGAATATGGCCACCACTTGCGGGATATCATTTTTAATAACTAATCCAAAAATATTCCCCATAAATTTAATGTATTTAAAAAAAAAAAAATTAAAAAAATATCTCTTAAATAAAAAGTTATAAGCAATTCACACCACTTCGGTCTTTCTGGGCCACCCTGTAGTTTCAAAGCCATGTATGCGTGTGTATATATTCGCAGCAGTTCGCTTTGTACATTTAAGTTTAGTATTATCATTAAGTAGAACCATCATGAACGATGTAGCAGATAATACAGAAGTATAAATAGCAGACAGATGTTCGGCAGAGGCAGTGTTTAGTTTTAAACATTATGCAAGATAGTCATAAGTCAGAAAAGTATATAAGTCTAGTGTTTTAATACACAGTGGTGTTAAGTATAAATCAAGTTGTGAAGTATTGAAGTACTGTGTTACAAATAAGTTTGAATGCCATTATTTCATTTGCCATTGAAGAATCCGCAAAAGCGTTTTTATAATTAAAAAAAAAAAATGTAGCAATACATATGTATTTGTGTCTTTAATCGGTTTAAGAACTTTGCACATGATACGAGAATTTTATACTTATTTGAATACATCGCAAGGTTGATACTTCAAGTACACTTGTTTGATATAACTCGTATTTAGTATGAGCTTTTTCTTCCAGTGTATGCATGTTAACATTGCAATAAACTTTTTGTTATTAAACTAAAGCAACCTTATGCCTGTAGTACAGACACTGGACACAGTTTAAAACACATCCTTAATGGACACAATTAATTATCAAGAATAAATAATAATTCGTTGTGAGTCTTGAACTAGTCTTTAGGCTGCACATTAAAGTTACATTCACCTAATGTTTGGCCAACGTCGAAATCAAATTCAATTCGTTTAAGACGAAAGTCATCACACAGTAATTGATTGAGGTTTCGCAATAAAACATTAAAATACTAATTGCCGATTTTCCATTGCATGGACACTATAATTAGAAACAAAGTTAAATTTAAATAATAAAGCACAATTAAATATCAAAAATTTATGGTCTAACACACTATCGGCATGCTTAACAGAAAATGAAGCCATTCTTTTACAGGATGCCCCACAAGTCGCTGTGGAACAAACTGATTACGCTTTATTCTAGTGCAGTAGGATAACTCGTCGGTTTAATGAATTGAGCTAGTCTTTTATATAAACGGTTTCGAGATATGATTATTTAGAGACAGTAAGTCTCCAGAATTCGAATTTACTTTCATATGATTGTTTCTATTTATAAGCAGAAGTGCAATAGATAGTTATAACATATTGGTCTTAATATAAACGGGCGAACTCAGAATGCCCCTAACCATTCGTATGTTGTTTTCATCAAACTTTAGTATATTAATGGTAAAATGTCGCTAAAACTTGACGATTTTTGAGCATACATATAAATAAATATATTTTAGAAATTTCAGGCCAACAAATAAATTATATTGTAGACTAACAGTGCAAACTAAATTAGGGCGTAAAGCGCAACGTAATTAAATACTTTTATTTTATGCTGTAGTAGGTAATTCAAATAATTTCTGCCATCAGCTGTAATACTCGCTAAACTCGTTTAATAAAAATCACTGAATAGAAATAATAAAAAGTGATAAAATCGCTAAATTAGTGTAAAGTGTGGTTACTAACGGCCGCAAAAAATGTACAATTTTTGTTTCGAAGCGATTTTCTCTCTTATAGGCTTTTTACATCATTTACATTAATCAGTGCAAAAATATTACGCTCTTACGATGATGAAACTTTTCAAGTTTTGCTTCAAAACGCGGAACCAAAAATGGTATTCTAGAAATATTTCACGAAACTATTTTACTGCATTTTGTATGCACATGAGGCTTTTTGCCAGATAAATTACACCTGACGCTCTAATTTAGGTTGCACTGTAAGAGCTGAAAGAAGTTGAGATCGAAACGATGATGAAACTTTTCTAATTTTCCTACAAAACACAGAACTAAGCAAAAATCCCTTTCTTGAAATCGTTCACGAAGCACTTTCTTTTATTGCTTTCCAGATTAATTATTATTTTTGTATATTTTTTATACACTTTTTTCCAGACAGCAATCTGGTATGTAGTGGAAATCGAACGTTTTGGAAAATATCGTTTTCTGAAGGTGGGATGGAACACGATGGATTTTGAAAATATTATGTGGACAATTTTTTGATGATTGCCTTTTTAAAACAACACTACTGTATAAAGCACAAACATAATTAATATATTGTGGTATTCAAAAAATAATTTACCTAAAACTGAAAAAACATGACCATTTGCGATTTTCTAAATTGTTTTAGAAAACACAAAATACTATAAGTTCATCACATTTTTTTTAGCGAATTGTCTTTAAAATAGATTTCTAAACATATCGAAATATGTACAAAATGAAAACTTTTTATATTTATATGGAAAATAATACCTTTGTTTTCGGCAGAGAGATAATACTTCATAGTAATTTGAAAGTGACCAGATTTTTCAAAACCCAACTTTATGCAATATATAGCGCTTGAAGGACGAAATTGCTTCATCAAGGCTATGCACCGTGTCACAAGTCAATCAAAACAACGACAAAACTACATGAAATGAACTTGGAATTTCTCCCACATCCACCGTATTCAGCAAATTTAGCTCTCAGCGACTACTGGCTGTTTGCAGATCTGAAGAAAATTCTCGGCGGTAAAAACTTTCGCACGAATGAAAAGGTTATCGCTGAAACTGAGACCTATTTTGAGGCTGAAGATAAATCGTTCTGCAAAAATGGTATTGAAATGTTACAGCGGCGCTGGAATAATTGCGCTGCTCTTGATGGAGTTTGCGTTGATGAATTAAGCCAATTTTAAACCAAAAAAACTAAATTTTCTTTGTTGGGCTCGCACATGGTTAATGTGCTTGAATTAATGCCTGCCAATATGCTTAAATATTTTTTACAGCGGCAGCATACAAACCTGTATAAATTGTTTTGTCGTCCTTTTAAAATTGGGCAATATCGTTCCTATTTCCTACTGCTTTTATGTGTTACGCTGATATTGGATTCATTTTAAAAGTAGGTCGGAATTCCTATTCAAGGCTATTATTGTGTTTTCGATGATTTCCATTCATTTATACCTATGTACATATGTACATATATAAAATATGATGAGTAGCGAAAACACGACTAATTGCTCATCTCTGGTGCCTAACCGTAGAATTATACGATTACATTTATATGTATGTACTCGTACATGTGCCTGAAAGTTAATGTAAGGCAGAGAGAGACATTTTCTCAAACAAATGTTGCCAACTTTCTCCCGCTGTTATATACAATGTAAACAAACTGTTAATGAGACTTCTCTTCAATATGCGTAAAGTATGTTTTTAGTTAACTGTCTAAGAGAAACTTAAAACTGTTAGCTAATCTATGTTGTTAAAATATTTTTTCTTCACTACGTTTTTCATGTAATCTAATTTGTTTGTTACTCAAATATCTAGAGCAAGTAAATTTTGAAAAAAAGTGTTGTATTAATTAAGTTACCACGTATGATAGTTTTGTTATGTTGTCCTTTTGCCTTGCTCTTTCTAAAAACTTCTTAAAGTTTCAATTAATTCTGTAGTTGTTATTTTGTTGAAAGTTTTATTTACGAAAACTTAGTTGAAAAAGAAGCAATAAAAATATTAAAAAATAAAACTCAAAAGAAAAAATAGTAAATATCTACATACACATACATATATGTATGTACATACATGTGTATGTATGTATATAAATAAAAAACTATTTCTTTGGAAATAAAACTAAGCATCGAGTTCTCAAGTATTTCACTGACTGCACTTACATTTCTTATGCTAAAAAGATGAAACCAAAAGCAAACAAAAATATTGTACGTAAAAGAGCAGCTACAAAAGTATGCTTAACCATGTGAGTGCTACATATTTACAAGTGGCGTTTCATAAATCAAAAATACAAAAAAGATTTTGGCTTTTGAAGCTAACAAGCGTGTATAGCCAAACATATTGTAGCAAGATATGCTTGTAAATACAACAAGCAGATGCACAACTTTGCTCCGGCAAATCTAAAAAAAAAAACAACTACAAAAATCACGAAATAATTATCTAGACGTCTTCAGCTCAACTAGAATTACTCGTATTTGGTTTAAGATGTTGTCAAATTTAATATCTTAAACAACTACTTGATACCATTATAAGGCAGCTTAAGTGTTCGAAACAATTCACAACTATGGACGGTAGCAATTGAGAAGCAAAATTATAAAAATTTTTGTAATGCTCAGCATTATAGTTTTTAATTTTATCAATATGTCTTAAAGCTTAATAATGACATACTATAATTAAAACAGCCAACGTAAAATATTAAGGACAGCCAGATTACACTCACGGAAAATTTTTGTTACATAAAAATATTTTGTTATCAAAAATTTTTCAACCAAAAAACACGATATTAATTGTAAATAAGAGAAAACGATAATATTCATATATTTATAATGACAGAAGGATCTACGACAATAATGTATAAAAAAAAAAAACAAAATTAAATACCGGACAAATGCTCGGTGGGATACCTCTATCCGATGGTCTATATTATCAGTGCCTCTGAGACATAATTGAGATTCAAGGTTATTAACATGCCGAATTATCTCACCCTTTAGCTTTTCAATTGCTCTTGGCTAATCGAAGTACACTATTTCTTTCAAATATCTCTAGAGAGAGAAGTCCAATGGCGTTAAATCACATGATCGTGGCAGCCAATTAACATCGCCACAACGTGAGATAACACGGCCATTGTATTTCTCGTGCAAAAAAGCCATTGATTGTTTCTTTGGATATGTGGTAAGTGGTATCGCACTATTGGAACCACATATTGATCAGATCAATTTGTGGCTACAAGAAGTCCGTTCACTCCACTCATGTTAGCGAAAACCAGTCAAGATAGTTAGGTAACTGGCTTAATTTCTGAAAATGTAGGGCTGCATAACACTAACAGTCCATAAATCGCACCCAAAAGTCACTCTTTGTGAATGCATTGGCTTTGCAACAATCACTCGTTGACTCTCATTTGCCCAAATGCGACAATTCTGCTTGTTAACGAGTCCACTGGGGAGAAAGTGTTCCTTGTCGCTGAAGATAATTTTCTTTGCACAATAACCATTCACTTCTGTTTGCTCAACTGGGGGCTCAACAGAGCCCAAACCGTTTGGTGCTCTACTGGTAGTAGGCCTTGGGCTACGAAGTCTGACCGGAGACTTAAAGCTGGTACTACGGGAACCGGAAGCCGCAGGAACTTTTTTCTGCCCGGGGAACATCGTGGTGGTTGTGTTTTAAATCCAAATCGCGGAGAGAGTACAATTTGAGGTCGGTGCGGAGTTGCATTTCAACCGGGTGCCGTGAACCAAAGATCGGCAGGAGTTTTAGAAAGGCTCCGCTACGAACCCACAGGGGAGATCTTGTCCTAACAACATGAGAATTGGTACTGCTACAATATGGTTAATGAAAATTGCTACTCCTGTGTGACAGTTTTTCATGTGTTTTCATGGTTAATGAAAATTGCTACTCCTGTGTGACAGTTTTTCATGTGTGGAGGCGCTGGTAGGCGCACTGTATTTACCCGGTGATAAGATCACTGCTGGGTAAGACCACACTGGCATGTACCCACTAGAATCGTTTTAACACTTGTCTCTTCAACCGCCTTCCGCGTAGCAGTTTTTGCCTTGGCATACACCAAACCAGGCCACTCTGTTTTCTGGGGCATAGAGGGAAAGGACTCCCTCGTCCGTTATAGCCAATAATTTTCTAAGAAGGCACATTTCTTATATTTTGTTGGACGCCCAAACCCCTAACCAAGGGTTCAAATTGAAAGAATAGGAATCAGCAATAGCACCAGAAGGTTCTGCTTGCAGACCATATTGGCGTTGATCCTGGTTGAGGTGCCTGTATCTAGGCTAAAACGTTTTGGCTGTGGTTTAAACCTAAAATCACAGCAAGAGGAATAAGTTTCCCTGATATCTTTGGTGCACTCGTATGACGCTTTACTGGGGGCTAATAACTGCTCAAGATGTTGTTGTCTTGCAACAGACCCATAATGTAAGGAAGCAGTAGTGATGCTAAGACGGGTGAGTTGGTTAAGGCGTGATGCTCTTAATGGGCTCAGGCCTACCATTTTATAAGCCTCGTCTGCTATTAACTGTCTGGGAAATTGCATACAGGAGGGATTAGAAGTCCCTAACTCTTAAGCAAGAAGTTCGTCTATAGGGCTACAAACTTATAGCGAAAAGTTGCGACCTATATGAGACTTGCAAGAAACATGGGCGCGCTGGTGTAAAGCATAAATAACTCACACCGTGGAGTTGGTTCATAATCGGGCAGATGCTGATGTGAATCAATTCCATATTCTCTTATGTTCAACCAAGCATTCGACTTATTGACGACGCTTGAAGTGGCCATCAGGCTTTTACTCTTGAGTCAATACAGCCTTGTTTTTATTAAAAATGCATGTTAATTATGTTCGTGAGATGTTCAGTTGTTCGGCACTGCTACGAGTCGAGGTTGACCGCTCTTCTGCCACACTATCGCGAGCAAAAGCAATGTTTTTCGGAGAAAAACTAGGCGGGCAAGCACTAGTGTTTTTACATTTCCAGCAGAACCAGTTTGCGGAAATTTGCGCTTAGTTCTCCCGATTGTGGACGAAATGTATTTTGATTTGAGCATCTGTTTTAAATTTTAATTTCAACACCTATTCTCCATGGCTGAATTTGACAAACGCTAAATTAAAGAAATTCTAAATTAAGTTGGGAGAGATACCTTACGTTAAAATGTGACTTACACTTAATATCGCGCTATATTGCAATATTTTTCATTATAAATAGTGTTTGTCTAGTATATATTTCTGCTGCTTGACCCAAAATTTTCTTTCCCTATTAGCTTTTAACATTGATAACAATAAAAAATTATAAACAGCTTGTTTTCTATGTTTCCTAACTGTCTATATGTCGACATTTCATAGGAGCTACCCAATCATCAATATATTTTGCATATTGTTTTTGTTCACTAATTAATTGTTTTAAAAAATTAATGTTTGAATCCACCAATTTGTTCTGTATGAGCATTTATTTACGCAATTTATTAATTGATTCAGCGAATTCTGTTGTTCAATATGAAAAAAATTCATCCGCGTGGGAAATATATTTGAAGTCTCTTTTAAATTAACTTATATTTTCACAGGCGTTTTTCGATGAGTGCAGGAGCCAGCTAGTGATATCCTTAAATTCTTACTCACATTGCAGTTGCTGTAAAAGTTTGAAAAACTGCCAACCAACCAATAAATGCAACAATAATAGCAACATAACAGTCATATTTATCCAGCTGAAAGTTTAGCTTCGTTAGTGTCCACAACAGAAAATGTGACCAGAATAACTTTACACAAACTACACCACAAACTAAAATTTTAAACAATAAAAACTGTTTCATTTATTACAGTCTTTAAGAATGTACGAGTACAAAGTATTTGTGGCATGCTTATCATTGTGGCAGAGGAAATGTTTAAGATTTTTTCAATAAAAATATATTTTCATGCAGCTGTAAATGCAATCCATAGATATTTGAAATGTGTGTGTGTGTGTGCTTTTTATCTTTTTATATTATTTTGACTTCAGATATTCCATTTACTTGTCGAAGTCTCACGTTTTCGTAACTGCCAGCCTGCGGCGTACTTCAAGTATGCAAACTGTTTTACTTTGGCTGAAAGCAAAAAAAAAAAAAAAAAAAACTATCATTTGATTCATATTAAAATTTGACCTGATATACAGAAATGTCTGTCTGCCTAATGGTGTTAAAAGAGTAAAATCGATGACTGTGAGGGCTAGAAGGTAAGTTCAGATATGTTCGTTTTTTAATTTCTCCCTTTTTGGAGATTAGATTAACAGAAGGTCTTATCAAGCACTAATCTTAAGGACCAACCTTGCAACAGATGCTTGTGCTGTAAACAGCACCTCTCACTGTGCTATGGAAAGCGGAGCTTAGACAAAATGTCGTCGGCTAAACTGGACGCATTTAAAGAATACATAGCTTAAAATTCAGGAAACCAGTAGGTTCTGAACCTTACTAAGACTTTTCTTTCCAATGCCGTCCCTTAACTCTTAGCACATTATATTTGCGTTACTCGCAAATATAATATATTCCTGTGCGATAGATTCGTTACAGAATCAACATTGGGAAAAACCAAAGCTAATAAAAACTCTTGATTATTATTATTAATCAACTCATGAGGAACTATTCCGATACATACTGGTAAGAACGGGCTACAATCCCCTTTTTTAAGTATCTTATTGCTTTTCTGCAGGATGATGTGTAGTCGATGCACGTTAGCACTTGCCATGATAGCCGCATTTGACGGTGGATCAATTCCATAAGGTGAACTAGTATGCTGTTCATCAGCGCCTCCATGTCGCTTGCAAGGCGCACACAGGTGGTTGTATGTTTGTAGCCATTTGAAAAACATCCTTGCGAAGAAATTCAAGCCTTCTAATTGTATTCGTATGTAATTCCTCAGACAGTCAGTGATGGACCAAAGTTTATAAATAGTATCAGCCCTTAATCAACTAACCTCTCTTTCCACCACTTTCTTACGTTACAGATATCTGTTGCAAGACAATAGCATTCCTCCAGCACAGAATATGTAATTGATTTACATCAGTTTTAGAGCACCCCCACGTGGGCTACAAGACCCACATAGGTTGCAACTTTTGCCATAAGTTTGTAGCCATTGAACCAACCCTAAAATGTTAAAAATTCGGTTCTTCTAAGCCCTTCTGTATGCAATTTTCCCCACAGTCAATGGAAGACAAGGCTTATGAGTGGATAGGTCGAATCCCATTAAGAGCATCAGCCCTTAACCAAGTCATCCGTCTAATCATCACCTCTGGATAACAGGTATTTGTTGCAAGACAACAGCACCTCGGGGGGTTGTTTACCCCCGAAAACCGGCCTGCACCAACGTTATCAGGAGAACTAATATCCCTTTTTGCGTTTTGAGGCTTAAACACCAGCAAAACTTATCTGCCAGGGTAGGCACCTCCCAGAACTTCCCGGGGGCTTTTTTTTTTGCCAATTTTAACTCTTGGTTAGGATTCCGGAAGTCCAAATTAACATAAGTCATGCGGCTTGTTAGAGTTTTTTATTTGCTTTGGTAACGAGAAACTCCTTCTTTTCTATGCCCCAGAAAGCATAGTACCTTGGTTCGGTGTACGCCAAGAAAAACTTGCTACGCGGGTACTATAGTTATTATTATTGGATGGGATGTGGCCTTCATCGGCCACTTGCACTGCGGCGAGTGTTGGTCTATTGTCCCTCCCCTTGTCACATTACTTCTTCTTAATTGGAAGTGATATTAAGTCACATTCACTTAACATATGTGCTTGTAGCAGCCTGTATCTCCTCTGCTAATATACTAATGCTCCACAGTGGGTGATCAAGTGTTCCATTGGCTCCTCTTCTTCAGAATCCGCAGAATCTGCAAAGGCAGGTTAAATGACCTGTAAGTGTATCTGTCAGAGTTCTGAGGCTTTTCTTGTCCAGTTTTAGAGCACATTCGGTCCTCTTTGTATAGGGTGTTTTTTTAAGCCCGATAGAACTTGAAATTGTAAAAAATAACACAAAAAATTAAATTGTAATCAAAATTTTTTTTTATTCGAAAGATCAATACGTGACATTAACATTTGAAAATGATTTCGGGCATATGGGCACCGCGGCTGTTCTTGACGAAGCGCATTCTGGACGTCCAATTTCGGGCCACTTTTTCGAGCACTGCTGGCCGTATGTCACGAACAACACGAACAATGCTGGCCTCCAAGGCGTCAATTGTTGCTGGTTTATCAGCATAAACCAGTGACTTCACGTAGCCCCACAGGAAATAATCGAGAGGTGTCAAATCGCACGACCTTGGAGGCCAATTGACAGGTCCATTTCTCGAAATCAACTTATCGCCAAATTTTGATTTCAGTAAGTCGATGGTTGCGTTCGCCGTATGGCACGTAGCGCCATCCTGTTGAAACCACATCTCCTCCGGATCAATGTCATCCATATTTTCAAACAAAAAATCATTGATCATGGTGCGGTAACGATCTCCATTGACCGTAACGCGAACTCCGGCCTCATTTTTGAAGAAATAAGGTCCGATGATGCCACCAGCATGAAAACCGCACCAAACAGTGCATATTTCTGGATGTAATGGAGTCTGTAGGGTCTCTTGTGGATTGGTCTCACTCCATATGCGGCAATTTTGCTTATTAACAAACCCGTTAAGCCAAAAATGCGCCTCATCGCTGAACACAATTTTGCGTCTATAAGTTGCGCGAATCGACGACTGATTTTCAATGTAAATTTGGATAATTTCGTAGCGTTGTTCAAGCGTGAGTCTATTCATGATGATTTGTCAGAGTATACTGAAACAAATAAAAAAAATGTTTAATCAAAATTTAATTTTTTGTGTTACTTTTTACAATTTAAAGTTCTATCTAGCTTAAAAAAACACCCTATATTAAAGTTTAGAAAGTTCTTGGAATGTTTAAGACCAGCTATCTCATTCCAAAGTTGCTCAACGATGGACTGCGTCCATTTCTTCATCTCTTGATTAAGGAGACCCTTATTGGAGCCAAATGTTGGAGTAAGGCCAATAAAAGTCCCCTCTGCCTATAGTTTGTTCCGCAATAATTGGCCATGGAAGAAAATGATTAGGGATTATCAATGACCCCTTACTGCGACTTTAGGTTCAAATGTTTCTGCTAAGCTGCAGGCACCTCAAACACGATCAGTGCAAGGATAATTTGCAAAATAGGCGTGTTGATTTCCGTTCTACTAGTTATTCAATTCTGAGGCTGAGTATCTTAAAGCTTTATTTGCTATAAAAAATGAGGGACGCCTACCTAACTATACCCTAGAAAGCAGAAAGCTTAACACAACCTAAGCCACGCTGAATCTTTTTGTAGTTTTATTTGCTATATAAAATGAGTGACCCCTACCTAACTATACCCTAGAAAGCAGAAAGCTTACGTTAGGAATACGTCAAGGCAAAACTTGCTCCCTGGGGGAAAATACCAAAACCTGCTCTGGCAGCCCAAATTTTCAATTACTAGAAAATAAGTGTGATATACTCGTATTGGATATTAGAAATTATCAGTCTTTTGCCAAACACTTACGACTTTATATTTAAATTAGCTTTTGCCCCCGGCTTCGCTCGTTAATAAAGTTTTATACAAACTTTCATCCCTTATTTTATCTCCTTGACGGTAGAATTAATCAAAATCCTTTTTTAGCAAATACCTATGTCATAACATCTATCTGCATGCCAAATTTCAGCCCGATCCGTCCAGGGTTTCTGGAAGCTGTGCGTTGATAGATCACTATGCCAGTCAGTCAGTCACTTTTGAGTTATATATATTTAGATGCGGATTGTACCGCATACCAAATCAAGACTATTAATTTTATATGCACATGCTTCATCATCATAGTCTTTTTAATAACAGGATCAATTTTTCAAAAACTATTTTGGGGTTACTCGACCGTGTACAGGAGAAGGCGAAGAAGCTTATCGGTGACAGTAGGGTATCCAACTCTATTGACTCACTGGAGCATCGACGCAGTGTGGTGTGCGTTACTCTCTTCTATCGTTACTACAATGGATTTTGCTCTGACGAGATTAGGGATCTCGTTCCTGAAACTCCCTCTTTCCCCCTCCTCATAACATATTTTCCTAGTTCCGGTACAGTGCACTGCATATGTAGGCGTCATCCCCTGAGTACTGGTCCAAGACAAAAAAAAAAAAAGAAAAAAAACTAGGAAATAAGTTTTTTTCTTTCGAATAAACATTTTTAGATAATCGTTTTAAGAGAACCTATCAGCATTTACTTTAACGAGATGTATATATTGCAGAGCAAGGTAGCATACATACATGCGAGTATATATGCTTTAAAATTTGGAAACGAAGAAATAAAGTTAAAAAAAAACACTTAACGAAAGTAATTGTAAGTGTCAATCTACTACTCCCTGTCTGAAATGGAAATTCAGCACGAAAACTATTTAAAGTTTAAGTACCCCTGATGCTTTCCAACTTGCAAGAGGTGAAAAGCTAAGAAAACTAAAAGTGGCATAATATATTTAGTCCAGAAAAAGTAACACAAATAAATAAAAACTTTTAAATGAAATAAAATAAAAACAGCGTGACCCTTTTTTTATATGAAACTAAACTCGTTACAATTCTCATCTACTTAAAAATAGTTTTGGCAAATACAAAAAATCAAACTGAATATTTGAAAGAAGTAGTCGAGCACAGCGATTGCTATTGCTTTTATTTCAGCAATTGATATGCAATGAAGGTGAACATGCACAAACATGCGCAAACATGCACAAACATGCACGCATAACTTTAGGTGAATATCAAACAAAAGTTTTTCTCTGCTTATTTTATCTTACGATTTTCAAATTTAAAAAAGTTTTATTATTATAAAATATTCACACTCGAAAATAATTTGTTTAGCTGGTAAAATTTGTTTTCTCATTCTATTATTATTTATTGAATCTTCATAAGTAATGAACTAACAATAACACCACGTTACACACAATCTGTCCTATGAACCGAATATACCTTTTCGGAAAGGGGAGAAAAAATAAAAGTATACGTGTGTCGGCGATTTTCATGTACACGTCAGATTTTTTATTTTTTTTCGTATAAAATATAAAGCTCGTAGTGTCAGTCGGTCTGCCTTTGGATACGTTTTTTACCCTTTTTCCGTGATCCAATTAAGCTGAATTTTTGCAGGCAGACTCGTATTGAGCCCGGAAACCGGTATGCACTCAACTTTTTTAAGTACTGCAGTCAGCTTCTTCACCAAAAATTTTTCGAACAGACTTGAAATTGTTGGCAGTAGACTTATCGGCCTATATGACTCCACGTTGGTGTGATATTTTCCTGTCTTAGGTATCCTAGAGATCATAGAGACCTTCCACTCTGTTGGGAAATATTCAAGATGTAAAATAGCGTTGAAAATAAACAGCATAAGCGTTTTAGCTAGGCGAGGTAAATAGACAAGCGTTTTGTTGCTGATTTCATCAATACCTGGAGCTTTTTTCGTATTGTTATTACTAATAGCATCTTCAACGTCCTGAAGTCAGGATACAAAGTAGAGCAAAACCATTGTTAGCAGTGTAAAGGGTAGCTGCTTTACGGGTCACATCTGCATATCGTACAGTAATAGCAGGTATGAGCCCAATAGACCCACAGATCCTAGCACGAAAAAAGGCATGGATATCAAGGTAAACTTGCCATGCAGGCCTTAGAAGTATGCAGAAACGGGAGGAAATGTTACACAGTTGGCAGTCTAGATGGAGTACTGACAATAGGGCTAGAAGGAAAGATCGTCTCATTCCTAATATAGAGAAATGGTTGAACAGACGACATGGGAATGTGAACTATTACCAGACTCAAATGCTGTCAGGTCACGGCTATTATCGGAGCTACTTATACAAAATGGGCAAATGTAACACACCCTTTTGTTTATACGAAGGAGAAGCAGTCCGAGACGATGCCGAACACACTTTCTTTAAGTGCATTCGATGGGCGGAAACTCGTAGAGAACTGGAGATGGTAGCTGGCTCCATAACGGTAGAGAATGTCGGGGACATGATATTAGGGAGCGAAGCCAACTTTTTAGCGGTATCGCGATTCTGTGAAAAAGTTCTGCAAACGAAAAAGCCAGATCTGGGCGCCGCAGAACAAGATCATAATCAGGATCCCAGATGAAGGATAGCGTAAAGAGAAGGGCTGATTAAGCCATGGGGAATCCACCCCGAATGAATATTGAGGTGTAAATTTACTGGAGGTCTAGCTGGTAAAAATATTCATACAGAGTGGCTGATAAATTTTGCTACATTAAGAAACTCAAATAAATTTTTGTAAAGTTTATGTGATTTATTTCTTAGAAACTCATTTGAAAAATAATACGTTTTTATTAAAGTAATTCATTAAGTTTTGAAAATAATTGAATTCAAATGGCTTCTACCCTCGTTGAAAATGAAAATGTTATTCATCACTATCTGGAGTGTTGCAGCGGGAACTGTCTCAACTACCGTTCGAATGGATTTTTTTAAATCATCTAAATTTGTTGGGATTTTTTTTGTAAACTTCTTGTTTGCAATAACCCCACAGAAAAAAAAAATCTGATACAGTGAGGTCTGGAGACCTGGGAGGTCAACAAAATGTGGAGTTTCTTGAAATCTTGACATCTTTAAGTAACGGTCTTCATGGACCGTAACAGTAAGACCGTTTTCTTCGAAAAAGTAAGGCCTAACAATGAACCTTGAAGAAACTGCACAGCACACTGTGATGTGAAATGGATGTAATTGCGTCTGTTTGGTCCACAGGTAGTGGGTTAGAACTATTTCATATTCGACAATTCTATTTGTTAACATTGCCGTTTAAATCAAAATGTGGCTCGTCAGACATAAAAATGCAGTTCAAGACGTTTTCATCTTCTGACATCAGTTGAATGATCTTCTCACAAAATTTCAAGCGAATCGGGAAGACTCTAGGGTTCAGTTTGTTGGTTAATTACAGAAATAAGTTTAAGTCTTGGTGGAAAATAGTCTACAGTGACTGTCTGCTGACACCCATTTGAGCAGATAAGCTACTTGCCGAAACTCTAGGGTTGGATTGTATGGCAGCAGCTACAGCAGCGATAGTTTCTTGCGTCCGAATTGAGGGATCTTGCTGATAAGGCCTTCTTGCGATTGTGCCACGCTCGGCAAAATTCTTTACGAGCCTCATTATACTCCATCTGCTAGGATAAGTGCCGCCAAATGTGCGCCTATATTCTCTTTGGACGGAAACAACGGACTCTAAAGTGTGAAAGCGTTGCACTATACAAATTCTTATTTCATTGTTGCAATTCTTCATTTTAGTTAAATCTAAAGATCAATCTATAAAACACAACAAAAATTGAACAGGTTAGTTACACAGAAAAAAAGTTATTACGTTTGTTTTTGGTAGCAGCTTTCATCAGCCACCCTGTGTTTGCTCATTTTAGTTTATATCATTTTTCTTTGCTTTTATTTCAAAAACATTTTCCATTTCGATATTAAAACTGAAGAATAAAATAAAATTTTCATTTGCTTTAAAAAAATATGGTTAATAATTAATTAATAATACAAGAGTCAGACTTAAATATAAGAAAAGTAATTTGTACTTTAACTTGGTGGATGAACGGGGAAGTAAAAAAACATTTACATTCATGTTAAACACTTAAACAAACAGCATAAGAGGGAAAAGTTCGCAATTACTTCCTATTAAACTAAAATTATTTGGCTACTTTAAACTACTACTTACCCAATTTGACTTCTTCGTCTTTAATTTTGTTTACATCGCTGTAACTGCTGACGAACGAAAACCACCCAATTATTTATTTTTTAAAGGTAACGACTTTGGAACAAATTATGAATATCTTGTCGACATGATGTATGCATATGTGTATGTGTCTGGATACATGTGTATATGTAAGCACATAGTTAAACGTAAAAGATGATATGTAATTTGAAAAGAGAGTTTTTAATCCAGTTACCTGTTCAAAATGAAAACTTAAGTTAGTATTCCACATGCGAGAGCGGTTAAGAAATTCAGATAAAAGTTATTAAATTATAGCACAGATAACTTTTAAACGTCAAATACTTGTTTTGGCTTTCAAAGTGTGTTAACAAAACTTGTTTAAACACAATTCTAAAAGCATCGGTGTAGTATTGAATAACACTCTTACCTAGACCGATCACATTAAGTACACTTGCGGGCCAGAGCAGTGTCGTTCATAAACGAACGGTTTAAATTGGATGGATCATTTCATTGAACGAAGTGACCAGGTCAATAAACTGACCACTTTTTGTTCAATAGTGAGTCGTTCAATTTGGATAGTTGTCGTTTAAATATCTCTCATTCTTTTTATGTCATGTTCTTTTGTTTTTGTTGTTTTGTTTAACAATAGTGAGTTTTGTTTATTTCTTTTTTGTATTATATTACTTTAAAATACCTGAAATAAAACAAAAATAGAACACGAAACTAATCAAAATTGATCGATCTAAATGGTTTTATTTACAATTATAATTTTTTTAAACAATAACGGCCGTATTCATAAAAAATATTTTATGTATATCAAACACTTATTTGACGTAGTTTCCATAGAAATTTGTCAAATAACAGTTTAATAAACATACAATATTTTTTATGAATAAGGCCATAAGTTTTTATCACTTTTTATTTCGCCATTTACTTTTGTTTATTTTACCGAGCTGTGTTGAAAAATGACCGGATAATTGTAACGTTGGCACAGTGTCGTTCGTTCAAAATGTCCGATTGAACGATATGTACGAACGGATCTGTCTTTTGTAGTTGACCGAAAGTGAACGGTCACTGAAATGAACAACCCGGCGCAGCTTTATTGCGGGCAAGAGTTCTTTTGCAAGAACTATTTCTAGCCAAAACATATTTCGTTCCAATTTTTCTCTACGGATGTGACACCCCAAGGAGCATATTTTGCACTTTACTTTCTGGACTATAGAGGCTACCGCTCTATTTGTTATTTGAAGCCAATTAAACGTTAGAAAGCTGCATGACTTATTTTGTGTTAGACTTCCGAAACCCTTATTAAGGGCTTAAATTGTCATCAGCAAAGGCCCCGGGAGATTCTGCCCTGCAGATCTCTCGCTGCTGGTGATGGTTGAAGTATCTGCCTTGGCCGAAGCGTTCTGGCTGTAGTTTAAACCTAAAACCACAAAAAGGAGAATTAGTTTCCCTGATAACCATGGCGCATGCCAGTTTTCGGCGTACTAATAATCTCCCGATTACCATACTGAAATGGTCTTATATCCACCGTCTTATGTGCATTGGAGCACAAACATGTCTCTTGTTTTTTTTAATATTTCTACGTTAACAACAACAACGTTAACAATAACAACGTTTCAACAACATTAGCAGTGGGAAAGCTTATGCAAGGACATGAACACTAACTATGGGGTGGTTCGATACAGGGTAAAAACAAAACTACCCTCTTCGGCCTGTGTAATTGTTTGAAACGACTTTTCCTTCACTCTGTTATAGCTTTTAACACTACATATACTTAATGTGTCATTCATCATACAATGTTGATGATAAGGGAAAGGCCATGTAAGGACAATTTCTTTTCAGACCAAACCGAATAACACAGACATAGGTGACTCGTTATTTGCTTATGCCAAATTATGTATGGGCTAGAGCAAGTGTGCCCAGCCATATACAGCTTGATACTCAATTGTTTTTGTAAATACGCTTGGCTATAGGGCTGTGCTCTTTAATATACAAATACTGCGCTAAGCATTAGCAATGAAAAATACACAAACAACTTCGTCTTTTATATTGTTTTTTTGCTCTTCACTGCACACACACAAAAGCAAAGCAACAACACTTTCGCATGCTTTGTTGGTAAACATTGACGACAACGATTATCAGTGCGAACTTTGTTTTTGTAAATGTTTTGCTTTTTACAACAAAAATTATTAAATAAAAATAGTGTTTCCTTAAATGTATTGGTGTTTACTCTTCCATATAGAGCTTGTGGGCACCACTGGGCTAGAGTCTAATTTTCGGCTCATTACATACAATAGCTGAATAGTGTGAAAATACGCCTTTCTCTTTTACGCTTAAAGCCTAAAACCCGTACCACAAACTACAAAAATGTTTAAAAGATGGCACAATATTCGGTTGGATAATTGTTCGTCATAATAAAAACTTTGTTCTTTGAAACTAATGCACTATACTTTCTATTTCATTGCGAGCCATTAGAGTGGTCCGCAAATACTTTAATTGTTCAATTTGGCTCCTAGAGTTCAGTTCATTTTATTCCCCCAGTTTCTGGAACACATTTTCCACTTTTACATTATTCTTTGGGGAAAGTTGAGGAAAACAGAATGTTTTAAAATTGTTAAAAAAAAACGTATTTTTAAGGCATATTTTGGATAGAAAACTTTTACAGCCAGTTCGCCGATGACGAAAGAAACTTGATTTGGGTTTTTTCTAACCTTATTCTATGCGAACGAAGTGTCAAAATTCAATTAAAATACATAAGTTCATGCAAACGAACAATAGTGACATAGACAAACCCAAAATTACTCGAATGTGAGTGACTAGCTTTCTTTCGTATAAATTTTCATTCGATATCGTCGAACAGGCTGTTAATGTCTTGGAACAACTTTTTATTAAAGCCAGCAACTGTCACACATCCTTTTAGCATTTCTAACGGTTTCTAACGGTTTTTAACGGCTTTTTGTTTGTTACAAAATTCCCTTTATTATTACTTCCTTCAATAAATATGTAAAAAGCTCTTTAAGCTACATATATCTCTTTGTCTCCTGAGCTTTGAGTGAATAACTCCAAACATGAAATAGCTTTCAAAGCTCTCTCTTTTGCACTGAGACATTTCCACCACACACTTTAAGGCCACATAAACTCTTTAAACGCTCATTGGCTAACAGTTATGGTCTATAAAGTAAAATGGGGAAAAATAATAATCATAAAATTGCCAATAGTTACACAGTCTTAGCTGAACAGCGGAAGTCGCAACAAATTTTTCGACCAACACAGCGGAGGTCAGCCAAAGCAAAAACCACCTTATTTGAAACTTCAACCTGGATTTAATGTTAAAATAATTTGTTTGTAATATTGTTTATTGCACTATTCTTTTTAGGTATTCACACAAAAAATTTTAGAAAAATTTTTAACCAAAAATTTTACACAACGTTTTTTGTTGTTTTTTTAAACTAACCAGTTCTTTCAATTGAAAAAATTCACTTTAGATCGCAGTCAGAAAAAAACTTATTTGGTTTGGTAAATTATTAGAATTAATTTTTAATCCCATCAGTTTTTCGAAAATTCACATTATACAATTATGCGCGTTTAAACGCCGGATCTCTGTCTCGCTTACTAATGACTCTCTCTCGTCGTTTTGCCGTAAAATTAAGAACCTACCAAGAGCAGCGTTGTCAAATCGGTGCGTTTCGCACCGTTTTTGGTGCTTTTTGAAATTTTTTGTGCGACAAAATCCTTATCCGGTGCGCGGTGCGTTTTTTTTTTTCCAATTTTCGGTGCCTTTCAATTTCAACATAACTTTCGGTTCTAGTATAAGAAAAACCTTTTTGCACTATATATCTGCAATACATTCAGTAAAATTTTATACAAGTATGCAAAAGTTGCAGATTTCATCAACAACAGCATACAAATACACACACGGGAAGTTAACTTTATAATATCTTTAGCAATGGTGCCAGATATTTCTATCGGAAACTCTTCATTTGCCGAAAAAAATCCTAATAGGTATTGAGAAAAAATCTTAAAAGGGGTTTCTTTTGATTTTTCTTATGCCAAACTCAAAAAAAGTGTGCTTGTGCTGCCATCTCTCGCTAGGTAGCTAGGTACTAGTGTTTTTCATTCACTATTGTTTAATCCTATTCTTAAAATTCCTTCTTACCTTTCATTTCGATAACGTGGTGTGTTTATCAGTTTTCTAAAACTATATTTATTGCCAAATTAAAACAAAAACACATTTAGTAAGAACTTAAGCTGGTTGCTGCTAAAGTTCAAGACTATTGCAGTTAATGCATTTGCTGATCCCACGAATTTGTTATGTGTTATTTTGAGGTTAAACAAAAATTTTACATTTTTTCTTGTTTGATTAATTACCGAAATTTCTTAAAGTCGCAAAATCCCTTCATCACGAAAGAGAACTATACTTATTTTGCGATATTTTGTGCGAAGACTGTGGAAGATCATGCTTAAAGGCCTCTTTATGAGAACCTTGGTGTTAGAAAAATTTAACGTGGGGGCGTTTGTATAGTTATAGAACTTCAAAAAGCCGTACCACATGTCAACAAAAAATAAACAAAACGTTGCACAGCATTTTTTGTTTGCCTCCAAAAAGTTGACTCTTTTTCATTTATTTTGCATATATATATATATATATATATATATATATATATATATATATATATATATATATATATATATATATATATATATATATATATATATATATATATATATATATATATATATATATATATATATATATATATATATATATATATATATATATATATATATATATATATATATATATATATATATATATATATATATATATATATATATATATATATATATATATATATATACGAGTGATTTTTTTGCTATTATCTTTTTGGCAACACTAGTTTTGACAGCTCACGCACGTTTGTATCTTGTGTCACTGTCAAACATCTTCAGTTTGGTCTATAATTTAATCATGAATCGTCTTACAAACGAACAACGCTTGCAAATTATTGAATTTTATTACCCAAATGCGTGCTCTGTTAAGAAAGTTCATCGCGCGCTTCTTCCATTTTATGGTCAGTTTAATCGACCTACTGAGGCTTCTATTCGGGCTATTGTACAAAAATTTCGCACCAAATTTACATTGTTGGACATTAAACCACCAACACGCTTACGTAGAGTGCGAACTGAAGAAAATATCGCAGCCGTATCGGCCAGTGTTGGTGATGACCGTGAATTATCGATTCGGCGCCGTTCGCAGCAATTGGGCCTCTGTTACTCCACTACGTGGAAAATTTTGCGGAAGGATTTGGGTGTGAAGCCTTATAAGATACAGCTGGTGCAAGAATTGAAGCCAAACGACCTACCACAACGCCAAATTTTTGGTGAATGGGCTCTTGAAAAGTTAGATGAAGATCCACTTTTTTATCGAAGAATTGTGTTCAGCGACGAGGCTCATTTCTGGTTGAATGGATACGTGAACAAGCAAAAGTGCCGTATTTGGAGTGAAGAGCAGCCAGAAGCATTGCAAGAGCTACCAATGCATCCACAAAAAACAACCGTTTGGTGCGAATTATGGGCTGGCGGCATCATTGGGCCGTATTTCTTCAAAGATGATGCGAATCACAACGTTACTGTGAATGGTGAGCGCTACCGTGCGATGATAACAAACTTTTTTGCCCAAAATGGAAGAGCTTGACTTGCATGACATGTGGTTTCAACAAGACGGTGCCACATGCCACACAGCACGCGAAACAATGGACCAATTGAGAGGCGAGTTCGGTGAACAGTTTATTTCACGCTTGGGACCAGTCAATTGGCTGCCCAGATCGTGCGATTTAACGCCTCTAGACTATTTTTTGTGGGGCTATGTTAAGGCTAATGTCTATAGCGACAAGCCTGCTTCGATTGACGCACTGGAAGCCAACATTATTCGTGAGATACCGGCCGAAATGTTGGAAAGAGTATGCCAAAATTGGACTAAGCGGATGGACCATTTGAGGCGCAGCCGCGGCCAACATTTGCATGAAATAATCTTCAAACATTAAATTATATCGACCCAACTATCGATCCAAATAAATATTTCATGCATTTTTCTGAATTTTATGTGTTTTTTTTTTAATTTCCGATAGTTCTTATAAAATCACCCATTATATTGTATTTTAAACAAGTTCCGGCAACGCGACAGTTAATTTCACTAAGCACTTACATTATTAATGTATACTTAAATACTAACAACCGTTCCGTAAATGAACGTGGACGTTCGCATAATTGTGCCTTAATATTTAAACAATTTGTCAGCATCTTAAATATTTGAAAATAAAAAACAATACTGCCAAAGTTTCCTCAAAACAATATCTTAAGCAAATCTGCTTGAACAATCAAACACCCGCAGGAGGTTTCAATCAAAACATAAATACTTAAACATACATAGAAAATGAAATTAAAATTCAAATATGTTGTTTATCAGAGCGATTTTAGCAAAACAATCAAATGTTTAATCACATAAGCAAAATTCTCAATGTGTGTGGCCGTGGGTGTATTGTACTAGTGTGTAAATGTTTGTGTGTGAGTTCATGTCAAGCAAATCTCAGTAGACCCCGAAGTGATTGTTAAGGTTTGTAGCAAGTTTGTGTCTTATTTGTCTGTCTTATTTGCTGGGAAGTCTGATATAAACAGCTGATCGTTTGGGGGTTTAGAGACAGTCTTCTGTATCAAAAAAATTATACATTTAATTTCCTATAAAGGGGGTAGCTATATACTGAAAAAGGAATAAAATAAGTTATGTAGGAGGGCGGACTGATATTGAAGCTTCCTAAGAAGGAAATTTTTTTTCAAAAACCATTTAATTCTGAATACACTTTTAGCTCAATATACTTATTAAGACAATATTCCAACTTTCTTATACCATCTGAATAATACCCCTCAAAATTTACGTTAGTTTTGGGAAACACTTCTTCGTTTGAGATGACTCTTTTTCCTGTGAGCCATTTTTTTTTAAGTTTAGAAACAGGAAAAAGTCACTAGGAGCTAAATCTTTCAATTACAATTCAAAGTGTATTTTACATAATTTTAGCATCGTATGTAATGCAGTGTGAACCGGTGCGTTTTCTTGAAGAAAGAGCAATTTTCCTTTCGATATCGGAAACTTTCATTTTCTGTATTTGGTAACCTCTTTATATTACCAAGACTGCCTTTAAGCAAAAAGAAGTTGTTTTAGTCCGCTTACGCGACATTTTCATGGAAATATTGGTTTAAGATATTATTCGGGTATATATGGACTGATATCGGAAATTTTTATTTTCTGTATTTATATAACTTTCTTTTATTACCAGAACTGTTATTAAGCAAAAAAAAATTTTTTTTTTGAAAATGTCGGTTTAGGCTACATTATATCTCGTCTATATATGGACCGATAACGGAAATTTAAATTTTCTGTATTTTAGTAATATAATGGAAAAATCGGTTTAGCATATATCTCTGACCGATGTCGAATATATGGACCGATATCTGAAATTTTATTTTTCTGTATTTGGTAACCTCCTTATATTACCAGAACTGCATTTAAGCAAAAAAAAAAGCTGTTTAAGTTCGCTTACGCGACATTTTCATGAAAAAATTTGTCGGGTATACTTACATATATGGGCCGATATCGGAAATGTATATTTTCTGGGTTTTAGTAAGCCCTTTTCATAACCAGAACTGCTTTTAACGAAAGAAATTGTTTAAGTTCGCTTACGTGAAAATGGAAAAATCGGTTTAGGCTATATCTCGGGTATATATGGACCGATATCAGAAATTTTCACTTTTTGTATTTCAGTAACCTTATTTTATTACCAGAACTGCTTTTAGGCAAAACAAGTTGTTTAATTTCGCTTACGCCACAATTTCATGAAAAGATCGGTTTAGGCTATATCACGGGTATATAGGGACCGATATCGGAAATATAAATTTTTTGTATTTTAGAATCTCGTTTTATTACCAGAGCTGCTTTTAAGCAAAAAAAAGTTGTATAGGTTCGTTTACGCGAAATTTTCATGGAGAAATCGGTTTAGGCTAGATATCGAATATATATGATCCGATATCGGGGAAATTTGTTTGCCTTGAAAAAATTGAAAAAATCATGTTTTTCGGAATTCTGGATATATCTCAGCTATATGTGAACCGATTTGTCTGAATTGCAACAGCAAAAAACATGAATCGATGGAGTAAGAGAATGGTGAAAGAAATAAGTTTTTAAGTCTAATCGATTTGTGAGAAACGGCATTTGAACGGCGGATAGACGGACATCGCTTAATCGACTTTTCTATTAATTCTGATTCAAAATATGTATACTTTATATGGTCGGAAATGAAAATTGTAGAAATTACAAACGGATTTGGAAACTTATATATCACAATAATGTAAAGGGTATAAAATATATAAAAACTTACATTTAATCTTTTGCAGTTCAAATTTGTTATATAAAATTGTTGCCATTTAGCCTCTATAAAGTCTACTCAGCGCTGAGCCAAAACTATAAATATTATAAATTTTGTTTTAGAAAATAAAGAACTAAAAAATAGCTGTACGAGTATATATTTTTGATTGCTTATTAAATCGATATAAATTTGAAATCAAGTGGTAAACTCATGCCGCAGCTGTAACTTGAAAAGCGTTTGAGTACTGTACTTGATATCTTCAATGATCAAATCAGTTTGCTCCTTAACTTTGACTTCGTGTTTACTGGGTATGTTTTGGAACAAACGAGTATGTTTGTGTGTATGTGCTAGATGCCAATATTTCGCATGTGTTTGTGTGACGTCACTTTGAGCTGTTCGCTCCGTTAATATTTAATTAAATTTGATTGATTTGAATTGCAATTACAAACAATTTGTGAATTATGTTAATGAAGTTTATTGTGTGTGCATGTATTTGTTTTTCTTCATAAACATTCAATTTGTACGTTCAAGGAAGGAGCCCAAAATGATACAAGATATTAAAAGTTAAATGATTATGAATATTTTAATTAATTTGGGAATTTGGAAACTTAAATAAATTATTTTCCTTTTTTTTTCTTTTAGGACTTTTTCAGAAAAAACTGAAAATGATACCAATTTCAAGTTCTATCAAGAGTTTTTTTTCAAAAATGATAACACACTTTAAAGTAAAATAAATTTACAACAACAGTTCACTTTCACTTTATCCAAACCGCTTTGTACGAAAATATAGGGTATTCCAATATTAACGTCAAGTTTTTTTTTCGAACGTTAGCCATGAAGATTGTTGAAACCCACTACGAAACGTTTTTAAAGAAAATTATCTTCAGTGGTGAGGCACACTTTTACCTCTGTGAGTTCCTTAACCAGCATTTGGATAGATAAGTATCCACAAGTGATTGCTGATTCCCCGATGCATTCACAAAGAGTTATACGTAAGTCAATAAGCCAGGAACAATTCAAGAGCTAAAGGATCAGACAAATCTACATATTAACGACATTGTACCTGAATTTTGTATTACAGCCATTGAGAATATGGACCATCGTATAGAAGAATGCTAGAGATAATGCGGCAAGCACATGGCCGATATTTTGTAAACAGCTTGTTTTCTACGTTTTCCAGATGTCTGTATGTCTATATTTCATAGGAGCTACCCTAATTATCAGTAAACTTTGGAAATTTTAGAAAGATATTCTCAAACATTCAACTTTATATCCCAACAATTTAATAAATTGTTGAGAATTTAAAAAGAAAAATGCTCTAATAATATCCGTTAAAGCACAAGAAACAAGCTACACGTCTCTACCTTGCTTTACACCTATCAAACATATGAAAAACCGTTGTTTGCTACGATTTATTTTTTGAAAGTATCCAAAATCAGAGAACAAAAATTGATACAATTGAGTTTTATTCACTATATTATCTTCTAATATTGATACCAATCAAAAAGTTATAAACAGCTTGTTTTCTACGCTACCCAGTCTACTGATGATAGGAATAGCTCCTATGAAATGTCGGTATAAAGACAGCTATTGGTATCAATAGTAGAAGCTAATAAATGGAATAGAAGTCAGTTGTTTGAATTATACCTAAACATTAATGTTTACAATTATATCTCTGTGTGCGGAGAATTATTAATATACATAAGTATGTACTTTTCTCACCTCTCTACTTTTATTTACACCTTTCGAACAAATGAACAACCGTTGGTTGCTACGATTTGTTTTTAAAAGTATCCAAAAGCAGAGAAAAAAAAAATCAAACAATTGTGTTTTATTCACTATATTAGCTTCTAACATTGATTGGTATTGGATTGGTGAGACTTGGAAACGGGGAATCCGATCCCAGTCGCCCTATTGCGCAGACGTTGCTCTTTTGGACTATCACTTGTTTCGATCAATGGCACACGGCTTGGCTGACCAGCACTTGCGGTCTTATGAAGAAGTAAAAAATTGGTTCGATTTGTGGTTTGCTTCAAAAGATGAACAGTTTTTCAATGCGGGATTTGTATGCTACCCGAGAAATGGGAGAAAGCAGTGGCCAGCATGGATAATGCTTTGAATCATAAATGTATATCCAGTTTCCGCCAATAAAGCCTCGAAGTTTGGGGAAAAAACGGCGGAAGCAAGGTTGTACACATATTATAATAATTAGTTTTTCTTCTTAGTTGAATTAAATATTCGTATTATTTGATGTTGTTTATATTGTTTTCTTCTAAATTTTCCAGCTAGGTTTAACGGTATTTTATTTTCGATAATAATTTGTTATCATCTTTAAAATGTTAATCTTCCTGACGATGATAACAAATTGTTATCGAAATATCGAAAATAAAATACTGTTTAACCTTTTTTATCAAAAACAAAAATCAATCAAGATCTTATTTGAACTTTTTTACAAAATTAGTTTTTAAGCTTTCTCTCGAATTCTTTGAAATATTTTTTTCGCGATATTCGCTTAAAACCTCTTTTGTAGCAGGGATACTATACTAAAAGCATTGCCAATTCCAAAGTAGGCCTACTCCATAGTTTTAATTGCTTTTAAAGCTTTTAAATTGCTTTTAAAACTCAAAGCAGTTTCTTCCTAGTGTTGTGGATTTTTTATTAACGTTTAGTAATTGTTTTCCTTGGTCACCACCAAAACTTTCAATGCTATAGTGAGTTGAACAATCATGAATAACTATCATTGTATCGATGCTGTAATTATATAAATTTTTTCTAAAGCAAAATGTTAAAGAAAAACAGGAACGTTTGATTTTTTATACCTGGAGCCAAATTCCGCAACGATGAATTTTGAAATGTTCATTAATTTCAGTGTTCACTTTTGATTTTTGTGTGCGCAATGGTGAGAATGAATAATTTTGACAGTTAAAGCGTACACTTAATAATAATTTTTTCACTCAAACATCTTCGGCAAATTTTTTTTTTAATATTTCAAAGTTGAAAAAATAAACAAAAGTATTGTATATTAAATTTATCTACTAGACAACTTATGTAACATATATAATTTGACAATCTCAGCATAATATTCAGCCTGAAGTAACAGATTCAGCGCAATAAAATTTATTGTTTCTAGCGGAATCGCTTTTTAATGAAAAGTGAACACTGTGCCTGTCGGTTAATTTCATTTTGAGTGTTTACTGGTAAAAAAATTCATGGTTGCGGAGTCTAGCTCCTGTTGATTGATATTATTTTAAACTTACAGCCTGTTCGGCGATATCGAATGAAAATGTATGCGAAAGAAAGCTAGTCACTCACACTCGAATAAATTTGGGTTCGTCTATGTCACTATTGTTCGTTCGCATGAAGTTATGTATTTTAATTGAATTTTGAGACATCGTTCGCATAGAATAAAGTTAAAAAAACCCAAATCAATTTTCTTTCGCCCTGAATGCGAATGAACTTATTCTGTCGAAATCGGCGAACTGGCTGATAATAATTTGCTGCAAATTCACATTACTTCCTGGCAACACTGACAGTATTTTTTTTTTACATACAATTAAAAAATTTAAAACCATATTAAAATTAGAATTTGTTATGCCTTCTTATTGAGTTGGAAATTAATTTGATATTTTGTTTTACTCGTTTGGTATCAGTAACAGGTCAATCAGTTCTAAATTACAGTTCATTTATAAATACGAATGTAAATGAATAAATTCGTGCATGAACACATGAAACATGAATAGGTTTCTATATTAAATAATTGCACTTGTATTGATGTTTACTAATTAAGAAAATTTACTGCAGTATAAGGTTGCAAATATCCTTTACAATTAACAAGCACACTATAAAATCTACACACTTTAAGTATATCATTCATTCACTTGCACGTATGTGTATGCGTGTATGTAGTATGTATGTATATGTGACTGCGAAGCTACTCAACGTTTTATTGCTTTTGCATCCAATTCGCTAGACTCTCTTATTAATATTAGCATTGATTTGTTGATGCTTCAGTGAAATTGAAAAATATACCAGCAGCAGTGCAGCATTTATTCACCTTTTCCGGTAAGCGCATGCTGACATACGTATAATACTAGAAATTGTGTTCATGTATGTGTGAAGCGAATGCCCGGTAGCGTCAGAAGCATAATATAAGTTTTGATTGACAAACGTTGATGCATGTTTCAGCAAGAGCCAGATAACGATCTAATAAATACATACAGCCATGTGAAAGTGGAAGGTTTGAGTCCGATGTGACTATATAAACCCTGTATTTCTATATACGTTAGCTAGTTTAACATATATACGAGGTCTGATAAAACCAATAACTGTTATTTTCAAATTTCGTGAGTTACGTATGTTCGATTTTCGCATTTTTTTTTAGACACTTGTCTATTATATATTGTTAAGAGTTTTTGTCACATCTAACCCAGTGTCCAACTGTTGATCTGCTTGATACAAATTTTTTTTTTTTTTTTTTTTAAGCTTTTTTTATTTATTGAATCTTCACAATGTGAACTAACAATAAGTATTCAAATCTTATTACTAAATACAATATATTAACTAAGTCCAGCCAATGCTAGACAAAAAGTTTTATTATGCGCATATTATATCGGTAAAATCACCTACTTAACGCTCTGATGGTGGCAACGGTATCCCTTCTTCTCAACCGAGTGTGACCACTAAAATTAAGTATGTTTCGTGCAAGAGGGTTTGGGTGAAGTTCCAATTTGTTGATATACCTTATCGCATGCTTTGAAAACTCATCTTTTACCAGTGGAACACACAGATCCTTGTGAATTCGGGAGTTTTTTACGTACCATGGAGCTGCAGTAATTGTTCGAAGAATTTTGTTTTGTCGCCTTTGAATTTTTGATACAAATGTACAACACATTCATACAAACAAGATAAAACTAAAAACATAATACACAAACAAACAAACATGCATGATTTAAAGTACGTAAAATTTGTAGTAAATCAACTACAAATGATGTTGTTGTTTTTCTTGTATTCTTGGTATTCGTTTTATTGTTTGTTGTTGTGACTTGTTTATTATTAGCAAGCATGTGTATGAATGTGTATGTTCTTAAATTATGAATGGTTAGAATGATTGTAATTGTAGAAGATATAAATGAAGTATAAATAGCAGGCAGGTCGGCGGCAACAAGTTTAGTTTATTTTTAAACTTTGTGCAAGAAAGTCATAAGTCAAAGTAAGCAAGTCTAGTGTTTTGGTACACAGTGGTATCAAGTGTAAATAAAGTTATGAATTGTTTAAGTACTGTATAACGTACAAGTGTGAGTGTCATTATTTTATTTACAATTGAAGAATCCGCAAAAGCGTTTTTAGAGGCAAAAACATATCTTGGCAATATGAGCCATTTTGGATTTTCAAATAGTTTTTGACAGATAAAAAGGTTAGCCGTGTTTCGATGTGCTCATCGATTGCTTACTATTCGAAAAAATGGATCGAAGAAACTGTATTAAGTTTTGTATAAAAAATGAAGTTAAATGCGCAAGGACATTTGAAATATTGACTGTGGCATTTGACCAATCTACTATGAGCAGAACACAAGTTCAATTGTGGTATAACCTGTTTAAAGGAGACCGAGAAGATGTCAATGACGAGCATCCCCTTGTCGCCCAAGCACGTCAACAACCGATGAAAACATTGAAGCAGTGAAGAAAATGATTTTGTATAATCGTTGAATCACTCACTATCAGAGAGTTTGTTGATGATGTTGGCATATCGTTCGGCTCATGCTACGCAATTTTTACTGATGTTTTAGGCATGAAACATGCGGAAGCGAAGATTATTCCAACATTGCAAAACTTTGAGCAAAAACAACATCGCATGAACATAGCTCAAAAAGGTCATAACTGGTGACGAATCATAGTTGGATGGCTATGACATTGAAACCAAAGCCCAATCATACCAATGGAAGCGTCCAGAAGAGCCAAGACCGGAAACAGTACGTCAAGTTCGAGCAAATGTGAAGGTTTGCTCACTGTTTTCTTCGATTGCAGTAGCGTGGTGCATCATGAGTTTTTCCCACAAGGTCGTACGGTTAATAATGAATACTACCTCGAAGTTATACGCCATTTGCGCCAAGCAATTCGTCAGAAACGCACAAAATTGTGGAAAGAACAATCATGGATTTTGCACCATGAGTTTATGGTCAAAAACAAAGCTGTTATCCCGCCTCAACCACCGTATTCTCCATTCAGCGTACTTGGCCTCCGCTTTTATTCCTCTTTTTGTCTTCACAAAACTGAAGACACCGATGAAAGAAGAGCGTTTTGCTAGGATTGAGGAGATAAAAGAAAAATCGAAACAGAAGCGAAGTTGGCTATACCAAAAAGCGCTTTTCTGAAGTATTTCGGGGATCAAGAAAAAACGCTGGCATGAGTGTGTTATATCTGATGGGGATTACTTTGAAGTGAGCAAAATTGATGAATAAATAAGTACTTAAAAAAAATTTAAATAATGGTTATTTTTGATCAGACCTCGTATATAAGTAGACATAACTTTAGCTGAACGATGCTCATCAGACCTTGATTTAAATAATAATTAAATAAAAATTATACAAATAGAAAAAAAAAATTTTAATATTTTAGTGCCAAAAATGGAGCAATAACAAGCCCGTTATTGGACTCACTCCAACATTTAGCTTCAACAAGAGTCTTCTCAAGAGTGAGGTGAAGAAATGGACTTTGTCCATTGCGGCAAAACATTGGAAGGAGACAAACGGTCTGAAACATTCTAACGAATTTCTAAGCTTTGATGCAAAGAGGGCCGAACGTGCCTTTAAACGGGATAGGAGAAGTCTAAGAACACTATCAGGTGTATCTGTATAAAATATGATTTTCTAGTACAGACATTTAAGATGAATTCTATTTTCAATAGATTTGTCTTCAACAGAACAGAGCGAAAATGTAAAAACAAACCGTGTACACATAATTTCAATTGAACTGAAACAAAGCAGCTGATTCAGAACAGCAAAGAACGTACAAACAAATTCCTCCTTTATGCAACATGAATAAGTACTAACGCATTCCAATGACACACGTTACATTTAAAAAGTAAACAACTTTTAACATAGAAAATGAGTTTAGTTTTAAATAAATTGTCTCTGGTTAATTATTAGGTTAGGTTGTACAGGCCGCCAGTTACATGAAACCAGACCACTTGGGTCCTTTCATGGTCACATTGTGTTGCCTGAGGGAGGAGAGCAGCCTATGAGACTTACACTTCCCCCGACGGTTCAGTTCCAAACCAACCCGAAAGCTGGATAAAGGAATCCAGTCCGTTCACTCGGCATTCCGATATACTTATCTGCTAGCCCGTACGGCATCGATCCGCCTAGATACAATGCTCTCATAGAACAGAGAGGCAGGCACCGACGAGGAAGTGGTCAACACTCTCTTCCTCGTCCTCATCCCTACAACTTCTACCGAAATCGTTAAATAGAAGATTTAACCTCCTAGCATGCGTCCTTATGTGACAATGACCTGTCAAAACTGCCACCAAGGTACGCAATCTTTGATGAGGAAGACCCCTTAGGGCCGTAGTCCTCCCACGATCATATGCAGACTATGTTAGACTCGCTACTCGTCAGGTAACCTCACCCGACCATCTGTCCTCTGTAGTCCCTATAAGTTGATGCTGCATTTAGTTCTTACAGTTTTTAAGCGGGACTCCTACCATCATATCAATGGCCTCTCGCTGTAGACGAGCCCCGGATTTCGCTAGCTTATCCGCCACAATATTTCCGGGCACTCCACTGTGCCTCGGTACCCAGAAAAGCTCCAGGCTTGAATGTCCCGCTAACTCATTAAGAGATATCCGGCATTCTTGAACCAACCTGGACGTCGTATAGACACACAAGCACATTTAACGCAGCCTTACTATCTGTACAGATTCGGATATTTATCGCGTATACTGGTTAACTTTTAAATTAGCTCAACTCTCGACAGAAAAACAAAGATTTAAGCACATTGGCTCCTACAGAACTAACGGGTTAATGTGTGTGTGTGTATATGTGTGTGTGTGAGTGTGCTTGTGGTAATTACAGATTGCTTAATTGTAAGTAATTTGGAAAAATTGCTACAACAGCCAAAGGATATCATCAATATTTGTTTGATAACAAATTGTGCAGAGGCTAAAGAAAACATTCAAAGCAATAAATTGTGCATTCAAGAATTAAACTAAATAAAAACCAAAATAGTTTTCACTTAAATACGGAAACTAAACGTACGGGGGAAAAAATAAGTCAACTTCTTTGAATATAAAAATAAATTTTAAATCTTCAAATAAATGCCTGAATTTCATGAAACAAAAAAATAATAAAGCAAAATATAAGAAACGCATCGAATAAGAAATGCAAACTCTTGTTCGTTTTGCAATACGGCTTTTTTTTATAATATTTTTATGGCAATTTTGAGTAGCTATTCATATTCATTTTTATTGTGTGGCAGCGAAATGCAAAAGTAAAAATCATCGAGCGCGAAAAAAATACATTCTGTGTGAAGGCAACTGGAAAATTATGCTTTCACCAAACGAAAATGGCAAAAGCAAAAACAAAAGTCAAAAGGAAAAATTCGATAGAGCAAAGTTGTGGTGAATGTGAAAGCCATCACATTAAGCCAAGAAAGGAGACGCTGCATCATTGGCATGACTTTTGTGAAAGACTTCGTTCGCTAAACAAATGATTATAGACGTGCGACGTTATTACTTTTTGTAATTTATTTTCTTTTTTTTCCCTCTCTTTCTCTCTCTTTAGTTTTTTATGAATATAAATCTTCAGAGCAGATATGCCCAGGCATATGCGCTTGATGCTCAATCGGTTTTATAAAAGCGCTTAACTATAGGGCTGTGGTCAGTGATGTTAACTTTTATTTTCAAAGTACTGTACGACCTTAAACAAATTACCGTTTTTTGACCAAAATTACCGTACGCAAAGTTATTTAGCCCAACTAACAAATAAAAGCGTATTTAAATCTATCCCAATTGGTGTCAAAAGTTCCAGAGCCTAATCAACAAAAGACTTGGAAAACTTAAAAAAATATTTTCAAACATTTAACTATATATTCCATTATTTTAAATAAATTAATGAGAATTCAAAAAGAAAACTGCTCAAAAATATTTCACAAGTAAAACAGCTGTGTACCTTAGAGAACCTTTTCTTTCCATGTCTTACAGACTCATTTACATGTATGTATGTATTTGTTTTGGTTTTTTGCTCGGCACAAGAATTCTGCATTTGATTCAAGAACTTTATACTTATTTTAAGGCATTGTTACGTTTTTGCCTCTAAAAACTTTCTTGTGGATTCTTCAATTGCAAATGAAATAATGACTTGCACGTTTGTTCATTATACATTACATAAATAATTCACAACTTTATTTACACTTGATACCACTGTGTACTAAAACACTAGACTTTCTTACTTTGACTTATGACTGTTTTGCACAAAGCTTAAAAATAGACTGACGCGTTGCCGCCGACCTGCCTGCTATTTATACTTCATATATTCATCTTCTACAATTATCAAGATCATTCTAGCAATACATAATTGTAGACTCAAATGTACAAATATAATTCTGACGCATATACGCATTCATATAACATGCTTGCGAACAATAATACAACGACTACCAAGAATGCATGAAAAACAACAACATTAATTAATTTACTTGAGATTTTACGTACTTTAAATCATGTATGTTTGTTTGTTTGTGTATAATGTTTTTAGTTTTATCTCGTTTGTATGAATGTGTTGTACATTTATAACAAGCAGATCACCAGCTGCACACTGGGTTAGATGTGACAAAAATTTTTAACAATATTGTAAAACTGGGTTACTAAACAATCCCATTTCCAACTTATTTTAAGTATACTTGTGTGTTATTCGTACTTAAATGTTTCAGTACGACTTGTACTATAAGCAAGTAAAAAATATTTAAATTCAATACGAGCTTTTTCTTTCTGTGTACACGAGTGTCAAACGATGCCCTATAAGTATTTCTGCTGTGTTGTCTATAAATCTCATAGAATAACCAGTCTCTTCGCTCGGTAGTTATTGTTACACTACCCAGCAAGGGGTATTTTACGATTAAAAATGTTTTCGTCAAGGCTCCAAAAGGCTCTTCATGACCTTCCCAGTAAACTCTTTTACGATTGAAAATGTTAGCAGGTTAGTTGTGAGCATAGATGTTAATTAGTGCGACATATGTTTTTTCAGTCAGCTGGCGTTCTTTTTCCTAAGGTCCTTTTAATGGAGGTATCTTTAACGATGATCTATTAAGTAAAACACAGAAGCAAAAAAGTAAAACATTTAACTTTTTTAAGAAATTGAAATCTCTAGTCGTTACTGTGAAGTTAATTTGTTTAATTTGTGGAAGAATGATTCACTTGATTCATACTCGTATGCTGTAGAAGACTTGATATTGGCAGAAGATAAATAGTTGTCAAAACATTTAAGCTTGTCAAAGGACGACCAAGGATGTACAAGGGTGTTTTAGCACTGTTTTATAAAACTTTATTTCAAGCTCCTTTTGTTTTTTGTTCCGTTTTGTGACATGCTAAATTCGATTTTTGTTGTTAAGACTTTTTTTTGTTTGCTCTTTCTTTTTCTTGACACGTGCTCTCACAGTTTTTCTTCCTTAAGACCAAGCCAACACTAAATACGATTCCGACATTTGTCCTTAGGCAGCAATAAATAAACGTGTCAATTTATCAAGTACGAATGTAGACATTTATCGTGAATGGTTTTTGTACCTGGTGGTAAATACATAGATGAGACACACACGCACACACACAGGTAGCGTGCATAACCGGGCATGTATACACTCATACATATGCGTGTACATTCATTTTACTGGTGTTAAAGGCAATTGCCTGGGCAGTAAATCAGCTCATTAGGTTAACCGCCCACAGAGACAACAACACCCAAATGGCATAAGAATTAAAAGTGTTCCAAGAAATTTACAAAAACAACAAAAGGGCTTGAATACCTGTTAAATGAATCATACAGATGTTCATGTCCATATTAATGAAGAAAAAGTTTGAGATCTAAAGAAAATTAATCTTGACTTGTTGTGTTCAATACAGACTAAGACAATACTCAAGTCAAATTCAAGTTTCGTAAACTGAGGAGGATATAAAAAGATATAGTATTTATCTAGATTAAAACGCTTAGGGGCTCGAAATTGCCTTCAGTTACAATATGATATTGAATTTGCAGTTATCATGACTTCTAAGTTTTGGTCTATTTCTGGCTTTTCTAGTTTCCTGTAGTAAAAGTTATTTTTATGAATTTTTTACTCCAAACAATTAAGTTTTTATTCGCTATTTTAGCTTCTAGCATTGATACCAATAAAAAAATTATAAATAGCTTGTTTTCTATGTTTCCCAGCTATCTGTATGTCGACATTTCATAGGAGCTACCCTAATCATCAGTAGACTTTGGAAATTTTTGAAAGACTTGTTTTTTGTGTTTTGACAAATATTATTACAGGGGTTTTCTTTTTAAATTCTGAATAATTTATTTAGATTGTTGGGATATAAAATTAAATGTTTGAGAATATCTTTCAAAAATTCCAAAGTCTACTGATGTTTAGGGTAGCTCCTATGAAATGTCGACATTGAGGTGACCAAATTGGTTCACATATTGAAGAGGTAAAAATTTGGAATATGAGGCGGATATACACTGACAGAGAAGCTTTCGTAGATATAACGATTTTTTTTGCATTAATGTTATGATTTTGTCCTTGTTTTTGAGTAAAGCTTCATTGAGATTATGAATATTGTTTAAATAAAGGAATACTATTATAAAATCATACCAGTAATGAAGCTTTCAAAACTGCTAACGAAAGAATAGTGAATGAAGTAGTTTTATTACCTTAACGTTTTCTTTCAGTGTTTTTTTTTTCAGTGTATTTACTAATAAATACAAAATAAGTTTTACTACTTACTTAAACCTCTTAAACCTTTATTCAAGTTATTTGTTATTTCAGAATAATTTCGTTACTCTTTGGTTTAAAATTTTAGCCCCTTTCTGATTTGCAGCTGGCTTTTCTTTCTACTGCTCTGTTATAAAACGTTAAAAAATTATTCTTTTATCATGTTGTTAAGTAATATTGTTGTTGGAATTATAAGCAGAATGAAAAAATACAATCTCCGTCATGTAAGTTGTATACACCCTGTCGGAATTATTTCTAATGTGAACTCAATAAATATGTTAAAAAATGTAACTGAACAGCGAATTGATCGATGAATCAATTTCTCTCTCTCTCCATCTTTTTATACAAGGTTGCGTAGGTGCAGCGCTGGCTTCGACAATTTTCAAAAAGTGCCACGATAAGGGTATTTTGAAAAAAAAGATGTCGCAAAAAGGGTATTTAAGAAAAAAAAGGTCAACAATATTAAAGCCAAAAATATAAATATTAAATTCAATTTTTTTTTTTTTTTTTGTAAAAAATATAAAGAATTAGTATCATTTTTTAGAAATGACAGTTCTATATTTGGTAATTAGATCTTCACTTGGACCCCAGTCTTCCAGTCCGGCTTCCATCAAATTATGAGAGCGAAAAGCCTGGAATCACAAGTCTCTACTTTAAGTCTATTCGATAGTTTATTTTTAAGCAATATTAATTTTGAAAATACCCGCTCAGCGGAAGCACTACTATGACGCAAAGTAAATATATATCCAAAAAATTCATATAAATTTGTAAAAGAGTTTTCGCCAAATCTATATTTTATTTTAAATATAGCTTCATACGTTTTGTCATGTCATTCTTTCTAAAAATTTAAATTCGTTGACAAAAGCCTCTACGTCGAGAATTATGTTTTCGAATTGGGAACCAATTTCAAAATAATTAATATCTTCTTTCGACTTTATAAAACTAGGGCCTAGAAATTTTAAGGTGTTCAATCTTTTATCATTTATATCTATCTATCCTTGATATAATTTTGTTACATAATTTTTTGTAAAAATTTAAAATATTTGTTTTTATTTGTATGATATAATTTCTTTGCATCTTTATAGCACATACTTCTGTCTCGGCTCCATGGCCTATATAACTTGGGCCTCTGTTACTCCACTACGTGGAAAATTTTGCGGAAGGATTTGGGTGTGAAGCCTTATAAGATACAGCTGGTGCAAGAATTGAAGCCAAACGACCTACCACAACGCCAAATTTTTGGTGAATGGGCTCTTGAAAAGTTAGATGAAGATCCACTTTTTTATCGAAGAATTGTGTTCAGCGACGAGGCTCATTTCTGGTTGAATGGATACGTGAACAAGCAAAACTGCCGTATTTGGAGTGAAGAGCAGCCAGAAGCATTGCAAGAGCTACCAATGCATCCACAAAAAACAACCGTTTGGTGCGGATTATGGGCTGGCGGCATCATTGGGCCGTATTTCTTCAAAGTTGATGCGAATCACAACGTTACTGTGAATGGTGAGCGCTACCGTGCGATGATAACAAACTTTTTTTTGCCCAAAATGGAAGAGCTTGACTTGCATGACATGTGGTTTCAACAAGACGGTGCCACATGTCACACAGCACGCGAAACAATGGACCAATTGAGAGGCAAGTTCTGTCAATTGGCCGCCCAGATCGTGCGATTTAACGCCTCTAGACTATTTTTTGTGAGGCTATGTTAAGGCTAATGTCTATAGCGACAAGTCCGCTTCGATTGACGCACTGGAAGCCAACATTGCCAACATTATTCGTGAGATACCGGCCGAAATGTTGGAAAGAGTATGCCAAAATTGGACTAAGCGGATGGACCGTTTGAGGCGCAGCCGCGGCCAACATTTGCATGAAATAATCTTCAAACATTAAATTATATCGACCCAACTATCGATCCAAATAAATATTTCATGCATTTTTCTGAATTTTATGTGTTTTTTTTTTTAATTTCCGATAGTTCTTATAAAATCACCCATTATATGCTTCACGTTTCTTTAATGTGCAAGCTATTTTCAAAATCAATATTTTCTATTCATGTTCCGGTAACATATTCTTTTTTTTTATAAAGTTTTTTAAAATCGTATATAAAATTTCCTTCGTTGACGGAACTAGATATGTTATTTGAGGACTCGCTTGTATGTATGTATGTACTTACATACACACACATACACACTTTACTTGCAAATAAGCCTGAAATGTATTTATTTCTAATTGTTTTGTCACACAAAACAGTATCAGGTGGCCCGGTTTCTTACATAAAAATAAGTATTTTTTCACGAAATAAATTTTACTTAATTTTAAATTTTACTTAATGTTTCTTACATAAAAATAAGTATTTTTCACAGAATAATTTCTACAATTTTCATTTTCATTTCCGACCCGATTAAACATTTTAGCTTAAGAGCCAAATTCTCATTATATGCAGAAGGTTTTAATTTTCTGCTTCAATATGAAGAAATCTGGGGTTAAGGTTCATCGAATGCATTCAAATGCCTATGGCGAGGCTGCTATTAGCAGAAAAAATGTACCAAGAGTAGTTTCAAGGCTTCAAGAGCAGTGATTTTGACGTCAAAGACTAGCAAGGCGGTGGAAGAGAGAAAATTTTCGAGGATACAGAATTGGAGGCATTATATATTCTGAATCAGTATTGATAGAAAAGTTGATTAAGCGATGTTTCCGAGGAAACCACTTAGAAACTTTTTTCCCCATCGATTCAAGGGTTTGCTTGCTATTTCGTAAAATCGGTTCCCATGTAGCTGAGGTACATCCAAAATTCCGAAAAAAGCATTTTTTTTGAATTGTGTATAAAAATTAAAAAAAAAAAACAGTTTGTTTTGCTTCAGACTTGACATAACTGTTTGGCATGGCAACAATCAAAAGACCGAATGGACCCGATATCGGTCCACATATACTCAAGATATAGCCTAAACAGATTTTTTCATGAAAGTATCACGTAGGCGAACTTAAACACCTTTTTTTTGCATATAAGGTAATAAAAGGAGATTACTTAAATACATATACCCAAGATATAGTCTTAAGCGATTTTTCCAAAAAAAAAAAAAAAAAAAAAAAAAAAAAAAAAAAAAAAAAAAACAGTTTTTTGTTTAAAAGCAGTTCTGGTTATAAAAGTAGGTTATTAAAATACAGAAAATGAAAATTTCTGGTATCGGTCCATAAATACCCGAGATATAGCCTAAACCGATTTTTCATGAAAAAAATTTTTTTTTTGCTTAAAAGCCGTTCGAGTTATAAAATAAGATTACTTAAATACAGGAAATGAAAATTTCCATATACATATACCCGAGATATAGCCCAGCCCGATTTTCCTATGAAAAAATTTTTTTTCCTTAATAGCAGTTCTGGTTATAAAAGAAGGTTATTAAAATACAGAAAATTAAAATTCCCGGTATCGGTCCATATATGCCCGAGATATAGCCTAAACCGTTTTTTTTCTTGAAACAATTTTATTTATTTTTTGCTTAAAACTGAGCCAAGTCGGGTTAAAGGAGTTCACTTAAATACAGAAAATGTAAATTTCGGATATCGGTCCAGATATACCCGAGATATAGCCCAAGCCGGTTTGCCCAGAAAATTTCCATGAAAGATTACCTTTTTGGCAGAGCGAGTACAAGGCAAAAAAAAAAAAAAAAAATTTTCCGCCGATATCGGTCCGTATATATATTCCGAGCATATTTAGTTAAAATTTGTAATATATACTATCGTGAAGGGTATTTTAGATTCGGTCCATTCGAATATACTACTTTCTTACTTGTTATATTTATATTAATCCAGGAAGTAAAAAATTTATGAAGATGTTCTCAAAGTACTTCAGGTAATTTGTTTGAAAAACTCCTCTTTCGGATAGGACTTATATAGGTTTAATTTTAATATGGTCCCCTCAGTGTTTATTATTCTTTTTTTTAACTTTTTCTTTGCACGGAATGTAAACAATTTTAACTACAGAAAAGATCGTTGATATTGTGCTTCACATGACGAATTTATGCAACGAATATTTGCCGGCGACTTCATCGCGATGGTCGAAATTCGTCGCAGTTGTGTTCCTAGCATAAGTTTATTTTTTGATTATTTTGTATACAAATTAATTTTTCAGACAAAAATTTTGTTGATTTTTTTTTCTACTATAATTTTTTCTGTGTTAGTTTCATACACAGAGTTGTAATTCAACGTAAGATGATTCACAAAACTTCCGACAGGGAAGTGATCGGAATGAAAAGACACCTTGAGTTGACAGCATGCACGTTGTATACTCCCTACAAGTAAATCCATAGTGTGTACGTGTGCAAAAGAATTGAGTGGAAATTTTATAATATACGAATATAAAAAGCTTCCGTTAAGCCTCATTTAATCAAACAAAAGTGAATTCGATGTTCTGTTAAGACTTTTCGTGTTTTCATTATTTGAAAAATTACCTGTTTAAGATGCTTAGGCTTAAGAAAATGAAGCCATGAATGCTAATAAATCTCACTGGAATATGATAAGACTTTAAATACGAAGTTTTTTCATTTATGTACTTCATTCAGCAGGTTTGTAATACAGTTTTTTTTTTCTCAATTTTCTTTTTCTGTCAAATAAAAGATTAGAAATCAGAAAACTTTTCAGCTGCAAAGCCAAGTGTTTGTTTAACGTCTTTAGGCAGATTTGAGAAATGAAAACCAAACGAATAGACAATTGACTGACTGGCAATAGAGTTGGTGCTCATTTACATCTTAATCGCAATGTTAAAGATTTACGTAAATTATTTTATAACCGGATGAAGCAGGCAACACAAAAAAAAAAAACTTGATATCTTAATTGCCATCTCATTCATTTGCCTATTTTGGTGTTTATAATAAATAGAATAAACTTGTTGTTTTAAAAGTGGCTTCAGAGCCATTTTAAACTTGTTTACCCACAAGCAAACATGCAACAGTAATAATTTAAAATAGCGCCCTAAAGTTTACTTTGGTTGCTTTAAACTAAATTGATGATAATGACTGCAGCTTCCAGCATAGATTTGGAAGAACATAATTAGTTTTGTTTAATTACTTTAAAGTTGAGAAGTATTATGGCATGAATTACTTTCGCTTTTCTCATTTAGTCCAAGTTTTGAATCAAAACAAAAGATACTTATACTTCTAACTAACAAAGGTAATTTGTTGCTGCTTTGAAATATGTTTAAGTAGACCATTTGCCTAAAGGCAGGCTTTAAATTTTGCTGCTTAAAACTTTTAACCATAATATTGTATATTTAGCCAAGGGTTGTACCGTTTTCTTTAAGTTTGTTAAAATCTAAAAAAAAAAACAAGAAAATATGTTAATTTTTCGTTCCTTGGCAAAGTGCTTATATTATAGTTGTGTGCGCCTTTAAAGCAGATGTTTATTGGGTTTGCAAAGATGATGAGCATAAAAAGAGGAAAACAAAATGAACTTGTTATTACTTTAAGTAAATTTGCATAAAAATAATGAATTTTATTACAGGCACAAAAAAAAAAACTTTTGTCATTTTAAGATGATTTTTAGTATAAAAACAAATTTTTTCTTTCCTATCTCACCTTAGAGTCTTTTTCAAACAAAGAGAAAAAAAAAATCATATAAATTGTAGTAGCCTTTAAAATGTTTTACGTGACAGACTTATGCATAAATTTTGCTTCAAGTGTATAAAATCTAATGTTTCCATTTTAATATGTTAGAGATAATAAAACATTTAGTTATTCATTAAAGCCTGAATGTATGCTTTACAATGTTTAAGTTGGCTCATCTTTTGTGTATGTTGCAAATATGTGATAGTGAAAATAATTTCATGTGCTTTTGTTTCCTTCTTTTTTTAATTTTTTTATTTTTTTTTGCATTTTCTCTTTTATGGGGTGTTAAATTATTTTATGTTAACATTTCCGAAACACTTAACATGCACAAATTGTTTTAAGGCTTATGGACGCAGGAAAAATTAAAAAGAATATATAAGTATGTATATTGGGTTATTACTTAATAAGAAAAAAGTATATAGTTTGTTTATATTGAAAAAAGCTTTCATAAATTTAAATAAATATTCTGAAACTGGATTTGACATATACAGCTAAAAGTGGTCTTACAAAACTTTTAATTTAAATCAAGTGTGCCCAGCCCTATGCGCTTGATACTCAATTGTTTTTGTAAATGCGCTTAGCTATAGGTCTTTGCTCTTTAATACACAAATACAGCGCTCAGCATTAGCAATGAAAAATACACAAACAACTTCGTCTTTTATATTATTTTTCGTTCTTCACCGCACACACACAAGAGCAGAGCCACAACACTTTCGCATGCTTTGTTGGTAAACATTGACGACAGCAATTATCAGTGTGAACTTTGTTTTTGTAAATGTTTTGCTTTTCACAACAAAAATTATTAAATAAAAATAGTGTTTCCTTAAATGTATTGGTGTTTACTCTTCCATATAGACCTTGTGGGTACCACTGATTTAAATAGAACGAAAATTTTACAGAGTATTATCGTAATATTTTGTTTATGATAGAATGATCTGTAGCATGATCACGACATAAATTCACTCTATTAAAAGCATGTGTAAGAAATAACCCAAAGAATATTAAGTTGTATTTTAAATTCATAACTCTTGTCACTTGACACCTTTTGTTGTCACTGACCGTCGTCGCGACAGTACGCCTATTAAGTACTATCACTTGATAACTAGTACACTTGAGTTGCCTAAACCGTGGGAACCAAATTGGTTTCCCAAACATTAAGTTTAATAATATAAAAATGAGTTGTCTAGAACTTGCCATAAGTAGTATAAAAATAGGCTTAATTTTAGTTTTAAGAACAATTAATACATATCCACTAATTAGATTTTAATATAAATTTCAATTAAACCAAAAATTCAAAGTTTTGTGCAACAAAATATTGGTCATATGCTTGCCGTGACTTCGGGACATAGAAAATTTTATTTTCATATTTAATTGTTTTATTATCGCTGAATCAGTTATTGAATTGTTTAAAAGCGAAGCTGCACAGACATTCACGAATTCAAATAAAAGTTTAGTAAATATAGTTATTGACCGAAAGCCGATATATTCTTAAGAAACAGCAAAATAAGATATCCAAGGTTTACGTTTTCTTTGATATGAATACAAATTAGTTCCTATGAAACTACCTACATGCAGATAGTCAACAGCCCCGCCAAAGATATCCAATCAATGTATTGGATTCTGTCTGTCCGATGACCAAAACCTTGTTTTTCAATCCATTTACAAACTCTTTTAAAGGAAGAAAGAATATTGAAAATCGGCCAGAATAAAAAAAAAACAAATTTTTCGGAAGGACATTGTATCTGCCTGGTGTCCAAATTTCTATACATTTTCAGTTCATTTTCTTCCCTCTTTTGAAGGCAGAAAAAGTATTGGAAATCGCAGTTTTCCAAATTTTTTTTTTTTTTCAGGCGGACAGTTTGTGTGTCCGATGTCCAAAAAATTTTTTATTGCAGGATTCTTTAGAAATCGTCTCTAAAGAAAAGATTGGTTCACAAATTGCGGAAATATTTAAAAAAAAATTTTTTTTTTTGAACTATCATCAAAAGGATGCAATTTGACCTAAAATACTTTTTGGACAGTCATTTTGCACCCTTTTTTGTGACACCAATTTTCAAATAAAAACTTTCCTATAATGAGTCGCGGGCTTCAACGTATCTGCGTTCAGAATTTCACCGGTTTAGGCATGAAAAGGCAACAGATAGACAGAGTTACTATCATATTTATAATATTAGTATGGACCTAACCTAACGTCCAAAAAACTTTATTATAGGCAAACTTTAGGAAGTATGTATATAATATACAGTGTGTTCGCCAGGAAGGTATACTACTCCAGGTACTTCCATTGTAATCGTGGCTGTACATGATGTGACACTTTGAATCATGAATGTGTAATGAATCACCAAAATCAGTTGTTTACAATAAAGCCTCGAAGCCACAGTTGTACTTCCATGTAAATAATTTATGTTTTATTTTTGAAAACTTTTATACTGAATTGATTCCCGATCAGGACTCAGTTTTTCTAGCAAATATTTGTATAAAAATTTCATTTTGTTTTAATTTGGCAACCTAAAAATGGGTTACAAATGTGTTTGAAGATATAGTGTCCGCCGGGAAGAAGTACTACTTTGTTTATAGTTTTTGGTCTTGTATGTATTGATAGTAATATTAAAAACCTCAGATACTGATATATGTATGTGCAATGCCCAATTGCTGATCCAGTTTTTGGTTTTGATAATCTTTATTACTTTGCATTGGTTGATCACTCATAAAGGAAGTATGAAGGAAAAATCGGCGCCGATTAGAAAACACAGAAAACGTAATAGCAAAATTATAAACAAATCATATCAGGTGACAAAAGGTGTTGTCGTTTTGAAAACATTCGTTCTTAATTGAACACATCGATCTCATCTTGACAACAAGACATTCTCAATTTAATACCGGTATTTTTGTGCCATATATTCGCAATTTGACGGCGGTATGGTCACAGTTTGACAACGATGTGTCCACAATTTAGCAAGAAATGCATTATCATTCGCTGACAAATTAAATAATAAATTAAAGAACGTCGTTTTTCTCTTTGTGTACCTATACGTTCATATACTCGTATATAGTTATGATAAAGGTATTAAAATCAAAATTTTCAACTTATACAAATGTTTTATTATTACTTAAGTTATGGACGTTATGACACTCCGCAAAGTGCCATAGTGTCCACGGACGTTACGACACCTCCGTGATGGACAATATGCCACTTTCAAAAATGTCTTAACGTCCATGGACCTTATGACGCTTTTAAGTGTGTCATAACGTCCATGGACTTTATGTCACTGGACGTTATGACATGCCACCGCATAAACCTTGCTCTTCAGATACCCCCCACAAAAAGAAGCTCGAAACAGTCAAATGAGCCGACCGTGGAGGCCAATCAACATCGCCATTTCTTGATATAACTTGTTGCGGAAAGCGATCTCGCAGTAAGTCATAATAAACCTGGCTGCATACGATGTGGCACCTCTGGTTGATATCAAATGTTAGTCAAGCCCCTAGCATGCAAATGTGGCGTTAAAAAGTTTTCCATTATATCACGATATCGCTACCCTTTCACAGCTACGCCGTTTTCATGTTCAAAGGAGTAACGTCCAATGATTTGTCCTAACCAAATTGCACACCAGACTGTCGCTTTTAATGGATGCAAAGGTGACTGTTGAATAGTTTAAGGGTTTCCCATTGTCCAGAAACGACTATTGACATATCCATTCAAATGAAATGGTTTTTTCATTAAAATCAATGATTGATTTTGATGAAATGCTTTAAACACTAAAACACGAATAAAAAAGATCGAATATTTTTCCATAATAAATTTTTCTACTTCACGACTGCCAAATATGCTCTGTCAAGACTAATGTTTGCCAAAATGATGGCAAACCCGGCAATCACCCTGTACGTTTTCAAATTCATTTTTGTGGCCTTCCCTATTAACATACATTCTCAACATAGTGTCCAAATCGACGCCTTACTATATGCTACGAATTCTTTCAGCATTTTATTTTATAATACCACATTAATACGACAGACAGACAGCTTTGAAGAAAAGCAAAAGACTGTGGAAAATTGTACTTTGATGTCATTCAAACGAAATGAAAACAACATTAACACAATTTTCTCCTCTTTTATTTCGCATTATCTTCTTTCTCGTCTGCACGGTTTATTTTTTTATAATTCATATAATTTTTTTCGTTTTTTTTTTGTTTTGTTTTCGCAAACACCTTTAAGACTCCAATTCTTGTTAAGTGCTGATGGATACTAAAATTACATATTCGTTTTATATTGTTTTTGTATTAGATTTATTTAAAGTTTCCATTTGTTAGAGGGGGGGTTTTTGTTTTTGCTGCTTGAACACTGAGTAGCAAAGACAAGCAACCGCATAGTGTTATGGCCTTTGGAATAAAAAATAAAAAAAATCTTTAAACCGCAGTGTTGCCGAAGTCAGCACGTAAAAGTAACAGACAACGTCAAGCCAACTTGCAGCATCGGAGATATTTTTATTCCTGTTTTTCTGTTCTTTGTTCTGTTTTTTGTTTTTTTGGTGTGCGAGTCTTATTTTAGCACAGTTACGTGCTGGCTGTCTGTGAGTTTAAAAAGACGAAGACTACTCACAGTTTTTAACACATGATAAAGTCAAGACTTATCTTTATCTTTTGGTTTCAGCTTAAATGAAATAAAATAAAAATGCTTCAATTTCTTTCGCAAACTGTTACTTTCGCACATAAATACAAAGGATTTCTCTATGTTTCATTTCAAGTGGCTGTTAACAGGTTTAGGTGCTATTTAAATTTCTGGCAATTCTTAACTTTAAAACAGCCATAAACTATTAACTGAAAGCGGGATGGTTTAAGAGAAAATTTTGTTTGAAAATAAAACCAAAATAGAAGACAGAAATTTTCTAAAAGCGAAAATAGGATTTAATTTGGCAACAAAGGTGTTAAGTAGGTGAAAACTGGTACAGACAAAGTTCTTACTGCATTTTCATTTGTGCGTCTTTTTGTTTTCCTTTGTCTTGCTTTAACTTTTGTTTTTGCAAACGAGCTGAGAATATCTTTTGTTCTATTAAACTTTTATTCCCTGCACATGTGTTAAACACGAACCGACACACTCAAGCCGAAGCTGCTGCTATTTTGCACTTAATTCATTTTTTTTTTCGCAGGTATTTTGCAATATCCCTGGTAAGAGCTTCATGCCACATACATCATCGTGACTCTGTTAGAGGCATGTTGCATTTAGGTTCTACTATTGTTGCTTTGCATTCAAGTCTAAGACTTTTGGTTTGCCCTTTGCCTTGTTCGCCTTAGGAATTGTAGCCGGAGTCTGTGGGTGGATTTTGGTGGAAAATAATAGAGTTTTCAAAGAAAAGTAATACATTATCGTAATAACGCTGAAACGAAATTGTGTTTCTGTTAATTTGAAGTTTCAAGTGTAGAAAGTATTTCCGGTATTCTTTGATGAAATTTAAAAGCTTTAAGTAAAATAGAAATTCATTAAAATTTAAAGAGGATTTGGTGTGCAGGTTGTTATTTTGGCTCTTGCAAGTGATGTTTTCTAATGTTCTTTTGTTTAAAGCAATATAATATATCGATAGCTTATTATAACAAGGATGCATTTTGTTTTTGTAAAACTACATTTTACATATTTTTGGTAGTTTTAAAAACTAAATAATAAGTATAGTTAAAAAATCTTAAAAACACGCTTCGATATCAAGCTAATTATCCACATAACCAGATGATTGGAAGTCGCACATCGAGGCAAAAGGAAAGCAGATGAAATTGAAAGCAGTGCAAATTAACTGGCTAATAGATAGAAATTCGAGCTTGAAGCTTGAACTTTTGCTGTACAACTCGATTCTAAAGCCAATATGGTGCTATGGGATTCAATTATGGGGCACAGCCTCGGCCTCCAACATTGAAAAAATTCAAAGAAGTCAAAATAGAATTCTCCGTAGAATTACAGATGCTCCATGGTACGTTAAAAACTCACGAATCCACGCAGATCTGAACGTACCTTTTGTGAAATCTGAATTTGTGAAGTACGCAACAAGATATATTAACAAATTTGAATTCCATCCATCCATCTTGCAGTTAATATTCTTAACTTTGGTGGCCATACCCGTCTGAGAAGGAGGAATACTTTGGCTACCATTCGAGCTCTAAACAGATGACCGAATTCTGAAATAATATTCGCAAAAAATAAATTTTTGTCCAGCACTGGCAGGACTTTAATCACACTTTTTGTTTTTTAGTATTAAGACTTGAATACTTATAGTCATTACATTTCTTATGTAGATTCAATAAATAAAATAATAAAGTTAAAAAAAAACCAGATGATTATTTGCATAACGCGTTCCGGGGTTTTTTTTTTTGGAATTACCGAAATCGGCTTCAGTAATCTCAAAAACTCCTCATTTTCCTGGAAATAATATGGCAACTTTAATTTTCGAACTAAATCGTGTGGCCTTTTTTTAGCTCAATACTCATTCCACGGTCAAAAGAGACTCGTACTGAACTTAAAAAACCGGATTCGGTTTGATTAGCGTAGCGCTGCCGAGTTTTTTGTGGAATTCCCAAAGTCGGTGTCAGTAAACATCTAACTCCTCTCCTTCCTTCAAACTAATTATCCATATAAGCAGATGGTTATTCCTATAACGCATACCGAGTTTTTTTTTTGGGGTTCCCGAAATCGGCATTAAGAATGGAAAAAGTTCCCTACTTCCCCGAAAACGATACGGCAACTTCAATTTTCGCACTAAAGCGAAGGATCGTTTATAGTTCAAAAGCAAGTTCCACGACAAAAATGAGCTTTGAATATGAAAAACCGATTTAAAACTAGGAACATTCGGAAGTGCTTCCAAATTTTTTTTGGGAATTCCCAAAATCAGCTTCGTGAAAGCGCAAAAGCAACCCCAACTTCTCCGGAAGCAATACGGTAACTCAGATTTTTGCACTTAAGCAGCAACACTTTACATATAGGTTTGTTTATATGCCTACATATGAATATAATAATCACTCATATAACATGGGCTTCGAGTGTTGCAAACATACAAACAAGTGAAATTAATGTAAGCATGTTAAAAATACCAGTATTTCGATTCTATAAGTTTTAACAATAACAAAAATGTTCAAACTGTCAATTAATATTGCCGCCGTCAGTAGTAATTGTGCAATTATGTATTCTATCCGTAGCAATATTGACAAATATTTTAAGCAGGTGGCATCACAGTTAACCCTTTGACAACAAAGAATATTTTGCGGGAAATTTTTAAAATTTTATTTCGTACTAACAATCGTAAATGCCATATTATTTTGGGTACTTTTTAGCATGTGGAATTTTATTATTTTCCAACACGCTGATAAGAGCTGTCCGCAAATTCCTATTCTGTAGGGTTGTCCCTTTTTTGGGTAAGTCGTCAATGATGTTGTTGCCGTTGTTGGACCCGTGTCCATGTACCCATATTATAGTTAAAATTTTAGCCATCTTCTTTAAATAAAATTAATTTTAGTGGTCACACTCGCTTGAGAAGAAGGGATACCGGTACCACCATCGGAGCGTTAAGTAGGTGATTTTACCGATATAATATGCGCATAATAAAACTTTTTGTCTAGCATTGGCTGAACTTTAATTTATTGTATTTAGTATTAAGATTTCAATACTTATGGTTAGTTCACATTGTGAAGATTCAATAAATAAATAAAAGCTAAAAAAAAAAAAAAATCTTCTTTAAATATGTCCGGTATTCCTGGACTAGACTGGAATTAGAGAATTAGAGAATTGATGGCAGCTTTGCTGTCTATCACTAGCATGATATCTCCCTACCGAATATGTTGCAAAACGTTAGCCTTCTGGCCGCTTTATTTATAGCCGATATTTAAGCTTGAAGAATACTACTACATGCGTCTACTACATAGTCTGAAGAATATTTTAGTATATGATTTTTCTATGTAAACGGCTCCCCCAACCCTTTCTCACCGTCTGGATTGTGATAACACACTAAGTGTTTTCAAATATTTTAGCGAATCTTCTTTACTGCAAACCCATTGTGCAGCCCTTGATATGCTAGTTATAAATGCACACATACACTCAGGCAAACAACATATATTTGAAAACACAAACAAACAAATATGATTTAAAGAACGCAGAATTGCAAGTAAATCCACTACCAATGATTTTATTGTTGTTGTTGCGTTCTTACTGTTTCACTAACACATATGTGTATGTTCGTTAGAATTATATTTGTACATTTGAGTTTGGAAGTATCAATAAGTAGAAAGTTCATGATGATTGTAGAAGCTAATAAAGAAGTATATAATAGCGGTAGGTGCAGAATATAATTTTAAACGTTGTGCAAGACAGTCATAAGTCAGAAAAGTATGCAAGTCTAGTGTGTTAATACGCAGCGGTGCTAAGTGTAAATAAAGTTGTAAAGTATGTTAGTTAGTGTAACAAACCAGCGCCTGTGCGCTGAAGAATCCGCACGAGTGTTTTGAAGGTAAAAACGTTAATAATATGTTACAGAAAAATTATCAAATTGATTGTTAAGTTCTTTAGCAATAACAAGTATAGATAAAGTTGTGATATTTGGCATTCCTTATATTGAAGATTTTTGAATTCTATGCAAAGTTTTCTTTCTGCTGAAAAGTCATTTAAAAATATAGATAAGCCTTTTTTATATTAGGCAAACGATATTAAAAATAGTATTTTTTTTTTTAAAACGAAATATTATTATTATTTTTTTTTTTTTGCTTTCCTCTCCAACTGTTTAATCGTTTTATTTATCTTCAATAGCTGAATTTTAAAACGAATAGAAACAAATTAAGAAAAACTCTGACACTGTTATTTCGATTAAATGTTTTCTTGTTTGCAATTCTTATAAAAAACGGAAGGGGGGAAAAACAGCCAGAGGAAAACTGTAATTTATTCCCAGAATTTGTGTCAGCTGTTGACACATTGAATTTTCAATTTAGTTTTCCTTTTTCGTTTTTTTTTGAATCAATTGTTTTTTTTTTTTGTGCTAAATTGTATTTGATCAAATTTAATTTTTATAAAAAAATATTGCTTCTTTTTATGAAACAAATGTTAATGGTTTGTTACATAATAACGAAACTTAATATTTGAATAAAGGAAATAGGAATTTTTCTGTCAACTTTACATTTTCGCAGAACTTTTTATAAAGAGTCCAACCATAATACACAATGTTAATTATAAGTCACAACTTAATGTAAAATTTTTGGCCTAACTCTATTTAATTTTTTTTTTATGTTTCAGTGGGACTGCATGGTGCGGGTAATGGGCTAGTGGAGCCATCAAACCGTGCTTATGCGAAAGTGAGGCGGTCCAAGCATTTATTGTGTATGGTGCTCCATATTGTGAGATAATAACAGACTTTTTGTGACCAGAAATTGATTATATAAGCTTGGCCAATATACTCTTCCAACAGCATTGTGCCACTTACCCTAAAGCCAACGAAACAATTAGTTTTTTGAGCAAGAAATTCAATGACTGCGTTTTCTCCCCCTATTGCGATGTGGGGAGAAAACTTTTTTCTTTGGAGACATTTAAAAAAGAACGTGTACGTCAACAAGCTAAGAACAATTTCAGAGTTAAATGACGAGATAATTCGTCTTATTAAGCAAGCACATCTAACCTCAACTATGTCTCACAGTCATTGAAAATGTGGTCCATCGGATTGAGTTATGCCACCAAAGTTATGGCGAGAATTTGGACAATATTTTGTTTCACAAATAACTTTCATAGATTCTTATATCATAATAAAATATCTTAAGATAATTCTCTGAAATGTTTTCGTTTTTTTAACAATTAACATCGCGCGTTTTGGTTGGACCACCCTTAATATTAACTTATTTCAAAATGAATTTTACTTTATTTATTCTTAATAATATAAAATTGAACATAAATTAAGTAAAGACAACTTTTTTTATATTTTTTTATATTTATATTTTTTTTATTTACAAATTTTTTTTTTTTTTTCTGTGCAACAAGAATTATGTGCTGTTTCCGCAGCACAAACAAGCGTCTGGCTAAGAAATTTTTGTATGAAAAGCGCTCAAACTTGCAGTCGTTTGATGAGATCCCATCTATAACGACTCCTATAGTTCGATCTCTTAGAAACTTCCAAAGGAAAAATGTGTAATCTATTTCTGTAGTTGTATAGTTGGCATAAACACATGGTTGGGTACAATATTAATATGGTCACTTTTACTTGGATTGTGGTTGTTTATAATCATACCAAAATTGCACCAGAATAAAATGTGGATATTTATAATTTGTTTTTACAAAACTATAGTGAACTATAGCGTTTCAAATATAACAATAAATAATTATCAACACTATCCAAATACTTGAACAATAGTATCTTACCCTTAGAATAGGCCAACCATATATTTTTTTTACGTGTAGCATTTGCAAGTACGTTTACCACGATTCCCTCTGTAACACCGCCAAACCATAGCAAATCGCTCTTAGAAGCAAGAGTAGACTAAGATTTTCTTAATAAGTTCGTGAAAATAATGTTTTATTTATTGAATTAAGTGTCAATTCTCGGATAATGCAGCTGATCAGTAGTTCGCACAATTACATTAAAAACAAAAACAATCTTTTTTTTTAATAAACATTAGTGTAGCACAACTGGTAGCGATTCCTTACTTTTGATACCTTTTTTTTCGTTAACAAACTCAAAAACTGCGAAGCTGTTTTGCTTGTCTGCAGTAACACCCAGGGTCTGTGGTAGAAATTGAACCTGCGACCTCGAGACTGTTAGTCGAGTACTCTACCAAATCAGCCATCGAGGCACCCAATAATTAAAATTTTGTTTGTCTTCATTATCCAGGAATAGGCTTCAAATTATTCTTATACAATACATAACTTGAAAACGGACTAGCGCAATCGAAAAAGTAGCCAATGGATTGCCTCTAAAAATGTCATGTGAACTACAGCTTCAATATGATCAGCGTTTCAAGAAGTCATTAACAATTTGGAAAATAAATGGACATCATCGCTCACGTACGCTGTCCAAGTATCTAATTAATGAGTAATCGATTAAAAAAAGTTATATACTCTTGATTCGTGTCGTATGAGTAACGTCCGTGATGTAATATAAACAACATAGCCAACTGGGATATGTTAATAATATACATTCACTATATGTATGTAAATATATTTTAGTTGCCTGAAGTGTGAACGTAATAATATGATTGACATTTATTTGAAACGTATTAGTGTCACTCATATTTCATTGCATTTTTCCCACAAAGACAATAACCGAAAATAACTAGAAACTCATGCTTGCATGAATTTCATGTGCTCACAAGAAAAGTGTTGCCAGATGTTGAAAAAGAAAAACGTGGATAATAGGCACTGTTCTGCACATCACTTTTTGCGAAAAATCATTTGAAATCGGAATAAAGGTTTTCAAAGTTTGATGTTTTTGGTATCGCAGATGATTTTTCTCGGTTTATATCGAACTTTCTCAGAGATCGCACTATACGAATTGTTCTAGATGTGGTTTTATCAAAGGAGTTCAAGATTCTTTCTCCCACTGTATTTCTAATTTTTCTTGGTAACCTTCTTCATCACACATCCAAATCTATCCACTCTTTTGCAGATAAAAGCAACATTTGATATTTGTACTCCTTCAGTTTTAGGCCCAATCTATACGAGATGGCTGCCAACAGGTAATATACGACTCACTAAGTAATGATCTTCTTTTAATCTTCGAATTGGGTCATAACAGCAGGGTTGACTTCAACGCCCGTAATGTCCAATGTTGTTTATTAACACTCAAACGCATAATCGTAAATGGCGCTGTATTCCTGGATGATAAATATATTGAGTCAAAGTCAGTGTCATGTGCGCTGGGCTGGACACATCTTTCATACCTCTAAAGAAGTATTCAAATATCTTGATTTTTTGCAACGGCATAAAATTTATTTCACTCCCTCCGAACTCCTTGCTATTTATGCCACCAATGTATATCCAATCGAAAATGATATATAGCTCTGATGTTTGGGCTTCAAAGTCTATTTTGAGGCTACACGACCGTGTACAAGAGATAACGAAGAAGCTTATCGCTGACAGTAGCGCGTCAAACTCTATTTACTGACCGATGCATCGCTAATACAATGCATTTTGTTCTGATGTGATTAGGGATCTTGTTCCCGAAAACCACATATTTTTACGCAACACATAAACGTGTGACCAGGGCTCATCTATTTGTAGACGATTGCTCAGCGAATCGCAGAACACATTACAGGGAGATTTCGTTTTTCTGCCGGATGCTACGTTTGTGGAACAAACCTGCATAAGTGTTTCCTATCACATATAAAAACCTCTCGAGGAGCAGGTTTTGTCTTGTTGTACACCAAACCAGGGCACTTTGCTTTCTGGGGCATAGAGGTGTAGAAGTTTCTCGTTTGTTGTTGGAAATAAAACTCTAGGCAGCCGCATGACATATTTTGTGTTGGACTTCCGAAACTGTTATCAAAACGAGGGACTGCTTGCAGACCATCTCGGTGATCCACATGGTTGAGGTGCATACCTTGGCTGAAACATTCTGGCTGTGCTTTAAGCCTAAAATCACAGGAAGGAGAATTAGTTTCTCTGATAACTGTAGAGCAATGCCAGTTTTCGGAGTATAAAAGCCCCCCGAAGGTGCTGTTGTCTTGCAACAGATATCTGTAATGTAAGGAACCAGATTATAAGACGGATGAGTTGTATAAAGAATGGGCTTTTAATGGGCTTCGGCCTACCAACTCTTTAAGCCTTGTCTTTCATTGACTTTTGGGAAATTGCATACAGAAAGGACTAGGAGGTCCGAACTCTTTAGTAAGAGCCTGTGTGAGCCTTGAAAGCCACACGGAGCTGGTAAATCGTGAATAAATCCGATAAGATCAACTAGGCAGATGCTGATGTAAATGGATTCCCTTAATCTGTTTGACGTTGCAAGGTTCAAGCCAAACGTCCATGAGCACTATTCCCTTTTTCCTCCTTTCCATAATCTATTTTCTCAGTTCTTCTGATACAATGTACTGCATATGTAGGAGTCATCACAGAAGTACAGGTCCAAGATAAAAAAATTGGACTTAACTTTAAAATTAAAGCTTTTCGTTAAAGATTTTTGCTAACGGGATTTTAAACTATTATTTGAGTTTTAAGATTTCCGGTGGAATTTTCAAATAGGAATGTAATGAAATTTGCGACCAATATTCGTTTTCACACTATCATATTTTTTATCACAGAGTGCACACATATGACGAAAGAGAATTTCGGGATAATTTGGTCAAATTCAACCAAACTTCTCATGTAAAAATTTTACTTCAAAAAAGCTTTGGCAGCACTTGCTATAAGTTTAAAAATTTCACAAATATATCAATATTTTAAAGAAGTTATTAAGAATTTGGAAAGAAACTTTTTTAAAACTTTCTGTCAATAACTTAAAATAGAGACATGTGCAAAAAAATAAGCTTGTTTTTTGTGTTTTGACAGATATAATTAAAATATTTTTTTTATTAAATTCTCAATAAATTATTTAAATTGCTGGGATATAAAGTTGAATGTTTGAGAATATTTTTCAAAAATCTCCAAAGTCTACTGATGATTAGGATCGCTCCTATGAAATATCGACGTATAGACAGCTTAATTGTTTAAAAACTTTCCATAGTGATCAAACGTATTTCAGAATGGAAGCATTTCCCACTTAAACTACAAATGCTATTTTAAACTTACTCATATCAAAATAAAAAGATAACGCCATACAATAGTTGCCAAAATATTTTCCATCAGATTGAATATCGTGGCAACGCTGCAAAACAGTTTCTTCTCATATCCTTCACATGTCTAAGAGTGCGTGAAGTGGCAATGATTTGAGTATTGACGACAGATTGTATTTCCTGGATTAACACAACCAGTTTAGCAGGAGTAGCACAAGTACAATGTGTTTATTACTTTTATCATATAAGTTTGCTTCGCAACGAATATTGGCCAAAGTTAAAGTTATTTAAATATTTAGTGTTGATGTTTTGCATAAAGACACGGTTGGATGGTTATCAAAAAATCTAAATCCAAAAATAAAACATTCAGAAATATATTGTATTAGTTAAAAGCGAAACAAAGAAACTATTGCTGTATACTTAACTTAACAAATTAGTTTAATGACTCCGAGTATTGGTAGAAAAGTCAAACAATGAACACTTGTTTACACCAAAATTCTTATTGGGAACACTTTCAAGTAACAAGATTATAAACAATTGTGTTTTATTCGCTATATTAGCTTCTAACATTGATAACAATCAAAAAATTATAAACAGCTTGTTTTCTATGTTTCCCAGCTGTCTACTCGTCTATGTCGATATTTCATAGGAGCGATCCTAATCATCAATAGATTTTGAAATTTTTTTTAAAGATATTCTCAAACATTCAACTTTCTGCTTCAACAATCTAAATAAATTATTGAGAATTTAAAAAGAAAAATGCTGTGGTAATACCTGTTAAAACTGAAAAACAAGCTTTTTTATATATAAACGTCTCTGCATTTTTTTACACCTTTCAAAAATTTGCAAAGTCTACTAAAGATTAGGGTAGCTCGTATGAAATTTCGATATATAGACAGCTGGAAAACATAGAAAACAAGCTGTTTGTGTAACAACATTTAATTGTTTAAATTTCTTTTCGTCCCGAAAACTTTTTAAGCTTTCCTCGTAGTTATTATTGTCGTTTGTTTATATTTTATTGTGTTTTAGTTAAAATCATTCAAACATGTGTCAGTTGTCAGTTATAAAATATAAGAAAGAAACTCTGCATAAAATATGAAAATTGTATTTGACTTTTCATTGGTAGATATTTGTAAATACTTATGAAATAACTGTTGACAACAAGCACACAGCACAAGAGCAAAACAGAGTGTTGATTTCAAAGGATAGAAAAATATTTGCAATAGAAATACAAAATAAAAATATATGTAATTCACTCACATGTTTCCTTAAACTCACATTCTTGTTGAAAAAGTGAGAAAACGTTTAAGTTAAAATATATTTATAAGTCTGTAGGTACATATGTACAAAAATGTACTAAAATGCCAAAAGATATTTATAAACGAGTAAACACATGATGGCAACAACAACAAAAGCACACCCACACGCACACATCTGTGAATGTGGAGTTTTTTTAATGAGGTTTGAAATGTTTTGCATGCATACCCTTAATAGTATGTGTGAAAGTGTGTGTCTGTGTAATGTAAGGCAGCATTTATACACTCACTCACATATACATATATGTATGTATTTGTAAGTATGTGTAACTTATTTACATAGACATTTATTCACCAACATCCTTTTCTTTGGTTTTATTGTTTGCATTCAGATTTTCATCAGATTAGGTAAAATGTGTTATTTGCCGGTTATTCAAGGCTTAATGTGCTTAAGAAAACAAACAATCACATATTTCAAAAGAAAGGACCAACTTTTATTCAAGACTTTAAATTTACGCCTTAACAAGCGTTTAAATAAAAATGACAAAAATTGATTTAGGCGAAATTTTTCTTAACAAAATTTGTATTTTATTCTTTCTTTTTCTTTTGTTGGAATCAAAAAACTAAAGGGATGTGTGAAATATTTGTGTTTTAAAGATGTGATGGCCTCTTAAAGACCCATATTGAATCCCCTTTGGGGTATTTTCTCCAATATGATCCAAGTAGTTGGGCATGTTCGTATCTCTTAAGATTCTTAAGCTAGCTTCTTTTACATATTTTATTTAACAAGGTTTATAGAGGGTATTAAGCAATTACCAATTTACCGATTATTTCATATATATAGGCGACAAGATTGATTGTAACCACGGTTGCCATATTTGATATTTATCGTCATTTTGATGATTTTGGGTGTTGAAAATATTACCTTGACGATTTGACGATTTAAGGCCTGTTTTTGACGATTTTGGTAGAGCACATTTAAAACCTTTTTTAAGTAAATTTTGTTTTTTTTTAGCTTGGGGATGACCCCTACATATGCAGTGCATTGTACCAGAACTAGGAAAATAGCTTGTGAGGAAGGGGGGAAAGAGGGAGTAGTATTTGTGAACATTTGACTTGAACTTTCCAACGTTATAACAGATAGGAAACACGTCTGCAGGCAACTTATTCCACAGACGAAGCATACGGCTGAAAAACGAATTCTCTCTGTAATGCGTAGTGCTCCGGGTGATCGACCACAATTGGATGAGCTCTAGACGATGAGCGCGTGCTACTTAAAAATGTGCGAGTTTCGGGAACAAGATCCCTAATCTCGTCAGAGCAAAAACCATTGTAGTAACGATAGAACAGAGTAACGCAACCCACACTGCTTCGATGCTCCAGTGAGTCAATAGAGTTGGATATCTCCGATAAGCTTCTTTGCGCTCTCCTGCACACGGTCGAGTAACACCAAAATAGACTTTGAGGCACCGGCCCAAACATGAGAGTTGTATTCTATTTTCGGTCGGATGCAGGTGGTATAAATAGTAAGGAAGTCGGATGGAATGAAGTACGTCTTACACCGTTTCAAAAAACCAGGACACTTGAATGCTTCTTTAGAGACATGAAAAATGTGTTCAGTTCAGCGAACATCACACACATTATCTTCAATCCAAGAACATCAAGAGCATCCGATTCCTCAATATTTATACCATCCATGAGTACAGACGAAGCAGCATTTGCGGTCGTTTGTTTGAGTGTTAATCGGCAACATTGGGTCTTACGAGCGTTAAAGGCGACCATGTTTTTACGACCCCATTCGGAGATTAATAGAAGATCACTATTCAGCGAATCATTCATATTTAGCCTCTTGGCAGCGATCTCTGATAGGCTGGGCCTATAACTAAAATGCTGCTGTCATCCGCGAAAGAGTGGATAGGTTTAGAAGTTTGATAGAGAAGGTCGTTGAGGAAAATGAGAATAAGGGTAGGAGAAAGAACGATGCCTTGCGGTACCCCTGAATTAATCTTGAACTCGTTTGACGAGACCCCATATTATAGGAATCGTGCTTGGTTTTTTGCATTATTAAAATATTGTCACGTGTCTGCTTTTATAAACGGTTTACGGATCAATTGCAAATGATAATAACGACACTAACACTTGTTCGCTACAAAGTACTCAAATAATTCACAACTTTATATACTGTTAACACCACTGTGTATTAACACATAAGACTTGCTTACTTTTTTGACTTAAGACTGTCTTGAACAACGTTTCAAAATAAACTCTGCCAAGCATCTGTCTGCTGTTTTCACTTCTTTATTATATTCTACCTTGTTCATGAGGCTTCTAGTTAATGAGCATACCAGACTCAAATTTAATAATGTAGTTCTACGCACATACACCCATTTTTGCGTAACAATAAGAACGCAACTATAACAAACAATAAGAACGCAACAGCCAGAATAAAATAATTGGTGGTTGATTTACTTGGAATTTTGTGTTATTTAGATCATGTATGTTTGTTTGTGTATTATGTTTTTTATTGTTTGTGTGAATATGCTGCGTATATATTTATAACAAGCAGATCAACGGCTGGCATATTAGGCTACATGTAATTAAAGTTCATAACAATATAATTTTTAATGAATTTTTTCTCCCTTTTGTAAATAAAAAAAAAAAAGTACGGTATCTAAAAAAGTGTTTATGACTAGCCATGTGGTTATAGTAGTTAAACGTCTTATTGTCAGATATTATTTTTCTAAACCATAATATTGTTTTGTTGGTTCTGAGTCCCTAAGCCTCTTCTATCCGTTTCAATCTGGTATTTCTGTGTTGACTGAATATCCAATAAAAACCACCTTTCAATGCAGCTTTTCATTATATGTCTGGCGCAGCAGCAGCAAATTGTGAATGAAATTTTCAGGTCTAGGTTAGGTAGGCAGGCCGCTGGATACCCCGGAATAGTCTAGGTTGTCCAGCTCACTTGGATCCTGGAATCGTTCCCTTTGTAATTGCCTGAAAATTGCGATAGTGAAGTGAAGAAAAGAAGTTATAGGATTATAGTGTGAGTGGGATGGGTGGGCGGGGATGGATAGGAAAGTTGGGAATCTCTTAGTGTAGCGTTAGCCGCTGCTTCTTGTGAAAGAGGCTAGCGTGATCGGTTTGACCGAGGCCAGACAAAATAGGCTGTTGAAGCTCCGCTCGCCTAAGTATCTTCGACGATGATGCTCCAATGCCGGGCATGTATCGAGGAGATGAAGGATCGTCTCCTCCTCCTCTCCGTCTAGGCAACTTTTACAGAATTCATTATGGGGTAGACCTAGTCTCCTGGCATGGTTCCCAAACGGGTAATATCCAGTGATGACTGCTACAGTCACTCTTAGTTGAGATCTGGGCAGCTTTAATAGCCTCCTCCGTTCTCTTAGGGTTAATATGCGGCCACATGTTCCTTGATATAAGGCATGTGGGCCCTGTGAGCCACTTTTTTTGGGCACATTCCAGCGTGTGTAGAGTTTTATTATTTTCCAACAATGATTACTAACTAATTCCACAAAATTGAGTTACATTAATTTAATTTTGATATGAAAAGCTCCTCATCTTTAGTGAAAGATTTGAATTTTTATCAATAATAAACTCCAGTTCTTATAAACAAATTTTTCAAACTCGTCATTTTCAAACTTTTAACAAAAATATTTTAAAGCGTGCAAAAGAAAAGAAACAACTTCAGCCAGTATTGTTCGTTATTAGATTTTTAACACTTTCTCTGGCAATTTGTAGAGCCATTGACCACTTTAAAACTTTTTTTTTTTTTGTGCAAAACAGGCAAAGTTTCCGTTTTGTTTTAACTTTTTTTTTTATTATTTCTAAAAATAAAGTGCTTAAGTTGTTATCTATTATTGAGCAAGTAAACTTTTTGACGCATCTCACGTAAACAAAAAGTTGCTGCTGCAGCCCTCTTATTTTCTTTCCCAATTTCCGTGACTATTATTATTTTTTTTTTTTTTTTTTTTTAGAAAATTTCGTTTTTATAAACATTAAAAATGTTCTTCTTTAATATCGTCATTGAATTATTGTGTAGTTGCAGCGCTGTTCAATTTTCTTCTTTTTTATGAATATAAATTTTCTTCATTGATTATATTGTTGTCTGAAATTTTATGGAGTTTGAGAAGAAAAACTTTTTATTCTCTTTATTGAGTTTTATTTCGTACGAGCATCATTGGACAGGAAATAGTTTTTGAACAATTGTAGAGAATTAAGGAACATTTATCCAATAAAATGCTCAAAAGGATAATCGTAATGTTATTTTAAATAAAAGGGTTTAAACATACTATTGATAGATAATTGCATTATGTTTGATCTCAATCGTTTCAAAGTCAGTCGTATGACTGAGACAAGGAGTTTGAAAAATATAAAATGCACTAAAGTATAGATCCGCTAGAAAACCAACAACAGACAACATTTATTTTATTAAATATTTCTTATTTGTATTACATGTTGTAATTGTTTTGTGGTTAAAGTTTAAATCTGGCTTTCGCCAAAGAGGATTTTTATTATTTTTTTATTTTAATTATAACAATAATTGCTGCGATCAATAACTCTTTATCAAAGAAGATAGGAAAAAACAAGTAAGAGTGTAGTATATTCGGCCGGGCCGAATCTAAAATACCCTTCACTATAGTCACGTTTATATATGCTCTTTATTTATTAAGTTGCCTATTTTTTAATATTTTCACATATATAAGTAAGCATTTTTTAAAATAATTCTTAGGGTACCCAGTAAATTTGCTTATTATTTTGTTGTAAATAGATTGCAAACAAAAAATTATATAAAAAAAAAATATATCCGTAGAAAAGAAAGTCAAATTATTGATCATGGTAGTCAATTAACATCATCACTATATGAGATAACACAACCATTGAATTTCTCACGTAAAATAACAATTCTTTAATTGGCTGTGCAGATGTCATCATCCCATTGTCACCACATATGATTCAGAATGAAATCGTCAATTTCTGGTCATACGTCAATTTGTTACAAACATATTTGATGTCCTGGCTAATTGAAATTTAAACTCTTGTTTTGAATTATCCAACAATCTTAATTTATGATCAATTATAAATCTAAAGAGCTCTGCGACAATAATGCAATATAGAGCTATTGTTACTTAGTTAAAAAAATAGTCATTTACAATAATCGATTGATTTCAGTTGAAACAAAAACAACTTGTTCCAAATCAAGTTCATTATCTTGTTAAAAAAAAAAACAATACAAGATTTTTTGTTTGAACTTAATTTTAATTCTCATTTTTATCTCTCGGTTTTGCTGACATCTTAATTCAATATTTTCCTATTTAAACAGTTTTAATTTCAATATTCAAATATTAACATTTAATTTACTTTTTTATTTCTGTGGGGAGTTGTTTTGCCTTCATTGAGAATGTTGCAAACAGCTGTTCAAACTCACCAACTGCAACTCAAACAAGTTTTCATATAACGGAAGTAATAAAAGTTACGACAAACAATCACTGCTTTATGGCAGATTTTTGTAAGCACTTTCTCAAGCACACAGATAAACACACACACACACACAAACACATACACTCAGTCATTCACATCAACCGGCAAAGCTCTGATGTTTTGAAAAACATTGCATGGGAAAATATTTCCTGTTACCTGTCTACAAATGAAATAAGCCAATGGGTGTATGTGTGTGTGAGTGTGTATGCGAGTGTAAATTTTTGTTGAACATTAACCTTAACATTTTTGACGCGTGTTTTGTGGCATGTTGTTGTGGTTGTGTGGTTGAACGCAACAAAACACAAAACAAGCAACAACATCAATAAACCACCCATCAACCAACCTCATAAGCATCATCACTATTATCCTTGCAACACACTACACAAACACACACATACTTTGTTTAACTGCCAACACAGCATCAACAACATTTATTCTATTGAAACCATAATAACCTCGTACTCTCTCTCGTCAAACTTCGTTTTCAAATGGCAACATGCTTGTCAACTCCGTTTTACGTTCGTAACTGTGCGTGTGTGTGCACCGCCATTCGTTGTCTGCTTCCACGAACTTCGTTTAATGTTCGTTTTCATTCAGGGTTCGTATTTAGAACAAAAATGCCAAAGAATTTCACACAAACAGACACACAGCCACACACTTTGTGTGTTCCACTGTTGGCTGTGGCTGGTGCATGCTGTGCCAAATTAGTTACCTTAAGGAATCTGCTTGTAACGGTTGTGCATTTAAAAGCGCTTTTCACTGAAAACATAATAATTAAAATAAATAAGACGCAAACTGTTTTATTTAATTGCCAAACATTATATCTTCTTTTTTACAATTCGAAAAGTCGTTTGCGTAATGTTTTAATATAAAGCTGTTTGTAATGTTTTAATTGCAAGAGAAAATGCTGCAAAAAACCTCGAAGTGTTGTTTGTTCTTTTCATTTACTAAAACAACTTAATATGTGCAGAAAATTTAAAGTGATCGTGATTATACTTGTGTTTGTGAGTGAAATTATAATGAAACAGGAACACACTTGATTTCCTTTTCATTGCAAAATAAATAATAATAATAATTTTACAGAGCTTCCTTTAATTACTCTTCAAAACTGAGGACCGTAAGTAAAGAAATTTTGAGATTTTTGGGCTGCAAACTGATCAACCATAGTTTATGTTTAACATTTAAATTCAGATTATATATTTCTCTGTGTTCATTTAAAAACTTTAAAGGTAATCAGGAAGGATTCTCAATTAGTATTGAGATGCTACCAGATTGATAGCAGAAATGTCATTTACTTTTATAAGGATATATATATATATATATATATATATATATATATATATATATATATATATATATATATATATATATATATATATATATATATATATATATATATATATATATATATATATATATATATATATATATATATATATATATATATATATATATATATATATATATATATATATATATATATATATATATATATGTATATATATACTAACCAAATAAAACAAAACTTCTCACGTTTTTAAGTTCATCAAAAAAAGAGTAAAACAAAATTATGAAACACGAACATAAGAATGAGAAAAACGCAACAATATGATATATTATCCATTTAATCCATTAAGAGTTACGATTAATTTTTAATACTTTGTCCACAGCTCTTTATTTTTTATAACGCTGTTAATACGTTTAGGCATACTCTCAACAAGATGCTCTATAAATGTGCGAGGAATTTGGTTCCATTCGCCTAGTACCCGTTACCATAGTTCTTCCGTGTTCTCAAGAACTCTTTGATATTTTCCCAGCCGTTTTTTTTTTATATCACCCAAAAAATCTCAATTGGATCGAGGTCAGGGCTTTGTGCTGGCCAATCTAATGCGGGAAACTTTTGTTGCAAAAACTATTCATTCACGATTTGCGCGGTGTGCTTCGGATTGCCGTCTGGCTGGAAGTAGCTTCTTCTTCTGCATAAGGACCCTTGTTTATAAATTGTGGCAATTTGGTCTTTAAAACATTTAAGTAGTCCTCTTTTTTCTTTATACCACTAATCTTTACAAGTGAACCTGTCTGTCACCAACTGAAGCATTTCCACACCTTCAAACTGCCCCCTCCATGTTTAACTGTTGGCTTCACGTGATGCTTTTGGATGGTTTCTGTAGGCAGACGCTAACAATAGCTTATGCCGTCCGAATGAAAACGATTAATTGTTATCTCGTCTGACCAAATCGCTCACTTCCAATCATCAATGCTTCAATTTTTATATTTTTTTTAGCAAATTCACGACGAGCCTTGTTATTTTTAGCAGATAATGCCGGCTTCAAAGCCGATCCTATGAAGGGCTCTGCGTACGGTCCTCTCACTGACGACCTTATTTAAGACTTCTGCAGTTTTTTTTTGTTTTTTTTTTTTTTTTGTTTGAAAGAGCTGTTTTTGTATTTCGCGTATCATCTAACCAGCATCTGAATCTGATAGCAGCTTTGGCTGGCCTCCAACATTTGGCACTCTAACTGTTTTTCATTGTTTCAGTACGTAATTGACTGAACGTTGGCTTATTTTTAAAATTTGAGCAATTTTTTTTAAAGAATTTCCGTTCTCCGATAGCACCAGGCCTCTGTTCTCCACTTGCGCTCTAATTTTTTTTCATAACTTTGCGGTGACTCAGCTTAGAACAATATTTTGCAACTAACATATAATTCAAAAACGAAAATATTTTAAGCATCATATACAAAAGAAATAAAAGTAAATTATTTAACTTTTATTACCCGTTGCACTATCTCTTTTCCTTCATATAAAAACGTGCAAAATTGAGCATATAAAGATTTTTGTATATTGTTGCTCTTCTCTCATTTACATATTTGCATTTGTTACTTTTTTTTTAGTTTAATTTTTTTTAGTACTTCGTAATGAATAAATGTGAGAAGTTTTGTTGTATTCGGTTGCGTATTTTTATTTTTGTTGGGCCTTTCCGATAAAATTTCTAAACATTTGCTCACTTTTGCTCGCTACTGTATATACTCTCCGACATACCAAATGAAAAGTAAAGTCGATGCCTTTGTTTTAAGATATAAACCGTTTTTACATCTGTATTGGTTTACACGTTCTGAACGTAATTGTGTACTTCTATGTAAAATTACTCTCTCTTTAACTACAGGGAGTTATTTCTATATCTATCTCTTTAGATATGTGTAACTGTGGCTAAAAATTACCCGGGCTTTATACATTTTCAAAGCTATGACAAAGGGCACTTGGGGAGACAGTTTCTTATTCTCCTGAGCTGTGCAACCTGGTTTGATGAAAGTAATAGCGAAAATAGATAAACATAAGTATGTTTAAAATAACATACTTTTTTAGAATCAACTAGATGGTAAACAGAAATATTTCTTCTTTGTGTTCGAAGCAATACAACAGCTTTAAATTGCTTCAAAACTTTGAACGAAAGAGGTCAGGAGCAACTTTGTTGCCTGCAAAACTATATTTTTACGAAACTCATTATATAAATATAACTTCTTCAAAATATAAATATAACTTCTTTAAGGCTAGGACAAAAAGTGTTTGAGGAAACAGTTTTTTCTTCGCCTGAGCTGTTCAGATTAATGTTTATCGATTACTAATAAGTCATTAGCACAGTTAGGAGTGCCATCGCCCAACCGTGCTGTGTATGATATTTTTAATCTAGAATTGGAACAGGAACAACAATACGACTGCAACGAATTAAAAACTTTTGCTCAAGAAAATCGTTGTACATTTTTAATTTCAATGCTGTGGGCAACGCTACCTTCCCAGAATAAAATAACATTAGCTTTGGCAACTTCTAGCATTGCAGCATTTTTGCTGCGTCAATTCAATTAAACTCCAACATGCCATATTTCCAAAACATCCGGAATGACAACAACTGCGATCAACTCAGACATAAACGTCGGTAGAATGAGAGATAGAATTTGTTTATACCCATTTTAATGTCTAACCAGGAGTATACGTATTTTTGTTAATCTTATAAAATTTCATGTATCATTGAATTCCGAGACAAAAAAAACACTTCTTTGCGATCAATAGAATCTTATATGTATTTTGCCTTTGTGCACATTTTATACAAAAGTAATCACTTATTATATGTACTCATATTTAATACATTAAAACAAATTATTTTCCCATTAAAAGTGTTTTTTGCAAGATATTATTTACAACTAATAATCGGTAAAATTGCAATGGCGTCTTTTTGTAAACAAGCACACACACACAGTTGCATTTTTGACATTTCGATGTTATGTTGATTGCTGAAACTCAGCTGACGTCAAGAAAGTTATTTTAGGATTAATAGCTATATACTATATGACACTAAAGATCCACGTGGAATATCTTGTGCAGGTTCGACTATTCTGATTAAAATTAATATTAAACATAACTTGTTAAATGATACATATGTGAATTCTTCACATTTTCAAGCAAGTTTTGAACATATTCGCAAGTTTTTGTTTTGAACATATTCGCAAGAAATTAGTATTTCCATCGATTTATTCCCCGCCTCGGTTTTCAGTTACAAAAAACTAATACTCAAATATTTTTACTTCACTTCACTCCCGATTTATAGCTGCTGGTGACTATAAAGCTAAACACACATTTTGGGGCTCACGATATATCCTTCCGAAAGGTCGAGTGCTTTTTGATACTATATCAAAATTGGGTTTAGATGTACACTCCAGCGAATGTTCCACCTATTGGCCACCACCAACTTGGTATTCATCTGACCATAGGCTACGGGGAGGAATCATATTGACGCAAAAGTCACTTAGATGAAACTAAAAGTGGTGTAACTAAATTGGCTTATCGCCAGATACTCTACCTTGAAGTTAGATTGCAAACTTTTGTTGTACAACACAATCCTAAAGCCAATATGTGGCTATGGAATATAATTGTGGGGTACCGCCTCTGCATCGAACATTGAGAAAAATCATAAGCGCCAGCATAAAATTCTCCGTACAATTACTGCTCCATGGTAGTTGTGAAAAAGATTTACATCAGCATCTGCCTTGTGGCCTTATATGATGACCGACCGGTTCCACAGAGTGAATTATTCACGACTCACCAGCGCCCCCGTGTGGCTGATTAGGCTCACACAGGTAGCAATTTATGTCATATGTTTGTAGCAATATGAGCAACTTCGTGTTGAGGAGTTCGGGCCTTTTAATCCCTCCTGTATGCGATTTCCCAGCAATTAATGGAAGACAAGACTTAATGAGTTGATAGACCGAAGCCCACTATCAGCATCAACCCTTAAACTAACTCACCCGTCAACCATCACCACTGGTTCCTTACAGTACAGGTACCTGTTGCAAAGGCAACAGACCCTCGAAGTTTGTTAGTGCCCGAAAAAAGCCACGCCAAGCAATTATTAACGATACTAACACCCCCTTCCTGCCTTTTAGGTTTCAAGCACAGCCAGAACGTTTTAGCCAAGGTAGGCACCTCAACCATGATCAGCTTGGGTTTAACTGCAAGTAGAACCACCCGGGGGCATGCTGATCCCCGTTTTGCCAATTTAAACCCTTCGTAAGAGTTTCGGAAGCCAACACAACATAAGTCATGCGGCTCCCTAAAGTTTTATTTGCTACAACAAAGGAGGGACCCCTTCCCCTCTATACCCGAAAAACAGAGTGCCCTAGTTAGGAATAGGAAAAGGCAAAACCTGTTCCCCGGGGGGTGCTCCATGGTAGGTAAAAAACTCACGAACTCACAAAGATTTTGGCTTACTTAACTTAACTTAACTTAACTTAACTTAACTTAAGCTGAAAGGCCATACCATTTTTACGCGTTTCAATCTTCCTATGCGTTCTACACTTTTCTAAGCTTAAGTTACATACAACCCTTTTCAGCGATAAGTTTTTTATGGTGTTTGAAGTCTTTTTAAATAAAATTTTTTTTGGTAAATAGCATATTTTTAGCGATAGATAACTTTGAAAAAATAAAACGGTTTGTATCTGAATTGTAAATAAGATGAATTCTATCAAAATCAACTGACAGTTTTTAAGCATGCAGTAATAGAAAGTAAACCTACTTTTTGCGTTGTACGCATCTATGCGTCCTATCTTTGTGATGTGTAACCTGTTTCCATAAAAGTGCTGTGACTCTACTTTTTTGTCAGATGTACTTTTTTGTCAAATGTAACGCGTGAAATGGTGATTAGGTTAGGTTAGGTTAGGTTGTACAGGCCGCCAGTTTCATGAAACCAGCCCACTTGGGTCCTTTTGGTCCCGTTGTGTTGCCTGAGGGAGAAGTGCAGCCCGCGAGACTTACACTTCCCCCGACGGTTCAGATTCAAACCAACCCGAAAGCCGGATAAAGGAATCCAGTCCGTTCACTCGGCATTCCGATATATCTGCTAACCCGTGCAGCATTGGTCCGCCTAAGTACAGCGCTCTCATAGAACTGAGAGCCGGGCATCGACAGAGGAAATGCTCAACACTTTCCTCCTCGTCCTCATCCCCGCAACTTCTGCAGAAATCATTAAATGGAAGATTTAACCTCCTAGCATGCGTCCCTATGAGACAATGTCCTGTCAGAACTGCCACCAAGGTACGTAACCTTTGACGGGGAAAACCCTTTAAAACCGCAGTTCTACTACGATCATACGCAGGCCATGTCAGCCTTGCTACTCGGCAGGTGACCTCACCAGACCATCTGTCCTGTGCAGTCCCTACAAGTTGACGCTGCACTTGGTTTTTACAGCTGTTAAGCGGGACTCCAACCATCGTATCAATGTCCCCTCTCTGTAGACGAGCTCCGGCTTTCGCCAGCTCATCCGCCACAATATTTCCGGGCACTCCACTGTGCCCCGGCACCCAGAAAAGCTCCAGGCTCGAATGTCTCGCCATCTCATTAAGAGATATCCGGCATTCCTGAACCAACCTGGACGTCGTATAGACACCCACAAGCGCATTTAACGCAGCCTTACTATCAGTACAGATTCGGATATTCACCCCGTATACCCTATAGTACCTCAACCAGTTAGCTGCTCTCAAAATAGCTGTAATTTCAGCCTGCATTACGCTACACTCATCGTATAGCTTAAAACTGATCCTCTTCTGATACTGGGGCATAAAGATACCACCACCAACTCCCATGTCCGACTTGGATCCATCTGTGAAAATTTCAAGCACGTCCTCTTGGCGACCCATTTGGTTCGCTGCCGAGGCCGTCCTTGATAAGATCACGTCAAATCTCTTGTCGGGCATTAGAGCTGGTGCACAGTAATCAATATACTCCGGGAGGTCCGTTATACTTTCTATTATCGAAGCGTGACCTTCTGTCGCTTCTTTCCACATCTCACTGGCTTTTAGCCTAATTGCCGAGCACATGGCCACTTCCTTCACCATGAGATCAGCTGGCAGCCAATGCATCATCGTAATTAGTGCTTTAGTTGGCGTAGTACAAGAAGCACCAGTTACCATCAAAGCAGATGACCGCAGTATCCTTTCTATGAATCTGCAATAGGTGGTTTTCTCTAAAGCCGTCCACCAAACAAGCGCCCCATACATTAATATGGGCTTGAAATGGTGATTACAAGGCAAAAATATTTTTTCGCCTACATCGGTCCATATATATCCGAGCATATTCAGTTAAAATTTGTAATATGTACTATGCATATACGTGACTATCGTGAAGGGTATTTTAGATTCGGCCCAGCCGAATATACCACACTCTTACTAGTTTTTTATTGGTATCAATGTTAGAAGCTAATATAGTGAACAAAACTCAATTGCTTGTATTATTTATTATGATAGAAGGTCTAGCGGGTGGTAAAATTTTAAGGACCGATGTTGAATGTGAACCATACGCAAACGTCAAGTTTGTTTTCTGCATTTCATTTGACATTTCTCAATTGCAGACTAATTCAAATATTTAAGTTTAAATGTGTTACAATAAATTTATTTAAATGGATATAAATTTGAAATATTTATTGAAAGTGGATTTGATAGCAAAATTATATAGAAAAATAATTTGATTTTAGCTCTAAAATATGTACACATCGCCTGTCACTCTTATTATTAAAATAAGATATTAGCTTTTCTCTCCGACTGTACATTACAGATTCTGGAGAGTTATCCGATCAGTAAAATCGATGTTGCTGGTGATTCCAATGTTCAGAACTTATCCTCACTGCGTCGTTTGAATCATACAACTCCGCAAGGTCATTATGTTGAATTATTCGCTGCGAAAAAACCACTTAGCGCCATTAGTGAATGAGCCCACGCATATTGCTGGTGTTGAAGGGCACTAATCACTTCACACTTCATCTATTCTCGACTTCACATATCGCTCCTTTATTGCATAGTCATATCTCAAAAAATGAGCTTTTCGAGTTAATAATGCATTATTACCTCAATGCATTATTAACTCGAAAAGCTTTTTTTTTTAGATACGACTATATTGCAATAAAGGAGCGATATGTGAAGTTAACAGTACTACCTTTTACATTGTGCCCAAAAATTTATTCAAATTACTTTTAAATGGTTTTCTTTATGAGATATTTTCTAAAAAAATTTCCTAATATGAAAAAAATGGAAACTGAAAGTTTTAAATGTGTTTTTCTCGAAACTAGCTTTTTTGAGTTATGACTATGTTGCAATAAATGAGCGATATGAAGTCAGAGTTAGTGCAACTCTCGGTAATTCGTATCATTGCACCCTTTCTGCCGGCTTTTCGGTCCCTGAACTTCGTAACGTTTCAAAATCAGCTACGAACTGGTCAAAGCTTAATTACGAAAAGGCTGGTTGGGCTGAGCTTAACCAATTTTACGGGCATTTTAACTGGAAACTTTGCTTTCTAGATAATGACATAAATGCTCCAGCTAGTGATGAAAACATTCATTCTCTCCTAGCAGATTTCGATTAAACCAGGAGCTGGAAAACATACCAGTAGAAAACAAGATGTTTATAATTTTTTGATTGGCCGCAATGTTAGCAGCTAATATAGTGAACAAAACTCAATAGTTTAAAAAAGTTGTTAAAGAAAAAGCTTGGCAATCAAAATTGCACCAAATATTGATTTGGGTTATATCAATAGTCGAGTTAATATCATTCCCTATGAAGGAACTTCTCCGTTTTCTTGACATACTCAACCCATAATGGGGCAAGGGGACGCACAATAGATCAATATTGGTCGCAGTGCAACTGGCCGATGAGGGCCATATCCCATCCACTAATAATAATAATAATATATCAATAGTCGTTTGCTCTTAAACAAATCTTCGTCACAGGTGGAAAATTTTATTAAAATTGAAAAACATTTATATCGTTTTGAAAAAGACTACACGTAAGTAGATGACGAGTAATTTGATCGAAAAATAATAATGATTTTTATAATTTGAATATTATACTCAAAATTTAATTCCTAATGAAACAGCAAATTTCCCAATTAAATGAACGAACATTTTTGTTTCACATGGAAACATTTATCAAGCAGTTAAAGCGAAATTAGTGGTACATGTTACATAAATTGAATAAATACTTTCACCACAGTCACATTTCTGTTACATGAGGCAAATTATTTAATACAAAATAATATTGGCCCAAACACAAACACGCACGCATACACATGCACGTAGATGTTTTCAAATAAAGTTCGTTTTAAATATTTTATTAAAATCCCTTGGCCACCAGTATGATTTGCATATTGACTGCTCTTAGCTGGGCATTAAAATATTTGTCACTTTTTGCTGATAAAATTGTTCACTTGTTGTGTGTGTGTGTGTGTGTGCCTATGTGTGTGTTGAAGTATTAACAAAAGTACTTGTGACAGATACATACAATTACATATTTAAATAACAACGCCAGCACACACGCACTTACGAGTGCTAATGCAGGCACTTTAATGCGCATTGGGGTAACTCAGTGCGCACCAGTGCACATTTAAATAGGCAGCACAGAGAAAATAAACCAAAAGAGCAAAAAGTATAAACAAAACAAGTAATAAACCTACGAAGAGACAACTACAACAAGTTAATATTCCAACATCAGGATAATGACACAGTGCACAGGAACGTTTGTACGAGTATATGTATATGCGTGTGTGTGTGAGTGTGTGTGTGTGTGTGTGCGTTTGTGCTTTTGCTTTTATTAAAAGAACGAAAAACAAAACCGTTTATGCAAATTTTCATTTTATGCCGGAAAATTGTATTTATTTACTAAACACAGAGACACGAAATGTAAACAGTGACCAAAACAGCAAAACAACACAAATATTTTTGTCCGGCTAAATGTTAAGCCACCTGTGCATTCAGTTTTTGTTTTTTTTCCCCTGTTTTGTTTGTTTTGGCGCACAATTTGAATATGTATGTAAAGGGTGTTTTTTTAAGCTGGATAGAACTTTAAATTGTAAAAAGTAACACAAAAAATTAAATTTTGATGAAACATTTTTTTTATTTGTTTCAGTATACTCTGACAAATCATCATGAATAGACTCACGCTTGAACAACGCTACGAAATTATCCAAATTTACTTTGAAAATCAGTCGTTGATTCGCGCAACTTATAGACGCAAAATTGTGTTCAGCGATGAGGCGCATTTTTGGCTTAACGGGTTTGTTAATAAGCAAAATTGCCGCATATGGAGTGAGACCAATCCACAAGAGACCCTACAGACTCCATTACATCCAGAAAAATGCACTGTTTGGTGCGGTTTTCATGCTGGTGGCATCATCGGACCTTATTTCTTCAAAAATGAGGCCGGAGCTCGCGTTACGGTCAATGGAGATCGTTACCGCACCATGATCAATGATTTTTTGTTTGAAAATATGGATGACATTGATCCGGAGGAGATGTGGTTTCAACAGGATGGCGCTACGTGCCATACGGCGAACGCAACCATCGACTTACTGAAATCAAAATTTGGCGATAAGTTGATTTCGAGAAATGGACCTGTCAATTGGCCTCCAAGGTCGTGCGATTTGACACCTCTCGATTATTTCCTGTGGGGCTACGTGAAATCACTGGTTTATGCTGATAAACCAGCAACAATTGACGCCTTGGAGGCCAGCATTGTTCGTGTTGTTCGTGACATACGGCCAGCAGTGCTCGAAAAAGTGGCCCAAAATTGGACGTCCAGAGTGCGCTTCGTCAAGAACAGCCGCGGTGCCCATATGCCCGAAATCATTTTCAAATGTTAATGTCACGTATTGATCTTTCGAATAAAAAAAAATTTTGATTACAATTTAATTTTTTGTGTTATTTTTTACAATTTCAAGTTCTATCGGGCTTAAAAAAACACCCTTTATAAGTCCCTGTCTACAAATACATTTGCGTTAAATAAGCAATTACTTTTAACCGGATCAACTTAGTTCATGTTTCAATTTTCAAAACAAAGTTGATACTAATGCGAAACATATTTGAAATCAATTGAAAATAATGTAAGTAAAACGAAGTTATAGAACTGAAAGCCACTCACCAGCCACCTGGATTTATAGACTTCCAACATGGTGAACTAAAAATTAAGCGGTAGAAGAAAAGCACAGATAAAATATGAAATTGTCCTTCCATTTTCAACTTGAATTCCTAATAAATTTATTGAATTTTTGTTGACGTTTATAATTTTTTAAATTTAATTTTTGATTTGTACATTTGTACAACGGGTTATAAATAGTTCAAGTTTTTTCCTTTTCTTATGTTTTTTCTTAAGAAGGATTTTTTTACAATACAAATTTGCTGTGATCAATAAGTTTTGATTGAAAAAGACAAGAAAATTAATAATCAAATCTTTCGCTGGGGTACATATATAATAGACAACTAGCTGTTTCGTAGTCGCTATACTACTCATCAGCACCCACTGGGATTTGAACTCGGGTCTCTATCTATATTCTTCTCATATTGAATCACATATGCATTTTATTAATTACCCACATTGTTTGTACAGCGTTTGTAGTCTCAAAACTAGCGGCATTTCGTTTTAGTTATTAACATACATATTTTTGTATTTTTACAATTCTCCGTACCCAGGGATGTAAATATTAATTTATTGAATTTTTGTTGAACTTTATAATCTTTTAAATAAATTAAATTTTTAATTTGTATATTTGTACAACGAGTTATATTCCTAATTGTTAATGAGTTTACAGCCCTTTTTTTATTTAATGCTGAACTAATTTGAGCAAAATTATGAACGGTGGTTAAATTTTGAGGGCCGATGTTGATTTTGAAAACACAAATTATTAAGAAATTATTGTCGTTTCTTTTTATTACCATAATATTGTTATGGTTCATTTATGCTGGAACTAAATACCGGCTAAATGCGCACCGTGATCTTGGCGGCGCACCTCCATTCGATGGTGCAAAATTTCGATAATTGAGGTTCTATGATGTTCATGTGCCGTATTATCTCATCCTTTAGCTCTTGACTTGTTGCTGGCTTATCGACATATACCTTATCTTTCAAATAACCCTAAAGAAAGAAGTCAAACAGTGTCAAATCACATGATCCTGGCGGTTAATTTACATCGCCACCGCGAGAGATAAAACTACCATTGAATTTGTCGCGCAAAAGAACCATATTTCGTTAGCTGTGTGGCAAGTGGCACCATCCTGTGGCAAGCCTTGCTCAGGAGTTCGGGCTTTCTAATTCCTTCTGTATGCAATTTCTCAACAAACAATGGAGTACAAGGCTTAATCAGTTGGTAGGCCGAAGCCACTAGCAGCATCAGCCCTTAAGCCAACTCACCTGTCCAGCCATCACCACTCGTTCTTTACAGTACAACTATCTGTTGTAAAGGCAACAGACCCTCGGAAGGTTTTTAATCCCTGAAAAAAGTCATGCGCCAACAATTATCAGGTATACTAACTCCGCCCCCGTGCGTTTTTAATTTTAAACCCCAGCCAGCACGTTCCAGCCAACCAAAATCATAACTGCTTGCAGTTGTACGCGGAACAAAACAGGTAGGCTCCTCAACCAAAATCATAACTGCTTGCAGTTATACGCGAAATAGAACAGGGATCATCATGCCCTCGGGCCAATTTATACCCTTGATAAGGGCTTCGGAAGCCAACACATCATAAGTCATGCGGCTTCCTGGAGTGTTTATTGCTAAAACAAACGAGGGACTCCCTCCCCTCGTTACCCGAAAAACAGAGTGCCCTGGTTTGGAATACGCCAAGGCAAAACCTGTTACTGTTACACGGATGAAAATAAACCCGCAGAAAGAAGCCCGACAATGTCAAATCACATGATCTTGGCGGCCAATTTACATCGTCACTACGTGAGATATTAGAGCTCTAAACAGATGACTGAATTCTGAAATAATATTCGCATAAAAATAAATTTTTGTCCAGCACTGGCAGGACTTTAATCACAATTTTTTTTTTAGTATTAAGAATTGAATTCAATAAATAAAATAATAAAGTGAACTGTCAAGAGTGATGTTTACAAAAATGGCGCCAAAACGAAGTAGTGTGTATGTACGAATTAATTTTTTGATTTTTGTACATTTATACATCAGGTTTTAGTTCAAATTTTTATTTTCTTAAGTTCCTTAAGAAGGATTTTTTACAATACAAATTTGCTGTGACCACTAATTTTTGATTAAAGAAGACAAGAAAAATAATGGAGGACAACTAGCTGTTTCGTAGCCGCTACACTACTCATCAGCACCCATTTTCGGATTTGAACTCGGGTCATGACGCATCATGAACGGCCGCCTTAACCACTCAGTCAGTAGTATATCTTCCCGGCGGTCACCTTGTGACGCAAAAGTAATCCTCCTATCAGAAAATGCTATAAATTTTGCGATTGGCCCCTAAAGTCAGTTCTGTTTTGACATTTATGTAAGAAACACATGCGAAATGTTATGCTACACTGCTCCAGAACGCGGAATATTGGTAACTATTTATTTGACCCCAATAGGAAGATGATTTTTCATCAAAAATCATTATGAGTGATAAGGCCCATTTACATCTTAGCGGGTACGTAAATTAGCAAAATATACGCTTCTGGGGCACTGAAAATCCGCGTGTAACCCACCGAGAACCATTATACCCGCTGCTGTTTTCGCTGGAGGAGTCATCGGACCTTTTTTCTTCGAAGACGTCGCGGGCCAAACGGTTACTGTGAATGGTGAGCGCTACGGAGCAATGATCAATGAATTCTTTTTGCCGCAACTTGATAAATTGGTATTCGAAAACATGTGGTTCCAACAGGACGGTGCTACGGTATACACTGCACGTGCCACAACCGATATGATGAAGGATGCATTTCCCGGACGCCTAATCTCCCGTTTTGGCGATTTGCTCTGGCCAGCAAGAACGCCAGATTTGACCGTGCAGACTTTTTTTTTGAAGTTTCGGGCTTATGTCAACAAGCCTCACACTCTTGCAGCTCCTAAAGACAGTATCCGTCTAGAATGTGAGGACCTATCGCCGGAAGGTCTCAAATGACAATCAACTGTGGCGGCGGCCATTTACATGACATCATATTGTACATGTATCCCTTCATATAGTACGAACGAACAATAGCCAGCAAATAATATCTAGTTAATCTCTTTTTCAGCAGCTTTTATTTCCAAGAAAATTAAGTTTAACTATAAAAATTCAAATATTTTTATGTCGTTTAACAATTTAACAATTTTATATTACTATGCATTATTGAATTTATGACACATTAGACCAACCTAGTGTTACATTATGAAAAAAACAGTTTACGTAAAAACAACACAGATGATGATGCGGTTTTTATTACTACGCCTTTTGGTTGCTCTCCACTCTTGATTGTTTTTTTTTTTTTTGTCCTGTAACATAAACTATCAATTATTATTATTTACCAACTCCCATCGATCTTCATTGACACTTGTACTTGTATCGAATCGTTGCTTAATGGCATGTTTTTGTTTGCGTGAGTATGTGTTGTCAAACACATAGAAACCCCTTTTTGTAAGAGCAGGAGTGTAAGGCCGAAGTGGATGTTCACTATTCACTAGCAATCACTGCTGCTAATCACACATCTGCTAAGAAGAACTATTTGTTAAGTTAACTGTATAAATGCCAAATGTATGGAACTAATACTTTCTAATTTGATTTATACTTTTCGATTCTTTAGATGACTATAGTTGACTGGATGCGAATTAAATAAAGACGAAATAATAGGAAAGCAATTTTTTCTTAAATAAAAGTTTAAGGCTGATACCAATCTGAAAATATACGAGGGCTAATCAAAAAATTAAACGTTATTTGAAATTTTTCAAAAAATATTTATTTATTTACCAATAACCAACCTTCAAAGTAGTCCCTCTTAGATATAATACACTTAAGCTTTAAACACATAGACAACAGCAGACAGCAAGCAGCACTCTGTCAATAATAAAATACATGTGTTTAGATGAAACCGATTATTTTAACGACATCACAGCAGCACGACTTCACAACAGCTTTTGCAGCTTACAGCGTTGTCAACTCGGTGCGTTTCTGGTGCTTTATAAAATTATTTTTGCGAAAAATTCTTTAGTCGGTGCGGCGGGACATTTTTTTAAATTTTCGGTGCGCTTTTTAAATTTCGGTGTTTTATTGTAAGAAAAAAGTATTCACGTGACAAAATTTTTATGCTTCATTTTGCAGATCACAATCAGAACACGGAGTTATAGTGCACACAACGCACAAATACAATCTTGTTGTATTATACATATTATCGAAAGAAAAAGGAATATTTCGGTTTATAAAATTTGCTGCCATAAAGGCGTTTTTTGCTATTAAACGATCATGCAAAGTTTGTCAAATATTACAATAAATGCAGACAGTGATAGTCAAGTTCATATTTAGGATGGCGCATGAATTTATGAATTACTAAATTATTAATTAAATTGTTACATACATACAAGCGTTTACACATTAAATATGATTATGGTAAATTGCATCTCTTATTAGTTATAATTCTGGCAAATTTTTGTATATTTCAATAAATTCTTTAAAAGAGACCCTTTCTAGCCAACTGATTTTCACTGTCCACTTCCGAGAACACAAATGAAATTTACTTTGTGTTTGATGGAATTGCTATTAATAGAGTTTGTAGTGCGATTTTGTAGCTTTTAATGTTGCGATATTCGTAAGTTTCTTCTTTTCTTGCAGTAACGATTGTGTGCTCCTGAAATATAATTTTAACGACGATAAGCAGCTGCAGTTTTGTATTACTGATAATAGGCAGTAAGTAATCGTAACAGCTACTTTCGGTCAACAGCGAGTATAATTAAATAATGTTGCTGAATAATACATTTGATAAAATATCGTTTAAATTATTATAAAGTAGAGGCCAAGTTTGACAAACACGAATTCTAGCTATTGAACGAATTTAATGACATGCCATTAGACGGTGCTACTCTACCCGTTTTGAATGTATAATAGTCGCTAAAAAGGCTGTTCCATTATCGTGTTTTTAACTTCATTTATACTTGTGAAGTCTGCTGTTGTCTAAGTGTTTAAAGCTTTAAGCCTAGCTTTAAGCTAAGTGTTTAACGTTTTTTCCAATCCACGAAACACTTCTACAATTCGCTTTTTAGTATCGCCAGCAGCCCCTGTTCGATTTTTCTTTTATCTCCTCAGCAGCAAATGCTTTCCTTCCATCGGTGTCTTCAGTTTTGGGAAGAGGAAATAGTCAGTGGGGGCTAAGGCAGGTGAATACTGTGATTGAGGCATGATAATGGCTTGGTTTTTGGCCAAAAACTCACGCACAAGCATCGATGTGTGAGCTGGTGCGTTATCATGATGCAAAATCCATGATTTCTTTTCCCACAAAACACACACGAAATATTGTTCATCGATTATCTTGAAAAAGGATCCACAATCACAGGAAAGTATGATCGTGCATTATTAGATCAATTGATTGATGTAACCAGCAAAACGACCACATTTAAAGAAAAGAAGTCATCAAGACCACACCGCGGCTTACCTAGCATTATTACGTGAAATACACTTTGAATTGGTTGATAAATCATCACATAGTCCAGATTTAGCTCCTAGTGACTTTTTCCTGTTGCCAAACTTGCCAAACAAAAATGGCCCGCAGGAAAAAGATTCATCTCAAACGGAAAAGTGATTAGCGAAACTGACTGAGGGGTTCCCAAAATCGTATTATTAAGAGGGTATCAAAAAGTTGGAATATCGACTTGAGAAACAAATGGTTTTTGAAAAAAAAAAAAATTTCCCTACTTAGGTAGCTTCAATATCAATCGGCCCCATCGTATATATGATGTTGGCAAATATTTCCTGCTCTTAAAAGCTGTAGTAGCTTAATTGCGACTACAACTTATGTAGCTCTAAGGATGTTCTTGTGGATATAAGAATCTTTGGGAGTTGGAATGGTGATGGAAAACCTATGGATAAATGATAGAATGAATCACCTCTGAGCCAATTAGTATAACCGAATGGTAGCCTCCGTATTTGTTGTTAAACCAAACCAATAGGAATAAATCCCCATAGAAATAAAACAAATGGTTAGAATTTGAGGAAATATAATATATTTGGAGCCAAATAGTTTAATACCTTGTCAGTTGGTTGCTACAAAGCACATGGATCGTGAACTGAACAATGACGACTGTATTCCTCAGGAAACAGCAGTTTTGACAAACCATACCAACTATGGCGGACAATTTAGGCATGAATGTAGAGTGAGAGAGACTGTCTCTATAACTTTCAGCCTATATATATATCTCAATAAAAATGGGAACATTTTGCTCATCACTGTTGTTAATGTAAATGTTAAAGGAATAACTTTTGGTATTAACATTGCCGCCCGCCTTGCAGTATATGCAATTGAAGCTTGGTTTAGGCTTATCAAAAATACTGCTACACGGAAAGTAAAATCATATGGCGTAATACTAAGTAAATTATATAGGTAAATTCAATACAATATATTTCATATATTAATAATTCAACATTTATAAGATTGCAAAGAAGTTGTAATACTTAAACATTTAGCTATACATAGTTATTTAGGTTTAGTAGAAAATTCATGTATATAAATAAATCATTTTGGTATTTATAAAAAGAACAAAATTTAAGATATTGGTTTTGTCATTTGCTTGTGTTAGTTCTAAGTGCATTTCATACCACCTTATAAGGAGCATGGACCATAAAGCATCCATCCGAACATAGTACTTTGAGCTGTTGGGAACCCGACTCTAGAAAAAACTCCCTGACCCATGACCTTTGGATATAAATCGACTCCTATGACCAGGTCGATTGGACCCGATTCATAGAACTTTGAATCTGCTAAAAATAAGTTTTTGACGGCTTTTCGATGGACTAATGCATCCACTTTTATCAAGGCATCGCATTGCTCTTATTAAAGAAATGCATTTACATAAAAATTGTATGCATATGGTGAGACCTGCAAACTAGCATAGAGTGACACACAGAGAGTGAAAAACAGGATATGCTTGATATTTTGTTTTGTTATTCGTGCAAACAACATTCGTTTTGTATGCTGATTTTAAGTTCTCACAGGAGTAGTATGAGTAGTTGTTAGTTTGGTTCATGCATAATAATGGCTTTCACTGGTAAGTGAGTGAGGCATCGAATATGTGTGTTATTCAATGCCGGTATATACACTTGCATACATACATACTCGTACATATTTATTAGCAGAAGTTGTGACAGTTGTTGATTTTTGTAAAGACTCCATATAGTGGAGTAGTCATTTTGCCTTGTAACTATTTGCCTCATTGTAATGTTGGTTGATACTTCCATATATGCAAATGGTATTGGGTAAAAAAGCATAATTGTGTTTGCGTAACTGCCGCATAAATCCATTCCATTCGACTGCCATATTGGGTTGTTGTCTCGTTGTAAAGTAGCCATTATAGTGCAACTATATCACAGGTATTTGAGTGATTTTTTTTTTTTTTTGCTTTTCTTTAAGCTATTTGGCATGGTTGGATGTTGGCAACTTTAAATAATTGTTATGCAAAAATTAAGGCCGCAGCAACAGGCAACCAGCAATGTTTCATAACCAGCAACCAGCAATGTTTCCTGCTGCGATAAAATAAATTAGAAGATTTTCAACAGCTAAACTTGGTGGTCTTTTCATAAGCGAGGAAAAATTTAATTTTCCAATCACAACAACAGTTGTGAAAAAGATTTACATCAGCACCTGCTTTGCGGCCTTATCTGATGATGGACCAGTTCCATGGAGTGAATTATGCACGATTCACCAGCGCCCCCGTGTGGCTGATTAAGCTCACACAGGTAGCAATTTATGACATATGTTTGTAGCCACATGAGCAACTTCTTCTTGAGGAGTTCGGGCCTTCTAATCTCTCCTGTATGAAATTTCCCAGCAATCAGCCTTTAACCAATTCACCCGTCAACCATCACCACTGGTTCTTTATAGTGCAGGTATCTGTTGTATAGGCAACAGATCCTCGGGAGATTGTTAGTCCGAGAAAAAAGCCACACACTAAGCAATTATCAAGGATACTAACACTCCATTCCTGCGTTTTAGGTTTCAACCACAGCCAGAATGTTACAGCCAAGGTAGGCACCTCAACCATGATCAGCGCGGGTCGAACCGCAAGCAGAGCTTCCCGGGGGCCATGGTGATTCCCGTTCTGCCAATTTATATCCTTGGTAAGGGTTTCGGAAGCCAACACAACTTAGGTTAGGTTCGGTTAGGTTTAACAGGCTGCCAGCTATTATGAAGCCAGCCCACTTAGGTCCAGTCAGGTCCCGTTGTGTTGCCTGGATATGATATGTATCTCAGTAGATCTACACATCACTGGCTTAGAACCCACCCGAGGATCGGATAAAGGAGTCCAATCCACTTACCTGTTACAAACAGTTATATAAAAACAACAAGAAACGTGCGTGATTTACATCTTAATAAATAAAATATTTTTCCAGCGTTGTCAACTAACACCGCCACACTATACATATTCACAAAAAGTTAATTATTTATATGTACCTACACACGAGTACATACATATACTTGTACGCATAAAGCATAATCTTACTTTATTATTTTAAAATTTTGTAAAAACAACTCAGCAGCATTTTCGAGAATACAGCAAATTTATTTCTAGTCAGATGATTTGCGAGTTGCTGCCGATCTTTCGTCTTATCTTGGCGAAAAGTTACATGGACCAGTTTAAACTTCTAATGTTAATGGTGTAATCAAGTAACTTTATACTCGTAACTAAACAACATATAGACACAATTCGAAACATTAGTTATAATATTTTTTTTACTGACGATTAGAACTGGTCGATACAAACTATCAGACAAAAACTGGGTGATATTGAAAAAGTGGGCATGGTTATAGACAGCTAGGTTAGGTTGTACAGGCCGCCAGTTTCACGAAACCAGCCCACTTGGGTCCCTTTGGTCCCGTTGTGTTGCCTGAGGGAGAAGTGCAGCCCGTGCTACTTACACTTCTTTCGAAGGTTCAGATCAGGCCGGATAAAGGAATCCAGACCGTTCAATCGGCATTCCGATATGTCTGCCAACCCGTGCAGCATCGGTCCGCCTAGATACAGCGCTCTCATGGAACAGAGAGCTGGCACCGAAGAGGAAGTGCTCAACACTTTCCTTCTCATCCTCATTCCCGCAACTTCTACAGAAATAATTAAATGGAAGATTTAACCTCCTAGCATGCGTCTCTATGTGACAATGTCCTGTCAGCACCACCACCAAGGTACGCAACCGTTGACGGAGAAAGCCTTTTAAGACCGCAGTTCTACGATCAACGCAGGTCATGTTAGCCTTGTTACTCGGCAGGAGGCCTCACCAGACCATCTGTGCTGTGCAGCCCCTACAAGTTGACACTGCACTTGGTTCTTACAGCTGTTAAGCGGGACTCCTACATTGTATCAATGTCCCCTCGCTGTAGACGAGCCCCGGCTTTCGCCAGCTCATTCGCCACAATATTTCCGGACACTCCACTGTGCCCCGTTACCCAGAAAAGCTCCAGGCTTGAATGTCTCGCTATCTCGTTAAGAGATATCCGGCTTTCTTGAACCAACCTGGACGTCGTATATATTTACATGACTATCGTTAAGGGTATTTTAGATTCGGCCCAGCCAAATATACTACACTCTCACTTATTTTTATATAAGGAACCTGGTCACCTGATACTGTTTTGTTCGCCGTTCGCTGGCAAAACAATTTGAAATAAAGCTATTTCAACTTTCGCTGAGTATGACGAATTTCGGCCAACACCACGACTGTGTGCCTTTTCCTATACGAGTACATCAATGTGTTTTATTTTTGGCGACGAATATTCGCGACCAAAAATTCGTCGTCCATCGCAGTTCTGTTCCCAGTAATAATTTTAAATTAGTATTTTAATTGCTTTTAATGACAATATTCACAAGAAGAGTTTAATTTTTAAATAAAAATTAAAATAACCCTGACGAATTAAATTTGCAGTACGAGTAGATCTGCAATTCATCATACAGTTTGAAACAATTCTGTGGACAGCAATTAACATTTCAAGCTAATAAAACATTTTTTAATCTTCATTTCATTTTAATTTTCCAATTTTACTGCTTTTGTGAAGGCAAGTGTATCAAACAAAAGAAAAGGAAACTTAACACAATTTAATTTCTTTTCACTTTTGCCGTCTCCAAGCACACCAAGAGAAATTAAACGAAACAACAAGAATAATTATAAAACCATAATTTATAAATACTGACAAATGAAATTTATGACCTTATTTTGTTAAAAATTTCTATGTCATGAAGGCTGCGTTTTTTTATATTTTATTTTTCTTGTGTTTGCGTTGGGTTTCTTTAGAATAAATTTTCTTGTTAAATCAGAAAATATAACGCCAATGACAGACCACTTAACAATCATTTTCTTACCTAGACAACCGTTTTTATTGTGGGCTTATGAATGAGGTGGAAACATTGTGAGGGGGGATGCCAGAAAACAGGTATTACACATTTCTCCGTAATGCGCCGCCACTTTCAATTTCATCTGTGAAAAGCAAAAAAAAAAAAGCCTTGAGGAATATTCTTATTTAGTTTTGGTATAAAATCCAACTTTTACTTAATAAGCCACTGACAAACAACATGACAGCAGAGACAGCGGAGACTTACAAATGAAAAAAGAAAAAAGCCGAATTAAATCGTTTGCAGCAGCTACCCAACAGCGCTCAGGTATAAACAGCATCAATGCCCAACAGATGTTTTCAATTGTTGGTACTCTTATTTGTTTTTGTATTGTGTTTGTGTTCCTGTAGTTGTTATTGTTGTTGCTTAAACAATTTCAATGTAACTTTATGTCGCCGGGGCAATGACGAGCGTCGTTCCTAAACTTGTAAATGTGTGCGAAATGTTAAGCAGTGTTCTACAATGAAACAGCCAACTTCGTTCGGCCTGTTTACATGCTTGTGGTGAACTTGTTTGTTTTGTATTCTTTAGATATTTTTCCTTCCTTTAATTTTCTCCTCCCAGTTTAGCTTTGCCATGACAATCGAAAGTTGTTTGGACTTGTCGTAAGTCCCATGCAGCGTTTCGTCTATATATTTGGAAGCATGAAGCCGCCGTTTTTCGTTAACCGGACTCTGCTGCCAGTTGTTTTTTTTTTTCTTCTCCTACTTCTTCTTGTTAGTGTGCTTCTTACGCGTATGAATATTTTCTCCCGAGTACGTTTTTTCTTCGTTTGTTTTAGGGTAGAGTTTCGTAGCTCATACTTAAAACCACCAAAATCACTCTTACTTACATACTTCTTACTTCAGTTAGTTGTAAAATTAATTTGTAGACTCATTTAGAAATCCTTTTAATTAGTCTGTGAAAGTTAGACATTTAGTGGCCTGCTACGTTAGGGAGAAAAGAGCTGCTTAACCCTCTGAGAGTCGTGGGTAATGCAAAAAGATTTTTGAACAAAAACTTTGCAAATTAATTTTCAAGCACTTTTAATGAATTGTACTAAAATAAAAGCTTAAATGTACTAATATAAAATAAAAGAGGTACTTATTGAATTGAGCCTTTTTAAAGCCTGCTTGTTATAAAGGATACTTGTTTAAAATATACATTTTAAAAAATATTCTATTTAAAAAGATGCTTCTTTTAACAACTCTTGTTTAATAAATATAGTTATAGAAACTAAAGAAAACAAATAAGAGTGTAGTATATTCGGCTGGGCCGAATCTAAAATACCTTTCACGATATATTGTATATATTACAAATTTGAACTAAATGTGCTCTGCGATACATGGACCGATATCGGAAATTTTCAATTTCTGTATTTTAGTAGTCTCTTTTTATTACCACAACTGCTTTTAAGCAAAAAAAAAATCTTTAAGGTTCATGAAAAAATCGGTTTAGGCTATATCTCGGGTATATATGGACCGCTACCGAAATTTTTCATTTTCTGTATTGGGTTGGAAATGTATATATATATATATATATATATATATATATATATATATATATATATATATATATATATATATATATATATATATATATATATATATATATATATATATATATATATATATATATATATATATATATATATATATATATATATATATATATATATATATATATATATATATATATATATATATATATATATATATATATATATATATATATATATATATATATATATATATATATATATATATATATATATATATATATATATATATATATATATATATATATATATATATATATAGATTTCTTCTAAATTTTCCAGCTAAAGATCTTGATTGATTTTTGTTTTTATAAAAAAGGTTTAACGGTATTTTATTTTCAAATATTTCGATAACAATTTGTTATCATCATCAGGAAAATTAAAATGTTAACATTTTAATTTTAAAATATCGGTTCAGACTATATCTCGGATATATATGGACCGATATTGGAAATTTTTATTTTCTGTATTTGGTTGGAAATTTCTGTATTTATATTACTAGAACTGTTTAAGTTCGCTTACGTGACCTTTTCATGGAAAAATCTATTAAGGCTATATCTCGGGTATATATGGACCGATATCGGAAATTTTCATTTTCTGAATTTAGTTTACCTTATTTTATTACCAGACTTGCCTCTAAGCAGAAAAGATTTTTTATTAAAAAGCCGGTTTAGGCTATATCTCGGGCATATATGGACCGATATCGGGGAAGACTTTTTTTGTTTTTAAATCGTTATGTTTAAAATTGGGTGAAGTATGAAGCAAAACAAACAACGTTCTTTTAAAACTTTCGTACAAAATTAAAAAAAAAAATGGTTTTAATGAATTTCAATAGCAAACAAATGAATCGATTTGGTAAAAGAATGGTGGAAGAAAAAAGCGTCTATGTCTAATGGTTTCTTCAGAAACGGTATTTCAACGGCAGACAGATGAACATTGCATAATCGAATTTTCTATCAATACTGATTCAGAATATATGTATATACTTTATAGGGTCGGATATGAAAGGTGTAGATATTACAAATGGAAGCATAAACTTATATAAACTCTTAAAATTATTGTGAAGGGTATAAAAATATAGTGTTTAAGTGTTTTTGTCAAATTTGTATTATTTTTGTGAGCCTCGTAGTGTTAAAAATAATATCCAGCCATGGCTATTAGTTATATATATTTGTTACTGTAACTGTTGCTGCAAGTGTTTGAGGCATAGTTGGTGGTGAGCCTGTGTGCACTGGAGTAAATGTGTACTAGTGGTTTACCGCTTTTGGTTTGTTGGTTGCTGCCCTGCTTGTTTGTATCCACTCCATGCTGTTACACGGCTCACAAGCGTAGCGCCTACATACATACTACGAAATGAGTGTGTGCGCAAGGATATGAATTGGAATGAGGAAGAGGCTTAGCAGTTTTGCAATCGTAATGAAATTGAAACGAGTGTCCAAAGTTAAGTACGCTTACAGCATTTTTAATGCCATCATCATTTTTTATTCTCGAACATGTAGCCTGCATACATATGTACATGTGTTGTTTTCTTTTTATATGAACATGTCGGCTCGTATTTAACAGCTCAATGTGTTCGTTTGCTTTTGTAAGACTGAAATATTTTTCCATAATAAAAAAGGCTCTTTAGTTAGCAACTGTATGTTTTTATTTGCAAAATTGTTGTTATATTGAGACGACCTCAGGCTCTGGCTGTCTATAAAACAAAACATAATGGCAGTTCAGCTGTACGCGCTTCTATTTGTTCGTTTGTCGAAGTTTTGCTTGGCTGCTTTTATGCCGAAATTAATGTTATTAAATTAAAAATTGACACAACACACACGTTGTACTTTAGCAGAGCGAAAAAAAAAATTGTAAGAGATCTGTATATAATAGTTTTGATCGCCTGAGGCTAGGGACATGCAGGCTAGAACAATTAAACTGCATACAGATTGCAATGCAATGCAAAATTAAAATGATTGCGTTTGCAAGCTCCTGGAAAAACGCTTACATGATTTAATTAGGTTTAACTTTATTTTAAGGTGATTAAAATGTTTGAAACCTCCCAGCGAAAACTTCTAATGTGTCAAAATGTTAATAAATATACTTTTCACTACTGCTACGTTGGCATTTTAAGTCATTATTTTAACATGGCGGTGTCATTGGAGGCAAGTACTTACCATTCTCGCTTACGAATAACTATTTCAAAATGTCATTTCAAAAAATTCATTAAAAACCTAGTTGCTTATAAGTATCTGAATCAGCTGTTCTGAATCAGCTGTTTTGTTTCTGTTCAATATAAACTATATGTACATGGTTTGTTTTTACTTTTACGTTCTGTTCTGTTGCGGACTAATCTGTTGAAAATAGAATTCAACGTTAAGTGACGGCCAGATATGTTTATGTTTTACTTTTTTCTGGTATGGAAAAACTAATTTTTTTAGTCATATGAATACAAATTTTTTTATCCAAAGCTAAAATAATTTGTCTTAATTAAAATTTTTTCAAATTTAATATATTAATCAATTAAGCCACTATGAATGATCAAAAGAATATAATTTTAGCGAATGAATATTATATTTTGTATAAGAAATGTTGTAAATTCTGCAGATCGTGAGAGAAAAGTTGGCTGTTTTGTCACCATTTCTGAGTAATTAAATTGTTTCTTATTTTGTTTTTGCAAATAAAACAATTTTTACGAAAAATATTAATTCCAATATTTTTCTTTTAATTTTGCTTTACTGTAAAAATCAGCTGAACTTTTTCACAGAAAATAATTGTAAAATATTTGCTACAGAAAAGAACGTCACAGAACGGCAACTGAAAGTAAAAACTAATCAGGCCTTTACATTAAAACCAAAAGTTGTGTTGAATATGATTTGATGCCACCAAAATATAAAAAGCGCACCGGAAATTTAAAAAAAAACGCACACCGCACCGACCAAAGAATTTTTCGCACAAAAAATCTTAAAAAGCACCAAAAACGGTGCGAAACCGGTGCACCGAGTTGACAACGCTGCTGTAAAAGTCTTTGTCGGGTGGTTAAATTTTAAGGGCCAATATTTAATGTGAACTTAGCTGTTGTCAAGTATTTTTCCGTATTTCATTTAACATTTCTCAATCTCAGAACAATTAATTTGAACCATATGATTGAACTGGTCAACGCGTTAAAGTTATCTAGGCTTATTATGAAAATGAGCGTTCAAATCAAAATGCATATCGTGCACTTCGGGATTTTTTTATCGAAATTTTTTTTATTCGAAAAAATCGTGCAAACATTTGAGCAAACCGGGTCTGTAGGAGATGTCAAAACACCAGTGCTGATCATACACCTCTTTCAGCAGAAAATATTGGTGCTGTTCGTGACAGTGTGGCTGAAGACCCGCTGACCTCAACTCGTCGTCGTGTCCAACAATTTCGTCTCTTACGCTCATCTTTGATGAACATTATGCATAAAGACTTGCATTTCCATTTTTATAAGGTGCAATAGACTCAAGAACTAGAGCCTCTTGACCATTCCAAGCGTCATCAATGGTCACAATGGTGTCAAGAAATAAGAACAATGGACGATCAATTTTCGAAGAACATTTTCAGCTTAGGGAATTCGTCAATAAGCTGAATTGCTGCATTTGGGCGAATGATTATTTAAGGCCTTGCTACACGATCATACACGATCGTGCGATCTACTAAATAGAGTACATGAAAAAGTACGAAAAATGCAACCGTGCAACAGACTTTTTGACAAATCGTGCGATTTGAAAAATTTTATGAAACTTTTCAAAACATTATGGTTTTTGTGCGATCAGTGTTGTATATATTGTGAAAAATATGAAAATATTGTTGGTGCCTCGAGGAAAAAATATTTAACTAATGTAAAATTATTATGTTAATAAAAGTTTTTAGTTGTTTTATTGTGTATATAAATTATTTCAATCATACTTGTATAATAGTGTGGCCTACAACGCCACTTTGAAACGATTTTTTCAAGTCGGCCAGACTTTTGAAACAGTTTCCTGTGAATGAATTGTACGATCGTGCAGGATAGTGAATCAGGGCCTTTAAGAATGAAGAACCAACGCACCCACAAACCAACGCACACTAAATAATTCGCTATTGGACTACTTTGCCAAAGAGCATTAATTTAATAGTGTAAATAATACAATATTTAATAAGCTTTCTGTTTGCCCTCCAAGAGTAATAAATCCCACAAAACCCTCTTTGTAGACCTCACGGAATGCACTCAATTACACAATTAAATAATACAATATTTGATAAAAACTAAATAAATAATTAAATGCTTGAAAAAAATATCAAGCTATATCTATACTGACAAGGGAATTAGTAAGATATAAGAAAAGTAAATTTTATTTTTACTGCAATTCCGACACAACTTAAAAGTTTTGTTTTTCACTTAGCAAAGGTTCTGTTTGCTCTTTGTGGAAATTCCGAAAAAATTCACTTGTTTCGCCAGTTTAAAGTTAAAAAACTTTGGCTTCTATCTTATTTGTAGTTTAGTTTTGTTATTTTAGTTTTGTTATTTATATATTAAATTGTTAATTATAAAATGAATCAGCATGTCTGCACAGTATAAGCGTTTAAGAACTTTATTTAGATAAAAAAAAGTTGTTAATCACAAAGCCACATATGTACGTGCTCTATTGGTGTATTTGAATAATCGTTGCATTTGAAACTACATAATGGCAAATAAACTTTATAAGCTAAACTAGAATAAACAACTTCAACTCCCTCCCCTGACGACACCTAAACAAACACCAACAAAAAGTTGTGGTAAAAGTTCTGCAATTAATTTTCATGATTTAAATATAATTTAATTGCCTTCATTTTGAACAAATGCATGAGTTTTGGCTTGAAGAAATACTTCTAGATATTCATAGGAATAACATACACACCTTGAAAAATCTTAATTTCTATACGCAAACAACAAAGAAACACACACACACACACATGCATACATACAGGGTGTCTGGTGATAAATTTATATTTTTAAATACAATTATTTCAAAAAGTAATAAACGCGAGCGGGCAAAGGGAATTATTGATTGTGCGGATTTGTCGGCCACGATGTCGCAGTGATCGAGTGGGCATCTCGTATTCACTGTTGAAACATTTTTTAAGAGATGATTTTTACGTAATTGCTTGTTAACAACTTTGAACCAAATTCGATATTCAGCGAATACGTGATGGAACGAGTGTAAATTTAATTTGTACGTGGGTGCGGAGATTCCCCGCAACTAGATCGGCTGTGAAAGTCCCAGAGCCCGGTTGATTTTCAAAAACTCCCAAAAAGCATTAAACTAGTTGCAAATAGCTCACGTGAAAATCCGCAACTTTCAATACGAAAAAAGGCAACCAACCTCACTGGGACTTCCACAAGCTTTTATTCATGAACTTTTAAAAAAGAAACTATAAGACAAATAAATAAGACAAATAAGACACAAAGCTGCTACAAACCTTAACAATCACTTCGGGGTCTACTGAGATTTGCTTGACATGAACTCACACACCAACATTTACACACTAGTACAATACACCCACGGCCCCACACATTGAGAATTTTGCTTATGTGATTAAACATTTGATTGTTTTGCTAAAATCGCTCTGATAAACAACATATTTGAAATTTACAGCCTGTTCGACGATATCGAATGAAAATGTATGCGAAAGAAAGCTAGTCACTCACATTCGAATAAATTTGGGTTCTTCTATGTCACTGTTGTTCGTTCGCATGAACTTATGTATTTTAATTGAATTTTGACAAGTCGTTCGCGTAGAGTAAAGTTAGAAAAAACCCAAATCAATTTTCTTTCGCCCTGAATGCGAATGAACGTATCCTTTCGACATCGACGAACTGGCTGTTAATTTCATTTTGTATGTATGTTTAAGTATTTACGTTTTGAGTGAAACCTCCTGCGGGTGTTTTATTGTTTAAAAAAAAATTATATAAAAAAAAAATGTTCCTACTTAGATAGCTTCAATATCAATCCGCCCTCGTACATACATATTTTGACTATTAATTCCTTTTAAATATTCTTTCTTTGTGATAGTGTAGATTTAAAAAAAATGTTAATTACACGTAATAGGAAGTGTAATAGGAAGTTTCGTCCGTGTTTTCTTTCTATGTTTATTATTAATTTCTTTTGAACGTTTTATGAGTGTTGTATGAGTATAAGAGACGTTGGACTAAATTTGGTTAATCTGAGAACGTCAAAGTTATACACACTGGGTATTGATCAGTTGTAACTAATTTAATTCCAACACTTAACTAAATGATGCGATAATCTTCGTTTTCGTCTTTCCGTGTTGTAATTGATAGGCTTAAGTATAGGGTGTTTTTTTAAGCCCGATAGAACTTGAAATTGTAAAAAATAACACAAAAAATTAAATTGTAATCAAAATTTTTTTTTATTCGAAAGATCAATACGTGACATTAACATTTGAAAATGATTTCGGGCATATGGGCACCGCGGCTGTTCTTGACGAAGCGCATTCTGGACGTCCAATTTTGGGCCACTTTTTCGAGCACTGCTGGCCGTATGTCACGAACAACACGAACAATGCTGGCCTCCAAGGCGTCAATTGTTGCTGGTTTATCAGCATAAACCAGTGACTTCACGTAGCCCCACAGGAAATAATCGAGAGGTGTCAAATCGCACGACCTTGGAGGCCAATTGACAGGTCCATTTCTCGAAATCAACTTATCGCCAAATTTTGATTTCAGTAAGTCGATGGTTGCGTTCGCCGTATGGCACGTAGCGCCATCCTGTTGAAACCACATCTCCTCCAGATCAATGTCATCCATATTTTCAAACAAAAAATCATTGATCATGGTGCGGTAACGATCTCCATTGACCGTAACGCGAGCTCCGGCCTCATTTTTGAAGAAATAAGGTCCGATGATGCCACCAGCATGAAAACCGCACCAAACAGTGCATTTTTCTGGATGTAATGGAGTCTGTAGGGTCTCTTGTGGATTGGTCTCACTCCATATGCGGCAATTTTGCTTATTAACAAACCCGTTAAGCCAAAAATGCGCCTCATCGCTGAACACAATTTTGCGTCTATAAGTTGCGCGAATCGACGACTGATTTTCAAAGTAAATTTGGATAATTTCGTAGCGTTGTTCAAGCGTGAGTCTATTCATGATGATTTGTCAGAGTATACTGAAACAAATAAAAAAAATGTTTCATCAAAATTTAATTTTTTGTGTTACTTTTTACAATTTAAAGTTCTATCTAGCTTAAAAAAACACCCTATACAACGTCCAAAATTATTACTCTCTCACTCTCTCTCTTTCCTTTTCAAAATAATCTGTTTTCGTAGTTCCAGTACAATGCACTGTATATGTGGAACTCATTCCCTGAGTACTAATTCAAGATAAAAAAAACATGTATTGTACCTTAAAGAAAATCTTTGTAATGACAGTCCCCAATCTCTTGCGGTTTTAAAGAAAAATAGTCGTCGAGAAATCCGCTCAATTGAACCAAGTTTATTACTGCAGCTTATGACGCAGAGCACAAGGCTCCATTTTGAATAGTGTGTTCAACTCGACGGAAGACATCTGGATGATATACTCTTTAAAAAATAAAATCCTTAAATCGTTCAATGCTGTTAATAAAAATTTGTGTCAATTATTACGTTCTTTTGTGTAAATTTGAAAATATAAATCTGCTACCAGACACCCTGTACCTACATACACATACTCGTACACCATAGTCATGTACTCGTACTGAAAAAAAGTCTCAGAAAAATTAAAACAACTTATTTAATAATAATGTTTACAAATGCTACGAGTACAAGATAAAAACAAAAAACAAAAGCCATACAAAAGTTGAAGAAAATTTAAGAAAAAAGGAAAAGAAAAAGAATTAAAGTAGAATCAAAACATTTTTTAAGCTGTAACAACAAGAACACAATTTGGGGAAAACATCATACTGACAAAACAAAAGTAGAAAAGTCAACTGCAAACACTTCTTGGAGAAAGACAAAAACAAAGATAAATATAGAGAAATGTGTTCTTATGCGTTCGTAAAGTTTTTAACTTTAACGCAATCATAAAAATGTATTTAATTTGCATTCACATATTTCCCAGTAAACATTCGTACCTGTAGTTGGGGGATATAAGTATGAAGGATAACAATTTCAGGAAAAAAAGTCAAAGGCGTGTGCGAGTTCTTAGTTAAGGCACCTTTACATGATAATACAAATACTTAGATCTATCAAAAATGTTTGTCGGATGAAGATAATCTTACCGTGTGAAAACAAAATGTATTCAATAGCAGAGAAATGGAAATGCAAAAATTGACTAGCGTTCGATAGATCTTCATTTTCTAAACGATTTCAGAAAACTGTGTACTCTCATCACATCAGAGCTGTATTTTTAAAGTTGCATTGGCAGCACCTCGAGTAGAGAAATCCAAATGCAAAAATTGACAAGTGGTCGGTAGATATTCATTTTCTAAACTATTTCAGAAAACTCTGTATTCTCATAGTATCAGAGTTGTACTTCGATATTTGCATTGGCAGTACTATGAGTATTTATTGAAGGTGGTTTGGAAACCCAAACAATTGCAGTTCAAGAATATTACATGTTGTTTTTGTGAATGTTGGAGAATTGTAAACATCAGTAGTTTTGTTATATATTCATAGTAATACTTTAATTTTACTTATCGTACAAGTGTAAACTAAAAAAAATTCACTTTTCTTAAGTAAGGAGATAACTTCGTAATATTTTGCTCTCACAAATTCTGAATATATTGTATTACCATGCATAGATGCCAAACGTAAATTAGCAAAACTGTAAATAATGCACATTGTTAAATGTGCAAGTTTTTCGTGATGGAAAAAACTGGAAACTGATTTGAATTAAGCCCAGCCCAACCATAGTGCAAAATGTTAATTGTGAGTCACAGCTTAACATCAGGTTTTTTGCCCAAATTAACTCCTTTTCTACATTTTATTAGACAAAAAGTGTTTGACAATTTTTAAGCCATTTTCGGAGCAATGGACGATGCTGGATGTACGTGTATATTTAAAACTAGTTTAGTGAAAATACATATGCACACAAAAAACTTTCTACATTGAACAATGTTGATTTAACATGTTTGCAAAATGGCATATAATGCATAGTTTTAATAAGTTCAATAAATTTAGAATTTTTATCATTTCTAACCCATTGTGCAGCCGTTGATCCGCTAGTTGTAAATTTATGCGTACATCTACTCTAACAATATAAAACTAAAAACATAATACACAAACAAACAAACATACAGGATTTAAAAAAGGCAAAATTCCAAATATATCAACCGTAAATGATTTCATTGTTGTTATTGCGTACTTGATATTGCATTTCTTATGTTTTGTTGCTGTTGCATTCGTATTAATCAGCCACCCAGTGAGTGTCTCTATAGGAAAGAATTATATTTGTACATTCGATTCTAGAGTTATCAGTAACTAAAAATTTCATGACTATTGTAGAAGGTAATAAAGAAGTGTTAATACGAGTAGCAGACGGATATTCGGCAGTGACAGTTTATTATTAAAAGTTGTGCAAAATGGGCTTAAATCAGAATAGCAAGCAAGTTTAATGTGTTAATACACATGTGTTGATACACAGTGGTGTTAAATGTAAATAGAGTTGTGAATTATTTAGGTACTGTGTAGCTAACAAGTGTGATAGTCAAAGATCACAAACCGTCAGTATAAGACACTCATGAATTTCCTACTTTTTTTAATTTTTATTTATTTATTTATTTATTTTTTTTTTGCTGCAAAGAAAAACATATCATGACTTTTCTGTAATCTTTTTCTGCTCAGTTAAGCGTCAAGAAATTCGCTAACTTTGGAATATTAATTCCAAAGTCACATGAATCTTACTGGTTTTGGAATTCGCGGAGGGGTTTTGCCCTTATGGGCAACTATTAAATCCACCATCAATAGATTCTATAACAAATCTAGCGATCTGAGTCCTCTACTTTTTAATAAGCTTCTCATTTAAATACAGCGTGAAGCAAACGACAGGGTTCAAGGGAGGTAAATTATACTTTTTGCTTAACCAGAGATAGCAGTAAGCAAAATACTCATGTATATTACACAGAAACTATCTTATTAATATATAGCGTATTCTGACGAGCTTCTCTCCACCTTTGTCAAAATTTGTCACATGTGCAATTGTGTGTAAAAAGGCAACGGAAAAAACCTTAAGGAAAAACAACAAGTTGAAGTTTTTGCTAATCTTTAAAAAGTTTGTTATTAAAATGTAACTTTAAAATAAAAGTCTTGAGAAAAGAGACAAAAACAAGAAGTTAAAAAAAAGAGTATAAATATGTAGAATTCAGCAAGAAAACTTTCAGCAATTTTATCGCTATTGAAATTAATTGCACTCAAAAACAAATACATACTCGTACATAAATATTTTATATAAAGCAAATTCACTACATATAATTGCAAACGTATTGGTGTTTTGCCGTAGGGGGAGGGAGAGGAGAAGGGGTGGTATTATTAAGCGCGAGTACACATATGCAAAAAACAAACTCATTAAAGAAAGCACTTCAGCATCACATATTTGCATACACAAATGTATGATGTGAAAAAGCAGCAGATAAACGAGGGAGGCCAGCAAGAAATATAAGCAGATATGAGCTGTTTCTATAATCCAGGCGAAGAGCTCGTGTGAAAAATTTCTTTTTAATGCAATTCTTTACCTTGTAGTGTGAAGAGGTGTTGGACTAATTTTTATTAGTCTGAGCAGTGTTGTAATCATATACAGTGTAAATGCCTTCGACACTGCTCAAACTAACAAAAGTGAGTCCAACACCTCCTACAAGGTCATGAATTATATTCCAAAGAAATGTCGAATGAGCATATCGCTCCTTTATTGCAACATAGTCATAACTAAAAAAAAGCTTGTTTCGAGAAAAACACATTTCAAATTTTTAGTTTCCATACAAGTCTTGAATTTTTTTTTTTTAAATATCTGCTAAAAGAAATAATTTAAAAATAATTTGAACACATTTTTGGCACAATAAAAAAGGTAGTACTGTTACATTTCTGCATTGTTGACTCGAAAAGCTCATTTTTTTTGAGATAAAACTATGTTGCAATAAAGAAGCGATATGTATTTGCGTCTTTGTTTTGAGTTTTTTACTCCGCTCAAAAATTCTGCACTTGATTTAAGAATTTTATACTTATTTTAAGCTAACGGGCGATTGGTTTTCTTGAACAATTCCGATTTCGGCTTATTTTAAGTACATTTGTGAGTTATTCGTACTTAAATTTTTGAGTACGACTCGTACTAAAAGCAAGTAGAAAATACTTAAATTTAGTACGAGATTTTTCTTTCTGTGTAGAGCTTTTCTAAGGGGTATTTTTTATAGAAATTTGAAATGCAATAAAACAAAGTTGAGGGTTTTTTTTTAATTGACATGAAATTTACTTTATTCGAAAGATAATGTTTTGTAATTATAATTTATATATAACTTCTGGCATTTAGCTGTCATGGATGGACGAGGTTGTCATGGTTGTTCAATTGATTGGGCTGCAACGTTCTGAACAGCATCATTTTTAATAGAATAGGGCCCAATGGTTTCACCAGCCCATAAAACACACCAAACAGTAAGTTCTTTTGGATGTAACGTTGCCTTATCATACACTTGAGGATTGTTATCACTCCAAATATTTTTGTTTTGCCTATTGAGGTGTCAATTCAAGCAAAAGTGAGATTCATCACTAAACGAAATTAGCTTATGAAAATCGGTATCCACAGTATTCTTATTTTGGGTGCATTTAGGGAGCCTTGTTCAGGCGTTACCAGCAAACAAAATGGAAGCTAGTTAGAAAATTGTTGCCGACTTCAAGTTCTGTAAAAGCTTATTCAGGGTGGCCCAGAAGTCAACGTCAAGACGAAAAATTGATTTTAACCATCATGAAAAAAATAAGAAGAGATTTTACTCAGTTCAAATGTTTTTTATTCCCTTGTATCTTCTTATTATATATATATATATTTTTCTGATTTTTCTTATGATGGTTACAATCCATCTTGTCACACGGTTTCGGCTTGACGTTGAAATCTCGGACATCCTCAGCCGGCTTTTGCTTCTAATGTGTAAACTGTATATAAACACTAAGTCTATAAGAGAACAAAAAAGGAATGACGAGTACAACTATTTGCGGGTAAAAGACAACCATAACTTAAGATTTAAATAAGGACAAACTAATGCAAGACCGTTTACATATCAAAAAGAAGAACATCTTATACAGAATTTAAGCTTTGGTCAAATCTGTACAAGATGTTTTTTCTTTTGATATGTAAACGCTACATAAAGAACTCCGCTATTAATATAAGAGATAACAAGAATAAAAGACAATAAGGCAACCAAATATAAGAGTATAAGACTTAAGGCCCAAGGGGCCACAAAATGTACAGAGATGAATCGAGCCGGAAAAAAGATAACTAATAGGCACAAAAACTCTGTACAATCCACTCATTTGACCTCTTCGCTTTATGTGCTTTTATTTGTAAACACTAAAGAAAACCTTTTTTTTTCCTTAAATCCAATATCTCAGTGAAAACCAATATTCAATTCTCGCATGGCTACCAGGATAACAAATTTAGGTTCATTATAAAATAAAAGCTATTTTATACAAAGGTTTACGAGCAAATTCCACCTAAAACTTGTTATTTTTGCGTTTGTTTGCAGAAAAAAAAATTGAAAAACTCTTATACAATAATCAACATTGATGTCTCTTTAATGCAATTCTCTGCCATTCACAAAAGTCACTTTTAAAATCTCTGTTAAACGACTACTCAACTTTGAAAATACAGAGTTGGCAAAGAGAGTGTATAGGGTTTGGTGCGTTTGTGATGCTCTGTAAAATGATATGTAAAAATTTTGGTTACTTGTATAAACCGGTAGATATACTCTAAAAGTTGTATTGAATATGGCAAGGGCCTTGAATCCACTAAAAAAATTTCGCTTAAAAGTTTTCAAAAAGTATTCAAAACGCTGCGAAATACAGCGAATTGACAACACTGGTGCCTGAGACTAACAGCTAGTTTACCAATCTCCACAGCGTGCTTGCGTTCGCAATCTAAGCGAAAGAAAATTGATTTGGCTTCGTCTAACTTTTTTCTATGAGAACACGTAGAAGAAAAAATATGGTTGATATGACAATATTTTAAGGGCAAAAGAGTATTGTTGAATTATATGGTAGAACACAACCACATAATATGGTTGCAATCTGAAATTTTTTTTACAAAATAAGTACAGCCAAGAACCAAAATTATACCATATATTATCACATATTTGATAAAAGTCGTAAGATTTGTTTCATAACGAATACTGTTATGATAAAAATTAATATTTAACTGTTATATCCAACCATATAATATTATCATCCCTATCTATATTATTGAAAAATTTTAAATTCTATTGTCACAATCAATCGCATAATTGTTGTATGACACGATATTATAAAATTACATAATAAATAATACACATACTCGTATGTATGAATACACACATATTTTCTATAATTAAAACAAAATGTTTTTATTTTATTAACTATGTATTTTCCAGTTAATAGTTTTAAAACTGGATAACAAATTATCGAATTTTACAAAATCTTGATGATGGAGCATAATTGATTATTTTCGCTCTGGTCCATATACTCGTACATATCTGTAAAAATACACATAAAACTTAGGCACATTAAAACACTTCTCGTACATAAATGCATTTCTCGAGTTAAGTTCTTGTACCAACCTTTTTGCTTCCAAACCTTTGCTTCTATAACCATTTTTACGGATTAATATTTGCAAACTCTTTTATTACTTTTTATATTATTTATATTGAAAAAAAAAACACATAAAAATAAACTAATTGCTTCAAAATAAAAAAAGAAATAAAAATATGTATACATATCGCTCCTTTATTGCAACATAGTCATATCTCAAAAAATTTGCTTTCGGGTCAACAGTGCAGAATTGTTGACAGTACTACATTTTATATTGTGCCAAAAATTTATTCAAATTAAACTAAAAAATTTGAAATGCGTTTTCCTCGAAACGAGCTTTTTTTTAGTTATGACGCTGTTGCAATAATGGAGAGATATGTTTAACAACAATAGTTAGTTAAAACCCATTCTATTATTGTATATAACAAAAGCTATTGTTGTGTTTGAATTATTTTTTTAAAATATTATTATTGTATTCAACCATATTTTAAAATGATAGAAATGTAATAATATAAATGTGCAAACTTCAACACTGATATATTCAGAGAGGATTAAACTATATTAAAAAAGATAATATGCTGCTAGTGGCAACAATAAAAATTATCACGGAGTAAACACTAATGTTGCGACAACAATATTCCAAACTGCTTTTTCTTTGCGTGAACGATGTATCAAAACTCAATAAAAATACATAAGAAGAAGGGAATGAATGATAGTGAGACAGACAAACCAAAATTTATTCGAATGTGAGCGACTAGCTTTCTTTCGCATTCATTTGCTTTCGAAATTGTTGAACTGGCTGTAAGTTACATTTTGGTTTTCTAGAAATGCCCTTGTTGGCGGCAGAATACATGCTCATGCAATACATGTACCTGTAAGTGAATTGAAAGAGAAGAGTTGAGAGCACCGCTTGCAGACTTTTGCATAGAACAATCTTCATTCATCTGGATAGTTATCGCAATTTTAAGATATCTCTTACTTATTTTCAAGCAGCCAATAAGAAACTTAAAAAGGTTTTTTATAAATTCCATATTTAATATTTTATATTAACATATTTGCAATTTAAATTGAGAATTTACAAACAACAATAAGGTGTAGAGAAAAGAAGCAACCCTCGTTAATTTTCAACTAAAAGTAGGCAATTTACAAATACGTTTCCGTCTACAAGCACAATTTAATCATGATGTGTGGCAAATGATGACGATGATGGTAGCGAAATGAACGAATTTGGCATAATAAAAACTTTGTTTTTTAAACATATTGCAGCAAGTGCGGAAAACTTCCGGTAGCGAGAGGTGTCTGTATTTGTTTTGAGGCACCAGCACAAAGATTCGGTGCCGTCATAATGACTTTTTTTTTAATTTTCGTTTCTTCCCACACAAGCACACACATTGCTGTCACTTTGAAAACAAAACAATAACAACTTCATTCATTAAGTTTAAAAACTCTTTAGAATAAAAACGAATCTAATAGAATAAAGTGTATCTTTTAAATGAATGAGAAAATCTAATTGGGGTTTAATTTGCAACATATTGAGAATACTCATAAAATTCTTTGCTAATGCTCATGTTGTTCATGCTGCATTCCTACGAATTAATTAAGATTTGTGAAACAATTTAATTTGCTTAATGAAAACAATTGAAGATGAAAAACTAAAGACATATACATATATTGGAAATGCTTTATTTTGGTAAAGTTGTTATTTTTATAATAATTTTACTATCAAATTATTGCAACAAGTAATTTATTTTGCAACTCTGGCTTACTGCAAATGATTCAAATCGAGCAAATGCTTGTTCCAGTATAAAAAAGTAAAGGTGTTCCTTGAGAAATAAAACAATCTAGTACTTCAAAGGATCAGTGCAAAATTTCGATTACTTACATTTTTGACATTACTATGAAATCACAGTCAGTGTGTAAAACGAAACGTTTGGCGATTTATTGGGCCGAGTGAATAAAAATGTAGATTATGCTACATAGCTTTAAGTAGTAGCAGTAGCTTTATTTTTTCAGTACTAGCTAAAGCTAGAAAAAGTGTGAACAATATTTAGCTAGTGCTATATAGATTGTGCTGAAGAATTATAAGAATTATACATGATCTAGAAACTAAATCCGCTATCATATTAGAGTTTTTATATTTTTATTCTTGGACCAATACTCAGAGGATAACCCCTACATATGCAGTGCATTGTATTAAAACTAGGAAAATAGGTTGTGAGGAGGGGGAAAAAGGGAGTAGTGTTTGTAAACATTTCACTTAAACTTTCCAACGTTATACCAGACAGGAAACACGTCTGCAGGCAACTTATTCCATATATGAAGCGTACGGCTGAAAAACGAATTCTCTCTGTAATGCGTTGTACGATTCCTCGGGCTATCGACCACAAATGGATAAGCTCTTTTACGTATAAATGTGCGAGTTTCAAGAGCAAGATCGCTAATCTCGTCAACGCAAAATCCATTGTAGTAACGATAGAACAGAATAACGCAGCCCACACTGCCTCGATGCTTTAGTGGGTCAATAGAGTTGGATATTCTACTGTCAGCGATATGCTTCTTTGCCCTATCCTGCACACGGCCGAGTAACCCCAATATCAATTTTGGGGCACCGGCCCAAACAGGAGAGTTTTCGATATAGGTGGTATAGTAAGCAGATCGGATGGAGTGAAGTACATCTTACACGGTTTCAAAAACCCGTAGCACTTGAATACTTCTTTAGAGACATAAATATGTGTTCACTCCAGCGCACATCACACTGTACTTACACATTCCCAGAACATCAAGAGCATCCGATTCCTCAATATTTAAATCATCCATGAGTACAGATGAAGCAGCACCGTTCTCGCAATGGGGCCACCGTCCTCGTTGCGGTCATTTGTTTTTGTGTTAAGAAAGAACACTGGGCTACGAGCGACCCTTTTTTTTGCGATCCCATTCGGAGATTCAATTCATCAATCATATTTTGCCTCCTGGCAACGATCTTGGATGGGCTGGACCTATAACTGAAAGAGTACTAATAGAAAATGTTGCTGTCATCCGCAAACGAGTGGATAGGGTTGGAAATTTAATATGGACATGGGCATGTTAAATCGGCTGACAAGATTATGCATACTATGTTTTGGGATGCATACGGAATATTGCTCATCGATTCTCTTGAAAAAGGATCCACAAGCACAGGAAAGTATTATCGTGCAATTGGATTGATTAATACAATCAAGAAAAAACGAAGAAAACTCTTTCTTCAAGACAACGCACTGGTTCACATAGCATTAAATACGATGCTAAAATTACGTGAAATACATTTCGAATTGATCGATCATCCACCTTATAGTCCAGATTTAGCTCCTAGTGAATTTTTCCTGTGTCCAAACTTGAAAAAATGGTTCACAGGAAAAAGATTCATCTCAAACGAAGAAGTTATTACCAAAACTAGCGCGTATTTTGAGGGGTATAAAAAAGTTGGAATATCGTCTTCCCACGTGTATTGAGCTAAGAGGAAACTATGTTGAGAAATAAATGGTTTTTGAAATAAAAAAATAAATTTTTTTCTACTTAGGTAGCTACAATATCAATCCGCCCTCTTATAACATTTATATATAATACATTCTAGTTTTTATATAATAAATGCGAACAATTTGTTAAGCTTGGCTTACAAATGAAGAAAATATTGAGCGAGAGCACAGTAAAAGGCCAAGAACACAGTTCTGTTTAGTATCAATGAATTTTTAAAAGTTTATCGATCAGCATGTAAATCTTTTTTCATCGTTTAAATTTAAAATTTAGCTGTTATTGGGAATTTTCTGCAATAATCTAACAGAAAAAAATCTTTCGAATTTATAGCATCAGCTGGTCGAACTTTGCAACTTACGCCATTTATTATTTTATGTTTTATTAAATTTGTCAATTTGTGGTATTTTAATGCATCTCAGTATTCATGTAGTCATAATCTCTCTTTCAATTGTTATATCCTTTCAAGATAAAGATGCAAATATTTTCACTAAATATGTATGACAAATCTGCAAACTTTGTCTTTGTTTTCTTAAGTTAAAGTTTTCAAAACAAACGAGTAAATATTTTCCACAGCAACTGCAAATAAAACTTACAAATCCAAAAAAAAGAAAAGTAAAATAAGAAGAAAAAAATACATTGAGATGCTTTGAAGTGCAAGCAAACATGTGTGCATAGATATGAATGAATGTATGTGTGTGCAAGTAAATTTTGTGGGGAGGAGAGAGATTTCAAGGAACGAACATTATTGAATTTTAAATAACAACAACAATGCCAACAGGAAAACGTTCCCAAAACTATTGTTAACAGAGTCAATGTAGTTTTGTTATAGAAACACGTACTTTAATAAGCCTCAAAGGGCCACAGCACAGGATTTGTAAGGACTTGCCGCAGCTGAAGGTGAAAACTGAACAACTGAACTGCAGCACTCACTGCACGTTTGAGAGTTTTTAAGTTTGTTGGCGAACACAAACATTTGTAGATAAATTGGAATTTGCTGGAGATAAAAACTTGCTAAATTATGGTTGATATAAAATTTGCAGAATTTATCGAATTTGATTGCGGCCAAAAATAACCAAAATTATATTTAAAATTTAATTTTTGTATAAATTCCTTTGTTTTGCAGAGACGGACTTTGGAAAGCTAAATATATTGTTTTTGTTAGCAAATTTTTTCATGAGAGACTAAATAAATAAAATGCCAACTTTTTTGCCTTGTTGCAACTGAAAAGCATGCAACCAGTTAAACTACACATTTGATGGGTGCTTAGTTTTCATTTAAAGTTTTGCATTTGTGTTGATTTTCTCTTTCGCTGGCGTACAAAAATAATGTTGTTGTTGCAAAATTGCAACATTTATGGTGGTTTATGCTTTTTTGCATTTGTCAATATCAAAAGTATAAAACAACGACAACAGCAACAGCTACAGCTACAACAACAGCAGCAGGAACAGGAGCAGCAGCAACAGCAGCATCAAAAACAAAAACAAAAAGTGTTGAGTTGATGGGCCCCTGGTATGTAATTGGGGCCCTCCTAGTGCTTTCAGCCAGAGCGGGGGACTCCACAAATAAAATCATAATACCGCAACAAATCGGCAGCAGTATCGTCAACACAAATGCCGCCAACGGCATGCATCATCACATAACAAAAACCTCTATTACAACGACCGGCAACAAAGGCACCGTTGTCAGCGGCAATGGTGTCATAGTGACAGGGGGTTCACTGCATGGTTCAATGGGGCCATCGTCCTCGTTAAACAGTAAGTAGACAAATTATTGACATTTTCATTGTTTTTCTCCTTTTTTTTTATTTTTGTTATTTTATTTGGGCAAAAGATCAATGTCTGTTTATCTGTCGTTGTGTTTGAACACATTTTTTTTTTTTTAATTTTTCGCCCGAATAATACTTTGTATATTGTCAACCATTATTTGTGGTTGTGTGGGTGGTATAACCTTACTGGACATAAGTGGCGTTTATGCAAATTTTTGGACATGCCGCAAAACTGCCAGCAAAAAATTGTATTCCGCATATGAGACAACACTTTTTTCATATAAACAAAAAAAAAAAAAAATGGTGCATATTGCAGAAAATTGTTATTTTATCGTGCATATTTTTTAGTTTTCATTTCAATTTTGTACCCCTTCTATAATAAAACAGAAGATATGATAAAATTATCAACATATGCTGAAAAAATCTACAAGGATATGTGGCATACGGGCGATTGGTCAATTATTCACAACTTTTTTATGTTCTTTTTTGATCAAAGAAAAAAAAATTGTGTTTGAAAAAACAGAAAACTTTTTACGCCTCGGCAAATTTTTAAACAATTCTTTTTCTTTTTTTTTTTGTAATAATGGAAGTGCTGAAAGGATAATGAAATCGATAAACCAGCCAGTGCAAGTTTCAGTACGAATATTAAATCCACACAAGTTTAAATTTGCAAACAAGAAATACCTTAGAATTATAGAAATTCTTAAATTTGTCCAAAACTATTTTAAGTTTGACATGTCAGGCTCAATGTATACTCCAGTTAATTATTTATAATTTTAAAATACACATCGAGACATACACACATAAATACAAACATTCTGTCATATAAGTAAGAAAACGTATCCCAGCCAACAAATATTCTTTAGAAAACTTGTTTAAGCGACAAGTTCAATGGACTTCTTATCTATTTCTTTTAGACTTTCTGAATGCATTTTTGATTAGAAGGGTGTTTAAATTTTAAGAACTGATGTTGTTTTTGAATAACACACAAATTATTTAAAAATTAATGCCATTTATTTCTATTATGATCATATTGGTGTGGTTCAATTATGTATGGAATAAAATATCGGCCAATTGACCGCCACGACGTCGGCGGCAGAGCTCCATCCGATAGTCCAGATTTTCGATACTTGAGATTGTATGCGGTTAAAGTGCCAAATTATTTCATTCTTTAGCTCTTGGAATTGTTGCTGGCTTATCGATGTACACCTTTTTTATCAAATAACTCCACGGTTAGTGAAAAGGTTCAGATCAGCGCCTGCCTTTACGGCGTTATCTGGTGGTTAGTTATTCACGATACACCAGAGCCCCCCGTGTGGTTTACCAAGTGAAATTCTTGTCATATGCTTGTAGCCATAAAGCCAGTCCCCTGCTCAGGGATTCGGGTCTTCTAATAGCTCCTGTATGCAATTTCCCAGCAATCAATGGAAGACAAGGCTTAATGAGTTGGTAGGCCGAAACCCATTAGCAGCATCAGCCTTTAAAACAACTCACCCGTCAACCATCACCACTGGTTGCTTACAGTACAGGTATCCGTACATACACATACGAGTATGCTAGGAACATAGCTGCGACGAACGACGAATTCATTCACCTCAACTCGTCGTCGTGTCCAACAACTGCACCTCTCACGCTCGTCGTTGCTGAACATTATGCATAAAAGCTTACATTTACACCAGTGGTGGACGAATTTGTTTTGCACTTGTATTAGTGAGATAATTTAAGAGTAATTTAAAGTATAGTGACAAGCAAAACTAACTTAAATAATATACAGCTAAGAATTTGATAGATAGAATATTAACAATAAGTGACCGTAGATTTCATAACAAGAATAAAAGCATAATTGGGAATATACTGAATGATAATAGTTTTCCTAATGAACTCATTCAACATAAGAGGAAGATTTTATTGTATTTAATTGTGTGTTTGAATGCATTCCATGAAGTCTACAAAGAGTGTTTTGTTGGATTTGTTACTTTTTGGAGGCAACGTGAAAGCTTATCAAATATTGTATTTAATTGTGTGTTTGAATGCATTCCATGAAGTCTGCAAAGAGTAAGAGGAAGATCAGATAATGAGAATGTTTTTGAACCAATTATATATAAATCATTAACTTATGTACCTGGAATGTCAGAAAGATTGGAGAACTCAAATATGTAGGATAGCTGCAAGTATAAAATTGCACATAAAATACGTAACACGGTAGGTAGACTTTTTAGTAAAACTAAAGACAAGTTAAAAGAGTCCAATTTAGTATATAAAATACCTTGTAATGAAAATACCAATGAGCGGTGTGATAAAATTTATATAGAAACAACAGGTAATAAACTTAAGACTAGATTAGCAGGACATAAATCTGACCAGAAATACAGAAACTATAATTTTTCACAGAAAACTGCGTTATCAACTCATTGTCGCGATTTTAAATTTAATCCAGATTTTGGGGGTACATCTACATTAAATAGGGAAAATTATTGTAAACGTAAATATATGTTAGAAATGTTACAAATAACTAATGTACCGTTAGAAAATAGAATGAATTTTAAAAAGGATATAGACGGATTGGCCCAAAATTATAGACATTTAATATACAAGAGTAAAAACAGGAGTTAAGAACGTATAAATAGGTTTTTATTTAAGATTATTTAAAAAAGTTTTCATTTCTTTCTTATTATAAAAAATAATAAAAAAACATATACTATGAATAATGTTAATGTTACTACTGTTTAAAAGAAAATTTTTTTCTCTATGTATTTTTTTTTACCAGTAAAAATTATAAATAGCTTGTTTTCTATGTTTCCCAGCTATCTATGTATATGTCGACATTTCATAGGAACTACCCTAATCATCAGTAGACTTTGGAAACTTTTGAAAGATATTCTCAAACATTCAACTTTATATCCCAACAATCTAAATAAATTGCTGAGAATTTAAAAAGCAAAATGCTCTAATAATATCCGTCAAAACACAAAAAACAAGCTTTTCTATTTATAAACGTCTCTAACATTTCTTTACACCTTTCAAACAAATGAACAACCGTTGGTTGCTACGATTTGCTTTTTGAAAGTATCGAAAAGCAGAGAACAAAAATTCAAACAATTAAGTTTTTTATTCGCTATTTAAGCTTCTAACATTTATACCAGTAAAAATTATAAATAGCTTGTTTTCTATGTTTCCCAGCTATCTATATATAGAAAACAAGCTATTTATAATTTTTACTGGTATAAATGTTAGAAGCTTAAATAGCGAATAAAAAACTTAATTGTTTGTATTTTTTTTTTTTTTTTTTTTTTAACTTTATTATATTATTTATTGAATCTACATAAGTAATGTAATGACAATAAGTATTCAATTCTTAATACTAAAAAAAAAAAAAATTGTGATTAAAGTCCTGCCAGTGCTGGACAAAAATTTATTTTTATGCGAATATTATTTCAGAATTCAGTCATCTGTTTAGAGTTCTAATGGTAGCCAAAGTATCCCTCCTTCTCAGACGGGTATGACCACCAAAATTAAGAATATTAGCTGCAAGAGGATTTGGATGGAATTCAAGTTTGTTAATATATTTTGTCGCGTACTTCACAAATTCAGATTTCACAAAAGGTACGTTCAGATCTGCGTGGATTCGTGAGTTTTTAACGTACCGTGGAGCATCTGTAATTCTACGGAGTATTCTATTTTGACTTCTTTGAATTTTTTCAATGTTGGATGCCGAGGCTGTGCCCCATAATTGAATCCCATAGCACCATATTGTGTACGCGAGAGCGTCATCATAAATATTTCTTAAGTGCTCAGAGCTGCTGCAAGTAAGCTTGCTGCAAGTAAGTGCTCAGAGCTGCTTTACGTTTGCCGTTTTAATTATAAAATGCTGTCGTATTTCATGCAGATGTTTCTTAGTTTCCCTTAAAAGCTAATACCAGTAAGAAGAATTTGTAGATTTAAAGCTTTTATCATACTCGTATTTCATCAGATTTCTTGCGTAATATTATTTATACAATTCTTTATCAAAACTTTGTGCAAGTCTTCTGTACATAATTCGCACGAATGTCGGCAGTATAACACCTTAGTTATATAAGAGCAAAACTCAAAGTTCTCCTTCACCTGTCCGCCTGTTAGAATTATTGTCAATCACTATTCCGCACTGACGGAATAAGTATCAGCAGCTGACAGATAATTTTGCTGGCGGGGTTATTAAAAACCAAAAGGCTTCAAAACAAGACAAATAAAGCTCAAAATTCAAAGTGACAACAACTACAACTCTTGTGTAAACAAAAGTGTGCGTGTGTGTGTGTGTTTTTTTATGAGTCTATATTAGTTTGTATACGAGTGTTTATGTTTCAAAGGATATTGTTTAGTATATGCCTGCACACAACTAATGACAAATGTCATCTGGATCACACAACACTTGCAGTATATGTTTTCATATTTAAATTAGCTTACATACATATGTATGTATGCATCACACACACTCAAATAACTTTATTTCTTTCTCATTTCATTCTTTCTTTCACTTTGTTGTCGTATTTGTTTGTCCTTTGCAGAATTAGTATAAGAGTGCTGAATATTTTTAGAAGAAGTAACACTAATTAGAAATGAAAGTTTTAAGCTTTAGTTTCTTTATAAAAATCTCTGCAAATCCCACAAAGAGTTTTGATTTTATTTAAATCTAGATGTATACAATGCACGAAAAAAATTTTTTTTCAGTATTGGAGTAAAACATGTTGCATCATTCAAAGCAGGTTCAGAAGCGAGAAACGTTTCAAGAAGTCATGTTTTTTGTTCGTGGAGGTCCATTTCCTTTTTTTTTTTTGGTTTTATCTTCGCCTAGTACTCAAGGGATGACCCCTGCATATGGAGCGCATTGTACTGGAATTAGGAAAATAGATTGTGATGAAGAGGAAAGAGGGAGTAGTGTTCGTGGAGGTTTAACTTGTAGGTATTTACCACTTGTTGCAATACAACTTTGTATTTAAAAATTATTTTTAATCAATATTTCATTTTTTATGTTGTTAATATTTTTTCATACAACTTAAAAAATGATTAGTCAATTCTTATCAGTCAAACTGTTTTTCCAACAATTATAAATATATTTATTATTTGATTTTATAAAATATAAATGCGTATTCATTTATAAACTTTAACAATAAAAACACGAAAGACTAAAATAAACTCTATTGCAGCATTTGAAAATGTTGGAATTAAATCAGTTAAACCTGATCAGTGCCCAGTGTATATACCTTCGACACTGCCCAGATTAGCAAAATTTAGTCCAACACCTTCCACACTACAGGGTAATGAAATGCATTGAAACATTAAGATGTGCTACGTTCAAGGATTTTTTAACCCGCTTCTACATATTAGTATCACTTGTATATTTTTTTGTATGTTTGCAACACTCGAAATCCATGCCATATAAGTGATTATTATACATAACACTTCCTCGTAAATTGAAGTTGCCGTATTGCTGCCGGGGAAGGGGGGGGGGGGGGGATTTTGGAGATTCATGAAGCCGATTTTGGGAAATCCCAAAAGATTTAGGAACCACTTCACTAAACGCTTCGAAACTGGTCTTTTATATTCGGTGCGCTTTTTTGGCGCAGAACATGTATCAGAACTATAAACGGTCATTCGCTTTAGTGCGAAAATTGAAGTTGCCATATTGCTGCTGAGGAAGTGGGCGAATTTTGACGTTTCCTGAAGCCAACTTTCGGAATTCCTGGAAAATTTGGAACTACTTCGCTAACCGAATCGGAATCGGTTTTTCGAACTATTAACGGCTATTTGATTTAGTACGAAAATTAAAACTGTCATATTGTTTCCGAGGACGCGGGAGATTTTAGTGATTCCAGAAGCCGAGCTTGGAAGTTAAAAAATTTTGTTTTGGAAATTAAGAAATTTTGATGCATTTTTGAAAAAAATTATATCGAAGCGTGTTTTTTAATTTTTTAAATTATATTTTTTCTGTCGATAGCAAACTTTAAAATTAGTTTGCTTCGGCTTTCTCTACAAATGCCGTCATGTAGTCGTGTAGTCGTTAAAAGAATTACTTTCACATTAACAAATTTGTTCTATATTGGACAGGCTTCAGTCAGTAGCCTACGGTACTGATAATGTTTCTTGTGTTCCGCTGGTTGATGAACTTTTGTGTTTGACAGTCATTGGAATAGATAACGTCAAAGAGAAAAGTGAATGAAGTAAATTTCGTGTGATGATCAAGCAGTTGGTTTGGCTGAACAGAACTGAAAATCACTGAAGTGCGTTATTAAAAATTTGTATTCAGAAAACACATATTAACTGATAAATGATTTACGCAATTTGGAAATTTTTAACTGGTAACAGTATACATAAAATTGCCTCTTAAGTTCCAAAAAAAAAAATGTGGTTTATGTTCTAATGATGCAAAAAATATGTATTTTATTAATCGGTAACCGAATTTTCGAATACTTTTTGATTGTAAAATTATAAAAAGACATTTGCGTACAATAAACATTTCTTTGTTTTTATCTTTTAGTAAAAAATGTTAATGAATAAAGTTGAAAAATTTATTTTCAAAAAAACCAAATTGAGTAGATTTTCGAAGGCGAATGAGATGTACATTTTTTATTACGAATAAAAGGAACTCGAATAACTTTTCTATTACTTTTTTGTACATCACTTTTGTGTGTGTAATTTTTTGTCATTCAAAATTACAAATTTCCAAACAAACATCCATTCATTAGTATTTGAACACGCTTTTTCAATTTCTTTTTCAGTTTTAAATAAAGTTTTTATTTCAAAAATTTTTTTCATAAATATGTATATACATATGAATATATCTACACACACACGCATGTTCACACTTAAGCTACGTACACACGGTTGTCTGATGTTACAATGTTGCCAGTAAAATTGTCCGAAAATGTATTACAATCGTGTGAACTGCCAATTTTTAACTTACAACGTTGTCAGAAAAACCATTGTCAATCAATTGTAAGATGACAATGTTGTCAGGCATCTGACAATCGTGAGAACACTCTTCGTCGGCATTGCCAGATAATTGGCTGGTATTGTAAGTTCAGTTTTAATTGTCAGATGCATAAAATTAATGCACCTGACAATGGAATCATTGTCAGAAAAAAGTTTGATGGGCAACACTGCCAAGCAGATAGTTGTTGATATACATAAGTGGCAATGCTTTACTACATGTCTGGCAATTTTTTTCATCTAACAATCTGACAACCGTGTGAACTGACAATTTTGGTTGTCAGATGAATTATTTGTCAGACCATAGTCTGGCAATGAAATTGTAAGATTTTCTTACGGTCGTCTGAACACACAATTTACTTATGCGGAACAATTTTTCATTGTCACTACATTCATGTCATGTTGCCAGATCTTACAATATTGTAACATCTGACAACCGTGTGTACATAGCTTTACTATGACCAAATCGGATGTTGTCTTGAAAAATTATATTGGGGACAAAAACCAATTAGAGGAATTATGACAAAAAGTAGGTTTAAAGATGGGCAGAAGGTTTATTAAAATTTCTGCATTTGACACTGAGTTAATATCAGTATGTTAAACAAATTTTGGTTTTTGAATAACACTTTAGGGAATTTTGCTTAGTAAGTAAACGTTTTGTAAGTTTTTTGAATAAGGCTGTTTGTTAAGCTTTACTCATTTGGTAACAAATACGAGTATTTACATGAAACCAAAAGTAACATTTTTTTTTTTGAATAAGGCTGTAAGTCTCATCATTCGAATGTAATGATATTGACGAATGACATAATATTACACATCTAGAAGAAATCAAAACAAACATATTATTTTCGTGAGTCGTTTTAATTTATAAAACACCTTATTACTGTTGGAATAAGTGATTTAATGCTTTTCCAATGTCTTTCTTGTCTGTTTATTGAATAAAATCTAATGCAATACCAATGCAGCAAGTGATTAAAATCCTAACTTTTCAAAGGAAGATGTTTATGTACAATTTAAAGCAAATTAATGAAAGTATTATATGTGTAAGAAAATGTGTGAAGAAACTTTTTGTATAGTCTGTTCTGGGTCAAAGAAAAATCTGTTTGCGTCCAATTACTCGATTTTAAATATTTTTGAAAAATTATTAAAATTTTAAATCGGAAGTGAGACCAAAATCAAACAAATTGCTGACGTATATTTCTGCACTAAGAGTGTCCCAATATTAACGCAACTGCCTTCATTTGTATAATAATGTACAGACAGCCCTCAAGAAAACAATTCTACAGCTAATATAATGAAAGCGAAAAGAGTTTACTGAATAGATTATTGAATATTAACAGAATGCGTCATTAATATACATCAGCAACTATGCTATGAACCTACGCCCGAGTAGAAAGCATGAAATTCAGTAGCTGTGATGCCCTTACATGTACACTATTAAAATCGTCGTGATAATACTATGATATACCCTCGTTTTTGGCTGCTACTAATATAAGGGTATGCATTTATATGTTTGACCAACACTGGCATATGGCATAAACAAAGGCGCCGGTTACAGTTCTCTGCTTGGTTGTGTTGGCGTTTTATTTGAAATATATGTTGTAGTTAAATGAATTCAAGATTTATTTAATTAGATTTTTAGTTTGTACATCAGGTTTTAGTTTAAGTTTTCCTTTCATAAATTTTTTCTTAAGAAGGATTCTTTACAATACAAATTTGCTGTGATCAATAATAATAATCAAATCTTTAGCTGGGGGACAACAAGTTGTTTCGTAGTCGCTACACTACTCATCAGCACCCATTGCGATTTGACCTCGGGTCATTACGTGTCATGATCTGCTGCTTCAACCAATCAGTCTTATGCTAGGAACACAACTGCGACGAACTTCGCCCATCGCGACGAATTCGCCGGCAAATATTCTTTGTAAAAATTCGTCGCGTGAAGCACAATACCAACGAACATTGTTTACATTCCGTGCAAAGAAAAAAAAAATGAATATAGATACTAAGGTGGCCATATTAAAAGTAAACCTATATAAATCCCTTCCGAAGGAGGGACTTTTGAACAAATTATCTCAAGTACTTTATATTTTCAGAACATCTTCACAAGTTGTATGTTACTAAAAGGATTAATATAAATTATAAAAAGTATTATGTCATGAAATATACTTTTTTATGTAAGACCTGGTCACCTGATACTGCTATGTTTGTCGTTCGCGGACGAAACAATTATAAATTAATCTATTTCAACTTTCGCTGAGTATGACGAATTTCGACCCACACCATGATTGTGTGCATTTTCGCATACACCAATGTGTTTTATTTTTGGCGACGAATATTCGCGACCAAATATTCTTCGTTGGTCGCAGTATTGTTCCTAGCATAATTTTGGGAAGTCAAGACATTTTCGTACAATTCCTTAATAACAAAGTTCGATTTTTGACCTTTAATACTTACAAATCAAGATCTTTAGCTGCAAAATTTAGAACCAGTAAACAAAAACAAGATTAAATTATATTTTAATATTCTTTGATCTCAAGTTGCAAAAATTAAATATATTGTACTAAATGTTAAGTTCCCTATCAAATTTATGTATGTCATTTTAAAATACAAATCAAACTTTAAAATGAATCACCCTATATATCTTTTTAATTTTTAGCCTTGCATTTATAGTAAATGCTTTTCAGTTTTTTTTTCATATCCAAAAAACAATATTATTTTTTCTTTTCTAAGATATTTTTTATTTTATTTTTAAAATGTCGGTGATAACAGCACCCACGACAAGCGATGTTTATGTAATTGGACTAGAAAGAAAGAAAAAAAACCACTTTACCACCAAGTTCAAAAGGCATAATATTTTCAAATGCCAAACACGTTTTTCAATTGGATTTTGCCAGGATGGTAACTACGAGTATTTCGGCCCGAACTGGCACTTTTCCTAAAACCATTAAACTGCTCATATGGAACTCGTATGCAATTTAAAGTGCTTATCAAGGCCTATGTAAGAAAAATTGCAAAGGAATTAATAATAAAACATAACGTTTTCGTTTCTTTTTTTTTTTTCTTTTATTCCATACAAGTTTTCTCATGTCCAGACTAGAACACAACAGTTTTTCTAAATGTTTTCCACCTTTAACATACATTTGACATTTATGGAGGCAATTTTTCTATGCCTGTTCGATGATAAATGATGTCTGTTGTTTTTCTATAGCTGTGTGCATGACGTTTTGTGTGTGTGTGTATGTGTGTGTTTATGATTCAATTGAAATCAATTGAACAGGACAAATATTGCCAAAAAAATAAAAAAATCATAGAGAATATATTGAGAGCATAAATTTATTAGATGGCAACAAATCTATTATTGTATAAAAATTGCTATTTATAAAGTTTAAATTAATAATTTAAAATAAAATAAAAGCAATCAATTTGTACTAAAGTTTATGTTTAATAGACGTCAATAAATATTTCTTTCTCTGCAAGAAACCTTTAAAATGAATCATAATTGAAGGAAGGTTTGTAACAATTACATGTAGCAAAAAATATATGGTTGGCATGACAATATTTGTATACAAAATACCTAATTTTGAATTATAGTTTTAGCTGATAATATTATACGGGGTGGCTGGTGGCAAATTTATATTTTTAAATCTTAATTATATATTATTAATTCAGAAATATATAATAAACCAATAATTATTATTTCAAAAGGTAATAAATGGGGCGGCTACGGGGATGGTAGCGCTTTTGGAACTATCGATTGTGTGGAGTTGTATGTCTCAATGTCGCAGTGGTCGACATTTGCTGTATAGACAATTTTTAAAACTAATAATTTTAAATATTTCTTATTTTTACAGCTAAAGATCGTCTTATTTTATATAAAAAATTTAAAATTTCGATAACAATTTAAGAATAGAAAATAATTATAAGAAGCGTTAAGGCTAATTAATATTGAGTTCATTATTTCGTGCGAAATTCTTTCAAATTGCATACAAAAGTGTTTAGTATGAAATATCTGCGAAATAAGTTTAAAAATGTAGTAATGAGTGTTTAAAGCGAAAAACACACAATATGTAGCTGCAACATGTTTTCATTTAAAATTTGTTTCTGGGAATATTTGATTTTTCAGCCGCGAAATAACATAAACAAAGCTTTTTTTCGCACGAAGTACAAATATGTATACTTAAAATTAAAAAAGAAACATGAATAAGAGAAAAAATTGACACCAATGAGTACATCTCAATTTTTCATTCCTTCAATCTCAATCTCAATACTACATGTTAGAGATTATAAACACACCAATAACACAGAGAATTAACTTTAAGGTAGCCAAAAGAAAAATTAGCTCAGAATTATAGATATTTAGTTAATAAGAAATTCTAGATTTGAATTGTTTTAGAATGAATGTTAGGATAATTTTTTTTAATTATGTTAATAATTTTTTCCATGTTAAGCCTAGTATTGAGATTGAATGTGCGAAAATTTTTCAGCAACATTACTTATTTCGTACGGAAAAATTTAGATGTACTCAGTGTTGTCTATTTTTTCTCTTATTCATGTTTCTTTTTTAATTTTAAGTATACATGTTTGTACTTCGTGCGAAAAAAGCTTTGGTTATGTTATTTCGCAGCTGAAAAAACAAATATTCACAGAAACAATTTTAAATGAAAACATGTTGCAGATACATATTGTGTGTTTTTCGCTTTAAAAACTCAGTACTACATTTCTAAACTTATTTCGCAGATATTTCATACTAAACACTTTTGTATGCAATTTGAAGGAATTTTGCACGAAATAATGAACTCAATATTAGCTTTTATTCTGTAAACAACATTTGTTTTGCTAGTTGAGAAACAACATGTTGCAGAACATGTGTTGGTTGCAGAATTACGTTATTTTGGTTTTCATGTTATTTTTTATGTTTGTTATTAATATTATTTCCTATTTTGAGTTTTTTAATCACCCTAAAAATTTTCTGTCAGTAAATTAAATACATATTTTTTAAGCTTTAAATTTTTAAAGTTTTCAATTTAAAATTTTTCAATTTGATAATATTGTTAAGAATTTTTTCTTTGTGTATGAACTAATAATTTTTCTTGGTGTATAGATTTTTTTGTATTTAGGAATTTTATGACAATAATTTTTCAAATTGAAAATTTTTTTAATAACATATTAATTTTCCTGACGATGATAACAAATTGTTATCGAAATATTGAAAATAAATACTGTTAAATTTTTTATATAAAATAAAACGATCTTTAACTGCAAAAATAAGAAATATTTACTTAAACAAGATCAAATAATTAAATATTAAAACTAATAATTTTACGTAACACGGGTTAGGGGGTAACAAAAGTGGACTTACCGAAAGATCTGTTGCTGGAGGGTGAAGGGACGCTTGTCTGACTACTGTATGTTTCCTTCTGAAATTGTCCTTTAATGTTGGTGCTGCAGTCAACGGGGTGGAGTTGGCAATGGGGACGGCAAACTGGGTTGGCGTCCGGTGGTGATTCGTGATATCTATGTCCGGAGGTGGATCCTCTTGACCGTCGTAGCTATACGTGGTTATTCGAATAACGAAAACGGTGTGTCCGTCACACTCGATATACCGGCTCAAAAATGTTGGCTGCCAAAAGTGGAGTTTCTGCCCAAGTTTACTTACGTGGAACTAAGTACTGATTTGAGAAAAACACTTTTCTGGGGAGGTTTATGTATCAGTCATGTATTCTCTGTATAATTTAATTGAATTCTTATTGATAGAAAGACATGTTAGTTTATGAAAATCGTGATATAGGAAAAAGCCCACAATAACTACGTGGTATTAAAGACTTCCTTTTTCTTTGAACACTGTTTGTAAATTTAATTACAATTTGTGGTTTTCTTTAAAACCACTACTTGCACCTTTTCACTTTATGATTTTTTAGTTACATCAAGGAAAATTAATACCTTGATCAAAGTTAATAACTGATTTTTTTTAAAGATAAAAACTGATTTTTTTTAACTATCAGACGCCAACACACTGCGTATTGCTCCTTGTCTCAACACAGACTCAATGCAAGCGAAAAAAGTGAAAAAGCACAAGGCTTGTTGTCAAAACCAACGAGTTTCTTTTTCTCGTTTGTGCTGCCAGGTTGGTTTTGACAACAAGTGTTGCCTGGCCTGAACAAAGTCGATAATTTTGCTCAAAGTTCGGTATTCGGCAAATACCTGATGGACCGAGCGTAAATTTAGTGCTTTTGTAGGTGTAGAGACAGTCATCCTGGACTCCCGACAACATTGCAGTTTAGATGAAAATTCGCTGCTTTCAATACGGAAAAGAGCAGTCTCACTGCGCCTTCCAAGAGTGATTATCCACGAAATTTTATAAAAGGATCAGAAGTTCCGCCCTTTTAAAATTCAACTCATTTAAGAACTGAAAGAAGTAGACTTTTTTTACGCAAAAATGTTTGTGAAGTGATATTCGAGAGTTTTCTCCCTTTAGAACCCATTGTTGGAGCGACGAGGCTAATTTTTACTTAAACGGCCACGTTAACATGGCAAACTGCCGTTACTGATCTCCAAGAACCCGCAGCCTTCCATTGAAACATCAAAAAGCACAGCAATGCCTTTTGGTAACTGTTTGGTGTGCCTTATCCACGCATGAGATAATAAGACCAAATTTTTTGGCAAATTCTGGAGGCCAGGCGACGAATGTCAACGGGGAAAATTATCGACGAATGATCACGTAATTCGTTTGGCCAAACCTGAGACCTCGTCCATCGTACTATTCACATATGTTGTTTCAACAGGATGGGGCAACTTCACACACAGCCAGAGTTTTCGATGGATTTTCTTCGGAAAAATTTCCCCCCAAAAACTGATCAGTTGCTTTGGGAATCTAACTCGCATGGATTTTTTTTATGTGGCTACCTCATATGATATAATCTCATATAACTAATATAATACTAATCTCTAATCTCTTGTCACTTTAAAGGAAAATATTCGTCGAGAAATTAGCTCAAATGAACCAAGTTGACTGCAGCGTTGTTGTTGCTGGGGCAGAACACAACAGTGTGTTCAATTCACCTTAAGACATCTGGATGATATACTCTTTAAAAAATAAAATCCGCATTTCCATTCTATGGTACAATGCTCTTAATAAAGCAAACTTTGTGTCAATTACCACTACTCTTACCAGACATCCTGTTATAATATATTTGAAATACCAAAAATACAAATTGCTGTAAGCATATTTCAAACTGCGTTTTCTCTGCGTGTATTGAACTTTAATAAAAAGATACAATCTTGTAGTTCAGTTAATTCTATATAATTTTAAAAGTAAATCGGTGCTGATATGCATTTTCTTGAACTAATAACGAGACCCAGTTGGACACACACAGACACGTATATGCATGCATACATATAGAAGTATATATATAGATAACAGTCAAACGGTGAAATCGATTACGTGACAAGAGTATCATGTTAGTGTGTGCACATTTGTGTACGAACATAATAAATGTTTATAGAATCGCTACCAAACCATTTTTAAAGCCAAAATAACAAAAGTTACTACAAATGAATGTACCGAATCACGCAAAACCAGCAAGAAAAAATTACTTAATATATTTTTGTTTGTAGGCATGTATGAGGACTTAAATTTTGTATTCGTGTCGTTAGGTATCTATCTATATGTGTGTGCGTGCGGCATAATGATATTGACCACCATTTCAGTGAATACAAGCAAATCACTACATTATTCAATTTTCGTTTTAATTATGTTGGCTTTATTGTAGCAGAGCAAAATTTATGAAAACTTTAAACACCAGAAAATTCACATAAGGCCACTTGTAAATATGCATATGTGTGTGTGTATAACTACCCTGCAGGAAATATCAATAATAAAACTATAGTGATTACCTATTGACGATGTCACCAGTACTACTGACAAATTGTACCCTTACTAATGCTAACCACTATTGACATTTAACACAGGCTTGTCCTACGAAATCCAACAGTAGACTGCGTCAATACTAACTAGGTAGTTCTCGTGGGGTAATATAGAGAAAATGTCAATAGTAAGATTGTACTGATTTACTATTGACGACATTACCGCACTGTGGGAAATGTCCATAGTAAAACTGTATTGATTCCCTATAGACGATGTCACCACGTGAAAAAAATGTCGATAGTAAAACATATAATTATAAAATATTTAACTAGTTTAGCACTTTTTCCTCACTTTTACCTTTTTATATCATTTTTATTATTATTATTATTATTATTATTATTTTTTATTAGAATTACCTATTTTCTTGCGGCGACAGATCCATTTTTAAAACAAATTAGATTATTAACAGAAAATATTCTCTATCTATCAAAAGGCCAAGGAAAAAAATTTATTGACTCTGTCACCAGAAAGACACCATAAATGTTGACAAAAATGTTGACATGGATACACTTAACCCCATACTTCCTTCAGGGTAGCAAAAAACAGAAAGCAGTTAGATATATTAGTCCCATTCGCAAAACCAGTTTTCAAGCAGCCCCCAATTCGGGTAAATGGAAAAAGGAAAGGTCCCAAGATACGCGAACACATCGAAATAAGTGAACACAAGGTAATAAATATACGCCTCTAAGCTCAGCAGTTTCCTTACTTTCTTTTTTAAATACGTTTTAAAAAGGGAATGATTCCACGATTTAAGAGATAACTAATTGCAAAGGGGCCTTTTTAGATATTTGTGATTTCGTTTATTGCTTGATAGAGAGAAGATTAATTTCTATATGTTAATTTTGTTTGTTTTTTAATTTAATAATTTTTTCATTTTTACCCTTGAATAGTTCCCTACGCACACGATACATAACATCACATGCAACTTTGATAACAGTATCCACATTTATTAGGATGCTCTGCAATTCATTGTTGGGCTCATGAGCTCTTTTAAGAGAATGCTCTTTTTAGTTCAGCTCTTTACAATGACATATGTCTTTCTTTTAGTTCAATAGTTCAGTGTTCCGTATATAAAATTATTTTCAATAAACGGCTGAAATAGTCAGCTTTAATGAAATCAAACGAAAAGCAAAAGAAAATCGGTATAAAAAATGTTAAAAGTGAGATTAAAAATATTTAGGTGTGAAGGAAAATAAATGTATTGAAAAGAAAAAATGATTTAGTTGTGATGGAAATCGATTGTTTTCATATAGTTTTTTTTTTCGTTTCATATCAAATCTATTTGGATGCTACAAAAAACCACAGAATTTGTGTGAAACAAAATTTTGTTGTCTAATTTTGTATTTTCTACGTATACGAAAAGAAAATAAAGACAAAAGAAAGAAACATGAACTACAGAGGTTTGTAGCTCGGAGAATTGATTGGCTCACTTAGCTCCCTCAAGTGAATAGTTCAATTTCACTAGTTCGTTCGCAAACTATCCAACTCTAACCATTAGGCAAGATGTTAATTATGAATCACACTTTAACGTCAATTTTTTCCTCCAACTTTATTTGACATTTAGTAATTTCAGTGCTTTACAAATTTAACAATTGGTAAACAAGTCGGAGGTAAACAATTGGGAGCGCGTTAATATTGTTCAAGCTTTTCGCAAAAACGGACGTTCAAATCAAAACGCATTTCATGCACAATAGAAAGAAACATGAAATAAAAGAGCTCGGAAAATTGATCGGCTCACTCAGCTCCCTCAAGTGAATAGTTCAGTTGTACTAGTTCGTTCGTGAACTACCTAACTCTAACTGTTAAGCAATATGTTAATTATAAACCCCCCCTTTTAAAGTCCAGTTTTTCCACCAACATTATTTGACATTTAGTAATTTCAGTGCCTTACAAATTCAACCGTGGAGAGATAAACAATTGAGCAGCGCGTTAAGATTGTTGAAGCCGTTTGCAAAAACGGACGTTCAATTAAAAACGCATTTCCTGCTTTTCGTAACTTTTTTTTTTTTTGTTTAATTGAGCAAAAGTGTTTACAATCGTACGGGAGAGCAAACCGGGACTGTAGGAAACGTATACAAACCCTTGCTTGCTAGCCCATCTCGTTCACCGGAGAACATAGCTCTTGCTCGCCGGCAAAAGGGCCACTAACCTCGACTCGTCATCTCATGAATATCACTCATGCAAATTTCGAATATGGGTTTGAATTTACATGCTTTCCAAACTAGTTTTAGGGTATTTAAGAAAAACCTAGAAATTTGGTCAAACTGTAACCAGTTTTCGGTTATTGTGATTAATATTTCTTATTTAGGTTCATTTAAACTTTAAAATCGTAACCCTAAATAATATTCCTAGAACTACAGTCAAATGTAATGACACAATTGCCCCAAGTTATTTAGAAATAAGACTAAACTAAACTATGAAATTAAAATTTTCAAAATTTGTCGACTTTGAACAGCCTTGCTTTTAAAAAATGTCCGAAAGTGTCATTAATAATGCCTGAACATCCAGTCCACTACCCCGGATATTACAGGTCAAGGAAATCTCTTACCTCCACTGTGAAATGCGCTGGGCAGCTATCTCTTTGATTATGGTAAAAGTGTCGTATCTACCTGTCTCAGTCACTCATGGCAAACATATTCACTATCCATTCCTCTCATCATTTTGCGGTAAAATTATGAACTTACCAAGAGCTTATGCGAGTAAAAAACATTTGAACCGAGTAAAATGGATTAGCAACAATCGGGTTACGAAACTAACAAGTTGGTGCCATTTTGCAATCTTGGTGAAATGCGCGGTCAGGTCTGTCGTTGCTGTTGGGCTTCAAGAGTTTTGCTTCCCATTCTCACTGGTTAACTGTTTGCCTCAACTAACTGTATTAGTTTAAAATTTTTTGAGGTATTTCTGTATTAATTACGCGGCAACTTCTTATGTGAAGGCATAGGTCGTTATAGTTAGTCACAGCGATACTACAAATGTACTGTTAATACCATCGCGGGCATAAGGTCTTCGCTACTCTGCCCATGATGTGCATCCTACAATTTGCAAATTTATTTGCAACTGTATAGTTAAATAAATAAATAAATAATAAAAATTTACCACAATAACCGAAAAATGTTTACAGTGTGACCAAATTTCTAGGTTTTACTTAAATGCCCGTAATTTTCCAACTGTATGGGATAGATTTTGTTTTTGGTTTTTCACATGATGGTTACAATCAATCATGTCACCCCTTTTCAGCTTAACGCTGAGTTTTGAGACACCCTGTATAATATGATTATTTTTTAAATTAAACTCATGTTCAGATAAAATGAACGAAACGATAAAGTTTAAGAAAAAAATCAAGTTGTATTAATTTTTTTCTTCCCCCATGTACGAGTAATAAAACAATTTCTGGATTAATTTCCTCTTCACTTAAGAGCTCCATTGCTCTGTTATTCCAGCTTTATAGTCGATTTCTTTCTGGACAGATTAATAGCTATTGTTCCATAGTGGAAACAAAATTGTATTTCTTGCCAAATTCTGCACAATGTTTGCTTTTTTGTTCGTCTTGAATTTACGAGCTGAGGAGTTTCAATCATTTACTCATGTCAAACACATGTTAGTTTCTCTTAGACAGACTTGTTGATGTTGTTTGTGTTGCGGATATTCATTCACTTACACACATTTACCTTGCTCACCTAATTCCCACCCAAATGAACTGTGAACTAACCACAATACGGCAGTCCAATAATGTTGTCGACGATAAGTCGAGAGTGTTTGTTGTACTGTTACAAAAACACGAAATGGATAACATTCTTATGTGAGTAAATATGTTCAGGGAGCATGTGAAAACTAGTGAGTGGGGGAAAACAAGAACAAATGTACGTTTCGATTAAAACATTTAATAACATCGTTTACATATCATTAGGTTTGTCAAGTACATACAAACAAACCGTATGAGTTTGTATGTAGTAGTACTTGCTCCTTTTTGGTGTACTCTTTGAGTGTTTTGTGGGCGAAGTGTAAAGTGGAAAAACATAAGTACACAAAATTTACACATTTACATGTGTTACATGTTCAAAACAACAACAACAACAACAAAAACATATTTATTGCATAAATATGTTGACTGTACACACACTTGTGAAAACACCGGCATATTTTTGAGTATGAAAATCAAAGAACGAGGCCATCTCCTGAAGTTAAAGAATATCGAAGTGCTTTAACGTTTAAAAGGGATTTAGACGGCAATACAAGTCGTACGATATGGCAAATTTTTGTGTAGAAGAGCACGGATGGTAACGTCTGAACTTGATATATAATGAAACCATACGACATAGAGAGAAAATAGGGCTGAAAATTTGACAGACGTACAGTTCTCATCGTTTTTTAAACATTTTTCAAATTCCATTACACATCATTAGATCAGGGATGCATTTCTATGTAAAGACATAAACAAACAGCGAATGTCGTCTAATCACTTAAGCGGCCCATACACGTTTCAATTCAATTGTGAATTGAGTCTTTCAACTGAATTGATTATTGCCCACACACTTCATAAACTGAATTGAAAGACGTTCATTCAACTATTAAATTCAATGAAATTAAGGACAATTTTAAAAATATATAACGTACTCTTTGCAAAAACACTACAAATATAAATTTTGAGACCTAATTAAGAGACTCGAACACACACAACGCAATCGAATTGAAAGACTTGCTAGTCAACTTGAAAAAATCAAAACCATACTCGACAACTGCCAAACTAATCAACTGACAAAGCCATACACGCTTTGATTTGGACAACAACCGACTCAGTTGCCAACTGAGTTGAAACGGGGTGCTTTACGCGACAGCAGACTTCACAACTTCACGAGTACAAATGAAGTTATCTTCAAATGCTGCCGTCTCGTCAGCAACATAATTATTTTCAAGACAGCAGCAGCACTATGTGTATTTAAACAAAAAATTCAGAGGTGCCAGAGATATATTTTGCAGGAATAAATTTAAAATTACTGACTGAAAACGTAACAATATCACGTAAAACTGTAAAAACCCATCAATTTATTTGTTTATTTTATTTATGTGATGTTTATTCCTATTAAATATTTCAAAAAAATTTTAGTTCTTATTGCTGCTAATTTATATTTATAGTGGCAGCACTGCATTTACTTTTTGCTGCTTACGAAAATAGAAATTAGTCTAAGTTGGCAGCTTCAGCAAATGCAGTTGTGAAGTCGTGCTGCTGTGATGTCGTTAAAATAATCGTGTGCATCTAAAGTTTTGACTAGAATTTAGATTCTAAACACAAGTATTTTATTTTTAACAGATTGCTGCTCACTGTGTGTTGTCGTCTATGTGTTTAAAGCTTAATTTGCAGCAAAACTTATTTTTCTTTTCTATTGTTTGCGACTTTTTTATTTCAGTTGTTCACTCATGTTAAGCTTTAAACACATAGAAGACAGCAGACAGCAAGCAGCAATCTTTCAAAAATTAAATACATGTGATTAACAATTAAGTTTTTTATTCGCTATTTAAGCTTCTAATATTTATACCAGTAAAAAATTATAAATAGCTTGTTTTCTATGTTTAAAAGGTGTAAAGAAATGTTAGAGACGTTTATAAATAGAAAAGCTTGTTTTTTGTGTTTTGACGGATATTATTAGAGCATTTTTCTTTTTAAATTCTCAGCAATTTGTTTGGATTGTTGGGATATAAAGTTGAATGTTTGAGAATATCTTTCAAAAATTTCCAAAGTCTACTGATGATTAGGGTAGTTCCTATGAAATGTCGACATATAGATAGCTGGCAAACATAGAAAACAAGCTATTTATAATTTTTTACTGGTATAAAATACATGTGTTTAGATCCACACGATTAGCATCATAGCAGCACGACTTCACAACATACACATATACATGTACTTTGCGCTGTAACCCGAGCGTTGGTTGGTGTGTTGGTCACTCATCAATGGCTTGTACAGTGTTTTACTACTACTTCTGTTGGGGTTCTACTGTGCTCATATGTGGACGGCTAGCTGCAAATGTGTAGCAGCTTCACTAGCAGCCACATTAGCGGGCACACATGAACCCGCCTCAAGTAGTGGTGCAGAGGGGTTGTACTGGTTTGAAACAGCCATAACCCCAGGCACAGTAGTGGTAGTGTACAGAGACACTAATGGCCATAGGTCTCAGGCGTAGTAGTGACTAACACACTAACCTCCACAAATATTTCCACGATAGACTTGACGTCCAAGAAATGGGGCATTCGTTTTTCTGGTGCCAACGTGACGTGTTATTGGCTGGTGAAGCCCCTGTTAGTGTTCTGTAAAATAATTTAACTTTGGATTTGAGTCCTTTGATATTGTAACGTTTGTGAATTAATTGGATGGAATAAAATTGTATAACATTTTGAATTTTGGCTTAGTGGTTAAAGCAGTAGATCATGATACGTCATGTCCCGAGTTCAAATCCCAGTGGGTGCTGATGAGTAGTGTAGCGACTACGAAACAGCTAAAGATTTGATTATTATTTTTCTTGTCTTCTTCAACCAAAATTATTGATCACAGCAGATTTGTATTGTAAAAAATCTTTCTTAAGAAAGAAAAAACCTGAACTATAACCCGTTGTACAAATGTACAAACCAAAAATTTAATTTAAAAAAATTATAAAAGTTCATCAAAAATTCAATAAATTTATATTTTGAATTTTATTTTGTAAAATCTGCGTTTATCTCGTAACGGGTGAGTATACCTTGGCTATAAATCTCTTACTGTGTTTTCTTTGTTAGGTCCGAGACCTTCCAGCCCATGTGTTAAGATCAAAGCATTGCGCTTTACGCCCTAATACAGGTTGCGCTGTATGCTATTTTTTTCTTGAATCGTGTTTAATCAAGTTTAGTTTCACCACATCAAGTTTTTGCCACCAACAACTTTGTTTTGCAATTTTTAACTTAAAAAACTACTATTTTATTATTCCATTTCGTCAAACAACCTTACAGGTGTAATTTTTAGACACTTTCAAGTCTGACCTCCTTTTAGTTAAGAACTTGTGTTTGTTGGTGTGTTAATGACATTTGTGTGCTACAATTACTTATGTTGTTGTTGGAGTTTGTTATTGGAGTTTATGTTTATTGCCAGTTAATTTATTAGTACAATAATTGAAATTTGATTGAAATTAATTACAAAACTATATATTATCTTAAACACATTTAGAACAGCAGCAATAAAACAACAACAACAATATTTACAACAGATAGCAGATACACGTTTATGTGGATGCACACACATACAAACGCACACATACACACACACACATAAATTAATTAGTATATTTATTCAGTTATCATAATTCTGTAACTATTATCTTAAAATAGGATATTGATATGAAAGTAATTAAAAATAGGACAATTTGCCAGTTTCTTTTCTAACTTTTTATAATATTTATGCAATTGAGTAGCAATTTTACGAAACGTCTAGTAACTTTTCCATCTTTTTTCCCACAGCGGTCATTGAAGAACCCGAATTTACTGAATACATTGAAAATGTTACTGTACCTGCTGGACGTAATATTAAATTGGCCTGTTCTGTGAAGAATCTGGGATCCTATAAGGTAAGACTGTTCAGATGGATAAAGAAACATCATCATTACAATTTTTTAACCATTATCACTTTATCGGATTATGGCGAATGATATTTTTATAAAAGCTCATTCTGATTTAAATTTTTTTTATTTTTAAAAAACATACTCTATACTTATCAGGTTCCATACCAATAAAAAATGCATACATGTCGTCTGTTACCTCAAAAACATTGCGTCTGTAAAAAACATGAGCAAAGTCGTCTGACAAAATTTCAAAGAGAGTGTGTTCTATTTTGTTGTGTTTAAACATCTGACATTTTTTTTTTTTTTTAACTTGGACCAGTACTCAGGGGATGACCCCTACATACACAGAAAAAATTAGATGAGATTTTTTTTCAATCAAGTTATGTTATTAATAAAAAAAAAACCATCAATTTAATAAAATTTGCATTGACTTAATTAAACTATTATTAATAATGAATTTTTGGAAATATCTCTTAATAAAATGCAATTAATAAATAGTTTTCCGAATTATTGACTGTTATTCAATAAATAAGTTTAAAAGGTTGTCATATAACAATTTTTTTTGTTAAGTATATTTTACATATTAACAACAATTTTTTTCAACTCAATAATTTTTGCTTTTAAGTGAAAAAGCTATTTCTACTTTATAATTTGAATTATTAATCCGGCAAAAAATCTTTTTCACAGGAAATTTGATAAAAACTAGTGCAATTTTTTTTTATCAATATGGCATCTATTTTTTTCTGTGTATGCAGTGCATTGTACTGGAACTAGGAAAATAGGTTGTGAGGAGGGGGAAAGAGGGAGTAGTGTTTGTGAACATTTGACTTGAATCTTCCAACGTTATAACAGACAGGAAACACGTCTGCAGGCAACTTGTTCCACAGACGAAGCGTACGGCCAAAAAACGAATTTTCTCTGTAATGCGTAGTACGATTCCTCGGACAATCAACCACAAATGGATGAGCTGTGGACGATGAGCGCGTGCTACGTAAAAATGTGCGACATTAGAACTCTATACCTTGAGAACAATTCAGCAACCGTTTTTAGGCGGTAAAAGTAGTCGGCTTGAGAAAATTTTAATGCATTAATATTTTAATTTGTTTTAAATAATTATTTTTTATAATAATAAAAAGCATAGACAAGGTCAGACCTAAATGTACATGTACGTTTGTGAGCAAATTTTAAAAACCGTCTGCAAAAATGAAAAATTTTGGCAGACATGAAAAAATACTGTAGGAATTACATTTAAGAAAACAGACGTGAACACATATCGTCTGTGGGTGCCTTTAGAATTCAATGATTTTCAAAACTTAATGAATTACTTCAATAAAAACGTATTGTTTTTTAAATGAATTCCTAAAAATTAAATTACATAAACTTTACAAAAAGTTATTTGAGTTTCTTAATGTAGCAAAATTGATCAGTCACCCTGTATTTTCCGATGACCGTTTTTTTTGTGCAATTATTTATTAATTTATGAGTGATGGTAGACTGATGAGTGATGGTAGACTGAGAGGTAAACTTGAATCATTCTTCGCAATTAATAATTAATGCACTCATTTACACTTATGATTTAAAATATTGAATCGTTTTTTTTTATACATGCGTACTTAAATTGTTTTGCGATGTGATATGTTTATAAAGGGTGTTTTTTTAAGCTAGATAGAACTTTAAATTGTAAAAAGTAACACAAAAAATTAAATTTTGATGAAACATTTTTTTTATTTGTTTCAGTATACTCTGACAAATCATTATGAATAGACTCACGCTTGAACAACGCTACGAAATTATCCAAATTTACTTTGAAAATCAGTCGTCGATTCGCGCAACTTATAGACGCAAAATTGTGTTCAGCGATGAGGCGCATTTTTGGCTTAACGGGTTTGTTAATAAGCAAAATTGCCGCATATGGAGTGAGACCAATCCACAAGAGACCCTACAGACTCCATTACATCCAGAAAAATGCACTGTTTGGTGCGGTTTTCATGCTGGTGGCATCATCGGACCTTATTTCTTCAAAAATGAGGCCGGAGCTCGCGTTACGGTCAATGGAGATCGTTACCGCACCATGATCAATGATTTTTTGTTTGAAAATATGGATGACATTGATCCGGAGGAGATGTGGTTTCAACAGGATGGCGCTACGTGCCATGCGGCGAACGCAACCATCGACTTACTGAAATCAAAATTTGGCGATAAGTTGATTTCGAGAAATGGACCTGTCAATTGGCCTCCAAGGTCGTGCGATTTGAGACCTCTCGATTATTTCCTGTGGGGCTACGTGAAGTCACTGGTTTATGCTGATAAACCAGCAACAATTGACGCCTTGGAGGCCAGCATTGTTCGTGTTGTTCGTGACATACGGCCAGCAGTGCTCGAAAAAGTGGCCCAAAATTGGACGTCCAGAATGCGCTTCGTCAAGAACAGCCGCGGTGCCCATATGCCCGAAATCATTTTCAAATGTTAATGTCACGTATTGATCTTTCGAATAAAAAAAAATTTTGATTACAATTTAATTTTTTGTGTTATTTTTTACAATTTCAAGTTCTATCGGGCTTAAAAAAACACCCTCTATAAAGCAAACAGTAAAATCTTTAAATTACAAACTATTGCATACCAATGCGATTAATTGCGGCTTAACAATATTAATTGAATTTTTTTTTAATGAAATTTAAATTCTTTCGTAGGCAAAAGATTTTCCTTTCGGAAAAATAAAAACAATTGAAATCACCTGAAATTTCTGGCTCGCTCCACTGTAAAGTCATTTTTAAATAATTAATTACTTCAGAGAGTTGATCGTATGAAAACATTAAATTACATACCAACAAAAAAGGAAACGAAAAGAAAAGTATTAAATATCAATGACATACGAGTAGTGGCAGAACCAACCAATAAATGAAATGATACACAACTGCGAGTACAACAGGCGCACATACTCGTGCACACAGTCATTCACATTAAATTATTAACATTCTCGTCAACATTACGGTAAAAGCAGCTGTCATTCTGCACTCATATATACGCTTATAAGTTCGTTTGTTCATTCGTTCATTTATTCATTCGTTTTCATTCTTCTCCGGCAAATTAATTTTACGCTTCCCTGAAGAACAAAAATGTAACGCGGACATTTAAAACCATAAAAATAATAAAGATGAAATTAATACAATAAATAAGTTGCCTTTTGAACAATATGCTCGAGCATACGCACAAACTCTTACCTGCACTTCTAAATAGGAGTGTTTGTGCAGGTACTCGTACTTGCGCAAGTGATTTCTCAACAACAACAAAAAAAAGAAAAATAAAAAAAGGAGATTAAACTTTGCACATTTTTTCCGCAGCCACACTTAAAAATTAATAAATGCGTTTAAATTTCTGTGAAATACAAAATTAATAAAACCAACCGCAAAAATATTGCCAGCCAGACAATCGTGTGGAAGTTTTTATTTATTAAAAAATAAAACCAAATTTTTACCAGAGAAAAAAGACTTGCACAACAACATTTTTTTGTATACAAATTTACGTTCATTTGCAAAAAATCTGACACACGCTCACACGCACACACACATACACAAACTTGTTCATTTGTTCTCTCTTAAACTTTTTTTGCCATTTCCTTTTTAAAACATTTTTTTGCAAAGCTTTTTGGTGGCATTAAAACAATGCCACATTTAAAGGATGCACAAGAGAATTCAACAGGATTCATCAGTGCATTCATCATTGCATTTTTTCCCACAATAACTGAACTCCGCAACAACATACCGACAGACAGACGGGACGAGCAGCGGAAAAAAATAAGACACACGAGAAATTGTATCAAATGAAGGCAATGAAATTTAAGCCACATTTAACACTGGCAACAAGCAACAGAAGAAATTAAATCCAAGTGTTTATCCTCAAACTCTGTCATATAAATAAATGTGAAAAACAAAAAATTGAAAAAAAAGACAGAGTCACACACACACACACAGTGACAATAAATGAAATAAACTGGCAGGCAACAATCACTGCTTATGTGCGTTAATGCCACCAAATATATACAGGGTGGCGTAAAATTAATCACCCTATCGTGAGATGTAAAAGCTTTTGCAAATGCCATTTTACGTCAATCATAATGACATTTTTGCACTAGACAGCTGCACAATACAAACAGACAAACAATGGAGCACTATACTCCGCATGCAGAGCCATCCTCAAACTCAGCAACGAAGAGCATGAATTTGAATTCAAAATCATTATGAGTGACCGAGGCACATGTTCATTTAAACGGTAAAGTCAATAAACAATATCTTCGTTTTTGGCACATTGCACATCCGCGAGGAGTGATTGAACCGCATCTTTTGCGGCCGCCTTGGGCAGTTACTGTTACTGGCGAACATTACAGAGCCGTGATAAGCGACTTCTTGCAGCCATACCTAAACAAAAGCGGCAAGCCTTTTCTTACTGTCAAAATTTTTCATGCCCATACAAATTGTATGAAGCAAGCCAGAATACCGCCACGTTGCTGCTGATCGGTTTGAAATTCCAATTTTGCCAAAGCGGCAAAATATTATGTTTCCTTTTTTCTTTGTAAATTTTCTTGCCAGATACAATTGATGAATTCACAAATTCAGTCGTATCGTGTATCGATGTATTTGGTGAGACAATTTCAAACACAAAACTTCAAATCAAAAACAATTTTCAAATATATTTTTTGTGAGTTTAACGTTTGTGTTTGAAATTGTCTCTCCAAATATATCGATACACGATACGACTGAGTTTGTGAATTCAGCAAATAGTGATGAGTAATTTTTCTAGCAAAATTTTCGTACCAAAAGCACTACACATGTACATCTTTTAAAAGCACTATCACGGTAAGATTGTGTTCCTAGGAAATACTTATATTATTTTAAAAACTGGATTGGAAATTAATTTTTTATGTCATGTAAAAAAATCTGTAGTGTGCAATAAAATTACTTGTCCTTGTGTTATTCTAGCACATATACACAGATTTTTACCGAATACACATAAAACAAATCTATACTATTGGAAGTAAAATGGTGAATAAAACTAAAATTTTTAAACTAGACAGCTGCACAATACAAACATACATACAATGGAGCGCTATACTGCGCATCTAGAGCCATCCTCAAACGCTGCAACGAAAAGGATGATTTTGAATTGAATATCATTACATCTTCATTTCTGGGACACTGAATATTTGTGAGAAGTGATTGAACCGTATTTTTTGCGGACGGCATTGGCAGTTACGGTTACTTTCGGAGCTTACAGGGCTACGATAACCGACTTCTTACAGCCATACCTAAACAAAAACGGCAAGCGTTTTCTTACTGTCAAAACTTTTTTTATTGAAAAATTATTGAATAAGTGTTCACTGTAACTGTGAAAATTGTTCATTCTATACACTGCGAACACAAAAATCAGAACGGGACACTAAAATTGGCGAACACTTGAAAAGTCATTGTTGCGGAATTTGGCCCTTGCCTTTATTTTGAAAAATTTAGACACTTGAATTGCTATTCGCTACAAGGTTCGTATTCAAACACTGTATTAACTGATTCAGAAAATTTCCTCATTGAACATAAAGCAAAGAGTGTTCCTGTGTATTGTATCATTATTATTTTAAAACTTATTTTGATTTGAAAGCTGTGGTAGCTTTTTTTCCACAAATATTTAACGAAACTGAATTTCAATGAGCTACCGCTTCATAAATGTGCTACTAATAAATTCACTTTATTGCTTTCAAAGTGATTTAACAACGAGCCATGACTAAACAATCATAAACTAGAGCTCCTTTTTATTGCAATTGTACACATCCTGTTTATTAATCGATGCCCTTTGTGTGCGTGTGTGTGTGTGGGTGTGTGTGGGTGTGTGTGTTGAATTGAACTTTTATACTTTCTTATCCAGATGAAACAACAAAAACAGATTTTGATATGCTTTATTGTCTTGCCAGGATAAACACAAATAGTTGCATGCATACACACACACACACACATACACTCAGATTGTTGGTTTCACAAATGAAACCTTTTGAAACATTTCATTGTCATCATCATCATTATTATCATCGTCATTATCATCATGTTGTCAGGAGAGTAACACAAAAGGGATTTCCATTCAATAAGAGTATACAAACAACAAAGTATTCCGAGACGTGTCTATGTGACCATGGGAATGTACGAGGGCGGATTGATATTAAAGCTACCAAGCGCTAAATGGCAGGACAAGCACGATTTTTTTCTTTTTTTTTTTTTTTTTGAAATTGCGATCTGTTAAACGTCAGCTGTTAAAATTTCACCCAAATTCATCTATTAGTTTATTTGTTGTATTCTTTTTACGTAAAAAACTTTTGTGTTTCTTGAAAAATGGCAAAAAAGGGAATTTCGTGCAGTGATTAAACAATATTATTTAAAAAGGAAAACGGTGAAAGAGACAAAAGAAAAGCTCGATAAACATTGCTGTGGGTCTAACCCATCAGATTACATTTTAAAATATTGGATTGCTGAATTTAAACGCGACCGAACAAGCATTGCAACAATATCATCAACAGGAAGGGATAAAAAGGTGGTTACTGAAGAAAATATCAAGAAAATCCTCGATATCGTTATGCATGATCGCCAAGTCAAGTTAGATTGTTGAAATGGTAAACATCTCATATGAACGTGTGTTCAATATTGTGCATGAACATCTGTATATGAAAAAGCTATCGGCAAGTTTGGTGCCGCGTTTGCTCAGTGTCGAACAAAAACGAGTTCGACAGTCCACTTCACAGCGGTGTTTGGACATGATAAAGGGTAGTCCTGTTGATTTTTGGCATCGATTAATAACTGTTTTTGAATTGAAATCAGAAAGCAATCGAAACAATGGGTGGAAGCTGGTGGAAGTGCTCCAAACAAGACAGTGAAATCGGCTGGAGAGGTTAAGGCCACTGTATTTTGGGATGAAGACGGAATATTGCTCATCGATTATCTTGAAAAAGGATCCACAATCACAGGAAAGTATTATCATGCATTATTGGATCAACTGGATGATGCAATTGTTTTTACGAGTTTGAGGATGATAAAAAATACATACGAGTATATACATATATATAAAATTAAAAACTCCGTAGCTTTTTTTTTTCATAAACGTTATAAACAGCGGGATTTATTTCTTTCACTTTTTACATTAAATAAAACAGAAATATAGAATAGTTTTTATTCATAAAAAAGTTAATCTTTGAATTTAGAGTTTTTTAAAGCCTTAACTATTTTACTAATAATTTAATATTGAGTTCGCGCGAGATCAGACTTATTACAAAAAAAGGGATTACTTATTTATTCTTGTGGCGAACAAACAGAAAAACACGATTGTACCTGAACCAATCGTTGCACTCATCACCGTTGGTTGAATTAGTAGAAATCATGAGGGGGCATTGTTACATCAGAGATGAGTCTTTTGTTCACGGCGTGAACACAATCAAGAAAAAACGGCCACATTTAAGAAAAATAAAGTACTCTTTCTTCAAGACTTCAAACCGGTTCACACAGCATTAGATACGATGCAAAAATTACCTGAAATACACTTCGAATTGCTTGCCCATCCACCTTATAGTCCAGCTTTAGCTTCTAGTGACTTTTTTCTGTTTTCAAACTTGCAAAAATGGCTCGAAGGAAAAAGATTCATCTCGAATGAAAAAGTGATTACCGAAGCTAATGCGTTATATAAGAAGTTCCCTAAATCGTATTATTCTGATGGTATAAAATAGTTGGAATATCGTCTTACTAAGTGTATAGAGCTAAAAGCAGACCATGTTGAGAAATAATTGCTTTCTGAAGAAAAATGCTTATTTCCTACTTAGGTACTTTCAATATCGAACCACCCTCGTATGAGTGTTTGTGATTGGAGCTTGTGCCTTCAGTTTAATTTGGTCATTGGATCGGCTAAATGGCCAGTAAACAAACATTTAAAGTCTTTTGTTTGGCAATATGTTACATTTATGCTCCGACTCTTTCATGATTGACTCAAAAACTTTTTGACATATAAAACACAAACAACAGCAATTGGTTTAAAAAAAGCGTCCCACAAATAAAACAAATTTTTCAGTTAATATTACAAAACTGGCATTCTTTCGATTAAAATATGCAAATTTAGAAATTTAATGTAAACAAATTGAAAAACAATAAAAAAAAAGTAAAAGTATTTAGAACATTTGCGGCCAACGGAAGTGGCTGAAATGCCGGAGTAGAAAACGGAAGCTACAAATGTTCAAAATGTCTCCGGTTAACAAACATGTTTGACATTTGATATTATTTTACTGCTAAAAAAAAAGAAAAAACTTTTTTATACAAAACAAAAACTGTAATATAGTTTGAAGCAATTAATTTAAAAATAAAATGTTGATTTGCACAGAAAACATGATTTATGCTTTTAGTTGAAAGCGGACTTGTAAAAGGTTTAGGATAGTTAACGTATAAAATTGTATACAATTATAATATTTTTCATTAAAATGTACATACAGTGGTGGCCATATAATTAAAACATTCTTGATAGTAAATTAATTTACTGTTTTGATAGCATATCTAAGATTGTGTTGTAGCTTAACTAGATGCCGTACATAGCGTTTTACATCTGATCGTCATCGGCAAAACTTGGATTTGTCACTCCAATAAAATATTTTTCCAAAATCCCATTGATTTCTTAGTGTATTTCCGACAAAATCCAATCTGGATTTAAAATTGTTTTTTGGAGACAAAAGTTTTTACTGTGCTCTGCATTTACGTAAGGCATCTTCATTAAACTGCCATTTAATAGCTCTAGATGATATAGGGATACCGTATGATGACTCTAAGTCCACTTTTAACTGTTTAAAACTTTTAACTCGGACAGCTTTGGGGGCCCTCACAACTATTTTATCATCTCTGGCTGTGGTTTTACGAGGTTTGAAGGCTCTGTGTACATTATTTGAGCTCCCAACGTTATCAAAATTGTTGATTGTATTATAAATTTTTGCCTACAAGTTTTCGCAAAAATATTACATTAGATATTAAAATAATGTTATTTAAATACCAGAACTGAGAATGTTTTAATTCTGTGTCCACTTGAAAAACTGTCCTTTCTCTAAATAATGAGTTACTTTTTAAGAAAGCTGAGCAGAAAATGAATGTAAAGAAAGAATCAAGTACAGAAGATATCAGACTTATATTTGCAGTAGAAAAGTTCCATTGCATTAAGAATAGATGATATAAAATAATGAAAGAATGAGAGATCGCATTTATGTTTTTAATTTAATTACATTACATGTCCACCAACTCATCATGTAATACAAGAAATATTAAAATAAGTTCGACTATTTAACCCTAAAACAAAAAATAGTTATTTATTCATCAATAACTATCTTGCTCCCCCTCAGATACAATACACTTATGCCGCTGGCTTTTTTCAATCTTCGAAACATTTCTGAGACGCGTTTTTGGTATCGCCAACAGTTCCTATTTCAAAACGCTTTCCTCTCCTCGGTGTCTTCAGTTTTGGAAAGAGGAAAAAGTCAGCGGGGGCCAAGTCCGGTTAATACGGTGGTTGAGGCATGATAAGGGTTTTGGTTTTGGTCAAAAACTCACGCACAAGTATCGACGTGTCAGCTGGTGCATTATTATGGTGCAAAGTCCATGATTGTTGTTTCCCGCAATTCTGTTCGTTTCTAAGTCTGCATTTAGACACGAAAACATTTGGAAGGGAAACATTTAGTTTGGTAGCAAATTACCGGTGGGAAAGGGAGAATCGATTTTGTGTTCGGTACTCGGCAACACGCTTTGCTGACATTTTCTCTATTGACATATAACTTACTTTTTGACATTTTAATTTAATTTAGATTTTCTGAAAATTTTAATAAATATGGAATATAAATATTTGAACAGAAAAGATATCAACAGTAAAGTGTGCGATCCAAAGAATGTATGGACCGAATAAAAAAAGCCGAGGCATTTAATGATATAAAAAATATTTTGCAGAAGGAAATGTTTGGTGTGACTGTAGCAGGCATTAAAAATAAATTTGTTTAAGAAAAACTTCAATTTTATTAGTTTTTATAATTTAAATTAATGGCAAAAAATTAACAGACAACATAACGAAAAATGTAAAAAACAAATAATAAGCGAATGTTGCCGGCAACATGTTCGACTGTGTGAATACGAAAAAATAAATCAAAACAGAATTCCAAATGTTTTTCTTCCAAATGTTCGCTCGTATAAATTCAGACTAACGAATTGCTTCGGCGCATAACTTCAGACTAGTATTTCTTATTGACTGTACAATCTTGCAGCAAGAATTCATGATGCATCACGCCATTGCAGTTCCCCAAACAGTGAGCAAAACCTTCACATTTGACCGAACTTGACGTGCTTTTTTCGGTATTGGATCTTTTAAATACTTCCATTAGTATGATTGGGCTTTGGTTTCAATATCATAGCCATACGCGCATAATTCGTCACCAGTTATGATCTTTTTGAGGAAATCTGGATCGCCGTGAACGAGCTGAACAGCTCCTGAGCGGCGATATCCTTGCGGCGTTGTTTTTACTCAATATTTAGTAAATTTAGTAAAAAAACGAAGAACACACCAAAACGCGACTACCCTTTTTATCTGTCAAAAACAAACTGACAATCCGAAATGGCTGATATTGCCAACATATAAAACGGACATGTGTACCAACATAATAGAAAAAAATCAAATATACGTAACTGACGAAATTTGAAAATAATGGTTATTATTTGATCAGACCATGTACAAATAGTGTTATGGCCATATTCATAAGAAATATTTGTTGAATTCACAAGCTCAGTAGTATCGTGTATCGATGTATTTGTAGAGATAATTTCAAACACAAACATTAAACTCCCAAAAAATATATTTGAAAATTGTTGTTGCTTTAAAGTTTTGTGTTGGAAATTTTCTCTGCAAATACATCGATACACGATACTACTGAGTTTGTGAATTCAGCAATTATATTTATTTGTCAAACCTTTTATTTAAATTTATAAACACTAGATACTTTTTATGAATATGGCTGTTAGTGTTTAAATGAAGATTGTTTCCCGTAAATCTAATGCTTAAGGGGCAAATAATATTTTGTAAGTTAAAGTGTTTTAATGTAAAATATTACAAATTAAAATTGGAACCGACAATAACACAACTACCAAACCCACTTCTTCATTTAAAGCTAACAAATAACATTTATCCGTCAAGATAAAGTAAACATCAGCACAAAAACAAAAACTATTATTTAACATTCTATATATAGCTTTTTAGATAACATATTTCACCTTGTTCAAGAAAAAATAAATAAGAAAAAAAAAAAAAGAACTAAAAAAGAAAAATTCAAGGCTGCCTGTGCCACAAACAAAAAAGGGCACAGAAAAGGAAATACCTTGTCTGACAAACAACATTTCATTGTTCAAGTATGTAAAGCAGCAAACAATTTGATAAATTACTGTATGCACAGCAAAATGTCACTTTACTTCCTCTGCCAGCAACAACTACAACTAAAGTTAGACGATTTGACTGTCGTCAAGAAGTACTACACCATAGTAGACCATTTAAGCGCAGCACTTTTTCTTGATGACACACACGCTTTCCAACACTTATAAACGACTTATAAAATATGCAAATAATGTTTTATGTATTTCTTTTTATTTATTTATTTTTTTTCTTCCTCTATTTTGTAATACAAGACCAAAAGTAGACAATAAAAAAGAAAGAAAGAATGAGAAGGAAGAATGAAATGCCAGCAACGCTAATACATTAGTAGGAAAATAATGGCAAACAATAAACCTTTTTCATCAAATGTGGTAAACGATACGTAATTTAGGCAATTTGTCAAAATGAACAGCAAAAACAACAACAACAACAACAGCAAACAACAACGTCAACGATCAACACACTAACATTTTGTGCATGAATTTCAATTAAGTATATTTTTTCTGTTTTCTATTTTCTACCTACAAGATGCACAACGAATGCGAAAAGAAAACATTTTAGTTAAAGCTTTTATTAAAAACATTAAAGTTTTGTTAAATAAAATTTATGTTTTCAACCTCTAATTAAGCAAAGAAACAACAGTGAACAAAAAATATTAGATTTTCTTTTAGCAGCTGTCCGTGTAATTCAGGAGCATAAGTTAAAGGTAGAAAATTATTTTAAAAATAAGCTTGAGTTTGCATCTGGACGTGTAAACATCGCGTTACGCTGTCATCTGTTATTCTGCGTTGAAGTGAATACAACAGGGTGGTTACTCTCTATGGCGATGCGAAAGAAAAATCGAAGAATTGGTACCCTGCATTGCATTTTCGTTTTTTCTTTTCGCATTTAATTTTCTCTTTCGCACATTTTATTTTATCATTCTTCGCTATTGTTTATTTTGTGATACCAGTGCTGTTTCATTTGCAAACTATTTCGCGAAAAAGTTTGCGCAAACAGCCAAATTATACTCTTATCGCATCTACCTTTCGCATCGCAATAGAGAGTAACCCCTCAGATTCAAATATTTCGTTAAAAAATAGCGCTAGATGGCAGCACAAAAATGATTTTTTTTTTTATATATATTAGTTTATTTGTTGTAGTCGTTTGAAGTTCGTGCAGTGATTAAACACGATTATTAGAAAGGGAAAATGGCAAAGGAGAGAAGAAAAGAGCTCGATAAACATTACGGTGAGTCTGCTCCATCAGATTGGATGGTAAAATATTGGTTTGCTGAATTTAGACGTGGCCGAACAAGCACTGTAATAATATCATCAACAGGAAGGCCAAAAGCGGTGGTTACCAGAGATCTGCAACCGGTAGCTTTTTAATGATATAAGTACACAGGTCTTAAATCGAGTGGCAGTTTTATTGGCCGCCACATATTGTTTGCCCAAGTATGTTTTCTACTCGTTAGAGCTTGTGCCTGTTAATTAGAGTATATGGCTGCTTGATTTGGTATCCCAACTATTTTTTCCACATTCAGCAATCGAACTCATACTTCTTTTTAACAATGAAAATAATATTTGTATGTAATAATTTGCAGTCACACATTTACCTTATACATGAGAACGTATTCGTACTAAGCGCGGCGTTGCCAGAAAGTTTTTAAAACATCATGTTTTGGCGATTGTATTTTGAAAATATTTAATTCATTTAAATAAAAGACCATGTTGTCTCGTCTTGACATCAGTATATAGACTGCTCTTTAAGGCCCAATCAGACTATTATACAAGTATAAATACTTTCATTCGATTTTGTGAGATAAAAGTCTAAACACATTTCTTGCGACTGTCAAAAAGTCTAACGTAAATTAGATTTTGCATTCACACCATCACACTTGATATAAACCAACATAGATGTGCTATCATAAAACTTTTCACGGCGGAAGGTGCGCTATTCGTCGTAGGCGATAGACGTGCCGGCGCTTGAAATTCTTCAACAGTTAAAATAATAATTATGTAGAACACATCCAAATTCAATAGCACAAACATATTTTATGTTCTAAATATAGCATGAGCAAAATACATTTATAAATGACAGCTAAATTCCGAATTTCAAGCTTTTTTATAACGACAAAAAATACTATCGGTGACGGCACCCCATCGGCTACGAAATAGCCGACTACTCAATTTTTAATTAGCTGGTTTGCTAAAAAATTGAATTGAACTTTCGTTACAAATTTTTCAGCAGGAATAATCTTAGAATCATCATTCAGTATGTTACTTTCAAAGAATTTGTCGATAGTGTTGTTTTTACAAGTTGATTTTGTGACGACGTCATGTGTGTATTTTAAGAAAACGATTAGAAACGAAAATCGAAAATACTCAAAAAAAAAAAAAAATACACCAGATACGAAATTGATTGGATACATTTTTGATGTATCAAGCTTTCGCAAACCAACAACAGGTATAAATACTACCACATCAATTTTTAAGAGTGTTTAAAATAATCGAATGCGAAAATGATTGGGTAAACAACCGGTATAATTATAGTTGCAGTGCACCGGTGCAGATCCCTTGTGGTTACTGAAGAAAATATCAAGAAAATCCTCAACATCGTTATGAATGATCGCTGACTCAAGTTTTTTTTTTTTTTTTTCTTTTTTGTCATTCATTTATTTATTGAATCTTCAAAATATGAACTAACAATAAGTATTCAAATCTTAATACTAAATATAAAAGTTATTTAAGTCCAGCCACTGCTAGACAAAAAAGTTTCATTTTGCGCGAATAATATCGGTAGAATCACCTATTTAACGTTCTGATGGTGGCCAGGGTATCCCTTCTTCTCAACCGAGAGTGGCCGCCAAAATTAAGTATGTTGCGTGTAAGAGGATTTGGGTGAAGTTCCAGTTTACTGATATACCTTGTGGCATACTTAGAGAACTCGTCAGTTACCAGCGAAACACACAGATTCTTGTGAATTCGTGAGTTTCTTACGTACCATGGAGCAGTAATCGTACGAAGAATTTGGTTTTGTCGTCTTTGAATTTTTTCAATGTTAGATGTTGAGGCGGTTCCCCATAATTGAACTCCGTAGCACCATATAGGCTTTAAAATTGCGTTATATAACAAAAGTTTGCAATCCAACTTCAATGTCGAATTTCTATCCATAAGCCAATTTATTTGCGCTGCTTTTCATTTCAACTGAGTGACTTTCGCATCAGTCCGTCGTGCCACACTTTATCAAAAGCTTGGGAAATGTCAATGAATAGAGCTGAACAGTACTTTTTGTCTTCAAAAGTCTGTCTTATGACATTGACTAGTCTATGTGTTTGTTCTATGGTGTTATGTTTAGCCCGAAAGCCAAATTGATGATCAGGGATACATCCCACATCATTAAGTATTGGAGACAACTTCGCCATTAACAATTTTTCGAACAGTTTTGAAATTGGTGGTTGTAGACTTATTGGTCTATATGACTCAACTTTAGTCGGATCCTTCCTTGGCTTGGGTATCATGGTAATCATAGAGACCTTCCACTCTGCAGCATAATACTCAAAGTGTAAAATAGCGTTAAAAATAAAAAGTATAACTCTTCTAGCTACACGAGGTAACTGTTCAAGCATTTTACCAGTAATTTGATCTATACCTGGAGCTTTCCTGTGGTTTATGTTATTGATAACGTTTTCGACATCTTGAAAGTTAAGTCTCCAAGATACAGGCTGTCTAACAGCATACGGCGGAAATTCTGCTACAGCATCCGCTGAATCATTTGTCGTAAAAACATTTCTCAAATGATCAACGTACATCATCCCCTTTTTGGAATCGCTTCGTGCCCAGTCGCCAGTTGAAGTTCGTGAGATTGTTTAAATGATAAACATATTAAAGGAACATTTATTCAACATTATGCATGAATATTTGCATATGAAAAAGCTATCGGCAAGATGGGTGCCGCGTTTGCTCAGTGTCGAACAAAAACAAGTTCGATAGACCGGTGTTTGGACATGATAAAGCGTAATCCTCTTGAGTGTTGACAATAAAACACGCCAAGAATCTGCCGATTGCGATTTCTTGCGAGTTCAAGTCACAATCACATACATCATAAGAGATGCGAGTGTCAGAACATGCCTGATAGTATTATTTTCTTTTATCATGGACTAATTGGCCTGCACGGCATAAAGTGACATTTAAGCGATTGTAATAAAAAACTTTCTATTCGACCATTAAAATAAGTACATTGGAAAAAATTTTAGGTCGCTACTGCTAAACAGAACGTACGGGCTTAAAAGCCGGCTAAGAACTTAAGCAAATCTTCACTAGATTATATCGGGTGGTTAAATTTTAAGGGCCGATGTTGAATGTGAACCACACCTAAACGCCAAGTTTTTTTCCGAATTTTATTTGACATTTCTCTATTTCAGACTTACTCAATTTGAACCATGGAGAGATACACAATCCAACAACGTGTTAAAGTTATCCAGACTTATTATGAAAATGATGATCAATTTATGAAGAAAATCATCTTCAGTGATGAGGCACATTTTCACCTCAGTGGATTCGTCAATAAACAGAATTGCCGCATTTGGGCGAATGAGAATCCAAGAGTAACTGTCGAAAAACCAATGCACCCACAAAGAGTGACTGTTTGATGCGGATTATGGGCCGTATTTTTTCCAAAATGAGGCCAGTCAGGCAGTTACTGTGAATGGTGTTCGCTATCGTGAGATGATAACGAACTTTTTATGGCCCGAATTGGAAGATATGGATGTAGACGATATGTGGTTTCAGCAGGACGGTGCCACTTGCCACACAGCTAACGAAACAATTGCTCTTTTGCGCAACAAGTTCAATGGCCGTGTTATCTCACGTAATGGCGATGTCAATTGGCCGCCAAGATCATGCGATTTGACACCGTTGGACTTTTTTCTTTGGGGTTATTTGAAAGAAAAGGTGTACGTCGATAAGCCAGCAACAAATCAACAGCTAAAGGATGAGATAATTCGGCACATTAACGGCATAGAACCTCCATTATGCCTCAGGGTCATCGAAAATTTGGACCATCGGATGGAGGTGTGCCACCGTGGTTTCGGCGCCCATTTGGCTGATATTTTGTTCCATACATAATTGAGTAATACCAATATATCATAATAAAATAAAATTACAATAATTTCCTAAATGGTTTGTGTTTTATTCAAAATCAACATCGGCCCTTGAAATTTAACCACCCTTTATATCATGATATTTAGGTTTTGCTAAATCATGATGAGGTTTAACAAAGGACTTTACAAATTAAACATTTTTAATATTGTATTTGCAATTTTTATTATTTGTCATACAATAAATATATATTTTTATTAACACCCTCATCATTTTATCGTTATTAATTTGAATTCTATAAAACACTTTTTCTCGCAATATGAGACAGCATTTTAAGTAGAAGTTTCAAATTACAAACTTCAGCCATTCACGCACTGAATTTGTGTTTTTCTCGTATCCCTTCTGTCGCTTTTCCTGTTCCTGTTTCCTCAATTTCCTTATATTAGTATGTGTATGTATGAACATGCAAATAACACATTTTTTATTAAGTTTATTTTGTTGTTGTTGCTGTTGGTATTGCTGTTTGTGTTTTGTCATCTAATAATACATTTTTACATTTTATTTCTCATATGTATGAACATGCATATTTTCCAGACACAGAGCATACATAATAAACAGGCAGGCAGGCAGGCAGGCAGGCAAGCAGGCAATAAAAAATTACAATAATGCAGGGAAAAAATTTAAGTGAAAATAAAATTTACATATTGTCAAGTTTATCATTTACTTTAAATGTTTGATTTGTCATTTATCATGTTGTGTTCTTTCTCTGCAATGTGTCTACTTTTCCTTAAAATATTTTCATGTATGCAAAATAGAATAAAACAGATGGGATGTTGGCGTTAAAAGATTGTCGATTTTTGTTCTGCACTACTACTTTATACATATAAAGAATTTCATTTTATATACTCGAAGAAGAAAACATATGTGCATGCGGGAAGCATTTAAGGACACGAAAGAAATCATATCAACAGCTGTCGAAGAGGTTTATCTGGTGAAGAGTGAAACGGTCTAAGGGTTTTCATGGGTATTTCTACGGCAAAAGCTACTATTGACAGCTACATTAAAAAATCCTATATAAGTATGTATAATTCGATAAATTTTTGGAAACTTCAAACGTGTTAATTAAAGTATACTTTTTCAACAAGAATTTGCAATACAAAAGTTACCTTATTTTAGTTGTAACTTCATGTTTACCTAGAAGAAAGTATCTACCCTGGCCTGGCCGTTTACTATTCTATAATAAAATCTTTGAAATTTAACACATTGCAAATTCATTAAAGATTTAATCGTTATTAATTACATAAAGTAGTCGTTAGGTCATCGTACAACAGTTTATTTACATTTATTTTCAAACTAATTTCCATCAGTTATGGTATACAAATTTATTCACACCTTTGTTGTGCCGGCCTTCTGCAATTTGATGTAATTTGGTTCATGCCCACTGTATCCTTATTTTGTTTATGAACCGTTAATCCTTTTAGCAAAGATTTGTATCCCATATAATTCTTTAGTGCTTGTATTAGTTGTTCTTAATAATAACAACTCGTAGGACTGATCCCTTGCCCACGTTGGGCGCCAAAATGTGCACCTGAATTAATCTTGAACTCGTTTGATGAGACCCCATCTATCTATAACACCTGGTATAGTGCGGTCTCTGAGAAAGCTAAAGTGAGTTTAATTATATTGGCGATTAAAGTGTGTTTAATTATATTGGCGATATAGATCGAGAGAAGTCATCACCGACACCAAAAGCAATACGAGTAAGCATGCCACACTCTGTCAAACGCTTTGAAGATATCCAGAGCCATCACTTTACTGTCACCGAAATGATGAATTGAGTGGCACCATCTCTCTGAGAGATATGCTAAAAAAATCACCGGTAGAGCGACCTTTACGGTTGCGGGTTCTTGGAAGCTAGTAAAGGCAATTTTGCTTATTGACGTGGCAATTTAAGTGAAAATGAGCCTCGTATTGAATAAGTTTTTTTTTATTTGGGACCAGTACTCAGGGGATGACCCCTACATATGCAGCGCATTGTACTGGAACTAGGAAAATAGGGTATGATGAGGAGGAAAGAGAAGAAAGTGTTCGCGAAATGTTAACGATAACAAACCGAAAGACTGAAACAAACTCTATTGCAGCATTTAAAATGTTGGAATTAAATTAGTTAAAACTGATCAGTGCCCAGTGTATATACCTTCGACACTGCTCAGATTAGCAAAATTTAGTCCAACACCTTCCACACTACAAGGTAATTGAATTCATCGAAAATAATATTAATATTGAACATATAAAGAAAACACGGACAACGGTGAAAAAAATACAAAAAAAAGAAGAAACATGTGTACACATATTGCTACCTATTCCGGTGCACTTTTATTTATTTGGTTGGGCATGTCACAAATCTCAGTTCCGTCACGAAGTTTAGTTTCATTCAGAAACGGATGGGAACCCGTTTTGGCTCTTTAAAAACGAGTGGAATGAAACCATTTCTAATATCAAGAATGTAGTTAATACTTCATCTTTAAAATGATTTTGTTCATTTTCTTATAGCACCATAAAACGGACTGAAATCTGTTTACGAACGGAATTCAATTCTATGACATGACTGTATAGAAGTTAATTAAATGCAATTCTCTTAGAAGAGGTTCCCTTCATGGTGGCTGCATTTAAAGATGCGAATTTAATAGGAAAAACAGATGAACTGAATTCTAGCAATTGCAACAACATAATTACCGTCATAGTCGAAATATTCGATTCGACCACAAACACGGTTGCTACACTCAATCTAATCTTTTTGTGTACGAGCACAAAAACTTGCTACAATCACGACTTTCAGCATTTCATCTTGGCCACAAATCTAAACCACACTTGTGAACACCAGATATCAAAGCACTTTATAACACAACAGCACACACCATTCGCAGCGTGTACGAGTGTTTACAAAACAATATTTTTTCTCATTCGAAAGCATCAACCAACCGGAAGGAAATCAGCCATTGAATCTAAATCAAAATAAAACCAATACATTTGAAAAGCAACACACATACGAGTACAGCTTAACAAAATTCCATGAATATTTAACTTAATAAAAATGAAATAGAAACTCACGCTTGAATTAAAATAAATATAAAAAAAGGACGGGTATCATGTAAATAGAAAAAGGAGCCAGAAAAGAAATTAAAGAAAGAATCTGCAGTATGCCAGAAACGAGTAAGAAATATTTGCAAAAAAAAAAAAAAGAAAATCTTTGATATAAAATGAAAAACTCAGCACTCCAGGGAAATAATTGAGTGAAGGTATAAGTACCTACAGCAAATAAAAGTAAGAAAAAAAATATGAATCTGCACACTCCGATACGGACGGGCAAAGGAAAAGTAATATGCATGAAAATCAAGAAGCGAATGTATGAAAAGCAAACATTTCTCTGGAATTCCTATGAAATATTCGTACACACATATGCATGTGGAAATAAACAAAACTGCAAAAAATTGGCAACAAAGACAAAGTCCTGTTTTCATTATAAAAAAAATACACACACACACACATACATATGTAACGAATCATTTGTTTCCTTAGCACAAATATAAATAAATTCGAATGTGCTTGATACTTGTAGTTTTTCATTTTCTCCTAACAATGTGTTAGTAAATTTGTTGCCACACATACTCCATCAATATTCGTATTTTTTGTATTTCTATTATAAAATAAAAATAATACTATTCTCCACGTTTATTTAAACAAACTGAAATTTATAACCCCGCCAAGCCAAGTGCTGAAAAAATAAGCTCCAGAAAAATATGCAAAAGAATTGCAAACGTAATAAATATGAATAGAAAGTTGTTAAGTTGCTGCCATGTATCAGCATCGTTTATAAATACACTCACTCGTATTGCGTTTGTGTGGACGCACTCAAATTTACTTTTCGTATTTAAATAAGAAATATATATGTGGCAGTCTTCGGTTATGTGAATATGTAAAGGAACATGATTGTGCAACGCTTTTTGATCACTGTCACTGTCATAGAGATGCTATTCTTAAATCTCATACGAACATCATCACAACAAAAGCAACTCGTTTTTCTAACTAGACAGCAAATGCAGGGGTTGGCTGAGAATTTTATACAAAAATCAAATAAAAAGTGAGAAATGATACTATCAGCCATGTTCCGAAGAACGCGCGTTCTGAAATCGCAATGCGTTTTGAAAAACGCTTAATTGGTTTTTAGGTGTTCGAAGGAACGCGCGTTTTACTGGCGTGTAGGAGTTTTTTCCGAAAAAATACAACATATGTTTTGCATACGTATGTACAAGGCGTATTCATACCAGGTAAATGCAAGAGCAATAAATACAACACTACAAAAAATAAATCTTTTTCAAATGTGAAGAGAAAAAAATAAACACAAAAAGGAATTAAAAAAATGTACAATAAAAGACAAACATTTAATTATATGGTGAAACTTTGAGTTATTTCGTAAAAATTAAAGTCACAGATCTTAGAGCTTGGAAAGGTGAACATGGCCAGCAGGATTGAGCAGGTTTAAGAATGATAGCTGGCGCTCGAAATGCAATACATAAATTAAAAAATTGTTTTGAATTTTTTTTTTTTCAAATTTCCATAAAAAAATTTACAATAAAAGAGAAATTATAATGTGAAACTTTTAATTTTTTCGTGAAATTTTCTTTATCCTAATTGTTCGACCTTTTTCTTAAATTAAGATGTAATGAGCTTCAAGCTTGAGGTCTTTTTTATAAAATTTTTTTAAAAAATCGTTTATTTAATTCAATAATTCGTCTTCCTTCGGAAGACTTCTTCAGGAAAGTTTTGTTGATTTTTTGTGAAACTTAAAGTCACAGATCATAGAGCTTGGAAAGGTGAAAATGGCCAGCCAGATTGTGGAGGATTCTGGGTGATATCTGACGCTCAAGATAGAATACATAATTTAAAAAATTTTTTTAAATTTTTTTCCCCAATTTTGTTTTAATTTTGCCATTGACATATGAAACAGATAAAAATTTAAAAAAAGTCATCAGCTGTGCTGTCAATTTCACCTGTTATGAATTCGCCTTGCGTATGTATGTATGTATGTATGTATGTATGTTTTTTTTTTTTTTTTTTTTTTTTATTCGCGGGGTGAAAAACCATCGAAAGGCACTGGCAGTGATGGTGGTTGCCAGTAGTGCGAGACTTTAACTCGCTAAAAAACACCCCTTCGCCCTGACCCAGATGCTCCCCGAGGGACTGCCGCAAGGCTTTACGTCTCGGGGTGGGAAAGGTGATACACCCTACATCTAAACTAAACTACATTGATTCTGCTGCGAATCTGTTCTAACCTACGAAGTTCCAACAGAACCAATTTTACAAAACTACAGACGTACGTCCAGTTGCACAAAGATTCCAACATGATTGGAACGATACTGCTCGGACTGATGCTACGTCCTAGGACTGTTTCTAAATATTCCCTATCACTATTAAACCGTGGACAGATGAAGAACACATGCTCAGCATCTTCCAAGACATTACCATCACAACTCGGACAGAACGGAGTACTGTCATGTCCAAAACGGTACAAGTACGACCTAAAACAACCATGCCCAGTTAGAAACTGTGTAATATAGTAGTTCAAATCGCCATGCTTTCTTGATAGCCATGCTCTGATGTCTGGTATCAGTAAGTAGGTCCATCTTCCCTTGTCAGCTGTCGCCCATCTTTCTTGCCATTTTGGCAGACACGATTCTCTCAACCCAACCGAGATGTCCGAAGCGGCCTCTAGCTCGATCGGTATCATGCCGGCAATGACAAAAGCGGCCACGTCCGATACAGTTCGGAATGCGCTACATACACGCAAGGCGATCAGCCTATACACAGGAGATATCAGGTTCACATAAGTAGGATATCTAAGTGAGCCTGACCATATTGGCGATGCATATAAGATAATGCTTCTTACTACACTAGAGAGTAATTTCCTCTGCAGATATTTTGGACCTCTTGTATTCGGCATGATCCGGCATAGCGCTGTGCATGTTTTTGATGCTTTACTGCCTATGTACTTCAAGTGCTCTTAAAAAGACAGACGAGTGTCAATCATGACCCCAAGGTATTTTAAACATTCCTTAGATTCTATGCTACACGTGCCAATATTTAGCCTGACAGTTTCCCTAACTTTCCTACTACTAATCAGAACCGCTTCCGTTTTATGGTCAGCTAGAGTTAGGCCCATTGATCTTAGCCAAGATCTTACGATCTGAATACTGGCGTTTGCAATGGTTTCCACCTCTAGTAACTCTTTCCCTTCACACACTAACGCTATGTCGTCTGCGAATCCAACTATCTTCACCTTTTCCGGTAGATCCAATCTTAATACTCCGTCGTACATGACGTTCCACAATAGTGGGCCAAGAACTGAACCTTGAGGCACCCCACCAATGATCTTGCGCCTCTTAGTACCTTTATCGGTATCATAAACTAGCTCTCTATCCCGGAAATAGTCCCGTACAATTGCTAGTAAATACCCTGGGATGTCTATACGGACCAAAGCATTAACTATATGCTCCCAGTTTGCCGTATTGAAGGCGTTTTTTACATCTAGGGTTATAACCACACAATACCCTTTTGTTCCATTCCTCCACCTCTTCCCTTGGATAGCTTGAGCAGCGGTTTCTACTACAACTTTGATAGCGTCCACCGCTGACTTTGCTTTCCTGAAGCCAAATTGGTTATCTGATAAACCTAGGTTAGCTTGTACGCAATCTTCCAATCTTCTGCAGATTATACTCTCCAGAAGTTTTCCACTTGTATCTATCATACAGAGCGGACGATAGGAGGAAGGGTCGTCTAGCGGCTTGTTATCCTTAGGTAACAACACCAATTTCTGCCTCTTCCAGATTGTTGGAAAAGTTCCCTGAATCAAGCATGCGCTTATTACTTTCAGGAAATAATCAGGATGGAGCTTAACAGCCTCCTTCAGTACCATATTTGGGATGCAATCTAAGCCTGGTGCCTTCTTGTCTTTGAATTTTGAGACAGCACCTTCTATCTCGACGACCGTAACCGGAGGAATGTCGAATAATTCAGCTGGATAGCTGTGTTGCCATGTCGGAGCTTCCTGTTGAGGAAAAAGATGGTCTACAATTCCGTTGAGGATATTCTCTTCTCTTGGCGGTGATGGGCCAAGACATTTAAGTTTCCTGGTTACTAGCTTATATGCTAAGCCCCAAGGATTACTATCTATTTCATCACAAGCATCCAGGAAACACCTACGCTTGCTCCTATGAATTGCAATCTTCAATGCCTTTCTTTTATCCCTATACAACTGGTGCTGCACGTTATTCTCTAACCGACCCCTCGTTCGTGTATACCGCCTTCGGGCGCTAATACACTCTGAACGCAAGCTAGCAATTTCATCATTCCACCAATACACTGGAGGCTTATTTGGCGATCTTTTTCGCCTTATCATAGCTACATTGCAGGCACTAGTGATATTGCGCACTAATTGCACTGCCATGTCTTCTGCTGAACCAGCCATTTCCATGTTCTCCATGCAGGCTGCGAAGCTATCCTTATCAAAGGTATTTACCTTCCATCCTGTCAAGACACGTGCTTGTACAATAGCACGGGGCTGTGCGTCTTGCACATCTATTATTATAGCGCTATGATCGCTATGTGTATAGATGTCAGATATTCTCCAGTTCACTTGGGTTGCGATACTGGCACTGACGAATGTAATGTCAATTACTGAGCCAGCATCACCCCTTCTGAAGGTGTGTTCAACTCCATTATTGATGAGTACAACACCCAGTACAGAAAAGGCTTCCAAGAGTATTCTTCCTCTTGCGTTTGCTGAGGGACAGCCCCATTCAACAGCCCACGCATTGAAATCACCTGCTATTATTACGGGGGTTCTTCCAACATCCGTTACAATACTGTCAACTATTACCCGAAAGTCTTCTATAGAATACCTAGGGGGTATGTATGTATGTATGTATGTATGTATGTATGTATGTATGTATGTGCCATAGGGTCGCAAATGAAAATTGCAGAAATTGCGAACGGAGTCATATACTTATTTATACCCTTTACATATTTGTGAAGGGTACAAAAACATGTGAAAGAGTGGAATGAAGATAAACTCTACTTATTCCTGCTTGCCACCTATTCCGTGTCTACTTTTTGCAGTTTATATTGACACCAGGCCAATACAACGCTGAAGTGGAAACAAACTGCTGAAACTCAAAGAGCAAAACCAATGAATCAAAATAGCCTTTCCCTATCGAAAACAAATGCTTTGCAATTGCACAAATTTGCACAAATTGCGAATAGAGCTAATGTGTTTACCATCTTACTATATTAGTTTTCATATAACTTCTTAGCTGGCGCAATGTAGAAACTAGTTCATCGGCACAAAACAAAATTGTATTATGATTTTGATTTGTTTAATTTAAACTTCTCACTCGTTCCTCTTTCTTGCAGCAAATCCATCATGAAAAGAATTTCCTTCGTTACGGCTATACAGAGATTTTCTGGTAAAAGTATTTGGTATAATGAAACCAAATCATCTTGGGAAATTTACTTCTTTATGCATATTCAACTATAAAAGCTAAAAGTACTCGAACAGAGACTACTGATAATAGACACGGAGAACAGGCACAAACAGGAAAAACAGAAACTACTATATATAAAAAAAAAAAAAAAAAAATAAACGGAAATCATGGTTTAGAGATAGTGATAGCACAAGTATGTGAGCATTTGTCCAAAGAAACTTTTTCCATATTCAAAGCTTTGACATGTCAATTTATGGTGCATATTACATACTTGTTGTTAACAAACGAGCACTTATCCTTCGTCTTAGAGTTTAGTTTAAAAGGAATTTTTATTTATAATTTGAATTTTATCGTACAATTTGCATACCTTTTCCACATCAGACAGACTGTTGACTTATTTAACTGCATTTGTTGGAAAACTGCTTCTTTGAAAACTTCACAAAGTCACTTGACAATTTACACAAAAAAAAAAAAGAAACAAACAAAAACTAAAAGCAAAAATAGTTAAATTTTACTTTAAAAGAGAATTCTTAAAGTTTGTTTTTGATATGTCATATTTATAATTATTTTATCAACGTTACATCACCTTCAGTTGTGGTTGAGCAACTGCAAGCAATAATAATAGTTTATAAAAATTTTGAGCAATTCAAATTAATAATAAAAAAAAAAAAGAACTTAAGAAATTATACAAATTTGTATTAAACAGTTAGAAAGTAGAAAATGTTAGTAGACATAATTTCAATCACATAGAAATTTTAATACAAACGAAAAATCCAGAATTCATTATATTGTCGGAAACGCATCTAACAAAGGATGTAAATGAAAATGAAACACTTTTAACTGGATACAGTCAATATAACTCTTTATCGAATTCAAATAGGACGGGAGGAGTAACTATTTATTTTAAAAAGAAATGGAACGTTAAAAAAATAGCTGAAAGCGTTATTCATTCAAAAATTTGGATATCAGCATACATGGCACAAAATGACAACAACAAGTTTATTGTAGTCGCTATATACAGATCTCCAAGCAGTGCAGAAAATGAATTTATAGAAGCTTTCACAGAAATATTAGAAGAAATTTGTGAATTAAGTAATGACGTCATAATTGCAGGTGATATAAATATAGACTGGAACAAGCAAAGTCATTATAGAAATAAGATTAAATGGCTTTTAGATGATAACGGATTAAAACAGGTTATAGAAGATTTTACAAGAGTAACACAGAATTCAAAAACACTAATAGACTATGTTATAACTAATAATAGAAAAATATCGGCTAATATAAACATTTCAAATAAAATATCGGACCATGAAGCTATAGATATTATAATAGAAAATGTTAGGCACAGAAACAAAAACACAACCAAAGAAATTGAAATTTTTAAATATGTATGACAAACAAAAATTTAAAACAGAAATTCAAAGGTGTCTGCAAGAAGGCAATAACGGTGATGTAGACGATAAAGTCAACAGTTTAGACGAATGTTTGGTGAATGCGGTAAAAAAATTAAGTAAAAAGAAAACTGTTACAGAAACTATGGAGTGCAAATGGTTTAATGACGAAATAAGTAGATTGAAACAAAGAAAAATTAACAGTTATCAACGAGCAAAGCTCGAAAATACGAATGAAGCATGGATAAAATATAAAGAAATTCGAAATATCTACAAAGTGAAAATACAAAATGAAAAGAATAAATATGTCAATAACAAAATAACTTGTGCCAAAGACCAGAAAGAAATATGGAGACTTATAAAAAACTTAATTTTAAGAAAACCAAAAAGTGCAATCGAAACTGTGATATTTAATGATGTAGAATATAAGAATAACTGTGATATAGCCGAAAAATTCAACAAATATTTCGTTGACAGTGTAAGATCAATAAGAAGTGTGATAAATAAGGAACTACATGCTCACAACGTTCATGTGGTAGACTCCCAATTCAAATTCAGGGTAGTATCTCCAGCAGAATTAAGAATAATATGCGAAAACCTAAAGAATAAGCCAGATTTTGATAAAATCAAAAGCAATACTTGACATTATAAATACATCGCTCCAAACGGGCGTGTTTCCGGAAAATTGGAAAACATCAATGATTACTCCAATTGAAAAGATTGCAAGAACAAAAAAGTGTGAGGAATTTCGACCAATTAATGCGCTAAAAACATGTGAAAAGCTTATGGAGAAAGTAGTTAAAGAACAAATGGAACAATGTTTGGAAAATGAAAACTTACTATCAAAATACCAGTCTGGATTTAGAAAAAATTTCTCATGTGAAACGACGGTCAATTATGTAGTTAGCAAGTGGAAAAAAATAGAAAATCGTCGAAAAATAGTTGCATTGTTCCTTGACTTCAAACGAGCTTTTGAAACCATAGACAGGAATATTCTTCTTCAAAAACTTTATAGTTACGGCATTCGAGATAAAGAATTAAAGTGGTTTGAAACATACATATCTCACCGGAAGAAAACAGATAACAAAAGTAAACAACGTGTAATCGAAATCTATAATTAATGAATACGGAGTACCTCAAGGATCAATTCTGGGAGCTTTACTATTTATAATTTATATTAATGATCTACCAAACGTATTAAAAAAATGTAAAATAATTATGTATGCAGATGACACCCTAGTGTTTGCAGAAGGAGAAACCGATCAACAATGTTATGAGAACTTAACAGCTGATATGAAAAATATAAATTCGTGGTTAAATATGAATAAGCTTAAATTGAATGAGAATAAAACAAAACTATTAGAACTAAATACAAACAGTGACGTAATTCTTAAAATAAACAATCAAACAATAGAAAAAGTAAATGAAATCAAATATTTAGGACTAATAATTGATAAAGAACTAAAATTTAAATCGCACTTGGACTTTACGTGTAAAAAGATTGGTAAAAAAATTAGTTTTTTCAAAAGAATAAGGAAACAAATATCCATCACCACGGCATTAAACATTTATAATACAATTATTAAACCTCATTTTGAATTCTGTTCCACAATTTTATATTCATGCTGCACGTCACAACAAATCGAGCGCCTGCAAAAGCTTCAAAACAAAGCAATGCGATCAATTCTTAAATGCAACAGATATACGTCAATTAATTTTATGCTACAATCTCTCAAATGGCTAAATATAAAACAGCGGATTGCTTTTAACACATTAAATTTCATCCAAAAACTGAACCGAGGAGAAGCACCACAATATTTAATTGAACAAATTTCATATGTGGGAGAAGTCCAACCTTATAACCTGAGGAATATGAACAATTTCAGGATCGAAAGAGTTAATTCATCAGCCATGCAAAAAAGTTTATTCTACAAGGGATTACAGCTTTATAACACTCTACCGGGCTATGTAAAAAACGAGCAAAATATATTCCAATTTAGAAATTTTGTATCAAATTTTGTTTAATTAAATATACACTAGATTTATTTTTTTGTTATTATTAATTCAAAAATTATTTTTTTTTGTAAAAAGTATTTTTAATACTAATAAAGAAACCAAACTAAAAAAAAAAAAAAAAAAAAAAAAAAAAACTAAACCTGCTGTGCAAAACACTTTGTGTATAAGTGATTTGAAATCAGTCAAAATATTTCTAACTTTTGGGATTTCAAACCGCCATCGATTTGAAAACAGTTTGTAGTTTTTGCAGGCATTTAAATCGCGATTGCCCGCCGTGATGGTATACTACGTTGTTTTGCCGCCATTTTGGTAAACAATTGGCTGTGGTGAAGCATACACGTGGCAAATTTATTGTTGAAATATATTCGACAAACGAATGTGTTTTAATCATAATCGTAAATCGTTAAAACATTTTATCACAATCAGTAATCGATTAGTGTAACCAGAAGAAAGTTAATGAAATGTTGGAAGAAAAAACTTGGCAACAAAACGCACTATTTATCGTATAGTAAATGATTTCGATAAAAGAGGGTCTGTAGGTGATAGGCCCAAGCATGGACCATAATGTACCACAAGATCGGCTCAAGACATAACTGCTGCTCAAGAAACTTGGAATGTTTTTTTATTTTTTTGTTTTTATTTTCTTAATATTTTTAATTGATTTTTATATTAAATGTAAATAATATTTATCATACGTAAACGTGTAAAAGTTTAAGTGTAAATAAATTTTGCTGATATTGAAAAACTAAAGATTATTAAATTATAAAAAGGCTAAAATTTAAAACTATTTAAACTCTTGCTTAATTCTTTAAAAAAAACTAACGACGATTGTTGTTTATGTTTTTCTTGCTAAAATAATATTTAAGATTTTCAAATATTCATTAGTATTCAATATTGTGTGTTTTGTTTTAATTTTGCTTAGAGCATTAAAAACACAGACATATGCATGTACACGGAAGCAAACATGTTGTGCAGTTTGATTATAAAATAACATCCGAAACATCAAGAAGTGAAAACAAAGACAGAAAAAACTTTATAACTTATACTAATAGACTCAATCACAATGGGGTGAAAACGCAATAAATGTATTTGTAAAAAATATTTATTAAACTTAAAATTTTTGGCAATTGCTGAGAAACTGATAATACCGCTTTCACCCACGGAACGTTTACTTTGCAAAGTTGGCGGTGGCGAAGGAGTATAATATACTGGCTTTATTATACTCTCTCGATCTCTTCTTGCAACAGCATAACTTAAACTAGCGCATCGAGCGTATTTTATTTCTCTTAGATCAGTACTACCCCAACATATATAGTGCAGTGTACTGTAACTACCAAAATAGAATATCTGTCAAAAATCCTCATGCTTATCCAAAATATATGAGGCAAACCCAAATAGAGCGGCGTCATCGCTTTTCTATTAGAAAATCGAATTTTGACAGACCGTAAGTGGGTAAAACCACTCTTTTTATCCCTCTCTCTCTCACTAAAGTTGGCTTCAAAATAAATCAATGTTACTCATTTTTTGCGGCAATTAGTACTGAGTCTTTAGGTGCCTTTCATCTAATTTCGCGATTTTACCACTTTTTATTATTTCTATTTAGTGATTTTTATTAAATAAAGTTAGTGAGCATTATTGTTCATTTATTATTTAAGATACTTACTACAGCATAAAATCGTACTGACTTTTCTTACTTATGTGACTATCACAAAACATTTGCTCCAATAGCCGAACTTAGATTAGATCAGGTAAGCAGGCCATTGGTTTCCCCAGTATATCCTAGGTTGTCCAGCTCACTGGTTTCCTACATTTGTTCCCTTTATGTTTGCCTGCAAAATAGAGAAATGGATAGAGGTGAAAAGAGCAGCTATGGGGATATAGTGGTATAGGGATATAGTTAGAAGGGGAAAAGGTGAAAACCTGTTCTGTGTGGCGTTACATACTATTGTACTAGACATCCACTACTTCTTATGAATAAGGCTAGTGCGGTTAGATTGACCGAAGCCGGGCATGATTGGCTGTTGAAGTACCGCTCGCCTAGATACCTTAGGCGGTGGTGCACCAACGCCGGACATGTCCCGAGGAGGTGGATGACCGTCTCCTCTTCGTCTTCGCTGGGGCTACTTCTGCATAAGTCGTTGTAGGATAAGCTTAGTCTCCAAGTATGGTTCCCAAACGGGCAATGTCCAGTGATGACTATTGCTGTAACTCTCAAGTAAGATCTAGGTTATTTTAACAGCCTCTATATTCTCCTAAAGTTTCTTAAAGAAACAGGTTCCTTGATATGTGAACTCTGTAAACCATTTTTTTTTTTCGTGGTTATATCCCAAAGTGGCTGATAAGGGTTGTACACAGAAGAGACCAATATCCCTATCCTCTAGGGCTATCCCTTTTTTGGCTAAGTCGTCAGCAATGTTGTTGCCATTATTGGACCCGTGTCCAAGTACCCATTTAAGGGTTAGATTAGAATGTCTCGCTATCTTATTTAAAGATATCCGGCATTCTTGAACTAGGCTAGAATTAGCGTATATTTCAATCAGGGAGTTTATAGCGGTCTTGCTTTCCACTATTATCATGATATCTTTCCACTATTATCATATATCGAATATCTTGCTAAACGTCAGCCATCTGGCTGCTTTATTTATAGCCGATATTTGAGGTTGAAGAACACTACATCTGTCTGGTGCAATAGCTCAACTTATAATAGATTTCCAGGCGCCTCGATGTTTTACGGTTCTTCTGCAATTACTAACACCAAGATTCGATATGTGGAGAAGAACTCCACTTGATCTTTCTACCCAAGTTTTGGCATTTCCCTTCTAGGTAAACCATCTGTAGGATTGTATTTAAATATTTTTTTTTCTTTTGCTGCAGCATCTTCATTCATTTTCAAAACATGACTCAGGTAATCCTAACTTTCTATTTTTATACGTTTAACTATCTCAATGTCAGCTTATAGCGCACACAGCTCGCGGTTTATGCGTTGTTTATATTCGCTGTTAATGCAGGTTGATTTTCTCAAACCAAGTGTGGATTTTTCAGCTTTCGTTGATACCCATTTTTCAGAACCATATAATAGAATAGGTAGTGTCAGCGTCTTGTTTTCAAACTTCTTAGTTCGAATCGATTAGCCAATATTATTCCTCTTTTTAATTTAAAACTGGTGCTATTAGTTTTGTTTATTGTGGTACCACGATAAATGACCTCGTTCACTTGTTCGAATTGGTAGTTGTTACACGTAGAAAAAAAATGTTGTTCATACTATTGTTGAATTGTATGGTTGGTAGGGAAAATACTATACTGTTATAAATGAACGCCACTGATTTACCTCACCATAGTTTTGCAAGAGAAATAACTATACTAAATTCTAGATCAACATATTGTTATAATTGTAAGCAACCAAGCATTAATAAAAGGTACCATAATAATGTCATATTTAACCATATTATTATGCCAACCAACCATATTAATTTCATTAAACAATCATATTAATTACACAAACAGCTTTATTGGTATAAAATCATATTTATGTCGTAACTCACAATGTTAATTAAAAAGAAGCCGTTTTTGGATAAACAGCACAATTCCATTTATTTCAATATTATTGAAATGTTAATAATAAGTAAATGAATTTTGAGTTGTTTAGCAAGTAACAAATATATTTTTTGAAATTTTTAAATGTTTTTCCAAAACTTAACAAAATATTTGTTTAGAATGGTTAAAATATTTGTTAAAATCACTACCAGTATTTTTTTTGCATCTTTTGATTCTTTATAAACAATCAATATCGTGAACGCCCAGTGTTGAAAACCAATAAAATGAAATAAATGCTTAGAAATTCATAAAGGCAACACAAAACGCAGCAGTCATCAGAACCACTAATGGGAATACAAAACCCAAACAGTACAATAACGTCGTCATCATCATCATCATCATTGTCCTCATCTGGAGAAAAACAACAAAAGAAATTTGCAAGGAACAACATTGCGATAACAACAACAACAACAACAGCAGCAACAACATCAGCAAAAACAAAAAGAGCGCCATAAGAAAATAAGCATTCTAGCAACGTGCAATTTGTTGCTGGTCGTTCTGTTGTTCAGCTTTTCCTTACACATTTTGTTAAATTTAACTTTATTGTAATATTTTTTAGTTGCCATTTCTCCAGCACACCCAGACAAACTGATGAAACTAAAACCAACAATAACAAACAAAGAAACGAATGTGCGAAAAAGAGTATTTCTGGAGTGCCATTGTTCCAACTTGATTATATTTAAAGCAACAGCAGTGTTTTTTAGTCTGCACTTTTCTCCATCTTTTTTCGGGTTAAACATTAATTCAAGACAAATAAAATTTCATTTATACATTAAAAGTGCTTTGCAGAAATAAATTTTAAATAATTCTTTTCTTAGAAACGTAATAAGCGCATAGAGTGTATGAAAATGTTAAATAATATAAAATTGTTGCAAAGTAACAGCGCCACAAGGCATTTTATGAGAAATTTTTATTTGCAACAAACAGGCTTCGTTTTCTTGCTACTCCTTTCTCTTAAGCCATGCGGCATTTCGAAAAGGAGTTTTTGAAAGTTCGGTGCAAAAAGTATTTAAGAAAAAATATTTATTTGCTGGTCTAAAATTATAAATAATATCAAATTGAATTGTGATTTAAACGGGGTCTGCAATTGGGCCACAGTAAATGGTCTCAGCCTTAATCCAAATACGAAAAAAAAGAAGTAAAATAATCACAAATCCTAGCATTCATATAAATAATAAGCTTACTGACATAGTTGAAAGCGTAAAAAAATTTGGGCGTTGTTTTCAACAGCACGCTTACCTGAAGCGATCACATAATATATAACTACGGTAAGACATACTCAATGCTAAGAACTCTGTGGCTCAGTCAGCATTACACCTATTCGACTATTGCTAGCCAAAACATACCTCTTGTATCTGTCGTGAATGCATGTATCATATACATAAAATAATTGTCGAATATTTAGGAGACCACTTGAGACCAGTGCATATTTCGGCCAATTGAAAAATATTTAATCAACAAAAAGGTGAGGCAATGCATTTAGGTTGATATTAGATATTATTTGTATTGCATGTATTTATGATACCTTTCAATAGAATGTAAGAATATAACAATAGTATATAAGGTCAGTTGTTAAGTAAAATGAAAGGAGGAGACAATCTTTTATATCCTCGGAACATGTCTAGCATTGGAGCATCAGCGCCTAATATATCTAGGCGAGTGGAGCTGCAGTAGCCTATCATGGCTGGCCTTAGTCAATCCGACTGCGCCAGCTTCTTTCATAAGGAGCAGCGGATGGCTGGTGCATCAGCATGTAATGCCACATTAAGCAGTTCCTTTCCCTCTACCGCACTCCCTCTATGTCCCTTCAACTTTAAATTTTTAAACTCTACTTTTCCGCTTTTCAGTCAATTACAAAGGCAACGATCTTCAGGACCCAAGTGAGCTGGAGAATGCAGGAACTTTTTGCCAAATCCAGCGGCAGGAGGTGTGCATGAAAAACACCAAATTGGAGAGAAGCCGTATGAGGTTTTAAAGTTGAGTAAGGAGGGGTGACCTTTTACACTTAGAAAGCAGTATGCAGATGAAACTACGGAAGAAGACTTAATAAAAATAGCAGAAAAATCACCAATAATAAAGCTTGCCTATGAGGAATTAGACAAGTTTTGCTGGAGAATCTAGCGGCCTGCCTACCTAGCCTAATCAAGATTCACCACTAATAAAACCTTTTTAATATAATGTACCTTGAGCCCAATTTTATTCTCGTTGTATACAAATGATTAAGTCGATGAACTTCCCGGTGGCGTTAATGTTGCTGGTCTTAATATTAAAATATAGCTATACGCTGATGATATTTTTATACTGTCGGACTCGCCAGATGGCCTGCAATATATGATAAATAAATTCCATTGTTACTGTTTAACATGGTCTCTAAAAGTTAACTTTGAAAAATCAAAAGTAATTGTATTGCGCACGTGCACAAGAATTTCTGCTAATTTAAGCTGGATATATGGCGAAAATCAAATTTGAAATTGTCAATGCCCATAAGGGGTGGAAATCACATACAATATGTCCTTTAAGAAACATTTAAAAAATAAATTGTCGTCTGCCAAGCTGGCTATAAATTCAACTTGGCCAAAATATATAGCAAACTCTCATATCTCCAATTACAATAAACTAAAAATATTTGAGGCTGCTTCTAAATCAATAATGTTATATGCTGCACAGATCTGGGAATTTCAAAAATACGATGAGGTTGAAAAGCTATTCAGATATTTTATTAAAAGAATGCTCTGTTTACCTGCCACGACTCCAAATTATGTAATACATCTTGAAACTGGACTGCACTTACTATACATTATATCTTTGAAACTTCATCTATGCTATGTTAACAAGGTTTTAAATATGAATGAGTACAGAATATCTCGTATACTAGCATAAAAATATATATTGGTATATATAAGGCAAGACTTACATATTAATACTGTACCAAATACATTAATTAGCAGCAACTGGAAAAGCATATGCTACATACTGTTGTAGTATATACTACAACAGCTAATAAATAAAGAGAGAGAGAGGAGTTCCTCAGTGTTGCACGTAGATCTCAATTTCACGATCTATACCCTAAGCTTAATTTCTATACGTTACCAATTTTGCAACAAAATTATTCATCAAGGATGACTGGATTTATAACACGAGCCAGAGGAGGTCTGCTAGATAAAAATGGTAGAGCATTCCAGAACAACACTACTGGTATATGCACAGTATGCAACCTTGACAAATCTGAAAATGTCCTGCATGTAATTGGTGAATATCCCATATATAATGCTTTTAGACAACAGTACTTTCAAAAAAGGAAACTGAATGAAAATGAGGTCATTATTATACTGAATGGTTCTAATTTTAAAAGCTTATATAAATACCTTGAATCCTGTTTAAAGTATAAAAGACTGATAGATAGTGAATTTGCTACATAGTTATTTTTTTGTTTTATTTTTTAAACTTTCATATAATTTATGTTTGCCAACTCAATCAAATATACATAAGTAAACATTTGTACTGTATGTTTAGTAACATGCCAATCTGACACACAACAATTATGTTTTGCCATATATAGATAAAGAAATCTTGTATAATTATTACCTTATATGTATAAGATTTTATATCTATTAATAAATAATAATAATAGTAATATAATGAGGCTATAAAACCCTCATTAATGTATGGATATGAAATTTACTCTTCTTGCGATGCAGAATCAAGACGAAAGCTAAATTTACTGTATAACAACATTGCGAGATATGTTTTTGCGCGTTATAGATTTGATCGTATATCAAATTTTACAAAAAACTATAGGGTGTTAAATTCGATGACCTTTTAAAAATGGGAACTCTTTTGTTTCTTCATCAAATTATCACAACAAAAATGGCTGGATATTTATTTGAAAAATTAAGGATCAGTATCCTCAATCGCACGAATAATTTAGTACCCATAAGACATCAAAACCCAGGGTCTGGGTGGCAATTTTTTCCTAATGCTTTTCGTCTCTGAAACAAGACTATAATTAAAAATATCAGCAATGCTACATGCTTTAAAAGACTTATTTTTGAATACTATTCATAACTATGTGGCAACCCACCACATAAAAATGCATCATTACATTGAATACTTATTTTTACAACTTAATACCTTTTCTGTACACCTGTCGAGCGCTTTGCTTTTGAGGTTTTGGCGAATCATTGACACGAGTACACGTGTGAATTCAATTTCTTTTTAAATAAAGTAACTTTGAAGTTTTATTGGACTAAGTTAGTTTTATTTGTGACTAACCATCCAAAACTACTTTTGTTTTTGTGTTTTTCAACTTTTTCTTTTTAATGTTATATTGTTTTTAACTAATTGTTTTAGAAAGTGGGTGGCTGATCAATTTCACTACGTTAAGAAACTCAAATAACTTTTTGTAAAATTCATGTAACTTATTTTTTAAAAATTCATTTAAAAAATAATGCGCTTTTATTAACGGACTTTGCCCTCGTTGACACATGTACGACATCTTATCAAAAAGTTATTTATTACTGCCCGGAGTGTTGCAGCGGGAACTGTCTCAATTACCGTTCGAATGGAATGTTTTAAATCATCCAAATTTATTGGGTTTTTTGTGGTAACTTCTTGTTTGCAATAATCCCACAAAAAAAATTTGATACAGTGAAGTCAGGAAACCTGGATACATAAGGAGTTTCTTGAAATCAGAGTATTGGGATATTTTTGTCACAATTCTATGTGACAAGTTGCCCCAACTTGTTGAAACCAAACCGTGTTGAAATGGATTCTCTTTCGGCATAATTCTGTAGAGAAAAACTCTTTCAACATCTTTAAGTAACGGTCTCCATTGACCGTAACACTAAAACCATTTTCTTCGAAAAAATACGGCCTGACAATGAACCTTGAAGAAACTGCACACCACACAGTGATGCGAAGCGGATGTTATTGCATCTGATTGAGTATCTGTGGGTTAGAATTACTCTATATTCGACAATTTTGTTTGTTAACATTGCCGCATAAATCAAAATGTGCCTTGTCAAATATAAAAATGCAGTTGAAGACGTTTTCATCCTCTGACACCATTTGAAAAATCTTCCCACAAGATTCCAAGCGAATCGAGAAGTCTCTAGGGTTCAGTTTGTTTGGTAATTGAATCTTATATGGAAATCCCCGTATATTCTGTAGTACTTTAGCCAGTTAGCTGTCCTCATAATGGCCGCGATTTCGGCCTGCACTAAGCTACACTCATTTTGCAGCCTGAAACTCATCCTCCTCTCGAGTCCGACTTAGATCCATCTGTAAAAAATTCAAGCAGGTCCTCTTAACGATCTGTGCCAGTCCTCTCCAAGACCATGCCTGATCAAATTATATCAAGTCTCCTGTCAATAATCTCCGGAGAGTTCACTACTCTTCCTATTATCGTTCTTTCTCCTACCCTATTCCTTATATTCCTAAATGACCTGTTATACCAAACTTCCAACCCTATCCACTCCTTCGCGGATGACAACAGCATCTGCCATTCGTACTCTTTCAGTTATAGGCCCAGCCTATCCGACATCGTTGCCAAGAAGCAAAATATGAACGACTCACTAAACAGTGATCTTCTATTAATCTCCGAATGGGGTCGTAAAAACAGGGTCGCCTTTAACGCTCGTAAGACCCAATGTTGTTTATTAACACACAAACAAACGACCACAGATGCTGCTTTATGTGTACTCATGGATGGTATAAATATTGAGGAATCGGAAGCTCTTGATGTTCTTGGAATGAAGATACAGTGTGATGTTCGCTGGACTGAACACATTTTTCATGTCTCCAAAGAAGCATTCAAGTGTCTTGGTTTTTTGAAACGGTGTAAGATGTACTTCACTCCATCCGACCTTCTTACTATTTATACCACCTACATCCGACCGAAAATGGAATACAACTCTCATGTTTGGGCCGGTGCCTCAAAGTCTATTTTGGGGTTACTCGACCGTGTGCAGAAGAGGGCGAAGAAGCTTATCGGTGACAGTAGGGTATCCAACTCTATTGACTCACTGGAGCATCGACGCTGTGTGGGGTGCGTTACTCTGTTCTATCGTTACTACAATGGATTTTGCTCTGACGAGATTAGGGACCTTGTTCCTGAAACCCGTACGTAGCATGCGTGCATCGTTCAGGGCTCATCCATTTGTGGTCGATTGCTCAGGGAATCGTACTACGCATTACAGAGAGAATTCGTTTTTCAGCCGTACGCTCCGCCTGTGGAATAAGTTACCTGCTGGCGTGTTTCCTGTCTGTTATAACGTTGAAAGGTTCAAGTCAAATGTTCACAAATACTACTCCCTCTTTCCTCCTCCTTTCTATTTTCCTAGTTCTGGTACAATGCACTGCATATGTAGGGGTCATCCCCTAAGTACTGGTCCAAGTTTAAAAAAAAAAAAAAAAAAAAAAAGACCATATATCACCTCCTTCCATGTCCCGCTTGAACACAGCCTGATAGCCTTAAGTACTGGTCCAAGATAAAAATAAAAATAAGAATAAAGTCAACATAGTTGGGGATTTTATTTTCTCTTCTCGCAAACAGAAATTCAGTTGTCAAAGATAATTGTGTCATAATACTCTGTTTTAAGAAATATGTAAACGATTTTGTTATACGTATTTCTTCTGCAACGACTATATTTAATCATAAATCAAAAAAAAAAAACTTTCTAAACAAGACAATCAGTTCTTCGGCATTCGACATTTCATAAACTTTTATTCAGAAACATATTTTTTAAGTTTTTCCATTCATTTGTTGTTTTCCAATGTAGTTTAAATAAATTTCTAGAGTGCTCTCATATGCTTGTATGCCATCGTCAAGTTTCGAAGGTAACCCGTAAGCTGCTTATTACACTTGCTAACATGTTTTCCCACTTAATTTTTTTTTTTTTTTTTTCAAGCAGAAACTGCAGAAACATTTGTTTTTTATTTTATTTCATTTCATGTTATTTTTTCCTATACTTATTGTAAAAATGTCTATATAAAAATGTATGATCGTACGTAGGAACTGCAATAAAGGGCGAGCCAATCGCAATACACGATGTTAATTGTTAATAAAATAAAAGTATTCCAAGAACTATCTTAATAGTTTTATTATGATAGAAATAGCTATGACAATTAAGAGTGAAATACCAAAAAAATGTCAGCTACAGCTTCTGTGGCCGACTTTGTTAAGGTCCAATGTCGTTAATGTGTAACTTTTTCTTTTAAATATCGCGAAAGAGAGAAGTCTTGCGATGCTTAATTATGTGATCATGGAGGCCAATTAACATCACCACGACGTGAGATAACACGACCATTGAATTTCTCGCATATAAAAGCAATTGCTTCTTTAGCTGCATCCTGTTGGAACTACATGTTGTCTAGGTTCATATACTCAATAAATCCATTATCATTTCGCTATACCGAACATCGTTGGTGGTAACTCCTTGGTTGCCCGCATTTTCGAAGAAGTTCGGCCCAACAATGAAACCGGACCAAACAGACACTCTTTGTGGAAACATCAGATTTTTAACAATCACTTGCGAACTCTCATTTGCTAAATGCAGCAATTCTGCTAGTTAACGATTTCCCTGAGGCCACTGATGATGATTTTCACTGCTGCCTGTCCAACATCGCTTCCCCTCTGTGGGGAAGATTTTGTTTGGTGTATGCCTAGCACTGTGCTTTCTGGGCCACAGAGGGATAGCAGTTATCCATTTGTTTTAGCGAATAACATTGTAGGAAGCCACTTATTCGTGTTGGCCTTTCGAAGCCATGACTAAGGGTTAATTGGCAGAACGTGGATCGGCAGTGCCCCCAGGAGGTTCTGTTTGACGACCGTTGCGACTCATGATCATGGTTGAGGTGTCTACATTTTGGCTGCAACGTTCTGACTATAATAGAATCCTAAATTGCAGGATGGAAACTTAGTTTCTCTGATAAGTATGGTGTAAGCCGGTTTTCGAGGTGTTATTGTCTTGCAACAGATACCTGTAATGTAATTGATAATTGGTTGGTCTTCGACCAACTCACAAAGCATTGTATTACCTTAACTGTCTGGAAAATTGCATACTGACGGTATTAAAAGGCCCGAGCTCTCCAGCGTGAGGTTTGTGAGCCTGGCATGGCACACGGGGGACTGGTGAATAATTCATCCCATGGAGTTAGCCCATTATCAGACAAAGCCGTGAAAGCATTTGCTGATGTATATCAATGACACTCGTGTCTGTTCAACCAACCATTCTTCATACTAACGGTGCATGCGGCTTCATCTGTTGCATGTATTGAACCTTGCAAGCGTGTGAATTAAAATCTATATTTAAAATTCGAATCTATGATGTTCATGATATGTTCAATTGTTGGGCATGATGACGAGTAGAGGTTTACAGGTCTTCTGCCACTCTAACGCCAGCAACAGCAATGTTTTCTGGAGAACGACTATATACAAGTATTTTTACATTTCCTACAGATCCCGTTTTTTGCAGTTTGTGCGAACTGGGCGAGTATATACAAGGATTTTCACATTTCCTACAGATTCGGTTTTCTGAAATTTTCGCACATTTTCCCCGACTGCCGACACATTTGATCGAAAATTACGAAGTGCACGAAATGAATTTTGATTTAAGCGCCCATTTTCTTAACAGACTTCACCAATTTTAACGCACTGCTGAATTCTGTACCTTTCCATGGTAGACAATGGCAAACGCTGAAACAAAAGAATGTTAAATTAAGTTGGGCAAAAAACTTCACATTTAGGAGCGACTCATAATTAATATCGTGCAGTATGGTTGGACCACTCTTTATATAAAAGGAATCATTCCATAACTGCCGTAACTGCCATAACATACACAACTACAGATTTAGTTTTTAAACACATGTTCTATCTCCACGTTTGATGCTTTGAATACAAAATTTCATTTTCACTTTGGTATAGCTCTCTCTTCCTCTTTATCTCCATCTCTCTCTTTCTTTGTCTGCAGCTCCTACAAATGATAATATCATAGATTTTTTCCTTTTCATAAATTTAAATGTATTTAAAAAAACACTTTTATACATTCATCACACATGCAGCCGCAGAATAAAAAATTATGAAAGTGTAACAACGTCTGTTTGTGAGCAGGAATGTTTTTATCTCCAAGTGTTGGCGTAACTACTTAGATTCACACACACACACACACACACACACACACACACACACACACACTCACACGGCCATGTAAGCACTTTATTTTGTTTGTTACAGAAAGATGAAGTTTTAAAAGAAATTTCTAGAATTCATAATATATTCTACGAGTATTTATTGCCGTATGATGAATTTTATGGTTGTGGGAATGTGTGCGAGAACGCATTAAAATGCAGCCGCTGATGTCACGCAGCTTTTTTTATACCCTTCACAAAAATGTTATGGGTATATATACTTATATACAAGTTTGTGATTCCGTTTGTAATTTCTACAAGTTTCATTTGCGATCCTATAAAGTATATATGTTCTGACTCAGAATTGGCATAAAAGTAGAATGAGCGATGTCCGTCTGTCCGCCGTTGAAATATCGTTTCTAAGAAAACCTCTAGACTTAGAAACTTTTATCTGTCACTATTCAGTCGATTCATGGGTCTGCTATTGAAAATCAAAATCTGTTCACGTATAGCTGACATACATATATATATAAAACATTCCGGAAAACTATTTATTTGCAATTTTGTAAGAAAATTTTTGAAAAAAAAAATATTGCAAACTTAACACAATTATTTGGCACGGCAGTCGTAAAGCAGCCCTGGGCTGGGGAACAGCTCTCGCTTCATCATAATTATTTCTTAAGTGTGGTTAGGCTTGTCGTTGTTGTTTGGCCTTCGAGAGTTTTGCGTCTCGCTCTCGCTGGCTAACTGTTTGCCTCAACTAACTGTATTGGATTACAGTTTTTTAGAAGTATTTCGTTGTTAACCACGTAACAACTTCCTATGAGAAGGCACAGGTTGGTGCAGTTAGTCACAGCACCGCTAAAAATTACTGTTAATACCATCGTGGGCATATGGTCTACGTTACTCCGCCCATGCTGTGCATCCTATACCTTGCAATTTATTTACAGCTGTATAGTCACAAATACAAAAAATACAAATTTGACATGGCAATTAATAAACAAAACAAATTTTTTATCATCGATATCGGTCCATATTCGAGATATAGCCTAAGCCAATTTTTCCATGAAAAAATTTTTATACCCTTTTTTGCTTAAAAACAGTTCTAGTAATAAAGGGAGGTTACTTAAATATAGAAAATGAAAATTTCTGGTATCGGACCATATATACCCGACTTTTCCATGAAAGTGTCGCGTAAGCGAACTTAAACAAGTTTTTTTTTAAATTTCCGATATCGGTCCATATATACCCGAAATGTTACGCAGCTAACAAATCGTCATGCATGGGTACCATTTTCGATCACATGCTGAATGGCGCATGCTCTCCCCAATGGTATAGGGCGGAGCCTTCCTAAACTCCTTCCGATCTCAGGGCCACGGCACCCGGTTGCAGTGCAACTCCACACCGAGTGCGAAAGCTCTCCCCGCATTTGGGTATTAAACCACAACCACCACGTTGTCCCCGAAGGTCCTCAACCATAGCCGAGCCAGAACAATATTCCCGGGGCTCCCGGCTCTCGTGGTACCAGAAAATAATAGCCTCTGGTCAGACTATCGCAGCCGTAAAAAGGGCTGCTACAGTTTTAAACCCCAAACGGTTCGAGGAACTGTTAGCCCCCAAGATTCTTAAGACAGTAGTGAAAAAAGATTTACATCAGCACCTGCCTTGCGGCCTTATCTGGCAATGGACCAATTCCACGGAGTGAATTATTTACGATTCGCCAGCGCTCCCATGTGGCTTACCAGGCTCAGACAGCTAGCAATTCTTGCCATATGATTGCGGTCATATGAGCAACTTCTTGTTGAGGAGTTCGGGCCTTCTAATCCCTCCTGTATGCAATTTCCCAGCAATCCATGGAGGACAAAGCTTAATGAGTTGGTAGGCCGAAGCCCACTAAGAGTATCAGCCCTTAAACCAACTCAACCGTCAACCATCACCACTGGTTCCTTACAGTACAGGTAACTGTTATATAGGCAACAGATCCTCGGGAGATTGTTAGTCCCCGAAAAAAGCCACACACCAAACAATTATCAAAGACACTAACACTCCCTTCCTGCGTTTTAGGTTTCAACCACAGCCAGAACGTTTCAGTCAAAGCAGGCACCTCAACCATGATCATCCCGGGTCGAACCGCAAGCAGAACTACCCGGGGGCCATGCTGATCCCCGTTCTGCCAATATGTACCCTTGGTTAGGGTTTCGGAAGCCAACACTACATAAGTCATACAGCTTCCTAGAGTTTTGTTTGTTAGGAATACGCCAAGGCAAAACCTTTTCCCCGGGGGGAGAGCCTTAAGACAAACATATTTTTATATGCGTTACCCTTGTTGTTATTTACATATATATTGGAAGTGTTTTTAGAAGTTCACAATTTTTAGTCCTGCCGCTTTTGGTTTGTTAAGATTGTTCAAGCTTTTTATAAAAATGCGCATTAAAATCAAAATGCATTTCGTTGATTTTTTAGTTATAGTTGACCAAATGTGTTTACAAACGGGAAATTGTACGCAACTTTCAGCAAACCTAGTCTATACTTAATACGAATTCTTCTTGTTCTTTTCTTATTGGCGTATCCCTTAGCGGCCAATTAGATCGCAACGACATGGGATAAATTGGCCATTGAATTTCACACACAAAACAGCCATTGTTTCGCTCAATGTGTGACAAGTGGCATCATTCTGTTAGAATCACATAGCGTCCAGATTTGTATCCTCGACTTCTGGCAATTGATGGACACGACGAAGTGTCGAGATTGAAAACTGTTAAACAAATTCAGTCAAGCAGAGGTATGCAGCGCTTAAGGACTGTTCAAGCTTTTTTACGAAAATTTTCATTGAAATCATAGTCAACCAATGTGCTCACAAACGGGCACACCATGTCCATAGTAAATGTGAAAAGTCCTGTGAATGCTTGCCCAGTTCGTTCTGCGGAAAACATTGTTGTTCGTGACAGTCTTGAACAATTTTAAAGCGCTGCTTACCCCTCTTCTTGGTTGAATTTGTCCAACATTGACACAAAGCAATGTCAAACTAGATTGGGTGAAACTTCTGGACATTAAGGTATGACTCATAATTAACAATGGGCATTATGGTTGGACCACTCTTACATATATTAGTATATTAGGTCCAAATTCACTTTTCTTGCTTCCTTCAATCTTTTTTTTTTTATTAGTATTAAGGAAAAGATTTTTCAAGAAATAATTATTTTGATTTTTTGCACTTTTCTTTTTTGTAAATTATTAAACGAACTCTTAGAAAAAGTAACGTTCTTTATTTAAATTAAGCTTCATTTGCTCCTTTTTTTTATTGAAACTTGTTTGGCCTGTTTTCCTTCCATTTGTTCATTTTGCTTGAAGCACTTGGGATGAATATGTTTTGTTGCTTTATTTTCTGAAAAACTCTCTTTAGTAAATTCCTACTCGTTCTACACAGGCACAATAATAATATGATGTCCGTCCGCGCCTCCTCGCCTTTAAAACTAAACGCTAATTTGAACAACAATTGGCCAACTGTTGATTTACTTGCATTTCTTTTCCTTCATTTCTTGTTGCTTTTAATTCTTTTTCTGTATGTAATTATTGTTAGCATTTTAATTCTGTTGCCTTTCTAAGCTTCCTGAGCGGAATGTTTGAGTAACCCCGCCTGCGGCTACCAAACGTAAAGAATAACTAAATTGAAATGGGAAATATTTTCATTTCTTGAAATCCTTTTTTAAAGCTTTTTCCTTCGTGTTTGTTATTGTGCAAGTTTTCTTTTTACAGAATTTATGCTTGAGTTAAATGGAGTTTTGTAATTTTAAGATATTTGGCTTTTCTGCCGTTTATGAGCCTTGACAGTTTGTTTTATTTTTAAAATCCTAAGCAATAAAACGGAACCAGACTGGTTCCAAATGGGCTGCTATTACAATAGCTGGCAGCTTGTTAAACCTAAAATCCTAAGTTCTAAACAAAACCACAGAAATTTAAAACTTGAAGGCAATTTATTTGCTGGATGGCGGATTTATATGATGTTTCCATACCACAATATATGTGAAGCCACTCAATAACTTGAGTGATTTCTACATAAATTCTTCAGACAAGTTGCTTGTTTGTGTTGGGAGAAAACCCACATCAATTTTAACAACTATTGTGGTGTTTACGGAACACAAATAAGAGATAAGTCTAGAAAATTTGTATGAAACATACTCAATATTTTAAGTTTATCTCATACAAATTTTCTAGATGTATCATTCATTTGTGTCTCATAAACAACACATAAAACTTTCAAGCAAATATGTGACTAGCTTTGAGTTTTTAATTTCTTCCATCCCTGATTTTACCATATTAAGAACTCCCCATGCCTTTGTCTGACCTTTTCTCAATGATGGTAAACATTTTACGATTAGTGTTTGCTATCAGTTTTTACCTCAAACATCATGCAAACTCACTTGGTATGATAGAAAGCAAAAAACTTGATTTAAAACATAAGCAGACTAAACTGATTTTGTGATCAGCTGGGATAATAGGGTGACAGGTAATAGCAAATCCAAAGTAATAGCATGATTGTTTTAAATCATGGCAGATAACTGAAAATCATTTTGCTTTCTCCAGACACCAGAGTGTCATAATAAAACTACTCTCCGACAGTTAATCGGTCCTTAAAGGTCTAAGCAGTTGTGTTTTTACGGCCACGTTAGTATTGGAATATATATTGGAAGCACTACTCGGGTGTGGGTGCCAGGACATGAGGGGCATTGTGGCAATCAGATGGCAGTCGTGACAAAAATGGAACACAGGTGACCTTTATTGGACCCACTCCAACATTTGGCTTCAACAAGAGCCTTAAAGGGCAGGTAAAAAATAGACTGAGCCCGTTGTACAGAAATATTGGAACGAAAAAACGGTCTCGAACATTGCAAGAAATTTCTAAGCTTTAATGCAAATAGGGCCAAAAATTGAAGAGAGAGAGAGAGAGAGGAATTCTATTGGACTCACTCCAACATTTGGCTTCAACAAGAGCCTCTTTAAGAGGCTCTTCTTCGCCTTACCGTGAGGAGGTAAGGCGAAGCACAATAGATCAACAATGATCGCAGTGCAAGAAGCCGTTTTGGGTTAAAAAAAAAACTTTTTTTTTTGTTTTTCTGGTGTGAAGGCAATACACAGGCATCCCAGAGCCCGTCATTTCTGAGGAGTGTCGGGCTCCGCGTATACCATATACATAATAAAAATCTCCTATTTCCTAGTATAAGCGAGAAAATCCACCTTGGATCTGCCTTTTCATTATTTCAAGGTGTTCCTAATCTGTAGCACTCTACGTACCCCAAAGTTATACGAGTATATAAATATGCCTGCGTCGAGACCTGCTTTTATTTTAACGCTGAGACCAAATCACGATTTTTCAATCGCAATATTTCGTTACTTCGTACCATTTGGTTTCATCCGAAATAATGGTATCTACGATATTGGCTACGATCACGTTGTTCGCTTAAGCTCCTGCCGATCCACATCAAAGAAGATATACTCAGCATCATCTATCACGCAATATTCCTCCTATAAACCAAAAGAAGTACGCACTTTCTTATTCGATGGAGAAATTTGCGAAAATATCCGGGACTGTATAATAATGGGTTAGGTAGCAGTTCACCTATCCCCATCTCCTGATAATTCATTTCTCCATATCTTGGATATGGCTTCCACTTGTGCCAGTGTTGCATTTTTACTACCAAAAACTTCCATTACCCAAAAACTTCCATTACCACACGATCAGTCCTATTTCACTGTCTAAACATCCATATTTTTCTGCTTTCTAATATACTAAGATCAATTGGAATCCTACCTGCAGTGGCCAATATTGCACTGTGCGGTTGTATAGATAGCAGCTCTTCTCTGGACCGCTAGCAAAAGATTTGCTCTCGCTTTTATCCTCACTCTGTCTCTCCTCACCTCGCACCCATAAAGTAGAATAGAGTGGGTTGCTGCCATAAGAATCCTCCGTTTGCTCGGTAACGCACCGCCAATGTTCGCTATCAAACGAGTCAGCCTCAACGTTATCCCAGTTGCCTTCCCTCTGACACATTCTATCTGGAATGAGTATGTTAGGAGTAAGACTGGACTCAAGTCCATGGCTCACCATTTTCTTTCTAAATGCTCGGTAACGCGCCGCCGATTTTCGCTATCAAACGAATCAGCCTCAACGTTATCCCAGTTACCTTTCCTCTGACACATTCTATCTGGAATGAGTATGTTAGGGGTAAGACTGGACTCGAATCCATAGCTAACCATTTTCTTTCTAAATAGTGGAGAGTCATCGACAGGCATATGAACCTCCAAGTGCATTGAAGCTTGGTCTAGAACACTAATTCAGTCTCACTCTAAGCCTAATTCGTGTCTCACTTTTATCATAAGTTTAAGCTCAACATCCTTTATGCCTCGAATTACTGTGGCATTGCTGCATAGTTCATTTAAAACGTGCCATGTGGCATTTCACTTCTCAGTATTACAACGTAAGTAGTCATGTTCTACAGGTCAGGTCCAAGATGACATTGATGCACGATATTAGTCACACTGTGGCGTCAAGTTTTTTAGCCAACTTGACATTTCTTTGTTTCGGTATTTGACAAATTCAACCATATAGATAGTCTCAATACAACACCAAGTTAAAATTGCTGCAGCCTTTTACGAAAATGGACGATGAAATCAACATGCACTTCCTGATTTTTTGATTAGTATAACCGACCAAATTTGTCTGTAAGAAATGTGAAAACACCGACTGCCACGGCTTGAAGCAGGGTATCGGGCTGGCAGCGTACTTTTTTGAAAATGACGTCGGCCAAGCAGTTACCGTGAATGTTGTTCGTTATCGCGAGATGATGGTCCGAAATTGGAGATATGGAATATACAGCCAACAAAACAGTGGCTCTTTTGCTCAGGAAATTTAATGCCCATGTTATTTTACCTGTGGCGATGTTATCTGGCCGCCACGACCATGCGTTTTGACGCCATCCGACTGCTTTCTTTGCGGATATTTAAAATAAAAAGTATACTCTAATAAACCAAGAACAATTCCACAGCTAAAGGATGAGATGATTCCGCTCTTTAACCCCAATCATGTCTCTGCATCATTAAAAATAAAAACCATCGGAGAGTGCAATGCCAACGAAGCTGGAGCGAGCATTTGGTCAACATTTTGTTGCACACAAAATTGTCATAGCAGCTTTTATCTTATTTCGCAAAATCTTGTGAGAAAAGTGTTTGTATAACTCGAAAGTACAATGGTTTGCTTTGAAGCCTGCATCGCATACATTTTCGGCAATATAACTTATTTTACCTCGTACTGCTCTCAACAGCTCAATAGAAACCTCAGCTGACTGTAACAATTGGCATTTATGACTTTTATGTACAACAATAAAGCCCATCAGTACAACAATAACAATTTAAAAACTCAAAAAGGGATTTCTTTTTGTTTGTTAATTTTTTGCTGGCAATAAGAAGAGTATATCATTTTTTTTTTTTTTTTTGGATGTTGTATTTGAGTGCGAATGAGTATGAAGACGTCTGGGTGTATCATGGATTTTTCTAATTTCTTTAGGATTTTGCAACTCTCGTTTATCCTTGTAAAACAATTCTTGTTGTATTTTGTGTTTTCTCCCGTTTTTTTTTTTTTTTTGCAAGAAGAATTTTGTTGTCTACATAATCATAAGCAATACTGGTTAAAAAATAACCAAAATCCTTTGGGAAATTCTTTAGATTTATATGATTCTTTGCATTTAAAATTTAAAATTTTTTTGGATTTTCCTTTTTTTCCCCCCGGCTTTAAAGCAGCATTTCATAATTGTAATGAAACATAAGTATACTCGTATATTGCTAGAAGCCTATTGGAATGTTTGGCCTTTGCATAAACCAGAATTTAAAGTTCAACTGGAAATTACAAAATGTTTGATTTAGTGGAGATATAGAGCTGGCTAAAAGTTTAATTTCGAGTGTTTTTTTGCGTTTTGTCCGTTTTTTTTTTTTTTTTGTGTTTGTGTTACTTAAATTGGCTCATCAGTGTTAAATACAAGCTTTTATTCAGTTTCTCGCCCATTTCGGTTTGTTCATTTATGACATGTCTTTGGCCACTGGGGAACAATCATATTGGGTTCCTTTTGGTTCAACCACAATTGTTTCCTTTTTGGTTTTCTTTATCTGTGAAGTGTTAATGCAGCCTTAAAAACCAGTACGTGCAGTAGTTTAAGCGATAATAAAATCTTTAAGTCACGTTCGCATAAGTTTCTTGAGTATTTTCTATAGATTTCACACACACATACACATGCACAGAGGTTGAGAGTTCCTGATTACGTTTACTGGTTTTCTAGAACGAGTGACCTCCTAAGAATTTGTTTTTTTTTATATATTACCAGTCAATGCTTAAATCTTTAAAATGCAGTCATAAAACTATTTTTATATTTTATATCAATCAATTGAGTTTTTTACTACTCTACTAGCTTCTAACAGTGATACCAATAAAATATTATAAATAGCTTGTTTAGGGTAGCTCCTATGAAATTTGGACATGTAGATAGCTGGGAAACATAGAAAACAAGCTATTTATAATTTTTTATTGGTATTTTATATAGATTTTTTTTTTATACCCTTCACCAAAATGTAAAATATATAAGTTAGCGCTTCCGTTTGTAATTTCTACAATTGTCATTTGCGACCCTATAAAGTTTACATATTCAGAATCAGCATTGATAGAAAATTCGATTAAGCGATGTCCGTCTATCTGCCGTTGACATACCGTTGCTGAGAAAACCATTAGACCCATCGATTCATGGGTTTGCTATTGAAATTCAGAAAATCGGTTCACATATAACTGAGATATATTCAAAATTCCGGAAGAAACCATTATTTTTTGCAATTTTGTATGAAAATTTTTGAAAAAAAAATGCAATCACAAGACGAAAAAAATAATTCCCGATATCAGTCCGTATATATCAGAGATATAGCCTAAACTGATTTTTCCATGAAAATGTCGCGTAAGCGAACTTAATTTTTTTTTTTTGCTTAAAATCATATATGGTAATAAAAGGAGGTTACCAAAATACAAAAAAAGCAGCTTTCCGATATCAAGGTAGTAATCCGTATTGACCGTAATACCTTGTGGCGAGAATTCTTTATGCACCACGCCATTGCAGTCGAAGAAAACAGTGAGCAAAAGCTTCACATTTGACCGAACTTGAAGTGCTTTTTCGGTCTTGGCTCTTCTGGACGTTTCCATTGTGAGGAGCTTTGTTTCAATGTCATAGCCAAACACACAAAATTCATCACCAGTTATGACCTTTTTGAGGAAATCTGGATCGTCGTAAACGATGTTCAACAGCTCCTGAACGATATCTTAGCGGCGCTGTTTTTGCTCAAAATTTAGTAAATTTAGTAAACAAAACGAAGAACACACCAAAACACAACTAACCTTTTTATCTGTCAAAAACAAACTGTCAATCCGAAATGGCTGATATTGCCAACATATTTAACAGATATGTATGTACCAACATAGCAGAAAAAAAATTGCGAAAATCGAACACAAAACTTGAAAATAATGGTTATTATACCCTTCACAAAAATGTAAAGGGTATATATAAGTTTGTGATTCCGTTTGTAATTTCTACAGTTTTTTTTGCGACCCTATAAAGTATATATATTCTGAATCAGAATTAATGGAAAAGTCGATTAAGCGATGTCCGTCTGTCCGTCTGTCCGCTGTTGAAATACCGTTTCTGAGAAAACCATTAGACTTAGAAACTTTTTTCTTTCACCATTCTTTTACCCCATCGATTCATGGGTTTGCTATTGAAATTCAGTAATATCGGTCCACGTATAGCTGAGATATATTCAAAATTCCGAAAAAAGCCATTTTGAAAATTTTTGAAAACAAAAGTTGTTCGTTTTGCTTCAAACATCACACACTTATTATGCATGGTGACTAAAAGACAAAAAATTTTTTTTTCAGATATCGGTCCATATATAACCGAGATATAGCCCAAATCGGATTTTAATGAAAATGTCGCATAGGCGAAGCTAAATAACTTTTTTTTTGCTCAAAAGCAGTTCTGGTAATAAAATTATGTTACATAAATATGGAAAATGAAAATTTCCGATATCGGTCCATATATACCCGAGATATGGCCCAAATCGGGTTTTTCATGAAAATGCCGCGTAAGCGAACTTAAACAACTTTTTTGTGCTCAAAAGCAGTTCTGGTAATGAAATTAGGTTACCTAAATATGGAAAATGAAAATTTCCGATATCGGTCCATATGTACCCGAGATATAGCCCAAATCGGGTTTTTCATGAAAATGTCGCGTAAACGAACTTAAACAATTTGTTGTGCTCAAAAGCAGTTCTGGTAATGAAATAAGGTTATATAAATATGAAAAATTAAAATTTTCGATATCGGTCCCCGAGATATAGCCTGAACCGATTTTTTCTTTAAAAAAATTTTTTTTTTTTTGCTGAAAAGCAATTCTTGTTATAAAAGAAGGTTACTAAAATACAGAAAATAGAAAATTCCGATATCGGTTCATATATAACCGAGCATATTTAGGTCACATTTTTAATATACTATACATATTCGTGACTATCGTGAAGGGTATTTTAGATTCGGCCCAGCCGAATATACTACACTCTTACTTGTTTTTTTATCAGACCATGTATATACATATAAAGAGTCACCGTCACAGTGTTGTGATTGAGCACTGAGCTTGTGTAGTGTATGGATGGCATTAGAAGGTTTGCTAAATATATCTGAAATCCAAATATTTCACCTAGATCTTTTCAAAAGTATTTTTTTGCCGACAATTTTCTATCTGAATAAAATCTCGTTTTGAAAACACGTTGTCATAACGTTTTCTCTGGAAATATTTCTGCTTGAAAAGTTTTTGCAAACAATTTTGTGAGCACTAATATTTTCTTCAACATTTCTTTGCACTGATTTTTCCAGTAGTTTAGGTTCTTGGCTTCCTAATTGAGGCTACCTCTGCTTTACACATATTTTTTATGTTTTCATGGTTTCATCTTTCATTCATTAGTTGATGACGCAGTGCGGCATTTTAATAGTCAAACTTCTAATTTTGCCCACTTTTTTTTTGTTTTTGCTCAAACGTGCTATAGCCAGCCAATGGCAATTGTGGCAATAATGAAGACTTTAATTAAATAATTTTTGTTTTTCTTTACGTTTTTCTTTGTCAAACCTACATGTGAAACATTTTCACACGTGCCGACTGTAACAAAAATGTCCTGCTGTGTTATTTTATTTTTTTTTTTTGTTTGGCAACAAAATCATCAAATGGAAATGGATTTGGTATGTTTTATGGCCAGGAATCATTCGTGAGGAAAATTGTAAATTATTATTAATAAAAACATATATTAATCTAATACTACGAATTTCATTTTTAAGCTATCGCTGATAAATTTACTCTCCGGAAATAAGAGCAAACTGAAATAATGAAGTATTTTTTAAATATTATTTTAGGGGTTGACAACTTAAATCACTTCAGCTTTTACGATTACTCTTATAAATGATTAAATGCAATTTTTTTTTTTTTAACTTTTAAATACACACTCACACCAACAAACACCCATATTCCCTTTTCCCCCACAAAACACTATCACATGAAAATTTTCAACGTTTTTCGTGTGTGTGTATGCAATTGTGCACAAATACGTGTTAATATGCGGTGCAAGTTAAAAGGACAAAAAAAAATTTAAATTGTGGCAAAGAAAATCCTGCTGAAAGGGCAACAAACCAGAAAAAAAACTACATTATTGTTATAGGTAATGATAGCAAATAAAACAAGTAGCAATTTTGCTAACAAGTAAGAAAAGACTAGACGTTTTTAGCATACTTTAAATTTTTATTTTTTACTTTTTTTGCTCAACGTTGTTGTCATCCTTAAAGGGAAAAAGGATATCTGTGTTTGCAGTTTGCAGTATCAAACATTACCTTAAGTGCATATATCGTTAAAAATTTCAAGTCAGTTAAAATAAGAAAAAATATCTTAGGAATTCCAAACGCATATCAGATGATGGAGGCAACAATTGTGGTTGTAGAAATAGCAAAGTGTAATGACAATCAGCTGAAAATTCAATAAAAATTAAAATGTGATTTGACCACTGAATTGACGTAGCAAATTTTGTTTCCTTCTATTTTAAGTTCAAGTACGTCAAATTCTCTATTAGATCACGAAAGGAAAATACATTTTGACTTAGAACGATTAATAGATAGAGCATTTGCCTTAGCCCAATTATTTTGTTCAAATCGTTGTTGATATTGTCTATGGTCGAGCTTGAATTTCCTATTGGTGAACCCAAGTAAAGCTGGAGTGATTTTTTTGCTATTATCTTTTTGGCAACATAAGTTTTGACAGCTCACGCACGTTTTGTATCTTGTGTCACTTTCAAACATCTTCAGTTTGGTCTATAATTTAATCATGAATCGTCTTACAAACGAACAACGCTTGCAAATTATTGAATTTTATTACCAAAATGCGTGCTCTGTTAAGAAAGTTCATCGCGCGCTTCTTCCATTTTATGGTCAGTTTAATCGACCTACTGAGGCTTCTTTCTATTCGGGCTATTGTAAAAAAATTTCGCACCAAATTTACATTGTTGGACATTAAACCACCAACACGCTTACGTAGAGTGCGAACTGAAGAAAATATCGCAGCCGTATCGGCCAGTGTTGGTGATGACCGTGAATTATCGATTCGGCGCTGTTCGCAGCAATTGGGCCTCTGTTACTCCACTACGTGGAAAATTTTGCAGAAGGATTTGGGTGTGAAGCCTTATAAGATACAGCTGGTGCAAGAATTGAAGCCGAACGACCTACCACAACGCCAAATTTTTGGTGAATGGGCTCTTGAAAAGTTAGATGAAGGTCCACGTTTTTATCGAAGAATTGTGTTCAGCGACGAGGCTCATTTTTGGTTGAATGGATACGTGAACAAGCAAAACTGCCGTATTTGGAGTGAAGAGCAGCCAGAAGCATTGCAAGAGCTACCAATGCATCCACAAAAAACAACCGTTTGGTGCGGATTATGGGCTGGCGGCATCATTGGGCCGTATTTCTTCAAAGATGATGCGAATCACAACGTTACTGTGAATGGTGAGCGCTACCGTGCGATGATAACAAACTTTTTTTTGCCCAAAATGGAAGAGCTTGACTTGCATGACATGTGGTTTCAACGAGACGGTGTCACATGCCACACAGCACGCGGAACAATGGACCAATTGAGAGGCGAGTTCGGTGAACAGTTTATTTCACGCTTTGGACCAGTCAATTGGCCGCCCAGATCGTGCGATTTAACGCCTTTAGACTATTTTTTGTGGGGCTATGTTAAGGCTAATGTCTATAGCGATAAGCCCGCTTCGATTGACGCACTGGAAGTCAACATTGCCAACATTATTCGTGAGATACCGGCCGAAATGTTGGAAAGAGTATGCCAAAATTGGACTAAGTGGATGGACCATTTGAGGCGCAGCCGCGGCCAACATTTGCATGAAATAATCTTCAAACATTAAATTATATCGACCCTATCTATCGATCCAAATAAATATTTCATGCATTTTTCTGAATTTTATGTGTTTTTTTTTAAATTTCCGATAGTTCTTATAAAATCACTCATTATATATCTATATATATATATATATATATATATATATATATATATATATATATATATATATATATATATATATATATATATATATATATATATATATATATATATATATATATATATATATATATATATATATATATATATATATATATATATATATATATATATATATATATATATATATATATATATATATATATATATATATATATATATATATATATATATATATATATATATATATATATATATATATATATATATATATATATATATATATATATATATATATATATATATATATATATATATATATATATATATATATATATATATATATATATATATATATATATATATATATGCAGAATAAAAGAGGCCCTAGTATGGAATTTTGGGGAATCCCTCTCCTAATGTTAAGTGCATCTGATATCTTGTAATTTAGATGAACACGCAGGTCTCAGCGTTCATTATATAATTATAATAATAATTTATTAGATAAAAACGTATAAGATTACATGCGGATCTGGAAAAATGAAAGAGTTTTTGCAGCTTTAGTATTAAGATCTTGTGATCTACCGTCTTAAATGATTTACTGCGATGCAGTAGTACTAAAAACGACACCATGTTTGTATCCAAATTCAATCTTAGATCCTCGACCACATCCACCAGATGAATAGAAAGAGCATGAAATAGAGACATGATACAGAAATATTTCATTCTTTCATTTGAGAGAATCATTCAGTTTTATTAATACAACTGAATGAATCATTCAGTTGAATGATTGCTGCGATGATGTAAATAAATTGTTTGAAAATCTTGGATATAATCATGTTCCATAAGATTAAAGATTATTAATTGATTGTAGTTTCATTATCTAACATTCAGTAGAAGGGAACGTATCTTTCAGGACCCAAGTGAGCTGAAGGATCCAGTTACTTCAGCGGCCTGCCTACCTAACATTCCGCAACCCATCGCATGTATGTTATGTATTATTCTGCAATTTCAAACACATTTTTACAATTTATAACAGACCCCGGATGCAGAAATTTTTAGTTTTGTACTGCACAAAATAAATAAGCCAAACTGGCTTAACCAAGCGCCTATGACATTTTGGTGTCTTAATCCACTACTAAACTGTCGTATAAAAAAGAATGAAAACAAGTTTTTTCCCAAGTAAGTTTTAGCTTAAAAGCAATTTAATCTCTTTCAAAAAAAAAAAAAATAGAAACTTTAATTTATACAAATTTGTAAACCAATTACTATTAGTGTCATCAAATTTTCTCAAGGCAAATGTTTAATATGAAATTGTGTTTTTCCCCAAAAGTTGGCTTAGGATGTTTTTTTTTTTTTAATTAATATTTCATTTTTTATTTTTTGCAATTTCTAAAAACTACTTTAAATATTTACTTAGCTTTTCTTACTTATATTCAACTTTTAGTTTTTCTTGCAAAACTCTTGTTGGAAAAGTAAATTTTTATATCATAAAGCAGCAGAATAAAAATAAAATTGTTACTTATTTTTTATTAAGTCTACTTAAGTATATTTAACTTTACTTTCATATTTTTGTAAGAGGGAAAAACTTTATACAGGAACTTCATAATCAATGACAAGAAAATATGTCGGCACTACCGTGAGACAGTGTGTGTGCGCGTGTGTATGTATTGATGTGTAGATGTATGCTTGTGAAAGGGAGAAATATTTTAAATATGTATTGAACAAAAAAGTTCTACAATTTACAGGAAGCTCTTGTAACATCCTTCAGTGAGTTGCAGTAAGTAAAATAAAACTTGAGTAAAAAACTAAAGAAAAATAAGACACCTCGAAATTTGTTTTTTCTGTTTGATTTTGTAGCGGAAACTTCAATAAAAATTGAATAATTCAAAACACAAAGACTTAAAAAAAGTGTTAAATAAAACCAAAGAATTAAATTAAACATTTGTGTAACTGAATATTTATAACAATAAGTAATTTGTTGATAAAATATTAATTTAAAATAAATTTACTAAATGAATATTACGTTATGTTTTTTCCGTTAAAAACGAGTATGTGGATTTCTCAATTACAAATGAAATAATGATACTAGAGCACTTGGTCATTACACAGTATTCAAATAACTCACAGCGTTATTTACACTTAATATCACTATGTATTAACACACTATAGTGGCTTATTATTCTGACTTATGACTGTCTTGCACAAAGTTTAAAATTAAACTGTCTCTCTGCCGAAGATCTGCCTGCGGTTTATACTTTATACTTCTCTCTTAGTACAATCATCAAGAAAAAAAAAAAAAAAAAAAAAAAAAAAAAAAAAAAAAAACTTTCTCATAATTGATAATTCCAGAATCATATGTTCAAATATAATTCTTATGTATCTACACAACCACACATATGCTTGCTAAACAATACGAATGCAACAACAACAATAAAGTAAATCTTGATTGATTTACTTGGAATTTTGCGTTCTTTATTTTATCTATGTTTGTTTCTTTGTTTATTATGTTTCTAGTTTTATGTTGTTTGTATAAATGTATATGTTGATTTATAACAAGGAGATCAACGGCTGCACAATGGGTTAGAAAAGATACAAATTCATAGCAATATATGTATTGGTTTAAATTTTTCTTTCTTCTTTTTTTGGAGGAAAATTAATTATCTTCATTTTGGGCCTAGATTTATTAAAATTTGTAGTTTTTTACAAACCATGCCTGTTACTTTCATTAACAATAAGTAATTAAAACAAGTAATTGTTTCAACAGTTAAGGAAAAAAGCAAAAAACTATATGTACGTATATGTTAGCGCCCATCCCCAGAGTTCCTACAGTCACTAGTTACTACTAATAGCATCTCCCAGGGATTTTTTAAAACACCCCCAAAACGTTTCAGCCAAGATGCAAGTATCTCAACTCCGATCAATGCCGGGATAGTCTATAAAACAAAACTTCCGTGGGGACAACCGCTTTATGCCTGTCATTCTGAGACTACATGGAGTTTTATTTGCTACAACAAATAGAGGACTCCTACTCCTCTATGCCCCAGGATAAAATAAAGTAGAATAAAACTTGACAAGTCGAGTACTGCCGTATTGATAAAAGAAAATATATCAAGATTTTGTCGATGCATCCACTAGTTCTGGTACAATGCCTAGTTCTGGTACAATGGGCTGGGGTCATCTCCTGAGTACTGGTCCAATAAAAAAAAAAGTATTCGAAAAAAATATCGATTTGAACCTCCAGATTAGACTACCTCCGAGGCAGTTGTGGCGGTCGTACGTCGTAAAGAACTTTATCTACGAGTATTGTCTTAAAAAACATCGTTTCTTTCTTTTTTTAAGACAATAAATTTAGATCTAGATCTATTATCTTAAAAAGCTTTATTTTGAAAATTTTAGTAAAAAAAAAAATTTCAACTGTGAAATCCACTGTGTTATATTACATTTGTCCCACTGAAATCTGGCGATTTCACAGTGTACAGTTGTTTTCGTTACCAAATAAAACACATAGTCGCGTTTTAACAAAACATGTGGTTTGAACTCCCAAGTGGTTTAAATTTAGATCTAAATCTCTTATTTAAAAAAGCATTATTTTGAGCAATTTTATTTAAAAAAAAATCCAACTGAGAAATCTACCGTATATTTATATTTCCTTTCTCCAACTTAAAACTGGTGAATTCAGAGTGTACATGTTAGAACAAAACATGTGATTTTGAACTCACAAGTGACTATTCTTCGAAAACTAGAAGGCAGCCATTTAAACTTTACAATTTTAAACTTCAGTGTGCGTACTGAACTGCTGTCAGCGAAATAACTTGGGACATATATTATATAATTAACGTGACTGCAACCATATATGTGGAAGTTCTAGGTATTTACATTTTCGGAATTGTAGCAAACATGCAGAAATAGAAAGTTGATCAAATACATACACGTATCTACTTTAAAGATTTTTTTTGTGGTAATTATTTTGTTCGTTTAAATTCAGCCTCTTAACATACATATTATCTTTAAGTATAAATACTCAGTAGTGATTCAGTTGTATTTTAACGACGACAGGGAATTATTTGTTGCTTTAACTATAAAGCCTTTTTGCAACACTATATTAACAGACACTATTGCTTTTGTTTCGTTACAGGTGGCCTGGATGCATTTTGAACAGTCTGCCATATTAACAGTGCACAATCATGTGATTACACGTAATCCACGCATCAGTGTGACGCATGATAAACACGACCGCCATCGCACCTGGTATTTACACATAAACAATGTCCAGGAAGAGGACAAAGGGCGGTATATGTGTCAAATCAATACAGTTACAGCCAAAACACAATTTGGCTATTTAAATGTGGTTGGTAAGTAATTCAACACGATAAACTCTTATTGACACATACGAGTAGATAGGATACACGTATGTTTGCTCACTCAACGTGTCTCACACGAATATCCATTTAAAGAAACCCATTACGTCGCAAATCATTTCAATGCCAGTCAAGACATTCCACATGTACTCGTATTGTACAATATTTTAATAAATGACAATATGAATGTTATTTATGCTCATGGCAAAATTTGTATAAAAATTAATTAAAAATAAATTTATGCGTTGAAACGTTTCTTGAGACTTTCAGTTGTTAAACAAAACTAAAGCAATTTTTGCTCCTTCCGCTGTTTCAAGTTTTCCAATGAAATTATAAATCAAAGCAAATATCTTCGAGGACAAGAGTAAAAAATACATACCAACAACAATAGCTACAACAAAGTATTGCCATAGCAATCGTAGCAACAAATATCAGTTAAGAAACAAATCATTTTAGCTTGAAATTTATGCTTCAGTAGTTCTTGTGCTCTAAAGGACATACGAAAAAATAGTTTGTGCGCAATCGTTAATTGGAATGACATCACTACCACACGATATTGACCCAGCGGTTCTTGTTGGAAGCTGTGTAAATTAAATATTCTTCAATTCCATTTAATATTTGAAAAACTTATGTGGATCAAGATGTGGCATATGCAGCATGTACTGGCTACTATTTGCAAACCACATACTGTTTGCAAACCATAGAGAAAAAGTTTTTTAAATTATTACTGCAGCAACAATATTAGCTTTACTATAACAATACACATTATTGATAAATAGTCAAACTTACTGAATATTCCTAATATTATATGATGGTATGATTCGTCGGGCTCAATAAATATATATATATAAAATAAATCAATAACCCTGAACGGTACGTGGTTCCAACAACATGGTCGTATATGCAATATAGCCAACGAATCAATGAACGTCATGTCGTGGCGATGCTAATTGGCCACCACGATCATGAGGCTTAACAACGTAGGAGTTATTTCTTTGGGAATAGTTTTTTTACCTTGGATCAGTACTCAGGGGATAACCCCTACATATCGCTCCTCTATTGCAACATAGTCATAACTAAAAAAAAACTGGTTTCGAGAAAAACAGATTTCAACTTTTTCGTTTCCATACAAGTCTTACTGCCTGGCTCACGATGTCGTTTCGTAAACGTTCGACATTATTCCGGTGCCGTTTATAAGCTTTATTTTCAACTGATCTTGTATCATTTGCCTTGTCTACCTCCGATACATCTGTTAATTGAATAATAGTTAACTATAAGTCACTTATTTTTAATATAAAACGTTAGCGAACGTTAACGAAACGACATCGTGAGCCAGGCAGTTAGACAATTTTTTTTATAAAATATCTCCTAAAGGAAACAGTTTTTATAACAGACACGAAATACGTCTATAGGCAACTTATTCTACAGGCGAAACGTATGGCTGAAAAACAAATTCTCTTGGCAATCGACAACAAATGGATGAGCTCTGCACGATGAATGCGCGTTACGTAAAAATATGCAAGTTTTGGAATTAAGATCGCTAATCTCGTCAGAGCAAAATCTATTGTAGTAACGATAGAACAGACACTGCGTCGATCCTCCAGTGAGTCAATAGATACCCTACTGTCACCAATGATCTTCTTCGCCCTCTCCTGCACACGGTCGAGTAACCCCAAAATAGACTTTGAGGCACTGGCCCAAACATGAGAGTTGTATTCCATTTTCGGTCGAATAAAGGTGGTATAAATAGTAAGGAGGTCGGATGGAGTGAAGTACATCTTACACCGTTTCAAAAAACCAAGGCACTTGAATGCTGCTTTGGAGACATGACAAATGTATTCACTCCAGCAAACATCAGACTGTATTTTCATTCCAAGAATATCAAGCGCATCTGATTATATGCATTGTTACGCTGAAACGGCATTTGAACATATTCGTTTGCTTTTTGAATGAATAAAGCTTCGTATCACACACAACGGACTACGAAGTAACTCATATTCTATTTAAAAAAAAAAAACAAATAAATGAATACACAAGCCGAACGAATAATGATAATAACTCGACTCGTGGAGAAATAAATACAACCACATTCAAAGATAACGAAAACAAGAAGAAAAACTTTCAAATATATCATCATTCGAATGAATCGAAGTAGCATTCAATTGGATTTATACATATGTATCTATATATGTATACATATTTCTATGAGACATGTAAAAATATATATAATAAAATAAATAAATATGTATGCATTTATACTTAGTATGTGAAATGTATACAACATACAACAGTTGTTTTAAACTTAAAATTTTCAGACCTTATTGAGCACATTTCTTAAAAGCAAATTACATCTTAATAAAATGTTTTTCTTTGTAGTTTAACGAATGTAATGTGCATTCGAAATATAATCGTTTTATTCTTTCATTCATTCGATATTTCTTTCACAGTTATATTGTATTTGCGTTCTTTTGCTCTTACAAGTAAGAGAAACTATATATTCGACTTAGAAAGAGTGTACGACAGAATCTATTTATTACGACCAACTATAAAACGCAATTCATTCTCTTTTCTGTTTTTTCTCGTTTTACTTTGTTAATCTCTTTTAGTGTATTCGATATTTGAATGAATATTGTATTTTCAGTGTGCATACAAACAAATGAATGTATTCTTGCAGCCTATTAGTACAGATAAAGCAGCATTTACGGTCGTTTGTTGCTAATAAACGGCACTGGGTCTTACAATTATTAAAGGCGATCCTATTTTTACGGCCCCATTAAGAGATTAATACAATATAGTGGCAATGATCTCGGATAGACTGGGCCAATAACCGAAGGAGCACGAATGGCAAAAGTTACTGTCATCCGCAAAAGAGTGGATAAGTTTGGAAGTTTTATACAGAAGGTCGTTGAGGATAATGAGAAATAGGGTAGAAGAAAAAGTGTGCCTCACTACGTCAAGAATAATTCAAAGGCTAAAGGATGAGATATTTCAGCAGACACCTCAGTTATATCTAAGAGTCATTGAACATATGAACCATCAGATAGAGTTAAGCCACCGAAAATATGGCGAGCGTTTTGCCACATAATTGTCATATATCCTTTTATCATAATGCAACATATTAATTCTTTGAAAACTCTCTTTTTTTGTGTAACAGAAAACATGTACGCAAATTTGCCAGGAACTCAGGATCTATATTATAAAAGACAGCGTTCTGGGAGAAAGGTTTTTGTGTTGAAATTACATGCAGTGAAGCACATTTCTGGTTCAACGCTTATGTTAGTAAACAAAATCGTCATATTTGGGCTGATTAGCAACCCGAAGTTTACCAATAGTTGCCATTATATCCATTAAAAATAATGGTGTGATTTATCGGCTGGTCGAATCAGAGGTCCATATTTCTCCAAAAAAGAGGCAAATCAGAATGTTACCGTCAATGGTAACCGTTATCGCACTATTATCTTGATAAGCTCTGGTTTCAAAAAATGACACTACGAGCTATACAGCACATTAAACGATGGACTAGTTGAGCAATTATTTTCGTGAGCAATAAATTTATTCCCTGCTATGATAAATAAGCCACCTAGAGCGTGCGATAACATACCTCTGGACTATTTTGTTTAGAGATATGTAAAAGCTGAGGTCTTCAGAAATAAGCGAGCTACAATTGGTGATTTGAAAGCCAACATTATTGGTATTATTCGCGAGATACCAGTCGCTGTGCTCAAACAAGTATCTCAAAATTGGGCATTCTGTGTGAGCCACCTCAGACCTAATCGCGGCCAACGTTTACGTTAGACAATTTTCAAACAGTAAATACCATAAAATGCTCCTCTAAGCGATAATAAAAATCCCAAGTTCACTTTCATTTATGTGTTTTATTTTACATCATAAAGCAATCTTCACGATGAATCACCCAATGTAGGTGAAGGCTGATGCTATCTACATATATTAACTGGACAGAGAAGGCACCGAAGCATACGAGTATAGCATATTTACTCATTTTCTTAAATTAAATTTTCAAAACGCATTTCTTTTTTCAATTCATACGGATCAAAAACCAATTATTTCAAAAACAAAAAAACCACAATTTCTTTATAATTTAAAAGTTTTAAGTTCAAAGAAACCGAAATAATTAAAAGTGTTGATTTGATTTAAACCGTCTTCTTAGTGTTTTCATTATGTCAATAAAATCTTTACTTTGGAGACCAAAATTTTCATGAATCTAACAAGTAAAAGTTAAGCAAACAAAAACATTTGCTTTAGGCTTTGACAACATGAATTTTATGTCGCAATCTCTTGATATTTGAAGGAATGCGTGCGTTAAGAAACTTTAAAAACCACAATTAATTTTATAATAAGATTAAAAATTAAAAGAAACAAAAAAATCTTCGCTTATATGAAAAAAGAACTTACAAGAAGCAACCGAACTAAAGATAGAGTAAAGAAAATTTTCCGTATTAGCCGAATTATCGTATCCTTTGTCTATCCTCCACCAGAAAGCAGATTATGCTTTGGTGTATGCTTTCTAGGGCATAGAGAACTAGAAGTTTCTCTTTTGTTGTAGCAAATAAAACTCTAGGAAACAGCATGACTTATAATGTATTGGACTTCCGAAACCTTTACCTAGGGGTAATTAGAAGAACGGGGATTAGCAAAGCTCCTGCGACGTTCTGCTTGCATGGAATCTCGCCGGTGATCATGGTTGAAGTGCCTAGCTTATCTGCAACGTTTTGGCCGTAGTCTAAGCTCACTATGGTGCAATGCCAGTTTTCGAGGTCTTATAACCCCAGAGGTGCTGTTTCCTTGCAACAGATACCTGTGATGTAAAGAACCAGAAGTGATGGTTGCTCTTAACGTGTTTCGTCCTACCAACTCATTAAGCCTTGGCTTCCATTGACTTCTGGAAAATTGCATGCAGGAGGGATTAGAAGAACCGAACTCTTTTGGTCAAGGGTTTTGTCTATATGCCTACAAACTAAGGCAAAAAGTTGCAAAAGTTGTGTGTGTCTAGCAAGCCACACGGGGGCACTGGTGAATACTTCACCCCGAGGAGTTGGTCCATCATCAGATAAGGTCAATAAGGCTGATGTAAATTAATTTCCAGAATCAATCTTTTATCTAATGAATTGTTTTGCAAAAGATCTATTATTTCGTTGGCAGTGTAGCAAGGGGCAGCACCCTGTTTTAACCACATATCATCTATACCAAGGCGAATTCATTATTAGGTGGATGCATCGGCGAATTCAGGCTAATTCGGTTAATATGGCGGCACTTCCTTTGTCAAGTTTTGTTTACCTTTTTCGGCGCCATTTAAAGTTTTGTACATGTTCTTTATCTACTACTTTTGACAGCTAAAGTGTGAATTCGCCTTTTACACAAACAAATTACCTGTTGTTTTTTTTTTTATTGTTGTATTGTTGTAGCAAAGCGGCTACCTTGTTTTTTGTATCATGATCTATATCTTTAATATTTGGCCACGAACACCATTCACGGTAATTGCTTGGCCGTCGTTATTTTCGAATATATACAACCCGATACGCCGTCAGACCATAAACCGCATAAAACAGTGACTTTTTGTGGATGAGTTGGTTGGCTTTTCAATAATCACTCGGATATTCATTCATTTGCCCAAATATCGCAATTCTGCTTGCTAACTAATCCACTGAAGTGAAAATGTGCTGAAAATGATTTTCTTTGTGCAGCTACCATTTACTTCTGTCTGTTCAACCAACCATTTGCATATCAACAGCGCTTGTTATTCTCATTAGTCGTAAGAAGTATGGCTCGGTAACACTGCCAGCCCATTAACCGCTCCAAGCCAGGCTCTCTTTATGGATACATGATCATTTCAACAACCCGGGCTGATCATGGTTGAGGTGTCTACCTTGGCTGAAACCTTCTGGCTGTAGTTGAAACCTAAAACGCAGCAAGGGGGTGTTAGTATCCTTGATAATTGCTTGGCGTGGCTTTTTTCGGGGACTAACAAACTCCCGAGGGTTTGTTGCCTTTACAACAGATACCTGTATTGTAAGGAAGCAGTGGTGATGGTTGACTGGTGAGTTGGTTTAAGGGATGATGCTGCTAGTGGGCTTTGGCGTACCAACTCATTAAGCCTTGTCTTCCTTTTGTGAGCCAGCAAGCCACATGGGGGCGCTGGTGAATCGTGAATAATTCACTTCGTGGAACTGGTCCATCATCAGATAAGGTCGCAAGGCAGGTGCTGATGCAAATCTTTTTCACAACTGTTCCCAAATTCTCTGAGACGAAGGGCATTTCGATTTGAGCACCAATTTTCACAAAAGGCGGTAACAATCTTAACGAGCTGCTCAATTATGTACCTCTGCAGGGTTGAATTTGTCAAACACTGAAACAAAGAAATGTCAAATTAGTTGTGCAAAAGACTTGACGTTAAGATGTGACTCATAATTGACATCGTGTGTCATGGTTGTACCACTCTATTAAGTGGCGCAACAGACTTGTCGTTAAGGTGTCACTTACAAGTAACATCGTTCGTTATGGTTGGACCACCCCTTGTAATTATTAGCAAGTCAAGAGTCTTTTAATTTAGTCATACCTTTATAATGATACTCGTACCACTTGCAAACATTAACAAAAACCAGCAGCAGCAAAAGTTTGCAAATAAAATCATCAGCTTCTGTACAAGTTAGTAAATATATGTAAATAAGTCCGTCGTTGAGTAATTTAGTTTTAAAGTCATTCATTTCTTTATGGTTTTATAAGTTATTGAAAGTTACAATAAGCCATGACGGGAGTAAGTGACAAGATAACAAGTCAAAAACTCATTTAGCCTCTTGGCCAAATAAGTAAATAAACAAGTGTTTGTTTCCTTTAGATTTTTTAACCAAAGAAAATTTCTTAATGGTTTCTTCGTCGCACACATTCTAAAGCAGAGACTCAAGCACAAATAAATTTGTGCTGTAAATTTATAGCAACATCATCATCCTCATCAACATCAGCATCCTCTTCATTTCTGTATATATTTTTTTTTCTTTTTATTTTCAAGAAAATAAACAAGAGGAAGGTAATTTCAGTTTTAGAACAAGCTCTTCAGCAATACACCAGCATCAGTATTGTTAAGACTTCAGTTTATTTAAAATGAAAAGAGAGGAAAAAAAAAACACATTTTACTTATTACCTCCTTAGAAGCACATCAAGAGTGATAGAAGCTCATCTCAAGAGTCAGCAATAATCACATATAATTCCTTCAGTAAAATAGCAACAAAATAAATAAGAAAAACAAAATTAAAAACAAGTATCCATACAACAACATCAAGTTACAATAAACCAAGGAATCTCAAGGAGGATTCATTACTGCTCTATAGTCTATAGACAGGATTAGAAAACATATTAAAGGAGGTGGCACAAGTGCCAGTATTCATACTTCAAGTGCTTCCTCACCAAGTAACTTGTATAGTTGATGTTAAGTATTGTTATTGTAAAACTTTTATTTTTTATTTTCTATCTTTTTTGTGATTTAATGTAATTATATAATATCTTTTGCATTATAATTTATTTGCAGTGCCGCCCAACATCGATGACTCATTGAGTTCGAGTGATGTAATTGTTAGAGAAGGCTCAAATATTTCACTGCGATGTCGGGCAAGTGGCAGTCCTAAGCCACTTATTAAATGGAAACGAGATGATAACTCGAGAATAACAATTAGCAAAAATCATATTGGTAAGTTTAGTTAATCATAAATGGAGAAAACTTTCCATAATAAAAAACTATCAAACGGAGGTTATTGTTCAAAAGAGGGCAGAGTTTGCGTTAAGGAAAGTGGCCTCAATAAATTCAAAAGCGGAAGAACTTTCCTGTTGAAAACTTTCCTTTTTTTCGTGCGCCGTTACAAAATACTTCAACATCCGTTAATTATTTACAGGCTTTCGCGTAGCAATATAGTAGTGAAAATTTTATATAAAAATCTATTCATTTACTTACCAGCTCAACTTGAAGACTCATAAACAAATCTTTTTCAAAAACAGTTGCTGAAAAGAAATGTGACATATTAAAACAAAGTTAGTACAATCGACAAAAGAGATAGAAAAGATAGATAGAATCAAGGTTCAGAAAATACACACATCGAACACACAATGTACTGTTCAAAAGCAACCAACACATAGTGTTATTTTCATAACAATTATGTGCGTCTCAAAATTTTGTTTGATACCGATCACAAGCATGTACGTTGTTATCGTGATACAAAAAACAAGGTAGCCGCATCGCTACAACAATACAACAATAACAAAAACAACAGGTATTTTGTTTGTGTAAAAAGGCGAATTCACACTTAAGCTATCAAAAGTAGTTGATAGCGAACACAAGGCGAATTTGTACAGGTGAATGCAAGCGGAAAGGCGAATTCAGTACTATGGGTTTTGTTTTTGCAAAACATATTGTGAATGTCAAAGTCTAAATTCGCCTAAAATTGTTCAGCTGGAAAAAAAAATTTATATAAACGTTAAATATAAAGTTTTATAATTGTTAGTAATTAAAATCACAGATTATATTAGTTTTTCACTTTTAAATTCAATTTTAATTTCTTGAAATTGCACTAAATCATACAAAAAAAACTTCAGATTAAAAAGTTTGTAAACAAGAAAAAAAAATTGACAGTCTCATTGGAAAAAACGCGAGAAGCAAAAAATAATCACCTGTGCTGTTAAGTTCACTTGTAATGAATTCGCCTTGAGCGAACATGTACAAAAATTTAAATGGCGCCGAAAAAGGCAAACAAAACTTTGCAGGGAAAGTGCCGCCATATTAATCGAATTCGCCTGAATTCGCCGATGCATCCACCTAATAATTAATTCGCCTTGGTTGTTATGTTGTAATATTTAGTTGCGTACAGCAACACGTGTATGGTAGCGCAAATAGGGTACATGTACGATAGCCAAGTGCGCGTGTAGCTTTACATTATGTTCGTGTTAGTGTAAAGTAAGAAAGAACATGTACGATTACATTTTTCTCTTATGGCTGTATATTAAGTTTATGTATGTGTGTGGTACGTTGAGAACTTCAACAGCTATCAGTGATAGCGATGACGGCAGTAGCATATATAAAAGAAACGAGTTCAAGATTAATTCAGGGGTTCCGCAAGGCTCCGTTCTTTCTCCTACCCTTTTCCTTATTTTTCTAAATGATCTTCTCTACCAAACTTCCAACCCTATCCACTCTTTCGCAGATGATAGCAGCATTTGCCACTCGTACTCTTTTAGCTATAGGCCCAGCCTATCCGAGATCGCTGCCAAGAGGCTAAATATGAATGATTCACTGAATAGTGACCTTCTATTAATCTCCGAATGGGGTCGTAAAAACAGAGTCGCCTTCAACGCTCGTAAGACCCAATGTTGCTTATTAACACACAAGCAAACGACCGCAAATGCTACTTCATCTGTACTCATGGATGGTGTAAATATTGAGGAATCGGATGCTCTTGATGTTCTTGGAATGAAGATACAGTGTGATGTTCGCTGGACTGAACACATTTTTCATGTCTCCAAAGAGAAACGGTGTAATATGTACTTCACTCCATCCGACTTCCTTACTATTTATACCACCTGCATCCGACCGAAAATGGAATACAACTCTCATGTTTGGGACGGTGCCTCAAAGTCTATTTTGGGGTTACTCGACCGTGTGCAGGAGAGGGCGAAGAAGCTCATCGGTGACAGTAGGGTATCCAACTCTATTGACTCACTGGAGCATCGACGCAGTGTGGGGTGCGTTACTCTGTTCTATCGTTACTACAATGGATTTTGCTCGGACGAGATTAGGGATCTTGTTCCCGAAACTCCTACATTTTTACGTAGCACGCGCTCATCGTCCAGAGCTCATTCATTTGTGGTCGATCGCCCGGGGAATCGCATTACGCATTACAGAGAGAATTCGTTTTTCAGCCGAACGCTTTGTCTGTGGAATAATTTGCCTGCAGACGTGTTTCCTGTCTGTTATAACGTTGGAAGGTTCAAGTCAAATGTTCACAAACACTACTCCCTCTTTCCCCCTCCTCACAACCTATTTTCCTAGTTCTGGTACAATGCACTGCATATGTAGGGGTCATCCCCTGAGTACTGGTCCAATATAAAAAAAAGAAGAGCTAGAATTAAGCGGAAGAGTTAGAAGCAGTTAATTACAACCTAATTACAATATCAATAGTAAAGAATATTAAACAGAAAGTAAAAAGGGTTTTATTTAAATTAGAACAGAAATTTAATATAATAGTAAATCCTGCGATTCCTAAGCGACCCTCCAGGATAAAACAATAACTACATATACAATAACATAATAATAAGTATTTCCTGCAAATCCTATGTGAACCTCCAGGAAATACCTTAACAAGACAATGGACCAAAAATCTATTGTCGCATGCAAACATTAACGTTCGATATAGTGAAACAGGCGCTTAATTTATAACAAAATAATTGTTTAAATTAATTAAATGAAATTTTTCATCACCAAATTTTATTTGAAATTTATTTGCAGTCAATGAATGGGAGGGTGATACGTTGGAAATAACAAGAATATCACGCTTGGATATGGGTGCCTATCTGTGTATTGCATCAAATGGAGTTCCGCCTACGGTTTCAAAACGCATCAAAGTCAGCGTAGATTGTAAGTAACAAAAAAATAATCTAAATCAACCTCTTAGCAACTTTTAATTAAAACCATTGTCTGCCAGCAAATATACATACATGCGTAGATACATACATACCTTTAGAAAAAGTTCGCAACAAGGGTGATCAAAAAAAATGAATGAACACTTGTTATGACTAATATCTCAAAAGCTTAATGGCTGCGTAGTCAGTTACCTTGTTTTTTTTTTTTTTGTATCCTCTTATTTTTTTTCTACATCAAATGCTTCTATGCCTACACAACGCGCCGTATTAAGAACATAGAAGCAAGTTTAATCCAGGTATTTTTTTTTTTTTTTGTTTCTATCAGAGAAAAATGCAACTTTAGTTTGACCCTTAAGGAAAAACTAAAACAAAATGATCACTAGCCGGTTATGGACACAATTCTCAGCAGTGCTGGTATGCAGCAAGCAAAGCAAGAAAAAATAACAATTTCAATAGTAACACAACTCAAAACAAATTTTATACACGAGTAAAATAAAAAACCAAAAGCAAAATTCAAACAAACAAATTGCCTACTCGCATATATTTTTGCACAAACATACATACATATGTATATATATGTACATTGAAGTGGCGAAAAAATCCTCAAATCAAACACTACAAAATAAAACTCATTTTTTTGCGTGCTGCACAAGCCTTCTAGAGCGCCTGTAGTTTGAAGTAGAGAGGACTGCAGGTTTGTTTTGCAAACAAGCCGTACATGCTTGAGTGGGCAATTTATTGAAAGCCTAACAAACACAATTTCTGCATGCGCCATAAAAATAAAAATTAGCAACAACTAAAATTGCCTGAAAGTACTGTCTGAGCGATTAATCGGCTTAGGACAGTCAATATTTTGACACTAGCGTCAAAACTGCCCTTTGAACAAATGGCTTGGTGAGTGAGTGGTGTAAAAAATATCAAAGGAACGGAAAAACGTTGCAAAAATGTTGACCCTACAAGAAATACGTACATTCATATATATAGTGTTCTATAAAATATTAAACACGTGGACCACGGCAGACCTCACGACTTCAAGACAAGCAAATGTTCCAAACGAAAATTGTAGTTGTGTAGTCCACTACTGAATCATTTTAAATATGGCAGCAACATAGATTTAGTAATATAAAAGTATACTACAGTGTGGCCACCTTGCAGTTTTTAACTGTACTATATAGTTTTGTTTATCTTCGACCAGCACTCAGGGGATGACCCCTACATATGCAGTGCATTGTGTTGGAACTAGGAAAATAGATTGATGAGGAGGAAAGAGGGAGTAGCGTTTGTGGAGGTTAAACTTTAACAATAACAACATGAAAGACTAAAAGAAACTCTATTACAGCATTTAAAATGTTGGAGTTAAATTAGTTAAACCTGATCAGTGCCCAGCATATACACCTTCGACACTGCACAGATTAGCAAAATTTAGTCCATTACCTTCCACACTGCAAGGTAATGAAATGCGTTGAAAAGAAATTAATAATGAATGACTATATATAGAGAAAACCCAGACAATGATGAATAAAGAAAAAAAAGATGTACACATCTTGCTACCTATTCCGATGCACTTTGGTTTCATACGAAATTAATAGTGAACATATATATAGAAAATACGAACAACGGTGAAAAAAAGAGAAGAAAAATAGAAACAAACGAAATAGGTAGCAAGCTGTGTATACGGCCTGCTACTTATTTCGGTGCAATTTGGTTGCATACGAATTTAATTAAAAATACGAACAGCAGTAACAAAAGACGTGTGTGCAGAATGAGAAACAAAACACTACTCGATAATTTTGCCTTGTAATCACCATTCCATAAAAGTAACCTTTCATGGACATTTTCACGGAAAAGTTTAAGATATATCTCGGTTATATATGAACCTATATCGGAATTTTCTATTTTCTGTATTTTAGTAACCTTCTTTTATAACGAGAATTGCTTTTCAGCAAAAAAAAAACGTTAATGGAAAAATCGGTATCTCGGGTATATATGGACCGATATCGGAAGTTTTCATTTTCCAAATTAATATAACCTTATTTTAGTACCAGAGCTGCTTTTAAGCAAAAAAAGCAGCTCTGGTACTAAAAAAGCATACCAAAAACAACATTTTAAAATTTGTTTTTGTTTCAAATGTATTTATGCGAGCGAGCGACGACGAGTGGGCCAGGCAGTATATCTCGGGTATATGTGGACCGATATCGGAAGTTTTCATATTTATATAAGCTTCTTTTATTACCAAAACTAATTTTAAGCAAAAAAAAAAAAGTTGTTCAAGTTTGCTTACACGACATTTTCATGAAAACCCCGGTTTAGGCTATATCTCGGGTATATATGGACCGATATCTGGAAAAATTTGTTTTTGACTTTAAGTCACCAAGTTTACAGGACAACTGTGAAAATGATTTACATCAGTATCTGCCTTGACGGTCTGACCTGATGGTGGGCCACTTCCACGGAGTGAATTTTTCACGATTCACCACCGCCCCCGTGTGGCTGACTAGGCTCACGCAGGTAGCAATTCTTGTCATATGATTGCAGTCATATGAACAACTTCTTGTTGACAAACTCAACTATGTAGAGTTACACAATAGAGTAGCGCGTTAAGATTGCTGGTCAACGTAATAGGCCAAATGTGTCCACTTAATCTGCAGAATAGTGCGCACATTTCAGCAAACCGAGCCTTCAGAAAATATGAAAGCGCATGACTGTGACTGTTTTGTGCAGTTTATAGGTTGACGCGGCATGGATCCTGCTTCTTCGAAAAAGTGTTGGGCCAAACAATTACCGTGTACGATATTCGCTATTACGAGATGATAACGAACCTCTTGTGGCCAGAAGTCGAGCCTATAAACCTGGATGATATGTAGTTCCAGCAGGAGAAATTCAATAGCTGTGTTATCTCCCGTCTTGACGATGTGAATAGGCCGCCACCATCATATTATTTGGAGCCGTTGGACAAGAACAATTCAAGAGCTAAAGGATGAGATAAGTCTGCATATTAACGACAAGGCACCTCAATTATATCTCAGAGTTAATGAAAATATGGATCATTGGATTGGACGTATGCTACCGGCGAGCATTTAGCCAATGTTTTAATTCACATATACGAGTAATGCTTATAGAGCCTCTCATCGCAATAAAAATATTAAGATTATTCTCTTAAAACTTCTTATTTTATATACCATCCTTTATTTGATTTTATTTACAAACAAATTTTGGTTTCGTTAATTTTTCAATTGCTTATTTTGGTCTGCTGGTATTTTCTCCTGGACAAACTACTACTATCTAAATGCTGCCAGCGAATTACTCAGCTAAGTCTTAAAATGCTTAAAATTCCCTTTTCATCATTAAAAAATATGTTCTTCATGGCAATTTCTTAATTAAGGATTGCTTTTGAACACACTATTATGCATGCTCATTCATGTTCTATACTCGTATGCAACTTGCAATTTGTCATAAAAATAAACTACAACTTTACAGATAACGACACAGATTACATCATCTTTTCCTTGTTGTATATTTTGTTTTACCAATAATTGTCGCAGATTCTTCTATCACAACAAAAAAAAAATATATAGATACGAGTAATGCTCTAAAAAAAATTTTTATTTATGATGAACATCATGGGTTTCGGTTGGACCACTCTTGAGTGCCACTCATTTAGAAAAAAATTTGGTTTTATTGAAGTAGAATTAGTGCCCGCTTGAGCCTTGTTCATTAGCTTCCAAAAATCAAAGAGCAGCCGAAAATCAAGAGCCGAAAGTGTTAATTGCTTAAGCCCAGTTCAGACTATTATACTGTGTATTAATACTTGTCAAAACTTCAAATAATACGTGCAAGTCTGATAGTCTGAATGTAATCCGTCATACATACGAAAAATAATACGATAAAAATTTGACATCCCATATGACTTTGTTGTTTTTTGAAACTTTTCAAAACAATAATACTTTACATTGGATCAGGGTTGTGTTTTTTAGCAAACCAGTTAATTAAAAATTGAGTAGTCGGCTATTTCGTAGCCGATGGGGTGCCGTCACTGATGGTGTTTTTTGTCGTTATAAAAAAGCTTGAAGTTTGGAATTTAGCTGTCATTTATAAATGTATTTTGCTCATGCTATATTTAGAACATAAAATATGTTTGTGCTATTGAATTTGGATTTGTTATACATAATTATTATTTTAACTGTTGAAGAATTTCACGCGCCGGCAGAAGAATTTCTATCGCCTACGACGAATAGCGCACCGTCCGCCGTGAAAAGTTTTATGATGGCACATCTATGTTGGTTTATATCAAGTGTGATGGTGTGAATGCAAAATCTAATTTACGTTAGACTTTTTGACAGTCGCAAGAAATGTGTTTAGACTTTTATCTCACAAAATCTAATGAAAGTATTTATACTTGTATAATAGTCTGATTGGGCCTTTACGAGTATTTTGGCCTGCAGTGATTTTCTTTTGCGTAAACTGCGACTCTTTCAATGTTGACTAATCTAACTACTCAGCTTAAGCTTAAAATGGTTAAACTTTCCTTTTGATCATCCGGAAAATGTATTCTCTATGGCAATTTCTTAATTAAGGATTGTTTGTTAATGCACCTATATGCATGCTCATGCAAGCTCATGCATGTTCTATATGCAACTTCTAATTTATCAAACAAATTAACTAAAGCCTCACAGATTATGTCACAATTTAGAATCCTTTGTATTTCCTTAAATTTATGTGTCTCATTTTGTATCCGCCATAAAAATCACTTAAGTTTAGTTAAAAGCAACAAAATGTTATTTGTTTCATGTGTATTTATGATTATTTTGCTTTTGGCAGTGTTGTTAATATTCCATTACAATTCTATAAAACAATGAAGGCAACATTGTACACACACATACGAGTACCTACAGACATAAATATGTATGAGTCACATCAACGTATGCATTCACATTAGTGCCACAATTCGTTAAACAAGATGTGACAGCTGTTGCAACATGTCCTTTCAACTGACCACGTTTGTATGCTTCATTTTTATGGAGAATATGCTGTCTCTCTATTTTTGTGTTTCTTTTTTGCTTTTCTTTTTTTTCTATTTTTTATTTTATGTGTTTATTTGTACCCCTCTTTTTTTAACTTTTAGACCACAAAGAAAATAAAAAAATTAAAAACACCGAAAACAAACGAAAAACAACATATTTTTTGTTGCTAAAAGCGACATCTGTGTTTTGTTTCGTACGAATTGCTTTGCTTTAGTTTTATTTTCAATAAAAGTACGTGCATTTTTTACCAACCAAACGAATCCAAAAATCCTTTTGAAAATTATACAAATGTTTGTTTGTTCTGCTGGTTGTCTCGTAGAGAAAAGGGAATGTGACATTTAATACATGTTGAACAAATGTATGTGATCCTGATGGTTTGTTAGATTGCATACTGATTTGTTGCTTTTGTGCAACAAACTGACGACACATGTTATTTGCTAACTCAGCATACAAACAGACACATTTCGACACAAATACTCTGGCGCTACCAAGCACACGAACGCACAGCAAACAGAGTACTCACATATGTATTCATGTACATATGTATTTAGATATAAACATTGACAAATCCAAACAAAAAAGGCCATTTGATTTTAAGATGTTGTATTTGTTGTTTTCTTGTTGGTACGGCAGACAAACTACCAAGGCCTGAGTTAGATATGCTCCTTATGGGATCTACTATAATCTAACAACTCCCCCCAACCCACCCAGTCATCATGCCGAAAACCGCCATCAGAGAAGGCTATCCAGATTTGCCGTCCATTTACTGCCTGGGAAATTCCATATAGCAGGGATGCGAAAGCTGTTCAGCTAGGCTACAAACATGTGACAAAAGTTGCGACCTCTATGGTATTGAACACGAAAATGCTGGTGTATCGTGAATAATTCACCTTTAGGAGTTGGTTCATCACCAGATAGGGCCGTATAGTAATGGCATATCCTGTCTGTTCAACCACCCCTGGCGTGCGTTACACAGGACACTCAGCTTACTGGGGTATAGGGGCTGAGAGAGTTCTTAATTTTTTTTTTTCGAATAAATAAAACTCTAGGAAGCCGCAGGACTTATATGATTTTGGACCCCCGAAACCCCCCAAGGAGTTAATTGGCGACGCGAGAATCAGCAGAGGCCCCGTAAAGTTATTTTTTGCAGACCAACCCGATGATTATCATGGTTAAGGTGTATTCACCTCAACCATGATAAGCTGTGGTACAAACCTTAATTCGCTGGGAGGGGAATCAATATTCGATTATAACTGCAGTGCATACCGGTTTTCCGGGCTAATAAGAAGAAGAAGAAGACAAACAACGGAGTGTCGAAATATTGAAAATAAAAACCATAATTTTTACCAAAACCAAGAAGACCACTAGCTTAACAACAAATAATAATTTAATCATTTATAGTTTAATTTTATATTATTATACATATGTATATTATGTGACATAATTAGTTGCAAATAAACAAAAAAGTATGGTTTATCCTGGAATATGGTTTATATAATTAATATGGTGAAGGGTGACAAAAATATTTATGACATTAGTATGGGTTTTAATGAAATTAATATAATAACATGGTTGGGTACGACATTATTATGGTAACTTTTACTAGGACTGTAGTTGTTCACAATTATAACAATGTAAATATTGTGGATATTTATAACATTTTGTTTACAAAACTATATGAAGCATGTCAATGTCATTTTAAATATAACAATATAAAGTTATCAGCATCAACCATATAATTCAACAATAGAATGTTGCCCTTAGAATATGACATGAATTGACATGACAACCATATATTTTTTTCTACGTGTAGTTTTAGTGTCATTTACGAGTAATACTCTGAGATTTCTGAGAAGTTCTTACAAAATAAGCAGCATTTACAAAGGCCAGTACAGAAAGAGAGTAAAAGGTATTGGCTGATAAGGCCTGCGAGAAGGTCGCTTCTCCCCTATTCTACCACTGTGTGTACTCCATTTGGTTGTTTGTGAAAGCATGCTTGTTTGTTAATGTCAGTTTAAATGTATCTGCTGTATTGTCAGGCTAATGCTGTTCTATTACTCTAAAAGTCGTTTCGTATTCACATGACATTTGCGTCGTATTTTTCTACTTTTTTGTTACAGTTTTATTTATAGTTCTTTGTTGTTTTAATATATTTAGTTTTTCCATAAAGACAAAAATAAGACAGGTTTTATTCTATAAACATTGATTTAAGGATTTAAGTTAAGCAAAACTGTAGAAATACCAAAATCTTATAAAAAAGGATTATACAAAATATGGAATTTTCATAAGTAAAAAAAAAAACAAAAGTGATTGAAAAGGCCTGCTGGAAACCAAAACTATTTGAAATAATTTTCGAAGGAAGTATCACTTAAAAATATCATTTAAAGGAAAAACCCTACTTGCCACTTTTAAAATCTAATTTTGGGGAAAAATGTTAAAATATGCGAACTAAAAGTTATATATTAAAACTATCTTGAAAAAAAATTAATTAAATTACAAGCTGAACTTCTTCGTTTCGAAAAGTAACTTTCAAAAAGATAAAATAGCTTTTATAGCAGCTTGTGTTAAAATAACATGTTGGAAAAAAACTTAAAGTATATCTCGAAACAAGATAAAATTGTATATTTTAATAAAATATATTCAAAAAATATATATTTTACTAAAGCCACCTCTTACAAAAGTACATTTCAATAAAGTACATTTTAAATACAGTACATTTTAAAAAAGTACATTTCAATATACTACATTTTATAAAAAGCAGGGGTTTAAAAACCGGCTTTTAAAAAAAAGTACTTTGTAAAAACAGGATCTTTTAGTTAGAGCACCCTTTGAAAAGTATATTTAAAAATCACCTTTTAATAACAATACCTTTTTACAAAAATACCTTTCAAAGAATGTTTTTTAAACGCACCTTTTAAAAAGAATGGCTTTAAAAAACATCTTCCAAAAAATTGCTCCATTTAAAAAGGCACCATTTAAAAACGCGCTTTTTAAAAACGGCATCATTCGATAACAACACCTTTTTAATAAAGGTGCTTTTTGAGAAAGACCAAATTTAAAAATTCCTTTCGGGTTTATACGTACCTTTTAAAAAAAGTACTTTTAAAAAAAAGCATCTTTTAAAAAATGTTATATTTAAAAGGACACTTTTTAAAATCGCCCCTTTTAGGAAGAATACCATTTAATAAAAGCACCTTTTAAAAAAGGGTACATTTTACCAAAGCCACTAGTTAAAAAGGTACATTTTAATGAAGTACATTTAAAAAAAAAGTACGTTTCAAAAAGGTACATTTTACAGAAAAAAAGGGTTTTTAAAAAATACCTTTTAAACAAAAGTAGCTTGTAAAAGTAGAACCTTTTAGTAAACACACTCTTTGAAAAATAACTTTAAAAATCAATGTTTTATAACGACATTTTTACAAAAGTATCTTTCGAAAAATGCTTTTTAAACGTATTTTTTAAAAAGAATACCTTCAAAAAAAATCTTAAAAAAAAAATTGCTACTTTTAAAAAGGCATCTTCTTAAAAACGCACTTTTTCCAAACGGCACCATTTAATAACAACACCTTTTTAAAAAAGATATTTTTAAAGTAAGACAAGTTTAAAAAAATTCCTTTCGGTTTTTAAACATACCTTGTGAAAAACATACTTTTAAAAAACCGTCTTTTAAAAAATATACTATTTAAAAATGCGCCTTTAAAAAACGCCCTTTTTAAAAAGGATACCATTTAATAAAAGCACCTTTCAATAAAAGTACCTTTTAAAAAGGTACCTTTTTTATTTTAAAAAGCACCTTTTAAAAAAACACCTTCTAAAAAACACAGAAAATGCACTTTTTAAAAAAGACAAATTTGAACAAAAATTAGGTTTTGCTAACAGGACCTCTTAAAAAAGGCACATGTCAAAAAAGGTGTCTTTTAAATACAGTACCTTTTAAAAAGTCACTTTAAAAAAAATATCCTTAAAAAATATCTCTACAAAATAAGTATTTTTAAACAACATCCCTTTTGAACAAAAGAGCCTTATAAAACGAAAGCTTTTAAAAAAAGATATTTTGAAAAAGAGCTTTATAAAATAGGCATCTTTTTAAAAACATAACTTTTAAAAAGTATCTTTAAAAAACGACACCTTTAAAAAAATTAACTTAAAAAAGTATATTTGGAAAAAAAATTTATCTATCAAAAAAAAATATCTTTTACAAAAGCATCTTTTATAAAGAACCTTTAAAAAACATTCTCTTTCAAAAAAGTATCCCTTAAAAAGTAGTTTTTAAAAAAAGTTGCCTTAAAAAAAATTACCTTTAAAAAAGGTATACTTTAAAAAAAAATTATTTTTTGCAAGACAATTAAGAACCTGTAAAAAAGTAAATTTTAGAAAAATTACCTTTAGAAACGAACATTTTAAAAGTATCGTTAAAGAAATACTAACAAAATACGTTATTTCTTGCCACCATTCTGGCCATTAATGACTCTTGAAATGGTCAGTAAACTTTAGTTCTTGAGTCAATTGCATCTTGCATTCATTAGTTTCGCTGATAACCACAGTACAATGCAAGTATCCGGGGGCTAATAATCTCCCGACGGGCTGTTATCTTGCAACAGATACCTATTATGCAGGTAACCGGAAATGGCCGTTGGATGGGTGAGTTAATTAAGTACTGATGCTTTTAATGGCCTTCGTCCTACCAACTCATTAAGTCTTGTCTTCCATTGACTGTACGGGAAATTGCATAAGGGAGGGATTAGAAGGGCCGAACTCTTCAGCAAAGAGTTTGTACTTGTAGAAAAAAGCTACGACCTGTGTGAGCATGCAAGACACACTGGGGCGCTGGTGAACTAGAAACAAAGAGCGGCTGATGTAAATCACTTTTCACAATCTTTTTTGATAAGGATTTGCTAAGGTTAATGCTCATGTCAATCATGGTTATAGTAAAAAATAGGCTTCTAGGCTGAAGGAGGGAACGAACTCAAAACAATATAAAATCAAGTATTTATTATTTAACAATGTAATAAGCAGCTCGTAAAAAATATTCTTAAATAGCAATTTAAAACATAAGAACAGGAGCTTAAAAAAGAGAAAGGCGTGTTTAAATAAGTAAAAGTGTAAGGCTGGGCCGAATCTAAAATACCCTTCACGATACTCACTTACATATATATTACAAACTTAAACTAAATATGCTCGGATATATATAGATCGATTTTCAATTTATGTATTTTCGTAACCTCTTTTTATTACCACAACTGCTTTTAAGCAAAAAAAAGTTGTTTAATGAAAAAATCGGTTTAGGCTTTATCTCAGGTTATCTCAGGACCGATATCGGAAATTTTCATTTTCTGTATTTTAGTAACCTTCTTTTGTAAACAGAACAGCTTTTAAGCTAATAGAATTTTTTTTCATGGAAAAATCCGTTCAGACTATATCTCGGGTATATAGGGACCGATATCGGAAATTTTCATTTTCCATATTTAGATAACCCTTTATTTTATTACAAAAACTGCTTTTAAGCAAAAAAAAAAAAAGTTCTTTAAGTTCCCTTATGCGACATTTTCATTAAAAAATCGGTTTAGGGTATATATGAACTGATATCGGTGAAAAATTTGTTTGCCTTTTAATCGCCATGTTAAATAATTACTCGTGTGTGAAGTTTCAATCAAAACAGAAGATTTTTTGCTTTCAAAAATTTTCATAGAAAATTGCTAAAAATAATGGCTTTTCCAAATTTTGGACATGTTCAGCTACATGTCAACCAGTTTTACTGAATTCGAATAGAAAACCCATGAGCCGATGGGGTAAAAAAGAATGGTGAAAGAACAAGGTTTCTGAGTCTAATGGTTTTCTCAGAAACGGCATTTCAACGGCGGACAGACGAACATCGCTTAAACGAATTTTCTATCAATGCTGATTCTGACTTTAAAGGGTCGGAAATGAAAATTATAGAAAGTACAAACGGAACCCCAAACTTATATATACCCTTAACATCTTGTGAAAGATATAAAAACAGTTTCACTTGGAAAGAAATGTTTTGTGCTGCTGTGCGCGTAAAAAAGGTTCGCTTGAAAAAGTATTATAAAAAGTGCTATTGAACAATTTTAAAAGTTTAGCTCCATATTGAAATTAATACAATTCCTTAAACAATCTAGAGTAATCAATAATGACACAAATTACCTTTTTCCCTTTTATCACCTGTAATGAAACAAACAAACAAAAAAAGATTCTCTTCATTTTTTTTTTACCAAACAAAAACTTTAAGAAAAAAAAAAACTGATGGTTCATTAAATCCCTTCATTTCTCAACAAATTAGCTAAAGGAAATTCTTTTGGCAAATAATTGTACTTCATCATTCTGTGCAAATACTCTCTAATAATCACTCCATTACGACAATTTCAATATTTAAGTGCGAGATGAAAGTAACAATGGACTGTAACACAGCAAAAGGATGTGTAATTTGTAGACAAATACTCACGCAAGGACACTGACTGACACATCCTTTTAAGGCAAACATAACAAACGAATCGTTAACGAAACGAGGAAATGACAGTGTCAATTGTTAAAACGGTCATGTGCCATCGGATGGAAGAAGACCAAATGGAAGAATGAAGTAGCATTATTAAAAACATTTTTATTCACACTGAAACTAATTTAACCTTTAACAAGAAGGTAAAAGGCAACAAGGGTTATGATCTCTTGTTGGGTCTTATTTAAGTAAAACATATATTTTTAATTTTAATGAATTATTAAGGATGAAGAGTGTAAAAATATTTTAGATAGAACCACCACAAGCAATGCCCTTTTTTTGGCATTTTTTTTTTTTTAACAGATACCGACAGCATTTAAAAAGCGTGTTGTTATAAGGATCTTTGTCGCTATCTCTGCTCCTTTATCCATTCAGAGGGTTAATCAACGATATGTTGCAACACCTTTTACAACACTTTAAAAAAAACCCCGTAGTTTTTTTTAATACTTCTTCTTACATTTCATTTTATTCTTAAAGGATTTTTTTCGTTATTCTCCTTTCACCAAAAATTCAACTGCAATTTTCCTCAACATTTAAGTGGGTTCCAGTTTTAGCTGGAAAAGCCAACCAAATGGTTATTGTACATATTTCTGTTTGACACAATAAAATAAGGAAATTTCCCATTCTTTAAATCTTTTCTTTATGAAACTACAATAAAAAAGGATAAGCATATTTTTGGCGTTTTCTTAAAGGATGAACGATTTTTTTAAGCTAGAACATTAATATTTTATTTGAATGGCACTTAAATTAAGAAAACAACAAAATATATTAGTTGGTATTTGGTTATTACACATATGTTCATAATATATTTGCATAAAAATGGAGCTTCCTTTTTTGTCTATTTATGGCTTCATTTTTTTTTTAACAGTGATTCCTACAAAACAATTGCTCAACCATAAACAAATTGATTTTCAACAGCTTTTACTTGTCTAACAATGAAAACAACACAAGTATGCAATCGTAGATTGGACATTCCCATATATTCAGAGATGAAGCATATAGCAAGGGTGTTTTTTATAGAGGTATAAAACTTTAACACTTTTTTTATCTATAAAGTGATTTATGTTTGGTCTAGCTTATCCTTTTAACATGACGCTTCAGTAAGGTTCCAATTTGTTTAAATTTGAGCCACAACACAAGATTGCCGTTGAACCAGACTTTCATAAGCCCGTTTTGTTTAGCGATCAAGCCCACTTTTGTTCGATTGATTACGCCAATAAACTAAACTGCCGTATTTGCAGTGATGATAATCCTCAAGTGTATGCTGAGACACCGTTTTATCGCGAAAAACTGGCTTATTGGTTTGCTTTATAGGCCGGTAGAATCATTGTTCCACACTTCTTTAAAATCACTGTTGATCACAAAGTTACAGTCAATGATAACCGCTATAGAGCTATGATTACTGAGATTTTCCTACAAGAAAAGAATATCCATGATGTGCAGGAGTTGTAGTTCCAACAATACGGCGCAACATATCACACAGCTCGTGCTTCAATTCATTTATTAACAGAAACTTTAGGTATCCGCATGTTTTCAGGTTTCAAAACTGTGTATAGAAGATCTTGAGATTTAATGCTGCTGGACTGTTTTCTGTGGGGTGTGGAAATTGATTTATATCAGCAGCTGCCTTGCCGGCCATATCTGATGATGCATTAATTCCATGCGGTGAATTATTCACGATTTACCAGCGCCCCCGTAAGGTATGCAAGGCTCACACAGGTTGCAACAAGTTGCCATAATTTTGTACCATATGGACAAACCACTTACCCAAGAGAATTTTTCACACAGCGAAGGGAAGACAAGGCTTAATGTGTTGGTGGGCTAAAGTACAGTAAGAGCATCAGCCTTTAACCAACTCACTCGTCTAACCTTGATTTCTGGCACTTTACATAACAGGTACCATTTGCAAGACGACAGCACTTCGTGGAGCTATTAGCCACCAAACTCGTCATTACACCATAATTACCAGGGGATCTAATTTAAACGACAGCCGGAAGGCTTCCGACAAGGTGGGCACCATGATCAACGCCGAGATAGTCCATGAACGCAACCTTCTGGGGGCTTAGCCGATACTCGTTAACATTCGTGAGGGTCTCAGAATTCTAGCACAACATATGTCATGGGGTTTCCCAGAGTCTTTCTTATATTTTTTTGTATTATAATGTCAAAAAATTATGTCGATTTAAGTAAATTTCATAACAATTTAAAAAATTGCTTCTTTATTTTATTCTATTTGCAAATTCTCTACCTCTATAAGAAAACACCCGTTACATATGTTAATGTGTATGCAAAAATAAGTCCGTACAATAAACAAGTGCTTAGCATATCCTGACTTGTGTAGAAGATTTCCAGTACAACGAGCAGCAGATGAAAATGTGTGTCTGTATATGTGCATGTACGAGTATACACATACGTTGGTTTTTATGTGAATAATAATGGTATGATAATGATGTGTTGAAATGCTCTCTAATATTTTCAACATTAATCCTTGTACGAAAAACTATGGGATATTCTGTATAACAAGAGTATATCAATTCTTTTTTTTTTAATATTTTCATAATAGTTAAATTATCCATTGTTTGTCCCTACACATCAGTAGTTTTTTTTACCAATATTTTAAAACCTTACCCATTTATTGGCAAGCAAGGGACCGTCTCAACATAAGTCAAAGCAGTTTTCTTTTTTCTATTATTATCATACAATATTTACTAATAATAAACCAAAATAATAACAAGCAGTACTGCCACCTTGTAAAACTAATAGATTTTGTTTACATATGGCAGCTCTGTTTTTCCGAAACATTTTTTTGTAATGGGTGAATCATGTTGCAGAAAACTCTCAGTAAAAAAATTTTTGCCCGGACAAAAATTTTGTTCGGAAACAATGGATGAATCCAGCTTTCAAGTTGGGAGTTGTTCGTAAAAAACATTTTCTCTCTCTCAAAAAGAGAGACGTCAAACTACATACAAAAAAAAATTGTCCAGACAAAAATTTTGTTAGGAAACAACAGGTGAATCCAGCTTAAATCCAGCCTAAGAACACAAGAAAATCAAAAGAAAAATCTGAAAGTACAATAGAGGTAATAAATTCGTAAATTTCAAAAAAAAATGTCTGAAATGTACATGAAGTTTAATTTTTAATATAAAAGCATTGCATGATAGTTTGTAAAGCTGTAGGTGTAATTTCAATTACGAGTATATTTTTTATGAGAGTCGGTTTTGCTTGAAGTTGCGGTCGTGTTCATCACTAAAATTCCATACCTTCGTGCAGATGATAGCATAAAAAGTCATATGTTTGAACGGATTTTTGAAAGGTTTACAAGTCTACCGGTGATTGGGTTAGCATCTATGAAAGATTGCCGTATAAGTAGCTAGATAGCACACTAAAAACAGCTATATTATCATAATAATTTCACTGAAATAAACTAAAACTTAAAATAAAAGCTTATTCATTTATATCTATCACGTTGCTTTTCTCTATAAAAAATTAATTTCTCAATATAGAATCACCCATATGTTTACTTGTCTGTGGAAGCACGGAAATTGCACTTTGGTTATAAATAGTCACTTCGAAAGTAAATTGTAAATGTACCACATTACATATTCATTACACTCATCACTTTTTTTAACTCACAAATGCAACCCAGTCAGCATATTATTTTCTTTCTGTTTTTTCAAATTTGAATCCCACTTGCGAACTTTATGAACTGGAAATACGAGGGTGGTTCGGAAACTTCTTAGCCTAGCACAAAAAGCGTGGTATAAACTTCCATCTCTGCTATGAACACAAGGTAAATTTTGTTTCGAGCTGGTAACTCCTTCATATAGAAATAGGCGTTCACAAAAGACGCATCCGAGATTTTTTTACAATAGAAAAATTAGAAATGTGTGGTGTCATTATATATTTACATAAAAAAGTTTATCGAGACCAGAAATTCATAATGATATGGTGAATGTTTTAGGTAAAAGTGCTCCTTCATATGCAACAATAAAAAATTGGCTTGCTGAATTTAAACGTGGTCGTACAAGCATTGAAGATGAAGCACGTAGTGGACGTCCAAAAACAGCAACAACAACAGAAATTGTAGCCAAAGTTCATAATATGGTATTAAATGATCGACGAATAAAAGTGCGTGAAATAGCTAATATCATGGGCATCTAAAACGATCGAGTGCATTTAATTTTGCATGAAGAACTACAGATGAAAAAGCTTTCTGCAAGATGGGTGCCGCATTTGTTAACAGTCGACCAAAAACGTATAAGAATGAACATTTCTCAAGCTTGTTTCGATCGTTTTAAGCGAAATAAAATGGATTTTAAACATCGTTTCATAACTGTTGACGAAACATGAATCCACCAGAGACAAAAGAACAATCCAAACAATGACCTGAAGCTGGAGGAAGTGCCCCAAAGAAGGCAAAAACAATTCAATAGGCTGGTAAGGTTATGGCAACGTTTTTTTGGGACTTCAAACGCATTTGATTGATTGGCTATCTGCAAAAGGGTAAAACAATAAATTCAGAGTACTATTGCAACCTTTTGGAACAATTAAATGTACAAATTCGAGCAAAACGTCCTGGTTTACAACACAAAAAAATAATTTTTCATCAAGACAGCGCACCAGCGCACAAGAGTGTTTTAACAATCTAAATCAAGGAATGGCTGAAACATGAGAGTAGTATTACATTTTCGGTCAGCCGCTATTTAGTTATTATAACACATAATTATCATGAAGTCTTATATTATAACGTAATTTAATGCTTTGTCCTTTACACAGTACTTAAATAAGAGCGTTAACGTTTTGTGATAAACAGTCACTAAAAGAGTAGTGTGAAAGTAACTAAAGTGTGATTACTAATGGCCGCAAAATATGAGTAATGTTTGTTTTGAAGTGAACTACACTGAGAGACAGTAAAGCTTTCTCTCTTACGCTCTGTCAAATGTTTATTGTCCACTTGCAAATCATTGACGCCGCGCTGTTTAGATTGGTCTCATACATTTTGTGAGTACATTAGGACTTTTGACAAATAAATTACGCTTGACGCGCCAATTAGGTTTCACAGTTACAGTTAATATCGTGAGTTTTGATTGAGTCCCTTAAATCAGAAATTCAAACTCTGCATATTTCGTTGAAACTTTTAGAAAACTAGAATCTAGATTTCTGGACAAAACAATCATCTAAATGCTGACAGGGCAACAGGGTTTATTTACATATGCATGTAAACAAATAACAAACCCAGCAATACACATGACTCGCTTTAAATGCTCAAGGACATCAACTTCAATGTAAGCAGTTAAATTTCAAAGTAATTGTATACCTGAGGTAGGATGATGCAATTAGATGTAAAAATTCCAAGTTAAGTAATCAGCCATCTCAAAAAGCTCAATTCCGTTCGGAAACGGAATTAAATTCTTGGTTTGATTCTTCTAGAAACGAAAAACTAAAAAACTTTTTGTAATGGAATTATTTCTACTATTTATTTTCTCATCGAAATGATTTCAATACGAAAAACTGAAGAGAACTCGGTCAGACGACAGAAAGACTTTTTCTCCTCATCATAACCTATTTTCCTAGTTCCAGTAAAAGGCGCTGCATATGTTGGGGTCATCCCCTAAGTACTGGTCCAAGAAAAAAAAAAGTGTTTTTCTAATATGATCCGATCTTAAAATTACGTGATTTTAAATCGCATAATTCCAGACCTCAAGATTAAATTTCCATTATTAGATTACAGAAAAATCTAATCAACATTATAAAGGTCTTCATGTAAAATTTGTAGTAAAATAGCAGCTAAAAGTTGCGTGACAATTTATGCAATTTGGAAAAAATACCGGCTTGCAACAACCACAAATAATTTTCAACGTTTGACGTCTTTGACAGTTAAGGGAAAAATTAAAACGAAAGCTGTTCAAAGCTGAGAAAGACACCTGCGCCTCGTTTCTACATTTAAAAAATTTTTCGCTAAAACCTCTAAAAGAAGAAACAAGTCAGATTTTATATATACAAGGTCTGTTCAGAAAATAACCGATATTTTGAAATTTCATGAGTTACGTATCTTCGATTTTCGCATTTTTTTCTGTTAAGTTCGTACACATGTCTGTTATATACGAGTATTATGTTGGCAATATCAGCCATTTTGGATCGTCAGTTTGTTTCTGACAGATAAAAAGGTTAGTCGTGTTTTGGTGTGCTCTTCGTTTTTTTACTAATCGAAAAAATGGATCATGGAAATTGTATTAAGTTTTGTGTAAAATGTGAAATTACATGCGCAATGATATTTGAAATGCTGCCTGCGGTGTTCGGCGAGTCTACTATGAGCAAAACTCAAATTTAGTTGTGGTATAACCGGCATAAGGAAAGCCGAGAAGATGTCAATGAGGATACTCGCTCTGGTCGCCCGAGCACATCAACAAGCGATGAAACCATTGAAGCAGTGAAGAACATGATTTTAGACAATCGTTGAATCACTATCTGAGAGGTTGCTGATGATGTTGGCATATCGTTCGGCTCATGCCAAGCAATTTTTACAGCTGTTTTAGGCAAGAAACGTGAGGTAGCAAAAATTGTTACAAAATTGCTAAATTTTGAGCAAAAACAACATCGCATGGACATTGTTCAGGAGCTGTTGAACATCGTCAACGACCAGCTAGATTTCCCCAAAAAGGTCATAACTGATGACGAATCATAAGTGTATGGCTATGACATTGAAACCAAAGCCCAATCATCCAAATGGAAGTGTCCACAAGAGCCAAGACCAAAAAATGCACATCAAGTTCGATTAAATGTGAAGATTTTGCTCACTGTGTTCTTCGACCGCAATGGCGTGGTGTATCATGAATTCTTGCCGCAAGGTCGTACGGTTAATAAGGGATGAAGGTATGCGCCGTTTGCGCACAACAATTCGTCAGAAATGCACAGAACTGTGAAACAAAACAATCATTAATTTTGCACCATGGTTAGGTTAGGTGAGGTAGGCAGGCCGCTGGATCCCGCAAAATAGCCTAGGTTTTCCAGCTCACTTGGGTCCTGAAGGCGTTGCCTTTGCGATTGCCTGAAAAATGGAATAGTGACGTGGAGAAGAATAGACGTTATGGGAAGTACATATAGTGTGAGTGGTAGAGATTGTTGGGAGGCAATGCGAAGGAAGGAAAGTCGGGAAACTCTTAGTTTAGCATTACATGCTGCTGTATTAGCCATCTTCTGCTTCTTATAAAAGAGACTATTGCAGTCGGTTTGACTGGGGCCAGACATGAAAGGCTGTTGAAGCTCCGTTCGCCTAAGTATCTTAGATCCTCCTCGCCTTGGTAAATTCTATAGAAGTCGTTAAAGGGCAGCCTTAGTTCCCAAACGGGCAATGCCCAGCCACTCTTAGGTGAGATCTGAGCAGTTTTAATAGCTCCAACGTTCTCCTAGAGCTAGTGTGCGGCCACAGGACAAGATGAATAAGTAAATACATTTTGAAAAATTATATTTGATCAGACATCGTACATCAAAGAGTTCAATTTCTTTCGGAAGCGAAATTCAATTGATTATTTAAATCTTTAGAAAACGAAAAACTAAAAAGTTTTACGGAATGAAACCATTTTTGTATATTTTCTATCGATACTAATTTCATTCCGAAATATTTTTATTTATTAACTTTTTTATATTCAGCCATGTCACAGAGCTTGATTCCGTTCGGAAACGGAATTGAATTCTTTTTTACTTCTTCAAAAAACGAAAAACTAAAAAACTTTTCGGAATGAAATCATTTCTAATTGCAATAATAAAACTAGTATTATAGAATTGATTTCATTCCGAAAAAAATTTAAATTTTAGTTTTTTGAAGAATTAAAAAACCGATTCAATTCCATTTCCGAACGCAAGTGAATTCTGTGACATGGCCGATTCATTTATTTTACAGTTGCAAATAAATTTGCAAAGTATAGGATGCACAGCTGGGCGGAGTATTAACAGTAATTTGTAGCAGCGCTGCGACTAACTATTACGACTTATGCCTTCACATAAGAAGTTGCCGCGTGGTTAACAAAGAAATACCTAAAAAAACTGTAAACTAATGCAGTTAGTTGAGGCAAATAGTCAGTGAAATTTTTGCCACATACATCTTCGATCTAAGACCATTGAAAATGTAAGCGTGGCCCATCCGAAGTCTGTATACAATTCCTTCTTACATTTACACAGCGATGGCCTAGGCCGTAAGATGCATCCAACACTGTATACATTGTAAGAGAAGATTGGATAAGTTCAAAACTATATTATTAGCAATCTGAGTAGAAAAAGACTAATCTGAATCGGATGCTAGTTCTTTGCTGAGCTTAACTTGTCTATTTTGATTTTTTCTGTTGACACAATCGCTTACAATCGGATGCTTTGCAAATTGTAATAACTTGTGGACTGCTGGGTAGTTAACCAGTGAGAGCGAGACGCAAAACTCTCGAAGTTCTTCGTTTTCTGAAGAACACTATTCATATGTCTATTCAAATATAGTTTTTCTTGTCCCACTGTTTTAATATACAAACTTAAACATGAAATAAATTCAATGAATATACATATAAATTTATATTTATGGTTAGTAGTATATTATCGTCTTGTACTACACTCCTCTACAAATGTTGCAAGAACTAAAGAAAAAAAGCAAAAAAAAAATCTTGTTCAACAACAATACAAATAAGCAGATAAACAAACAAATAAACAGTTGTTTTTGTTATTGGTCTTTAGATGAATTCAATACTACACAAATATAGACAATTACCACCAGGAAAAGAACTGAACAAGTTGAATGCAAAGCTGAAGAAGGAGTCCAACAAAATAAACTACCACAAATCAAAGTCATTGAAGTAGATACAAAAACTAACAGACTAACATTTCTTCTAATGCATGTAAAAGCAAAACACTCTCACACTGCCACATGAAATATGCTGCATAAAAAAACTGAAGCAAAAATGATGAAAATCAAACAAATGGAGATTAAAAACATCAAATCGAATAAACAATTCAGCCGCAAACAATTGAAAAATTTAATAAAACTTTTACTTGTGAAAACTTTTTACAAGCTCGATAAGAATCATTTTTATTAATTTGTGGAACTTGTATTAATATATTATTCGTAATTTAACTCTTGAGCTCCCGAAAAGCAGATTTTGCCTTGGTACACGCTTAACCATAGCACTTTACTTTCTCGTACATAGAGGTGAACGGGTCACTTATTTGTTGCAGAAATAAAACTCTAGGAAGCCACATAACTTAGGTTGTGTTGGGCTTCAGAAACTCACACCAAGGATTACTTGGTATAACAGGTTTCGGCGCTGGTCATGGTTGAGTCGCCTACATATTGGCAGAAAAGTTCTGGCTGTGGCTTAAACCCGAATTGCTGGCAGGGGAATTAGTCCTCCCTGACAACTGTGGCGCATGCTGTTATCTTGCAACAGATAGCTGTTATGTTAGGAACCAGTTAATGGTGATGGTTAGGCAGGTGTGTTCGTTACAGGCTGGTGGGTCTCAGCTTACCAGCTCATTAAGCTTTATCTTCCATTGATTGTATATACAATGCAGAAGAGACTAGAGGGCAGGGACTCTTTTGCATGGGGTTTGCTTGTACAGCTACAAACTCACGTTTGAAGTTGCCAGCCACACGGGGCGAGATGCATCGTGATTAATGCACCCCGCGTAGGTAGTCCAGCATCAGATAAAGTCGTTATAGCGCGTACTGATGTAAATCATAGCTTTTGAATTGTTCTTGGCTTATGGACGCGTACGTCTTTTAAATATCCTTAAAGACATCATATGATTTACCAAAACGGTGTAAATCACTTAACGTGAAGGGCAATTAACATCGCCATGATGTGAAATAACACGACCATTGAATTTCTGGTGAAAAAACACCAGTATTTCATTGGCTGTGTGACAAAGTTCCACTATACTTTTGGAACTCAATTTCTGGCTACAAAAAGCTCGTTATCATATCACGCTCTGCGCTTTCCATAGTAGTGAAAAGTAAAGTTAACTACTACCTTGTGAGGTGTCTAGTGTCGCATACATTACTTTGTGATCGTCAATATACGCTCACAAAAAGTGATGTATGCGACTTGCTCTAGTGGCTATCTTTTAGCATATCTCTCGAAGTATTAGTGCCACACAATCCATCATTTCGGTGAAAGTAAAGTGATGGTTCTAGATATTTCTAAACCCTTTGACAGAATGTGGCATGCTGCTCTACTGGCAAAACTTACTGCTTTTGGTGTCGGTGATGACTTTTTCCGGTTTATATTGAGCTCTCTCAGAGACCGCACTATACAGGTTGTTGTAGATGAGGTCACATCAAACGAGTTTAAGATTAATTCAGAGGCACCGCAAGGCTCCGTTCTTTCTCCTACGCTGTTTCTTATTTTCCTCAACGACCTTCTCTATCAAACTTCCAACCCTATCCACTCTTTCGCGGATGACAGCAGCATTTGCCACTCGTAGTCTTTCAGTTATACGCCCAGCTAACTGAGGTCGGTGCCAAGAGACAAAATATGTATGACTCACTGGGTAGTGATCTGTTATTAATCTCCAAATGGAGTAGTAAAAACAGAGTCTTCTTCAACGCCCGTAACACCCAGTGTTGCTTATTAACACACAAACATTTGACTGTGCTGTTTCATCTGTACTCATGGATGGTATAAATATTGAGGAATCGGATGCTCTTGATGTTCTTGGAATGAAGATATAGTGTGATGTTCTCTGGACTGAACACATTTTTCGTGTCTCTAAAGAAACTTTCAAGTCCCTCGGGGTTTTGAAACGGTGCAAGAACTGCTTAACTCCATCCGATTTCCCTACTGGTCATACCATTTACATCCGACTTAAACTGGAATACAACTCTAATGTCTAGGCTAGTGCCTCGAATTCTATTTTGGGATTACTCGACTTTGTGCAGCAAAGGGAAAAAAAACTTATCGGTGACAATAGGGTATTCAACTCTATTGAGCACCCAGTGTAGGTTGATTTACTCTGTTCTATCGTTACTACAATGGATTTTGCTATGACGAGATTAGAGATATTAATCCCGAAACTCACATATTTATATATAACACGCTTTCTTCGTCCAGAGCTCATCCGTTTGTGGTCGATTGTCCGGGGAATCGTATTACGCATTATAGAGAGAATTTGTTTTTCAACAGTACCCTTCGCCTGTGGATTAAGTTGCCTATAGGCGTAATACTTGTCTGCTATAACGTTGCAAAGTCCAAGTCATATGTTCGCAAACACTACTCCCTCTTTTTCCCTCCTTACAACTTATTTTCCTAGTTCTTATAAAATGCACTGCATATGTAGGGATCATCTCCTGAGTACTGGTCCAAGATAAAAAAAGATAACGAACACTAGCCACGGTCGAATAATTACGGTCCGATGACGCCGCACTGCCCATAAACAGCAGCAAACTTTCACTCTTTATAGATGCAGCGGCTTTTCAATAATCACTTATGGATTCTTATTTGCCCAAATGCGGCACTTCTGCTTGTTAACGAGTGCACTGAGCTGAAGATTAAGCACGCGAAATGTATTACGCTCATTTTCGTAAAAGGTTTCAAAAATCTCAAAGCGCTGCTCAATTGTGTACCTATCCATGGGGTTGAATAAGTCAAACCTAATATTCGACTGTAACTTACAATTAACATCCTGCATTATGGTTGGACCCACCTTTATATAAAAATCCTTTCATCAATTTATTAAAGGCCTTTTACATATACAATATCATTTACTTTTTGAAATACATAAATAATCTACCTTTACTGATTATACAGCATTTTAATATTAAATAAAATCATAAAATAAACATTTCGAATTAAAATATAATTTGCCTTAAAACTGCCCGGCAACGGTGAAACAGAAAAAAATCTGGACGACAGAACATTATTTAAACCCACTTAACAATAAATTTGTAATTAACACAAAAAAGCCATCAAAAAAAAAAAAAAAAAACAGAAAAAAGGAACACTCCACAAACATAACGAAACTCGGAATTGTTGTTGTTGTGTTTTATGGCAGGACACTACTTGAACACCGCTTTGTGGCGATCATAATTAGCAGAAAGTCGACTGAAAATATAAAAAAAGAAACATCCCCTCAAACAGAATTTCATTTTGATAATAAGTTTCGCTGGAAATTATCATCAAGAGAACACAACATTATTGTCCTTTTTTTGTGGTAGTATTAGTGCTCGCTCATACATAATTATTATTGTCAAACCATTTTCAACCAGGTAATAAAGTTAATGACAAAAAATTGCTAAAAAAAAATAAATAAAGCAAAATCATAAAAGATTTACGGAAAATAGCTCCCAATAAACAAAAGTATTTTTTAAAACAACAAAACTTGCGGCAGAAACAAAAAATAATCCTGAGTAGTCGTTATTTTTTGTAACATTTTTTCCTCCAACCATTCGTTAATATTTTATGGTTAAAGATTTAAAAAAGGCAGATTGTTGAAGCCTTTATGTTGTTTTCCTTTTCAATAATTGAAGAAGATGTTGCTGATGTTTTTAAGTGACAAATTAATTTTTTAATTAAGAGTCACTTTTCGAAGAAATATCACACCTTTTTTTATTTGGTTTAAGCCATGAATAGAACAACCCTGTTTACGTTGAATATGAATAACGAAAATTACCTACCAAAACTTAGTTCCTATTTGCTTTTTTTTGACGGCACAATTTTGATTAAAGATAAAAAAAAATCTTACTTAATTTATGAAAAAACAAAACACTTAATGCAATAACTCTTTGTGAGAGCTAATGAAAAGCTTATCAAGAAGAAAAGTTTAACGGTTTTAAGCAATATTAACCAGCGTTACTTCTTGCACTTATGAGCACTTGATATTTTCTTTAGTAACCACCTTTTTTAGCTTTCCTGTTGAGGGTATTGTTGCAGTGCTTAGCCGGCCGCGTTTAAACTCAGCAATCCTATGTTTTACCATGTAATCTGACGGAGTCGTAATGTTGATCGCGCTTCTTATCATAATTGTTTTTAATCACTACACGAAATTCACTTTTCTTTATTTGTCAAGAAACACAAAAGTTGCTTACTTCAAACGACTAACACAAATAAACTAATCGATGAATTTGGGTGAAATTTTAACAGCTGACGGACAGATCGCAAATTAAAAAAAGAATTGTGTTTGTGCTGCCATCTTGCGCTAGAGGTAGTTTCAATTTCAATCTGCCCTCGTAAGGAATCCAGCGGCCAACCCAACCAGCATTGTTAACTCCGCGCGTTTCGTACCACCACTTGCTTCACGATTGGTGGTGCTTTTTAAAATTTTTCGTGCGGAAATTTTTGTAGTCAGTCAGCAACAATTTTTCTTTTCAACTTTACATGCGGTTTTGGAATTTCGGTGATACCAAATCATATTTTTTTTTTCATAATTCAATTATTTATTGTATCTTCTAAAAGAACTAACAATAAGTATGCAAATCTTAAAAATAAAAATAGAAAAAAAATTAATTAATATTGAAAAATTGTATTTACTTAGGTCCAACCAATGCTAGACGAAAAGTTATTTCTTGCGTGTATTTTGTTGGTAAATCACCTTTCCAACGCTCTGATGGTTGCAAGGGTGTCCTTTCTTCTCAGTCGAGTGTGGCCACCAAAGTTAAGGATGCTACGTGCGAGAGGATTCGGGTAGGACTCCAGTCTGTTAATGTACCTTATGGCGTGTTTTGAAAATTCATCTTTCACTAAGGGTACACCTACATCTTTGTGAATTCGAGAGTTTTTAACATACCATCGAGCTGCAGTAATTATACGGAGAATTTTATTCTGGCGCTTTTGAATTTTCTCAATGTTAGATGCAGAGGCGGTACCCCACAATTGAATTCCATAGCTCCATATTGGCTTTAGGATTGCGTTATACAACAAAAGTTTGCAATCTAACTTCAAGATAGAATTTCTGCCGATGAGCCAATTTAGTTGCACCACTTTTAATTTCATCTGGGTGACTTTAGCGTCAATGTGAGACTTACACGTGAGCCTACGGTCGAGATAAATACCAAGGTATTTGACTTCACTGTGCTGCGGAACAATGTAGTTGTTGATTTTAATAGCCGAACAATTTTTCTACGTAGTGTGAATGTAACATGGGTACATTTTTGTTCATTTACTTTGATTTTCCAAAGTTTCAGCCATTTCTGCAATATAAGAATATGTTCTTGCAAATTTTGTGATGCTAATTTATAGTCTTCATGGACACTGATGAATGCTGTATCATCTGCAAAAGTTGAAGTATGAATTTTGCAGCTCGTTGGCATGTCTGAAGCATAAATCAAATATAAAGTTGTGCCCAATATGATACCCTGGGGAACTCCAGCTTCGATTGGCTGAGCCGAGCTTTTGAAATCACCTTCCTTAACGACGAATTTCCGGTCATATAAGTAGCTCTCTAACAGCTTGTGTGTGTTTGTAGGTTTAATTTTATTTTATGAGTTAAGCCTTTGTGCCACACTTTGTCAAAAGCTTTGGAAACGTCAACAAATAGAGCTGAGCAATATTTTTTATCTTCGAACGCGTTTCTGATAACATTCACCAGCCTGTGTGTCTGTTCTATGGTGCTATGCTTAGCCCTAAAACCGAATTGATGGTTAGGAATACATCCTACTTCATTCAAGATTGGGGTCAACCTCGTCATTAGCAATTTCTCGAGCAGTTTTGAAATTGTTGGCAATAGACTTATCGGTCTATATGACTCAACTTTTGTAGGATCCTTTCCTGGTTTGGGTATCATAGTAATGACAGACACCTTCCACTCAGTAGGAAAATACTCGAGACGTAAAATAGCATTAAAAATAAAAAGGACGAGTCTTCTAGCTACTCGGGGTAACTGCACAAGCATTTTGTTGGTAATTTTATCAATACCTGGAGCTTGTCTCGGGTTTAAGTTACTAATAGCATTATCGACATCTTGAAAACGAAGTCTAAAAGGTATGGGAGGTCTAACTGCATATGGCGGCATATCAGCTTCATCATTCACTCCGTCAATGGCAAACACGTTTCTCAAGTGGTTAGCGTACAGCATTCCCTTTTCGGAGTCACTTCTGGCCCAGACCCCAGTTGGAGTACGCAAGGTTGGCTTAGATCTAACGGGTCTCTTTAACCCTCTTGCTGCTTTCCACAAAGAATAATCGGATTGAGGACTACCATCGAGGCTTTCCAAATAGGTTGTGAGGGAAGCCATTCTTTGGACTTCAAGCAAATTTCTTAGTTGACTTACGCATTCTCGATGCCTAGCTTCATCAAATCATATTTGACACTACTTTTTATTTTAATATAAAAAAAAAAAGTTTTGTATGGCGGTTTAATTACCATTTTATTCAAATAATAAAATGTTTCCATTTCATGTTTTTATTAAACGATCAGGCCGAGTTTGTCAAATATGACAACAAAAAAACTACACATTGAATAGTGAAGTTATTATTTCTGATGTCGCGTGAATTAGATACTGCTTTGATAATAAATAAATTAGAAAATTATTAATAAAATTATCAATTTTTTTTCAAAATCTTCTGCCTTAAATTTAAACTATGGCAAACTTTATCTATTATTTGTCAGAATCCTAGCAAATAGACAGAATTGCTCTTCAATGAGTTTGACGACCTGAAATGCGACTCTATAACTTTTAACGATCCGATAATCGAAATTTTGTTCCACATACTTCAACACTTGCAGTAACGATTGTATGGTTTTTCCATATAATTTTAGAGACTGTGTTTTTGCGTACTCGTATATGATAAAAGACTGTAAAAGTAAGAGACTGTAGATCTTCAGCGAATATCGTTAAAGATAGAAAACTTTAAAAGCTGAATAAGATCTTCAGCGAATATCTTTAAAAATATTACTAAATAACAAGTTCGATAAAATATTGTTATAATTATTTCAACGATAGTAGAATTAGGCCAAGTTTGGCAAACACGAATTTTAGCTGTTTAAGGAGTTTGATGGCATGCCAACAGGCGGTGCTGCAAAGTCCAGTTTGATCGTTTACTAGTCGCTTAAGCATGTGTTTCTCTGTTATGCTTTTAATACAAAAATATTACACTTTTTACACAAAATGGGACCTAGAAATAAAAATTCTATACTTGGTGCATTTTTGTTGAAATAACGCGTGTTTGTTCCATTTTGGTGCGTTTTGAAATTTTAAAGTTAAAGTAGATAGCACACGATATGTTTTCAACAATGTACATGTAATTTTTCACAATGTAAAATGCCTACATTTCGTCTGTTAAATCAAAAACATTGCGTCTGTAAAAAACATGAGCAAAGTCGTCTGGCAAAATTGTAAATAGAGCGTGTTATACGTTGTTATGTTTAAACATCTGACATTAGAATTCTATGCCTTGCGAACAATTCAGGAAATTTTAACGCATAATTCAGGAAATTTTAACGCATTATTATTTTAATATGTTTTAAATAATTATTTTTTATAATAATAAAAACCATAGATAATGCCAGACGTAAATGTACATGTACGGTTGTGAGCAAATTTTAAAAAGCGTCTGTAAATGTAAAATTAAAAATTTTGACAGACATGAAAAAATACTTGAGGAATTACATTTGAAAAAACAGACGTAAAAACATATCGTCTGTGAGTGCCTTAACAAAGCCGACCTTAACACTTCTTATTAGACCTTCATGCCAAACGAGCAGCCCTGTCATTTATTTCCCTCCTCTAATGGGTTAATTTTCACCTCTTCAACTTTTCCACATGTTTTTAACCTTATTTTTTTTTTCTTCCAATGCAAAGTCTTAACAAAAGTATGCTCCAAAATGCAAAAAAAAAAAAAAGGAATACACTAAAGAAATAAGGCTAAGACTTACTTATGAATTATAAGAAAAGGAAATATTTGTTTTGTAGTTTTTCACAGAAAAGTTTTTCTAAAGAGTTTTTTTATACCTTTCTAACTATTTTCTTGCCACGTTGCACGAACGAAACAGCAAGCTACACAGCGAAGCTTTAAAAGTGTAAGTGTGAACAGATGTGCTGGTAAGTCGTATAAGAGTGAGTATGTGAATAGAATTATGTTAAAATCAAGACTCTTATTTAAATGAAACATTTCCTTATTTTCATTTTTTTAAGCATGACAAAAAGTTTTTCCTTTAAGCCGCAAGAAAACCCCACTATTGGGAAGAACTTAAACTGAAGATAGTAAAAGAAAATTATATTGTGTAAGATAAGTTGTTTTTCTTCTTTATTTCTTTTGCAAAAGAAAAAGTTGTTCTGCATTTCTTAAGGTTTTTATTTTAAGTTTTTATATTATTATTTTTTTTAATAAGAACAAAAATATAGAATGACATGTTTTTCATTTAGAAAGGTGCAGAAATGGAATAAATAAATTTTAGCATGTTTTTAATGAAATTTCCATAATTGATTCCACCACTTATTTCAAAAGCAGTTGGAATAAAAGAATATGAAATAATTGTGTTTTAAACTTTAGAAGCTGAAAGGACAAGGTTTTGTGTATTATTTTATTTTAGAGTTCTTCCAGAAAGTAATTTAACAAACGGTTACAAGTCGGAAAACGATTTCCCACGGTGATCTTATCACCGGCTGAATGCAAGGCGTCTACCAGCGCCCCCTTACATAGCTAACTACTATGCAGAGTATCAATTCGATCTCATATTGTTTGGACATGATCTACCCCTGGGAAAAACTGGAGATTTCTACAACTCCTCTCGATCTTTTGGTATGGTACACGGTTGCAATGCAATTCCACACCGAGCTCAATTTAACTCTCTCCGCGATTTGGACGTATACCACAATCAACACGATCCACCAAACACCACGGAAGGGCTGCATTATAAACAGACAGGAACAAGTTCTTGGTACTCCCGGTACCCGGGGTACCAGATTTAAGTCTCTGGTCAGATTTTGTAGTCCAAGGACTACTACCAGTAGTATCATACTCACAAAACTGCAGCACTATATACAGCAACACTAGTACACAGCAACAACAATCAGTAACAACAATAGCTAGAACAGCACAAGGCACAGGAACTGCGCAAGATGCTTCTCATGGCTGTCTACACTAGGACTTCAACCTTAATCGCATCCAAATTCACCGACCAGAGATGCACACCACACCGCAAAAACTTGCGGTTCAGCAAAACGGCAGTTCCGAGAATGGCAACAACAGAGAAACTACCCTCCCTATCTTGGTCTGCTAAAGACTTTACGGGCATACATGCCCAACTCGTCAAAGGATGCCGCATTCGCCTGAACCCTACTATGTTCATACTCTCTAAGTCTCTACTGTCATCGTATAGATGATATTCGACCAGAACATGTCTCCAGTCTTCAGGGCCCCCACCAAAACTGCATAGCGCAGTCTCAGACAGGCCCCGCCCCTCTTATGTAAAAATGCATTGAGAGAACCATGCCCCGTGAGCGGAAAACCCGTTCTAAGACCAAAGCCAAAATCCGGCTGTCACGCTGGAGAGCCTGCCTCTCGAATGAATTCGTGCATTGCTCGCCCTTTCGTACTACTCGACCATTGCACCCGAAAGGCAATGGTCGACGTTCCCAAAGGAGCACCTAAATTTGACTGGGTTCCATATTCACATCATTTAGAGCAGAGAGTCAAAAAGTTTCTCATCAGCACCTGCTTTTACGACCTTATCTGATAATATACCAATTCCACGGAGTGAATTATTCACGATTCACCAGCGCTCCGTGTGGCTGTCTAGGCTCACACGAGTAACAACTTCTGACATATGTTTGTAGCTATATGAGAGACTACTGGTTGAGGAGTTCGAGAGTTCTTATCCCTCCTGTATGCAATTTCCCAGCAATCAATGGAAGACAAGGCTTAATGTGTTGGTAGGCCGAAGCCCACTAAGAGCATCAATACTAAAACCAACTCACCCGTCAACCGGTTCCTTACTGTACAGTTATCTGTTATAAAGGCATCAGGCCGTCGGGAGGTTGCTGGTCCCCAAACAACGCCACACACCATACAATTTCAGGGATACTAACTCCTCCTTTCTACGTTTAAACTACGGCCAGAACGTGCCAGCCAAGATAGGCACCTCAACCATGATCAACCTAGGTTGAACTGCAAGCAGAACCACCCGGGCGCCATGCTGATCCCCGTTTTGCCAATTTATACCCTTGGTAAGGGTTTCGGAAGCCAACACAACTTAAGTCATGCGGCTTCCTAAAGTTTTATTTGCTACAACAAACGAGAGACTCCTTCCCATCTTTATCCAAAAAACATAATGCCCTGATGGTGGCATACGTAAAGGCAAAGCCTGTTCTCCAGAGTGAAGTCGCATACAGAAGGAATTAAAAAGCCCGAACTCTTAAGCCAGGGCTTTGTCTAGATAGTTACAAACTTGTAGCAAACAGTTGAAACCTATGTGAACCTAGCACGCCACACAAGCGGGTGAATCGTGAATTCTTCACCCCATGCAGTTGGTCTATCATCAGGTGAGGCCGTACAGGCAGGTGCTGTTGTAAATCAATTTCAGAACTGTATCATGTATGTGCAAATGGAAAGTGTGTGTTTGCCAAACAGTTTTCGTGGTTTATTTGGATTTCTACACCCCAAACAAGACAATGTAGAATACAATGTTCTGGTTGCAGCACAAAAATTTGCATGCGCTCGTCATTCACTTTGTTCTAGTTTATTCTTCGTTGAAGTCGATACAACTGATCGTCATTATAATTGTATTAAATTTTGTTAATAGAGGCAATAAACCAGAAAATGTCTTGAAGGCATCGTCGGGAACAAAAACCAACCTGAACAACTTGGTATATGTAATACACATACTTACTGCAGCGCAGACATATTCGAATGGATATTTTTAATTATATTTTTTTATAAGTACTCATTGATATTATCTAGTGACTACGCTTATTTTGTCAAATACTTGCTCAATTTTGTTTGTCTTGAAAAAAGTTTTTGATTAGTGTTATTTTGTTTTCTTTCTTTGCAGTTCCTCCCATGCTGTTGATACCACATCAATTAGTGGGGGCGCCTGAAGGTTTCAATGTAACAATCGAGTGCTTCACCGAAGCCCATCCAACTTCGCTGAACTACTGGACTCGAGGCGAAGGTCCGATAATACATGATTCCAGCAAATACAAGTAAGTCGAAAGCAGTTTACCACTTCATAAAAAGAAAAAAGTTAAAGATTTAATAAGGCTTTATTTTCATCTAAGAGAATACAAATGAAAAAGAAAAAATATTGCAATGTTTCTTTTCTAGAGTGGAATCCAGCATCGGTGTGCCAGTTTATAAAACACACATGAAATTAACAATTTTAAATGTGGGCAGCGGTGATGACGGCATTTACAAGTGCGTTGCGAAAAATCCTCGTGGTGAAACTGATGGCATAATAAGACTTTATGGTAAGAAGATTGAATATTTTTCCCAGAAAAATAATTTTATTGAATGAAAGCCTTTCGCTGTATACTCCCACTACTCTGCTAGAAAAGAGCAAGAGTATCTTTGTTTGTTGGTTTGTTTAATTGACGGTTGCAATGGAAGAGGTATTTTTCAATTAAAATCTCTTACAAATCATATCAGCAGTCATTTGCCTATTAAGTTATTTCTCAATGGCTTTATATAGGGTGATTCTTCGTAAGTTTGGACCTTAAAATGTTTTTATCGGTTAAAGGAAAAATAACAGAAAATGTTTGAAAATAGTTCAATCAGAAGGTACAATTTTAGGCAACTCCTTCGAGCATAGCAACTGATATATTGCGAATAACACTAGTAAAGTTGGCTTCCAAAACGTCAACTGTAGCTGGCTTATACCTGAAATTTTTAGATTTAGCATATTTCTAGAGCAAACAGTGCATACACGTAGAAAAAAATTTATAGTTGACATGACAATATTCTAAGAGCAACACACTATTGTTGAACTGTATGGTTGATGCTAATAATATTGTATTTTCATATTTGATATGTCATTAATATACCTATAACTATAGTTTTATGAACAATTTTTATAAATAACCATACTATATTTTGGCTGGGAACAATTTTTTTTATCATAGCCTACCATATTATTTGAAAAGAGGACATCTTCCGATAAACAATACTATTTTATTTATTTATACTACAATATCTATGTTACATAATATACATATTTATAATATCAAATACACAGAAAAAAATTTTTTGTGTTCAATAACGAAATTCGTTGAATCAATTAATAAATTGTTTGAATGCGAACCTATAAAGGAATTCGTGGATTCAAACAAAAGTTTAATAAAAATAATTATTGATCGAAAACAACTACTTTTTTAAACAACAACAACAACAAAATACGATATCCAAGGTTATTTTTTTTTTATATTTATGTATATGCATACAAATTATTTTTTTACAAAAAACTTTTGTTGATTTTATTTTTGCTATAATTTTTTCTGCGTAAGTATAAAAACATCTATTAAAATATTTTTGGATAATTTGATATAATTAAAAATAGTTTGCAAAAAATATTCGGGTTGCACAAATGCAAATTATGTCGATTTCAACGGATTCTAGCATCTATTAGCTGAAATAAAAATAATGGTCTAATTAAAAATTATATATACTCGTAACCATATTAATATGTTTTAATGTAATACAGTATGGTTGTTCTCAACAATAGTATGGATTCGTCTTTAAAAGTCTTATGGTGGTAACAATTGTATGGTTGTACACAGCCATAATTTGGTTGGCTGACAATATGGTTGACTTTCTTTTAGTATTCTTGATTACAACATCCGCACAAATATTTATGAAAATCTTAATATATTAACATACCTTCCAATTTCTGCAATTTTAGTTTTAAACTAATTATTGATCGCAGCAAATTTGTATTATAAAAAAACCTTCTTAAGAAAAAACTTAAGAAAGGAAAAACTTGAACTATAACCCGAGGTACATATGTACAAACCAAAAAATTTTTTATGTAATAAATCAAGATCTTTAGCTAAAAAATTTTGAAGAAAAAAATACAAACAAGATACTACGAATATTTATACTGAAGTTAGATAAGTTTGGGCATTGCTGTTAATTTGTGTATTATTACTCGTATTTTCTCCTTTGTCCACAAAAAGTCACGGTAACTACTTGGCCGATCTCATTTTCGGGAACGTACGGCCCGACGATGCGACCAAACCTTAAATCACACCAAATGGTCACACTTTGTAGATGCATCGGCTTTTCAACAATCAATTGTAGATTGTCGTTTGCCCAAATGAGGAAATCCTGCTCGTTAACGAGTACACACTGATGTGACCAAAAAAGTCATGCCCATTTTCGAAAAAAGCTTCAACAATTTGCTCACGCTGCTTAATTTTGTAATTCTCCATTGTTTTAATTTATAGAAAACTGAAGCAATAAAATGTCAAATAAACTTGACGTTAAGGTGTGACTCACAATTAACATCCTGCATTGTGTTTGGACCACCCTTTATAAGAAAAGTTATTGCTATAAAGTGTAAGAACTCACACCGGTTCAATAACTATACGACCAATTTTGTGTCAGTTCGCTTATGGTTTTAGTTTGTAGTTTATGACTTTTTCGCTGGTTTTTCACCCATCAACTGATTTCATGAGTGCATGAAAAATAACCGCAACTATTAATATCAATTTGTATTGTATCAAATGAAAGCAATTGCATATTAAAATTAATAAAATCTTTTCAACCACAAAAGCTTGAGAATCATAAATTTTTTATGGCTTTTTTTTATACACATACATACATAAATACTTACAAATGCTTATGTGTGTGTATGTGTGTGTGTGTGTGTGTGTGTGTAATAATTGACGATGCTTTGCTATACATTCTGAGCAGACTTCTCCATACATTTGACTTGCTTGACGTTTTACAGAGAAATATAAAATTTTATTGAAAATAACTACAAATTTAAACACAAATACTTAAATATGGTATTTTTCAAGTAGAGGTTTGTTTGTAAGTGATATGTGGGCACAAAGTGACGTTAAGCAGCAATGGGCAATACATTTTTTATACTTGCATACGTATAAATATATATGTGCATATCGATGGCTTAATATAAAAAGGGCGTAACTCGATGTTTTGTTGCTTTACAGGAGAAGGAAAATACTTTATAAAATTCGTAAAATTTTATATACAAAAAAGTGTTAATGCATATTTTAATAAAACTACATTTTATTTCAAGTTTAATTTATAAAAGTGACCTCTAACTTGACAGACAAACAATAATTTAAACCAGAGGTGCCCAAAAGTTCTATATGGAAGAGCAAGCATCAATACATTTAAGGAAAGACTAATTTTATTTAATATGTTTTATTGTAAAAAGCAAAACAATTTACAAAAACAAAATCGCTTTTGTCACTGTTTACCCAGCAAAGCATGCCAAAGTGTTGTTGTATTGCTCTTGTATGTGAACAGTGAAGAACGACAAAAAATATATAAGACGAAGTTGTTCGTGTATTTTTCATTGCTAGTGCTAAGAGCAGTATGTGTATATTAAAGAAAACAGCCTTTTAGCTAAGCGGTTTTACAAAAACTATCGAGCGTGAAGCGCATAGGCCTGGGCACATCTGATTTACACATAAAGGGTTGAAAAATAACCAGCAAGAAATTTTATTTTTTATTTTAAGCTTTTTTTTTATTTACTGAATCTTCACAATGTGAACTAACAATAAGTATTCAAATCTTATTACTAAATACAATATATTAACTAAGTCCAGCCAATGCTAGACAAAAAGTTTTATTATGCGCATATTATATCGGTAAAATCACCTACTTAACGCTCTGATGGTGGCAACGGTATCCCTTCTTCTCAACCGAGTGTGACCACTAAAATTAAGTATGTTTCGTGCAAGAGGGTTTGGGTGCAGTTCCAATTTGCTGATATACCTTGTCGCATGCTTTGAAAACTCATCTTTTACCAGTGGAACACACAGATCCTTGTGAATTCGGGAGTTTTTTACGTACCATGGAGCTGCAGTAATTGTTCGAAGAATTTTGTTTTGTCGCCTTTGAATTTTTTCAATGTTTGACGCTGAGGCGGTGCCCCATAACTGAATTCCGTAGCGCCATATAGGCTTTAGTATTGCGTTGTATAACAGAAGTTTGCAATCTAATTTCAATGTAGAATTTCTGCCCATAAGCCAATTTAATTGCGCTGCTTTTAATTTTAGCTGAGTGACTTTCGCGCCAATGTGAGGCTTCCACGTTAACCTACGGTCGAGATGAATACCAAGGTACTTGACTTCATTTTGCTGCGTAATAGGTGAATTGTTAATTTTGATAGCTGAACATGTTTGTCTACGCAGTGTGAATGTAACGTGAGTACACTTTTGTTCATTAACTTTAATTTTCCAAAGTTTTAACCACATCTCTAATATTGAAATATACTCCTGCAAATTTCGCGAAGCTACTTGATGGTTTTCATGTACGCTGCAGAATGCTGTGTCATCTGCAAAAGTTGAAGTGTGAATACCACATCTGGTTGGCATGTCAGAAGTGTAAATTAAATATAAAGTGGGTCCCAGAATGCTACCTTGGGGAACTCCTGCCTCTATTGGCTGAGTTGGGCTTATGAAGTCGCCTTCTCTGATAACAAACTTCCGGCCGCATAAATAGCTTTCCAGAAGCTTGTGAGTGTTTGCAGGCAAGTTCATCTTTATTTTGTGCATTAATCCCACGTGCCACACTTTATCAAAAGCTTGGGAAACATCAATGAATAGAGCTGAGCAATACTTTTTGTCCTCAAAACTCTTTCTTATAAAATTAACTAGTCTATGCGTTTGTTCTATGGTGCTGTGTTTAGCCCGAAAACCAAATTGATGATCCGGGATGCATCCTACATCATTCAATATTGGAGTCAACTTCGCCATTAACAATTTTTCGAAAAGTTTTGAAATTGTTGGCAGTAGACTTATTGGTCTATATGACTCTACTTTAGTGGGATCCTTCCCTGGCTTGGGTATCATAGTAACCATAGACACCTTCCACTCTGCAGGATAGTATTCTAGGCGCAAAATAGCGTTAAAAATGAAAAGAAGAATTCTTCTAGCAACACGAGGTAACTGTACAAGCATTTTGCCAGTAATTTTGTCAAAACCTGGAGCTTTTTTTGAGTTTACTTTATTTATAACGTTTTCGACATCTTGGAAACTAAGTCTCAAACGCACAGGCGGTCTAACAGCATATGGCGGAAATTCAGCTACATCATCCACTGTATCATTTGCAGTAAAAACGTTTTTCAAATGATTAACATACACCATCCCTTTTTCAGAATCACTTCTTGCCCAGTCGCCAGATGAAGTTCGCAAAGGTGGCTTACCTATTACGGGTCTTTTCAGACCTTTTGTCGCTTTCCATAGAGAATAGTCACTTTGCGGGCTACCATCAAGACCTTCTAGATAATTTTTAAGGGAAGCCATTCTTTGGATTTCAAGCACATTTCTTAACTGAGTTATGCACTCCCGTAGCCTGCTTTTAAGCTGGGGAGACCTGCGAAGTTGCCATTCTCTTCTAACTCTTCTTTTTTCTGACAAAAGTTGTTCAATTTCAGACGAATAAGTTCTATTGTTCTCATTTCTGAACCTCGTATGGGTAGTGGTAGCATGTTGCACGGCCAGTTTAAGGTCTTCAGAAAAATCTTTAATTGATATATCAACATCCTCAGGGGTTCTCAAGGCAATATTTTCTGTACAATGAGTACTCAAATATTTCTTATATTTTAGCCAATTAACTCTAGTGATGGCGAACGCCAAGTCACTATACGGGGAGCCAACCTCCTGGGGGAACGAAACGGATATTATAGTGGGTGAGTGGTCCGATGACAAATCTAATAAAGACTCTACTTGCATCCATTCTAAAGAAAAATTTTTTGCAACTCCAAAATCTATAACATCTGGAATCTTTCGCCGGTCCGAGGGCCAATAAGTGGGATGTCCGCTTGAAATCACGTCTAAGCCCAGTTTGGAGACTGTGTCAAAAAGCACACGGCCTTTTGGGGAAATTAAACGTGATCCCCAAAAAGTGTGCTTAGCGTTATAGTCACCAGCCGCTAAAAATCGAGAACCAAGTGATTTGAAAAAAAGTGAATACTGATTTTCTGTTATTGAAAATCGTGGCGGTGAGTAGATCGAAGAAATAACGATTTTTTCATGCAAATATTCAATGCATATATTAGTTGCTTGGAGATACTCCTCACGTGTCTCATGCAGACAATAGTGCTTAAATCTATTTTTTATTAGAATTGCTGAGCCTCCACAAGACCTTCCACGAGGATCTTTAGTGTCATACAGTGTGTAGCCATTAATTTTGAAATGACTATTGCTTGTCAAATGAGTTTCAGCTATCATCATTATATCGATTTGCTTTTCCATAAGGAAGTGCTCAAGTTCATATTTGTGTTGGCGGATGCCGTTTGCGTTCCAGAAACATATTTTTAACCAATTCATTTTGTTAAAATTGCCTGCAAAATAGTGGATTGCATTTTCAGCATTTCCTGCATCATGTTCGTCATAGAAGCCGTAAATGTGTTTATGGACTGAACAAGAGTCTGAAGAGTTGCCTCAAGATTGGTAAAATTTTGATCGGAATTTTGGGGCTTGGGCTCCTGATTCAAGTTTTGTGTATCGGTTTTGACCACACTAGCATATGAAACTTGTTTGGGGTTTTGCATAATTATTTGGCTGGTTGACTGGCCTATCTGCGGAAAATTGTTTGTATGAATTATGTTTGGCTGCTGGGGTTGTTTATAGGTGGTTGATGACTTATTTGTCATTGACTGCTTAAAGTGAGTATAGACAGGGCAGCCCCTGTAATTTGCAGTGTGGTTGCCTCCACAGTTACTGCATTTTTTAACACTTGAGTCAGTTTTTGACTTTTGGCACTGTGATGTGCCGTGCAGTTCTCCACACACCACACAAACTGTGGGCAGTTTACAGTAGGCCTTAGTATGGCCAAATTCCTGGCAGTTTAGACATTGAACGGGCCCTAAACGCTTGTGCGGCTCCTCAACGGTAACTCTGCGATAAAGAAGAAATTTAAGGTTATAAATTGGGTGAGTTTCATTCTTTTTGAGAATAACATCCCCCGGTAGCAGTTCAACCCTAAACATGGGTTGAGGAAGCCAGCAAGAAATAAAAGAAAAAGTTATTAAACTTTTAAGCCCCATGGTAACTTCTGGCTCACCCTGTATTACGTTAGACATGCAGCCTTAATGAATTATGTGTCAAAATAAACTGAGTCGGGCGTTTGGCCCGATTTCTCAGTGCACAGCACTTCTTTCCCCCGGGGAAAAGGTTTTGCCTTAGCGGATTCCTAACGTGGGCACTCTGTTCTTCGGGGAAAAGAGAGGAAGGGGCCTCTCGTTTGTTGCGGCAAACAAAACTCTAGGAAGCCGCATGACTTATGTTGTGTTGGCTTCCGAAACCCTTACCAAGGGTATAAATTGGCAGAACGGGGATCAGCATGGCCCCCGGGTAGTTCTGCTTGCGGTTCGACCCGGGCTGATCATGGTTGAGGTGCCTACCTTGGCTGAAACGTTGTGGCTGTGGTTGAAACCTAAAACGCAGGAAGGGAGTGTTAGTATCCCTGATAATTGTTTGGTGTGTGGCTTTTTTCGGGGACTAACAATCTCCTGCGGATCTGTTGCCCATACAACAGATACCTATACTCTAAGGAACCAGTGGTGATGGTTAACGGCTGTGTTGGTTTAAGGGCTGATGCTCTTATTGAGTTTTGGCCTACTAACTCATTAAGCCTTTCATTGATTGCTGGGAAATTGCATACAAATGGGATAGAAGGCCCGAACTCCTCAACAAGAAGCTGCTCATATGACCGCATGAATAGCTACCTATGCGAGCCTAGCAAGCCACACGGGGGCGCTGGTGAATCGTGAGCAATTCACTCCGTGGAACTGGTCCATCATCAGATAAGACCGCAAGGCAGGTGCTGATGTAAATCTTTTTCACTACTGCACAGAACTTCAAGTAAAGCTATGTACACACGGTTGTCAGAAGTTACAATATTGTAAGATCTGGCAACATGCTGACAATGTAGTGACAATGAAAAATTGTGCCGCAGAAGTAAATTGTGTCTTCAGACGATCGTAAGAAAATCCTACAATTTCATTGTCAGACTATGGTCTGACAAATAATTCATCTGACAACAAAAGTTTTCAGTTCAAACGGTTGTTAGATTGTTAGATGAAAAAAATTGCCAGACATTTTGTAAGGCATTGCCACTTATGTATATCAACAGCCATCTGTTTGGCAGTGTTGCCCATCAAACTTTTTTCTGACAATGATGCCACTGTCAGGTGCATTATTTTATAAATCTCACAATTAAAACTGAGCTTACAATACCAGCCAATTATCTGGCAATGCCGACGAAGAGTGTTCTCACGATTGTCAGATGCCTGACAACATTGTCGTCTTACAATTGATTGACAATGGTTTTTCTGGCAACGTTGTAAGTTAAAAATTGGCAATTCACACGATTGCATTTTCAGACAATTTTACTGGCAATATTGTAAGATCTGACAACCGTGTGTACGTAGCTTAAGACTGATGACATACATCCGTTATTGTGTCCAAGTCTTTCTTCAGAACGACTTAAAGATATCATTTGGGGTGTGCACTTTAAAAGGTGAACATTTTTTAAGCGCACTTTTTGTACACAAAATATTTGTAACGAATTAGGCCTTTTTCTTTAAAAAAAATTTTTTGGCTGGACTTGGGGTTTTTTGGAAATCGTTAGAAATCTGTTTGCAGTTATACTGGTATCCTCCTAAAACGTTGGCATTTGCTTACTATTTTGAGAAAAATTGAGTTACGCCCTTCTTATATTGAGCCATCGATATATTGAATACCAAACTAAAAACAAAATTTCTTTGAAATGAAAAAACTTCAAATGATTTCAGTGCTCAACTTTAAAATTCAAAACAAACAAATATGAACTGGAAGGAGGGACAAATACCAACTCAAACTTATTTTGCCTCAAAGGCAAACAAACAAATATAGACATCTCGGCACACTGACAGATATATACTTACATACTCTGATATCAACAATATATTAATGGAAAGGGATAAAAATGCAATTGAAGTTTAAGCTGTAGTAATATTTAGCTGTATGTAAAAGCTGCAGCGGTTGATGGAACAGATAGTTGTACGATTAAAACCGTAGAATTTGCACCCAAATCTGCAAACATGCACACACAAAAGGAAAAAATAAAACTAACATTTAAAGACACATACATATGTATGTATATACGAGTATGTGGAAAATATTTGCCCTAAAGGAAAAGTAAAAACACCCAAAAATATTTCTACATGTTGGTCGCGTTTTGTGGATTTTAATGAAATTCATGAAATTGTTGTCATAAATAATTAAATTGAGCAGTTGCATACAAAAGAGCATACAGGCATATTAACTACACACACACACACACACATACACACACACACACACATACACCAACCCATACGAAAACTTACACATGCATGCGCGGCAAAAGAACGCACATAAGCATTCATGTCTGAATACGAGCAGGTATGACAAGCATGCTCATGCATGTTTCATAAATAAAATTATGGACTGAGACCAATGAATGTTAAAAAAATAGAACTTCTCAAAATCATGGAAAATGATTCAAGCCCCTTAATTTGGCAAAAGTTATTATTAATCTAAAGCAATTCCAGACGAAGCCATTTCGACAAACTAGAGAAATGTTCCTGTAAGTTTATTGATGCTTGCTGGTGGTTACTATGTATGCTAAGGAATGCTGTAACATCTGCAAAAGTTGAAGTGTGAATGTTGGTGCTTGTCGGCATGTCAAATGCATAGAGCAAATATAAGATAGGCTTTAATATGCTGCCTTGGGGAACTCCAGCTTTAATAGACTGAGCGGGGCTTACGAAATCGCCTTCTTTTATTATAAATAGCTTTCCAAAAGCTTATGTATGTTTGCAGTTAAGTTAAACTTTATTTTATGCATTAAGCCAAGGTGCATTAATGTATACACGGTGGCAGCATTACGGCATGTGACTACTTTGTGACTATTTTGCTACTGGCAATATAGGAAGCTATTTACGTCAAATATATTGTTTACATTTTTGAAAGTGAATTTAGTGTTGTATTCTGAATTAAACATATGTATATAAATTATTTTGTGAACATAAAAATAATTCAAATAAATATAATTTATAATTATGAAAAGGTACATTCATAGTTTATAATTGTGAAAATAGTTACAAATATTTTTGATAAACATAGCTTACCACATGCCTGATTTGTTGTATTGTTGTAATTTTGCTCTAGTGCTGCCACCGTGTATACGTTAATGCACCTTGCATTAAGCCATCGTGCCACACTTTATCAAAAGCTTGTGAGACGTCGATGAATAAGGCAGAGCAATATTTTTTATCTTCAAATGCCTTTCTTATGACATTAACTAATCTGTGTGTTTGCTCAATGGTGCCATGTTTCGCTCTAAAACCAAATTGGTGATTGGTGATTAGGTATACATTCAACCTTATGAAGCATTGGATCCAACTTCGCCTTTAGCAATTTTTCGAAATTTTGTATTCATGTTCAATAAAAACTAAAAAGCGTGTAGTCCGACTCTTAAATGAAAGTTTCAAATTAGTCCTCCAACTTACAATCCATAAAGTTCTCTGTAGTAAAACAAGATTCTATTTAAAAAGCGCTATAACTGAACTGCGTCCTTACAGCTGAATGTCGATGGAAATCATACATGACTGAACATTATTAACTATTATTTTAGCTGCCGGTGTTTACGCTACTCCTGCTGCTATGGCTGACTCCGAAAACGTTGCCTCTATATCACTTGCTTTAACTAAAATTGTTGTTTGCAGCTTTGGAAGTTGCTGTCGGCTTGCTGCCTATTTGAGCCCCTAACAAAAACAACATAATAAAAGTGTGCAAAAATATGAAAACAACTCATCTTCCATTTACTCACTACAACAAAAAAATTGCCAAATTGGATTTTCAACTCATATCTGTGCGTCTGTCTGTCAGTCAGTCAGTCAGTCAGTCTATCAGTTGTTCTTTTCTTGCATACATACATACTTACATTTGAGTGTCTATCCCTCTATATATGCTGTTTTTTTTTTCTCTCTTTTTTGGCAGTCTCTCTACACATACTCGTATTAGACATTTGCATCTGTGTGCAACATGTTGGTTATAATGGATTCCGTAATTGTATTTTAAATGCAATTTACTAAATCTGCTAACTTGTTTTTTTTTCTTCTTTGCAAAAAAAAAAGTTTTTTAATTCCACCACGAGTTGGGAAAAATAACAAACACAAACAACTAACAATCTTAATTCGTCTTATGAGTATAATTTTAATAACAATTATCACAACATGAGCAAAAACAGTTTTGGCATTTAAAATTATTTATTTTTTTCGTAATAAACTTTCAATAAACATTTGAGGTTTTTGCAGGGTTTTCAATTTTAGCCAAAGTTACTCATCGCCGCGTTAATATAAGCACATGTGTGCGAATAGTAAGTAGGCAAAGAAGATGCAACGAGGTGAAAGCCTCGCGATCATTATTCTGAAACACAAAGTTTCGCGATCAGTTGCTATGTGCATTACAAAAAAATTTTTAATGCAATCACATTTGCAACAATCTTCGTGTAATAATCAGGTAAGAGAAATAATAATTATTCCATTGTCCAGAGCTCATTCATTTGTGGTCGATTGCCCGGAGAATCGTACAACACAAAAAACAATTTTAACCAATCACATCTGCAACGATCTTCGTGTAATAATCAGGTTAGAGAAATAATAATTATTCCATCAGCTAATTATTCCATCGTCCAGAGCTCATACATATGTGGTCGATTGCCCGAGGAATCGTATAACGCATTACAGAGAGCGTATAACGCATTATAGCCGTACGCTTCGTCTATGGAATAAGTTGCCCACAGACGTGTTTCCTATCTGTTGTGACGTCGAAAAGTTCAAGTCAAATGTTCAAAAACACTACTCCCTCTTTCCCCTCTTCATAACCTATTTTCCTAGTTCTGGTACCATGCGCTGGATATGTACGGGTCATCCCCTGAGTACTGGTACAAGATAAAAAAACTGGCGTAGCTCGATCTTTTCGTTGACGTCTCTGGGTAAATAATCGGCCTTCGACATTCAGTGTGAAACAACATGAGCCCACTTTTTATCCAGGTGATATAATATCGGCAGCCCGCCACCTCGTCGTGTATAATAGATTACGTTAGGCTAGCAACACAATCGTAAAACAAGTTGCTCAAGAAACTTAAGCCTGCTGTGTGCTCTAATTGGAAATAAAAAAAAAAGTTTTTGGAGAATTAAATTATTACTTTGTATTATTCATTTACCAGGAAGTTTAGGATCATCTTCCCAACAAGAAAAGAATGGCGCACGAACCCACGATGGTTGCGGGATGGTTCACAAAAGTGGTACACGGATGAATTCAAAACGCTCCAAGGAGTTGGTATGGGAATAGTGCGGCGTAGAGCACGCACGCACGAAATGTAGTGGCATTTGGCGAGTCTTCTATGAGCAGAACACAAGTTCAATTGTGGTACAACCGGTTTAAGGACGGCCGGGAAGCTGTCAATGGCGAAGCTCGTTCTGGTCGCCCGAGCACTTCAACCACCGATGAAAACATTGAAGCAGTGAAGAAATTAATTTTGGGTAATCGTCGAGTCACTATCAGAGTGGTTGCTGATGATGTTGGCAAATCGTTCGGCTCATGTCAAGCTATTTTTACAGCTGTTTTAAGCATGAAACGTGAGGTAGCAAAATTTGTTCCAAACTTGCTAAATATTGAGCAAAAAAATTTCGCAAGGGCATCGCTCAGGAGCTGCTAAACAGCGTCAACACCGACTCATATTTCCTCAAAAAGGTCATAACACGTGACGAATCGTGGGTGTACGGCTATGACATTGAAACCAAATCCCAATCATCCCAATGGAAGCGTCCAAAAGAGCCAAAACCGAAAAAAGTACCTCAATTTCGGTCAAATGTAAAGGGTTTGTTCACTGTTTCCTTCCACTGCAATGGCGTGGTGCATCATGAATTCTTGCCACAAGGTTATGCGCCGTTTGCACGAAGCAGTTCGTCAAAAACGCACAGAATTGTGGAAAAACAATCATAGATTTTGCACCATGATGACGCACGAGCTTACACCTCTCGATGCTTGAACGTGAGTTTTTGGCAAAAACAAAACCGTTATCATGCAAAATCGAAACAGAAGCGATTACCTAAAAGCGCGTTTCAGCAGAGATTCGAGGATCAGGAAAAAAGCTGGCATAAGTGTATTATATCTGAGGGGGACTACTTTGAAGGGGACAAGATAGTTATTTTTTTTTTTTTTGTCTTGGACCAGTACTCAGGTGATGACCCCTACATATGCAGTGCATTGTACCGGAACTAGGAAAATAGGTTATGAGGAGGGGGAAAGAGGGAGTAGTGTTTGTGAACATTTGACTTGAACTTTCCAACGTTATAACAGACAGGAAACACGTCTGCAGGCAAATTATTCCACAGACAAAGCGTTCGGCTGAAAAACGAATTCTCTCTGTAATGTGTAGTACGATTCCCCGGACAATCGACCACAAATGGATGAGCTCTGGACGATGAACGCGTGTTACGTAAAAATGTGCGAGTTTCAGGAACGAGATCCCTAATCTCGTCAGAGCAAAATCCATTGTAGTAACGATAGAACAGAGTAACGCACCCCACACTGCGTCGATGCTCCAGTGAGTCAATAGAGTTGGATACAAGATTAATAAATAAATACTTTTTGAAAATTTTTAAAATAACGGCACATGCACGGTAGCGTAAATGGCTTTATTGAAGAAGCTCTTGTGTCAATTGAACCTTAAATGAAAACAAATGCGAAGCCTTGTGCAAAATTGTGCCCAAAGCGGTTCAAGCTCCCCGAGCACGGCATTGAATAGAGGTAAAGAAATCAAAAATGTGGTTTTAAAGTCACTTTAATAAATGCTGCTTCATAAAACAAACAGCAAACATATTTACAATTTTATAACAAAAAGTGAAGTGGAGAAAAACGGAAGCTATAATAGCCAAATTAACGCACGCACTTTTCCCATTTACCATTTACGTTCATGCCCCTGGAGAATCACGATTTTTGTTTAAAAAACAAACATTTTCATAAACAAAAAAAGATAAAGGAAACGGTTATTTGAATGTGTTTGCATGTGAAACATACATATGTTTTCCTTTCTGCCATCAGTTACCACACACACATACAGACAACACAACAGTTAGAAAATGTATGTATGTGTGTGTGTGTTGGCTTGTGTGCGGCATTTGTAGCTTTTATTGCCATTTTTATTTCCGTTTATTCTTATTTATTTGCACACGATCCGATGTTATCTGTTATGAAATTAAGCACACCGCTTGCTGTGGCATCAACTTTTAATTGTCGTTTGTGTTTGTTATTTTAAAATATCTTCTTCATTCCACCTCAAGGCAGTTTGATGTCTTTGATAAGGTGTCAAAAATTCGTCTCACTTTTCTTATGTTCTCCAGCGCCTGTTCTATACGAGTAGTAAAAGAAATTCTAAAACTGTCATAGGAAATATTTCTCATATATAACGTGAGATTTTTCAGAAAGATGCAGGGTATTCAAATGTTTCTGTTACCGTAACAAAACTTATTGGTTTATTTTTGGTTTTTCGGTTTCTTTTTTTTTTATTTTATTTTCTTTTATTTAAAATGTTGCTTAAACATATTTTCAATGCAAATAAAAATACTAAAAAATTGGTATCGCACACACGTACTTTTATCCCATATTTAAAAGAGCTCGAACACAACGTTCACATGCTTACGCCACATCGCCACCAAAAATCCAAAAGGCCGTAATAGAGATAAAATTCAAAACAGAATTTTCGATTAATTATGATAAAACTAATTGTTACAGTCATCCAACTCTCCAAATGTGATTATATACAGAATCATAAAATACAACATAAATGGCCACCACGTCTTTGTACTCGTTTGTACTACACATACGTTTGCCGTAATTTTCTTTTACGATTTTGGAAAAGTACGGCTGAATTTCATTGATGCAGCTTGGAATCAGATGGTTGTAAGCTTGTTGGCATAGACCTGTGAATTCAAACAACCACAGAAAGAGAATTTTAATTATATTAAATCACACGTTTTATGAGGCCAATTCTGGGCACCATGCAGTAATTGCATTGTTTCGCGGGCGGTATGGCACATATTAGCCATATCAATATCATCCAAGTGCAACGAAAAGAACCGTGTTATCACATCACGATATCAACCACAAGTAACAGTCACTGCTTGACATGCTTTATTTTAAAAAATGTATGGTCCAAAGTCTACATACATATGTTGCGTATGCATTTGTTGTACGACCATCACATATGGGTTCTCAAAAAACCCCAAAAGCGGCCACTTTGGTGATTAACAAGGCCACCAAGGTGAAAATATGCTTTATCGCTTATCAATTTGTTAAAGCAGTTTTGAAATATGTCTTGTAGTAAAACACTACACTTTTATTAAAGCTAAACTGTCAGCTGTTGAATTGTTTTTTAGAGCTGTCATCACTTTACTGCAAATATGGTGAAAAGTTCAAATAATGCGTTATATTTGAGGCATCATATATATATATATATCGAAAAATACTAATATTATTAAGAAAAAGTCTTCAACAATGAAGCCACTTGTACGTTGTTCTGTCGTGTAACGCTCCACCTAACCTAAACTGTCAGCTATTGAATTGTTTTTTAGGGCTGCCAACACTTTATTATAGATGGGGCGAAAAATTCAAATCTTACTTACATAATTTTCAAATGTTGTTCTGTTACATAAAACTCAATTTTACTAACACACACAGTTGTAAAAATTGATTTTCATCGACACCTGTCTTGACGGCCGTATCTGCTGATTTGCCAGCGTACCCATGTGGGTTGCAACGTTCACTCGGGTCGCAACTTCTGTCATAAATTTGTAGCAATATAGACAGACCGCTTGCTTAAGAGCTTCAGCCTTCTAATCCCTCTTGAATGCTATTTCCCAGACAATGGAAGACACGGATTAATGAGTTGGTAGACCAAAGTCCATTTAAAGCATCAGCCTTTTACCAACTCACCCGTCCAACTATCACTACATTTTTGTTAATCTTGGACCAGGGGATGACCCCTACATATGCAGTGCATTGTACTGGAACTACGAAAATAGATTATGAGGGGGAGGAAAGAGGGAGTAGTGTTTGTGGAACAATAACAACATGAAAAACCAAAACAACCTCTAGTATAGCATTTAAAATGTTAGAGTTAAATTAGTTAAAACTGATCAGTGCCCAGTGTATATACCTTCGGCATTACTCAGACTAACAAGATTTAGTCCAACATCTTCTATACTACAAGGTAATGAAGTACATTCAAAAGAAATTAATAAAGAGCATATAAAGAAAACATGCAAAACGGTAAAAAAGAGAGAAAAACCCCTGTTCACAGAATACATTACAGGTATCTGTCGCATGACAATAGCAGCTCGGGGAGTGTTAGCGCCTGAAAACTGGCATTGCACCAAAGTTACCAGTGTAGGAGGCACCTCAACCATGATCAGCGCTGAGGTGGTCTGCAAGCAGAACCTCTCGGGGGGCTCTCTGATCCCCTTTCTACCAATTAATCCTTCGCAAGTCCAACACAAATAAGACATGTCATTTCCTAGAGTTTTATTTGCTACAACAAACGTGGAACTCCCACCACTCTATATCCCAAAAAGCAGTCTGCCCTAGGGTCCCTGCTCCTTGGGAGAAACTAACACATATAAGTTTGGTTAAACAGTTTGAAATGTGGCTTTGAGTATTTTCTTTTTTTGTAATATACTAAGGTTTTGAGCACAGCCTTTTAAATTTCGGCTGACGCCATTTATTTTATTCTTTTAAATTCAAATACATATTAAAGTAACTCACACCTAAGTTGCATGTAAGTATGTACTTACATAAACTTTATTACTTTGTTATCAGCTTACATTTTATGGCCTCAGCCCTCTGCTTCATCTGCGTTATCAGTCTAGTTTAAGGATAAAATATAAAATGTGAAAAAAATTTTTTAAATTAAGTAAAAATATTCATATACATATGTTTTGATACGCATCAGAGAGACATTTGTTTGTATTTGGACCAATGTATCAAATTTTTTACATTTTTATAGCGGCAACGCGCAAAGCATCTACACATGCTTATGCAGCCTAGTCAGTACGTGCTCATACTTCTAGAATATGCTCTTATATTTTCCTTCTAGTAATGGCTGATTCATCTTGAGGTTTTTTCTTTTTTGGCAGATCACGCATAACTCATGTCAAGGTGTTTTGGAATTTTTGTCTTATAAAGTTACGCAAGCCATCATGGAAAGACTCACACCTAAACGGTGCTTTCAAATGGTTCATCTGAATCATGAAAAACAGTGCTCTGTAAAATATGGTTTTTGTGTGATTCCAGCAACTGACGATGCGCTTAATCAATCTATTGCAACCACTATTGTCAATACCACTCCCAACATTGAGTCAATAGTGAATGATACTCGACTAGTTAGATCACACCCAACAGCGATAAGACATACTATGTCTTATGGACTGTTGGAATTATTGTCCCATATATCTTCAAAAATAAGGCAAATCAGAATGTTGCCGTTAATGGCAACCATTTTCGCATCATGTTAACGGACTATGTGCTTCCTGAAATTCAGTCACCTGGTCTGGATGAATTCAACAAGTCAGCGACACGCGCCGTACAGCATGTGAAACAATAGACTTGTTGAAAATATATCTTGGTGAGCACTTACTTTTCGCTATGCTCGAACGAGTCACTCAAAATTGGACCTTCCGATAGACCACCTCAGACTTAGTCGTGGGCAACATTTACATGATCACATTTTCAAACAGCATATGCCTTAAATTGTAAATGTAACACCAATCCCCAAAAAGGGTGAATAACCCTGAAAATTGCCGCCCAATTAGAACTTGTTGCGTGCTTTCGGAAGTAACTGGGGGTCTCCATTAGCCATGAACAAGGTATGAGCATCATGGCGAACATCGCAAATGGCTAATGTGGACCGCTCATGTTCATGTTTCGTTCATGCTCTGCCATTGATGCTCGAGCATATGACTGAAAATCGATGTTTGCCATGCAGATGGCCATCAGGAACAAAAATACACAAAATTGCACCGAACTGATTACTTTGATAAGGTAAATCCGAACTTACGTATTCGCCACATACAAGAACATGAACTTATTTTTACCTTCGCTCTGCCGATGTTCTGTTCATGTCATGTTCAAGTCGATGGCACGTGAAGACGAAGAGTGATGGAAATTATGTTTAACTACAATTTTGTTAGGTATCTAAAGGCGCACAATTCTACTAGATGACCGCCAGTATGGATTTCATAGGGTTCGTTCGACAAGCAATGTTTTTGCAAATCCTTCAGAGATCTATCATTACGGTTTATATCGAGCTTTCTCAGGAACCGCACTATACGAGTTGTTATACATGGAGTCTCATCAATATTAATTAAAGGGTTCCCCAAATATCCGTTCTTTCTCCTACTCCATTTCCCACTTTTCTTAATGACCACCTATACCGAACTTCAAACCATATCCATCTTTTAAGAGATGACTGCAGCGTTTGCCATTTGCACTGATTCAGTTATAGACATTAGAGATCGGTGCCAAGAGGCAGAATATGCAAGATTCATTTGAACGCTCGTAACACGCACTGCTGTCTATTAAAACACAAATTTATGACCGTGAATGCTGCTTCATCTGTACGCATGGATAGTACTCGTATCTATATTTAGGAATCCGCTGCTCTTAAAGAAAATTGAGTGTGACGTTGGCTAAAACATGGTTTTCATATCTCTAAAGAAACACATAACTGTCTTGGTTTTCTGAAACGTGTGTAAGAAGTACTTCATTTCAATCGCTCTTCTTACTACAGGGCGTCCGCCGGGAAGGTACACTACTTTGTTTTGCAGCCATTTTGGCAAACATTAGTCTTGACAGTTTATATTTGGCAGTCGCGAAATAGACACGTAGCCAATTTATTATGGAAAAATATTCGATAAACCAAAGTGTTTAAATCCTAAAAAATATTTTATCAAAATCAATTATCGATTTTCATGAAAATATCAATGAGTGACGTGGCACATTTTCATTTGAATGAATAAGTGAATAAACAGAATAGTCGTTTCTGGACAATGCAAACCCTCAATTTATTCAATTTAAACATTAAAAGTGATAGTCTGGTGTGCAATTTGGTCAGGAGAAATCATCAGTAAGGTCTTTACCTCTTTGAAAATTAAAACGCCGTAACGATAACTGTGAATAGGGAGTGATATCGTGATATGATTGAAAACTTTTAACGCCACCACTGCATGCTTTGGGCTTGATTAATGTGGTGCCACATCGGATGGAATTACTGCGAGTAGTAAACATTCTTGGTGGACAGCCGGTATTTATAGCACCTATACCTGATCGAAAATGAAATACAACTCTCTTGTTTGGGTCTGTTCTGGGGTTACTCGACCGGGTGCAGGAGAGGGCGAAGAAGCTTATCGGTGACAGTAGGGTATCCAACTCTATTGACTCACTAGGAAAACGCCACAGTGTGGGTGCGTTTCTCTATTATATCGTCACTGCAATAGATTTTTCTCTAACGAGATTAGTGATCTTGTGTACGAAACCCATATATTTTAGCGCAACATGTGTTCAATGTCTAGGGCTCATCCATTTGTCGTCGACTGCCTAGTGAATCGCATAACACATTATAGAGAAAAATCATTTTACGGCCGTTCATCTGTCAAATAAATTGGCTGCAGAAGTCGACTAGAGCTCTCGAAAGTTCAATTAAAATATTCATAAACACTATTCCCTTTTCACCCCTCCTTTTAAACTATTTTCCTAGTTCCGGTACAATGCACTGCCTTATCCCTTAATTAGTAGTCCAATATAAAAAAAAAAAACAAATTGTTCTTTTAACTAATAATAAAAATTTAAAGTTCACTTTCATATTTATGTGTTTTAATTTACATTATAAATTAAATCTCGCAATGAATCAGCCGATACATTTACTCCGAAGGGGTTAAGCACAAAATTTGGTTAACTGAAAAGTGGATTTGTGACACGAGGCGACTCATGACGTTATAAGTTTTATGAGTTATAGCACTCTTGCACTGCTTGTGCGGTATATATTATAATTTTTTTGTTATATTATAATTTTTTTTGCGTTTTCTGTTCTTGTTTACAAAAGTGTTGGCAAAAAGTTTTCATTTATATCATTTAGTTCTCCAACAGTAGCAATTTTTATTTTATTTTATTTCTTCGTTCTAAAATAAACGTTGTACGTTTACGGATTTTCAAAACTAACAAGTTCAACATTTATTGCATTGTGCAAACAAATCAAAGTTGCCCGGATAAGAGGAAGACGTCGGCCAATGTCTGAATGAAATTATTTCAAAAAGAACTAAAACTGCATTTTTGTGTTTGTTTCAGCTGTAACTGTGATTTCTTTTGTGCGATATTTCCTTTAAAATATATTTTCTTTGATATTGAAGTAGAAGAAAAGTAAGTTGGTCACGTAATTATAAAATGCAACGTGATATTTACTTTTGAAAGTCTCCCTTCTTCCTGTTTAGCCTCATCTGGCACAGAAGCTAAATGAACTCATTGTGGCTTGAAATTTGGATTAGCTGACAGCTCTATTCAATACTAGACAAATTAAGCAATATATAGACATCAACATGAATAATGTGTCCTGCAGTATAGGACTGAGTAAAAATCGAAAAGCGATGGAGGGAAAAGCATGACACGGTTGCCATATTTGATGAGTTGGTATATATTTCTTACCGTTTATTTAACAAGTACATTCGAAATTTTTAGAAATTTAAGTTTTTTTTGAGAAACTTTTCATAAATTAATTTACATGTACAGGGTGGCGCAAAAATAACCTTCCGATGTTTTTTTTGGCTGTAATTAAAAAAAAAAGGAAAACTTTGATTCTTTTTGTGGATTATTTTTATTTGGTCTTTTAATTTTTTTACATCAAGTCGAGAATATGATGTCATGTAAATGGCCGCTGCCACAGTTGATTGTCATTTGAGCCCTTTTTATAGCATTTTCCACCACATTGGCAAAAACTTCCGGCGATAGGTTCTCACATTCTTGACAGATATTGTCTTTAAGACTTGTTGACATAAACCCGCGACTTCAAAAAGCCCCACAAAAATAAGTCTACAGCGGTCAAGTCAGGCGACCTTGCTGGCCAGTGCAAATCGCCAAAACGGGAGATTAGACGACCGGGAAATGCATCCTTCAGCATATCGGTTGTGGCACGTGCAGTGTGTGCCGTAGCACCGCCCTGTTGGAACCACATGTTTTACAATCCCAATTCATCAAGTTGCGGCAAAAAGAACTCGTTGATCATTGCTCTGTAGCGCTCATCATTCACAGTAACCGTTTGGCCCGTGACGTCTTCGAAGAAAAAAGGTCCGTTGACTCCTCCAGCGAAAACAGCACACCATACAGTGACTTTGACCGGGTGTAATGGCTCTTCGTGGGCTACACGCGGATTTGCAGTGCCCCAGAAGCGTAAATTTTGCTTATTTACATACCCGCTAAGATGGAAATGGGCCTCATCACTCATGATTATTTTTGATGAAAAATCATCTTCCTCTTGGTGGTGATCAAGGATGCCTTGAGCGTATGTTAGACGCGATTGGCGGTCAGCAGCTAACAGCTGATGCACCGTCTGGACTTTGTACGGAAACATCTTCAAATCATGTACCAAAATTCGCTGTAAAGACCGTTGACTGATATCCATTTGTGTGGCACGGCGTCTGGTCGATGTCATAACATCCTTGGTTACAGCAGCAATATTCTCTGCAGAGCGGCTACTTCGGGGTCTGCCACGCCTGGCAGCATCTCGTATTGTGCCACTCTCTTCGAGGCGAGCGGCTAAACGTCGTAGAGTTTCACCAGTAGGCGTTGGACGGCCAGGAAATTTGCGACGAAATTCACGTTGTGCCAAAGTCACCGACCGATTATTGGTCAAATAAATAGTCACCAATTTACCGCTTTCTGGAGCAGTGTAGCGTAACATTGTTTATTGACGTGTATTTCGCATGTGTTTACTACACAAATGTCAAAACGGATATATACCCTTTATATATGGTATTCATACAAATTATATGACCTACCCTTTACATTTGTATGAAGTGTATAAAAATACAAGGACTTGTACGAACAAAAATCATGTGGACGGAGTAAAATGTTTTTTATATACTTTTTCTGATTTTTTTATGATGGGTTTAATAAATCTTGTCACCCTGTTTCGATTTGACGTTGATTTTTCGGACACCCTGTGTATTTTATTTAGGCAGTAAATTTGAACTGCCACATTACGCTATTTAATTGAACAGATCTGTTGATGTGCCAGCAGAAGACGTCTCGATTATATAAGTTTTGATTTAGTGGCTTTTCTTCCAGCAAAAGCAAAACTAAAAACAGAAAAACTTCTAGTTTCATATTTTGTCCCAATTTTTTATGTATTTTTTCTTTCTGTGGTCCATGTTTGAAGAAATTGTAGTTGTTGTTGTATTGGTGGATTTGGACACGACTGCAAAAACTCACTTCAGAAAGAGAACACACAAAAAAGGGATTCCATAGTCTTAACAGTTGGTGAATGAGCACGTGACTTTTTTTAAAAATTATTTAATCTAACAGGGAATGATGCACATGACCATTTAGAAAAGTTAAAAAAGAACAACGAGGACAACCTGAAAAGTTTAGCAGCCCAATAGTTTTTTGCAATAATTTTTGCGGAAAACCTAAACGCGCAATTATCCCACTGTGTTGCCTGCCATTGCGGTTGTGCATCGTATATAGGTGTCCAATTAAGACGTTATTGATTTCTTTTGAAGAAATATGAACCAAAAAATATACACAAACTAACAATAAATTAATGTCATTGTATCTATAACTGGGCTGCCATCGACCCTCCGTACAAGTTTGCTATCAGTTTTTATAAAAAGCAAAAAAAAAAACATTCGTTTATATTTTGGGGTTATTTTCAAGTTGGTATTTGTCAGTTTTTGTAGTGAGTGTTCAATTGAAACCAATTGAGGTGGGGCTAAATAGACATACATACATACATATGTACGAACAAACAAATTAATGATGAATATAACGTAATTGAGTTTTCCCAATACAAAAGCAAGATTTGTTTCTGGTTCAAAACTGACATCAAGCAAAAGATTGTTTTTCAAAGTTTACACAAAAGGTTTGTAAATGCACATACGGTAACATATATTTATTAGATATATCGCTTCTTTATTGCAACATAGTCATATCTCAAAAAATTAGCTTTTCGAGTTAACAATGTAGAATTGTTCACAGTACAACCTTTTATATTGTGTTAAAAATTTATTAATCAGTGAACTTTTTTAGTTATATACATATGTACGATATTAACTAATCAGTTGTGAGTTCGAGTCCAACTTTAGTCAAGAATATGGCATAGTTGGTTCATAATAATGCATTATGTTGCCACCTGACATACATAATTGAAACATTTTCATTCATTCTGAAATGTTTGGCAGCAGAGAGATGAAAGAAAAGAATGAATTAATTCACTTAACCTTTCTGAAAGAGAATGAAAGATTCACACAAATGAAAAATTTTGCCCAACACTAGCTCGAAACCATGTAGTGAAAGTGGTCAAGACATACTTAGAAACGTTGAAACGGGAAGCCCTAAATGTTGCTGACTCGGACGATCACACTCTTTGCTCAATGGCACACGACCTGGCTGACCAGCATTTCCAGCCTTAACAAGAAGTCAATAAAATTGGATCGATTCGTGAATCACTTCAAAGCTTGACCAATTTTTCCAACGCGGGATTCGTAAGCTGCCCGAAAGGTGGAGAGAAAAGGTGGCCAGTGATGGGCAATACTTTTAATCCTAAATTTTTTACAATAAAGCCTCAAATTTCGGGGGAGAAAACGACGGAACAAAAGTTGTACACCTATTTAGTTTAATACGAAGATAAGCAATGAGGCCAAATGATTTTAATTTTTTTTTTTTCATATAATATATAATTTTCATTTAAATTCTGTACCAGCATTAAATATTTAACCGTGACCTCAAGCAACGTCTAAAATTAATATGTATTTTTCACTTTGATCTATTAAAGCCATTTATAAATGCTAAAACTTGCCACACATTATTATATTGAATATACAAACACAACTATGGCGTATAGTTTTCCAAATGAATACATTGATCTCAAAATTGGTTATGTTTCGCAATTAAACCCAATTAAAACATACTCCACCCGCAAAATTCCTGATTGCATACAGTCCACCCGACTCGTATGTGCAAGTCTCATTATTAAAGCCCGCACCATCGGCAAAATATGCAAAAAGAGATTCAAAAATGCGTAATAAAAAATAACTGGAAAACAAATATTTCAACAAATATTTAAAACGTTTTCATAAAATATTCTTGCCATTTCAAAATTGCAAATGCAAGCAAAAGCACGCACTCGCTTGTGGCCCGCTGACTCCCACTTGCTTAGTGCATTTAAAATCGACACACTGTTTTGTATACATATGTACTTATTTGATTCATTTGGCAATTAAATACAAATGTTGCAGAACATATCACAAATTATTATGGCCTTGTTTATAAAAATATTCTCCTCATATTAAATTGAGTAAGTGAAATTTTTGTACAAAATTTGCCATCAGCGAATTTAAATATTGTGCTTGTGTATCGGGTTTTTTTTAATTTTTTTTATTTTTATTTTATTAATATAAAAATCAGAATCAAGCCTATAAGGCCAAATATAATTCATATTTTACACCATTACAAAAAAAAAATTGTAATATGTATGTATAGAAACAACAGATTAAAGCTAAATCATAAACTTATATAGCAAGAAAAATTTCTGAATTAACAAATTTAACAACAGTAGTGCGATTCACTATGCTTTTTAAACCCAAATTATTTCAGTTAAAATTATTAACCACAAAATTAACCTATTTCCTATTCACAAGTACTTTAAACACCGTATGCTGGTGTTTAAAATCAGCTGTTTCAGGCAGCTGTTATATTTAACCACATGACTCGTTGTTAATTAACACCCCCATTTTTTTGTAGGTTTAACTAAAAAAAGTGTTGATTTATGTTGTTTACATATTTATTTCATATTTACATATTTATTATTTTCCTTATACATTAATGATTTAGTTGACGTGCTACCTGGGGGTGTTAATGTTGCTGATTGCAATGTAAAAGTACTACTTTACGCCGACGATATTGTTATTTTATCAGACAGTCCAACAGAATTGCAAAACATGATTAACTGCTTATATAATTACTGTGCAATGTGCTTGAAAGCAAATCTAGATAAATCTAAAGTAGTAGTATTTCGATCTGGTACAAGAATTTCTGCACATTTAAACTGGAACTATGGTGGCGTTAACATTGAAATAGTTAATAGTTATAAGTATCTTGGAGTCGTTATTACTTACAATCTCGCTTTTAAAAAACATTTGACTAATAAATTATCAACCTCAAAATTAGCGATTAACTCTACTTGGTTGAATTATATAAGCAATCCGCAGATATCGCAAAACAACAAACTAAAAATATTCCAGGCTGCCTCCAGGTTGATTATATTTTATGCGGGTCAAGTATGGGGCTTTGAAAAGTTCGATGAGGTTGAAAAACTTTTCAGATTTTTTATAAAAAAGATGTTGTGTTTGCCCAGCGCAACACCTAATTATATGCTGTATATTGAAACAAATCTTGACTCGCTTTATGTATCGACCTTAAAGCTTCATCTCTGTTACATTAATAATGTAATAGATATGAAGCCACATAGATTACCACGTATTTTAGCATTAAAAATTATAGAACAAAACATATATTGGGCTAAAGAATGGGAAAAGATTTGTCAAAATATACAGTTTTCTCCCGGTAACACTATGCTACGTAGAAATTGGAAACTTTTATTAAATCTTCTAAAAACTCAAGAACGAAATACTTGTGTGCAAAATGCTAAAAGTTCGCAATTTCACGACCTATATGCTCAATTAGATTACAATATTTCATCACTTTACTCTTCAAACTTTTCACCTCGTGTAGTCAGTTTAATAATAAAAGCTAGAGGTGGCTAATTAAACCTTAATGCAAAATCCTTCAGCAACAATACTGTTGGTATTTGTACTTTATGTAATTTAGATGCTTCTGAAAATACGGCTCACTTCATAGGTGTTTGTCCAGCATACAAAGAATTCAGAGTGCAATATTTTAGTAAATCCATACTAAATGAAAATGAAGTTATATGTATACTAAATGGCTTAAATTTTGTTTCTCTTTATAAATACATTGAAGTCTGCTTAAAGTATAGAAAACTTATTTTAAATGAATTTGTACCTTAAACTTTTCTGTGATAAAATAAAATATCTTGTCTTCTTTTCTTTTTCTATCCAAGTATTTAAAATAATTTTGTTAAAAATTGCGCCAATCTGGCTTACAACTAATAAGTTATGCCATTTATAGATTTAGTTGCTAATCACATTGTAAATGAATTATAAAATATGTAGATACTTTCTAAATCTATTAATAAATAATAATAATAATATTTATTTCATTAAAGTTGTCTTATAAATATCACTAAAAGTTAGTAGACAACATATATAAATCTTGAAAATAATATTTTTATATAAAACCCGGCAAACGTTGTTTTGCCTTCAAATTTTACTTACATTGATATAGGCAAAAGGGGAGAAAAACGTAGAAACATGGGTTTTCATTGCGAAAGCAAGCCGTAATGACGGACTGTTACCTCACAATCTGCAGCTTATACCATGTTCAGACGGTAATATGAAACACTTGGTTCGCTCTCTGAACCCCTATTGCGAAACTAGGTGTTCAGACGGTTGTTTTTTGCTTCACACTGATGTTTACATATTTTGTGCAAACGTTTCACTAATTCTTTTTTCAATTTTTATTTAAATCTTTATGTAAATATCAAATTTTTACATTTTCAATGTGTTTATTTTGATTTTACACGCATTAATTATCTGTTTTTACTTTGTTTGAATTTTTTTTTTTTTTTTTTTTTGCAGCTAGTTCAGATAAACTAGCGATAATTTATTGTCAAATTTGGAGATGACAGTAGGTTTTGCTTGGTTCGCAACAAGATTCAAAATGAACCAAGTTGGTTCACTCATAAAATTTTGTATGGCGAATCATGTTGGTTCAATCAAGATTGGGCCCCGAACCACGAATGAGAGCGCGGACCTCGAAAACAAGCCTTCGTGTGAACTATTGCTATTAAAGTCGGATTGGTAATTATAAAGTTACTGTGCAACTGGATTTCATAGATTTGAAATTGGACCCGCAGATGTATTTTGAGTTTGTACATAGCATTGCAATTGGTTCTGAGATAATGGATCAGTTTGTGATCTCCTTGAAGTAATATATTATTGGTAGAACGTGCACCCCGATCTAGATTTGATTAAGCAGGGCATGGTATTCTTATTCTTATTTATCTGGTAGATTTCAGTATATTATTATATACCATATAATTTTATTTACAACAGGAACTATATAATTTAGAATCTTATTAGCAGAACCACATCAGTTGAAGTTTAAAATTGTAGTGTGTAATATTAAACCATTTTAAAATTAACTACTTTTGTGGTACAATAACTCTTTTACAAGTCACTGTATCGGATTTAAACAAAACGAATTAAAAGATATACAGCCCAATTATAAATAAAAATTCCGTAGGAATTTTATCACTTTTCACTTTCCTCCAATTATGAACAAATATTAAGCATGAGGGTTTTTATGTTTTCTTCTCTCCATTCGTAGCTTTTTACAAGTCACTTTATCGGATTTAAACAAAACGAATTAAAAGATATACAGCCCAATTATAAATAAAAATTGCGTAGGAATTTTATCACTTTTCACTTTCCTCCAATTATGAACAAATATTAAGTATGAGGTTTTTTTATGTTTTCTTCTCTGCATTCGTTAAAAACACTAAAGGGTGATCAACTCTTCAATTGTTACGGTCAAAAATTGTGCTTTTTTCTTTAATTTGAATTGAAAAAAGTACTTTATGTGAGAATTAAATTCCGTGAGGAATAAATTCCGAGAGAAATAAATTCCGTGGAAATATTCATAATTGGGATGATAAAAAGCAAAAAAAAAGTAAAGACAAAAGAGAACAGATGGGAAGAGAAGAAGGTTTCCTGGTATGTGTTTTTGCCCCTAACGGGTTAAACAATCTATGCCCCATATACAAACACCCTGAATTCAGTTTCGTGATATCAATGAGAAGCGCCAAAGGCGTAATTAAACACAAACAGACACGCAAAATGGCACAAACGTTTTTCTTTTAAAACGATTTTCATAATTTAATTGCAAATGAAAATTAAATATCATCGTTTTGCGCTGAATATTGTGACTTTGATTTCCATTTTCTCTAATTCAATTAATTCCATTTTTTTTTATTTTAAAATATTAATGATGTTGCGTGTTTCAATGAATGTCATTTTATTTCCTTCTTTCTTTTTTTTTACAGTTTCTTATCCGCCCACCACAGCATCCACTGGGATTCTTCTAACTGATTCAAGCAGATGGGAAAATAATTACGGCTCTGATTCATCGCTTAAAAATCACCATGCCACAGATAAAAGTAAGGATTTTTTGTTAAATTATGCAAATTGTTATAATAATAAATTGGAAATGCTTTAATTCCCTCATGATCTTTTTTTTTGCGAAAAATCATTTCATAATATTTTCGTTATATCTTTTTTTTTTTTTCTTATAAAATCACACTTCATGATTTCCCCCCGCTTAATTGTGTTGCGTGCCATCTATCAATCACTCATACGTGCATTTGTTTATACTTAGTTCCACGTTATCAATCAAATCTTAATGAAATCGTTTTGTCTCAACAAAAATTCCTCATAGATAAAACCGGCAGTGGGAGTGCGCAAGGAGGCAATGATGTTTTTGGTTTGCCCGGCCAAGGAGAGGAACTTTCCAGCAAGGCCTCTGTAACACATAAAACTTATCATTTCTCAACGATTTCGTTATTCCTTTTGTTGTTGCTGCAAGCTGTTTAGAGGGCACGATAAATACCACTTGTGAACGGATGTAGCGGGAAAACGAGATACACATATTTAAACGGCTTATACTTGACACTAAATGTGGCTGCATTTGGCTGCCAAGCATCTCAGTTTGTAATTGACAAAAGCTCCTGAGTCTATTTCGAATATTTTCAATAAAATTTTTAGTTTTGTAAATTCCAGAATTTTTGATTTTATTTCATTTTTTCCAACTTGTATACTTTACTTCACATGAATAGGTGCAGTGTTATATGATTTACCGCGTACCATTTTCAATTAAAAAACGTTAGAAAACTATCTCTACCTGAATTAAAATCTGCCTAAATTAGCGAGTAATGCATTCAACACAATCGAGTCAGCAGGCTACAGACCACAACCTGTCAAAAAATAGAATACACACCATCAGATGAGAATGATAATTTTGAAAGCAGCCAGACATCACGGCTACTGGTTGTTGGCCATGCTAATGTGGTCCAATTAAACTAATCTCCAAGGCAGTTTTAATACGGTAGTAGTATAAACACAGCTATCTGTCTTTCCTTTCCTTTACGTAAATTTGTCAAAAACACATAAGCTCTATTTACAATCTTGTACATTTGTGATTGCAAATTTATGCAATTGCAAATATATGCTACCAATTCTGAATCACCTCTGTTGGTTAAGTTTGCAATACTTTTTGCAAAGCACTAAAATCACAGCTGATTGATAAAATGAGTAGAAAATAATTTGCTAAAATTTTAGCCAATAATAAATATGCCGAAAAAAAGCTTTGAGGAGCACTTAGTGGACTTTTTAATAGAAAAAGCGATTTTAAATTAGATACCGACATCGATTGGTGTTATTTGAATGCGGGATGAGCGACGGCAACTAAGCGGCGATTATGAACTAATTAGCTTGGATCGCAGATTGTCAGCTGTCGATTTGCAATTAACTTGTGCATAAGCAGAGCAAATAAAAACTATAGGTTTTAAGTATTGCATATACACATAAGGCTAGCAGGTGCATTAATGTGTATTTTGTTAGTGTAGAGTAAAAATATGCTAAAACTTTTTGCAAATGCAATGATGCAATACCATTTGCACGAGACTGTGAATAGAGCTACTGTTAATACCATCGTGGGCATAAGGTCTACGTTACTTCGCCCTTGCTATGCATCGTATTATTTGCAGGTGTATAGTTACAATACAATACGGAAATTAAGGTTCCCATAAGAACTGTGTGTAGAAAAAGTTACGGAATTTCAGGTTGGTAAATTCCTTATGAAAATTTCCGCATACCGGTACGGAGTTCTTAAAGAAAAGTAAACGGAATTTTTGATATATTTTTTATTATTACAGATAGTGGAGACTTTTTTTCGTTAACTGAAACAAAAATTAATGTTCATGCATTTATTTGCCTACGGAGTTTTTGACAGTTCACTATTATTATTGTTATTAAAATAGATTTTAATAAAAATTTTTTGTCAATAATATGGAGAAAGAATTAATTGAGTTTTTTATTCGCTATATTAGCTTCAAACGTTTATACTAAAGCTATGTACACACGCTTGTCAGATGTTACAATATTGTAAGATCTGACAACATACTGACAATGTAGTGACAATGAAAAATTGTCCCGCAAAAGTAAATTGTGTGTTCAGACGATCGTCAGAAAATCTTACAAATTCATTGTCAGACTATGGTCTGAAAATTATTCATCTGACAGCAAAAATTGTCAGTTCATACAGTTGTCAGACTATTAGAAGAAAAAAATTTCCAGATATGTTGTAAGGCATTGCCACTTATATATATCAACAACCATATGTTTGACAGTGTTGCCCATCAAAATTTTTTCTGACAGTGACGCCATTGTCAGGTGCATTAATTTTATACATCTGACAATTAAAACTGAGCTTGCAATACCAGCCAATTATCTGGCAATGCCGACAAAGAATGTTCTTACGATTGTCAGATGCCTGACAACATTGTCGTCTTACAATTGATTGACAACGGTTTTTTTTTTGACAACGTTGTAAGTTAAAAATTGGCAGTTCACACGATTGTAATACATTTTCAGACAATTTCACTGGCAATATTGTAAGATCCAAGGTGCATTAACGTATACACGGTGGCAGCACTAAAGCAAAATTACAACAATACAGCAAAAACAGGCATGTAGTAAGCTATGTTTATCAAAAATATATGTATCTTTTTTCACAATTATAAACTATAATTATAATTTTTTTTTTAAATATTTTTATGTTCACGAAATAATTTTTATATGTTTAATTCAGAATAAAGGCCTCATTAGTTTTCACTTTCTGTTGCCGTTCTGTGACGTTCATTTCTGTGGCAAATATTTTACAATTACTTTTTCCGTGAAATTATTCAGCTGTTTTCTACAGTAGAGCATATATAAAAGAAACACATTGGAATGCAGAATAAAATATGTACATAAATATTATCTTGTGTGAAAAATGGGAACAAATTAATAATTTAGAAATGGCGATCGAATAGTCCACTTCTATCTCACAATATCCAGACTTTATGACACTTCTCATACAAAATTTAATTTTTTTCCTTGCTAAAATAATATTCTTTTGATCATTCATAGTTGCTTAATTGATAAAAATGTTTTAACTCTTCAAAATCTTTAATTGGAACAAATTTTTTTAGTTTTTGACAAAAAAAAAAATTATATAGATTTGAATAAAAAATTAATGTTTCCATACCTGAAAAAAGTAAAACATACACATATCTGGTTGTCACTTAACGTTGAATTCTATTTTCAACAGAGTATTCCGCAACAGAAGAGAACGTAAAAGTGAAAACAAACATATAGTTTGTATTGAGCAGAAACAAAACAGCTGATTCAAAACGGAAAAGAACGTACAAACTAATTCTGCCTTAAAACACTAATGTGCATATTCATAAAAATGTAAAATGTATTTGAAATGAATTTTAGTAAAATTTTGTATAGAGTTTTTGAGTTAAAACACATTTCAAATTCATTTAAATTTTTATGAATATGCCCATAAATTCACTTTCAAAAATGTAAACAATACATTTGACGTAAATAGCTTACTATATTGCCAGTAGCAAAACACTGTCATATGCCGTAGTGCTGCCACCGTTTATACGTTAATCCACCTTGGTAAGATCTGACAACCGTCTGCACGTAGCTTTAATAAAAAATTATAAATAGCTTGTTTTCTATGTTTCCCAGCAAAAGCAAATCGTAGCATCCAACGGTTGTTCATTTGTTTGAAAGGTGTAAAGAAATGTTAGAGACGTGTATAAATGAAAAAGCTTGTTTTTTGTGTTTTGACAGGTATTATTAGAGCATTTTTCTTTTTAAATTCTCAACAATTTATTTAGATTGTTGGGATATAAAGTTGAATGTCTTTCAAAAATTTCCAAAGCCTACTGATGATTACATAGTGTCTACAACTGATATTGACTCTGATATAATATGATAGAAAACGTCAGCAGATTAATGAGAAAAAATAAATTATATTTTCTCTCATATCTAGCATGGCGCCAAGTATTTTTGCAAATATCATAATATTTCAGAATTTTTAAGCAACCATGAAGTAAACATCGTTGAATGTTGTATTTTTCTTAAACAAATTTATATATTCCAACAGCAAAAAGAACAATAAACGATTTTTTATAAATATTTTAATGATTTTATGATTTTTTTTATTAAACTTTTTTCGGGAATTCTTCAAAAATTGAATATTATATCGTTTTGTTTACGTTTTTTGACAGTTAATATCATGATATGGTGTTTTCTAAATATATATTATCAAAACAATATTGTGATATCTGATATAATATTGCAATAATACTAATTTTGAAGGCTACACGTGATATAATTCTCACTGCTATCAAATTTGACGTTTGCTGATAGAAAAATATTTGATATTATATCACGTATAGACTCTATGTTAGGGTAGTTCCTATGAAATGTCGACATATAGATAGCTGGGTAACATAGAAAACAAGCTATTTATAATTTACTATTGGAGGAAGAATTGTATGCCATATATTTGGCCGTTAAATATAGCATGAGGTAAGTATTTACATACATATATACATATACCTTTCTTACACCAATCTACACAATTATTTTTCCGTGTAGAAATATATGTATGCATATTTCCAAACGTGAATTTCTGTAAGAACTCCGTATCGGCCTTTAAGAGTCACTTTTCTTAAAAGAAGCTCTTTTAAAAACCTTTTTTTTTTATTAAATTTATAATTTTTCTTATAATCCTTTTTATAACTTTAGAAAACTTTGAAATCTTTCAACTTCTAATTAAATTATTTGTTGCAGAAAAGTCTTAGTTACTCGAATATTGATGTTAAATATTAAAATTATTATAAGTGTTATTTAAATTAAGTTTTATTTTGATATGAAAATGTATGTAAGTGAATTTTCATTTTCTTGCCTAGAAAAATATTTAGGCCTATAAGACGTACGTGCATACAAATAGTGCACACACACAAGCAAAATTTTTATTTATACATACAAACATACAGCTAGATACTTATATACTCGTATATAATGAAGTCAATTTTCATGTAATATATTATATATGTATACATATTTATTTTTAAATATACCAAGCTTAATATTTATGTTAAATATATCGAAATACAAAAATACTTAATTAACAAATCAAACATAAAATTGAAATAAAACGAAATTAATTAAATTAACAACCGCAAGCAAACACTTGTGTACACATACAAATGCAATGCATTAATTCAAAGACAAACAAACGTTTCAAAGTTTGTTTTCCCCCCTCCTTTTTACGAGTATCATTTAAAGCATTTAATTTTTATGTTCAAGGAAAATTCAATTTATTGGCCATAAACTGCTTGCAGCTAAGAAAATTGCTGGCAAATAAATAAATGAATTTCCTTTAAATAAGAGAGAGAGAGAGAGAGAGAGAGAGAGAGAGAGTAAATTGCGATTTATTTGGCTTTCAAATCTCACTGTTAGCTTCAGCGTTGTCAACTTTAAAGTTTCGAAATGCACCAAAATGGAGAAAAAAGCTCGTTATTTCAACAAAAACGCGTCGAATTTTGAATTTTTCTTTTAGTTTTTAAAAACCCATTTTCTATTATAAAAATAAGAACATTTTAGCGGCCGTATTCATAAGAAATATTTTATGTGTAGTAAACACTTATTTGACAAATTTTGTATACACGCAAAGAAAAACCAATTTATAATATTGTTGTGGCAACGTTAGTATTTATTCTGTCATAATTTGAATTGTTGTCCCTAGCAGTGTTTTAACGTCTTTAATATAGCTAATATTATATGATGGGTTGTTATCATTCGTCTAGCTCAAGTTCAATCGTGGCTAAAGCCAAGAAATATTTTTAATTATAACAATAATTGCCGCGATCAATAACTCTTGATCAAAGAAGACAGGAAAAAATAATTGAATACACTAAAGCTGGGGGACAACTAGCTGTTTCACTGTCGCCTGAGTCAATAACTCTTGATCAAAGAAGACAGGAAAAAATAATTGAATACACTAAAGCTGGGGGACAACTAGCTGTTTCACAGTCGCCTGAGTTGGTTAAGCAGCCGTATTAAAAATACATCATGTTTACATGGTACTGAGTTCGAATCCTAGTGGGTGCTGATGAGCAGTGTTCTCGGAAGGCAACAGTGAAAATCATTTGCCTAGATAAAGAGTTTATTGAAATATACAAAAATTTGCCAAAATTATAACAAATAAAAGATGAAGTTTACCATAATCAATATTTAATGCAAACGTTATGGGAAAATTCAATAATTTAGTAATTTATCAATTCACGGGTCATCATAAGTATGAAACTCAATATCTCTGCTGCATTTATTGTAATATTTGACAAACTTTGCATGATCGTTTAATAGCAAAACACAATTTTATAACATGAAATGTTTCCTTTTCCTTCGATATATGCATATATGGTGCGTTTTCTACACCATAGCTACGTGTTCTGATTATGATCTGCAAAATGAAACGTAAAAATTGTGAGCACATGAATAGTTTTTTCTAACATTAAAACAAAAAGGTGAGTTGAGTTTGATTTCGTGCCACCGAAATTTTAAAAGTGCACCAAAAATGTAAAAAAAGCGCACTACGCACCGACTAAAGATTTTTTCGGGCAAATAATTTTAAAAAGCACTAAAGACGGTGCGAAACACACCGAGTTGACAACGCTGATTAGCTTTATTTCAAGGTGGCTGTGCTAGAGAAAATTACAACAATACAACAATAACAAGTGCATAGTGAGCTGTTCATGTCAAAAATATTTGAAACGTTTTTCACAATTATTTTACAATTACAGTACTTGTTCACAATCATAAATTATTTCTATTTGCAGAAAATAATTTTTAAACGCTTAATTAGAATAAGCCGTAATTAGTGGCTTATTCACTTTCAACAATGTAAATCATATATTTATAGTTAAGGGCTCAGTTATATGATATAGCGCTGCCACCTTGTAGATGTTAATGCACCTATCTTCATTTTTTAGAAGACATTATTACAATTACTGGCCTTTAGCTCGGCATTAGTTGAAGTTGCTTTTAGCAGAAGTGAGCGGTAAATTGGTCTTTAGCATTTTTTTTAATACAACTTACCGGTAAGACATAATATATATAAATAAAAAATAATATTTCTTAATGTGTGGAAATACCATTAGCAATTACTTTTGAATCATAATTAAGTTTTTTTATTAAAAAAACAAAACAATTCAATTGCTCAGTTCATAAGCTCGTCCTAACGTCCTAATTGCCCAAATCTTTCAATTTAATAAAACACAAATAAGAGCGTAGTATATTCGGTTGGGCCGAACATATACACATATATAGTATACGTTACAAAATTTTAACTAATTATGCTCGGACATATATGGACCGATATCTGGGAAAACATATTTTTGCCCTGTAATCACCATGCCCAATAGGTAATCTTTCATGAAAAATTGGTTTAGGCTATATCTCGGGTATATATGGACCGATATCGAAACTTTTCATTTTCTATATTTTAGTAATCTCCTTCTATAACCAAAACTGCTTTTAAGAAAAAAAAATTTTTTCATGGAAAATTCGGTTTATGGTATATATTTCGGGTATATATGTATATATACATATATAGACTGATGTAGGAAATTTTCATTTTCTGTATTTTAGTAACCTCGTTTTACAATCAGAGCTGATTTTAAACAAAAAAAAAAAAAAATGTTTTCATGGAAACATCAGTTTATATGGACCGATATCGGAAATTTTAATTTTCTCTATTTGGCAACCTCCTTATATTACCAGAGCTGCTTTTAAACAAAAACAAGTTGTTTAAGTTCGCTTACGCGATATTCTCATGAAAAAATCGGTTCAGGCTATATCTCGGGGATATATGGACCGCTATAGCAAACTTTCATTTTCTATATTTTTGTAACCTCCTTTTATAATCACACCAGCTTTTAACCAAAAAAAAACTTTTTCCATGGAAAAATCCGTTTAGACTATATCTCGTGTCTATATGGACCGATATCGGAATTTTTCATTTTCTGTATATTAGTAACCTCCTCTTATGATCAGATCTGCTGTTAAGCCGAAACAAAATTTCCATGGAAAAATTGGTGTAGACTATATCTCGGGTATATAGGGATCGATATCGAAATTTTTCATTTTCTCCATTTGGTAATTTCCTTATATAACCAGAACTGATTTTAAGCAGAAAAGTTGTTTAAGTTCTCTCACGCGATATTTTCGTGAAAAAATCGGTTTAGGCTATAATCCGGATATATATGGAAATTTTAATTTTCTGTATTTTAGTAACCTCCTTTTATAACCAGAAATGCTTTTAACCAAAAAAAGTTGTTCAAGTTCGCTTATTCGATATTTGAATAAACAAATCGGTTTATGCTATATCTTGGAAACACTCCCCTTTTATTATCCCAACTGCTTTTAAGCAAAAAACTTTTTTTCGTGGAAAAATCGGTTTAGACTATATCTAGGGTCGATATGGACCGATATCGGAATTTTTTATTTTCTGTATTTTAGTAATCTCCTTTTATAACCAGAACAGTTTTTAAGCAAGTTTTTTAAGTTCGCTTATGGGACAGTTTCATTAAAAATTGATTTTGTCTACATCTCGGGTGTATATGGACCGATGTCGAAAATTTTTATTTTCTGTATTTTATTAACCTCTTTTTATTACCAGAACTACTTTTAAGCAAAAAATCGGGTTAGGCTATATCTTCAATATATCGGTAAATATATATATATTTTTTTTTCCTTGTAATCGCCAGCTTAATTATTGTGTGAAGTTTAAAGCAAAACAAGCAATATTTTTTTTCAAAAATTTTTGTACAAAACTGCAGAAATAATACCTCTTTCCATGAATAGTTGGGATAATAGTTTTGTGAAAGAAAAAAGCTTCTATGTCTAATGGTTTTCTCAGAAACGGTATTTCAATGGCCGACAGACAGACATCACTTTTTTGTCAAAGCCGATTCTGAATTTCTGAAAATTGTAGAAATTACAAACGGAATCACCTTTACATTTTTGTAAAGGGTGTAAAAAGTAGGGTGACAGAATATTACGTGGCAACTTCAAATACATAACCTCCAGTTAAAAGTTGCACGTAGAATTATGTTCGACGTAATTTATCGCTTATTTTTAAGTAAAAGCGAAATGCTAATATTGAAAAACGATCCTTCGTTTGCTAAAATCCTGTTTTTAATCAACATCAAGTTGTAATAATGGCCCTTAAAAATTTTTAATTTTGTTTTGTACAACCTGACAACTTCAAATACATAACCTCCAGTTAAAAGTCACACGTAGATGGAAATGTTTGCCATAATTTATCGCCCACTTTTAGGTAAAAGCGACATGCTAATATTGAAAAACGATCTTTCGTTTGCTAAAATCCTGTTTTTAATCAACATCAAGTTGTAATAATGGCCCTTAAAAATTTTTAATTTTGTTTTGTACAACGTGGCAACTTTAAATACATAACCTCCAGTTAAAAGGTACACGTAGATGGAAATGTTTGCCGTAATTTACCGCCACTTTTTGGTAAGAGCGACATGCTAATATAGAAAAACGATCCTCCGTTTGCTAAAATCCTGTTTTTAACCAACACCAAGTTGTAATAATGGCACTTAACTTTTAAAGTTTTATTTTTTTGTACAATTTTTTACGACAACTTTTGCGAATATCTATTTAATAATAATAAATTCAATATGAAAACGAGTAAATAAACATGCAGGGTTCATTTTATGAAATTATATACATACAAAGTAATACACAAAAAGAAAAAAAAACAGCATTAAATACTAATTAAATATATACTCGTACATATAAATAGGAAATATTGACACTTTTTATGTGTTTATTATAAATACATAAATAAATATTAGCGATACGAATCAATAAGCTATAATCATACCTAAATAAATACACATACTTATAATTTAAAATCAAATATTTAAATACATTAAAAAGCAATAAAAAAAAGTCAGCAGAAATTTGCAAAACTGAAATTTAATAAATCAATCATTATGAAAGAAAATCAAGCAAATTGATACATGTAAACTTAGCAACCGATTTCAATTTCTAAGAATTAATGTGTAGTTTTGCCCAGTTGAAGTGAAACTATTGTAATAGATCAATAACAATTGCAGAAACATTTAAAACGGAGTCCAATAAAAAAATACCTGCTTACAAAATTAACGCATAAACAAAAATTTACGTCTTATCGTTTGCAGCTAAAAATTACCGTAAAAGGCGATAATTATCATATGGCTAATATCACTGCGTTTGATGGAGTTGCCCTGTTAAAACGTAAAAACGCATTTCTTTATTGTTGCCATATCAAATCCAAAGTCATCAATGTTGTTTCCAAATTCTTTTGGAATGATAGGGGCCCCAAAACTTTTACGCAAACAGACTTCTTTTCCATACAGAGTGTCCGGGAAGGTATACTGATTTGTTTGCTTGTTTATAATTTGTGATTGAATGATAGAGAATTGACATATGTTTTATTTAATGTCGGCAACTCTATATGGACTACAATATCAGATAAATGTCCGCCTCTGTTAGCCTCACAAATGCGAGCCCCTTTGAGCACATTTTTCACTGCATACTCACACATTTCACTCGTTATTTCATCACGAATATTTTGTTTGAGATGCTCAAACGTTTCACACATACCCCCTCAAAAAGAAGTCTGGAATAATCAAATCGGCGACTTTGGAGGCCAATCAATATCAACTCTTCTTTAAATAGCTTGTTATATACAGAGGTCTCTCAGTAATTCTATTGTAATCCTGGTATGCGATGTGGCATCGCCTTGTTGATACCACATGTTAATCAAACCCAAAACTTGCAATTGTGGCGTCAAAAAGTTTTCAATTATATCACGATATCGCTGCCCATTCACAGTTACGGTTACGCTGTTTTCATAAGTAAAGCAATGACTTCTCTTGACCAAATTGCACACCAGAATATCACCTTTAATGATTGCAAAGGTGGCTGATGAATAATTTGATGGTTTCCCATTGCCCAGAACCGACTATTTATTTATATATCCATTCAAACGAAAATGTGCTTCGTCACTCATTCTGATTTTTTCATAAAAATTGGGGTTGCCATGAGCAAGCTGCGTACTATACATAAGCCTTTTGGCATATGTATAGTTAGCCAGCTAGAGAGTGGAAATTTATGTTCAGTTTATGGAATATAGACGAGCGACTTGTCTAGAATATATAAAATTTAAAGGTTTTAATAATATATTTTCATAGAAGTTCCCTTATCAGCATAATGTTAAGAGCACACCACAATACCAATTGAAAGAAAAACTATCATTTTGATAAAAGTTTCAAAAAATCTGCAAGCGATGCTCTGGCGTACTCGGTAAGTCTATCCATAATAAAATGTCAAAGCAACTATCAGCTGTTAAATGAGTAGCCAACAATGCAGTGTTACCAATTCATAATTGTAAAGCTCTGAAAAATAAATAATATAAAGCTGAACTATTTTAAAATTTGTCGACATTTTAGTTAAATTTATTTCTCCTTCCTTTCATAGAACTTAATTGAATGAAAAAGTGAACCATTTTAGAATTTGTTGACATTTTAGTTAAATTTATTCGTCTTTTCTTTTTTCTAAATTTGTAAATTTTACCCAAAACTGCTGGAATGCAAAACACCTTAATTGTACATCTTGCAATACTAGTGCTGCTTACTTTTTAGATTAAAGTATATTTTAGTGATTTTAGACGCTTAAAACGCATAACATCATATAAACAAAATATTTGCATTATTGGCAACAGTTGTAAAATTAAAAGCAATGTAAAATTTTCAATAGATTTTTATAGTACATATTTATAAAATTAAAAGCCAAAAAATAATTTCATGTTCTGTTTACAACTTTATAACGTTATTTTTAGTTTGGGAAGCCTTCCAGTTTGTTTTTAAATAATTTTTACACAAAAACTTTTTCCCAATTTGCAAATTTTCTGATTAAATTTTCAGTTTCATTTGTATGTAAACATAAAACAGCTGATCATTCAATTCTAGTCTGAACTTATGCAAAGAAAAAGTTCGGGCTAATTTGTACAGGATATGAAAAAAATTACTCACTCATTTTCTCTCAAAATTGCACAAAAATTGTTACGTGGAACGCTTTTGGACTACTTTAGACTGTTTCGTTATTCACGTGGAATACACCTAGGCTTTCATTTCATGCCGAAAACATGTTGCTACTCCCAATAAACAAACTACACACATACGAATACATATACATAATGAACCTTCAAATGCTTTTCAAAAACATGATACACTAACTAAACATTCCCGAAAAATAATTGTTAACATTAAAATTAAAAAATTAGCATTCAAATAAAAACAAGGTCATCATCGCCAGCCTCGAGTAAAAATTAACTACTATAAATTACAAATACTGGAATTAAGACAAACCCCAAAACAAGTTGAACTTTCGCATGCATATCGGTTTATAATTACAAAAAAAGAGAAATTATATATAAATAGATTATGTTTCAAACAATATTATAAATTGAAAAACATCAGTTGAATACGTTAATAAAATATAAACAAAAATTGTTTCAAATATTAATACATATTCATATATATATAAATTAAACATTAAAACATATGTATAAAAAAAATTATATAAAATCCCTATTAAAATTGTATAATTCAAAATGGAATTAAAATAGACCTAAAAAATTAATGAATAAGCAAACTTTGTAAAAAATCGTAAAAGCTAAATAAATAAAAACAAAACATTAAAGCACTTTTTTAACAAATTGTTTTATTCAATTAGCCAGAGTGACTTTTAATGAGTTAATTTTTTTTTTTTTTTGATACTTTCTTTTCTTTGGACCAGCGATGGATGGATTTAAAACATTCATTTATGTATTTATTAAAACGCAATTGTTTACTGTTCTTTTTTTACAAATACAAAAATATGTATGAATATATACATCGTTCCCTAACAGCCAAAAAGACTCAAACGCCAAAAACCAAAATTTACAGGAGATGCATTTTTTAACACGCTTATATATATTATTTTCAATTGTATGTTTGTATGTGAATATTATATATGTAGCTATATATATAGTGTTGCTGCTTTAGTGCAATAGTTGGAGTTGCCGTATTGCTTGCTTGGAAGAAAGGGGAATTTGGGGATTCATCAAGCTGATTTTGGGAATTCCAAAAAAAAAAAATTGGAACCATTTTACTAACCGCTTGGTACCGGTTCTTTTATTTGATGCGTGTTTTGTCGTTGAATATACATCTGAACTATAAGCGATCATTGGCTTTAGTACGAAAATCAAGTTGCCGTATTGCTTCTGAGAAAGTGGTGGGATTTTGGAGTTTCCTGAAGCCAACTTTGTGAATTCCCAAAAACCTCGGAACCGCTTCGTTAACCGAATCTGAACCTTGTTTTCATATTCGGTACACATTTTGGCCGCGGAACGTGTATCTGAACTATTAATGGTCATTCGATTTAGTGCGAAAATTAAAGTTGCCATATTGTTTCCGGGGAGAGTGGAGGATTTTGTCGATTACGAAAGCTGATTTCCGGCATTCAAGAAAGATGGATTGCATTGCAAGGATAATTATCTGGTTAGTTTGACATCGAAACATGGTTTTTTGGTTCTTATACCCTTCACAAAAAATGTTAAGGGTATATAAAAGTTTGTGCTTAATGCTAGGAACACAACTTCGACGAACGACGAATATTCGTTGCCAAAAATAAAACACATTGGTGTATATGAAAATGTACATAATCATGGTGTTGGTCGAAATTTGTCATACTCAGCGAAAGTTGAAATAGATTAATTTCTAATTGTTTCGTCAGCGAACGACAAACAAGCAGTATCAGGTGATCAGGTCTCTTACATAAAAAAAAAGTATTTTTCATGTCACAATACTTTTTATAATTTATATTAATTCATGTAGTAAAATATGTAGGAAGATGTTCTTAAGATATGAAGTACCTGAGGTAATTTGTTTAAAAATTCTTCCTTCGAATATTATTTATATAGGTTTACTTTTAATATGGCCACCTTAGTATTTATAATCATTTTTTTTCTTTGCACGGAATGTAAACAATGTTCGTTGGTATTGTGCTTCACATGACGAATTTATACAACGAATACTTGCCGACGAATTCGTCGCGATGGGCAAAGTTCGTCGTTCGTCGCAGTTGTGTTCCCAGCATAAGTTTGTAATTTCTACAATTTTCGTTTCCGACCCTATAGAGTATACATATTCAGAATCAGCATTGATAGAAAATTTTTTTTTTTTCATTTTTCATTTTTTTTTTTTTTTTTCTTTCAGCATTCAATTACCCAATCAAATTCAGCATTCAATTACCCAATCAACCAAAAAACCAATTCTTGGATTTGCTATTGAAACTCAGTAAAATCGGTTCACAAATAGCTGAGATATATCCAAAATTCCGAAAAATTCCATTTTATTCCAAAATTTTGTATGAAATTTTTTGAAAAAAAATTTTTGTTTTGCTTCATACTTGACTGACTCAATTATTTGGCATTGCGATTAAAAAGCAAAAAACAAATTTTTCCCCGATATCGGTCCATGTACCGAGATATATCCTGAACCGATTTTTTCATGAAAAATTAAACAACTTTTTTGCTTAAAAGCAGTTCTAGTAATAAGGGGAGGTTACTTCAATAAAGAAAATAAAAATTTCCAATATCGGTCTATATATACACAAGATATAGTTCAAACCGATTTTTCATGAAAATGTCGGGTAAGTCAACTTAAACAACTTTTGTTGCTTAAAAGTAGTTCTGGTAATAAAGGGAGGTTACTTCAATAAGGAAAATCAAAAATTTCCAATATCGGTCTATATATACCCGAGATATAGCCCAAACCGATTTTTCATGATAATGTCGGGTAAGCGAACTTAAACATTTTTCTGCTTAAAATCAGTTCTGCTAATAAAAGCAGATTACTAAATTTAAAAAATATAAATTTTCGATGTGGGTCCATATATACTCCAGATATAGCCAAAACCGATTTTTCATGGAAATGTCACGTAAACAAACTTAAACAACGTTTTATGCTTAAAAGCAGTTCTGGTAGTAAAAGGAAGTTACTAAAATACAGAAAACGAAAATTTCCGATAACGGTCCATATTCCCCTATACCTCGGTAAACCGAATTTTCCATAAAAAATTTGTTTTGCTTAAAAACAGTTCCGATTATAAAAGGAGGTTACTAAAATACAGAAAATATAAATTTTGGATATGAGTCTATATATACCCGAGATATAGCCAGAACCGATTTTTCATTAAAATGTTGCGTAAGCGAACTTAAACAACGTATTTTGCTTAAAAGTTTTCTGATAGTAAAAGGAGGTTACTAAAATACAGAAAACGAAAATTTCTGATAATGGTTAATATATTCCCCTATATCTTGGGTATATATAGACCTAAACCGATTTTCCCATAAAAAATTTGTTGTGCTTAAAAACAGTTCGATTATAAAAGGAGGTTACTAAAATATACGATATGAAAATTTCCCATATCGGTCCATATAAACCCGAGCATATTTAGTTCAAATTTGTAATATATACTACATATTTACGTGACTATTTTGAGGGGTATTTTAGATTCGGCCCAGCCGAATATACAACACTTTTAGTTGTTTAAAATAAAACACTTCATTTTTAAAAGTTACTATTATAAATGAATTAAATAATTAAATTTTTCTATTTGACCACTAATACGAATTAACTTATAACGAATAAAGACGCTGTGCGTCAGCCGTGGTAAGAAAATTTGTAAAAAAAACAGTGAATTGTACTGTTTTAGCTGAATTCTACAGCCCTGATATTTTGTGAGATGTTGCAGATGATCATGAATAATAAATTTTAATAATAAATGAAAATCGTCCATCATGCCGCTACAGCCCTTCTGGCAGTTATGGCTCGATATACACAGTTAAGTAAATTAATATGTACATGTGAGTACATACATGCATACATATGTATTTACATACACTTGTATAAGTGAGTGAAAATGTTGCAGTTTAAATATTTAAAGCTGTGAGTGAGCGCAAGCAAACAACATTAATATTATGGACTCGTATTTGCCATTATTCAATATTTATTCAATATTAATGAATATTTAATTAATAAAAAATTTTAATGTTAATATTTGTAAATGTGTGTTTTTACTCTGTCATTTACATAATTAGTGGTCGCCATTCAGCGGTTAATTTAATGATTTTAATCGTTTTTTTTTTTTTTTTTGCAAACATATTCTATTTGTTTGTTAAATTTTAAAAAGTAAACAAATAAATTCTTTTTAATACCCATTAGAATAGGAGGCAATTGCAAATTAATTATATACAATATTTTAATGGTTTCATAAAAAATAAATCAGTAAATTCAAAAATAAGTTAAATAAGGTATAAATGGCTGTTTCAATATGTATCGGGTGATTCATAGAGGGAGTTGATTTTCACAGAACACGCATAACTCGTACTAGACTGCTTCACCATTTCTGCGCAGTATCGTTTTGCAAGCCGCCACTGAAAGGCTGACATCAAAACAGCGCTATTAATGAAAAACACCAGTGTGTTATGCAGCGTGACCATTTTGATATTTTTGTGGCTAAACTTAGTAGTTTTTTTCTCAATTAGCTTCATTTTTTAATTATGTACATATGTATTTAGCATTTTTCAGTATTATTTAATTTAAGAATAGCTTAATTATGCAGTACAATACACAGCATATGTAGGTGGCATCTTCTGAGTACTGGTCCGAGATAAATAAATAGAGTTCAAAAAACTAAAAAACATGCTTCTATATCAAACTAATTATCCATATAACCAAATAATTATATGTATAACGCATTTCTAGTTTTGTTTTTAATTCTCAAAATCGGCATCACTTTCGCGGAAAAATTATGGCAGCTTCAATTTTCGAACTTAATCAAATGACCACTAATAAATAGTTCAGATACACGTTCCACTGTAAAAACTCTCACCGAATATAAAAACCTAGTTCCGATTCGGTTGCCGAAACGGTTCGAAGTTTTGTGATAATTCCCAAATTCAGATTCAGGAAACGTCAGAATTCCCCTCTTCCTCAGAATCAATACTGTAACTTCAATTTTCGCACTAAAGCGAATGACCGTTTATAGTTCAGATGCGTGTTTCACGGCAAAAACGCGCACCGAATATGAAAACCCGGTTCCGATTCGATTAACGAAGCGGTTCTGAGATTTTTGGGATTTCGCAACTTCGGAGTCAGGAAACGCCAAAACCCCTCCACTTTTTTTTTTTTTTTTTTTACAAATCTGTTAGCGAAGTAGCTCCGATTTTTTTTTTTTTTTTTTTTTTTTTGGGAATTCCCAAAATCGGCTTTATTTTTGCCCGGTAATAAGATCAACGGGGGCGATAGTGGCCCATAGTAATCGTTTTAACACCTATCCGAATTTTTTCTTAAAGTGTATACAATTTAGAGTTAGAAATCTTGAAAAAAAATATTGCAATAAGGGCAACACTTATATGCCGTTTACTTAAATATACAAACATTTCACTCATTAGTGAAGTGTGATAGAAGAAAAAGAAATAAATAAACTTTAAAGTGAGATTTGAAGTCACAATTATGCTTGCCCTTGCTTTCATATTTTTACGTTTATGCCTTTTAAAACGCTTTTCTGGATTCTTCAATTCAAAGTGAAATAATATATAGCCCCTTGGGGACAGGGTTAGCACTGGCTTAGACCAAATCAGGACACTCTGTTTTCTGGGGCATAGAGGGGAAGGAGTCCCTCGTTTGTTATAGCCAACAAAACTCTAGGAAGCCGCATAAAATTGGCAGAACGAGGATTGGCAAAGTACTTGGAAGATTCTGACTTGCAGGTCTCTAGGTGCTAGTCATAAGAACAGGTTGAGGTGCCTGCCTCGGGTGAAACGTTCTAGCTGTGGTTTAAACATAAAATCGTAGAATGTGGGGAATTAGTTTCTCTGATAACTTTGGTGCACGCTGGTTTTTGAGGGCTAATAACCCCCTGAGGTGCTGTTGTCTTGCCACAGATACTTGTACTGTAAGGAATCAGGGGTGATGGCTAGACGCGTGAGTTCGTTAAAGGCTGATGTTATTAATGGAACTCGACCTTGTCTTCCATTGACTGCTGGGAAATTGCATACGAGATGGATTAGAAGGCCCGAACTCTTAAGCAAGTTAGTTGCGAGCTCTGTGAGCCTAGCAAGCCACATGGAGGCTCTTGTGAATCGTCAATTATTAACCCCGCGGTTACATTCAACACCGCATATTAACACGCCAAACTTGCTTACTTTTTTGACTTATGACTGTCTTGCATAATGTTTAAAATTAAACTCTGCTTCTGTCGAACATCTGCCTGCTATTTATACTTTTTTACTCGTATTACCTTTATTATTTACTTTACCTTTATTTATAACTAAATTGTTCATGAAACATCTAGATAATGATCAATCCAGTTATAATTGCTATGCACACACACACACACACACATATGTTTACGCAACATTAAAAACGCAACAATAACTATAAAACCATTGGTGTTTGATTTACTTGGAATTTTGCGTTCTTTAGATCATGCAAGCTTTTTTTAGTTTTATGTTTCTTATATGGATGTGCATGTACATTTACAGCAAGCAGATCAATGGCTGCATAATGGGCTAGAAGTAATGCAAATTCGTAACAATATGCAATTAATTTCTAAATTGAATTTTAAAACTTCTTCATCCAGAATGACATGATGTCTTGAAAAGAAGGCAAACCTGATTTGTTTTCTCAACTCACTTAATTGTAAAAGCATTTTCAATATTTAAATTACATTTGCTGCTATCAATACAATTCTTAATTAGTTTTCTCAATATCCTTGCAATACTCATTAAAACAAGTTTGTTTTATAGTCGGAAAGAAATACAATACCATGAATTCAATAATAGGGTTCAAATCGTGTTGCCTTTTCATTGTGACAAGCAACATATATACAATAATTCTATGCATGTACATGCATACAGATGTATATACATATGTATGTACATTGTTTCTTGCACTTAAGTAGATCCATATTTATCTCAAGCATAAATCAGCGCAAATGAAATACGATTTAAAATTTTTTCATTTCTATTTTACTTCACTGTTACTTCACCGTTGATTGCTAATGATTTTTTATTCAACGTTTGGCAAAAAAGAAAGTTTATGCAACAAACAACACTACGGAAATTAAATTGCAAATCAAACTTGAATTGAAAAAAATGAAGCAGAAATTCTAACAAGTAAAAAAAAAAGAAATTCAAGAGGAAAAAATTTTTGTTAAAAATGCTAATGAAGGCCAGTTCGTTTTTTTTTCATTTTCTTTTTTATTTCGAACAACTACAGCAAGAATAATGTCAATATCATTAGAAAAATGAAGTCAAAGAAATACAGAAACAATATGTTGCAATTCAGTGGAAAACAAATACACTCTTTAACTCTAATAACAGAGCAAATTGAAATTACACTTAAAATAACTGCATAGAAAAAACTCTGTACAACAAGCGATGCTTCTCTGCTGTTTAGTGTTTTACTCTTCTTCGCTTTCGTTTTGATTGATTGAAGAAAGATGTCATGTTTATTTACTTTTCTCATTTTTTTTACTGCGTTTTAAAGCCAACAATAAAGTTACTTTAGATGAAAATTTATTGCGAAAATAAACTCACAACCAAGCAAACTCTTTTTCCAATATACTGCTAGATTTTCCTTGTTTTCTTTTTTGGCAGAAAATCCATTTGGCCAACGTTTTGTTTGACTTGGTTAATTTCGGTGCTGTCCACGTACAAGTTTGTTTGTTAATTCTTGGCAACTTGCTCTCATGACCAAACTTGCTGTAAACAAATTCTGTGAACTTTTTGTTTTCCTTTAACAACAAGAATTTAAAAACTTTTCAACAAAATACAATTTTCAAATTACACAAAAATATTATTTATGCATTTAGTCAACAATACGTAAAATAAAGTGAAGAGAATTATAAACATGTCCAGTCGCAAAGAAAAGAAGAGAAAAAGAAATAGTTTTATAAAGGACTCAGTCAAAAGTTGTTGGTGAAAAAAGATAAGCGCATCTGTTACTTGTTCTACGGCCAGACAAACAACTTACAACAAGAAAGAAAACACAAAATGGAAAAAATTGAACTATACTTGTATGAAACTCGTTCAGTTGTTCGTTTTTGGCACAAACCTATTACCAAACCCATGACTTTTCAATTGATTTAAGTGAAGGTTTGAGGCTGAAATAAGCCACTAAATGTCTTTAAAGTGGTTATAACTTTGTAGTCCGTTTTTATAGCCTTCACAAAAATGTTAATTTTCTGATTCCTTTTGTAATTTCTACAATTTTCATTTCTGACCCTATAAATTATACATAATATGTATAATTGAGAGGGTCGGAAATTCAGAATATTATTCTGATTCAGCATTGATAGAAAATTCGATTACGTGATGCCCGTCTGTTCGCCGTTGAAATACCTTTTCTGAGAAAATTATTAGACCTAGAAACTCTTTTCTTTCAACATTCTATTACTACATCAATTCATGGATTTGATATTGAAATTCAGTAAAAACGGTTTACATATAGCTGAGATATATCTAAATTTCCGAAATTTATTTATTTTTTTTTTTTTTTTGCTAATTTGTATGAAAATTTTTGGAAAAAAAAATTGTTTGTTTTGCTTCAAACTTCATGCAATTATTTGGCATGGCGATTAAAAAGAAAAAAAAATCCGAGATATCGGTCTATATGTACACGATATATAACCTAAACCGATTTTGTAATAAAAATGTCGCATAAGCCAACTTCAACAACTATTTTTGCTTAAAAGAAGTTTTGGTAATATAAGAAGGTTGCCAAATACAGAAAATTAAAATTTCCAATATCGGTCCATATATACCCTATTTTTTCACTTAAGCAATTTTTTAAGCAGTTCTGTTTATAAAAGGAGATTACTAAACCGATTTTTCCATGAAAACTTTTTTTGCTTAAAAGCAGTTCTGATTATAAAATGAAAGCACAGCAAATTTTCTATATCGGTCCATATATACCCGAGATATAGCCTAAACGCAGGTTTTCCTGAAAAAAAAAAATTCTTTTTTTGCTTCAAAGCAGTTTTGGTTATAAAAGAAGGTTACTAAAATACAGAAAATGAAAATTTCCTATATCAGTCCATATATACCCGAGATATATCCTAATCCAGGTTTTTCATGAAAATGTCGCGTAAGCGACCTTAAACAACTTTTTTGGCTAAAAAGCACTTCTGGTAATATAAGGGGGCTACCACATAGACCAAATAAAAATTTCCGATATCGGTCTATACACCTAAAACACTATAGTCCTAAAACAATTTTTCCATAATTTATATACCTTTCACACAATTTCGTTTGTAATTTCTACAGGTCTTATATTCGACCATATAAAGTTGCCGTTGAAATACCGTTTCTGAGAAAACCATTAGACCTAGAAACTATTTTCGTTCAACATTCTGTTACTCAATCGATTCATGGGTTTGCTATTGAAATTCAGTAAAATCGGTTCACATTTTTTGCATACTCGTAAAATCAGTTCTGGTAATATAACGAAGTTACCAAATACAGATAATGAAAATTTTTGATATCGGTCCATATGTACCCGAGATATAGTCTAAGCCGTTTTTCTATGAAAAATGGTTATAAATGGAGGTTACTTAACTACAGAAAATGAAAATATCTGATATCGGTCCATATACATATATCCGAGATATATTTTGCTTTTGCTTGAAAGTAGTTCTGGTTATAGAAGGACGTTACTTACATACAAAAAATGAAAGTTACCGATATCAGTCCATATATACCCGAGATATGGCCAGAACCGATTTTTGCAGGAAACAACTTTTTTTGCTTAAAAACAGTTCTAGTAATAAAAGGATGTTACTACAATACAGAAAATGAAAAATTCCGATATCGGTCTATATATACCCGAGATATAGCCTAAACCGATTTTTCCATGATATAATTTGTTTTTGCTTAAAAGCAGTTCTGGTTACAAAAGGAGGTTAGTAAAATATAGAAAAGAAAAATTTTCCATATCGGCTCATATATACCCGAAATATAAGCTCAACCAATTTTTCCATGAAAGATTAGCTTTTTGCATTGGCGATTACAAGGCAAAAAATATTTCTATGTAATCGGTCCATATACATATATCCGAGCATATATAGCTCAAATTTGTAATATATACTATATACTTGTATATACATATGTGACTATTGTGAAGGGTATTTTAAATTCGGCCCATCCGAATAATCTACACTCTTGATTTTTTTTTTTTTTTTTTTTTTGGTTAAAATCAGTTCTGATTATGAAAGGAGGTTACTAAATTACAGAAAATTAAAATTCCAATATCGATCCATATATATATCGAAGATATGGTCTAAAGCGATTTTGACAAGAAACAATTTTTTTGTTTTGCTTAAAAGCATTACTAATATACAGAGAAATAAGATTACAGGTATCGGTCAATACGTACCTGAGATATAGCTTAAACTGATTTTTCAATGAAAATTTTCATGAGAAATTACCTTTTTGGCAACGTGATTACAAGGCAAAAAAAAAAAATTTCCCCGATATCGGTCCATATATATCCGATCATATATAGTTCAAATTTGTAATATATACTATACATTTACGTAACTATCGTGAAAGGTATTTTAGATTCGGCCCAGCCGAATATACTACACTCTTACTTGTTTTTTTAAAACTTATAAGGCCGTCATAGAATTCAAATATTTAGATTTGCCGAAAATGCTCTTAATGATAAAAACTTTTACATTAAAAAACCGCGCTTACGAGGTTCTTGACCTGAATTCTTTTTTCTTCCGCCTAACGTTCATGAGAAAATTGTGTGTTAGTTGCTGCAAAACCCAAAGCAACTTGGAAATATTCTCGAAATTGCAAGTTGTGAAAACTTTATAATGCAAACTACTATAGACACATTATATTCATGAGACTTTTACATTTTGAGAACACAAAAAATACAAACAGCTTTAAAAGATTCTAAGGAATAAGTCAAGTCTGCAAGTGCAAAAAAACATGAACACAATTATTCGTTTATGTTATAAACAGATGTCAACAAATAGTAAAATAAATAAATCAGATTTTATAAATATTTTGAAGGTCGTCATATTTTTAGTATTTATATACTACATACATACTAGACTGTCTAAATTTAAAGGACATTCTTTGTGTTCAGAGTCTGAACACAATGTTTGCGGTGCATCACGATTTTCGTTGCGTGGGAGAAAGGTAAACATAATACAACGGAAGACGGCGACTGCAATACTTGTCATTGCTAGTTTACATTTTTATTAATTTATTTGTGTATACATTTTCATAAAATTTTCAAAACAATTTACTGTTTGTGTCACGATGACAAATTGTCTTTTTGCTTGCTTTTTTTTTAGGTATACCGTAAATTTCGAAATTTCTTTTTGGCAATGAAAATAATTGCAAGAAATTCACCTACCTGATATGCCAACAGCTTTGCCAGTTTTGCACAAGAATTCTTCTTTATACTAGAAGGTTTTGCTACTTCCCGACTGCAAATTATAAAGACCTCCTAACTTCTTCGATAAATCTTTCATTATTGTCCATTTTTTCTTCTTTCGTTAATATAAACTTTTATATTTCCTTAAGCAGCGTTGGTTAAAATCTCAATATTCTATATATGCGAGTATGGAGACAAAATTCAGCTGCTGCGACCGACTTCTATGTGAAAAGTGATAAAATCGCTAAATAAGACTGATCGCACAGCAGCTTAGACTGTTCGCATTGCCGTTTCTCTATTCTCTATTTCGCAGGTGCCCAGATTGTGGCGTGAGTAGTACGAAGATACTACCAGCAACTGTTGTTATATAGAACCCGAGGGAGTTGCTAGCACATCCGATACCAGTGTATGCGGAGTACGACTGTCTTACCGCGTGTCCGTACGAAGATACAACCGAGCCGTTCTAAGAGGAATTCTCACCATTCATAATGGTCAAACAACATCGGCCGTTCCAGTCTTGGAAATTTTATTTTATAAATAAAGTTGGATTTTCAAATTGCTTTTGCAATATTGTTTTCACTGTTGTCTTTTTTAAGTATTTGTTATCAAATCCAAACAATCAAAATAATTGAAAGCAATTAAATTTCATTATTTAATCTAGTAATTTTCATTTGTGTTCATTTTTAAAAAGTGTGAGGGCAAATTAAAATATTTTCATATCTGGGCGAGAATCTTTACATCGTAAATGCACCCGTAAAATCACATTTTTGGGGGTCATTTGGTCGTGCACATACATGTGTACATAAGCTTTGTCTGCACCCTGTAGATAAAAATTGTAAAGTAGGTCCACTAGCATATTTTGTAATCGTTAAGACTTTAAAGTCCTTTTTATTTTCCATTGTCCATTTATCAGTATCCAGATATCATCAGGCTTTTCTTAAAAAGAATAAACCAAATTCTTTATTTTTTGAATTTATAAATTTTGTTTTGATATAAATCTGATTTTTTTTTATTTTCATTTGTTTGTTTGCGTTTATTTTAAGGGACAAGTAAAGCAAACAATATTATGCTTTTGCTCGCTGGCGAGAGACAGAGAATATTCTTGTTATGGGAATTTATGTTTTTTCCCTTTTTTTGTGCTTTTGTAAGATACAATAACCATATTGTGGCTTTAAAAATCTAAAAAAGAACGATTTTAAATAAAAAACGACAAACAAATCGTTTTTGTACTGTGCAAACACGTTAATGTACAGTTGAGCATAAGGACAACTCACAATGTGTGTGAAGATGCCAAGTTAAATATGTTTGACGTAATAAAACGATGTAAAGACATATTTAACGTGAACGTTAGGTGGCGTAACGTCCTAATGAACCAGCAAGTTTATGTATGTGTTGTAGATAACTTTTATTTAAAACAGCACACTATACTCGTACTTTAAAACGGAAAAACTATTAAACAAAAAAATATTTGAAAATATTTAAAGGCTTAGCCTTTTTAGGACGGCCCATACACGTTTCAATTCAATCGTCAATTAAGTCTTTCAATTGAACTGATTATTGCCCACTATTAAATTTAATGATTAATTTTAAAAATATATAACGTTTTGTTTACAGAAAAAAAAACACTACAAATATAAATTTTGACAACTGATCTAGAGAAACACTCAGCGCAATCTAATTGAAAGACTTGGAAAAAACAAAACATTTTAATTTTTCTTCAACCAACTCTACAACTGCCAAACTAATCAGCTGACAAAACCATACACGCTTTGATTTGGACAACAACCGACTCAGTTGCCAACTGAGTTGAAACGTGTATGGGGCGCTTATCACGATCGACAGAGCATATAAGCGAATGTTAGCGAGTCACTCTTGAGGTTCACAATGTCAAAAGCTCACTGGAAAATACGAGTGCCAATCAGTGATCACCAAAAATCCTGTTTTTGCTTAATTAACTCATACACTAAAATTTGTAATCAACAAAAATCAAGCAACAAAGTTCAACGCTGAGTAAAATCAACTCATCTTGTAAACAATCGCAATCGGTCGATATTTATCAACAGTGGCAATATTTATTTCTTTAGGTATTGGTACTATTTTATGAACTCTTTATATATCAGGATAAACTGAAGTATTTATTGATTTTGTTAAAAATGCCGCACAATATTGGACCTATCTCATTCCGACCTTGCTTGACGAATTTTGGGGATAATGGCGTATATTCAGATATCATAATTAAAGTCGAAACTTATAAAACAGAAACTAAAAAAAATAGTTCACAAATAGATAAGGATGTAATTCACAAATCATAACTAAGTTAAAAACTGCTTTAAGCTGTTAAAAGCAATACAACTCTGGTTTCAATAGAATTTTATAGACAAAAAACACATCTTTAGTTAGTTTTCTTTTTTTGTGATTTTTTCTTTGACGAAACGGACTCAATTTGCAAAGGAAATAAAGTAAGTTTTGTGTTATTGTTAGCAAAAATATATATTTATTGCTTTATGTATTTAGAGAGACACAAATTGGTCACCAGATGAAAAAATCACGTTTAAAGAATTGGTGTCCAAATATGTAAACATCATTGATGACAAGAGGAACGATACAAACATGATATACAAGAAAAAGGAAGCTTGGCACCACATCCAAGAGCAAATGAAGTTAATGTGATATATAAAAGACACGAGCCTTTTGAAGCAGCAATGGAATAGGATGAAAGCGCAGTCTAAAACAAAGCTGGCAGCTGTACGGAAGGCCACGTATGCTACGGAAAATATTATTGAGATTCCCTCTTTAGACGAAGATGACGGGGAAATTTTAAATTTAATAGCGCCGGAGGTAGCGGAAGATACATGTGTAATAGATAGCAACTCTCAATGAGGAAATACTGAATCACAAGTGGAAAGTGCTATCAAATAAAAAAATAAGGTACAACTGTTGACGTAAGAAATTGAGATGTTTGTCTAAGCCCAAATTGTCAATATTAGAAGAAAGAGAAGCCCAAATTAAAAAAAAAATGAGCTTGCTGAGGAACTGCAGAAAAAGCAAACTGGAAAATTAAATTATGCATCAGAATACCGTGAACAGTATGCAAATAGCTTTTATGCAGGAATTGCATGAATAACAATTAAAAAACATGCGGTTGAGCCACAAAAATAGTGCATTTTTCAAATATTTAAACAATAAAATAAAATCAATCAGCTGTTGTTTAAATACGTTTGTTAATCGACATTTAGTTACAGCTTTACCCATAATTAAGTTAAAATTTTTCGTGCTGAAAGTAATCAACTAAGAATAACTTAAATAGGGACTTAAAAAAGTTAACAAATGGATGTCATGCATATGAATATGCGCCAATATGTTTTATTAACCCTAATTATTGGGTATTATTGTGCTAACTAAACATGGTTGCCACAGCGTTGTATATTTAATTTTACTAAATGTTAGAACAATTAAGTGTTAATTGGCAATTAAGTTAATTAAAATTTTGTATGGGTAATCAAAATCAATTAAGGCGTTAATTGCAAAATTTTAATTAAAAATGTATGTATGAACAGCATATTATATTGTGTCAAAAATTTATTCAAATTACTTTTAAAGCGTTTTCTTTAGGAGATATTTTCTAAAAAGAAAATTTCTAACATTGAAAAAATTCAAAGAAGTCAAAATAGAATACTCCGTAGAATTACAGATGCTCCATGGTACGTTAAAAACTCACGAATCCACGCAGATCTGAACGTACCTTTGGTGAAATCTGAATTTGTGAAGTACGCGACAAGATATATTAACAAACTTGAGTTCCACCCAAATCCCCTTGCAGTTAATATTCTTAACTTTGGTGGTGGGCTCTAAACAGATGACTGAATTCTGAAATAATATTCGCATAAAAATAAATTTTTGTCCAGCACTGGCAGGACTTTAATCACAATTATTTTTTTTTTTAGTATTAAGAATTGAATACTTATTGTCATTACATTTCTTATGTAGATTCAATAAATAAAATATAAAGTTAAAAAAAAAAATTTCTTTTAAAGTGTTTCCTTTAGGAGATATTTTCTAAAAAAAAAATTTCTAAGACTTGTATGGAAACTAGAAATTTGAAATGTGTTTTCTCGAAACAAGTTTTTTAGTTATGACTATGTTGCACTAAGGGAGCAATATGTATATTCTTATGATAGTTTTTGCATACGAAAACTGCTACAAAACTTATAAAAGGTAGTACTGTTAAAAAATTCTGCATTGCTAACTCGAGAAGCTCAATTTTTTATATATGACTTTGTTGCAATAAAGAAGCGATGTATACACAAATATTGAATGCAGGATTAGAATTTTGAAATTGAAATTTTCTCGTAAAGTATTTCCTATGAATTTTATAAAAATTCAAATTCTTATGGAAGCAGTCAATGGAAGTGCTTAATAAAACTAAGACTTTTTTTATTCAGCGTAAAAAAAAAGCAGACTCCAATACAATTACCAGCAGATGCTTTGAAATGGATTGAGAAAATTTGATCATTGATTTTTTCATTGTGTTGTTTCTTAAAGTTTACTTTAAAGCAAACAAAAGCAAGAGAAAAACCTAATAACAACAAAATCAAATAAAAGTCCATAAAGACAGCAGTCAGTCTGTCAGTCAATAAGATTTAACGAGTGTCGTTGTAGAGACAAAGACGCAAATCAGCAACAGCAATTGACAGACAAAAAAACCTCACTTTAAAGAATATAAAATGGTAGAATCTTAAGACTGTTTAAATGAATTGTTAAGAATGTTTACGAGTGCGTGTGGGTGTGTGTGTTTTTGTGAGCGCCTCTGTCTTGTGTTGCCAACAATTTTAAAGCCAATACAATTTTTTATACCACACAACAGATCAACAACATCACCAATAAGAACAACAGCAGAGGCATTTCAAGCAGTTATTTGTGCTTTCAAAGACTCTTTCCCAGTCATTAAAATGGCTCTGCCGCACAGCAACACAGAGCAACAACTTTAAGCCGATACTTGCAGAAACAAACAATAGATAATAACAGGCTAAAGCATAACTATAGAAATTCGTTTTGTTTGTTATCATTGGCAATGTTCCTTTTAGCCATTTTATGTCTCTAATGATGTAATATGACATGCTGATGCTGATGAAGATAATGGCAATTGTGGTGGGAGTACCGGGATAAGTGGTTGGTTCATTTGTTATGGCAAATTGCTAACAGTGTGATAGTACGAGTATTGGCATTTGTGGCATAAACGTTTCCTATTGTAAACCAAATACTTGACAAGTTTGTTGTAATGATTTGGATTTTCTAGCTTTTAAAAGTACTTGACTTTTTGTGCAGTTATTACCAGTTGTTGTCGGTCGTAGTATCTCTGCTGCTACTGCTGTTTAAAATATTTTTTTATACGGGTATTACATTTTTTATTTTACTTTAAACGGTTTTGTTTGGATTATGATTGCTAAGATTTTATTGCTTTTGTTATGGTTATTTTTGTTGTTATTGAAGTCAATTTCTTATTATTGATAAATCGTTTTATGTTTATTTTTAGAAAAGACTGTGGGTTGAGAAATTATTTGATTTTATTGATAACGATATGATATTCCTGCAGTAATCAAATGAAAATATGTAAATTTACATTATAGATTGGAAAAGAAAAGCTAGAAAAACTTTCCTTTTCAAGTGTTCTAAAGGGCTTCTTATACACCACAAAAGATGTCATTGTTCGTTGAGAAAATTTTATTTATACAAGGCAGGTATATATATGCTATAACTTTTTTTAGCTGACTAAATTTTTTATTATTATACCAATCAAAAAATTTTAAACAGCTTGTTTTCTATGTTTCCCAATTGTCTACATGTCGACATAACATAGCAGCTACCCTAATGACAAGAAGACTTTGGACATTTTTAAAAGATATTCTCAAACATTCAGCTATATATCCCAACAATCTAAATAAACTATTGAGAATTTAAGAAGAATCATGGAATCCAAGTCGGATTTGATAAATAGTATATATACAGTGTTGCCGCTTTAGGGCGAAAGTTGGAGTTCCCAGAAAAGTTTGTGGAGGGGTGGGGGAATTTTGGGGATCCACAAAGCCAATTTTAGGAATTCCCAAAAAATTTCTGAACCACTTTGTAACCGATTTTTCATATTTGGTGCACGTTCTTGCCGTGGAACATGTATCTGAATTATAAACGGCCATTCACTTTAGTGCGAAAATTCTAGTTGTCGTATTACTTCTGAGGAAGTGGGGGGATTTTGACTTTTCCTGCAGCCGGGTTTGGGAATTCCCAAAAAACACGAAAGCGCTTCTATAACCGAACCGCAACCTGTTTTTCATATTCAGTGAGCGTTTTGACCGTGGAAGGTGTATCTGAACTTTTAACGGTAATTCTATTTAATGCGAACTATTGTTAACGGGGATGTGATTGGCGATTCAAATCAACAGTATTACGCTTTATCATACCCAAACACCGCTGTTAAGTGGTCTGTCGAACTCACTTTGGTTCGTCACTGATCAAACGCATCACACATCTTGCCGATAACTTTTTCGTATGCAAATGTTCATGCCAAATGCTTGGTATGTATGTTCACCATTTCAACATTATCACGTAACTTGATTTGGCGATTGTTTGTAACGATTCGAATCGAGGATTTGCTTGATATTTTCTTTACCTCTTTTAGCCTTCCTGTATATGGTATTGTGGCAGTGCTTGTTCGTCCGCGTTTAAATTCAGCAATCCAATATGTTATCACGTAATCTGATGGAGCAGACTCACTCGAGCTCTCCTTTTGTCGCTTTCGCCGTTTTTTCTTTCAAATAATAGTGTTTAGTCACTGCACGAAATTGACTTTTTTCCATTTTTCAAGAAACACAAAAGTTGCTTACTTCACACGATTACAATAAATAGACTAATCGATGAATTTGGGTGAAATTTTAACAGCTGATGTTTGACAGATCGCAATTTCAAAAAAAAAAAAAACTGTGTTTGTGCTGCCATCTAGCTTCAATATCAATACGTTCTCATAGTCTATAGACTTAACTTAGTGGAGTTTATCCATATTTAGCTTTTTATCGGTAGTACCTACAAAATTGTATTGATTGTAGACTGAATTACTACTATTTTTTTAACATATGCGTCCATAATATGGTAATCCTTATAGCCTTCATTTTCACTTAAGAATGTACAAGAAGGTTAAATAAAAGTTTCATTCACTCACTGGCAGATGGCGAGTGTTTACATCATCATTAATATAGTAAAAATGATAAAGATTTCAAATTACTTTGCCCCAAGGCATTCATAAAGTTGTCGTACTTAAACAAATTCCCATACAATTGAAGAAGTAAATGAAAAAGTTTTCGCTGCGTTAAAAATTATGGATTTTACTTTCACACTTCGTCCTGACTGACTGGCAAACAGACTGACAATATAAAATTTCTTGCTCATAGTTGCTTAAATAGACCATTTGCTTTTTAATAAAATACCAAAAAAAAATAAAAGACAACAAAGTTTTTGCCATTGGAATCCTTTTATTTGCCCAGGAAATGGACTGCATAATCTTTTAAGCAAAACTATGGTGGTAATTTTGAAATTTGTATTTATGAGTCTATTTTTTATCATTCTTAATACTTTTTCCCCCCTTTTTGTGTGTGTGTGAGTGTGTGTGTGTGTGTGTGTGTGTGTGTGTGTGTGTGTGTGTGTGTGTGTGTGTGTGTGTGTGTGTGTGTGTGTGTGTGTGTGTGTGTGTGTGTGTGTGAAAAAAGAAAAAGCCTTTAAACCTTAAACAATTTTCAACTATTGCGGCAAGTAAGAGAATGAATTGTGTGAAACCTATAAAAAGCTATTGTTGCTAAAATTAAAGTTTTTCCCAAGAAAACTTTTCTGCAGCGAATCCGAATTTCTTGCAGAACAAAACACTAGAGAAAATTATGTTTCTTTGGTTTAAAGGCAAATATGTTTGTTTCTATTCTTTAATTTCGTTGTGGTTTTTCTAGCTGCTGTTTTTCTTTTTTTTTCTTTTTAGTTTTAAGCAACGTAGTGCCCCCAACAAAAATTATACAAAAAAAAAAAAAGGAAAACAAAAATTGTTTAGAAAAATGCAAAGAAAACTCAAAATTATCCAGCCTGTAATAAAAACAGAAAAGCAAAACAAACACGAAGAAAGTTTTTGTTTAAGGCTGGCGTTAAATTACTTAAAATTCCTCAGGGTATGAAATCCCAATTTATTAAATACGATTTTTCAAAGCTAACAAATTGTTAAGAATACTAAACGGGGCAAAACAAAAAAAATGCAACAGTATATAAAATTTAATAATGACCAAAAAGAGGCCAAGTTAAGATAAGAAAAAAATTTTTTTTAAACTTTAAGTTCATTTGTATATTTTCTTAGACTCTACTCCCTGTCAGCAAATTGGACCTCGACTGCGCAACTAATAATACACTTTTTTGGCTTAACTACAAGCTAGCTAAAATGTAATGCTAAGCTTGCGCTGAAAGTGAAAAAGATTTACATCCGTATAAGGCCTATACGGCCTTATCTGATGATGGGCCAATTTCACGGAGTGAATTATTCACGATTCACCAGTGCCCCCGTGTGGCTGCCTAGGCTCACACAGGTAGCAATTCTTGCCATATGATCGCGGTCATATGAGCAACTTCTTGTTGAGGAGTTCGGGCCTTCTAATCCCCCCTGTATGCAATTTCCCAACAATCAATTGAAGACAAGGGTTAAGGAGTTGATAGACCGAAGCCCAATAAGAGCATCATCCCTTAAACCAAGTGTTCCCAGCCCTATGCGCTTGATACTCAATTGTTTTTTTAAATGGGCTTAGCTAAAGGGCTGTGCTCTTTAATATACAAATACTGCGCTCAGCACTAGCAATGAAAAATACAAAAACAACTTTGACTTATATATTTTTTGTCGTTCTTCACTGCACACACACAAAAGCAAAGCAACAAAACTTTCGCATGTTTTGCTGGTAAACATTAACGACAGCGATTATCAGTGTGTCTTTTGTTTTTGTAAATGTTTTGCTTTTTACAACAAAAAATATTAAATAAAAATAGTTGTTCCTTACATGTATTGGTGTTTACTCTTCCATATATTCTTCCATATTTGTGGGCACTACTGCCTTAAACCAACTCTCCCGTCAACAATCACTACTGGTTCCTTACAGTACAGGTATCTGTTGTAAAGACAACAGACCCTGTGTTGTTAGTCCTAGAAAAAAGCCTCGCGCCAAACAATTATAAAGGGTACTAGCTCCCCCTTCCAGCGTTTTAGGTTTAAACCACAGGCAGAGACACCTCAACCATGATCAGCCCGGGTTGAACTGCAAGCAGAACCACCCGGCGGCATGCTGATCTTCGTTCTGCCTAATTTATACCCTTAATAAGGGTTTCGGAAGCCGACACAACATAAGTGATCCATGCTAGCGAACGCCGCTTAACATGGCTGTGCAAAAGGAGAGAGCCACTCAAGCGATCTCAATTTATTACAGAGAAAAACTAAAGGCAGTTAACATTATTGGTCATCTTGCAATCTTAAAGGGTGTCAGAGACGATATATCTCAGAAAGACAAGCGACCTCATACATCCTTTTTTGGAAGTTCCTTTACCAGGAAGTTCGGGACCATCTTCCAACAAGAGAAGAAGGCACCAACGGAAGGCGGCTGCGGGATAGTTCACAAAAGTGTTACACGGATGGATGCAAAACGCTCCAAGAAGTTAAAGCGGGAATAGTGGGGCCTACTAGTAGAGTAAACAGGAATATAACACTTAGTAAGGACATAAAAATCTTCCAAGCGGTACTATACGCAATGAAAGAAGCGGTGGATATACTTTCCGATAGGTGACACGAGGCGGTGATGATAAAAATACTCTCTGATAGTCAATCATTCGCAAAAGCCTACAGAAGTTTTGTTTTTGTGTCGAGGTTAGTAACGGAATATCACAACAGGCTAAATTAAATGGCAAGCCAGAACCATATTACTTTAGTCTGACTGCCAAGACAAGATGGACATTATGGCAATGAGAATGAAAACATTCCAATAAATTTCTAAGCTTTGATGCAAATAGGGCCAAACGTGCTCTAAAACTGAATATGAAAAGCCTCAGAACACTGACAGGTACAATTACAGGTCATTATACCTGCCTTAGGCATCTGTACAGGGTGGGCATTTCCAATACAAACATTAGCCGATTTTGTGGTGAGGAAGAGGAAAAAATGCAACACCTTATCACCCCCTGTAGGCCGTTGGGACACGAGAGATACAGGCTTCCACAAGCGCATACGCCGAGTGAACCGGATTTGCCATCACTACCAATATAGGAGCTAGTCCGATTTCTTGACGTAATTAAGCTGTAAGGGAAAGCACCGATTTTAAATGAATTCTCCCTGCTATTTTGGTCTAAACTACAACTACCATGACCAAGTAGAAACAACTTTCAGGGACTTTCGATTCCCATGGTGCCTGATTTAAGTCTCCGATCAGATTGCGTAGCTCTAGGACTACAACTAATAGAGCCCCAAACAGCTCAGAGACTTTTGACAATATGCACTCTACACCATGCACCGCAACTAGTAAATGCAGCAAAAACAGGAACACATCAAACAGCAATACAACCTTTTCAGTAACCACAGCAATCTCCCTACAAATACTCCAATTAAGAGTTTAATACCTTGTGAGTTTGTTCTTTGACCAAGCGTTTTGCTCTCCTTTTCAGCAAATCTGTGCCCAAATACAACCGTATAACTAAACACTTTTTATATTAATACATTTTCGGGCCGGGCAGCTTTAACTTAATATTAACATTATACTTTTAGTTAACGTTTTAAATACTATTTTTGCTTTATATGGATTGGTTAAATTAAATTTATCCATTATAGTCACCGGCTGAAAACAAATACATCATCAAGAGTTACTTTACTATCGATTTAGTGCTGATTACCGACCAACGCAGTGCTCACCTTTATTCCTGTTATTAAATAATTTGCTCCTCGTGCCGTCATTAACATAAATAAACACTTAAATGTCAGACATTGTGTGTCAGTTAGTTGTTTAATGGCGCAGCGTTCTTTAACAAGTCAGCAAATTTGTTATTTTTCCTTCATTATTCAGTTGGTTTAAGGAAAACATCTTTTGCTTGTCTCTCCCAGTTTCTGTTCAGCCATCAGTTCAAACTCATTAGACAAAATATTAAATGGTAATTTGAGTCTTTGTTGTTGGCTGGAATTCTTTCAGGCTGAAGAATTGTTTTAGGGTTGGAACAAAATGTTTGTATTTTATGTGCGAGCTTCTTTCAAGGAAGTGGCTGCGTTAAATGTGTTGGTTAATTATTATTATGATGAGGTTGGTGGTTTAAGTATGAGATATGCTTTCACAACAAAGAGGATGAAAACATTTTATAATCAAAACGTATTGTAAAAAATTCGCTGAGTGAATAGAAGAAGAAGTGGTTTGTTTATTTGATTGAAAATTTTAATCAGTCGAGTAAACATTTTAATCGTGTAATTTTTTAAATGTAAAAGACTCACAAGTGGAATGGCTTACTTGCAATATAATTATTTATCCAACAACAGAAACTTATCACAATAATATTTATTATTTGTTTAGAATTGTGGAGAGTTATGATTAATTAATAGACTAACACGTATCTTATTATCTCCTTTTTGACCCTACTATCATTTCGGAAGGATACATGTATGTATATAGTTAAACAGCTTTTTTGAACAGATAAGCACAATCTGAGTTTCAATCAGTACGGTCCAGCACTTTAGGAGCAATACGGCTATGAAATTATTACTTAAGCTATATACACACGGTTGTGATATGTTACAATATTGTAACATCTGGCAACATGCTGAGAATGTAGTGACAAGAAAAAATTGTCCTGCAGAAGTAAATTGTGTGTTCAGAAAATCTTACAATTTCATTGTCAGACTAGGGTCTGACAAGTAATTCATCTGACAACAAAAATTGTCAGTTCACACGGTTGTCAGATTGTTAGGTGAAAAAAATTGCTAGACAACATGTAAAGCGTTGCCACTTATGTATATCAATAACCATTTGTTTGGCAGTGTTGCCCATCAAACTTTTTTCTGACAATGATTCCACTGGCAGTTCATACGATTTTAATACATTTTCAGACAATTTTACTGGCAATATTGTAAGATCTGGCAACCCTGTGTACGTAGCTTAATACTTACAAACAAAATATGTCTATGAGTTTGATTTAACTACAGGTAAAAAAAAAACAGTGTGGCCAAATATGAGAAAAGAACACATTTATATGTGTATAAATATTTTATTGGTTCAACATTGGTTTTTATATGAGAGTGCATTATTTAAGAATGGTAAAAAAAAATGCGACCGATTGCGTCAACAGGTGATTTCACTTGTATTATAATATCATTAGTTTTTTTTTATCTTGGACCAGTGCTCAGGAGATTACCCCTACATATGCAGTGCAATGTACTGAAACTAGGAAAATAAGTTATGAGGAGGAGGAACTTAACTTAAACAAATAACAACACGAAAGACCAAAACAAAGTCTATTACAGCATTTAAAATGTTGGAATTAAATTAGTTAAAACTGACCAGTGCCCAGTGTATATACCTTCGATACTGCTCAGACTTACAAAATTTAGTCCAACACCTTTCCCACTGCAAGGTGATGAAGTACATTAAAAAAAATTAATAGTGCGCATATAAAGAAAACACGGAAAACAGTGAAAAAAAGAAACACGTGTACACAGTTTGCATTCATACGAAATTAATAATGAACATACAGTATACCCCGTATATTTACTCATAGCTTAAATGCCTTTTTCGTTTATTCTATCCCCGTTTTTTTTTTTTTGCTTATTTTCACGCAAAAATGTACGCTTAATTAACTTTCTTTTCATTGCCCATTTTGGGTAATTACCTAAAATATTGTACTCCCTAAAAATTCCTTCATTTATTTTGCAGCAACTTGAGTGAGGTAATTAAGCGGGGTTTACTGTATATAGAAAACAATAACAGGAGTATATGCAAGTATGTATATAATAAAAACGTATCAGAACGTTAAAAAACAAATTAGCTGGATTCACAAAAATTTACTCATTGTGATAAATTTGTCAACAGAGTTGAGTGAATTGGTAGGCAGCGTTGGGTAAATAAATGAAAGAATTTTTAGGGAGTTTTTGTATTTGGGATACAATATTTTGGGTAATTACCCAAAATGGGCAATTAAAAGAAAGTTAATTAACCGTACATTTTTGCATGAAAATAAGCGAAAAACGAGGGATATAATATAAAGGGTGAATAAACGAAAAAGGCATTTAAGCGATGGGTAAATATACGGGGTATACTGTATGTACATACTTATATGTATGTATGTAAGTATAATTTTTGTGATATGAATGTGTTAGTTTTTGTTTGTTTATATTTCATTTTGAAAACTTCTTTTGCGTTTACATTTTATTTTGACGTATGTATGTAATGACTTTGATTTAATTTAAGTCCGTTTGGTTAAATGCCTTTGGAAAGGTATATAAGCGTAATCGCGTACTTACCGCTATGAGATAATTAAACGTCTCCGCTTTAATACCTTACTCGCTCAATTACCCAAAAATTGCAGCAACTTGAGCGAGGTAATTAAGTGGGGTTTACTGTATTAAATAGAAATATGCCTCCAGAGCCTAGAGAGCATTTTGCCGATATTTTTTACACATATAATTGTCATAGATTTTCCTATCATAATAATTTTAATATAATATTTTAAGCTTTTTTTACGTCTTAAGGATTTTACGGTATTATACTCTAATGCTTCTCCTTGAGATTGATTGATGCAGTAAATTCAGCATTTTCTTGAAATTTGTTGTTGCGAAATTGTTGGTAAGTTAAGTTTAGTTTGTTATTGTGTGCAACTTTATAAAATAAACAAGAATTGCTGTAATACTCGCAATAATCCAACTTTAGGTTTATTATTACATTTTGATAGTGGCCCCAACAAGTGTACATATCACACAATAATGGGATTATTTCCGCTTGCACACACTTAACAATATTAGAAGTTGATGTCTTCTTATTTTTCCCTCCCTAAAATCAAACTAAAAGGTAAATTTTATAAATTTGCATACCACAAGCAAATTTCTGTCCTTAAACTTTCATCACAAAATTGATAATCTTTATAAGCTCTTTTTACCTCAACAACTTTGTACCGCCAATAACACATCCGATCATTTTCGACATAGTTTTATTTGCAAATCATAACAGGCAAAAAAAGAGTTATTCACAGTTTCTAAATTCACAATTTATTTAGTTTTGAGACGTTCTCTTTCGCGCAATGAAAAAGAAAATTTTAACACACTAAAGATAAAGGGAGGTCCAACCAAAATGCGCGATGTTAATTGTGAATAAAACACAAAAAGGTTTGTGACGTTCTCTTTCGTAAATAAAACACAAAAACTTTTGAGACATTCTCTTTCGCGCAATTAAAAAGAAAATTTTCACACACTAAAAATAAAGGGAGGTCCAACCAAAATGCACGATGTTAATTGTAAATAAAACACACAAAGTTTCCCGAAAATTATTTTCATTACTTCACCTGTATATTTATTTGTCTACATATTTGTAACTCTCCTCTATCTCATTTAATAGGCTAATGCATTTGTATGACTACTCATACTTTCTAGATATCTAGAACTAAATTCTTTTATAACATCTTTAACTGAAACGATTTTGAGGTCATTATGTATAGCTTTATTCGTTATAAAACACATGGAGTGGGTCTAATAAGAGTCTCCTCTGCTCCTTTTTTGGCGTAAATGTCAGCCATCTCATTGCCGTAGTGCCCTCATGTCGTGACACCCAGATCAGAGTAACCTGGTTCTGGCTTGCCAGTTCATTTAGCCTGTTGTGACATTCCAGTACTAATTTGGACGTAAAGACACAACCATCAAAGAGTATTTTTATCAGCACTCCCTTGTGTCCCCTATCGAAGAGTATTTCCACCATTTCCCTTATCGCGGCCGTGCAGGGTTAAAGTAATCTTAGAAACAAAGAGAAGTTGCCGCCTTCAGAAACCGGTCGGAAACACGTAAGTTCTATTTTTGGCACTTCCGCACAATCTTCCCCAGCAAAGAAGACGAAGCATACAAGCTGTTCCCGCCGGCACCATCAAAGAACCATCAAAGAGGCACGTCAACATTCCACTCTTCATCATCAGAGTAGGGTTAAATCTCATCAAAGAAGTGTCCCCTAAACCCTTTGTGTACCTTGTATAATGTGAAAAATATTGTCAGTATTGATTTTTCCCTTTCTGTTAAGGAGTTTAAGTTACTTTCAGATAATAAGGATTTATTTCATGTGTTATTTAGTTAATTTGTTTAGCCTGTAAGGCAAATTACTCGTATGTAAATAAATAATAAATAAATAAATTGACACCAACCGAAAATGCGCACTCAATTTCAGAACTACAGGAATATTGTTTTACAAGTTGGCTGCTTTTTATTACATTTCTGAATGTGTTTATGAAAAATAATTTACACATTCTGTGTTGATTTAATGCTTTTACGGATATAACATTCATTGGCTGCTTGCCTGGCTGCCTGGCTGCCAAGCCTGCTTTTGTTTCTTGTGCTGTTTAAATTATTATTATTATATGATTATTTTGTTGTTTTATTTTATAGCAGTGAAAGTGTGAAATGATAAATGTTCTTGACAAATAGGTTTATAATAGTTTTGTCTAAGTCCTTAGTTTGTAAAAAAGTTGATTTTTCTTTGTTGTCAGTGTTGCTTTTGCTAATGTTTGTTTTATTCAAAGTCCTTTTTAAGGATGTGAAATGCATTCGATTGTATGTGTTCTAGGTTGTATATAACCATGTTTGTGGCCAAGCTTAATATCAAATATGCTCAGAGAATAATTTGAAAATAATAACTGATGTTTTAGGGGACTTTCAGAAGCTTTATTATTAAAATTTTTTAAAGATGACAAATTGAGAAAAACTTAATTGTTTTGTGTTTGTGCAAATAGAATATAAGATATAGCAAAATTAATATAAATATAATATGTATAACTTAAAACACTCTATGTGTAAAGCTTTCGTGACCGATCGTAGCGTACCAACTGGCAAACACAAAAAGCCACAAGTTTTTCTTAAGGATCATAATGAAATAATAATGTTGTTTCTTTTGCCAGTGGAAGAATTTATATGCAACAAATGTGTGTCATTCAATGGAAATGGAAAAAAGCTTAAATAAAATTACAAAAATGTTATAATTGTACAATAATACTGAGATTTATGAGTTGAAAAATTTAATTTAATTTTAGTTTTACAAAAGAACAAATGACACAAATAGAAAATCATGTTTAAAAATGTATATGTAAAATATTGTACTTACATATACATAAATATATTTAACATTCTTTGCACGAAAAATCGTATTGTATTGTATAGAAAAATAGTATTGTATTGTATGATAAAATAACAGCTTTAAGATTTAAGCCCCTTAGTGTTGTGGCCTAAAGTTTATCACTTTTTTGTGTGTACCGTTGTTGTTAAGAAACAAAAAACTCAGGTAAGCACGCTGGAAAATTATTAAAAAAAAAACAGTTTTAAGATTCAAGAATGGTGAATGACCCGAGAGGACTTGAAAAATATCCCCGAAGTGTTGTGGCCTAAAGTTTATCCCTTTTTTGTGTGTGAAATATGAATCACTAAAAACATATTGTTATGTTATTAATAAAAAATTATAAATAGCTTGTTTTCTATGTTTCCCAGCTATCTATATGTCGACATTTCATAGGAACGCCCCTAATCATCAGTAGACTTTGGAAATTTTTGAAAGATATTCTCAAACATTCAACTTTATATCCCAACAATCTAAATAAATTGCTGAGAATTTAAAAAGAAAAATGCTCTAATAATATCCGTCAAAACACAAAAAACAAGCTTTTCTATTTATAAACGTCTCTAACATTTCTTTATAAATAGAAAAGCTTGTTTTTTGTGTTTTTACGGATATTATTAGAGCATTTTTCTTTTTAAATTCTCAGCAATTTATTTAGATTGTTGGGATATAAAGTTGAATGTTTGAGAATATCTTTCAAAAATGTCCAAAGCCTACTGATGATTAGAATAGTTCCTATGAAATGTCGACATATAGATAGCTGGGAAACATAGAAAACAAGCTATTTATAATTTTTTACTGGTATATATGATAGAAGCTGAAATAGCGAATAAAAAACTTAATTGTTGTGTTATTAACTTTAAAAACAATTTTGTGGATTCTTCAATTGCAAATAATTCTATTTGTTCTATTTCTATTTAACTATACAGTTGCAAAGTAAATTTGCAAGTATAGGATGCACAGCATGGGCGGGGTGAAAGAGACCATATGCCCAAGATGGTATTAACAGTACGTTTGTATCGTCGCTGTGACTAACTATAACGACCTATGCCTTCACATAAGAAGTTACAGCGTGGCTAACGGCGAAATACCTCAAAAAAACTGTAAACCAATACAGTTAGTTGAGGCAAACCGTTAACTAGTGCGAGTGAGACGCAAACTTTCGAGTTTTTTAGTTTTTCGTGTTTTTATTGTCAAAGTTAAACCCCCAAAAATAATACTCCTTCTTTCCTCCTCATCATAAAATATTTTCCTAGTTCCAGTACAATGCGCTGCCTATGTAAAGGTAATCCCCTGAGTACTGGTCCAAGATAAAAAAACAAAAACAACAAGCCTGACCGCGCTTAAGAAATAATTACGATGACGCCCAGAGCTGCTTTACGACTGATGACACTCTAATATCGAAGAAATGACTAAATGAAGTCAATGTAATGACAATATATCATCAAGGAAATGGCACACTAACATCGGACCAACTATAAATTGATGGCTAATTAGCGTCAGAAAAATGCTTAAGTTTAGTAAATTTGATGACAAAATATCATCAATACCATGATGTGTTATTATCAGCTAAACCTTAACTCCGATTTAATTTAATGATTTCAAAAATATGTTAAATTTTATATTGTATTATTTTCAAGAAATCAATGAGAATTAAAAATCCTGTACATTTGACGACTTACTGTCATCAAATAAAATAATGATACTAACACTAGATTTTTCCACAGCACTAAAATACGTCACAACTTTATTTGCACTTAATATCAGTGTACATTCACTCACTAGACTTGTTTACTTTTCTGACTTAAGACTGTTATTCACAACGTTTGAAGTTAAACTCCACCTCTGCCTGGCATTTATACTTTTTACTTTCTTCAATCATCTTATTTTATCTCAATATTATTTGATCTTCGTTTGTTAAATAAATATAATTTTTGCAGCTTCAGATCTTTGTTTTTTGTTTTTTATAAAAAATTTACAATTTAAAATCTTTTATTTCTCAATATTTCGATAACAATTTGTTATCATCGTCAATTTGGTAATTTCTCCTGTAAGATGAAATATAGAAATTTTGCACACTTGATGAATATTACTGATATACCTATAGTACAAAATGTTTTTTCTTATACTGGAACAAAAAGTTGTGTTGAATTCGGTTCGGTGCCACCGAAAATTAAAAATCGCACCGAAATATGAAAAAAAGCGCGCCGCGCATCGTCAGAGCAGTTTTTCGCACAAAAAATTTTAAAAAGCACCAAAAATGGTGCGAAACGCGCCGAGTTGACAACGCTGATTCACGGATGTGTGCATGAGAGCGTGTTAATGAAATTGTGCAGTCCTCTGGCTTCAGTTAAGCAAAGACCACAGGTGCCTATTAAAAATTCAATTTGATATTAAAAGAAAGAGTAAAATTTGTTAGCAAAACATTGATGAAGAAAATATTCATAACAATGCCAATTCGTCCAAATAGTTGCCAGTCACAGCTACTGGCTTGAGGAACTAAAATAACTATTTTAATTTCAACACAATGAAAATAGAAATCTGAAGATGTAAAAAACTTGCCACTTGCTTTGTTTGTGCTAAGTTTTGATTTTGTATGTATTTTACGTGCTTGCTATGGAATGCAAAAGCTTAGAAGTAGATACATACATACAAGTACGTATTTTCTTGACTTCGTTTTACACTTTCAAGTCTTTCAGAACAAAAGCTACGCAACGTTTTCTAAACGACAAATGCAAATAAAGCGAAAATCATTATCTTAAAATTTAATCTAGTTTGCGTTGCAGAGTAAAAATTATTCACAAGTGTTTCCCAGATCACAAACATTTTACACACTCTTACACCCACACAATCACAGCTCAAAACATGTACGAGTATGTATCGCAGAACGGAAATACACAGACGATATTTTTGAAATTTGCAAAAACCTAAACACATTCCTTTTGGCATTGTAAGCACAAAGCAAGCCCCCAAAAGAATTATTGTATCTGCTACAAAAATAAAATACGAGTATATAAAAAAAAACACAACATTCTTTACTCATAATGCAAATACATTTAGGAGGAGGAAAATTTTGCTACTAAATTTTTTAAAGTCACATGCTGCTGTTCGAAGAAGACTTTCACAGTAAAAAAGTATACTAAGGCTTTTGAGGTATTATTTGATAGAACCACTGCATATGCACATTAGGGGTGAATCAGTGCACGATTTTGGGATTTGCATCCGCTAGAACCTCTTATTTTATGGGATTCGGTAAAAAAAAAAACGCAAATGGCCTGGCAGTGGGGTCAAAGCACAAAATCCACAAAGAGCTGCAGAACTGGCTCTGAGTTGCTGCTAGGGGAGGTAAAATGAAAGACCCATCTCCACTAATCTACATTTCTTGTATATATATCTACCCGCTAACTGGCCTATTAAGGGGCTTCCATGCAGATTATTAGTTTTTAATAATTTAAAGTCTGCCGCTCTAACTAGCCCCCGAAAGCTCTAAAAGTTGCCGTTTTTACGAACGACTTCCAATATTGGTTTGAACCCAATATTTTTGTAGAACATATCTAGCTTCAAGTCGTAAAGCAGCTCTGGGCTGAAGAACAGCTCTCGCGTCATCGTAATTATTTTTTAAGTGCGGTCAGGCTAGTGTTTGTTGTTCGGTCTTCGAGAGTTTTGCGTCTCACTCGCACTCCTATGTGAAGGCATAGGTCGTTATAGTTAATCACAGCGATGGTATGTTAATACCATCTTGGGCAATATGGCCTTTGTCACCCCGCCCATGCTGTGCAACCTATACTTTGCAAATTTACTTTGCAATTGTATAGTTACTAAATAAATATCTAGCTTCAATCTTCAATCATTAGGGTTGTCCCTATATAAAACCTAATTTTCAAAAGAAAAAGTGGTTTTAATTGAATATTACTAAATATAATGTGGTTAAATTAATTAAAATCATGTACTTTATGCAACACGAGGGCGGTTCGGAAACTTCTTAGCCTAGCACAAAAAGCGCGGTATAAACAGAAAAAAGTGTTTTGGAAACTTCCATCTCTGCTATGAACACATGTTAAATTTTGTTTCGATCTGATAACTCCTTCATATAGAAACAGGTGTTCACAAAAGACGCATCCGCGATTTTTACATAAAAAAGGTTTATCGAGACAAGGTGAAAGTGCTCCTTCATATGCAACAGTAAAAACTTCAAATTCAGTTCAAACGTGGTCGTCCAAGCATTGAAGATGAAGCACGTAGTAGACGTCCAAAAACAGCAACAACAACAGAAATTGTAGGCAAAGTGCATGATATGGTATTAAATGATCGACGAATACAAGTGCGTGAAATATAAATGCTCTAATACTTTCAAAAAGGAAATCGTAGCAACCAACGGTTGTTCGCGTTGGAGACGTTTATAAATAGAAAAGCTTGTATTTTGTGTTTTGACGGATATTATTAGAGCATTTTTCTTTTTAAATTCTCAGCAATTTATTTGGATTGTTGGAATATAAAGTTGAATGTTTGAGAATATCTTTCAAAAATTTCCAAAGTCTACTGATGATTAGGATAGTTCCTATGAAATGTCGACATATAGATAGCTGGAAAACATAGAAAACAAGCTGTTTATAATTTTTTTACTGGTATAAATGTTAGAAGTTTAAACAGCGAATAAAAAACTAAATTGTTTGTATAATTTATAATTATGAAAAGGTACATTCATAGTTTATTATTGTGAAAAAATTACAAATGTTTTTGATAAACATAGCTTACCAGATGCCTGTTTTTGTTGTATTGTTGTAATTTTGCTCTAGTTCTGCCACCGTGTATACGTTAATGCACCTTGAACACAATGGTTCAGTTAGTCTATGGTCAGACAGAGTGATTTTAATTGCCGAACTTTTTAGCAATTTTCTTTTGGAATTGCTTTCTTGTCCACACACAAAAACTTTTTTCTGCAATTCTTGAGCAATACTCTCCTTTTGTTTCATGCAATTTACATTGTATATGCACATACACATACACACATGAGAGAAAAGTAAGGAATTGCTGAGAATTGTCGCGTACCGGCAATTCTTTTTCCCTTCTTATTCCCCTCACCGAAAGCTTGCATAAAGTCAAGAATTGCCCAACTAAAGTTGCTGTGTGTGACTGCCACTTAGGGGCACTAGTAATTGTCAGCATGGAATTTGAGTGCAGCTGCTATTTATTTACCAGACCTAATAAGAGCACATTTGGTTTTACTGAAGGGTATACAAGATTCCCAGCAGCCGAAAGCGCCAATTTATTTCTCTAGTTTAAATCCACATGTGTTGATTGCTCGCTCGCTCAGATGGTAGTAGAAAATGAAATCAGGTAGTTTTTTTTCCAGCAAAGAAAAACCATTGAAAAATCGGAATAAATTTCCACATGTTTGTACATCTCCACACACACACACACACACACACACAACATCACATGTATACGTAAATATGTAGTTTCTGGAGTGGAGGGAAAAACAGTCAGGTGCAGAACTGTGGAAAGTTGTTACTCGTGCAACTGCACTGCTACTGTTGAAATGTTAAACATGCTTTTAGTTTAATCTTTTTAAATGTTTTCTTTTTTTTTTATTATTATATTTTAAAGTGTGTGTTGCTTGTTAGAAAAAATTGTTTTCTTGCTACAAAAACAAGGAGAAAAATAGCGTAGTATAGAAATTTGACTTCCGTTGTATGTAAATTTAAGTGGCAGTAGAATGAACTGGAAAAGCTCGTAAGTAAATAAGGGAAAGTGGCAATGTGGCTTTTTTTGCATTTATTTTTACGTTCCTTTTTTCTCTTCTTGGGTTATTAAGACAATAAACAGTCGGTAGTACAAACAAGTGTATGTGTTGTCTTTTGCACAGTCCAAGAATAATAAATAATTTGTTTCATTTCATGATGCCACTCGGCAATGAGTTTAAAAAATATTGTTCACTAAGACATTGCAAGTTTTTGTTGGACCAATAAGAATAGTGTTAAATACAAGAAAGACAACGACAATTTTTAGCTAAAAACTGCTTTAAACTCCATTACCTTTTGTTTTGTTTTCGTTATGAGCTTCAAGTTTAAGGACATTGTTTTTTTTTCTTCTTTATTTTGCTATTATATATTTTATACTTTTTATTTTTTATTTGTTTTTATTATATTTTTGTTATATTAAAGTGCCATTTAGCACTTGCTTTGGCTGTTTTTCCATTTACAATTTTGGTTTATTTCTGCAAATAACAAAGAGAACAAATAGTGTTAACGAATATATTGGTTACTATGCTTTTTTCATCTTCTACCCACTAAAGCCACTCTGAAGGAATTTTATTTCCATAAAAATTTTCTGCAGCAGAAAAACTTTAGCATTTTTTAATGCATTTTACTTTGTTAATCATGATAAAATTTAAATTTATGACCATTTTGGTTTCTCTCAAGACTTTAAAAAAGCATGAAAAAGCCAAACGGAAAAAAAACTCCGTCCACTTTCTAAGGCACTAAGGGGCAATGGGCGATGTGCAACAGCAGCCGGCAACGTTCAACTGCTGGCTGTAACAGAATTCTGCAAGTGTTTGCAAATATATTTGAGTTTCATTGTTCATTTTGTATTGTTTTCGAAAGTATATTGTTGTATATTTTATGACTTTGGTTTAGTGGCTGTTTCAATGTTATAAAATTTTTAACTAAAATTTTAAGAATAGGAATTAAAAAGTAAATTACAAAATAGTAAAATATTAATAAAATACGAAAATAATTTAAAATTTCAAGAAATTCGAATTTGTAATAAAGCATGGTCTAACTAAAATGCACGAAATTAATTGTAAATAAAACAAGAAATTTCACAGAATTATCGTGATATTTTGCAGAATGATAGAAGGATCTAGGGCAATTATGCGTGAAACAAAATATCTGTAAAATGTTTGCCATGGCTTTTTTGGCATACCTCTATCCGATGGTGTATATTTTTAATGACTCTGAGATACCCTTTTATACCCTTCACAAAAATGTAAAGGGTATATATAAGTTTGTGATTCCGTTTGTAATTTCTACAGTTTCTGATTCAGAATTAATGGAAAAATCTATTAAGCGATGTCCGTCTGTTTGCTGTTGAAATACCGTTTCTGAGAAAACCATTAGACTCAGAAACTTTTTTCTTCCACCATTCTTTTACCCCATCGATTCATGGGTTTGCTATTGAAATTCAGTAATATCGATTCACATATAGCTGAGTAATATCCAAAATTCCGCAAAACCCCATTTTTTTGCAATTTTGTATGGAAATTTTTGAAAAAAAAATTGTTTGTTTTGCTTCAAACTTCACACACTCATTAAGCATGGTGACTAAAAGGCAAAAGTTTTTTTTTCAGATATCGGTCCATATATACCCGAGATATAGCCCAAATCGGATTTTTCATGAAAATGTCGCGTAAGCGAACTTAACAACTTTTTTTGCTCAAAAGCAGTTTTGGTAATGAAATAAGGTTATATAAATATAGAAAATTAAAATTTCCGATATTGGTCGATATATACCGGAGATATAACCTAGACCGGGTTTTTCATGAAAAAGCTTAAACAACTTTTTTGTGCTCAAAAGCAGTTTTGGTAATGAAATAATTTTATATAATTATGGAAAATTAAAATTTCCGACATCGGTCCATATATACCCAAGATATAGCCTAAACCGATTTTTCCATAATTTTTTTTTTTTTTTTTTTTGCTGAAAAGGAATTCTCGTTATAAAGGAAATTTATTAAAATACAGAAAATAGAAGATTCCGATAACGGTTCATATATAACCGAGCATATTTAGTTCACATTTTTAAATATACTATACATATACTTGACTATCGTGAAGGGTATTTTAAATTCAGTCCAGCCGAATATACCACACTCTTACTTGTTTTTATCGTGGACCAATAATCACGGGATGACCTCTATGAGAAGGAAGAAAGGGGGAGTAATGTTTACGAGCATTTGACTTGAAACTTCCAATGTATTTTTTACAAAATGTGTCTTTGATTTACATCAGCACCTGCCTTCTCAGCCGTATCTGATAATAGACCAACTACACGGTGTAAACTATTAACGATTCCCGTTTTGCTTGTAAAACTCATAGAGGCCACAGTGTTAGCCATAAGTTTGTAGCCCTTTGCTGAAGAGCTCGGACTTTCTAATACCTACTGTACGCAATTATCAGGCCGTCAATGGGATCACCTTGTTTCCTTGAGTTGGTTGGCAGAAGTTTATTAAGAGCATCAGCCCTTAACCAACTCACCCGTGTAACCATCACTACTGGTTCTTTACATTACAGGTCACTGCTACAAGACAATAGCACATCAATAGCAGAACTGGCATACATCAAAGATATCAATGAAATTAATTCCCCTTCTTGGTAATTTAACACACAGCCTGAATATTGCAGCCAAAGTGGGCACTTCAACCATGATCACCGCCCAGACATCCCGCTAGCAGATTCTACCGTGGGCTTCGCTGATCCCCGCCAATTAACTTTTGGTTAGCAATTCGAAAATCCAACACAATATAAGTCATGTGGTTTCCTAGAGTTTTATTTAACAACAACAAATGAGGAACTCCTACCCTCTATGCTCCCCGAGGGGAACGATATACATATATAACAGAAAACACGTCTGCCAGCAACTTTCCAGCGAAAACTTCTATTGCAAAGAAATGTGTTAAAATGTTAATAAACATACTCTTCATTACTTGTGTTTTGGCATTTTAAGTCAATTGGCACGCAGCCAACGAAACTTTTTTGTGCGCGAAATTCAATGGCCGAGTAATCGCACGAATTATCTTTCACCATCCTATCACTCAAGCGATGCATGGGTTTGCTATTGAAATTCAGTAAAATCGGTTCACATGTTGCAGAGTTATATCCAAAGTTCCGAAAAAAACAATTTTTTTAGCAATTTTGTATGAAAATTTTTGAAAAATAATTGTTTTTTTCTTTGCTTTAACCTTAATAATATTATTAAGCACGGCGACTACCCATATCGGTCCATATATACCCGAGATAAAGCCAAAACCGTATTTTTCCATGAAACAACTTTTTGGCTTAAAAGCAGTTCTGGTAATAAAATGAAGTTACTTAAATACAGGGAATGAAAATTTCCAATATCAGTCCATATATACCCGAGATATAGCCTAAACCAATTGTTGCATTAAAAAAAAAAATTTTTTTTTTGGTTAAAAACTGTTTTGGTTATAAAAGGATGTTACTAAAATACAGAAATGAAAATTTCCTATATCGGCCCATACAAACCCGATATATAGCCAAACCCGATTTTCCGAAGCTTGTTTGCTTGCTTGTTCGTTCGCACAACTACATTTAAAACCATAACAAAATTTTGAATGTTGTTTTTGTTCGAACGAACGAACAGCTTCGTTATCGTGAAATTGGCACTTAAATTCGACCTGATTTGATACAGCATTTTTAAAACTCACGCTCTGTCTTCGCCCAGTTAAATATGATCTCACCCAGTTTATTGTTGTAGTATCAGTAATAGGAGGTGATGATTAACTTTGCCGGAAGCTTTACTAAAATGCGTATATATATATATATATATATATATATATATATATATATATATATATATATATATATATATATATATATATATATATATATATATATATATATATATATATATATATATACATATATATATATATATATATATATATATATGTATATATATATATATATATATATATATATATATATTCCTCAAGCTTTTAAAATATACACAAATCTTTGTAAAGCGTAAATTTTTTATTTCAGAAACTTTCGTCATTCTCAATGAACCAGTTGGACGAGTGCTCGACCAATAGCATCCAAGTCGCAAATTCGTTTAATACCAAAGACCCTGGGATTGTCTAATATAAAAATCTTCGCTTCTGTAAAAAAAGTAATCTATCTTTTTTAAATTTTTAACCTAACATATTTCAAAAAAAGTAATCTATCTTTTGTCCGCTTACCTGATGGAGCCACTGTAAATTTTTACCCTAACAAACATATTTCAAAAAAAATAATCTATCTTTTGTCCGCTTACCTGATGGAGCCACTGTAAATTTTTAACCTAACAAACATATTTCACTACTCGCACGCTCGAAAGCCAACCACTTTCAACGCCATTTTTATCATGATTTTGGCTAAAAAAGACAAGTTAATAACGCGCAAAAGACAAGAAAACGTAACAACAACATCAATAACAACTAAAGCAACAAAAACTCAGAACAAAATAAGTGTAAAAATATCTATTGTGGTTTGTTATTGTAACTTGTTTCCATTCCGCTTGATCTGTGTTCTGTTATTTTTGCAACTTTTGTTTATAAAACTAATCAGACATTCAAAATGCATAAAATATTGTGAGAGTTAGTACGGAAAAAAACTCAAGTAAAACGTGAAGTTATAAAAAAGGGAAATATATAAAAAAAATTTAACGAACTTTTGAAGCACATGTATGTGCATGTTTATGTACGGATGATAAAAGTAAATAAATGTAATTAAAAGTTATAGACGAAAAGTTGATTAGTGGCTTTAAAAAATATATAAATTGTTAAGGATTTAAAACAAGATTAAGTCCTATCAAAATAAACAGAGTGACGTCACATTTACCCATGTGAAGCATGTCACAGAGTTCAATGTCCTTGTGAAAACTGAATTCAATCTGGTTTTAATTCCGCAGAAAACGAAAAACTAAAAAACAAATCTTAATTTATTGAAGTTTTGTTGAACTTTTTATAATTTTTTACATTAAATTTTTGGTTTGTACATTTGTGCATCGGGTTCAAGCTTTTCCTTTCTTAAGTTTTTCTCAAGAAGGATATTTTTACAATACAAATTTGCTGTGATCAATAATTTTTGATTGAAAAAGACAAAAAAAAAAATAATAATCAAATCTTTAGCTGGGGAATAACCACACTACTCATCAGCACCCATTGGGATTTGTATTGTAAAAAAAACCTTCTTAAGAAAAAATTTAAGAAAGGAAAAAAACTTGAACTTAAGCCTGATGTAAAAGTGTACAAAAGCCAGAAATCTAATTTAAAAAATTATAAAGTTCAAGAAAAATTCCATAAATTAATATTCACATCTTAAGATATTTAGCATTTGTATTTTTGCACAAATATTTTCTGCTTGTTCAGTTTTAAAATATGCAGTTCATTATTTGAGGCGAAAGTGAATAAAATTGTAATGTAGTTGCTTCATTTCTTTCCCCTTTAAATATTGAAAAATATGTTGTATGTTGGTTTTTATATATATTGTTAAGAATTTTAGGCACACGTAACCCAGTGTGCAGCTGTTGATCCGCTTGTTATAAATGTACAACACATTCGCACAAACAAGATAAAACTAAAAATAGAATACACAAACAAACATACGTGATTTAAAGTACATAAAATTCTAAGTAAATCATACACTGGGTGGCCCAGAAAGACCGAAGTGGTGTGAATTCCTTATAACTTTTTTATTATAATTTTTTTTTTCTTTTCTTTTCAGTATTTTGTAAAGAAGACTTGGATAATTTATAATGGAGCAATACACAATTGAACAACGTGCCCAAATTGTTGAAATTTACTTTTCAAATCAACGGTCCATTGTGTTGACTCAGCGTGCATACCGTCGTCAATTTAATGTGCGGGTTGCACCCTCTCAGTCAACAATAAACCGTCTGGTTGCAAATTTTCGAGAACAAGGAGCAGTAAGGAACCTTCCTGGTCCCGGCAGACACCGAACTGTCCACACGGCTGACAATATTCAAGTGGTACAGGAGAGTATTCGGGAGGATCCAGAAACATCAACCAGGAGACGTTCGTCACAACTGGGCCTCTCAAGGACGTCGCTGCAGCGAATTTTGCACACCATAGGATTGTTTCCATACAAAATTCAACTTGTCCAAGAATTGAAACCAACAGATTACCAGCAACGACTTGACTATGCAATTTATTTCCAGCAAAAAGCACAAGAGAATCCAAATTTTATTCATAACTTAATAATGAGTGACGAAGCCCATTTTCAATTAAATGGGTTCGTTAACAAGCAAAACTGTAGGATATGGGCTACGGAAAACCCGAGAGTACTTCATCAACGACAATTGCACCCAGTTAAGTGTACCGTTTGGTGCGGTGTTTCTTCAGAAAGGATCATTGGCCCATTTTTTTTTGAAAATGAACAAGGTGTCGCCATTTCCGTCAATGGTGATCGATATCGGGCCATGTTGCAAAATTTTGTAAGGCCAGCCGTGGAAAGCCATCCGCAAATATGGTTCCAACAGGATGGAGCCACAGCGCACACTGCGAGGGCCACAATGACTCTTTTACGCGACATCTTTGGTGAAAGAATAATTTCTCGTAACAGCAATTTTAATTGGCCTCCGCGTTCCCCGGATTTAACCGCTCCAGACTGTTTTCTTTGGGGCTATTTAAAAGGAAAAGTTTATGTTAATAAGCCTAGGACTATTGAGGAGTTAAAAACCAATATTCGAGAAGAAATTAACAACATACCACCGGAAGTTTTGCGAAAGGTCATGGAAAATGTGTTGGAAAGAGCACATTTGTGCGAAGCAGAATATGGCCACCACTTGCGGGATATCATTTTTAATAACTAATCCAAAAATATTCCCCATAAATTTAATGTATTTAAAAAAAAAAAAATTAAAAAAATATCTCTTAAATAAAAAGTTATAAGCAATTCACACCACTTCGGTCTTTCTGGGCCACCCTGTACAAATGATGTTGTTGTTTTTCTTGCATTCTTATCATTCGTTTTATTATTGTTTGTTGTTGTGACTTGCTCATTGTTGGCAAGCATGCGTATGAATGTGTATCTGCGTAAAAATTATATTTGTACATTTGAGTCTAGAATTATGAATGACTAGAATGATCGTGATGATTGTAGAAGAAGCGGCAACGAGTCAGTTTATTATTAAACGATTTATTATTAAAGATAGTCATAAATCAAAATAAGCAAGTCTAGTGTTTTGGTAAACATTGGTATCAAGTGTAAATAGAGTTGTGAATTATTTAAGTACTGTATAACGAACAAGAGTGTGAATCGTTACTTCATTTACAATTGAAGAATCCGCAAAAGCGTTTTTAGATAACTTATTGTATTTTATTTTTTTGCTTTTTGTTAGTCACAATTTTAATAATATTTACAACCAGAATTTCAAAAAAAAAACGTTGAAAACAAGGCAACATATAACCTAATACGGTAGCACCATTTTATGAAAAATGTCACATTTCTTATACTTGTCAAAGGGTGAGTGTAAAGAAAAATGTAGAGAATGCAACTACCTTGTATTTTTTATATAATTCCTACAAGCATTACTAAAGTGAGAAAAATTATTTTCAATGACACATCAAATGACAACAAAAATTAAATAATATATAAAACAACAAAGCAAGCTCTAAATCTTTTTTTTTTTTTTTTTTTTTTTTTTTTTTTTTGTAAAAAGTTTTTTTGAAATCCAAGCTCGATCACACTGATTTCAACAGCTCGATCACGACGAGAAATAGGTCGTGATAAGGCAAAACCTCCAACAAAACTTGTTATACGTCATTTACCGCCTAAAACAGATAGATCCATTACCTGAACATGATTTCTATTATTTTGCAGAGGCCGATTGGTCGTTAGGGTTTGATGCCACCTGTAGGGCTTATATCACTTTAAAGAATTACGATGATGTGTTTTTATTTCGCGATCGCTTCGACGGCTATGTGTTCGTGGGCAATAAGAGCAGTGAATATGCTGCTATTGTAGAGTCTGCGCCTTTTCAGTGGTTTTTATAAAATAAATCACGTAACAGTGATAATAAAGTAAAAATAGAACAGGAGTCACATTTTCAACAATTCTTGTAGAAACTAGAAGAAGATCGTGAAGTAGCGGCCAAAGGGGGTGAAACTAAATTAGAATTTTCGTTGGACTCGAAAAAAGAAGAAATCACTTCAACGCCATTTTTGCCATACTTGGCCACTAAAAGGGAGAAGCGACCAGATGATCCCAAGAAACGTGCCGCTAAAAAGAAACAGCGACATGAAGAACAACAAGAAAAACGTAAACAAAAACTTATTGAAAGGAAAATATAAGATTTCTATAATATTTCACAATCAAAATGGCAAAAGATGAAAAATCCGGTTCGAAGGACCAATAAAAAAGCCAAAGCTATTCGGGCTGCTACTGTGAGCCGAAAAAGGAAAAGTAAAAAACAGAAATCCTTGTGACTTGCAATTCACGATATAAATTTTATTATCTCGAAACTTAACTTCAAAGTCACTGGTTATATTTTTATATAATGCGTATACTGAAAAACGAACAGTGTCTTGTTAACAAAAAATAAGTCTATGAAAAGCGCGGGAAACGCAATGTCTTTTTTTACTTTTATATTACAACAAAAAAAAAACTTATATAAAGTTGTAAGTGTCAAAAACACTACAGCTACAGCGCCACCTAGGAGTTAGATTCCACAAATAATAAATTGGGCGCCACACTCAATTTTGACTTAAACAGTACTCTTAGTAAATTCTTATTAAAGCCCAGTTCAGACTATAATACTTTGTATTAATACTTGTCAAAAATTCAAATAATACGTGCAAGTCTGATAGTCTGAATGTAATCCGTCATACATACGAAAAATAATACGATAAAAATTTGACATCCCATACGACTTTGTTGTTTTTTGAAACTTTTCAAAACGATAATACTTTACATTGGATCAGGGTTGTGTTTTCTAGCAAACCAGCTAATTAAAAATTGAGTAGTCGGCTATTTCGTAGCCGATGGGGTGCCGCCACTGATAGTAATTTTTGTCGTTATAAAAAAGCTTGAAATTTGGAATTTAGCTGTCATTTATAAATGTATTTTGCTCATGCTATATTTAGAACATAAAATATGTTTGTGCTATTGAATTTGGATGTGTTATACATAATTATTATTTTAACTGTTGAAGAATTTCACGCGCCGGCACGTCTATCGCCTACGACGAATAGCGGACTTGCCGCCGTGAAAAGTTTTATGATGGCATATCTATGTTGGTTTATATCAAGTGTTATGGTGTGAATGCAAAATCTAATTTACGTTAGACTTTTTGACAGTCGCAAGAAATATGTTTAGACTTTTATCTCACAAAATCTAATGAAAGTATTTATACTTGTATAATAGTCTGATTGGGCCTTAAGAGAGTAAGTTTAAAAACTCAAATTTTGACGTCTAAAATAAGTCACCCTTATTCTACTCGGCAATGTCGATATCAATTGCCAATTTTAAGCCAACATTATTTTAACACAACACCAATGCTGTTACGTTATTCTGTAACGTATTCAAGCCACTAGTCAAGTGTTTGTTCTTTTATTTATCTATATTGCAATTTAAAATTTATAGTTGTAATAATATCCTCTGCCCATTTTAAGCTGTATTGCGATAAAAGGAGTTTAACTCTCAAAGATTACGCTTTTAAATGTCCTAAAAGAGATGAAGTTAAATTTCACTACAAACATAAAATCAATTCATTTATTTTTAAGGAATTGCACAAAACTGTCAACTCATTATTTTGCGCCATAATGACGCACAGCTACCGTTTGTATGTATGCATGATTATGCATGTACATTTGTATCTGTTTACTTGTGCGAATACTGTCACCCTGGGAAAATACATGCATTTATATTAATATTGAACAATATCTAATTGCTACTGTGAAACTTTGACATAAATGGGAAATAATAGACAGTAACTGTCATTTAAACAACTGAATTTTACACTTGTACTGTATTCTTGGCAAAAGGAAGAGTGAAAATCTGCAATACTTTTCACATTTATTACCGTGATATAAAAAAAAAATGCGTTCGAAGTCAGAATTAAAAATTTGTTTCAACTGAGAAACTTGCGTTAACAGAAGTTTAACAGCGCTTTCGCACACAGAAAGTTTTCTCTGCAAAGCCTAGTGTTTAGGGGTGCCAAGGAGAAATAAAGCCACTGCCTTGTCCTTAGCTATCATTAAAATCGAGATTTTGCACTAATTGGTTCCACACCAGTACTTTGGGTATGACCCCTATATATGCTGTGCATTATACCAGAACTAGAAAAATAGGTTGTAAGGAGGGGGAAAGAAGGAGTAGTGTTTGTGAACATTTGATTTCAACTTTTCAATGTTATAAGGAACAGGAAACATGTCTGTAGGCAACTTATTCCACAGACGAAGCGTGCGGCTAAAATCGAATTCTCTTAGTAAATGAATGAGCTGTGGACGATAAACGCGTGGTACCTAAAAATGGGCGAGTTTTGGGAACAGGATCCCTAAACACTGCGTTGATGCTCCACTGAGTCAGTATAGAGTGAATAATATTTACATCAACACCTGCCTTTACGGCCTTATCTGATGATGGACCCATTCCACGGAATGAATTATTCACGATTCAGCAGCGCCCCCGTGAGGCTTACCAGGCACACACAGGTAGCAATTCTTGTCATATGTTTGTAGCCATATAGGCAACCCCTTGTTCAGGTGTTCCGGTCTTCCAATCCCTCCTGTATGCAATCAATGGAAACAAGAGTTAATCAGCCCTTAAACCAACTCAGCCGTCCAATCATCACCACTCCACTGGTTCCTTACAGTGCATCCGAAAGAAGCCTCATACTAACAATTACCAGGGATACTAACTTTCCTACTGGGTCTTAATGGATATATTTTGTTTATATTAAGTAAAAGCAACAAGCTCTTCCAGCGCGTTTGAAATTATAAATTGAATATTATAAATAAATGAATTATGAACATATAAAAACTTATATGGACTTACTTGCAAAAAACAACAAAGGTAAATTAAGGTAAATTTATCAACTTATAAAAAAGGGCAAGAAAAGGCTCTTGTCCTCAACACGGCGTCTTTGGGTTTAAACCATAGCCAGAACGTTCCAGCCATGGTAGGCACCTCAACCATGATCAGCTCGGGTTGAACTGCAAGCTAAACCATCCCTTTCTGACAATTTGTGCCCTTGGTAAGGATTTCGGAAGCCAACAAATTATAAGTCCTGTGACTTCCTAGAGTTTTATTTGCTACGACAAACGAGGAACCCCTTCCCCTCTTTACCCGAAGGAGAACAATGGGACTTGGTTTGGAGTACGCCAAGACAAAACCTGTTTCCCGGGTTGAGGAAGTCAGTAGAGTCCCACTGTCACCGAAGAACTTCTTCGCTTTCTCTTGTACATGGTCGATAAAGCTTAAAATAGCATTTGGAGCGCCAGCCAAAACATGACAGTTATATTCCATTCGCGGTCGGATGTAGGTGTTATATATGGTAATGAGATCGAATAGAGCGAAGTACATCTTACACTGTTTCAAAAATCCGAGGCACTTGAATGCTTCTTTGGAGATATGAAAAATCTATTTAGTCCAGCAAACATCGCACTGTGCTTTCATTCCTAGAACATCAAGAGCACCCGATTCCTCATTCACCCCCTTCCTGCATTTTAGGTTTCAACCACAGCCACAACGATTCAGCCAAAGTAGGCACCTCAACCTGAAAGCAGAACCACCCGGCGGCTATGTTAATCCCCGTTCTGCCAATTTAAATCCTTGTTAAGGGTTTCGGAAGCCAACACCACATCAGTCATGCGACTTCGTAGAGTTTTATTCGCTACAACAAACGAAGTACCCTTACCCTATTTACTCGAATTTACCCTATCTACCTGGTTAGAAATACGCCCAGGCAAAGCCTGTTCCCCAGGGGGAAGAAATTGACCAGTCAATTGACCACCTCGTTCGTGCGATTTAACTCCGCCACACAGTTTTCTTTGAGCTTAGTTAAATGATTGGACTATACCAACAAGCCGACGACGTTGGAAGAACTCAGAGCCAACATTGAACGCGAATAAACGGTCGTTGCGGCCGAAATGTGTGATCGAGTCATTTAAAACTGGGTCAAACCAATCGACTGCTGCTGATGTGCCCGTGGTGGCCATATGAACGAAGTCGAGTTCCATTCATAAATGTTTTGATTGTTTTCCAAGTCGATTATAAAGTTTGGAAAATTGCTTTGGCGTTTATTAAAAAAAAAAACAATTGTCAGTCCCTTATTGGAAAATTCGATATTAGGACAATAGTGTTACTAATGAAGAATAGAAATTGCCAAAATAGTATAAAAAGTGAATTAGCGCAAAATATAATAATGAAATAAGCAAATGGTAAAATCGCCCTTGATGAGGAATAGTCGTACAAAGTTATAAATAATAATAATTTTTGAATATTATATGATGGGTTGGTATCATTCGTCTAGCTCAAGTTCAATCCTGAATAACAATAATTGGTTAAATTTTTTAATGCCTTACGGTTTGCTTTCGTATAGTCGGCGAAAAACGGAGGTATAATTACAATCGTTGTGGTTGTATTTATTATATTTTAACACTACTTGCATTTATAGGCTCAACTACTTAGATTACTCTAACGGCAATATTACAATACAACAGGAACAAAAGCCTGCAATGCGCTGTACAACAGCTGTCAAATATTGTTATGAAGGCTCATGTTATTGCCGCGAGAAATCAAACAGAAATACGCACCAACACGAATAATTGTGGAATACAAACAAGTGGATGCCATTATGTGTACGAGTATGTCTTTAGCTGCATATTTGAATAAATGTGCAGTATATAAAAACATACGAGTACACATGTGTATGTGTATGTACTTCATGCAATTCAAAGATATACATACCTTTGAGGCTGAATTAAACATTCATAAATAAATTAATAAAAATTTAACAAAGCATTAAAATTACAGAAATTTCTACGTATATACATATGTATGTATATATGTACACACATATATGTATATGAAATCAATCGGTTAAATATTTCCAAATTAACAAGCAATTACATATCAGTTTTGTGAAGCTTAAAGTTATTAAACAAGACGCATATATTTTTAAAGCTTTTGATGATATATATCGCTACTTTATTGCAACATAGTCATAACTCAAAAAAGCTTGTATCGAGAAAAACACATTTAAAATATTTAGCTTCACAAGTCTTAGAAATATTTTTTTAGAAAATATCTCCAAAAGGAAACAATTTAAAAGTAATTTGAATAAATTTTTGGCACAATTTAAAAGGTGGTACTGTTAACTATTCTGCATTTTTTGATATATGACTATGTTGCAATAAAGGAGCGATATGTATGTACATAACATCAGGTGATTCATCTGAAGGTTTGATTTTCAATAGGATTTTTTTGACAGATCAGGCATGACCCACATGAAACTGCCTTGTCAGTTTTGTTCAGGATCATTTGGCAAGTCGTCATGGAGAGGCTCACATTACAACAGCGTCTCCATTTTGTTCAGCTGTAGTATGAAGGAGGATGTGTTCTGTGAGAAATGTTTTTCCGGCAATTTTGTGTAGTGATGAGCTTAATGCGTATGTTAATAAACAAAATTGCCGTATTTTGTCTGATGGTTTTAAAAAAAAAATGAGGCAAATGAGAATGCTACAGCCAATTGTAACCATCATTTCACCAAATAATGGACCAAGTGCTTGCTGAAAATCAAGCACACGATCTATATGAGTTTTCAAAATAACGTTTCTTCCTTGTCGCTAAATTCGGAAACTTTTGATGTCCGCCCAACTACAATCATGTTGTACGCCGCAAATGATCGCCTCAGGCAGCAGGTTTTGCTTTGGTGTACACAAAACCACGGTATTCTGCTTTCTGGGGCATAGAAGGGAAGTAGTTCCTTGATTGTCGTAGCTAATAAAACTGTAGGAAACCGCAGGACTTATCTTGTTTGGACTTCCGAAACCTTCACAAATGGCTATTTAGCAGAACGAGGAGGTTTTACTTGCAGACCATCTGGGCGCTGATCATGGTTAAGGTATCGTCCTTGGCGGAAACGTTCTGGCTCCGGTTTAAACCTAAATCGCAGGAAAGGGAATTATTTCCCCTGATAACTAGGGTGCAATGCCCCCGAGGTGCTGTTGTCTTGCAACAGATTCCTGTAATGTAAGAAACCATAAGTGATGGTTAGAAGGGTGAGTTGGTTAAAGGCTCATTAAGCCTTATCTTCCATTTACCGTCAGGGAAATTGCATACAGGAGGTATTAGAAGGTCCGAGCTCTTCAACAGGAGGTTACAAACTATGTAAAAGTTGTGATCAGTGTTAGTCTTCGAAGCCACATTAGGGCGCTGATTAGTCATCAAATCACCCCATGGAATTGGTTCATCATCAGATAAACCTGACAAGGCAGGTGCTGATGTAAATAAATTTCTACATTCTGGCGTCGATTAAAGTCATAGGAGAAAAGCGAAGAAAACTCGATTTCGGTCTTCGTCTTGATTTCCACTGGTCATTTGTAATAGCAAACGTGACATCACCAATTATTGGCTCTAACTTCACTAAGATTTACCCACCGATTTACGTCGAAATTGACTCATGGTGTTTTGTCCTCGATTCTGTGCACACGTGTCTTTGCTGTTGTCCGTATTTTTTACATTTATTATTAATTTCTTTTAAAACCAAGTTGCAACTAGAATAGGTAGTAAGCAGAAATAAGTAGTGATTCGTGTTCCATCCTGTGTGCACGTATTTTTTTCACTGTCGTCCGCATTTTTTTTAATTGTTCATTATTAATATCTTTTGAAAGCAATTCATTACTTTGCAGTACGGGTGGTGTTAGACTAAATTTGGTTTGTCTAAACAGTGTCGAAGTTATATACTACACTGGATCCTGAAGAGTTTTAATTAATTTAATTCAAACTCTTTATATGTTGCGATTACTTTTGCTTTAGTCTTTACATGTTATTATTGACAGTCAAACGTCCACAACCACTACTCCATCTTTCCACCTCTTCGTAATACTATTTTCCTAGCAACAGTACAATGCGCTGCATATGCAGGAGTCACTGCATATGTAGGGGTCAAGATAACATCACTGGCTTGACATCTCAGTCCCCTCCATCAAAATTTTCGGGTACAGCTGTCATCAGAGTATTTGATTCACAAAACCTTTCGCCGACATTTTGACATAACCCGCCTTTTGCCTTTTGGTTCAAAGGCGAGGTCAACACTTACACATTGTATCGAGGCTTCAGATACGCCTTTGACCTGAGAAGGTGGCCGGTGCAAAGAAAGAGTTCGAAAGCCGGTATTTACCAGCCAGAAAAAGTGTAACATATTCAATATTATTTTGCCGAAAAACAATACAGAAGTATACAGTTTTCTCAACTTTTTTCAGATATTTATAGTTATTGCGACATCTTCTTTTCATCTCAATAAAACTTAAATTTTAAAACTAGAATTTTAAGAAAAAGAGTGCAACATAAATGCAAAACTTTTTCAGAAAAGAAAACGGCATTAGTTAAAAAAAAACTGATACTTCAAACCATGCTGCAATCGTCGTGCCTTGTACAGTCATATATTGGATGCCATTTTTAGGCAAGAAAATATATTCAAAACTACGTTGTTATGAGCCATACAGCGCGTGAAACAATAGACTTGTTGAGAAACTATTTTACTGAGCACTTAGTTTCACGTTTCGATCGTGCAATATCACACCTTTGCATTATTTTGTCTGGCGATTTGTAAAAGTCTGTGGTCTTCATGTATAAGCCAGCTTTGGCCAACGTTACTTGATATATTCGCGTGATATCAGACGCTATGCTGGAAAGACTCGCTTAAGCTGGAGCTTTCGAATAAACCACCTGAGACGTAGTCGCCGTTAATTGTTCTTTTAAACGATAATAATAAGTTTACATTCGCTTACAATTTTATGTGTTTTATTTTCAATTATAAATCAAACTTCACTATGAATCACCCATTATATATGATAGTAAAAAAAAACTTGTTTTCTTCGCTCATAACTAAGCCATTGACATTTTGGGTATCATTAAAAAAAATAAAGTCTTTTGAAAGAGATTCTATAACACGTTGCAAAAAGAGCACCAGCTGTGTAGTTATAACCAATTGAATGTCATTCAAACCCCTGCCGATTAAATGATGAAATTAAGAATTACAATGAACGTAAAGAAATTTTCGAAGGAGCAGGAGTGAATGAAGAAACTTAAAACGAAATTTGAAGAATGAAACTTTTACATAATTTAAGAAATTGTTTTTAACAAAAATTCAAGTCTAATGAATTGCATATTCCGTTCTCAAAGTTGCAAAATATGAGCTCAAAACACATTTAAAACAACTAATAGATGTGACAATAACTGTATTTTGGTTGATTAAAGTTGAAGAGCAATTTTATGTTTTTTATTATCTTACTTTCTTTCTTCTTTCCAAACTTGTGATGCACGACTGAAGTTTTACATCACAAAAATGAGTCTACCCACATCTTGTAGCATGTAGCATAAAAGCTTGTTGTCAGCACAACTAAAATTAATATGTTTGTATGTATGTATGTCAAAGCATATGAATCATAAGTTTGTACATAGTTCATTTTGCCCTGATTGAGCGTATTCTAATGGAGTTGTAGGAGTAGCATGTCATTTAATTAAACTCTCGTAGAGAGCAATACACATGTCTAGCATTTTTAAGGCAAAAAAAAAAAAACTCGGCTCACAAAATTACTGTGATGGAAAAGATTTCATACAGACACAAGCATAATTTTGAGACAATCATTGATCGTGGAAAAATTAAGGCCAATAAGATCATAACATCTGTTTCGATATCGACAAATGTCAATCTCAAATAGCGGGCTGAAGTTTTGTATTGCCTGTTTTAGAGAACTATCGGCGTGACTTGTCTATATTTAAGGAACAATCGGAACTTATTGTTACGTTTCTAAGCTTCTGCGGATTCTTCAATTGCAAATGAAATAATGACACTGATACTTGGTTGTTACACAGCATTAAAATACTTCACAACTTTATTAACACTTACCACCACTGTGTATTAACACACTAGACTTGCTTACTTTTCTGACTTGCTCAACGTTTAAAAACAATCTCCGCCTCTGCTGAACATCTGCCTGCTATTCATACTTCTTTATTACCTTCGACATTGTTGATGAGGCCTGTTGTCATTGATAGTTCCAGACTCAACTACACAAACATCATAACTATGTCCATACACAATTACACATGTTTGCGCAACAATAAGAACACAACAACAACAACAATAAAATCATTGGTAGTTGATTTACTTGGAATTTTGCGTTCTTTAAATTATGTATGTTTGTTTGTGTGGATATGCGTGTACATTTATAACAAGCAGATCAAAGGTTGCACAATGGGTTAGAAGTAATTCAAATTCGTAACATTATTTTAAAATAATGTTGTGGTAACAAGCTACATTCAGAACTGTCTCAGGTTTTGCAATCGATATACAACTTCCGCTGTTTATCAATATCAATGTCAATATTTCTTAATTTTATTTAATTTTCGAAAAATATTTTTCTTTCCTTTTTCTTTTAAATTAATATTTTTATATTTTTAGCATATCGCTGCTTTATTGCAACAACGTCACAACTCAAAAAAAAAAAGATTCTCAAAATTGTAAGTATTGTCGGGTGCTTCATTGTGAGTTTTGGTTTTCAATACGTATGACTCAAAACAGCCTGCTTTGTTATTTCTTTCAGTATCGTGTGGCAAGTCATTGGCGCCCCCAAATTGTTCAGCTGTATTACGAAAAACAGCGATCTTTGAGAAATGTTTTTCGTGCAATTCGATGAAGTTATGGTGCATATAATCGGCCTACTGAATTTACTACAATGCACACATTTTGATCGCAATTTAGACAAGTGGATGATACTCGACTGGTTTAACCACATCCAGTATGTATTAAAGAGAATATAGCTACTGTGTATGCTGAGAGTGTATGCGAATACCATGGCGAACCGATTTTTTTTTTTTTTTAGTTTGGACCAGTACTCAGGGGATGGCCCCTATATATGCAGTGCATTGTACCAGAACTAGGAAAATAGGTTGTGAGAAGGAGGAAAGAGGGAGTAGTATTTGTAAACATTTGACTTGAACGTTTCAACGTTATAGCAGACAGGAAACACGTCGGCAGGTAACTTATTCTACAGGCGATTTCCCGGGCAATCGACCATAAATGAATGAGCTCTGAACGATGCACGCGTGCTACGTAATTTGTCATTATTCTTGGCTGCAAGGTTTGTCTTATTCGACAGCTTGGCTTATTTTACGTAAGTAAAGCGTACAAAATTCCACTTGTGCAAGAGTTGAAAGTAGACAATTTAAATATGCGTCTTACGTTTAGCTACGGACTATCACAACTTTGGACCATTTTTTGTTGGGAAATTATTTTGATGAGCACTTAATTTCACGTTTTGCTACGGTGAATTGGTCACTTACATCGTACCATATCGCATCTTTAGACTATGTTCTCTGGTAATATACAAAGTCTGAGGTCTTTAATAATAAGGTCTTTAATAATAAGCGAATACAGTTCGTAGGATAGCAGTCGCTGTGGTCGAACGAATCGCCCAAAAATGGACCTTCCGAATGGGTCACCTCATTTTCAAACAGTGTAAGCCATAAATTATTCATTTAAACAATAATAAATGTTTTAAGATTTTTTTAAAATTTGAGTATTTTATTTTATAGTTATTACAGATCCTACTTTACGATGAATTACCCGATTGTATCTTTAATGTTGGGGCAAACAATCAGCCAAATGACTTTTAAGCTACAGTTTTAGAAAGTATTTTCTAAATGATTTTTCTAATTTTAGCCATACACTACACAAGTTCAGTGCTCAGTCTAGCATTGTACAGTACGTTTGTGTAGTATATGGGGATGTTTGCGCTGTTTATGTGAACATTTATGATATTTGCTTAAGTTTAAAAAGCTGTGCAGTGATCTTGTAGAGTGTGTGTTGCAGATGTTTAGCGTAAAAACTATAAAAATTAAGTGTAGAAAATATATCCGTCGTTATGGCGCATTCGAAGTAGTGCCTATAGCAATAGTCATGAAAAATTAAGCCTACGAAAAATTAGTTCTTAAATTAAAAGAAAAATTTCCTTATTAATCTATCACTTTTAACACCACAAGCGATTTTTTCTTGCATTTTTTTCTTTTCTTTGCTACAGCCAGCAATACGATAGTGCAGCATTTACACATGTCTGCTACGTTGGTCTTTTTAAAATAAAAATTTGTGCAGTTTACTTGTTTACTTACATGGAGTGAGTAGCAAACATCGTTTACACACTGCCAGACTAAGTACTGAGCTTGTGTAGTATATGGCTGGCATAAAAACTAAAAATATAAAAAGCATTTTTGAACATTTTTTTTGAATTCTTGATCCTATTTGCAAAGCATTTTTGTCGAACCAAAATTTTTTTAAGTTACGACATTGTTGCTTAATATTGATGATAGCAATGTTGATATTAATTTGTGTTTTTCTTGGTGCTCTTTTCATTTTTCTAATAACTTTTGTACAACTTAACTTCACTAGGTTTAATTTTCAAATATTTTTCTTTGCAACGAAAAAGTTAAAACTCTTATGTTTGAAGTATTTTTTATTCAACTGTATGGAAAACTCCAAAACTACCTTTCGCATCAATATAACAACAAGATATGAGGAAAAATGATAAATGGCTAACTTTCAGTTTGATTGCCGCAAATGCATCAATGTTTTATAAAACAACACGTTCATGTACGTGTACAAACATACAACATATGTATGTTTGCTTGTATGTACTTACCTATGTATGTATATGCAGAAAACATATTTAAAGACTTATTTACCTTTGAACCGTATCCTTATGAATATTATTAATAGTTGTGCACATGTTTGTTAAAGTTAAAAGAATAATATTTTATGGAGATGGATTTTGCTGGGATTTTTCGAACATCAGAATTATTAATCTTGACTAAAGTTAAAGCAGACAAGAGAAGTGTGTTTGAGAAGTTGGACAAAATAATTTTTGAAGCACTCACGACGCATCTTATATCAATTTAAATTGCTCATTTTGTTCAAAATACAAACTTTGTACGAGTAGATGGTACAGTTGTTGCAAAAAACATTGTTGACATTTTTCCAAGAAGAAGTATCGCTTATTTGAGACATAAATATCATCATAACTCTTAAAAAATCAAATGAGGAATAAATACTTTTTTTTTGCCTTTTTTCAATCTTAAATAATTTTTCATAATTTGCAAAATTTCTTTTAAATATTAAGATATTAACTAGAGTTTTTTTAATAACAATGCTTGTTAAAAATTCTTAGTTCTGCTATTGATGCAGTGACTAATTTGCATAAACATTACGTTATGAATAAGCTATGTACACACGGTTGTCAGATGTTACAATATTATAAGATATGGCAACATGCTGACAATGTGGTGACAATGAAAAATTGCCGCGCAGAAATAAATTGTGTGTTCGGACGATCGTAAGAAAATTTTACAATTTCATTGTCAGACTATGGTCTGACAAATAATTCATCTGACAACAAAAATTGTCAGTTCACACGGTTGTCAGATTATTAGATGAAAAGAATTGCCAGACATGTTGTAAGGCATTGCCACTTATGTATATCAACAACCATCTGTTTGGCAGAGTTGCCCATCAAACTTTTTTCTGACAATGATGCCATTGACAGGTGCATTAATTTTATAGATCTGACAATTAAAACTGAGCTTACAATACCAGCCAATTATCTAGCAATGCCGACGAAGAGTCTTCTCACGATTGTCAGATGCCTGACAACATTGTCGTCTTACAATTGATTGACAATGGTTTATCTGACAACGTTGTAAGTTAAAAATTGGCCGTTCACACGATTGTAATACCTTTTCAGACAATTTTACTGGCAATATTGTAAGATCTGACAACCTTGCGTACGTAGCTATACATAATCAAATGTTTTGCAACTACATGCTGGGGTTTTTTGCCTTGAAAAATTCAGTTATAATAACAGCAAAATGAGTTGATATATTTTTCAAAGTATTGCCCATCGTTAGCCACTTCTTTTTCCCGTCTTTTTGGTACCATATGGATTTCGCGCCAAAAGAGCTGCTCCGGTTTTAAGGTAAAGAGTGAAACAAGGTTATTCCTGATAACATGTTCTGAAGTGAAGCGTACGTAAGAGCGGTCTGTAATCATCGAAAACAAGTTAGTCAGAAGAGGCATAAAGCGGATGAAGTATAGGTTAGGTTTTACAGGCTGCCAGCCCTCTTGGGTCTAATTTGGTCCTGTTGTGTTGCCTGGGTGTGATATGTATCTCAGCAGATCTACATATTACTGGCTTAGAAACAACCCGAGGATCAGATAAAGGAGTCCAATCCAATTACATCACTTTCCGATACCTCCGCCAAATCGTGCAGCATCCGTCTGCCTGGATACAAAGCCCTTACGTAGGAAAGTGCTGGACACCGATAAAGAAAGTGCTCAACACTATCTACTTCCCCCTCGTCTCTGCAGTTTCTACAGAAGTCATTAAATGGAAGATGAAGTTAATTTTCTATTCACTGTTTTTCAAATAGTTTTTGACCCGTTTTGCAACATGTGGCCGAGTTTTATCATGATGGAAGATTATGGCCTGGTGTTTGATCGAATATTTCTGTCATTTTTCGTTGATTGCTCTCTTCAAACGATTCAATTGCTTTCGCTACAAGTCCCCCTGTGATCGTCTAAGCCGATTTCAACAGCTCATAAAAAAACCACCCGGCTAATACCACTAAATACTGAGCGTAACCTTGGTATTATGGATATTCGGCTTCTACCTGGATTTGGCGCTTTATGCGTTTGGGCGTAGCGTAACGTATCCATTTTTCGTGACCAGTAATAATACAATGCAAAAATGATTTGGTTTTTTAGTGTTCATACATGATATCCAACATACAAAAGCGGCTTTTAGTGTAGCGGCTGCAAAACAGCTGGTTGTCCCCCAGCTTTAGGGTATACAATTATTTGTTCCTGTCTTCTTTGATCAAGAGAAATATTAATATTAGAAATATTAAAAATAAGTCCGACTATTTATCATTAATACATACACACGAGTATGTAGATATTACAAATTTGAACTAAATATACTCGGATATATGTAAGTATATGGACCTATAACGGGGGAAAATTTTTTTTCGCTTTAGGCTAAATTTCGGTTATACATACATATATGGACCGATAACAAAAATTTTAATTTTCTGTATTTTAGTAACCTCTTTTTATTGCCAGAACTGATTTTAAACACAAAAAGTTTTTTAAATTCACTTACGCGACATTTTCATGAAAAATCGGTTCAGGCTATATCTCGGTTATATGATATCGGAATTTTTCATTTTCTGTATTTTAGTAACCTTCTTTTATAACGAAAACTGTTTTTAAGCAAAAAAAAATTTGTTCATAGATAAATCGGTTTATGCTATATCTCGGGTATATATGGGCCGATTCGAAAATTTTAATTTGCTGTATTTTAGTGACCTCCTTTTATTGCCAGAACTGATTTTAAGCAAAAAAAGTTTTTTACGTTCAGTTACGCGACATTTTGGTGAAAAAAATCGGTACAGGCTATATCTCGGTTATACGAGTATATGGACCGATATTGGAATTTTTTATTTTCTGTATTTTACTAACCTTCTTTTATTACCAGAATAGCTTTTAAGTACAAAAAAATTATTTTTCATGAAAAAATCGGTTTAGGCTACATCTGGGATATACGGTGGTGGACATATAATTAAAACATATATGTATATGATCTTTCATTCTTTCGATATTTTATATGATCTATTGTTAGTTCAACTAAAATTTTCCACTGCAAAAATAAGTTTCTTTACATTCATTTTTTGTTCAATTTTCTTAGAAAAATAAGCCATTATTTAGTGAAAGGGACGTTTTTCAAGTGGACACATACGAGTTATTAAAATATTTTCAATTCTGCTATTTAAATAAAGTTTTCCTAATGTTTAGTTTCGTTTTGTTGCGAAAATTGTTGATAGGCATGTTTTAAATGATATCTACATATAAAATTGTGCACTAATATTAGCCATTAGGTATGGGAAAAATACCAAGTTGCTCCGAAAAAGAAATGAAGGTAATCATTAGATTAATGAGGCTTCGAGAAGACGGTGAATGCATTTTCTGAATTACTTATTTACTCTAGAGGAAGCATAAGGCAATGAATAATTTGAAACTCAAATAGTGTAATCAGAGCCTCCAAATCACGTAAAACCGTAACCGAAGACGATTGAATAGTCGTAAGTGCCTCTCAGACTGACCGATTTAAAAGCTGTAAACAGTTAAAAGTTGAATTAAATTCATCATATGGTATCCATATATCATTTAGAACTATGTGACGGAGGCTTAAGTGGATGCATCGATGCATAAAAAACTTTGCTGACAAAAAAAAAATATTTAAACCGGATTGAAGTTTGTCAGAAAAAAACATTAAGAAACCAAACGAAAATGGAAACATATTTTATGGAATGACGAATCCAAGTTTTTACAGTGGGGATCAGAAAGAAAACGTTATGAATGGCGTCTAGTTAACCAACAACAAAATCTCAGATAGACCATCAACACAATAAATTAATTTACGATCAAAAATATTTTAATTATGTCGCCACTGTATATGGACCGATATCGGAAAATTTTTGTTTTGCCTTTTAAAAGCCAGGATTAATAATTTTGTGAAGTTTGAAGCAAAACAAAGCATTTTATATATATATATATATATATATATATATATATATATATATATATATATATATATATATATATATATATATATATATATATATATATATATATATATATATATATATATATATATATATATATATATATATATATATATATATATATATATATATATATATATATATATATATATATATATATATATATGTATGTACTTTCCAGGGTCGCAAATGAGAATTGTAGAAATGACAAATGGAATCACAAACTCATATATGCCTTTAACATTTTTGTGAAGGGTTTAAAATGATCTAATAATACTTTAAAAAAAAAAGCATTTTTCTTTTCACAGGTTGTTTCTTCTATATATTTATTTCTTTTATTATTTACCTAAAAAGTAAATAAGAATAAACTCAATTGTTTAAAATAAAAAACATTAAATAGAAGCTGCAAACAAGCAGTTTGTTTAAGAAAATATGTTTTTTTTTCCATTTTTAGAAAACAAATAAAAAACACACTTCAGCTTTTAACATTTTAAATAATTATTAAAATATCCAAACACTTATTTTTTTCGAAAAATCCTACTTATTGTTCATTAATCTCCAGCTTAAATTAGAATTTTTCTTAAATACTTTTTCGATTTCCCATTTACAGCATGTGTGCACTTAAAACATATCGTTGGTCTCAAGTAGAAGGGCCCTAACAAACATAATTGCAATTTTACAGGACAAGGAAAAATCATAATGGAAACTGTACATCTATAAGTAACTTTTTTTGTTCAATTGCTTGTAAGAGCGATATGTATGAAAATATTTCATTAAATCTTCGCTACACTGTGTACTTATGTGACACGTAGTAGAATCCCTAAAAGAAAGCTCAACTCAGGGGAAATGCGAGTTAGGGCCTTTCTGCATGACACCAACGATATTCAACTTAGCCTCAAGCAGCAACTGTAAGCAAATCTCAACAAATTGACGCATTTGCAGCACACCAAAAATACTCGTACTGCAGTAAGATTGATTTTTAGGCAAAATCTTAAAAAAAATAATCACCACTGCAGCAATTTTGCTGCATTTACACAGCAACAGCTTAACGTTTGAAATGTTTTAAAAATCTTTATTAATTGAATAAATTAAAAATATTAACACTTCAACAACCACAAACCAAACATGGCAGACAATATAATGAACAGGCTGGAAGAAAAAGTTCCTGCTGGGTTGCACAAACTTTTCGAGCAGTTAACACAAGTCTTAGACGCAGTTGCAAGAGTGGTATTTTTGTGTTGCAGTTTACAGGGATTCAAACCAAAATTAATGCAACCGCTGACGGCAAATTGAACAGTTCTTTCTGTTTATAACAACAAAATATTAAATGAGAGTTTATCTTTAAGAAAAAAAAGAAAATCAATGCAACTTACTCATAGTGTATTTGATTTTAAGACATTCGAATTGAGGATTTACCACATCGGGAACATTCGAGAAATATTTCGCCAATATGGAGCGAGTGTTGTTGGCCGTATTCTGATCACAAATCTCAGTTTTTGGTTGAAGACAACTACTGGGACTGTCGCAAGTAAAGCATTTAGTGAGATTTTGTTGTGCGGACGGCCTTGCTGGTATAACTGGATCAGTTATATCGTGGGCTTTAGAAAAAAATTGCATTTTTAGAAACTTATTTTATACACTTAATTTCTCAATATTACCGGTTACAAGCGCCAAAAAGGCAAAGAAAATTGTAAACACTAGCAATTTTTCAAACATTTTCCAGATATTTAATATAAAATACAAGCAACTCAAAAGCGAACTAAGGCCGTTGGAGTCTTCAGTGAAACTGAATGCTTTTATTGGAGAAAAGTTTAAAGTCAATACATTTCTATAAATATGTTGTATGTTTTGTGCTTTGTGGCTTTCGCTTATCGACTCTTTAATATAGTTAAATTAATCACTGTTTCGTGTGCTTTAATTACAAATTATTTGTATAATATGCAGACTTTAAATAATAACAAGAATCATTATTTTTTCTTTTTATATTATTTAAAGAAATTTCCAAAAGCTGAGTAATATCATTAAGCACTAGCATTTTCAACAACGATTTATTTAAAAGGCAGAACTGGCTCACAAACAAGATGCCCACCAAAAAATTGTCTGACAAAACTGTTAAAGAGATGACAGAGAGTGAAGAAGATGTACATCAGCATCTGCCTTCACGGCCCTATCTGATGATGGACCAGTTCTACGGAGTGAATTATTCACGATTCACCAGCGCCCCTGTGTGGCTGACTAGTCTCACACAGGTAGCAATTTTTGCTATATGTTTGCAGCCATATGAGCTAATCTCTCCTGTGTGCAATTTCCCAGCAATCAATGAAAGACAAGGCTAGCAGTATAAGCACTTAAACCAACTCACCCGTCAACTATCACCACTGGCTCCTCACAGTACAGGTATCTGTTGTATAGGCAACAGATCCTCGGGAGGTTGTTAGTCCCCGAAAAAAGCCACACATCAAACAATTATCAAGGATACTAAAGGCCGGGGCACATAGAATCCGTCGTATGTTATACTTTGCCTTTTTCAACTGACAACTAAGTTGAAATACATGTAGACTCATGAGCTTTGTCACATTCGGTACTTCTCCGTCAACGCAAAGTATTAAAGCTGAGCAAATTTCTACTTTTAACGTACGTTGAGAACTTTGACAACTATTTGGTAATATTTTTTGTATATTTTGATAAAATTTTTCGTTCAAAAATTAAATAAATTGAAAAAAAAAATTGTGTCAGATTTTTTGTGCTGTGTCTGAAATATAAATTCAAAGATTTTAATCAAACTAAAGTAAAATTCAGTTGGTTTTATATCCGTTATCAAAGTACTGATTGTGCCAACTTCATACTCTGTACACGTGATGTCAGTTGATAAAGGAGACGGACAAAATACGACGGATTGTATGTGCCCCAGCCTTAACACCCGCTTCCTGCGTTTGAGGTTTCAACCACAGCCAGAACGTTTCAGCCAAGGTAGGCTCAACCTCAAACATGATCAGCCCGGGTTCAACTGCAAGCAGAACCATGCGAGCGCCATGCTGATCCCCGTTCTGCCAATTTAAGCCCTACAGCGCGCATTCGTTTGTATCTACAGCAAATGCGTGGTGCTCTCTCGACCACTCCATAATTGTGACTGACAAATTCACCGAATTGATCATTCCAACGGCGCCAGCCTCCGCCAGCACTGTTTATTAAGGCTCATTTAGCCAACAGCTAAACAGCTGATCGTTTTTGTTATATCAGAAACCATGAAAATGCTTACATTAATAATAATGCATTACAATATAACTTTTTAACAAAGTTATTACATGTTGAAGTAATACATATGTATACAGCCATGTCACAGAACTTAGTTCCGTTCGGAAACGGAATTGCGTTATTTTTTTACTTCATCAAAAAACGGAAAACTAAAAGACTTTTCGGTATGAAATCATTTCTAATTGCAAGAATGAAACTAGTATTATCTTACAGAATTGATTTCATTCCGAAAAAGTTTTAAATTTTCATTTTTTGAAGAAAACCGATTCAATTCCATTTCCGTACGGATGTGAATTCTGTGACATGGCCGATAAGACTAATTTTAGGTACTATTTAAGGGCCTGATCACACTATTATACAAGTATAAATACTTTCATTCGATTTTGTAAGATATAAGTCTAAATACATTTCTTCCGACTGCCAAAAAGTCTAACGTAAATTAGAATTTGCATTCATACCATCACACTTGAAATAAACCAACAAATTTGAGGAGAAAAGACAACAGCTGTTCGTTTTTTTTACAACACAAGACATTGTGATTATTTTATCGTGTAAAATTGCAATAATCAAAATTTTTAAAGAAAACAATTATAAAACTTATACACGTCTCTAACATTTCTTTACACCTTTACCAACGGTAGTTCATTTTTTTTTTTTTTTTTTTTTTTTTAAAGGTGTAAAGAAATGCTAGAGACGTGTATAAATGAAAAAGCTTGTTTTTTGTGTTTTGACATGCATTATTAGAGCATTTTTCTGTTGCAATTCTCAACAATTTATTTAGATTGTTGGGATATAAAGTAGAATGTTTGAGAATATCTTTCAAAAATGTCCAAAGTCTACTGATGATTAGGGTAGCTCCTATGAAATGTCGACATATAGATAGCTGGGAAGCATAGAAACAAGCTATTTATAATTTTTTATCGGTATATATACACTAAGTTGTGGTAACGCTTTGTATTCTTTGGGATCTCATCAAACGAGTTTAAGATTAATTCAGGGGTACCACAAGGCTCCGTTCTTTCTCCTACCCTATTTCTTATTTTCCTCAATGACCTTCTATTTCAAACTTTCAACCCTATACACTCTTTCGCAGATGACAGCAGCATTTGCCATTCGTACTCTTTCAGTAATAGGCCCAGCCTATCCGAGATCGTTGCCAAGAGGCAAAATATGAATGATTCATTGAACAGCGATCTTCTATTAATCTCTGAGTGGGGTCGTAAAAACAGTGTCGCCTTTAACGCTCGTAAGACCAAATGCCGTTTATTAACACACAAACATACGATCGCAGATGCTGCTTCATCTGTACTCATGGATGGAAATATTGAGGAATCGGATGCTCTTGATGTTCTGGGAATGAAAATACAGTGTGAAGTTTGCTGGAATGATCACATTTTTCATGTCTGCAAAGAAGTATTCAAGTGCCTCGGTTTTTTGAAACGGTGTAAGATGTACTTCACTTCATCCGACCCCCTTACTATTTACTTACTACCTATGTACATCAGACCGAAAATGAAATACAACTCTCATGTTTTGCCGTTGCCTCAAAGTCTGTTTTGAGGTTGCTCGACCGTGTGCAGGAGAGGGCGAAGAAGCTCATCGGTGACAATTGGGTATCCAACTCTATTGACTCGCTGGAGCATCGACTCAGTGTAGGGTGCGTTACTCTGTTCTATCGTTACTACAATGGATTTTGCTCTGACGAGATTAGGGATCTTGTTCCTGAAACTCGCACATTTCTACGTAACACGCGTTCATCGTCCAGAGCTCATCCATTTGTGGTCGATTGCCCGGGGAATCGTACAACGCATTACAGAGAGGGTTCGTTTTTCAGCCGTACGCTTCGCCTATGGAATAAGTTGCCCACAGACGTGTTTCCTGTCTGTTATGACGTCGGAAAGTTCAAGTCAAATGTTCACAAACACTACTCCCTCTTTCCCCCTCCTCATAACCTATTTTCCTAGTTCTGGTACAATGCGCTGCATATGTAGAGGTCATCCCCTGAGTACTGGTCCAAGATAAAAAAAAAATTGGACTAAATTTATTCCCCGCGCCTCTTAAATCAATATTTAGCGTGAATAATTTTGCTTTCTTCGCAGCAGGTTATTGAACTTTCGCAAGACACTTGTTAGTTTTCCTGTCAAGAAAATACAATTTATGTTTTTTATCTAAAAAAAAAAAAACATACGTGTTAAAATTTGTGTTTCTGTTTTTTTAATATACTACCCACTCTTATTTACATGCAAATAAATTGAATTGAATACATGTTAAATAAAATAACTAAATAGATTATATTTATATGGAACAAGAGATGAAATAATACGTGATAACTATGGAGGGATATATTCACGTACATACTAATATCCTTTGTTTTACAGGATAAAAATATGCTGTGACATGCTCAAAATTATTTGAAAAAATTCAACACACACACAAGTTATCATTTGCTGGCAGCGAAAAAAACAAAGAGTATAAATTCAAATAAACAAACATGGATATATTTTTGTACTTTTCAAAAGAAAAGAAATGCCTGCAAATGTGACCAAGAAAAAAAAATCGTAAATTGTATCCAGTCTATAGCAGTCGGAGATGGTGGTGAATATTTTGAATGTACATCAATATTTGTTTAGCATAACAAAAGTCATCAGCATGACAAACACATTCCAGCAGGAAGAGACATTTCTACCAAGGCAAAAGTATTCGTGTTGTTAAGATCAAACATCATGATAAAAGCATTTAATGCTGGTATAATAAAAAATGCTATTGAACTTTTCCCAACATTCACACAAACGTTTAGCAAACATTCATACCGTGCCGTGCGTGTTTAGTAAAATGCTATGCAAAACTATGTTCAGCTAAAAAAAAAGCTGCACGCTTATATATATGTACGTCCCCTGTTTACTCTACCCAGATGAGCGATCATGTAATAGACTTTTTTCATTCATAACTGTTGCCCTTTTCTAATGTTTTTTTTTTTCCATTTCTCCTTTATGTTGCTGTTTCTATTTCTTGTATTTAAATTCTTAAAACTTTCTTTTTAGTTGTTTTAAATAGTCATAGAAGACATTTTGTTTTCCAATCACGTTTTCTTCTTAATCCTGACAAGAATACTATTTTCATAAAGATGAAATGGAGATATACATAGAGACATGAATAGAAAGCAACCACTACCAAAGACCAACTTGAAAATACGAGTAATAACATGTCAAGGCTTATTTTGATTTTTGGTGGCAGCTACGATTGCCGTAGTTGTGTTGCAGCCGAATAAAATCCCCCGGAATAATGTACGAGGGCGGTTCGAAAACTTCTTAGTCTAGCACAAAAAGTGCGGTATAAACAGAAAAAAATAAGTGCTTTGGAAACTTCCATCTCTGCTATGAACACATGTTAAATTTTTTTTCGATCTGGTAACTCCTTCATATAGAAACAGATGTTCACAAAAAACGCATCCCAGATTTTTTTACAATGGAGAAATTAGAAATGCGTGGTGTGATTAAATATTTACATAAAAAAGGTTTATCGGGACAAGAAATTCATAATGATACGACGAATGTGTTAGATGACAGTGCTCCTTCATATGCAATAGTAGAAAATTGGGTTGCTGAATTTAAACGTTGTCGTACAAGCATTGAAGATGAACCACGTAGTGCGTCCAAAAACAGTGCGTCCATAAGCACCAACAACAACAAAAATTGTAGCCAAAGTGCATGATATGGTATTAAATGTTGTTGGTGATAAGGTATCGCACATGAGGACAGTTATATCTGATGTACCTCAGGGCTTTGTTCTTGGTCCCCTTATGTTCAGCATGTTTGTCAATGATATTTTTAGAGTCGTTAATTATGTAAAAATACATGCGTATGCTGATGACATTCAGTTGTATTTATCTGATCATGTAGGTCTTCTAGAAGACGTGTGTCGTAAATTGAATGATGACCTGAATTCAATTGTTGCCTGGGCTAGACTTAATAATCTAATGCTTAATCCAGAAAAATCATTTGTTTTGCCAGTCAGTAGAGATAAATTTGACTTCCTAGATTTCCCGGAAATTTACGTTAGTGACAAGGTGCTCAAGTATGCTGAAAAAGTAAAGTACTTGGGATTCTACATTAATTCGACCTTAACGTGTAAAGACCATATAAATGTTGTTGTGAGAAATATTTATCTTACTTTACGTAATTTAAGGATGTCCTCCGTGTTTGTCCCAATTGACGTGAAAAAGAAATTAGTGATTCAGCTTATACTACCACTAATAACTTATTTCGCTGAAGTTTATAGCAATGTTGACTCTCAATCATTACACAAGATTCAAGTGGCTTTTAACAATGCAACCTGCTATGTCTATGGCATAGATTGTTACAGTAGTGTTTCTTCTTGGCGTAGGAGGATCCTAGGCTGTGATTTATTGGACTATTTGCGTATAAGAAATTTGTTATTTTTGCATCATACTTGTATGAAAAACTTAATTTTGGAACTTCAACCCGTTGCATGACACTACTGGTACCAAGCCACTTACATCTCAATACATCCAGATTTTTTTTCATTAACGCCATTAAATTGTGGAACTCTTTACCCTTAAGCTTTAAACGTATAGAAGCGAAAAACAGTTTTGCTAAAGCTATCGTTGACTGTTATTCAAAAAATTTACTATGATTCAAAAATTATTAACTTTAAATTTCTCTTCATTTTATTTGTTATTCTCAAGTATGTTATATGTATATATTTATATTTTTTAACTTAATAAAAACAGGATTATTGCTTTATTATTTAAACCCCTATTCTATAATAATATTTTGATATATGTACATTTGTTTTTCCCTTTATCGAAAATGTTATGGAACTATAAAAGAATAATATTCTTAATGTTCTTATGATGAAATAAAATTACTAATAAAATTAAAAAAAAAAAATGATTGACGAATAAAAGTGCTAATATCATGGGCATCTCAAATGATCGAGTCCATTTAATTTTGCATGAAAAACTACAGATGAAAAAGCTTTCTGCAAGATGGGTGCCGCATTTGTTAACAGTCGACCAAAAACGCATAAGAATGAACATTTCTCAAGCTTGTTTGGATCGTTTTAAGCGAAATAAAATGGATTTTAAGCGTCGTTTTACAACTGTTGATGAGACATGGATTCACCACTATACTCCAGAGACAAAAGAACAATCCAAACAATGGACTGAAGCTGGAGGAAGTGCCCCAAAGAAAGCAAAAACAATTCAATCGGCTGGTAATGTTATGGCAACGGTTTTTTGGGACTTCAAACACATTTGATTGATTGACTATCTGCAAAAGGGTAAAACAATAAATTCAGAGTACTATTGCAACCTTTTGCATCAATTAAATGTACAAATCCGAGAAAAACGTCCTGGCTTGCAACACAAAAAAATAATTTTTCATTAAGACAACGCACCAGCGCACAAGAGTATTTTAAATATAGCTAAAATCAACGAATTGAAGTACGAGTTGCTTGACCACCCACCCACCTTATTCCCTCATTTAGCTCCCAGTGACTTTTACCTGTTCCCAAATCTAAAAAACTTCCTTGCTGGCAAGCGTTTTAGCTCAAATGAAGATGCAATTACAGTTGTAAACCACTATTTCGAAGACCTTGAGAAAAACTATTTTAATCAAGGGATAGAATTGCTAGAAAAGCATTAGACTAAGTGTATTAAAGTTTCAGATTATATTGAAAAATAAAAATATTTTTGAAAAACTAATTATTCTCTTTCATTGATAGGCTAAGAAGTTTCCGAACCGCCCTCGTAGTCAATCAAGGTTTTTCAAGCCTCATCACAAAACTCCACATCAAATGTTTTCCTTAAGTTTAACACCAGCAAAGAAATACGTTATCAAAATTAAAACATTTGGAACTTTCTACATGCTCTCTTTAAGGCGAAGGAAGTGGCGATATGCTCGGCGATCAGGCTAAAGGCCAGTGAGGTGTGGAAAATCGAGATGGAAAGTCAGGTTTGGTTAATAGAAAGGATAGTGCACCTCCCGTAGTATATTGATTACTGTTCACCAACTCTACGGTCCAATAAGAGATTTAACGATTTGACGAGATCTTCGGTGTTGTTGTCTTTTCGTCATCCATACTGTACGTCATCCATACTGTGCACAAGTGCTTTTTTACTGTCCTTGTTTTCTACATATATGCATTATACCTTATAAGTTAACGTAACTTCACGCAAGCCAATCAAAATAAATTGGAGCCAGATGTATTACTTCTCAACAGCAGACGAGCTGTCAAAGGCTTTTGAGAAACTTCTACACAAACAGATAACAGCATATCTAAAGGATAGTAAGCTACTAACATGCAAACAATCTGATTTTCGAGCCAGACACAGCTGTGTGACAGCTCTCGTTGGCGTAACAGAAGGCATTAGAAAAAAGCTGGATGATGGTTTCATAGTATTGTTGGTTTTACTAGACCATTCGAAAGCCTTTGATACCGTTGACCACACTATTTTGATGCATAAATTGGAAAAAATGATGAGCTTCTCGTCTACATCTAACAAACTAATAAGAACTTATCTCAGTGGCCGCGAGCAATATGTGGAGATCAACTCTTCAGTTAAGTCAACTTCCCTTCCTGTCGTTAAAGACGTCCCACAGGGTTCAATTTTGGGGCCTTTACTTTTCTTAATATATATCAACGATTTGCCGAATCAGCTGATAAATTGCAATATTCGATTGTACGCCGATGATGTCCAAATTTATACTCGTATAAGCAGCAGAATGGAAAACTATAAGAATAAATTAAATGTAGACCTAAATAGAATTTCTTCATGGGCAGCCATTAATGGCCTGAGTTTTAACCCGAAAAAATCAAAATGTATATTGATCCGTAAACGTTTCCATCAAGTGGTTCACAAACCAACTTTAGTATCGACAACCAGAAAATTGAAATGGTGAATAAAGCTAAGAATTTAGGGGTTACATTCAATAGCACATTAACCTGGTCGAATGAGCATTTTTTGATAACGTATTTGTACGCATGTAAACTTTGCTATTTTCATAATCGGACTCTACCATTTAGGATTTATTCTGATATCATTAAATTGAGGCATTTGAAGGAATATTTCACTAAATAGAGGCTTTTTTGCTACGAATTTGTTCGTTATAGCACTGTAGTGTATTGTTGTATGAAAAACGTTGCAATAAGCAGATTTTGTCAATGGACTCAATAAAATATGCGTTATATTAAATTTTTTGTTATAGCAAAGTTCGTTGTATCGAAGTTTCACCGTGTGTTCCTTTTGTGTAGAAAAAGCCTAATAAAACTAAGAATCGGTCTTATTTATTATATTCGGCCAGTCTTCCTTTTTTACTTAGATTTTCATTTTCATCTAAATGCAAAAAAATTACAAATTTGTGGCAAAGCATAAGTATGTGTGTGTGTGCGCGCGTGTTATGTGTGTGTTAAACACACAGATATATCAGTTTATACTCCTTTCCTTTTTTTTGGGTAGTAAAAGAGCTTTAAACCAAAGCTTTACTTGGATTTATAAACAATTCAGAAGCAGTACTAAAAATAATTCCATAAATGAATATCTTAACCAAATCACAATGCGAACACGCAAACAAATTTTAGCCAGGATAATTTAAAATATCTATATGCAAGTATATATGTACACAGGGTGTCCCAGAGCTCAACGTCAAACCTGACGACAGGATTGATTGTAACCATCATGAGAAAAAGAATCTGCAAAGTTTAAATGAACAAAAATAATAGAAATTAACAACAATAATCGAATAACAATAATCCATTTTAATGGATTGCTGGGCCACAAGTGTGTGCTACATGTTCAATATTTATCGTGTCAGTATTTATGTTATTTTTGTGGTGTGAGGATGGTTTTTTAAAAACTACCCGCACCATTTCGACCGGCAACACACACTCGCTTTTACTATTTTCTGCCATTAAATTTTATTACCTTACAAAAATTTATTAAAATGTCTTACTTTTTGTATTAATGCTAAATAGTCGAACTTATTTAATATTTCTAATATTATCTGCCAGGCTCACGATGTCATTTCGTCAACGTTCGTCATAATTTTTATGGACAGAAACCTATTTCGATGCCGTTTATAAGCTTTATTTTTCCATGTTCTCGTATCATTTGCCTTGTCTACTTACGATATATCCACTAGTTTAATAATAGTTGACTAGAAGTCACTTATTTTTAATATAGAACATAAGCGAACGTTAACGAAACGACATCGTAAGCCAGGCAGTATATGACGGTATCATTCGTCTGGCTTAAGTTCAAATCTGGCTTTCGCCGAGAAATATTTTTGATTTTTAACAATAACTTTTTATTTGTTAAATTTTTTTGCATTGTGTATTTTGTTGGCTTTTTTCACTTTTTACCAACGTATCCTGATTGAATGTCACGAAAAATGCTACACATTTAATATTTATTGCGTGATCCGCGATCCACGATCTGGATTTCAGAATATTAGGCTATTCTGCAATACGCATCGTGATCCATCAATACTGCATGCTACATGTTAGGTAGATATCGCTATACTGGATCACGTTTAATATAGTTATAGTTGGACCAAATTTCTGGATTTTTCATAAATACCCATAATTTTCATGGTATAGATATTTTTTCTGACTTTTCTCATGATGGTTATAATTAATACTGGCAGCCCGCTTCGGCTTGACGTTCAGTTCTGGGACACCCTGCATACAAAGAACGAATGTTGAATGCCTTTTATTCATAAAGATGTGCTGATAAAAAAAAATCAAGAAAAATAAAAGTTGATTGCTAATAAACATTTTCCAAATATTTTTTAATAAAGCTATAAATATTTTGCAACAAATACAAATATGTATTTATGTGTATATATTCAAACACAGTGAGCGTGAAAACTATGTGGCTCACTTAATGCCAAGGCGAATTCATAACAGGTATATGCAAGAGCAATAAATACAACACTACAAAAAATAAATCTTTTTCAAACGTCAAATGAAAAATATAAACACAAAAAGGAATTAAAAAAAAAATATAATAAAAAAATTTACAAGATAAACTTTTAAATATTTCGTGAAACTGTTAACTATTTCTTGAAAATTAAAGTCTGGGATCATAGAGCTCGGAAAGGTGAAAAAGGCCAGCCAGATTGCGGAGGATTCTGAATGATAGTTGCAACACAAAACTAAAAAATTGTTTCAAACAATTTTTTTTTTAATTTCTTTCAAAAAAAATTTACAACAAAAGAAAAACTTAATTATTTCGTGAAAGTTTTAATTATTTTCTGAAACTTAAAGTCCCAGATGATAGAGCTTGAAAAGGTGAAAATGGACAGCCAGATTGGGGAGAATTCTAAATGATACCTGGCGCTCAAGATACAATAATAATTTAAAAAATTGTTTTTACATTTTTTTTTCAAATTTGTTTTAATTATTCCATTGACATCTGAAAAAGATTAAAATTAAAAAAAAGTTATCAGCTGCGCTGTCAATTTCACCTGTTATGAATTCGCCTTGCTTAATGCTATTTAGAATTCAAGACTTCTCTTTTTTGGATTTAGTTTTGATTTGCAGAGAATAGAAATTTCTATTTGATTGAGGTGTAATATTTGGTCATACATGCATGTTCTGAGAAACGCAAATCGCTTAAATTTAGCGTTTGAAAACGCCTAATAGGTGTTCTGAGAAACGTATAACGCAAGAAATATGTTTTGCGATTTGAAATCGCAAAACATATTTCGTCTTCTGGAAAACGCATACCGCTTAAAATTGGCGACTTCAACTCGCATGTATATATTGAAGTGAACGGAATGAATTTGCTAAAACTGAACTTGCAAAAGGCAATAAAATTGTTCACAATTAAAATTTAATATGTTTTCTTTTTATTTCAATAAAAACTTTTGAGAACTTTACACATTTTCATTATGAAAACTAAATTGAAAAATTTTTCTATGTGTTGTCAAATTTTTTTTCGTTTTATATTACTACCACATACATATATACGTATTTAAAACACATGTTGTATTTTTTCGGGAAAAAAAAACTCCTAAACGCCAGTAAAACGCGCGTTCCTCAGAATCAATTATGCGTTTTTCAAAACGTATTGCGGTTTCAGAAAGCGCGTTCTCGGAACATGGCTGATAGTTATAGAAGTGGTGATAAACTTTACCCTCTTTATGTACGATATTAACAACTAGTCGTGAGTTCGAGTCCAACTTCAGCCAAGAAGAAGGATTATTTTTAATTATAACAATAATTGCTGTGAAACAACAAAACAACAGAAGAACAGAAAAAATAATTGAATACCATATAGCTGAGGGACAACTAGCTGTTTCGTAGTCGCTACACTACTCATCAGCACCCACTGGGACTTGAACTCGGGATCATGCGAACATGATGTATTTTTAATACGGCCGCTTAACCCTCTTTAATTTTATCAAAAATATGTAGCAAAAAAAAAAATACTATTTTTAATTATTTGTTTTTAGAAGCATAAAAATAAAATGATAAAACTAAAAAAGCAAATTTTTAGTTGAACAAGGGATTTATTTCATAACCACTTTGCTTAAGCAAGAAGAGCACAAAAAACACTTTTTTTTTAGCCAGATATATAAAAGGAAAATTGAAAGAGAAAATTAACAAAAATTATTAAAAACAAATATGTATAAAAAATTTTTCTTGTCTTTTTTCATCAATAATTATTGATCGCAGCACTTATCGCTATAATTACAAATAGAAATAGTTCTTGGCGAAAGCCGGATTTGAAGTTTAACCAGATCAAGTAAGAGTGTGGTATATTCGGCTAGGCCGAATCTAAAATACCCTTCACGATAGTCACGTATATGTATAGTATATATCGCAAATTTGAACTGAATATGCTCGGATATAATGGAGCGATATCAGGGAAAAATATTTTTGCCTAGTAATCACCATTCCATAAAAGAAATCTTTCATGGACATTTCCATGGAAAAGTTTGTTTAAGCTATATCTCGGTTATATATGAACCGATGTCGGAATTTTCCATTTTCTGTATTTTAGTAACCTTCTTTTATAACGAGAATTGCTTTTTATCAAAAAGAAAAAAAAATATATTAACGGAAAAATCGGTTCATGCGGGAATATATGGACCGATATCGAAAATTATCATTTTGTATATATTAGTAACCTTTTATATAACCAGAACTGCCTTTAAACAAAAAAAATTGTTTGCATTGAAAAATATCTTTAGGCTATATCTCGGGTATATATGGACCGATATCGGTAATTTTCATTTCCCATGTTTATATAACCTTATTTTATTCTCAAAACTGCTTTTAAGCAAAAAAAAAAGTTGTTTAAGTTCGCTTACGCAACATTTTCATTTAAAAAATTGGTTTAGGCTAAATCTCGGGTGTATATGGACCGAAATCGGTAATTTTCATTTTCCATATTTATATAACCTTATTTTATTACCAGAACTGCTTTTAATACGAATCGTATTAATAATCGTGTGAAGTTTGAAGCAAAACAAATAACTTTTTTTTCAAAACATTGCATACAAAATTGCAAAAAATAATGTCTTTTTCGGAATTTTTAATATATCTCAGCTATATGTGAACCGATATTACTGAATTTCACTAGCAAACTCATGGCACGGTGGGATAAAAAAATGGTGAAAGAAGAAAGTTTCCACGTCTAATGGTTTTCTCAGAAACAGTATTTCAACGATCGACAGACGGACATTGCTTAATCGAATTTTCTATCAATGCTGATTCTGAATATGGTCGCAAATGAAATTTGTAGAAATTACAAACGGAATCACAAAGTTATATATACCCTTTACATTTTTGTGAAGGACATAAAAATAGCATCATATTATATTAGAAATAAACAAAATTTTGTTAAAAACTTGTTCAAATTGTTTAACTCCAAATTTGCGCAAATCCGCTTACTGCATTTCATACAATACAATTAAGCGACTGCAGTTTAACGTTTCAGCCTACCAGGGCCCACATATATCGCACAATTTCCGAGCACCTATGGTTTAATTTACAAGCGGTTAAGACACAGAATTTTGTCTTAAAATGCTGCTAATTATGTCCCCCCCATTTAAACTACAAGGCCCACAAAGGTCACACCTTTTCGCCATACATTTGTAGGCAAATAATCAACAAATAAACCTCTTACTGAAAAGGTCGGGCGTGCTAATCCCTTCTGTACTCAATTTCCCAGCAGAACAGAGTAGATAGTGAGTGAAAAATATTTACATCAGCACCTGCCTTTACGGCCTTATCTGATGATGGACCAATTCCGCGGAGTGAACCATTCACGATTCACCAGCGCCCCCGTGTGGCTTACCAAGCACACACAGGTAGCAATTCTTGCTATATATTTGTAGCCATATGGACAACTCCTTGTTCAGGAGTTCGAGCCTTCTAATCCCTCCTGTATGCAATATCCGATCAATGGAAGACAAGGCTTAATGAGTTGGTAGGCCGAAGTCCACCGAGAGCTTTAGCCCTTAAACCAACTCACCAAGCCATCACCACTGCCTTACAGTGCAGATATCTGTTGCAAGACAACAACACCTCGGGGGGTTATTAGCCCCGTGCCATGCACCAACAATTATCAGGGATACTAACACCACCTTCCTGCGTCTTTAGGTTTAAACCACAACCAGTACGTTCAATCCAAGGTAGGCCATGATCAGCCCGGGTTGAAGTACAAGCAGAACCACCCGAGGGCATGCTGATTCCCGCTCTGCCAATTTATACCTTTGATAAGGGTTTTGGAAGCCTACACAACATAAATCATGTGGCTTCCTAGAGTTTTATTTGCTACAACAAACGGGAGACGGAACAGAGTGCCTTTCATTGGTATACGCCAAGGCTAAACCTGTTCCCCCTTGAGAGAAGAGAATAGACAGAAAAGAATGGTGATTTTACAAAGTCATCGTGAATGGTGTTCTCTATCCCGGGAAATATATCCGCTTTGGTGCGACCACCCTCTTTATTTTCAACATTAAAAATATAAAAACAATGTGTTTAATATAAACACATATCTATCTTCTTTTATTAGTATATGTACATAGATATGTTCTGTAGGCATTTGACAACCAAATTTTTATTTAAACTTATGTATAATATATAAAATCTCATATATGTTTTTCTGACCTCCTCTTGTTATTTATGAAAATACTTAAGAGTATGCACAAATAAAAGGCATACGCTTCCTAAGAGTTATGCAAAAATATACATAAGTAATGCAAAGAACTCATAAAACATTAATTTTTCATACTAACGAGCTGCACAAGCATTTTAGAGACTCCTATAATATATTATTTAAATTAAAAATACTGTAAAAAATGCTTTATTTATTTCAAATCTAACAAATATTTATCATAGGTGTGTACGTATGTATGTGTTTATGCCTACAAATATCAGAAATATTGTTTGCCTAAAAAAACACGAACAGGTTTTCTTGTAGGAGAAATCAGGTATAGTTTTTTTTTTGTGGTTTTGATAAGTTGAGCCACAGTAAAGCCCAATAGCAGTATATACGACTAATATAATTTTCTCATTTGCTTAAAAAGCAATGCGTAGCATCATGGTTAAATATTTTTCTCTTTGCTACCTATAAGACATTTTTAGTATGTATATATTTGCTGTTATTTTATTCACACCTGTTGATGTTATCAGTATTGAATATTGTATTTCAAGTGAGTAAGGGCCGAATTTAAAATACCCTTCGCAATAGTCACGGATACATGTATATGGACCGATATCGGGGGAAAATTATTCATCTTTCATGGAAATTTTCATGGAAAAATTGGTTGAGGTTATATTTTCATTTTCTGTATTTTACTATCCTCCTTTTATAACTAGCACTGCTTTCAAGCAAAAACAACTTTTTTCATGAAAAAATCAGTTTAGGCTATATTTCGGGTATATATAAATCGATATCGGAATTTTTTATTTTCTGTATTGTAGTAACCTTCTATTATTACCAGAACTGTTTCTAAGCAAAAAAAAAATTGTCATGGAAAACCGGTTTTGTCTATATCTCGGGTATATATCATTTTCTGTATTTCAGTAACCTCATTTTTTTACCAGAACTGTTTTTAAGCAAAAAACTTGTTGAAGTTTGCTAGCGAGTCTTTTTCATGGAAAATCGATTTATGGCGTTTTCTTTTCTAGAAAAAGTGTAGCATTTTCAATATTGTTTTGCCAAAAAAATACAGAAGTATACAGTTTTCTCAACTTTTTTTCAAATATTTATAGTTATTGTGACATTTTCTTTTCATCTCAATAAAACTTTAATTTTAAAACTTATATTTTAAGAAAAAAAGTGCAGCATAGATGCAAAACTTTTTCAGAAAAGAAATCGGCATTAGACTGTATCTCGGGTATATATGGACCGATATCGGAAATTTTCATTTTCTGTATTTGGTAACCTCCTTATATTACCACAATTGCTTTTAAGCAAAAAAACAGTTGTTTGAGTTCGCTTACGCGACATTTTCATTAAAAAATCGGTTTAGGCTATATCTTGAGTATATACGGACCGATATCGGAAATTTTTATTGTCTATATTTATATAACCTTGTTTTATTATCAGTTGCTTAATTTCGCTTACGCGACACTTTCATTAAAAAAAATCGGGTGTATATGGACCGATATTGGAAGTTTTCATTTTCTGTATTTTAGTTAGTACTCATGAATCGGTTGAGTAATTGAATGGTGAAAGAAATGAGTTTCTAGGTCTAATGGTTCTCTCGGAAACGGTATTTCAACGGTGGACAGACGACCATCGCTTAGTCGAATTTTCTATCAATGCTGATCAGAATATGTTTACTTTATAGGGTAAGAAGTGCAAATTGTAGAAATTTCAAACGGAATCACAAACTTATATATATCCTTTACAATTGTGTGAGTAAGTGTTTTATTATATTTATTGAGAGTATTTACTTATGGTATTTTCTTATGTAAACGAGCTGAAATTCAAAATAAAGATCAGCTGTTTATTTTACTGTTAAACACACCACGACAGTTGTAGCTATCGATTGTAGCCCGCCATCATGAATATATTTAATGGATTACTGTGACATTTTATAGTGTGTGAGTTGTATGAGATTTTATACAGCCCTTTAGTGCATACATACTAATGTAAAAAAAAATATATGTTAGTAAATGTTTAAAAATGTGCATAGACACATCAACGTAAACATTGAATTGGATTTCGACTTCAAAGTTAAAAAATGTAGTAGATTTGTGTTTGTGTGCGCGTGTGGAGTTTGCTAAAGCTTGTTCTCCCAACGCTTGACTAAACACAAATAACACGTAACGCCTGCAGCAAAATGGTCATCATGCTATTTTTCAAAACTGCACTAAATATCAACATTCATATCAACGTTCACATTCATAAATGATGCATATTAGGGTGGTCCTCAGACAGATTGTGAAATTGATTTACATCAGCAGCTGCCTTGACGGCCTAATCTGATAATAGACCAAATCAGCGGAGTGAATTATCAAGATTCACCAGCGCCCCCGTGTGGCTTGCAACGCTTACAAAATAAGTTCGTTGCCATATAAACAAATCCCTAGCTGAAGAGTGCGGGCCTTCTAATGCCTCCTGTATGCCATTTCCCAGCAGGCAATAGAAGACAATACTCAATGGCAGAAAGTTTATTTGATTTTAGGTATATATGTCTTATAAGATATTGAAAAACATTTACGGTAAATACCGATAAAAACACTACAAGCGTTCATTAAAAATGTTTGGCGCCGTAAAAGTTTTGAATATTAACTCTTCATAAGCAAACTTTAGTTTCCTAATTCGCCTGCACAATTTATTGAAATATTTTTTGGAAATCAATAAAAGTAAAAGATCCCAGGATGAGCTATTTATCTTTTTAGAACCTTTTCGTCTTCAACTTTCACAAGTTTCCATATTCTATAGTACAATTTATTGACAGAATGTGTGGTATTTATGGTATAGTATACAAGTCCAAACCAATAACAAGTATTCGGCTGGGCAAAATCTACAATAGTTACGTAAATATATAGTATGTATATATTACAAATTTGAGCTAAATATGCTCGAATATATGTATACGGACCGATATTGTGGAAAAACAATTTTTTTTTGTCTTGTAACCGCTATGCCAGAAAGGTAATCTTCATGGAAAACCCGATTTAGGCTATATATATATATATATATATATATATATATATATATATATATATATATATATATATATATATATATATATATATATATATATATATATATATATATATATATATATATATATATATATATATATATATATATATATATATATATATATATATATATATATATATATATATGTGGACCGATTTCGGAATTTTTAATTTTCTGTATTTTAGTAGTTTGCTTTTATAACCATAACTGCTTTTACGAAAAAAGTTTTTCATGGAAAAATAGGCTTAGAATATATTTTACGTATATATGGACCGATATCGGAAATTTTCATTTTCTATATTTTTAATTTTAATTTTAAATATATTTATTTTTAAATTAATTTTTGCTTTTAAGCAAAACAAAAATTGTTTAAATTTGCTTACGCGACATTTTCATAAAAAAAATCGGTTTAGGTTATATCTCGGGTGTATATGGACTGATATAGGAAATTTTCATTTTCTGTATTTTACCAGAACTGCTTTTAAGCTAAAAAGTTCTTTAAGTTCGTTAACGCATCATTTTCATTAAGAAACCGGTTTAGGCTCTATTTCGGGTATATATGAACCGATATGGGAAAATTTCATTTTCCTTGTTTAAATAACCTTATTTTATTACCAGAATGACACAAAGAAATTCGTTATCTCATTCTGCCGACTCGGATATTATGTCAGAGTTAAGTTAAGACACTCGGTTAATTAATAAAATATTTGAAATAATAAAAGTGTATCTCTTAGAAGCGAACAGCTCTCATAATCTATCAATAATAACTCGACGATGAATATCCGATTATGGTTTCAGGTTTTTAATGTCTGAGAAGTAGCTTATTTTCGACTTTGCTCCACCGTGCCCATCAATCATCAGCAAATTAATAAATATCTCTTTTGAAAATGTTTCGCTTCGTTTTTAACTCTATTGTAGGTTTGGAATTAATATAATTATGTATACTGCTGAAAACACAATAAAAAACAATAATTAATAATTTCATTAAAACATTTAATTTTTTGTCGATTTAAAATCACGAGACTTAATAAACCTTTTGCCACAGCATGAAACAATTTTACTCGCGAATACAATTTCATGTAAATCTTTAGTTTTCCATGATTACAATAAACATGTGCTGTGGCGTTTAAACATGAAAGTATACATATATGTGTGCGCACAAGCAAGTGTACGATTTAATAAGAAATGTATTTTCCGGTTTAAAAAAACATGAACAAAAATAAAGCTGCAACGATTCGTTTCAACTTGAGACGATCAGACATGTTCTGAGAGCCGCAAATCACTTAAATTTAACGTTTTCAACTTGAAAACGCCAAATAAGTGTTCTGACAAACGTATAACGCAAGAAGTATGGTTTCGCGATTTGAAATCGCCAAATAGACATTCTGGTAACCGCATGTCGCTGAAAATTGGCGACTTCAACTCGCATGTGTATAATGAAGTGAACTGATTGATTTTGCTTAAACCATATTTGCCAAAGGAAATAAAATTATTCACAATTAAAATTTAATAAGATTTCTTTTAAATTTAACAAAAAGTTACACGAATTTCACACATTTTCAATAAAAAATTTCAAATCGCTAGCACAATAATATTAGCTATATTTAGAATAACAAATAAAACTCTCTCTCTCTCTGGACTCATTAAATAAATTCGTTCACGAGCTTGTCCACTTCAAGTATATTCTACACTCTGACTAACTGGTTTCAAGATTAAATTATAGTGCATGACATTAAAAGTATTATATTCACCCTGTGTTGCTAGTATAGACAACCACCAACTTTTTGTGAATATAAAACCGCTAAAATAGGAGTGCCACTCGTTTTACTTTTCAAAAATACCGGATATTCCGGGATCTTTTGTGTTTCTACTGCAGTAGAGTTTTTAAACAATTAGGATCATATAAAATTGATTTTATTTAATGTGCTGCAACTCGTCTAAAAAAAATTTTATGAAAGTTGCTCAATTATTTGAGTGATTTTCCTACAAATTTTTTAGAGGAATTGCTTGCCTGTGTCCTATGAACAGCATATTAGTTTTTTATATTGTAAAATATTGAACAATTTATTCAACACAGTATTTACATATTTATATGTATGAACTTAGCTGAGCATATAAATTGCTGGATAACCAAAACCCCCGATTATCGCAACACCCCGCTCGACGCAACAGAATGTCTTTACAACTGCATTTATTTTTGAAAGAAAGTCTGAATAAGAGCATCATAACATTTTTGTTAATGTTTAATGATTATGTTTTCTTGTGTTTTTTGTTCAGAAACATAGTTTTATGAAAGTGATCATATTAAATATACTTTGGCTTGAATAGTATATATAGGAATATGAAAGTAAAACGAATTGCAAGTACATGCAAGTATGTACTCGTTTACTGGATGAGGTAAAATACCTCACCCCGTTCTCTAAACGTTAATCAGTTCAGCAATAAGACTTGCATAGTGGAAACTGGGAACTACAAAATTCGTCTGTCTGCCCATCAATTTCTCAACTGTAAAAGGGGGCTATGGGCCGCTTAAGATATATGATTAACTTTATATACGATTTTGACAGTATTTCCCCTAGAGTTTGACGATTTTATACCGGATTTATCTGGCATCTATGCTGCCACTATTTTCATTGTCAGCTGTCAGCACACATCATTCATCTTTTATATATGTGAGTTTATCATTATTGTGCTACTGACACGAAAAATTTTACTAAAGAATTGAGGAGCAAAAACACCAATAGAATAAATATAGAAGTAAAGTTATTTGGCTTATTTATATAACTGGTATTCTACAAAAAATGAAAATTGTTTATTCCTAATCAGGAAAAGCTGTATTGGATTAAAACAAAATTCTTTATAAAAGTGCACTAACAATTGAAAATATATTATAAAATATTTTATCTACAAAATCAGAAACGTTGAAAAAAGAAAGTTGATTAACAAAAAAGGCTGTCACAATTTAAGAGCAGAAACTGCAACGAAGAAAAAAAAAAGAAGAGACAGTAAATTGGAGAACAGACAAAAACAAATTGAAAACAAAGCAAGTAGAAGAAAATATTGAAACAGAAAGATAAGTGGTAAAACAAGATCTGTCTTTCGACACAGATTATAAAAAAAAAGAATTCCAAATTAAATTCTAATTTATATGCTAAGAGCATACCTTATACAAACAGTTAAATTTTAAAGAAAATAATGGCAAGTGTGGATATATAGTTTTAAATTGTTTCCATTACCAGTTTTATTTAGTGTGAAAACCTAAATAAAGGGCCACAGCAGACGAAGATTGGCTGACATCGAATTGTAAACGTAGCGTAAAGAAATCGTGTTAAGAAAACAACAAAAAATTATACATGTATGTATATTACAAAAGTGTAATGTGTGTATGTGTTCCGCTGGTGTGAATGCAGCAAATTGCGAAACAACAGCCAACGAAGAAAAAGTGGCACAAGAAACAATATATTTTAGACAGATATAGTCAAACTGTTCCCGTTTAATAACAATTTTTTTAATTGTTGGCTGTCTGGCTGGCTATCAATAAATATCAGCTTGCTAGTAGTTATTAGTCTAACAGAAAGATAAAAGCGGTCTCACAATCATCTAACACAGCTACTCTTTCTCACTTACCTTTTTACTAAAAACGATCAACACACCGCTCTGTCGAGAGTGGCGTTGGTGTATGCATAAAGTTAGATTAACTACTGCTGATGTTTACGGAAGTAGACATTGTGGATCATTGTTGTTTCATTTAAGGGAGAAGTGTCTTGTTTGTTTGTCTTTTGTAACAGCAAATCCAAAAAAAGGCGGAAGAGTAATCCATAGCTTGCTACCAATTGCAGCAATTGCATTTGTTACAAGTACAGGAGTAGTTTGACAAAGTGCCACAGCTTCCACGGACTCTTTAACACAAATATCAGTATGTCGTGGACAGAGGTAAGTTGAAGCACAATTTTTATTAGTATTAGGTACTTGGTTAGAGCTAAAACATTGTCAGCAGCTGATCGCCTTATTGCAAATCTTAATAGTTATTTTATTATACATACAAAGTATGTATATATGTACTTATGTATGCATGTGCTTACACATATGTACGTAAATGCATATTTATGTGATTATTACTTTGCTTTCAAAGATACATACGTATGTACATATATATACACATATTTGTATAATGATAAGGGCAATTTCGATTGCTCCTAGCACTCCTTCTCTGTCAAAAAAAAAGTATGAGATCATCAATTATTATTTGTTTTTTCTTTACAAAAATTCATATCTACATTATTTTATACTTTATCGCATACTTTTGCTTTTTTTCCACATTCTTGTGAATTAAGTTTTTACCCGTTTCACAAACGTCTTACCAACAACCACATTAAACTTTAATGAGTTGCCAAATCCCAATTTTGTCACGTTACTGCGGCAAATGTGGTAGAATTTTTTATTATTTAATTTAAACAATCTCGCTCCTTCAATCCGTTATTTTCTGAACTTGCAATCTAGGTGCTAAAAGCCAAATGAAGTTGTTATTTATATACATAGGTACATACATTTAACTAAAAGCTTTAAGAATAAGCTAAGACTAAAGTACTTAAATTACGGCTTAACGCCGTGTCTTCACGTGCCATCGACTTGAACATGACATGAACATAACGTCGGCAGAGCGAATGTAAAAATAAATTCATGTTCTTGATGTGGCGTATACGTATGTTCGGATTTACCTTATCAAAGTGTTCAGCTCGGCGCCATTTTGGGTATTTTTGTTCGTGGCGAACATCGAAGCTCAGCCATATGCTCGAGCATCGATGCCAGAGCATGAACGAAACATGAACATGAGCGGTCCACATTAGCTATTTGCGATGTTCGCATGATGCTCATACCATGTTCATGGCTAAAGGAGATCCCCAGTAAGACCTCTGAATTTTCGATATTCCCATACATAAATTGTTGTGCTCTTAAATAAAGCTTTTGGATATGCTCTTAAATAAAGCTTTTGGATATGCGAGAGAAACTATTCAGCGAAGCAGCGGCCAAAGTTTCGCTTACAGAAGAGATGGTCCGAAGCACACTTGTAACTCAGTGTTGAAGTGAGCTGGACAACCTAGATTATTCCGGGGTATCCAGCGGCCTGCCTACCTAAGTCAGTGATGAACACCATCTCATATGCGAACCTAGTATACATTTTCATACACATTGCCGCATTTGTAGAGCGAACGCTTACCGCCTGCACACATACTAAACGAGGTAGTGAGGTGTTCAGTCAACAAAAGCTCATTACTTCTTCACATACGTTGTAAGTTATCAGTAGACAGTTCGAATACAAGAACGCATACTTTGTAAGAAGGCAGTATGCAGCTCAAATACATACTCGCATATTTTGTAAGCCGGCAGTAGGCAGTCCGAAAACAATCTCGCTCACTTTGTAAGTAGGTCGAAAACGTACTGCACACTTCAGTTTTTTTGGGAATATTCATTTAAATAAATTTGTTCTGTTTTTTGTTTACTGCAGTCTTTTTTCACTAAATGCTTTATATTTTTTGTACCTTCTTTATAAAGTTTTGTAGGATCTCTTCCCTGTAGCACTGATTTTGCTAATTGCAGTTTTTGCAACGTAGTCTGACAAAGTAGGCGAACGTTTGATTTACAACTAACAAATAAAATACATACATATAAATGTGATACAAAAGATGAACGTAATTCATTTTTAATACACTTTGTAAGTTAGCATTCATTAATTACAAAGTGTGGCACACATCATTGAAGAGAAGTATAGTGGTAGGCAGTGTTCGCTGCTGTGATATACCCCACCGGCGAACAACAAATAAACTAATCGATTAATTTGGGTGAAATTTTAACAGCTGACGTTTGGCAGATCGCAATTTCAAACATAAAAAATCTTTGTGTTTGTGCTGCCATCTAGCGCTAGGTAGCTTCAATATCAATCGGCTCGTATATCAAAACTTCAGAGGTCCACAACTTGAAAACTATGCATTTCTTTCTCTCTTCACATTTTCTACTTATTTTCTATTTTTCTTTACAATTTTTCATCCATTTTTTGGAGCGTTCTTAAACAGGACTTGTTTCTAAATTGTTTATAAATATACATTAACTACTTTAAAAAGAGCAAAAAATTAATAGTTTCATTACAATTTCTTATATACGAACTGATTATGAACTAAATCATTCGTTTTAAATATGATTCCTTTGCTAAAATTTCATTTTGATTATAGTTTGAGATTGAAACAATCTGACATGTTTTATAGTACGCAGATTAAACTTTAAAATACTGCTCATAGAACACAGACGAGCGACTCTTTTAGAAAATTTGCACGAAAAGCATTCAATGCTTGGAATGAATTCTATACAAGTTTTCTAGCTGAATCCCTCGTCTGTGTATTATGAACAGCACATATGTATGTAATTCCAAAAATTGATACACTAAAAAACATACGCCTTATGTTTCAACATAACTATTTATGTGTACTAAATTTTCCACTTATTTCCTACAAAAAAAAAGAGGCTTTTCTTTCTTCATTGTAAAGAAAGTATGTTTGTATGTACCAAAAAAAAAAATTATTTTTCATTAATAGCAAAAGGTCGATCCGGAGTTGATTTTCACAAAGCAAGAACGTATTGGCAAAGGTTCTTTCGGTGAGGTTTTCAAGGGCATTGACAACCGTACACAACAAGTAAGTTAAATGAAATAAGTAAAACTTGCAAACATATAACTATTAACTGCATTCAATGTTAATTTACTAAAAAGGTTGTAGCGATTAAGATTATTGATTTGGAAGAAGCCGAAGATGAAATTGAAGATATACAACAGGAAATTATGGTTTTGTCGCAGTGCGACTCCCCCTTTGTTACCAAGTACTATGGGTCTTTTCTTAAAGGCACAAAGCTTTGGATTATTATGGAGTATTTGGGTGGAGGGTCAGCTCTAGATCTAATGAAAGCTGGTTCTTTCGAAGAAATGCATATAGCTATTATCTTGCGTGAAGTTTTAAAAGGGCTGGACTACTTACATTCGGAAAGGAAGTTGCATCGTGATATTAAGGCGGCCAATGTTTTGCTTAGTGAAATGGGTGATGTTAAATTAGCCGATTTTGGTGTGGCCGGTCAACTCACAAACACAACTTCAAAGCGCAATACATTTGTGGGCACACCTTTCTGGATGGCCCCCGAAGTAATCAAGCAATCCATGTATGATTCCAAAGCTGATATATGGTCGCTAGGTATAACGGCTATTGAATTGGCAAAAGGTGAACCTCCAAACTCCGAGTTACATCCCATGCGTGTCTTATTTCTTATACCCAAAAATAATCCCCCTCAACTGACGGGAAACTACACAAAATCTTTTAAAGATTTTGTTGAAGCGTGCCTTAACAAGGATCCCGAGAATGTAAGAAGCTAACAACTTAAGAACGTAATTATGTTAATTTTTGTTTATGTTTTTATTCTAGCGTCCTACAGCGAAAGAATTACTCAAATTTCCTTTTATTAAAAAAGCTAAGAAAAATTCATACCTTATTGATTTGATTGATCGCTACAAAAAGTGGAAGCTACAAAAAGGCGACGAAAGTGAAACTGAATCTGAAAACTCTGATTCGTAAGTATAATTTATCGTTGAATGTGTCGTTGTAAACAGATTTTATTTATGCATTGTTTTTGAAGCGATGATTCCAAGCCGGGCTGCAATACTGATGAACCTTGGATAATGACCGTTAAAGGCTTAAATGTAAATAATGATGCACACAAAATGAGTTCCAATCATTTCAGTAGACTCGAAGAGCAAGAACTTAAAATGGATAAGCTAGCGCAGGGTGTGGCTGACACCGTTACGACTGTCTCACATTCAAGTAGTAGTAAACATCAGCAAAGTATCAATGCTACCAATACGGGCAGCTCATTATTAAATTCACAAAAACGTGACAGTCTTACGCCTAATTCTGTAACTACTACAACTTCATCATCTGCATCCACTTCCTCTACACCGATGGTGCCATCTTCCGTCACAACTGTTACGTCCTCAACTATGTCCAATGCTTCATCCAGCTCCCGGGATTCCAATCACCATCATCACCAACAGCAACCACAGCATTCGCATCAGTTATCCAACTCTTCTTCCTCCTCCGCCCAACAACAGCAAAAGCATGTGCATGCCTCGTCGACCGGTAATTTAGAAAATTCTACAAAAATCAGTGGCATGGGTGCATTGCAACCGTCTTCGTCCAGTTCAAACTATAAAGAACAACAAAAGGTTAATCTAAGACCCACCCGTACCACATCCATGGATGCAGAAATCGAAAGACGCTCATCGGTAATGCTTTTTTTCAAATTTCCAAATCATTTAAGAGTATAGCAACTAATCCAAAAAACACAACAGCAGCTCTAAGTCATGGTTCAAATAGAACTTATTTGGTAATCTGAGTCCGGTATTAATTTTTTCAAAAGTACCAAGATTTCTTCCTTCCTCTATAGCGATTTCAGATTCACAAAATTATTTGTATTAAATCAATCGCTAGTAGATCAAGCGCCATTTATCTAAATAAACGCTAGAAAATGGCTTTTTATAGACTACTGTCTATAAAAATTTGTAAGCATTTTCTTAAAACTCGTATATAACAAACGAATCTACAGCAGGTTTTTAAGAAGTGAAATAGTAAATTGATTCAAGAGCAGAATTCTTAAACTGATTAAAAACCCAAAGCAGACAAATACATACATAAATGTATATATTTCTGTAGTATTATATCATAACAACTTAAGTCGATATACGACTAAAAAATACTTTTTAGGAGAAATTTCAATGAAAAACTATATTTAAGAACAAATGTAAATATACCAAATTTACAACAAAATCTTGTCAATAATACGAAAAATTATTTTTGCAAATAAAAATTTTATACTCAACAAATTAATCAAACTAGAGGCCATTTTAAAAATTTGACTTAAGTTGTGATAAAACACCACAGATTTATATGACTGAGCTGCTCAGAGATAGAAATTTTAAGTTCTTTGAGAAAAAGTGCAGCTTTTGTGCTTGAGAAATATTTTAAAATTTTTTTGTAAATTCTCAATGTTTTATTTAAAATAGTAGAGCATATAGTTAAATGTCTGATAATGTTTTTTAAAGGTTTCCAAGTTTACTGATGATTAGGTTAGCTACTATGAATATCGACATCATACTGAAATTGGGACACGGAATATTTTTACATACTCAAGATTTAAAAGCGAAATAAATTGGTTAGGTTAAATTTCAGAAATATATTTAATATATTTCATTTAGTTAACTATATAAAATCTAAATTAATTAAAAGTTATGTCACTTCCATTAAACAAATTTATGAAGTAAACATTTTACATTACATTGCAACTGCTTAAAGCGAAGATCACACTTTTACAGCCAATTTCGAAAGAAAATGAATGCGAAAGAAAGCTAGTCACTTACATTTGAATCAATTTGGTTTCTCTAGTTCTATTATTCGTTCGCATACGAGTAATCTTATGTATTTTCATTGAGTTTTGAGAGATCGTTCGAATAAAAAAAATTTGACGAACCCAAATCAACTGTCTTCCGTTTAGATTGAGAAAGCAAGCACGCTGTCGAGATTGGTAAACTGGCTGTTATTAAAGTGGGACACTACAGTTGTACGACAACATAACATAACATATTTTGTTAAAATAGCTTTTAGTAATACGTTGACTTCCCACAAAGGTCACCCAAGTATGCTTTTAACCAATAGTTTTTGAATAATACACATTCAATATTCTTCCATTTTCAAATAAAACTTACTGCAATGCGGTTTAACTGCTCTTTTTTAATTCTACCAAAATGTGCTCATTCACATTGAAATCTGGAGACTAAGCAGGAATCCCCATTACCTTTGTACAATTTTAAAGCAGCCAGCTGGCCGCTATACAAAGCTTATATGTAGCGACAACTTAGCTTATTAGTCACTATACTAGCATCTAAAACAGATAGAAATAAAAAATTTTAAGTAGCTTGCTTTTTTTTCCAAGCTGTTTATATGTCGACATTTCATAGGAGCTACCCTAATCATTAAAAGTTTCCAAGTCTACTGATGATTACGGCCTATGAAATGTCGAAAAACAAGCGAATTCGAATTTTTTTGATTTGTATCTATTTTAGATGCTAGTATAGTGAATAATAAACTCTGTTGTTTAAAATTATTTATTTTATACGTAATAATTCACTAAATTAAGAAAACTATTTTGTTGCAAGATATGTTGTAATATTTTGTGAAGTGGTTTATTGGTTTATTTTACTTTACCTTTTATATTTATTAGAAGAAATTAATACCAATAAAAAATTATAAATGGCTTGTTTTCTATGTTTCCCAGCTATCTATATGTCGACATTTAATAGGAGCTACCCTAATCATCAGTAGACTTTCGAAATTCGAACAACCGTTGGTTGCTACGATTTGTTTTTTGAAAGTATCGAAAAGCAGAGAACAAAAATTCAAACAATTGAGTTTTTGGGGATTCATTAAGCCGATTTTGGGAATTCCCAAAATCGGCTTCATGAAAAAGCTTGCTTATTCAATCTGAAAATAAAAATATCAGTAAGTTGAAGCAAAAAACGACTGTTTTTTGTGCTTCAGAAGAGTATAAATCACATCGAAAATCACAAGAAAAAAACTGTGATCTGCCGAACAGGCACAAATCACATTTGTGCTTTTGAAATCACGTGAGTTTTAGAACAGCCCTGAGGCCAAATCACCGCATACGATATTGGTATCATGGCATACGATATCGAATAATTTGTATTGCAATAATATAAAAAAGTTTAAGAATTTATTTTTTGTATCCGTAGTTTTAGGAAACATATCGCTCTTTTATTGCAACATAGTCATATCTCCAAAAATAAGCTTTTCGAATTAACAATGCAGAATTATTAACATTACTACCTTTATATTAGGTGTGTTTCTTTACTTTCCGGGCAAGTTTCGGGCAAAAGAGAGCATGCATGAGTTACTCTCAAATACAGATAAAATTTACCTAAAGTACGGGAACGCAAAAAGCCAAATTTCTAGCCCAAAAAGAAACATATGCTGTGTTTTGATATGGCAAAAAAAATTGTCACTTAGTTTTACGAAAAAATACTGTGATATTTTTCACTTTTTAGCTTTTAAGGTCTTTTGTACATTCCTGTGTATTTAATTTTTATATAAAAACACTGAAATGATTTGTATACGAGTTGATTCAAATGAACTTTGTTTCTTTGCTATTGTTTATTTTTCGAACAGCTGATTGCTTAATTACTTGCCCAAACTAGCCCGAAGAAAAAGTACGGGCTGTTTAGTGCAAGAAGAGGAAGCATACTATTCTCTCAAAAGCGCTCTCATTTGCCCAATTTTAAAGTACGGGAACGCTTTTCGTGCAAATTGGGATCCCGCGGGATCCCAAAGTAGAGTAAAGAAACACACCTATTGTGCCAAAAATTTATTAAAATTACTTTTAATCTGTTTCAATTAGGATTTATTTTCTAAAAATTTGTTCTAAGACTTGTATGGAAACTACATATTGGCAACGTGTTTTTCTCGAAACAAGCTTTTTTTTAGTTATGACTAGGTTGCGATATGGTCTTCAATCCATTCCATTTTGTTTGCCATAATCTAGCTGTATCGTAATATTATGCGATACGATAGTCAATTCGATATCGTATGCGGTGATTAGACGCCTGAATATCGCGTATTTCTAAACCGCACATTTCTAAATTTTTAAACAATAATTTCCTTTTATCTCAAAACTATTTCTACAACAATAAATGACCTGTTTTATTTTTATTGTTATTTGTATGCAGTTGCAATTGTTGGATCATAGCAAACGGGATGAGGAAGACGACAGATCTATGCGACGCAGCACCATGGCAGCTTCACATTCTTCAGTGGCTGTATCATCAAATGCAGGAAGCAGCAGCGTTGGCCACGTACTGCCAACTAGCAGCAGCATGGGTAATGTTTACAACGGCAATACGCATGCAAATAGGGATTTCATAAATCATGAGACCCATACCACAGCCGTTCTATCACCTACTTCGTCCAATAGTAATCATAAAAATGTAGGCAGTAGCGGCGCCAGTGGAGTTGGTAATCGTATTATGACCACTAACAGTCCCTGTCTAAACAATTTTCTATTTCCCATACTCTCCGATGTAAGTAGAATTTATATGCATATTGATAATCGCAATTATGTAAGTATATATATTTTTCTCAATAATTGTTAGATTCAACGTAAATATAGTAGTAATTCCAGCAAAAATATGAACGTTTTAGATATTGCCGATTTGAAATCGGTATTCGAATTGGCCGAGCGTAGTCGTCCAGGCGTTAGTGATCTATTTCTTAAAGAAATTATCCACAAACTAGTACCCGGCTATTCGGAAACACGTATTAATAACATTATGGATAGAGCAATTAGGTAAATTTATTTATTTTAATTTACAAATTTTTCAATACAATACATTCATATCGTTATATTTTTTCAGAAACAAAAAGTAAATTCTTCAACATAACTTCTCAAGTCTCTGCTGGCTTTGTTGTGGAATTTCGTGTTATTCCTTCTTTACGTTTTTTATTTACAATTTATATACTATAAATATTATTATTTTTTCCGTTAGATTTTCATTCACGTTATGTTAAATTATACATATATAAACAAATCTCCTACAACTTCCACGTACATAATGTAAAAAAAAAACAAAAATTTTACGAACAAAAAAATAAAACTAAAGTATTTGTTAAAAGCTTGATAAAAACTAACGTGCAAAATTGCAAATTGCTGCAGAAAAATAGCAAACAATAGACAAAGATGAAAACACAATAAATTACTTGTAATAAAAAATTATTATTTATAAAAATTTTTTCTTGGCCTAAAACAGAAGCGGAGTTGCAATCAATAAACGCTTGGAGGAATAATCATAGTCATAAAAAAATATGCACTTGAAGAAACTCTGAATTGATTAAAATAAATAAAAGCCGAAACCATAATACAATTTTGGTTTTAAAAGAAACTAGTTTATTTTCATTTGAGGTATTCTTTAGTGATGGTGACTATGAGATTCTGACCCATTGTTCTTATTTATCCCAACTCGGCACAATAATATTTAAATAATTGATTAATACCAACAAAATAATATAAAAAATAAAAATAATAAATAATGCTGAATTTAATAAAATTGATCTGTCTTAAGGGAGGATTGTTTTCTTTGCATATGATGATGTATAATGTAGTTAAAAATTTATTAATAGAATATATTACATTTAATAAATTATAAAAAAAAAAAATACACACGCCTACAATGTTATTAGACTTAAATCAACAAAATAATATACATAAATGTAATAATAAATAAAATACATACATACAATATAAATATAGTATATTAATATAAAATTTTACTTACAGCCAGTTCGCCGATGACGAAAGGATAAATTCATTCGCACTCTAGGGGAAACTTTTCTTTGAAAACTTGTTTTTGTTTTAAATGTATTTATGCGAATGAAAATATTTGGTCCAAATAGAGGAAGTGGCAGTTTAACTTTATTCTATGCGAACGATGTGTCAAAATTCAATTAAAATACACTAATACGAACGAATAATAGTGACATAGACAAACCCAAATTGATTCGAATGTGAGTGACTAGCTTTATTTCGCATACATTACATATCGGCATACATCGATATCGGCTAACAGGCTGTTAGTGTTTTGATACATGCACCTACATTTTCGCAAATACTAGATCAACCGTTCTGATTATATGGATGTCATTCTGTACGAGATACAATTCGAAATTTTTATATATTTATTTAACCCAGCCAGCCCTTTAGGGCCATATATGGTTAACGGTTTTGACAATATATGTATGTGCAATATGATAATCAGTATGTTCTTGATTCTACTTTGAATTGAAAATAGTTTAAAATCACTTCAATTTCAAGCTTTGGTGTTCTACTCTTATTACAGCGGTTAGAGAATCACTAACTCATCTGAATCATCGTTATCACTCTCATGTCTTGGGTTTACGCCCACCGGCTATTCCAAATTTTTTTCATAAAATGGCACTTAAAAATTACGGTCATCATTGTTGACGGAGAATTTGATAAATCTAACTAACTTTTGCTCTTATAAAGTAACAAGCATTAGATTAAAAATTTTGCACGTCGTTTTTTGGGCAAGAAATAAAATAATATTGAAAATATGGTTCATTTCAGCACTAGTTTATATTAAAAGACAAATAAAACTGAAAACGTGGTTCGTGTCAGTACTAGTTATTTGAACATTTATCTAAGTTTTATTTGCGAAGTTCCGTTCGAACGAAAGAATTAAACACACAAACTATTACTTTTTCAGAACAACAAAAATTAAAAGTTAACTTTTCAAATCATTTTTTATTTTCATTCTACTACTTATCTGGAACATGCCGGAATAATTCAGTACACTAATGACTATTTCTAATATAATTTTTTACTTTTTTATGATATCATTGAGACGACAAGAGCCGGGATAAGCTGATTTGGCTCTTTGTAAAGTGAAAGAAATTATCTTGAAATCTTTTGGTAGTATATTCCAGATTCATGAGACCCTGACCACGAAGGTATACCCATATGTAGATTTGACAATTTTGTTTATTAATATTTTAGGGGATCGAGAGGAACGGGAAAAGTTGAAGCTTTGAGGTTATAACTATAGAATAAAAGTATTAGCCGTAGCTTAATATAACTAGGCCAAGAAAACTCTCAACAAAGGCAGAGACATGCTCACGCATATTTAAACTGTAGACGTATCTAACAATTCTGTTAACTGCCTTATAGACTTCCTTGAGGGTTGTGTGGTTTGTGGAGGAATAAACTACAATACAATAGCTAACAATTTTACGGCGCCGTACATATGCCAATATGATGTTAAAGTTCACCCATGACAACCCCGATTTTAATGAAAAAATCATACGGGATATGTTCTAGGCAGTTCTACACAATGCAAAACCCTGAAATTATTCATCAGTCTCCATTGCATCTATTAAAAGTGGCAGTCTGGTGTGCTATGTGGTCAGGAGGAATCATTGGACCTTACGCCTTTGAATATGAAAACGGCGTAAGGATAACTTGAATGAACTGAAAACTTTTTAAAGCCACAACTGCATGCTTTAGCCCAGGATTACTATCGAATTACTGCGAGTAATATACCACGGCAGACACCCGTTACATTAAAGAATGTAAGCCAACAACGTTTTACAAAAAAACAGGCACAAAACAAACTTGCTAAAGGCCAGGGCACAAAGAATCCGTCTTCTTTTCTAACTGACATTAACGTATGCGAAATATGAAGTTAGCATAATTAGTGCTTTGTTAACGGATATAAAATCAACTGTTTTTTTTTAAATTTAATTTAACACAATTTGTTTTTAAATTATAGCAATTAAGTTTATTCACTTTAGTATCTTCTAATATTCAGACTTGTCACAGTGCTCAATTCCGTTCGGAAACGGAATTAAATTCTTTTTTGAGTTTTTGAAAAAACGAAAAGCTAAAAAACCTTTCAGAATAAATTTATTTCTAATATCAAGAATGAGAACTAGTATTACATACTTATATTATAAAAATGATTTCATTCTGAAAAAATGTTTAGATATTCGTTTTTTGAATCAAGAAACAGACTCCATTCCCTTTCCGAACGGAAGTGAGTTCTGTGACGTGGCTGATTGATACCAATCACAAAATCATAAACAGCTTTGAATAGTAGACTATAAAGTTGAATGTTTCAGAATATCTTTCTCTCCTATGAAATGTCGACACACAGACAACTAACTGGTAAACATAGAAAACAAACTGTTTATAGTATTTTTTTTTTTAACATTAAAAATGATACCTCTATAGACACCCTGTATTTCGAAATATTCGTTTTGTACAATAGGTGCTATAAAAAGCACCTAAACAATAAATTGACTAATAAAATGTTTTATTGAAAACGTCAATTCCAATTTACTCATTTACCAATCTTTATAGAAAAATCCATATCATTGGTCCTATGTAAAATTGCCTTAACTCGCATTTTTCCCGAATTTCAGTTTGTTTTTAATAATTGTAATACATATGACTCAAATACACTTCGTCACAAAGATTTATTGAACAAATGAAATTGCACATTTCAGTTTTTTTCCTTCTCCTGTAAGTTGCAATTTAGTCAGGGCCTTTCTACATAACAAAATTATTGTAATAAAATCACATCCAAATCAAAAATTTTCAGCCATTCTGCCCAAAATATGTAATTAGGTATTTTATAAGAAGACAAGTTATATTATATTCCATGAAATTGCGATATTTTTACTCATCTTATTAAATTCTATTTGTACAAAATGCTTTTGTATTATAAATGGAAACTTAAACTAATAGTCTCTCAATTTCTTGCTGGATAGAAGTTATTTGAGACTTCAATTGCGAGCCCTCATTGGTGGTCACAGAACAAGCAACAACTGGTCGTGAAACGCCACAGGCACGACCTAAAGCCTGTTTGGAGCGAACAAATATGTAAGGAACATTTTTATCTTCACACAACAAAGGTAAGTGCAAGAGAATTTCGATAGGTTCGGTATCTCCAGCCATAACAATTATGTCGGCCAAGCCTCGATTTAAAGTTTTAGTGGCTTCATTAGCACCTTTGCGCAGTTGATTGTAATTCAATGCCTGTTGCAAAAGATTCATTATCTTAGCAGTCAGTTGGGCATCAGCCAAGGGAAAAGCTTTACTGCTAACTTCCTCGGTCTAATAGAAGAAAATTTTGTGAATGACTGGATACATAACAATATTAACCAAAAGGACTTACCATTATTACAAACGGTAGGTTTAAATGAAAAAGTCAATAATTTAGATTTGTTTTAAAATATATACTTTAGAGAAACCTCTCCGCCAATTGCTTCACTGAGGATCTTTTTAAAAAACACGCGTTGAATACGTTTGATGAAAGAACAATTGCACGTGTTTTGATATAAATTATACACAACATAAATTTGGCTGCACTTCTTTACAGATATGTATGTAACAGTGTTGCCAGCTCCTGCCTAATGATACAATGTATAATGCATAATGATACATTGTATAATATACAATAAAACATCTGTAAAGAATCTCCGTGCTGGCACAGAATAATTAATCTAGTCTGAATTGACTGATTAAGAAAATTTTCCTAACGTTACATGCAAAAACGATTCTTGTTGCAGTTGCTACAAAACTTTCGAGTTTGATGGTGTTACAGTAAAAGGGAAGGGAAACATATACTTTGTTTCATGTACATGCAGTTCCTGTTGAGTGTCTCATTCACATTCTCCGATATAAAGTTATCTACAATCAAAGTATATTTAATAAAGTAGCCGCTTCGCTACGATAACAAATTCGAGAAAAATTGCATGTGTTTTGTTTTTGCAATTCAACCAAACTGTATTAAGCATTTAATTTCAAACAAAGAGATATTTTCCAATTGCCCAAAACTGTCAAAAACTACATAGAAGGTACGGAAGGTACTGCAAACAATACAAACTGCAAAGAAAAACTACATTGTGGACACGATTGCAGTTTCAAAAGTAGTTTTAGAAATGTTTCATGGTATGGACGGGGACTTACCATTCGTTTGGAAAGCTAACGATAATTTTAAATTTTACATGGGCAGACTTTACCTGTACATTAAAATGACGTTTAGTTTATTGATTTCATGTCCTTTTAAATATCACAATTTTGTGAAAATTCCTAACGAAAGTAATGTTTTAAAATTTTTATATAAAGAAATTAATATATGATATTGTATACGAATTGAAAATATTAGTTTAAATACAACACACAAAAAAAAAATATCACAAAAACAAACAACTTCATATTTTGTTATGGAGTATCTCAAGATTCAATTTTAGGAGCTCTCTTATTTATTTTATTTATAAATGATATGGAGAAAATAATGAATAAATGTGAAATAGTGTTGTATGCAGACGATACTTTGATATTTAGTGAAGCCGAAACAGAAGATATGTTATAAGAACTTATCAAATTATATGAACAATATACTTAAGTAAATGGCTAAAACAAATTAAAATTAAATGAAAGCAAAAATAATGGAAATCAATATGAACACAAATAAACTACATAACTATCAAAATATCTAGGATTTATTATAGACACTATATAGGTTTTATTATAGACAATATCTAGGATTGATTATAGACAAAAACTTAAAATTCAAAGAACATGTCGATTACATACATACGTAAAAAACTCTCGAAAAAATAGGATTTTTTAAACGTGTAAGAAGTAAAAGTTTAGTTTCAACTTCAATTAATACATATAATACAATTATTAAATCCCATTTTGAATACGGTTCTACAGTGTTATATACATGTTGCTTGGATACACAATTATTCAGATTGCAAAAACAACAGATTATTACAAAGCGTTCAATATTAAAACTAAATCGATTAACCCCAATACAATTTATTTTAGATGCATTAAGATGGCTAAATATATACCAAAGGAAACACTGTAAATTTTATACAAAAACTTAAACTGGGAGATGAACGTGATTATCTGGTGGAACAGTTAAGTTATGTTGGAGATGTACAACCTGAGAAATGCTTTCGATTTTAGGCTACAACGATTTCTTTTCTACAAAGCACTAAATGTTTACAATTGCCTGCCAATTATTGTTAAAAATTAAGAAAATTGTTATTATTTTAGAAGAACATATCTCGCCTTTCTTTGAACGATTTCTTGGTTGTAGTTTTACTAAATTTCTAATGATTCGTAATTTGGTCCTGTTTCACAAGATTATCAAAACTTCCACACCCTTAGCATTGTATAGGTCATTTACGTTTCTGCGCTCTTCTAGGAATCCTCAGCTACTTATACCGAGGATTTCTTGCTCTTTTTTTGATAAATCTTTTGCCGTTAGGATTGCTAGATGGTGGAATATATTACCTTTTTCTCTGCGCATATTCTCTCATTCTAATAACGTGTTTCGTTTGAAACTTTTAATGTTTTCATCTATGCTTTGAAATACTTTGCATTCCGCCTTCATATTCTCTCTTGGTTATCCCACTGATTTGGAAGTGTTCATTCTGGGCTAATGTTTTCTTTCTTAACTTTTCAGCTAGCGAGCTGGTATTCTTGATTTAGCTTTTTTATTAATTATATAATATATTAATTATTTTTTATTTTTGTTTTAAACATTTCTGTATACTCAGGCTATGCTGCTGTGATGTAATATAATTATATTGGCCCTTGAGGCTTTGTATTGCATATTTTTGTAAATAAATGAAATGAAATGAAAACTAGTCAATTTTATTAGGAATGCTAATCAGAGCTAAAACTTGTGTATAGTGTAACACTTTTATTATAAATTTTAAAGTATTCAATAAATACTACTTACTACTCACAGAAAATTTAACACCTAGTTTCGCAATCGTAATTCAGAGAGCCAACCGAGTGTTTCTAAGCCTGGCATGAATTAACAAACATTAATTTATGAAATATATAACATTATTATCAGGTTGTACTATTTCTTGTTGCTTGTACTATTCCGAATTGTTTCTTAGTTTACATCAATTGATGCAATTTAATCGTTTTTGGTCTGTTTAATATATCGTTGGTCTCACGTAGAAAGACCCTAACTCGTATTTTCCCTGAACTCTTTTAGGTATTCTACTACGTTTTACCCAAGTACACAGTGTCACAAATATTTAATTATATAATTTCATACAAATCCCTCTTACAAGCAATTGATCCCAAAAAGTTACTTTCAAATGTACCTATTTATAAAGTTTCCATTACGAATTTTCCTTCTCCTGTAAAATTGCAATTATGTTTGTTAGGGCCTTTCTACATGAGACCAACGATATATACATTTTCTCTAATATTGAGCTCCTGACTGTGTGAAATGAGTTTACGCTTTCGGCAGCACTGGTACGGTAACTGTTTTTAATGATGTGTAAGAACTTTTAAAAATACACTTCTGTGTGTAGTAGGGTGGTATTTTCGATAACAGAAAATTTTCTAAAACAAACGGTGATAAAACAAGAGACTTAAAAGAATAAAGGAAAACTTTTTATCGTTTTTCTTTTCAGTTTTTTGTCTGTATTACGAAGCTTGACATGTCGTAACGGGATCGCGGATTTGTAAAGTGTAATTTGAAGAAAAAGAACAATATAATTTAAAACACAAATAATTAATTACAAAACAAATTATTGTATTTATTTTTAAGTTGCAATAATAAGTCGCACATCATTTTTATATAACTCAGTGAAATTTAAGAAGTAAAGTAACAAGTACATAACTTAGAAATCTACTTCCAATTTGCAACCATTTTGCTCTAATTGGATTAAAGTGAATTTTCGAAAATACAAGCAATATCTAAATCACACAAAAATCGATTATTCAATAGCAAATTACAAAAATATATAAGAACGTAATAACAAATACATTTTTATAGGTTATTAAATGTATTAAAAATAAAAAAATCATCAAATAATATTTTTTTCAAAGAAAATCCATTGTAACAATATAAAAAATCGAGGCTAAATTAGTTGAAAAATGTGTACATAGCGAAAATAAAATAAAAAATAGAAAAATGATAATCATCCATACACTCTCTCACACACACACACATGCATACTTATATTCACACAAATATACAACTTCCTTCACGCAGTCATTCGTTTAGAAAAATTCGTAATAATACGAGTACGAATAGAAAGAAAGAAAGAAGAATCAACAGCCACAAAAAAAAGAGAAAAAAAAACAAGTGTTGAAGAAATAAATTAAACATCTAATGAATTTTCTACTGTACTACAACTTTATTTGTTTTGTTACGTTTATAAAAAAGCAAATTGTTTTCTTGGCGCAATTGAAAACAAAATGCTACTAAATATTTTTTAGTCAGCTGTTGTGTGAAATTTTGTTGTCACAAAAATCGATAGAAAAAAAGGGACTAAATCACTACAACGATAAAAATGGATGGAAAACATTAATAAAATAAAAAATTTATTTTGCAGTTGATATTAACTAAATTTATTTTTTATGTCTCTTCGGTTAGGTTGTAAAATTTAAAGCTCAGATTGTATAAAAAACAAATTGTTTTAAAAATGCATTTTCATGCGCTTCTTCAAAATTTAAATACATAAATATACTTATATGCCTATAAATACTTTCTTACATTGCTAAAATTTAGTAAAGCCCAGCGCTGTCATATACATAATATACCTGTATAGGTATATTTTCTTAAACAAAAAAAAAAAAAAAACTTTCGACCGAAAAAACTTTTTTTGGATCGTTATAAAACATGTGTATGTATAGTTTTGATTTTATTAAAAAATAACATACCTAAATAATACACATGTATCTATATGTATTCTAATATGTATACGAGTATATGTGGATATACATATGTATTTGGTATAAACAGATATGTCTGTATATAAAAATTATTTTGAGCAATTTGTTTCATTACAAATGAAATAAAAGTTATTTTGAGCAATCAATTTGTTTCATTACAAATGAAATTCTTTTATAAGAAATTCTTTTATAACCTATAGGTTGGGGTTACTTCAACGATCATAGCAATTTTGATGGAGCGAAGTTTGTACAAATCATGTACTTTATAAGGCTTAAGTTTTCAGAATAGGGGCGCCATCAAAAGGCAACATTTCCAATTTATTTTTCAGTTTTTTATTGCGTAAATAACTGCCCAACATGTGCTGTGGATATATTCAGAGCCGCATAGACTGTATTATGAAAAACGTAGAGGCTTCAGATCCGTGGCTACGTTTATCTTTGAATGTCTATTTAAAAAAAAAAAAAAAATTATTGAATAGTTTTTCAATAAACTAATATTAGAAGTTTTAAAAAATACCTATAATAACTTATAACAAAAACTAATTTAAACTTTATAAATAAATAAAAAAATTTAGTACCTATCTGAGAAACTAGAAAAAAGATAAATCTTACGATGTGGCAATACTGATAAAATTTTAAAATCTTTCTCAAGCTTTCCTCGCATTACACGGTGGCTGATGTTCGTGCTCAAATTGTAAATGTTTTCCATATTAAAAGTTCTGAACTTTCTAATATTCAATGTCTCTGCTCTTACATAGGCATTTCATTTGAAAATTTTTCAAAAAACTTTTGTTCAGTGAACAATTTGTATATCTAGTAACAAGTGCAATGCGGTGTACTCGTACATTGCATTTCAATGATTTTGTTTTAAGCTTCAACTGCTGTGATATACCTACACATACATATGCTTGAATATATTGGAATTTGTTTTAATTCAAAAGAAATAAAACTTAAATATTTTGAACTCTTTGACCTTGCATCTGTGGCATTTCATACCGACTTAGATACTTCATGAAAAACGAGTTGTTTCCTTGCAATTTGAAAGAGAATTTTTTATTATTATTATTATTGTTTATTCGATTTATAAAAAAATTAATAAACCTAGTACCATATCAATAAGAATAATTTCTTTACCCACTGACAGCTTTTAAGTGAACAGTTTGTGACGTTCTAAAATTTCGTTTTCATTTAAACGGCGCTAAAAAAAACAAATGACGGCCTTGGAAGAGAGTGTATGTTCAAAATTGGTTGTGTGCATGTGTGAATGTGCAGCAGCGAGATATAATAATGAGCACTTGTTATTTCCAAAACGAAATTCTAAACTGCTCTTGAATAAATATTGTGTTAAAAAGATTATAAAATTATTAAAGAAAACAATTTTTCATTCTGTTTTATCTCTCTGAGTATCTTTAGATTACAATTTTAATTAAATAAGTAAAAATGTATACAACTTGTTAAATAAACAATTAACAGTTAAAATTGGACAAATCTTCCTAGAAAAATACGAGTAACTTCGGAAAAAAAGAAAGAAAAAGAAAAAAAAGAAACAAATTCTTTAATTACCTCTATGCTAGTAGTATTTTGCCACCGTTTTGGAAAAAGCATTTTTGCAAAATAGTACAACTTTTCGTGTCTAGGGGTTTTAAAAAAATTTTTCAAAATTGCGAAACACATATTGAGCTTTTTAAAAAAGAAAAAAACTCCTCACAACTCTAGTGCAGCGGGAGGAGACAAGAAGAGCACTCAGCATCAGGAGTCCACTCAGCTTGTACAGCAGCTTGAGCCAAGCAGTCCCGGCGCGTCGTCTAGCAAGTCGTCGTCGTCGTTGACAACAAGTAAATTGGACTCTGCTACTGCTAGACCACAGGTGTCGTCCACAACACCTTCGCAGTCTTCATCATCGTTGCTGCATACAGCTGCTGGAGCGCAGAAAGGCACCGACATAACTCCGCCTACCGGCCCTCATTCGTCCTCGGCTCAGGTAGCAGCTTCCGCCGCCACCAGCGATAGTTCGGACGCTCAAGTGTCTACATCAGCAACTTTTCGCCTATCAGCACTTACCGGAACCATCTCAAAAATGGGTAATAACGCCACAACATCCAACAAGAAAGTCGATGCTGCCGAAACCGTCAAGGAGTTTCTCGAACAGGCCAAAGAAGAATTTGAAGATAAATGGCGCCGCAATCCTACAAATACCGCCTGTCTTGATGACTTTGAACGTATCAAAACTCTGGGCACGGGATCTTTTGGTCGTGTAATGATAGTGCAACACAAGCCGACAAAAGATTATTATGCCATGAAGATACTCGACAAGCAAAAAGTTGTTAAACTTAAGCAAGTTGAACACACACTCAACGAGAAGCGTATTCTGCAGGCTATATCATTTCCTTTTTTAGTTTCCCTACGCTATCATTTCAAGGATAACTCTAATTTGTACATGGTGCTGGAGTATGTGCCCGGAGGAGAAATGTTCTCGCATCTACGCAAAGTAGGACGATTCTCGGAGCCTCATTCGCGCTTCTATGCAGCCCAGATTGTACTCGCCTTTGAGTATTTGCATTATCTCGACTTGATATACCGCGATTTAAAGCCGGAAAATCTGCTTATCGACTCACAAGGCTACCTCAAGGTAACCGATTTTGGTTTTGCCAAACGTGTTAAAGGCCGCACTTGGACTCTTTGCGGTACACCCGAATACCTCGCCCCTGAAATTATTCTTTCAAAGGGCTACAACAAAGCCGTCGACTGGTGGGCACTTGGTGTGCTCGTGTACGAAATGGCCGCTGGCTATCCACCTTTCTTTGCCGACCAACCCATACAAATTTATGAAAAAATTGTTTCGGGTAAAGTGCGTTTTCCATCACACTTCGGATCTGATTTAAAGGATTTGTTGCGCAACCTCTTGCAAGTCGACTTAACAAAACGTTATGGCAATCTAAAGGCAGGTGTGAATGATATCAAAAATCAGAAATGGTTTACATCTACAGACTGGATAGCGATCTTCCAGAAAAAGATCGAGGCTCCGTTTGTGCCACGTTGTAAAGGTCCCGGTGATACAAGTAATTTCGATGAGTACGAAGAAGAGGCGCTGCGGATCTCAAGCACCGAAAAATGCGCCAAAGAATTTGCTGAATTCTAATTGTATTTTTTTTTAATTTAATTGTTTTTTTTTTACTAAAAACAAAACATTATTTGTTCATTTGTTCGTTCTATCGTCCAATCGCTCGTTCGTACGTTCGCATTTTCATTACAACTGGTTGTTCGCTCGCTCGTCCGTCTTCGCTATAGTTCGTAATATTTGCAAGCAAAAAACGTTGCGGTCCTTGCATTACATTACATTACAACAATAACCCAAAAAAAAAAAAAGAAAACAAAAAAACAAAAACAAAAAACAAATTTTAAATTACTAGTAAAAAAAAGTGTAAGAATATGTATATTGTTTTTCGTTTGATCCGGTTAAAAAGAATATCAAAGTGTTTAATCTGAAGAATTGCTTAGTAAAACAGTAAGAAAAATTGAACAAGAAATAAACGTCTTCAACATATATTTATAAGAAATGAAAATTAAAAACTCCACGATCTATGTCATCACAAAAGATACAAACAACTCTACCCCATATCGGACTAACTACAATCATCAAGATCATCTCAGCCAAAGTCACCTTTGTCGTCAGCATAATCATCAATATAAAACTATATGGTAAGTAGCCTTGGCTACATTGTTTCATGTTTGTATTTTGTATATATGTAAGTGTATGTATGCACTTACATATCTTTAGAGAATTGCTGTTTAAAATCTAATTTTGCATGATAATTTCTAATCCACTAATATTAATTAATAAAGCAAACGTTTTATATATTTATATACCTGATTGTTGAATAATATCATCCATAAACACATACATATGTATATGTACGTTTGTACATAAATATGCCAGTTGCCCGTATTTTGTTTAGATAACGTTTTGTACAAATTTGTTTGTATGTGTGTGCTTTTCACCTTGCCTAAAATATTTTTTTTTGTGATATAAACAGTTTATTAAACTTTTTATTTGTATTCATTAACATCAAACTACACATTTAACACTATGCTACAAGTAATGGTACTACAAGGCTGACATTAATAGTACGTATATAAGGTATCTCAGAACTCAACGACAAGCCAAATGATTCTTACGCAATTTTCTATATTGCCGTATAGTTTTTTTTATTGTGAGTTACTATGTTTGTCTTGTATGTTGCCACCTTCTTTAAAAGTTTCAGTTTTGCTTTAATCGTTAGGCACAATAACAATAAAAATAGAATTGTGAAAGAAAATTCATGATTTTACGAGAAAATAATACTCCATATTCTATAAGGCGTCATCGTCGTCACATGAAGTGTTTCATTTATTTACTCGTTGCCAAAAAGCAAATGAGTGTTGCTGATAGCCTCTATCTATCGCTTAGCTCTGTTAAATAACGCAGGTCTAATCAAAGAATACATAATTGCTGTCGAAGACGATTGTGTAGCCGAGTGTTTTTTGATGTCGTCTTGAAGTGACGACGATGACGCCTCTTGGAATATGGGGAAATAATTGGAAGAGTTGTTTTTAATTTAGATTTCGTCATTTCTCCAATTTTAAACAAGTTAACTTACACTGCGGTACACTTATTTAAAGATATTAAAAATTCCATATTCAGAAGCCTATACCTTTTGCAATTTTTAACCGAATATGGAATTTCAAAATAGAAGTGGAAGCTAGACATCTTGAAATAAAAAAAAATCATGCCAATAGTGGTCTTCTTAACTAAACAAATTTTTCTTCTCAATTTAAAAAAAAAAGTCCAAGAATGTGTGATTTTTTTGGTTCATTTAATGAAAAAAGGTTTTTCTTGTTTTTAAAATTAATTTTTCTTTATTATTGCTTTATTTACTTAACTTAAAAAGGATTAGTAATGTGTAAAACCTCTTCGTTTTTTATAAGTTCAAATATACGGGTTTTCGTTGACAGATAAATAGAATTTATGAAATACAAAGAAATTTGACTCCAAGCATCGCAATTAGTAAGTGCTTGTCATCAAATTGTCTAACTCCATCATAAACCTTAGGAGATAACCAACCACAAGCATTTTCGATTATGGTTAGATCTGGCGAATAGGGTGGCTAGTCAAGAATATCAACATTTTGGCTTGCAATGAACTTCTTTACTACTCTAGCCCTGTGTATAGGGCTTCGGAAAAGATGATTCTAATAACATCTTACTAGCTTGCACCAGTAATTTTTGCACTTTGAAATTCGAGATCGATGGTGCCATAGTACGTAATAGCACCCCATACCATAACGCCTCCCACTCGGCTGCGTGGCTTTTATCGGCTCAAAAGTAGCTTTTCTTTGCGCAAATCATGGAAATAATAGTTATAGCCATCAGGTCCCTCCAAATTAAACCTCTTTGCTACACATCCAATGCCATGTAGTCTTCTGCGAATTGAAGCCACTTTTTCTTATGAACTACATTAAGTGGCGACTTTTTTGTAATTTCCGGTATTTAAGTTACACAAAAATTTCACTCCAGCTTGAGCTTTTTTTTTTTGGCGAGGATAAGACAGAATTGTGGACATGGGTCCAACAATGGCAACAACATCGCTGACGAATTAGCCAAAAAAGGGACAGCCCTTGAAGATCTGCGTGTTGGAAAATAATAAAACTCCACACGCTGGAACATGCCCAAGAAACGTGACTTACAGAGTACACATGCTTTATATCAAGGAACCTGTGGCCGCACATTAACTCTAAGAGAACGGAGGAGCTATTAACATTTTCCAGATCTCTCCTAAGAATGACGGTAGCAGTCATCACTGGACATTGCCCGTTTGGAAACCACGCCAGGAGACTAGACCTACCCTATAACGACTTCTGTAGAAGTTGCCAAGACGAGGAGGAGGAGGAGACGATCCTTCATCTCCTCGGTACATGCCCGGCTTTGGAGCACCATTGTCTAAGATACTTGGCGAGAGGAGCTTCAATAGCCTATCATGTCTGGCCTTGGTCAAAATAACTGCCATATCTTCTTTCATAAAAGTAGCGGATGGCTAGTAAATCAGCAAATAATGCCACAATAAACAGTTTCCCACCTTACCTTTTCCTCTTCCGCACTCCTCCTATATCCTTACAACTTTATTTTTTCTTCTATTATACCCTAACTTTTCAGGCAATCACAAAGGGAACGATTTTCAGGACCCAAGTGAGCTGGCGTATCCAGGTCCTCTTTGGAGAATCTAGCGGCCTGCCTACCTAACCTAACCTAAGACAGAATTAGAAGCAGTTCTGATGGCTTTTCTTTTCTCGTACGTAGATATAGACGTTGAAACCCTTCCTTAAAATTTTTTCCCATACCCCTCGGGATCCTTGATGTATTTGTCGACAACCGTTGGGCTTTGTCAAATTTTTTTTTAGCTATTGCGCGGTTAGCATATCCTTCAGAATGCTAAACATCGATTTTAGTTTTTTCCGACAGATTTAAATAATTTGTTTTGCCATTTTGACTCGTAAATTGCTTAAGATGTAGTAAATTGTAATAAATTATCGCTTACTTTAAAAATAAAAAAATGGCTTTATTCAAATGAACCAAAAAAGAAAGCATATTTTTGGACTTAATTGCATGAACTGCTCAAAAAATGTTCTTTAGTTAAGGAACCACTTTTGTCATGATTTTTTTTTTTATATCTCAAGGTGTCTAGCTTCCATTTCTAATTTAAAATTTTGCAATCGTTTAAAATATGCAAAAGTTATAGGCTTCTGAATATGGAATTTTTAGCGCCTTTAAATAAGTCAGCCGGATTGTATATATTTTTATAATTAAATGACAAAAAAAAAAAAAAATAATAATAATTGGATGGCCGTATGGTGTTACCATGTAGACCTGTTTTACCACTTCACTTTCAACTTTCTTCGGCTGTATAAAGAGTGAGTTGTGTATTTGCAAATAACTTTTACGTATAAACGAGTTAAACAATTTGGTGATTAACTCTAGAATATTTTCATACATATTTTTTGAAATTAAATATTTTGATCGAATAACCCACCAACAGCAGCAACTGGTTTGCAACGCAGATATGAATTGTTGCTTTTCATACTTCAATGTAATGCTTTATTAATTTTTGTTGTATATAATTAAGGTTTTTGTGTATACATAATTATCGGAGTTATCCGTTTTTGGTTTGTTATTTGATGATTTTTTTTTTGTTTGTTTTGCTTAATGAAAAACGCATTCAGAATTTGTTATTAATAGCCAAATTTATGTATGTATGCATGTTTGTGTTTATTGGTGTTGTTCTCAATTTTTATTATTTAATGCTTTTATTATTTTTTATTTTTGCATTCGTACTTCTAAGTTTATTTGAGGGCAGTATTACAAGGCTTTCTGTTTAATACGTTTTGTTGTTCTTCTTTTGATATCGTGATTGACTACAGATGTGTTTTTTAGAAACACCGAAGAAACGTAAGCAGAGCTCATACAATCACAGATATAATTGAGTGGTACGAAAATAAAATAAAGTAAAAAAAACCAATACACAGTATGTTCTCAAATATTCTCTATAATATGTACACTGAAAAGAAAATTCAATCTATCCGTATTTAAATCAAGCCCAAGTGGACAAATAAACTTAGTTGATCGAATACAAATTACTTATCACCAGTTGGTTTTATACACCAGGATCCTCCTAATTTTAACTTAAATATTAATTTACGTCCCCCTTTTTATTTGAAGGGTTCTTCAGATACTCACAGGGGTTAGCGCCCATTGGTTGAGTAGTTTTGTTTTCTGTAATATTCTTTATTATTATGCCATTTATATTTTTTATCTTTTTATTATTTTAGTTTTTAAGTCTTGCACATGAATTAGTTGTAAAATTAGCTTTAAGTTTATTTTAGAGTTATACTCTCATCTGTTTCATGCTAGCTCCGGGAGCAAAAGCTTATTATACCTCATTTTTGCATATCGCACACGTAGAAAAAAAATTTTATAAGTAACCATACTATATTATGGTTTAGTATTGTTATACTGTAATTCAAACAATTAAGTTTTTTATTCGCTATTTAAGCTTCTAACATTTATACCAGTAAAAAATTATAAATAGCTTGTTTTCTATGTTTCCCAGCTATCTATATGTCGACATTTCAAAGGAACTACCCCAATCATCAGTAGACTACTGATTATCTTTTCTGTAATAATGCTTATTCATTCAATCATGATTTATGTTATTAAAATTTTTATTATTTGAGCATACATCGCCTGCCACTTGAATAAGGATACACATTTTTTAAAATTTAAATAAGTATATCTTCTAAACTGAAGCTAAGAAAAAAAAAATAATTGCTTGCACAACTAAATTTCAAGGTGTTGGTTTTAGTTTCCTGAAGAAATAAAAAATATATATTGTTATACAAAAATTATGCATTTATTTACAGACATATTTCTGTGGTACTTTTTCGTGTGTAACTGGAATAAGGAGATCTTTTAATATTAATCAGGAAGACACCAATAAAAAATTATAAATAGCTTGTGTTCTTTGTTTCCCAGCTATCTATATGTCGACATTACACAGGAGCTACCCTAATCATGAGTAGAATTTGGAAATTTTTGAAAGGTATTCTCAAACATTCAACTTTATATCTTTCAAAAATGTCCAAAGTCTACTGATGATTAGGGTAGCTTCTATGAAAGGTCGACATATAGATACCTGGGAAACAAAGAAAACAAGCTATTTAAAATTTTTTATTGGTATTAATGTTAGAAGCTAAAATAGCGAATAAAAACTCAATTGTTTGAATTAATCATGCAGGCTATGATTAGAAATTCTTTCAATATAATTCCCAGTTTCCACTATGCAAGTCTTATTGCTGAACTGATTAACTTTTAGAGAACGGTGTGAGGTATTTTACCTCATCCAGTAAACGAGCACATACTTGCATGTACATGCAATTCGATTTGCTTTCATATTCGTATCAGTTCAGTTTAAGCTATAAGACTTGTACAGTGGAAACGGCAAAGAAAGTTCAAAGAAGAAAATGAAAAATTGCAATCTTATTTTCTTGTATAGTGGAAATAGGCACTAAACGGCTAGAGTTTTTAATGTGATAGCTTCTAAATATTTTTTATTCAAAATAGGACGTGGTAAGGAAAAAGAGAAAATTCTGATTTTGAAATCTTAGGGTTGGTCAGAATCCGGTCCAAATAGCCAAAAACATTAATAGAGGAAATATAGTTGAGTACAATTATTTAAATAACTTTCATCAAATTCTGCTGTTGGAGATATACTTAATTAAATATAGATATACTTAATTAAAGCTAAAAATATGGTTCCTTATTCGGGTGGCAGACAGTGTATAAGCGACACTGGTGGATAAAATAATAGCTGCACAAAGCAATGAGGGCACTTAACATTGAAATAAAAACGACATATTTTTAAAACGAAATCGAGTATTAGAAAAAATAAACAGTGATTTGTAGATAATTTTTCTAGCTTTTATTTCGTCTAAAAATTATTAGTATATTCACAATAGTGGAGTATATTTTTACTTTACACGAACAAAATACACCCAAAAATGTCACTTTTGCTATTGCAGAAATATGCAACCTCAAATGCACAAGATTGTGAACCGAACTATTATAAATGAAGGAACATTAAATAAAAGAAATTTGATGAAAATGCGCTTCATAAAAAATCTATTTTTTTAAGTAAAAGTTATTATTTTTATCTGGTTTGTTCTAATTAGGTTAAAATAAAATATGTGTGTCTATTTTCTTCAAAACACGATCGCCAAAACATGATGTTATAAAAACCTTCTGGCTACGCTGCGCTTAGTACAAATACGTTTACCGAGTGTGAATGAGTAAATACATAAAACTCAACACACACACTCTCATGGGTAAGGTAAATGTGTGACTGCAAATTCTTATATAAAAATATTATTTTCGTTGTTAAAAAGATGTATGAGTACGATTACCGAATGTTGAAAAAATAATTGAGAAACCAAATCAAGCAGCCAGCGCATGCAAACTTGACTGGGTATGTTATATACTCAAGTTAACAGACGCAAGCTCTAACGAGTAGAAAACATACTTGTGCAAACATCATGCGGTGGCCAGTCACACCGCAACTCGATTTAGGACTTTTGTGCTTAGATAGTTAAAAAAGGCACCGGTTGCAGATCTCTGCTGTACACAAATATATAACAATTGAAATATACAATAAAATATTTTTTTATTTAATAGAAAAGTTAAAGTTCAAAAATAAAAAGGTCTGAAAAACGAGTTTCTCGTAACTATACAATTCTGCCTTTTAACTTTTTTGTTAATCTATCAAAAAATTGTATGATAACTGAAAATGAGCAACTATATTATAGTTAAAAATACAAAATTATGAAGTTGAAAATATCGAACTGTAAATATTATAGAACCTGTGCCAAAAACTGCATTAAGACGAATGTAGACGAATCCCCTGAAGAAGTAAACATAAAATTCACGAAACGTTGGGAAAATATGTAATAAAAACTCTGCAAATTTATTGACATAAACAATGTTAGGCCTCGCCAGCTAAGTATTTACAAAAAGCAAATAACTGAACAAAAACGTTGGCCAAAAATATAATTACTACAATCATTAAGATAATTTCATTTTACAGTTCGATCATCGTAGCGTATACATAATTTGCATAATCTGGTCCATTCTAGGCGAAAACAAAAGCACGAAATATTATCTACAAATCACTTTTTATTTTTGTTAAGTGCGCTCATTTTTTCGTGCACCTATTATGTTGTCCATCAACGTACCTATATGTGTATGAATGCGTGTGTATACATATTTATATACATATCGTTCCTTTATTGCAACATAGTCATAACGCAAAAAAGCTTAGAAAAAAAGTCTTAGAAAAAAGATTTAGAAAATATTTCCTAAAGGAAACAGTTTAAAGGTAATTTAAATAAAATTTTGGCACAATATAAAATGTAGTACTGTTAACAATTCTGCATTGTTAACTCGAAAAGCTAATTTTTTGAGATACGACTATATTCTAATAAAGGAGCGATATGTAATAGGATTGTGTATTAAATTTTGAGTAGGGCCTTTGTTGTTAGTTGACAATGTTGGCAAAACTTAACGTTTGTTTTATTGAAAATGTTCAGTACAAAATATTCTACTAGTTTACTAGTTTAAATGGAATTAGAAACAAGTAAATTGAAAAATAATTCTATTGCTGACACCAGCTTTATCGTTTTCAATTCAAAAAACATTCCCTATAATACTGGGCAGCCATAAAAAGTTTTGATTAAGCTAAAAATAAAATCCATAATATCGTTGGTTAACAAAATAGTTCAATACAAGTACATACATAGTAATTACAACAGGCTTGTTGACGTAATAACCACAACTGTAATAAAAAAAAAAGAAAAGTAAAACAAAGTTATTGTATACATACTCGTACATATATTAAAAACGAGGCATTAGAAGTAAATACATGTGGTATATGTATGTTTATACACAAACACTGTTGAATAAATACATTTGTTCTTCATTCGACTTAATAGCATAAGCCTACAACAGACGAAGAAATTCGTAAACTTTTTCGCTACATTTCGATTTGGATTTAAGCTCATATTAATGTATATTGATAAAAAAATGTTGTAACACAAAATGATTGATCTTATATCCGATATGTTTCTCGATCTCGCACAGTTAACATTCGCACGCTTTCTTTTAACCAAATTGTTAAAGTTTTTACCTAATTTTTTAAGTTTTAGAAACCGTACAGGACAGATTGCCTAGTGAAGTTATCTGGCGAATATCAAAACTGATATGGTATTGTAATTGGGGTCTGCCCCACCAAGGTAGTTGAGCTCTACTGCGGTGGTTCTCACGGGCACATAGGGGTCCTAGGAAATATATTGGTCACCAAGGCTTTGGTTGTGAAAGGGTATAATGACCAAGTCCTTCTAAAACGTCTGACGTAGGTTTATAAACCACCGATAAAATAAGTGGTTATTTTCTTTCCCGCATATAATGTGTTTTGATCATATTGGGCTGGGTGTCACATATTATGATTTAGTGAAAAAAATAGGGAGTCTATAATATCCCCAAATATATGTACAGTAGGGTGCAAAAATGAGTACATGTTTATATATTGTACACCTTTTATTCTATAAAAATTTAAATAGTGAATAAAATCCAATTTTTCTTTCTTAACTTAATTTATGTTTTAGTACTTAACAAAATAGCTTAACAATTAAAACTAAAAGTACTAAACTCTTAGAGAAAAATAAAGTCAAACGAAACAACTCGCATGTACTCAATATTTGCTCCATTTGAGAGCTTTTCGGAATCGTAGTACTTTTAGTATTTAGTCCAATATCCTTTGTTGTGTAAAACATTTTCTATACATTTTGGGACAGTTTCTATCAATTTACGAATAAAGGCCGGGGCACATAGAATCCGTCGTACGTTATACTTTGCCTTTTTCAACTGACAGCTAAGTTGAAATACATGTAGGCTTATGAGCTTTGTCACATTCGGTACTTCTCCGTCAACGCAAAGTATTAAAGTTGAGCAACTTTCAACTTTTAACGTACGTTGAGAGCTTTGACAACTATGTGGTAATATTTTTTGTATATTTTAATATAATTTTTCGTTCAAAAATTAAATAAATTGAAAAAAAAATTGTGTTAGATTTTGTGTGCTGTGTCTGAAATATAAATTCAAAGATTTTAATCAAGCTAAAGTAAAATGCAGTTGGTTTTATATCCGTTATCAAAGTGCTGATTGTGCCAACTTCATACTTTGTACACGTGATGTCAGTTGATAAAAGAGACGGACAAAGTACGACGGATTGTATGTGCCCCGGCCTTAATTCCTTTAAAATGTCTACACAATCGTAGAGAACTCGTGGCCGAAGCTCGTCAAAGTAGTTTGCGGTGATTGATAAAATACCAACCCTCTCTTCTCGATTGGCCACATATTCTCATTCGGAATTAGGTCGGCATTTAGCGCTGGCTTCTCTATTAACCGGGAAATTTCACCCTTGAGGCTTTCTTTCACGATTTAAGTTCTTTGATTAATATATAAGAAAGAAAATAGAAGGGATAGTGCAAATAAAACACATTTGAACTGACCAAAAATTTTTTTTAGGTTTTTCTCTCTACTGGTTACATTACAATCAATCTTGTCACCCGTTTGACGTTGAGTTCTGGGACATTCTGTATACAAAATTGAGTTTACTCAATTAGCACTTCACAGTCGAAAACAAGTATATTTATTTCGTTCGTGAAAATTTTAGTTTGTTAATTAACAAAAAATAGGAAAAATTCATCTTTTAATAAGAGAACGCTACTATATAATAGAATTATCTAGCTGCTGCAATTAGGGTGGTCGAGTTTTCATTCCAAAGTGGCTTTTTATAAGAAAAAAAAAGGAACCATTGTATATTGTATATTTTCGATTATATTCGAATATCGCAATAAAATATCTAAAATCTGGTTCGAAGGACCATGTTCAAATATCCAATATTAATCGCTTCATTTTAAATAAACATGAATACCAAATAAACTTTTGTTAAAACAAATTTTATTTAAACTAAATTCAACTTGTTAGCTTCTATCAAAAAAAAAAAAAAAAAAAAAAAAAAAAAAAAAAAAAAAAAAAAAAAAAGAGAATTGTTTTGTTAGAAATACAAAAAATAAATAAAAATAAAAAAATACCCGAACTGCTTCAAAATACCTTCACTGCGAATGAGTGATTAAAGGAGAATGTTGGTACAGAGAAAACGAAAGCGAAAAATAGTTTAAAAATCCTCAAAATCAGATTACAATCTTGGAGGTATCGGAGATATCAGAATGCGATTTAAGTAGATTGGACTCTTTTATTTGATCCTCGGGTTGGTTCAAAACCAGTCATATGTAGATCTATTGAGATATATATCACAACCAGACCAGACTGGACCCAACTGGTCTGGCTTTACAATAGCTGGCAGCTTGTTAAAATCAATCTTGTTCTTGTTTGAAAATATTGGGTGATTTTATAAGAACTATCAGAAAATAAAAAATAAAAAAACACATAAAATTCAGAAAAATGCATGAAATATTTATTTGGATCGATAGTTGGGTCGATATAATTTAATGTTTGAAGATTATTTCATGCAAATGTTGGCCGCGGCTCGCCTCAAATGGTCCATCCGCTTAGTCCAATTTTGGCATACTCTTTCCAACATTTCGGCCGGTATCTCACGAATAATGTTGGCAATGTTGGCTTCCAGTGCGTCAATCGAAGCGGGCTTGTCGCTATAGACATTAGCCTTAACATAGCCCCACAAAAAATAGTCTAGAGGCGTTAAATCGCACGATCTGGGCGGCCAATTGACTGGTCCCAAGCGTGAAATAAACTGTTCACCGAACTCGCCTCTCAATTGGTCCATTGTTTCGCGTGATGTGTGGCATGTGGCACCGTCTTGTTGAAACCACATGTCATGCAAGTCAAGCTCTTCCATTTTGGGCAAAAAGAAGTTTGTTATCATCGCACGGTAGCGCTCACCATTCACAGTAACGTTGTGATTCGCATCATCTTTGAAGAAATACGGCCCAATGATGCCGCCAGCCCATAATCCGCACCAAACGGTTGTTTTTTGTGGATGCATTGGTAGCTCTTGCAATGCTTCTGGCTGCTCTCCACTCCAAATACGGCAGTTTTGCTTGTTCACGTATCCATTCAACCAGAAATGAGCCTCGTCGCTGAACACAATTCTTCGATAAAAAAAGTGGATCTTCATCTAACTTTTCAAGAGCCCATTCACCAAAAATTTGGCGTTGTGGTAGGTCGTTAGGCTTCAATTCTTGCACCAGCTGTATCTTATAAGGCTTCACACCCAAATCCTTCTGCAAAATTTTCCACGTAGTGGAGTAACAGAGGCCCAATTGCTGCGAACGGCGCCGAATCGATAATTCACGGTCATCACCAACACTGGCCGATACGGCTGCGATATTTTCTTCAGTTCGCACTCTACGTAAGCGTGTTGGTGGTTTAATGTCCAACAATGCAAATTTGGTGCGAAATTTTTTTACAATAGCCCGAATAGAAGCCTCAGTAGGTCGATTAAACTGACCATAAAATGGAAGAAGCGCGCGATGAACTTTCTTAACAGAGCACGCATTTTGGTAATAAAATTCAATAATTTGCAAGCGTTGTTCGTTTGTAAGACGATTCATGATTAAATTATAGACCAAACTGAAGATGTTTGACAGTGACACAAGATACAAAACGTGCGTGAGCTGTCAAAACTAGTGTTGCCAAAAAGATAATAGCAAAAAAATCACTCGTTAGTAATAATCATCTCATGATGATACATATGCAAAAGTATTTGTATTATGTACATATTTTTTTTGTAGATATGGTGGTCTCCCCTGGTTCACTTTATTTGTTTTAATGTTTTCGCTTATAACTCTGAATTTTTGAAACGCAAACCTATAGTGTTTTTATCTTAAGGGGAAATATAAACGTATCCATATATAGACTTAAACTATTTTAGATATTTTGGCATTTAAAATAAACTCTTTCGTTTTTCTATATTTTTGTGTTTATTCTTTTACAGTTTTAATAATTACACTTTGCAGCAATCGAAAATATTACAAATCATCAAATTTGTTTCTGGTCTACACGTAAAGAAAAAGTAATTTGGAATATTATTGTGGCAACATTAGTATGTAGGCTGCAATAATTTGTATTGCTGACGCAAACAGCTTATTTTCGGGCTTAAAATAGTTTCATCAAATAAAAATATATTAGTTTTAAAGTCTCAATATTTTAATTGTTATATTTCTATAATTTTAAAACATTATTGTATGCAATAATGATGTTTTAAATATATGTTTGAAATCAACGATGTTTTTTGTAACATACAATAATAAAATGTGTATTTTAAACACAAGTATGTTAGAATCGTAGAATAAAACTACTGTTGTTGTTTTCATTTATGCCATTGGCATATGATTTTCTTCGTCAAGCAGATTTTCTCGATTGAACGTGATAATAGTGTTTTAGACTTTTTAAAGTAGATGGTTGGGAATGACCATATTACATGTTTGGCTATAACAGAAATTATTATAACTCCTACCAAATATATGGTTAAATTTTATAATATTGGTTCTTGGATTTACTTAGTTCATCAAATAACATTTCAGCTGAAACCATTATATGTGGCTGTTTATAACCATATAATGCAACAATAGTATATTGCCCTTAGAATATTGTTATATCAACCATAATTTTTTTCTGCGTGTACTCGTATTATCAATACGTCAGTATTTTTGTTTGCTTTCGTTTGTCGGTGTCTTTCACAACTGTATTTTGCCCATCTGCTTTCTTATTAGTCTCTTTTTTTTTAATAAAATTGTCTTTTATTTTTGTTTCTTTAATATTCATATTTACACGTTTTAACAAAAATTAAAGAAATAAAAATGGTATAAAAGATGTCATTGCGTGTAGGTCATTTGAAATTAAAATTTATTTGTTTTTGCAATTTTTTCACATTTGAATGCGTGGGCGGTTTTCTGGCTGCTGAAATATTAAAAACAAAAAAAAAAAAAGTTTGTGTACCGTAACAAAATATTTCTGGGCTATACTCGTATTAAAGACAACGCCAAAATCTAATTAAAGCATTAAAAATTTTTCAATTGATTTTAGCTTCGTCACTTCACAATTAATTTCAGAGTTTGGATTTTGCTTTGTTTATTATTGAACTATAATTTTAACATTTGTTGCAAGGTCATATACACGCAGACGTACACTCATACATACGTATGTACGAGGTCTGATAAAAAAAAAATAACCCTTATTTTAAAATTTCGCATTTTTTTCTGGGATGTTGGTACAAATGTCTGTTCTATTGTCGGCAATACCAGCCATTTTGGATTGTCAGTTTATTTTTGACAGATAGTTAGTTGTGTTTTGGTACGCTCTTCGATTTTTTACTATTCGAAAAAACTGAGGAAAAAACAATAATGGATTTTGCACCATGGTATCGCACCAGTTCACACACCGATGCTTGTGCGTGAGTTTTTGGCCAAAATCAAAACAGTTAACATGCCTCAACCACCGTATTCACCACCCGCCGACTTTTTCATCTTCTCAAAATTGGTGACACCGATGAAAGGAAATCGTTTTGTTACGATTGAGGAGATAAAAGTAAAATCGAAAAAGGAGCTGTTGGCGATTCCAAAAAGCGCGTTTTAAATTGTTTCGAGGATTAAAATAAACGCTGGCATGAGTGTATTATATCTGATGGGGATTACTTTGAAAGGGACAAGATAGTTGTTGATGAATGAAGAAATACTTTTTGAAAACTTGAAATTAAACGGTTATTTTTTTGACCAGATCTCGTATGTATGGGTGTACGTGTGTATGTTAATATATTTTTTATTTTTTTGTATCAAATTTGAATTTTTATCAATTAAAATTTATTTGTTAAGAATGAATGCTTATTCCTCTTCAATCAGTTTTTGTGCTTGCAGATGTAAAAACCTTGAAATATTTATTAATAATACAACAAAATAATAATATTTCTTTTTCCATCACAATTTAGTAATTTTAAAGCAAATATTCAGGCAAATAAAATTTAATAGACGAAACTGTTATATACAAATTAAAGCCAAATTGTGTATAAACCACAAAGTAAACAGAGACGAAAGAAACGAAAAAATATAAAATTACATTTATCTCTCTTTCATTTTTTCTCTCCGCGCTTTGTGCTTTTATTCGTAAAGAAAGAGTTTTGTAACCTCAAAAGCATATTTTAAGTAGAAGAAGTGAGCTATAGTTCACTTTTCCTGCCTCTGTTTTGCTATCTCCGAAAATTCAAAAACCTGATTTTGTTTTATTCAAACGTCATTTTATTCATCTCTGCATGCTTTTGTGGTATACGAGGGCGGATTGATATTGAAGCTACCTAAGTAGAAAATTTTTTTTTTTTTTTAAACCATTTACGGGGCCGAATTGATATTGAAACTACTTAAGTAGAAAAAATTTTTTTTTTCAAAAACAATTTATTTCTCCACATAGTCTTCTTTTAGCTCAGAAGATATTCCAAAATTTTTATGCCATCTGGATAATACGATTTTGGGAAGCCCACTTCTTCGTTTTAGATGAATCTTTTTACTGTCAGCCATTTTTCAAGTTTGGAAACAGGAAAAAGTTACTGGGCGCTAAATCTGAACTACATATAAGGTGGATGATGAACCAATTCGAAGTGTATTTCACGTAATTTTAGCATCGTATCTAATGCTGTGTGCACCGGTATATTGTCTTGAAGAAAGAGCATTTGTTTCTTCTTTAAATATGGTAGTTTTTTCTTGGTAATTTTCTAACTATTTATATGTCAACATATCATGGTGTCGTCAGTGGACTTGGAATCATTCGAAAAATATTTTCAAACATATAACTATATAAAAAAGTAATGTAATATATGTATAGCTAAATTTTTAATGGTGCCCAAGTCCACTGATGATTAGGTTAGACCTACGTATAGATAGCTAAGAAACACAAAAACAAGCTGTGGTTACTACTCGATTGGGATTTGTTGATGTTAAAATTAACTCAAAAATTTTTGCACAAATGGATATTTGTATATTTATATGTATGTACTTACTTACATATATTGTCGTGTCTTGTCTTCTTGTTCCCAAAAAAAGAACTTAAATATGAAGCTAACGGCATAATTTTGCATGTTCCAAAATCAATATTGATATTGTTGATAAAGGCATGTTACTGCTTGCCATTCCAATTTACTTACATATATGAGCCAAAAACCTCTATAATTTCTGAAAAACTTCTATAATGTTATGACGCATTTTTTAAAATGTATTTTATAATTTGTTTTAAAGTGCAAAAAACTTGTTAGCTACAAATTTTTAAATTTATTTAAAAAATGTTTGAAAATATTTAAAAATAGACGTCAAGCCGAAACTGGGGGAGAAGATTGCTTGTAACCATCATCAGAAAAATAAAAAATTAAAATTAAAAAAAAAAAACATTTTACTCAGTTCAAATGTTTTTTATTTGCACAACTCATTGTATTTTTTTTGTATTTTTTCTGAAATTTCTCATGATAGTTACAATCAATCTCGTCACCATGTTTCAGCTTGACGTTGAGTTCTGGGACACTCTGTATATACTTAAGACTGTTTTATTAATTTAGGACTCATCTATTCAACATGCTTTTGTGAGTTATTTAATTGGTGAGTTATTTTATTGGTTTTATTGCTAGCAGTATTTAAAAATGAGAGTGATTTAATAGCAGTCAGTTGTGAGAGAATTAACACGGCAAGCAATATAATTCATACATGCTGATGTTAAAAAATATAACAAAAGCATTGAAAATGTTAGAAGGTGAATCAACTCATGCATTTCTCTGATCCATACGCACTTCGTGCATTTATTTATTGATTTCATTTCAAAGAATTTCCTTTCTCTTTAATTCAAATGATTTTAACCGTATACTTAACGTTATATTTGCATGTATATTATTAATACGCTCAACGTACCTGAATATTGGAGAGAAACATCTTCAGCCATGTGGTGAGAATTTTTAAATAATATGTATATATATTATTAATACGCTCAACGTACATGAATATTGGAGAGAAACATCTTCAGCCATGTGATGAGAATTTTTAAATCACTTGTGAGGTGAAAATCGCAAATCCCATTTTTCTGTGTACTGAAGATCGCGTGTTTTAATTTTTTTTTGTGCACAATTTGGTGGCACTTGCTTTTTGTGTGCGAAAAAACTAGTTGCGACATCTGAAGTCGGCATTTTTAAAGCGAACTAAAGCAATACAGCCATTATAAAAAAACTGTACTTTTAATCGCAAATTTTTATTATTAAAATTGATGAAAATTATAATTTTTTTGATGAAAATATATAAAAATATGTTAAATTTTATTTATAAGCAAGTTAACTTAGTGTTCACTTCATCATTTGCTTGCGAGTTGAAATAGTAAAATTTTTTGTTGTTGCGATTTTCTGCACAACAATTTTGTGACTTCACATCGTAATCACATTTATTTTTCTTATGAAATATGAGTTTGAGCAGCACATGGCTGATTGTGTTGTCTGCTTTTGTGTGGCCCACAAAGCGATTTCTAGCCATTTCATTTTTCGATTACATTGCAATAGAAAAACAGTATTTAAACAATCGTACAACGAATCTCAAAAAAAAAAAAAAAAAAAAAAAAAAAAAAAAATGATATGGTAGTTTATATGATATTGAGTTTTTCGAGCAACTTTTTCGGGCTTATATTAGGTAGTAATTTGAATGCAATACACGGTTCCTGGGGTGATTCAGTGAATAATTTTAATGGTGAAGACCTTTCATCACGGCTTCTGTAACAAGAATTTGTGATGTTTTTCCTTCTTATCCTGGTGGTGCTTCGCACTTGGACCATTTTATATTGAGTAACAATTTATTAGACAATTATCAGACTAACTATAGGACGAAAACGATGCCTACATTTTCCGATCATAATCCTTTAGCCTTGGCCTTAACATTGTCTGACTTCGAGTTTGTTTTAAGGATTCCGGACTATTATGTCTGTTATAGATATACGAAGTGGAATTCATTCACTGGCTCCCCACCTTTACAATATTTTTATAATTGATTTCCCTCATGAGTTCGGTCTCTCCCAGACGATTCACTTCTGTACGCGCATGATGAATCTCCCAACGCAGCTCTTCAACGGGTATCTTTGCATCTTAGGAAAGTGCACAAATTTTATACCCATTGGGGAATAAACATAAACATTTTAAAAAGCTTTGCTATTTGTTTGCGAGATGCCTCTGGGAAATGTAAATATACGATTGTACCGGAGAGCAAAAATCTTAGTTTGATGTTAAATGGTACGAGTAATGAGATACGTTTTAAGGACAGCATTATATATCTAAAAGTTCATTTTTTTTAGTAAGCTCATGAAATGTAATTGCCACACTTTTTGTAATTTAGTAAATTATGCAATAGTAAATTTTTGCCAATTAGAACTAAATTGCTTTTGTATAAGTTGAGCATCAGGCCAATTCTCCTCTATGCATTTCCGATTTGGTTGACCATCTCAATGACTGTTATGAAGAGAATGGAGATTTTTGAACGGCACATAGTGCGGAAATGCTTAGAGAAGAATTACAAAACTCTAAATAAAAGATTTTCTAATGTGTTTATTTATGAGAAGGCCGAAAGTCTGCCCTGTCTCATTATTCTTTCGGGTTGATTAGCAGTTTTGTTAGAAGATTGTCTTATTTTGAGGGAAGTGTTATTCGGAATGTTTTATCTAGCGAGCGAGATTTTGATTGGTCAAATACGCAATATATTTCTTTTATTGGTATTTTACAAGAAGAGGACTGCTGGTCAAAATTTTTAGTTACACTGTGAATGCCGGGAGCATTCACAGGGGATAGTTTTAGTTTAAGTTTTTTTTTTTTTTTCTTTTTGAGTTATTTTTATTATATTATTATTATTTCTTTTGTTTTTGTTTTATTTATTTATTTATTCTTTTTTTTGTCTTTTTTGTTTTTGTTATAATTTTTAGTTTATAAACTTAATATAAGATAGTACAGTAGGTTTAGGTTTAAGTTTTTTTTTTCTAGCTTTAAGTGTATTTTTTGTAAACATGGCGTTACAAGTACTGTCAAGTGCCGGAAGCAAGCATTGTAATCTACACTAATTTTAAAATTGCAAGATTTTTGTTTTACTCTTTTAATTTTAATAAGCATGGCGCATATTCGTACCGAATGTTATTAAAACAATACATAATAGTTTTAAGTCTTCACTAAATTTATGTTGGTTTTTCCTGTTTTATGAAAAAAAAATTAAGTCTCAATAAAACCTAACTAACTGTTCTACTTTGTGTCTTTTTTTTTTTTGTTTCAGTAAACACCAAAGCAATATTATAACAAACAACAACAACAACAACAACAAAGAAAAAAGATTTAAGGTTTTTTGATACTTTGCTACCAAACATAAATAACGGCAATATTAAGGGACCGTCCGCTTTAATGGGAATTATTTAGCAAACAAACAAATAATTGTAAAATAAATAAAAAATCAAGCACTCTCCAAGTATATGATATGAACAACTAAAAGCAGCTGAGGAAGACAAAGCATCATCCCAGAGTATAACAAAAAACAATACAACAATATTTAGGATCGTGTGCGGATTATACGGGTTAATCACATTTAGCAAATTAATAATTATAAAAAAGTAATAACAAAAAGATCATCCTTAAAAGTAAAATATGTTTTTTATTTAATTTTCTTTTTATTTTTTATAAGAACAAATTTTATTTACAAGTGTTTTGTTAATTATACCTTATTTTTGTAGAATAATTCTTTAAATATAATATTAATGATAAAATAAAAAATTGAGAAAAAAATCTGAGAAAATTTAAATTGGTTTAACGTAATAAAAGAGAAAAGTTTTAAGTCAATAAATCTATTGCTACTTTATATATATAAAATTCATATATATTTAGTAAAATATTACTACATACTTATAAACAAATCTTTTCAAATATTTATTTGTTTATGTATATTAAATATATTAATAAAAAATGAAATAAAAACAAAAGAAAAGAGAAACATACAACACACAGACATTTGTTTATAAAACATGTTACAAAAGAGTAGAAGAATTAACTTAACTTACCACAAGACTATTCAGGTGTAAAAATATACAAGTTATACAAGTACGTTCATTTAAAAATGAGTATAAAGAAAATACAGAGAACACAAAACTAGTTTTCTAAACACAAGCAAAAAAATAAAAACACTAAGAGAAAATAAATAATGTAAAGGCTTTATAGTCCAACTCAACAATCAATCGTACACTTATTTATACACTTCCATATTTACAAACTCACATACATACAAAACAAACTCAACACAAATAACAATTGACGATATTTCTCCCAAAAAGTTTTGGTCCTTCTTCCTCTTTATTTTCCAAAGAGTTTAACAAATATTTTAGGCTAAACAAACTCCGTTATTTTTTTGTTTACATTTCACTGTGAGAAAAAGAGAGAAACAAGAAATAAGAAAAAGAAACTCTTTTATTTAAAGGTAAAAATTATTTGTTTTATGTATATTTTTTCAGTTTCTTGAATTTTTTTGTAATGTGCAAAATTCTAAAATGAACACAAAATGTTTACAACAAACACTCCTAAACGTGTATAAAAATATGTATGTATTACATAAAATAAAAAAAAAAGCTAGAAAAGAAAACTTTCTTAATTAATTAATAAAAACTATATGAAGAAATAAAAAATGCTTTAAAATAGTAAGAAAACTTAAAAAAATAATAAAAACAAACATTTCGGTGTCACGTGTTAGAAAAATTAATATACTTAAAATTACAATAAAAATTAAAACAACAACTACAACAACAAAGGGAAAATTTATATTAAAAATGTAAATTATAACCTTAAAAACTAGACTTAAAAATAACTGCAATCTTTTTTTTTAGCCATCAGAATATAATCTGCTAATTTATGATATTTTTTAAGATCACTAAACACCCGGTGCCGTTGAAAAAGCATACATATGTAACTACATCTGTCTGTACATGATTTTGTTTGTAATATTTAAAGTTTTGTTGATTTGAAATAAACATTATTTTTAACTTTATCGTATTGTTGTCAGCCGACTGTTAAGCCGCCGCCGGCGTTACACATACATACAAGTAGGCATGAAACGATGCGAGTAAATACAAGTAAATACTCGATACTTTTCTTTCGATACCAAGTACTTTTGGTATCGATACTTTACTAGCAAGTACTAAGTAGGTATCGGTCTCATATCGGTCAGAAATACTCTTCTTATTGGAAGGCAAAAAAAAAAAAAACTGAGTTGGTCATCATGTTCACCATAATTTTATTCGCTACCACAGTTTTTATAAAATAAATCCAAGCAACCCGTGCATGCAAATGGAACTACCAAAATCGGGTGTATAGATGCATTTCGTAAAAGAGGCAATAAGATTGCGGTCACGATATTGAGATACTAAAATAAATAGTCCAGTTATCGATGATTATACCAATCATAAATTGTCTTACATCGAAGCTGCAATGTTTTTCTTCCTCCATGGAATGTGTCAGACACTTACAAGATAAACTATTGGGTAAAATGTACAGATAGAATTCCTGCGTTTTAAAAATCTTCTCCTGCGAGATTCTAATTAAGACACCTCAATTTCAGCCAGTGGATCAGAAGATTGAGTCCATAACGGAGATATTGATTTTTTGCTCATGTGTTCTTCCCTGCCGCTAATCGTATGAAGAAATCGACCGATACAAGTGTGTATGTATCGATGTTTTTTCTTCGATACCGAGTAGGTATCGATAGTTTGCAACCGATACGGTATCGAGTATAAGTATCGATACATTAGTGGTATCGTTTCATCTCTACATGCAAGTACATATGTACATATACACTGCGTTCCACATGAATAGGTGCAGTTTTAGCAATTAATTAAGCGGCATTTAAGTTTGCTTCACTTGAGTAGATGAATATTAAAAAAAAGAGTAAACATTAAAAAAATAAAATATAAATACATTGAAAATTTCTTCACTAGTTAATTTTTTTTTAGTAATTTTTAATAATTTGAACTTCCTTCCGCTTTTCGCCTAATTTCCCTCATAAATTCTATTTGGAAGGGAGTTATAAAGTTGCAATTAATATTGCAATGAAATTTCCGACCACGCTCCTTTTATTCCAGCAATTAATGATGCTCATCAAATTGTCGTCCAAATTTCATTTCAAAACAATTTCATTGACAGCCATCCAAACATGTTTTCCATTATATTTAAATTCGGCGAGTACGGTTTTTACATTTTAACATTCATTTCACGTTTTAACAATCCTTGTCGTGTTGATAGGAGCATTATCATGTTGGAAAATCCATGGGATGGGTCCAAACTGGGCTTAAAATTTTGCAAACGGCGTCTTTAGAATTGATTTATACGAATTTACTGTCATTTTCATCATTTGAAACTCCAAGTCCATGACTTCATAGCACGATATTGCTCGCCAGACCATAACACCACTTGCTCGACTATGATTACGCCCTAAAAAATGTTCTTCCTTTCTCAAATCGTGGAAATAATGGTTGAAGCCGTGTGGTCCTTCAAAATCAAACTTTTTCCATCAGAAAATACTACTTTAGTCCATTCAGTCTTCCAAGTTGTATGCTCCTTGCAAAAATTTTACGTTTCTGGTTTAGTGCTGGTTTCTTCCGCAATTTGAGTCCTGTAAACGTATTTCATGCCAACTGCAGGACAGTTAAAGATGAACGTCCCACTCACACTACTCCCTCCTTGCTCCTTCCTGATAGCCTAATTTTCTAATTCCATTCCCTGATTACTCTGACCGGATTTCGCAACGATGAATCTGGTAGGTAAAATTCACCGGCCGGCATAATATTCAGTTTTCATTAGAAAAACGAGCCCGTAAGAATCAATGAAATTTATTGCACTGAATGTTTTAGTTCTGGATAGAGTTGTTATTGTTCAAATTAAACTTCCAAACACACTTTCATCCTATTGTAATCTATTTTCTTCCTAGTTCCACTACAATTCACTGCATATGTAGTAGAGGTCATCCCCTAAGTACTAATCCAAGATAAAAAAAAAATGTGCTGAATTGTCAAATCTACGTTGGCCCACTAGTTGCTTAATTGAAATTTTATAGTCAGTTCGCCGATGTTGAAAGGATAAGTCCATTCTCACTCTAGGGGAAAGAAAATTGATTTGGGTTTTTTCTAACCTTATTCTATGCGAACGAAGTGTCAAAATTCAATTAAAATACATAAGTTCATGAGAACGAACAATAGTGGCATAGACGAACCCAAATTTATTCGAATGCGAGTGACTAGCTTTCTTTCGCATACATTTTCATTCGTTATCGTCGTACAGGCTGTTAATTTATATAATACTTTTTTTAATTTTTTTTTCAACTTTAAAATATTTTAGCAAAATTAAAACTCACCGCAGCTGTGAAAACAATTATTCTTTAAGTCCACTGTAACTGTCAAAGTTATTTGAAACGGACTAAGTGACGTTTTTTTACATCCTCGCACTATAAGTGCAGAGACGCGACAATGTCTTGCAGCGTTCTACGTAACGTTTGTGCTCCCGACACTTTTAACAAATGTGTTTGTTTTCATATTGTATAAGAAAATTTAATTTAAATTTTATGTTTGCATTACGCTTTTATATTTATGCAGTCTGTAGGGAGTTTTTCCATAGACTTAAATGTAAGAAAATAAAAAAATAAAACAGTGATGGCCACACACCTTCATATTTGTACGATTAGTAGCAGGAAAAAAAAACGAAGTACATTTTGAAAAGTTATGATCAAACATTAAACACGCAAGCAATTCCTTTTGTTAGCACATTCTTTTTTTAAGTTTTTGATAATTTCTTTTGTTTATTTTTCGGGCCGTTCAAAATATTAAGAAAATTTAAGTAAAACAAAATAAAAGTTGCGCAACTAAATTGCTGTATGTGAATATAAAAGAGAATTAATAACAGAGGACTTGCGCAACTAAGTTGCGAAATGTGAAAGTGTTCTTAAGCTATGTACACACGGTTGTCAGATCTGGCAACATGCTGACAATGAAAAATTGTGCCGCAGAAGTAAATTGTGTGTAAGTAAAGCTATGTACACACGGCTGTCAGATGTTACAATATTGTAAGATCTGGCAACATGCTGACAATGTAGTAAGAATGAAAAATTGTCCCGCAAAAATAAATTGTGTGTTCAGACGATCGTAAGAAAATCTTATAAATTTCATTGTCAGACTATGGTCTGACAAATAATTCATCTGACAACAAAAATTGTCAGTTCACACGGTTGTCAGATTGTTAGATGAAAAAAATTGCCAGACATGTTGTAAGGCATTGCCGCTTATGTATATCAACAACCATCTGTTTGGCAGTGTTGCCCATCAAACTTTTTTCTGACAATGATGCCATCGTCAGGTGCATTAATTTTATACATCTGACAATTAAAACTGAGCTTGCAATACCAGCCAATTATCTGGCATTGCCGACGAAGAGTGTTCTCACGATTGTCAGATGCTTAACAACATTGTCGTCTTACAATTGATTGACAATGGTTTTTCTGACAACGTAACTAAGTTAAGAATTGGCAGTTCACACGATTGTAATACATTTTCAGACAATTTTACTGGCAATATTGTAAGATCTGACAACCGTGAGTACGTAGCTTTACACTCACATGACTATGAAACTGCAGGCATTTTAAAATTCATGAAATTTTTTTTTATAGACCTGGAAGTGGAATGGAAAATGTAGGAAGTCTGTAAGATCATCGGTATTATAAACATGAAACTGTAACAGCCAAGGCTTTGAAAATATCAATTGGAAATTAAAACATGTTGGAATATTTGAAAATGGTTTCAATGTCTGGTTAAGAATGAAAACAAATCTCTACAATAAGAATGTTTGACAAATCTGTGTAGTCGGCTGACATATTGGCTAGAAAAAATAGCCGAATAAAACCAAATTAAAAAGAAAAAAATACTATCTTTTACACAATATTATTTTGATATATAATTAAAAATAATTTAAGAATTAAAAGTTTAAACAAATATATACATATATTTTATTTAACAAAACTGTTTTATTTTAATTAAACATCACATTTTCTTCTACTTTGCAATATAATTGTTTGTGTTTTTTTTTATAAAATATTAAAAAACGTTTAATTATTTTAGGTAATTTTTTATAAAAAAAAAACCAAAATGTTTACTTGTCTTCTTTAACAAAAAAAAAAAAATCATAAAAATGGAAAAAGTTAATTAAGAAATAATAATCCTAAAATTTTACATAAAAAATTTTCGATTTATTTAACAGCTTTTATTACTATTTCTTATAGTTTTTTTAGTCAATATTTGTATCTTCCTTTATATGTATTAATTTTTTTTTAAATTATTTTATTTTGGCTTTAATTAAGTTAAGCAATTTTATTATTTAATAAAAAAAAACAAAAGAAAACCAGCAAAAGAGAAACTTGTTTCAGTAAAATAATACATGTTAATAAAAGTAGTAATTAATAAACATAATAATATAAAATAAAACAACTTTACAATAACTTGAGAAAAGAAATAAACAGAAATTCTTGAAAATGATCCCTCATTAAGTAAAAGACTTTTTTTTATTTCCTTACGATATTGGTAGGTTTACATTTTAATCCTTAAAAGATTATGTGTGTGAAGATAAATATGCCATGTTAAATGTGTTTGACGTAATGGAATGACGTAACGACATATTTAAGTGTGAAGATAAATATGTTTGACGTGACGCCCCAATGAACCAACATGTTTGTTTATGTGATCGAAATAACTTTTATTAAAAAAAAAAAAAACACAATCAGCGATGTGCAAAAAAAAAATGTGTGTACGATTTGAAGTCACAAAATTGATGTGCTGAAAGTCGCAATCACAAAAAATTTAGCTATTTCAACTCGTAAGCAAATGATGAAGTGAACTAGCTTATAATTGTTCTATGGTAGATATCTCTTAGAAGTGCTTTATTGAATTTATTAACTTAAGTTAAAGACTTAGATATAACAGGGTGACTAGTAAAGTCATTGTGAGTTAGTGAATAGTCATACGTAAGCCGTATACGTAAACTAATGTAAACACAATAACCATACAACATCTCCCTTCATAAATAACAAAATACTAAACTAAAAATTATTTAATAACAATTCAAAAGTTTTTGCAATGGATATTATTATTATTATATTACAATATTTAAAAATTAATATATATGTATACATATTTTTTTTTTTTTTTGCATATTCAGAAAGCTACAGATCAAGCCTTTATGGTTGTTTTATAGTCCTTCCCCTTTTCGTTATATATTTCTGACTCCGACTATCGATGCCTTGGCCCTCTTGTGTAGAAACTTCCTCCACCATTTTCTTATTATATGCCTCACTATCAACTTGTCCTTCCTCATTATTTACTTCTGTATTAATATTTTCTTCATTTGAATTACTTCTAGGCGATTTACGAATATGTTCTAAAGATCTTCTATAAAACGACCCTTGACCATCTAACACCACATAAGATCTTGGTTCTCTGCATGCCTCAACTACCTCACCATGAAACCATGATCCAGATGGTGTCTTCTGAAACAACTGTTCTATGGCTGATCTCTCTTTTAGAAGTGCTTTATTGAACACCTTTATTAACTTAAGTTAAAGACTTAGATATAACAGGGTGACTAGTAAAGTCATTGTGAGTTAGTGAATAGTCATACGTAAGCCGTATACGTAAACTAATGTAAACACAATAGCCATACAACAATAATAAGAGAATTTATTATCAAACCGTAGAACCGGCAGCGTCTAAATAAAATTTGACTTATTTTTATGTATTTTCATCAAAAAAATGTTGAATTTCAAATATTTTAATAAACAAATTTGCAATTAAAAAATACACATTTTTTATTTGATTGTTGTGGAGCATTTGTTTACTTTAAAAATGGCGACTTTAGATGGCACAACTAGTTTTTTCCCATACAAAAAGCAAGTGCTGCCAAATTTTACACATATTTTCTCTCAAACAAATCGCGCGACCTTTAGCACACAGAAAAATGCGATTTGTGATTTTGCCCTGCGTTTCTCAGCACATAGCTGAATACTTTAAAACGAAAAAAATCGTGTAAATACAGCATAAATAAATATTATTTGAAACTAAACTAAAGGCTGAAATTTTAACAAGAGTCATTAGGATTTTGACCAAATAAAGGTAGATTTTTGGTTGTCACACAACAGAGGGGTTAGTTACTCTCTATTGCGATGCGAAAGAAAAATCGAAGAATTGGTACTCTGTATCGCGTTTAATTTTCCCTTTCGCACATTTTATTTTATTTATTCTTTACTATTGTTTATTTTGTGATACCAGCGTTACTTCATTTTTAAATTATTTCGTGAAAAAATTTGCGCAAACAGCACAGAATACCAAATTGTAATCTTATCGCATCTACCTTTCGCATCGAATTTACTTTCGCATCGCAATAGAGAGTATCCCCCTGAACCTTATGGAGTAGGAAGTCAACAGTATCCTCTAAACGCTGATATAAGTGGCTGATCTCAATTGTATTTTGGAGTTAAAAAAAAAAAGTTAGTTAAAAACTAATGCAGCGTCGGGCAATTGACTACCTCCTAGGACATCGCCATGTTAAAATAGTCAGTTATCTCCATTGAAAATAATCCAAGTGTCACCCACCATCAGATGCAAAATAATTAGTTTAAATATTAATTTTAAGCTAACTGAGTTGCCGGCAGGTCACATACTGCACTAGCAATGAAAAATGCACAAACAACTTCGTTTTATGTAATTTTTGTCGTTCTTCACTGCACACACCCAAAAGCAAAGCAACAACACTTTCGCATGCTTTCCCAGTGTTTAGACATACGAGTAAAGAGTTCGAAAACCTCAATACACTCACATTTTTTTACTACTACATTCACATTTTTCTCACTCGCAGGTCTACTCGCAGCTAAATTTGCATGCGAGTGATTTTTTGGCACTTCCATGCAATCAAATGTCAAACAAACAAACAGTGTTACCGTGTAAATAATTTTAAACAAATCAAGTGGATCATTATAAAATTAAAACCTAATTTTTAGCTAGTTTGTATGTTAATTTATTAAAACTATACTATAGAAATGTTTAAATTATAAAGCGTTAATATCAATAATATTATGATAATACAAATTAATGCCAACTATTTTCTAAAAATATTCTCAAGTGAAAAACACGGCAACTCCAGTTTATAAAGCCAAAGAAACAAAATATATGAAGGAAACAAATTGTTTGAAGTTCACGTGCTGACGACAAACTCTCACTCGCATGTGTAGACAGAAATGAAAATTGCAAGAGATTCGAGTTTTTCAAAGAAATTTTCGTTGATAACACATATTCAACATTCGCATGAGATTACTCGTATGTTTAAATGCAGGGTTTGCTGGAGGCTTATTCTGAATTGCGATGCGAATGGTAAAGCTACTCGAAAATACATATATGCGAAGAGTTGCTATTCTCTATTGCGATATTCGCATAGTACTTTTTTATTCGCATTTAAAATGCGAAAAGGTGGCAATTCGGAATTCTTAATTGCGAAAAAAAAGGTCAAAGTCGCAAAATTCATTCGATAGCAAAACAGCATTAGCAAAGCACGAAAATGTAAGTATTATATTACTGTTTGTTCATTCATCTATTTTATTTGTTAAAATGACGATAAATTATTAAATAAAATAATAATTGGTTGCGGTAGCTAATAGATTAATTGCTTTTAATAATATTTCACTTAGGGAAACTAACAAGGAGACTACTAAGACGCGACAATTCGAAGTAATGGTGGAATTCATGAAAAAAACATAGTAATTTGGCGAAAGGCCACTTGAAAACACCAAATGCTCGACAGTGCTTTGTGGGATACATTAGCCGAAGAACTAAATGCAAGCAATAAGAGATGCTGCAGGATGGTGTTGGTAGCCACCTTGACCCAGAAATTTTAAAGCAGCTGCTAATTTGATAATGGGCGGAATCGTACTTGATTTCGCTGCCATGCACTCCAAGCTAATGTAATACTCTATTTTTGAAAATAACACAAATTTTTTTTAATTAAACTTTTTTTATTTTTTTATAAACAATTTTTACTTGTAAAACTTATCGAATAAAAAAAATTGACGTTTAGTTGTTTACTTTGGAAGAGTATTGCCACATTTTGAAATTAATTGCGAATGCGAAAAACTTACAGAATACGAAATATCTTTCGCATCGCAATTCATTTGCGCATCGCATTGACTTTCGCATCGCAATTCAGAACAAGCCTGCTGGTAAACATTGACGACAGCGAATATCAGTGTAAATTTGGTTTTTGTAAACAAAATTGTTGCTTTTTACAACAAAAAATATGAAATAAAAGTCGCTTTTCCTTCCATATAGAACTTTTGGGTACCACTGCTTTAAATACTTATTCATAAATAGAAACATACATACATACATATGTATGTAAGGCCTTGAAGGAAGTATGCGGTTAAGTGTATCCATGTCAACATTTATGGTGTATTGTTGATGACACTATTTTGTTTCATACATAATTGAGTAATACCAATATATCATAAAAAAAATAAAATTACAATAATTTCCTAAAGGCCCAATCAGACTATTATACAAGTATTAATACTTTCATTAGATTTTGTGAGATAAAAGTCTAAACACATTTCTTGCGACTGCCAAAAAGTCTAACGTAAATTAGATTTTGCATTCACACCATTACACTTGATATAAACCAACATAGATGTGCCATCATAAAACTTTTCACGGCGGCAGGTGCGCTATTCATCGTAGGCGATAGACGTGCCGGCGCGTGAAATTCTTCAACAGTTAAAATAATAATTATGTAGAACACATCCAAATTCATTAGCACAAACATATTTTATGTTCTAAATATAGCATGAGCAAAATACATTTATAAATGACAGCTAACTTCCAAATTTCGAGCTTTTTTATAACGACGAAAAATACTATCAGTGACGGCACCCCATCGGCTACGAAATAGCCGACTACTCAATTTTTAATTAGCTGGTTTGCTAGAAAACACAACCCTGATCCAATGTAAAGTATTATCGTTTTGAAAAGTTTCAAAAAACAACAAAGTCGTATGGGGTGTCAAATTTTTATCGTATTATTTTTCGTATGTATGACGGATTACATTCAGACTATCAGACTTGCACGTATTATTTGAATTTTTGACAAGTATTAATACAAAGTATAATAGTCTGAACTGGGCTTAAATAGTTTGTGTTTTATTCAAAATCAACATCGGCCCTTGAAACTTAACCATCCTTTATTTATAAATTCAATTAAAACTGAAGAGAAACAAATCAACATTAACGGTAATTCAAATGAGTAAAACATGCGTTTTCATAAAAAGACAACACAAATGCAAAAATTCAAAATAAACATACATATGTATGTACTCGTATATGTATTGACAGTGTACTTGTGTGTATGTCATACAAAGAAAAAAAAAAAATATAAAAAGCAAACAAAATCATAATGTAAGGAAAAATTTTAAATTAAATTTAACAAATATTATTTTTATTTTACACACATAAAATAAGGCTCACACTATTTATGGGAGAAAATAACGGAAACATTAATTTTTAAATATATGTGTATGATTAGTAGAAAATATAAAAATAAAATATAGAAAATATAAAACAAAATAAATAACTTACAAGCAAAGAAAGCATACATAAATTTAAAATAAAAACTGATGATAATGTGTATTCAAAACATCTATTTATTAAAGAAAAAACAGTAAACAAAAATACACACTAAATAATATTTAAAAATAAAATATGTATTTATATATGTACATATATGTATATACTTACATATATAAAAAAAGAAAATGTAAAAAGCAAACAGTAAAATCATTAATAAAGAAAAACAAACTTAAATAAAAAAAAAAACAGAGAAAAAATTCTAAAATTAAAAGCTTTTTTATTTTGCCCGTAACAACAACAACAACAACATGCAAATAAACAATTTAAAATACGGAGGGGTGAACCACATACATAAAAGCAACATGCTTCCGTTGTGTTGGCCGAGATGGGAAGCGAGGCAAAGAGTACGAGTGTTTTTAATTGAGATAATAATACTCTCCATTCTTAAATTTATGACGAATTTCAGTTGAAAAAGGAAACAAAAAAGAAAAAAAAACTAGTTAATTTATTAGAAAAGTAAACTTACTTTACATTTACAGATCAAGGTAAACAAACATTTGAAACATACAATACTACTATTATTTAATACAATATCAATCATTTGACCATTTGTGGTCTGGCATCAAAGTGCAATTTTATCTGAAACACTTTAACATCTTGCGCAAGTAATATTCCGTAGAGCATGATGTTGATTAAAACTGTTAGTATTCGCATACAATCAAGTTGAAGTATTATATTTTCTTCAGGGTGTGGGCCAATTGTTTGGAGGTGAGTAACCTTTCACAGAGTTAAAGATAATCCAGTTTTGAAGAATGGCAGGGTAAGCTATATAGACCCATCTTCAGGGCTTGGTTCCTAACTTCCTAACGGAATTAATAAATGTCTTATTTTAGCAATTAATAGGGTGTTCGAACGGCAAAAAACTAACATTGCATGCAACCATATTCTGAAATTGATCGACAGTGATAATAGAAAACGTGTTTATGGGGAAGTAAAATGTAATTAAATCGATTATAGGCTGTTTTTAATTATCATACTCAAAGTTATGGCGTATATAACTCATGTTACTGTAACTATCAGGCATGTTCTGAGAGACGCAAATCGGTGAAATTTAGCGTTTTCGATTTGAAAACGCCGAATAGGTGTTCTGGCAAACGTATAACATAATTAAAATTGGTCATAAGCAAAATTGATCAGTCACCCTGTATTTTCTTTTTGTTTCAATAAAAAGCTAAAAGAAACCCAAATTAAAAAATGTCTCTGTCAAATTTTTTTCGTTTTATGTAACTACCTCATATGAACATACATATCGCTCCTTTATAGCAACATAGTCATATCTCAAAAAAGAGCTTTTCGAGTTAATTATGCAAAATTGTTAACAATACTACATTTTATGTTGTGGCAAAATTTTATTTAAATTACTTTTAAACTGTTTCCTTTAGGATATATTTTCTAAAAAAAAATTTCTAAGACTTGTATGAAAACTAAAAATTTGAAATATGTTTATCTCGTAACAAGCTTTTTTGCGTTATGACTATGTTGCAATAAAGGAGCGATATGAATATGAAACACACGTTGTATTTTTTCGTAAGAAATTCCGAAACGCCAATAAAACGCGCGTTCCTTACCCATGCCATAGACTATGCGACCATCGCTACAACACGTTGGCTTGCCGAGTTGGGTGTTTTGCGCACAAACTGTGCGACATTAATTCACAATTTCATTTCTTAAAAAATTTTGTTGAGTAAAGATGACCTCAGATGCAACAGTTGTATTATAAAATAATAGCAAATCAAACTAAAGTTGTACAACATGCTCCTAAATTTTACAACCAATCGATACAACTACCCAAAATATCAAATCTTTTTAATCTTTCGTACAACCGAAACACAACTTCATAAGACGGCCCCACACTCATCTAATAACCAACATCGTCATGTTGTACAACTAGCCGCATAGTCTGTGTCTTGCTTTAGAATACCTAAAAATCAATTAAGCGTTTTTTTTTTTTGAGAACGCTTTGCGGTTTCAGATCGCTCGTTTCTCGGAACATGGCTACATATTTCAAACTGCATTTTCCTTGCATGCGTTGTGTTTCTTCTTGCCGGTAACATACCAGACAGACAACAGATACATACCAAAAACAAAAAACAAGATAAATGAATTTTTTTGTTTTACATATAAATTAAAATTCTTAAAATAATTTGCTTTGAAAATATTTAAAAAAAAAACAAGATAAATGAATTTTTTTGTTTTACATATAAATTCAAATTCTTAAAATAATTTGCTTTGAAAATATTTTTTTTACAAACTGTACTCGTATGTGTATGATATTTTTGAGAATGTGGTAGAAGAAGTATCATGTACACAAAAGATTTCTCGACTGTTTTCACTTTAAGATCTAAAAAGTAAATCCTTTTTATGGATATTTCTATCAACAATGTCCGGTCCATCATTTAACTGTCACTGTAGGAATACTACTTGATAGGCAACTTCCATTTCTTTTTCAAAAAGAGCAGACAAGACAAGTTTTGTTGCCTGAGCTGATTACATAATTTGTAGAGATTTTACCTCAGGAGGTAAAATACCTCACCTCGTTCTCTAAAAGTTAAACAGCTCATCCAACAATACTTACATAATGAACAGTACGACATTCTACAATAGCGGCATTACTATTTACTATTATTTAAAAAAATTAATTTTTCAAAATTTCAAAAAAAATTTTATAAATTATTTCTTTTAATTCATCTCACCGAAAACACAGCGTCAAGTGGGAGCGCAAACATTTGCTATTAAAAGAAAAAAAAAAACAAGATAAAAATGGATCCAAAACAACACCAGCAGCACACAACTACAGACCAGACCGACCATACAAATTAAGCAAATAAATTGTCATTATTGCGTCAATTTAGCATGTTTTATTAATTGTTGTTGTATTGTGTTTTATTTTTAAACAGACGAGTTTCTGCTTCAGACTTGTTTTTTATTTACTGTTAAAATCGAAAAAAAAAAAAATGAAAAAACATTGCAAATATTTTCTTTATTAAAATTGGAATGGCGGGTTAAACCGGTTCTAGCACGAGTAGAAAAGCAAATAAAATCAAATGATATTCAGCTATTAGGTGTAAGTTTTTATTCTTTTGCTCGTAAAGTAACTAAACTCTTTGCAAATGGTTTTCAGTTTTCGAAAAACTTGGAATTTGCTTTCACAAAAACATTTGGAAATTGATGGAGAAGCATTTCTGACAACTTAAAATTTTTTTTTTAGTTTTTTTTTTTTACTGAATTTTCAAAACGAACTAGCAAATAAGTATTCAAATCTTAATACTAAACATAAAAAAAAATGTGGGAGTCGATAGCCTTAGCCGCTAGTAATTTTTTTTTCTTTTAATTAATTTTTATCAATATTATTATAATACTTAATTTTTAAATAAATAAATAAAAAAATGTGCGTTTTACTTACTTGAGGGAACTGTGTCGGTAAAATCAGCTATTTAAAATTAAGTATGTTGCGTGCAGGAGGATTTGGGTGAAGTCCAGCTTACTGATATACTTTGTCGCGTACTTTGAAAATTCCTCTTTTACCAGCAGAACATTCAGATCTTTATGAATTCGTGAATTTTTTACCTACTATAAAGCTGCAGTAATCGTTCAAAGAATGCGGTTTTGTCGCCTCTGGTTTTTCTCAATGTTTGTTGTTCAGGCGGCGCCCCAAAATTGGATTCCGTAGCACCATATGGGCTTTAGAATTGCGTTATATAACAATTTAAAAAAATTAAATTACTAACAGCTAGGGCTGCCAGAAAAATATAGAAGAAATCGTCAAAATCCCGATAATTTTTAAAAATATCGTCAGTTTAGTTTTTTGTTTTTTGTTTTTTTTTTTAACTTGAACCACTACTCAGGAGAAGGCCCTACAGTAGTCGTTTTTTGCGGCGTTGTGACTAACTGTATCGACCTATGCCTTCGCATAGGAAGTTGCCGCGTGGTTAACAATGAAATACCTCAAAAAAAAAACTGTAAACTAATACAGTTAGTCGAGGCAGCCAGTTAACCAATGAGAGTGAGACGTAAAACTCTCTAAGGCCAAACAACAACGACAAGCCTGACCGCACTTAAGAAACAATTACGATGACGCGAGAGCTCATCGAGCAGCCCAGAGCTGCTTTACGACTGTCAAAAGATATTATTATTATTATTATTATTATTATTATTATTATTATTATTATTATTATTATTATTATTATTATTATTATTATTATTATTATTATTATTATTATTATTATTATTATTATTATTATTATTATTATTATTATTATTATTATTATTATTATTATTATTATTATTATTATTATATTACATATAAAGAGAACATGGACAACGCTGAAAGAATAGAAAGAAAAAAAAACATGCGTACACAGCTTGCTAGCTATTCCGGTCCAATATATAGAAAATACGGGTAGCAGTAACAAAAGACGTCTGCACAGGATGGAAGACAAAAATATCGTAAAAAAATCGGGCTTATAAAACTGGCAAAAACTACTTTTAATTTAAGCTTATGGTCTCAAATTTGTACATTCGCAAAAAATAGAAAAATTTATTTAAAAAATTTTCTAATGTTATATGATGGTATTAGCCTGGCTCAAGTTCAAACCTGGCTTTCGCCAAGAATTATTTTTATTGTTAATTATAACAATTATTGCCGTGATCAATAACGCTTGATCAAAAAAGACAGGAAAAAATAATTAAATACACTAAAGCTGGGTGACAACTAGCTGTTTCGCAGTCGCCACACTGATTATCAGCACCCACTAGGATTCGAACTCGGTATCATGTAAACAGGGTGTACGAAGGCAGATTGAGATTGAAGCTATCTAAGTAGGAAAAAAAAACATTTTTTTTTGCAAAAACCATAGTAAGACGATTTCCAACTTTTTTACACGATCTGGATAATACAATTTTGGGAATCCCTCAAAATATGCGTTTATTTAAGTTTGGAAACAGGAAAAAGTCACTAGCAGCTAAACCTGGACTATACGGTCCAGAATGATCAACCAATTCGAAATGTATTTCACATAATTTTAGTACCGTTTCCAATGCTGTGTGAACTGGTGCGTTGTCTTAGAGAAATAGCTCTTTTTTGCTTCTTTCTTCTATAAATATGGTCGTTTTTCTTGGTTATCTCAATCAATTGATCCAATAATGCACGATAATACTTACCTGTGATTGTGGACCTTTTTTTGAAGATGTTCGATTAGCAATCTTCCGTGTGCATTCCAAAATAAAGTGGCCATAACCTTGCCAGCCGATCCCGCTGTCTTCGCGTTCTTCGGAGCACTTCACCAGCTTCCACCCAATGTTTTGGTTGGTTTTTGGTTTCAGATGTGAGTGTTTGAGAATATCTTTCAAAAATGTCTAAAGTCTACTGATGTGTAGGGTAGTTCCTATGAAATGTGGACGTATAGATAGCTGGGAAACATAGAAAACAAGGTATTTATAATTTGTTATTGGTATGAATGTTGGAAGCTAAAAGAGTGAATAAAAAGCTCAATTGTTAAAAAAAAAAATTAAATAAAACTGCATGAGTGTATCTATCAGATATAATTCTGAGAAAGAGCTTAGCTTCTTCTGAGAAAGAGCTTAGCTTCTTCTGAAAAGTCCTTAGATTTCTTTGATAAAATCATTGGACAATCTACTGTCGCTAAGAGAAAGAAACCGCACGCTCTCGTGTTCGCTACATATAGTTGTTATAATAGACGACAAACCATCTTCCAGTATAATTGTTGCCGAAAACACCAGTAGACATGGATAGGTATGTAACCGTGGTTAAACGGCAGCGAAGCCCCAAATCGACGTTTGATAGATCACAATTAAAAAAAAAAAAAATTGTGTTTGTGCTCCCATCTAGCACTAGGTAGCTTCAATATCAATCCGCCCTCGTAACAAGGTGGTTCAAATTTCATTATTCTTAAAGCCTATTTCTTTCTCTATGATTCTTTCACACATTATTTTATGATCACATCGCACGTTTCAAAGATACAAATTTATTACCCTTTTTTTGCTTTGGTCCCACTGTGCACCATTGGACTTCTCTCTTTGGATATGTTCATTTAACAGCAAAAGTGTGCATCAGTAGGCCAAGAACAATTTTTTTTTAAACAAACACAAAAACTGCGAAGCTTTGTCTGCAATAACACCCAGGGTCTATGGCAGGAATCAAACCTGCGACCTCAGCCATCGAGTCAAGACCTCAAGAATGAGTTCATTCGGCATATTAGCGAATTTGAACGTCAGTTATGTCCCAGAGTCATTGAAAATATGGGCCATTGGATATAAGGTCATAAGTCCGTTTATTGTATTAATTTTTTTTTTACTTTATTATACCCTTCACAGAAATGTAAAGGGTATAATAAGTTTGTGATTCCGTTTGTAATATCCACGATTTTCATTTCCGGCCCTATAAAGTAGATGAATCAACATTGATAGAAAAATCGATAAAGCGATGCCCGTCTGTCGGCCGTTGAAACACAGCTTCGGAGAAATTCATTAGACTACAAACTTTTTTCTTTCACCATTCTATTACCCAATCGCTCTGTGAGTTTGCTGTTGAAGTTCAGTAACATCGGTTCACATATAGCTGAGATATATCCAAAATTCCAAAAAGCCTTCTTTTTACAAATTTTATGAATATGTTTGAAAAAAATATTTGTTGGCTTTACTTCAAACTTGACGCAATTACTTGGCATGGTGATTAAAAGGTAAAAATAAATTCTTTCCCGACATCGATCCACATATACCCGAAACCGCTTAAACAAATTTTTTTGCTTAAAAGCAGTTCTGGTAATAATATAAGTTCATTTAAATATGGAAACTGAAAATTTCCGATATCGGTCCATATGTACCTAAGATATAGGCTAAAATGATTTTTCCATGAAAATGTGGCATACACGAACTTAAGCAACTTTTTTTTTTGCTTAAAAATAGTTTTATTTTTTATCATGGACCAGTACAATGCAGTGCATATTACCAGAACTAGGAAAATATGTTATAAGGAGGGGGAAAAAGGGAGCTCTGTTTATAAAAGTTGATTACCAAAATACAGAACATGAAAATTTCCGATATCGGTTCACATATACCCGAGATATAGCGTAAACTGATTTTTACATCAAAATGTCTCGTTAGCGAACTTAAACCAGTTTTTTTTCCTTAAAAACAGTTTTGGTAATATAAGGAAGTTACCAAATACAGAAACTAAAAATTTCCGATGTCGGTACATATATACCTGAGATATAGTCTGAACCGATTTGTCCATGAAATTTTTTTTTTTTGCTTAAAAGCAAATGTGATTATAAAAAAAGGTTACTTAAATACAGAAAATGAAAAATGCGGAGGTTAGTAAAATACAGAAAATGGAAATTTCCAATATCGGCCCACATATTCTTATATCCGAGATAAAGCTATAGCTTTAACCGATTTTTCCATGAAAAATTTTTTTTTTGCTTAAAATCAGTTCTGATAATAAAACGAGGTTACTAAAATACAGATAACGCAAATTTCCGTTATCGAGCCATATATACCCGATATATAGGATAAACCGTTCAGGAAACTGTGAACATTTTTTTCCTGAAAAGCAATTCTCGTTACAGTAAAATACAGAAAATGGAAATTTCCAATATCGGTCCACATATTCTTATATCCGAGATATAGCCTTAACCGATTTCTCCATGAAAAAGTATTTTTTTTTTTTGCTAAAAATCAGTTCTGATAATAAAACGAGGTTACTAAAATACAGATAACGCAATTTTCCGTTATCGAGCCATATATACCCGATATATAGGATAAACCGTTCAGGAAACTGTGAACATTTTTTTCCTGAAAAGCAATTCTCGTTATAAAAGAAAGTTACTAAAATACAGAAAATGGAAAATTGTGATATCGGTTCATATATAAGCATCATATCGGTTCATATGTAAACAAATTTTTCCATGCAAATTTCCAAGAAAACTTCTTTGAATGGTGAGTACAAGGCAAAAATATTTTAGCTACGATATCTGTTTATATATATCCCGGATATCGGTTTATATATATATACGGCATATTTAGTTCAAATTTGTAATATATACTATACATATACGTGACTATCGTGTAGGGTATTTTAGATTCGGCCCAGCCGAATATACCACTCTCTTACCTGTTTAAAATTAACATAACATTGCGCGCTTTGGTTGCCCCATCCTTTATAAGTTCGCATTCATATTTGTTCCCTTGATGCTCTGCAATTTGCAAATTTAATAACTATATAATAAAAAACATTTTTTTAAACAAAAGTTAATGTTGTTTGCTTTTCCGTTTGTATGCCTCTGGGTTGTTCTTGCCGTTTAAATTTGTTTTTCAAAAAAAAAAAAAAAAAAAAAAATTCTGTCTTATTTCTCCAAGCAAACAAACGAACGAACAAACGACTTAACAAAATGTTCAATTTAAGAGCAAACAAGAAAACACTTTTTCAGAATCACTTAATATGAAAACAAATAGTAATAGTACATGATTTTAAAATTGACCTTGTAACATATTTTTTCTAGTTTGAATTCATTTTTTGTTTTTCTTGTTGTGGTTGTTTGTTGTTCAGTTGTGGCTTAAATTAAATTTATTTATGCATCGTTCAACATTTGAATGTCGGTAGAGCAGCAACAACAACTGCCACTAAACTGACAACAGGTTGCATTTAATCGATTTATTTGTTGCATTCATCGTGTACGTGATGGAATGGAAAAAAAAACCAGCCCAAACACAATTTACGCACGCACACACATGCGCCACAAGCAATGCAGGAATATCATCATCGTATGGGGGCTTGGGGCTGATCCAGTACATTTTGGTTTTTGTAAATTTAAATAAATTAAAACTTTAATGTTGCAAGACCGGTAGTTTAACATGTGTGCACGTAATATGTACATATGTAGGTATATTATTTTGCTGGTTTTCTAGAAAGCTAAAGCATAAAGGGAATTTATGGATGTAAATATATTTTAAATAATTTGTTTCAGGACGATGATGCATGGTTTTCAATCGTTGTTGGTTCTCTATTCCTTTCAGAGATCGCTTTTAACCTTAATTAAGAGTTTTGCTGAACGAAAAAAGTGTTGGCTTAACAATTTGTGTATAAAAAATATGTTCAACAGATTGATATAGGGTGTCACGAAATTGCCGAAAGCGTTGAGTTTAAAGATTTAATAAATTTTTGTTTATGCAGCCCAAATGCCAATCTCATGTAACTTGACGCGGCGATCATTGATAACGATATCGAGGATTTTCTTGATATTTTCTTCAGCAATCACCTCTTTTGGCCGTGTTTTAAATTCGGCAATATAATATTTTACCATGTAATCTAAAGGAGCAGACTCACCGTAATATTTATCGAGCTTTTCTTTCGTCTCTTTCACCGTTTTTTCTTTCAAATAGTAGTGTTTAATCACTGCAAAAAGTTCACTTTTTTTAATTTTTTAAGAAAGTGAATTTAATTTTTCAAGTTGCTTATTTCAAACGACTACAACAAATAAACTAATCGATGAAGTTGGGTGAAACACTAAAACAGCAGACGTTTGGAAAATCGCAATTAAAAAAAAAAAACGTTTGTGTTTGTGCTGCCATCTTGCGCTAGGTAGCTTCAATATCAATCCGCCCTCGTAATATAGCAAACTTTGAATTAATATTACAAAATTTTTGATAACATTATTATCTGTCAATCTCGTTTTTTAATCATGATGCAAATGTTCCTTTTTGTGAACCACATAACGTGTTTGTGATGGAAACTTTCCGGAAAATATTACAATACGTTTTCAGATGTCAACCAATTTTTGATCAATAACATTTCATCATAGTGTAATTTTACTTTTGTCAAGGCCACAAGTTTTTGTACTGATTGAAAACCTCAAAATTGTGTTGTGATAATTCGTTCTTTTGTTTGCTTTTTTCATTATTTTTAGAATTTGATTGTTTGTAAAACGGAAATTGAAATCTGTTTTTATTTTAACGTTTAGTACAAATGGAAACGAGCAAAAGAAAATAAACACGTTTAATAAAAAGTAAAATAGTAACGATGGAATATTTTTTTTTCGTTTAAAGCAGATTATAATAGACAACCACAAGAAGAAAAATTTTGCGGGAGTACAATTTCCAGTTGTCCGGTTTACTTGATTTTTAATTGAGAAATATTTTAAAATATTTTTCAACTGTAGCAAAAAAATTTCAGACTATTTTATTTGGTTGAGCTTGGTGACTATTTGATTTAGTTTAAAAAACTAAACAAACATGCTTCGATATCGATATAAGAAGCAAGTAATAATTTTAAGAATAAGCTTAAAACAATAGTGAGCGAAAAACCATAGTATTAATGTAAAAAGTCAACAAAAAACCGAATAATTATCCGTATAACCGGGTTAAAAATAACCGTTAACAGTTCAGATACATGTTCCAATGCAAGAACGAGCATCGATCATGAAAAACCGGTTAGTGCAGGCGATTCTGCGTTTTTTGGGAATTCCCCAAAACGGTTTCGGCAATCGCCAAAATCTCCTCACTTCCCCGAAAGCAATACGGCAACATCAACTTTCGCACTAGGGCAAATGGCCGTTAATAGTTTAGATACACCTACCTCGGGTAGAACGCACACCGAATATGAAAACCCGGTTCTGAAGCTGTTAGCGAAGCAGCGGTTCCGAGTTTTTTGTGAATTCGCATAACCAGCGTACCAAGGCGGCAACACTGTGTATACAATTTTATATAAGTGCACATGTTTTAATCACTCATACGTCATGGGTTTCTAGAGTTGCAAACACACAAACAATCAAACATACAAGTGTAGTTAATATAAGCGCGTTAAATATTTCCCTTATCGGCAAATAAGCGTTTTAGTCCAGCTTTTTTCCAAGTTTTGTATTCTATTCCAAATAACAGGTTTTCTCAATGAACTTCATTTGATCAAAGGGCTATTTTTATTAGTTTATTTAAATTTTGCTAAGGACGATAACAAATTGTTATCGAAATATCGAAAATAGAGATTGTTAAACCATTTTTATAAAGAACAAGAAAAACAAAGATCTTTAGCTGTAAGAATATAGAAGAAATTAAAAGCAAATAGTCCTAAACAGGTGCTACATCTGGAGAATATGCGAACTTATAGCAAATTTATGTGAATTCAACCATTATCTTCATGGAACATTACTTTTCTTTGCCAAATATTGTCGTTTTTGTTTTAAATAAATTCGTATATATTTGCCGATGACTGATCTACCCTTCTCTAGGCAATCTATGTGAATGAGATTGCATGCATCTTAAAAACTGGGGCCATGACCTTGTTGACTGACAGACCCACTTTGAATTTCTTAAGTGCACCTTCACCCGGTAAAACTCACCGTTTTTATTGTTCCTTGGTTTCTGATGAATCTATGTTTTGTCTAGGGTTATAAAGCGGTGTAACAACTCGATCGTATTGCACTTCCACATCGCAATGTGTCTAGCGAAAAGCTTTTTGATATGTAAATAATCATGTAAGATGTAATGTATTCATTCAGGTGAGGTGCTTACAAATGCAACCATCTGGCTTATTTTCAGTCTCTAACGACAATTTCTTTCGTGGAGTTCTCTTTTGGGCAACCTAAATGACCGACGCACAGTGGGCCAAACCAGAAAAAGGGTAATAAATCTGTATCTTTCAAACATGGGATCTGATCATAAAATATCAAAGGATCATAAAGTATCAAGGAATCATAAAGCAGGAAATAGGCTTTAAGAGTAATGAAATTTGTACCACCTTAATATACCATATCGTGACCTACAGGGTGTCAAACTTGACAACCTACGGTATGAAAAACTTTGTGCCCCTCGTAACTTTTGTAAATATTATCCGATTTATTTTTTATTTTATTTATTTAATCCATTTATTAATCCAAGCCCTTAATTGGGCCAATTGATTACAAAAAAAGAAATTGGAAGAATTATTCTATAAAAAAGTTTAAATTGTACAACTATGAATATTCCATTATTTATATATGTATATGTACATTATAAATTATTATTATTTAAATACATACATACTTTTATGTCAATGTAAATTTTTTGGGAAACTTTTAAGAAGATAGATAAAGTATAATGTTGAAACTAAAAACTTATTTAACAACATATATCCCTGGAAAACAATGACACCAATTTTGCGTAGAGTATTGGCTCATTGGAAAGAAGTAAAGACGAGAAGACACACACACATACACACACACACACACACACACACACACACACACACATTTTTCATGTCTTTAAAGAAGCATTCAAGTACCTCGGATTTTTGAAACGGTGTAAGAGGTACATCACTGCATCTGATCTCCTTACTATTTATACCACCTACATCCACCAAAAATGGAATACAACTCTCATGTTTGGGCCGGTGCCCCAAAGTCTATTTTAGGGTTACTCGACCCTGTGCAGGAGAGGGCGAAGAAGCTTATCGGTGCCAGTAGGGTATCCAGCTCTATTGACTCACGGGTGCATCGACGCAGTTCTATCGTTACTACAATGGATTTTTCTCTGGCGAGATTAGGGATCTTGTTCCCGAAACTCACACATTTTTACGACGCCCTTGTTCTTCGTCCAGAGCTCATCCATTTGTAGTCGATAGCTCGGTGAATCGTACAAAGCATTACAGAAAAAATTCGTTTTCTAGCCGTACACATCGCCTGTGGAATAAGTTGCTTTCAGACTTGTCTGTTGTAACGTTGGTAAGTTCAAGTCAAATGTTACAAACCCTACTCCGTTTTTCGCCCTCCTCACAACCAATTTTCCTAGTTCTAGTACAATGCACTGCATATGTAGAGGCCAACGCCTGAGTACTGGTCCAAACTATAAAAAAATCCTTTTTCACAATACTGCTTAGAATTTCCCCTCTTAATTTTTTTCTGCTCCATACAAATTGACCCGCCCTAATATACACATATGCTTCAATGCGCTCATATTCATTTGTGTTTCTATATACGTCGACTCTCTTGTTTGATTTATCTTTGCAAAATAGTTTGAACAACAAGAACTAAATGGAATTGAATAAATTGTGTAAATAGAATAAAATAAAAATAATAGTTGTCAGAGTTACTTCATAGTGAAATTTCATAAGTAATAGAAATGACATCAAGAAAATATATTAGTTTTAAGCAACCCAACAAACATTTCGTCAAATAGAAGGCGAGTTCATAACAGGTGAAATTGACAGCACAGCTTAAATTTTTTTTTTTTTAAATTTTAATCTATATCAGATGTCAATGAAATAATTAAAACAAAATTGAAAAAAAGTTTTTTTTTAAATTATGTATTGTATCTTAAGCGCCAGGTATCATCAAGAATCCTTCCCAATCTGGCTGGCTATTTTCACCATTCCAATCTCTATGATCTGACGCTTTAATTTTCACGAAATAATTAAAAGTTTCACAAAATAATTAAGATTTGTCTTTTCTTGTATTTTTTTTTATTATATTTTTTTTAATTTAATAGTAATTAATGGTCGAATATTTGTTAGTAGTTAGAGAAATAAATAAACTGTAGAAACGTTTTGGCAATCATACGTTTTCCGTTTACAAATAAACAAACAACCTAAACTTAGTTCGTGCAAGCACAAACTGATCTGTTTTCAGACATATCACCGACTTAAATTTTGTGCGAAAACGGAATTCAATCCGTTTATTCGCTCTTCAAAAAACGAGAAATTGAAGAACATCTCACAATAAAATACTCTTATGACAGTAAATGTTGTTACGTTTTTACCTTAAAAATGCTTTTGCGGCATATACAAGTGCTTTTTTTATGTTGCCTCTGCCAAACATTCGTCTGCTATTTATACTTTTTTATTACTTGCTGCATTGTTTATAAAACATCAAGATAAGGATTATTTCATATTCTAATACACGAATATAATTTCAACGCACATGCATACACACACCCATATGCTTGTGAAACAATAAGAACGCAAAAACAACAATAACATCATTGGTGATTGACTTACTTGAAATGTTGTGTTCTTTAGATCATGTATTGGTGCTTGTTTATGTATTATGTTTTTAGCTTTATGTTCTATGTATGGATGTGTGTACACATTTATATAAGCAGATCAACATCTCACACCTTGGGTTAGAAAAGTTACAAATTCGAAACAATACTTATATCATTCTTCAAAAACAATTTCATCCTGAAAATCTTTTCAGTTTTTCGCTTTCTTAAAAACCAAAAAGCGGCTTGAATTCCTTTTTCGAACGGAATTGAACTTTGTAACCTGGTCGTTTGTTTTATTTTGATAAAGTTTAGACAATAATTAATTTTTCTATTGCCATTTTTTTTTTTGGAGTCCATATGTATAACTTTTTATTTTTCTATCAAAATATTGTATTATAGCCTTTATTGTTGGACATTTTGTTGCTAAAAGTCTGTTATTTATTTTCCACCAAGAAAATTTAATCAAAGAAAAACTTTTTCTTCAAAATATTATTTTTTCTATTGCCATTTTTTTTTTGTCCATATATTTCTCTTTTTACTTTTCTATCAAAACATTCTATTATAGCCTCTATTGTTTGACATTTTGTTGCTACAAGTCTGTTATTTATTTTCCACCAAGAAAATTTAAACGAACAAAGACGTATTATGTGCTTCTTCACTTTTTTCTACTAACTTTCTCTGTAAAATTTTCATAGGAATGAGAAAATTTGGCAATACTACACAAACACTTTGACAAACATACACCATGTTTGCGCGACAAACAAAAAATTTTGAATAAATGTTTGTGCAAACAAAAAAAACATCCCTATAAACAATGCAAAATGCTTGTGCAAATGAAATTTTTTTATTTGTTTGTCCAATAATAAAGTAACTGCCAAATCCATAATGATAATGAAAACGAAAAAAAAAAAAAAAAAATTGGGCTACAAGTACATCTGTTTGCTGGGAATACATTTCGATACATGAGTGTTTGCATACTTAATTCATAAATTACAAATTCATTTCATAGTAAAACATTTACACACATGTGGATGTGGGCATAAACGTACCTGCTTGGCATTGAACAGATACTCTGTTTAATGATTTTATTCTAAACTTAACTAAATAAAGAAAAGTTCATATAAAAATTACTATATTTTGGTAAAGAAAATACTTATCAAAAAGAGGATTCATTTCAATCAAGTTTTTAATTTTACCAATGACTAGATTTAACGAATAATATAGCAGTAATTTTGAACTTTGGGCTTAAAACTATTTATAAAATCTGTTTAGTTGTAGAGAGCGCGTTACTCGAGTCCTGAGTGCTTAAGACAGTTTATTATAAAAGGTGGTCCAACCATAATGCATGACGTCAGTTGTAACCCGCTCTTTAACGTTAGTGCAACATTCGAATATACTCATAGAATTAAATGGAATGTTTATATTTTCAAAAGATTTTAAAGGCAGACAGCATTAGAACTACGCTTAATTAGAGTATTGAAAAATATAGCTTTGCCAACCTGCTACATATGTACATATGTATATATTATGCATTTCAAAACACAGACTATAAATTGTGTTCCAAATATGTATGTACGAGTATGTGGAAGTACAGATTGTTTATCAGTTTTCTCAGTCATTGCTGCGGCGAATAAACTTTAAATAAACACATTCTCTTGTTGCCATTATTTGCTGTTTTAAATACTTTATCTAATCTTTTATGTTTAACATTTTTTGTTTTGGGGTTTTTATAATTGCTTTCCGATTGAATAAGTGTCACTTGTGAAATGTAACAGAATACTCGTACTGTATAAAAAATTAATTCATTGAACTTTTCCAAAACTAAATTAAAATAAAGTATAGCACAGCGTTATATTATAAATTAATGCGCTGTTAACAGAACACAGACGATCGATCCGATGCAGAGGAGTGCAATTTTAGCAAAATTTTAATTTTAAAATCTCTCAAAATATCGGACGATTTATCGTGACAACTGTGCCCGCAATGGTTTAGCTGTAGTACGAAAAAACAGTGTTATGTGAGAAATAATTTTCGTGCGAGTAAAACGCTGGGTTTTGAGAACACCTAAAAATGAGATTCGCGTTTTTTACAACGCTTTACGGTTTCAAATTGCGCTATTTGACACGCTTATATTAATTTCACTTGTATATTTGTTTGTTTATATGTTTGCAACACTCGGAGTACAAGACATATGAGTGATTGCTATGAATGCAGGTTTATAAAACTGTATATATAGTGTTACTTCTTAAGTGCGAAAATTGGAATTGCCATATTGCTTTCGGGGAAGTGGGGAGATTTTAGGGATTCAGGAAGCCGATTTTGGGAATTCCCAAAAAAACTCGGTACCACTTTGCTAACTGGTTTGGTACCGGGTTTTCATGCTCGATCCGCGTTTTTGCCGTACAACATGCATTTGAACTATAAAAGGTCATTCGCTTTAGTGCGAAAGTTAAAGTTGCCGTATAACTTTTGATTCTGACGTTTCCTAAAGTCGACAAAAAACTCGGAACTGCTTCGCCAACAGAATCGAAACCGGAACTATTAACAGTCATTCGATTAAGAGCGAAAATTTAAGTTGCCATATTGTTGCCGGAGAAGTGGAAAGTTGTAAGTGATTCCCGAAGCCGATTTTGGGAATTCCGAATAATAAAAACCCGGAACGCGTTATACGGATATTTTAGCTTGATATTGAAACGTGTTTTTTTAGTTTTCATTTCAGAACATGGCTGATAATCCAAACAAAAGCGAAAAGTATTCTTTGAGTTTATGGAACTTTTGTAGTTTAGCCACGTAGGCTGTGAAAAACAAAGGTTCTGACGTTCTCACATACAATCTCACCACGAATAAGGCGTGCTATGGGAGTTTAGTATGGCACCGACAGTTGTGAAAAAGATTTACATCAGCACCTGCCTTTATGGTCTTATCTGCTGATGGGCCAGTTCCACGGAGTGAATTATTTACGATTCACCAGCGCTCCGGTGTAGCTGACCAGGCTCACACAGGTAGCAATTTTTGCCATATGTTTGCAGCCATATGAGTAACTTCTTGTTGAGGAGTTCGGACCTTCTAATCCCTCCTGTATGCAATTTCCCAGCAATCAATGGAAGACAAGTCTTAATGAGTTGGTAGGCCGATGCCCACTAGCAGCATCAGCCCTTAAACCAACTTATCCGTTAACCATCACCACTGATTCCTTACAGTACAGGTATCTGCTGTGTATGCAACAGATCTTCGGGAGGTTGTTAGTCCCCGAAAAAAGCCACGTTAAACAATTATCAAGGATACTAACTCCTTGATAATTGCTTGGCTCCTTCCACAGCCAGAACGTTTCAGCCAAGGTAGGCACGCACCTAGACCATGATCAGCCCGGGTTGAACTGCAAGCAGAAGGGTTTCGGAAGCCAACACAACATAAGTCATGCGGCTTCCTAGAGTTATATTTGCTACCACAAACGAGGGACCCCTTCTGCTCTTTACCCGAAAAACAGAGTGCCATGGTTAGGAACACACCATGGAAGGGAGGGGATTTTGACGGAAGCAATACGGCAACTTCAATTTTCCAATCAAAGTGGCAACACCCTTTTCTACAGTGGAATTTCAAATTCTTCAAAAGTACACACCGTACATAACAGGGGATGCGATAGTTACAAACATACGAACAAACAAATATGCAAGTGAAGTTAATATATATCCGGTTCCGAACTGATACCGATTTTAGCCAAAATCCCCTTACTTTCTTGGAAGCAATATAGCAACTTCAATTTTCCCCCTAAAGCGGCAACACTCTTTTCTACAGTGGAATGTCAAATTCTTCAAAAGTACACACTGTTTATAACAGGGAATGCAACAGTTACAACCATACGAACAAACAAATATACAAGTGAAGTTAATATATATCCGGTTCAGAACTGATTCCGAATATTTTGAGAACTTTCAAAATCAGGTTGATGAATAGCCAAAATCCCCTTACTTTCTCGTAAGTAATACGGCAACTTCAATTTTCCCCCTAAATCGGCAACATTCTTTTTTCAACATTCTACAGTGGAATGTCAAATTCTTCAAAAGTACATACTGTATACAAGAGGAGATGCTAATGTTACAAACATACTAAAAAACAAACATACAAGTGAAGTTAATGTGTACAAGTGTGGTAATAAAAGATTTGTTATTAACTTCAAGTGAATGTATAATATGTAGGAATAAGTATATGTACAAGTACGTAAATATCTATATCTATGCGTCTCTACACAAAAAATAAATCTATTATTTTCATTTATTTTTATTACAATTTATAAACAATTATGACGCAATTGTCATAATTAAGAGGTTAATCACTGACTGACTGTTTTAGAGTTGTTGTTATTTTTCAAATTGCTATTTGCAATAAACGGTTTCAAATTCGGGTACGCAGTTTGAAAGAAAAAAATTAAATACAATAAAAACTCGTAAATTAGAAATACTGGCTGGAGGTAGGGTTGCTTTGTATTACGATACTAAAGTTAATTGCTGGTGACTGTCCGTTTAAATGGCGGAGAAAAACAATTTGAAAACCAGTGAATAAATAATTCCAAGACTGACTGGGCGCACAGATGAGTGGGCTGGAGAGTGGCTACACTCACTAACATCAATTTTAATTCAAGCAAAGATGTTGCTTTTTTTTTTAATATTTTTTGCACTAAATTAAAATAAAAATAGATGTGTGATATTTTAATATCGCTAGAAGACATATTGGCTTAAGTAGATTAAGTGATTATTAGAAAATATTTGTTTGCCGCAATCTTTTTTTTAGAGCGCTGTATTTTTTTTAATACGCTAAATTTGTTTTCGTGCCCTGTTAGTTGATTAAAAATAAATCAATAAATAATTCGAAAGTATTTTAAATATTAAATATTATCACTTCCACTTTAGAAACAACGTTATTGATTTTGATGTGCTTTCTTATTTATATACTTAAGGGTGATTCATTGTGAAGTTTGATTTATAAACTAAAATAAATTCAGGGACACTGTCATAGAGTGACGTATATGAGAAGATTAAATCTTCCATTTAGTGACTTCTGTAGAAGTTGTAGGGTCGATGAGCAAGTTCTCTACTGTTGCACACTGACAGAGGAAGTTTCTTGTATAAAGGCTTTCTATCTAAGCAGACCGATGCTGCATGATTTGGCAGAAATATCAGGGTGGGATGTAGAAGGATTCATTCTTCCATGCCATTATCGGGTTGGTTCTGAACTGGACCACTTGTCCAACTTCGTTGGACACTAAATATTTTGCATGAATTTTTTATTATAATGTAGAGCTGGTAACACTGTGGAAAGTGGAGAGTTTCCAATTGTCAAAATTTATATAATAAAATTTACAGTATTTTTATTTTCTTGAATTTTTTAATATAGTATGCTCTAGAACACTTGCCACGGTGCTACCACTACTAAAACCACGTAAGGTAATATTTCTGAATTTTAATAAACTGTTACTGTTCTCCATAACGGTTTCTTAATTTTCTTTACCCCCCAAATTATAATTACGGTACGGAGTAATTATAATTGTAATCTCCAATTTAGATAGTTTTCACGGCCTTCTAATTGCTAGTTGGGGATTAGCTAAACAGCAATTTGTTCACCACTGATATCTAGATCTGCTGAGATATATATCACAAACAGGGAATACAATGCAACCAAATTGCACGCAAGTGGTCTGGCTTTTAAATGACTGGCAGCCTGTTAAACCTAACCTAATGGTGACTTCCAAAGTGTTAATTGTAACTGGCATATTGCTGAAGTCCACAGACTTTACATACCAAAAGTGTGATACTGCCACCAAAGTAGTTTCTCTACAATTCTACGGCTCGCAGTGCCATCTACTTGAAACCAAATCTTATCAAAACCATGCGCTTGAGTTTCAGGAGGAACGTAGTCCTTTAACATGGTGCTGATTTGCCTCATTTGTGAAGAAATGAGGTCCAATGATTCCACCATCCCATAAAACATACCATATCGTTACTTTTAATGCATATAATGTTAGCTGTCGATACTGTTCGGGTTGCTCATTTGCCCAAATACAGCCAATTTGTTTATTAACGTATCCATTAAGCCAGAAATCATCTCCATCTCTGAACAAAATCACGCGAAAAATATTTCTTACCTAGCGTTTAATTTCATGATGATTAATGAATAAATAATTAATAATTGTCTTGTCTCCTTCAAAGCAATCCCCCTTAGATATAATACACTATGCCAGCGTTTTTTCCATTCCTCGAAACACTTCTGAAACGCGCGTTTTGTTATCGACAGCAGGTCCTGTTTCGATTTTTATTTTATCTCCTCAATCGTTGCAAAACACTTTCCTTTCATCGGATTCTTCAGTTTTGTGAAGAGGAAAAAGTCAGCGGGGGCCAAGTCCGGTGAACACGCCTCGATGTGTGAGCTGGTACATTGTCATGGTGCAAAATTCATGGTTGTTTTTTCAACAATTCTGTGCGTTTCTGACGAATTTCTTCACGCAAACGGCGCATACCTTTAAGGTAGTATTCCTTATTGACCGTACGACTTAGTGGCAAGAATTTATCATGCACCACGCCATTCCAGTCAAAGAAAACAGTGAGCAAAATTTTCACTATTGACCGAACTTGACGTGCGTTTTTCGGTCTTTGCTCTTCTGGACGCTTCCATTAGGAGGATTGGGCTTTGGTCACCAGTTATAATATTTTTGAGGAAATCTAGATCGCCGTTGAAGATGTTCAGCAGCTCCTGTGCAATGTCCATGGGACGTTGTTTTTGCTCAAAATTTTGCAATATTGGAACAATCTTCGCTGCCGCACGTTGAATGTTTGCGTAAAAATTGCTTGGCATGAGCCGAACGATATGCCAACATCATCAGCAACCTCTTTGATAGTAATTCGACGATTATCCAAAATCATTTTCTTCACCGCTTCAATGTTTTCATCGGTTGTTGATGTACTCGGGCGACCAGGATGAGCATCGTCATTGACATCTTCTCCGCCTTTCTTAAACCGGTCATACCACAATTGAACTTGTGTTCTGCTCATAGTAGACTGGCCAAATGCCGCAGTCAACATTTCAAATGTCCTTGTGCATTTAATTTCATTTTTTACACAAAACTTTCCTAGTGGGTGCTGATGAACAGTGTAGCGACTGTGAAACAGCTAGTTGTCCCCCAGCTTAGTGTATTCAATTATTTTTTCCTGTCTTCTTTGATCAAGAGTTATTGAACGCGGCAATTATTGTTATAATTATAAATAAAAATATTTCTTGGATTTAGCCAGGATTGAACTCGAGCTAGACGAATGATACCAACCCATCATCATATAATATTAGTAATACATTTTCTGTGATCCATTTTTTCGAATAGTAAAAAATGGAAGAGTACAACAAAACACGACTAACCTTTTTATCTGTCGAAAAGAAACTGACAATCCCAAAAAAAATTCAAAAATCGATCATACGTAATTCACGAAATTTGATCTTCGATCAGACCTCGTATGACAAAAAAACTTATTTATAATCAAAAATCAGAATGTAGGTATTGAAATGATTTGTCTATGGAACTATTCAAATAAGTTCAACAATTTGTTATTGTTTACTTCACAATCAGCTGATTTCTTGACTGCTTGTGTATCCTAGGACCGAAGAAAAAGTCGTGAAAAACATAACTGTTAAATAACTGTCATATTTTTTTTTAACTTTTTTTAACCTTAAATTTAGTATTAAGATTTGAATACTTATTGTTAGTTCGTTTTGAAGATTCAATAAATATAAAATACGTAAAAAAAATATTTTTGAGTACAGGAATGCTTATTGTGCGAAATGGATTCTTGCGAGATCGCAAATTAGAGCAAAGAAACAGATCTGTTGTTCTCTTATTACTTCAATACTGTCTATTGTATAAACATACCATACAGTGTTAAATGCTTTTCAAGTAAAATGCTTAAAAGTTGTATTCTTTATTCAGTTTTATCTATATACAATTCGTTTTTTTTTAGGAGCGTGTTGTCTTATTATTTGTATTGTTATTGATTTAACAAAACCTATTATACAAAAATATTCAAAGTCTTAAAATCAATTATTTATTTTCATTTATTTCATTACAAATTCTTGTGCTTAAACAAATGCAGTTGCTGCTGGCTTTGCTTTCATAGAAAGGTATTATTGTATTGTTGGAGAAGTGATGAGTGGGAGTTGCTGACACAAGGTGTGAAATTCTCGATTTATGTATACTTGAAAAGTATTGCAGCTGTGTTCAAAAATAAAGCACATTGTAGGGTTGCTCAAGTACTAGGAAAGTTTCTTACAACACATGGTAATATTTTCAACTACTATCCGTCTTCTTCTTTCATATATTAAAACAAACAATTCAGTACCACAATGTTTTAAACATATAAACGAACATTGCGTTATAATCGTTTAGAACAGTCCCATTGGTAAAAAAAGGAGTAAGTAAGCCTTCTGAGATGTCTGATGTAGAGATAAAGGCTTTGAAAGAAATAAGTCTACAATTTTTAATATATAATTTTCTTGAATATTAATCACATATGATCTTCTAAACAGCTGTCTAATATATACGTACTAGTATACTCCGAAATAAACAGCATTAAATAATTAAAGAAAATACAATTTGTCACCAACTGCCACAGTTGTGAAAAAGATTTACGTCAGCACCTGCCTTGCGGCTTTATCTGATGATGGACTAGTTTCACGGAGTAAATTATTCATGACTCACCAGCGCCGCCGTGTGGCTGACTACGCTCACACAGGTAGCAATTTTTGCCATATGAGCAACTTCTTGTTGAGGAGTTCGGGCCTTCTAATCCCTCCTGTATGCAATTTCTCAGCAATCAATGGAAGACAAGGCTTAATGAGTTGGTAGGCCGAACCCCACTAGCAGCTTCAGCCCTTAAACCAACTCACCCGTCAACCATCACCCCTAGTTCCTCACAGTACAGGTATCTGTTGTAAAGTCAACAGACCCTCGGGAGTTTGTTAGTCTCTGAAAAAATCACGCCAAACAATTATCATAGATACTAACATCCCCTTCCAGCGTTTTAGCCATGATCAGCCCGGGTTGAACTGCATTCAGAACCACCCGGGGTCATGCTGATCCCCGTTCTGCCAATTTAAACCCTTGGTAAGGGTTTCGGAAGTAATGCGGCTTCCTAGAGTTTTATTTGCTACAACAAACGAGGGACCCCTTCCCCTCTTTACCTGAAAAACAGAATGCCCTGGTTAGGAATACTCCAAGACAAAACCTGTTCCTCGGGGGAACAACTCGTACAGTGCGGTCTCTGAGAAAGCTCGATATAAACCGAGAAAAGTCACCACCGACACCAAAAGCAGTAAGTTTAGCCAGTAGTGCAGCATGCCACACACTCTTGAACGCTTTGGATGTATCTAGAGCCACCGCCATATTTTCACCGAAACGCCGGAATGAGGGGCACCATTTCTCCGAGAGATATGCCATAAGTTCGTCAGCAGAACGACCCTCTGACGATCACAAAGTAATTTATGCGAATCTAGCATAATTTACTTTGCATTATTTTCGAAAGCGCAGAGCAAATATCAATTGGGCGGTAATTTTCAGGGTTATTTGTCCCTGAATTCAGAGTTTGAACCTAAAAGGCAATACATCTTCTTAGTTTTAATGTTTAGATACTGCTTTTTTACTTTGATATGTTCTTTTCAATTCAATCGTTTGATACCGGCCCAAGTACTTGGCGCTAATCATAGCAAGTATTAGTGATCCAGATATCGCAACAGGTGGACAAATTTCTCTTCTAAGCGAAAATGTTATATGGGAAGACTTCGTTGCGTGTATTTAAACTTTCCACTTTTGCTAAATAAATGTCGCCAAATTTTGTCTGCTTCACACATAATTCTGGTATATGAATTTATTTTGATACAGTGATTGTTAAATTTGGACAATATTTTCATTTACTTTTCCCTTAATAACACATTCAAGATGAGAATTAAACTAAATGTAAACACATTTGTTTTCGCTGCTTTTTTCAACATGCAATCCTAATATAAATAAATAATAAAATACATACATACATACATACATACATACATACATACATACATACATACATATATACATACATACATACATACATACATACATACATACATACATACATACATACATACATACATACATACATACATACATACATACATACATACATACATACATACATACATACATACATATACATACATATATACATATATCTATGTATGTATGTAGATATATTTTTACTACTAAAAATGAAAATAGATTATTAAAATTAATAAAAACGAGAGGAAGTCATAGGAAATTGGATTTTCGACATGACACAATAAAAACTTACGTGGCCTACTTTGAGTAACACGACAAACAAGTAAACAATAAGAAAAACAATGCTGAGGCTTAATTAAAAAAATTGAATGCCGAAAGCAAAATAATTAACTAAATCAATTAGTTGAAGTAAATATTGAGGCTTCATATATACTTATGTAGATGTGGGTATGTATAGCACAATCGACGTTGCCACCATTTGTTTACATAATCTGCTGATGTTGTAAACAAATAAGATCTAATCACCGCATACGATAGCGAATCAACTATCGTATCGAATAACATTACGATACGTGTAGAGTAAGACAAACGATGTGTATCAGATCGTTATTTAAACAAAATCTAATAGTTTATAAGAATAAAAATTGTTTAACCCTTTTGTATTATTACGATACAATTCATTCGATATCGTGAATGTGTCCAATATTTGGCCCCTAAATAAAAAAATTTGTTTTTCAAATAAAAACATCAAAATATAATAAAAGGAGGTCTAGCCGAAGCCAATTAATAAAAGAAAAAGTTTTCAAGGAATTATTTAAATATTTTTGTAAGCAATTGTGTTCGATATACATAGTTTCCCTGTAATCGTCTGAACCGATTTCAAGACCTCATAATTAAAAAAAGCTGATAGCCCCAAATACTCGTATAGAACATTTGACTTCGGCAGGGTGTCAAAGATGACTACCTCGGGTATAAAAAAAGGTTGTTTAGCTCAGAACTTTTGTAAATATTATCTGGTTATGAAAAAGTCTTACTTGAGGTAGTCAACTTTGACACACTGTAAATCACCATGTGATATAATAAGGTGGTTCAAATTTCATTATTCTTAAAGTCTATTTCCTCCTTTGTGATTCCTTCATTTACTGTTTTATAACTAGATCGCACGTTTCAAAGATATCGATTTATTATCATTTTTGGTTTGACCCCACTGTGCGTCTCTTGGACTCAAATTCCTAGCCTTTTAATGTATCCCAATGATTTTAAACGTACCGAACTGGCTTGATGTGTGACTTCCAATGACAATGCAAGCTCTTATTGCGTTTGACATAAATTTTTCATATTCAAGCTTTTTCGGCAGACCAGCCAGCCCCTTTCCTAGTCTTCTGTGTCGAAATCACCACTTTTGAGCCACGCAAAGCATTGTTCGCAAGTTGTTTCAATGGGGGCATGTGGACCGTAAGCTTCTACCAATAATGGATAACTTTCAATAGCCGGCTACTTGAAGTCGCGGTTTTATGCCAACAAGTTGCGGGCAAACAATCGTAGTCCTTAAGGAGAATATTCGACGGGAAAGCAAACAGTTATCATCAGAAATATTGCAAAAGATATAGAAAGCACTGTTAAACTTGTTTAAATGTATATTAACACTTCCAGCAGCCACTCTCCAAGTGCCATAAGTCATAAATTCTAATTGACAGAGTAAACTGTATAGGTCCAAATAAAGAATTTGTTTGAAATTGTGTTTTGACATTTTTCTTTTTAAATTCTCAATAAGTTATTTATAATATTGGGATATAAAGTTGAACGTTTGATACTGTATTTTAAAGGTTTCCAAGTCCACCGATGATTAGGGTAGCTCTTATGATATATTCCCTTATAGATAGCCAGGAAACATAGAATACAAGCTGTTTATAATTTTTTGCTTGGTATAAATTTCATTAATGTTACGAACATTTTTTCATTCATCTTACGAAAACTTTTTGCTTGAAAATGTAAGAACTTCGTTATAGTTACTTAACAGTGTTGTAAATATAATGAAAATATTGCGTTGTGTTAATGTAAGACTTTCATAACAGCTACAAAATAATGGAATAAAAAAAAAATAATGGACATATTTCATCATATAAATATAAGATTTTAATTATATACTCGACGTCTGATAAGGTAGAGTGCTCGACCAAGAGTCTCGAGGTTGCTAAATTCTTTTTATAGCATGCTTATATCAGATTCACTTGTATGTTGGTTTGTTTGAATGTTTGCAACACTCGAAACCTAATTGTATATACAGTGTTGCTGCTTTAGTGCGAAAATTGCAGTTGCCGTATTGCTTCCGGGGAAGATTTTGGTGATTAAGGGGATTTTGGAGATTAACGAAACCAATTTTGGGAATTGCCAAAAAACTCGGAAGTGCTTTGCTATCCGAATCGAAAGTGGTTTTACTTATTCAGTGCGCGTTTTGGCTGCGGAACGTGTACTCGTATCTAAATTGTTAGCGGCCATTCGATTAAGTGCGAAAATTGAAGTTGCCACATAGTTTCCGGATGCAGCTCGATCGTAGGCTAACGTTGAATTCCGACATTGATGCGAAAGCCATTCAGTTGAAACTATAAGCAGCGCAATTAAATTGGCTTATGGGCTGAAATTCTACATTAAAGCTAGACTGCAAACTATTGTTATACAACGCAATTTTTAAGCCTATATGTTGCTATGGTATTCAATTATGGGGCATATGTCCAACATTGAGAAAATTCAAAAGCGACAAAATGAAATTCCTCGAACGATTATTACAGCTCCACAGTACGCAGTGTAGCAGTAATACTCGGTTGAGAAGAAGGGATACCCTTGCCACCTGTTTGATCATCTAATGACAATTTAGTATGAGCCCCCTTAATTTTACAGAATTATAGAACATAATAAAATGTAAATATGTATAGAAAAAAAAAAGTATATTTGTAGCAGTTAAAAGACAAAAAAAGTATATTTGTAGCAGTTTTGGCCTCTTCTAGGCCTGGAAAATTATTAAAGCGCCGCTATGAACAGTTGTAGTATTTGCATTTTTATATGAAATAAAACGCCACATGCTAAAAAATTATCAGTCAAGAAGCAAACCAATTTTATATATTTTATCGTTTTGATTTGTGGTCATCATGGCATCAGCCATTTACCAGTTTATTTTAATAATTTATTTTATAATTGAAACTTTAATACGTTCGTGAAAATCCTCACGAAACACCACCATCAGAGCTTCAAATAAGCGATTTTAGCGATTTTACCGATACAGTTTCCACATAATTAAACTTTTCGTCTAGTTTTGGGCAAACTTAAGTAAGAAGCATATCTTTTTATTTTTATGTTTAGTATTAAGATTTAAATATTAATTACTAGTTAATTTTAAAGATTCAATAAATAAAAAATGCTTAAAAAATATATTGTTTCCTGGGGAGTGGGGATTTTAGCGATTCCTGAGGCCGATTTTGGGAATTCCAAAACAAAAACATGGAACGCGTTAAACGGATATTTCTTAATTTTTAGTTTGATATGGAAGCATGTTTTTTAGGGCTGATTTATACGATGATTTAAAGCCATGCCTTTTTTCGTAATACTCTTTTAAACCTCCTACTAATATAATGTTATATCTTTACGATGATTTTTAAGTCATGTCGTTTTTCTAATTGTTGTCGTTATAAATAATCGTTTGTCTTTTTTTACCCTTTTGGTAGTATCGATGTGGTTACCTTGCCAGTCGAATGAAAATAAAACAATTTAAAAAATAACAAACGAGTCAAAAAGAAATTAGCGAAAAAGAACTTGAAAAACAGAAAACATGGCTTTTTCTAATTTAAAAAATTTTTCAGTACAAAAGAAAAGACATGCCTTTTAGTCATGGCTTTAAATCATCGTGAAAATTTGCTCTTAGTTTTTTTTACTATATTTATTTCATTAACGAACAAATGTCAATCTATTTACGTTTATTTTTTATTTATAACCCAAATGAAGCTTTACGTTGAACCGAAAACAACAATAAAATCGTAACATTAATGCAAAAAATCATTATATCTTCGAAAGATTTTCTTTCAGTGTAGCAACACTGGTCTTTTTGTTCTGTAGTACAACATATCATGATATAAAAAATACAAGGTAGTTTTATTCTCTCAATTTTCCTTAACAATCACCATCTGACAAGTATAAGGATTGTGACATTTTCCATAAAATTGTGCTACCGTATTAGTTTATATATTCCCTTGTTTTCAGTTTTGTTTGAAGTTGTGTCTAAAAATAATAATAATATTGTGGCTTCTAACAAGAATAAATAAAAATTTTAAAATAGAATACATACATAAATCTAAAATATATAAAAAATGGCCTGAAACACATCCCCAGACTAAAATGTTTCAATGCGCCTTTAGTATAACCTGGACTAACACGTTGGCTTTTCGGTCATCATTCTTAACCTATCGGAACCTTGTAAATTAAATTTGGACTCATCGAAGAATAGTATGGAATTTCTTTGGTTGGTGGTCAAATTAATGTGTTCCCTTTCAAATTCCAACTTGGCCAGTATATTTTTCCGTGATATAAAGATCTTTTTTACACTTTTGTATGGTATGCTTTTAGTCCGCCTTCTGCAGCCTGCCTTTGAATACTTTTGGGGGTAACATTTAATAACAATTGTGTGGCGATGGTTCTTGACGACATGAATCGGTCTTTTTTTTTTTATCAAACGTATTATTACCTGGCCATCTCGTTTACTGATCTTTCGGGAACGTCCACCTTTATGTTATGTAACCAAAATACCCGAACCACGAAAACGGCTTATAATTCTTGATATAACGCTGTGGTGAATGTCAAATTTTTTTGCAATTGTGGTCACTGATTAGCCGTTCTTAAAATCAGACATTATTTTTTCTTTTAAATGCAGTGAATAATTATATCGCGCCATTTGTTAGAGAAGTTAGAAGTCACGTCCAGAACAAGTTTGAAGGCACGGAACCGACGGAAAACTATGCAAATTTTGGCTATACATGCTTATTTTGATATTTAAACAAATAATTACATCTTTTGGAAGTTGGTTTTTCTTATTGTAAGTTATGAAGAATATTCAAGGCTACGTGCATTAGTTTTGTCGCTGCATCTTGGGTTATTGTAGTAGAAATAATTATTTATATATTTTTAAACCACAAGCATAAAATTTGTCCCTTTGTTTTCAATATCTAAAGAGTATTTTCTTTTAAATGTAATAATATTTTCTTTAAAATAGGCATTCCTTTGAATGCTATCGTAAAGTTTACTGATGAGCAGAAGTCCGTACTTTTAGTTTTTCTGACCCAAGTGGGCTGGCTGGCTTTACAATAGCTGGCAGCCTGTTAAACCTTACCTAACATGGGTTTCAAAACGACCACAGATACATATCTACAACAGCTTATTATTTCTAGCTTTTTCTAATATGAACAGTGCACTACATATTTCAGAAAAAATCCATTCTAGGAGTAAAATCCTTTATTCAACTGTGTGGCAACGCCTTTTTATATTTCTCTCTAAAAATAAACTTCAAAAATCCTTATTACAAATAATAAAAAGAGAATGGAACTACCTTGTATTTTTTATATCATGCAACATATGATCCATTGCAACAGCACAGTTTATGAAGCCAGTTGTATCGGGAAAAGTTGTATATGGAGAGACAATTTCAAAGATAAAAAACAATTTACAAATGATTTATTTTTATATTTTAAAATTCTGCTTGAATACTCGTATGACTTGTTATGTTGCAACAACTTTACGCGATAAAACAAGGCTTGCGGCAGGTTTGGCCAAAGTTTTCAATTTCTATTGGATTTTGTTGTACAGTGAATACACACACAAACAGGCAACTGCTGTCTACAAAAACTTATTTTGCCCAAAATCATCTGCCACTTTGAGCGCGTGCATTTGATGTTTTTCATGAAAATAATCAATAGCGAAAAAAAAGATTCATCGTTATCTGAAATATCCCTTTGTTTGACTAGGCATTCCAATTATATTCCCATTAACGACATTTAAAAACACAAATTGTAAAACCAACAAAAAATAGTTATGGTGAACAAACTGCATTTTGATAAATGCACACATTGAATTGAATATTGTAAATGGTGGTTGTTTACGTCATTCTTCATAAAAGAATAATAAATAAAATGGAAAATTTACGCTACAACTGGCACTAACACAAATACACATTACGGACAAAAATAAACTCATAGATTTACAATTTCTGTGCACAAGGACAATGGGATGCACAAGTAAAAGAAACAAATTTTTGAAACCTAGCACAAACACCGAAACTCAATTGCAGTTGGAATTGTTTCTGCTTAATCGGGTTGAAAGAAAATCTAACATCTGTAATGTAATTCAATAAATCGATTGCAGAACAGAAGGGAAATTTGCAGGGGTGTCCACCGGGAAGGTATACTACTCGCAGTAACTTCATTGTAATCTTGGCTGTACGCGATGTGACACAGTCTTGTTGGCACCACATGTTAATCAAGCCAAAAAGCAGAAAGTTGTGGTGTTAAAAAGTATCAAGATATCGCTCCCCATTCACAGTTACCGTTACGTCGTTTTCATTTTCAAAGAAGTGATGAACCTCCTGATCAAATTGCACACCAGACTGTCACTTTTAATGGATGCAACGCTGATGGCTGATGCATAATTTGAAGGCTTTCCATTGCCCAGACTGGACTATTCTGTTTATTCACTCATTCATTCAAATGAAAATGTGCCTCGTCACTCATTATGAGTTTTTAATGAAAATCGGGGTTGTCATGGGCGAGCTGTAACATCCTATTGGCTTATGTATGGCGGCGTAAATGGTCTTGTGGAAGAAGCTCTTGTGTCAACTGAATCTCAAATGGAAACAAATGCAAATCTTTGTGCAAAACTGTGGCCAAAGTTGTTCTTGGAAGAACAAGCTCATGAGCACGGCGTCGAACTGAAGTTGATGGATTGCTTTAATAAACAATATAATGTAAGCCTTCGTGCCCAATACATATTGCAAGTACTATACTCGTTTAACTGTGATAAGAATCAGCTAAAAGTGTTTGTTTTGAACACTTTCTTGAGCAGCAGTAATGTTTCCAGCGGAATTTGCAATACGTTTTGGTCCGTGCTTTGGCCTATCACCTACAGATTCTCTTTCTTCGGAATCATTCACTATATGATAAATAGTTTCTCCCAAAAATTTCGCTTAACTTTCCCATCGTTACAGTAACCAATGATTGATTTTGATAAAATGTTTTAACGTTTAAAATACGTTGATTTATCGAATAGTTTGCCATAATAAATTTGCAACGTGAACTGTCATGGCTAATGTTTACCAGATTGGCGGCAAAACAAAGTAGTATATCTTCCCGGTGGCCACCCTGTATAAACTCTTAGACGGGGAACTGTAACTTATTGATAATCTATGGTCCAATAAGTTAAGTACTTGTTGCAAGCTGGCTTTTACTCTTCTCTTTTGGTAACCAATTTTCCAACAAATGTTTTTTGATTGGGTGCTTTTTTGATTTTTATTATTAAATAATATTTTTGGAACTATTTCGAAAACGTATAAAATATACATACGGGGCATTCCAAGTCAAATCGGACAGTTCGGAATTTTTTTGTTGATTTGTTTTATTTTTAATTAAAAAAAAAAAAACACCAGCGTTAACTTTAAAACTAGTACGTTTCCCGGCTTTTCTGTACGACTGATCCGTTGTTGGATTAAATATATTATTCTAAAACATGTCTGGACTCTAAAAAGATTAAATATATTTTTCTTGAAATAGGCCTTTTTGAGTTATGACATTTTTGCAATAAAGTAGCGAAATGTAAATATTTCTGGTTGCCTCTTTCAAAGCATAAACAACAATCTTTCTACCACAAATTGTGGCAGCAAGAACAAAAATGCCAGCAGTTGCATAAACAATTGATTCATTTGAAGTTTGTAAATCATAAAATAAAAAAATACCTTCATTTACAAAACAATTTGAAACCCAACGAATGAATGAAAGGTAAAAGTAAAATACAGCTGCTCATAAATATTTACACAAGCAAATGAACACAAAATTATGTAAGAGACAGTGGGAGTTAAAAGTTGGACATACTTGTTTTATTTACCAATTTGACGAAGCAGTTATGCCCCAACTACAGCTGAGGCGGACGTAAACTTTTTGGAAGCGTCTGTTCGTGGTCAGAAATGAAATACATTTTGCTCCTTTATTGCAACATAGTCATAACACAAAAAAGCTTGTTTCGAGAAAAACACGTTTCAAATTTTTAGTTTCCATACAAGTCTTCGAAAATTTTTTTAGAAAATATCTCCTAAAGGAAACAGTTTAAAAGTAATTTAAATAAAATTTTGGCACAATATAAAAGGTAGTACTGTTAAAAATTCTGCATTGTTGACTCAAAAAGTTCATTTTTTGAGATATGACTATGTTGCAATAAAGGAGCGATTTGTTTATATGCTAATCATGGCGTCGAACGAAGTTCGCTTCACACGGCGAACTCTAAAATAGATTTAATTCTATTTCTTGTACCGGCGAATAACGAAGAAATCAGGACCGTGCTGCCATATTTTTTTTTGCCTTGGCGTATTCCAAACCAGGGCATTTTGTTTTTGGGTAGAGAGGAGAAGGAGTCCCTCGTTTGTTGTAGCAAATAAAACTCTTGGAAGTCGCATGGCTTATGTTGTGTTGGCTTTCGAAACCCTAAACAAGGGTTTAAATTGGCAACTGCTTGCATTTCAACCCGGGCTGATCATCGTTGAGATGATCTGGTTGTGGTTTAAAGATAAAACGCAGGAAGGGGGAGCTAGTATCCCTGATAAATGTTGGTGCATGGGTTTTATAAGGGACTAACAACCTCACGATGGTCTGTTGCCTTTCCAACAGATACCTGTACTGTACTCGTAAGGAATCAGTAATGATAGTTAGACGGGTAAGTCGGTTTAACGGCTGATGCTGCTTATTAAGCCTTGTCTTCCATTGATTGCAGGGAAATTGCCTACAGAATGGGTTAGAGAACCCGAACTCCTCAACAAGAAGTTGCTTATATGGCTACAAACATATGGCAAAAATTGCCGCCTGTATGTGCCTGATCAGCCAATCGGGACGCTGATAAATCGTGAATAATGCCGTAATGGTAGGTGCTGATGTAAATCTTCTTTCCTACTGTATTAGTAAATAAGATTAATAAATAAGGTTACATTCAGTGAGTGTATTTTTATTTTAATTATGGCACCATCCCGTAAGAACTATGTATCATCATGGACCTGCATTGCCTGAATTAATTACAAGAATAAGTCCGTTGTCATATTGCGATGGCCAACCTCAAACGACTGGCACCGCCAGCTCATAAACCGGTCCAAACATTCGTTCTTTAGGTATAAAATAAATATGCAAAAATTTTAGCCATAAACGTTTTTTGTCTAAATTTTTAATATGGTCACTCCTGTCATAAATCAAATTTATTGGGTCTCAAGTATTAAACACATAGACGACAACAGATATCATAACTTCACGACAGCATTTGCTGCAACCCGCAATTGCAGTCGTATAGTCGACTACTGAATTATTTTGAACACGGATGCAATATAAATTCATTTAAATAAAAGTAGACTTCAAAGTGGCCACCTTAGACTTTTTATTTTTACGAAATTCCGTTGCTTAACAGAACGATTTCTGTGTATATCAAACTTTCATGAAAAAAGTCCTTCTCTCTAAAAAACAAGTCTAAAAAAGAGCAACTTAATATAAAATGTTTTTGCTTGCTATGCTTTTTCCATGTTGGGCGGGTCTTCAAAATTTTTTTTTCTATAATGAGAACACTATTAAAGAATTAAAACTATGACAATATATCAAATTTTTCCAAATATGGATCAAAACTAACTCGTCTCTTTTAAGATTTTTCGTGAAAGATATTCGCCTGAAATTGAAAAACTTTTGTCAGAAAAAAGAAGAGTTAGAAGAGAGCACCAATTTCACAGGTCTCTCCAGCTTAAAATTAGGCCACGGGAACGTGTAAAGCTACGTACGCACGGTTGTCAGATCGTACGATATTGCCAGTAAAACTATCTGAAAATGTATTACAATCGTGTGAACTGCCTATTTTTAACTTACAACTTTGTCAGAAAAACCATTGTCAGTCAATTGTAAGACGACAATGTTGTCAGACATCTGACAATCGTGAGAACACTCTTCGTCGGCATTGCCAGATAATTGGCTGGTATTGTAAGTTCAGTTTTAATTGTCAGATCTATAAAATTAATGCACCTGACAATGGCATCATTGTCAGAAAAAAGTTTGATGGGCAACTCTGCCAAACAGATGGTTGTTGATATACATAAGTGGCAATGCCTTACAACATGTCTAACAATCTGACAACCGTATGAACTGACAATTTTTGTTGTCAGATGAATTATTTGTCAGACCTTAGTCTGACAATATAATTGTAAGATTTTCTTACGATCGTCTGAACAGACTATTTACTTGTGCGGGACAATTTTTCATTGTCACTACATTGTCAGCATGTTGCCAGATCTTCCAGTATTGTAAAATCTGACAACCGTGTGTACATAGCTTAACAACAAGTGACCTCAAGCTTATTTAAACAACAATTGTACTTTGAAAAGGTCGAAAAACTAGGAACAAGATACGAATTTCTGATATAGTTCAATTCCTATGGCGCATACAGAATTTTTCTTAGGTCCTAAATTAGACGTATTTTAATTGAAGGATTTTTTTTGAATGCTGTTCGAAGTTACCTTAAAAAACATTTTTGCTTTTATACGAATTAAATTCTACTTAACTTTATTTTTATATCATAAAGCTTTTCCCCTATCTATCTCTTCTCCGTTACAAGGCAGAAATATCGACTATAGGATTTATTTTCAATGCTTCACATCATTCGCTTTTATCTGTCTTTGTTTGAATCTACAAAATTAATAACATCATCCGCTAGACTTGTTTTATTACACAATTTCGTTATGAATAAAATTTTTGTTAATCTTTTACTTAAAAAAATATATATAAGTGGGCAAAGTTTAGCAAGTTTTTTTTTAATAGATTATCTTAAATTACATATTTTTGAGTTAGAAATTATTTTCAAAATATTTCCCAGCAACTGCCACCAATTTCAAAGCAATACTGTATGTTTGCTGGTCAAGAATAAAAACCACCTGCCAGCCAATGACGTCAATCGAGGTCAAAGGCAAATGCATTGTGAAATGTGTTCAAACTGTTGTAAAGCGATGGAAAATTATGGCTGCAAAACTGTGAATTGATTGTGTTTAGAACTTAAGCAATTTGTGTCGCAAGAAAACTTTTACTATAGCAAAAATATTTTTCTTTAATATTTGTTTTCGTAATAAAAGGGTCATAAAATTTAAGTAGTTTAATCCGAATGAAGATTTTTGGGACAGGAAAATTTTCAGTGTAAGGATAGCATTGAGCATTGGGTATGGGTATGGGTGTGAGTATGTGCATGTGTTTGCCTATACGTATGTGTATGTGTACCCATTGGTAATAGGAAGAAGTAAGCAAGAATTTTGAAATTTCTGATTTGGGATTCCTGCTTACTCGATTGCGTCTCTCATCCTATGCAGCCAATGCCATCCACACTCCCTTATTAGAATACCTCATTCAGTACTGCGATTCTGTAACTTATATAACGATAATCGAATCATTAAAATAATTATAACGATATTTTATCGAATTTGCTATTCTGTAACATTTTCTTAACGATATTCGTAGTCGAGCAAAATCAGCTGTTAATTTTACTGCCGATTGTCGATTTCTTAAAGACAAAAATTTTCTTGCTGGATATTCAATCGTTAAAGTATATATTTTTTAGTTGTGCATCCACGAAATAAAGTGCTCACAATCTGATTTTTAAGACATAAAAATATTTATTAAATACATAAATAAATACATAAAATATTTATTAAATAAATTTTCAAAAACAAAAATTTCAGTATAATTTTTTCAAGGGATGAAAAAAGTTAGAACGCTTCAAGGGATAATCAGTGTGTTTATCGGGAGTTGGACAATTCCTTTGAGTTGACAATTAATGAATTTAAAAAGTTATATTGATTATCAACAGTCTTAGTTGTCATTCTGAACATATAGAAATAAGTACATATAAACAAATAAATGAAACATATGGACATTTTTATTTTATTTTATTTTACTTACCTTATTACAAATTAAATAATATTTATTGTCACTTAAAAATAAAAATCAATATGTTTACATATTGTTATGGAAAAATTTATTGTTTTTTCCTTTCTTCTTTGTGGTTTTCGCTTTTTTCTGGCAGAGATGCCACGTGTTGTTTATATGAATGAACAGAAAAATACAGCTGTTTACCATCGTTAGAATTAAGTTATAGAATCACTCAATCGTTATTGCAAGCGATAAAATTTGATGACAAAAGTTGCGATTATCGAATCGTTAAAAGATAAAGAATCGCACTACAGGGCTTTCTTAACAAAACTCATCCAAGGGCTTCTTTGTTTGTACCCCTTTCTATAGCACGTGGAATATAGGCCTTCTATAAGGAATTTATTGGAAGGTATGCAGGAATGAGTACCAAATAGTATAATAATATAGAAGGGAATGAAGCTTACCTTCTTGAAGGCCTTCATTGGAAGGTAGGCAAGAATGAATATATACCAAATGGTATAATAATATAGTAGCGAATGTGTATGCCTTCATGGAGGCTTTCAACAGAAAACAGGCAAGAATGAGTATGGGGTTTAAAATAATGCCTTAGAAGGCCTTCAAGAAAGCCTTTGTGATGAAAACCTTTACAAGATTCCCGCTTGGTATTGTATGCATATGTGTATATGTATGTTATGCGTATGTGTATGCGTACGTGTATATGCATGACTATGTGCCCTCTAGTAAAAGAAAGAACTAAATGGACCTTCTTCAATGACTTCAATTATTTATTTTTTACACACGATGTTCTAAGCAGCCAAGGCTTTCCACACTCTCTTGAGCGGTAGGTTGTATTGAAGGTCTGCTTCAGCAGTTCTTATGGAAGGTGTTTTTTCGTATGCCTTAATGAAGGCCTCCTTTAGAAGACCTCTTTCAAGGCTTTTTTTAGCAGACTTCATTTAAGGGCTTCTTTCTTTGTACCCCTTCCCATAACAGGGAGAATACAGGCCTTCATCAGAAGGCAGGCAAGAATGAGTACGAAAAACGCTTGTATCCCTTTCTATAGCAGGGTGTGTGTGCCCCTTCCAGGAGACCTTCATCAGAAGGCGGGCAAGAATGAGTATAGGATTTAAGCGAATGCCTTAAAAGGCCTGTAAGAAAGCCTTCCTGCAGTGCGATTCACTAACCTGTTTTAACGCTAATAAAATTCGTTTAGAGAAATTAACATTAATATTGGCGTTTTTGCGATTCTATAACACTTTTTAACACTATTTATCTTTGTTTTGAATCTACTGGCTTTATAACATGACTGATTAGCAGTATGGTGTCACTAAATTCATAATTTCAGTTAAAGTAAAGTGGTGGCTCTGGATATATCCAAAGCGTTTGACAGAGTTGCACTACAGGAAAACTTATTGCTATTGGTGTTGGTGGTGACTTGGCTCAGTTTATATCGAGCTTTTCTAGAGACCGCGCTATACAAGTTGTTATAGACGGGGTTAAATGAGTTCAAGATTAATTTAGGAGCAAGACTCCGTTCCTTCTCCTACCCTATTTCTCATTTTTCTCAACGACCTTCTCTATCAAACTTCCAACCCTATCCACTCTTTCGCGGATGACAGCAGCATTTGTCACTCGTACTCTTTTAGTTATAGGCCCAGCCTATCCGAGATCGTTGACAAGAGGTAATATATGAATGACTTACAGAATAGTGATTTTCTATTAACCTCCGAATGGGGTCGTAAAACAGGGTCGCCTTTAACGCTCGTAAGACACAATGTTGCTTATTAACATACAAACAAACGACCGCAAATGCTGCTTCATTTTATGGATGGTACAGATATTGAGGAATCGGAAGCTCTTGATGTTCTTGGAATGAAGATACAGTGTGATGGTTGCTGGTGTGAGCACATTTTACATGTCTCTAAAGAAGCAGGATTTTGTAACGGTGTAAGATGCATTTCACTCCATCCGATCTCCTTACTATTTATACCACCTTTACCCGACCGAAAATGGAATACAACTCTCATGTTAGGGCCGGTGCCTCAAATTATCAAATTGGAATTACTCGACCGTGTGCACCATGAACAAATCAATTAACGGATTGCTAAAATTTGCGCTAAAATAACTTTATTTAGAATGGTACTCTAAATAAAGTTATTTATATGTAGAATTTGGGGAAAAGAAAACAACCAGGGTAAGTATATCTTTTAACGGATGGATTTTTTTACAATACAATTCTGCTGTGATCAATAATTTTGATTGAAGAAGACAAGAAAAATAATAATCAAATCTTTAGCTTGGAGACAACTAGCTGTTTCGTAGTCGCTACACTAAATTGAATTATGAATTAAATGCTCGGTGGCTTAGTGGTTAAAGCAGTAGATCATGATACGTCATGTCCCGAGTTCAAATCCCAATGGGTGCTGATGTGTAGGATCCACAAATTAACAATTCCCGGTAAGTATAATTTTTTCAGTTGGCGAACACAAATTTGGGTTGATAAGACGGTCTACGATGCGTCTCACACTGATTTTCTGATGGGAAGAAGCTTATTGTTGACAGTAGGGTATCTAACTCTATTGACTCACTGGAGCATCGACGAAGAGTAGGGTGTGTTATTCTGTTCTGTCGTTACTACAATGGATTTTGCTGTGACGAGACAAGGGATCTGGTTCCTGAAACTCGCACACTTTTACGTAGCACGCGTTTATCATCCAGAGCTCATCCAATTGTGGTCGATTGCCCGGAGAATCGTACTATGAACTACAGAGAGAATTATTTTTCAGCTGCACGCTTCGCCTGTGGAATAAGTTGCCTGCAGACGTGTTTCCTGTCTGTTATAACGTTTGACGGTTCAAATCAAATATTTACAAATACTTCTCCCTCTTTCCTACTCATCACAGCCTATTTTCCTAGTATTGGTACAAAGCACTGCATATGTAGGGGTCAGACCGTGAGTATTAATCCAAGATAAAAAAAAGAACTAAGCAACAACTATTTTTGCGGTGTTTATTTTAACAAGTTTCGTTAAAATTTCTATTAGAATGTCTTTAGAGTATTAAGCATGCGGATTGTCGGAAGATCAGTATACTATAGTCGATCGGCGTATTCTCCGTGAAGTAGACAACCCACTTGAATTAAATTCAACAGAATTCCAAAAACTGCTCCAGACCTATCAGCAAATATGTATTTAGAAAAATAAATTTATAGTGTGTTTTACTAATTTGTTTGTTTTTTCTGTTTCTCTTTGTGGTTTTCTTTATTTTGAACAAAGCTGCCACATTATTTCAAATTTTTTTAATATACAATCAGAGGTGTTAAAAATAAGCTAGTGAAACACAATGGGACCAAACTGGACACTAGTGGGCTGGCTTTACAATAGCTGGCAGCCTGTTAAACCTAACCTAACCTAGTGAATCACATAAGCGTTTGTGCAAACCACAATAGTTTGCACTAAGTTAAGCTCTGTTAAAATCGTTAAAAGTTAGAGAATCGAAGACCTTTAACAGTTCCCGCTGGGTGTATAGGTATGTGTATGTATGTGAGCATGTTTGTATGCATATGTGTATATTTTGGTAGTTTTATGAAACTCCTTCAATATGTTGTAAATGTTGTATAACAACAAACAGTTAATGGCAAAAACGATTATTTCAACCAGCCATAATTAGAATATTATCGATGGCGTTGCAAATGATGTTGATGGTGTGCTGACGGTAGTGGAGAAGGTCCATCTAAACTGGCAACATCCTTATCATCCTACTGCGAAACTTTATCGCTTACAATGTCTGTTTCTATTTTTCTTTTGTTTGCGTTTAATGGCCATACTCCACCTTCTTTTACATGGACGACTTCTATTATTGTTGGCATTGGCTGAATGATACTCAACGTTGTATCAATCCATTCTGTTTTCAAGGTTACATTCGCTTGCATGTAGTGAACAAGTGTTTTTTTTTTCTTTTTTTTTCTTTGTTTTTCGTTTTTCTACAAGCAAATGCAAACTAAACAGTCAGTAAAAAAGAAGGAACATGTTTAAAGCTTTCTTTTATTTTCAATTGCTGAAAAAATCCATACAGAAACAGAAAATACTCGTAAACGCAAACTCTGACCCACTAAATTTTGTTGCTTAACGAGACATTTTGAGATGTGCGGTTGCGAATCTGACAGCCCAAATTGTCCCCATTGAACAAGAGAATGGTCTCAACATCATTTATAACAATAACAAAACACAAAATGCTTCGAGCAAAATTTAGTTCTTGACGTTTTTCTGAAAGGAAAATTTACAAAACCATTTTTTTTACATTCATAAGGGGGTAACCGAGTTTTATGGCTAAAAATAAAATATATCGGCTGATTAAATAAAATATTTATGTTGTGAAAATTGTTATAGAAGAAGTTCTTCGCGTAGAATTTCAGAGTATAGAATTTAATAGTAAAATTTGTGGAAAATTTAATTTATATCGTTCATATTAAAAAATTAAATTTTTGATGCTGCAGAGTTTGGCTAGCTTCTTATAAAAAGTTATTAATTTAAATATATCTTTAACCGTTTTTTAGCATTGTCCAGAAATTCCTATTTCCAGAAGAATTTTTGCTCTATTTAAAAATATTTTTACGTTTGTGCCTCTAAAAACGCTTTTGCGGATTCTTCAATTGCAAATGAAATAATGATTCACACACATTAATCGTTATACAATACTTAAATAGTTCACAACTTTATTTACACTTAATACCACTGAGTACCAAAACACTAGACTTGCTTACTTTGACTTATGACTGTCTTGCATAAAGCTTAAAAATAAAGTGGCTCATTGCCGTCGACCTGGCTGCTATTTACACTTCATTATCATCTTCTACAATCATCACAATCTTTCTAGTCATTCATAATTCTAGACTCAAATGTACAAATATAATTCTTACGCATATACACATTCACACACATGCTTGCGAGCAATAAGCAAGTGACAACAACAAACAATATAATAAAACGAATGGCAAGAATGTAAGAAAAACAACAACATCATTTGCAGTTGATTTACTTAGTCCCCTTTTACAGTTGACAAATTGATGGGCAGACAGACGAAGTTTGTAGGCGATGTATTTAAGAGGAAGAGTGTGCGGTAAACCTCTACTGTACTGGACATTTTAAGACATTTTTCGTTTGAAGTTGCCTCTCTTCGTATTTTTTCATGTTGTTGCTTCATATTATTATTCTCATATCAACATCAACTTCATATAAACATACTAGCTGTGCTTAAAAAACAACAACAACAACAAAAGAAAGAAAAGAGAAACGAAAAATTTCTGTCTGTTTATTAATTTTCTAAAAGGTTTCGGCAAGTTCAAGGCAGAATGAGAAAAATGTCTGCCTTTCAATTTCCAAACTCTAAAAGCGGTCTTAGAATTTTACGTACTTTAAATCACGTATGTTTGTTTGTGTGCTCCATTTTTAGTTTTATCTTGTTTGTGTGAATGTGTTGTACATTTATAACAAGCAGATCATCAGCTGCACACTGGGATAGATGTGATAAAAATTCTTAGCAATAGTTTCGTGAATATAACCGACTATTTTTGTTTCTTCAATGGAATATAATATTTATTTTTTATACCAATAAAAAATTATAAATAGCTTGTTTTCTATGTTTACCAGCTACCTATATGTCGACATTTCATAGGAGCTAAAGAAAGGTGTAAAGAAATGTTAGAGACGTGTATAAATGAAAAAGCTTGTTTTTTGTGTTTTGACAGATATTATTAGAGCATTTTTCTTTTTAAATTCTAAGCAATTTATTTAGATTGTTGCGATATAAAGTTGAATGTTTGAGAATATCTTTCAAAAATTTCCAAAGTCTACTGATGATTAGGGTAGTTCCTATGAAATGTCGACATATAGATAGCTGGGAAACATAGAAAACAAGCTATTTATAATTTTTTATTGGTATAAATGGTAGAAGCTAAAAATAGCGAATAAAAAACTTAATTGTTTGCATTTATTTTTTGTTATAAAATAATTGAGAATTATTTGATTTCCTTCCTCCTGAATCTGTTAATCTGTCTTTAATCTACAGGGTTGAACACCCAGGTACTTGACTTCACTGTTCTGCGGAATTGGTGAGTTGTTAGTGTGGATAGGCGAACATGTTGCTTTACAAAGTGTGGGTGTGACATGAGAACATTTTTGTTCATTAACTTAAATTTTCCAAAGCTTTAGCCATTTCTCCAATATTGATATAAATTGCTGCAAATTTCGTGAAGATTATTAATGGGCCAAGAAAATTCTAAAGGTTTTAAATAAACATAATCAAAAGCAGAATCGAAGTTTTTTATTAAAAAAAAGAGAGCCAATAAATCGGATGACTTTTTTTTGCCCACCTTGTATTATAAAACTGTCGTAGACGTTTTCGAAATTCACTAACTATCACAATAAGGGCAATCTTAAAAGTTTATTCAAAAGCTACCTCCCTTATAAATATACATACGTACAATATCTGCGAACGCACATAAATAGCTTTCTACTGTTTGCAGAAATTTTATTTAGGTACATGAATATATTATGGATTTTTTCAATGTCATTTGTTTAACACGCTCAAATTTAAAAAAAAATTTTACATATTTTGTCATACCACTAAAGTTTACATATAAACTTCAAGCTTCGTTATTATTGAGATTATTGTATACAAAATAACGCAGCAAATATTTGTGCGTAAGAGAAAATTTGTTTAAGCGTTTGTTCACGGGAACCAATGATATCATATGATATTTGTTTAGGTAGTCGACTACTTGTATACAGAGTTAAAAAAAGAAAGTTTAATTTAGAATGAAAATATACATATTTGTTTGGTTTGTACATATGTACAACAGGTTTTTAGTTCAAGTTTTTCCTTTCTTAATTTTTTTCTTAAGAAGGATTTTTTACAATACAAATTTGCTGTGATCAATAATTTTGATTGAATTTAACAAATTAATGTTTACATCTCTGGGTCCGGAGAATATTAAAATACAAAAAATATGTATGTTAATAAATAAAATAAATACCGCTAGTTCTGAGACAGAAAACACTGTACAAACAATGTGGGCAATTAACAAAATGCATATGTGATTCAATATGAGATGAATATAGATAGAAAATAATTAAATGCTCGGTGGCTTAGTGGTTAAAGCAGTAGATCATGATACGTCATGTCCCGAGTTCAAATCCCAGTGGGTGCTGATGAGTGGTGTGGCGACTACGAAACAGCTAGTTGTCCCCCAGCTAAAGATTTTATTATTATTTTTCTTGTCTTCTTCAATCAAAATAATTGATCACAGCAAATTTGTATTGTAAAAAATCCTTCTTAAGAAAAAAATTAAGAAAGGAAAAACTTGAACTAAAAACCTGTTGTACATATGTACAAACCAAACAATTTTTAATTTAAAAAAAATTATAAAAGTTCAACAAAAATTTAACAAAGAAAATATACATATGTTAGGCAGAGAACCACGTACTCCATTGTATTAATTACTTTGCTGATTTTTGTCGTGATTTCAAAAATATGAACGGTATGCGGTGCAGCAAGCATTCTTTTTCTTTAGTCGGCGAAAGTTGTCTTGTACATGAATACAAATAGTATAAAGCAAATCATAAAATTAAGGTTGGCTACTCTATGGCGATTTTGAAAGTGTGCTGGAAGTAGGGCTGCCAACTTTGGTAGTTTCAACCAAAATTGGTAATATTTGTCCTCAATGTGGAGATACAAATATTTTTATCGTTTTGGTTAATTTTTTCTTTCATAAATACAGGGAAACCCCTCTTAATCGGACATTCGTTTACACGGGTTTTTTGTCCGAATATGCGAGGCATCCACATAAAAGAAGTACATGCTAATTATTTCAAATATTTTATTATATAATGCAAGGTTTTTAAAAAATTTATTAATTTGAGACTGCTTCAACCGAAACGAAACAGCTAGTGGCTAAAGATTTGGTTATTATTTTTCTTGTCTTCTTCAATCAAAAATTATTTATCACAGCAAATTTATATTGTAAAAAATTATCCTTCTTAAGAAAAAATTTAAGAAAGGAAAATATTTGAGCTAAAACCCGATATACAAATGTACAAACCAAAAATTTAATTTCAAAATTATAAAGTTCAACAAAAATACAAAAAAAAAATATTCCATGTAAAGTTCTTCAAATCCATGTGATTGATCGAACAGTTTGTTCCATTAAATACAAATCTTGTTCATCTGTTTGAGCAAAGTTTATTATAAATTTAGTTCCGCGTTCACTTATTCTAATATAAAAGACCACACAAAATATTTTATACTTCTTTAACCAGGTTGCTGGATTGTGCCATAGTCTTCTTTGCAGTTTATTATTATTATTGGATGGGATATGGCCCTCATCGGCCATTTGCACTGCGACCAATGTTGATCTATTGTGCGTCCCCTTGCCCCACTATGGGTTAAGTATGTCAAGAAAACGGACAAGCTCCTTCATTGGGAGTGATCTTAAGTCACATTCACTTAACACATGAGCTTGTAGTAGCCTTTATCTTCTGTGTCTCAGTGCTCCACAGTGGGTGATTAAGTGATCCATTGACTCCTCTTCATCACCGCAGCATCTGCAAATGTTTGTGTTGGAAATGCCCATCCTATGCACGTGCCTGTAGCAGTTATAATGACCTGTAAGTGCACCTGGCAATGTTCTGAGACTTTTTCTGTCCAGTTTTAGAGCACGTTCAGCCCTCTTTTTATCAAAGTTTAGAAATTTCTTGGAGTGTTCAAGACCAGCTGTCTCGTTACAATGTTGTTCAACGATGGACTCTGTCCATTTCTTTATCTTCTCATTCAGGAGATCCTTATTGAAGCCAAAAGTTGGAGTGGATCCAATAAAAGTCCCCTCTGCTTCTTTCTTGGCATAAATGTCAGCCATTTCATTGCCGTGATGCCCTTCAAGTCCTGGCACCCAGATCAGAGTGGCCTGGTTCCAGTTCGTTTAGCCTGTTGAGACATTCCAATACTAACTTGGACGTAAAGACACAACTGCTCAGGTCCTTCAGTTCTTTGCAGTTAAATTTTCTTTGCAGTTAAATTTTATATCAACTTATTTTGAAATAAACTATGTATATTAAATCTTGTGAATTGAAGGAGCTTATGGGCAATTCAAGTTTAAAAGTATACTTTTTATATCTTTCTTACATATATCCTTAACATAAAAAAGATTTCATTAAGAAATTTCCATGCTCAAGTGCGACTTCTGATTGTTTATAGCCAATTTGAAAAAAAGTTGAATTAATTTTTGTGTTCTTGCTTTATAATTATAACGCTGTTTAACTATAATGTATAAATGTCTTGTGTTTTAAAAGGTAAATAAACTAAAATTTATATTTTTGCGAAGTAAAAAAAAATCATATTGTATAATATTCTTTGCTATATTTTATAACTTTATCATACCAATTTTGGTAAAGCATTCAAGTGCCTCGGTTTTTTGAAACGGTGTAAGATGTACTTCACTCCATCCGACCTCCTTACTATTTATACCACCTACATCCGACCGAAAATGGAATACAACTCTCATGTTTGGGCCGGTGCCTCAAAGTCTGTTTTGGGGTTACTCGACCGTGTGCAGGAGAGGGCGAAGAAGCTCATCGGTGACAGTAGGGTATCCAACTCTATTGACTCACTGGAGCATCGACGCAGTGTGGGATGCGTTACTCTGTTCTATCGATACTACAATGGATTTTGCTCTGACGAGATTAGGGATCTTGTTCCCGAAACGCGCACATTTTTACGTAGCACGCGTTCATCGTCTAGAGCTCACCCATTTGTGGTCGATTGCCCGGGGAATCGTACTACGCATTACAGAGAGAATTCGTTTTTCAGCCGCACGCTTCGTCTGTGGAACAAGTTGCCTGCAGAAGTGTTTCCTGTCTGTTATAACGTTGGAAGATTCAAGTCAAATGTTCACAAACACTACTCCCGCTTTCCCCCTCCTCACAACCTATTTTCCTAGTTCTGGTACAATGCACTGCATATGTAGGGGTCATCCCCTGAGTACTGGTCCAATATAAAAAAAAAAAAAATTTTTTTTGCACATTTGGTAGTTTTTCGAAAAATTTTAGTTGTAATAATTTTTTGATTGTGGCAGCTCTGGCTGGAAGTGAAGTTGGCTGCAAAACCTTGTATTTATTTGTGACTATTTTAATTTTTATTTAGAAAGAATTGTTAAATAGTTGAGGTAGCAAAATTGTTTTTGTCAGCAGGTAACGCTTTTATTTAAATATGTTAGTTCACAGTTAATGCTAGACGCCAGCCAACGTAGCGCTAGAAACGTTTATTTAGATATGGCTGTTAGTTATAGCAATTGAAATTACCGATGACTAGCGATCTTTCATAAATGTACAAAATGGCATAGAAAAGCGTGCAATCAACTTTCTATTTCCAATCTGGACTGACTCATCCTATATATATTTTTTTTTGGGATTTACAAGTATCTGCAAGATACAATCGTTTTAAAAATTCGAAAATTGCTCTTGATAGAATAAATCACAATGTGATATATCACATTCTTTTCAATGTTTAATTTTCCAACTATTACATATTAAGATTTTTTATAAGAAAAAAATTTTAGTCAAAACTTTCTCTTATGCTACTTCAAATGAAATTTAATTATAATTCTATATTATTTTAATTCCCCAATTCCATTATAAATCCCAGAGCCTTAAACTATGCTATAAATATTTATATGAATTTGCTTTTCTTCAACAACACACTTGTATATATATCTTTAGGAGTCCTCGGCATGAACCCAGCAAACAACTGCTTGCTGAAAAAGAATTTTGGTGTCAAGAATAATAATTAATCTTCTCTAGTAAGATTTATATTGAAACACGAAGGAAAAAGAAGTTTCGGTTGAATTTATAGTGATTTTGCATTTGTAAAATGATTTGACTATCAGTCGCAATAAAAAAATATATAAAAATTAATTTAATCACAAATACCTAAATAATGGACTTTTAAGTGCTTTTTCTTCGGAAGGTTTAATTGGTTTTATTCTCGAATGAATAAGACTTTTAATTTAAATCAAAAATATTTTTTGAATGTTTTGAATTGATGACGGTGTTAGTTGTGGGGCATCTTTTAACGTCAACTTAACTTGCCCAACTTGATTCGAAATTACTATGTTTCTTTTATGTTTGAAAAATACAACCATAAAGAGGTACACAACTGAAAAGAACTCATCCTTATGGATGAGTTTGTTGGCCAACGAAGAAAGCAAAACACAGTAATGATACAATCCCCCCATCATCACTCACGGAGGGATTTAAAATAAAAAACAACGTTGCTATCAAATCCGCAGCAAGATAAAATCAGCAGACAGTACGATGACAGCAAACAGGAACAACAATACCAGGAGCAGCACAGGACACAGGAACTGCGCACTATGCTCCTCATGGCTGCCTGCACTAGGACTTCAGCTGCAATCTCAACTCCAACAACTAGAAACGCATAAGGTTCTGCGCGAACCTGCGGTTCAACAACGATGGTTCTGAGAATGGCAGACAACAGGGAGGCAACCCTCTCTATCTTGGCCTCTTCCCGGGCATACGTCAAAGGTAGTGCCGTCCACCAGAACCCTACACAGAAAACAATTTTTTTGTGTTCAATAACGAAATTTGTTGAATCAATTAATAAATTGTTTGAATGCGGAACTGTAAGGGAATTCGTGGATTCAAATAAAAGTTTAATAAAAATAATTATTGATCAAAAACGAAAATGTTTTTAAACAACAAAATACGGTATCTAAGGTTATTTTTTTGATATTTATCTATATGAATACAAATTATTTTTTCAGACAAAAATTTTGTTGCTTTTATTTTTATTATAATTTTTTCTGTGTACTAAGATCCCAATAGTCGCCCGCTCTTACTACGCCCATACCTTTTAAAACCCCAATGTCATAGGTAAGATGACATTTGACCAGAATGTGTCCCCCACCACACTGCATAGCACAGTCTCAGGCAGACTCCTTTTACGCAAAACTGTTTTGAGGGATCCATGTCCCGTGACAGGAAACCTGTAATAATCTTGGATATCATATATTGTTGTTGTTTCAAAAAAATTTTGTTTTCGATCAATAATTATTTTTACTAAACTTTTGTTTGAATCCACGAATTCCTTTACAGGTCCGCATTCAAACAATATATTAATTGATTCAACGAATTTCGTTATTGAACACGAAAAAAATTGTTTCTGTGTACTAAAGCTAAAGCTAAATTCCGGCCTTGCCACTACTATCAAATCAGCCCCGTGAATAATGAATTCGTACGTTACTCGCCTTTTACTACTATTCGACCATCGCTCCCGCCAGGCAGATACAAGACGTTGCCAAAGGAGTGCTCAAGAGCTAAAAGCTGAGTTAATTTGGCACTCTAACGACACAGAGCCTCAATTATTTCGCAGTCATTGAAAATATTAACAATTAGACAGAGTTTTACTATTGAAGACGTGGTGAGCATTTGGCCGATATATTATTTCACATGTAATTGACATAGATTTTGCTATAATAAGATATTAAGATAATTCTCCGAGAACTGTTTGTTTTATTTACAATGAATATCATGCATTACAGTTGGATCACCCTTTATAAAATTTTGGTTAGAATGCGGGCTATACAGCTTGTAAGCTTGTGGGAGTTTTAAGCTCTGCTTCGTTTGCAATTGGAAAGCAAATACTAATGTGGCCATAGACACATAATACTTTCCATGCCAAGATTTACTTAATTACACAGAAAAAATTATAGTAAAAATAAAATCAACAAAATTTTTGTCTGAAAAAATATCAAAAAAATAACCTAGGATGTCGTATTTTGTTGTTGTTTCAAAAAATTGTTGTTTTCGCTCAATAATTATTTTTACTAAACTTTTGTTTGAATCCACGAATTCCTTTACAGGTCCGCATTCAAACAATATATTAATTGATTCAACGAATTTCGATATTGAACACGAAAAAAATTTTTTTCTGTGTAATGAGCCGTGAAATATTCTTAATAGAAACATTTTTTTTAACGTATACGTTTATGTATGCTGGCAGTATATGTATTGTATGTGTGTGTGTGTGGCGTTTAAAGAATTTTAAATTATTAATAGAAAATCAATGTCCTCGAAAGTTTATTTAAAATTATCATCCTCACACTCTTCGATTGGGCTTATAAGTGGTGTTGTTTCGCTGACATAAGAATAGGAACAACACAAAAGAATGTTTATTTTAAACATATATATACTTATGTAAGCGATGCTAGAAAAAATAGAATTATGTGAAAAAATAGACCTTGAAATGAAGTAAACTTGCATTTTAAATCAATAAGTTGTTATAATAACTGTTGTGATTGGTAAATAGGGGGTCTTTTTGCGTTTTATAACAAAATTACAATATTCAATTATAAACAAATTCTTTTAGTTGTTTTTGCCAAAGAGCAGCAAAAATTTTATAAATACTTAAAAAAGCTTGCATGGTTCGAAGCACCAATAATAAACGAAATTCTTCTGTTGCTACAAGTTAATATTCTACAAAGCATAGAGTTTAGGAAAAACGCGAAGGTTGCTTTCGATTTCGTTTATAACGAAATTTTTCAGGCGTATTCCATAGTTGATGTTTTACTTGTGTTTCAATGCCCTTATATTCAGCTTTATGCGTCATGCATTACTTCTTAATAAAATTATCACCAAGGTCAAGGCAATTGATTAGAAATGAGGAGAAAAATCCAAAATATTTGCCCGCTCATCTTCAAACAAAAAACAAAATTCTAAGGAAACATAGAAAGTATTTTGAGGAGACGTCAGAAACGTTAGATGATTTCTAAAACCGAATTCATTCCAACAACATTTAAATGAAATTTTGTGCTCGATAAATACCAAGCTTGTAAATGATCTTGTTCAAAAGCGTGGTCCAACTATAATGCACGATTCTAATTGTGAGTAACATCTTAACGGCAAATTCTTTGTCCGACTTAATTTCACAGTTCTTTGTTTCAGTGTTTAACAAATTCAACCATGGAGACAGAGCTGCACAGTTGAGCAGCGCTATGTATGTATGTATGTATGTATGTATGTATGTATGTATGTATGTATGTATGTGTGTATGTATGTATGTATGTATGTATGTATGTATGTATGTATGTATGTATGTATGTATGTATGTATGTTTTTTTTTTTTTTTTTTTTATTTTTTTTTTTTTATTCGCGGGGTGAAAAACCATCGAAAGGCACTGGCAGTGATGGTGGTTGCCAGTAGTGCGAGACTTTAACTCGCTAAAAAACACCCCTTCGCCCTGACCCAGATGCTCCCCGAGGGACTGCCGCAAGGCTTTACGTCTCGGGGTGGGAAAGGTGATACACCCTACATCTAAACTAAACTACATTGATTCTGCTGCGAATCTGTTCTAACCTACGAAGTTCCAACAGAACCAATTTTACAAAACTACAGACGTACGTCCAGTTGCACAAAGATTCCAACATGATTGGAACGATACTGCTCGGACTGATGCTACGTCCTAGGACTGTTTCTAAATATTCCCTATCACTATTAAACCGTGGACAGATGAAGAACACATGCTCAGCATCTTCCAAGACATTACCATCACAACTCGGACAGAACGGAGTACTGTCATGTCCAAAACGGTACAAGTACGACCTAAAACAACCATGCCCAGTTAGAAACTGTGTAATATAGTAGTTCAAATCGCCATGCTTTCTTGATAGCCATGCTCTGATGTCTGGTATCAGTAAGTAGGTCCATCTTCCCTTGTCAGCTGTCGCCCATCTTTCTTGCCATTTTCGCAGACACGATTCTCTCAACCCAACCGTGATGTCCGAAGCGGCCTCTAGCTCGATCGGTATCATGCCGGCAATGACAAAAGCGGCCAGGTCCGATACAGTTCGGAATGCGCTACATACACGCAAGGCGATCAGCCTATACACAGGAGATATCAGGTTCACATAAGTAGGATATCTAAGTGAGCCTGACCATATAGGCGATGCATATAAGATAATGCTTCTTACTACACTAGAGAGTAATCTCCTCTGCAGATATTTTGGACCTCTTGTATTCGGCATGATCCGGCATAGCGCTGTGCATGTTTTTGATGCTTTACTGCCTATGTACTTCAAGTGCTCTTGAAAAGACAGACGAGTGTCAATCATGACCCCAAGGTATTTTAAACATTCCTTAGATTCTATGCTACACGTGCCAATATTTAGCCTGACAGTTTCCCTAATTTTCCTACTACTAATCAGAACCGCTTCCGTTTTATGGTCAGCTAGAGTTAGGCCCATTGATCTTAGCCAAGATCTTACGATCTGAATACTGGCGTTTGCAATGGTTTCCACCTCTAGTAACTCTTTCCCTTCACACACTAACGCTATGTCGTCTGCGAATCCAACTATCTTCACCTTTTCCGGTAGATCCAATCTTAATACTCCGTCGTACATGACGTTCCACAATAGTGGGCCAAGAACTGAACCTTGAGGCACCCCACCAATGATCTTGCGCCTCTTAGTACCTTTATCGGTATCATAAACTAGCTCTCTATCCCGGAAATAGTCCCGTACAATTGCTAGTAGATACCCTGGGATGTCTATACGGACCAAAGCATTAACTATATGCTCCCAGTTTGCCGTATTGAAGGCGTTTTTTACATCTAGGGTTATAACCACACAATACCCTTTTGTTCCATTCCTCCACCTCTTCCCTTGGATAGCTTGAGCAGCGGTTTCTACTACAACTTTGATAGCGTCCACCGCTGACTTTGCTTTCCTGAAGCCAAATTGGTTATCTGATAAACCTAGGTTAGCTTGTACGCAATCTTCCAATCTTCTGCAGATTATACTCTCCAGAAGTTTTCCACTTGTATCTATCATACAGAGCGGACGATAGGAGGAAGGGTCGTCTAGCGGCTTGTTATCCTTAGGTAACAACACCAATTTCTGCCTCTTCCAGATTGTTGGAAAAGTTCCCTGAATCAAGCATGCGCTTATTACTTTCAGGAAATAATCAGGATGGAGCTTAACAGCCTCCTTCAGTACCATATTTGGGATGCAATCTAAGCCTGGTGCCTTCTTGTCTTTGAATTTTGAGACAGCACCTTCTATCTCGACGACCGTAACCGGAGGAATGTCGAATAATTCAGCTGGATAGCTGTGTTGCCATGTCGGAGCTTCCTGTTGAGGAAAAAGATGGTCTACAATTCCGTTCAGGATATTCTCTTCTCTTGGCGGTGATGGGCCAAGACATTTAAGTTTCCTGGTTACTAGCTTATATGCTAAGCCCCAAGGATTACTATCTATTTCATCACAAGCATCCAGGAAACACCTACGCTTGCTCCTACGAATTGCAATCTTCAATGCCTTTCTTTTATCCCTATACAACTGGTGCTGCACGTTATTCTCTAACCGACCCCTCGTTCGTGTATACCGCCTTCGGGCGCTAATACACTCTGAACGCAAGCTAGCAATTTCATCATTCCACCAATACACTGGAGGCTTATTTGGCGATCTTTTTCGCCTTATCATAGCTACATTGCAGGCACTAGTGATATTGCGCACTAATTGCACTGCCATGTCTTCTGCTGAACCAGCCATTTCCATGTTCTCCATGCAGGCTGCGAAGCTATCCTTATCAAAGGTATTTACCTTCCATCCTGTCAAGACACGTGCTTGTACAATAGCACGGGGCTGTGCGTCTTGCACATCTATTATTATAGCGCTATGATCGCTATGTGTATAGATGTCAGATATTCTCCAGTTCACTTGGGTTGCGATACTGGCACTGACGAATGTAATGTCAATTACTGAGCCAGCATCACCCCTTCTGAAGGTGTGTTCAACTCCATTATTGATGAGTACAACACCCAGTACAGAAAAGGCTTCCAAGAGTATTCTTCCTCTTGCGTTTGCTGAGGGACAGCCCCATTCAACAGCCCACGCATTGAAATCACCTGCTATTATTACGGGGGTTCTTCCTACTGCATCCGTTACAATACTGTCAACTATTACCCGAAAGTCTTCTATAGAATACCTAGGGGGTATATAACAGCTGTAAATAGTGATGCCAGATATAACCGCTCGAGCATATCCGCATTGCGTTGTTATTCTATCGCGTATGGTTAGCGTGCTGGTGTTCCATATTGCCGATGTACCCGTGTTATCGGAAACCCAGTTTACAGATGCCATGGTCCGATATGGCTCACTTAGAATAGCGACATCTACACTTATATCTCGAACGCTTTGCTTAAGAAGCTCCTGGGCTGCCTGGCAATGGTTGAGATTTAACTGTAATATACGCATTTTGGTGACTTAGGTTCTACTCTACTCCCTAAGTTTCTGTAGAGCTCTTTTATAAAACGGGCAAACTGCACCTCCGGTGACATGGTCACTAACGGTGTCTGCTCCCTTCTTGCAGAGCAAGCAGGATGGTTTATTGGAACAGGTTCCAATTTTGTGGCCCGTTTTGCCACACCGTAGGCAATTCCCTGAAAGGTCTTGCCCCTTACAGTTCCCTGCTACGTGTCCATAATCCAGACATTTAAAGCATCTTTTTGGTGCTACCTTTTCGCGTATTCGGCAAACCACCCAGCCAATACGTATCTTTGCCATCTCTATAAGGCGGCGAGCTATCAGTGCACTCACGCCAATTGTGGCGGTCTGTGTCCCACCATATGCTCTCCTTAGCGACTTAACTGCCGTAGGGTGCAAAGCTTTAAATTCGTCAGATATTTTGACGAGAGCTTCATAAATATCCTCCTTAGAGGTTACTTCGTCTATATCCCTAATCTCAAGCCTGACCTCATGAGAAAGTGATCTAACCTTAGCAGCATCACCTAGCACCTCTTCTATAGCCGACCTAAATTCGCCCGTATTCTGGTGCGCGGGTCTATTCAGCTCAAACAACAGTTCACCCTTCCCTGTCTTCCTAATGCTCTTCACATTTTGACCCAGGTTGTTTAGCTTAGGGTCCCTCTTCACCTGTCTGAGAATATCCGCATAGGAAGTATCTCCACAGGTTTTAATCACTATAGCATCTGGTTTAACGGACGCTTTCTTTGTTTTAGCCCTTGGGCCAACCTTAACCCAGCCAGGATCTTTAGCACTTAGATCCGGTTTGCCAGCCAAGTTTGAGTTTATAGCCTTGGGTATAGTGTGTCCACCTACCCTGACTACTTTATTAGGGGTTGTTCCCCTATTCTTTTTAGCTCTGTTACCTTTTGGGCTTAAGTCCTCCCTTCTACGCTTTGGAGTTCCGCCCATCACAGGATTGAGCCTTGGTGGTTCGTCTGTTTGAGTATGCGTACTAGTATGTGCTTTCTTTGTACTACTAGCACTTCCACTACTCAATTCATCTGAGACCTGCATGTACAATGCCTGTATTTCACGTGACATTGTCACTATTTCCTTATGCACGTTTGAACGTGCCTTTAGGAAAGCTACGAGCTTTGAGATCTTCTCTCCTAGCCTCTGGACGTTATTTTGTCCATTTTCACTATTTTCAACGGTGCCTGGCACCGGAACGGTCCTACTCACCGCTGTAGGAGGTGATCTGGTTATCACCGATTTCTTAGCAAAAGGGTTTACAATTTCACCCATGCTCAACTCATTTATACTCTCATTATTATTATTATTACTTTTATTCATTTTTTCAGTTGGGTCCCCGCTTAAAGCTGTAGTCTCCGTTTGCCGCACACTCAATAAAAAGTTTTTTCTTTGTCCAAAACATTCCCGCATTTTCCGGGTTAAGTTAATTTTATTAAAATTTAGTTCACTTTTTGTTGAGTGAATGTGCAGTTACCCTTGTAGTGACCCCGAGGGTGGCTATGCAAGCAGTGAGTTCCTCGCGAGGGTTGACACAAGGCCTTATGAGACTTGTGTACAGAGCCAGGTCGGGAGCTGATTAGGAGTCATCTCAACTAACCCTGCACAGCCAAAAACTATTGGCTACAAACTTTGATCATACTTTAAGCCCCTGCCAGGGTTTTACCGGGACGGAGGTAGCTTCCGCATTAGCCCGTGAGCCATTTCAGCACGATGTCACTCGTGCTTAATCAGGTCACGGAATACGTCAGCTCCCAGCCCATAATCGTCTGCGTCAGGTCGTCATCCAATCCATTATCGCTGTCACACAGTTAGTTCATTCTCAACTTTTGTTGAGAACTATTCAGTAGCGCCACGAGAAGGCCGTGTGACAACTTGGTTTGAGCAGGGACAAGGATCGCTAACTGGCCGATGGGAAGCCAGCGCTTTACCTTGAACGCTCGCACCCACGCCACCTGTGGCGTGTATGTATGTATGTATGTATGTATGTATGTATGTATGTATGTATGTATGTATGTATGTATGTATGTATGTATGTATGTATGTATAAATGTATAAATATATGTATGTTTTGTAAAGGAAACCGAATATGTAAATGTTTATCAACGAATGTATATAAATATGTACGTAAGAATGTGCTTTAATTCCAGCTTGATATTGTTTGCTGTCAGCTCTGTTGGCTTATCAGTCATAACAACATCAACAGCAACAATAAAAGCAACAGCAACATTTTATATTCTATTTGTAAACTTTGGTTTTTGTTTGCCATAGACTGAAACCCCCACCCTCCAACCACTAAACGCTGTGGAGTTGTTGCGCCAATCTGCAGCTGACATGTGCCATCATAATATTCCATTGTTGGAGAGAAATAAAAATCTGTCAGGTGGAAAATTATTGATTTATTTATTTTAAGGAAGAGAAAAAAAAATGTATATACATGAAAAGTTTCAACGATTTTCATCGTCATCAGTAGATATTTTGACCAGCATAGAAAGTTTTCATACATATTACATATGTACATAATATAACTTAAATTGAAATTGTAGTTAAATACAGGGTGGCTGATCAATTTTGCTACACAACGGACTCTAAAGCGTGAAAGCCTTGCACTATCGAAATTCTTGTTTAATTGTCCCAATTCCCGATTTTAGTTAAATTTAAAGATCAATCTATAAAACACAAGAAAAATGGAATAGGTAAGTTGCGCAGAAAATAAGTTATTACGTTTTTTTTTGGTAACGGCTATTCAACAATCGCTCCTGGATTTTCTTTTGCCCAAATGCTCCAATTCTGCTTGCTAAAGGATACATCGAAATGAAGGTGTACAACACGTAATGCAGTAAGTGAATTTTGATTTGTATCTCTGTATGGTTGAATTTTTCAAACATTGAAACAAAGAAGTGTGAAATTAAGTTGAACAAAAACCTTGACGTCCAGATGTGACTCACTATTATTATGGCGCATTATGGTTGGACCACTCTGTAAAACCGCTCACAAAAGCACGCGCTACATAGTTGAAAAATGCATAAGAATATTGAAAAGCAAACATTTCACTAAACTTCCAGTTCGGCTGAAAAACTCAGTGACTTTTTGAATGAAACACAGGTTTTTAAAAAACTCATCATTGCAGAATTTGTCCCCTGGTCTCATACGCTAACTTGGAATAACGCAATGCTCTTTTGCAGAGCCCTAAGACAAGTGAAGCTTCTTTGTTTAAAATTTTTGAAATGTTCAGAACGCAGTTTATTTTTTTTTTTAATTTCAAATAGAAAGACAGATATGTAGAAAAGTAGGACAAACTTCATAAACGAATAATTTTTAAACATTTCTTAAATGTTTCGTTAACCTTGGCATCTTTGTTCATTGAATGAATTTTTCTACTACAATAAAAGGAAAAAACGTTTTCCAGCAGCCCAAAAAAATACAAGAAATAAGAAAATTCTTTTTTACAGCTGTTACTTTACACATACTCGTAGTGTAGCATACTATCATAAAAGTGTTTGTGTGTCAATATGTGCTATACGAGTACGAGTACATTGCAAAAAATGTGTATTTATGTATGTTTGAATGAGTGTTAACTCTTTTCCCTTCAAAAGATATTGGGCCATAATTATAGTCAATAAAAAAAGTATACTTTAAGAAAATTTAAGTCACAAGAAAAAGCCTATTTCAACCGCAAAAATGTGCTCTAGACTTCAAACCAGCTGAAGTTGATTTTACTCTATTTAACAACAACTTTAATCAAATAACTTTTAATTGTAAAAATGTGGTTAACATAAAACGTTTTCCATTATAAAATTACGTTTTTAACACGTTTGTATTAAACTGGTATGTTCGTTTCTATGTTTTTAACTCTCGCAGCCCCTGTTATGTATAGAATGTACTTTGTTATTCAACTATAGAAAGGAGTGTTGCCACTTAAATGTGAAAATTTAAGTTGCCGAATTGTTGTCGGGATTGTTGCGGGGAAGTGAAGGTATTTTGGGTATTCTTGAAACTGATATTGAGAATTCGCAAAAAACTCGAAATCAGTTTGCTAACCAGTTTGGAACCGGTTTTTTATATTTTAACGTTTGTCATATATTTTACCCGGTTACACGGGCAATTAACCGTGTTTTTTTTCTCAGCTTTTATCCGTTTTTTGTTGGTTTTTTTTACCGATTTTGTTGTTGTTTATTTTTACCGGGGGTTTCGTCAACTTTTGTCAGCGTTTTTTTTTTTTTATCTTGGACCAGTACTCAGGGGATAGCCCCTACACATGCAGTGCGTTTGATCGGGGTTTGGCCCCTTTTGCTAGTTTTTTTGGTCGTTTTGCGGAGTGTGTGCGTTTTTTTCAACACAGTAGCAATTTTTAAGGTTTTCTGCCAGTTTTTCGTCGATTATTGTTGGCCTTTGATTAGGTTCTGGCACTTTTTGCTGGCTTTTTTGCCGAGTTTTTTTTTTGCAAGGAATTTTTCAACTTTCTTTTCCTACCGGGTTTTAGTGGCTGTAAGCTTATATTGTTATTCACATGTATATTTCTGTGGCATTATATCATAACATCTTAAGTCGAGATAAGACTAAAAAATGTTTTTAGGAGAAATTTCGACGAAAAACTTTATTTAAGAACAAATCAAAATAAACCAAAATTGCTATAAAGTCTTTTCGATAATACGAAAAAATATTTTTACAAATAAAAATTTTATACTCAGCGAATCAATCAAATTCGATGTATTGTTTTCCATTTTTAAAATTCGACATAAGTTGTTATGATAAAACACCACAGATTTGTAACTCTTGCAGCCACTATCGTATGAGTGATTATTTATAAGCTTTGAGCCATATTTTTCGTATTTAGAGAGCCCGACACTTTTTTCTCAATACTAGTAGTTATCGTTCACCATTGTTATGCTTAATGAATTCAAAATTATCTCTTACTTTTCAGTTCGATATCGAAGCGTGTTTTTTTAGTTTTTTCAACTATACCCATATTAATTTAACAATAATTGTTAATAAGAAACTTTATCAATAATTTGCTTTATCCAAATTTATATTGATGCTGTGATGTTTCTCACTGGACACACGAGTATATATTCTTAAGCACTTGCACGCGAAGAAAACGCGGTTTGATATATGGTTACAGCGACACTAATATATATTGCTAGGAGTTTTTATCACATCTAACCCAGTGTGCAGTTGTTGATCTGCTTGTTATAAAATGTGAAACACATTCATACAAACAAGATGAAAGTATATATACATACATACATACATACATATGTTACATACAACAATACGTTGATGTAGTCAACCATATTATGGTTGTATCCAAACATACTATTATTATATTCACACAAATTATTTTTGTTCAACCATAATATGGTTATATACGACTATTTTCAATCTGAGAAAAAAAGATTCAACTAACATTTTTTTTTTATTCCAGCTAATAGATACTACAATTTTGAACCGGAATTGTGTATGTTCATCCCATTGAAATACAGCCTGAATATTTTTTTGGTGAAATATATATGCCATCAACAGGAAGGCCAAAATAGGTGGTTACTGAAGAAGAACCTCGATATCGTTATGCGATCCCAGCCCAGTCACGTGACTTGAAATTGTTGTAATGATAAACATATCATATGAACGTGGGCTCAACATTTTGCATGAAAATTTGTATATGAAAAAGCTATCGGCAAGATGGGTGTCGCGTTTGCTCAGTGTCGAACAAAAACGAGTTTGCCAGACCACTTCACAGCGGTGTTTGGACATGATAAAGCGTTGATTTTTGGCATCGATTAATAACTGTTGATGAAACGTGGGTCCGCCACTACACACCTCAAACCAAAAATCAATCGAAACAATGGGTGGAGGAAGCTGGTAGAAGTGCTCCGAAGAAGGCAGTGAAATTGGCTGGCAAGGTCATGGGATGCATCAATTATCTCGAAAATAAGCGCACAAGCACATAAAAGTATTATTCTCCATTATTGAATCAATTGATTGATGTAATGAAGAAGACCACGTTTAAAAAAGAAAAAAATACTGCTTCTTCAAAACAACGCACCGGTTCACACAGCATTAAATACTGTGCTAAAATTACGTGAAATACACTTCGAATTGATTGATCATCCACCTTATAATCCAGTTTTAGCTTCTAGTGAATTTTTCCTTTTTCCAAACTTAAAAAAAAAAAATGGCTCACAGGGAAAAGATCCATCTCAAACGCAGAAGTGATTACCGAAACTAACGCGTATTTTGAGGGCTTCCCAAAATCGTATTATTTAGTTAGTATAAAAAAGTTGGAATATCGCCCTACTAAAAAAAATGTTTTTCTTTACTACTTAAGTAGCTTCAATATCAATCCGCCTTCGTATAAATCCGACCTCGTATGACATTAATATGGTATACGATGGCAGCATAATGGTTATTAATGACAAAAGTAAGGATATTGAGTTAAATAATATGGTTGGGTATGACACTTATATGGTAACTTTAAATAATACTATGGTTACTCAGTTTGATAACAATGTTGAACTAGAGTATAGTATAGTTATTTATAGTATTTGTTTTATAAAACTATGTTGTGGTATATCAATGGTGTTTGAAATAAAACAATATAATAATCAGCAATAACCATATAATTCGGCAATAGTATGTTGCTCTTAAAATATTATCGTTACCACCATATATTTTTTTGCGCGTGGTAGTACATCAAGTCAGGTGATTGAATATATAAATTTTTTTGGAATTTTCTCAATGTGAACTAACAATAAGTATTCAAATCTTAATACTAAATACAAAAAATTAATTAGCGCTCTGATGGAGGCAAGGTTATCTCTTCTTCTCAACCGAGTGTGACCGCTAAAACTAAGTATGTTTCGCGCAAAAGGGTTTGGGTGAAGCTCCAGCTTGCTGATTTACTTTGTCGCATACTTTGAAAATTTGATTAGACGTGATGATTAGGATTTTAGTAGGTGCTGATGATTAGTGTAGCAATTGCGAAACTATCTTCTTTGATCAAGAGTTATTGATCGCTGCAATACGAGTTTGGTTGTAACTAAAAAGTAAAAACATTTCTTGGCTGAAACCGGAGTTGAACTTGAACCTGAAGAATAAACAACATAATTCCCCATATTGCATAAGGCGTAATCGTCGTCACACGAAGTTAACACGAACATTTTTAAATTTATTTACTCGTTGTCAAAAACAATTGAATGTTGTCAACAGCTTCTATCTATTGCTTAGGTCTAGGAAATACCGAAAGTCTATCAAAGAATAATTGCTGTCGAAGCCGAATGTATAACCGAGAGTTTTTTGATGTCGTCTTGAGGTGACGACGATAACGCCTCTTGGAAAATAACGCCTCTTAGAATGTAACATTATAAGTATTTAATAAGTTCCACTATTTATCACTAATACTATTACATACTGCATGTATCCACTTTAATTAAAAACAAATATAAAAGCATTTAAAGTAGGTGACATCAATTTAAAGCGAGTTCAACTTAAAGCCAGTTTTAATTTTCACAGATTAATAGCAAATTTTATAACTTGAGTTGTTTCTAAAAAGAACCGACTGTAATTGTGGCCCACTGTCACTATCAACGACTGAGCAAGCATAAGTTGGCAAAATAATTTTGTGTGAAAGAGAAGCCCTACCTAATTACCTGCAAACGTGTGCCTTTTAACTGCCTTCATTTAAAACGTTTTCATTACGCTTTTTACATTGAAAAATTACAAACTTATCAAAAATTGTCAACGAAATTTCATTTAGATTCAACTTTCTTCCTCCTCTAACTTCCTTCCTTGCTTCCTTCCTTCATTCACCCTACTCAGCAATTTTCTTTGCCTTTGCTGCAATACCAATAGATTCGGTAATGAATGTCTTCTTCATGTTCTTAAAAGTATTTCTGCATGAAGTAACGCAAATTAAGATGACGAAAACCACTTACAATCTAAGCAAAATATATATGCATACATACGCTCACATGCATAAGGAAAATTAATGTATTCGTGGAACTGCTGCTGAAACAGTTACGAGCAAAAAGTTAGAAAATATAGCACAGTAAGCATTTGTAATTAGATTGTATTCAGTATTTGTTGCTTATCTGAGTGTTCAAAAGGCTCAAAGAGAGCATTTGGTTATAGTGTGGTCAGACGGCTGCTCTAATTGGGAAAATCAAATTGTCAATTAGGCGGATACGTAGTAGTTAAACTAGCATAATTAACATTTGCGGCTAACACTGCTTGTAATTGTGTTTATTTTTCTTATGTTAACTATTTGAATTATTTATTTAAAGAGTGCATTTTTTTATAAAACCGAACTAAATAAAGCCGCTAACATAATGGAGCTTTTTCTCAAATAATTTAATTAATTAAAATAATTTAATTGAGTATTCGCTCTGCTTTTCGTTGCTATATTTTCTATTATTTTCAAAATGGCGCCAACAGAATTTATCGATTAAGACTTGAATGGCATTAATTGACTGAGTGCACACATAAATAATTCCGCACAAAAAGTTGACATAAAAAGTTTGCCATTTATTTATTAGTCGTCAACGACAATTGAATATTATTGACAGTCTCTAACTACTACATGGACTGAAAAGTCCCGGGCCTAACACATAGATGACGCTAGTTTTATTGCAGTTAACTTTTTTTCAGTTAATACTAACTATCAAAAGACAGCTGTTAAAATTTCATGATATTGTATTAATTAGTTTGTGAGTTATTGTGCTAAGAGTGACGCTACCTTTGTTATTTTCAAAACAATGGATCAAAAACAATTTCGTGTTTTAATTTTCCACTCTGTCTCTTGAATAGCGCCCCATCAGAAACAACAATAAAACGTTGGTTTGCTGATTTCAAACGTGGTCGTAGAGACTCCGATGAAGCAGAACGCAGTAGACATCCAAATGAGGCGGTAACACCAGAAAACATCAAAAAAATTCACAAAATCGTTTTGAGTGATCGAAAAGTGAAGTTGAGTGAGTTAGCTGACATCGCAAAGATATCAAAAGAACGTGTTGGCTGTACATTGCATGATCATTTGATTATGAAAAAGCTGCGTTTGCTCACTGTTGACCAAAAACGAGACTGTGTTGATGATTCTGAGAAGTGTTTGGCCGTGTTTAAACCTAACAATAACAAAAAGGAATTGTTACATCGATATGTGGCAATGGATGAAACATGGATCCATCACTTCACTCGGGAATCAAAACGATCGTCATCTGAGTAGACAACAACTGTTGAACCTCGTCCAAAGCGCCCAAATGTACAACAATCGGCTGGAAAGGTTATGACCTCGGTATTTTGGGATGTGCGCGGTGTAATATTCATCGACTATCTTAAGAAAGAAAATACCATTAACAGTGAATGTTATATAGCGTTGTTGGAGCGTTTGAAGGCCGAAATTGCTAAGAAACGCATACCGCAAAGAAAAATTTTTGTTGCATCAAGAAAATGCACTGTCTCACAAGTCAATCAAAACAATGGCAAAACTCCATGAATTGAACTTCAAATTACTCCCACATCCACTGTATTCGCCAAATGCGGCTCCCAACGACTACTGGCTGTTCGCAGACCTGAAAAAATGCTCGCCGGTAAGAAATTTCGCACGAATGATGAGGTTATCGCTGAAACTGAGGCCTATTTTGGGGCAAAAGATCAATCGTTCTACAAAAGTGATATTGAAATATTAGAGCGGCACAGGAATGATTGTGTTGTTCTTGATGGAGATTACGTTGAGGAATAAAGCTAATTTTGAATAAAAAAAACTCTTTTTTTTTTTTTTTTTTTTTTATTATTTTTTTTTTATTATTTTATTTATTGAATCTACATAAGAAATGTAATGACAATAAGTATTCAAGTCTTAATACTAAAAAAAAAGTTGTGATTAAAGTCCTGCCAGTGCTGGACAAAAATTTATTTTTATGCGAATATTATTACAGAATTCAGTTATCTGTTTAGAGCTCTAATGGTAGCCAAAGTATCCATCCTTCTCAGACGGGTATGACCACCAAAGTTAAGAATATTAACTGCAAGAGGATTTGGATGGAATTCAAGTTTGTTAATATATCTTGTCGCGTACTTCACAAATTCAGATTTCGCAAAAGGTACGTTCAGATCTGCGTGGATTCGTGAGTTTTTAACCTACCATGGAACGTCTGTAGTTCTACGGAGTATTCTATTTTGACTTCTTTGAACTTTTTCAATGTTGAATAAAAAAAACTGTGTTTTCTTTGTTAGACCTAGGGCTTTTCAGCCCATATGTTATCTGCCAGCGAATACTAATGAATGAACATTAAATACACAGAAAATTTTTTTTTTCCTGTTCAATAACAAAATTCGCTCAATCAATTAATAAATTGTTTGAATGAGAACCTGTGAAGAAATTCGTGGATTCAAACAAAAGTTTAGTAAAAATAATTATTGGTCGAAAACAACTTTTTTTTAAACAATAACAAAATACGACATCCAAGGTTATTTTTTTTGATATTTATGTATAGGGTGTTTTTTTAAGCCCGATAGAACTTGAAATTGTAAAAAATAACACAAAAAATTAAATTGTAATCAAAATTTTTTTTTATTCGAAAGATCAATACGTGACATTAACATTTGAAAATGATTTCGGGCATATGGGCACCGCGGCTGTTCTTGACGAAGCGCATTCTGGACGTCCAATTTTGGGCCACTTTTTCGAGCACTGCTGGCCGTATGTCACGAACAACACGAACAATGCGTCAATTGTTGCTGGTTTATCAGCATAAACCAGTGACTTCACGTAGCCCCACAGGAAATAATCGAGAGGTGTCAAATCGCACGACCTTGGAGGCCAATTGACAGGTCCATTTCTCGAAATCAACTTATCGCCAAATTTTGATTTCAGTAAGTCGATGGTTGCGTTCGCCGTATGGCACGTAGCGCCATCCTGTTGAAACCACATCTCCTCCGGATCAATGTCATCCATATTTTCAAACAAAAAATCATTGATCATGGTGCGGTAACGATCTCCATTGACCGTAACGCGAGCTCCGGCCTCATTTTTGAAGAAATAATGCCACCAGCATGAAAACCGCACCAAACAGTGCATTTTTCTGGATGTAATGGAGTCTGTAGGGTCTCTTGTGGATTGGTCTCACTCCATATGCGGCAATTTTGCTTATTAACAAACCCGTTAAGCCAAAAATGCGCCTCATCGCTGAACACAATTTTGCGATAAAACAACGGCGCGAATCGACGACTGATTTTCAAAGTAAATTTGGATAATTTCGTAGCGTTGTTCAAGCGTGAGTCTATTCATGATGATTTGTCAGAGTATACTGAAACAAATAAAAAAAATGTTTCATCAAAATTTAATTTTTTGTGTTACTTTTTACAATTTAAAGTTCTATCTGGCTTAAAAAAACACCCTTTATATGGTATACAAATTATTTTTTAGACAAAAATTTTGTTGATTTTATTTTTACTATAATTTTTCTGTGTATATATAATAAATAATACTATTTTATCGAACACAATTGTTTGAAACAAGTTTCATGTTGACGTGATATGAGTTAGAATTTCTTTTTATGCAGCTTTTCGTCTTCAATATCAAACATGAACATATTCCTGCTTAAAATTAACATATATACATATTTATTTACGAAAATATATGGTGACCGATTTAGAGGCGTTTTTGTGCTGTGTGTGTCACAGCTTAATGTCAAGCTTTTGCCCAACTTAATTTGGCATTTTTTGTTTCAGTGGTTGACAAATTCAACTATGGAGAGGTATACAATTGGGCAGTGTGCTAAAATTTGGCTGGCAGGGCTGCACTTCTTTGAAAATGGGGTCGGTCAAGCAGTTACCGTGAGATGACAAGAGACTTTTATAGCCAGATGTTGAAGATATAGACCTGGACGATATGGGGTTCCAATAAGTTGAGTTCACTTGCCACACCGAGAAGTTCATGGAGAGGAAATAAAATAAATACCGCTCCGGTCATGTGATTTAACGCTGTGGAATATTTAGCGATATTCAAAAGAAAAAGTGTTCTTCAATAAGCCAAGAACAGTTCAAGAGCTAAAAGAAGAGATAATTCGGCACATTAAAAATATGAATCATCGGATAGCAGTATGCCACCAAAACCGTGGCCAGCGTTTGGTCGATATTTTGTTTCACACATAATTGTCATAGATTCTTCTAACATGGAAAAAAAAATATTAGGATAATTCTCTGAAAACTTTTTGCTTCATTTACAAAAAATATCAAGATAGTTCTCTGAAAAGTTTTTGTTTCATTTTTTAATATTGAGTTTTGCATCGACAACTCTTAATTTTAACTTTCTAACATTTTCAAGAAAGTCATTAGAAGCATATAACAACAAATCAAACTCTAAGCTTTTATTTAACAAATTTTTAACTTGTAAAAATTTGTTCGATTAATTTGCATCTATTAATTGATATTGCTACGTTTTGGCCTTTAAAACGATTCTGGGTATTCTTCAATTGCAAACGAAACTATGATGCCTACAATTGTTTGTTGCACAGGGCTTGCGAATAAATAGTGGACAGCTTGCGCTTAATATCACAGTGTACTTAACTAGACTTGCTTACTTTTCTCACTTAAGACTGGCTTGCACAATGTTTAAAATTATACTCTGCTTCTGCCGAACTAATCCATCTGCTATTTATACTTCTTTTTTATCTTCTGAACAATGTTCTTGAAGCTTCTAGTTAATGATAATTCCTGACTCAAATTTACAAATATAATTGCTACGCACACACACGCGCTTGCGAAACAATAAGAACACATAAACAAAAATAAAATCATTGGTGGTTGATTTACTTGGAATTTAGCATTCTTTAGATCAGAAAACCCAAGCCCTATGCGCTGGGCGTTCATTTGTTTTTGTAAAAGCACTTAGCTATAGGCTGTGCGCTTTAATATACACAAGTGTGTGTACACACTCAAAGGCAAAGCAACAACACTTTCTTATGTTTTGCTTATTAAATAAAAATAATTTTTCTATAAATATACTGCTCTTCCATATAGAATTTTTTGGGCACCCCTGCTTTAGATCATGTACTTGTATGCTTGTTGGTTTGTGTATTATGTTTTATAGCTTTTAGATCATGTATGATTGTTTGTTTGTGTATTATGTTGTTAGCTTTGTGTTGTTTGTGTACATGTACGTGTACATTTATAGCAAACAGATTAACGACTCGCACACTGGGTTAGATGTGATAAAAATTTGTAACAATGCAATATAAGAATCTTCTACAGACACTAAGCACGATAAGCTTAATAACATTTATGTTGCTATTATTATTTAAAAGTGATGTTTACTATCTTTAATAAATTTTCACATACTAGTATAAGCGCCGAAAATGATTTGTTTTTTTTTTCTTTTTGTGCTTGGAAACATATTGCACTGGTTTCGCTAAAGAGAGTCAATTCAAAATTTTACAATTTTCACTTTTTACAAGAAATTAATGTATAGAGGTCCTGTCTACCCACTGTCAAAAGCTTGCATCATTTTCGCGATTCTTTTACCAAAAACTACAGTTGTATCCCTCTGCTTGATATAAAAGTAATATTAAAAAACAGTTTTTGCCTCTACTGAAAATTTGTAAATTTTGGAGTTGACGCTATTTAGAAGACCCAGTCCAATATGTTTGATCTGCTACAAAGTAAACGAAAACTTTTTACATTATTTTATTGTAGCAATTTCGATATGAGAGGTTGCGGATGAAGGCATCAGCGCGTTTGATACATCACGAAATAATGTTCGATATAAAAGTAACTCGACAATTCGGCCGCCCTAGTGTGGCAATACTTGAAGCAGTGATTGAAATATTTGCTGATTATCTTTTTAGAAGATTTTTCTTTGTTATACACAGTTTATTTTTTTTTAATTGAAGTAAAACAAAAAAAAAATACCTTTATGAATCACCCAGTAAGCCAGTATATGCAAATGACTTTAGCATCTGTGTGTGTACATCCATTCACTCATACATAAGTATTTGAAAGTGTAACTAAGTGTTAGCACTTTCATTGAACCAGTCATATTTAAGTTAATAATTCATGCAACTTCAAGTAATTTGCTTAAAGTGTAAACTATATGTGCATGTATGTTCTCGTATATAAATTTGCAAAACTGAAGCGGAAAAAATGTTCTTTGTTCACTCTTTAAGTTGAAGAATGTTGAACATGTATATATACACTGAATAGAAAATTCCATGTACCCACACTTGAGTCAAGTCCAAGTAGTATTAGAAGTACGGGAAGTATAAATTTTCTTAAAATTGAACAAGTACGGATTGTTCAAGCAGTAAATACTTACAGCGCAGCCTAAATTAGGGCGCAAAGTGCAATATAATTTAAGGCTTTGATTTTACGTTTTAGTAAGTAACTTAAATAATAATAGGTTTGCCCCTACATTAGATTACCTACCGCTTTTCTCAATACTTAGGAGGGCTATGTTAGACAACTGTGAAAATGATTTACATCAGGACCTGCCTTGACGGCCTAACCTGATGGTGGATCAATTCCACGAAGTGAATTTTTCACGATTCACCACCGCCCCCGTGTGGCTTGCTAGGCTAACACAGGTAGCAATTCTTGTCATATCATTGCGGTCATATGAACAACTTCTTGTTGAGGAGTTCGGGCTTTCTAGTCCCACATGTATGCAATTTCCCAGCAATCAATGGAGGATAAGGCTTAATGAGTTGGTAGGCCGAAGCCCACTAAGAGCATCAGCCCTTAAACCGACTCACCCGTCAATCATCACCACTGGTTCCTGTTGTATAGGCAACAGATCCTCGGGAGATTGTTAGCCCTCGAAAAAAGCCATCACCAAACAATTATCAAGGATACTAACACTCCCTTCCTGCGTTTTAGGTTTCAACCACAGCCAGGACGTTTCAGCCAAGGTAGGCACCTCAACCATGATCAGCCCGGGTCGAACCGCAAGCAGAACTTCCCGGGGGCCATGCTGATCCCCGTTCTGCCAATTTATACCCTTGGTAAGGGTTTCGGAAGCCAACACAACATAAGTCATGTGGCTTCCTAAAGTTTTGTTTGCCAAAACTAGGGACCCTTTCCCCTCTTTTCCCCGAAAAACAGAGCGCCTAAGTTAGGAATACGCCAAGGCAAAACCTGTTCCCCGAGGGGGGCTATGTTAGACAGTTAAATCCTCATGGAAGAAAACTGCGTAAGTTTTAACTTTTACGGGTGAATTTATTGGCGCTTCGTTCTTAAGTATTGAGAAAAGCGGCAGGCAATCTAAGTTAGGGGCAAACCTACAGTCTACTCAACTCTAATTAACTAGCGCCATACATTTTTCTAACCCGCTTCCACTCACCTCTAACTAACCAAACATTAAATATTTCTCTTACCCTTTTGCGCATTTCTTCATGGTCCTTCGAACTGGATTTAGATGTTTGAAATGCATTCTCTGTAAAAGTCTGCACTAACAGTTGAATTCACTGCACTGCTTTTGAAGGCAACGAAAGCGAACCGATTTTAGATGTTTGAAGGCATTCCATGAAGTCTACAAAACGTGTTTTGTTGGATTTGTTACGTTTTGAGGGCAACGAGAAAGCTTATCAAATAGAAATAAAAATGATAAAGTTGCTAAATTAGTATGAAAGCCTGCAAAGTGTGATTACTAATTGCCGCAAAACTGTGTAAAACTTGTTGTGAAGCTAACTTTACTGAAAGAGCGAGAGAGATAGAGTTCGTAAAGTTTACTCTCTTACGCTCTGTCAAAATTGAATTTTCCAATTGGCAAGCTTTGACGCTACGCTATGTGGGTTAGTCTAATACGTTTTGTATGTGCATGAGGACTTTTGACAGATAAACGAGTATTACGAGTTGACGTGTTAATATGGGTTGCGCTGTTAGTCTCGAATTCGTACTTGAAATAAGCCAGAAATGAGATTGATTTGAGAAAAACTGAAGCTTGGACCATTTCAATACATACATACATACCAGTGTTGCCTAGCGTAGGGATTTTTCCCTTTTTATACAGATTTATTTGTGTTTTTTTCCTACATGTAGGGGAAAAAGAACAGATTTTGTATGATCAGGCTTATTATAGGGAATTTTTAAATTATCACAAACTGTTTACATTATTATTTATTATTATATTATTTATACGTTATTATTTAAAATTATAATATGGTTAATATTATTTCTTGTTATACTGTTATAATTTTTTCGACTATGAAGAAAAATCGCTGCCCAAATCGGATGTCGATGCATTTTCATCCAATTTATATTTTAGTAGTATTTCCCAATTGCGCAAAAATTGTTAAAGTCGTGTTAAGACTGGTGAGAGAGGATTTTTTCTAAAACTACCAACGGACGAACAAAAAGAGAAAAAACTAAACCATGAAGTTTCAAATTCGATATGCATTCTAAGATCTCATTTGCAAGCTTTCTAATTAATTGCATAAATTTTAGAATCTAAATTTTAATTACAAAGATTTCCTAACTAAGCATATTAAATGATTGGATATCTATAAAATTATATCGTTGATCTCGTTAGGAGGGCTCTAACTCGTATTTTTCCTGATCTTGAGTTTATTAATAATTTTAACAAATTTCACACAAATACACCTCGTCGCAAAGATTTAATGGAATAAACATCGGGCTTCTTTCTACACGTAATTATACAATAAAAGTCGCAAATTGATAAACTAGTTTCTGCTGTTTTTTCCAACTCCTGCAAAGATGCATTTATGTTAACGTTGTGATATTCCTACTTATTCCATCACGTAACACATATACGAGTTTGAATTAGAATGTACGAGTAGACCCAGTCACTTAAAAGAATTTATTTATATAGCTAAGCACATACTTACATACATACATTTTTAATCATATGAATCGTTTAAGTTATATTTTTGGACTAATTTACTTTTTAGTAAAAAGTTCTACCTGTTTGAATTTACAATAAATATAAAAATCGTGTTAAACTAATTTATTTGCGTAAAATTTAAATAAAAAATTGCGTAGGGAAAATGTAGGGAAATGTTGTTTTGATCAAATGGGAAAATAACGATTTTTATGCATTATGGTAGGGAATTCCCAAAAAGTCTCCTGGCAACACTGATACATACGTACATATATTATTTGGTAAATGTTTGCTTTTTTAAGCGGTTGTTTTTTTTTTCTTTTTTTTAATGGAATTTTACTCTCATATCTGTGTAAGGTACCATATGGGGTGATCCATGGCCTAATGCCAGTCCAGTATTTTACAAACTACTTCTTTGGAGAATTGACATGGAGTAGTATTGCCAATAAACTTCTAGAGTACCCAGTGGTATAGAATTCTTTGTGGAACTTCATGAAGTAGTGACATGTATCGGGTGGTTAAATTTCAAGGGCCGATGTTGAATGTGAACCACACCTAAACGCCAAGTTTTTTTCCGAATTTTATTTGACATTTCTCTATTTCAGACTTACTCAATTTGAACCATGGAGAGATACACAATCCAACAACGTGTTAAAGTTATCCAGACTTATTATGAAAATGATGATCAATTTTCGAAGAAAATCATCTTCAGTGATGAGGCACATTTTCACCTCAGTGGATTCGTCAATAAACAGAATTGCCGCATTTGGGCGAATGAGAATCCAAGAGTGACTGTCGAAAAACCAATGCACCCACAAAGAGTGACTATTTGGTGCGGTTTATGTGCTGGCGGCATCATCGGGCCATATTTTTTCCAAAATGAGACCGGTCAGGCAGTTACTGTGAATGGTGTTCGCTATCGTGAGATGATAACGAACTTTTTATGGCCCGAATTGGAAGATATGTATGTAGACGATATGTGGTTTCAGCAGGATGGTGCCACTTGCCACACAACTAACGAAACAATTGCTCTTTTGCGCAACAAATTCAATGGCCGTGTTATCTTACGTAATGGCGATGTCAATTGGCCGCCAAGATCATGTGATTTGACACCGTTGAACTTTTTTCTTTGGGCTTATTTGAAAGAAAAGGTGTACGTCGATAAGCCAGCAACAATTCAACAGCTAAAGGATGAGATAATTTGGCATATTAACGGCATAGAACCTCCATTATGCCTCAGGGTCATCGAAAATTTGGACCATCGGATGGAGGTGTGCCGCCGTGGTCGCGGCGCCCATTTGGCCGATATTTTGTTCCATACATAATTGAATAATACCAATATATTATAATAAAATAAAATTACAATAATTTCCTAAATAGTTTGTGTTTTATTCAAAATCAACATCGGCCCTTGAAATTTAACCACCCTTTAGTAGTATTGTTAGTACCTTCTGGAGTTCTCCATGGAGTAGCGACATGGAGTAGTTTTTATACTACTCTTATGTTGTGTTATGCTGGGTTATATGTAGTCTAGTCTTAGGACATTGTAATATTTAAAATACCATGTTTTTTAGCCATACAACTGGATGCTAGTCCGTTGCGGAGCATTCTTTACACGCATGTATTAGCTAGTCGCATATTTTAGGTTTGATTCAAGATATATACTCATTTTATATTTATTTTAAGACACCACAGGATTGCTTTTCTGGAAAAATCCCTTGTGTATTTTTCGTTCATAAATTTTTCATCACAATTTGTATTAAAAATAAGCAGAAAAAAATTAAGTTTAGTGCCACCGTTTTTTCTGCGTAAAATGTACGAGTAGGTATGAGTGAATCATAAAAATAAACACAACTACACGAACTGAGTGTATTTGTGTTGGCGTGTTTTATTTTTTTCTTCTCAAAAATTCTTCAAGTCATTTAAGATACACATGTCTATAAGTTTTAATGTGTTTAGTTTGCTGCACATATTCGTTGTTGCATATTCCCATTATCGGCAACACCTTTGTGATTGCAACGTAAATTTTTTTCCGTTTCCTGATAATATTCTAGAAACCAGTCATTTTCCAGTAGTTTACTCTTCATTAAACTCGAAAGGATTGCAAATATTGTTGCTCTGATCAATCTGCCACATAATGATGTTGGGCAACAAATATAAATATTTTGCTAAAAAGTAAGAAAATAAAGCAAAACTCTTGGTTCTGCAGGAAAATTTTACACTCTTATGCTATTCAAACAGTATTTGTTGTGTTCACAGATGCCAGATGAATCAGGTTTGAAATCGTCAAATCCTGGGGGGGAAATAATCAATATAGTCATAGGAAATCTTCAGCAAGTAAAATTAAACGTTTTTGAAAAAAGTTTATATGTCTGTGCCAATATGGAAGAGTAGCTTATGTCAAATATTAAAGTTTCGAGATATTCGCATTTTTGTGCAAATTATTTTCGAGATTTTTTTTTTTTGCTAATAATTTCCATATTATTTTATTAATAATAAGATATTGCATCTAAAGTTGTTTTAATGGCAGCTTAAAGTATCTTAAGCGCTTACGTTGAAATAATAGCTGTGTACTACCTTGTTTTATTTAGACTTAAGCTATTTTGAAATATTTGGTTTTTACTTATTTTATTGACTTTTACGTTATACAAACTTACTGCCAGTTTACCAATCTCGACAGCATGCTTGCGTTCGCAATCTAAGCGAAAGAAAACTGATTTGGGTTCATTTAACACCATCAGAATGTTAAATAGGCGATTCTACTGATATTATTCGCTCAAAATAAAACTTTTCTGTCTAGCATTGGCTGGACTTAAATAGCTTTTATATGTAGTATTAAGATTTGAATCCTTATTGTTAGATCACATTTTGAAGATCCAATAAATAAGTGAATAAAACAAAAACCGTTTTTTCAGTTAATACTAACCTTCAAAAGACAGCTGTTTCTGCATGATATTGTATTAATTAGTTTGTGAGTTATTGTGCTAAGAGTGACGCTACTTTTGTTATTTTCAAAACAATGGATCATAAACAATTTCATGTTTCAATTTTACACTGCTTCTGAATGGGAAAAAATTCCGTTCAAGCGAAGCAATGGCTTGAAATGAGGGCACGGAAACGACGGAAAACTATATGTAAATTTTCGCTATGGATGCTTACTTTGATATTTAAACATATAATGACATCTTTTGGAAGTAGGTTTTCCTTATTGTAAGTAATGAAGAATATTCAACGTTACGTGTATTAGTTTTGTCGCTGCATCCTGGGTCATCTAGTTAAAAAATCATTTATATATTCTTAAACCACAAGCATCAAACTTTTCCCTCTTGTTTTTAATATCTAAAGAGTATTTTCTTTTAAATGTAATAATATTTTCTTCAAAATAGGCATTCGTTTGTGTGCTATCGTAAAGTTTACTGATAAGCAGAAGTCCACGCTCTTAGTTTTTGGGACTAAATTGGACCCAAGTGGGCTGGCTTTACAATAGCTGGCAGCCTGTTAAACCTAACCTAACATGGATTTCAAAACGACCACAGATACCAACTTACATTAGCCTATTATTTCTAACTATTTCTAATATGAACAATGCACTATACATTTCAGAAAAAATCCATTCAGCAGTAAATTCCCTTATTCAATTGTGTGGCAACGCCTTTTTATATTTGCTTATTACATATAATAAAAAGAGAATGAAACTACCTTGTATTTTTTATATCATGGGAAATACCATTAACAGTGAATATTATATAGCGTTGTTGGAGCGTTTAAAGGCCGAAATTGCAAAGAAACGACCGCAACAACACAATGCAACATTCCAATATATTTTCCCAAAAGAATATAAATAAAATCTTTTGTTGCTTCTTGAAAGACATGAAAGTAAAAATGTGATATACTAAAATCGCCAGAAACAGAACTTACATCGTAATCATGCAATTTTTAGTACCCAAAATCGTCAAAATTACGATAGGTTGTCAAATATGGCAACCGTGGTTGCGTTATTAAGAATTAAGGTGAGACGCCACAGTTATTTTTGTAAAGAAGAGAGAAAAGTTATGGGGTGAGAATTTTGTTTTAAAACTAATAAAATTTGTCAATTGATTTTTCCAGTTGGTACACTGGCGTTATCCAGACTAGTTATTTTGCGTCAATGTGTAAGTTTGTGAGTTGGGCGAAAACTGTTTCTGGGGTTTGGCATAACCCACCTTGGGCTGCTAGTGCTATCTACGTTTTATGGTTTTTTGTTCATTTTTTAACAAATCATTGAACAATAATCAATGTAGCATTAATAATATGGTAAAAAAATTAAAGAATCTTTTTTCTTGCTTCTTTTCATCAGGGCGAAACTAGGTTTTCAGAAGACTTTTTGCATATTAAAAATAGAAATTGCTTCACTATAATAAAGGGTGTTTTTTTTTTATTGAGGTATATACATTTGTAATAGAATAAAGCATATATTAATTTTTAAAATTAATATGAAATTTGTGGCCATATGAGCGACTTATTGTTGAGAAGTTCGAGCCTTCTAATCCCTCCTGTATGCAATTTCCCAGCAATCAATCGATTACAAGGCTTAATGAGTTGGAAGGCCGAAGCCCACTAAGAGCATCAGCCCTTCAAACAAATCATCCGTCAACCATCACCACTGGTTCCTGACAGTACAGCTACCTGTTGTAAAAGCAACAAACTCTCCGAAGGTTGTTAGTCCCCGAAAAAAGCCACACACCAAACAATTATCAAGGATACTAACACCCTCTACCTGCGCTTTAGGTTTCATCCACAGCCAGAACGTTTCAGCCAAGGTAGGTACCTTAACAATGATCAGCATGCAGCTCAAGCAAGCAGAACAACCCGGGAACCATGGTGATCCCCGTTCTGCCAATTGAATCCCTTGGTAAGTGTTTGGAAGAACATTTCAGCAAAGGTAGGCATCTCGACCATGATCAGCCCGGGTGGAACTGCAATCAGAACCATCCGGGGCTAAGCTGATTCGCGTTCTGCCAATTTAAACCCTTAGTAAAGGTTTGGAAGCCAACACAACATAAGTCATGCGGCTTCCTAGAGTTTTATTTGCTATAACAAACGAGGGGCCCCTTCCCCTCTTTACCCGAAAAACAGAGTGCCCTGGTTAGGAATACGTTAAGGCAAAACCTAGTCTCCGTTAATTGCAGACAGAAGGGACTAAGAGGCCCGAACTCTTCAGCAAGAGGTTATGGCAAAAGTTGCGATCTATATGATCCTCGCAAGGCACATTGGGGCACGAATGAATCATGAAAAATATACCCGTGGAGTTGGTCTGTCCTCGCGACCCTATGGTCGTCAGAACACGTCCTCCCATCCTGTGCATACATGTATGTCATTATGAATGTTCATTATGAATTTTTTTTGCATGTTTTTGCTGTGCAATTCATTATCTTGCAGCGACGGAGTGGTCGGGCCTATTTTTGTATATACCCTGGGCACTGATCCGTTTTAACTGATTTAATTCCAATACTTTAAACGCTGTTTTGGTCTTTCCATGTTATTATTGATGAGTTCAAGTCAAAGGGCCACAAACATTAGTCCCTCTTTCGTTTCAACATACAGCCATGTTTCGAGAAACGCGCGTTCTGAAACCGCAAAGCGTTCTGAAAAACACTTAAGTGATTTTCAGATGTTCTAAGGAACGCGCGTTTTATTGGCGTCTCGGAGTTTTTTCCGAAAAAGTACTACAAGTGCATGGCAGCTTTATTCAGGTAGTGGCAGAATTACAATAAATGCAACACCAACAAACATCAACATATATTTTGTTGGTAGAATTTACTAATAGTTGTCAAAATTTTGACAACTACAACTTTGAAAATGTGTAAAATTCTTTAAACTTTTTATTGGAATAAAAAGAAAACATATTAAATTTTAATTGTAAATAATTTTATTGCCTTTTACAAGTTCAGTTTTAGCAAATTCAATCAGTTCACTTCAATATACACATGCGAGTTGAAGTCGCCAATTTTAAGCGATATGCGTTTTCCAGAACACCTATTTGGCGAATTCAAATCGCAAAACCATACTTCTTGCGTTATACGTTTCTCAGAACAACTATTTGGCGTTTTCAAATCGAATACGCTAAATTTAAGCGATTTACATTCCAGTATTATGTAGTGGATATCCCCTAAGTACTGGTACAAAAAAAAAAAAAAAAAACCATGTCAGGGGTGCGAACGTTATAAAACTATGCGGCTACCAAATGTGTCATTCGATGAATCGATTGTGGCACGTGCTGGCACATCACAGCTGTTCAGTTAATAAACGAAAATGTCAGTAATCATGGCTCTATAGCGGTCACCTTTAACTGTAGTGCTCTCACCAGCATTGTTTTTCAAGAAATTTCCAAACTGTTTGCATTTCGCTCGAAGTATCGTAATGTCCTTGCTCCGTTTTATACATATTTTTGGTCTAGCAACATCCCTTATGTACACGACCTAATTATTCATTTGCTGCACAGAGTGCAACAGTTTATTTATGGATTTTAATACTACAAAAAAAGAAAAAAAAGTTCATCATCTGGTCAAATTGATTTCATTAATTTAATTTAATATTTCTTTTTAATGAAAAGAGATAATTAAGTACTCTTTTAATGAAATCTTCCTTGCGAAGCTGTTGGAGTGTGAAACTGAAAATAAAGATACAAAAGTCTATTGTTTGACTTTTTCTCTTGATACGAGTAGAGCCTAAAGGAATTTATTTATATGCACGTGTATTGGCTTACATACAAGCAAAATTTTTTCATCTTCGAACCGTATTTGAAGAAAAGTCAGCTGTAAGGTCATTCTGTGGTTTTTGTGGGGATATTTTAATCAATTATTTGCTGCTACAGGATACCTACTCGTGTCGCAAAAAAAGCAAGCAGTGAAAATCGAGTTTAATGAACTTCCTCTGCTGGTTCAATTACATATACACAAAATAAATCAGCAAATGCACACCAATGTATATGTATGTATATTAATATACCTATATATAAAGCTATTACAGGCCACACACAAGCTTTTGAAGCTTTTAAATGCAACGTGTGAACAGGGTTGTCAGACTTTTTTTCCACCTCCAGCGCCAAACTGGCCATCAAAAATCGCCAAAATACCCTTTTTATGATCTTTGAAATACATAAACCCCTAAAAAAAAGCGTTCTCAAACGATTTTTCTTAGTTTTGTAGTCATATATAAATTTTATTCTTTTAATTCATACTTACTATACTATATGTACTATATTTATTTAGAAGGTTCAACATCTCAGTCTCATCTGTTTGATCTGTACTGTTTTATACATTATACATAACATTAGCCGTGCATTTTTTCAATAGCTCGATTCACAATCTTGTGCATTTGAGCTTGCATATTTTTGCAATTGCAAGAGTGGCATTTTTGGGTGTATTTTGTTAGTGAAAGTGAAAATTTACTCCACTATTTTGCAATTGCAATGATGCAAGGCCATTTGCACAATATTGTAGGTAATATGTTTTTCGTTGGCTCAAACGTATTGCAACAGATATTGTTAGCATTCATATAATTTATTATTCTTATTAATGCCTCAAGAGGTTTATTTTGCACTTTATTTTGCGAATGTGTTTCAATACTCTTTCCTTCAAAAGTCTTGTCATATATGTGAGACAATTTTCTTTTAAATAATTTATTTCTTCTGGTGTTAAATTATTCGTGTATTCCTTAGCTAAGTTTCAAATTCAGAGCCATAATTTATTGGTTTTAATGGTAGGAAAGAGTCCACTTTATCAATGGTTGCACTTAGCCTAAGCAAAAAATTATCTGAATTATCAAAATTATTTGGTTTAATATTTTTGAGGAAACAATTTGCGTAGTAGAAAATAGTTGATGCACACGTAGAAAAAAATATATGGTTGACTTGACAATATTCTAAGGGCAACGTTCTATTGTTAAATTATACAGTCGGTATCGATAATCGATAATTTTATGTATGAAACACCATTGAAATGCTTCACTATAGTTAAAAAAAAAAATGTATAAATAACCACAATATATTCTGGCTTAACATTGTTATAATTGTGAACACCCGCAGTCCTAGTAAAAGTTATCACAATAATGTCGTACCCAACCATGCTATTATACCAACCATTATATCATATAACCATATTAATTTCATACTAATGTCATAAATAGCTTTATTGACATAGAATCCATTTTTTGGAATGAAATCAATGCTATAAGACAATAGTAGTTTTATTCTTGTAATTAGAAATGATTTCATTCCGAAAATTGTTTCTTTTTTTGAAGAAGTAAAAAAATAACTCAATTCCACTTCCGAACGGTATTAAGCTTTGTAACTGACAGATTAATTCAATAAATTCTTGGGTAAACTATACGATTTTGTTTATTTATAACTTACTATGTCACACAATATACTAATGTATAATAATATAAAATAAAACTATAAATTATTGTAATATATTTTTTAGTTTTTAAATAAATAAGTATAATTCGTAAAATAGAATCAGGTTTCACAATTGCAAATAATTTCGACTTCAACTGGTCTTAGCATCTACTAGCTACAATAAAAATAAATTTGTTAAGTATTTTGACAACGATTGCATATTTAAAAATCATATATAACTATATTAATATGGTTAGATCTAGTATAGTATGGTTGTTATCAATAATAGTATTGTTAGTAATTCAAATTCTTTTGGTTGTAACACTAGTTTTGTTGGGTACAACCATAATATGGTTGGCCGATAATATGGTTGACTTCGTCATAAAATTGTTGATTGCAACATACATACAAAAACATTTTAACATACCTTTTCATTTCTTTTCACAAAACTAAAAGAAAAATATATGCTAACGACTTACTAGTTAATGTTGAAAATAGTACTACAAACGAACAACGCTTACAAATTATTGAATTTTATTACCAAAATGCGTGCTCTGTTAAGAAAGTTCATCGCGCGCTCCTTCCATTTTATGGTCAGTTTAATCGACCTACTGAGGCTTCTATTCGGGCTATTGTAAAAAAATTTCGCACCAAATTTACATTGTTGGACATTAAACCACCAACACGCTTACGTAGAGTGCGAACTAAAGAAAATATCGCAGCCGTATCGGCCAGTGTTGGTGATGACCGTGAATTATCGATTCGGCGCCGTTCGCAGCAATTGGGCCTCTGTTACTCCACTACGTAGAAAATTTTGCGGAAGGATTTGGGTGTGAAGCCTTATAAGATACAGCCAAATTTTTGGTGAATGGGCTCTTGAAAAGTCAAAGTTAAAAATCAAAGTTAAATACAAAAACATTTCAAGAAAATCGAAGAGTACAAACAGTGAGAAAACTGTGCATAATCTTTTTCAATTTTTATTAGATAGTAGACAGAAAAAGGAAAAGATTGCAAAAAACTTATTCCCTTTGAAATAATATTGAAAAAGTCTGTTCAATAGCGACATCAATACAGTAAAAAATGAAGCAAATCAAAAAAAATTTTTCTCCGAACTGTGCGACTTGACTCTGATTACCGCATATGTATGTTGTATGTGAGTAACAAATATTTTAGTATTGGGGGCAATAAAAGCTATTGTAATATAAAATACAATTACGCACAATAGTAACATTGCATGCAACCATATTATGAAATTGATAGCTGTAATAACAGATTTACGGAAATGCAAAGGAAAAACTATAATTAAATCGATAATAGGCTGTTTTTAACAATAATACTCAATGTTATGGTGCATATACTAATGTTGCTGTAACCATATTTTAAACTGCCTTTTCTTTGCATGCATACATGCAATTAAACTGATATTTAACGTTTAATTTATTAATATTGATATCTATCGGACTTGTGAATATCAAAAACAGACGATTTTTTTTCGCACATAGTTCAATATAAATCATTTGAGCATTCAGTATGACAACAAAATTGGTTAAAATAGGAATGCCAGATTTCAGATACAAAGTATGTAAAAATAGCCAACTATTTCGCCACACGATTTTTAAGTCCCAAAAAAAAAAAAAAAATCGCCAGTCGCCAAACCAAAAATTTTGTCGCCATGATAAATCAGATAAAAATTCGCCACGTGTGGCGAGAAATCGCCATATCTGACAACCCTGCGTGTGAATGCGTGTTCTATTTATGCAAAGAGCTTTAGAAATATTTGATGATTCTAGGTGTAAAGTTTTCCTTTTCATCTCCCTAAAATCCCTAACAAGCTTTGCGCTAAAGCTTAAAAATAAAGCTGCATAAATATTTTAGCTTTTTCAAGTCACCGAGGGTTTTGAATTCACTAAATTGGTGGTAAAACTAACTAAATATTCAAACTGTTATATGTGGATGTAGAAGAAACTGAATTTCGCTTTAAAATTTTCATAAATTTATTAATGTATAACAAAAAGTATAAAACTGGAAACATATTTTTACGAATTATATATTGTACATATTTTTAAATACAAAAGAAATTTTACTAACAGCTAAACAAATGGTAATTGATTAACATTGAACTACAATTAAGTATCCATTTCATTGGAATCATCATCCCAATCCCAGCTGTTGAATTGGAAGTCCTATAATTTGAAAAGCGAAAAATATATATATTATATAAAATGTTTCCCCAACACAAAAAAACTCACATAATCTTCCAAGTCTAGGTCTTCTACAGTATCGGTACTGGGCGAACAGGCAATATATGAGACACCTGTATTGTGACCAGAACACTCACAGGTTTGACTGGCAGACGGCACTGCACTCTTTGCCACGCGTTTGGCAAATATTGTGGCAAATCTTTTAATGGGATATTTAAATTTGGGCATAAGTTTGCGGGCACTAAACACCGAACCATTTGTTTCCAATGCCAGAGGCGTACAAATGCCCAAATTAGTCTTTGGTATACGCAGTTGAGCTCTTGTTGCATTATCGCCCTCTGGAAAACGCTTCGAATACACCAGCTCATGGTCCAGACCAAAGAAATGTCTGAGTTTACGTGTTTTCTCAAATTCGAATTCTGTGTCTGCCAAAATGTGCAAAACGACGCCTTCCTCACGCATGTACTGCAATATAGAACTATAGTCGAAACGCATGTGGCGAGCAGCACAGTCGCTGCAGGTTATTAAGATAAACGTTTTCGATACGCCAGGACGGAAATTTAAGCGAGATGCTGTGGAAATCGCCTGCAAAATGTCATTGTTGGTGCCATTGGTGGTGTCTATATGTGCAAAGTATTTAAACAGTTTATTATAGTCATGAGTGAAAACGGAGTTTTCATAATAAATGCTGCGTGGCTTGTCGAAGGGTGCCACACCACCAAATGTAACAACGGCATATCTAAAAAAAAGTGGCCATAAGTAATTTAAAAATAATAATAAATTCCAAATATCTACCGATTATTTGTTATCTTATGGTACAGCAATTGTTCTTCTATGGTGGAGACTACAGACATGATATTTTTGTTCTGCGTTAAATTGGCATTGCATGGCTTAGCTTCCACTATGAACACAATATCGCTGCTGCGTGGCACATTATGGCCACTTAGCTCCACAAAGGTGCCCTCAGGTACATAAGAACCATTGACTAGCTGGCAGCTAAGGGGGAAAACATTAAATAAATATTGTTTATTAAATTCTACATTTTTAACATCAACATACTAAACACATTGATCCGGCACTCTAAGGGGTATTTTGGCACTTGTGCACGCTTCTATGTAAGCCAGCGCAGCCGTACAGGCCCCCTTATTGGTGGGATAACCTGGGCGCACAGCATTCGAATTGGTGGCTAAGTCCAAACAAATATCATAGAACGGTTGTATCGCTACCGTATCAGCGCACGCCGATAACATGCCCGATTTGAAGTAATAGTCACATACTTTGCTGACACTCTCCGTTACGGAAGTTTTCAATGAACTGGGTTTCATTTTCTGTTTACATTTCTCCACACTCCAGGAGTCAGTGAATTCACTGGGACTCTTGGTGATTTCGTTGTTGGAGGTGGTAAATTCATCATAGATTTCATTGTTCATGGTACCCAGAACGCCTGCAGTTTTGCCAAAATACCAGCCACTTACTTCAAACCAACACAAATCAAACTGTATGTTACAACTCAAACTGAATTCGGTATCGGATGTTATTGTCAAAATGTCAAGATCACGAGCTATAGTCACATCATTTAATTTAAGAGGCAGTAACGATTTCTGGTCACCGTTTATGGTTATAAGCTAGAATAGAATTTTAAAATTAGTTATTATTTTAAAAAGGAAAAATAGTCGAACATAATTCAAGAGCTGAAGAATAACACAATTCGGCATATTAGAGGTGCAATGTCCCTCAATTATATCCTAGAGTAATTGAAAATATGCACCATTTATCTCGCCGATATTTTATTTCATACATAGTTGTCATAGACCTAAATCGTAATAAGAATTTTGAAGATCATTTTCTAAAAATGTTTCATTTTGTTTACACTTAACATCTTACCAGTGGAGTCAAAAACTTGCATGAAAAATTTCCTAAAATTTTATTTTGTTTTGAATTATTGTCTACGAAGCCTGATAAAAAAATAACCGTTATTTTCAAAAATATGTTTTCATCAATAACTATCTTGTCTCCTTCAATCCTGGTAACGCTTCTGAAACGCGCTTTTTGGTATCGCCAACAGCCAGTGTTGTCAGTGTTTTTTACAACAATTCTTTAGTCGGTGTGCTGTGCGCTTTTTTCTAATTTTCGGTGAGCTTTTTACAAATTTCATTGGCACCAAATGATATTCAATTCAATGCAATTATTATATAAAATTTTTAATAAAAATATTATAAACAGCTTGTTTTCTATGTTTCCCAGCTGTTTATATGTCGTCCCCCCGGGGAACAGGTTTTGCCTTAGCGTATTCCTAACCAGGACATTCTGTTATTTCGAACAACGAGGGGAAGGGATCGATCCCTCGTTTGTTGTAGCGAATAAAACCCTAGGAAGCCGCATGACCTATGTTGTGTTGACTTCCGAAACCCTTACCAAGGGTTTACATTGACATAACGGGGTTTAGCATGCCCCCGAGTAGTTCCGATTGCAGGCCAACCCAGGCTGATGATGGTTGAGGTGCCTACCTTGGCTGAAACGTTCTGGCTGTCGTTGAAACCTAAAACGCAGGAAGCAGGTGTTAGTATCCTTGATAATTGTTTGGCGTGTGGCTTTTTTTGGGGACTAATAACAACCCGAGGTTGATACAGATACCTGTACTGTATGAAACCAGTGGTGATAGTTGACGGGTGAGTTGGCTTAAGGGCTGATGCCTTGTCTTCCATTGATAGCTGGGAAATTGCATACAGGAGGTATTAGAAGTTTCGAACTCCTCAACAAGAAATTGCTCATATGGCTCATATGGGGAATTGGTCCATTATCAGATAAGGCCGTAAGGCATGTAAATCTTTTTCACAACTGTCTATATGTCGACATATCATAGAAACTACCCTAATCATGAGTAGACTTTGGAAGTGTTTGAAAGATATTCTCAAACATGCAACTTTATATCCCAACAATCTAAATAAATTATTGTGAATTTAAAAAGAAAAATGGTCTAACCCTGCAGAAATCGAGACTACTCTTTACATGCGTGTAAAGAGTACTCCACAAGGGACCAGGACTAGTCCAAAAGTAATCCAAATATAAAGTAATCTAAATATACACGAAAAACATGCTCCATTTTACATTACAATGTCCTAGGAGAGGACCATGTAATCCAAAAAAACATTACATTAGACTAATCCAGAAACTAGTCGAAGTAAGTACTCCACAAATTATTCACACAGGGTTAGTCTTGAAACTACTTCATGTACTACTCCATGGATTGCCACAAAAAACTAGTTTGGAAACCAATTTTAAATTACTCTGATGTGAATACTCCATGGAATACCACAAGAGACTATTTTGAAAACTATCATTTTGTAAAATTTTTTAGAGCACTCTTGGGGTGCTTTTGTGAAAAAAAAAAAATCAATTGAAATATAATCACAAAATTTTTCGTATAATTTTTTTTCTTCATTTACTAAAATGCTATTATAAACAAAAATATAAATAAATAATTGCAAACATAACAATTGTATTCATAGTATACCTGGACTTACGGAATTCAACTTTGGGGACCTACTAGTAACTCAGATCTTGAAATTCTTCAAAGATTCCAGTCAAAAATATTAAGAACAATAAATAGGGCTCCATGGTTTGTGAATAATAAAAATATTCATCGTGATCTTAACATACTCATGGTTAAAGATGAAATTAAGAAATCCTGTGATAGATATTTATTTATTAATAATAATAAAAAAAAAAGTCATTGGGCATGTCAGAAAACACACTAAACAAAGCATGGCGTAACAGTATTACCATAGTTGTATTTTTATAATAATGTGTTGCGAGTATTGTAAAATATCTTTTTTTTAGTTATCATGGTCCATGTTTGCATTACATCGGACTATTTACTATTTTAACTACTCCTTTTATTTAAAACGGATCATGTACTCCAATAATTTCTGCAGGGAATAATACCTGTTATAACATAAAAAATAGGCTTTTAGCTATTTTGAAACAATCTCCGCATGTTTCATACCTAAAACAACCGAAAAAATTGCTTGGCCTGAGCCGAATGATATACCAACATCATCAGCAATCTCTCTGATAGTGATTCGACGATTATCCTAAATAATTTTCTTCACTGTTTCAATGTTTTCATCGGTTGTTGACGTGCTCGGGCGACCAGGACGAGCATTGTCATTGACATCTTCTCGACCTTCCTTAAACCGATTGTACCACAACCGAACTTGTGTTCAAACAAACGTCACACTGTCAACATTTCAAATGTCTTTTCGCATTTAATTTCAGTTTTTACACAAAACTTAATACAGTTTCTTAGAACCATTTTTGCGAATAGTAAAAAATCGAAGAGCACACCAAAACACGAATAACCTTTTTATCTGTCAGAAACAAACAGACAATCCAAAAATAACTGATATTGCCAGCATATATAACAGACATATAAACCAACATAACCAAAAATAAAAATGCGAAAATCGAACATAAGTAACTCACGAAATTTGAAAATAATGGTTATTTTTTGATCAGACCTCGCCTTATACTTACATCATTGCCCAAATCAATTTCTATTAGTTGACCATTTGCCAAGAAGTTTAGCTTCCGGGTCGCCACCGTATCATTGTTAGCCATGCTTGTCTGAAATTAACATTACATAGGGGTTATTAACGTGCTGTTAATAGAACACAGACGAGCAACTCGTCTAGAAAATTTCTATGAAAGTTACTCAATTTTTTTTTAGAGATTTCCATATAAAATTTTTTAGACGAGTGCTTGTCTGTGTTCTGTGAACAGCACATAAGGTTTTGTGCGTTTAAGTGAAGATAAGCTATTACATACCGAAGGCTCTAGCATTAAAGTGAAATTTCCCCGGAAGAAATCGTGGGTCAACAAATATGAACATTGTCTATTACGTTGGCTGCCCGACATTTGTTCGAAGCGTAAGTTCAAGCCCACAAAGCGCTTGTCAAAGGTCATATAATGTCGTGAATCTATAAGCAGTGCTCGGGCTGAAGAGAAAACTTTGTTAAAACTATTTTATTGAAGCATACATTTTACAAAACTTACAGTAATATGGCGGTAGCCAAGTCTTGGGATCCAAATGTTGTCTCATATTATAAAGACTTCGGATTATGGAGGAATTGGTGGCGCTCAAGAAGTTTTGAGCTTTGGCTAGAAGCTTATATTCGGGTATCTCTTCAAATTTAGGTGTTTCATTAAATGCATGCCAAGACATCGGTAATTTCTGTTCCAAGTCTAAAATGCCCATTTCGGGATCAAATACAAATTTGGTTTTGGCTTCTCTATACATATCGGCCGTTTCCAAGGCATTGTCGGCATAGTTGCGTAATTTATTTGCTATCAGAGTATACAGTTCATGTAGACGGGCTTCAAATTGCAACTCTTCAGCCACCCATTCGAGTTTTGCCATTACTTCCCGGTACTTCTGCAAAAGCAGTTCCACTTGTTCGATTTTTTGGAGTTGCTTTATTTCTCCCCAAATTTCGGTTAAAACTTCGTTCAGCTCGGCACCGAATGGTACTAATTTGAAATATTTTTCTTTTATAAAGTTCCAGGCAATCAAAGAATACTTCTTTATATTGGTTATGGCATCATGGGATTTTATGTCCTTGTACAAATGATCAACATCCTGGGTGAAACTGGAAACTTTATTGAAATAAGGGGATTCAGCCAATTCGTTGGTTCTCTTGTAAATAAAGTCGAAAATTTCTTTGCTCAGGTCCCACAAAGCCGACTCCATATAGCTGATAAATTTAAATATATGGGGTTCCAAGCGCTTTAAAACGCCACGCCAATAATTGGACATCATATTCCAAAATTTGTTCCACAAGTTCTCAACGTACTTTATAAAAGATATATGTAAATCTTTGACAAATTTGTCATATTTGTGGACACCTTTTTCTAAAAGACCAGAAAGGTAATCCAAAGAATCGCCATGGAAGAAACGGCTTATGGCTTCCACGACATTATTATAAGTCTTCTTAATTGCTTCAATCAACCAAACGATGCTATTGCGTAAAGCCTTGCCAGAATCTCCCATAGCCTGCCACAGCTCTGAGAATATTTTGGGCAAAGATTCAATGTGATCTCTTATGGCCAACTCATCTATGATGGTCAAGGTAAAGTTTACTACTGTCTTGATGTAAAAGTCATTTGCCTCGTAAGACTGATTTACAAACAAACGCAAATCATTCAAATCTTCTTCCAGAACTCTTAACTGGCTCATATCGTCGAAAAATTCTTCATTGTAGCTTTTAGTAGTTTCCCAAATAATTCCAATGGCTTCCATACTTTCACTATACAAAGACTGAATCCAAAAGTCTATACCTTCCGAGAAAGAATTGTATATGGAAGAGCCTAAAGCATGAAATTTATCCTTTAAATCCTCTTTTATTTTGGGACGCCAATGGAAGCGTCCGGTAATCAAGCGGGAGTGATTCATTTTCATATATGAGCTTATGTCTATAATGCGTATTTCTTCATAGTTTCTCCAGGCCTCCAAATAGCCGCTACGGGCATCAGGTATAGAACCTATAAGCTGTAAGTTTTGGCTGGCATCTTCCGTTAAATTAACCTCCGCTCGCACGTGCTTTCGCAATAGATCAACAAATATATAACCAGTATTATTGGTATCAGGGGTGTCCCATATAGTAGCATTTAAACCATACAAGGGATGGCAAACTGTGGGTAAGGCCCAGACTTTCACAGAGCGGTAAGGAGTATTGCGCTAGGAAGTTTACAAAAAAAGTTTTAACAAATTACCAAAACCTCAATACATAATGCTAGGAACACAACTGCGACGAACGACGAACCTCGCCCATCGTGACGAACTCGCCCATCGCGACGAACTCGCCGGCAAATATTCGTTGTATAAATTCGTCGTGTGCAGCTCAATATCAACGAACATTGTTTACATTCTGTGCAAACGAAAAAAAAATAGTTAATATAAATACTAAGGTGGCCATATTAAAAGTAAACCTATATAAATCCCATCCGAAAGAGAGATATTTTTACAAATTATCTCAAGTACTTTATATTTTCAGAAAATCTTCGTATATATGTTACTAAATGGATTAATATAAATTATAAAAAGTATTATGTCATGAAAAATACTTTTTTTATGTAAGACCTGGTCACCTGATACTGCTTTACGACAGTTCGCTGACGAAACAATTAGAAATGAATTTATTTCAACTTTCGCTGAGTATGACGAACACCATGATTGTGTGCATTCTTCAATGCCAAACACCAATGCGTTTTATTTTTGGCGACAAATATTCGTCGTTCGTCGCAGTTGTGTTCTTGGCATAACTTACAATATATTCAAATTCTTTGCGATTCACATCCAATAATACCAAAAATTTGCCAGGTTTCTCGGGATAAAAAGAACGTTTGTAGTTGGCATCTGATTCAATTTTGTAGTACGAGGATTTTGCCGCCAAGGAGCCGTTCAGTTGAACCTCTAATTCGGAGGCCAAGTGATTGGCAAAGAGTTTCAAAGTGTAATTGGTGTAACCGTATTCTTGATATAAATCTCTTAAAACGACTCCCAAAGCGATATTATGATCTTTATCGTCTGAGTAATCAATGACTATATCTGTCCTTAACAAGTCAACACTGCCACGATAATAATTGGCCTTCATGGTGACATCTTTTCTCAAATAGGGGTGACCAACTGTAAGCAACAAACTCTGGCGGTCTTTGTCACCTGTGGTTAGAGGCTCATCCTGCCACAACATGGAAGTTCGTACAACTTTAAAAGCCTCGTCAAATGATTCAGGTGTGGTCCATTTGAATTCAATGTCAGAAAAGAACTTCTGTTCGGTAATATAATACCAGCCTTCAGTAGACAAATTACGTTTGGGATAAGACAAATCAATAATAAACTTGCGGGAATCATTGCCAGTCTTGAAAAGAATCGAACGTGATAGATTTATTATTATAATAAAAGAAGTATAACTTTTACTTACCACTGTATAATTATTCAGCTCCAAACTGTAACCAATCCAGGCCGTTTGCGATAACTCCAATTTACTACGATGCATTATTTTCTTTTCGAACTGCTCTTCGTAGTTGGTTGTCAAAACTACTGTGCGGTTTGGATGTATGATTACAATCTTAAATTCCCCTCCCCCCTGTTTGTATATTGTATACAATTCACCTGTTAGATTAAATTTTCGCGCATTTCTCAACTCAAATATTTCTATGTGCTTTGAATCTTCCGGCTTTTTACTATCCTTTATGCTGACAAAGTGAACTCCCAAAGGTCTCATTTCATTTTCTACAGTTATATCAATGATATTCGAATAGAAGGGTTCAAATTGTTTTACACATTTATATAAACTGTTGAGAACTTCTTTTTCGTTGTAATTGACCCGGAGGTAACCCTTGTCTAAATAAGGCTTTTCATTCAAGCCGTACTCAACGTTTGCTCGGTGACGAGTAGCTAAAGGAATTTCCATTTCAATATGACCAGTGAGATTCCTTTCGAAATTTTCTAAGTACTGGTAGGTGCTATACAGTCTGAAGTAAGAGCTGTCAGTGGGCCAAGTGCCTTGCAAGTAACGATAAGTTTCAGGTCTAAAAAATAAAAAAAGATTTGAGGTTCACGAAAATTATTTAAAACTTAAACAAAATTAAATTTTTTACCGTTTTGTAGTAAAATTAAAGTCCGCTCTCAACCAAGTAACATTTAGGAAAGGCGTAGTGCTGTTAATGAAACCATACATATTTGAAATAGTCTGAAACGCCACATCCATGTCAGCAATTGGGTTAGAAGACGGGTAGTCGATAGTACACCTTTCGAATTACACAGAATTACAATTATATACTTAGGTGTTAAAACAGTGAGATTGCTTAAAAATACTACTTACTGCAGACAGTGATAATCATCTTCCCTTAGATCGTATTTGCCTTTCATGTAGAAAGTATCTTGCTTGGAAAATTTTGGTGTTATAAGTTTGGCATAAAACTCACGCTTAGCTTTATGCTTGCGCAACATTTGGAAGTCAGCTTCAACAATAGATATGTTTGCATCTACTCCCCACTCAATATGGCCCATGCCTTGCAAATCTGTGGTATTTCTATATGACAGGCGACCCAGGTACTTGCGCAGGGCCTCTTGAGAATTGTATTTGCCTTCAAGAAAGATTTCTGGCGGAGAAGCTCGTTTACTGATTATATTACCTCGATACCTAAAGCCAAGATTGTGCCCATCTCCAATGGGCTCCGGTAGTATGGTATAAATATTGGCTTGCAAATCGTCAGCAGAGCGGAAGTTTAAGGTGCCGTTAATAGATAATTTCCATTTAGAATCGACATCCAGTCCCACTCCACTCACTAAATTAATGAAATTCTTTTCGGGATTAATATATTTGGCACTGACATGTACAACTCTGGGATGTGCCTCAGGTCGCTCCACATAACTTTCTAAAGTAAACTTCATATTTTCAGCCCAAAACCAAGACCAAATGCAGTTTCCTCTTCCTACATGGGATCCAATACGATATTCTCCCGCCACATTGCCACTGTTTTTATCAAGTGCTATATCGGAATGAAGTTTTACAGAGTCAATACCTAATTCCTGCCAGGGGGTCTCTAAGAAGATATCCCCCACAACCTGATTTTTCTCCAAAGGTTTTAATTTTCCATTAAAGCTTATACGTTTTATTTCTGGGAAAGTAGATTGCACTAACACTGAAAAATCTTTGCCAGTTTCATCAGCTAAAGAATAACCACCAGATACCTGAATCATTTTTCCATCTTCAACCGCACTAAATTGGAAATTGAAACCTTTTTGTCCGGCTTCTGCTTCAGTAATGCTGCACTCAATAACACCATCACGTCCTCCTGCACTGGGTTGCACCCTTAAGCGAGTGTCACTAGGGTAATAGTCTGCCATTTGAATAACACCATTCAAAGCGTATGTCTTCATATTACGGTAAAGATTGCCTTGCACATGGTATTCCTTAGGGTTATTAGAGTTGGGTATCATTGAGCCATGCATGGAAATGTTTCGGAAATTCTCTATGGGTGTCCAAAGCTCGACATTGAAAATATCATTCTTTTTACTTGCTCTAGCACCATATTCAATACGCAGCCCCGTTTGGCTAACAAAAGCCAAATCAAAATTTAATTTAGGATCAGAGCTCTTGGTTATTTGCAGACTCGTTTCCGCTAATAGTAAGGGTAGCATAGTGGTTTTCACTCTGCCCTCAACATTAACCAGATGTGCTGTGTCTAAATGCCAGGCCGTTTCTATTTGAAGTTCATTAATAACCTCGTTATCGGTTACCACGAATTGTATTTCTACTGAGTTGTCGATAAAAGAAAAATCTTTTTTGAAACGGGCTCTGCAAGAGTAGTGGGGCACCACGTTAGTGTTCAGTAAAATACCCATTGAGGTTTCCAGGAAATTTTCTTCTGCCTGAAAAAAAGCTATGAAAACTCATAATTTTTTTAAAAATTATTTTTTACCAAAACATACCTCCAATGAGCCGGACAAAGAAAGGAATGTATTTGCTGTGCGTGCAGAAATATTTCCTTTGTAAAAGTTATCCATTTCGATTTCTAATTTGCTCCATATATCCAATTCAAGCAGTGACTTAAAGGGTGTTTTCAAATTTATTGTCAGTGCGTGTTCTTTGGGCTTAACGCCATCATCTATTTTGGTATAGTTGAGCTCGAAACCTGCTACAACTGGTCGATCCACACCATTGCTTACAATAAATTGCAATTTATCATAAAAGAAGTTATAGTTCAAGTCCATGTGGTACTCCGCTATTGATTTTATTTCTTTAGCAATGGAAAAAGGCGTGCTTACCGTTAGAACATTAAGAACATTTATATAGTCTGGATAAAATAAACGGTCTTTGAGTTCTAGGCGACCCTGAGGCAACTGAACATTGCCCACAATCAAATAATAGTCCATTATTTCTTGCACATCCACAAACCCACCTACAGTGGGCCACACTAAAGTATCTATCTTGAATTCAACATAATAGGATAAAAATTCATCATAATCAATATCATCGATATCATAATCCTCGGAATCGATTTGTGGTGGTTGGAAGTCATCATCGTACAAAAGTTGTAATTCAATTTTATTGCCGCCCAGCTGAGTTAAGAGTTTCGATTTCGGATGTCCATCTACCATAAAACCCAACTTGTATTTAGATAGCTTGCCGTGTAAATGCATAATGAAAACATCTTTTTTCACATATTTAGCTATAAAGCCATTCTCCTCGAATCCAGGCAAGGGTGTAAAGACTTTGAAAGAGTATTCAAAATCTGCCATATTGTAAGTACGATCGACGGCGGTAAAGCCAAGTATTGCATCGTTCCACATGCCTCTCAAGTCTACCGTTTCATCATTCATTTTGGCAAATAAGGCCGCCTGATTAAATCCTTCGATGGGAGTCGCAACACTTAATTTAATATCAAACTTCATTAGAGAACCGACATCAAACAGAACTTCCGCTCCAAGAGCGGCCATTGGTGCTCGAACTTCAGCCACAGCATGATGTCTTTTTTCAATCAAACCGAAACGTCCATTGATAGTACGGAACTTTTCCAAAGGTGTGGTAATATTAATCGTCAGCATGTTGTCCGTAAACTTTCTGGCATAACCATCAATTGCTAAAGTGAATTCACGTATTTCGAAATCCAAAGACGCTGCACCTTTGATTTCTTGGTGTTCATTAAGCATAAATTTGGCAGCCAAACCGCCTTTCCGATAACCCTCAAATGGTGTGACCAAGAATACAGTACCCGTTATATTTTGTGAGCGAGCATTGCGTGCGAATTCCCACAACGACTTTATATTGTAATTATTGAGCGTGTCGTTAGCCCCACTGTAGCGTAGACTTACAAGACTATCAAACTTTTTCATATCTTGCCAGTGCTTTAGTTTCACATTTATTATGGGTATATCTTTGACAGTACTATTTATACCAAAGTATATATCAAAGCTGACTACTGGCTCCATCATTTCGTAGTCACTCTTATAGCCCAATTCCAAGACTTGGTCATCAGCCCATATGAAAGAGGTGTTGGCCAAAATTAAGTTTCCTGCATTATACACACCAGCGTTTAGACTATTTTTACGCCAGCCTTGGAAAGGTGTAGTAAGTTCGGCCTGCAGCCAATTATGTAGCTGCTTACCAGGCATAACACCTATATTATAGTTGAAAAGAATTATCTCATTTATACTCCAACTGGCTCGAGCGGAGCCGTAATACTGAGGACCCTCCGTGGATGCATCGAAACCACAGCTAATGGTTCTATCGGGATAAGTAACCATAACATTACCTTCATAAAGCTTATTGCCAGGATTACTGAATTCGGCCAACAAGCCCAAGCGTTGCGAAGGATCACGATTTGCATCCCATTTCAATTCGAGTGAAAGCTCTTTTCTTTGCTCTATGGACAGCATACCAAGCTTTATATGTATATCACGCAGCTTATCAACATGAATCTCGATTTGCAACAATTTGGGCTGTTCGGCCAAGAGTTTGGCATTAATCCAGAAATCTCGATCCTTGATCTTTAAACGGATCTCGGAATAAGCGTTTTTATTCAGCTCGTTTTCACTATGCTGTACAGTCAAGCCATATGGAACCTCTCCATAGCGAGTTTGCACATCGGCGTACAAAACCATTTGGTTGCGACGATAAATAACATTAAGAGTGGTTACTTGAAACGAAGGACTTTCCACTATCAACTTCAGGTGATGTAAGCTTTGCACGCGAGAACTTTTATCCTTATAGTTGCCTTTTATGGACGCAGAGTGGCCAGTAAACCAAGAGCCATTAAGATTAATCTAAAAAATATATTGAATTAATGTAATAAAGTTCTAAATTAAAAATGACTACTTAAATATTTTAATGGCTTAATTGAAAACAAAAAGTATATCTCAATATTTAATGCAAAAGAGAGCCAAATCTTAATGCAGGTATAAAACTCAAAGCTGGCAACACCTTTTAACAGGAGCTAATTTTTTCAGCTGTTAAGTGATTTATGTTTAATTTGGTTTAGCATTTCCACATGAATAGACTGATTGATGTCTGAACAGCACTTCCTAATTGACCCCGGACAAGATTGCCGTTGATACAGATTTTCATAACCGATTAGTGTTTACTAATGAAGCTCAGTTTTGCTGAAATGGATACGTTAATAAACAAAACTGTTATATTTGGAGTGCTGATAGTCCCCAGGTGTGTGTTGAGACTTTGCTACATCAAGAAAAACTGACCATATGGCCTGATGGAATCATTGGTCCGTAATTCTTTGAAGATGTTGCTGGTCAGAAAGTTACAGTCAACGGTCGCTGTTAAAGTTCAGCAATTAAAGAACCTTGATGTGCAGGAGCTGTAATTTAAACAAGACGGCCCAACATGCCACCCAGCTTGTGTCACAATTGATTTATTAAAGGAATTGTGTCACGTGAATTGATCTCCAAGATCGGGCAGTTTAACGCTGCTAGACCTAGTGAAAAAGAGATACCACTAGGTTATCGATACTTATACTCGATATGGTATCGATCGCAAAGTATCGATATCCCCAAGATCGGGCAGCTTAACGCTGCTAGACCTAGTGATGAAATGATAACACAAGGGTATCGATACTTATACTCGATATGCGATTGCGATCGATACGCAAAGTATCGATACCCACACGGTATCGTAGAAAAAGCATCGATACATACTTGTATCGGTCGATTTCTGCATACGATAGTGGCAAAAATCGAACCAAACACAAAGTCTGCGTTATGGACTTCATCTTTTCATCCACTAGCTGAAATTGAAGTGTCTTGATTAGGATCACGGAAGCGAAGATTTTTAAAAATCTGGAGTTCTATCATAACAATTCTTCTGATGCGTTCAACAAATAGTTTGCCTTGTAACTGTGTGGCAGATTTAATGGCGGAAGAAAAACTTTGAAGCTTTGATATAAAACAATTTATCATTGGTATAATCTTCGATAAAGTCTGGTCTGAAAATTCTTTAGTGAGAAATTCGAATGGCTTTAGTAACCGGACTATTTGTTTTAGCATCTCAAGATCGTGACCGCAATCTTATCGTCTTTTTGATATTTGGTGGTCCCATTTGGATGCACGGATTTATTTTATAATAAAAACTTTGAAATTAAATAAAATTACAGTTTCTTTCTGCTTGTCAATGTTCAATCACACACGAGAACAATTGTTCTGACAGCTTGTAGGCGAACGGCTGAAGGTAGTGATATTTTGTCGGCATCATTTTTTCAACCAGCTTTATACCCGCACAAGCAGTACAAAACCAGTAAAAACATAGGCCAAGCAATCAAATTAATACACTATTAATAAAAACACTAATACCCACTAAATGCTGTGCATAAGTATACATGTTACGACAGATACATTAGTCCCGTGTGTGATGAAAACATCAAAAACTGTTCGGACTAAAAATTGTTTCCGTGTGTCATAATATCATAATAAGAAAAGAGTGTTTCTGACCGATACTAGTATTTTTTATTGATACCTACTTGGTATTCGGTAGTAAAGCATCGATACCAAAAGTACTTGATATCGAAAGAAAAGTATCGAGTATTTACTTGTATTTACTCGGATTGTTTCATCCCGGACTAGACCATTTTCTGTGGGAATATCTGAAGGGGTTAGTCTACACGGGTAAGCCAGAAACGATTAATTACTTGGAGGATAACATTCGTCAAGTTATTGTTTATATTTGTATACCACCACAAATGTTGGTAAAGTCATCGAAAAGTGTCCGATCCAGCCATGGTGGTCATATGCCAGAAGACATATTTAAATTACAATGCCAGAAGATTATCGTTCAAATGAAAGAAATTTCATGTCAATTAAAAAAAATCCTCTTTGTTTTATTCCATTTTAAAGTTCTATACCTCTATAAAAACACCTTTTATAAATAATATGCAATGATTCAAGCAAACAAATTTAACATAATGGAGTTCATATAATATAATGCATTTCCAGCTGTCTATATTTGTACGAATAATTATCACATTTACTCGTAACTCAATGTGCGAGTCGTAGATCTGTTTGTTATAAATTTACACGCACATCCGCACAAAAAACATAAAACTAAATCATAATACACAAGCAAACATACATACTAAAAAGAACGCAAAATTCTAAGAAAATAAACCAGCGATGATTGTGCTGTTCTTGTGTTTTTATTGTTTATTGTTATTGCTTTCTTATAGTTTTGCAATCAAGTGTGTGAGCGTGTACATGCGTGAGAATTATATTTGCATATGCAGTACCAGAACTAGGAAAATTAGTTGTGAGGAGGGGGAAAGAGGGAATAGTGTTTGTGAAATCGACCACAGAAGGATGAGCTCTGGATGGTGAACGCGTGCTATGGAAAAATGTGCGAGTTTCAGGAACAAGATCCCTAATCTCGTCACAGCGAAATCCATTGTAGTAATAATACAACAGAGTAATGCACCCTACACTGCGTCGATACTCCAGTGGCTCAATAGAGTTGGATACCCTACTGTCACCGATAAGATTCTTCGCCCTCTTTTGCACTCGAGCGTGCAACCCCAAAATAGACTTCGGAGCATTGACCCAGGGATGGGAGTTGTATTCCATTTTCGGTCGCATATAGGTAGTATAAATAGTAAAGAGGTCGGATGGAGTGAAATACATCCGAGATTCGAACGAATATTTGAATCAAACATGGCAAATTTATTTAGTATCTCGTAAATCACACAATATTTTAAATTATATGTGAATAGATTTGAAGAGACCTTAAAGTAAATTCACGCTCGCTACGTCCCTTGTCTGGAGTAATTGAAAAAAGAAAATTTTTGTAGCTTACCATATAATTTTTGCTTGACACTTCTGTTAGCTTCAGTCTCACGGTGCATGAGTTGAACTCTGGCACTGTTACATTGACATAGGCATCAACAGCAAAGAGGCTTTTTCTGGGCAAATGTATGGAAAACAAACCAGTAGCTTCTTTTTCTGGAGCATAACGTAATCCCACTAAAACGTTGTGCTCAGTACCATTTTTACTACGTTCTTCATGTCTGTAAGAAAGTCGAGATAAAAATAAAAGTATGTATTGATATACATACATTCAATTGTTTTGTACTTACTTTAAAGAAATCTTGAAGTCCACTTTAGATCTGGGTACTCTTATCTCAAAGCTCGCCCTGGTATGAGAGCCTTCCATCAGCATATCCTCCGAATAGGATCGGGCAAATATTAAACGTACTGAACTTGTATACTCTGGATGCGAAACATACGGATCATTGTTGTAGGTGACAATACCTTCGGTGTGACCTTGTAAGCTTAGCCAAGTGGCATTGGAGACAAAATTAAGCTTGGGATAGGCCGAGGTAAGCAGCTTAACATTTCCGCGGTATTCTGTTTTAGATTTGTCACCCATGTTTACTAATTTGCCTTCAAGGTTAATGGTTTCAATTCTATTGGCTTGGAAACGATAGTTAACAGTAATATTTGTTGACGTGGTGATCTCAGTTTGCACAAAGTTGCCTTTAACCATGGCCTGCAGTTTTTTTGTTTCGAAGGAAACTTCAAAATCATTCTGCATAATACCATTCTTCTCGTTAATCTTTATGGTACCAATTAGGCCGGTAATATTAACGCCATTTACAGCCAACAGCATTTTAGGTTTGTAGATCCAGGCAGTGCGTTCTTGCCAACGTTTAAGTTCCATATTTAAATCAAAGCTCCGGTTGCCATTTGTGTCCAAGAAAATATCTAGTTTGCGGTAATCAGGATCTGCATCGTAATTACAACCCGCTGAAACTTGTGTTTCTGCATTAACAAATGCCACGGAAGCATTGAAAGCATTAATGGTGGAGGTTATATTTGTAACCAGTAAACGCTTAGCAGCCGAACTAGGAGTATGAAAAACTACCGAAAAATTGGAATCATTTGAAGCCTGATTAAAATTGTATTCAAATACATATTTCTTGGCAGTGAGATCAGACTTCTTTAAAATAACACTGAAGTTGGTAGGACCGCTTAATAATAAGCTGGGGTAAACCTTGTTCGAGGAGTTAGCTAGATCTGGAACACTGAAATAGGAACACAACTGCAAGCCTATGGCTTGATTCAAGACAGGCCAAGTACAGGTGGAATTAGAACGTCTTGTTTTTATGCCAATTTGTGAAATTTCTTTATCCTGCTTAATCACCAACAGCTCGGAACGGGCGCTAAAAATTTCATTTGTGTCCTGAGGCAAATCGAACGAGAATGATACCAAGTTTTTTCCTCTCACTTTAAGTTTGGTTTCAATTTCTGTATTGGAGTACAAGTTACTTTTCACTTTTATGCCCGAGTTGGCATAAAACATATCCGCTTGCATGGTAGTAATAACATCCACCGAAACAGAAGGCTTGAATTTACCTTCCAAATCGAAATGCCAATCAGTGGCTGGCTCTGCCCGCTCTAAATTCCCATATATACGGAAATCCACCGATGAAGCACCAAACGCATTTATGGATAAAGGCAAACCTATGGCCAGGGGCACACTGTAGGAGGCATCTAGCAAAACATTTGATTTAGTGAAGATTACTTCTTGTCCTGAAAGTATTTTGGCCAGCTGCTGGAAGGGATCGAATTCTTTGGCCAAAGCCATAAACTCCAAATTGCCTGCCAAAGAATAGTGGCGCAAATCGTTGCCAAACACACGCAAACCTATTTGAGCTTTAGGTACGTTATAATTATAGTTCAGTTTATAACCCATATCGTGGACTTGTTTTTGTAACTTTTCTTTGTGTAGCTGAGTGTCTGCTGTAGCAGAACGCTTATTACGACTTAACTCTTCCTCAAATTCGTACTCTTCCGCAGAGTTCTCAACCACATCATCATCCGCAATATGACGTTTAAGACGTAGGTTATCCAGATTTAATAAGTTATCTAAAGCATCTGTAATATGAAGAAGAGTAGTAAGTGTATTATAGATATGTTTATTTCAAGCTCTAGCTACCTTCATCTTCAGAGCTTTCACTACCTAAAAACCGATTTAGAAATGAAAACTTTTTGCGGAAGAATTCGCGATTTAAAGGACCTTTTGGTCCAAACACAGTAGACACCATTTCCTCGAAACCCTCTGCTCGTGCTGAAATTTCCCAAAAATTTACTGCCTGACCAAAAAGTTCACTGGTAAAATTCAACGTTGCCATACGTGGCAAATATGAGTCGGTAGCAAACAGTATGTTTAGATCCGTTGTGGTTCCTATGTGGTAAAATAATCGAAAATAGAATGTGTTAATTTTGTGAAAGTATTTTTAACACTAATGTTGTTGCTCACCAAAATTGTATTCATCAAAGAATAATGAGTGCTCGTAGTTGCGAGAAAATTTACGTATATCCAATTTAAACTTGTCGGAAAGATCATCATTTAGTAATAAGCCTTGAGCCTCTATATGTATAGGAGAGGAAGATTTGGCCAAATTCTTTAAATGCGACCAAACAAAAGATCCCACCTGATTGATTTCTTCATGTTCTAAAATCCGTTTAATGCGACTAATGGACAAATAGTCTGGACAACGCATGGCTTGCAAATAGCTGAATATTCTTATTTCAGAGTTTAACGTGTAGTTGGCATAAGCATCCATAAAAAATTCACGATACATAATACAGTTGACCCGCCTAAAAGCCATAACAGCCTGGAGTCTTATTTCCAGACAAGTCAAACCTTGGATTACAATTTCTTGAAGTTGAGCAGCAAATGGCTGCGATATAACACCAATATTACCCAAACCCTTCAAAATAACAATCATTCTTTCCCTAGTACGTCTCTCGCCACGATACATGTTAAAAAGGCTTAAGAATTCCGTCTCTAGAAGATTAACAATACGTTGTACCTTAAGGTGCTCGTAACAGTTTTCGTTGTATCTACAGAAACTGTGCACTACAGCCGACGCTCCAAGCGTGTATTCTGGGTCCACTTTTTTGCGTGAAAATTCCAAAATGGTGAAGATGGTTTCCAAAGTTTCCTCATCGGGACGTTGTATAAACGACAAGGACGTCATCCAGCTGTGGGCCAGACTTTTGGGAATGACATTGGCTATGATTTGATCGCGCATCAATTGGTAAGAAGCAGTGCTGTCTATATAAGGCAGGGACTCTAGAACATGATTCCTAATGAAAAGTGGACATTTTAAAGCTTTTCTTGTGATATATGAGTATGTATAAATTTTTTTATTTTAGTAAAACTTACTTTCCATTTTCGCAAATGCCTGCAGATCGAGCCAAAAGTTGGGTCAAGGCCTTGTAGTCCAAGTACTTGGTGGTGTGTAGAAAAGTACTGAAAACGTCTATAAATTCTCTTTGAATTTTTGGATAGCCTGCTGCACACATTTCCTTCAGCAAATCTCTAGAAGCCTTTATTTCACCGTGAGTGGGCTTCACAGCAGGAGTGTGATCAAACAAAAGACTGGATCTTCTCTCTACAAACTCATTATCTAGATTAATGTAAAAAAAAAATAAGTAACGTCAAGTTAGAAGGATACAATTAAGAAGCAGTTTCATTTAAGCGGTTTTCCACCTTTCCTACTCTCTCTTTCCCTCCCTTTATATCCCTCTAACTTCTATTTTTAATCTCTACTCTTCCAATTTTCAGGCAATCACAAAGTGAACGATCCTTAGACAATCCTTTTGGACAATCCAGCGGCCAGCCGACCTAACCTAACCTTTATTTAATATACAGGTGTAGGTGTAAAACTTTGCTTCCGCCTTTTTGCAATAGATCTCTGTAGCGGTAAGTGGTAGTCAAAATAACTAGATCGCAGATGTCGGCCAATAAGCTTAAGTATTTGTAAACGCCATCAAAATGTTATTCGATTTGTGTCTGCATTACAAAGTTATTCCCAATTAGGGATGAAACGATGACTCTATAGTATCGATACCTATGCTCGATACGGTATCAATCGCAAAATATCGATATCTATTCAGTATCGAAGAAAAGGCATCGATACATACTTTTATTGGTCAATTGTTGCATACGATACTGACAGGGAAGAACACATGGAGCAAAAAATCAAAATCTTCCTTATGGATTGCATATTCTGATGAAATCCATAATTAGTATCCCGGAAATGAAAACTTTTAAAACGTTTGAATTCTGTCATAGCAATTTTTCTCCGGCGTTGTAACAAAGTAATACAATCAATGGAGGAAGTAAAACCTTATTGCTTCAATGTATAATCTTCGATAAATTCTATAATTTTGGCCTGAAGATTCTTTAGTGACTGATACGAATGACTTTGGTAACTGGACTTTTTGCTTTAATATGACCAGATCATGACAGTAATCTTACCCGATTATGGTGGCCCCATTTGCATGCAGGGATTTATTTTATAAAAACTGTGAAAACAACTCTGTTTTTTGTTTGTCTATAAGAAAAACAGTTTTTCTGACCGATACGAGTATTTTTGACCGATACCTACTTGGTAATATCAATACCAAAAGTACTTGGTATCGTAAGAAAAGTATCGAGTATTTACTTGTATTTACTCGTATCGTTTTATCTCTAATCCCAATTAAATATGTCAGCTTACGAGTCAAATTCTCGTCATTTGCGTGAGGTTTTAACTTGCTGTTTTAATATGAAGAAATCTGCGGCGTTTGACAAAGTGTGGCATGGTGCACTACTGGCAAAACTTACTGCTTTTGGTTTCGGTGATGACTTCTCTCGGTTTATATCGAGCTTTCTCAGAGACCGCACTGTACGAGTTGTTATAGATGGAGTTGAAGATTAATTCAGGGGTACCGCAAGGATCCGTTCTTTCTCCTACTCTATTTCTTATTTTCCTCAACGACCTTCTCTATCAAACTTCAAACCCTATCCACTCTTTCAGAATTTGCCACTGGTACTCTTTCAGTTATAGTCCTAGCCTGTCAGAGATCGCTGCCACGAGGCTAAATATGAATGATTCATTGAATAGTGATCTTCTATTAATCTCCGAATGGGGTCGTAAAAACAGGGTCGCCTCGTGTCAAACGCTAATGCTGGGTTGGGAGTGACGTAAGAAGTCATTTCAAAACGCCTGAAAGTCATGGGAATGAATTAGAAGCAAGGAAATTATATACGGTGCCCGAAATATGGAAGTAAGTAGTACAAAGTTATGGACAATACTAATTATATTTAAACCGTTTTTGAAAATAGAGCCTCGAATTTGGAAAAAAACCGCGGAAGCAATGTTGTACGAACCTACAAAACACGGTGAAAATTTTTTGAGTAAAAAATAAAATCTGCATTAAATCAAGCTGAGCTTATGTTTCATATATTTCTTTTGCAACCCAAAAAACGAACCTGTGTTTGTATTAATGGAACATATGTGAAAAATTGTGGATAAAGATAATTTCATTTAACATTTATACATACTTTCCGATAGAAATTCGCCTGCACTGAAAGTGTCTTCACCCTTAAACTCCAATTTATGAGTGGTAGTGGTAACAGCACCTGAACTGGCATTAGAAAAGGGTATAAGTTGGTGGCGTTCATAGCAAGTGACATTGCGATATATACTGTTGTCCAGGGTGAACTAAAACAATGCAATGTAAAATAGTTTACAACTTGTTTTGCATTTTACAAAACCACTACTTACATTGCAATAACTTTGTGAGTCTAAAATAGGCCAAATAGTTTTGTCATCACGGAAATTATACGGTGTTGTTTGCAGGATGGAATGAGTGAAATAACGATTGCGACAGCTTTTCACATCTTTTGTTTTGCTTATGGTCACGAACACATTATCGGTGGCCTGCAGTCTATAGTGGACGTTGCAGGTACCGGAAACATCAGTTTCTGTTGTATCAAAATCGATATCAAAACGCATCATGGTATTTTGGAAGGCCGACAAAATACCCTTCTTAAAGTTTAAGACCCAGGTTGGTTCTTCCAAAGTGGGACAGACTTCACTTATTGCACCATCATGGAAGGCAAAACGTAAGAGATTCTTTTTCAGAGCGTATTCCAAATCTCTGCTTTTGGCATGTTCATTTGTGGTCGCCGAGTCAGCAGCTTCGTTTTCACTGGAAGTGAAATCAGTTTCGCCTTCTCGTTCTAAATCGCCATAATAGTCGTAAACATCATTTTTAATAGAATCCGTATCACTGACTTTCTCATTATTTTCTTCAATTTTATCCCAAAGTTTAACGGAATTGATGCGCAAATATCCTTCACAGTCTTTCGGGAACAATAGGTCAATATCGGCCTTCAGATACAGATCGGAGGTATTTTCACCGGTACCCGAAAACTCCGTTCTTAGTTGAATGGTATAGTCATATTTGAAGATATTGTCGTTGTACTTGAACTTGCCGTTTTCGATATCGCAACTAGGACGACCACATATTTTAGGGTCTTTTAAAGGATCTGAAAAATTTTATGGTATAAATTTTTGTTTGTTTGAAATTTAACAAAATTTATGGTGTTTATGGAACTCGAATGAGTAGTACTCCTAAAAAATGTGTATGAAATATTCTCAATATATTGATGTATCATAAGTCGTAAAGCAGCTCTGGGCTGAAGAACAGCTTTCGCGTCATCGGAATTATTTCTTAAGTGCGGTCAGGCTTGGGTTTTTTGTTCGGTCTTCGAGAGTTTTGCGTCTCACTCGCATTGATTAACGGTTTGCCTCAACTAACTGTATTGGTTTACAGTTTTTTACAGGTTATTCATTGTTAACCGCGTGGAAACTTCCTATGTGAAGGCATAGGCCATTATAGTTAGTCACAGCGAAGCTACAAAAGTACTGTTAATACCATCTTGGGCATTATGGTCTTTGTCACCCCGCCCATGCTGTGCATCCTATACTTTGCAAATTTGCTTTGCAACTGTATAGTTACTAAATTAATATATATTGACGTATCACTCATTCGTGTCTCATAAACATCAAATAAAACTACAATATTTTTTACTCGATTGAGCTTTTCTAAAAGTAAACAACAGAAAAAAATAGATGCCATATTGATAAAAAAAAATTGCACTAGTTTTTATCAAATTTCCTGTGAAAAAGATTTTTTGCCGGATTGATAATTCAAATTATAAAGTAGAAATAGCTTTTTCACTTAAAAGCAAAAATTATTGAGTTGGAAAAAATTGTTTTAATATGTAAAATATACTTAACAAAAAAAAATTGTTAAAGAAACAACAACTCTTCACTGTTATATGACAACCTTTTTTAATTTATTTATTGAATAACAATCAATAATTCGGAAAACTTTTTATTAATTGCATTTTATTAAGAGATATTTCCAAAAATTCATTTTTAATAATAATTTCATTTTTATTAAATTGATGATTTTTTTATTAATAACATAACTTGATTGAAAAAAAATCTCATCTATTTTTTTCTGTGAAGCTATCAAAGCTTTGTCACTACAACAATTAAATAAGAAAACACAATCGGAAACAGAAAATCTCCTTAATAAGTTACTCACTTTGACGAGCCGCCTGTGCCTGCTCAAATATCGCCACCAATACTGCAACTAAATATATTCCGCTTGCGCCTAAAAGCGCTCTATAGTTCATCTTCGCCTTTTCGTTTAATCTATATACAAGTTTTTTAGTGTTTTACTCTTAATGTTCGAATTTTTGTTCAAAAAATTTTCAATTTCTGCTTTTTGAATTCCATCAGAGTTTTATTTTTGATTGGTTTTGTTATGTAATGTGATCTGTAAAGCAAAATTTCAATTCCATATGTCTTTTAGTATTTTTGAATTTTATCTGGTGTTTATGGGACACAATTGATTAATACGTGTGGAAAATTTGTATGAAATATACTTATGTGCTGTTCATAGAACACAGACGAGCACTCGTCTAAAAAATTTTGTATGAAAATCACTCAAAAAATGGAGTAATTTTCGTACAAATTTTCTAGACAAGTTGCTCGTCTGTGTTCTATGAACAGCACGTTAATATTTTGAGTGTATTTCATATAAATTTTCTAGTCGTAGCACTCATTCGTGTCCCATAAACACCACATTACTTTTAAATAAATGAATAGAATTGTACAATATTTGAACTTACAATATAAAAATTTAAAGTATTTATTTGGTCAAAGAAATGAAAAAAAAAAGAAATCAAATGCAGATTTCTTTTTTTGCTAATCTTTTATTCTCAATTGAAATTGAATCAAAATCAGTTTGCTATTCAAATTAATGCACATCTTTAGAATACAAATACGCTCCAGCAAATCTTAAGTTATTTTAACATATTCACACAATTCAAACTGTATTTCATTATAATCACCCAGCAAACGATAAACTATAGCAAACTACATATCGCTTCTTTATTGCAACATAGTCATATCTCAAAAAATTTGCTTTTCGAGTTAACAATACAGAACTGTTAACAGTACTACCTTTTATATTATGCCAAAAAGTTATCCAAATTACTTTTAAGGTGTTTCCTGTAAAAAATTTTTCTAAGACTTGTATGGAAACTAAAAATTTGAAATGTATTTTCTTGAAATAAGCCTTTTTTTAGTTATGCCTATATTGCAATAAAGGAGCGATATATCTTGTTTTGAGGTCATGAGCGTAGGTGGGAGTACCCAAAGAGTTTATGGCAGGAATCGAAACTGCGAACTCCAGACTGTTAGTCCCAGCCCACCATTTATATACATAGTATCTATATGTACGAGGTCGGATTGACATTGAAGCTACCTAAATAAGAAAACATAACATTTTTTTCAAAAACCATTTATTTCTTAACATAGGCTCTTTTTAGATCAATACATTTAGTAAGACGATACTCTAACTTTTTATGTCATCAAACAAACAAACTGACAATCGAAAATGACTGATATTGCCAACATACATATATAACAGATATGTGCACCAGCATAAGAGTAAAATCGAACATACGTAACTCGCGAAAAAAGCGGTTGTTTTTTGAGCAGACCCTGTATATTTACGTGACTATTGTGAAGGGTATTTAACATTCGGGCCAGCCGAATATACTACACTCTTACTGATTTTTTTTTTGAATTCTCAATAATTTATTTAGAATATTGGGATATAAAGTTGAATATTTGAGAATATTCAAGTCTACAGATGATTAGGGTAGCTGCTGTAATATGCCGACAATAGATATCTAGGAGACATAGAAAACAAACTGTTTATATATAATATATGTAGAGGTTAACGTCGCACGATTTGCTTGGACTAGCTTTAGGAAAAATTGACACCACAACAAAGATCGGTAAACTAGGAAAGTACCATAAAACATATTAAGTGATAAAGTGCATAAATTGCACTAAATGTGTAAGTGGTGTATTATTGTACTTTTGAATCTGCAATTGTACGCGAAAAAGTACAATTCTACTAACTTGCTCAACTCTGTTTCTCATACTTCCTGCAACGTTCTGCTGGCATTTGCTATTTGTTAGATTAAAGTTTTTCTTTTTACAGGCTGCGGCTACAGTTAATTAGTAGACACATATATGTTTTCTTACTTGTTTGATTAAATAATCTCGGTTATCTTGTAACTTTTGATCATTTTAAAGGATTGGTATGGTATCATATAATATTTATTACATAAGTTCATGCATGTATGTAAATACGTATGCATTCCGTTTCAATATTTGTTTAATTAAAACCCTTGTATTTTGATTAAATAATTTTCGAGCAAAGTGCTATAGTTTTGTTTCTGTTGTTTTTTTTTTAATTGTTGGGGATTTTATGGGTTTAATTGAATTTTTGTGAATGAATGTATGTTTGTGTAGAGCGAGTGTGTAAGCTGTTGTAGTCGCTATTATTCTTTATTTTGCAGCATTGTTTTTGTATTTTCATACACGTTTTGAATTTTTGCCAATGCCAACTTTTTTCCCCTATTTTGTTTTGGCAAAACCATTTTTTATTTACCGGAATCACTTTTAATGCTTTTTGATCTTTTGCATACACACACACACACACACACACACACACACAACTACATAGCTTTCGGTCTTTTTTTTTATAAGCGCTCAAAGTTTTTTCTTCTTTTAATATCAACAACTTTCATATTTAAATGCAAATAAAAGAAAAACAAGAAAAACATACAAGTTTACAAAAACGTTTTTACCTAAAAAACAAATTCACATGCTCGAATAACAAATTTGCTCACACTGACACACCAGTGGGGATAAAGCGGAACTTTTATTTCAATACAAACACACATTAAAAAATTTAAATACGTTTCCTCATGCATACACACACACACACACACACACACACACACATACACAGGTTTCACTCGTAACTGAAAACCAGTAAAGAGCTTTGTGTAAAGTTTTCACTTTTTTTTCGACTTAAATTCTATGGCTTAAGTTTGGAAATCAAATTAAAACCCATTAACTTTTAATTTTGTGTGATTTAAGTGCAAACACCAGTTGCATAGAAAATTAAACAGAAATTTTTTGTTTTACTTTGGCAAAAAAAAAAGAAGAAGTTTTCAGCGAAATCAAATCGAACCAAAGCGTTCGTTCACGAGTCTTGAGGATGAATAACTGACTGGATTGTTAGAAATTTTCTAAATTCGAACCTTAGATTTTTCTAAAGCTTATCTTAATTTTTCTTATTAAAAAAATAAAAATAAAAATTTTTTCCAGCTACTGATAAGATTTCCATATAGTTGTTGTTGGCCGTTTAAAAGAAATTCCTAAATAAACAAGTGATTTTGTCTACGGTGATGTGAAATGTAAAAATCTTTTTGTAAATTTCAGCTCCAAGTTGCAAACGAAGTTGGTCAGTGACGTGACGCTGTTATCGCTTGAAGAGAAAGAATTTTTAAAAATACTGCATGACTTTGAAAAGGCGGGTTGACAAATAAAATCACATTTATTATCAGCGCACAAGAATCAAGTTGACTGACATTCATAGGCGGTGTTTTAAAATATGCCCAAAGATAATGGCAACTATTCATTGTACCAAAGGTACACGCGTGAAAAAAATATATACATATATAACACGGCAGCGTTCTAAGAGCAATATGCATGGTGGACCATAAGTCTCTCACGAGGGCGGATTGATATTAAAGCTATCTAGCACTAGATGGCAACACAACCACAACATTTTTTTTTTTTTTTTGAAATTGCGATCTCTCAAACGTCAGCTGGTTTGAAGTAAGCAACTTTTGTGTTTCTTGAAAAATATAAAAAAGTGCAGTCACTATTATTTGAAAGGGGAAACGGCGAAAGAGACAAAAGAAATGCTCGATAAACATTACAGGGTAAAATATTGGATTGCTGAATTTAAACGCGGCCGAACAAGCACTGCAACAATACCACCAACAGGAAGGGCAAAAGAAGTAAATACTGAAGAAACTATCAAGAAAATCCTCCATATCGTTAAAGGGCACTTCAGACCATCACACTTCGTATTAAGACTTGTCAAATATTTAAATAATACGTGCAAGTGTGATGATAGTGTGAATGTAAAGCGTAATGAAAATGAAAAATAATACGGTAAGAGATTTGACATCCCATAAAACTTCACCATTTTTAAAAAATTGTCTAAACAGTAAGATTTTTCATTGGATCAGGGTTGCATTTTTTATAAAAACAAATACATAAAATATTAAGCCCAGACGTTGACCAAATTGGCTGTATATTTTCTACATATATTTTACATTTTACTTCAGGTATGATGGTGTGAAAACAAAATTTAATAGTACGTTAGATTTTTTGACAGTCGCAGCAAATATCATTAGATTTCTGTTTCACAAAATCCAATCAAAATCTTAAGACTTATATGATAGTCTGAAACGCCCTTAAGAATGATCATCGAGTCAAGTTACGTGAGATATTTGAAATGGTAAACATATCATATGAACGTGTGCGTGTTCAACATTTTACATGAACATTTGCATATGAAAAAACTATCGGCAAGATGAGTGCCGCATTTGCTTAGTGATGATATGATAAAGCCTAACTCTGTTGATTTTTAGAGTCGATACCTGTTGATGAAACGTAGGTCCACCACTACACACCAAACCAAAAATCTATCGACACAATTGGTTAAGGCTACGGGGTGGCCAGTTAATGTCACCTCTTTTCCAAATTAATTTCTGCACAAAAATTTGGTGAACCTGCAGCCTACAAATCATTTGATGTATACAAATACAAACACAAATTAATAATTTTTTTTTCTTTTCAATGAGAGTACATGGCGATTATGTAGCGGCAATTTGCTCGCCATATGAAGTTTAAAAAACATAAATGATTTTATAATTAGTTTTAGCCTCTATTTCCTGAGACTCTGTTTCTATAATCTTTGTGTGTGTGTTTTTTTTTTAATTTCTAGAAAGAAGGAAAACTTTTTTTTTATACAATACCAAAAATTCTAACAAGAAAACTTTTTCATAATTCATTTTGTGTGCCTCCCCTTCCACCACTTCTTTGATATAAAAAAATTCTGCGTTATACAACACAAACATTCAAGATGTTTGTACAAAAATCGTGCAAACATGTTTCAAAGATTTGTACAAACACCCCCTTTAACAATGCCAAATGTCAGTACAGAGGTACAAACCTTTTGGCATGTTTGGTAAGCTGTTTGTGCAGATTATTTGGCTCTTAACTAGTTCTTTTATAAAATTAGGAATTCTTATTTTAAGGATAATTATGTATGCACATATTTAACAGTAAACCAAATACATTTTTTACTTTATCTAATATTATATGATGATGGGTTGGTATCATTCGTCTAGCTCGAGTTCGATTCTGGCTAAAGCCAAGAAATATTTTTATTTTTAATTATAACAATAATTGCCGCGATCAATAACTCTTGATCAAAGAAGACAGGAAAAAATAATTGAATACACTAAAGCTTTTCTCCTGTCTTCTTTGATCACTGTACAACTATGTTCTAAATTAATTTTTAAATTTATTAGTCAATTTACACCAAAGCAAAATCTGGTCATTCGAAATTTCAATCCAAATTTAGTAGATTTTGAGAAAATTTCCAATACAAAATGAAATCTACTTTATGAGTAGATTTCGAAGAAATCTCCTGAAATCTACTCAGTACCAAGTGATGCAACCGTGATTTTGTTAAAAAAGTACTTAAAAATACTACGCTGCAACAAAAATTACACTTTAATGTTGGTGTATTCAGTCTCTGCTAAAATTGTTTTCTCAAGCCCGCATGCACAAATTATTTTTGTGAACATGAAGTCTTGCTTGTCAAAAAATGGTGGTGTAAACGATATGGAATTCGTTGTAGATTTTAATTCAAATCTACGAGTTGGTGTAAATGTAATATATTGCTTTTCTCATACTACTTTTGTGTACAACTACGTTTAAAATCAGTATATAAGCAGCATGAATTGTTTGAAGAAATTTATTTAGATTTCTGACTTCAAACAATTAGCATCTTTGTGAAGTATTAAATTCCTGGACGTGGTGAAAATTGTTGAAGTTAGTAAGAAAGAGAAATAATTATAAGAATATATGTAATTCTGAGTTTCAGTTGGATAAACATCCAGTGAACAAAATTTATAATCTTAGAAACAAGATTATTTTATACTCATTTAATTGACTTTTATTTAACTGAACTCATCTCAAAGAGAGTAAAAAACTACATAAACTAAAAGTCGCATACATTTTTTTTGAGTGTATGATTCACCATTGACCACCACACGTGTTTATTCTTTCTTATCTCTTACATAAGACTCAAAATTATTCATCATTTACAAACGTGAAGATTTTTTAATCACAAAAAAATACACCGCTGCTTTGTTTTAGAATTGTTATTGTAATCATAATGTCCATTAAGAAATGAATGATCACTCCTAAACTGTTAGATTGAAGTCTTTGTCGTAAAGTTTGATCGTTTTGCCGAGGTTTGCAATTTATCGCTGCTGCACTTTTGGAGTTCTTATCTTTTATGTTAGCTAATATATCATTTATTTTATTTTTTATAAATTAATTGACTTCAAAGAAGACAGCTTTATCAGGGTTGAGGTATAAACACAGCTGTCCTTCGTTTCCTTGGCGTAAGTTTTGTCAAAAACACATAAACTTCTTTGCTTTTTCAAACAAATATAAAACAAAACTTTGGCAACTTTTCGTAAATTCTACCAACAAAATAATGGGTGATTTTATAAGAACTATCGGAAATTAAAAAAAAAAAAAAAACATAAAATTCAGAAAAATGCATGCGTTAAATCGCACGATCTCTTCACAAGCTCTTCCATTTTGGGCAAAAAACAGTTTGTTATCATCGCACGGTAGCGCTCACCATTCACAGTAACGCTGTGATTCGCATCATCTTTGAAGAAATACGGCCCAATGATGCCGCCAGCCCATAATCCGCACCAAACGGTTGTGTTTTGTGGATGCATTGGTAGCTCTTGCAATGCTTGTGGCTGCTTTTCACTCCAAATACGGCAGTTTTGCTTGTTCACGTATCCATTCAACCAGAAATGAGCCTCGTCGCTGAACACAATTCTTCGATAAAAAAGTGGATCTTCATCTAACTTTTCACGAGCCCATTCACCAAAAATTTGGCGTTGTGGTAGGTCGTTTGGCTTCAATTCTTGCACCAGCTGTATCTTATAAGGCTTCACACCCAAATCCTTCCGCAAAATTTTCCACGTAGTGAAGTAACAGAGGCCCAATTGCTGCGAACGGCGCCGAATCGATAATTCACGGTCATCACCAACACTGGCCGATACGGCTGCGATATTTTCTTCAGTTCGCACTCTACGTAAGCGTGTTGGTGGTGTAATGTCCAACAATGTAAATTTGGTGCGAAATTTTTTTACAATAGCCCGAATAGAAGCCTCAGTAGGTCGATTAAACTAACCATAAAATGGAAGAAGCGCGCGATGAACTTTCTTAACAGAGCACGCATTTTGGTAATAAAATTCAATAATTTGCAAGCGTTGTTCGTTTGTAAGACGATTCATGATTAAATTATAAACCAAACTGAAGATGTTTGACAGTGACACAAGATACAAAACGTGCGTGAGCTGTCAAAACTAGTGTTGCCAAAAAGATAATAGCAAAAAAATCACTCGTTACATGTGAATTTTTTTGGTGTTGTATTTATTGCAATTCTACCACTACCTATTAAAGCTATCTTGATTTCAAATAAACAAACTATTTAAATTTCTAAGAGTACTAGAAAAAATTAGCAGCTATTGTATTTACCAAATACCAGCAAAATCTATAAACAAGTTGGAGCAAGTACAAGTGATAATATATTCGTTTGTACGTGCCCACAATGATTGCAGCCATTATCTGAAATAGAAATAGAATTAAACTCGTATATTACGATGACCCTTACTGTACCCTGGGTCGCCATAGAAACTGATAAGGCTTGTGAGAAATAGTTAAATGTGGTGTATTGTGCTCATGCAGCACTTGGCACTCGCAGGTTTAATAGTAATTTAGTATTTAATAGTGTTAGTGCAAGAAATGTTCAAGTCTGTTTCTATTCAACATCTATAGGAATTTGTATTAAAAAGGGAGAAAAAAAATTTGTATTTCCAAATATACTTGTATATATTTGCAATTTCACAGATAAAATTGAAGCACCATGGTGAAAAGAAAAAGTAGTTTGGCCTACCAGCAGGCCTGCATACATATACTTATAAAATTTTTATTAAATTTCAATTATTTAAAAAAGCTACACAGAAAAAAATTATTGTAAAAATAAAATCAACAAAATTTTTGTCTGAAAAAATAATTTGTGTGCTTATATATAAATAAAAAAAAATATAACCTTGGATATCGTATTTTGTTGTTGTTTAACAAAATAGTTGTTTCCGATCAATAATTATTTTTACTAAGCTTTTGTTTGAATCCACGAATTCCTTTATAGGTCCGCATTCAAAAAATTTATTAATTGATTCAACGAATTTCGTTATTGAATATGAATTTTTTTTTTCTTTGTAACATGCCCAAAACAGCTTTGAACCTCCAAAAGGCTTTTCTTTTGGCCATGCCCCTTTTGATATATAAAATTCAACAAAATTCGCGATAACTGCCCAGCCTTGCTAGAGATATAACTTATTTTTAACGGCATTTCAACATGAATGGACTGACGGCTGGACAATGCTTCCAAATTGGCCGAAAACAGGATTGCCGTTGATACCGATTTTCATAAGCAAATTTTGTTTAGCAATGAAGTTCATTTTTGTTTGAGTGGATACGTCAATAAAAACGATCTAAGCTATAAGGTGGGTAAGCCTTGTTCCTTCTGACTACCATTTGTTTCGAGCGAGGCAGAACGCCCTTACTGGAATATGCTTCACTTCAGAACAGGATATCACAAATTAGCTTGAATCATTCTTTACCTCAAAACCAAAGCAGTTTTTTTGGTACGAAGTCCATATGTTACCAGAAAGATGGGAAAGAAGTAGTGGCGCATTTTAGCGTTGGTCAATACTCATTAACTCATTTTATTATTATTACAAATTAATTATTCTGTCCTTTCAAATGAACATATGCCTCGTCACTCATTATGATTTTTTCATGTAAATCGATAATTGATTTTGTTAAAATATTTTAACGATTGGTTCAATCGTTAGTTTATCGAATATTTTTCTATAATAAGTTTGCCACGTGTCTACTTCACGATTGCCAAATATGAACTGTTAGGACTAATGTTTACCAAGCAGGCGGCAAAATAAAGTAGTATACCTTCCAGGTGGACACCATGTATCATGTAGTTAAATTAATACCTTTTTATTATACAATTATGTCTATATTCATAAAAAATTAAAACGTATTTGAAATGAATTTTAGAAAAATTTGTTATGGAATTTTTTGTACTAAAACACATTTCAAATTCATTTAAATTTTTATGAATATGCCCATTAATATATTAGGTGTACAACTACGCTTCCGCCGTTTTGCAATAGACATTTGTAGCTGTAAGTGGTAGTCGAAATAAATACATCGTAGTTGCTATACAATAAACATTTGTAAACATAACGGCTGTTATGGAAAGAACCTGTCGAGAGTGGTTGTAACGCATTAAGAATGGTGATTTTGATCCCGAAAGCCAGAATAGCGGTTTTATAAGATGCAGAATTGGTGGCATTACATGATCAAAACTCGTGTGAAACGCAACAAGAATTGACAGGATTATTGAAAGTGATTCAAAAAGCCATTCCTAAACACCTGAAAGTCTTGGGAATGACTCAAAAACAAGAAAATTGGGCGCCGTACTAGTTGAAGCCGAGAGATGTTGAACGGTATTTGGTTGCTTGCGAACAAGCAGCAAGGCAAAAGCAGAAGGGATTCCTGCATCGCATTGGGACTGGGGACAAAACATGGTTTAATTACAATAATCCCAAGTGCAGAAAACCATGGGAATAACCCTGCCATGCTTCCACTTTGACGAGCAAACCGAATATTCATGGCTAGTCGTAGTCGAAATTTTTTTCTTAGCTTTTATTTATTTATTGAATCTTCACAACGTGAACTAACAATATATAGTAAAATTTTGATACTAATTATATGTTTTTAAGTTTGGGGAAGTTCCAGTTTACTGATATGACTTGTCACATACTTTGAAAATTCGTCTTTTACTAATGGAACGCATAGATCCTTGTGAACTCGTGAGTTTCTTCAATACAATGGAGCTGGAGTAATCGTACGGAGAATTTTGTTTTGTCGCCTTTGAATTTTTTCACTGTCAGATGCTGTCGACATAATTAACTTGTATACCCATAATATTACTTTCTTATAAATTGCATTGCTCTAACCGGTTTGGTGAGAGGCCAATACAATTTGAAATAAGTTTGGTTAGGTGTCGGATTCAACCGTGGCTGTGTAGCTCTGCAGTCGTGTTGTCGTAAAAATAATTCCTTTCATATAAACCAGTGATGGCCACTCGAACGTAAGCTGGCTATCCAGTGGCATTTTCAGAAATCGCAATACAATTTATTCGATAATGAGTGACAGCATCCCAAAAGTAGAAGAAAACTGCAACTTTGAGCAAATCTAGTTTAAAATCGCCTACGAGACTTAACCCACTGATTTAAGTTGTAGACGTTAATGTCCACTAAAACGTAATCTAGCCATCCAGTGACATCTTCAGAAATCGGCATCCCAAAAGTAAATAAAAAAATTGCAACTTTGAGAAAAATCTTGTTTACCCAGTGTTTAGACATACGAGTAAGAGCTCGAAAAACTCAATACACTCACATTTTTTTACTACCACATTCGTATTTTTCGCACGCGCAGGTCTACTCGCAGCTAAATTTGCATGCGAGTGATTTTTTGGCACTTCCATGCAATCAAATGTCAAACAAACAAACAAACAGTGTTATCGTGTAAATAATTTTAAACAAATCAACTGGATCATTATAAAATTAAAACTAATTTAATTAATTAGCTAGTTTGTTTGTTAATTTATTAAAACTAATACTACAGATGGAAATGTTTAAATTATAAAGCGTTAATATCAATAATATTATGATAATACAAATTAATGCCAACTATTTTCTAAAAATATTCTCAAGTGAAGAACACGGCAACTCCAGTTTATAAAGACAGCCAAAGAAGCAAAATATATGAAGGAAACAAATTTGTTGAAGTTCACGTGCTGACGACAAATTTAATATGAACTCTCACTCGCATGTGTAGACAGAAATGAAAATTGCAAGAGATTCGAGTTTTTCGAAGAAATTTTCGTTGATAATACATATTCAGCACTCGCATGAGATTACTCGTATGTCTAAATGCAGGGTTAAGATCGCCTGCAAGGTATTGAGTTGGTAGGCCGAAGTCCATTGAGAACATAAACTCTTAACCAACTCACCCGTTTAACCAGCACCGCTAGTTCTTTACAGTACAGGTATCTGTTACAAGAAAACAGCACCTCAGTATCCCCCGAAAACCGGCATGCTCCAGGAAACTAATAAACAATTCAATTTTACTACACTTACCATCAACGCCTTTTTTTCTTATACTCTTTTTTGACTTTTGAGTTGCTATTGTGAATGAATTTGCTCACTGAACATAATACCTGCAACAGTGTTGTGTATTTCAAATTATGCTCAATTTTATAACAATTTAGTGCTAATTGAACAATAACTGAATTAGCTTTTTATTTATTTATTTTATATCGCATACAACAAGAAATTTATCTTTAGATTTTAGATTTTAGTTTTATTGAGCCTTTGAAACAACAATATCATGCAAATTACAATACAATGAAAGACAAAAAAAAAAACTTAGGACTATAATGTATTATCCTAATAACAATATAATTAAAAAGCAACCAACTTATTTCAATAAAGTTAATATATTGCGATATGCAAAACTGATGTATAATAAGCTCTTGCTCCCGGAGCTAGCATGAAACAAATGAGAGTATAACTCTAAAATAAACTTAAAACTAATTTTAAAAACTAACTTATATGTAAGGCTTAAAAACTAAAACAAAACTAATCAACAAATGGGCGCTAACCCCTGTGAGTACCCAGAGTACTCTTCAAATAAAAAGGGGGACGCAAATTAATATTTAAGTTAAAATTAGGAGGATCCTGACTTAAAAAACCAACTGGTGATAAGTAATTTGTATTCGACCAACTAAAGTTTATTTGTCCATTTAAAGCATTCCTTATTACATCATTCTCGTGATGAGAAAGTCTTGCTATAAATTTTTTTAAAACATCACAAACGTAAAGACTAATGGGAGTAATATTTGATTCGTTATAAATAAACAAGTTTGAATATCGTTTACAAACAGATTGAAAGTTTTTTCCAATGCAGTATCTTAATACCTTTCGTTCAAAAATTTCCATTTATTTAATTAATTTTTTATTCGCTATTTATAAATAGAAAAGCTTGTTTTTTGTGTTTTGACGGATATTATTAGAGCATTTTTCTTTTTAAATTCTCAGCAATTTATTTGGATTGTTGGGATACAAAGTTAAATGTTTGAGAATATCTTTCAAAAATTTCCAAAGTCTACTGATGATTAGGTTAGTTCCTATGAAATGTCGACATATAGATAGCTGGGAAACATAGAAAACAAGCTGTTTATAATTTTTTACTGGTATAAATGTTAGAAGCTTAAATAGCGAATAAAAAACTTAATTGTTTGAATTTTTGTTCTCTGCTTTTCGATACTTTCAAAAAGCAAATCGTAGCAACCAACGGTTGTTCATTTGTTTGAAAGGTGTAAAGAAATGTTAGAGACGTTTATAAATAGAAAAGCTTGTTTTTTGTGTTTTGACGGATATTATTAGAGCATTTTTCTTTTTAAATTCTCAGCAATTTATTTGGATTGTTGGGATACAAAGTTAAATGTTTGAGAATATCTTTCAAAAATTTCCAAAGTCTACTGATGATTAGGTTAGTTCCTATGAAATGTCGACATATAGATAGCTGGGAAACATAGAAAACAAGCTGTTTTTAATTTTTTTTGGTATAATTTCCATTTATTTTATAAAAGACGGAGAAACATTAAACCAAATAGGAAACGCGTAAAGAAATACTGGCCTCAAGAAATTTATCTTTTAAAATTTTAAAACTAATTTTTTATATGGAATATTGCCCACAATTAAGGCGCTAATTGCGGTAATCTCAATAATTGTGCGTACCTGAACAAGCTATAAGTATTTAAGTAAATTCTTAGATATTTAAAATTACAAATATTTCTTTTGCTTTTAAAGGATTATGTTGCACGTCTATTTGAAGATGACAGGGATAAAAAAATAAGGAAATTAAATAAACATGAGCAGTGAATAGTGTTTGAAAAAAAAAAACAATACTCGTACGAGTAGAATGTAAAGAACAATACTTTGTGCTGTAATACGAACATTTTCGTTTATAAAACTTGCATGCATTCCATGGCATTATTTTCGTAATCATGTTTAACGTAATCGTCATTATTATGTAAAATGATAACGCAAATGATGCCGCATGCTTGCATCAACCTTTTACGCTAAAACGCCTGCCAGGCTTCACAAGGACCGACAGCTTTTTTTTCGTGTGTTTTTACTTAAGGTAGCTTAAATGCTATTGTTGTTGTTGCTACTGCTGCTTATGTTACAACAAACAGAAAACAGGTAGCAGTAAGTTTGCAGGTTATAAAAAAGAATTACTAAAAAATAACAATAAGTACTGGCAGCAATAAGCATTTCCAGTCACTGGCGTAATTGCATTTGGTGAATTTATGTTTTTCAACATTTACTTATTTTTTTTTTTTTTCTTTCATTTTTTCTATTTCCGAGAACACGTTTATGCTTGTTACTTACATCCACATCCAGGCTATAATTCTGTTTCATTTTGTTCAACGTCTTCCTCGTTCCCGGCCTCTTTAAGTGGATTTCTGTGAAAATGGTAACAGAGTACTTTTTGCTTTGGTGTGAGTTGTTTTCTTGAAGTGGGAAGTGGGAGTGTTTTGTATAGCTAAAAATAAAAATCATCGCAAGGAAAGAAATTCAAATTCGTGTTAGCGAAATTCGGTTTGATTCTGTTCTAGAGAGTGTAATTCTTTCCGCCCTGTTTGACGCCGCGGCGCACATAAATATACGAGCTATACAGGAAAATCGACAAAAGTGAATTAAGCACTAGAAAGGAGATTTTAAGCGGGTAATTTTATATGAAGTTTTATCTGTGTGAGTGTACGAATGTGTTCAGGATTTATATTGGCATTAATGCAAACTAAACATGTATTTGTACTTGGATTCCTAAGTGAGTAAAACTAGCAGTCACTCAACCCGGAGCTATAGTTAAAATATCGTTAATTTTTAATTTGCTCATGAAAGTGCACGTTATAAATTATACGAATTCAGCTGTGAATAATGGCGGTAATTTAAGCACAAACTGAGAGTTTTTGAATAAAACGGCAGCTGCCTGTTGCACTGAATGAATTTATGTACATATATATGCAAGTACATATATATGCAAGTAATTTGTGGCTAAGAGGAGTACGTGCTTTAATTTTTGGGCTTATCACTTTAAAATCGTACGTGTTACAAGATGTAAAGCCGTTTACGTGAAACACAAAAATAGTCGTATTCTTATTAACAGCTATTTTTTATTTTTATTAATTAATTTATGCCTATGGAGAATAACTCCTTACAGGAAGATACTATCAACCGTATGCATAAAAAATTCTAATTTAAGGAATAAAAAATATATTAGTTATTATAGACTTATTGTCAAATAAACTGATAATAAAAGTTTGTATTCATAAACACTCAAAAAACCTTATACTCTATTTTCTTCTCTTGTATGGCCATACTTTTCATTTTCAATTGTTAGTGATGCTTAAAACCACTATTCGATGAGCCCGGTAGGTAGGAGAATATGATTGCCGATATTAAGTTTATACATAAAATAATGATTTTTAATATCCTTACAAATGTTTTTGTAAATAATTTGAAAAATATGCAAGTTTAAACAAAAAAATTAATGAACAAACTTATTTTTGCAATACTAAATGAAAAAGTTATTCGAATACAGAGCTTGTCTATATTTTATACTCATCACTATTAAATTTGTGTAAGTTTTATTAATTTAACATGAGCTGAAAAGTCCCGGGCCTAACAAAGAAAACACAATTTTCTTGGTTCAAAATTAGCTTTATTCATCAACGTAATCTCCACCAAGAACAACGTAATCATTCCAGCGCCTCTCTAACATTTCAATACCGCTCTAACATTTCAATACCACGATTTATCTTTTGCCTCTGGCGAATAGATGACTGCAATAAAACTAGCGCCATCTATGTGTTAGACCCAGGATTTTCTAGCCCACGTAGTAAAACAAAAACAACATTGTGCGCACGAACGCACTGCTTCGTTATCCGTGAGGTGGCACTGAGATGAATTTAATACTAATTTGGGTCTAATATAATTTGAAAAGATCACGATGTGAAAATTGGAGTGAGGTGGATAAGCTAAGACTATGATTTATGATTTTAAACTACAACACTAATCTGTTTTGCAGTAGCTATTGAAGGATCTGGTCAAAAAAGAGTATAAGATAGTGAAAATAATAAAAAGTGTAAATGATATTGAAAATAAAAATACGGACGCAAACACCAACCACTTACAAAAGAAAGCTTGGCTGGATATTGCGAAGGAGTAGGCTGCCTCATTGTTCATTTGCAGAATGGTTTTAATGTATTCATATTGCTTTGGTTTTTTTTCAGATATAACAGTCTGTGCTCGTGCCAATTAAATTCGCTGTGGTGTACAATAGAAGTGTTGGCGAAAAAAGAAGTTGCGGTGTTTCGTTTGAAAGCCAAACAAACAGGAGGAAGAGAAGCGCCGCCAAAATAGATCTTTCTGGTAGTGATATGTCTATGGCTGCCAAACGTACTCGTTATGTAGACCAATAAGCACGATTCAGATTGTTTTATTGTATTTATTGTATCCATCAATTAATTTTAGTTATTAAATATGCAGAAACTTGGTTTTTGGGTATGGTCCAATTTTAAACAAACACGAATTTTAATTTTTTAATATAAAATGTCACCTTATTTTTGATTTATAGAAGGGTAGAATCAAAAATAAAATTATTGAATATAAAAATGGTTTATTTTTTGTTTATGTTATGAATAATAGTTTATGAATACAGTTTTAGGAAAATTACACTATTATTGGTTTATTAAGTTGTTTATAACTTATGAATACGACCGTATATATGTACACGCATTTCAGTTAAAAAATTACAAAACTTAATAAGAAATAGAAAAAATTGCTTATTACTGGAAATACAAAAATGTATAAGCAATAGAAATATTGTTAGTTATTGGAATTTAATACTAAGATTATACTATGCTTAACAAAATTTAAGTTCATCGAAAAGTCAATAGCGTGGTAAAGTTCATTAAATCAACAGCATAATCTACGGAAGGGATCTGCATTAGCATACTTCTGACGGTAATAAAGCACTGACAAAAGTTGATATTGACGAAGACTACGCTGGGGAACATCAAAATTTAGTTTGGCCACCAGATACTCAGAGCACACGCAAAGAAAAGACAGTTTGATATATGATTGCAACAACATTAGTATATATTCCGTAACATTGTGCATTATTGTTAAATACTATTTCTTATCAAATTAATTATAGTTTGTTCCTCTATAAATATGTCAATATTTGCATTTGTGTAATTGTATTGTTAACATCTATAAATTTCAAGATATGGTTGCATACAATAATAGCAATTTCAAACTTTTTTTAAAAACAACAATAGCTTTTATCACACCCAATATCAAAGTATTTGTTTTATTATATGTATAGTCCGCAAATTCATATGCAACAAAAGTAAGTTTACAGAATATTACAATATTTTCATTCTAGTCGTTGACATATAATTTTGTTTTAGTTTGATATTTTCTTTGGAAACAATTAGATGTTTTGTGCGTGTTTAATTTTCAAAATACATATACATATTTGTTCAGCTATATAAAAAACGTGGAATTGTTGAAAAAATACATATTTAGTATTCGCGAAAGTAAAAAGATAAGTATTTTTTAATATTAAGATGTAAACATACATACATATGTATTTATGGTGTATCCAAGAAGACGTGCAACCATATTATTATGGCTATATATGACATTTGAAATTTCAATTGAAAATCCTTAACAAATATTTGTGTTTTATTGTAGCTAATGATGGAATGAATGGCTATTTCAGCATCAAAGAGGAAACTCTGCATTGATTCCGTTGAAATGTAATCTGATTATTATTTTTTTTTATTAATTGTATTTATTTTACACGTATTACCAAAATATATTATATGCTGTCTTTTTGTTGTTATTAATTGTCATATGTATGTATGTATTTGTGCTAATTATAATATAAATATGTTTCTGTTGCAATAAAGTTATTTATGATATTAGTATGGTTACTTAATGAGAATAATATGGTTATATATGAGAATAGTATGAAAGGTTACAATACTATGGTGCGTCTTGTCAATGGCGTTTTAATGTAACAATATAGCATTATCAAGTGCAATCATATAATTCAACAATAGTATGTTGCCCTTAAAATATTGTCCTATCAACTATATATTTTTTTCTACGTGCAGATATTGCCGTTAATCAATTTGAAGACAAAAATGGCATTGGACATTTTTCTGCGACTTTATTTGTTGTTATAGGATGATAAGTTAGCTACAGTGTTCGCGTAGATATTGCGTAGGATGAAAAGAAGGAATTGTTTTTGGATAGACTCAATTCGATCTCTGTGTACAGTATAAAAAGGGTCCCATATAATCGAGCCATATTCCAGTATTGGCCTGACTAATGATGTATACAAATGCTTTGCAACAGTGGAGTCAGCAAATTCTTTAGACCAGCGCTTTACAAAGCCAAGCGCACCCCTTGTCTTGGTTGAATGTAAGTTTTCTAGCAAATAAAACACCCAGACCCAGAAATTCTTCAACTGTGTTTAATGCCAAAATTTAAATTGGGGTATTTTGAAGTTTCTTAAAGCCAACTTTGGGAATGCCCAAAAAACTAAGAACCGCTTCGCTAATAGAATCTTAATTTTTAGTTTGATATCAAAGCGTGTTTTTTTAGTTATTTAAACTATATTTGTTTAAATTATTTATTAAATTTTCCTAAAGCTTTAAAATTTGTTTAAGACTTTTCAGCTACTAACAAACAAGACTTAGCCTCTGCTATGTGTCTGGTATTTTTAAAAAAAAGTTTATGGAATTTTCCAAAACATCTTTCACCAAATTTCCCAGAAACTGTCGACAACTTTTTTTTAACACCTTTAACAGTTTGTGTATTTCAAGGGATTTGGCTTAAGAAATCCAAAACACTTATGAGGGTGGGAAAAATACTGGCTGACAAATAAAACTAAAGTGTTTTGTTCAAACGAGTATGAGAAAGAAAAAACTGTAATTATATGTTTTTTCCTCCAAAAGCACTGTTTTTTTTTATTTGTGCTCCTTTCAGTTTTTAAAAACAAACAGAAAAAAAATTCACAAAATACACAACGAAATCCTTTTTTAGCTGAGGCAAACAGAAAATAAAAAAAAATACTATCAAGCTTTGCTTTAAAGAATTAAGTCTTTATTTTTATCGGTATTTTAGGAGAAGAGGATTGTGAGTTGTCAAACTTGAAAGGACTGAGAAAGTTGTAGTTGGTTGTAAACAGTTTTATTTAAAATTTGCTTTGCAATAAAAACTTAGTGCGCCCTGCATTCGTTTTTGTATTGAGGTTATGAGTAATGAGAAATGTTGTAGCGGACAAACTGGCAAAATCTAGTGTCCAGCTACAATAAAGGGATATAGATGGGTTCGTTGGAATGCCGCTTAGGGGCTGTAATATACAATTAAAGCGTAAAATTTTGAGATCGCTTAAGACAGATGACTTTGTGAAGCTACCTATCGAATATCAAGGCTGACATGGCGCAGAGACGGTAACAGGAGGCAGAATTTTAAAGCACTTGAAAAATTAACTTTAAGGCCTAACCATAATGTGCATAGATTGGCTTAAGCTTTTGCCAAAATTAAACGAAACGTCTGTCAAATGCATATGTGAATCAAAAACGACTTTTAGTTGGCCATGATGTACTTATATAAACTTTTATTTTAAACCCATTGTTGCACAACTGCGTGCAGTAGATTATATAAAAAAGTACTATTAATAACAACAAAGTATTTGTATGTATAGGGTGTTTTTTTAAGCCCGATAGAACTTGAAATTGTAAAAAATAACACAAAAAATTAAATTGTAATCAAAATTTTTTTTTATTCGAAAGATCAATACGTGACATTAACATTTGAAAATGATTTCGGGCATATGGGCACCGCGGCTGTTCTTGACGAAGCGCATTCTGGACGTCCAATTTTGGGCCACTTTTTCGAGCAGTGGCCGTATGTCACGAACAACACGAACAATGCTGGCCTCCAAGGCGTCAATTGTTGCTGGTTTATCAGCATAAACCAGTGACTTCACGTAGCCCCACAGGAAATAATCGAGAGGTCTCAAATCGCACGACCTTGGAGGCCAATTGACAGGTCCATTTCTCGAAATCAACTTATCGCCAAATTTTGATTTCAGTAAGTCGATGGTTGCGTTCGCCGTATGGCACGTAGCGCCATCCTGTTGAAACCACATCTCCTCCGGATCAATGTCATCCATATTTTCAAACAAAAAATCATTGATCATGGTGCGGTAACGATCTCCATTGACCGTAACGCGAGCTCCAGCCTCATTTTTGAAGAAATAAGGTCCGATGATGCCACCAGCATGAAAACCGCACCAAACAGTGCATTTTTCTGGATGTAATGGAGTCTGTAGGGTCTCTTGTGGATTGGTCTCACTCCATATGCGGCAATTTTGCTTATTAACAAACCCGTTAAGCCAAAAATGCGCCTCATCGCTGAACACAATTTTGCGATAAAACGACTTTGCGAATCGACGACTGATTTTCAAAGTAAATTTGGATAATTTCGTAGCGTTGTTCAAGCGTGAGTCTATTCATGATGATTTGTCAGAGTATACTGAAACAAATAAAAAAAATGTTTCATCAAAATTTAATTTTTTGTGTTACTTTTTACAATTTAAAGTTCTATCTAGCTTAAAAAAACACCCTTTATTATATCCAAACAAAAAGTAAAAAGAATTTTGTGGGAATTTGATTGAACAAAAATTTAAAGATAGCTGAAACACATTTCTATTAAATTAAATATAAATGTGTCTGTTTCTGTGCCTTCAATTTTTCTTATTTAAATAAATTTTGTACACATACACTCAAACTCCTGAAAACAAATGATTCCGTACAGAAAGTGCGTGCAGTTTCGTGCTTTGCTTAAGCAACTGACATTAAACGAAACTTAACGAAAAGTTTCATTAAGCACATTATATTTCTACACATTTGATTATACTCGTACGTATTCGCACAGTTGCTTAAGCTGGCTTAAATCAGTTACTGCACATTATAGTTAGGCCTTTGGAATTCTAGTAGAATCAAAGTAGAAAAAAAACATGTCGAAACAACATTGCTTAATGTTAAATTTCGCAAAATTGCATATTTTTCTTCAAAACACCTTTTAATGATTTTGTAAAACTTTATTTCCTCAACAGAAGAAGTTGACTCGATTCAGTCTGTAAGAAAATGAACAGCAATAACCACATTGAGGAAGGATAAAAAAGTCTAGTAAATAATTTTGTTGTTACGTTTGTGTTTGCTCGTTCGTTCGTTCGTTGTAAGTAGAACAATTCGTAGTCGAGTAAACGTTGCTGCCTTTGCCAAAAGGTGATCAGCTTATGGTTGCCAAAGCATTTTACTTTCAAATTCATTTTACGTGACATTGCAGTTATTCCTTGTTTATCCTACCCAACGTTTGTGTGTGTGTGTGTGTGCATAAGGACATGCTGTTGTGTAATAAACTGTATGTGTATTGTTTGTTTGCATGTTAGTCAGTCAGTCAGTCAGACAGACAGTTAAGTTCATTATATGTATTTAAGCAACGTTCGAAAGATATTGTCAGAATTTTATGAAATGGGTGACACAACAGAGATTTATTTACTTGGGGGTGTATGATTCTTTTTCTTTTTTCGCTTTAGTCTTTTTATTTTTTAAGTAACTTTTACCTTAAAGGTATTAACTGTGTTTTAAGCAAAAGCAGATAAGTGATTTTTTATACAAATCCTTGAATTTAAACAATTTATATTTTTGCAGGAAGAATACTCAGAATATAGAAATAGAAAAAGAAAGGATATTGTTATGATGTGAATTCTCCAGGTATTTTAAACATTTTAACTACATGTACACCGATTCATACATTTAACAGCTCATTGTTCTTGCATAGAAAACACAACAAAATAGTAAAATCTTGATATATATTTTTTCTTTCATTCTAAATTTCATTTTCTTTGGTATTCTTTATTTGGTGCAATTGAAATATTTTGTTTACTCACTCTCAAGGAAGGAATCAGTTAGTTTGAGCTTTTAAGAGTTTTTGAAATGGAAATTAAACGATTTGTGATTAAATAGTATTCAAAGTGAGATTTTGCTTAGAAAAGTTATTTACAAAATCCTTTTTATGATTTCATTATGTTGTCTTTGTTTTTAAGCAAAATTCTGCTCAAGATGTAAGTAAGATGATAAAGGAATAAGATGAAAGCAAATGTATAATTGAAAGAAGTGAGAGTGGACTTTATGAAGCAGTATTTTTAGTATTCTGTTAAGTTTTACAATAATGCCATTTACGGCAGAAACACAGACACACAGACTTTGTACAGGATGGTGCAACCCAAACGCACGATATTAATTGCAAATAAAAAAAAATTGTTTCTGAGAATTATCTTAATACTTTGTATTAACAAAGACTGATCTATGATAATTATTAGGTTAGGCTTGACAGGCTGCCAGCTGTTGTCAAGCCAGCTTATTTGGGTCCAGTCTGGTCCCGTTGTGTTGATGATAATTATTTGTAAAGCAAAATAATTGTCATAGCTTGTCACAGCTCCGGTGACATATCTTTATCTGATGGTTCATGAGGCCGAGTTATCTTATCCTTTAGCTCTTGTATTGTTCTTGGCTTATTGACATTCACTTTTCCTCACATAATCGTGGCGGCCAATTAACAACATTACAACGTGGTAGAACACGTCCATTGAATTTTTCACATAAAAGAGACATTCTGCCTGGCTCACGATGTCGTTACGTCATAGTTGTTCATAACTTTTAAGGTCAAAAAACCTATTTAGATGCCGTTTATTTTTCTCTGATCTAGTATCATCTGCCTTGTCTACCTCTAATATATCCATTAGTTGAATAGTAGATATCTACAAGTCTCTTATTTTTAATATAAAACATTAGTGAACGAACGTTAACGAAACGACATCGTGAGCCAGGTACCATGCTGTTGGAACGACATATTGTCCAGATCATTATCATCGATTTTTGGCCATAATAAGATCTTTATTATCTCGCGATAGCGAACATCATTCACGGTAACTGCTTAGATGACTTCATTTTCGATGAAGTTCAGCCTACTGGTGTCGCCTGTTCATAAACTGCATCAAACGGTCATTTTCTGTGAATGTATCCGGCTTTTGAACAACCACTCGTAGGCTCTCATTTACTAAAATGCGGCAACTCAGCTTGTTTACGGCAACTCAGCTTGTTTGAATTGAATAACCATTTTCGTCAAAAGCTTCAACAAACATTACGCGATACTCAATCGTGTATATCTCTAGGGTTGAATTGGGGCCAACAAATTAAGTTGTGCAAAAAACTTGACCATAAGGTATCACTCACAATTAACATTCTGCGTTTTTTGTTGGACCACTCTTTGGAACCCAGATTTTTCACAGTTTTTCCATATAAAACCAATTCGCATTCAGACAGACATTCTAACAGCATAACGCGGCATTAAATTTAAAAGAACGCAGGTGCATTTTTGGAATGCTTCGCAGGATGTGTCATGGCTTTACATAAGCACCTACCTGCCTTGACGAGCTTATCTGATGATGAACCAACTATCTGTACGGAGTGAGTTATTCACGTGCAAGGCTTTTAAAGGTCGCAGCTTCTCGCATATGTTAGGTTTAATCTCTTCTGTATGGACTTTCCCAGGCCGAATCCAATGAAGAGTATCAGCACTTAACCAACTCACACGCCTAGCCATTACCTTACATTGCAGGTATCTGTTGCAAGAAAACAGCACCTTGGGGGCTTATTAGCCCCGAAAACAACAAAGTTGTCAGGGAAGGCACCTCAACCATATTCAGCGCAGGGAGACTTCGACGATCTCTGTTCTGCTAAGTAGCACTTGGTAAGGACTTATATAAATAAAGCGTCTTTCTGAAGTTTTTTTTTTGTGCCACAACAAACGAGGAACAGCTACCTCTCTATGCCACAGAAAGCACAGTGTTCTGGTTTGGCGTGCACCAAGGCAAAATCTGCTCCCTGGGAGGAGTTGTCAGGGAAAACAAATTTCCTCCCTCTCTGCAATTTTGGACTTAAGCCACAGTCGCAACGTTTTAACCAAGATGTAGATAACTCAACTATGCTCAGCCAGGTTGCAGAGCAATAGAACCTCCCGGGGGCTTTATCGATCCCCGTTCTACTAAAGAACCCATGGTAAGGGCTTCGGAAAACAACCGAGTTTTTCATGAAATAACTTTTTTTTTTTTTTTTTTGCTTAAAAGCGGTTCTGGTAATATAAGCAGGTTACGAAATACAGAAAATTTTAATTTCCGATATCGTACCCGGATATAGCTAAAACAGATTTTTCCATGAAAATGTCCATGAAAGATTACCTTTTTGATGTGGCAATTACAAGGCAAAAATATTTTTTCCCGGATATCGGTCCATATATATCCGAGCTTATTTAGTTCTAATTTGTAATATATACTACTATATTATATTATAATATATATTATATTATAATATATTATATATTTTAGATTTGGCCCAGCCATATATTAAACTCTTAAGCACCGCATACACGTTTCAACTCAGTTGGCAACTGAGCCGCTTGTTGTCCATATCAAAGCGTGTATGGCTTTGTCAGTTGATTAGTTTGACAGCTGTCGAGTTGGTTGAAGAAAAATTAAAAGGTTTTAATTTTTCCAAGTTGACTAGCAAGTCTTTCAATTCGATTGTGGTGTGTGTTCGAGTCTCTTGATCAGGTCTCAAAATTTATATATATTTGTATTGTTTTTGCAAAGAGAACGTTATATATTTTTAAAATTCTCTATAATTTCATTCAATTTAATAGTTGAATGAAAATTAAGTTTATGAAGTGTGTGGGCAATATCAATTTAGTTGAAAGACTCAATTCACAATTGACTTGAAACGTGTATGGGCCGCTTTACTTGTTTTTTTTTTCTTTTTTTTTATATAAATTTGTTTAATATTTATCTTTTTAAAGACAGTTTTTCCGCAACAAAATTTATATATGTATATATTTTCTGCAAACTCGTTTTGAGAAAAATGCCTTTATAGAAAGTGATCGTATTTTAGAAAACTAAGAGCCCTTTTGAAATATTTTTCAAAAACTTTGACTTTTGGAAAATTGAAGTTTTAAGAAAGTTTAAATTAAGAAGAGAGTGTCCTTCCTCTTTAACTATTTTATGCAAAGTGCAACTTTTTGAATATGCAAAAGTCTTTTGATAAAACTCCCGGGTTTCGCAGAATATACTCGTACATTTTTCCTGAAAGCTTCTGCATTAAAAATAAGCCTTTTTTGTAAAACGCTACTTAAAAAGTACCTGCTAATTTTTTTTGCATAAAAGCTACCAACTTTCAGCAGAAACATGTAAATGTGAACTCTACACATCAGATGCATTGGAAATCAATTCAGTTTTCCACCTCATTTGAAATGTTGATGAATTCGAAATATATGTATACGGCTTAACGCCCGATAATCTGCTGCCGACTAAACTGTTTTTTAAGTTTTAAAAGTTTATTTACTCATTAAACTTAAATATTTAATTTTTCCTACACAAAAAATCTTCATATATATTGAGTGAAATTTCAATATATACGATGATTTAATGTTGCAAGTGAAAGCACAAGAAACAAATCAGATATCGGGCATGAAAACTAAAAAGAAGTACTTACAAAGCATTCATTCATGTATTCATTGCTTAAATTCACCCGTATTTTCCATTTTTCATTTGCTGCTTTGTTCGAATCTCTGCTAGATTTAATCTCAAAGCAAACAAAATTAAATTCTATCTCAGTTTGAGATTAATTACATGAATAAGAATTCATTTTGTTTTGTTTTAACTCTATTAAAATATAATACAAAGACCCTTTTCTGTTATCAGCAAATGATTTAAATTGTTGCAAGTAGTGTGTAACAGCAAATAAGATTTCTTCTGCAAATGTGCGTTTTTGCATTAAAAACACATTTGTACATTCAGTTGCACAAAGCTGAGGAATGTTTAATCTCCTTGAAGCGTAAGTCAACTCGCAAATGGTGAAATGTCTACTTTAATTTGTGACTGCTAGTGTACAAGCGTTGCTAATAAACCAGTTGACCAAGCAGTACACGCGTCGTCTAGGTTGTATAACGATTGCTGCAAACAAATTTCGCGGTAGACTGGCTTTTGTTAAAAGATGGGCAAAGGTCCCGCTGTCACAAAAAGCCTTTTCATCTCGCTCGTACGGCCGTTTTTATTATACTGTTTTCAAGGCTACTCGCTACTACCAACATATTCAACAAAACTAGCTGAAATTTACCAACTGAAGAACTATGCTTAATATATCTTTTATGACCAATCTTTTATATGGTAACACCCAATCTGAGCTTTTATTGAGTAACGTAACTTTTAATGTTCCTCAAAGATCGTTATTCATTTCATAAAATGTCACATTTTCGTGTACAAATATTAAAGTAGTCTGTAAGGACTTAAATAGATAAATAAGTAAAAAAGCCGAAGGACTATGTTGATCACATTCATTATATTAAATTTAAATAATGCTCATACTTGTTTTGATTTCCTGCTTGATAAAATTTCATTTAATGCTCCCCATCGTTCTTCTCGTAACTTTGAATTGCTATCGATGAAACACTTCAGTTCAAATTACGTGAATGCTGATACATTTCGGAAGAATTTGATGGATTTTATACATCTCCGTAAATGCAAATGATGTTCTTGGAATAAAAATAGAGTGGAAAAAAGAAAATTTAGTACAACTCTCATGTTTGGGCCGGTGTCCCAAAGTCTATTTTGGGATTACTCAACCGTAAGGCGAAGAAGCCTATCGGTAACAGCAGAGTATCCAACTCTATTGACTCACTGGAGCACCGACGCAGTGTGAGGTGCGTTACGTTGTTATATTGTTGCTACAATGGATTTTGTTCTGAAGAGATTAGGGATCTTGTTCCCGAAACTCGCACATTTTTACGTAGCACACGTTTATCGTCCAGAGCTCATCCATTTGTGGTCGATTACCCGTAGAATTATGCAACGCATTACAGAGGGAATTTGTTTTTCAGCCGTATGCTTCGCCTATGGAATAAGTTATTTACAGACCTGTTTCCTGTCTGTTATAACATTGGAAAATTCAAGTTAAATGTTCGCAAACACAACTCCTTCTTTACTCCTCTGGTGCAGTGCACTGCATATGTAGGAGTTATACCCTGAGTACTGGTCCAAGAAAAAAAGCGTAAAATTATCGTCTTTTTAAACAATCAATAATATTTTATTTTATTTTAGAACTTGGTCCGATCTAATAGACTACTGCATCCCAAAACAATTACTCTCAAGGAGCTTCGGCTACCATATCGAGGAATCTTCCTTAGAAGCCGGACCCTTCTATGTTGACACGGATGGATCCAGAAGGGGGGATAGGGTTGGGGATGGCATTTACATAGAAAAATCTAACACTAAAATATCCTTCAAACTATCAGAAGGAAGAAGTGTTTTTCAAGCTGAAATATCAGCTATAAACAAAGCGGCCAGATAGCTGACGTTTCACAAGATATTCGGTAAGGATATCATGACGGACATGATACACTAATTCCAGTCTTGGCCAAGAATGCCGGTCATCTTTAAACAAGATAGTGAGACATTCTAACCTAACCCTAAAATGTGTACATGGACACGAGTCTAACAACGGTAACAAAATCGCTCATGATCTATCTAAAAAGGGAACAACCCTAGAGGATAGGGTAGCGTGTTGGAAAACAATGAAACTCCATGCGCTGAAAAGTGCTCAAGAAAAAAGGCTCACAGGGCCAACACGCCTTATATCAAGGAATCTGTGGCCGCATATTAACTCTAAGAGAACGTGGGAGCTATTATAAATGCCCATACCTCACCTGATAATCACTGTAGCAGTCAGCACTGGACATTTCCCGTTTGGGAGCCATGTCAGGTGACTAGGCTTATCCAATAATGATTTCTGCAGAAGTTACCAAGACGAGGAAGAGGAGGAGACGATCCTTCATCTGCTCGGTACATATTCGCCATTGGAGCATCACCGCCTAAAATATCTAGGTGAGGGGAGCTTGATTAGCCTATAATATCTGGTCTCAGTCAATCTGACCGCGTTAGCCTTTTTCATAAGAAGCAGCGGATGGCTAGTACATCTACACGTAAAGTAATGCTACATTAGGCGGTTTCCCACCTTTCCTACCCTCTTGGCCCTCCCACTATGCTCATCTAACTACTATTTTTCATCTCTACTCTTCCACTTTTCAGGCAATCAGAAAGGAAACTATCTTTAGCACCCTGTTATTCTAATTTATTTGTACAATATATATTGCCTATCTGTAAGGATGTGATATCCTTAAACAAAAATTGTAAATAAAAAAAATTACAAGTTTAATCTGTTTAACGCCTTTTTGTTAAGGACACAAATATAAAATTTTAATCTTATCCTAATTTTTTTTCATATGACACATTTTTCGCCAACACTTGTGTGGGCAACTGGGTGTTTGCTTTGGCAAGTAACTTATGTTTGTCTATTTGCATCGCAAATATATTTACTTTGCCAGAATACACACACACACATTTGTACAACTGTGTTTTACTTCCCTATTTAAATCAACTCATTTGTATAACACTTTTCGCATTTTAACATGAATTCAGATCTGTGTTACTATGCTTTTGTATTGTAATTTATTTGGAGATGTTGCACAGCCTGGCATTAATTCAGGACGGAATGCTGAACACTCAACAACTGTTTTCATTTTTTTGTTTTTTTTTTTTGCAAGTATGCAACATAAAAATGGATGGAATGGGCGTAAAAAACAAAACTGTTTTTGTGTTCGGCAAGAAAAATGACTGCGAAAGCAATGTTGTATCGAAAGTATTGGCACCTACATTCTCGAACACGATGTCAAGTCATGTTGGCCTCTTGTGTAACCTCTTACAAAAAATTGAGTTACGACTACATTTATGCACATTTATTAAGATGTTTGTATTTTTTGTTTTTTTTTTTTTTGTCATCTTAAAGTACTCAATTAAGAGGTCAACTTTTACCGCCACTGGTGGCAAAAGAAAACTCAAGCACCCGCCTTTCATTTCTAGCATGATGTTCATCTTTGCCAAATTCTTATTTTTTTCTTCATAATTAGCTTTCTAATACTTAAAGGGTGCTATATTTAGGCTTGGTTTTATTTGCAACAAAACTACTACAACAATAATCAATGTTTTGATTACAAAAAAGAACCTCTAACACTTGCTGGGAACAAATTTTAGTCATCTTTCGTACAACATTAGTAATATTGGGTCCCATATTGATATTGTTGTTAGCTTGTTGCGGAAGACTTCCGGGAGATGAGACCTAAGGTAGATAAAGTCAAGCAAAAAGATAACGCATATACACACTTAAAGAAAAGACAGTTTGATATATGGTTGAGCCAACATTATTATATTTTCTGTAATATAAATATATTACTGTTTGCATTTCTGTAATTCTATTTTTACAATTTATTTCAAAATATGGTTTCATGCAACAATAGCAATTGAGAAATATTTTTAAACACAACAATAGCTTTTATCACGCCCAATACATTTTCATATGCAACAAAAGTAAGATCCAAAATAAATTTACTATTGTTGTCGTTAATAATATTTTCCTTCTACTCGCTGACATATAATTTTTTTCAGTTTGATTTTTTCGTTAGAAATAAATAGATGTTTTGTTTGTTTTTAATATTAAAATTTTACATTAATTTTGTTCAGCTTTTATTTAAAAAAGATAAAAACTTGAAATTGCTGAAAATATAGATATTGAGTATTCGCGAATATATAAAGGTAAGTGTGTTAAATATTATATATGCAATCATATTACTATGGTTATGTATGACTTTTAAAATTGTAACTGCAAATGAAACTCTCAATAAATATTTTTGTTTTCTATTTAATATTTAATTATTTGATCTTGTTTTGGTAAATATTTCTTATTTTTGCAGCAAAAGATGTTATAACATATTAATTTTCCTGACGATGATAACAAATTGTTATCGAAATATTGAAAATAAATACTGTTAAATTTTGTATATAACATAAAACGATCTTTTGCTGCAAAAATAAGAAAAATTTATTTTTGTTTTCTTTCAGCAAATGGATATATCAACATCAAATCGGAAATTTGTGCATTAACTTAGTGTCCACACCTGCGATAATATCTGACATGAGAACGTCAAATTCAATCGCAGAGAGAATTCTGTTACGTGTAGACTTAAAGTCAGTGTTATCGCGGTCTTATAATAATTTTTATGAGAGCGTTCTTATGAGAAATCTCATGGCAACGATCTTATAATAAGAGCTATCAAAAAAGCGATTGTGTGTGTGTGTGTGTTTGTTTACAGAAAGGCGCCATTGCAATTTTACCGATTAATAGTTTTGTAGAATATATTTAAAAAAAACCATTTTAAATGGAAAATAGGTTGTTTTTATGCATTAAATAAACACTATAAATGATTACTTTCGTACAAATTGTGTGCATTTACAAAATTCATATAAGATTTCTTTCATCGCAAAGATGTGTTTTCTTCTCGGCTTTCATTGATTTATGAATTCTTATAAGATTAACAAAAATACGTGTACTCCTTGTTAGATATTAAAATGGACATAAAGAAATTCGTTCTCTCATTCTGCCGACGTTTTGTCAGATATTATCTCAGAGTTAATCGCAGTTGTAGACACTAGGTAAAATCCATAGAGATGAAATCCGATTATTTTTTTTCTAATTTTTATTATACATATTATTAATATATATTATAAGCTGTCTTTTTGTGTAATTATTATATGAATATATTTGTATAAATTATAACAAAATAAAGCTATCTGTAATATTAGTAAGATTATTTCATAAAAGTAATACGGCTACATATGAGAAAGCGTATGAATGGTTAGTATAGTAATATGGTTGAGTATAGTATTAATTAAAGTTATCAAGGAATTGTCATTGATAACTTTAATTATTACTATGGTTACTTATTATTATAACAATGTTGAACCAAAATATAGTATATTTACTTATAGTATTTTTTACAATACTATTGTGAGCCTCAATGGAGTTTAAGATATTGAGCAACAATATAATATTATCAGATACCATGTAACTCAACAATAGTATGTTGCATTTAGAATATTGTTGTATCAGCCATATATTTTTTCTACGTGCATCATATCAAGTGCTGTAAATGGCATTACATTTGCTCAAACAGAATGCAAGCGACTTCCAGTATTTAATTTTTTGGCATCAAACATTTTATTATAGAGTAGAGTCCAATCAAAACGCACAATGTTAATGGTAGATAATACGAAACGTTTACAGAGAATTATCTTAATATCCCTTATTATGATAAAACGTTGAAACATAATATAGACTAAGTACATGCCGCGGCTTCAGTGGCACACCTTATTCGCAAGGATGCATATTTTCAATAACTCTGAGACATAATTAAGGTTAGATCTCGTTAATGCGTCTACGAGTAATTATCTCATTCGTTAGAATAAAAATGTCAGGAATTTTTCTAGTTTGAGTTGATATTTTTAATTTCTATTTCAAAATTGCCAATATTTCGCTACACCACTGGGTAGCATCATCAGGGATTTAGATATTGTTTTTTTCTTCCAACAGAACTCTATAAATACAAAATAGCGATCCTTTTAAATTGCATAAGGTACAGTAATAACATGCGCCTAAGGAATACGCCAAGGCAAAACCTGTTCCCCGGGGGGTGAAACTTGTAAGTAAGAAATCCTTTTTCAAAATTCACATCGGTTATATTTAGGAGATGGTCAATGGTTGAGTACGGCGACCAATCTAGGTTGGCGCCATTTGCGCGAAGCAATTCGTCAGAAAAGCACAGAATTGTGGAAAAAACAATTATAGATTTTGCACCGCGATAACGCACCAGCTCACACATCGATGCTTGTGCGTGAGTTTTTAGGCAAAAACAAAACCGTTATCATGCCTCAATCACCGTATTCACGGCACTTGAACCCCGCTGGTTTGTTCCTCTTCACAAAACTGCAGAGGCCGAAGAAAGGAAAGCGTTTTGCTACGTTTGAGGAGATGAAAGAAAAATCGAAACAGAAGTGAGGTTGGCGATACCAAAACGCGCATTTCAGAAGTGTTTCGAGGATTGCAAAAGCGCTGGCATAAGTTTATTATATCTGAGGGGGATAGTTATTGATGAATAAATAAATACTTTTTGACAAAAAAAAAAAAAAAAAATTAAAATTAAAATAACAGTTATTGCTTGATCAGACCCTGTATATCGATGATTTCACGTGCCCCTAAACTTGAATAATTTCGTTCACTTGCAGTACTTCTGCTACTGTTTATTTGCGTGTCTCTTTAAGCAGAAAACAGCTGATCTTTACTGATTATTGAAAGAAAGTTGAACAACAAAAAACATTAAACATATTTGGTTTTCTGAAAGAAACATAATAATGTCAACATGTGCTCTCTATTTTCGCTCGTTTGCTGGGAAAAAGCATTAAAGTCTATATCTCTCAGAGTTATTCAGCTTGTAAACAATATTTTGGCAATTTTCTTGCGTCAAAACAAAAGACTGTGCATGTACCACTACCTGTTAAAGCCGCCTTCATAGCACTCACTGTCCTCTTCACTCGCTATTTCTGTCGTATACTAAGACTTAAGTTTGAGGATGGTATTGAAAACAGTTGACGCAATGGGTGGTGATGCCCGCCACATGACAATTTCATAGAAAGCTGATTTTCATAATACCGGAGTCCTTTTTCCTTTTTTCTTTTATAAATGAATTTTCAAATAATATTTAATGAAACTAAGATGTCAGTATGATAGTAGAAATGTGTCCAAGAAGTATGAACATGGATCACCCATTGCAATGTTTTGTTCTTTCATTCGAGATGATGATGACTCTTATGCTGCATCATTCTGATTGGTGTTCTTTTAAATACGAAATGTTGTAATACAAAAATACATGTGAGTTTATGTAAAACAAACCAAAACAACATGAAGTGTTAGAAAACCTTCAATCAACCATACAAACACGCAGTTAAACATAAACACACGCGCATTCTTTAACACAATGTGCAATATGTCAACACTCGACAAAACACAACGTCATGCTGAAACACTCGTCTCGTAACCAGATACACACACACACACACACACACACTTGCAAAAGCATCCATTCACTCATTCATTTACATTCAAACTTAAGCAAAAACAAATTACTAAAAAGCATGAATGAAAAGCAGCTTACACGTGCACACATAGAAACATATACATACATATACATTGAATAAAGAAAAAATACTATTCCAACAATGGATATTGTGCTAAAACTCTTAAATGCTAAAGATTGTTGTATGAGTACATATGTACATATGTGTGTGTGTGCGTGTGCGTGTGTCTCTTTCTGTATGGTATGAATACAAAGTTGTTTATTTAAATTGTCAGTTCCTGTTTGTTTCATATATACAAATAAAATACACCGTGATTGCGAAAGAGCACGCGATAAAGGACACAAATAAGTTTTCTTAAAAAAATACATATGTATATATTAAGAAAAGTAGTCGAATATTCGGTTAGCTTGGAAACCCGAGAAACCAAAGGTGAATATATAAAGAAAAAGCTCGTACTATATTTAAGTATCGGGTGGTTAAATTTCAAAGGCCGATGTTTCATGTGAACCACACCTAAACGCCAAGTTTTTTTCCGAATTTTATTTGACATTTCTCTATTTCAGACTTATTCAATTTGAACTATGGAGAGATACACAATCCAACAACGTGTTAAAGTTATCCAGACTTATTATGAAAATAATGATCAATTTTCGAAGAAAATCATCTTCAGTGATGAGGCACATTTTCACCTCAGTGGATTCATCAATAAACAGAATTGCCGCATTTGGGCGAATGAGAATCCAAGAGTGACTGTCGGAAAACCAATGCAGCCACAAAGAGTGACTGTTTGGTGCGGTTTATGTGCTGGCGGCATCATCGGGCCGTATTTTTTCCAAAATGAGGCCGGTCAGGCAGTTGCTGTGAATGGTGTTCGCTATCGTGAGATGATAACGAACTTTTTATGGCCCGAATTGGAAGATATGGATCTAGACGATATGTGGTTTCAGCAGGACGGTGCCACTTGCCAAACAGCTAGCGAAACAATTGCTCTTTTGCGCAACAAATTCAATGGCCATGTTATCTCACGTAATGGCGATGTCAATTGGCCGCCAAGATCAGGTGATTTGACACCGTTGGACTTTTTTCTTTGGGGTTATTTGAAAGAAAAGGTGTACGTCGATAAGCCAGCAACAGTTCAACAGCTAAAGGATGAGATAATTCGGCACATTAACGGCATAGAACCTCCATTATGCCTCAGGGTCATCGAAAATTTGGACCATCGGATGGAAGTCTGCCGCCGTGGTCGCGGCGCCCGTTTGGCCGATATTTTATTCCATACATAATTTAGTAACACCAATATATCATAATAAAATAAAATTACAATAATTTCTTAAATAGTTTGTGTTTTATTCAAAATTAACATCGGCCCTTGAAATTTAACCACCCTTTATTTTATAATAGATTTTAGCACGAGTCGTACTGAAAACAATTAAGGACGAATAACACACCAGTGTATTTAAAATAAGTCGAATATGGGATTGTTTAAGGAAACCAATTCTACAATGTCCTCAAATGATAATAAAATTTTTGAATCAAGTGAACATTTTTCGAACCGAGTAAAAAAAACCAAACAGAGACACAAATCCATTGATGTAAATGAACCGATGAGATTTAGGAATAAAAGGTTTTCTCAAAAAAAAAAAAAAAAAAATCTGTTTTTGTTTTAATTGTGTTATATTATTTGAGCATTTTACGTTTTGAATTCTCATTTGTTTACTTAAAATAATGGAATATATAGTTAAATTGAAAATATTTAATATGCAGTTATTTAATTTTGTCTAAGTAATTAATTATTATTTTTTACAGCTAAAGATCGTTTTAGTTTTATATAAAAGCTCAACAGTATTTATTATGGATATTTCGATAACAATTTATTATCATCGTTGGGAAACATTTTAATTTAAATAAAGAAGCATACAGCTAAATACTCTCTGTAAAACGTAGTACGATTACCGGGGCAATCAACCACAAATGGATCAGCTCTGGATGATGTACGTGTGTTAAGTATAAATGTGCGAGTTTCGGAAACGAGATCTCTGATCTCGTCAGAGCAAAATCCAGTGTAATAACAAGCAAAATCCAGAGTAACGCATCCTTCAATGTGCAGAGGTTCCGGTCAGTCAATTGAGTAGGATACCCTACTGTCACCAATAAGCTTCTTCGCCCTATTTTACACGCACTCAAGTAACCCCAAAACAGACTTTGAGGCACTGGTCTAAATATGACAGTTTTGTTCCAATTTCGGTCAGATATAATTTGTTTAAGTAGTAAGGAGATCAGATGGAGTGAAGTACATCTTAGGTTTGACAGGCTGCCAGCCCACTAGGGTCCAGTCTGGTCCGGTTGTGTTGTACATCTTACTCTGTTTCAAAAAAAAACCCCCCAAGGCATTTGAATGCTTCTTTAAAAACATGAAAAATGTGTTCTTTCCAGCCAACGTCATACTGTATTTTCATTCCCAGAACATCAAGGGCATCCGATTCCTCAATATTTATACCATCCATGAGTACAGATAAAGCAGCACTTGCGGTCGCTTGTTTGTGTGTTAATAAACAACACTGGGTCTTACGAGCGTTAAAGGCGATCCTGTTTTTACGACCCCACTCGGAGATTAATAGAAGGTCACTATTCAGTGAGTCATTCATATTTTGCCTCTTGGCAGCGACCTCGGATGGGCTGGGCCTATAACTGAAGGAGTACGAACGGCAAATGCTGCTGTTATCCGCGAAAAAGTGGATAGGGTTGGAAGTTTGATATAGCAGATCGTTAAGGAAAATGAGAAGTAAGGTAGGAGAAACCACGGAGCCTTGCAGTTACTTAGGTAACCTCAATATTAGCCGCCCTCGTAGAAAACATAGAAACCAGCTGCATATATTTTTTTAATTGGTATAAATATTGGTAGCAAATATAATAAATAATAACAGGCTCAATTGTTGTTATATCAGGTACGGATTCGGAACTCTAAAATTCATGAATCAATCGCATTTTAGGAATAATGCGTGCCCACGTTTTGTCAAATCAATCTCATTTTCGGCTTATTTCAATTACAGATACGGGATCAATTAATCCGTACTTGATTTAAAAAAATCCATACTTATCGGACTTTTGGTACCGTTTGGGACTGATTTAAGTATATATTGATAAAATTTTCCTTTCAGTGTAAGAACGAATGTGAATTAAAGCTAAGCAAAGCTTTGCATATCAGTTTCAAAAACTTATCGGAAATACGCATTTGCATTCATTTTCGTTAATGTCAAACTAACACTGTTTAACGAGTTTCTCTATCTCGATATACACAATACAGCTCGATCTCCATATAAATGGTTTTGTTTGCAATTGAATTTGTATGCAATACAAATGTTTATTTACCTACAAACACTTGTATACATTTTTCAACACAATAAAAATTCTGTCAGTCAGTCTTTTGTCATGTTTAACAAATGTATGCAACGTTATTTTTTTTTTTTTTTTTTTTACTTTTGAGTTTGTGTTCGCAGAACTCCTTAGGTGACGTTCCTTCGTGATGTATTAAAGTCAATGAAATGCAGTTAAGTTTAATTTGCACATGTGTATGCATTACGCCAACAACAATTACATGTAAAGTAAAGACGAAAAACTAATGAAATATCTTGGCAGCAAGACAAATGCAAAATTCACACTTGTATATTGGGTGAGGAAAATAATAAGCAAATCGTAATGAAAAAGTGATAATGGTAATGTGTCAGCGACAGGATGACGCACTTCTACGAAAATGATTTCGTATAAATTTCGCACCGTGAATGGTGCTCGCTATCGCGAAATGATACCGTACTACTTGTGGCCAGAAATTGAGGATATGAACTAAGACGCTATATGGTTTTAAGCGGATACTATCATTTGGTACAACACCAATGAAACAATGGCTCTTTTGGGCGAGAGCTTCAATGGCCGTGTTATTTCACGTCATGCCGATGGTAATTGGCTGTCACGATCATGTGATTTGGTGAGGAAGATAATAAGCAAATCATAATAAAAAAGCGTTACTGGTAATATGTCAGCGACACGATGACGCACTTCTTCGCAAATGATTTCGTACAAACAATTATCGTAAATAGTTCTCGCTATCGCGAAATGATACCAAACTTCTTCTAGGACGCTATGTGGTTTCAAGAAACACCAACGAAACAATGGCTCTTTTGGGGCGAAAACTTCAATGGCCGTGTTATTTCACATCATGGCGATGGTAACTGGTCTTCACGATCATGTGACTTGGCACCGTTGGGCTTCCTTCTTTTGCGATATTTATTATTTTTTGAAATGAATTACTAAAGAATAAATTACCTAAACTTTACAAAAAGTTATTTGAATCTCTTAATGTAGCAAAATTTATCAGTCACCCTGTAGTTTATATCTGTTTTAAAATAATTGAAAACTATTTATATTACTTTAATAGTTTTCTCTCTGCGTCAACAATATTATCGTATGTTTCACAGTAACTGCCACTCTAATCTGCTGGAAATAATAATTTTGTGAACATTTCCACAAAACTTTTCAATTTGCACAACTTGGCATAAGAAAATCGTTACACAGTTGCATTTTTAGTACACACTAACATATTTTTTCAGCAAATACTCTTATATCATATTTGTTTGTTTGCGTGATTTTGTACGATAGGGAATTACGGACTTAAGTAAAAAAAATACCGTGTTAAATAGAGGAACTTGAACGAATTTTTTATATGCTTATATTCTATGCCTTTTTTGAGCTGGTTAGGGATTTTTAAATTTCACTTCAGAAGTATGGCAGCCTGCAAGATATCATATGATCGGGAAAGTCGTGGAAACTTTGAAATTGTTGTCGATAGCCAAACAATGCTTTTCTCATTAAATTCTTACACGACAACACCTCATAATGAGTTAGGAGGCACATTTTCATTTGAATGGATATGTGAATAAACTGAATAGCCTGGGCAGTGGAAAGCCCTCAAATTATACATCAATCACTTTTGACTACATTAAACGTGACAGTCTAGTGTGCAGTTTGATTAGGAGGAATCATTGGAACTCACTTCTTTGCAAAAGAAAATGGCGCAACGGTAACTGTGAATGCGAGCAATATCGAGATATGGTTGAAAACTTTTTAACCGAACAACTGTCTGCCAGATTAACATGTGTTGTGAAGAAGACGCAGCCAGATCGCATGCAGCCAAGATTACTATGGAATTACTGTGAGACTTCTTTCCACAAAAAGTTATTTCAAGGAAATATGATGTTGATCGGCGTCCTAGGTCGCCTGATTTAACAGCTCTGGACTACTTTTTGTGATGATATCTAAGAAGCAATGTTTATGCAAACAAGCCAGGAACGTTTGAGCAACTCGAAATAAAATATTCGTAATGAAATACCGCCTGAAATCTATGAGAATGTAATTAAAAAAAATGTGTTCAAAATGGTTCGCATTTATGAGGCTAACAGAGGAGGGCCTTTATCTGACCTACATTTGCCTACATTAAATAAGACATATAGCAATAAAAGATCCATTCCGTATCATTTAATAAAACATTATAAATAAACAAAGTATACCCGGCAGACACCCTGTAAATAGGATTTGCAAATCTGTGTCTACTATTTTACAAATGCAAGACTTTTGTAATATGAATCTCTACGAGTAGAACTCTTTCCATGTGTCACCAGTTTGTTTAGACATCCCAAAGAGATTCACTTTAGAACTTTTAATATCAATTTAAGTTGCTGTGTTTTGATAATAACAATTTTTGAAAGCTGCATGACAGCTACTTGCACTTAAGGGCAATAATGAATAATATTTCTAAGAAACAATTTTTTCTCCAACCTAACAACAACCTAACAACTAAGAAGTTAGTTGAAGTCAAATATAGTATTTTACATTGTTTGGTTTGTACATATGTACAACAGGTTTTTAGTTCAAGTTTTTCCTTTCTTAATTTTTTCTTAAGAAGGATTTTTTACAATACAAATTTGCTGTGATCAATAATTATTGATTGAAGAAGACAAGAAAAATAATAATCAAATCTTTAGCTGGGGGACAACTAGCTGTTTCGTAGTCGCTACACTACTCATCAGCACCCACTGGGATTCGAACTCGGGACATGACGTATCATGATCTACTGCTTTAACTACTAAGCCACCGAGCATTTAATTATTTTCTATCTATATTCATCTCATATTGAATCACATATGCATTTTGTTAATTGCCCACTTGTTTGTACAGCGTTTGCTGTCTCTAAGCTAGCGGTATTTATTTTTATTTATTAACATACATATTTTTTTTTTGTATTTAATATTCTCCGGACCCAGAGATGTAAATATTAATTTTGTTAAATTTTTGTTGAACTTTTATAATTTTTTAAATTAAAAATTGTTTGGTTTGTACATATGTACAACAGGTTTTTAGTTCAAGTTTTTCCTTTCTTAATTTAGACAGAGACAGCAAACGCTGTACAAACAAGTGGGCAATTAACAAAATGCATATGTGATTCAATATGAGATGAATATAGATAGAAAATAATTAAATGCTCGGTGGCTTAGTAGTTAAAGCAGTAGATCATGATACGTCATGTCCCGAGTTCGAATCCCAGTGGGTGCTGATGAGTAGTGTAGCGACTACGAAACAGCTAGTTGTCCCCCAGCTAAAGATTTGATTATTATTTTTCTTGTCTTCTTCAATCAATAATTATTGATCACAGCAAATTTGTATTGTAAAAAATCCTTCTTAAGAAAAAATTAAGAAAGGAAAAACTTGAACTAAAAACCTGTTGTACATATGTACAAACCAAACAATTTTTAATTTAAAAAATTATAAAAGTTCAACAAAAATTTAACAAAATTAATATAGTATTTTACGCTCTTGACTTGAGTGTCTATTGCAGAGTATTTAATATTTTATATGAATGTATGCTTATAAAAATGACTGAAGAAATAGCATAATTTGTAATACAATTTATAAATTTCCTTGGCTTCATTTAAGATACGAGAATTAAGATTTTATGGCTGGCAAACCAAGAGACAGCTAACAAGTCATTAGAAGGTCAGCGACAAAAATTCACATTGTACAACATTGAGCATGTTCTTATTATCTGTTTTACAGAGGGGCACAAGAGTCAAGTTATTTATTATTTATATATAATACATATTATTTATAAATCTTACATACATATTATTTATAATTCTTTACATATTATTTATAAACCTTACATATTATTTATAAATCCTTTTTTCAGATTACATAATATATAAAGGGGTTTTTAATACAGGTATAAAACTTTAAGTTGGCAACGGTTTATTAACTGGCGGGCGGTTTGTCAGCTGTTGAGAGATTTACGTGTAGTTTGGTTTGACATTTCAACGTGAATAGACTGACACCAATTTTTATGATTTCCAGCTGTCTATATGTCAAGAGGTATTATTTAAAAAAATTTCTTTTGAAATTGTCAATAATTTTTTTAGATTGTTGGGACATAAAGTTGAATGTTTTAGAATATCTTTCAAAAATTTCTACTTGTGATTAGGAAAGCTGCTCTAAAATGTTTTGGAAACATACAAAACAAGCTGTTTATTTAGGAATATTTTTAATATTTATTTTTTTAAATCTTTTTTCACGCGCTTTCATATATGAGTATTAGCTTCACTTGTATGTTTGTTTGAATGTTTACAACACTCGTTACCCATGCCACATGAGTGACTGCTACATATGTAGGTATATAAAACTGTATATATAGTGTTGCTGATTTAGTGCGAAATTTGGAGTTTGCCGTATTGCTTTCGGGGAAGTGGAGGAATTTTGGAGATTCCCGCAGTCGATTTTGGGAATTCCCAAAAATTCCGGAACAGCTTTCCTAACCGGTTTGGAACCTTTTGTTTCACATTCGTGCGCGTTTTTGCCGTGGAACAAGTATCTGAGCTATAAACTTTAGTGCAAGCAGGAATAGGTAGAGTTTTGTTTTCCATCTTGTGTTTATTTTACTGTCGTTCGCATTTTCTTTATATGTATGTTAATTATTAATTTCTTTTAAATGTTCCTGCTCTGTATTTCATTACTTTGCAGTGTGCTTAGTGTTAGATTCATTTCTGTTAGTCTGAGCAGTATCGACCAGTTTTAACTGATTCAATTCCAACACTTCAAATGCTGTGCTAACATTTGTTTTGGTCTTTCCATGTTGCTATTGATAGGTTCAATTGACATTTCCACAAACACTACATCTTCTTTCCTCCTTCTTATAATCTATTCTCCCTAGTGCCAGTACAATACTCTGCATATGTAGGGGCTATACTTTGAGTACTGGACCAAGATTAAAAAAAAAATCGGGGGGATTTTGTTGTTTCCTGAAGCCGACTTTGGGAATTCCCAAAGCGCGTTTTTTGGTTTTCTAAACTATATTTATTACTTGTTTTAAATGAGCACTATCCGCTGTTTAAATAAGGCATTCTTTTTTGCATAGTTTGTGTTTTGTTGCGGGCCAACAACATATAGCATTTTTCCAGGGATGGCAAAACATATTTTATATGCCGATTTTAACAGGGCGGGGGGTTTTTTTTTTTGTATAGAATCGTCAACACTATCAGATAGATATTCTTTTTTTTACGACATTTTAAAGTTGCGGAATAAGTAAAAAACCAATAGAATATACGGACACTGCAACTGCTATTTTTTAAAACATAACTGTGATTGGTATTACAGTTAAAAAATAACATGTCATTAAAAATTACAGTTCATGCTAAATAAAGAAAAGTTATGGAAATTTATGAGAAAAGTGTCTATTTTTCAAACAAATTTTTTCCCACAAGCCCGAACTACACATACATAAATTATTAAGATGCACATGAAAATTTTATTAAGAAATCTTGTTAAAATATTTATAAAAAACTAACTTAAAAAATTGTTCTTGCAGATTTTGTTTCATTAATTAATTTTTTTTTTATATTTTTGTCTGAAGCTGAGAGACACTTCCGTTACGATAAGCGGCTTGTATATATATAAAAAAAAGATTTTCATATTCAATTATTTATTTTATAATAATATATTTGTCTTTAAAAATAAAAAAAAAAATAGTTCCATTGATAATGGCACATTTTCATTGATAAATGCACATGCTATTAAATTGATAGCAATAAAATGCACACACCAACACTATGGGATTTGTGTATATAATTATTTTATTTTTGTTTGCAACAATTTACTTTTGAACTGTTGTGGAGGGTGGGCTAATAAAATTTTAGCTTCAATTTCCTGTTTTATTAACTTTTAATGAGCAAACAACAAAAGTTTCTTGTTTTTGTGGTTGTTATATCCGTTATTTATTTTTGAAAATTAACACATTGTTGAACTATTACCGTTTTAAATTAACTACCGTTATAAACACAAAAAACACACACTCACATGAAGAGTTCTTACACTCACACACACACACAGGGAGAGACGAGGTTTCGTTAATGTACACGAACTTTTGAAGAAAAGTTTTTAAAGCTCGGACTGTTCCGTTGTATTGAAGCGTTAAATCAACGTCCGTTGCGTACGAAAGCAAAACAACGAATGAATAAAAATGTTCTGTTACAGAAATCTGGCAGGCAGGCAGGCCGGCAGCAGCTTTTCACTGCTGTGTTCGTTTGCTGGATGCTGGATGAATTTTTGTTTGAAAATTGCTGCTGTGTTGAGCTGTGCTGGGCTGCCTCTTATACATGTATCGTAATTGTGTCAGTGTGGGGGAGTATATATATATATATGTGTGTGTGTGTGTGTGTTCTGTAGACGGTTTTTATCATTGTTGCACAAGGAAAATGTGCACATTTTATTGTCGGCTTCTATTTGCAAGTGTTGGTTTTTCTAGTATTGTACTTGTAGCATTAAGTACTTTTATATGATGACAGCCTGCACAGTTATTTTAAAGAAACCGTTATACACACACTCACAAATACACACGTACATATTAATATGTAACTAACATATGAAGCTATGGAAATAGATTTAAAATAAAAAATTAATAAAGGAATATAGATGTACTAAACGAGGGTGTCCCAAAAGTAACGTCAGATTGACAGCACAACCCTAATTAGGGCGTAAAGCGATGCTTTAGTTTTACGTTGTAGTAAGTAACTTAAATAAAAGGTTTAACCAGGCGAATTAATTATTAGGTGGATGCATCAGCGAATTCGGTTAATATGGCGGCACTTCCTCTGTCAAGTTTTGTTTACCTTTTTCGGCGCCATTTAAATTTTTGTACATGTTCTTTTCCAATTACTTTTGACAGCTTAAGTGTGAATTCGCCTTTTTAAACAAACAAAATACCAGTTGTTTTTTTTTATTGTTGTATTGTTGTAGCGAAGCGGCTACCTTGCTTTTTGTATCATGAGTCTTAACGTTATGCTGTAAACAAAATTGTTCACTAACCCAAGGCAAATTTATACAGGTGAATGCGAGCAGAAAGGTGAATTCAGTACTATGTATTTTGTTATTGTAAAACATATCGTGAATACCGAAATCTAAATTCGCCTAAGATTGTTCAGCTGGGAAAAAATTTTATATAAACGTTAAATATAAACTTTTATAATTGTTTGTAATTAAAATCACAGATTATATTAGTTTACACTTTTAAATTCACACAAAATTTCTTGAAATTGCACTAAATCATACAAAAAAAATATTCAGATTAAAATGGCGCGAAAACGTTGGTAAACAAGAGAAAAAAAAATTGACAGTCTCATTGGAAAAAACGCGAGAAGCAAAAAATAATCACCTGTGCTGTTAAGTTCACCTTGTAATGAATTCGCCTTGCACCAATCTTTTTTAATAAAAATCACTAAATAGAAATAGTAACAAGTGATGAAGTCGCTAAATTAGCCTGAAAGTATCTAAAGTGTAATTACTAATTCCCGCAGAAAATGAGTAACATTTAGTTTGAAGCTAACTTTACTGCGAGACAGTAAAGCTTTCTCTCTTACGGTCTATCAAAATTGGATTTTCGAATTGCAACAGTTGACGCGGCGCTGATGGTGCCACACATTTTGTCTTCGCATAAGGATTTTTCACACAGATTTTACGCTTGACGTGCTAATTTACAGTGCAACCTAAATTAGGGCGTAAAGCGCAACGTAATTTAACTCCTTGATTTTATCCTAAAGTAAGTAACCTAAATATAAGCGTTAACGCTGTGCCATGAACAGTATTGCCCAATAAACTTGTTTAATAAAAATCATTAAATAGGAATAATAAAAAGTGATAATGACGCTAAATTAGTCTGAAAGTATCTAAAGTGTGATTACTAATGGCCGCAAAAAATGAGTAACATTTGTTTTGAAGCGAACTTCACTGAAAGGCAATAAAGCTTTCCCTCTAACGCTCTGTCAAAATTAAATTGCAAAAAGTTGACGCGGCGCTGATGGTGCCACACATTTTGTCTACGCATAAGGATTTTTGACACAGATTTTACGCTTGACGTGCTAATTTACAGTGCAACCTAAATTAGGGCGTAAAGCGCAACGTAATTTAACGCCTTGATTTTACGCTAAAGTAAGTAACCTAAATAAAAGCTTTAAGGTTATGCCGTGTACAAAATTGTTCACGAACCTTTTTTAATAAAAATCACTAAATAGAAATAATAAAAAGTGATAAAGTCGTTAAATTAGTTCGAAAGCACCTCAAGTGTGATTACTAATGGCCGCAAAAAATGAGTAACATTTGTTTTGAAGCGAACTTTACTGAGAGGCAATAAAGCTTTCTCTCTTACACACTGTCAAAATTGACTTTTCCAATTGCAAAGCGCTGACGCCGCGCTATTTGTATGTGCCTGAAAATTTTTGACAGATAAATTACGCTTGACGCTCTAATTTAGGTTACACAGTTAGGTTGCGTTGTTAAACATGTCGCCAATTGTGCAGTAAAGTGTTGGCAGCTCTAAACGAAATAATTCCACTGCCAACAGTTTAGGGTTAGTTAGTAATTCCCAGTTCACATCAAACAACTGCTGTCGTTTCAATTATCGTTTGAATGGGTTGCTTTAAATCATCCAAATTTGGTGGCTTTCTTTTGTAAACTTCTTGTTTGCAATGAGCTCACAAAAAAGAGTCAGGTGCAGTGAGGTCAGGAGACCTGGCAGGCCAACGGAATGTGGAGTTTCTAGAAATCGTTTTATTGGGAAATTTTTGCCTGAATTCTATCATAACAGGCGTGGCTATGTGACAAGTTGTCCCATCTTGTTGAAACCAAACAAAATTGAAAGGGATTCCCTTTCGGCGTAATTGTGGAAGGAAAAACTCTTTCAACATCTTTAAGTAACGGTCTCCATTGACCGTAACAGTAAGACCGTTTTCTTTGAAAAAATAAGGCCCGACAATGAACCTTGAAGAAACTGCACACCACACTATAATGCGAAGTGGATATAATTGCATCTGATTGAGTATCTGTGGTTTAGAATTACTCCATATTCGACAATTTTGTTTGTTAACATTGTCGTTTAAATCGAAATGTGCCTCGTCAGACATAAAAATGCAGTTCAAGACGTTTTCATCCTCTGACACCATTGGAAAGATCTTGTCACACAATTCCAAGTGAATCGGGAAGTCTCTATGGTTCAGTTTGTTTGTTAATTGAAGTATGGAAATAAGTTTAACTCTTGGTGCAAGTCTTGACTGTCTGCTGACACCAATTTGAGCAGATAAGCTCCTTGTCGAAACTCTAGGATTTGATTGTATGGCAGCAGCTACAGCAGCGATTGTTTCCTGCGTCCGAACTGACCGACCTCGATGATAAGGCCTCCTTGCGATTGTGCCACGCTCGCCAAAATTCTTTACGAGGGGAGTGCCGGATGGAAACAGCGGACTCTAAAGCGTGAAAGTCTGGCACTATCCAAATTCTTGTTTCATTGTCCCAATTCTACATTTTAGTTAAACTTAAAGAGCAATCTATAAAATACAATGAAAATGGAGTAGGTTAGTTACACAAAAAATATTTATTTATTTATTTATTTACAAATTTATTATAATTTAAATTACAATAAACTATAAAGAGTAAAGCACTAGCAACTGGGGCTATCGGCCACACGATGCTTTTGGTAGCGGCTTTCATCAGCCACCCTGTACTATACTAACAAGTTTGTTTTTATTAATTGTATTGTAAAAATCCTAGGTAACCGGGTTTTTCCTATTATTAGCCGAAAACCCGGACAATAAAAAATAACAATCATAACATTAAAAACTGTGTTTTCTATTCAATTCAAACTTTGCGTTAATTTTGGTACACCATTTATTTCATGCTTTTTATGTGTGTAAAAATCGAATCATTTATCGTTGATTATAAAAAAGGAAACTAGGCCTGGTAACGCAGCACCGACTTCGGTGTTATAGCATCACTTTCTTCAGCATTACGTTACCGAGTAATGGTCTTCTTATGTTACAGGCACCATCCACCTTTCAGAAAATAACAAAAAAATATTTTTAAATCTTAACAAACGCTAATTTTACAATAATACTGTGACGTTTAGTGCAATAGCACGGTGTAGATGAAAAGACTTCTCAGTTTGCCTTGTAAATTGTATAATATTGTAAATTTTTGAGGATGGATGGGTGTAGTAATATTGTATGGATTTTTGTAGTATGGATTTTCTGGGTGCACAAAAAAGTTGATGATGAGTCCACTATCCACTATCAGTATTATTTCTTTCATTTTTGTATTTCCTCTAGAAGGAGAAGTGTTCGTTGAAATATTGCTGGAGAGAATTGTGTAAGGACGAGACATAATTAGTGCAGAAGAAAATAAAAAATGTATAAAAGAAATTACTAATCCTGGAATACCAAAGCAAATTTTTTCCCACTTTGTTCACACTTTAAGATTATTTTGTTTATGGATTAGAGACGAAATATTTATCTATTTAAGAAGTCTGAGAAAAAAATAAACGGTATTTAAAAATTTTGTGAGTTACGTGTGTTCGATTTTCGCATTTTTTTTCTCTATGTTCGTACTCATGTGTGTTAATTATGCTGGCAATCCGCGTTGTCAACATTGCAATTTCAAAACGCACCAAAATTGGAGAAAAACTCGTTAATTCAGAAAAATGCACAAAAATTTTTCTTTTTTTTAATTTTCTAAGTACTTCACAAAATTGGTGAAAATATATATATAAAAGTTTTGTAATGAATAAAAGTTTTACTAAATATGCTTTTTACAGAGCACAAGTGAGCGACACGTCTAGAATTTTTTTTTTTGGAAAGTATTAAAAAATGTTAGTGGTTTTGTACAAATTTTCTGTGCGAGTCACTGGTCTGTGGACTGTTGGCAGCACATAAATATTTTTATAAAATTTATTTTTATAAAAATTATAAACCGCTCGCTTTCTTTGTTACCCAGCTGTCTATCTTCAGTAGACGTTGGAAATTTTTGAAAGATCTTATCAAAGTTGAAAAATCGAAACTGGAGCTGTTGGCGATACCAAAAAGCGCGTTTCAGAAGTGTTCCGAGGATTGGGAAAAACGCTGGCATAAGTGTATTATATCCGAGGGGGATTACTTTGAAGAGAACAATATAGTTATTGATGAATTTACATAAAAATGGCAGGAATTTTTCGAGCTTAAGGTGAAGTTTTTAAGTTTTATTTTAAAATTTCCAATATTTCACTGCACCACTGGTTAGCATCATCAGGGCTAATATCAAATAAAAAACAACAATAAATAAGTTTAACAGTTTTTTAATATCATAATAAATAAATAAAAATTGCAAGTAACACGGCTTTCACACGCGGAAAGTTCACTTTGCAAAGTCTTGAGTTTGGTGGTAACAACCCAGTGAAATTTTTGTCACATACATCTTCGATCTAAGACCATTGACAATGTAAGCGTGACCCATCCGAAGTCTGTATACAATTCCTACTTACATTTACACAGCGATGGCCTAGGCCGTGAGATGCATCCAACACTGTATACATTGTAAGCGAAGATTGGATGAGTTCAAAACTATATTATTAGCATTTCTTTTCTACTTTGTTTCTTCTGTACATTTAATTTAACATAATGAGTAGAAAGAGAATAATCTGAATCGAATGCTAGTTTTTTGTTGTCCTTAACATGTTTATTTTGATTTTTTCTGTTGACACAATCGCTTACAATCGGATGCTTTGCAAATTGTAATAAGTTGTGGACTGCTGGGTTGTTGACTGCTGGGAAGGGAAAGTAAAGAGTGTAAGAGAGCCGCTCTCCTTTCCTTTGCCACCACCAAACTCAAGACTTTGCAAAGTAAACTTTTCGTGTGTGAAAGCGGTGTAAGCACCAGATAGATCAATATACTCTTATACACATAATGAATAATACCACTAACAAAGCAAACTTACGTTTAGATATTGCTTCTGTCAAAAGAACTCTAGAAACACAAAATAGGGATACTTTTTAATTACTGTACAAACTAAATTTTAATTGTCAAAGTTTTTAATTCTCTTGTTAACTAAATATCTATATATTTGAGAGAGGTTCTCAGTGTCGGTTTTATAATTGCTCCTCTTTTCAATTGGAAGCTTTATTATTTGTAACATCTCCAGCATGTAACGGCGTTTGTAATTATTCTCAATGTTTAAAATTTTGGTTTGGTCAAAGTCTGGTGTGTGATGTAAATTCGCACAATGGGATGAAAGTGCAGTTTTTTGTGATGTAGAATTGTACCTACATTTTTGATGAGACTTATGACCAGCAATTTTTACTCTCAGTTTGTTCTTGGTCGTGCCTATATACTCTTTTTACAGCTTCCCGTATTATTACCACCACAGGGTATTTGGTAGACTACATTTGCTGTGTCAAGTTTATCCATTTTATCTTTGGTTTTAGAAAATAATTTACTTAAAATATTTCCAGCTTTTCACAGTAGTGAAAAAGATTTACATCAGCACCTGCATTTACAGCCTTCTCTGATGATGAATCAGTTCCACGGAGTGAATCATTCACGATTCACCAGCGCCACCGTTTGGCTTGCTAGGCTCACACAGGTAGCAATTTTTGCCATATGTTTGCAGCCATATGAGCAACTTTTTGTTGAGGAGTTCGGGCCTTCTAATCCCTCCTGTATGAAATTTCCCAGCAATCAATGAAAGACAAGGCTTAATGAGTTGATAGGCCGATGCCCACTAGCAGCATCAGCCCTTAAACCAATTTACCCGTCAACCATCACCACTCGTTCCTCACAGTAAGGGTGTTGGACAATCAATAGTGATTAAAGATCCATGAGAAATTTTTGTGTGACCAAGTCTAAGATGAGTGAATTTAACAAGATCTCACCTGCAAACGACAGAAGATTGTAAATCATTCAGTGACGTTTTGTTACTATTAATTATTGACATGTTGACGTCCTTTCAAAAGTCAGACTTCTATCTTTAGTAAAATAATTGTTGCATTGTTGGGGTGAAATTGGAGAGGACATTTTATTGCGTTTTTGGCCGCAATGTCTGCAAATTCGTTACGTATTATGCCGCAATGATCCGCTAACCACAGCAATAAGATCTTTGGTGTTTTTCTATGAGAATACTGCTGATTTGTTGCTGCTATTAATGCCAGGTCACACAGAGCGACTTTAGTTGGGCAATTCTGGACTTTATAGAAGCTTTCGGTGAGATAAATAAGAAGGGAAAAATAAATTCAGCAATTCCTTTTTATTCTCTCATGTGTGTATGTGTGTGTGCATATACAATGTAAATTGTATGAAATAATAAGTAGAGAGAGCACACGAACTGCCGAAAAATTTTGTTCTATGTGGACAAGAAAGCAATTCCAAAAGAAAGTTGCTAAAAAGTTCGGCAATTAAAATGCTCTGTCTGACCTTAGACTTACTAATGAATTTTACTGATAACAGAGAATCTGAGCAAATGACCTATTTCATGATTCTGATAAAATATGCAATATGACTTCGTACTCGTAAATAGCGACTAATTGAGCGGAATATATGGAACTAAATGATGGTAGAAAATACCTTTTTATAACTTGAATTTCCATGCTTACACTAAAAAATACTGGCGGGTTTGCTTTGGAGCCGTTTGTAAAGATAAACTTGTCTGTGATTTGAAAGTAAAACTAAATTTTCTTTCAACAAAACATTTGTGGTACGCTCGACATGTCGTTAGCTTCTTCAACTAAATAGTTCACACACTTGTTTGATTGTTCGCAGACCTTAAATATTTTGATAGTTTCTTATCATAGTCGTATTTCCTTCTTGCATTTCTTTGTATAGATAGTAAATACTTGTAGATGCGTTAGTACTTCTTAGCTATTAAATAAATACAAGAGTATTATGATATCAACTACATAAGTACAAGATGTATTAAAATGGCAGTCTATCTATCATAAACTTGTCTCATCTCAAATATCCAAGCAAATAAATAAAAGCTGCCACTAAGTACAGCAGACCAACTAGAATTATTTTATCCCCAGAAGATTATTTAGTTTATTTATTAGTTTACTTTGAATATTGTGGCAAATTTGTTATTACATCTTAAATACTTGCCGCAAACATAAATGTGTGTATGGATGTGTGCACTTGCAACGCGCTGTGGGAAGAAATGCATTATTATTGAAACGAGATTTTCATTATGTGCAAACTTTTAAAGGGAACTATGGTTCAATAATTTTTTAATTTTGTAAAGTTTATGAAAGGATTTAAGTAGGGTAAAATAAATTGTTTGCCATTAAGTTCATCAATGCAGTTTGCTGCTTTTACGTTTTTGTTTTGAACAATTTTTAATTTCTGCAATTTGTTCACTGAAAACTTCGAATAATATGACATCAATTCAAAGTTTCAAGGTAGGGAAAATATTTGCTTGATTTGAAGCAAGTTTAGTGCCTTAAAAAACACAACACAACTAAAGTTAAATAAAGAAAAGAAAAAAATAATTTGTTTATTAGTAAATTTTGGAGTTTTTTAGGTCCAGGCACAGAAAATTTTTTTGCACATATTACAACCCTAAAATCACCATTCTAACGCTCTGATAATGGCAAGCATGACCGCCAAAGTTATAGATATTCCACTAACAATAGTCTGTACTACAGATCCATATAAAATGAATCCATTTAGGAGTCAAAATGATTTTATTTTTGCTACAAAACTCTGCAATGAAATACCATACAAATCGAATCCATATAGGAGTCAAAATGATTTTATTTTTGCTACAAAACTTTGCAATGAAATACCATACAAATCGAATCCATATAGGAGTCAAAATGATTTTATTTTTGCTACAAAACTCTGCAGTGGCAAAGAATACCATACAAATACACATATGAGTATCAATGATATTGGCTGCTAATACTCACAGATATGCGGAGGTCTAGCGAACAAAATGTTGGCGACAAGCTAACAACCCAACAAACACAATCTAATCTTGATAATAACCATACCATGTTTCACCCAACCATATTAAGATCATTATATATGAATTTTAAATATGAAATTGTTTATATGTGAACATTTCATAGGAGGAATACAAATTGGAAAATATGGTAGAAAATCGAATGCATATATGGAAACTTCTTCGGTCCATATCTCGGAAACTAAGCGTTTCCGCCAATATTGTCATTTAATATATTTTTATTATTTAAAAATTTTCTATGACCCTATGTACTCTTTATTTTATTTGGAGCTGCGTTGGTAAACTATCGGGTGGTTAAATTTCAAGGGCCGATGTTGAATGTGAACCACACCTAAACGCCAATTTTTTTCCGAATTTTATTTGACATTTCTCTATTTCAGACTTACTCAATTTGAACCATGGAGAGATATACAATCCAACAACGTGTTAAAGTTATCCAGACTTATTATGAAAGTGATGATAAATTTTCGAAGAAAATCATCTTCAGTGATGAGGCACTTTTTCACCTCACTGGATTCGTCAATAAACCGAATTGCCGCATTTGGGCGAATGAGAATCCAAGAGTGACTGTCGAAAAACCAATGCACCCACAAAGAGTGACTGTTTGCTGCGGTTTATGTGCTGGCGGCATTATCGGACCGTATTTTTTCCAAAACGAGGCCGTTACTGTGAATGGTGTTCGCTATCGTGAGATGATAACGAACTTTTTATGGCCCGAATTGGAAGATATGGATGTAGACGATATGTGGTTTCAGCAGGATGGTGCCACTTGCCACACAGCTAACGAAACAATTGCTCTTTTGCGCAACAAATTCAATGGCCGTGTTATCTCACGTAATGGCGATGTCAATTGGCCGCCAAGATCATGTGATTTGACACCGTTGAACTTTTTTCTTTGGGGTTATTTGAAAGAAAAAGTGTACGTCGATAAGCCAGCAACAATTCAACAGCTAAAGGATGAGATAATTCGGCACATTAACGGCATATAACCTCCATTATGCCTCAGGGTCATCGAAAATTTGGACCATCGGATGGAGGTGCGCCGCCGTGGTCGCGGCGCCCATTTGGCCGATATTTTGTTTCATACATAATTGAGTAATACCAATATATCATAATGAAATAAAATTACAATAATTTCCTAAATAGTTTATGTTTTATTCAAAATCAACATCGGCCCTTGAAATTTAACCACCCATTAGATTTAAGCCAAAAATTTTTCCATACCCCTCAGGATTCCCGATGTAATTGTCGACAACTGTTAGGTTTCTTCCATTTCTTTTAGCTATTCTGCGGTTAAAATATTGTTCAGAACGTTAAACATCGATCTTAATTTTTTCAGATAGATTTAAAATTTTTTTGTTATGCCATTTCGACTCGTAAATCGAAGAAGATGTAATAAATGATAATAAATAATCGCTTCGTAGAAAAAAATCATGTGAACCAATATCGGGGAAATATTTTTTTGCCTTAGAATTGCCATGCCAAAAAGGAAATCTTTCATGGAAAAATCGGTTTAGGCTATATCTCAGGTATATATGGACCGATATCGTAAATTTTCTTTTTCTATATTTTATTAAACTCCTTTTATAACCAGAGCTTTTAAGCAAGAAAGAAAATTTTCATGCAAAAATCTGCTTAGGCCAGATTACCAGAATCACAATACGTTTAACATTTTTCTTATGGGTATAATATCAAAATGCCTTTATTTAAGTGCACCAAGGTTAGTTTATCTCGAAATAATCTAGGTTCTCTAGCCCACTTAGGTCCTGAAGTCGTTCACTTTGTGATTAGTGAAGCAAAAAAGAAAATACATTTTTGGACTTATCTTTATAAACTGCTCAAAAAAAAGTTCTTTAGCTAAAAAATCACTTTTGTCATGATTTTTTTTATATCTCTAGATGTCTAGCTTCCATTTCTACTTTAAAATTCTGCAATCGGTTAAAAATTGCGCAAGATACAGGCTGTTGAATATAGAAATTTTTAAATCAGTGACCTGGAGTGTGTACTTTATTAAAGTTAAAAAAATGTGATTCCTTATTCAAGTAGCTGACAGTGTATATTAAATTAAAAAAAAAAATTGGTGCCTTTTTTTATCCATTAACTGCACACAATTCCTTTTTCATTAAAAGCATCCTTTGCGACTTCGTTGATTGCAAACAGACAACATATTTTTGAAACATACAGACGTATTTTTAGTATTACATATGGCTACCCCCAAGATCGTGGGGTGGAGGGGGGTGGGTTAAGGGTTAAGAAAGTGCACAAATTGGAAAAATCACGATGAAAGGAAATTACACTGAATCATATTTTGGACTGAAAATAACTTGTACTCGTACTTCACAAATATGCATCTGGAAACGCAAGGAATGCCAAAGGCATCATTTACAGTTAGTTAGGCTTTACAAGCCGAAAGACCTTTAGCCGTTAGCATTATAACTCAGTTTTTGTTTTTTTGTGCCCTTTCCCCTTTGAAATCTCTGTTGTCAGTCTCTGCCACTTACCAAGACCTTATTATTTTTTCATATTGCCTTATGGAAAATACGAGTACAAGTATTTTCGTATTTGTTTTGTCATTTTCTTTATTCATATTTGGAATTTTTACTTTTGGTTGTACATTTGTAGATAAATTTATATGTAAACATGTCTGAGTTTCTTAAAAAAAATAAATTGATTTCAAATTCGCTCATTATTCTTTTTTTTTTTTTTTCTTAAAAATCAGTCAGCTAGTGAGTCATTTTATTGTTATAACAAAGTTGTTGCACAATCAAAAAGAAAAGCAGAATCCAAAAACAAAACCTTGAATATGGAATCAGGGGACTGCACATTTGAACAATAATAACAACAACAACAACAGAAAGATAAAATGTTACTTTGTGAATGTATTTTTCAATACGTGGTCCTTGTTGGCTTAATTTCTCTGTACAATTGAATGTTTTTCAGTTTCTTTCGCTGTGAAATTGCATTTTTGTTCTCCTGTTTGCTTTTCGATCATGAGGAAAAAGAAAGCTGTGATAAAAATTGTGACAATGGCGATACTGTGGATGCTGATGGAGGCGATAATAATGGAAATAAACTGAATAAATTTATTCAAATTGTTTGTGTCCATCATTTCGTTTTATTATTGTTTTTCATTCATTTCTTTACCCTCTTTTTTTTTTTTTGCAATCACAATAGCATATGTTTGCAACTATGTATCCACCTCGATGAGGCTGTGCCATGTAGCAGTATGGCGTGGTATGTGATTAATAAATTGTCACAATATTTAAAACAAAACAATAACAATTTTAAAGGGTTTTACGTGAAGTGAGGTACACTGTCACGTATTTTGAAAATTCGTCTTTTACAAGAGGAACACAGAGATCCTTATGAATTCGTGAGTTTTTTACGTACCATGGAGCTGCAGTAATTGTTCGAAGAATTTTGTTTTGTCGCCTTTGAATTTTTTCAACGTTTGAAGCGGAGGCGATGCCCTATAGTTGAATTCCATAGCACCATATAGGCTTTAGAATTGCGTTGTATAATAAAAGTTTGCAATCCAGCTTCAATGTCGAATTTCTGCCCATAAGCCAATTCAGTTGCGCTGCTTTTAACTTTAACTGAGTAACTTTCGCATCTATGTGAGACTTCCACGTTAACCTACGGTCGAGATGAATACCAAGGTACTTGACTTCATTTTGCTGCGGAATAGGTGAATTGTTAATTTGAATAGCTGAACATGTTTGTTTACGCAGTGTGAATGTAACGTGAGTACACCTTTGTTCATTAACTTTAATTTTCCAACGTTTTAACCATATCTCTAATATTGATATATACTCCTGCAAATTACGCGAAGCTACTTGATGATTTTCATGTACGCTGCAGAATGCTGTGTCATCCGCAAAAGTTGAAGTGTGGATTCCGGATCTCGTTGGCATGTCTGAGGCGTAAATCAAATATAAAGTAGGTCCTAGAATGCTACCTTGAGGAACTCCTGCCTCAATTGGCTGTAAGGGGCTTATAAAATCGCCTTCTCTGATAACAAACTTCCGGCCGCACAAGTAGCTTTCCAGAAGCTTGTGAGTGTTTGTGGCCGTCGTGCCACACTTTATCAAAAGCTTGGGAAATGTCAATGAATAAAGCTGAAAAATACTTTTTGTCTTCAAAAGTCTGTCTTATGACATTGACTAGTCTGTGCGTTTGTGCTATGTTTAGCCCGAAAGCCAAATTGATGATCAGGGATGCATCCCACGTTGTTTAATATTGAAGTTACTTCGCCATTAACAATTTTTCGAACAGTTTTGATTTTGTTGTCAATAAACTTATTGGTCTGTATGATCCTACTTGAGTGGGATCCTTCCCTGGTTTGGGTATCCTAGTAATCATGGACACCTTCCACTCTGCAGGGTAATACTCGAGACGTAAAATAGCGTTAAAAATAAAAAGAAGAATTCTTCTAGCTACACGAGGTAGCTGTTCAAGCATTTTACCAGTAATTTTATCAATACCTGGAGCTTTCCTGGGGTTTGTGTTACAAATAACATTTTCAACATCTTGAAAACTAAGTCTCAAAGACATAGGCGGTCTAACAGCGTATGACGGTAGTTCAGCTGAATCATTCGCTGTATCATTTGTGGTAAAAAAATTTCTCAAATGGTGAGGTACACTGAAGCAAGAAATGGGAGACTCTGTTCGTTGTAAAGCCACAAGAAACCCAAATTTCTTCACTCAAATTATGAGAAGCATAAAAACACGGTTGCCGGCTAGCTGCAAGTCTAAAAGGTGCTTTCTTAACCGAGTATTTAACGCGAAACATCTACTCGTACATGCCTTTAGAGCAGATGTGCCCAGGCCTATGCGCTTGATGCTCAAGTGTTTTTGTAAAAGTGCTTAGCTATATCGCTGTGCTCTTTAATACACATATACTGCACTCAGCACTAGCAAAGAAAAATACACAAACAACTTCGTGTTATATATTTTTTTTGTCGTTCTTGACTGCACACACCCAACAGCAAAGCAATAACACTTTCTTATGCTTTGCTGGTAAACAATGGCGACAACGATTATCAGTGTAAATTTAGTTTTTGTAGATTGTTTTCTTTTTACAACAAAAAATATTAAGTAAAAGTAGTTTTTCCTCCGTTGTGTTATTTACTATTGCCTTCAACGAACTAGAGCTGCAAAATAATCGATAGTTTTATTTTTAGCTAACTATCGATTGTTTTCGTTCGATAGTGATACTATCGACAATTTTTGAACCTATATACGAAGCTGGTTACATGTAGCCAGCATAACGTTTCTGGCATTTATTCAGACAGGTTCATAGCCGCCTTCAAATTTTTGTAGGTATAGCATAATTTACAAATAAAAATATATGATATAAATCATATTATATATCAAAGGAAGGTGTATTATATCATTTATTACTTTTATCTCAAATGAAAAAAAGAGTTTTTTTTTATATAAAAAATGTTAGTTAAACATGCCAACTTATATCTGGCGGCTGCGGCTAAATGTCGGCTGCCACTTAAAAAACTTTGTTCTCTTTGCATACAGGTGACGCTGCAGCTCAAAGTGTTAGCAAAAAATAAAAATAAAAATATTTGAAAGTTATATTTTTTTATCATAGAATAAAAATACGTAAAGATTTTATATATACCTATATAAATATGTATGTATCTATGTTTACTAACTTCCACTTGAGTTACAGATTCATAGCCAAAAAGTAACGCTTAACGATGGTATCGATAATATCCAATAATAATAATAATAATAATAGTAATAATAAAAAATAATACATATATAAATATATATATATATATATATATATATATATATATATATATATATATATATATATATATATATATATATATATATATATATATATATATATATATATATATATATATATATATATATATATATATATATATATATATATATATATATATATATATATATATATATACATATACATATACATATAATGGGTGATTTTATAAGAACTATCGGAAATTTAAGAAAAAAAAAAACACATAAAATTCAGCAAAATGCATGAAATATTTATTTGGATCGATAGTTGGGTCGATATAATTTAATGTTTGAAGATTATTTCATGCAAATGTTGGCCGCGGGTGCGCCTCAAATGGTCCATCCGCTTAGTCCAATTTTGGCATACTCTTTCCAACATTTCAGCCGGTATCTCACGAATAATGTTGGCAATGTTGGCTTCCAGTGCGTCAATCGAAGCGGGCTTGTCGCTATAGACATTAGCCTAAACATAGCCCCACAAAAAATAGTCTAGAGGCGTTAAATCGCACGATCTGGGCGGCCAATTGACTGGTCCCAAGCGTGAAATAAACTGTTCACCGAACTCGCCTCTCCATTGGTCCATTGTTTCGCGTGCTGTGTGGCATGTGGCACCCTCTTGTTGAAACCACATGTCATGCAAGTCAAGCTCTTCCATTTTGGGCAAAAAAAAGTTTGTTATCATCGCACGGTAGCGCTCACCATTCACAGTAACGTTGTGATTCGCATCATCTTTGAAGAAATACGGCCCAATGATGCCGCCAGCCCATAATCCGCACCAAACGGTTGTTTTTTGTGGATGCATTGGTAGCTCTTGCAATGCTTCTGGCTGCTCTTCACTCCAAATACGGCAGTTTTGCTTGTTCACGTATCCATTCAACCAGAAATGAGCCTCATCACTGAACACAATTCTTCGATAAAAAAGTGGATCTTCATCTAACTTTTCAAGAGCCCATTCACCAAAAATTTGGCGTTGTGGTAGGTCGTTTGGCTTCAATTCTTGCATCAGCTGTATCTTATAAGGCTTCACACCCAAATCCTTCCGCAAAATTTTCCACGTAGTGGAGTAACAGAGGCCCAATTGCTGCGAACGGCGCAGCAATTGGGATAATTTACGGTCATCACCAACACTGGCCGATACGGCTGCGATATTTTCTTCAGTTCGCACTCTACGTAAGCGTGTTGGTGGTGTAATGTCCAACAATGTAAATTTGGTGCCCGAATAGAAGCCTCAGTAGGTCGATTAAACTGACCATAAAATGGAAGAAGCGCGCGATGAACTTTCTTAACAGAGCACGCATTTTGGTAATAAAATTCAATAATTTGCAAGCGTTGTTCGTTTGTAAGACGATTCATGATTAAATTATAGACCAAACTGAAGATGTTTGACAGTGACACAAGATACAAAACGTGCGTGAGCTGTCAAAACTAGTGTTGCCAAAAAGATAATAGCAAAAAAATCACTCGTTACATATACATATACGTACACAAGTGTATGGAAATCCTACTATAATATTCATATACCCGTTTTTGTTGCAGTTTATGGCTTTACTGTTGTTTTAATTTATAAAATCGTACAATGAAAGCGAACGAAATTATATAGAACACGACCAGAGAATTTGTAGCAAATTAAACAAAAATTTCAGCGAAAAGAATGAAAAATCATTGATTGGTTAACATTGTTTTTTCTCTGTTACATTTACATGAATTTTCATGCAGAACTGCGTGAAACATCTTCAGTGTATTGACGTGTTGGGCATCAGGTTTCAACAATTTAAAATTAAATAATAACAAAAATAACTTCAGGTTGCCAGCAGATGCGAAATTGTTCAGAACTATTAGTAACTAACCGCCTGAGGATCCTAACAGAATAAACAATTAAAATGATGAGTAAACGATATAAAAAAGTTTATTTAATATTTTGGTGTGTGAAACGAGTGAATTTGAGAATTTTATAGAGTTTAGCACAAAATATGGCTTCAATAACTTTTTTTGTGGGGCTGGAAAATCAGCCAATTTTTTCTAATAATTTTTAAAATATTTCCTTAAGTTGAAAAAAAAAGTTTTAACTCTAGTTTTGTTTCTTTCGATCTTTTCAAAAAACCTCCAGCAATTAAAGGGTCTTACTCAAATATTTCTAAACCTCAACTAATAAATTCTTTTTGCAAACTTGTGTTCTTTATGAATAAATTTGTGTGTCTACCGTCAAACATGTAGTCGTATGAATAAATAACAGTTTTAGTTTCTTGAATTCAGTTTCTTCTTCTTAAAGAGAAAATTTCTGAAAGTTATAAAATTTTTTATTGCTTCTGCTCATATTCATTATCATCTCCATCATCATCATCATCATCATCATCATCATCAGCAACATCGTTATCAGCAGCTGCAGAATAAAACTAAACATAAAATGAAAGTTATGTGCATAAGGAACACAAAAGGGAGTTTTCTTATTTTGAAGACGAATTGTAAATACCCTGCTTTCATATTTTGCTATTATTCTTTTAATTAATGAAATTGTTAATGAACAATGTTCAGTCAGTATAATTAAGCATTTCTGCATTAAGTTGCAAAATTTGTGCAACACTTTCCAATTAAACTTTTTACACTTTCAGACACACACATAAGTATATACACACATAATTATATGTATATGTATGTATGTACTTTTGTCTTTCAGTGTCGCTTCAATGTGTTGCCCAAGTAGTACAGAAGAAAGAAATATTTACTTTTCTTTTTAAGTAAATGTCACATAAATATTGTGTCATTGTAGGAAAGAGTAATGTCCTTTTTTCCTTGTGATTTTCTTTGAATAGTTTCAACATGAGAATACATTTTTATGGGTGTACGAGTATTGCGTAAATGTATATTTTTAGGGGAGACTTGTTTGAAAAGTTCTTTATATTGATTATTACTCTACATACAATATCTTTAAGAAACACTTTTGTTGCAAAACAAATTATATAACGGAGCCATAAAATTTATTCTTTTTAGTCTTTAAAGTTAATTAAATTTCGAACTAAATTACTTTAATTATCGTGACAAAAAAATAATAATAATAATAAAAATAAAATTAATCAATACTCCTATAAATAGGAGTAGTGATTAGTATTCACCACCCAACAGGGTGGGGAAGCTATACTACTTTATTTTGCCGCCATTTTGGTAAACATTAGCCTTAACAGTTCATACTGGGCCTTTACGGCCTAATCTGGTGGTGGACCAATTCCACGAGTGAATTATTAACGATTCACCAGCGCTCCCGTGTGGCTGATTAGGCTCACACAGGTATAAAAATAATATATGGTTATAAATACTTGAACTTAATAATTTATTACCGACTGCTCTCAAAAATACACTAAAGACCAGTTGATAAAAAATGTCGAAATGCTTCTTATATTATGAAACTTATAAATTGTACGCTCATTGTATCTTACGAGTATATGATCTCATTCTATATTATTTTAATCTTCTTGTTTTTACACTGAAAGAATTATGCGTCATATATTTAATGAAAGTGTTTCATTAAATATTTTTCATTAATCCAATGAAAACTTTTCACAATATGCATGAAACTTCGTATATATTATGAAATAGTTCCATCAGAATGGCTTCATTAAGTTTCATAGTTGCATTAAAAAAAATCATTGGATTTACGACTACAATTTTTAATTCTTTAAATTTTGTTAAGATATATTAATGGGCATTTATTAATCTTAAGCTACAGTTTAAAAAATGTCAAGTCTTTTTTATTAAAATGTAAGTTTTATGAGTTTCATACTTCAAATGAAATAGAATTCATTAGATCAATGACAAATAAATTTCTGGCTACCGAACTTGGGTATGTATGTACATATATGTATGTACTCAAATCAGCATAATAATAGTTTAAAAAATGTAAATACCAGTGTGTTGAAGTCATTTGAATTAAGAAAATCTGTTTTATTTGGCGAATACTTGTTCAACATTTTCTTTTGTCATAATTAGGTACAATTTCACAGAAGCAAGGAATAGTATTGTTTGTGTAATGAAATAAAGTATCAATGAATAAATGAAATAATTCCATTGATCTTATTTTGTACATGTGTGAACATATTTTATTAATGTGCGTTATGATATTATTTCATTAAACAAATGTAACTATTTCATTGATTTAATCTAAATTTTTCAGGTGATCAACGAATAATAAAATTAGATAAATGTAATAACTTCATTGACCTTATGAAGGAGTTTCATATTTTTAATGAATATATTACATTAGTACAAATAAGTTATTTCATTAAATAAATGTTATTTTTTCATTAATTTAATGTACAGTTTTCATGTGCTTTATGAAATTGATTCTTTGATCCAGAGAAATTATTTCACTAATCATATGATTTGTCTTTCATACTTTTAATGAAAATAAGTCATATTTTTTATTAAAATGTTTCATTACTTTTATGAAAGTTTTCATTAAAATAATCTAATAAATAATAATCTAATGAAATTTGTTTCATTATTTCTATGAAAAGTTACAATGGTTGAAAAATAATGAAAAAATTCATAAAAGTAATATCAAAATTCAGAGAATTTGTAAACAAAATTTTTTCAGTGTATTGATTTATAATATAACATGAATTAGTTGCCTTTTAGCCTCTAATAGGCATATTTGGTGCTGAGGCATAATTATTACTTTGTCATCGGATTTTTTATTTACTTGAAAAATACTAATAATAAAAAAAAGTAAAATTTAATTCTGAACTATGTAACTTTTAGTGCTGCACTCGTAATTTGCGTCAGAAAAAAAAACATTTTAAAAGTGTTGTTGCACTTAAACTAATTTTGCCGTTGGGTTGCAGAAAAACTTGTATTTTATTTGCAACAGAAATTTAACAATAACCATAAAAATTTATACACATGTAAAAATACTAGCATATGTATATTAGAAATGATTTAGTGCGCAGTTTTTGGATATGGATTTACTACAATCTCTTGTTTTGTGAGGTTTAGTAAAAAAAAATGTGTTAGCTCAAAAATTAGGATGGTAGGATGGGAGTAAATGGCTTCGCATCGGGGCCAAAGAAAGTGCAAAACTGCCGAAAATCTCTGAGTTGACATGTCTGCTCCCCTAACTGCCCTCTTTTGGGGTCTGTATAACATATTAGTTTTTAACATTTTAGGGTCAACCGCCCTAATAAAGGGTGGTTGAATTTGAAGGACCAATGATAATTTTGAACAAAACACAAGTTATCGAAAAACCAATGCAGCCACAAAGAGTGACTGTTTGGTGCGGTTTATGGGCTGGCAGTATCATCAAGCTACGAAACGACGCTTAAAATCCATTTTATTTGGCTTAAAACGATCCAAACAAGCTTGAGAAATGTTCATTCTTATGCGTTTTTGGTCGACTGTTAACAAATGCGACACCCATCTTGCAGAAAGTTTTTTCATCTGTAGTTCTTCATGCAAAATTAAATGGACTCGATCATTTGAGATGCCCATGATATTAGCTATTTCACGCACTTTTATTCGTCGTTCATTTAATGCCATATCATGGACTTTGGCTACAATTTCTGTTGTTGTTGCTGTTTTTGGACGTCCACTACGTGGTTCATCTTCAATGCTTGTACGACCACGTTTGAACTCGGCAACCCAATTTTTTACTGTTGTATATGAAGTAGCACTTTCACCTAACACATTCACCATATCATTATGAATTTCTAAGAAGTTTCCGAACCGCCCTCGTACAACTATGATCGTGTAGTTGTGTAGCAGTGTTGTCGTTCATACATTCACTCTCATAAGAATATGTGTATCTTAATTTTGATATACAAGTATTGTGGTCGGTAGCCTGCTGTCTGGAATGTGTTTAACGCATATATCGTAAAATAAGAAGTAAATTTCTTAAGTCTGGCCAAAATATTTCAAAAATTTTATGTTCCATAAAAACTTTCTTCAGCTTTTGTTTTATAGCCACAACTGCCGCAGTTCATCTTTGTTCTTGCTTTTTCCGAAAAATTTATAATAAAACAAAAAAAGGAGGGCTGAATTTTAAATTGCTCATGTTTTATTTTCCTAGAACATTTAGTTTTTTAAATAATACCAAAGGCTCCCACTTTTATCAGCTTCCAAAACAAAGAAGACACGAAATATTTCATTGCTTTTTAAAGTTTGATGTTGTTGCGATAATTAAATTTGCATGGACATGAATTGATATGAGTTTCTATGTGGTATGTTTAAAATAAAATAAAATAAGGAAACAACTTTTTCAGTAACTAATTAAGTTTGGAAACTATTGGGTTAAGACAGAAAAGCTTCATATTACAAGAGTGTTTTATATGTTGAAAAATTGTTGCCTCTGGATTAGAAAAACACTTTGCAACACTCTGAAAAAAAGCAATTTTCTAATGTTAAAAATGTAGTGTGAGATGTAGGATAAAAACAGAACAGACCTTTTATATCAGTTGGTTGAGAAAAGTAGTAGTAACACAAGAAATACCATTTTTTCTATTTCCTTTTTCCGTCTTTTTACTAACCTGAGTTATAACTAAAGCTACGTACACACGGTTGTCAGATCTTACAATATTGCCAGTAAAATTGTCTGAAAATGTATTACAATCGTGTGAACTACCAATTTTTAACTTACAACGTTGTCAGGAAAACCATTGTCAATCAATTGTAAGACGACAATGTTGTCAGGCATCTGACAATCGTGAGAACACTCTTCGTAGGCATTGCCACAAAATTTGCTGGTATTGTAAGCTCAGTTTTAATTGTCAGATGCATAAAATTAATGGCATCATTGACAGAAAAAAGTTTGATGGGCAACACTGCCAAACAGATGGTTGTTGTTATATATAAGTGGCAATGCCTTGCAATATGTCTGGCAATTTTTTCACCTAACAATCTGACAACCTGTGAACTGACAATTTTTGTTGTCATCTGAATTATTTGTCAGACTATAGTCTGACAATGAAATTGTAAGATTTTCTTACGATTGTCTGAACACAAAATTTACTTTTGCGGGACGATTTTTCATTGTCAGCATGCTGCCAGATCTTACAATATTGTAACATCTGACAACCGTGTGTGCATAGCTTAAGAGAACACACGTGAATTTGAACTAGATTTGATAAAAGCCTGAATTACTTGATTTTAAGTATATGCTCGTAAATGAGTGTTTTATTCAACCGCCACGAGAATAGTACCGGGTGACACCGGTGGGATCCTAGCTTATGCCTCCGAGGAGACTAGTGTCTCACCAAAATCATGAACCGGAATGAATTTAAAACCTCCCTATTTAAGATTACTTATATAGAAAATTGAACAGGCTCAATTGGAAGATAAGATATGTAGACTGTTACTTCAATATTTTTGCGACAGGTGGCCACTGTGAAATAAATTAACGGATTATATGATACCATATTATCAACATTGACATGGCATAACACTTGTAAAAGGCTTGGGCCCAGTTTTCAACTGCGTATTTAAATACAAAATTAGTTAATTTTCATTTAAATTTAAATTGTATTTAAATGCAAGTTCAGTTTATCAGTCTTAAATAATTATTCTTATTTAAATGCGACAAAAGTGTGGCAGCTTTACTTAAATTCCAAATATTATGGAAAGTGTTCCAGAGAACAGCTGTTTGTTAGTGGAAAAATAGAAAAATTTTTAAAGAAAAATATTAAATTTATTAACGGCATAGAAAAACTTAACAATTTTATTTCATGCGTAGTTATTTTTAATTAATTATAATATAGTGTTGTTGTTTAGTGCAAAATTAGCAACTAATTTTCAAATATCTTCTACAGGCAATAGCTTGTATGTGTGTTTTGTTTACCTTTTTTGCACTAATACAAATGCAAGCACACAAACCCCATATGGACTATGAGAAAAACTTAAAGAAAACTTAAATGAAGAAGTTTGGGCATTAAAAGTTTAGTCCAAATTTGTAGTGAAAAACTGATTTTCGTATTTAAATGGAACTTAAAGCTAAATAACATTTAGATACGAACTGGAACTCAAAAACTTGGCCTTAGTCTTGGAAGACACTGGAATAATAATGCCTCGTGATTTGCAAAATGAAGTATTAAATTATTCTCACGTGGGTGATCAAGGCATAACAAAATGCCGTAGACTAGCACAGACATCGGTTACGCTCAGAAGATTTAGTAAAAAGTTGCATAGAGTGCGTTGAGGAAAATAGCAACAGGAAAGAAACTTACAAATGTGATAACTTAACCTATTGTCGGAAAGGATAAGATTATATCTTTTTAAATGTGGTAGATGGCATCTCGTAATATAATCGGATTAAGGAAGGCCGAGAAGATGTCAATGACGATGCTCGTCCTGGTCGGACATCGCTGAGGAGATGTTGAACATCTTCAACGACGATCCAGATTTCCTCAAAAAGGTCATAACTGGTGACGAATCATGGGTGTATGGCTATGACATTGAAACCAAAGCCCAATCATCCCAATGGAATAGTGCAGAAGAGTCAAGACCGAAAAAATTACGTCAAGTTCGGTCAAATTTGAAAGTTTCGCACACTGTTTTCCAAAATTACAAAAATTGTGAGCAAACGCATGGACATCGCTCAGGAGGTGTTGAACATCGTCAACGACGATCCAGATTTCCTCAAAAAGTGGAAGAGTGCAGAAGAGCCGATACCGAAATAAGTATGTATCAAGTTCGGTCAAATGTGAAGGTTCTGCTCACAGTTTTCTTCGGCTGCAATGGCGTGGTGCTTCATTAATTCTTGCCACAAAAAAAAGAAAAGCTTGTTTTTTGTGTTTTGACGGATATTATTAAAGCATTTTTCTTTTTAAATTCTCAGCAATTTATTTGGATTGTTGGGATATAAAGTTGAATGTTTGAGAATATCTTTCAAAAATTTCCAAAGTCTACTGATGATTAGGGTAGTTCCTATGAAATGTCGACATATAGATAGCTGGGAAACATAGAAAACAAGCTATTTATAATTTTTTACTGGTATAAAATAAAATAAAATAAAATAAAATAAAATAAAATAAAATAAAATAAAATAAAATAAAATAAAATAAAATAAAATAAAATAAAATAAAATAAAATAAAATAAAATAAAATAAAATAAAATAAAATAAAATAAAATAAAATAAAATAAAATAAAATAAAATAAAATAAAATAAAATAAAATAAAATAAAATAAAATAAAATAAAATAAAATAAAATAAAATAAAATAAAATAAAATAAAAATAAAAGAAAAATCGAAACTGCAGCAATTGGCGATACCAAAAACCACGTTTCAGAAGTCTTCCGAGGATTAGGAAAAACGCTGGCATACGTGTATTATATCTAAGAGGAATTACTTTGAAGAGTACAAGATTGATGATGAATAAATAATAACTTTTTGAAAAAAAATTGTTATTTTTGGATCAGACCTCGTATACAGTCTCAAGCACACATGTTATACATATTTTGTTAAACTTTTGCAGCTTTATATATATATAAAAATGTTGAAGAAAAGACGTTAAATAAATGCTTATATATGTTTTAATAAATATTTAATTGTCTATGATAGAATGAATCCAGTCTAAGTGACTGGTAACACGCGTGAACATCACTGGATTTTTTTGCATACAACTTCCGCCAGGACGAAACGAAACTAAGCCAACTTGAACTCCGGTTGCAGTCAAAACTAAAGGACCACCGGAATCTCCGTTGCAGGGAGAGATGGCATTTGGAGTTGAAATGCACATTTTGCTGGATGTAATCAAAGGACCCATGGCCTTCATACAAGCTGAATTGTTCATAATTTCGAATATGCCGAAATGCAAATTTTGGCTAAGACCGCTGGAATCGGAGGTACGGCCCCATCCGGCATTGACAGCTTCGTAGCCAGCATATGAGGAGTAAAAAGTGGAGAGGGTAGGCAGTTGGACAGCTTGTATCGTTTTTGTAAATGTAGTGGGAGGCATCTCTAGCAAGGCGATGTCATTACTCACAATAGATAGGTTATATTTTGGATGGGTATAGATTTGGTCTTTGAGAATAACATATGTCATTTCCGGATAAAAGCGTTTTGTTGCACCCAAATAAGCTTTAACCAATACAGCACCGGCAGTGCAATGAGCCGCTGTTAATATAAACTTTGGACTAACGATGGATCCGCCACAGAACATGCCCGACTGTGCACTTCTGCAGGTCAAACCAACTTGATAAGGGAACTGACCAGGAGCAGCGACAGCTCCGTTAGCAATGCGGCCTTCTAATTCCATACCAGGTACAACAGCATTATTTTGTTTTATTTCGTCGGGGCGTCGTAAACTGAAGGCCAAAGTATTGGCCACTAGCACCGCCGAAGCGAAAAATATAAAGAAGTTCATATTGTAAGTAATAGCAAGAACAACAGTTTAAATTTTGCAGAATTTTGCAGTATTTTATACTGCAATTTTTTTTAGGATCGAAAGATAAGCTAGAATAACAAAATCAAGGTCATGATAAGATACAAATTGCATAACAATTTCTTCGAATATTTGACCGATATAAATAATAATAAACAAAACAAAAATTTGCAAAATAAACACTTGAACAAAAAAGGCTGTAATAAAATTTATTTACTCTTGGGAAAGTTTACCAGCACGTACGCCATTCATATCAAATAAATATTCTAAAATATTTCTACAGGGTGGGTCAATATTACCGCAGGTGTAGATTTAAAATTTAAATAGCTTTCAGATTAAATAAAAGACGGGAGTTTTTTGTAAAGAAAGTATAGAAAATAGCGCCACTTAAATAACTCCCATTTTCAGCTTTCCACCGATGGGCCGGCTTTAGAACATTTTTCAATACACTACGAGTAGTATGTGGCGGTTAGGTTCGAATTTCTGTAACAATGTTGTTGGATTATCTTGGGTTTGTATCAGCGTTGTCAACTATTTATAACCCAAACGCACCGTGAACTTACCCAAAAAGCGCTAAAGCTACGTACACACGGTTGTCAGATCTTACAATATTGCCAGTAAAATTGTCTGAAAATGTATTACAATCGTGTGAACTGCCAATTTTTAACTTACAACGTTGTCAGAAAAACCATTGTCAATCAATTGTAAGACGATAATGTTGTCAGGCATCTGACAATCGTGAGAACATTCTTCTTCGGATAATTGGCTGGTATTGTAAGCTCAGTTTTAATTGTCAGATGTATAAAATTAATGCACCTGACAATGGCATCATTGTCAGAAAAAAGTTTGATGGGCAACACTGCCAAACAGATGGTTGTTGATATACATACATAAGTGGCAATGCCTTACAAAATGTTTGGCAATTTTTTTCATCTAACAATCTGACAACCGTGTGAACTAACAATTTTTGTTGTCAGATGAATTATTTGTCAGGCCATAGTCTGACAATGAAATTGTAAGATTTTCTTACGATCGTCTGAACACACAATTTACTTCTGCGGAAAAATTTTTCATTGTCACTACATTGTCAGCATGTTGCCAGATCTTACAATATTGTAACTTCTGACAACCGTGTGTACATAGCTTTATACTATGTTAAAAACAATAATACGTCACAAAACAGAATATTACAGAGTACATACTAATTTTGCCATAACAATACGAAGAAATGCACTTTCTCTGCATGTGCTACATCTTTTTATGGCGTATAATAAAAAGTTTGTTGTAGCCATATTTCAATTGGCATTTGCTTTGCTTATTAAAATACATTAAACAATTCGATTTTACCATTTAACATTGGACATTTTATTAAAATACATTAAACAATTTGATTTTACCATTTAACATTAGTTCGTTATTGTAAAAATGAAACAAAAGTAAATTAAAATCTTGGTTTAGCATTTTGCTTATATGAAGACACAAAAAATATAGTTGAAATTTTTGAACATAATGAAAGTTTTCGACATCGAATAATACAATACGACTTATTCGAAATATTAAATTGAACAGCTTCTCTTACATCAGTTTTCTGTACATATTGTTTGATTAGATATTTATTTAGTATGGGACTTGATCCAGTCTATATAGCTGCTAACACGAGTGAACACAGATGGCCGATCTACAGTACATCCAGATCCTGATGTAAATGTGGACACACCAATTTGAACACTAGAGTCTTTCAAAACCATTGGACCGCCAGAATCGCCTCCACAGGTATAGGAACTCCCTGATAGCACGCAAATGTTGCTTGGCATAATGATGGTGGGAAATGCCTCAATGCAATCGTCCTGGCTTATTACTTTAAACTCGCCCCACTTTAATTCGTCAACAATAATGTTCTCTTCGGCACTAGGATTTCCCCAACCAACAAAAACAGTTTTGCTACTTTCATAACTTTTATCGGAAGGAAAAGTTATTGGCTGGATTCCAGGTGAATAAGGTGTGTAAGGTATCTTTATCAAAGAAATATCATTCGCCATATTTAGTGGATTCCATTTGGGATGGTCTATAATCTTGCTTTTGTCAACGGAGTGCATTATTGTATGCGATGAAATTTTAGGATTGCCCATCAAAACCTCCACTGATGTGGCCGCTTGCGTACAGTGGGCAGCAGTTAAGATCCATTCATTGTTTATTATGGATCCACCACACCAAGTGGGTATTTCTGTATCCTTTAGGTATATCCTGATACCAACAACATATGGAAAAGCATTTTCCTTGGCGTTGAGTCCACCAGCTAAGCGCTTGAAACGTTCTGAACCCACAGCTGACGAAATCACCAAAATTACAATGAAAATACTTAAGAATCGCATGTTGTCTCTCAAAATGGAACTAAACAATTATAATAAGTATTTCTTTCTATCAACGCGTTAGTTTTTATAGCAAAAGCGCAAAATAAATTTTAGTGAAACAAAAACAAGCAACTAACAAAATATTTACTTAAAATGTAAATACATATTTTGTAAATATTTTTACCTACAAGGTAATTTCCTATTCTTTGTTCTCTTTACACCCTTCACAAAAATGTTGAGGGTATACTCCTATATACGCAAGTTTGCGATATCGGTCCATATATATACGAGCGTATTTAGTTCAAATTTTTAATATTTATATACTACGATACGATTTATTATCGTGAAGGGTATTTTAGATTCGATCCAACCGAATATACTACACTCTTACTTGTTTTTCGTAAATATTTTAAGCACAAATGAGGTCAATCTGCTGTCAATGTTCTTGATACAATGATGTAGTTTCTGAGTTAAGATAAATTATAAAATTTAGCTCACAAGGCTAGTGATCTATATTTATATTTTATATTTTACTCGTAAAAAAACAATATTAGGTGTGTTCCACCTGAATAACGAAACACTCCTCCAAAGGCCAAAGTTGTTCAAAGGCGCCCTACGACGTTTATGTATTTTAATTGAATTGTGACCTATCTTTCGCATAGAATAAAATTAGACAAACCCCAATCAATTTTCTTTTGCCTAGAATGCGAATGAACTTATCCTTTCGACATCGACGAACTGGCTGTAAAATAGTTGATCATGCATGCTTCCTACATGCAGATCGAAATTTAAGGTTTAATTCAAACATGCGCTTGATACTCAATTGTTTTTGTAAATGCGCTTTGCTATAGGGCTGTACTCTTTAATACACAAATACTGTGCTCAGCACTAGCAATGAAAAATACACAAACAACTTCGTCTTTCATATTTTTTTTCGTTCTTCACCGCACACACACAAAAGCAAAGCAACAATACTTCCGCATGCTTTGTTGGTAAACATTGACGACAGCGATTATCAGTGTGATTATTGTTTTTGTAAATGTTTTGCTTTTTACAACAAAAAATATTAAATAGTGGTTTTTCCTTAAATTAGTGATGCCCAAAGAGAAATCCATAGTTACGCTCTGAGTGTACAGCAATTTGCACTGGGAGAAAAAATACGCAAATCAAAAAAATCGTTTTACTTACAATTTAATTAAAATTGAAGTAAAAGTAAAGATTAAATATATGAATTTATGTTTTTTGTATTTTTAATAAATTTTATATCACAAAAAGTAAAAAATATGTAAAATACAGAGAACAAACAAGGAATAAATTTATGCACCTGTGCGCATGTTCATTCGTCGCTGTTTCATTGACGACTAAACTAATGAGCGTAAGATTGTGTTTGCTTTTGTTTACCACTTTATTACAATGGATGGGCATCGCTACCTTAAATAAACACGTTGTTCATTCTAAATAATTTGAGCATTCAACTATTAAGAATTACACACATTCGAGACAGCAGGCTACACGAACACACGACTACAAATGTAGCCTGTAGCCAGCTACCTAAATATAATGAAAACGGCAGCTACATAATAAACAGCTGATATTGTTTTCTTTACGTCTTTACAAAAAAGCTTTTTTGCATACAAAATGGCTGAGGGAAATTTAGAAAATTCTATAGTTATATATATAAATATATAGCTATTGCTAAAATAGTGCGAGCTATTTAGTATTCGGTGTAGTAATACATATAAATATTAAAAAATTAAATATTAGGAAATCACAATTAAAATTGAAACTTCTAAAATGTGAACAAGTGCTTTTTTGCATTTCAGTGGTACCACTTACAATTTTTTTTAGCTGTTAAAGCTATCGCCTAGTGAAGAGCAAGAAAAATCCAAGAAAATGCAATGAACTACATGAAGACTAAAGTAATTTAAACAAATATTATTTTTGGAGCTTTAGATCTTTGTTTTTCGTTTTTTATAAAAAAATTAATAATTCAAAATCTTTTATCTCTCGATATTTCTATAACAATTTGTTATCATCGTCAGGAAAATTAAAATGTTATTAAAAATTTAAATTGAAAAATTATTATCCAAAAATTTCTACCAAAAAAAAAAAAAAAAACTCATACACAAAGAAAAATTTTTAGTTCATACACAAAGAAAAATGCTTAACAATATTAACAAATTAATATATAACATAATTTAAATTAAACTTATTCTGCAACCAACACATGCCCTGTTAACGATTACAACTTGTTGTACCTTATACTTAAGCACATGGCACATGTTACTCACAGAATAACATTACCATAAAAAAAAAACAAGAATTTACTAAGCTGAATTATTAGCGTTTCGTAGTTACAATTATTTAAAGACACTTCATATTTTGTATTAAGATTTGTCAAAAACTCAAATCATACCTGCAAGTGAGAACTTAAAGCGTAATAAAATGATAAATTGTATAGCAAAGGATTTGACATCATAACACTTTGAGAAATTTATTTAAACAATAAGATTTTTTATTGAACAGGATTGCATTTTTTACAAAAGCAATTAATAATAATATAGTTATCATTTACAATTCTCATCTGAATCATAGTGTTACACTAAAAATTGTTACTAGTTCACATGACTATTATATGCAAACATATATTTTTTATTTTTTATACATTTGTAGCCAGCGTCATTTGTAGTCGTGTGTTCGTGTAGCCTGCTGTCTCGAATGTGTTTAAAGCATTTGGTTTACATACTGTTGCTTAATTATTACTTTCCAAAAGGTAAAAGCAAAAACAAAATAAAACTTCCCACACTCTTTAAACGACTATTCAAAGTTTTTCTTTGTTTGGAAAGTTTAAGAAAAGCAAAAGCATTCGTAGTGTACAAAAAAATTCTGCTTCGAAGCAACAGTAAAATTTTCAAACTTTTTTGAATACTGATTAAAAGTACTATCAAGTTTTTTTTATAATATACTTACAGGCTTAATTATTAACTGATTGATGATTTAAGCAATTTTAAAATTTTGAGCTGGCAACAGTGTACATACTCGTAAAATCGCCGTTTAAGTTCCACAAAACAGTGACATGTTTAATAACGCAAAAAATATGTTTTATATTAAACGGTAAACGCACTTTCGAATATTTTTTAGTTGTAAAATATCTTTGATTTTATCATTTAGTGAAATACATATTTCAATAACTAAACTTTAACAATTTATTAGCTAAAGCTAAATTGAACATTTTTTCGAAGATGAATGAGATGGTATCTACACAAAAATGTTATACGAGGGCGGTTCGGAAACTTCTTAGCCTAGCGCGGAAAGCGCGGTATAAACAGAAAAAAGTTAAGTGTTTTAAAAACTTCGATTTCTGCTATGAATACGTGTTAAATTTTGTTTCGATCTGGTAACTCCTTCATATAGAAACCGGTGTACGCAAAAGACGCATCCGCGATCCTTTTACAATGGATTTGGATTCGGTATTTTGGGATGAACGTAGTGTAATATTTCTCGATTATCTGGAGAAAGGAAATACCATTAACATTGAATATTATATTGCGTTGTTGGAGCGTTTGAAGGCCGAAATTGCAAAGAAACGACCGCATATGGCAAAGAAAAAAAATTTGTTTTGTCAAGACAACGGCACCGTACCTCAAGTCAATCAAAACAAATGGAGTATTTTGCCCAGCCCTGATAGTTAGTCACAGCGACGCTACAAAAGTCCTGTTAATACCATCTTGGGCAATATGGTCTTTGTCACCCCGCCCATGACGTGCATCCTACACTTTGCAACTGTATTGTTACTAAATAAATAATAAATGAATTGAACTTCGAATTGCTCCCACATCCACCGTATTCGCCAGAATTAGTTCTCTGCGACTACTGGCTGTTCGCAGACCAGGAAAAAATGCTCGCCGGTAAGAAAATCGCTAAAACTGAAGCCTATTTTGAGGCGAAACATAAATCGTTCTACACAAGTGGTACTGAAATGTTAGAGCAGCGCTGGAACTTACTCGCGGGTGCTCTTGGTGGAGTTTACGTTGATGAATAAAGCTAATTTTGAACCAAAAAAAAAACATTTTTTCCCTCTCATGTGTATATTTGAGACCGAGTTAGCATAAGAATACTAAGCATTTATGGTTTTCTGAGTATTATTTTAGGGAATTTTACTTAAGAATCATAAGTAAACGTTTAGTATATGTTTTCGAATAAGACTGTTAACGTTTCTAAAGCGGCCCATACGCGTTTCAATTTAGAGTTGAGTTCATGAGTTCTTTGGAGAGAGTGCTCTTTTTAGTTCAGCTCTTTTTACTGAAATAAGTATTTCTTTTACTTCAATACCTCAGAGCTCCGTAAATAATATATTCAATGAGCGGCTCTGTTTCAGCTTTCATGATAAAGAAAAACACCCAATTTTCACGATGATTTTTTCAAACGTCTTTAAGTCATGTCTTTAATTTTTGTGGGCAAATTTGGTAGAAATGAAAGAGGGGTAAACAAAAAGACACGACTCCGTTTTTCGTGTTTTTTTTCTAATTCCTTTTTGTTATCATTAGTAATATTGTTATTATTTTTCATTTTCTTCCGTTCGTCAAGATGACTGCATCGATACTAACAAAAGGACAAAAAGAGACAAACAATATTATTTTGCAACTACAATTGAAAAAAAGACATGTCTTAAAAATCATGATGAAAATGTAACATGATTTTGGTGGCAGCTTTAAAATAAAACTAAAAACAAACATGTCTTTAAAAATCGTACTATGATAAAGATTAATTAAAGAAGAGATTAGAAATATTCAGGGGTGATGAAAAATAATTGTATTGAAAAGAAAAAAAAACGTTTTATTTGTTTCATCATCATTCATGGTCTCATATCATGTTATTAATTTGCCTTTTTGTAAAACAAAATTGTATTGTCTAATTTTCTGAATAGTTGTATATAACATAGGTATCTACGTCAAATTCTGGCAGCACTGTTTGACTTCTTCCGTATACATAAGTACAAGGTGCATTAACGTATACACGGTGGCAGCACTAGTGCAAAATTACAACAATACAACAAAAACAGGCATCTGGTAAGCTATGTTTATCAAAAATATTTGTAACTATTTTCACAATTATAAACTATGAATGTACCTTTTCATAATTATAAATTATATTTATTTGAATTATTTTTATGTTCACAAAATAATTTGTACATGTTTAATTCAGAATAAAACACTAAATTCACTTTCAAAAATGTAAACAATACATTTGACGTAAATAGCTTCCTATATTGCCAGTAGCAAAAATTTGTCACATGCCGTAGTGCTGCCACCGTGTATACATTAATGCACCTTGCATAAGTATGTATCAGAAGGAAAGAAAAATGAACGAAAAAGAAAACTTGAAGACAAAAGAAAGAAACTTGAACTATGGAGCTAAAAGAGCTTGCAGAAATTATCGGCTCACTTAGCTCCCTGAAGTGAATAGTTCAGTGATACTAGTTTGTTCGCGAACTACCCAACTCTATTTCAATTCAATAGTGAATTATGTCTTTCAACTGAATTGATTATTGCCCACACACTTCATAAACTGAATTGAAAGATTTTCATTCAACTATTAAATTCTATGAAATTAAAGACAATTTTAAAATTATATAACGTTCTCTTTGCAAAACCAATACAAATATAAATTTTGAGACTTGATCTAGAGACTCGAACACACACAACACAATCGAATTGAAAGAATTGCTAGTCAACTTGAAAAAATCAAAACATTTTAATTTTTCTTCAACCAACTCGGCAACTGCCAAACAAATCAATTGACAAAGCCATACACGCTTTGGTGTGGACAACAACCGACTCAGTTGTCAACTGAGTTGAAATGTGTATGCGGCGCTTAAAAGCCTTAGCTAAAAAAAATGCTGACAGTGGTGGTTTAACTAATCTACAAACGGTCTTCAATTAACCCACCACAGCAGGCTGACTAAAGGGCCAAATAAACCACAAACTGCTTGCCAAACATGTCAAAATTTTGGGTTCGTGCAAACATTTTTGTTCGTTTGTGGGGTTGCTAGTTTGTACAAATATTTGTAGCATGTTTGCACGAAAATCAAAACTTTTTGACTTTCGTGCAAACATTGTGAGTGTGTGTGTGTGTATATTTTGTCATTTCAATGAAATTTTTGCAGAGTGAGGTGGTGGAAGAAGAAGCACGCAAAGTGAATCAAAAAAATGTTTTCTTGTAATCGCGTTTAGAAATACGTAAAAGTTTACCTTTATTGTGGAAATTAAAAAAAAAATAAATATTAAAAAAGAGAATATCAAGAAATAGAGGGTATAACAATTTGTATCTTGCAAACTTCATACTGTTGCAAATTGCCGCAACACCCATCTACTCCTATTGCCGTTTATACTCATTGAAAATAAAGAAATAGTGTTTAATTTGTATGTGTTCATTACATTTGCAAGTGTTGTATTTGTATGGTTTGGGTGCAAGCGGAAAACGTGTGTTTGGCAAGCAGTTTGTGTAGTTTATTGGTCCCTTAAGACTGTTTTTAACGTTTCTAAAAGGGTTAGTGGTGGTTCAACTAATCTACAAACGATCTTCAATTAACCCACCACGGCAGGCTGACTGAAACATTGCGTATAGAGAAGTATGTGTAAAAATAAGGAGTCCAATATTGCATTTGCCTTTGACTGCTTTTTTACCGTAGGGTCCATAGTTATGTACGAGTATACACAAATTGTGTGTGCAAAGTATGATATTTTTAAACATATGCTATAACACATATGTACACACTTGTGTATGATATGATCATATAAAACAAACATAGTTTTAGCAGTAATAAAAGCTCAATTGCTTGCAAGACTGAATTGTCATATAAAAAGCTAAAGAATAAGTATTGTTTGTTATTTGATCTTCTGGAAAAGTATGAAGTTCTTAATTGTATTCACTTCTTTGCTGGCAGTGGTATTAGCTTCACCCAGCAAGTATCTAGAAGTACGCAATCGTGTGGTATCGGTGAGGCAGCCAGAAGGACGCATTTTCAAAGGACAAGGAACTACAATTGAGGACTTTCCCTATCAAGTTGGTCTTTTGCTGGAAACGAAAAAAATTGTTAAAGAGTGTGGTGGGTCGATAATCGGTAACCACTGGGTTTTGACTGCTGCTCATTGTACTAAATTTGCTATCACAGCTACTGTTTATATGGGTGGCACGACTTACGATGACGCTGAAGTTATACGCATTGTGTCCAATAATAGCATTTTTATACATCCGCGCTATAATCATAAGTCTTTAGAAAATGATATTTCATTGATTAGGATTCCATTCACCGGTTTCAATGTTAAAATTCAGCGCGTTGATTTGCCTGCCTTGTCCAATGCCAGTTCAACTTTTGTCGATGACGAGATAATCGTTACCGGTTGGGGTCGCTTCATCGAAAACTCTAGCAACTCTTCTACAAACTTGTTATGGGGCAGTATGAAAGTGATTCCCAATGCTGTTTGTGCCAAGTTTTTTCCTCACGAAATTCTTCCTTCAAACATTTGTACCCTCTCTACTACAGGTGTTAACACTTGTGATGGTGATTCGGGCGGTCCAGTGGTCTTCCGACCAGAAGATGTTCGAATTCAAGTTGGTATAGCTTCATCTGGCGCTAGGAAATGTAAACTAAGCGTGCCAGCAATTAACACTCGGGTAACCGAATACTTGGAATGGATTAAAGAAACAACCGGTATTTATTACTAGATATGTGCGACCGAATAAGTGATTGAAAATAAATGTTTATATTCTTTGTATAAAACTTTTTTAAAACTATTTCTTAAATAAATAATTAGCAACCAATTTGTTTTCAAAGATGTAAGTTACATGAAGTTAATTGTAGTCGAATGTTGAAACCTTTTGAATTTGAATTTTATTTTAACATAAAAACTGCGAGGCTTTTTTGCTTGTCTGCAGGGTCCAGGGTCTGTGAATTCGAGACTGTTGGTCGAGTACACTACTAAATCAGCCAACGAGGAAAAACAAATTGCACTTATTGAGATAAAAATTATTCATTGTTGCAACTTTTTTTTGTTGTTTTGTATCTAATTTTTAGTAAAGTAAAGAAATCTGTTCAGCGTTTACAATTACCTGTCAATTAGTTTCATAAATAATTTATATTTATTACATCTTTTGAAACTCAAAATCTTAAAAAAAAGTTTTATGTGGAATTGAAAACGGTTTCATGTTTCTATTGTAACGAAATATAACACTGGACTGAATATGTGCGGTAAGGCAAATATTTTAGGGTAATTAGCAGTAAGTGGAAAACCCAAACTAGTTAGATAGCTGTTTATGTTCTTTAGAAGTTAAGAAATATATATAAAATAGATTTGAACTAAAAAAAACTTACGAGTTTTTGCTTTACCTAAGTTTGTCTATGAATCAGTGATTGTTATCCAAACGCAACCAGGTAATTTTTGCAGAAACATTGTGTACACGTGAACTCGAAAGAAGGGGAGGTTTACAAAACTGAAATGTGTTTTATTTCATTCAACTTCAAAATCAGGATCAGAAATAATGTGAACTAAAAAAATCTTAACAAGCTAAATATTAAAATGGAACTGTTTTGAAATAAAATTCATAACAAGAAATAATAAGTAAGAGTGTAATATATTCGGCTGGGCCGAGCCTAAAATACCCTTCACGATAGTCACAAATTTGAACTAAATAAGCTCGGATATATATGGACCGATATCAGGGAAAAAATATTTTTGCCTTTTTTTTTTTTGTATTGGACCAGTACTCAGAGGATGGCCCCTACATATGCACTGCATTGTATCAGAACTTGTAATCGCTATGCATTAATGCAATTTTAGGCTATATCCCAGGACTGACTTTGGAATTTTTCATTTTCTGTATTGAAGTAACCTCCTTTTATAACCAGAACTGCATTTAAGTAAAACAAGAAAAATTATTCATGGAAAAATCGATTTATACTATATCTCGGGTCTATGTATATAGACCAATATCGGATATTTTCATTTTCTGTATTTTAGTAACCTCGTGTAGCAATCAGAACTGTGTTTAAGCCAAAAAAAATTAAGATGTAATGATCTTCAAGCTTGAGGTCTTTTTATAAAAATTTTTTAAAAATTTGTTTATTTAATTCAATATTTCGTCTTCCTTCGGAAGACTTCTTTAGGAAAATTTTCCTGAAGAGGTCTTCAGGAAGTTTTTAAAAAATTTTTATAAAAAGACCTAAAGCTTGAAGGTCATTACATCTTAATTTAAGAAAAAGGTCGAAAAATTAGGATAAAGAAAACAAAAAAAAAATATTTTTTTTTCATGGAAAAATCAGTTTAGACTATATATCGGGTATATGTATGTACATATATGGGCCGAAATACATAGAAAATTTTAATTTTCTGAAAAGAAGGAATTGTTTTTGGATAGACTCAATTCGATCTCTATGTACATTAAAAAAAAGGGTCCCATATAATCGAGCCATATTCCAGTATTGGCCTGACTAAAGATGTATACAAATGCTTTACAACAGTGGAGTCAGCAAATTCTTTAGACCAGCGCTTTACAAAGCCAAGCACCCCCCTTGCTTTACTTGCGCAAAAGCTAATGTGTTGGTTGAATGTAAGTTTTCTATCAAATAAAACACCCAGATCCAGAAATTCTTCAACTGTGTCTAATACATGGCCAGCATGTGTCTAATAAATGCCCATGAGGGTTAGATTTTCTTGAAAAGTGCATATGCTTGCACTTGCTAAAATTAAATTTTAAAAGGTTATGCTTAGACCAATTAAAGAAGTTGTCCAAATAAAGTTGGAGTCAGTTTTGGTTTCAGAGCCCACATGTTGAAAAATTTTTTACATCGTCTGTATAGATTAGAATATTGAAAAATTTTTTGACAGATGGCAGATCATTGATGAACAATATGAAAAGAATTGGTCCTAGATGGCTTCCCTGCGGTACTCCAGAGCTTACAGGTATAAATTTAGATATATAATTATTGCAACGTACACGTTGTTGACGACCAACAAGATATGATTTGAGCCAATTCACAGTTTCTAGGAAAAAATTACTTTTGCCATCATTCACAATAGTTTCGTTCTGTTTGCTGGCATACATACGAGTAACTATAATTTTCTTTCAGTTTTAGTTTTTCTTTGAATGTATTGAGATACGTTGCGTGTTTTTCTTAATGAATTTTGTACAACGTTGCAGAAAAGTTGTAAAACAAAAAAAGTTAAATGTAACTTCTGGCTTTTACAACATATTTTGTATTTGTCAGTAATATTATTAAAACATTTTTCCTTTTAATTCTCATTATCTTTTAAAAAATATTTGTATATAAAATTCAATGTATAATTTAAAAGTTTTTCCAGTCTACTGATGACGAAAAAAGCTCTTATTAAACTTCAAATTATAGAGAGTTAGCAAGCACGCGTAAAATGCTGCGTTTTTTGATTCTTAGTTGGACAATTTTTAAAATCGTTTGCCTGTAATTAAGATCTTGAAATTATGTCACTTGTTGTTATAAATTTAATCATCTCGGTTTCTTAGAAAACCTTCTATGCTGATAATAATTTTGAAGATAATTTTGGAAGTCTTATCTTTGGCAATTTAACGTCTTTCAGTGATTTTTTTGATAAAATGTGCAAGTGTTTCAAAGGTTGTTAAAATAAATAATACTTCTTTGATTGAATTAGCAGTATACTGGCAATCAGTGTTGCCACAGTAAAGATTTTACCGAAACTTTTGAATATCTTACAAGAATAAAAGATGTGAAGATGTTTTTTTCAAAATTAAAATATTTGGGTCTTAATATCTATATAATTAATAAGCAAACACGTTTGTTAAAAACCATTTTGTAAACGCGATTTAGAAAAATTATATATAATTTTAAAGTTCTTTCTGCACAGCAGTGAACGAGCTTAATTTCACTTTGATCGGTTCTGTATTTTAGGAGTAATACGGCACTAATAATACTAACAAACAAAATATGTGTATGTGTTTGTCGTAAGTACAAGTAGAACAAAACCAGTGTGGCCAAATATGAGTTATGAACATATTTGTATGTTTTCACGGTTTTACTGGTTTCAATATTCGATTTTATATGAGAGTGCATTATTTAAGAGCCGTAAAAAAAATAATGCGGTCGATTGCGTCGACCGGTAATTCCCACTAGTTCTAATAAATATACGAAGTACCTGGTATCCGCCGGGAAAGCATACTACTTTAATTTGCCGCCATTTGGTTAAACATTAGTCTTGAGAGTTCACATTTGGCAATCGTGAAGTAGACAAGTGGCAAATTTTTTATGGAAAAATATTTGATCAAATAATGTGTTTAATCGTTAAAACATTTCAAAATCAATCAGCGATTATTGGGACGATGAGAAAGTTATGTGAAATTTTATGTCAATACGCTTGTCAATACACGATATTCCAACTTTTTTATAACATCTGAATAATACGATTTTGGGAATCATTTAAAATACGCGCTAGTTTCGGTAAAAACTTCTTCGTGTGAGATAAATTCATTTCCTCGAACGATTTTTTTAAGTTTGGGAACAGTCACTACCCCAACCCCAAACTAGACTTTGAGGCACCGCCCCAAATATGAGAGTTGTATTCCATTTTCGGTCGGTTGTAGGTGGTATAAATAGTAAGGAGGTCGGATGGAGTAAAGTACATCTTACACCGTTTAAAAAACTCGAGGCACTCGAATGCTTCTTTAGCGACATGAAAAATGTGTTCAGTCCAGCGAACATCCCATTGTATCTTCATTCCCAGAACATCAAAAGCATTCGATTCCTCAATATTTATACCATCCATGAATACAGATGCAGCAGCATTTGCGGTCTTATGTATTTGTGTGTTAATAAACAACATTTAAATCTACGGAAAGATTTATTTCTGTGAAGCGCAACTATTTCCACTTAACACATATCAGGGTCATAATCAAATAGATTGGCAAATGTTTAAATTAAGAGAGATGAATTTTCTAAAAAAAAAAAACCAAAATTAAGTTTAGTCGACCTGCCGTTCACACGAATAATGTCCGACCAAATTTAGGCAGAAAAGCCCAACAATGGCAACGCTGTTCACTAGGTAAAATACCTCACCCCACTCTCTAAAAAGCTAATCCGGTCAGCTAATTAGACTTTTCTAGTGGAAATTGCGAGTTACTTCAAACGACTACAACAAATAAACTAATCGATGAATTTGGACGAAATTTTAACAGCTGACGTTTGACAGATCACAATTAAAAAAAAAAAAATTGCGTTGCTGCTGCCATCTAGTGCTAGGTAGCTTCAATATCCGCCCTCGTAAGAAAAATATTTTAAAACTTGAGCCAGACGAATGGTACCAACCCATCATACTAGAAATATTTAAAAATTTTTTATTTCTTAAAATCAATTTTTTTTTGTAAATGGCGTTTTTTCGACAAAAATTTCTGGCACCACTGGCCGGCAATATCAAACTTCTTATCTCTTTTAGTATTTTAAGTAGAAAAAACCAAATATTTTTAAATAAATTTATATTGTTAGCGTATTATAAAGCTTAGGCGATAGCAAAGAAAGGTATCAATTGAATTTGGTGCTCAAAGAAAACAGCATGAAATTTATAGCTTTTGTGATATTGACTTTAGTCAATGTTTTGGCTTTTGATTTGCGTGGTTCTCATTCGGCTGCAGAAATCATGTTTAGCAAAGGGAAAGTTGCTGCCCACCGTTTTTCCTACCAAGTTTGTATTTCTTTTCAACAGAGTTTTTTCGAAAGTTCCTTGTGCAGCGGTTCCTTAATTGGCAACGAATGGATTTTAACCGCAGCTCACTGTGCCATGAATGCAACTAATGCTACTATTTATCTGGGTGCCTTTACCAATACAGCTGCCGAAATTATATATACAGTAACTAAGGATAATATTGTCATTCACCCCAACTGGAACAACATCACTGGAAGTAATGATATTTCATTAATCAAAATTCCATACACTACTTACTCTGCCAAAATTCAGCCGGTTAAATTGCCTTCCGCTTCAAGTTTTTATTTGAATTATGATGGTGATAGCGCTTTAGCGACTGGATGGCAGCATGAATCCAATAGCTTTTCCAGTTCAAAAAGTACATTAAAATGGACCTCTCTGCAGATATCACCTAGAAGAGTCTGCACTAAGTCGAGTGGTGTGCGCATGGCTTTTAACACTATATGTGCTGTAACACAACAAAAAGTTTCTGGCTGTAGTGTCGATTCCGGTGGACCATTAGTCTTGGAAGTAAGCAAAGTTCAAATTGGATTAAACTCTTTAACAGCGCGGTCTAACTGCTCTGGCACCTATTCAGCAGCTTTCACCAGAATAGTTGACTATTTAGATTGGATTAAGTCATACACGGGAATTTCATATTAATAGAATTAATGAAACTCAATAGTATAAGTTCGCTTTAAGTCTTAGCTTACAAATATTGTAGAATTATATTAAAGTGTAGTACATCCATAATACGCGACATTAATTGTAAGTTACACCTTAATATAAACTTTTTTGCTCAAATTTAGCTTTTCAAATCTTATCCTTCCAAAATGCTTTCTCTAGGATTAACATGCATTGAGATATTTATCGCTTGCATACATTTAATATAAATTTTGTTCATGCTGATGATCACTATCAATCTAATCACTACAACCAAATCTGTTGGCCGCGGCTGCGCCTCAAATGGTCCATCCGCTTAGTCCAATTTTGGCATACTCTTTCCAACATTTCGGCCGGCAATGTTGGCTTCCAGTGCGTCAATCGAAGCGGGCTTGTCGCTATAGACATTAGCCTTAACATAGCCCTACAAAAAATAGTCTAGAGGCGCTAAATCGCACGATCTGGGTGGCCAATTGACTGGTCCCAAGCGTGAAATAAACTGTTCACCGAACTCGCCTCTCAATTGGTCCATTCTTTCGCGTGCTGTGTGGCATGTGGCACCGTCTTGTTGAAACCACATGTCATGCAAGTCAAGCTCTTTCATTTTGGGCAAAAAAAAGTTTGTTATCATCGCACGGTAGCGCTCACCATTCACAGTAACGTTGTGATTCGCATCATCTTTGAAGAAATACGGCCCAATGATGCCGCCAGCCCATAATCCGCACCAAACGGTTGTTTTTTGTGGATGCATTAGTAGCTCTTGCAATGCTTTTGGCTGCTCTTCACTCCAAATACGGCAGTTTTGCTTGTTCACGTATCCATTCAATCAGAAATGAGCCTCGTCGCTGAACACAATTCTTCGATAAAAAAGTGGATCTTCATCTAATTTTTCAAGAGCCCATTCACCAAAAATTTGGCGTTGTGGTAGGTCGTTTGGCTTCAATTCTTGCACCAGCTGTATCTTATAAGGCTTCACACCCAAATCCTTCCGCAAAATTTTCCACGTAGTGGAGTAACAGAGGCCCAATTGCTGCGAACGGCGCAGCAATTGGGATAATTCACGATCATCACCAACACTGGCCGATACGGCTGCGATATTTTCTTCAGTTCGCACTCTACGTAAGCGTGTTGGTGGTTTAATGTCCAACAATGTAAATATGGAAGCGTCAGTAGGTCGATTAAACTGACCATAAAATGGAAGAAGCGCGCGATGAACTTTCTTAACAGAGCACGCATTTTGGTAATAAAATTCAATAATTTGCAAGCGTTGTTCGTTTGTAAGACGATTCATGATTAAATTATAGACCAAACTGAAGATGTTTCACAGTGACACAAGATACAAAACGTGCGTGAGCTATCAAAACTAGTGTTGCCAAAAAGATAATAGCAAAAAAATTACTCGTTACAATTGTAAAGCAAAATTTGTTCAAGGTTGCCATATGTTTGGTTTGCGTGGCCAAACCGAAAAGCATGATGTTAGTTTTAAATAAAATGAAACTTTTTCAGACAATTATCTTAATAGTTTTATTATGATAGAATAAACTATTAGAATGATGTGTAATCCAAAATATTGGCCAAATGTTCGCCCCGGCTTCGGTGGCATGCCTTTATCCCACGGTCCATACTTCCAATTACTGTGATACCTAATTTAGGTTCACTGACTTTAATGTGCCTAATAGCATGTTAACACGAAGGCTTATTTTCGAGGTTCGCTCTCTCATTCGTGGTTCGCGGCCCAATCTTGATTGAACCAACATGAATCGCCATACAAAATTTTGAGAGCGAACCTACTATGTTCATTTTGAATCTTGTTGCGAACCAAGCAAAAACTACTATCATCTCCAAATTTGATAGTAAATTATCGCTAGTTTATCTGAACTAGCTCTCAAAAAAATGTAAACAAAGAAAAAACAGATAATTAATTCGTGTAAAATCAAAATAAATACATTGAATTTTAATACTTACATAAAGATTTAAATAAAAATTGAAAAAAGAATTAGTGAAACGTTTGCACAAAAAACCGCTACAAAAGATGTCATAACTAAAAAAGTTTAAGAAATTAAACTTCATATGAAACTGCTTCAACGAAAAACTCGTAAGTTTTGAAAGCTTTAATTTTTGGAGTGTGAAATGTGCTCTTAAACGCGTTAAAAGGCCTATAAAACTACAGAGTTTTTACACAGCACAAGGAATTATGTGCAGAATCTAAACAGCTTCAATATAATGAAAATCATTGATACTTACCAGTAATACTCGTGTGTGCAAAAGGTGACTGATTATGAATGCACTGTAATCCTTTTAACTAACTAAAGCCCTGAGCTTCTGAATTAAATACTACAATATATGACTGCCTTTCAAAGCAGAAAAAAAGTTCTATTTCTACTGAAAGCAATTATTCGTTGTCATTAGATTTATTTCATTCAATACACATACGTACATATATATAAATATACATATATCAATTCTTAACAGTCGGTTTAGCTTGAGGAATTGTGTTTGATCCAGTCCAAGAAGGTGGTCAATCGAGTGAATACAGCTGGAAATCCCTTCTGACATCCGTCTTTAGCGCCGAAAGAAGTTAAACCAATTTGAACCTTAGTCGATTCCAAAACCAGCGGACCGCCAGAATCACCATTGCAGGTAGATACACCGCCATAAGTAGAAATACACATGTTTGAGTTGGTAATGACCGACCCGAAGAATGATCGACAAATATGGCTTGGTAAAACACTCATATGAGCAAATTGCAAGTTGGTGGCAACGTTGGTAGAGTAGTCAGAAATACGACCCCAACCAGAGGCAACAACCTCGTCACCATTAAATGAAGAGTAAGAACTACCAGCCGAAGGTAATTTAACGGGTTGAATGATACTGTTGTAACCTGTATATGGAATGTTGATAATTGCAATATCATTTTGTAAAGTATCGCTATTCCAACCAGGATGGATGATGAAATTTTCGCTAGTAACTTCGTGTTGGACTTGGGGGTAATAACGATTAGTGGCTCCCAAGTATACCCTGGCCCTTACAGTACCATCGGCACAGTGGGCAGCAGTTAACACTTGTTTGTTGTTAAGCAAGGAACCTCCACACCAGCTGTATTGACCATTTTGATCCTGTAGACTAAGGCCAACTTGGTAAGGAAATTGTCCCAGTCCTGCTGTCCTGCCGTTGCTTATGCGGCCTGCAGGACGTCCAGCAGGTACCACAATGCTGCGTGATTTCAGTTCATTCTTGGGCAATTTTACAGCCACGGCAGTAGCTAAAGCCAAAGCGAAAATAATTAAAAACTTCATATTCAACGAGAAATAGTATTAAACACTGATATTTTACGAAAGAAAATTTCGCTTTTTATAGCAATTTTTTTTTATATATTTGATGTTTATTTAAAAAGAACAAATAAAACAAATAAGCTCCTAATGTTCTATTTTTTAAATATCTATTTAAATAACTATTCTTGTTTAATATAATTGTATCGAAACAGTGATCATATTGAGGTATAACATATGAATTGGTATTGGCATACTTTATTTACCTAATACTTATATAATAATATATAACACAAAACATTAAACAAAGCACATCGCTCCTTTATTGCAACATAGTCACATCTTCAAAAAATGAGCTTATCGAGTTAACAATGTAGGGGTCTAATCAACGCATACGATATCGAATTAACTATCGTATCGATAACATTACGATACATCTAGATTATGGCAAGCGATAGATGTATATCGGATCGTAATTTAAACAAAATGTAATAGCATGTTCACACGAAGGCTTATATTCGAGGTTCGCGCTCTCATTCGTGGTTCGCGGCCCAATCTTGATTAAACCAACATGATTCGCCATACAAAATTTAATGAGCGAACCAATTTGGTTCATTTTGAATCTTGTTGCGAACCATGCAAAAACTATTATCATCTCCAAATTTGACAATAAATTATCGCTAGTTTATCTGAACTAGCTCTCAAAAAAATGTAAACAAAGAAAAAACAGATAATTAATGTGTGTTAAATCAGAAGAAACACATGGAACATATACAAATTGGATACTTACATAAAGATATAAATAAAAATTTAAAAACGAATTAGTGAAACCTTTGCACAAAATATGTAAGCATCGGTGTGAACCAAAAAGCAACCGTCTGAACACCTAGTTTCGCAATAGTGGTTCAGAGAGCGAACCAAGTGTTTCATATTACCGTCTGAACATGGTATAATAGAGTGAAGACCATACGTTTCCTAAAAGTACGAATACAAAAAATAAATCCTTTCACTTTTTTATATAATTGCAATATAATTTATTCGATATGCAATGATAGCAAAATGAAAAATTTCGATAATTTTACTCGATATCGTATGCGGTGATTTGGCCCCAGCCTTGTTAACACTACACTCAGAAAATTATGTGCGTAAAATTAACTGAAAATTCATTTTAAAAGAAATGAAAGTTCAGTTAAAAACCGGCCTACTAACATTTCATTTAAATTTAAATGCGGTTTCATTTAATTTTTAGTAAACAGTAAAAGTATAACTGATTTAAAACCGTAAAAAATACGCATTTCTTTTTTAATAATGCTTGATTTAGCTATCAAAATAACAATCTATATGTTCCATAGAAACAAACGTTTTTTTTTCTCTGCTTCTCGCAAAGAAAATACATTTCATCGTATTGTTATGCCAAAATTAGTATGTACTCTATAACATTTTGTATTGTTGCCGCAAAATGCGAATTATCGTTTTTATTTTTGATTAAAAATTTACTTACACTCTTATTGTCATATGAAATTATTATTTACCATCAGTATTTTGTTAGATAACCTTTTTGCGAATTACTTCGATGCATCTGTCTGGCATTGTTTTAACCAAGTCGTAACATTGCTGTGGATTAATATTATTCCATTCTGATTCTAAAATGTCCCAGAGTGCATTTTTATTTTTTGTTTTTTTTTGGCGGAAACTTCCCGTTTTATGATTCCCTATAGATTTTCTATGAGGTTTAAATCGGGGCTTTGCGCTGGGCGGTCAAGAACCCGAATATTTTTTTGTTTGAGCCAAGATTTAACGATCCGAGACTTGTGCTTCGGGTCGTTATCGTGCTGAAACATCCACATCCAACAGTGGCAATTCATCAACATAGCTACCGTCAAGGTTTTTATACATTTCACCATTCATTTTACCATAAATTTTCACGATGGGACCAACTCCTGATGAGGTAAAACATCCCCATACCATAACTGACGGTCCCTCGTGTTTCACTGTTTTCTTTTTATACTTCGGGTCTAAATGTGCGTTTACTGGACGTCGTACGTACGGTCTGCCCTCGTTTCCAAATACATTAAACTTTGATTCATCACTCCACACAATTGAATTCCACACATTTTGACTGTTGCCTAGGTGATTTTTGGCGAATCGCAAACGGTCCTGAATATTTTTTTTTTTTTTTTGACACATTGGGTTTTTTCCTGCTTATGCGACCATGCAGATTTTTTTCTGTCAGTCGTCGTCTTACCGTCCTTGCTGATATTTTAACATCGTGTTCATCCTCCATACGTGATCGAATTTGCGTCGATGTCAAAAACGGGTCAGCTACACTCATTCTGGTCAAAATTCGGTCTTCTGATTGCATCGTTTTTCGTGGCTTATTTAATGGCAAGTTGTTAAATACGTTAAATTTTTCGAAATAATAAATAATATAATAGCATTGGCAATTTTGCCTGGTGTTAGACCTAAATTTTTCACCACAGTGCCAACAGACCCAAATTTTCGGAAACAATTCCATATGATTTTTTTTCTTTCAGCTGGAGTAGTGCTCTTATTTTTCCCCATAGTATAAAATATTTAATTAAAAGGAAACGAAATGCTTTAAAATAGCTAATTATACAAGAACAATCTCTGTAAATCCAAATTTCTATTGTTAATACAAAAACTTACCTTTAATGATAACAATAACTTAATTATGTGTCTACTTTAAATTATCAGTGTGCAAAGAGATAACTTCTTAGCAACTGAACTAAACAGTAAAATGCAAAAATTTTTAATGCATTAAATAAAATTATAACGGGCCTACATATTTATAAAAATTCTTATGTATCAACAGAAAATTTACCGTTCAAAAAGTACTCAGAGAAATACATTTCATCAGTAACTTAATTGTATGTCCACAAGTGCCCACAAGATGCCCACCCCATAGTAATAAAGTGGTAAACAAAAGCAAACACAATCTTACGCTCATTAATTTAGTCGTCAATGAGACAGCGACGAATGAACATGCGCATGGGTGTATGAATTTATTCTTTGTTTTTTCTCTGTATTTTGCGTATTTTATACTTTTTGTGATATAAAATTTATTAAAAAAAAACAAGCTTTTCTATTTATAAACGTCTCTAACATAGAAAACAAGCTATTTATAATTTTTACTGGTATATTTATTAAAAAAACATAAATTCATATATTTATTCTTTACTTTTACTTCAATTTTAATTAAATTGTAAGTAAAACGATTTTTTTGATTTGCGTATTTTTTCTCCCAACGCAAATTTATTTACACTCGTAACTGTGGATTTCTCTTTTGGCATTACTAGTATATACACATATTTGGTACAGAACCGGTAAAAATAATAACTTGAAAAAAAATATTTTTTTTTTATAAGCACATTTTCATCAAATATCTTTTATTTTATCTTCCTTTATTTATAATAATTTTTATTTCTGGGTCTTTAAGTATTTAAGAATGTATTAAGAATGAGTAGGGATGAAACGATACCACTAGAGTATCGATACTTATACTCGACACGATACCGATCGCAAAGTATCGATACCTATTCGGTGTCGAAGCAAAAGCATCGATACATACTTGTATTAGTCGATTTTTTCATACGATATCGGCAGGGAAGAACAAATCGAGCTAAAAATCAAAGTCTGCGGTATGGACTTCATCTTTTGACCCACTAGCTGAATTTGAAGAGTCCTAATTAGGACCCCGGAAGCGAAGATTTTTAAAGCGCTGGAATTCTATCACGACAATTCTTCTGCTGCATTCACCCAACAGTTTGCCATCTAATTGTGTGGCAGATTCAATGGAGAAAGAAAAACTTCAAAGCTTCGATGTAAAACAATTTCTCATTAGTATACTCTTAGGTAAAGTCACATAATTTTGGCCTGAAGATTCTTTAGCGACAAACTCCAATGGCTTTAGTAGCTGGACCATTTGCAAACAAATAAGACTATAGTGAAAATGGTGTCCACCTCAGTTTTTTGCTTAGCAATAAGAGAAGAGTATTTCTGACCGATTCGAGTATTTGACCGATACCTACTTGGTACTCGGTAGTGAAGAATCAATACCAAAAGTACTTGGTATTGAAAGAAAAGTAACGAGTATTTATTTGTATTTACTCGTATCGTTTCATCCCTAAGAATGAGGTATGTTAAAAAATACGTATATGATATATCTTCACATAGATTAAAACAAAATTGTACATTAAAACTTTTAACATTATTTAAATTGATAGTTTAAGAACATATTACCGTGCCATGTTTAATTACTATGTTATCAATTTGGCCATAGCCCTGGCTTAACGATCATAAATAAATATTTTAATTGAATTGAATCGAAAAAATTTGAAATTTTACTTTTCGTCTAGCATCGCCCGGACTTAAGTGAAAAGCACATATTTTTTAGTAAATTTTTTAAATTGTTTAGTATTAAGATTTAAATACTTATTGTTAGTTTATTTTGAAGGTTCAATAAATAATTAAATGCATAAAAAACAGCGATTTAGATAACCAATTTATCGTAGCAAGAAATGTTCTCAAGAAGTCCATTGTTTCACACGCTGTATGGTTCGTAATGTCATCTTTTTTCATCGACTACGCTGAAATTTAAGGGAGCACATAGTCCGCTGTATACCTATAAATCTCAAGCTGACTTTTTTAATTTGTAAGAAGATCAAGTTGAGATTGTCTGCATCAGGCGTTAAAGTCACTTCCTGCGAGGTTTTAATTTCTTAAATATTTGCATAAATTGACGTGAATTTCACTGTGATGACAAAAATAAAGAGTATTTCAAAATTTCACTCAACTAATTGTACCAAATAAATTAATTAATACAGTTGTTTAAACACAGTTGTATATGTAGCAAAATAACAATCAGGCATGTTCTGGAAACCGCACTTCGATTAAATTTGGCGTTTTCGATTTGAGATTGCCATATACATATAGTAGGAGCTGTGAGAAACGTTTGATTGTGCAATTTGAAATCGGCAAATAGGTGTTAAACGCCTATCGCTTAAAATTGGCAACTTTAACGCCAGTGAACTGATTGAATTTGCTTAAGCTAAACTTGCAAAAGAAACTAAAATTATTCACTACAAAACGGGTTGTTCAGTGACAGAAAATCCTGTAAAAACAACTGGGGTTATAACAATTGCATATATGTGATCAATATGTGGCAAACATTAACGTAAGAATAATTAAAGAGCTCGGTGGCTGAGTTGGTTAAACGGCCGTATTAAAAATACATCATGTTCGCATGATACCGAGTTCGAGTCCCAGTGGATGCTGATGAGTAGTGTAGCACCTACGAAACAGCTAGTTGTCCCCCAGCTATATGGTATTCAATTATTTTTTCTGTTCTTGTTTGGTCTTAGCTCAAATAATCCTTCTTCTTGACTGAAGTTGAACTCGAGCTCACAACTAGTTAGTTAATATCGTACATGTGTATATAACTTAAAAGTTCAGTTATTAATGATTTACATAAAATTATTTAGATTTAATTTCTTCGAACTTCTTCCAGCTAAAGATCTTTGTTTCTGTTGTTCTTTATAAAAAAGTTTTAACAATTTTAAAAATTATAAAAGTTCAACAAAAATTCAATAAATTAATATTTACATCCCTGGGTACGGAGAATTGCTAAAATACAAAAATATGTATGTTAATAACTAAAAACGAAATGCCGCTTGAACTGAGAGAGCAAACGCTTTACAAACAATGTGGTCAACTAACAAAATGCATATGTGATTCAATATGAGATGAATGTAGATAGAGAATAATTAAAATGCTCGGCGGCTGAGTGGTTAAAGCAGCAGATCATGATGCGTCATGACCCGAGTTCAAATCCCAGTGGGTGCTGATGAGTAGTGTAGCGACTACGAAACAGCTAGTTGTCCCCCAGCTAAAGATTTGATTATTATTTTTCTTGTCTTCTTCAATCAATAATTATTGATCACAGCAAATTTGTATTGTAAAAAAAATCCTTCTTAAGAAAAAACTTAAGAAAGGGAAAACTTGAACTAAAAACCCGATGTAAATATGTACAAACCAAAAAATTTTTAATTTGAAAAAATTATAAAAGTTCAACAAAAATTTAACAAATTTAACAATTTTTATTCTCGATGTTTCGATAACATTTTGTTGTCATCCTCAGGAAAATTAAAATGTTAATACATACTTTAATTTTTGTGAGGATGATAACAAACTGTTGTCGAAAATTCGAAAATAAAAATTTTTTAAACTTTTTTATAAAAAACAACAACAACAAAGATCTTTAGCTGGAAGAGTTTGGAAGAAATTACTATAAACAAGATCAAATAATACGAATATTGAATTAATTCACTATTAAAATAATTTTTTATTCAAACAATTAAGTTTTTTATTCACTATTTAAGCTTCTAACATTTATACCAGTAAAAAATTATAAATAGCTTGTTTTCTATATTTCCCAGCTATCTATATGTCGACATTTCATAGGAACTACCCTAATCATCAGTAGACTTTGGAAATTTTTGAAAGATATTCCGAAACATTCAACTTTATATCCCAACAATCCAAACAAATTGCCGAGAATTTAAAAAGAAAAATGCTCTAATAATATCCGTCAAAACACAAAAAACAAGCTTTTCCTATGAAATGCCGACATATAGATAGCTGGGAAATATAGAAAACAAGCTATTTATAATTTTTTACTGGTATAATTTTTTATTTTTATCTCAACTAAAATTTTAAAGAATTTTAAACATTTTCAATTAAAAATGCTAATTTTAAACATTTCTCTATTTGTTGTGAATTTGTTTTCATTTTATATAACTACCATATAGAATATATTTACATATGTAAAACAGATGTACTATTTCGTAACAACTGCGAAGCGTAAGTACAACTCACGTTTCCTTAGAGCACCTAAAACTGAATTAAGCGTTTTTCACAACGCAATGCGGTTTCAGATCACGCGTTTCTCCGAACATGGCTGAAAGATTCATAAAATAAAACAAAACACTGTCAAAATAAACGCTAAATATAATTAACACACATATTTATATTTGTATAACAATTTTTAAAATTAAGCAAAAATCAGATATAAAAAATAATATACATGCACATATGTACATGTACATACTGATGTACATGTACATATGTATATAAGTGTGCAACATGATGATAATCAAATATCTTATACCTGATCATTTTATTCATTTATTTTTATTTATTTTTATTTTTATCACAAAAATGTAAAGGGTATATATAAGTTTGTGATTCCGTTTGTAATTTCTACTATTTTCATTTGCGACCGTATAAAGTCAGCATTGATAGAAAATTCGATTAAGTGATGTCCGCCTGTTTGTCCATCCGTCCGTCGGCCGTTGAAATACCGTTTCTGAGAAAAACCATTAGACTTAGAAACTTGTTTCTTTCACCATTCTATTATCCCAGCGCTTGCTTCATGGGTTTTCTATTGAAATTCAGTGAAATCGGTTCACATATAGCTGAGATATATCCAAAAATCCGAAACACCCATTTTCTTTGTAAATTTGTGTGCAAATTTTTGAAAACAGTTGTTTGATCTGCTTCAAACTTCGCACAATTGTTAAACATGGCGATTAAAACGAAAAAACAAATCCTAGATATGGGTCCATATATCCCCGAGATATAGCCTTAACCGGTTTTCATATGAAAATGTCGCATAAGCGAACTTAAACAACTTTTTTTGCTTTAAAGCAGTTCTGGTAATAAAATAAGGTTATTTAAATACAGAAAATAAAAATTTCCGATATCGGTTCCTATATACCCGATATAGGCTAAACCGATTTTTCATGGGAATGTCGCGTAAGCGAACTTTTATTTGCTTAAAATAGATTTTGGTAACAAAAGGAGATTACTAAAACAAAAGAAATAAAAATTTCCGATATCGATCCATATATACCCGAGATATAGTCTAAACCGATTTTTTTCATGAAAATGTCGCGAAAGCGAATTTAAACAATTGAACAAAAAAACTTAAGAAAATAAAAACCTGAACTATAGCCCGTTGTACAAATGTACGAACCAAAAATTTAATTTAAAAAATTATAAAAATTTCAACGAAAATTCAATAAATTAATTTAAACAATTTTTTTTTCATAAAAGCAGTTCTAATAATAAAATTATAAAAAAAAATACCGAAAATCTAAATATCCGATATCGGTCCACATATACCTGAGATATAGTCTGAACCGATGTTTCCATGGAAATTTTATTTTTTTTTTTTTTTTTTTGCTTATAAGCAATTTTGGTTATAAAAGCAGTTTATTTAAATACAGAAAATTAAAAATTTGAATATGGGTCCATAAATACCCGATATATAGCCAAACTGATTTATTCATGAAAATGTCGCGAAAGCGAACTTAAACAATGTTTTTTGCTTAAAAGCAGGAGGTTAGCAAATACAGAAAATGAAAACTTGCGATATCGGTCCATATACATAAACCCGAGATATATTCTGAACCGATTTGTCCATGAAAAATTTGTTTATTTACTTAAAAGCAGTTCTCGTTATAAAAGAAGGCTATTAAAATACAGAAAATTGAAAATTACAATATCGGTTCATATATAACCGAAATATATAGCCTAAAGCGATTATGCCAGGAAAATTTCCATGAACATTTTCTTTTTGGAATGGTGATTACAAGGCAATAATATTTTTTCCCCGACGTCGGTCCATATACATCCGAGCAAATTTAGCTCAAATTTGTAATGTATACTATACATATACGTGACTATCGTGATGTTTACTTGTTTATTTATTGAATCTTCACAATGTGAACGGTGAAAATGATTTACATTAGTACCTGCCTTGACGGCCTGATGGTGAGCCAATTCCACGGAGTGAATTTTTCACGATTCACCACCGCCCCCGTGTGGCTTGCTAGGCTCACACAGGTAGCAATTCTTGTCATATGTTTGCGGTCATATGAACAACTTCTTGTTGAGGAGTTCGGGCCTTCTAATCCCACATGTATGCAATTTCCCAGCAATCAATGGAGGGCAAGGCTTAATGAGTTGGTAGGCCGAAGTCCACTAAGAGCATCAGGCCTTAAACCAACTCACCCGTCAACCATCACCACTGGTTCCTCACAGTACAGGTATCTATTGTAAAGGCAACAGCTCCTCGGGACATTGTTAGTCCTCGAAAAAAGCCATCACCAAACAATTATCAAGGATACTAACACTCCCTTCCTGCGTTTTACGTGTCAACCACAGCTAGAACGTTTCAGCCAAGGTAGACATCTCAACCATGATCAGCCCGGGTTGAACTGCAAGCAGAACCACCCGGGGGCCGTGTTGATCCCCGTTCTGCCAATTTATACCCTTGGTAAGGGTTTCGGAAGCCAACACAACATAAGTCATGCGGCTTCGTAGAGTTTTGTTTGCCGCACCAAACGAGGGACCACTTCCCCTCTTTTCCCCGAAAAACAGAGCGCCTAAGTTAGGAATACGCCAAGGCAAAACCTGTTCCCCGGGGGGCTTCACAATGTGAACTAACAATAAGTATTCAAATCTTAATGCTAAAATACAAAAAAATTAACTAAGTTCACCCAATGCTACACAAAAAGATTTATTTTTGCGCCAATTACTCGTATATCAGTAAACTCACCTAGTGAATGCTCTGAGAGTGGCCAGTGTATTCCTTCTTCTTAACCGAGTGTGACCGCTAAAATTGAATATATTTCGTGCAAGAGAGTTTGGGTGAAGTACCAATTTGCTGATATACTTTGGCGCATATTCCGAGGGAAAATTGTTTGTAGGAGTTATGTTTGGCTGCTGGCGTTGCTTAAAGGTAATTGATGACTTATTTGTCATTGACTGCTTAAAGTGAGTACGGATAGGACAACCCCGGTAATTTGCAGTATGTTTACCTCCACATTTTTTAACACTTGAGTCAGTTTTTGAGTTCTTGCATTGTCATGTGCCGTGCAGTTCTCCACACACAACACAAACTGTGGGCAGTTTACAATAGGTTTTGTCTGGCCAAACTCCTGGCAATTTAGGCACTGAATGGGTCCCAAACGCTTGTGCGGCTCCTGAACTGTAACCCTACGATGAAGAAGAAATTTAAGGTTATAAATTGGGTGAGCTTCTTTCTTTTTGAGAATAACATCCCCTGGTTCCAGTTCAACTCTAAACATGGGTTAAGGAATCTTTTCACGGTTCCGTATATTTACCACATTTTATACTTTAAAGGTTTTATCTATCAGTCCATTCTTAACCTCATCCGTGTCTACACAAAAAAAGTCAGTACATGTTATAACAACCTTGAAGACCCTTAGCACTTTTAAGTTGAGTTGTGTAAAAAGATCTTTTCTCCTTCTCCAGAACATCAGACAACTTCGGTAATCATTTTCGCGGTTGACCTAGATTTTTGTTTCCGTACTTCACTGATATTACGTTAAAGGTGTCCTTACCAATTGCCGTAATAAGTGATTTATTAGCTCTCTAGGGGTACGCTCTCTTAAATATATTGGTGGCGGTTTAAATGTGGTGCGCTCATCAATCTGAAGGCTAGCGAATCTATTACTTTCCGTTGCCGTGGTGGTATTATCATCTTTAAATGATAATGCCATTCGATTAGTATCATCTCAAACAGAGATGATACTAATCGAATATGAGCAGGAAATGTTTGCACTAAAAATCAGTACAAGGAACTACGAAAGCGAACCGATGCACAACTTGTGGAAAGTTTCCACAGAATCGAGAGCTCATTTCAGTCAGAAAAGTATGCGGATCTCCATTAACTGCTATCGGAATCACTTCGACATCAGCAGATATAAAACTGCAAGTTAAAAACTACAGATCCTTTCACGTGCATAACTCAAGGACATGACCACTTTTCGTTCTTTATTTGTCTAATATTCGATATCAAACAAAAACTATTCTGCTGAATTACACGCAGAAAGTAAACAGCTTTTATATGATGAAAATGATTGATACTTACCAGTAATACTCGTGTTTGCAAAAGCTGACTGATTATCCTTTTAACTAAATAAAACCCTGAGCTTCTGAATTAAATACTACAATATATGACAGCTTTTAAAAACAGTTTTATTTCTGCCGAAAGTAATAATTCCTTCTAATTAGGATATATTTTGCTATAAGGTTATATTTTACTAAAAGGATATATTTTAATACACATACATATGTACATATACATAAATATAAATATATTTCAATTCTTAACAGTCGCTTTAGCGTGAAGAATGGTATTTGATCCAGTCCAAGAAGCTGGTCAATCGAGTGAAGACTGCTGGAAATCCCTTTTGACATCCGTCTTTAGATCCAAAAGAAGTTAAACCAATTTGAACCTTAGACGATTCCAAAACCAGCGGACCGCCAGAATCACCATTGCAGGTAGATACACCGCCATAAGTAGAAACACACATGTTTGAGTTGGTAATGATCGACCCGAAGAATGAGCTACACACATGGCTTGGCAAAACACTCATATGAGCAAATTGCAAGTTGGTGGCAATGTTGGTAGAGTAGTCGGAAACACGACCCCAACCAGAGGCAACAACCTCATCACCATTAAATGAAGAGTAAGAACTACCAGCCGAAGGTAATTTAACGGGTTGAATAATATTGTTGTAATGCGTATATGGAATGTTGATAATTGCAATATCATTTTGTAAAGTATCGCTATTCCAACCAGGATGGATGATGAAATTATGTCTAGTGACTTCGTGTTGGACCTGGGGGTAATCACGATTAGTGGTTCCCAAGTATACCGAGGCCCTTACAATACCATCTGTACAGTGAGCAGCAGTTAACACATGATTGTTGTTAAGCAACGAACCTCCACACCAGGTGTATTGACCATTTTGATCCTGTAGACTAAGGCCAACTTGGTAAGGAAATTGTCCCAGTCTTGCTGTCATGCCGTGGCTAATACGGCCTGCAGGACGTCCAGCAGGTACCACAATGCTGCGTGATTTCAGTTCATTCTTGGGTAATTTTACAGCCACGGCAGTAGCTAAAGCCAAAGCGAAAATAGTTAAAAACTTCATATTCAACGAGAAATAGTATAAAACACTGATGCTTTACTAAAGAAAATATCGCTTTTTATAGCAACTTTTGAAATTTCATGTTTATTTAAAAAGAACAATTAAAATAAATACGAGTAAGCTTTTTAGATTTCTGTGTAAACTAACTATTCTTATTTAATATAATTGTATCGAAACAGTGATCATATTGAGGTATAATATTTGAATTGGTGTTGGCATACTTTATTTATCTAATACTTATATAACACAAGCTTTAAACGGGGCACACATGTGTTTTGCCATTTGTCTTGTTAATAATGTCAGTTTAAACACATGTTTGCCCACCTGATATTTCAATGGCACGTAATAAATAACATTAAAAAATAGTCTGCACAAAACTATTGCAATAGTATTTTCGATTTTTTTTAATAAAAATATTTATTAAATCTCAAATATTATTGAGAAACTGTTGGCGAATCCTGAGACCAAGAATTGGAATTATTAAAGAAGTCACAAGAAAAAAATATTTGTTTACTAAACACTTGATACTTGATCCTGTTTGCTTTGACTTTTATTCAATTCAATATTTGCAATAAATTTCTACCGTTCAAGGTCCTTTTTTTAATTTTAAGGAAAATTTGTTTGCTTGACAAATTCAAAACTTTTTATTGAATTTATCAAACAAAGAAATTCTCCTGAAGAAGTCTTCCAAAGGAAGACGAAATATTGGAATATACATAAAAAAAGGACCTTGAACGGATGAAGTTTATCGCAAATCTTTTACTAAACAAACCTTCTTTTACATTGTAGATAGAAAATTCTCTTCCAAAATTCTATATTATTGCATCACAGGACATTAAAACTACATTTCAAATAATAAAACCGACCAGGAGCTTTGCCTACCGAGGGGTTCCCAAATATAAACTACCGTATGTGTCTGCCTGTGCCTCAAAATAACAGATTGGCGGCACTACTTTCGTATTTGCAGTAATAAATAAAAAGGATTACTGTTTCATAAAACAGGGCTGCTTTCTTGACAATGAAGAGATGTTTTAACTAGAGGCTTGCAACTTCCCCATTAATACGAGTATTTTTCAAGATTCTGTAATCACATATACATATACACTTTTGTGGGTTCCCAGTGATTCTGTTATTAGCACTTGATTGAGTGTGGAAAAATAAAGAGTTTTGTGTACATAGATCTGGTTTACATCCACGAGTGAACTTGTTTGTCACTGTTCACTTTTGCATCTTCTTTGCATCATAAATGAAACTGCTTGCTGAAGACCTCAATACTTCCCGCCAGCTGCTCTCCAGACCTATTAGTAGCAAAGAAATGCAAGATTGGTGGCGTGAACTGCTATCACACACCGGTTCAAAATCAGACTTATCTTAGTACTTTGCCATTTACACCAGCACTCTAGTATCTTGCCTTAGAATACGCAAAGGCAAAATAAATAAACAATAAAACGGTTATACGAGTATTTGCGTTTTCTCGGCTCAGCCGAAACACATAATACACAGAGAAAAACTTCCAATTCAATAACGATATTCACTGAACCACTTAATATATTGTTTGACTACGGACCTGTGATGAAATTCGTGGGCTTAAACAATATTTTAGTAAAAATATTTACTCAACGTAGGCAGTTATTTTCTTTTTAAGAATAAAAAAAAGACGAAAACAAAATCCGTGATTATGAATCTACTCATATGTGTATGTAGGCGGAAATTATACTCCATAGAGCAAATATTACGTAAGTCCAGAGAAACTGATGGAATTAACAAAGATATTGGGTGACTTGGCGTGAGGTTTTATTTATAAAGTAAAATAAAACACTTGTGCAACCGGTTATAGTTCAAGTATTTTCCTTTCTTAAGTTTTTTTTCTTAAGAAGGGTTTTTCACAATACAAATTTGCTGTGATCAATAACTTTTGATTGAAGAAGACAAGAAAAATAAAAAAAGCTGTTTCGTAGTCGGTTTGTTTAGTAAAAACTTTGCAATAAACTTCTTCCGTTCTAGGTCTTTTTTTAATGTATATTCCAATATTTCGTCTTCCTTTGGAAGACTTCTTCAGGAAAATTACTTTGTTTGATAAATTCAATAAAAAGTTTTGAATTTGTCAAGCAAACAAATTTTCCTTAAAATTAAAAAAAGTACCTTGAACGGTAGAAATTTATTGCAAATATTGAATTGAATAAAAGTCAAAGCAAACAGGATCAAGTATCAAGTGTTTAGTAAACAAATATTTTTTTCTTGTGACTTCTTTAATAATTCCAATTCTTGGTTTCAGGATTCGCCAACAGTTTCTCAATAATATTTGAGATTTAATAAATATTTTTATTAAAAAAAATCGAAAATACTATTGCAATAGTTTTGTGCAGACTATTTTTTAATGTTATTTATTACGTGCCATTGAAATATCAGGTGGGCAAACATGTGTTTAAACTGACATTATTAACAAGACAAATGGCAAAACACATGTGTGCCCCGTTTAAAGCTTGTGTTATATAAGTATTAGATAAATAAAGTATGCCAACACCAATTCAAATATTATACCTCAATATGATCACTGTTTCGATACAATTATATTAAATAAGAATAGTTAGTTTACACAGAAATCTAAAAAGCTTACTCGTATTTATTTTAATTGTTCTTTTTAAATAAACATGAAATTTCAAAAGTTGCTATAAAAAGCGATATTTTCTTTAGTAAAGCATCAGTGTTTTATACTATTTCTCGTTGAATATGAAGTTTTTAACTATTTTCGCTTTGGCTTTAGCTACTGCCGTGGCTGTAAAATTACCCAAGAATGAACTGAAATCACGCAGCATTGTGGTACCTGCTGGACGTCCTGCAGGCCGCATAAGCAACGGCAGGACAGCAGGACTGGGACAATTTCCTTACCAAGTTGGCCTTAGTCTACAGGATCAAAATGGTCAATACACCTGGTGTGGAGGTTCGTTGCTTAACAACAATCATGTGTTAACTGCTGCTCACTGTACAGATGGTATTGTAAGGGCCTCGGTATACTTGGGAACCACTAATCGTGATTACCCCCAAGTCCAACACGAAGTCACTAGACATAATTTCATCATCCATCCTGGTTGGAATAGCGATACTTTACAAAATGATATTGCAATTATCAACATTCCATATACGCATTACAACAATATTATTCAACCCGTTAAATTACCTTCGGCTGGTAGTTCTTACTCTTCATTTAATGGTGATGAGGTTGTTGCCTCTGGTTGGGGTCGTGTTTCCGACTACTCTACCAACATTGCCACCAACTTGCAATTTGCTCATATGAGTGTTTTGCCAAGCCATGTGTGTAGCTCATTCTTCGGGTCGATCATTACCAACTCAAACATGTGTGTTTCTACTTATGGCGGTGTATCTACCTGCAATGGTGATTCTGGCGGTCCGCTGGTTTTGGAATCGTCTAAGGTGCAAATTGGTTTAACTTCTTTTGGATCTAAAGACGGATGTCAAAAGGGATTTCCAGCAGTCTTCACTCGATTGACCAGCTTCTTGGACTGGATCAAATACCATTCTTCACGCTAAAGCGACTGTTAAGAATTGAAATATATTTATATTTATGTATATGTACATATGTATGTGTATTAAAATATATCCTTTTAGTAAAATATATCCTTATCGTAAAATATATCCTAAGTAGAAGGAATTATCACTTTCGGCAGAAATAAAACTATTTTTAAAAGCTGTCATATATATATATATATATATATATATATATATATATATATATATATATATATATATATATATATATATATATATATATATATATATATATATATATATATATATATATATATATATATATGTATATATATGCTGTTATATTGCTCAAAAACACATGGCGAAGAACATTTTTTTTAATATTAATTTCCTAATACAGAAGCATAATTGCAAAGTTATTAATGTTTTCATTAAAATTGTCAAAAAACAATTATTGAAACACGATAACAATATGATATTTATTTAGCGATTTGCAGCTGTCTTTCAAATATATTTATTATTATTTTTTTACGTCTTAAAAATTAAAAATGCGTAAACATTATTGCTTACTCGTGTTTACGTCATAAGTATAGAACCACAAAAAAAAATTGGAAAACGACTGATAAAACAAGAGGTTGACTCAACCATAAATCGAAACCAAATCAAAAATATGGCAAGTCTAAGTTATCAAAATTATTGTAAATCAAAGTAGTGCCTGATAAAAGCCACTATTATAATTTCCTCACCCCCCGCCACTTATTGTTTGTTGATAATTAGGCAAGGGAAAAATCTCATGTTGTTTATAAAATAAAACTTTCTATGAATAATGGAAGGAATTTTTGAACGACTAGATAATATATTAGGTGTACAACTTTATCTCCGCCGTTTTGCACCAAATACTGTAGCCGTAAGGGGTAATCAAAATAAATAGAGCGTTGATGTCACACAATAAGTTAATATCTAACAAATAACATAAAGCCATCAAAATATTAGTCGATTTTTGTCTGCATCATACAATTATTCTCAATTTAACTAATTTGATTCCAACACTTTAAATGCCGCAGTAGGGTTTGTTTTAGGCTTTCGTGTTGTTATTCTTAAAGTTCAACCTTCACGAACACTACTCCCCTTCTCATCATAACCTATTTTCCTAGTTCCAGTACAATGCACTGCGTACTGGTCCAAGATAAAAAAAAAAAAAATTATAAAGGGCAGCTTAGCTTTAAGAGCCGATGTTGAATATGAACCACACCTAAATGTCAAGATTTTTTGTTAGTCCCCGAATAAAGCCCCGCCATAGGGGCTTTAGTTAATTAAATATATAAATAAATTAATTTTATGTGTTCTAAGGAACGCGCGTTTTACTGGCGTTTCGGATTTTTTTCGGCAAAAATATAACATGTGTCTTACATACATGCGTATATATGTATGTGGTAGTTGAATACATACTTATAATGAAAAAAACAAATTTACAACAAATAGAAAAATTTGTCAGTTTAGTTTTTTTAATTGAAAATGTGTAAAATTCTTTCAACTATTTATTGAAATAAAAAGAAAACATATTAAATTTTAATTGTGAATAATTTTATTGCCTTTTGCAAGTTCAGTTTTAGCAAATTCAATCAGTTCACTTCAATATACACATGCGAGTTGAAGTCGCCAATTTTAAGCGATGTGCGTTTTCCAGAACACCTATTTGGCGATTTCAAATCGCAAAACCATATTTCTTGCGTTATACGTTTCTCAGAACACCTATTTGGCGTTTTCAAATCGAAAACGCTAAATTTAAGCGATTTTCGTTACTTATAACATGCCTGTTAATATTAATTTTTGAAATAAAGTGTTACACAATGTAATAATATTGTACTCGATCGATCGATCATAAGCATGCAAATCAGCTTCCAAAATATTCTTACTCCAATATTTTGCCATTTCGTTCCAAGATTCAAAAATGAGGGGCAGGGTTACTGAAGCATGTTTGTTATCGTAACAAAACATTTGCAATAAACATAAGTTTTACGAGTAAATGGCTCTGGTTATTTCCAGTAAATGAGCTCATAAAGTATTAGAGCTTAATACAAATAAAGTAAGTGCTACGAAATGATATGTCTTAATGATCGTAGTAAAAGCGGCCGTCATGGGAAAATATTTCTGATTTTAATCTTATCACCTTATCATAACATGTCCAAGCAGTAAATTATTTTGAAATCCAAATTTTTGTATTTGATAATTGGTAAAATCAAAAAGTTTGAATACATGAAGGACTATATAACAATTTAATCAGCACTACGTGATTCGTTCAATGGTGATAATAATTTCGGCAAACGATTTTCTTAAATTCAACTAGTTAAATAAGTTGCAAGTATTTTTAATTCAATGCCTTGTTTGCATAATTATACATTAAAACGAGGGCGGTATAAAATAGCTTTAGCTAGAAAAATTTATGAAAAATATTATTATACCCTTCACAAAAATATATTTATAAAATATTATTATACCCTTCACAAAAATATAAAGGTATATATAAGTTTGTGATTCCGTTGGTAATTTCTACAATTTTTATTTGCGACCCTATAAAGCATATATATTCTGAATCAAAATTGCTAGAAAAGTCGATTAAACGATGTCCGTCTGTCAGTCGTTGAAATATCTTTTCTGAGAAACCCATTAGACTTAGAAACTTTTTTCTGTCAGCATTCTGTTACTCCATCAATTCATGCGTTTGTAGTTGAAATTCAGTAAAATCGGTTCACATATAGCTGAGATATATCCAAATTCCGAAAAAAATTCATTATATTTTGCAATTTTGAATGAAAATTTCTGTAAAAAAGTTGTTTGTTTTGGTTCTAAATTCCCATCAAAAATATTGCAATTATGGACCCCCATATCGGTCCATATATATCCGATCTTTCAATGAAAATATCGCGTAAGCGATCTTAAATAACTATTTGTGCTTAAAAGTAATTCTGGTAATAAAAGGAGGTTACTTGTAAACAAAAAGTGGAAACATCCGATATCGGTCCACATATATCCGAGATATAGCCTAAACCAGGTTTTGCATGGAAATCCTACGTAAACAGTTCTTAAAAACAGTTCTGATAATAAAAGAAGTTAACTTAATACAGAAAATGAAAATTTCCGATATCGGTCCATATATACCTAAGATATAGCCTAAACCGATTTTTTCATGAACACGTCGTGTAAGTGAACTTACAAATTTTTGTACTTAAAAGAAGTTCTGATATATATAGGAGGTTACCATATAGAGAAAATGAAAATTTCCGATATCGGTCCATATATATTTTTATATGATTTTTTAATGAAAATGTCACGTAAGCGATCTTAAATAACTATTTGTGCTTAAAACAAGTTCTGGTAACAAAAGGTTACTTGTAAACAAAAAGTGGAAATATCCGATATCGGTCCATATATAGCCTAAACCGGGTTTTCCATGAAAATGCCACATAAACAGATCTTAAAAACAGTTCTGATAATAAAAGAAGTTAACTTAATACGGAAAATGAAAATTTCCGATATCGGTCCATATATACCTAAGATATAGCCTAAACCGATTTTTTCATGAAAATGTCGTGTAGGCGAACTTACACATTTTTGTGTGTAAAGTTCTGATAATATAAGGAGGTTACCATATAGAGAAAATGAAAATTTCCGATATCGGTCCATATATACCCGAGATGTAGTTTAAACCGATTTTTCCATGAAACAAATTTTTCTTTTTTGGAATGGTGACTACAAGGCAAAATATTTTATATATATATATATATATATATATATATATATATATATATATATATATATATATATATATATATATATATATATATATATATATATATATATATATATATATATATATATATATATATATATATATATATATATATATATATATATATATATATATATATATATATATATATATATATATATATTCCTTGTTTGTTGTAACACAAAAAAAAAAGCTCTAAGAAACCGCATGTCTAACATTGTGTTGGATTTCCGAAACCGTTAGCAAAGCTTAATTGGCGGAACGGGGATCGGCAAGGCGTCCAGGAGGATATGCTTGCCTTTTCTCCTCTTCCCAAAACTAAAGACATCGATGAAAAGAAAGCGTTTTGCTACGATTGAGCGATTGGGGAGATATAAGAAAAATCGAAACAGGAGCGAGGTTGGCGATACCAAAAAGCGCTTTTCAGAAGTGTTTCGAGGATTGGAAGAAACGCTGGCTTAAGTGCATTATATCTGGAAGAGATTACTTTGATTACTATTCTGGCATATCCACAAAGCTAAAGAATAGCTTTTGAAAAAATATATATATTTTTTTTTTGGTTCTTTAGGAAACTGTTCGGTTTCATATCGTATGTCGTTGCATTTCTATTAACGTGCTTTCAGATTCGGCATTTTGAGGCTTTTGCCTGCATTTGTAAGTATTTGTTAATGTAAAGACTGCAAACATTTTAAGCTTTTGATAGCTATTGATATTGACCATTCGGCCATTTAACAACATGCCCGGAGACTATTGTTCTCGTGGTGCACAAATAACCTACACCCTTGTTTGCATACACATACAAATAAGTAAACAGTTTATACACATATGTATGCATATAAGTTTGTGTATGTATACAACAAAAGCATAAACTTGGTTTCATTTAATCATACCAACTATAACACATGTCCATGAACACTACTCGTATTTACAGCAGTAACTCGTAGATTGAAATATTTTGAATGTTCTGATAAAATCGATTGTCAATATTTTCTTTACCTAGACATAAACATTCATCATTTATTGCTGGAGCCATGCGAAACAATATATTGTAAGTTGTACGAGGGCGGATTGGTATTGAAGCTAGATAAGTAGGAAAAACAATTCTTTGTTCAAAAACTATTTATTTCGCAACATAGTAAGACGATATTTCAACTTATACCATCTGAATAATACGATTTTGAGAAGCCCTCAAAATACGCGTTAGCTTCGGTAATCACTTTTGCGTTTGAGATGAATCCTTCCCCTGAGAGCCATTTTTTCAAGTTTGGAAACAGGAAAAAGTCAGTAGGAGCTAAATCTAGACTATAAGTTGGATTAACAACCATTTCGAAGTGTAAAAATGTCTGCACTTAAGCTTCGAAACAGCCAGGCAGCCACAATGGAACGCAAAGCACCAAATATGATGAGCAAAAAGAAAAAGAAAATAAAACACAATAAGTTTCAAAAACCGATCAAGAAAGTGCACAAACCACACATTCCTTGTACAATTTATTCCAGAATATCTATATATACATACGTAGAGGTAAAAAACGAATAATACTAGTGATTTATCTGGATGTTAGTAGAGAACTTCTTTTAGCACACAATTCAACCAGACTTTTTTAAAGCAGGAATTTCAGCAGCGCCCCTTAGAGGTCAGTACAGTAGTCAGGGTTCGGAAATATACACAATTCAAACTTGAACAGAGTGTATTTCACGTAAGTCTAGCACCGTAGCTGTGTGAACCGGTGCGTTGTCTTGAAAAAAGAGCATATTTTTCTTCTTTAAATATGGTTTTGTTTCTTGATTGCATCAATCAATTGATCCAATAATGTATGATAAAACTTTCTTGTGATTTTCGATCCTTTTTCCAAGATAATCAACGGGCACTATTCCGTGTGCATTCCAAAAAACAGTGGCCATTACTTTGTCAGCTGATTCCAATGCCTTCGCCTTCTTCGGAGCACTTTCACCAGCTTCCACCCATTGTTATGATTGATTTTTAGTTTCAGGTATGTAGTGGTTGACCCACGTTTCATCCACAGTTATTAGGCGACGTCCAAAATTAATAGGGTTACGCTTTATCATGTGCAAACACCGTTGTGAATTGGTGTAAAATACAGAGTAGGCTCCCCGTAATGTTTGCCGAGCTTTTATTTTGTCTCCTTCACCCTTTTTCCTTTCAATTAATTGTGTTTAATTACTGCACGAAATTCACTTTTTTCAATTTTTCAAGAAACACAAAAGTTGTTTACTTCAAACGATTATAACAATTAAACCAATCGATGAATTTCGGTGAAATTTTAATGTTTGACAGATAATAATTTAGAAAAAAAATTAAATTTGTGCTGCGATGTAGCGCTAGGTAGCTTTAATATCAATCCGCCCTTGCGTATAGTATACAGGGACGACAGCTAGATCAAGCTGCCTTGGTGGCCATGTGATAGATGTCTCCAAAGTGATGAAGCAAATTCATCGAAACACAGGCTGTGTTTGCATTCGCCCCATCCTGTTGAAACCATGTGAAGAGTACAATGGATGAGCTCGCAGGTTTGGCAAAGAACATTCCGTGACCATGGGCCGATAATTTTAACCGTGTATATTCGTCAACTGGCTTCGAAATTTTTTGAAAAAAAAAAAAACAAAACACAAAAATGGTTCAACTATCTCATGTGTGGATAAAGCACACCAAACAGTTAACCTGGGGCGATGCAATGGTTTTTGATGTTTCAATGGTTCTTGGAGGCCAGTAACGGCAGTTTTGCTTGTTCACGTTGTCGCTCCAAAAAGTTGGATTTACAGTGCGAAAACGCTCCATCATCGTTTCACAAAAAATTTTGCGCTAACCAAAGTCAGTTTCTTTCAGTTCTTGAACAATTTGAATTTTAAACATTAGTTTATTTTTTTAAGACGGATGTACTTAGATCATTAAAAAAGCCACCGGTTGCAGATCTCTGGTAACCACCCCTTTTGGCCTTCCTGTTGATGGTATTGTTGCAGTGCTGGTTCCGCCGCGTTTAAGTTCAGCAATCCAATATTTTACCATGTAATCTGACGGAGCAGATTCAATGTAATGTTTATCAAGCCTTTCTTCTGTCTCTTTCGCCGTTTTCCCTTTCAATTAATTGTGTTTAATCACTGCACAAAATTCACTTTCTTCCATTTTTCAAGAAACACCAAAGTTGCTTACTTCAAAGGGCTAAAACAAATAAACTAGTCGATGAATTTAGATGAAACTTCAACAGCTGACATTTAAAAAAAAAACAGTTTTGTGTTTTTAGTATATCTGTACTTAGCTGGTGAGGCCTAACTTTTATTATGTCAATAAAAATGCAAAATTTTTATTACAAATATTTAGATGGATGAGTATTAATATCTAGACTTTAGTTAAACACTTGCATATCTTGAAAGCAAACTGAATTTAAATTTGATTACTTAAATAAATAAGCTACTAGATGTTTACATGTGAAATAAAATGCCACCCTCTACTTACAGTGACACCCTCTACTTACAGTGATATATGTAAATTACAAAAATGTTCAGGATTTCCATGTACTCGTATATAATGAACTTATTTCTTCAAATGAAATGAACTCACCGCACTTCAAGTAGGGAAGTACATTTTTCATAATATCGACACGGACAAAATTTAATACATCTATTATTTTTTGCTATCGGGCCGTGAGATTTGCTTTCAATAGGCTTTTGTTCAGTATCTTTTGCCAGCTCATCGCGGGCGTCCCATACCACAACAGCGCCTTCAAATTGTTAAGTTGTATTACGAAAAACAGAGTTCTGCGATCCGAGGAGCAACTATTGCGAATACCATTTGGAAATTTTAATTCTAGTTTACATTAGTGAGTGGATAATATTCGATCAATTAAACAATGTCCAGCACGTAGTGAAGAGAATATAGAAGTTGTAGCTGAGAGTGTATGCGACGACCGTTACCGCCAATGAAAACCGTTATCTTGTGCTTCCCGATATGTAAAGTATAAACTCGATGAGCTCCGGTTTTAACAGAACGACGCTACGAGCCATACACTGAAATGATCAATATAGTTGTTGAGAAATTCACGTTTTGCTATTGTAAATTGACCACCTATATCTTTGGACTATTTTCTGTGGAGATAAGTAAAGCCAGAGGTCTTCAAGAATAAACCAGCTGTGATTGACGCTTTGAAAAATAACTTTTCTTGTGCTATTCGCAAATTACAAGTCGCTGTGCTCGAACGACTTGTCCAAAATTGGAGCTTCTGAACAGACCACCTTGTTGTCAATATTTAAATGATACCATTTTTATATAGTAATTGTCATATATAGTGCTTCTAATAATATAGATTTTGAAAAATTTACTTATAATAATAGCAAAATAAGCCGATTCAAAGTATTGTTCATCCCTAGCCACTCCTTTTCCCCATCTTTCTGGCAGTATACGGATGCGATGGCAAAAGAACTGCTCTCGCTTTGTGGTAAAGAATGAATCACGCCAATATCTGATACTCTGTTCTGAAGTGAAGCGTATTCCAGTAAGAGCGTTCGGCATCGATCGAAAAGAAAATAGAATGCGAGTCAGAAGGCACAAGATCTGGGCAATAAGGCCGGTGAGCTAGAGTTTCCCATCCACTGTTTTCTAAATAATCGTTGAAATATGTTCCCGAGCGCTCTTATTATAATAGATTATGGCATTGTTTTTGGTCGAATATTCTGGTCGTTTCTTCTGGTCTATTGCTCTGTTCAAACGAATCAGTTGTCTTCGGTAAAGGACCCCTGTGATCGTCTGACCCAATTTTAAAAGCTCATAATACATAAATATAGTTTAAAAAAAACTAAAAAAACACGCTTTGATAACGAATTAAGTTTTTTATTCACTATGGTTTAAGCGTCTTCTTAAATTACCCATATAACCAGATAATGAACCGTATAACGCAGTTCGAGAATTCTCAAAATCGTTTTCAGGAATCGCCAAAAATCCCAAACTTCTCCGAATACAATATGGCAACTTAAATGTTTGACCTAAATCGAATGACTGTTAAAAGATCACATACACGTTAAGCGGCCAAAACTCGCACCGAATATGAAAAATCGGTTCTGATTCGGATAGCGAAGCGGTTCCGAAATTCCCAAAGTCGGCTTTAGGAAATATACACATCTCCCCCACTTTCTCAGAAGCAATACGGCAACTACAATTTTCTCACTAAAGCGAATGACCATTTATGCATTTTAGCGAATGACAGATGCATTTTCCACGGCAAAAACGTGCACCGTATATAAAAAGCCGGCTAGCGAAGTAGTTCGAAATTTTTGTGGGAATTCCCAAAATCGGCTTTGTGAATCCCCAAATTTCTCCCCCACTTCCCCGGAAGCAATACGGCAACTCCAATTTGTATAAGCTTGCATTATTGTATATATTTTAATCTCCCGGGGAACAGGTTTTGCTTTGGCGTATTCTTACCCAGGTGAAGAGGGGAAGGGCTTCCTCGGTTGTTGCAGCAAATAAAACTCTACGAAGCCGCATGACTTATGTTGTGTTGGCTTCCGAAACGCTCACCAAGGGTATAAGTTGGCAGAACGGGGATCAGCATGGCCCCCGGGTGGTTCTGCTTGCAGTTCAACCCGGACTGATCATGGTTGAGGTGTCTACCTTGGGGGAAATGCTCTGGCTGTGGTTGAAACTTAAAACACTGGAAGGGGGTGTTAGTTATCTTGACAATTGTTAGGTGTTTGGCTTTTTTCGGGGACTAACAAACTCCCGAGGATCTGTTGCTTATACAGCAGGTACCTGTACTGTAAGGAACCAGTGGTGGTGGTTTACGGGTGAGTTGGTTTAAGGGCTGATGCTCTTAGTGGTCTTCAGGTTACCAACTCATTAAGCCTTGTCTTCCATTGATTGCTCGGAAATTGCATACAAGAGGGATTAGAAGGCCCGAACTCCTCAACAAGAAGTTGCTCATATGGCTACAAACATATGGCAAAAATTGCTACCAGTGTGAGCCTAGCAAGCCAAGCGGGGGCGCTGGTGAATCGTAAATAATTCACTCCGTGGAACTGGTCCATCATCAGATAAGGCCGTAAGACAGGTGGTGCCGATGTAAATCTTTTTCACAACTGTTTATAATATAACTAAGCTGCCCATCTAAATTTAATCCACCAATCACATGGAGTTATTTATTTCATTATTTTGGACGTGACAAAAACTTTAAACGTGAAGACAAATTTTCAAAAGTTTCACTTTACTTTTACCTTGGAATTTTCTGCAATTTTGGTTTTTGTAATTGTGCACTTATTTCATATTTTATTCATTTTAATCAAATTTATTTATTTGTCTGCAATACCAAAAGGAAACAAGGCTTCAAAAATCTACCAAATTCACATGTTTTTGAGGAATTTTTAGTCTTTTTAATTGTCTGCGATGACTTTGTAGAAAAACTAACATATTTTTTCCATTGCTTTTTTACGTTTTACTGATTAAGCTCTTTGACGCTTTTAGAGAATAGTTGGAAATACTCACAGTTTGGTTTGCTTTAATATACTTCTAACAAGATCTATTTCGGATATTTGCTGGTAATATGAAATAATTTTTTATTAAGCAGAAATCGATTTACTTATTTTACTTAAACTAAAACGTAATTTTTTATGTATGAATTTCGGTGTGTTCCTGAATCCAGTCCAAGTAGCTGGTGACACGGGTAAAGGCAACCGGTAGTCCCAAGGTACAGCCGTCTTTAGAACCAAAAGAAGTCAAACCAACTTGAACTCCGGTGGATGCCAAAACCAATGGGCCACCCGAATCACCTTGGCAGGTAGAAACAGCATCAGGAGTGGCAACGCATATGTTGGAGGGTTTGAAAGTCCTACCAAAATATTTATTGCATACTCTGTTGCTCACAATGCCCATTTCAGCGTATTGTAAAGTTTGAACTGATTTTTTCTCGTTGTCCGAAGTACGGCCCCAACCAGAAGCAATAACGTCATCACCCACATACGATGAATATGTTTTCGAAACTGAAGGCAATTTGACTGGTCTAATTGTGGCAGAGAAAGGAGTTTCTGGTATCTTAATTAGAGCGATATCATTTGCTACTGTCTTAGAGTTCCAGCCAGGATGAACAAAAATGTTATCACGGTAAACTGTATATTTCAGCTGAGGAGTTTGGAGGTTGGTAGTACCCAAGTAAACAGTAATTTTTTTCACATCATCAGCACAGTGAGCTGCTGTTAATACCCATTCGTTGCTAATTAAAGAGCCACCACACCATGCGGATTTTAAAAAGCCTAGTGATAAAGAAAGACCCACTTGGTAGGGGAATTGACCTGGAGCGGCGTCTTCACCGTTACTAATGCGGCCTTCCGGCACTTCAACAGGCAACTCCAAGTTCCGAAATTCGAACTCACTTCCGCGTAAATCGAAAGCGGAAGCAGTGGCCATAGCCAAAGCTAAAACAACAAAGAGTTTCATGTTGCTCACGAGAAGAACCGAAAAAACTAATGTCTTGCTATAGAAATTCTTCGCTTTTATAATTCCCAATCAATCAAAATTTCTTGACCAAACAGTATCAAAGATAAGATATGATATATAAATTTATACAGTACATAAATCAATTTTCGGGAATTTAGCTTCTTATTTTATTACTGATAAAACTAAATCAACTCAAACTAAGCAAAAGTTAACAAATTCGACATTGTCACTGAAATTTTTACGTACTTCAGTTTCTTATCTGTATCAACTAGAAAGTGCGCTGATGCAATCCAACAATTGGAAAATTTACTAATTAACTGATTTTATAATTCTAAAAATATTCCAAAAGATCTAATCTAATGCCAAATACTAACAGTGTCTTTTCATAATCGCAAAGTTATTTGAAAAACAATATTATTTTGCCTACTAGAACTTCAGTCTTACCAGGGTAGTGAGTAGCTATTTTTCATTTCCTTTGCGTAATTTTGTCCAAAAAAACACAAACTAAATTTTGACAACTTTTCGCAATTTCTACCAAGAAAATACAAGAGTCTGGACACAATGCAACGATAATTTATTGCGGTGCGGTGTTTCATACGACATTGAAGTAAAAACGGCAGAGCGGAGCGGCGTAAAATTAGAGTGTGAACACAATGCAACGATAATTTATTGCGGTGCGCTATTTCATACGATTTTAAAAGTAAAAAATCGCAGTGGCAGTGGAGCGGTATAAAATTAGAGTCTGAACACAATGCAACGATAATTTACTGCGCTGCGGTGTTTCATACGACTTTGAAGTAAAAAATCGCAGTGGCAGTGGAGCGGCATAAAATTAAAATTTATTTTATTTTCATTGCGGACTTTTTTATACCCTTCACAAAAATGTAAAGGGTATATATAAGTTTGTGGTTCCGTTTGTAATTTCTACAGTTTTTTTTTTGCGACCCTATAAAGTATATATATTCTGAATCAGAATTAATGGAAAAGTCGATTAAGCGATGTCCGTCTGTCCGTCTGTCCGTCTGTCGGTCGTTGAAATACCGTTTCTGAGAAAACTATTAGACATAGAAACTTTTTTCTTTCACCATTCTATTACTCCATATTGCCATGTGGTTGCTATTGAAATTCAGTAATATCGGTCGACGTATAGCTGAGATATATTCAAAATTCCGAAAAAAGCCATGAATTTTTGAAGTTTTGTATGGAAATTTTTGACAAAAAAAGTTACTTGTTTTGCTTCAAACTTCACACACTCATTAAGCAAGGTGACTAAAAGGCAAACATTTTTTTTTTTCAGATATCGGTCTATATATACCCGAGGTATAGCCCAAATCGGGTTTTTCATGAAAATGGCGCGTAAGCGAACTTAAACAACTTTTTTTGCTTAAAAGCAGTTCTGGTAATAAAATGAAGTTATATAAATATCGAAAATGAAAATTTCCGATATCGGTCCATATATACCCGAGATATAGCCCAACTCGGGTTTTTCATGAAAATATCGCGTAAGCGAACTTAAACAACTTTTTTGTGCTCAAAAGCAGTTCTGGTAATGAAATAAGGTTACATAAATATGGAAAATGAAAATTTCCGATATCGGTCCATATATACCCGAGATATAGCCTAAACCGCGGTTTTAATGAAAATGTCGCGTAAGTGAACTTAAACATCTTTTTTTGCTTAAAAACAGTTCTGGTAATGAAATAAATATGAAAAATGAACATTTTCGATGTCGGTCCATATATACCCGAGATATAGCCTAGAGCGGGTTTTACATAAAAGTGTCGCGTAAGCAAACTTAAACAACATTTTTGTGCTCAAAAGCAGTTCTGGTAGTGAAATAAAGTTACATAAATATGGAAAATGAAAATTTCCGATATCGGTCCATATATACCCGAGATATAGCCTAGAACGGGTTTTCCATGAAAATGTCGCGTAAGCGAACTTTAACAACTTTTTTTGATTAAAAACAGTTCTGGTAGTAAGATGAGGTTATATAAATATGGAAGATAAAAATTTCCGATATCGGTCTATATATACCCGAGATATAGCCCAAACCGGGTTTTTCATGAAAATGTCGCGTAAGCGAACTTAAACATCTTTTTTTGCTTAAAAACAGTTCTGGTAATAAAATAAGGTGATATAAATATGGAAAATGAAAATTTCCGATATCGGCCCATATATACCCGATATATAGCCTAACCGGGTTTTTGATGGAAATGCCGAGTAAGCGAATTTAAACATTTTTTATGTGCTCAAAAGCAGTTCTGGTAATGAAATAAGGTTATATAAATATGGAAAAAGAAAATATCCGATATCGGTCCATATATACTCGAGATATAGCCTGAACCGTTTTTCCCAATAACATTTTTTTTTTGCTGAAAAGCAGTTCTTGTTATAAAAGAAGGTTACGAAAGTAGAGAAAATTAAAATTTCTAATATCGGTCCATATATACCCGAGATATAGCCTAAGCCGGGGTTTTCATGAAAATATCGCGTAAGCGAAATTAAACAACTTTTTTGTGCTCAAAAGCAGTTTTGGTAATGAAATAAGGTTATATAAATATGGAAAATTAAAATTTTCGATATCGGTCCATATATACCCGAGATATAGCCTGAACCGATTTTTCCATTAAAATTATTATTTTTTTTTTTTTTTTTTTGCTGAAAAGCAATTCTCTTTATAAAAGAAGGTTACTAAAATACAGAAAATAGAAAATTCCGATATCGGTTCATATATAACCGAACATATTCAGGTCACATTTTTAATATACTATACATATTCGTGACTATCGTGAAGGGTATTATAGATTCGGCCCAGCCGAATATACTACACTCTTACTTGTTTAAACTATTATTATGCTGATTTGAGTACATACACATATGTACATACATACCCAAGTTCGGTAGCCAGAAATTTATTTGTCATTGATCTAATGAATTCTATTTCATTGGAATTATGAAACTCATAAAACTTACATTTTAAGAAAAAAAAACTTCACATTTTTTAAACTGTAGCTTAAGATTAATAAATGCCCATTAATATATCTTACCAAAATTCAAAGAATTTAAAAAAAATTTTATTTTGTTGTAGTCATAAATCCAATGATTTTTTTTAATGAAACTATGAAACTTAATAAAACCATTCTGATGGATTTATTTCACAATATATATGAAATTTCATGCATATTGTGAAAAGTTTTCATTGGATTAATTAAAAATATTTAATGAAACAGTTTCATTAAATATATGATGCATAATTCTTTCAGTGTAAAGTCAGCATAATTTGTAGGAAAGAATTTTATATTTTACTCGTATAATAGAAATGATGACTTCATTTCTTAACTCGTACATTATAATGTAAAAATGGATATTGTTCTTATACACAAATTTTAACAAAGTCAAATGTCAAAGTGCGGGCTCTTACACTAAAAATAAGTTAATAATATATTACTAAGATCTATTGCAGTTAACAATGCTGCTAGAAGTCGATGTGAGAAAAAAGGTTTTGGCCCACCCCATTGTGCATGCTCACCTACAATTAGACTCGGTTGTTTGTTGGGAAGCATCACAAGCATTACTATCAAATTTCTAATTGAACACTGCTGAACCTTTCGAATTTAATCCAGCATACATATATAAATATCTGGAAGTTGTTATCGTAATAGTTTCTTAACTGCTCAAATTAATTCTAAAAAATATTCTTTTTTTTTACTCAATCTGTGAATTTGGGTCGAAAAATGTTTCTTTAATTATTATTTTTCAACGTTTTACTAAATCTTATTTACTAGAGCTGCAAAGTTTGATGTTGTGGTTAAAGCAATGTTTTACAGCAACAACATTTTAATAGTTTTAATTTGTTTTAACAAAAAACAAAAAATAACCACAAGGTTTGAACTAACACACATACTACACACAAAAAAAAATAGTTTTGAAAATTGTTGATGCTCTTATACGAGTATGTTCTGAAAACCATTCAATGGTTGGAGAAAATCTTTCAAACAGAAAAAATTCGAACACAAAAAAAAACACATAAAAATTGTTTATACTTAGGAGTATGTTGTGCTGCACCACCTACATGCTAGAAAGCGCAAGTTGCCAGATGGAACATTTTGGAATTTACCTAAAATCGTCAAATTTTCACATATGCTCAATATGAAATTTCTATATCTAAAAATTAAATAAACGACTATTTACAAAATGATTGTTAAATAATAAAAATGAAAATTTATCTCTTTTTAAACTAAATATTGTTGCAATTTAAACATTGCCAGAGAAAATTATTATCAATTATTTAACCAATTACTCTGTAGAATATTTTTCATTGCTTTGTTGTTGTGGTATAAATAGTAAGGAGGTCGGATGGAGTGAAGTACATTTTACACCGTTTCAAAAAACCAAGGCACTTGAATGCTTCTTTGGAGACATGAAAAATGTGTTCAGTCCAGCGAACATCACACTGTATCTTCATTCCAAGAACATCAAGAGCATCCGATTCCTCAATATTTATACCATCCATGAGTACAGATGAAGCAGCATTTGCGGTCGTTTGCTTGTGTATTAATAAGCAACATTGGGTCGTACGAGCGTTGAAGGCGGCTCTGTTTTTACGACCCCATTCGGAGATTAATAGAAGGTCACTATCCAGAGAATCATTCATATTTAGCCTCTTGGCAGCGATCTCTGATAGGCTGGGCCAATGACCACAAGAGTACGAGTGACAAATGCTGCTGTCATCTGCGAAAGAGTGGATAGGGTTGGAAGTTTGATAGAGAAGGTCGTTGAGGAAAATAAGAAATAGAGTAGGAGAAAGAACGGAGCCTTGCGGCACCCCTGAATTAATCTTGAACTCGTTTGATGAGACCCCATCTATAACAACTCGTACAGTGCGGTCTCTGAGAAAGCTCAATATAAACCGAAAGAATTCATCACCGTCACCAAAAGCAATAAGTTTTGCCAGTAGTACAGCATACCACACTCTGTCAAACGCTTTTGAAATATCAAGAGCCACCACCCTACTTTCACCGAAATGATGGATTGAGTGGCATCATTTCTCTGAGAGATATGCCATAAGATCGCCAGTAGAACGACCCTTACGAAATCTATATTGACGATCACAAAGTAGTTTATGCGACTCTAGGTACTTCATTTCTTTCATTAGGAATAAATTCCGTGAGGAAGACATACAGCCAGTTCGCCGATGTCGCAAGGATAAGTTCATTCGCATTCAGGGCGAAAGAAAATTGATTTTGGTTTTTTCTAACCTTATTCTATGCGAACGATGTGTCAAAATTAAATTAAAATACATAAGTTCATGCGAACGGACAACAGTGACATAGAAGAACCCAAATTTATTCGAATGTGAGTGACTAGCTTTCTTTCGCATACATTTTCATTCAATATCGTCGAACAGGCTGATAAAATATTTATGTCTTTCAGATGATAAAGCATAGAAGGAGTAATAAAATCAAAAAGCTGAAAACTAAGCACGAAATATTTCAATATATTTTGACTGAAGTTCGAGTAGGCTTTCTAAGCAAAATTGTAGTGTACCACAACAACAATCACTCAAAATAATAACAAATACGTTGGCCACACACTGTATAAAAATATTGTAACATTAGTATGCGCAGTCAGCAACACAACACGACCCAAGTGGGCTGGCTTTACAGTAGCTGGCAGCCTGTCAAACCTAACCATGCGCAGTCCGCATGTGTAACTGAACCAAATTCAGGGCATTTCAATGCAACTGATTATGAGTCAATATCATATAAAATTGAGTGCATTGAAATGCATTGATTTATGATTGGTTTTTGAATACCAACTTCATGCATTGAATGAAGAAGGAAATGTAAAATAGATAAGCTAGAGTAAGTTAGAAAGGCTAAGAACGCTTTTCGTAAGTAGTATATAAGTCTAGAATTTTGTTTAACAAATTAGTCTTTTGATTGTAAACCTGGTACGGCAACATCTGCCTTTGTTTTCTTTCTTAAGTGCTCAACAGCTGTGTTAGATATAAATTAGCATTATTTTTTTTTTTTTTGTAATACAACTCCGGCACCTCAATCCTGTGCCGCCACAAAATAATAATGTTTCAAATAACTTTGCAATTATAAAAAAAGACACTGTTAGTATCACCTTCTTAAGAAATTTTGAATTTTTTTAGAGTTTTAAAGTTAGTTCATTAGCAAACGTTCTATCCAAATAGAAATCCGATATGATTTACGATTTAAAAGCAAATAGTTGGTTTGCATTAGCACACTTTCTAGTTGACATAGATAAGAAACTTAAATTCGCAATGGTTTTAGTTTTATCAGGAAGCAAAAAAAAAAAACTTTAATTCCCGAAAATTGATTTGTATATAAAAATTTGCAGGTCATATTTCATATTTCTTACCGTTTTGGTCAAGAAACTTCGACTGAATAAACCATTTGCACTAGGGACTATAAAAGCGAACAATTTTCACTAGCAAGACATCAGTTTTTTTCGGTTCTTTTCGAGACTAACATGAAATTGTTCGTTGTTCTAGCTTTGGCTATGGCCACTGCTTCAGCTTTTGATTTACGCGGTAGTGAGTTCGAATTTCGGAACTTGGAGATGCCTGTAGAAGTGCCAGAAGGCCGAATTACTAACGGTGAAGACGCTGCTCCAGGTCAATTTCCCTACCAAGTGGGTCTTGCTTTATCAGTAAGCTTTTCGAAAACTTCGTGGTGTGGTGGCTCTTTAATTAGCAACGAATGGGTATTAACAGCGGCTCACTGTACTGATGGTATAAAAAAAGCTGTTGTGTACTTGGGTACCACAGATCTTAAAGCTCCTGAACTCAAATATACAGTTTACCGTGATAACATTTTTGTTCATCCTGGATGGAACTTTAAAACAGGAGCAAACGATATCTCTCTAATTAAAATTCCAGCCACTCCTTTCTCTGCCACAATTAGACCCGTCAAATTGCCTTCAGTTTCGAAAACATATTCATCATATGTGGGTGATGACGTTATTGCTTCTGGCTGGGGCCGTACTTCAGACGAAACGAAAACATCAGTCCAAACTTTACAATACGCTGAAATGGGCATTGTGAGCAACAGAGTATGTGCCAAATATTTCGGTAGGTCTATCAAACCCTCCAACATATGCGTTGCCACTCCTGATGCTGTTTCTACCTGCCAAGGTGATTCGGGTGGCCCATTGGTTTTGGCATCGACCGGAGTTCAAGTTGGTTTGACTTCTTTTGGTCCTAAAGACGGCTGTACCTTGGGACTACCAGTTGCCTTTACCCGTGTCACCAGCTACTTGGACTGGATTCAGGAACACACCGAAATTCATACATAAAAAATTACGTTTTAATTTAAATAAAATAAATATATCAATTTCTGCTTAATAAAAAGTTGTTTCATATTGCCAGCAAATAAAATACACGAGGTCTGATTAAAATATAGCAGTTATTTTCTGCCAAAAACAAACTTACAACATATATAATAGATATGTGTACCAATATAACAGAAAAAAATGCGAAAATCTAGCATATGTAACTTACGAAATTTGGAAATAACGGTTATTTTTTGATCAGACCATGTACATAAATAAATAAAAAATAAATAAATACCTACATCAGATCCCGATATTTTTCCCAAATCCTGCATCACTAATAATAAACTAAAATGCAAGCATTTCATATATTATTAATCCGCAAAAAATAGTCAGGCGATCTTAATTTGCCACCATGATCATGATTTGCCACCGTTTAGACTTATTTCTGATACAAAACACTTATCTAAGAAGGATCTGGGTAGCAACAGGGTAAGTGTTGAACCCTCTTTACTACGTTATCCCCGTCAATGACGGTCATCACATGACCTTATACACTTACTAGCGGGTTTTTGACTGTGTAGCACAGCCTCCTCCTTAGAACGTTGGTGCTTAGGAGCATCCTGGGATATGAGGGCAGGCGAACTTTACAGCTCAGCCAAAAAATATTTTGCCCACGATAACCGCGACTTCTTCACAGCCTTTAAGGCTTTGGCCAGCTTTTTCACCAGCTCATTGCAAATCTTTTGCGCAGCTCGCCGTTTTATGTAAGCCCATCTCGCTGGACTACTCTGCTTTTGAAACCACGTTGCTCCCATCGAAGCTTGGGCACTCTAGTTTCCCTTTTACTAGAGATTTTAGTTTCACCAGCTCATTGCAAATCTTTTGCGCGGCTCGCAGTTTCATGTAAGCCCGTCTCGCTGGACTACTCTGCTTTTGACACCTCGTTGCTCTCGTCGAAGCTTTGGCACTCGCTGGACTACTCTGCTTTTGAAACCTCGTTGCTCCCATCGAAGCTTGGAGATTTGGGTTTTCACCGTTCGCCGTTTCATGTAGGCCCATCTCGCTGGACTACTCTTCTTTTGAAACCTCGTTCAAAGCTTGGACACTCTAGTTTCCCTTTCACTAGAGATTTGGGTTGTAGTAATCTGGGCACCCGAAAACTGGTTCGCATTTTCTCTGCCAACATTGCCTAGATTTATATCAGTTCGAGAGCCTGAAAATTTGACGAAATTTCAAAATATAATTTTTTTCATCAAACCTCGTATATGCATACATATGTTAAAATAAAATTAGAACAGTTTTGCGTGCTGGGAAGCAAATAGGATTTAAAATGGAATGTGCGTTTATGTTGTTTGTTGGTGCTGAAGATGATGATAATGATGTTGCCGTTGAACAGTAGTTTATAACATCTTTTTACCACAAAAATTCGAGAAATATTTTTACATTATGACCCCTTACACTTTGGCTCTCTTGCAGCCAATACGTTTTTAATTTTATTCAAACACACTTTAGGAATATAACCTCCAATATTGTATAGTCTCAATCCGTATCAATTCAAGAGTAGTCCAACCAAAACGCACGATGGTTTGTTTTTTTTTTTTTTTAATAAAACAAAATGTTTTCAGAATATTATTTTTGTTATGATAGAAGGATCTATGACATTTATGTGTAAAAAAAATATCGGCCAAATGCTGGCCAAAGCTTTGGTGGCATAACTCTTTCCGGCAGTCCATATTTTCAATGAATCAGAGACATAATTAATGCAATTCAATGTCGCTAATGTACCGAATTATCTTATCTTCTAGCTTTAGAATTGTTCTTGGCATTTTGACGCATACATTTTCTTTTGAGTACCGCTAAAGAAATAAATCTCAACGGTAGCAAATCATGATCATGGCGGCCAATTAAGATCGCCACGATACACAGTGCTACGTCCCATAGGAAAAAAAAATTGCGGCCCTATATTGTAGATGAATATACATAAATCGATTGATATTAAGACAATTCAAAGTAATTTCAAAGAAAAAAAGTCGCTAAACAACTACTAATTTTTTGGAGTACAAGATTGAAATTTGTTTCCTTAGTATTCAATTATATTTAGAACTAGGAAGGAAATTTTATGTGACTTCTTTTTAACGCGGTTATATTAGTATCACTGTTATATTTGCAACAGCATGAGAAGTTCGTCCAAATGTGAAGTTTTTGCTCACTGTTTTCTTTGACTGTCATAGCGTTGTCATAGCGTGCTGCCTCATGAGTTCTTGTCACAAAACCGTACGGTTAATAAGGAATACTACTTTGAAGTTATGCGTCGTTTGCGCGAAGCAATTCGTCAGAAACGTACAGAACCTTGAAAAAAACAATCATGGATTTTGACAACCCACCAGCTCACACATCGATGCATGTGCGTGAGGTATGCGAAAAACCAAACCACCGTATTCATCGGACTTGGTCCCCGCTGACTTTTTCCTCTTTCCAAAACCGAAGACGCCGATGAAATGAAAGCGTTTTGCTACGATTGAGGAGATAAAATAAAAATTCGAAACAGGCGATACCAAAAAGCACGTTCTAGAAGTGTTTCGGGGATTGGAAACAACGCTGGCATAAGTGTATTACGAGTATATCTGAGGGGGATTACTTTGAAGGGGACAAGATAGTTATTGAAAAATAAAAATACTTTTTAAAAAAAATTGAAAATAACGGTTATTTTTTTTCATCACTTGTAGTTTGTATTACAAATGTGAATTAAATTTGCTCAGGTATATATGCACCGATATCTGGGAAAAAAATTTTTTGCTTTGTAATCGCCATGTCAGAAAGATAATCTTTCATAGACATTTTCATGGAAAAATCGGCTTAGATTATATTTCGGGTATAAGTATATGGACCGATATTGGAATTTTTCATATTCTGTATTTTCGTAACTTCCTTTTATAATCGGAACTTTGCTTTTAAGCAAACAATTTTTTTTTATGGAAAAATCTCTTTAGACTCTATCTCGGGTATATATGGACCGATAGCGGAATTTTTAATATTTCGTATTTTCGTAACCTTTTAAGCAAAAAAAAAAAAAAAAAAACGTTCCAAGAAAAAATCGGTTTATACTATATCTGTGATATATATATAGACCGATAACGGAAATATTTATTTTCTGTATTTAAGTAACCTCCTTTTACAATCAGAAATGCTTTTAAGTAAAAAATTTTTTTCATGGATAAATCGGCTTAGATTATATCTCGGATGTATATATATATATATATATATATATATATATATATATATATATATATATATATATATATATATATATATATATATATATATATATATATATAAATATATATATATATATATATATATATATATATATATATATATATATATATATATATATATATATATATATATATATATATATATATAAATATAAAAATTTGACTCTAAGTTGTGACATTGTGCATTATAGTTGGACCATCCTTTATTTAAAAATCTGGTTGTTGTACTTAACTTACCAACCCGCTCCTTATAAATGAAACGTACGTATTTTATTGGATTTTTAGCTCAACAGTACTACACAGCAAAAAAATATATACGAGTACGAGTACATGTATGTAAAAAACAAGGATAAAAATAAAAGCATGAAATAAATACTTTCTCAAAGCATTAATCCCCAAAAAAAAAGTATGTCAATAGACTATTTGCTCAATACGAAAATGTTGTTGCAAGTTGCACGATTGGTTGGCAGCCGTATAAATAAATTTATAATATTCTCTTGTACGACTGTTGGGTTGAAACGAAATGGCTCTTAAATATTTTATTATTTTATGAACAAACAGGAATTACAATTTTGTGTCGGTGTATTGCAGCACTCAGCATCGTCAGAAACGTTTTATGGCTGCCACAATTATAGCAGAAGTTGAAAAGAACAGTTTCCTGTCTTCCGGCAGCAGATAATTTGCCAAGTAAATGGCCAAAGGTTAAACATAAATATTTCGCTACGAAGGCAGACCATATAAACATATGTATGAACACATACATACATACATACATACATACAACATGTGGCAACTGAACAACTGGTAATTTGAAAGAGAAACAAATAAATTTAACAAGCGGTATACAAGTAAAATTAAAGTCAAAGTTTTAAAAAAATTGTTAATACTTTTGATTTTTTAATTACTAAGCAAAGCCAAATAATTTAAAAATAAAATAAAATAAAATAAAATAAAATAAAATAAAATAAAATAAAATAAAATAAAATAAAATAAAATAAAATAAAATAAAATAAAATAAAATAAAATAAAATAAAATAAAATAAAATAAAATAAAATAAAATAAAATAAAATAAAATAAAATAAAATAAAATAAAATAAAATAAAATAAAATAAAATAAAATAAAATAAAATAAAATAAAATGTAATAAAATAAAATAAAATAAATGTATATCAAAAAACTTTAGCAATAGGTTGGGTTATGTTTAACAGGCTGCCAGCTATTGAAAGCCAGACGAACAACATTGGAACGAGACAGCTGGTCTTGAACACTCCAAGAAAGTGCTGTAAAACTGGACAGGAAAAGTCTCAGAATATTGACAGGCACACTTACAGGTCAATATAACTGCTACAAGCACCTGCACAGGATGGGCATTTCTGACACAGACATTTGCAGATTCTGCGGTGATGAAGAGGAGTCAATGGAGTACTTAATCACCCACCCAATGGAGCACTGGGACACAGAAGATATAGGCTACTACAAGCTTATATGTTAAGTGAATGCGACTTAATATCACTCCCAATGAAGAAGCTTGTCCGTTTTCTTGACATACTCAACCCATAATGGGGCAAGGGAACGCACAATAGATCAACATTGGTCGCAGTGCAAATGGCCGATGAGGACCATATCCCAACCACTAATAATAATAAAACCCAGCCCATTTGGGTCTAGTCTGGCCTCGTTGTGTTGCCTGGATGTTATATGCATCTCAGTAGATCTATATATTATTAGCTTAGAACCAACCCGAGGTCGAATAAATTCCGATACATCCGTCAAATCATGCAGCATCGGTCTGCCTAGATACAATGTCCTTATACTCGTATAAGAAAAAGCTGGACACTGACAGAGGAAATATTCAACGCTCTCTACTTCCTCTTTGTCTCTGCAACTGCTACAGAAGTCATTAAAAGGAAGATTTAACCTCCTCGCCTGCGTCCCTATGGGGCAATGTCACGTCAGAACCACCACAGCCGAACGCAACCTCCGTCGGTGCAAGCCCATAAAGATAATAGTACTACTGTTATCATATCTGGGCCATGTCAGCCTTGATATTCTACAGATATCTTCACTAGACCATCTGTCCTGAACAGTCCGAAAAAGTTGACGCTGTACTTGTTTCTTACAGCAAGCACAAGCCGGATTTCACCAATCTCATCTATATATTTTTGTTGTAGCTGAACACCGGCCTTTGCCAGTTCATCTGCTACTAGATTTCCCGACACTTCACTGTACGTTCATACCCAGAAAACCTCCAGGTTCGTATATCTCGTTATCTCCTTTAGAGATATCCGGCATTCACGAACCAACCTGGATGTCGTATAGACCCCAGCTAGTGCATACAATGCCTTACAAAGCCTTACTATCAGTACAAATTCGGATATCATCCCCGTATATCCCGTAGTGCCTTAACCAGTTAGCTGCCCTCATAATCACCAGTCTTAAAGTTAATTTTATTTCTAAAGAGTATCACTCCAACTGAAAAGCGTCGGCGAGACCTTCTTCCGGTAGAAAAAATGAAAAATACACAAGAAAGAAAACTGCGCATGTGTAAACATATATGTATGTGTATTTTTATGTAAGCGCCAGATAATTTTATCTAACATCAAAAAGTTGGTGTTGCTTAAACGCAACATTTTAAGAATTTATTCCTTGAAATATTTTGTAACATTATTTTGCAAATATTTAAAGAAAATTGTGTATTATTGTTGTACTGTTCAAGCCATTTTGTGTAAATTAATTTCCTTCTTTCAAATATTTTAATAAACATTTCCCAAATGGTTTGTATATTTTGGCATTCATTTTCAACGAAAATTAAAAATACTGCAAAGCAATTGCATTTATTATTTTATATACTGAATTTCTCAATGACTCATTTCATAAAAAGAAAAGGCCACAACATGAGCTTGAAATAAGAGAAATTGGTTATGAAAGGAAAGTGCTTAATGAGTTAACAAGTTACATATACATACATACATACATACTAGTTGATAACATATGCAGGGTGTCCGCCGGCAAGGTATACCAGTCGTATATGTTCCTAGCTGTATGCGATGTGGCACCGTCTGGTTGATACCTCATGGTAAGCAACCCTAAAGCATGCAGTGCTGGCATGAAAAAAGTTTTTGATTATATCACAATATCGCTCCCCATTCAGTGGTAGCGCTACACCGTTTCCATTTTCAAAGAAGTAAGATCCAATGACACCCTGCTGACCAAATTAGACACCAGACTAACACTTTTAAATGACGCACAGATGACTGATGGATAATTTGAGGGGTTTTTATTCCCCAGATTGCAACTATTCTGCTTGTCTACATATTCGTTCAAATGAAAATGTGCCTCGTCACTCATATTGATTTGAACGCCCATTTTCGTAAAAGGCTTCAACAATCCTAACTCACTGCACAATTGTATACCCTCCATGTTTGGATTCGTCAAGCACTAAAGCAAAAAAATGTCAAATTAAAGTAAGTAAAAAACTTGACGTTAAGTTGTAACTCACAATTAACATTGTGCATTATGGTTGGACCACCCTGTACAAGAAACTAAACTTTTACCACATTTTTGTTTTTAGCCTTTTGCTATTTTTATTATTTTATTGAAAAATTAATAGCACAAAAAAAGTGATATAGATTTGAAACATTAAAGTACATTTACGTGATTCTGCTATTGGTAACTGAATTCAACACTGAATGTAGTTGTTAATAGTATATTTTGTATAGATATTTATTTAAAACATGCATGCACTTGCACTTGTATAAAATAGCATAAGCACTTTACCATTGGCATCCCTTAAGTACCACAAATCAACTGAATTCACTTTTGTTTGCTTCGTTGATGTGCTTCTCGTATTGTTTTGATTTAACCCACAACATGTTTGAACCCAAGCATGCAATCAACCAACCAAGCATTCAGTCAGTTCAACCGTCCTCGCGCCAGTAAGTCAGTCAGCCAGTCAACTAAACATTACAATTATTTAAACCCATACAGATACACACACACACACTCTATAAACACTTCGACTTGACCAGTTAGAAGCAGCAACAACAACAGCAACATCAAAATCAAAATCAACAGCAGAAAATTGCTTTGGGATTAACCCGTTACCAGGAAACATTCAATGCAAAAAAACAAATGAGAAGAAATTAGTTTTTATGTTTCGAATCAAATCTTCTTTCTGAGATGTTCAGTTAATACTTTACGTTTTGTGTGAAAAAGCTTTTAACGTTTGAAGCTGGCTTATATATAAACATATATCATGTTATATTCGTAAAGCCGAAATTGCAAAACATATACATTATTATATTATTCTCCCTATACGAATTGGTTACTGAACTACGAATAATCTGACACCACCCAAAGCATTTTTTGGTAACGTTGGCGTATACTTAATATATATAAAAGTGTTGATTAAGTATACCATTAAATTTTTAACGGACTAACTTGGGAAATGAGTGAGTGATACATCTAGAAAGTTGTGAATTATAAAATATTTGAACACAAAATATTGAGAATATTTCATGGTGCAATTATTAGGTGGCAGCATTATAGTGAAAGGCCAATGCAAGCGGCATGAGGCAGCGGGCGGCAACAATGTGACCCATTTACAAAAAATTATATTTTTTATAAAAATATTCGTACATATATTTCAACATATTGAATTTAATTTCATTTGGTAATGCCGTTAACGGCGGCCGAGCGGCAATGTTGAATTCAGTTTAACTTTTTCTTTTGCCGCTTCAATTTGTCAAACCAAAAAGTAAAGAAAAAAAAATAGAAGACAGAAATTAACTTTCGGTTTTGAAAGTTCAACAATTAAATTTGTTATTTTGGCTTAAAAAAAAGATCAAAATGTTTTTTTGTTTAATCTTTGAAGCACAAATTTTTCTTCAATTAGCCGCGTTCATTTGCCTACAACAAATAAACTCAAGCGGCAAATAGAACAGGTGGTTGCCGCTCGTTGCGGCAAGTCACTTACATTGGCCTTTCACTATTAGAGTTGCTATACTAAATACATAATATTTTGTTTGTTTAAAAATTCCACCATAATGTCAAAAACATGTTTACAAAACAGAGAAAAATGAAGAAAAAAATGCATAAAAAGAAAATAAATTGTGTGTTATTATTTTCATAAATTGTTTTTAACGCATTTCTTTTTTTTTTTTTTTTTTTTTATTGGACCAGTACTCAGGGGATGACCCCTACATATGCAGTGCATTGTACCAGAACTAGGAAAATAGGTTTTGAGGAGGGGGAAAGAGGGAGTAGTGTTTGTGAACATTTGACTTGAACCTTCCAACGTTATAACAGACAGGAAACACGTCTGCAGGCAAATTATTCCATAGACGAACCGTTCGGCTGAAAAACGAATTCTCTCTGTAATGCGTAGTGCGATTCCCCGGGCGATCGACCACAAATGGATGAGCTCTAAACGATGAGCGCGTGCTACGTAAAAATGTGCGAGTTTCGGGAACAAGATCCCTAATCTCGTCAGAGCAAAATCCATTGTAGTAACGATAGAACAGAGTAACGCACCCCACACTGCGTCGATGCTCCAGTGAGTCAATAGAGTTTGATACCCTACTGTCACCGATGAGCTTCTTCGCCCTCTCCTGCACACGGTCGAGTAACCCCAAAATAGACTTTGAGGCACCGGCCCAAACATGAGAGTTGTATTCCATTTTCGGTCGGATGTAGGTGGTATAAATAGTGAGGAGGTCGGATGGAGTGAAGTAAATCTTACACCGTTTCAAAAAACCAAGACACTTGAATGCTTCTTTGGAGACATGAAAAATGTGTTCAGTCCAGCGAACATCACACTGTATCTTCATTCCAAGAACATCAAGAGCATCCGATTCCTCAATACTTATACCATCCATGAGATGGATGAAGATGAAGCAGCACCTGCGGTCGTTTGCTTGTGTGTTAATAAGCAACATTGGGTCTTACGAGCGTTGAAGGCGACTCTGTTTTTACGACCCCATTCGGAGATTAATAGAAGGTCACTATTGAGTGAATCATTCATATTTAGCCTCTTGGCAGCGATCTCTGATAGGCTGGGCCTATAGCTAAAAGAGTACGAATGGCAAATGCTGCTGTCACCTGCGAAAGAGTGGATAGGGTTGGAAGTTTGGTAGAGAAGATCATTTAGAAAAATAAGGAATAGGGTAGGAGAAAGAACGGAGCCTTGCGGAACCCCTGAATTAATCTTGAACTCATTTGATGAGACAACATCTATAACAACTCGTATAGTGCGGTCTCTGAGAAAACTCGATATAAACCGAGAGAAGTCATCACCGATACCAAAAGCAGTAAGTTTTGCCAGTAATGCACCATGCCACACTCTGTCAAACGCTTTTGAAATATCCAGAGCCACCACCCTACTTTCACCGAAATGATGGATTGAATTGCACCATTTCTCTGAGAGATATGCCATAAGATCGCCAGTAGAACGAAATTATTCTTGAGTCGATGGAAGTCGATAAGCAGTAGAATTTTTCTTTTTACATAGCAGACAACAACACATTTTAAGGAATTAAAATATTTTTGAAATCGTTTTTATTGTTTCTTTTGCTCATTTTCAAACTGTTTAAAATATTATTTTTTTACTTCACTTCTACGCAATTAAAATATTTTTGAAAATTTTGAATAATTAAATGCTCGGTGGCTTAGTGGTTAAAGCAGTAGATCATAATACGACATGACCCGAGTTCAAATCCCAATGGGTGCTGATGAGTAGTGTAGCGACTACGAAACAGCTAAAGATTTGATTATTACTTTTCTTGTCTTCTTCAATCAATAATTATTGATCACAGCAAATTTGTATTGTAAAAAATCCTTCTTAAGAAAAAACTTAAGAATGAAAAAACTTGAACTAGAACCCGATGTACAACAAACCAAAAATTTTATTTAAAAACATTATAATAACATTACGCCTATTTTCATTTTCAAAGAAGTTAGGTGTAATGATTCCTGCTGACCAAATAACTTAAGGGTTTTCCATTGCCCAGAACCGAATAGTCTGTTTAATGACATACCATTCAAATGATGATTCGTCAATCATTATGATTTTTTCATGAAAATCGATTGATTTTTCTAAGGTAAAATTTCTGTATCGATATGTTAATTGCATTAGAATGCAAGGAAATTTACTTGTGATATTTCATTCCCCTGCCGTTAGTGCTGTTTAAACACACATATATATTAAAAACCATTAAGACATCCTTAAGTCATAAATTTATGTATAGTACATATGTAGATACCGTACATCACTTAAAAGAGCTTAGACTTAATTGATTTCCTTGTCAAGGGTTAACTATTTGTTCAGCAAGTCAATACAACCGCACTATTTCTAATGCTATAGTAACGATATCATACTCGTACACTACACTGCTACCACAACTTTGACACTTGAAATTTTATCTGATCACTGCCACACATTTTGCAAAATAAAGTTGTAAAAACAATTTTTTTTTTTCTATTCGCATTTTCTACTCCTGTACACTTTTGCTGCAAACTTCTTTAACTTTGCTCTTTTTTTTTTCTTACTTATAGTTTTCATTGTGTCCTGTAGCAGACAGTAGCTTAATGTTTATTTTTCCACTTGAGTCTTTTGTTTTGTTTTTCTATTTTATTATATTATTTTATTTGCAGTTGCTGTCGTTGGCGTTACTGGACGGAGCTGGTAATAATAGTTGGCCGCTGAACAGCGTGTACATTCACTGAATGGGAAAACAAATTGTAATAACATTTTGATGGACTTTAAATTACAGCTTTTATGATGCAGTTTTTATTTTATTATTATTTTTTTATTTTTTATTTTGTTTTTAGGAAATTTTTGTTTTGTCTCTAATTCTTTCTGCTGCAGGACTATTTCTTCCCAAGTAGAATGTTTAATTGAAAAAAAAAAAAAAAATTGCAAAGCAATTTGTTGCAAGAAATTTGATAATTTATTTGGTAGTAAAAAAAACTGTTATTGCTACTACAGAATGTTTCAATTTGGTTTTAATTAGAAATTACTCAATTGGCTTTTTAAGGCCGTTACGGAGTTCTTACAAAAAATCACGTTTGAAAATATACATTTATTTCTACCTGGAAAAATTATTGTGTAGATTGGTGTAGAAAAGCTATATGTATATATGAAAATACTTACCTCATGCTATGTTTACCGTCCAAATATATGGCAAACAATTCTTACACCATTTTATTAACAAATTGTCAAAAATTCCGTACACTGAAAAAATTTTGTTCAGAAATTCTCTGAATTTTGACATTACTTTTATGAATTTTTTCATTATTTTTCAACCATTGTAACTTTTCATAGAAATTATGAAACCAATTTCAGTAGATTATTTTAATGAAAACCTTCATAAAAGTAATGAAACATTTTAATAAGAGACATGACTTATTTTCGTTAAAAATATGAAAGACAAATCATATGATTAGTGAAATAATTTCTCTAGATCAAAGAATCAATTTCATAAAGCACATGAAAACTGTACATTAAATTAATGAAAAAGTAACATTTATTTAATGAAATAACTTATTTGTACTAATGTAATATATTCATTAAAAATATGAAACTCCATCATAAGGTCAATGAAGTTATTTCATTTATCTAATTTTATTATTCATTGAGCACCTGAAAAATCTACATTAAATTAATGAAATTGTTATATTTGTTTAATGAAATAATATCATAACGCACATTAATAAAATATATTCACAAATGTACGTAATAAGATCAATGGAATTATTTCATTTATTCATTGATACTTTATTTCATTACACAAACAATACTGTTCCTTGCTTTTGTGAAATTGTACCTAATTATGATAAAAGAAAATGTTGAACAAGTATTCACCAAATAAAACACATTTTATTAATTCAAATGACTTCAATACACTGGTATTTACATTTTTTAAACTATTATTATGCTGATTTGAGTACATACACATATGTACATACATACCCAAGATCGGTAGCCAGAAATTTATTTGTCATTGATCTAATGAATTCTATTTCATTGGAACTATGAAACTCATAAAACTTACATTTTAATAAAAAAAAACTTGACATTTTTTAAACTGTAGCTTAAGATTAATAAATGCCCATTTATATATCTTACCAAAATTCAAAGAATTTAAAAAAATATTTTATTTTGTTGTAGTCATAAATCTAATGATTTTTTTTAAATGAAACTATGAAACTTAATGAAACCATTCTGATGGAACTATTTCATAATGTATATGAAGTTTCATGCATATTGTGAAAAGTTTTCATTGGATTAATGAAAAATATTTAATGACAGTTTCATTAAATATATGACGTATAATTCTTTCAGTGTAGGCAAATAAATGCATGAACATTAATTTTTGTTTCAGTTAACGAAAAAAAGTCTCCACTTTTACTTCTAACATACCTGTAATAATAAAAAAATATCAAAAATTCAGTTTAATTTTCTTTACGAACTCCGTACCGGTATGAGGAAATTTACATAAGGAATTTACCAAGCTGAAATTCTTTTTTTACACACAGTTCTTATGGGAACCTGAATTTCCGTAAGAACTGCGTACTGGCCTTTATATGTAAGAATTTGAAAACTACTATCCTTTAGTAACTAAATTTTACTTATGTACTCGTATGATTGTTAGATTTTTAAATTTATACTCTAAATACCATTTATATCAAAACATCGCCAGGCAAGCGTTTGGCTGAGATATGAAGTTTTTCGGACGGACGGTTTTTCTGTCCGATGTTCAAAAAAAAGTACAAAAATATTTTAAAAAAGTTGTTTTTGGGTGGTCAATTTGCCCCCCTTGGGGCTCAAATTTCAAAATTATAACCATCCTATTATGCCTTCAAGGTACCCGCATACCAAATTTCATCAAAATCGGTTTAGCGATTTAGGCGTGAAAAGCTAACAGACCGACAGAGTTGCTTTTACATTTCTAATACAGGGTGGCTAATGAAAGTTGCTACCACAAAAAAAAAAAAAAAAAAAAAATGTAATAACTTATTAAACTGCTCCATTTTTATTGTATATTATAGATTAGTCTTTAAGTTTAACTAAAATGGAGAATTGGAACAATTTTCACGCTTTAGAGTACATTTGTTTCCTTCCAAAAAGAGTATTGGCGCACGTTTGGCGGCACTCCTCTTAGTAGATGAACTCGTGAAGAATTTTGCCGAGCGTGACATAATCGCAAGAATACCTTATCATCGAGACCCCTAATTCGGACGCAGGAAACTATCGTTGATGTAGCTGCTGCCATACAATCCAATCCTAGAGTTTCGAAAAGGAGCTTATCTGCTCAAATGGGTGCCAGCAGACAATCACTGCAGACAATTTTGCACCAAAATGTAAACCAATTTCCATAAAAGATTCAATTAACAAACAAACTGAACCCTAGAGAATTCCCGATTCGCAGGTTTTTTTTTTTTGTGGGCTTGTTACAAACAAGACGTTACAAAAGAAATCCGCCAAATTTGGATGATTTAAAGCAATCCAATTCGAACGTTAAGTGAGACAAACCCCGGTGCAACACTCCAGGCAGTGATGGACAATTTTTTTTTAAGATGTCATACATGTGTCAACCATTTGAATTCAATTATTTTCAAAAAAATTTATCATTTTTGAAATGAATTACTAAAAAATAAACTTTAAAAAAGTTATTGAATTTTTTTAATGTATAAAACTGATCAGCCACCCTGTATTAGTAAAGATATAGCCGTTGATCAGGTGATCAGAAACAACATAAAGCTTAAAAAAGTAATTCTCAAACAAACATGCATGATCTTAACACACAAACACAAAATTTCAAGTAAATCAAGCATTTATTGTTGTTGCGCTCTTATTGTTTTGTCAGCTTGTATGTGTGTATTTTTGTGCGAAACAATTATATTTGTACACTTTAGTCCATAATTATCTGTGACTAAGAATAGGAACCTCACGAATAATATAGAAGGCAATGAAGAATTATAAAAAGCAAGCAGATGTCCGGCAGAGGCTGAGTTTAATTTTAAACGTTGAGCAAGACAGTCATAAGTCATAAAAGTAAGCAAGTTTAGTGTGTCAATACGCAGTGGTATTAATTGTAAATAAACTGGTGAATTATTTGAATACCGTATATTATTGTTGCTGCGTTCTTATTATTTTGCCAGCTTTTATGTTTATGTTTGAGCGCAGCAAGTATATTTTTACACTTTAGTCCAGAATTATCGGTAACTAATAATAGAATAATGTAGAAGGCAATGAAGAAGTATAAATAGCAGGCAGATGTTCGGCAGAAACTCAGTTTAATTTTAAATAATGTGCAAGACAGTCATAAGTCATAAAAGTAAGCAAGTCTAGTATGTTAATACGTAGTCGTGTTAATTGTAAACAGAGTTGTGAATTATTTAAGTACCGTGTAAGAAACAATTGTCAATGCTATTATTTTATTTGCTATTGAAGAATCCTCAAATCTCAAATTTTCTTGTACACAAACAATTTTTGCTACAAAATTTTATAAATATAAACTTTATTAAGACAATTTAAAAATAATATTTAAATAAACATACTTCCCGGTCTGCTAGTTCGTGTTTGCAACATTCGCTGTGTAAAAAATTAGCAAAAAAAAAAAAATTTACAACTGCAATTGATTGATCTGTTATTGCGATAGCTCTGTTATTTTTATTAAGTCATGAATACTTTCATGAAATTTGAAATTTATTTTTGAGATACGTTGCATTTGCTTACACTAACTTATGACTCCATTGCCAGCACAGACCCACACATGCACATACACATGCACATCCGCTTACACTCTCGAGCACACTCGTACAAAAATATCCTTTCACTTGTTTTTTTTTTTTCTTCTATTTTTTGTTTGTTTTAAATAAGTTACTGAATAAAATGATGTATCACTTTTTGTATGCTCGGTACTCGTAGTTCGCTGAACACTTTCAACATGCCAACCATCCGTGTGTGCGGAAATTTAAAATGTGGAATTCATCATCTTCAAGTGAACTTTATGCTTTTGCAAACTTTTCAAAATATACACTTACTCAGACGTGGAGTGTATGCGTTTTCCTTAATGACGCTCACACATACACAGGCACTCATACAAAAAAGTGAGTGATTGCAGTGGCAAGTGTTTGCTTTGGAAACCTTAAGCTGATTGTGGTTGCTCATAAAAAAAAGTGTAAAAATATCGACCGAAAAAACATCCTTTTCAATACTCAATGCAAGTAAATAAACTACATAGAATGAGTATGCTGGGCTGATCCTGATTGTTAAACTGACCGTGTTTGTAAAATTTCCACTCTGCAGGCCATAACATCGTTCATCATTATATTCGGTTTTTCGCAAAACAGCAACACTTTCACAAACAAAACAATTTCAAACCTCTAGAGTAATTAAAACTTTTGTGTAACACAACTCAAAACTTTTCTCATCTCAATATTACAAAATAATTTAATTTTGCTGAGACTTAATTTTTTTTTAGTTAAAGCCACTTGTTGGAAGTACGACATCTACTGTCTTACTAAGTGATTTATGCAAACGCCTCTCTGGTCTGTTTGTTATGATAAATATTCAATTCCTTTTCAAATGTTTACTTATTACTTACGAGTAGAGCTGTCCACTTCAAACAAACAAAAAGACAATCGCCATCTTTTGAGTATAATGCATTAATATGCGGCTTTCTCTTGCATTTACAAACTTTTCTTTGCCACTTTAACACAAATGACAGAGCTTTTGCAACAAGATATTTTCTATCAATTTGTGCTATTTTGTAACGAAACAGACAAATTGAGTGAAAGAAATTTATTTGTTGAATCTTTTAAAAAGAACTGACAATAACTATACAAATCTTAATACTTTTTTTAACTTGGACCAGTACTCAGGGGTTGACCCCTACATATGCAGTGCATTGTACCAGAACTAGGAAAATAGGTTGTGAGAAGGGGGAAAGAGGGAGGAGTGTTTGTGAACATTTGACTTGAACCTTCAAACGTTATAACAGACAGGAAACACGTCTGCAGGCAAATTATTCCACATGCGAAGCGTTCTGCTGAAAAACGAATTCTCTTTGTAATGCGTAGTGCGATTCCCCGGGCGATTGACCACAAATGGATGAGCTCTGCACGATGAGAGCGTGCTACGTAAAAATGTGCAAGTTTCGGGAACAAGATCCCTAATTTCGTCAGAGCAAAATCCATTGTAGTAACGATAGAGTAGAGTAATGCACCCCACACTGCGTCGATGCTCCAGTGAGTCAATAGAGTTGGATACCCTACTGTCACCGATAAGCTTCTTCGCCCTCTCCTGCACACGGTCGAGTAACCCCAAAATAGACTTTGAGGCACCGGCCCATACATGAGAGTTGTATTCCATTTTCGGTTGGATGTAGTTGGTATAGATGGTAAGGAGATCGGATGGCGTGAAGTACATCTTACACCATTTCATTAACCCGAGGCACTTGAATGCTTCTTTAGAGATATGAAAAATGTGTTCAGTCCAGCGAAAATCACACTGTATCTTCATACCAAGAACATCAAGAGCATCCGATTCCTCAATATTTATACCATCCATGAGTACAGATGAGGCAGCACTTGCGGTGGTTTGTTTGCGTGTTAATAAGCAACACTGGGTCTTACAAGCGTTAAAGGCGACCCTTTTTTTACGACTCCACTCGGAGATTAATAGAAGATCACTATTCAGTGAATCATTCATACTTAGCCTCTTGGCTGCGATCTCTGATAGGCTGGGCCTATAACTAAAAGAGTACGAGTGACAAATGCTGCTGTCATCCGCGAAAGAGTACAGAGGATTGGAAGTTTGAGAGATAAGGTCATTCAGGAAAACAAGAAATAGAGTAGGAGAGAGAACGGAGCCTTGTGGTAGCTCTGAATTAATCTTGAACTCGTTTGAGGAGACCCCATCTATAACAACGCGTATAGTGCGGTGTCTGAGAAAGCTCGATATAAATCGAGAAAAGTCATCACCGTCACCAAAAGCAATAAGTTTTGCCAGTAGTACAGCATGCCACACTCTGTCAAACGCTTTGGAGATATCCAGAGCTACCACCTTACTTTCGCCAAAATGATGGATTGACTGGCACCATTTATCAGAGAGATATGCCAGAAGATCTCCAGTAGAACGACTCTTACGAAATCCATATTGACGATCACAAAGTAATTTATGAGACTCTATATACCTTACAAGATGGTAATTGACCATATTTTCCATTACTTTGGAAAGCGCAGAACAAATTGCAATTGGATGGTAATTTTCAGGGTTATTTGCCTCACCCTTTTTGGGAATTGGCGTTACATTAGCAACTTTCCAGCCTGATGGGAACTCACCAGCATGGTAAAGTATGCTGAAGAGGCGTGCTAGTGGACACGCAAGCGTAGAAGAACACTGTTTCAAGACCAGTGCTGGAATGCCATCCGGTCCAGGAGTCTTGTTTATGTCGACCCTTTTTAACTGCTCGCGCCCGAAAGAATATATTTGGCATAGTTACAGATACTCTTTCGAGCTCGGGAAGTGGTTGACTGCTTTCCGGCAAGCAGGAATTGCTTGCAAAAATTTCAGCCAACAGGTTAGCTTTGTCAACCGGGTCGGTGAATACTTGGTCATTCCTTAAGAGAGTTGGAATTGATGAACTAGCATTATTCTTTACTCTTTTAACAAATGACCAAAAGGTCTTACTGCTCCGGGGAGCTGTAAGGACCTCGGCACGAAGACGCTGTTCGTGAAGAAACTTTTCACGCCTAAGTGAAAAGATCTTGCCTTTTTGCGTGGCAATTCAGTATCTGGGGTTTTGTTTAAACGCCAGTTACTGAATGCTTCCTCTCTGGATCTGACTGCATTTTTGCACGTCTGCTTAAACCTTGGATTTCATTCTTGGTTTAACCAAAATCAGCTTGGAGGGGATGAACGATTTAATCTCTAGCAATATCATGTTCTCGAACATTTTTGCTGAAGCATTTATGTCATTATATAGAAAGCAAAGTTTCCAGTTAAAATGTTCATAAAATTGGTTGAGCCCAGCCCAACGCGCCTTTCTTTTACAAAGAAGGGTGGTCGAAAACTAAGGAAAGATTAGAATTAAATAGAAAACACAGTTTTTACACGTAGAAAAAAAATATAAGGTTGATACGAAGATATTTTAACGGGGATATACTATTTTTTAATTACATGGTTGTATACTATATTGCTATATTTAAAACGCCATTATATTTTAACATTGTTATAACACTAAGTAAACATATACACACTCACACACACGCTTACCAAACAGTACTAACGCAACAATAACAAACAATAGGAAACAATAGGAAACAATAGGAAACGCAATATCAACAATGCTTGTGGTTGAGTTAATTGCTATTTTAGGCTTTCTAAATCATGTATCTGTGCATTATGTTGGTAGTTTTATTTTGTTTGTGTGGATGTGCAGGTCAACGGCTGCACAATGGGTTAGAAATGATACAAATTCGTAACAATATATTTATTTACGTAGCACTGAACTATGGAAGCCGATAGCACGCGCTCATCGTCCAGAGCTCATCCATTTGTGGTTGATTGTCCGAGGAATCGTACTACGCATTACAGAGAGAATTCGTTTTTTGGCCGTACGCTTCGTCTGTGGAACGTGTTGCCTGCAGACGTGTTTCCTGTCTGTTATAACGTTGGAAGGTTCAAATCAAATGTTCACAAACACTACTCCCTCTTTCCCCCTCCTCGCAACCTATTTTCCTAGTTCTGATACAATGCACTGCATTTGTAGGGGTCATCCCCTGAGTACTGGTCCAAGTTAAAAAAAAAAAAAAAAAGCCACTGATGCTAGTGCTTTTAGCTTTAAGAATTATTATAATTTTAATTGTAATAAATATGTAAATATATAAATAAATAAAATTTAACTAAAAGAAAAAATTATTTCAGTGAAAAATGCTGAGCTAAAAAAAGAACATTCTCTAAAAAGAGCTCATGAGCCCAACTCTACATCGCATGTGTTTTCATCGCTTGCTCAACGATGAATAAATAAAATTGTTTCAAAAAGAGCATAACAAGGGTGGTGAATTTTTTGTTTAAACAATTGTTCTATGGGATGCGCATCACTCTTCTGGGCAAATTCAAATTGTAATGAATCTGTTGTACGAGTAGTGGTGTGAGTGTTTAACTTGAAGCGTATTTGTGTTGAGAAACTTTTTACAACTTGTTATTGTTTTTATTTTCCAAGTTTATTTCATTTTCTGCTTTTCCTGTGCTGGCAAAAAGTAAAAGTTTTTTGGCTTAAACTTTTTGCCTCATGAGGCAGAAATGTTTTGACTGGAGACGAGGTGATGAGTAGAGTCGATGCGTTGTCTGTTGGCTTGGCAGCATTTTCACAGTCATTTGACTGCAATAGTGCATGAATGAACTATATATTTGTTTTGTATTTGGAAGACGATAAGTTATCGGTGAATAAAAACTAAAAGTAAATGGAAACTATTTTTTTTTTCTTTTCCGCCGCTCTTATTTTGCTCCTGCAGCTTCCGTTCGGAAAGACATTTAAACGTGGTGAAACCGATTAAAAGTCTTTTAATTTTATTTGCATTTTTGCGCTGCTCGTTTTTGTTACTTTTTGTGAACTTTTGTTTTTATTTTTTTAACTATTGTTGCAGAATGGATGGTTTGTTGTTGCTGCAAATATGTAACTGACTTGAAATAAATAAATGTTAATAAAGACAAGACCTGCAAAGAAAAGCGAACGGATGTGTAGTTAAATCCTTTTTCTATATAAATAAGCCAACAATTAAATTCTTTTTAAGACAGGAAACATTATAACGATAATGGGAATTTAATTTTCATTTTATATGTTTTCTTTTCTTTCAATTCTTCTGGTATTTAGGTTGGACTTTTAGCAGCACGTTTCTTAATGTTAGTTGTGCATGTGTGTGTGTTTTTTTTACAACAGAGTTTTATTATTTATTTTTACATTAGAACATTTTTATTTCATTTCGAGACAAAACTACCACAACATTTAATTAAATTTAAGCAATTCCAGGTTTTATTAAATTTGTGTATTTTGTAGCAAAAAGCCGAATTTTTGAGGCAAAATTTATTGCTTGCAAGTAATAAAAAGTTGGGGCCATTCAAAACTGGTTTTATATTTCATATAAATGACTGACCATCATTATTATCCTGCAAAACGCGCAGATTGAAAGTACACAAATGCAGAGATTTAAGCCTGTTGAGAATTAAAGTCACTCATTTTGTTATTATGTTCGTTGCGTATTTTGTTGCTCCAATGCTCGCCTACAATACAAATGATTTTGTTGTTGTAAAGCCATTGTTGTTGGCGCTTTCATTACTGCTTTTTAGGCTATTTGCCTATAATTAAATAGAGATAGTCTATTGAAATACATAGTGGATTTCCTTCAACAGCCATTAATCGTTGAAGGTGTACTGGTACACTAAGCGACAAAATTGTTCCAACACAAAAATGAAAAGTGCATTTGTAACATATTCCCTACAGACGACAGCAGATATTTTGCGTACTCGTATAACATTTTTTATCCGCACAATTTCTAAAAAAAATAGTAAATAGTAGCAAATTACTTGTTTTGATTTAATTTAGTTTTTTATTTATTTATTTATTTCGGCATTACAATACAACAAGAATAATTGTTATATTATAGTATTGTTGAGAAATTTGGCAAAAAAAAAGATAGAAATTTATACGAATATTATATATGTATATGAGTATTATACGTATGAAGAATTATACAATTAGTAATCTTATAATTACGAAAAATGTTTAAATATGGCAGATTTGAAACGGCTTGCATTGCGCAATGTTTGTATATTAAGTGGTAATTGGCTCCAGAGACGGATTGAATTGATAAAAACGTGCTGATCAGAAATCGATTTATTGTACCTTATTCTATTTATATCATAGCCTCTGTTGGATCTTGAGAATTGCAACTTTTGAAATAGATATGCAGGTTGACGTTCATATATAATTCGGTGTAAAAATTGCAACACACGACACTTTAATAAATTATCAAATGTAAGATCATAAATTTGCTTTGTAAACTGCGATATGCTTCTATATCGCCTTACTCCGAACACATATCTTGCAACGTTATCGTAGGCCACATTCAATCTCCTTCTGCTTCTAGCAGCACAGCTTGCAAACTGCTCACATCCGTGCATCAGCGTTGGCAACAAATAACTTTTAGCAAGTAGAAGACGAATATGCTTAGGTGTAAATGATTGTGACATCCATGGATTTCTTAACATAGAAACAGTTTTTCGGCAATTTGATTTTATATGATCCGACCAATTAAGATTTTTCTTAAAAAACAACACCAAGGTTTTTAGCATTTTCGACAATTTTTATAACTGCGTTATTAATATGGATTGGTGGTAGATATATATCGATGTTTTTTGGCTTCCCAATTATTAAAGCAACAGATTTCTTTGGATTTATGCTTAAGCCATTAGCAGATGCCCACAAGTAAATTTGACTGAGATCTTGATTTATCAGGTCGATACAATTTGTTGCATTTGAAATATTACAACTTATAAACATCATCAGCATACATTTGTATTTGGCAATGTTTTATATGATCAGGGAGGTCATTAGCATAAATCGAGTATAGAAGTGGACCAACTACAGAACCCTGTGGTACACCTCTTGGCATAGAGCTGCTTCTTGATATATCAGATCCATAGTAGACATTTTGACTTCGGTCACTTAAAAAAGATGACATGAGTTTTATTGCGGTTGAAGAAAAATTAAACATATGTTTCAATTTAAGACACAGAATAGAATGGTGGACAGTATCAAATGCCTTAGAGTCATCAAGCAAGATAAGAAAAGACATCATTCAACGTTTGTCAATTTGGCATCTTATTTCCTCAGACACATCAATCAGGGAAGTAATGCAACTATGCTTTGGCCTAAAACCTGATTGTCGCTCATTTAACAATGAACTTTGATGTAAGTAGCTACTTATTTGCTTGTGTATTAACTTTTCAAAAGCTTTCGAAAGAAAAGATAGAATTGAAATAGGTCGATAGCTTTTGCCAGGTTTTTTAATTGGAACAATTTTGGCATGTTTCCACGAGGACGGGAACGTAGATGTTATTACTATTGTATTAAAAAGATGCATTAAAAAAGTAAGCGTGTACGGGAGTGTCATTTTTAAAAATTTTGGATGCAAGCTGTCACATCCAACTACGTTTGATTTGACTTGAAGGAGTGACTCAAAAACATATTTTCTTGTAAATTATATAAAATTGAACTCATGTCTGTCGTATACTTTTTCTAATTCAAAAGCAGGCAAATACAATATATCTGTTTGATAGAGTGCAAGAAATATCGAATGAATGAATGAATAAAACGATCACAATTCGAATGCACATTACATGCGTTATACTACAAAGAAAAACATTTTGCTAAGACGTAATTTGCTTTTATGAAATGTGCGCAATAAGATCTGAAAATTCTAAATTGGAGTTGGTAAAGGAACTTTGATGGTATGTTATTGTACGCAGTTACATACATACATAATAGATACATATGTATAAATACAATCGAATACTACTTCGATTCATTCGAATGATAATATATTTGAAACTTTTTCTTCTTGCTTTCGTTTTATTTGAATGTGGTTGTGTTTGTTTGTCTACGAGTCGAGTTAATATCATTATTCGTTCGGTTTGTTTTTTATTAAAATAGAATATGTGTCACTTTGTAGTCAGTTGTGTGTGATACGAAGCTTTATTCATTCAAAAAGCAAATGAATATATTCATTATTACGTTTCAGCGTAATAATGCAGACGTTTAGTATATACATACTTAGCTGGTGAGGTCTATGTAACTTACTTTTTAGTAATTCATTTGAAAAATAATACATTTTTATTAAATTAATTCATAAAGTTTTGCAAATAGTTGAATTCAAATGGCCTACACCCACGTTGACACATGTATGACATCTTTTTTTTTATATTGGGCCAGTACTCAGGGGATGACCCCTACATATGCAGTGAATTGCACCAGAACTAGGAAAATAGGTTGTGAGGAGGGGGAAAGAAGGAGTAGTGTTTGTTCATTACTGCCTGGAGTGTTGCAGCGGGAATTATCTCAATTACCGTTCGAATGGATTGCTTTAAATCATCCAAATTTTTTGGGTTTATTTTTTGTAAACTTCTTGTTTGAAATAATCCCACAAAAAAATCAGGAGCCCTGGGAGGCCAACGGAATGTGGAGTTTCTTGAAATCAGTTTATTGGGAAATTTTTCCCTCAATTCTGTCATAACAGGCGTGGCCCATCTGGTTGAAACCAAACAATGTTGAAAGGGATTCTCTTTCGGCGCAATTCTGGAAAGAAAAACTCTTTCAACATCTTTAAGTAATGGTCTCCATTGATCGTAACACTAAAGGCCTAACCATAATGTGCATAGATTGGCTTAAGCTTTTGCCAAAATTAAACGAAAAGCCTGTCAAATTCATATGTGAATCTAAAACGACTTTTAGTTGGCCTATTCTATGCTTCAATGCTCTTGTTTAAAAATATAAGTCTGCTACCAGACACCCTGTATTTTTGATAAACTAAATATGTTTGTATATGTACACAGGTAAATATTACATACATCTATACATAACTATATATGTATGTATGTATATAGCAGTTTGTACGTATCAGTGAGTTTCTTGTTACACGCCATTAAGGCATTTGTTTTCAACAGTATCTTCATCATTACAAGTATTATCATCATCATTATTATTAATTCTTGTTAAATTAACTTTATATTCACAAAAGAAATTGTTTTTCTTTCTTCCGTAAATGCCAAAGGCAACTCCTGCTAAAAGCATCCATACAATTACTTGTTTTATTTTAAAGTACTCGCACATACATATATGTATATAAGAGCTAAAATAATAAGAAATTTGTTATTTTGTTAGAAAAACATGTTTACACAAATAAATAGAAACAACAGCATAAATCTCCAATAGAAACCAGTACGAGTACGTTTGTATGTTTGTGTGTGTGTTAGCAGTAGAAACACAAATAAAGTTTCATTTTAAAAGTAAATATTAAGAGAAAATATTATTGGACACATTAATGCAACATGGCAATTTATTTCGATAATGGACATAAATTGAAAGTATGTGCATACTAGAGGGCTGCTCAAGCATAACAAAAAAAAACTATAGTGTTTGTCCAGGTCGCTCAAAGAAAATAAAGAAGAAGAAATACATACCGATTAATTTAATTCTTAACCACTTAGTTTTATTAAAAGTAAATTAGTTTTGTTTTGTAGTTGCTGGGGCCAGCGTACATGATCGACTGAAGCTGGATTCACCCATTGTTTCCGAACAAAATTTTTGTCCGGACAAAAATATTTTTACTGAGAGTTTTCTGCAGCACGATTCACCCATTGCAAAAAAATGTTCCGGAAAATCAGAGCTGCCATATATAAACACAATCTATTAGTTTTACAAGGTGGCAGTACTGCTTGTTATTATTTTGGTTTATTTTCTGGCGAATTTTACATATTATTAATTATTACTAAATATTGTGTGATAATAATGCAAAAAAGAAAACTGCTTTTGCTTATGGCCATTGAAATATGTACATAAAGCATTATTATTAGCCAAGTACATATACATATATAAAAAAATTAAATTAAAAAGAGTTGCAGTGAAAAGACTTTTAAAGCAAAGAAGAGCAATGGGTTACTTTTACACATTATAACGTACATACACTCTCTTCCTGGTTTTTTAATTTCTTCAATAAGTTTTTGGGCAATCAATTCATTTATTTCCATATTAAAATTATTACTTATTTTTTAGCAATTATTAAAACTATAGGGTGTTTTTTTAAGCTAGATAGAACTTTAAATTGTAAAAAGTAACACAAAAAATTAAATTTTGATGAAACATTTTTTTTATTTGTTTCAGTATACTCTGACAAATCATCATGAACAACGCTACGAAATTATCCAAATTTACTTTGAAAATCAGTCGTCGATTCGCGCGTTGTTTTATCGCAAAATTGTGTTCAGCGATGAGGCGCATTTTTGGCTTAACGGGTTTGTTAATAAGCAAAATTGCCGCATATGGAGTGAGACCAATCCACAAGAGACCCTACAGACTCCATTACATCCAGAAAAATGCACTGTTTGGTGCGGTTTTCATGCTGGTGGCATCATCGGACCTTATTTCTTCAAAAATGAGGCCGGAGCTCGCGTTACGGTCAATGGAGATCGTTACCGCACCATGATCAATGATTTTTTGTTTGAAAATATGGATGACATTGATCCGGAGGAGATGTGGTTTCAACAGGATGGCGCTACGTGCCATACGGCGAACGCAACCATCGACTTACTGCAATCAAAATTTGGCGATAAGTTGATTTCGAGAAATGAACCTGTCAATTGGCCTCCAAGGTCGTGCGATTTGACACCTCTCGATTATTTCCAGTAGGGCTACGTGAAGTCACTGGTTTATGCTGATAAACCAGCAACAATTGACGCCTTGGAGGCCAGCATTGTTCGTGCTGTTCGTGACATACGGCCAGCAGTGCTCGAAAAAGTGGCCCAAAATTGGACGTCCAGAATGCGCTTCGTCAAGAACAGCCGCGGTGCCCATATGCCCGAAATCATTTTCAAATGTTAATGTCACGTATTGATCTTTCGAATAAAAAAAAATTTTTATTACAATTTAATTTTTTGTGTTATTTTTTACAATTTCAAGTTCTATCGGGCTTAAAAAAAGACCCTATATGTATATACATATATCAAATGGCAGCCACTATTGAAATTTCATCAGAATAAAATTACTATAAATATCTTTAGCTAGAAAACTTAGGAAAAAAAAAATAGTATATAAACAAGATCAAATAATACGAATATTTAATTACTTTGTAAATTTTTTATTCGATGGGGCTACTCAATACAATTTTGTATGAAAAAATGTATCCTATTGGCATCTCATTTCAATTTTGTCCGTACAAAATATAAAATTAAACCAATTCAAGTTGGGAGTTGTTCGTAAAAAATATTTTCTCCCTCTCAAGAAGAGAGACGTCAAACTACATATAAAAAAAATTTTATGCGGACAAAAATTTTGTTCGGAAACAATGGGTGAATCCAGCTTGACTGTTTAATTCTTTTGTAAGTAACATAGACCGCTACGCTTAAAGCACAAACGCCTACCATTGGTTGAAATGCATGCTGAAGCAAAAGAGAACATAGCTCGAATTCAGAAATAAAACTGCAAAACATTTAACTAAAAGCGGAAGTCAGAAGTCGAAAACATCGTAGTATTTTAAAGTGCTATCCATCGTCTTCTGCCACACTTCAAAACAAACACTTCAGTGCCGAAATGTTCTAAAAACATAAACGAATACTGTCTTATAAGCATTTAGAACAGCGATGGACATTTATTAAATAAAAAAATTACACATTTTTGTAGAAACGAAAACACCATAAGCTGACGACTTGGCAGCACTTCATTTGCAATATAACAGTACTGTCTACAAACGCAACTCAGAACAAATAGCTGACTACTGCGCTCAAGATGGCGCTGATACTCACAAGTAGCCACAAATACAATGGTTAGCAAAGTACACAACCATACACAGTACAGAAAATTCAAGTTAAAATAAAACAAGAGCGTGTTATATTCGGCTGGGCGGAATCTAAAATACCCTTCACGATAGTCACGTATACATATTACAAATTATATTACAAATTTGAACTAAATATGCTCGGATATATATAGACCAATATCGGGGGAAAAATATTTTGGCCTTGTAATCACCATTCCAAAAACGAAATCTTTAATGGAAAAATCGGTTTAGGCTATATCTCGGTTATATATGAACCAAATATCGGAATTTTCCATTTTCTGTATTTTAGTAGCCTTCTTTTATAACAAGATAGCTTTTCAGCAAACAAAAAAAAAATATAAATAAAAATTCCAAGGAAAAGTCGGTTTATCCTATATATCGGGTATATATGAACCGATATCGAAAATTTTCATTCTGTATTTTATTTCATCTGTATTTATTCTCCGTATTATCTGTATTTTATTAACCTTGTTTTAATATCAGACGGATAATTCTGTCATTCACTTACGAGCGAGTTCTTACTCGAATATGCGAGTTTTTACACTTTAGGGATTATCGCATTCGATATCGAGTAAAAGGTATCGCAATTTGTAATGATGACATTCGATAGTGTGTAACGATTCGAATGCAACAGTGCAACTTTTTACTCGTAACCAAAACAGAAAAACACAAAATAAATTTAAATTCAAAATTTGTTTTGAATATAAAATTAAATTTATTAACATACATATTTTTGTATTTTAATATTCTACGTACCCAGAGATGTATATATAAATTTATTGAATTTTTGATGAACTTTTTTATAATTTTTTAAATTAAATTAAATGTATAAATAATTTTTTATTTCAGGTCAGTAACGAAAATTAATTTTACACAAAAATAAATTTTGGCCAATTTTATGGCAATACATACCGACTTGGCGAAAGGTGTATTACCCAATACTGCGCAAGGGAAATATAAAGCCAACCAATTGTGGCAAGAGCTTGCTCTGAAATTGAATGCTTCTGGTCCACCAACTAAAGATGTGAAAATGCGGCGCAAGTTTTTTTATTACTCTATTTTTTATTAATCTATTTTATAAAGTTGTGTTTACCTAGTCATACTTATCATTATATAATATTAGCAATAGTAGTAGTACTCGTAGTTAAATTAAATTGAGAAATTTTGGTTCTTCTCTAAAAATTTTCAATTTAACTTAAGGCTTTTTTTAATTTATATTATGATGTATATATATTTACATTTAATTTTTTCCCCCCAATTTTCGTTAAATCTGTTGCCGTAGAATCATCTGCTACATTTGCACTGCATTTGGACTAAACGTTATAAATTGGTCACACAGCTTATTTTCCATTTCATCAATGACTCGCTTTGTAATTTTGCACACAGTACTTTGGCTAATCCCCAATAAAAAATCATTTCCAACGGAGTATTGGAGTCCTCCTGAAGCCAAAAGCGCATGTGTGGCTGCCAATTGAATTTTTGGTGGAACTGCGGTAGAAAGTTGTGTCTCAAAATTTAATTGGCCCAACAACTAGTTAAACGCTTCCTTTGTGAGTCTAAATCGTCTCTTGAAACTGTGAAATAAAAATTTTTTATTTTATTTTATTATTATTTTATTTTAGAATATAATAATACTGCATCCATTTCTTTTGCGTTTTTATTTTTATTGAATTTGTTGCTCATAAATTTTAACTTGTTTGGTCAAAACATATGATTTTTGTTGACAATTTTCGACAGTGTTGTAAAACACATTTTTTCAGTATAGTATTTTGCAACACTGAAGTGATAACTCGACTCGGTACGTAACGAGTCACAACATTAGAAATTTACACGATATCGCAATTATTTTCTACTCGATAGTATTTTCGATCACGAATAACAGAATTAGCCCTCAGAACTGGGGCCAAATCACCGCATACGATATCGAGCAAAATTATCGAAATTTTTCATTTTGGTATCACGGCATACGATATCGAATTAACTGTATTGCAATAATATAAAAAAGTTAAAGGATTTATTTTTTTGTATTCCTACTTTTAGGGAACGTATGGTCTTCAATCTATTGCATTTTGTTTAAATTACGATCCAATATGCATCGGTTACCATAATTTAGATGTATCGTAATGTTATTCGATACGATAGTTAATTCGATATCGTATGCGGTGATTAGACTCCTGATTTTAAGCAAAAAAAAAAGAATTTTTTTGTTTTTGCCCTTGAACAAGGCGGCATTTTTTGTGTAGAAACGAAAACATCATACATATGTGTTGTATAGGTGTAACATTTTTGTCCGAAATGAAAACACGATAGCTCCATCTCCTTCAGGGTTATTTAATAAAGAACAAATACATATTTATAATTTTTGTAATTTATATTTATAAATGTTTTAATACAAAAAATGATCTCGTTCACTATTTACATTATTTCATCACACCCTAAAGTCAACAAAAGAAACTGATAGAAAAATATAACATACAAATATAAAAAAATATATATGACAAAACAAATGTAACTTTAAAACTGTTTAAAACCAAAATCCTATTTTTAAAGCTAAAGATAGATTTACAGAAACATTTTAATAAAGTAAAAATTGCCACGAAATACAACTTAAAAATAAAACAAAATTTGCATTAGCAACAAAAGTCCAAAAAAACATTTTTTTTTTTTTAAATTAAAACAGGCTTAAAAACAAAAAAAAGAACCCTCTAACTACCATACTACAGCCATAATATAGTTTTTGTTTTACCTATAATTTCATATGAAAAATGGGAATTTTATTTGATAATTTTCCCTATTGTAAAAAAGAAAGAGGAATAAAAATTTACTTAAATTAGCCAACAACTTAATTAAAAACTAGTAAAGACTTTCTCATAAGAAAGGAGGATCAAGAAGTTGTTAATCTTTTTTGCTTGCGGAACTTAGTAACCGGTTTCTGGTTCTTGTTTTAAGGCCATGCGGTATGAATCGGCATCATGCATGGAGTTGAGCATATATGTGGAAGGGGTGGAAGAGGCGGTGGTGGGAGGCAAGTTTGGCGGTATTGCAGTTAAAGACTCCGAAGGTCTTATTTTTAAAGGAGATCGCCTTAACATTTCATCTGCTGAGCCCTCGCCGCTACGATTGTACTCATTCAAAGTCATTTCTACTGGATTACGTGCGCCAGATGTGGTGTTGCTGGAGGGATCCGAAGTATTCTCCGATCTTTGGTAGGGATGATTGCGATTAGAGTTGTGGGTTTGGCTAATAGCACCCTGATTAAGTGTCGTGGTATGATTGTGTGGTGAGTGGGGTGATTGTGATTGCAAATGAGCCAGAATGGAAGTATTGCTTAAGGAATTCTCAGTTGTTCTGCCGTTACTAAAGTTGTCCAAATAATTGCTATGTCTTGTCTGTTCATCGTTTTCTAAACGTTCATTTTCATTGAATGGTGGCGAACTGACGTCTCGGCTCATTGGTTGATTATGCTGTGCTGCAGCTGTATTTGCTGACACATTGTGCGTACGATTGGTCATGGGAGGAGCACACAAACTAAAATGGCCATTAATCGAAGTACTCTCTAACAAAGGGGGAATTAATTGTGATTCTAAACCAGTATCCATACAACTGGACATGGTATCGTGCGTTAAATGATGATGATGATGATGAGTGTTCGGCGGCGATGAGAGCACATCCAGTGTAGAGCTGACATGACTAACATCTAAGCCGTGGCTACCAAAGTTGTTTAGATTTGGCGGTGTCAGGGGAGCATTATTATCGGCAAGTTCACCTTCAAAATATACAGACGAAAAATTAAATCAAAACTAATTTTATTTAAGGATTTCTTTTTCTTTGCATATTTACCTCCTAGCAACATTTCCTGCAACAAGGAATCAATATGGGCTACACCAAAGATTTTGGCAAACTGTATTTGTTCAATCATTTGCATTGTGATTGACTGAAGCACTGGCAAAATAAGTAAAATTTCGCCAAAACGTCCTCTGGATTCATATTGACGATCGGACACATAGTCCTCCAAATTGTTGAGAATTTGATGGCGTAAAGTTTTAATGCGCTGAGGCTCGTTTAAGCCACGAGCATCTAAAAAAGAAAAATGTATAAAGTTCTAGTGGTTTCAATTAAGCTTGTGATTAAAATTATAATAAACAATTGGTTTGTAGGCGTAACTACGAATATCAATTTCATAAATATAATGCACGCGCCTAATGCAGATGCAATGATAGGCTTAATAGGAAGGCGGACCCGCGTCCTGACTTTTCGAATAACACAGGTTTTTATGTAAATATGTCATTTACAATATTTTTCAATATAGCCTCCTTTAAATTCTATACGTTTCTCTAATTGATTTGCCCCTTCCGAATAATCCTCCATATTCCATAAGGCGTAATCGTCGTCACATGAAGTCGACACAAAAATTTTTTCATTTATTTACTCGTTACCAAAAACAATTGAATGTTGTCGACAGCTTCTATCTATCGCTTATGTCCAGGAGATACCAAAGTCGTATCACAGAACGCATAATTGCTGCCGAAGGCGATGTGTAACCGAGTGTTTTTTGATGTCGTCTTGATATGACGAAGATGAGGCCTCTTGGAGTATGGGGGAATAGGATTTAAGACCGGGGCACATAGAATCCGTCGTACATTATCATTCTTCTTTTTCAACTGACAATACTTTGTTACCGGATATGAAATTAGATGTTTTTTTATTTTAATTTAATTAAAATCTTTTGACCAATCTTCCAGTCGCAGCACAAAAAGTTAAGTATTAAACACATAGACTACATAGGGATGAAACGATACCAGTAGGGTATTAATACTTATACTCGATACAGTATCGATCGCAAAGTATCGTTACTTACTCGGTGTCGAATAAAAAGATCGATACATACTTGTATTGGTCGATTTCTTCTTAGTGGCAGGGCACAACACTTGGAGCCAAAAATCAAAATCTTCAATATGGTCTTGATTTTCTGATCCACTGGCTGTAATTGAGGTGTCGTAGTTAGGATCCCGGAAGCGAAGATATTTAAAACGCAGGAATTCTATAATAACAATTCTTCTGCTATATTCACCCAATAGTTTGATTTGTAACTGTCTGAGACATTCAATGGAGGAAAAAAAACTTTGTAGCTTGGATGTAAGACAATTTATCATTAGTATAATCTGTAACAAAGTCACATAATTCTGGCCTGAAAGTTCTTTCGAATTGCTTTAGTAACGGGACTATTTATTTGAGTATCTCAAGATCGTAACCGCAATCTTACCGAAGTTTTTATGAAATGCAACCATACACCCGATTTTGGTAGTCCCATTTGCACGCACGGATTTAAGACCCTTCAATTTCAGCCAGTGGATCGGAAGATGAAATCTATAACGAAAATTTTGATTTTTGGTTCCATATGTTCTTCCCTACCTACATATATGTATCGATGCTTTTCTTCGATACCGAGTAGGTATAGATATTTTGCGATCGATACCGTAAAGAATATAAGTATCGATGGTATCATTTCATCCCTATGTGTGATGTTCCCTTGACTAAACGCATTTTGAATGTGTCCACAGAAGAATTCCAGTACCTTTAATGATATTAGGGATCTTATATTTTTACGCTACACACATTCATCATGCAGAGCCTATTGATTTGTGATCGACTGCCCAGTCCAGAATTCGCTTTTTTAGTCGTACAGTTCGTCTGTGGACCAAATTTCCTGCAGGCGTGTTTATTGTCACATATAACGCCCCCCGGGGAGCAAGTTTTGCCTTGGTGTATACTAAACCAGGGTACCTTGCTTTTTGGCGTATAGAGTGATAGAACTACCTCGTTTATTGTACCAAATAAAACTCTAGGAAGCTGCATGACTTTTGTTGCTTATGAAATCCTCACCAAGCCTTAGTTGACAGAACGGGTATCAGCAAAGTCCCGGTGACTTTTGTTGTGTTGGACTTTCGAAATCCTCACTAAAGCTTTATTGGCAGAACGGGAATCAGGAAAGGTAGGTTCTGCTTGAAGACCTCTCTCGGTGCTGATCATGATCATGAGGTGTCCACCTTGGCTGCAACATTCTGATGGTTTAAACCGAAAGTCGCAGGAGGGAATTAGTTTCGCTGACAACCGGTTTTCGCGGGGCTAATAACTCTCGAGGTGCAGTTGTCTTGCAGCAGATACTTGTACTATGTAATATGATGGTTGGAAGGGTGACTTGTTTAAGGACTGACGCTTTTACTGGGCTTTGGCCTACTAACTCATTAAGCCTTGTCTTCCATTGACTGCCTGGGAAATTGCAGGAGAGATAAGAAAGCCTGAGCTGTGCAACAAGGGCTTTATAAATATGGCTACAAATTTATGACAAAAGTTGCGAAGTGAGCATTGCAAGCTAGACGGGGATGCTGGTGAATTGTGAATAATTCGCCCCGGAATTGGTTCATCATCAGATAATGCCAGCAAAGCAGGTGTTAATGTAAATCAATTTCCACATTCCGTCACATATAACGTTGGAAGGTTCAAGTCAAAAGTCCACAAAAACTATTCCCTCTTTCCGTGTAACCTATTATCCTAGTTCCAGTACAAGGCTCAGCATATGAAGGGGTTACCTCCTGAGTACTGGTCCAAGATAAAATATATAAAGATATATTGCGAAAGCAAAATTATAAAAGTAATTCTTAAAAAGTTAAAAAAAGAAAAACTATTTTAAAGAGATCTCGTATGAGCGAGTGTTTGTGTTTTCTTTTTTATGTGAATTCGAGAGAAAAGTATAGAAAGCATATCAGAAGTATAGAAGAGTGCAAAGCGAATTCATTTTTACGAGGTGTAACTTAAAAAGCAGATGTTCTACTTTTTGCCAACATCGAGTGACAAAAGTTGTTTCGGGTACACTCCGGCGTATTCTATCCAATTTATTGACACATGAATCGCTTAAGCAACAATAAAACACCATGTTGTCTTGTATTGATATACTTATTGTAGTTCCAGTATCACCTCGTAGAAATGAATTCGCCTTGATAGAATGTTTTTTTGTTTGTATTGGATGCTGTAGAAGTTCTAGAACTTACTGGGATCGAAGAAGACCAAAGCTTTGATGCAGGCCAACTCGGTATCATCTATATTAACATCTTTTAGTCCCATGACTAGTTCATCGATTATGCGAGCACCAATGCGTGATATGTCCAGATTGGGGGATACCCTCGGATCTACTTAATATTAAAGGAAACATTTCATGAATAATTTAGTTCAGTCGTTTCATAATCTAACTTACCCGGACAATGTTTTGTTATGACACAATTGTTGCTTAACAATAAAACATCCTTTAAATGCATCGAACGTCTAGATAGGCCCAAAAGTAAATGTTCGCCTGCATGAGCTCTCAACAAAGCCACTTGATCATCTAGTTGCAGCTCATTAAATGCTGGTATATGTTTAGCCCATTCGACTAAAGTCAGCAGCTGCTGTTTCATCGATTCGCAAACATCATTGATGCTGGCAAATTGTTTAGTAGAGAGATCTTCGTTGGCATTGGTTTCCATGGCAGCACCAGCTTTAGATTGTCGACTTTCCAATTCGGCCTTGACCAAAGAGATCACTGATAGGCCATTGCCAGGATCAGGATCATCGTTTGAGGTACGACGGCAACTTATGCGATCTCTTTCATTCTGCACGGCCTCTTTCTTCATGCCTGCCTTAAAGCATTTACGCAAACGGCAATACCGGCACTGATTGCGTTTGTCTTTGTCCACCACACAATTGCGGGAAAATCTTTTTTAAATCGAAATTGTTAATTGCAAACAGAGACAATGTTATGGAATATCATTTACAAGCTCACCTGCAGGTATATTGATGGTTTTTTCTTACACTACGCCGAAAGAAACCCTTGCAGCCGTCACAACTGGAAGCACCATAATGTTTTCCCGTAGCACGATCGCCACATATTGCACACACTGTTGATGACTGTTGACTATTGCTGATATTTGAAAATGTTGTCGGTGTTGCGGCACTATTGTTATTGCCCACACTTCCCGTACTTAACGGTGAATTGGCGTTACTTTGATTGCTATTGCTGTTGTGACCCAAAGCAGTCAAGGGACTGAGAGCCTGGGCCACTGGACTGTGTACAGTCGTGTTCGTTGTAGAAGACAACGCATCTGAATGTATCATTTGATTCTCGGCTTCTAAAAAATACAAATATAAAATGTGTTTGCTCATTTAATATCGAAAGCTTTTAAGAGTTATTTGTATAATAGACTGCTTATCATTTAATCTAATTATTATTATTTTGTTTGTCTTGAAATGTGCATAAGTTTTTTAAGCCCTGGTTTTATTACTCTATTTTGATCTAGTCTTGCAATAATCCTTTTGAGGCCCCCCTTCATACTTTTCAACTTTATTTTAATTATATTAATTAAAATTTTTAGTACCATAATTTGCCCAATCGTTAGTATTAAAATTGGCCTTATTTTAAAGCATTTAATTGCATTAATTAAAAGCAAATTATAACCTAATTTCTTTACATTTACATACGCTGTTTTTTTTGCGACCAAGCAAGTCATGGAAAAAACAAATAATTGAAAACAATTGAAATGTTTTATTAAACTTTAATTTAAGTCGACAACTTGCATACTTCTGATACAGACAACTTTTTTTTTGTTCTACTGCAGAAAGCAGATTTTTCCATGCGATAAATTTTTATGCATTTATTGAATTTTATCTTCAGTATACACACATATATGTATATACGTTTACATATAAGTATATATGTATATGTGATTGAAAGACTAGGATTTTACAGCTTAAATCCGAAAAATTTTATTAAAAAAACAAGTAAACCGGAATTCGCGATTGTGCATTTTTATCTTTCAAAACATATAGGCATCTCTCAGAAATCAATTTTGATCGAAAGTTATTTCAATTCCGAAAGAACTACTTCAGAAAATGAAATTTCTCGGAATGAAAATACTTTTTTCTTTTTATGTTCAAATTAGCAGTTTATTTATGTGACAGTACAAAAACATATGTTGAAAGATTTTTATTTTAATAAAGAAAACTTTTTTTGTTGTTACGAGATTGTATCATTTCTTGCCCATTGTGCAGCCGTTGACCCCCCGGGGAACAGTTTTTGCCTTGGCGTATTCCTAACTTGGGCACTCTGTTTTTCGGGGAAAAGAGGAGAAGGGGTTCCTCGTTTGGTGCGGCAAACAAAACTCTAGGAAGCCGCATGACTTATGTTGTCTTGGCTTCCGAAACCCTTACCAAGGGCTTAAATTTTCAGAACAAGGATCAACATGGCCCCCGGGTGGTTCTGCTTGCAGTGCAACCCGGGTTGATCATGGTTGAGGTGCCTACCTTGGCTGAAACGTTCTGGCTGTGGTTGACACCTAAAACGCAGGAAGGGAGTGTTAGTATCCTTGATGATTGTTTGGTGTATGGCTTGGGGACTAACAATCTCCCGAGGATCTGTTGCCTATACAACAGATACCTGTACTCTAAGGAACCAGTGGTGATGGTTGACGGGTAAGTTGGTTTAAGGGCTGATGCTCTTAGTGGGCTTCTGTCTACCAACTCATTAAGCCTTGTCCTCCATTGATTGCTGGGAAATTGTATACAGGAGGGATTAAAAGACCCGAACTCCTTAACAAGAAGTTGCTCATATGACCGCAATCATATGGCAAGAATTGCTACCTGTGTGAGCCTGGTAAGCCACACGGGGTCGCTAGTGAATCGTGAATAATTCACTCCCTGGAACTGGACCACCATCAGATAAGGCCGCAAGGCAGGTGCTGATGTAAATCTTTTTCACAACTGTGCAGCCGTTGATTGGCTTGTTATAAATTTACACGCAAAGCTACACAAACCACGGAAAACTAAAAATGTAATATACAAACACACAAAGAACAAAAAAATTTTAAGTAAATCAACTACTAATGATTTTACTGTTGTTGTTGCATTCTTATTCTTTCGCAAGCATGTGTGTGAGTACGTATCAGTGATCACCAAAAATCATGTTTTTGCTTGATTAACTCATACATTAAAATTTGTAATTAACAAAAATCCAGCAACGAAGTTCAACGCTGATTAAAATCATCTCGTTGTATTTCTTCGACCAGTACGCAGGAGATGACCCTAATAAATAAATAAATTTTGAGCAAAACAGCGTTGCATGGACATCGCTCAGGAGCTCTTGAACATCGTCAACGGCAATCCAGATTTCCTCAAAAAGGTCATAACTGGAGACGAATCATGGGTTTGAAATCATGACATTGAAACCAAAGCCCAATCATCCCAATGGAAGTGACCAGAAGGGCCGAGACCGAAAAAAGCTCGCCAAGTTCGGTCAAATGTGAAGGTTTTGATCACTGTTTTCTTCGACTGCAATGGCGTGGTATATCACGAATTCTTGCCACAAGTTCGTACGGTCAATAAGGAATACTACCTTGAAGTTATGCGCTGTTTGCGCGAAGCAATTCGTCAGAAATGCACAGAATTGTGGAAAAAAACAATCATGGATTTGGCAGCATGATAACGCACCAGCTCACACATCGATGCTTGTGCGTGAGTTTTTGGTCAAAAACAATACCATTATCATGCCCCAAACACCCGTATTCACCAGGCTTGGCCTCCGCTGACTTCTTCCTCTTTCCAAAACTAAAGATACCGATGAAAGGAAAGCGTTTTGCTACGATTGAGGAGATAAAAGAAAAATCGAAACAGGAGCTGTTGGCGATACCAAAAAGCGCGTTTTAGAAGTGTTGCCAGGATTGGAAGAAACGCTGTCATAAGTGTATTATATCTGAGGGGGATTACTTTAAAGGGGACAAGATAGTTATTGATGATTAAATACTTTTTGAAAAAATTTAATATAACGGTTATTTTTTGATCAGCCCTCGTAAATTATAACTATGTTATTGGTGTAGGGTTAAAATGCTATTTAACTTTTATCTTATTTTTAGCATTTATTTTGTTCTTTGCATATTTATATTTACAATGATTCATAACCGGTTTATTTCCTCTTAAATCAATCAACTTAATACCTAACAGCCCTATTTATAGTAAAATATTCGTTTATAAATAAGAATTACAATTACACATGCATTTAAGAAATGCTATTAATTTGTAAATTCATCAACTGCATGCAAAAATATACAAATCACGGCAGCAGGACTGGTTTGAAGAGTGATATGAATTTGATTGTTAAGATGCTAATACTAACGCAGTTCAGAATCTTCTGAAAACGAGGTAGCATCACAGCAATTGACAACTGGCTGAAGTAAAATATTTGTGATTTACAATGAAGTAAACAAAAAAAATTATAATACTGTTTACTATACGTATGCAATACTTGACAGCAAACTGGCAATTGGAATAACTGCAAAAAATTAGGGTGGTTCATGATGAGTTTCGATTTGTATTGTTAAATAAAACACGTAAATTTGAAAGTGAACTTAGAGTTTTCATTACCGGTTAAAAACAGTTTATGACATTTTTTGTTTATAAAGTATGTCATGTAAAGGTTGGCCACTCTTACGTCTGAGGTGGCCCATACGGAGGGTCTAACTTTGGGCGACTTGTTTGAGCATGGCAGCTGGTGTCTCGCGAATAACATGAGTAATATTAGCTTTCAAAACATTAAGCGTAGCTCAGACTTTATGCCCACAGAAAATAGTCTAAACATGTGATAACTCACGATCCACAATCCACCGGCAAATACTGCCCACCACATTATGAGTACATCTCTTCAATGATGTGTGCAACACTTTGTGTGTGATGAATGCTAACCTACAAAAAGTATGACCGTAGGAAGTACTCGCATATGGGATTCCCAAAAATTAATTTCGTTCATTTTCTTTTTTTAGTTGTAAATGACACGTTCGCCGTCTTTTGTCAAATTACGTTGCAAAAATAAATGCAAGAAATATAACATATTCAGTGAAAAACAAGAATAGAACGCAGAAAACAGAAAATATTAGGTGTACAACTTTGCTTCCACCGTTTAGTGGGGATGTCCCAGTCATGACTTCACATCGACCGGCCAAACCGAATATTCACGGTATTTGGTGACTGAAACAATCATAGGTGATCATTATCGAACGCAAATAATGCGTTTGAACCAATCATGAAGAAACAAAAGGCGATAACACAACGAGAGACATGGTAAAGTGATTTTACAGAATGACTGTTCGATCCCATGTTGCGAAAGTGGCCACGATATACTTGAAAACGTTGAAAAAGGAAGTCCTACCCCACCCGCCGTATTCTTCAGACATTTTTCCCTCGGGCTATCACTTGTTTCAAATAATGGCACACGGCTTGACTGACCAGCACTTCCGGTCTTATGAGGAAGTAAAAAATTGGATCAATTCGTGGATCGCTTCAAAACATGAATAAGATTTTCTATGCGTGATTCGTACGCTGCTCCAAAGATTGAAGAAAGTGGTGGCCAGCGATGAACAGTATTTTCAATCATAAATGTATAGTCAGTTTTTTACAATAAAGCTTGGAGTTTCGGATTAAAAAATCGCAGAAGCAAAGTTGTGCACCTATGTAGAACAAATTAATTTAATGGAATATTACCGAAAACTGAGACATGCGCAATACCTACTTACAAAGTTAAAAAATCTGACCGCCGTGTGAACTGACAATATTTTTCATGCCAACGTTATCAGATAATTGTCTTACATTGGAATTGGCATTTTTCTGACAATTGTCTACCAACCCTGTAAACTGACAATTTGTATTGTAAGAGCAGGAGTTGTATCAAAGTTTGCATTTTTTGTAGAAAATAAAAAACAAAGATTATAGCAACAGAATCTCAAGAACTAGACGTTGGACTCGAACTCACAACTAGTTAGTTAATATCGTAATATGTTAATAACTAAAAAGTTCGCTCATTGATCATTTATAACGAGTGTTTTTTTTGGTATTATCTTTTTGGCAACACTAGTTTTGACAGCTCACGCGCGTTTTGTATCTTGTGTCACTGTCATCTTGTGTTACATACGAGGCTATAACAGTTTATAAAACAATTTACAACTTGTAAACTTCATATGGCGAACAAATTGCCGCAACACAATCGGCGCCTACTCTCATTGAAAACAAAAAGAAATACGATTAATTTGTATTTGCATAAATTGTATTTGTATTGTTTATGTGCAAACGGAAAACGTGTGTTTGTCAAATGGTTTGCGTAGTTTATTTGACCCTTAAGAAATCACACGATTTGGTTCGCAATCCCGCTTGTGCTAGATTTCACTTTGGTTTATGTGGACTATAACTAGATATCGTGTTGGAAAAGAATAAAACTCCACACGCTGGAACATGCCCAAGAAAAATGGCTCACAGAGCCCACATGTCTTATATCAGTGGTGCCCATAAGCTCTATATGGAGGAGTAAACACCAATACATTTAACGAAAAACTATTTTTATTTAATATTTTTTGTTGTAAAAAGCCTATAACTCTTATTTTTCTTCTATCATATCCTAATTTTTTCAGGCTTTTCTGCTTCATTTTTCGATTTCATAATCGACGGGAAATTTTCACCATTGCAACCGTAAATGCACAAAGTTTGTGAATCCGTCTATTGTTGCTGCGATAAACCGGTTTTTGTTTGTTCAATTGTGTGTTCACAGAATTGAAAGAATGAGACGCTGTCAACTAATCAGTATACATTTTAATACATACTCGTATAAAAACGATGCAATTAAAAATCATTTAATAGCGTATTTCTGCTTTATTTTAAGTATTCCAAAAAAAAAAAAAAAAAAAAAACAAATAAAAATTTAATTATATTATTAATAAATGTGTTTGGATGCTTTTAAAAGAGAGATAAAACCGCTTAATCATGATGATAATGTAAAAACAACACAAAATAAAATTGGCAAACAAATGAGTACGACTCATCAATAAATATTTTCCATAAAGAAAATACTCAAACAGTTGACTTATTTGGGAAAAGAAAACACAATCAAGACAGCAGGCCACAAGCTGTCAACACAATCGTTACTAATAGTGTTATAAATGTGAAAGTGACTCTGTCTGTTACCTTTTCACACCTAAACCGCTGAACCGATTTTGATGAAATTCGGTATGCAGTTAGGTAGGTAGGTTTTTATTCTGAAAGTTATCCCACAAAGGGGTCAAAAAGGAGCAAACTGACTGAAACAAATTTTGTTTTTAATATTTCAACTTCGTAAGTGAACGGACGTGTTTGTTTTTTATCGGAAAGTAATAAAATAAAACCAGAATAAGTAGAAAACCGGAATAAGTGAAAAGTGTGGTTTTTAGAGTCTGAGCACAATGCTTGCGGTGCGGTACGATTTCCCGTTGCGGCAGAGAAAAATAAACATAATACGACGGAAAACGGTAATGGCAATACTTGTCATCATGTTAGTTTACATTTTTATTAATTTATTTGTGCATACGAGTACATTTTTATAAAAATTTCTAAAATATTTACTGCTTGTGTAAAGTATGTAAATAAAAAAATGGCAGTAAATAAAAAAGTTATAGCTATTAAAAAATTATTAGTTTGGTAGAAGCCACGTTTGATTTGTATGTGGAATTATAAACTATGGCACATGCTAACAGGATATGGTGAGTAAGACGCGTTAATGCACCAATTGTCCTTTTGCTTCCACCTTTTTATACGTATCCCGTAAATTTCGAAATTTTTTTCTTTTTGCTTCCTCAGCTAAAATTAAATAAAGTCTGACAACAACAAAAGAAAATAAGGTGACTAAAAGAAATTCACTTACCTGGTATGCTAAAATCTTTGATTTGAACTAAACATCTTCTTTATACTGGAAGTTTTCTTCTTCCGTTAATATATTTTTTAAAGTTTTATATTTCGTGAAAAAATAATAATCTCTAAAATCATGTTTTTTATTTACTATAATGTTGTGAAAATCGTAAATTATTTAAAAGATATGGCAACATCGAAGAGAGAAAGGGAGTAAAAAATTGAGAGAATGAGAAAGTCCGCAATGAAATTAAAATAAATTTAAATTTTATGCCGCTCCGCACTGTGATTTTTTACTTCAAATTCGTATGGAAAATCGCACCACAATAAATTATCGTTACATTGTGTTCAGACACAATTTTGTAAAATTTTTTTAATACATTTTGATATTGTAAATAAAAAGAAGAAGGAAAAAAACGCGTATTCCTAGAGTTTTATTTGCTACAAAAAACGAGGGACCCCTTCCCTTCTTTACCCGAAAAGAAGAGTGCCCGGTTAGCAATAGGCAAAAGCAACCTGTTCCCCGGGGGATGTGACTGGTTCAGCAAGAATACTCAGTATTTTCCGGGAAATTAAAAAAAACGCATTTTATTCGGCAGCCCTTCCTTTCTTAGGTTCGGTAGGCAGACCACTGGGTTCCCCGAGAGTATGTCTTGTGGTTATGTAGCTTTCTTGGGTCCTAAATTTGGTCCTTTTGTGTTTGCCTGTATATAGGATAGGTGTAGAGAAAAATGTGAAAAGGGATATAGTATTATAGGTATATAGTTAGAAGAGGAAAAAAGGGAAAGAGAGGAAAAAGATAGGAAACTGTTCTATGTGGTGTTACTTGCTATTATACTAGCCATCCGCTACTCCTTATGAAGGAGTATAGCGCGGTCAGGTTGATCAAGGCCAGACATAATAGGGTATTGAAACTCCGCTCGCCTAGATACCTCAGATGCTCCAATACCGGGCATGTACCGAGGACGTGAATGATCGTCTCCTCCTCGTCCTGCCAACTTCTACAAAAGTTGTTGTAGGGTAAGCCCAGTCCCATGGCATGGTTACGAAACGGGCAATGTCCAGTGATGACTGCCACTGTAACTCTCAATTGAGATCTGGCTAGTTTTAAAAGTTGCTTTGTTTTCTTAGGGGTGATATGCGACCCAGGTTCCTTGTCATAAGGCATGTGAACTCTGCGAACCATTTTTCTTGGGCATAGTCCAGCCTGTAGAGCTTTATTCGTTTCCAGTACGCTGATAAGGGCTGCCTGCAGAAGAGATCGATATCCCTATCCTTCCTTCATTACAAAATACTTGTTAGTAAACTAAAAAACTTAATTAAAGTATTGTCGTGGTGGATGACCGTTTGTCTTAAATTAAATACCATTTTCGTTGCTATTCAATACCCCGATGACGATTATCAAAAAGTTGTTGACTAAATAATATTCACACATACTCGTACATATGTATGTAAAAATACTTTTACGTTATTTTGGTTTATTATTAGTAATATTTTAAGTAAATCGAAGCGTCAAGAATAGAAAAACAAAACAGTTTGAAATACAGCCGCGTCACAGTCTAAAGTCCACAACTTTTAAAGTGTTTGGAGCGAAGTGATAGAATAATTTGAGGACTGAATGACTAAATGGCTGACTGGCTCGATGTTACCATTATTCAATTGGATACGGGAACGGCATTATTTTGCACAGTGTTTTTTTCATGATTGTTTTATTATTTTTAATTCATTTTAATTCAATCAATCACATAAATTTGCAAGTTACTTTGTTTCAAACAAGTGTGCAGTTCTGTTTTCGTCTTTTCTTTTAGTAAAACAGTTTTACTCGAATGAAATCTTAGTACACGAAACACATTTTTCACACACATATGTGTGTGAGTGTTTGTATATATGTTTATATGTATATGAAATAGAAGAATATAAATTGGAAAATGTTGACATTGTTTGTTTTAAGTTTTCCAACAATAACTAACTAAAATACTACACAGATACTGGTAAACTATTTCCAAATCTGCTCATCCTTTTAGATTAAGTAAAGGGTGGTCCAACCGCAATAGGCGCTGCTAATTCTAAATAAAACAAACAGTTTTCAGAGAATTATTATCATATTTTTATTGTCATAGAAGGATCTCTGACAATTATGTGTGAAATAAAATATCGGTCAAATTTTCTTCACGGCTTCAGTGGCATACAAGTATATCTATCCGATGGTTCATATTTTCAATGTCACTGAGACATAATTGAGTTACAATATCGTTAATATTCCAAGTTATTTAAGCTTTAAGCTTCTGACTAATTGTTGTAAACTTTTTCATTTAAATATCTCCAAAGAAAGATGACACCTGGTGTCAAATGATTAATAACATACTGGCGATCTTTTGGCATATCTTTCGGAGAAATGGTGCCACTCAATCCATAACTTCGGTTTGGATATTTCAAAAGCGTTTGACATGCTACAGTACTGGCAAAATTTACTGCTTTTGGTGTCGTTAATGACTTTTCTCGGTTTATATCGAGCTTCCTCAGAGACCGCACTATACGAGTTGTTATAGATGGGGTCTCACCAAACGAGTTCAAGATTAATTCAGGAGTATCGCAAGACTCTGTTCTTTCTCCTACCCTATTTCTCATTTTCTTTAACGACCTCCTATACCAAACTTCCAACCCTATCCACTCTTTCGCGGATGACAGCAGCATTAGTCACTCGTGCTCTTTTAGTTATAGGCCCAGCCTATCAGAGATCGCTGCCGAGAGGCTAAATATGAAAGATTCACTGAATAGTGATCTTCTATTAATCTCCACATGGGGTCGTGAAAACACGTAAGACCCATTGTTGTTTATTAACACACAAACAAACAACCGCAAGTGCTGCTTCATCAGTACTCATGGATGGTACAAATATTGTTACTCTGTTCTATCGTTACTACAATGAATTTTGCTCTGACGAGATTAGGGATCTTGCTTATAACCGCTGTATTTTGGGATGCACGCAGAATATTGCTCATCGATTATCTTCAAAAAGGATCCACAATCACAGGAAAGTATTATCATGCATTATTGGATCAACTGATTGATGCAATCAAGAAGAAACGACCATAATTAAAATACACTTCGAATTGGTTGATCATCAACCTTATAGCCCAGATTTAGCTCCTAGTGACTTTTCCTGTTTCCGAACTTAAAAAAATGACTCTCTGGAAAAATATTAATCTCAAACGAAGAAGTGATTACCGAAATTAACGCGTATTTTAATGGGTTCGCAAAATCGTATTATTCAGATGGTTTAAAAAAGTTGTCATATCGTCTTATTAAGTGTATTGAGCTAAAAGGAGATTATATTGAGAAATAAATAATTAAAAAAAAACAAATATTATTTCCTACTTGCCTAGCTTCAATATGAATTCGCCCTGGTACATGAATTTGTATTTGTTAACATCTGACTGGAAATGCCAAGTGACTTAATTTTAAAATAGGTTATATAAAACTGTCTTCAAGATACTTATATACATAGATACATATGTGCAGTGAGGTAATCTTTCAGACCTGTTTCAAATTACGAGTAAAAGTAAATTTTGATTATAGATAGTTGGCAAAATGTTAACCACGGACATAAAAGTTATACTACTTCTTAAGATGTTTTTAAAACGAAAACACTTTAGTTATCACCGATTATTCATTTCCACCTGAAATTCAGCCGTTAAATCAAATAATGCAAATATTGATTAAAAGCAACTCATACATGTCTTATCAGTTGTTATCGTTGGCAATAACTTCAACATTTATATGATTGTATTTCAAAACAAAAATTTTGCACATAATCAAAACTTTTTTCAAATGCATCTACACTCGCACGGAGACTTGATTTTAAGTTTATACAATTCATTGCATTTCTAATGAATATAAAATTTGTACATATAAGTATGTAAGTTATCACGCCCGGCAGTTCTGATAATACTTTTCATTCCAACATCCCGCATGTCGGCCGGCTTAGTTTTGCCGCCATTTTGGTAAACACTCGTTTTGACAGTTGATATTCGGCAGTAGTGAAGTAGACACGTGGTAAATTTATTATGGAAAGATATACGATAAACCAGCATGTTTTAATCGTTAAACTATATTATCAAAATAAATCATCGATTATTGTGACCAGTGTTTAAAAAACTGTAGTCAAAGTAGCAAAAGTCGTAAAATTGTGCTTTTTCTTCGACTTCTATGTTTAAACAGTTTTTGGTTTGATTGACTTCAACTTCGAATAAGTTCGAAAGTTAAAGAAAAATTGTGTGTATTTTTTTGACTTTGCTTAAGCTAGGTACACACGGTTGTCAGATCTTACAATATTGACAGTAAAATTGTCTGAAAATGTATTACAATCGTGAGAACTGCCAATTTTTAACTTACAACGTTGTCAGAAAAACCATTGTCAATCAATTGTAAGACGATAATGTTGTCAGGCATCTGACAATCGTAAGAACACTCTTTGTCGGCATTGCCAGATAATTGGCTGGTATTGCAAACTCACTTTTAATTGTCAGACTTCTTTTCATAACAAGTAATTTCAAGAAATGATGATGTTGATTGCCCTCCACGGTTACCGGATTTGACTGCTCCAGACTTCTTTTTATGAAAATAGATAAGAAAAGCAAGGTTTATACAAACAAACCAGAAACGCTTAAAAAACTCAAACAAACTATTTGCGGCGAAATTAATGAAATACCGCGTGAAATGTGTGAAAATAAAATGAAAAATGTGCCCAAAAGGGCAGAACAGAAGCGGGAGTTTATCTGATATTGTATTCAATGCATAATTGTCGAATTTAAATAAAACATTTATCAATATAAGAGTCATCCTTTTAGTCAAATATTATAAACAAACAAAATAGTATACCTTCCAGGCGGACACCCTGTACTTGTGATAAGAGAAGAATTCATGCCATTTTCAATTACACAATGTCAGTAAATAAAATAAAATTGTTCCAATAAGAAGCTATTTACGAATATGAATGAGTACTAGTGTAAGTCGGTTTGGAAGGACCATAATTAATCGATATTGTGCCGTCACTTTTTCGATATCTTTTGGCATGAGGAAAAACAATTCACAGCGACATATGAAAAAACTTGTTTTCGCTGCGCTCGAATTAAAATATTTCGACTTTTATTTTTAAGATTTTCTTTAGCACATAATAAAAAGCGTGATTTAATTCTAGTCTTTAGGGTGCGTACATACCAAGTTAAGACATTATTAGAATTTGGCGTTGTAGAAAAATAGCGCTTACAGAGCCATGAACACCAATATTTAAAATGTTATGATCGGACTAAAAATGGTGGCTCAGTGAATAAAATACTAAAAGTGTGGCATTTGTAGGCGTGGCAAAAAATAAAAAACAATTTTTGGAATTGTTTTTATATTATCTTTAATTCACTTGATATCTTTAAACCTAGGGGACGACTGAGAATATTATTGTATGGATGGTGAACCTCTTCAAACAAAAATAAGCTTCATCGCAATCAAAAATATTTCCGCAAGACATTTGTCAAATTGGTTGCTATTTACTCACTCAGTTCGTATTGTCAAACTACTACTATTCATTAAAAAAAAAATTTTTTTTTTAAGTTATTTAAAATACTTTTTAATTCACTTTTTGGGTTTTTAAACCTTTTTTCCAAAAACTTGTTTTGTTTTTCGCAAAAATTTTTCGATTTTTTATGTTTGCCACTGTAAGTTTGCTTAACACACATACTTACCACTCACAACAACATTTTGTCCGCATTGAAATAAAAGTCATTAATGTATGCGTGTCAAAGATCAAATGCATCGTTGAAATATTTCATTTTATATTTATTTTTACTTTTGCTGGTAAAAATAGAAAAAAAAAAAAAAATAGTCAAGTAAAATTAAATAAAAATGGCAGAAAATGCACAAAACAAATAGCTAAATTAAAATTCAGTTCACTTTGATGGCGCCAACACAAAACAAACCATTTTGTTTTTCATATTCAATAACGAAGTTTGCTGAATCAATTAATAAATTGTTTGAACATGGAATACAGCACAAGAATTCGAGAATTCAAACTAAAATTTCTTAAAAAAAAGAGCTGCTGAACAAAAACAGCTTAAAAGAAGGAAAACATGATATATATTACATGTTTGGTGCTCATATATGTATATTGTGTAATATGTATAATTATTAGCGGGAAGCATAAAGCAACATTTTTGAATTTTTACAAAAACCCCGAATGACTGATACCATAGTGTTTAATATTTCTCATTCTCATTTAAAAACAATTTTGACCTTTAACTTGCTAAGTTTTAGTTCACGCTATAGAAGTTTCCTTTTTAAAAAGTCTGAGCTTATAGGAGGATCCGAAGGGACCAATAATACTGGAAATTTTATTGCGTCGCTGTCAATTTTTTGACACTTTCTTTCACTTTTCGGAAATATAAAAAAATATTGAATAATAATACAAACAGCATGTCGTTTATGTTTCATAGGACCTACTGTAATCAACAGTATACTTTAAAACCTTTGAAAGATATTTCCATAGATTTAACTATATATCCCAATATTTTAAATAAATTACTGAGAATGTATGTATTAATGTTAAATAGTCGAACTTTATTTTTAATATTTCTAATATTATATGATGATGGGTTGGTATCATTCGTCTAGCTCGAGTTCAATCCTGGCTAAAGCCAAAAAATATTTTTATTTATATACCAGTAAAAATTATAAATAGCTTGTTTTCTATGTTTCCCAGCTATCTATATGTCGACATTTCATAGGAACTACCCTAATCATCAGTAGACTTTGGAAATTTTTGAAAGATATTCTCAAACATTCAACTTTATATCTCAACAATCCAAATAAATTGCTGAGAATTTAAAAGAAAAATGCGCTAATAATATCCGTCAAAACACAAAAAAAAAAACAAGCTTTTCTATTTATAAACGTCTCTAACATTTCTTTACACCTTTATAAATAGAAAAGCTTGTTTTTTTTTTGTGTTTTGACGGATATTATTAGAGCATTTTTCTTTTAAATTCTCAGCAATTTATTTGAATTGTTGGGATATAAAGTTGAATGTTTGAGAATATCTTTCAAAAATTTCCAAAGTCTACTGATGATTAGGGTAGTTCCTATGAAATGTCGACATATAGATAGCTGGAAACATAGAAAACAAGCTATTTATAATTTTTTACTGGTATAAATGTTAGAAGCTTAAATAGCGAATAAAAAACTTAATTGTTTGAATTTTTATTTATAATTATAACAATAACTGCCGCGATCAATACCTCTTGATCAAAGAAGACAGGAAAAAATAATTGAATACACTGTAATTGAATTTTTTTCAGTTTACGAATGGCAAATGCTGCTGTCATCTGCAAAAGATTTGAAGCAGAAAGTTTTATCCTTTACGAGGGCGGTTCAGAAACTTCTTAGCCTATCAATGAAAGAGAATAGTTAGTTTTTTAAAAATATTTTTGTTTTTCAATGTAATATTCTGAAACTTCAATAGACTTAGTCCAACGCTTTTCTAGCAATTCTATCCCTTGATTAAAATAGTTTTCCTCAAGGTCTTCAAAATAGTGGTTTACAACTGTAATTGTATCTTCATTTGAGGTAAAACGCTTGCCAGCAAAGAATTTTTTTAGATTTGGTAACAGGTACAAGTCACTGGGAGCTAAATCAAGAGAATAAGGTGGGTGGTCAAGCAACTCGTACTTTAACTCGTTGATTTTAGCCATTGTTAAAACACTCTTGTGCGCTGGTGCGTTGTCTTGATGAAAAATTATTTTTTTGTGTTGTCAGCCAGGACGTTTTTCTCGGATTTGTACATTTAATTGATCCAAAAGGTTTCAATAGTACTCTGAATTTATTGCTTTATCCTTTTGCAGATAGTCAATCAATAAAATACCTTTGATGTCCCAAAAAACCGTTGCCATAACCTTACCAGCCGATTGAATAGTTTTTGCCTTCTTTAAGGCACTTCCTCCAGCTTCAGTCCATTGTTTGGTTGTTCTTTTGTCTCTGGAGTATAGTGGTGGATCCATGTCTCATCAACAGTTATGAAACGACGCTTAAAATTCATTTTATTTCGCTTAAAACGATCCAAACAAGCTTGAGAAATGTTCATTCTTATACGTTTTTGGTCGACTGTTAACAAATGCGGCACCCAACTTGCAGAAAGCTTTTTCATCTGTAGTTCTTCATGCAAAATTAAATGTACTCGATCATTTGAGATGCCCATGATATTAGCTATTTCACGCACTTTTATTCGTCGATCATTTAATACCATATCATGGACTTTGGCTACAATTTCTGTTGTTGTTGCTGTTTTTGGACGTCCACTACGACCACGTTTAAATTCAGCAACCCAATTTTTTACTGTTGCATATGAAGGAGCACACATTCACCATATCATTATGAATTTCTTGTCCCGATAAAAAATTTTTATGTAAATATTTAATGACACCACGCCTGTTTCTATATGAACACCTGTTTCTATATGAAGGAGTTACCAGATCAACACAAATTTTAAATTTAAACTTTTAATTCCAAAACACTTAACTTTTTTCTGTTTATACCGCGCTTTTTGTGCTAAGCTAAGAAGTTTTCGAATCGCCCTCGTATTGTTCAAAACAAACATGAAAAAGAAAAAAAATTTTATTTTTTTTACGAAAAGTTCATTATTTTATTAGTAGTATTTTGTTGCAATAATTTTTCTCTGTGTTTATTTTTTGGAAAATCCTTTACTGGCATTTTTGTCGATTTTTATTCTTTTTGCTTAAAAAATATGAAAATCAGTCCCTCCTTTCTATTATTTCCCATATTAATTGCAAGGATATGGATATTTTGTATTGCGCTTTTGAGGAAATCGCAAATATTTTCATAAATAGGTCGTTAATTTGTTGAATGTCCCTGTCCGCTATTTAGTTAAACATTGCTGTATGTGGCAGTTAACTTGTTTGCATATCATGTAGAATAATTTGTATATAAATCCAAGTTGACCGCCAGTTCAATTAAATAGCAATTACGTGGCATTAGAAGTCATTGTAGACCACTTTTTTTTTAGCTTGATTTTTATTCGGTTTGGTTTCCAAGTTTTTCTTAAAACATCTTTTTGGTTTGTTTCTATTTAAGTTTTAATTGTTCTAAACAATTAAACAAACAAGCAAAAAGTGGCTTTAAATTTAACACACACTTACATATACGATGGAGTTTAGTTTTATACTACAAGTAGAAGTGTTGATAATTAAAATTTTTTTTTTTGTTTTTTTTTTCTTAAGGTGCCAGTTATGTTTTAAAGGCTTATGGATGCTAATCGAGGTATTATAAAAAAAATAATAATAATCATTCAAGTCCGTCTGTCATTTAGTCTGGTATTAAGTGTGTTTTAAATAATAGTAAGAGATTAAAAAAATCTTTCCTTGAACTCCACTGTGGCAGGCAATCAACGATATTCTGTTTGCTTTGCTTCTAATGTGCTAAATAAAAAAAATTGTTTTCTTTGTTTTTAATTTGATTTTTTGTTTACAAATCTTTAACTTGTTACTTAAAATTTTGCATGCCGGTGACCAGCGTTGCCGTTTTTGGTAATTTCATTAAAGAAATGACAATCGTAAATAAAATAAAATTTTTTCGTTTATGAATCAAACGAACTTCAGCTGGGTACTGTGGGCAAGAACCGATTCCGAAAAGGGGATGGTGTATTAAAACATTTTTAATACAAATGATGCAGCTGAATTACCGGCATATGATGTTAGATCGCCTGTGAGATTTAATTTTTAAGACGTCTCCAGGAGAGCACCAGCAATTGATAAAATCACTGATAAAATGTTTGAGCAGTTACATCGTGTAGCTAATAGAATTTTTCTTTTTTTTTAAGGCTATTTTACGTCTCGAGTATTATCCTGCAGAGTAGAAGTTGTCTATGATTCCTACGCCAGGGAAGGATCCCACTAAAGCAGAATCATATAGAACAATAAGTCTACTACCAACAAAATCAAAACTGTTCGAAGAATTGTTAAGTGCGAAGTTGACTGCAATATTGAGCGCTGTAGGATATATCGCTAATCATCAATTCGGCTTTCGAGCTAAACACAGCACCATAGATCAAACACACCGACTAGTAAATGTCATAAGAAAGACTTTCGAAGGCAAAAAGTATGGCTTTTGATAAAGTGTGACATATGGGTTTGATGCACAACATAAAGTTAAACTTCCCTGTAAACACTCGCACTCTCCTGGAAAGATACTGATGTGGCCGGAAATATGTTATCAGAGAAGACGATTTTATAAGCTCCACTCAGCCAATCGAAACAGGAGTCCCTCAAGGTAGCATTCTGGATAAAATGATACCATTAAAGTATCGATACTTATACTCGGTATGGTATCGATCGCAAAGTATCGATACCAACTCGGTATCGAAGAAAAGCATCGCTGCATGCTTATATCGATCAATTTCTTTTTACGAAAGCGGCAGGGAAGAATATATGGAGCCAAAATCTAAAATCTTCGTTAGGGATTTCATCTTCTGATCCACTGGTTGAAATTGAAGGATCTTAAGTAGTATCACGGAAGCGAAAACTTTTAAAACGCTGGAATTTATAGTTTAAAATAGTTTGCCTTGTAATATTCATTGGAGGAAGAAAAATTTTTTATCTTCCATGTAAGACAATTTATCATTGGTATAATCTTCGATAAAGCCACATAATTCTGACCTGAAAGTTCTTTAGTGACAAATTCGAATTGCTTTAGTTACGAAACTAATTCTTTTAGTATTTCAAGATCGTGATCACAATTTTATTGTCTTTTTTATGAAATTCAATCATACAACTGATTTTTGATTACATGGATTTATTTTATAAAAACTTTGAACACAAATAAAATTGTGGTAAAAATGGTCTCCAACTCTGTTTTTTTTTTTTTGCTTGTCGATAAGAAAAGAGTATTTTTGACCGATACCCACTTAGCAATCGGTAGTAAAGCATCGATACCAAAAGTACTAGGTATTGAAAGAGAAGTATCAAGTATTTACTTGTATTTACTCGTATCGTTTCACCCCTAATGCTGGAACCTACTTTATATTAAATTTATGCCTCCGATATGGCATATCGGAGATTCGAAATTCACACTTCAACATTTTCAGATACCACAGCATTCGCAGGGTTTATGAAAACCATCAGTTAGCTTCAAGAAATTTACAGGAATATATTTCGGAAGACTTCAACAGTAAAATTGTTTAAGTTGTGAAAAAATATTCCTGAAGGAGACGAAATATCGAAAAATAACAAATTTTTTATAAAAAAAAAAACCGAAAGCACTTTGAGCTGGATAAATTTATTGCAAATACGAAATGAAATAAAGGTGAAAGCAATTACGATCAAGATAAATTCATATGTTTTATAAGAAAAAACAAATCATATTAAGTTTGGTGATTTTTTTACACATTTGGTAACTTTTTGAAAAATGTTCGCTGTAATATTTTTTTGCTGGTGGCAGCACTGCCGGCAACTGTTTGCGGATTCTGAGAGTACCAGTACATACATTCTTAGAACATAAAAATGCTTAAACTGGTAGACAGAGATCATACTTTATCTACTCATCAAATTCCAATTTAAATTTTATACAAAAAAAAAAAAAAAAACTTTTCAACAGTTTTGTTTTTGTATCTGAATATTTTTTCTACTTTTTTTTGTTTTTATTAAAGCAGGTAGAGTTAATGAGGCCATCTTTTATATATAATGGTAATATTTTTATTGCTGTTCTAGTTGTTTTAACCTTTAAAGTCATTTTATATAAAACTTATAATTAAAAAAAGTTATGTATTAAATAAGATCTTAATTAACTTAATCATTTTAAAGCGCACAACAAATAAAAAATACATGGGTTAAAGAAAAATTTGTGTTTTTAAGAAAAAGTAATTTTAAAACGCGCTTCAGTTCGATAATTAAAATGGTAAATTGCAGCCTTTACAGGGTTTCTCAAATGTTTCAGAACAAAAAATTGCTCTTTTAACCTTAAGCATTAAACACATTCGAGACAGCAGGCTGCGGACTACAAAAGCTCAAAATTAAAATACACGTGTTCTTATGAGAATGGTTATTTTGAAAACAGCAAGGCAACATGGCTGCAGGTTGTTGTCAATGATGGTTTTGTCGTTGCAGTCCAATTAAACATTGAAGGCGGCAGCTACATAGTAAACAGCTGGTATTAGTTTCTTTATCTCCTTACAAATATTAAAAAGCTTTTTGTTTATACAAAATGGCTGAGGGATATTTAGAAAATTCTATAGTATCTATTGCTAAAATCGTGCGAGCTACTTAGTATTCGATGTAATAATATATATATATACGTATAAAAAAATTATATATTTGCAAATCACAAAATTAAAACTTCTGAAATATAAACAGTTGCTTTTTTTGCATTTCAATGGTGCCACTTATAATTTTTTTAGCTGTTTCTAAAGCTATCACTTAGTTAAAGAGTAAGAAAAATACAGGAAAATGCAATGAACTATTTCAAAGCTAAAGTAATTTAAATATAACTCCATCATTTATAAACCTATATACGAAAGTATTTTTTGGCAAGAGGTATTATTAAACATTTTCCATTTGGAATAATACACTTTCATACATAAAAGAAGTTTGAAGTTTGGGTGTATCTAAAAATTATTGTTATTTTAATAATAATAACAAAAAGATGTAAGTAACACACTAACAAACTAAAAAGTTAAAAATTAAATTTAAAGTTATATTATTGTATCTAAAAGGTTCATGTTTCAAAACGCTTTCAACGCTCAAGGAAAAAGCATTTGACTTGTTATTTTAACATCTCAATAATTAGAAAAAAACAAGAATATACCAAAATGAATTATTAGCGTTTCGTAGTTATAACTATTTAAAGACAATTCACATTTTTTATTAAGACTTGCCAAAAATTCAAATAATACGTGCTAGTGAGAATTTAAAGCGCTATAAAGTGACAAATAATATGGAAAGAGATTTGACAACATAACACTGAGAAATTTATTTAAACAATAAGATTTTTTATTGAAACAGGATTGCTTTTTTACTGAAATCAATGCTAAAACAAATAAATAAATGTTAACTACATCTTAATTATCAAAAAAAATTTCATAAATCGTGTTTGCGCATGGAAGAAAATATGAAAACGAGCATTTTTTTATTGTTTCAATTTTTTGCACTTCACCAATGTACATTACATTTTTTCGAATTAATATATGTACAAAATCTTATTTATAATAAAATGAAAAAGGGGTAAAGTATATAAAGCGTAATTGCTTATCAGGTATCTATAATTGATTACTTCTTCTCTAAGGTCATATTTTAATTTAATAAATTCACAAAACTAAAATTATCCGATATTCAAATAATACTTTTTACCAATTATTTTTATCAAAAACATCATATATATGATCAATAACCCAATTTTTAGATTTAAATAAGAATTCTCACAATATATAAAATACAAAAAACAATATCTTAAATCACTAAAATTGTCTTAGAAAAGGGTGCAATCAGTTTAAAAACGGTTGACTGAAAAGAGCGCTAAACAGAAAATTTAAACTTAAAATTTTTTTATGAATACAGTTTTATCATATTTTCCCTAAAAATGATTTAAATAATTGTTTAACATTTTTATGAATACATTTTGTGAATTTGTTCTCAAAGCGCTAATTTATTTGACTTTGCTTGATACATTGACATCACTAACAAAGCTTTTGTAGCCGACAAAAATAGAAATTAGTTTAATTGGACTACAACGACAAAATCAGTATGGATAACAACCTGCAACCGTGCTGCTTGCTGTTTTCAAAATAATCATTCTCATAAGAACACGTGTATTTTAATTTTGAGCTTTTGTAGCTTGTAGCCTGCTGTCTCGAATGTGTTTAATGCTTTAAACGCAGTGTTTGAAAGTCTTAATAAATATAATTTTTTTCAAAAACGTTGAAAAATTATTTTATTTGAAATTATTTTAACATGTTACTTGATATGAGTTTATATAAAAATCTAATATAGCAACAGACATGCACGTGCATGCATTTATTTCTCATGCTAACATATTAAAAAAAATTTGTTTAATATATTAATCTTATACGTTTAATCTACATTTTACGATTTGTGCTAAAAGGAACTTAAAGCTCTTTAATATAAAAACTTCACTTAAACTTAAAAGCTCAACTTATTTAATATATATACATTAATTTCTCTTTGTTTTTAATTGTTATAAGCTGTTCAATTAAACAATAAACAATTAAAACAACAACAACAAATTAAAATATTGAAAAAGTAATCGACATGTCAGTGATATTTTTTATTCAAAGTAATTTACATACACACACACACACACACACACACACACACACATACCCGTAACCACAAAAATATTTTCGGTTTTTTACAGCGAATTTAACTACTTTTCCATTTTATTTGCACTCATTTATAGAAAAATACACAACAAGAAAACAGTAACGAAAATGTTAAAGCGATATATTCATATGATTAAACTAAATTAATGATTTTTAATCGGTTGCATTGTCATAACGATCTAGTTTTTTTCGTGCAGTTTAATAGACGTTATTAATTTTTAAATAGATACATATGTATATTTAAGTGCTGAAGTTTTAATTTAAAAAATTAAGTACAGCATTAACTTAATCATAAGAAAATTATAAAAACAGATTTCTATATTCCATAAAAAATTTATTTTTGCTTATAAAAAATAATAAAAAAATCTGCAAAATTAAAATAAATCTATACAGTTAATTACAAAGAATATGATATTTTTCTAATTAATTTTTAGTTTATTAGAATCAACGAATAAAGCCATGTTTTGCGTATTTTTTATATAAAAAATAAATTTAAAAATTTATAAAAATCAAACTGATATTTCTGCCGGCAGTTTTGTTTGCACAAGCAAACTGATCATACTATCAGCTGATAAGTAGAGAAAAAAGCTTTAAAATATTAAATGGTACGAATATATTTTTTTCTGTTAAAATTTTCGTTTTAAGTCAGCAACGGAATTTTATTAACAAATTTATTTTTCGTGTCTTTAAGTGTCGCAAACAGTTTCCAATTAGTTTGCAGGTAACTTAGCATATAAATAAGTGACACGCATTCTAAGGCAAACACCCGGTACACTAGTACCGGTTGTGCTAATCTTTTCCACACTTTTTGCCAAATCATTTTTTAAATATGGATTTTGTTGAATGTAAACCTTTAAAAAGCGATTCCCAGAACTCAAAAAGATCAAATGACATTAATTTTTCCAAGAGTCGTCACTTGAAGCCGATGTAAAAAATTAGGCATTTATTTACTTGCTGCCAACATTAATTGAATATTGTCTTCATTCTCAATCTATTACACTGGTAGAAAAACTTTCGTAGACATAACGATTTTATGCATTAATGTACCTTTTTAAAAAAGTATTTTTTTTAAAGTACCCTCTAAAAGAAGTATCTTTTTAAAAAAGTACCTTTTAAAAAAAGTACCTTTTTAAAAACGAAACTTTTAAAAAAAGAACCATTTACCAAAGTACCTTCTTACAAAAGTACCTCTTTGTAAAAGTACCTTTTTACAAAAGTACCTTTATACAAAAGTACCTTTTTACAAAACTACCTTTTTAAAAAATACCTTTTTCAAAAAGGACCTTTTCAAAAAAATACCTTTTTGCAAAACTATCTTTTTAAAAAAATGCCGTTTTATAAAAGTACCTTTTTAAAAAAGTACCTTTTTAAAAAGTACTTTTTCAAAAAAAAACTTTTTTAAAAAGTACCTTTTTAAAAAAATACCTTTTAAAAAAGTACATTTTGAAAACAGTACCTTTTTAAAGAAGTACCTTTTTAAAAAAGTAGCTTTTTGAAAACGTACCTTTTTAAAAATGTACTTTTTAAAAAGTACCTTTTTAAAAAGTACCTTTTTAAAGACGTACCTTTTTAAAAAAGTACCTTTTTAACAATGTACCTTTTTAATAAAGTATCTTTTCAAAAAAGTACCTTTGTAAAAACGTACCTTTTTAAAAAAGTACTTTTTTTAAAAGTACCTTTAAAAAAGTAGCTTTTTAAAAAAGTACCTTTTTTAGTAAATAGCTTCCTAGAAGCTTGTGAGCGTTTGCAGGCAAATTCAACTTTATTTTGTGCATTAGACCGGCGTGCCACAGTTTATCAAAAGCTTGGGAAACATCAGTAAATACAGCTGAGCAATACTTTTTATTCTCAAAAGTCTTTTTTATGATTTTTCGAACAGCTTTGAAATTGTTGGCATGATGAATCACCCGATATCTTGAAAAGTGACCCGTTTACAAAAATTAAAGTGTGAAAAATTGGCAAAAAAAATTAGGGTCTAGCTAAATTATATATTAAGATCTCTTTAACAAAGTTATTTTTAACAAAAGTGCCTTTTAAAAAAAATAATTATAAATACTTTATATATTTTAACGCGTTTACCCTGATGCCATCTTATCGATATAAATTATAGCTTTGAGGTTTTTTATATACATACATACATGTCTCATAATAAAAGCTCCTTCTATGTATAGTTATTTTTGGCAAAAGTACCTTTTAAGAATACATAGATTATATATTTTAACTGGTTATATCAGATTCCACCTTATCGATAGAAATTAGCTTTGAGTTTTTTAGAGACTTACTGCAATACACCTATTTATGTACATTTAAATTAAGGTTAAGATAAGTTTTCTGCCACATCATCCACTTGACTATATGATTAAGTGAAACTGATGTTTTAAGTGTAAATTAGCCTAAATGTATGTAGGTATTAGTTACTCGTATTATGTGTTTAATATAAATACGTATATACATATATATTATGCAATAGCATATAAAGAAAAACTCCCCTTAACGATTGCTTTGCCATTTGGCATTTTTTATATTGCTCCCGTCTGGTCTTATAAAGGGCAATACTCGTAGTTTTTACCTTGTCGATGGACGCTTTTTTATAAAAACTAAGTATTCATTATCGCTGAAATGTTTGAATAAATTTTACAACACTTTAATTGTTATATTTTGGAACTCATTTTGTGTTTGTCTTTTTTTATTACTTCTGTTGTCTTATGTTTTTATAAATGTCGAAAACAATAATTTTACAAACGATTGACAAACTTAATAAATGGTTTCAGCACAAATCCAACCAAGCAAACACTTGAATGGATGGATATACCCTTAACATTTGCGAGCCTCTGTCAAGGTTGCGTATTTCAGACAGTTTATTGTGTAAATTTATATACTTATACACATAAAAAAGTTATTTGTATAAAGTAATGGATTTTGTTTGTTTTTTTTTTTTATTTACTTTTTTGCCATTTATATTAGGGGGTTCCAAAAAAAATTTTTTTTTTTTTTTGGGAGCTCAAGCATAGTTTGAAAGCTTTAGAGCCAAGTATATTTGAGAATTGTTCTAGATTTTTCGAAAGAGGTTTAAAAGTTGCTTAAGCCCAGTATATATACAGCTATGGACAGAGAAATAGCGCACCTGTATTCTGAATTATAAAAAACGTATAACTTTAGCAATAGAGCATTAATAATATGTATATTAGTGCGATTCTCCTGCTCGATTCTGTTTTTCTAAAAATGCTTTGGAAAAAGTCCCGTTAGATTTCGCAATTTTTCATTTTTGTCATATTTTGCTAAAAGTAACGTTTTTTGGTTGGACAATGAAATAGCGCAACATTATTTCGACCATCAACTGATATAAGTTATGCAATTTTAAATGATAAATTCTTGTGTATTATAATTAATATCTTGTTTATTTTTAACTTCGCTAATTAAAGTGGGCAGAGGACCTCTGCTCACAAGAGAAAAAAATGGTTATTTGGGTACTCCTGCAAAGAGCTACAAAGCAAATGAAAATATCCAAAATTATTGAATGTTTCCGAAAAATTATTTACAATGCCATTAAATGTGTTAGTTCAGATTCAAATTTGCTTAATTCTAAGAAGAATCGGAAGAAACCACCGCGAAAGACAACGAACCGTTAAGACAAGGCAAGGTTAGAACAAGTAAGGTGTACTTTTTCAAATCCTCGAGAAAAAATGATGACTGAAGAAATGAGAAATATAGGTTAAATGTATCCAATAGACTTATACAAAAACGTCTCAATGAAAATAATCTCTATGGCCGAGTTAGCAGAAAAAACTCGCTCCTAACAAAAAAGAATATAAAAGACTGTTTGCCTTTGGCAAAAAATGTACAGGAATAAGGACATCAGATTATGGAAACGAGTCCTTTTTACAGATGAAACCAAAATAACTCCGATTGGCCCAAACGGAAAAACATTTTTACATCGAGGAAAAAACTTAGAATTGAAGACCCGTTACAAAAAGAGTGAAGCACAGTGGAGGTAATCTGAAAGTTTGGGAATCACTTTCCTGGCATTGAATTGGGTCTCTAGAAAGAATAAATGGAAATAAGGATAGTTTATTTTACCTAAATATATTGAAAAATACTATGGAGTCATGTTACTTTGAGTTCATGCCCCAGAACTGGATCTTTATGTATGATAATGACCCAAAACAAACGGTAAAAGTAGTGAAAAATAGGCTCTGCAGAAAAGATTTAAATTTTTGATTGACCAAACAAAATTTATAGAACGATGTTAGGGTGAAAATTGGACAGAAAAAAATTAAGAATTGCGATGAAGGGAAGGAGTAAGGGAAGCGTGGGACTGTATTCCTTTGGAGAGACACCAAAAGTTTATAGAAAACATACCTCGCATGTGTGAAGCAGCTTTGCCACATAAGGATGATTCAACAAAATACAATCGAATATGTAAATCCCCTACACAATCGAAATCGTTCTGCTAAAAATACAAATTATTATAAAAGATCAGGAAAAGTGCGCTATTTCTCCGTCCAGTTTGAATTGTGGCAAATTAAATTTTTATGGACTTATTAAATAATGAAATGTCAAATTGTGTTTTTGTTTTGTTTTTTAGTTTAAAACTAAAATAAAGTAAAAGTAAATTCAAAATAAACGTGTAATTTTATCTATGAATCAAATTATAAACTTGCTATTGATAAGTGAGCTATTTCTCTGTCTATATATATAGATTGACACACATTTTTTTATATAAGGAAGGCTATGCTTCCGGGGAACAGGTTTTGGCTTGGCGTATTCCAAACCAGGACACTCCGTTTTTCGGGTAAAGAGCCTCCTTCCGCTCTTCCTTCTTTTCTTGAAGCAAATAAAATTCTAGAAAGCCGCATGACTTACGCTGTATTGGCTTCCGAAGAATATAAAATATAAACTGGGATAAGCATGCCCTCGGGTGGTTCTGCTTGCAGTTCAACCCGGGCTGATCATGGTCGAGCTGCTTACCTTGAAATGTTCTGGCTGTGTTTTAAACGTAAAGACGCTGGAAGGGGAAGTTAGTATCCCTGATCATTATTGGTGCATGGATTTTTCGGGGGCTAACAATCCCCCGCGGTGCTATTGTCTTGCATAAGAAACTAGTTGTGATGGTTGGACGGGTGAGTTGGTTGAAGGGCTGATGCTGCTAGTCGGCTTCGATCTTCCATTGATTGCTGGGAAGTTTTATACAGCAGGGATTAGACAGCCTGAACTTATTAACAAGGTGCTGCTTATATGGCTCCAAACATGTGACAAAAACTGAGACTTATGTGTACCTCATCAGCAGCACTCCGTGGAATTGGTCCATCATTAGATAATGCCGTAACGGCTGATTTAAAACCAAACCCTTATCAAATAAAACATGTCACGCTTTTAAGTGTTGAGTACCGAATGTTCACCAGTTCACAATTTATTCAGTTACTTTCAAGTTGGGTCGATTTTATATTATTTTATATCGAATAAAAGAACTTAATGTACAGAACTTAACGTACAGAGCTGATTATTGTTAGGATATTCAATTTTTTTACAGGGATGTAAATCTTTTTCACAATGTAAGCAAAGCGAACCACTCTTCGAAATATGTATATGGAAAAATTGTAAAGCAAGATAGTTAATTGAGTAAATATTTTGCCAAAACTTATATTCAGCCATGTCACAGACCTTAATTCCGTTTGGAAACGGAATTGAATTCTTTTTTTACTTCTTCAAAAACGAAGAACTAAAAAACTTTTCGGAATGAAATTGCAAGAATTAAACTAGTATTATCTTATGGAATTAATTTCATTCAGAAAAAGTTTTAAATTTTCGCTTTTTGGAGAATTAAAAAACTGATTCAATTCCATTTCCGAACGGAAGTGAATTGTGTGACATAGCCGATTGTCTGCACGCCAAAATATTTGATTTGATATTTGCCTTTTAAATTGATTACTCAAAATTAAAAAATCATAGTTTTTGACAAGGTTATAAAGAAAACATGAAAAACGGTCGACAACCCCGATTTTTGGCAGTAATTTAAACTTTACCTAAAAAATCAGAAAAAAGAATCTCAAAAATACTGCATCCTATGAGACCAAAAACCCATGAAAACGAAAAAACTTTTTCTTTTGGGACAGCCTAATGTACAAACAAGTGAATTTTATTCGTTTTAATTAGAAATGAAGGGTATAACAAAATCAGTAAACAAAACAAATATTTAATTCTGCATATCGTTCAGAAAATTAATATTATTTAGTTCCTGGTTAAAGTTTTCGGACATTCTTCAAGAATTATTTTTCCTCTTGCATTCCGTACGAACGCCTCAGCTCAAAACTACAACCAAGTTTCTGAAATGGGTGGATCGTAACTAATTTCGTAATTTTGTTTAACAAACTTAAGAGAATATATTATATAAGTATTTTGCAGACACTTACATACTTATACACATATATGTTAAAGCTTTTCAGGTTCCTCTAATCTTCTTTGCTGATAAAGTTTGCGAAAAAAAAAAAAAATTTTAATGAATTTAAATTTGTTGTCAAGTTTAAAATTATCGCTTAATTTGTTTGAAAAATAAACAGAAAAATAGGTAAAAAAAATTTTTGTTATTATTGAACCGCTGCGCAGTAGAACACAGTTGCAAAATAATAAAATAAGTCGTACTTCTGCCAAGAATATTAAAAAATAGTAAGTACAGTGTACTCTCTCCTTGCGAACACGTCGCATAAATTGAGACTTTTGTTAATTCCATATAACTGGATGAGAATATTATTTTCATACCGAAGGAGATCTTTTCCTTCCACAACCGTACAGCTTACAGAAATGCAACAACTTTTACTTTCAGTTATATTTTTACAACTGTTGCATGTTCATTAATACATATTTAAACCTTCCAAGGGGAATCCCCTTAATACAAACAGGTTGTTGTCTTGAATTTATAAAAATATGCATTTGCAAAGATTATTGTATTATTAAATTGCAATGCCGAGGACAATGTGGAGTATTAAAGAAGAAGATATTTATTTTATTTATTTATATTTTTTTTATATATATTTGTTTATATTTATATAAAAATAAAAATCTTATAGTCCAACCTAAATTAGTGCGTAAACGTTATCTTTCAAAAAAAGTGTAGTATGGATTTAGTCATAGTTTATTCCATTAAAAATGTGTTATTGTTTGCATTTCTGTAAATTTATTGTTATCTTCTATCGTCTTCACCATATGGTTGCATGCAATAATACCTTACAGAGTGCCTCAGAACTCAATGTCAAGCCGAAACGTAATGGCACGATTGATTGAGAAAAATCAAAAGTACTGTCGTCTTACGACCACTACCTGTGAGTGACGGGTGAGTTGGTTAAGGGCTGTTGCTCTAAATAGACTTTCGGCCTAGCAACTCATAAAGCCCTGTCTTCTACACTGCACGAAAACTTCATACAGTAGTGAAAAAGATTTACATCAACACCTGCCTTTACAGCCTTATCTGATGACCAATTCCACGGAGTGAATTATTCACGATACACCTGCGCCCCCATATGGCTGTCTAGGCACACACAGATAGCAACTTTTACCATATGTTTCTAGCTATATGAACAACTTGGGGAGTTTGTGCCTTCTAATCCCTCCTGTATGCAATTTCCCGGCAAGGCTTAATGAGTTGGTAGCCCGAAGCCCACTAAGATCATCAGTGTTTAAACCAACTCACCCGCTAACCATCACCACCTGTTCCTTACAGTATAGGTATCTGTTGTAAAGGCAACAGACCAGCGTGAGGTTGTTAGTCCTCGAAAAAAGTCACGCACCAAACATTTATCAGAGAAACAAACTCCCCCTTCGTACGGTTTAGGTTTCAACCACAGCCAGAACATTCCAGCCAAGGTAGGCACCGCAACCATGATAAGAGCAGCTTGAACTGCAAGCAGAAGCACCCAGGGGCATACTGATCCCCGTTCTGCCAATTTATACCCTTGGTAAGGGTTTCGAAAGCCAACACAACATAAGTGATGCGGCTTCCTAGAGGTTTATTTGCTACAACAAATGAGGAACCCCTTCCCCTCTTTTCCCCGAAAACCAAAGAGCCCAACTTAGGAATACGCTAAGGCAAAACTTGTTCCCCGGGGGGACACCGACAGGCACAGTGTTAACTTTTCATTGAAAAGTGATTCCGTAAGAAACAATGAATTTTATTGCGCTGAATGTGTTTCTTCAGGCTGAATTACATGCTGATTTGTCAAATGAACTGTTTCACACTAATTGTTTAGTAGATAATTTTAATACTCATACATAATACTTTTGTTGATTTTGATTCACCGAAGATTTTTGAGTGAAAAAATTATTATTCAGTGTACACTTTCAGTGTCAAAATTATTCATTCTCACCATTGCGGCCTCAAAAATCAAAAGTGAACACTGAAATTGGTGAACATTTCAAAACTCATCGTTGCGAAATTTGGCCCCAGGTATATGCAAGAACAATAAATGCAACACTACAAAAAATAAATCTTTTTCAAATGTCAAAAAAACAATATAAACACAAAAAGGAATGAAAAAAAATATAATAAAAAAAATTTACAAGAAAAGACAAACTTTTAGTTATTTCGTGATAATTAGAGCCTCAGATCACAGAGCTGGGAAAGGTGAAAATTACCCGCCAGATTAAGGAGGATTCTGGATGATAGCTGGCGCCATAAGATACAATAGATAATTTACAAATTTTGTTTTTAATTTTTTTTTTTTTTTAATTTTCTTTTAATTACATTGACATCTGAAACAGATTAAAATTAGAAAAAAAAAGTTATCAGCTGCGCTGACAATTTCACCTGTTATGAATTCGCCTTGGTTGTATTTTAATTCAAAAATTTTTTCCCACGGCGAATTCATAACAGGTGAAATTGACAGCGCAGCTGATAACTTTCTTTTAGAATTTTATCTGTTTCAGATATCAATGGCGTAATTAAAACAAAATTGAGAAAAAAAAAATTAAAACAATTTTTTAAATTATGTATTCTATCTTGAGCGCCAGATATCACCCAGAATCCTCCGCAATCTGGCTGGCCATTTTCACCTTTTCAAGCTCTATGATCTGAGACTTTAAGTTTCACAAGAAAATTAAAAGTTTTACATTATAATTAAGTTTTTCTTTTATTGTAAATTTTTTTTATGGAAACTTTAAAAAAAAAATTTCAAAACAATTTTTTAATTTATGTATTGCATCTTGAGCGCCAGCTATTATTCTGAATCCTCCCCAATCTTGCTGACCATTTTCACCTTTCCAAGCTCTATGATCTATGACTTTAATTTTCACGAAATAACCAAAAGTTTCACCAATTAATTAAATGTTTGTCTTTTATTGTAAATTTTTTTAATATCTTTCAAAAATTTCCAAAGTCTACTGATGATTAGGGTAGTTCCTATGAAATGTCGACATATAGATAGCTGGGAAACATAGAAAACAAGCTATTTATATATATTTTTTTTTTATATATATTATTTTTAATTCCTTTTTGTGTTTATATTTTTCTCTTGACATTTGAAAAAGATTTATTTTTTGTAGTGTTGTATTTATTGCTCTTGCAGTTACCTGGTATGAATTCGCCTTGTTAAGAGCTAAATTTGTTTGACTTTTATAAATAAATTTATATGTATATACAAAAAACATTATTTACCTACCTATCATGTGCAATAAATGATCCTCAAACATGTATGAATCATCAAAGCCATTCCCTGTTATAATTTCCGTTTTCATTTTGAGCATATTTGGCAGCATTGGCCGACTTGCAGGTGTGGAGAATTAAAAAGATATTGTCCAATACGCTTACCAGGAACCGTTTGTGAATTAATTTAAAAATTATTTTGAACTACTCGTATTTATGTTGACTTTAGACACTGAGAGGTTTTGTTTTTGCTATTTTTTATTTTTTTATAACTTAAATGCATTAGTTTGAATAATTTTGAAATTGATTTTAAGTACTTGCGTTAAATGCAAAATCACCTTATCACAGACAGAATCTATTATTTTGCGACAGGTATGAGACAAGTGCCACAGTTGGTTGCAGGGAGGTGGCATACATTAAGTGGTTGGTATTCACATACGCTGAGAAGACTTAGTGTTTTTTATTTTTTATTTTTTTTTAATTTATTTCATTAAAGTAAATTTTTGCATCAGGCGCGCACTTAAATTTTGAAATAACAAATATTTGTTTTCTTTCTATATTATTTATTTTTTATTTTTGTTACTATTTTTCGCAATCACCTTTGTCAATATTGAAAAGTTGGACAGATACAATGTTTGTCTAAAACTTTGCTAAGTATTTAAAACTATTTACAAGAAGCTGGTGAATAGCCAGCAATTGCATTTTTTTTCCTATGGTTCTTAACTTGGAGCCGACATGTTTGTTAGACAAAAGTAAATGTTATAATTTTTGTTTTTTAGTTCGAAGTGCGGTTTTTTGCAGGAGCATTTTTTTATTAAAATTTGTTTTATTTAAAATAAAAATATGTTTAGCTTCCGTGTATTTTTGCTTTATTTAAGTAACTGAAGTTATATTTTAATCTCTGTATTAACAAAAGAAAAAAAATTGCAAATCCAATAACACGATCGTTTTGTTCTAACGCAAAATACCGACTAAATCTATAGAAATGTTGTAGACACGTACTAAACTGTGTTTTATTGTGTCTTAATGTATTTTTATTTTTAATAATTGTTGTTGGTTGATAGCAAAAAAAAAAAAAAAAAAAAAAAAACAAAACAAAACAAATAAATAAATTGGTCGTCAATGTTGGCAATAACAAAAAAAAAAATCAAAAGACTAAAAAATTGTTAATAGCGTTTACCAATGATCGGGAGGGGGCAGCAAGCAGGCAGTCCAACAACTTTGTATATAACAATATTATCAAGCGTCTTCGATTGTTACGACGACCAGTAAACCCTATCAACCAACACCGGCGACAACAACAACAACTCTAAGATCGCCGGCCCCTTAAGCAAAAATCAGAGAAAAACAAAAGAATCAAAATGAAAACATAGAAAATGAGCAAGAACTGTCTCTTATTAAAGAGAGAACAACAAAAACAAAAAAAAAAACACGAACAAGTGCTGTTGTTGATATTTTTGCAGTTACCGCTTGCTAATGTTGCAGTTGCTGTTGCTGTTGTTCACTTATAATTAATAGCTTTAGAAATTAATAAAACAACAACAACACAGATAATAAAATTTAAATCAAAAAAAGATATGTCTTATCACAGCCAGCAGTGCAACACAAACACATGTGCATATATATGCACACATTAGAACTCGATTACCCAATAAACAATTTTTAGAACTAAAGCACCCCATATATGTTTCAACTCAATTGCAAACTAAAGCGGCCCATACACGTTGCAATTCAATTGTGAATTGAGTCTTTCAACTGAATTGATTATTGCCCACACACTTCATAAACTGAATTGAAAGATTTTAATTCAGCTATTAAATTAAATGAAATAATAGACAATTTTAAAAATATACCTATAACGTTCTCTTTGCAAAAACACTACAAATTAAAATTTTGAGACCAGATCAAGGGACTCGAACACACACAACACAATCGAATTGAAAGACTTGCTAGTCAACTTGAAAAAATCAAAACGTTTTAATTTTTCTTCAACCAACTCAACAACTGCCCAACTAATCAACTGACAAAGCCATACACGCAGCATTGTCAACTCGGTGCGTTTCGCACCGTTTTTGGTACTTTTTAAAATTATTTCTGCGAAAAATTCTTTAGTCGGTACGGGGAGCGCTTTTTATACATTTTCGGTGCTTTTTTGAAATTTCGGTGGCACAAAATCAAATTCAATTCAATTTTTTATTTCAATGTAAAAAAAAAGTTTATAATCAAGTGTACAAAATTTTTACGTGTCATTTTGCGTGAAAAACGTTTCGTAAGACTTGTCTTGCTGTTGTATATTATATACAATGGCAAAAGAAAAATAAACATTTCGTTTTATAAAATTGGCTGCTTTTAGGGAGTGTTTTGCTATTAATCGATCAAGCCAAGTTGGCTAAATATTGCGATAAATGCAGTCTCTGAACAGAGAAGTTTGTTTTTATGATGGCTGGTAAATTCAGGCAAATTTTCGTTTATTTTAACCCCGCTTATGAAAACACAAGTGAAATGTACACTGCGTTTAGTAGAATTGTCATTGGTTGAATGAAGCCCTCAAAGCTTGTAGTGCTATTCTATAACTTTTAGTGATCCGATAATCGTAAATTTTTTCGACAGTAATGGTTGTATGCTTCTGCAATATAATTTTGATGACGGTAAGCAGGTATTTTGGGTCCCTGATAATAGGCTGTAATAGTCACAGCTGATTTCGGTTGACAGCAAATATAATTAAATGTTATTGCTTAATAATAAATTTGATAAATTATCTTTATAATTATTGTAAAGGTAACATTATCTTAATAAAACTGACGGAGTCGTACTAGAGGTCAAGTTTGACAAACACGAATTCTAGCTGTTGAACAAATTTGATGGCATGCTATCAGGCAGTGATATCAGACCCAGTTTGATTGTATAATAGGTAGTAGTTTAAAAGGCTGTATCGTGTTTTTAATATAAAAAAGTAATTTTGTAATACAAAATAGGTTTTTGAAAATGAAACGAAAAACTTCAACATTCGGTGCGTTTTCGTTGAAAAAACGCGCTTTTTTCCCCATTTTGGTGCGTTTTGAAATTTCAAAGTTGACAACGCTGCATACACGCTTTGATTTGGACAACAACCAACTCAGTTGTCAACTGAGTTGAAACGTGTATGGGGCGCTTAAGTCGGGTGTTGTCAAAAAGAGTAATTTTAAACGATAAAAAAAATCCTAATCAGCTTATTTTCGACATTTCATACGAGCTACTCTAATCACCAGTAGACTTGTGAGTTTTTGAAAGATATTCTCAAACATTCAAATTTATATCCCAACAATGTAAATAAATTATTGAGAATTTAAAAAGAAAAAAAATGATTTAATAATACCTGTCAAAACAAGCTTTTTCTTTAGCACACTACTGTAAATATCAAATAGTCACTTGGTTGCTTGGCTGAACAGAAATACAAATGAGTTTGTACATAAAACAAATACACACATATGCATGTTTGCATTGCTTGAGTGCATAAACTATTTTTTTAAGTGTGTGTATGAATTTTATTTATTATTCTAGCTACATATGTATGTACTATATACTTGTATTGCCCATTGAAACACACCTCAGCTGTGATTAGAGGAATTAAGGAGGCCTCATAAGCGGCCTTTTCATGACCTTCAATATCTTAAATTTTCTTCATAATTCATTTTAAAAAATATAAATTATTTAATTTAAATAAAAACTAATCCTGAGAACTAAACATGAATCCATCATCGCTTACTAGAGGCTAGATAACAAGGTTTCACCGTTTGAACGTGCACCATTAAAGCCCAAAGCAGGTTTGTCAGTCCATAAAGTAGCGATTTAAATGGCAAACAACGTTGCCTTTTATGATACTAAAGTGTCAATTTGACCCTTTTTTATGTCTATGAGACTTTTTATGACACTTTTTCTTAAACACCCTTTTTGCAAAAATGGAACTTTTTGTTGAGAACGACAGAACAGTTGTATGCATAAATACTCTGTTTTCATTCATATATGAGGAAGGTTCTATACTAAACTGCTCTTATGTAAATATATGTATATTAACATATATAGGGTGTTTTTTTAAGCTAGATAGAACTTTAAATTGTAAAAAGTAACACAAAAAATTAAATTTTGATGAAACATTTTTTTTATTTGTTTCAGTATACTCTGACAAATCATCATGAATAGACTCACGCTTGAACAACGCTACGAAATTATCCAAATTTACTTTGAAAATCAGTCGTCGATTCGCGCAACTTATAGACGCAAAATTGTGTTCAGCGATGAGGCGCATTTTTGGCTTAACGGGTTTGTTAATAAGCAAAATTGCCGCATATGGAGTGAGACCAATCCACAAGAGACCCTACAGACTCCATTACATCCAGAAAAATGCACTGTTTGGTGCGGTTTTCATGCTGGTGGCATCATCGGACCTTATTTCTTCAAAAATGAGGCCGGAGCTCGCGTTACGGTCAATGGAGATCGTTACCGCACCATGATCAATGATTTTTTGTTTGAAAATATGGATGACATTGATCCGGAGGAGATGTGGTTTCAACAGGATGGCGCTACGTGCCATACGGCGAACGCAACCATCGACTTACTGAAATCAAAATTTGGCGATAAGTTGATTTCGAGAAATGGACCTGTCAATTGGCCTCCAAGGTCGTGCGATTTGACACCTCTCGATTATTTCCTGTGGGGCTACGTGAAGTCACTGGTTTATGCTGATAAACCAGCAACAATTGACGCCTTGGAGGCCAGCATTGTTCGTGTTGTTCGTGACATACGGCCAGCAGTGCTCGAAAAAGTGGCCCAAAATTGGACGTCCAGAATGCGCTTCGTCAAGAACGGCCGCGGTGCCCATATGCCCGAAATCATTTTCAAATGTTAATGTCACGTATTGATCTTTCGAATAAAAAAAAATTTTGATTACAATTTAATTTTTTGTGTTATTTTTTACAATTTCAAGTTCTATCGGGCTTAAAAAAACACCCTATACAACAGCTAGACAAGTCTTACGGAACGTTTTTCACGCAAAATGACACGTAAAAATTTTGTACACTTGATTATAAACTTTTTTTTTTTACATTGAAATAAAAAATTGAGTTGAATTTGATTTTGTGCCACCGAAATTTCAAAAACGCACCGAAAATGTATAAAAAGCGCTCCCCGCACCGACTAAAGAATTTTTCGCACAAATAATTTTAAAAAGCACCAAAAACGGTGCGAAACGCACCGAGTTGACAATGCTGCGTGTATGGCAGCATTGTATGTCGTAGATGTCCTACTTTTAAAAAAGTTTTTTTTTTTTAATTTAAGATCTAGGACCTGAAAAGAAAACATCAACAAAGATTTTAACAAAATTAAACAATAACATTTATTGGTTTTCCCAAAATCAAAAACCGCGAAAGCATGATAATGCATATAGAAATCTGATGAAATACATGTGTATGTTTGTGGTCAATTATATTATTTTAAAAATATTACTTAACAATGCTGAATCAGGTATTTGATAAAAATTATAGTGCCTTATTCATCGACGTCTCACAAGCTTTTGATAAAGTGTGGCACAATGGCTTAATGCATAAAATAAAGTTTAACTTACCCGCAAACGTACATAACCTTTTGGAAAGCTATTTATATTGTCGCCAATTTATAATAAAAGAAGGCGATTTCATAAGCCCCGCCCAGCCCATTGAAGCTGGAGTTCCCCAAGGCAACATATTAGGGCCTATCTTATATTTGATCTACGCATCTGACATGCCGACAAGCACCAACATTCACACTTCAACATTTGCAGATGATACAGCATTCCTTAGCATACATAGTAACCACCAGCAAGCATCAATAAATTTACAGAAACATATCGACAAACTAGAGAGATGGCTCAAGCTTTGGAAAATCAAGGTTAATGAACAAAAGTGTGCCCATGTTACATTCGCATTCGCGTCTAGGAACATGCTCACCCATTACTATTAACAATAAAGTAATACCTCATTACAGTGAAGTCAAATACCTCGGTATTCATCTTGACGGTAGACTAACATGGAAGTCGCACATCGAGGCAAAAGTAACGCAGATGAAATTGAAAGCAGTGCAAATTAACTGGCTGATAGACAGAAATTCGACCTTGAAGCTTGATTGTAAACTTTTGCTGTACAACTCGATTCTAAAGCCAATATGGTGCTATGGGATTCAATTATGAGGCACAGCCTCGGCATCCAACATTGAAAAAATTCAAAGAAGTCAAAATAGAATACTCCGTAGAATTACAGACGCTCCATGGTACGTTAAAAACTCACGAATCCACGCAGATCTGAACGTACCTTTTGTGAAATCTGAATTTGTGAAGTACCCAACAAGATATATTAACAAACTTGAATTCCATCCAAATCCTCTTGCAGTTAATATTCTTAACTTTGGTGGTCATACCCGTCTGAGAAGGAGGGATACTTTGGCTGCCATTAGAGCTCTAAACAGATGACTGAATTCTGAAATAATATTCGCATAAAAATAAATTTTTGTCCAGCACTGGCAGGACTTTAAGCACAATTTTTTTCTTTTTAGTATTGAGAATTGAATACTTATTGTCATTACATTTCTTATGTAGATTCAATAAATAAAATAACAAAGTTAAAAAAAAAAAAATAGTAAAGGTGGTCTAACCATAATGCACGATGTTAATTGTGAGTCACAGCTTAACATCAAGTTTTTTGCCCAACTTAATTTTTTGACATTTGGGTCTTCGACAACTTCAACCACGGAGAGGTATACAATAGAGCTTTTTAACATTGTTGAAGCCTTTTGCGAAAATGGGCGTTCAAGTCAAAATATATTTCGTGCACTTCATGAAACGAGTACACTGACCGTAACCATTATTCCGGATGAAACCAAATGGAAGGCAGTAATGAAATACAGCCAACAAATTCTACGATTACAGAAGCATAACTAGGACTCAGCGGTATCTTTAAGTTAAAATATAAACGGGCCTTGCAATAATGCATTTTTCCTCCTCAACCAAAACGAAAGCACCATCAAATGGCAACGAATACGATTAAACAAATTTTATCAATTTCTCTTTAAGAGGAATACAACTATGTACGAAGTTTGTAGCAACAACACATTTCGGTATAATAAAGATAACATTATTGCCGTAACAAAATTTCAAAATACTTTATCCCTGCAAGTGCTGTTTGTTGGTTAATTCTTACATTTTTCTTTCTTCTGTTGCTGTTTTTTATCGTCATGTTTTGTTTCGTTTCTGTGACAAATATTTTTTTTTTAATGAATTTTTAGCACTCGTAAGATTAATTTACAAAATTTAATGAGTAGGAAAATGTAAAGTTAAAAAATAAAAACATGAATAAAATATGAATCATAATTTATTGCAAACAAAATAACAAACAACAAGAAATATAAAAAAAGAAATACTTATAAAAAAAAACATCAGCAAGTAGTCATATGTAAGACTTTGTGTAAAAAAAATAATTGTTTTGCAGCACATGAACATATGACTTTAATTCTTAGCAAAATACAGTTGGGCTTCATTTACTGCTGCTTATGTACTCCTCAAAAAAAGAAAAGAAAAAAATAACAGAAAATATGATAAAAAAAAAATTGCTGAACAACAATAATCGTTGTCGTAGGAAAACATATTCTTACTTGCAACAAGTAAAATGCAAATTTTTAAATAAAAAACTGGGTGATTTTTCCTAATCAAGGAATAAGAAAAGGGATCATAAAAATAGCTTTAAGGTCCAATTTTTGAGTTCGTATTTAAATGTTATTTCACTTTAAGTTCTATTTAAATACGAAAATCAGTTTTTCGCTACAAATTTGTACTAAACTTAAATGCCCAAACTTCTTCATTCAAGCTGCATTTAAGTTTGCCTCATATACCCATTTTGCCATATCTTAAAGACTTCCTAAGCGATCGATGGGTACAAGACAATAGAAAATCGTGGAAGACAAGTTGGCGATACCTCAAACAAATCTTTGACGAAATTTTCGAACAAATGGCCACGAAATCACGCAAGCGACTTTTTCTCTCACCACATCGTCGATGATTATATGCACTACACTTTACTCTATAATGTCGTCGACGAATACATAGGTGATAATATCCACACTACCTCGTCAAAGATTGTGTAGGTGACGATTTCCACCACAGTGTCATCGACGATTATCTTCGATAAAATAACATAAAAATCTTTTACATTTTGTAAATAATATAAAAGTGAAAAAAAATTAATTAAAAAAGAATAATAACAAATTTGGTGTCGATTATTATTTTTTTGAATTAATTTGCATATGACGAGTGATTTTTTTGCTATTATCTTTTTGGCAACACTAGTTTCGACAGCTCACGCACGTTTTGTATCTTGTATCACTGTCAAACATCTTCAGTTTGGTCTATAATTTAATAATGAATCGTCTTACAAACGAACAACGCTTGCAAATTATTGAATTTTATTACCAAAATGCGTGCTCTGTTAAGAAAGTTCATCGCGCGCTTCTTCCATTTTATGGTCAGTTTAATCGACCTACTGAGGCTTCTATTCGGGCTATTGTAAAAAAATTTCGCACCAAATTTACATTGTTGGACATTAAACCACCAACACGCTTACGTAGAGTGCGAACTGAAGAAAATATCGCAGCCGTATCGGCCAGTGTTGGTGATGACCGTGAATTATCGATTCGGCGCCGTTCGCAGCAATTGGGCCTCTGTTACTCCACTACGTGGAAAATTTTGCGGAAGGATTTGGGTGTGAAGTCTTATAAGATACAGCTGGTGCAAGAATTGAAGCCAAACGACCTACCACAACGCCAAATTTTTGGTGAATGGGCTCTTGAAAAGTTAGATGAAGATCCACTTTTTTATCGAAGAATTGTGTTCAGCGACGAGGCTCATTTCTGGTTGAATGGATACGTGAACAAGCAAAACTGCCGTATTTGGAGTGAAGAGCAGCCAGAAGCATTGCAAGAGCTACCAATGCATCCACAAAAAACAATCGTTTGGTGCGGATTATGGGCTTGCGGCATCATTGGGCCGTATTTCTTCAAATATGATGTGAATCACAACGTTACTGTGAATGGTGAGCGCTACCGTGCGATGATAACAAACTTTTTTTTGCCCAAAATGGAAGAGCTTGACTTGCATGACATGTGGCTTCAACAAGACGGTGCCACATGCCACACAGCACGCGAAACAATGGACCAATTGAGAGGCAAGTTCGGTGAACAGTTTATTTCACGCTTGGGACCAGTCAATTGGCCGCCCAGATCGTAACGCCTCTAGACTAATTTTTGTGGGGCTTTGTTAAGCCTAATGTCCATAGCGACAAGCCCGCTTCGATTGACGCACTGAAAGCCAACATTGCCAACATTATTCGTGAGATACCGGCCGAAATGTTGGAAAGAGCATGCCAAAATTGGACTAAGCGGATGGACCATTTGAGGCGCAGCCGCGGCCAACATTTGCATGAAATAATCTTCAAACAATAAATTATATCGACCCAACTATCGATCCAAATAAATATTTCATACATTTTTCTGAATTTTATGTGTTTCTTTTTTTTTAATTTCCGATAGTTCTTATAAAATCACCCATTATAATACATATTACATATTCGTATTATTTGATCTTGTTTATATTGTTTTCTTCTAAATTTTCCAGCTAAAGATCTTGATTGATTTTGGTTTTTTATAAAAAAAGGTTTAACGGTATTTTATTTTCGATAACAATTTGTTATCATCATCAGGAAAATTAAAAAAAATATATTTTTTTTATCATCATCAGGAAACTTAAAAAAAATTATGCTTATTATTTCTTTATTTCGACCGTTTGTTTCTTTCTTAATATGTGTAATTGTTCGAGCTTAAGGTCTTTTTTAGAATTTTTAGTTTTTTTTTTTTGGTTTTTAATTATCTGGCAACATTTCGCTTTCCTTTGGATAGCTTCTTCAGGTCAAATAATATTAACTATAGTGTGAACGCACACTTTTTGGACTCGCTTTGATGATATCGAATATTGTGTATAAATTATATGTTTTCGAGGAGGTCTTTAATTTGAAGAAAACGGCTGCTGAAAGTTATCAATTGTTGGTAGAAGCTTACCGTCAATATGCACCAACTCAAATACTTGTGAACGATGGTGGGCATTATAAAAGTGGTTATTTCTATACAGAAGATAAGGAGGGGCCTAGTAAGAAAGAGTTTAAAGAGGAATTGGATTAAGGAATGATATAATTCGGCACATTAGCGACTTTATATCTCAGAATGGCCATCAGCCAGAGCACGCCGCCGAAGCCGTGGTGAGCATTTGACCGATATTTTGTTTCGCGCATAATTTTTAGAGACCCTTCAATCAGAATAAAAAATATAAAGATAATTCTCTGAAAACTTTTTGTTTTATTCACAGTTAAAAACGTTCATTTTTCCGGCATGTCATGCTGCTAATCAATTATTTTTCTTTGTATAAGTTCTGTTCCACATTTCTGAGAATTGATCTCCACAAATTGAAACTGGTTAGCCATATTTTCCACTAAAATGCAGTTTAAGAACAAATTTTGCTTTTAACTCAATCAACAATTACTTCACCCTGTGTTAGTTTTTTCAAATGCTTGTCATGTGCATACAAAATACTGTGCCCTGCCTGGTTGGCGCAGACTAAGGGCCTTCCAGTGAGTGCTTAAAAAGTGTTTAGTATGTACACTCCCTTTCAATGCATGTTTTATTTATAAAAGAAAGCGTGTAAAACAGTGAAGTTTAAAATAAAATCTAGTTCAAAATTATATCGTCATATAAATGTGTTTTAAATGATTTGAGGGAGTCACAGGTTATTTCAGTTCAAGAAGCCGCCAGTTTATTTTACCTCCATACATAAATTATACAATTTTGTAAAAAAGAAAGAAACAAAACATAACAATGAAGGAATACTTAAAATTCCAAATAAAATTAAATAAATTCCATTTTAGAATAAATTGTTTAATTTATTTTTTCAAGAAACTATAATGAATTCTTCCAGCAATAATTAAATGCTGTTTTTTATTTTCTTTCATACGTTGATACTATAGTAAATTTTATTTTCTTTACGATACCCGCAACTTGTTTTTCTGCTATTATAAAACGCTTTACTTTTATTGCTTAATATACAACTTGAGTTTTATATCAATCTAAAAAAGTTGTTAAATACACAATATTTGAATAAAATCAATCCAAATTAAAACAGATGGCAGAAATTTCAGCGATCAATAAACAGTTAAAAACGTTTAAATGGTTTTTCGATTTAAAGGAGGTTTAAAAACAAAAGCCTAAAATTATGTGTTAAGCTATGTACACCCGGTTGTCAGATGTTACAATATTGTAAGATCTGGCAACATACTGACAATGTAGTGACAATGAAAAATTGTTCCGTAGAAGTAAATTGTGTGTTCGGACGATCGTTAGAAAATCTTACAATTCCATTGTCAGACTATAGTCTGACAAATAATTCATCTGACAACAAAAATTGTCAGTTTACACGGTTGCCAGACTGTTAGATGAAAAAAATTGCCAGACATGTTGTAAGGCATTGCCACTTATGTATATCAACAACCATCTGTTTGGCAGTGTTGCCCATCAAACTTTTTTCTAACAATGATGCCATTGTCAGGTGCATTAATTTTACACATCTTACAATTAAAACTGAGCTTAGCGGCCAGTTATCTGGCAATGCCGACGAAGAGTGTTATCACGATTTTCACATGCCTGACAACATTGTCGTCTTACAATTGCTGGACAATGGTTTTTCTAACAACGTTGTAAGTTAAAAATTGGCAGTTCACACGATTCTAATACATTTTCAGATAATTTTACTGGCAATATTGTAAGATCTGACAACCATGTGTACGTAGCTTTACCCTTGGACAGATCTTTCAACACTCTTCTTGGTAGACAACACAAACTATAGAAGGATGGGGAAGTGACGTTAGAATACAGTAAACTAATCGGGCTTTTAAATTTTTGGAAATATGTCAAAACAGAGACAGCAATAGTGTTATATAGGAGAGAGTCTCCTACTTGTGAATACTTTTGAGGTTACACACTTATTTGTTTAAGAATAAAAACATAAAACAGGGAGTAAACAAATGAAAAAGATATACATAGAGCAATGACGGGCGCTGGTTTGCCCAGATTACGAACTTGTTCGGTTATTCTCAATTACTGATTAGAGTTTTTTTTTTAACTAGAGTTGCTACCAACCCAGCAGTCCACCACTTATTACAATTTGTAAAGCATCCGATTATAAGTGATTGTGTCAACAGAAAAAAACAAAATAAACGTGTTAAATACAACAAACAACTAGCATCTGATTCAGAACAGTCTTTTTCTACTCATATTTTTAAATTAAATGTACATAAAGGCCCTGATTCACTATCCTACACGATCGTATGATTCATTCACAGGAAACTGTTTCAAAAGTCTGGCCTACTTTAAAAAATCGCTTCAAAATGGCGTTCTAGGCCACACTATTATACAAGTATGATTGCAATAATTTATATACACAATAAAATAATTAAAAACTTTTATTACTATAATAATTTTACATTATTTATAATTTTATTCTTGAGGTGCCAACAACATTATTATATTTTTCACAATAAATACCACACTGATCACACTGAAACAATAATGTTTTGAAGTTTCATAAAATTTTTGAAATCGCACGATTTGTCAAAAACTCTGTCGCACGGTTGCATTTTTAGTACTTTTTCAGCACACATGCTTTATTTTGTAGATCTCACGATCGTGTATGATAATGTAACATGGCCTTAAGAAGCAAAGAAGAAAACAAATGCTAATAATATAGTTTTGAAATTATCCAATCTTCGCTTACAATGTATACAGTGTTGGATGCATCTTATGGCCTAGGCCATCGCTGTGTAAATGTAAGTAGGAGTTGTATACAGACTTTGGTTGGGTCACGCTTACATTGTCAATGGCCTTAGATCGAAGATGTATGTGACAAAAATTTCACTGGGAAGCTCTATGTCATAGAGCGAAAAAATATACGAAGAGAGAAAGCTTTTTAATTTTTGGAGAGATGTCAAAACAGAGGCAGCTTTATACAGGTAGAGGCAGAATTACAATAAATACAACACCAACAAACATCAACATGTATTTTGTTGGTAGAATTTACGAATAGTTGTCAAAGTTTTGAATATAATAAGAGAATAGGGCTTTTGAACTTTTGGAAATATGTCAAAACAGAGACAGCAAACGTGAATGTTAACAATGTTCGCTGATATTGTGCTTCACACGACGAATTTATACAACGAATATTTGCCGGCGGTTTTGCCGTGATGGGCGAAGTTCGTCCTTCTTTGCAGTTGTGTTCCTAGCATAAAATACGCAGTCAACAAATGAAAAAGATTTACATAGAGCGAAAAAGATATACGAAGCACTGTTGCTAGAAATGCAGATTTATATTCATTTTGCAGATTTTTCTTCTCTAAAAACACTAAATGAAGATTTGAAGATTTTTGGCCTAAAAACGCAGATTTTTAAAATTTTTAACAATAAAGTACTTTTTGTAATTTTTCCCTTATATTTTTACTACCATTTGTTTACTTTATGTTAGAACGAAAATATCAATTCTTCATGGTATAAAGTAGACAAAATGGTATAACAAAGTGTACATGTTTTTGAATGTTATATATGCCATACATCTTTTTTTTTACCTGGGACCAGTACTCAGGGGATGGCCCCTACATATGCAGCGCATTCTACTGGAACTAGGAAAATAGGTTATGATGAGGAGGAAAGAGGGAGCAATGTTCGCGAAGTGTTAACAATAACAACACGAAAGACTAAAACAAAGTCTATTGCAGCATTTAAAATGTTGGAATTAAATTAGTTAAAACTGATCAGTGCCCAGTGTATTTACCTTCGACACTGCTCAGATTAGCAAAATTTAGTCCAACACCTTGCACACTACAAGGCAATGAAATGCATTGAAAATAATATTAAAATAAGGAAACAGGGACAACGGTGAAAAAAAGACAAAAAAAAAAGAAACACGTGTACACATACTGCTATCTATTCCGGTGCGCTTTGATTTCATACGAAATTAGTAATGAACATACACCAGTTATGACTTTTTTGAGGAAATCTGGATCGTTGTTGACGATGTTCAACCGCTCTTGAGCGATGTCCTTGCGACGTTGTTTTTGCTCAATTATTTTGCAATTTTGGAACAATCCCATTTCATGGCTAAAACATCCATCAAAATGACATGAACCAAACGATATGCCAACATCACCAGCAACCTCTCTGATAGTAATTCGACGATTATCCAAAATCATTTTCTTCGCTACTACAATATTTTCATCGGTTGTTGACGTGCTCGGGCGACCAGGACAAGCATCGCCATTGACATCTCCTCGGCCTTCCTTAACCCGGTTGAACTTGTGTTCTGCTCATAGTAGACTCGCCAAACGCCACAGTCAACATTTCAAATGTCCTTAGGCATTTAATTTAATTTTTTACACAAAACTTTAAATAGTTTCATTAATTTGTTAAATTTTTGTTGAACTTTTATAATTTTTTAAATTAAAAATTGTTTGGTTTGTACATATGTACAACAGGTTTTTAGTTCAAGTTTTTCCTTTCTTAATTTTTAGTTAATAGCTAGTTCAATTAACAAAATGCATATGTGATTCAATATGAGATGAATATAGATAGAAAATAATTAAATGCTCGGTGGCTTAGGGGTTAAAGCAGTAGATCATGATACGTCATGTCCCGAGTTCAAATCCCAGTGGGTGCTGATGAGCAGTGTAGCGAGTACGAAACAGCTAGTTGTCCCCCAGCTAAAGATTTGATTATTATGTTTCTTGTCTTCTTCAATCAGAATTATTGATCACAGCAAATTTGTATTGTAAAAAATCCTTCTTAAGAAAAAAAAAGTTACAATAGTTTCTTTGATCCATTTTTTCGAATTGTAAAAAACCGAAGAGCACACCAAAACACGACTAACCTTTTTATCTGTCAAAACCAAACTGACACTCCTAAATGGCTGATATTGCCAACTGATATAACTGAAATGTGTACAAACATAACAAAAAAAAAAAATGTGAAAACCAAACATATGTAATTCACAAAATTTGAAAATAACGGTGATTTTTTTCATCAGACCTCGTATATACCTAAATAATTAATTTTCTTGAGCAAAAAATAATAATAAAATCTTTAGAATGGAATGTATTTTACTATTGTATGTGTTTTGCTGTACAAGACATTCTTAACATTTTTGCTTGTCACTGTATCAGTCTCTGTCTGCCTGAACACCTCGCCCTTCGCGACAAGCAAAGCCCAATGTGTTTTTGTTATTGTAAAAACGTGCATTCATTGAGTGTGCGACAAAATGTTAAACACTGCGAACTTAATTTTCAAAGAAAAAAGAACTCATTCAAGATTTATAAAAAAAAAAAAAAAACTGAAGGCTTATTCGCACATCCTGTGCCAGGCTGGTGGAATTGATGAGTTACAACTTACATGCATTAAATCGTTTACAACGTAAATGGCATGTTTTACTCATATGTACAATACAATACACGCATGTACATATATTACTTTCAATTAATTACATCAAAAGCATGGAGTAGGGCATTACGAATTCTGCTTGGCTCCCTTCAATTCTTTAAAATGCAAAAATTAATCAAGAAAAAAAACGAAAATGAACAAAAAAAAAATCGTTTTGCATACTCTCATGTATGTCACTCAAAGCCTTGGCTGTGTGATTTGCTTGCCATGATTCTTTTAGATAGGAGTACTTTTTTTTTGTTTTTTTTGGTTGCGACCAGTGGGGGTAATCCATTCACGAAGAAAAACATAAAGTCGTCAGTCAGTCAACCCAATGTTTTTCTTAAGAATTATGGAAATTAGTCACATCGATTTGAAATGAAAAGAGTTGAAAAAAGCAACAACAATGCACATACAAGAGGAATTAAATGAAAAAACAAAAAGAGCAACAAAAGCGTTTTACAGCTTTGTGTTTGTTTTGTTTCGGATTTTATTTTCATTTCGCATATTTACAGGTTTGCATGCACATGCATGCACACATACATACATATGTATGTATGTATGGATTTCAATTGTTACACGTGATTTTAACTGGTTATTAATTGTTAATAATTATTTGTGCCCTTTTTTCACTTTTCTATAATGTTTTTCTTGATCGTACTGTACATTAAAAAAAAAACTGTATTAATTCAAATAATAAAGTAAAGCTCATTTGTCAAATGAAGTTATTGTTTAATTGAATTTTAAATGTGAGCATTATTCTTTAAAAAAAATATTTGTCAATGCTTATAAAGGGTGGTTAAATTTCAAGGGCCGATGTTGATTTGGAATAAAACACAAACTTTTTAGGAAATTATTGTAATTTTATTTTATTATGATATATTGGTATTACACAATTATGTATGGAACAAAATATCGGCCAAATGGGCGCCGCGACCACGGCGGCACAGCTCCATCCGATGGTCCAAATTTTCGATGACCCTGAGGCATAATGGAGATTCTATGCCGTTAATGTGCCGAATTATCTCATCCTTTAGCTGTTGAATTGTTGCTGGCTTATCGACGTACACCTTTTCTTTCAAATAAGCCCAAAGAAAAAAGTTCAACGGTGTCAAATCACATGATCTTGGCGGCCAATTGACATCGCCATTACGTGAGATAACACGGCCATTGAATTTGTTGCGCAAAAGAGCAATTGTTTCGTTAGCTGTGTGGCAAGTGGCACCGTCCTGCTGAAACCACATATCGTCTACATCCATATCTTCCAATTCGGGCCATAAAAAGTTCGTTATCATCTCACTATAGCGAACACCATTCACAGTAACTGCCTGACCGACCTCATTTTGGAAAAATACGGCCCGATGATGCCGCCAGCACATAAACCGCACCAAACAGTCACTCTTTGTGGCTGCATTGGTTTTCCGACAGTCACTCTTGGATTCTCATTCGCCCAAATGCGGCAATTCTGTTTATTGACGAATCCACTGAGGTGAAAATGTGCCTCATCACTGAAGATGATTTACTTCGAAAATTGATCATCATTTTCATAATAAGTCTGGATAACTTTAACACGTTGTTGGATTGTGTATCTCTCCATGGTTTAAATTGAGTGAGTCTGAAATAGGGAAATGTCAAATAAAATTCGGAAAAAAAACTTGGCGTTTAGGTGTGGTTCACATTCAACATCGGCCCTTGAAATTTAACCACCCGATATTAATGTTAAATAGTCGACCTTATTTTAATATTTCTAATATTATATGATGGGATGGTATCATTCGTCTGGCTCAAGTTCAATCCTGGCTAAAGCCAAGAAATATTTTTATTTTTAATTATAACACTAATTGCCGCGATCAATAGTTCTTGATCAAAGAAGACAGGAAAAAATAATTGAATACACTAACTAGTTGTCCCCCAGCTTTAATGTATTCAATTATATTTTTCACTAACACACTCAGATTTTGTTTACTTTCCACTCAGCTTTCATCAAAAATTTCACGAAACAAATTTTTTAAAATTTTCTGAAAGTAAAATGACAAATTGCTAAACACTGTTGCCACCTGCAAAGAATTATATGCAGTATTGTAGTAAAATAATAATTATAAAATTTACTTCTTTTGCATGTTATGAAGAGAATTATAATATGTTTTCCTTTAAATGCATATGAAGAAAACACTTAAAGTCTTTTTATAAAAATTAATCTCATAAAAAACTTTATAATGATAAGTTTTTTCAACTATTGTCCCATAAATCTGTATTTGTAATAAGTTTGGCAACTCTAATTAGTAAGCAAATAAAATAAGAATGGAGAGAAGTAAAGGCAAATTTTGTGACTCTTTGCTTCGGCGACATTTTTAAAATAAACTTTCACTTTCCTGTGTAGACGAACAAGAAATTTTCATGAAAGTCATCTATTTCGTTGAATTTTTTATTTATAATATGTATACAAAAATTTCATGAAAGTACTTTCCTGTGTAAAGGCAACGTTCTTAAAACCTCTTTTACATTCAATTCTGGATCACGCTCAACTTCACCAGACGTGCCCTGCGTTTAAAGCTTGACTTTCGCAATTTTGTGATAGAGAATTGCAAGATATCGCTTTAATTAAATTATTATCTCTGTGTTTAGTAGTAACATTAATTTTACATGAGTTGCCGCCTATTGTTAGTAGACCTCCTGTGCCTTTAAGATTCAATTTTGAAGAAGTTGAAAATTCTATTAATAATCTAAACCTTAAAAAAGCTCCAGGTATGGATAAAATCAGCAACAAAATGCTCGTAGAGCTGCCTCGTGTAGCTAAAAGAATTGTTCTTTTGATTTTTAATGCTATTTTACGACTTGAGTATTACCCTGCAGAGTGGAAGGTGTCCCTGATAACAATGGTTCCTAAGCCAGGGAAGGATCACAAATTTCAAAACTTTACGAAAAATTGCTAAAGGCGAAGTTGGATCTAATGCTTAATAAGGTTGAATGTATTCCCAATCACCAATTTGGTTTTAGAGCAAAACATGGCACCATTGAGCAAACACACAGGTTAGTTAATGTCATAAGAAAGGCATTTGAAGATAAAAAATATTGCTCTGCCTTATTCATCGACGTTTCACAAGCTTTTGATAAAGTGTGGCACGATGGCTTAATGCATAAAATAAAGTTTAACTTATCTGCAAACATACATAACCTTTTGGAAAGCTATTTATATTGTCGCCAATTTATAATAAAAGAAGGCGATTTCATAAGCCCCGCCCAGTCCATTGAAGCTGGAGTTCCCCAAGGCAGCAAGGCAAGGGCCTATCTTATATTTGATCTACGCATCTGACATGCCGACAAACACCAACATTTACACTTCAACATTTGCAGATGATACAGCATTCCTTAGCATACATAGTAACCACCAGCAAGCATCAATAAGTTTACAGGAACATATCGACAAACTTGAGAAATGGCTCAAGCTTTGGAAAATCCAGGTTAATGAACAAAAGTGTGCTCATGTTACATTCGCATTCGCGTCTAGGAACATGCTCACCCATTACTATTAACAATAAAGTAATACCTCAACACAGTGAAGTCAAATACCCCGGCATTGATCTTGACCGTAGACTAACATGGAAGTCGCACATCGAGGCAAAAGTAACGCAGATGAAATTGAAAGCAGTGCAAATTAACTGGCTAATAGACGAGTGATTTTTTTGCTATTATCTTTTTGGCAACACTAGTTTTGACAGCTCACGCACGTTTTGTATCTTGTGTCACTGTCAAAGATCTTCAGTTTGGTCTATAATTTAATCATGAATCGTCTTACAAACGAACAACGCTTGCAAATTATTGAATTTTATTACCAAAATGCGTGCTCTGTTAAGAAAGTTCATCGCGCGCTTCTTCCATTTTATGGTCAGTTTAATCGACCTACTGAGGCTTCTTTCTATTCGGGCTATTGTAAAAAAATTTCGCACCAAATTTACATTGTTGGACATTACACCACCAACACGCTTACGTAGAGTGCGAACTGAAGAAAATATCGCAGCCGTATCGGCCAGTGTTGGTGATGACCGTGAATTATCGATTCGGCGCCGTTCGCAGCAATTGGGCCTCTGTTACTCCACTACGTGGAAAATTTTGCGGAAGGATTTGGGTGTGAAGCCTTATAAGATACAGCTGGTGCAAGAATTGAAGCCAAACGACCTACCACAACGCCAAATTTTTGGTGAATGGGCTCTTGAAAAGTTAGATGAAGATCCACTTTTTTATCGAAGAATTGTGTTCAGCGACGAGGCTCATTTCTGGTTGAATGGATACGTGAACAAGCAAAACTGCCGTATTTGGAGTGAAGAGCAGCCAGAAGCATTGCAAGAGCTACCAATGCATCCATGCGGATTATGGGCTGGGAGATGCGAATCACAACGTTACTGTGAATGGTGAGCGCTACCGTGCGATGATAACAAACTTTTTTTTGCCAAAAATGGAAGAGCTTGACTTGCATGACCTGTGGTTTCAACAAGACGGTGCCACATGCCACACAGCACGATAAAGAATGCACCAATTGAGAGGTGAGTTCGGTGAACAGTTCATTTCACGCTTGGGACCAGTCAATTGGCCGCCCAGATCGTGCGATTTAACGCCTCTAGACTATTTTTTGTGGGGCTATGTTAAGGCTAATGTCTATAGCGACAAGCCCGCTTCGATTGACGCACTAGAAGCCAACATTATTCGTGAGATACCGGCCGAAATGTTGGAAAGAGTATGCCAAAATTGGACTAAGCGGATGGACCATTTGAGGCGCAGCCGCGGCAACATTTGCATGAAATAAATTTCAAACATTAAATTATATCGACCCAACTATCGATCCAAATAAATATTTCATGCATTTTTCTGAATTTTATGTGTTTTTTTTTTAAATTTTCGATAGTTCTTATAAAATCACCCATTATTAAGAATTGAATACTTATTGTCATTACATTTCTTATGTAGATTCAATAAACAAAATAATAAAATTTAAAAAAAAAAAAACATTAATTTTACATTTAAAGAAATTTAAACTGAATTATTGGAAAAATAAATAAGAAAAAATATATAAAAACAGACAAACGAATATATTTATTTACTAATATGACTGACACTGATACGAATGATCTTTTGTGAATGTGTTTGATTTGGGTTATCAAGCAGACAGATTTATTTTATTATATTTTTTCTTAGTTGTTGCTCAATGCAAAAGCCCATGAAATAATTAATTCTAAATTAAATGTTCAGTAGTTGGTGGCATTTCATTTTTTCTAAGTTTGAACCGAATGCAAGAAATATTTCCTTAAAATTCCAGAATTGTTCTCTTGAAAACATAATGTTATTGCTCTACTTACCATTCTCCTCGAGAGTATCGTTAAGTGAGTCCATTATGATATTTTGCTGTTTATTTATGCAATTCATCTGTTCATTTGTAATCGGCTCCTGTTCCTCTACACTCTTCATAATTAAATTCACTTTATATCATCGCGACGATCTTATCACAAATAAAAGTTGAAGTCGCCGTTAACACCTGAAGAAAAAAAAATATATATACTTATATGTAGATACGTTTTTTAAAACAACTGCTTATAATTGTGTTTATTAAAAATATATAATTAAAATATAAAAAACAAATTTATGATAAGCAATTAAAAATGATTATGAAATATTAGTAATTGCTAAAATACAACATGCAACTTGTGTTTTCTTGGTCGCTTTTATTTTATTATTTTATTTTGCAAAAATTTAAACTGCTCCAGTATTCGTAGGAAACAATGACAGTTGTAGAAAATATCAATTGCTTTGTTGTCCACTCAGTTCTCAGCTCGTTCAATGTGTGCGTGTTAATATACCCAGTTGGCCACACCTTTAAAACATCTGAACTTAACATAGAGTCTATACGTGATATAATATCAAATAGTTTTCTATCAGCAAACGTCAAATTTGATAGCAGAGAGAATTATATCACTTGTAGCCTTCAAAATTAGTATTATTGCAATATTATCAGGCCTGTTCTAAAAATCACGTGATTTCAAAGCACATGTCGTTTCAAAAGCACAAATGTGATTTGTGCCTGTTCTGCAAATCACAATTTTGTGTGATTTTCGATGTGATTTACGCTTTTCTAAAGCACAAAAACCTGCTGTTTTTTGGTCCAATTTACTGATATTTTTAATTTCAGGTTGAATTTTTTTATTCTAATAAATATAAAAGGTAAAATAAAGTAAACCAGTAAAGCAAATCACAAAATAATACAACAAGTTTTGCAACAAAATGAGCGTATCTAGTTTTTTCTTTATTTAATGAATTATTTCGTATAAAATAAATGATTTTACTTAAATAATCAATAGAAAACACATTAAGTTATTTATGAATGTAATAAATTATGAAATTCATCATAAAGTGCATGCAAAAATTGGGATGTGATTTCAAATTGATTGCAAGTTAGCTAACCGATTTTAAATCACAAAAATCAAAAATATTTTGTGTGCAGAACACCTTTTTGTGATTTCAAATCACTTTCACAAAAAGTGATTTGCAGAACATCCCTGTATATCAGATATCACAATATTGTGATAATATATATTTAGAAAACCATATCATGATATGAACTGTCAAAAACCGTAAACAAAACGACATAATATTAAATTTTTGAAGAATTCCCGAAAAAAGTTGAATAAAATCATTAAAATATTTATAAAAAAACGCTTACTGTTCTTTATGTTGTTGGAATATATAAATTTGTTTAAGAAAAATACAGCATTCAACGATTTTTACTGCATGGTTGTTTAAAAATTGTGAAATATTATGATATTTGCAAAAATACTTGGCGCCATGCTAGATATGAGAGAATATATAATTTGTTTTTTCTCGTTAATTTGCTGACGTTCTCTCTCATATTATATCAGAGTTAATATCAGTTGTAGACACTATGTTAAGGTTTTTAGAACAAGGAAAAAAGAAAAATGTCAAAAACTAAAAACTAATAAATACGACGGCGGGTCAATAACTCTGTGACTTCGAATTTTCCGCCCCTTTAATTGAAATGGTAATACTGCTGCTGTTAACAGGGAACTGTCAGCCGATTTCTGCTCAAATTTGAACAAAGCGGTGACAGCCGTGGTTAGCATTTTGAGAAGCAAATGGATTTCGTGTACTGGTTAAGTACTAAACCAAGACTAAGCTTGTTAAATATTATGAGGACTCTTCACCATCTATAAAAAAAAGTGTCTTACTAAATTTCGACGTGGCCATGCTAGCAAATAAAATACATCATATTGATGTTAATTTGTAATCATATATAAATGAAAGCTAATATTACATATCATATGCGGCGTTAGTTAAATATGAGAGCGTAGAGAGTGAAATAAAAAGGGAGCTACGAAAACAGCATCCACACCAGCGTTGTCAACTCGGTGCGTTTCGCGCCGTTTTGGGTGCTTTTTAAAATTATTTGTGCGAAAAATTCGTTAGTCGGTGCGGAGAGCGCTTTTTATACATTTTCGGTGCGTTTTTGAAATTTCGGTGGCACAAAATCAAATTCAACTTAATTTTTTATTTCAATGTAAAAAAAAAAGTTTATAATCAAGTGTACAAAATTTTTACGTGTCATTTTGCGTGAAAAACGTTCCGTAAGACTTGTCTAGCTGTTGTATAGGGTGTTTTTTTAAGCCCGATAGAACTTGAAATTGTAAAAAATAACACAAAAAATTAAATTGTAATCAAAATTTTTTTTTATTCGAAAGATCAATACGTGACATTAACATTTGAAAATGATTTCGGGCATATGGGCACCGCGGCTGTTCTTGACGAAGCGCATTCTGGACGTCCAATTTTGGGCCACTTTTTCGAGCACTGCTGGCCGTATGTCACGAACAACACGAACAATGCTGGCCTCCAAGGCGTCAATTGTTGCTGGTTTATCAGCATAAACCAGTGACTTCACGTAGCCCCACAGGAAATAATCGAGAGGTGTCAAATCGCACGACCTTGGAGGCCAATTGACAGGTCCATTTCTCGAAATCAACTTATCGCCAAATTTTGATTTCAGTAAGTCGATGGTTGCGTTCGCCGTATGGCACGTAGCGCCATCCTGTTGAAACCACATCTCCTCCGGATCAATGTCATCCATATTTTCAAACAAAAAATCATTGATCATGGTGCGGTAACGATCTCCATTGACCGTAACGCGAGCTCCGGCCTCATTTTTGAAGAAATAAGGTCCGATGATGCCACCAGCATGAAAACCGCATCAAACAGTGCATTTTTCTGGATGTAATGGAGTCTGTAGGGTCTCTTGTGGATTGGTCTCACTCCATATGCGGCAATTTTGCTTATTAACAAACCCGTTAAGCCAAAAATGCGCCTCATCGCTGAACACAATTTTGCAATAAAACAACGGGACTGATTTTCAAAGTAAATTTGGATAATTTCGTAGCGTTGTTCAAGCGTGAGTCTATTCATGATGATTTGTCAGAGTATACTGAAACAAATAAAAAAAATGTTTCATCAAAATTTAATTTTTTGTGTTACTTTTTACAATTTAAAGTTCTATCTAGCTTAAAAAAACACCCTTTATATTATATACACTGGCAAAAGAAAAATAAACATTTCGTTTTATAAAATTTGCTGCTTTTAGGGAGTGTTTTGCTGTTAATCGATCAAGCCAAGTTGGCTAAATATTGCTATAAGTGCAGTCTCTGAACAGAAAAGTTCGTTTTTATGATGGCTCGTAAATTCTGACATTTTCGTTTATTTTAACCCCGCTTATGAAAACACAAGTGAAATGTACACTGCGTTTAGTAGAATTGTCATTGGTTGAATGAAGCTCTCAAGGCTTGTAGTGCTATTCTGTAACTTTTAGTGATCCGATAATCGTAAATTCTTTCGACAGTAATGGTTGTATGCTTCTGCAATATAATTTTGTCACAGCTGATTTCGGTTGACAGCAAATATAATTAAATGTTATTGCTTAATAATAAATTTGACCAAATATCTTTATAACTATTGTAAAGGTAACATTATCTTAATATAACTGACGGAGTCGTACTAGAGGTCAAGTTTAACAAACACGAATTCTAGCTGTTGAACAAATTTGATGGCATGCTATCAGGCAGTGATATCAGACCCAGTTTGATTGTATAATAGGTAGTTATTTAAAAGGCTGTATCGTGTTTTTAATATAAAAATGTAATTTTGTAATACAAAATAGGTTTTTGAAAATGAAACGAAAAACTTCAACATTCGGTGCGTTTTCGTTGAAAAAACGCGCTTTTTTCCCCATTTTGGTGCCTTTTGAAATTTCAAAGTTGACAACGCTGATCCACACAATCAAAATATGATAATGCCACATACCGATATTATATTGATGACAGTACTCGTAAGTCACCAAAAGTATTATTAGGACATGTTTACTTATCATTGATTTCTGGAAAATGATAGAATATAAAGTTTGAACATATTTTTGAAATCATTAAATTAAGTCGAAGTTTAAGTTTAGCAGATGATAGCGTACCATGGTGTTTATGATATTGTGTCATAAAATTTACTCACTTAGTCATTCTTCAGATGTCAATGAGCGAGCCATCATATCAATCAAAATTTTACAATAAATTGAAACCAAATTATAGTTGTTATGCTTTTAGCGTGACAAGATATTGATGATATTTTGTCATCACATTGACTTCATTTAGTCATTTCTTCGATGTTAGAGTGACATTGCATTGAATACATGCTCACCTAAAACGAATTTCCAAGTATTTATTACTTTTTGAGGCCCAAGGGATACCCTGAAAAAGTAACAAATACTCGGAAATTTCTAAGGTCGAATGAAATAATTAAAGTATCCTTGTGATGTTAGTGTTACATTTATTGACGAAATAGTTGTCATAATTGCCGCTAATGATAATTAGAGCAGCTGATGTAATGAATGGTTGGTATCACAGCGATGAATATTACCATGGGGTTAAAAATTAAGACCTTTGGCATTGCATTGATGTTTAAATACATCACAGTTATGACGGGTTTTCTTGCGACTGCCAGTTAGTTGATATCTTAGTTGCCAATTAACAGAAAAAATTCTACAGATGGTTAAATTTTACGAGCCTACGAGTGTGTTTATTTTGCATAAAAACAAATTATTGAGAAATTATTGCCATGTCTTTTTATTATTATAATATTGGTATGGTTCAATTATGTATGGAACAAAATATCGGCCAAATGGCCGCACACCTCCATCCTATGATACAAATTTTCGACGATGCTGAGGCATAATTGAGGCTCTATGCCGTTAATGTGCCGAATTATCTCATACTTTATCTCTTGAATTATTGCTGGCTTACCGACGTACACTTTTTCTTTTCAATATCCCCAAAAAAAAGTCTAACGGTGTCAAATCACATGATCTTGGCGGCCAATGGACTTCGCAACCACGTGAGATAACACGGCTATTGAGTTTGTTGCACAAAAGAGCGACTGTTTCGTTAGCTGCGTGGCAAGTGGCACGATCCTGTTCAAACCACATATCGCCCACATCCATATCTTTCAATTCGGGTCATAAAAAGTTCGTTATCATCTCACGATAGTGAACACCATTCACAATAACCGCCTTACTGGTCTCATTTTAGAAAAAATATGGGCCGAGCATGCCGCCAGCCCATAAATCGCACCAAATAGTCACTCTTTGTGGGCGCGTTGGTTTTTCGACAATCACTCTTGGATCATCATTCGCCCAAATACGGCAATTCTGTTTATTGACGAATCCACTGAGGTGAAAATGTGCCTCATTACTGCAGATGATTTTCTTCGAAAACTGATCCTCCACTGTTGCCATTTCTTGCCACCATTCTGACCATTGACGATGCTTGGAATGGTCAAGAGGCTTTAGTTCTTGAGTCAAATGTAAATGACAGTCTTTACGCATAATATTCATCAACAATGAACGTGAGAGGCACGACGACGAGTTAAGGGGGACGGCTCTTCAGCCACACTATTGCGAACAGCAGCAATATTTCCTGCAGAACGAGCTGTTCGGATATGCACTGGAGTTTTCGCATCTCCTACAGACCCGGTTTGCTCATATTTGTGCACGTTATTTCCGATTGTATGCACATTTGCAGGATTAAATTAACCGAAAAAATCGCAAAGTGCACGATATGTATTTTCATTTGAACGCCCATTTTCATAATAAGCCTGAATAACTTTAATGCGTTGCTCGATTGTATATCTTTCTATGGTTCAAATTGAGTTACTCTGAAATGTCAAATGAAATGCAGAAAAAACATGGCGTTTAGTTGTGGTGTATATTCAACATCGACCCCTAAAATATAATCACCCAATATAAAAAGCTGTGTTTCGTTAAAAAAAAAAATCACGGCTTTATTATGTATTTCCATATTTTTTTATTTAATTTTTTATGGAAATCATTTGAAGATATTTTTACACAAAGCAAAAATCAGGTAATTTTCAATTGCAGATTTCAAATGTTTAGTCCAAGCAAATATCATCATGTTCGACATATTTCGTTTATAAAAGACAGCATTTATGATTTTGTCTACAAAGCAGAAAATGCACTTCAGTGCTAACGATAGTCCACTTACAAATCAGAAATACGTGGTTTGCTTGTGTTGTATATTAAGTATAACACATAATTAGAATCTCTAATTGGTCTCAGCTTTTGGCTGTTTGGCCAATTGGGTTGTTACTGTAGGTATGAGTAAACATTTATATTAAAAATTGATAATAAAATATTAAATTAATCCTCATAAAATAATTGAAGGAATTATTTAAACAGATATATGTAAATAATTTTGGCACAAAGTTAAAGAAAAAAAAAACAAAAAACTGTCTTATGTTGGGAAATTATGAAAAGCAACTCAGCTACACAACTGTCAGACAGGTGAAATAGGTTTTACAATATCCTGAAAGTTCGTTTTTGATTTCAGCAATGGTTTGAGATCAAGTTTTCAAAAGAAGAATAATTCCCAAGCAAAACTACTAGCTACAATTTGGTGTGGCTGCAGCTAGTACTGTAGTACTGTAGCGCATACTTTCTTTAAAAAAGCTGGAAATTTCTTCTGAATGAGCAAAACAGAAATAATAATAAAATCAAAACTTTCGTTTAGTTTGCATATTATAAAAGCATATTTTTCTTTTGCTAAAATATGTCAAATAAAACCAAGAATTAATTACTTTCCAGCTCTGGCCATAAACTCTTCATATCTGAATATTTTTAATTTAAATGTAACTGATATTGTCCAATCAAATTACAATTTTTTATTTATAAAGAAAATGGACTTTGCTCTATTTCAGTAGACGCAAAATTATTTTTAGACACAATTGTTTTTCTAAAAACGAACAAAGCATTCCCAACTCTGCTCGATGAGTAATAATTGCTGGCCTCCAGACAAGGAAGTATTACAGAAATCTTTTGCGTTGTAAAGTAAACATTTGAGAAAACAATTTGTACATTTTAAACCTTTTACGGATGCGAAAGTTGTTGATAACATTCAGATGTTTTGCAACAGGAAAGGTTTACTGGGAGGATTTTGTTCGATGCACTCGTTCAATATCAAACCCAAATTTACTTTTTTCTCATAGCTCCTTCGATAGAATACACTTGTGGCAGTTTCCACTCCATGAAGCAATTCGGATATGCATCGGCTTGAGCTCTCTCAGCGATTCGTTTTATATTTTCTCAATCAGGGATCTCTTTAGGTCTAACTGTAATGTGCATAAACTGAATTAATCCAGCTTAAGCAACTGTGCGAAATTTTTACACGTGGCTTCAAGTCGGACTCGGGAGTTGGTGGGGGTATCTATATCCCCCTCTATGAGAGGAGAATGAATTTCAAGCTGCAAAATGAGTATAGAGTAGCGCAGGCTGAAATCGCGGTTATCATAAGGGCAGCTAACTGGTTAAGGTACTACAGGATATACGGGGAGAATATCCGAATTTGTACTGATAGTAAGGCTGCGTTATTTGCACTAGCTTGGGTCTATACGACATCCTGCTTGGTTCGTGAATGCCGGACATCTCTAAGCGAGATAGCGAGACATTCGAACCTGGAGCTTTTCTGGGTACGAGGGCACGGTGGAGTGCCCGGCAATGTTGTAGCGGACGAACTAGCCAAGATCGGTTTTTTTTAATTCATTTATTTATTGAATCTTCAAAGTAGTCAAATCTTAATACTAAATACAAAAGTTAATGCTAGACAAATAAGTTGTATTTTGCGCGAATAATATCGGTAGAATCACCTATTTAACGTTCTGATGGTGGCAATATCCCTTCTTCTCAACCGAGAGTGGCCGCCAAAATTAAGTATGTTGCATGCAAGAGGATTTGGGTGAAGTTCCAGTTTACTGATATACCTTGTCACATACTTAGAAAATACGTCTTTTACCAGCGGAACATACAGATCGTGAATTCGTGAGTTTCTTACGTACCATGGCGCTGCAGCAATAGTTCGAAGAATTTGGTTTTGTCGTCTTTGAATTTTTTTCAATGTTAGATATCGAAGGCCAGTGTCTAGCTGCAACAAAGGGACATTGATGTGATCCCGCTTAGGAGCTGTAAAACACAAGTACAGCGTCAACTTTTCGAGACCGCCCAAGAGAGATGGTCTAGTGGGGTAACCTGTCGAATATCCAGGCTGACATGGCCCAGATATGACAACAGGAGGACCATTATCCTTAAGGGCCTACCCCGACGGAGGTTGCGATCTGCTGTGGCACTCCTGACGGGTCATTGCCACAGAGGGGCACAGACGAGGAGGTTACATCTTCCATTTAATGATTTCTGTAAAAATTGTAGAGACGAGGAGAAAGTAGAGAGTGTTGAGCATTTCCTTTGTCGGTGTCCAGCTCTTTCCTGCATAAGCGCGTTGTATCTAGGCAGACCGATGCTGCACGATTTGGCGGAGGTATCGGAAAGTGATGTAAATGGATTGGACTCCTTTATGCAATCCTCGGGTAGTATCTAGATCTGCTGATATGTAGAACTGCTGAGATATATATCACACCCATTCAACACAACGGAACCAAATTGGACCCAAATGGGCTGGCTTTTTAATGGCTGGCCTGTAAAACTTAAACTAACTGTGCGAATACATATAGGGTGTTTTTTTAAGCCCGATAGAACTTGAAATTGTAAAAAATAACACAAAAAATTAAATTGTAATCAAAATTTTTTTTTATTCGAAAGATCAATACGTGACATTAACATTTGAAAATGATTTCGGGCATATGGGCACCGCGGCTGTTCTTGACGAAGCGCATTCTGGACGTCCAATTTTGGGCCACTTTTTCGAGCACTGCTGGCCGTATGTCACGAACAATGCTGGCCTCCAAGGCGTCAATTGTTGCTGGTTTATCAGCATAAACCAGTGACTTCACGTAGCCCCACAGGAAATAATCGAGAGGTCTCAAATCGCACGACCTTGGAGGCCAATTGACAGGTCCATTTCTCGAAATCAACTTATCGCCAAATTTTGATTTCAGTAAGTCGATGGTTGCGTTCGCCGTATGGCACGTAGCGCCATCCTGTTGAAACCACATCTCCTCCGGATCAATGTCATCCATATTTTCAAACAAAAAATCATTGATCATGGTGCGGTAACGATCTCCATTGACCGTAACGCGAGCTCCGGCCTCATTTTTGAAGAAATAAGGTCCGATGATGCCACCAGCATGAAAACCGCACCAAACAGTGCATTTTTCTGGATGTAATGGAGTCTGTAGGGTCTCTTGTGGATTGGTCTCACTCCATATGCGGCAATTTTGCTTATTAACAAACCCGTTAAGCCAAAAATGCGCCTCATCGCTGAACACAATTTTGCGATAAAACAACGGGTCAGTTGCCAACTGCTCTAGAGCCCAATTTCGTAGCGTTGTTCAAGCGTGAGTCTATTCATGATGATTTGTCAGAGTATACTGAAACAAATAAAAAAAAATGGTTCATCAAAATTTAATTTTTTGTGTTACTTTTTACAATTTAAAGTTCTATCTAGCTTAAAAAACACCCTATATAATCAAATGTGTACAACTATAATGTACTTAATGAAACTTTTCTTTAAGTTTCGTCTATTGTCAGTTGCTTAAGCAAAGTACGAAACTGAACGCTCTTTCTATACGGAATCATTTGTTTCCAGAAGTTTGTGTGTATGCTTAAAAAAAATCTTAAAATAAATAAAAAATAATAATTCCCAGCTAGCGTACGTTGTTTGCTAGACGATGGTGTTCAATATACAATCCCCAAAAGAATCTTCTGACGATTATCTGACGAGTACCAATAACAATAACATCTATTTTTTATTTCTTTTTTAAAAATTTTCTGACACGCTCGTCACACGATTAAAAATTTTATTGTTTTTATGTACTCATATTTTTAATTATATTATAGATAAAAACAATCAAACAGCGTATAATAGTATATTCTGTATTGCTTAACAACCTTTGAATATAAAAAGTGCGGGTAGTGGTTATAAGTGTATTATATCTGAGGGGGATTATTTTGCAGGGGACAAGATAGTTATTGCTGAATAAATAAATACTTTTTGAAAAAAATTTTTATTTTTTATCAGACCTCGTATAAATACATATTTTATATTCCGATAATATTGCTATTACTTAACCAAGTGCATTTATTATTATTTATTCATAATAATAGAAATACATAATAATTTAGATAACTGTATGTACTAAATTTAATCACACCATTTTTAAGAAGCAGGAAAAACTAACAACTGAGATAAGAAACGTTTTCAAGAACCAAATATTCATTTTTTTCTTGTTTTTTGTTTTAAGTCTTTATCAGTCAAAAACTCTGCCAGCGATATGGACCCCTGCGCTTTATTTGTTGTTTTTTGCTTATTTCAATTGAGGGATATATTAGCCAAGAAAACACTTCAACTTTTATGAGCACACGGATTAAAGTGAAAGTAAAATGTTAAATACTTGTGTGTGAAGTTCTTTTTTTTTAGTTAAGTGCAATTTTTATTGTTAAAAAATTAATGATATACGAGTAGTATAAAATAAGCCATTAGAAACATTGTCGTTAAGGAGGGCTTATAACCTAAACATCTGATAACATGTTATCAACTAAACTAAAATGTATATTTCTCATTGATATTTAATATGGGATACATATTCACATGATTTAACAATCACCGACTCATGAATTGTTTGTTATCTGCTTCTAATCTGGGTTTCTGAGCAGAATTTTGAAAACATTTATTTTAATCATATCATGTTTTATATGCACTCATGTTGTTAAGAGCGGGTCACTTAGCTGACTCTCGACAGAGTAAAAAAGAATTGTAATCAGCAGAAATTTAAGAACACAACTCCTCAGAACTTTTCCTACGTACTCACTTCTAGGCAGATTTACCAGGCAGGGTAGTCAGGATTTTTTCCAGATCCAGCGCCAAACTGGCCATCAAATTTCGCCATAATATTCTTTGAATGGTCTTGAAAAGACAATAAATCCCTTAAAGTCTCCTCAAATGATTTTTAACAGTTTTGTAGTCATAAACTTATAATTTTTATTCTTTTAATTAATATGTATTATGTACGAGATTAACTAGTTGTGAGTTCGAGTCCAACTTCAGTCAAGAAGAAGGATTATTTTTAATTATAACAATAATTGCTGTGAAACAATAAGACCAAAGAAGAACAGAAAAAATAATTGAATACCATTAGCGGGGGGACAACTAGCTGTTTCGTAGTCGCTACACTACTCATCAGCACCCACTGGGATTCGAACTCGGTATCATGTGAACATGATGTATTTTTAATATGGCCGCTTTAACCACTTCAGCCATGGAGCTCTTTAATTATTCTTACGTTAATGTTTGCCACATATTGATCACATATATGCAATTGTTATAACCCCAGGTGGCTGAAGTGGTTAAAGCGGCCGTATTAAAAATACATCATGTTCACATGATCCCGAGTTCGAATCCCAGTGGGTGCTGATGAGTAGTGTAGCGACTACGAAACAGCTAGTTGTCCCCCAGCTAATGGTATTCAATTATTTTTTCTGTTCTTCTTTGGTCTTATTGTTTCACAGCAATTATTGTTATAATTAAAAATAATCCTTCTTCTTGACTGAAGTTGGACTCGAACTCACAACTAGTTAATCTCGTACATATGTATATAACTAAAAAAGTTCACTCATTAATGATTTACATACTAATATGTATTATGTTTAGCAAAATTTATATGAATTTTTCTTAAGCTTTGTACACACAGTTGTCAGATGTTACAATATTGTAATATCTGGCAACATGCTGACAATGTAGTGACAATGAAAAATTGTCCCGCAGAAGTAAATTGTGTGTTCAGACGATCGTAAGAAAATCTTACAATTTCATAGTCAGACTATGGTCTGACAAAAATTTCATCTGACAACAAAAATTGTCAGTTCACACGGTTGTCAGATTGCTAGATGAAAAAAATTGCCAGACATGTTGTAAGGCATTGCCACTTATGTATATCAACAACGATCTGTTTGGCAGCGTTGCCCATCAAATTTTTTTCTGACAATGACTGAGCTTACAATACCAGCCAATTATCTGGCAGTGCCGACGAAGTGTGTTCTCACGATTGTTAGATGCCTGACAACATTGTCGTCTTACAATCGATTGACAATGATTTTTCTGACAACGTTGTAAGTTAAAAATTGGCAGTTCACATGATTGTAATACATTTTCAGACAGTTTTACTGGCAATACTGTAAGATCTGACAACCGTGTGTATGTAGCTTTACTTGAGAAACACTTAAATTTCATTAGCTTGCATTATAATACAAATGGTATATCCACCTTTTACTTAAATTATATAAATACAAAAGAAGAGAACAATTATAAATTCAACATTGGTTTCAAATTGGCTGAAAATTCCTTATATAAATTATTAGTTCTGCCATAAAAAAAAATTATAAACAGCTTGTTTTCTATGTTACCCAGCTGTCTATATGTCAACATTTCATAGAAGCTACCCTAATCATCAGTAGACTTTGGAAAAACCTCGATATCGTTATGATTTATAGCCGAGCCAAGTTACGTGAGATTGCTGAAATGGTAAACATATCATATGAACGTGTTTTCAACATTTTGCATGAACATTTGCATATGAAAAAGCTATCGGCAAGGTGGGTGCCACGTTTGCTCAGTGTCGAACAAAAACCAGATCGACAGACCACTTCACAACAGTGTTTAGACATGACAAAGCGTAATGCATTCAGTGATGCATCATTATTATAGGCATGAAAAATCGTTTAGTTGAGAAAACATCTCTACATTAAGGTATTAAACTAAAAAGTTAACAGCACAGTAGCATTTTAAGATGTAAACGTCACTTTTAAGCAAAGATTTTTTTGATTTTTTTCTTAACACTTCCCACTTTTTATCGATGTTCACTTTACGCACAGAGCTCCGAATTGAAAAAAAAATACATAGGGAGGTAGGAAATTGAAAAATAAGTAGAAAATATTAAGTGAAAAATTTGGCGGAAACTCATAGTTTCTGAGTTATAGTGCAAGGTTAATGTAAGCGGCTTGCGGGAGCAGGCGGCAGCAATGTGATCCATGAAAAAAAAAAATTATATACTTTTTTTTTTAAATATTCGTACAAAAATTTTAGCATTTTAAATTTAATTTGGCAATGCCATTGAAAACGGCAATATTGAATCCAGCTTAACTTTTTGGTTTGTTTGTCAAACCAAAAAGTACAGGGTCAAAAAAATGGAGAAAATAAAAGGAAGAAGTTAATTTTCTTTATTTTCGGTGTTAAAATTAATAAGAAATAAATTTATTTATTTATTTTTGTGTTAAAAAAATCAAAATGTGTTTTCGCTTGATTTTCGATACACAAATTTTTACTTCAAACAGCCGCATTTATTTACCTATGTCAAATAAACTCAAGCGGCAAATAGAACAGTTTTTTCCGCCCGTTGCCGCTCACATTGGCCTTTCACTATTATGGACCTCTGAAGATTTGATATACGTGTATATGAAATTGCATAGAGGAGTAAATACAGGGAAACTTTGGTCAGCGATGTGAGTGTTTGTTATACCATAGAGGAGAAAATGCTTCCGTTCGGCCAAAGGCCGGCTATGCAGAGAAATTTTAGTCAGCGAAGCAGGTATATACCATAGAGAAGAAAATCCTATGCAGGAAAACTTTGATCAGCGAAGCCGGTGTTTGTTTTACCATAGAGGAGTAAATTCTTCCCCCCGGCCTAAGGCCGGCTGCGCTAAAACAATTTATTTAATGAATCCAGTGTTATTTCTCAAATTTTGATCACACTTTCGTTTTTCTACCAAATTATAATATTTATATATTAACCTCTAGCACTTTGATTTAAACATTTCTTAAGAACTGTATTTACACTTAGGACATTAAAAGGCTCTTGCATAATATAATGTATCCAAAAGCTTTCGAATAATACCAATTTTGTATAAATACCTTGAGAAATGCAATGAAATATCGCAATTTCATATGCACGTATAACAAAACTTTAGAGGTTCATTGGCGGAAACTAAGCATTTCCGCCAATTTTATCATTTCACATTTTTTTATTATTAAGTTTATTTTTCAATTTTCTACTCCCTATAGGTATAATTTTTTCAATGCGGAGCTCTGTGCGTAAACTGGACTTGTTCCAGTTTTTAGATTTTTTGAATCTAGACAAACATTTTGCTCCTAATAATAATTGCAATGGTAATATACCTATCTATACCCTTCTCCAAAATCTTAAAAAGTTGCAAATAAGTAAATGTCATTACGGCTTTACTCAAGTGGCAAACAGTGTACTTACATACATACAGTGCTGTTCCTACGCTAAGCAACTCACACTGTATTTTAGAAAAATGTTACTTTTCTCTCAAATAAGAAGACCTTAAGAACTCATTATAATACTTATTTATGACTTGTATGATAGCAAAAAAAAAAATGTATAAAAAAATAACAACAAAATCCTTTTTGGATATTTCAATAACAAACAAAAACAAAACTAACTCTATGAGAGGCTGTGCCTATGCTAAGCAACAAATTTTCTTATTCTCTTTCCCTTAAATATAACGGTTCTTTTGCGATGCATTTGAGTTCATTAATTGCAAATTACTTAAATCAATGCAGTTTAGTCCTACTAAGACTTTCTTCGTCTTTAAACTATAAATTTTCAACATGAAGCGCGTTCAATACGATAATAGCTTCAAATCTTCCGTTATATCATTGTGGAAGGCAGGGCAAAGTCAAATTGATATAGCTAATAATTTAAAAATTAACAAATCAATGGTTTCACGGTGGATTCAAAATTATAAAACGATAGGCACTGTCGTAAAACCCAATACAGGCGCACCTCCACGTAAAATTTCCGACCGTGACGACAGACAAATTAAAATATTAATAAAAAAAAAAACCATTTATAACTTCAAAAGAGGTAATGAAATCACTTAATTTGAATGTGGATTCCAGCACAGTCAGAAAACATATCATCAAGCTGGGCTTAAAAAGTTATAGGGCTGTCAAAAAACCAATGCTGACAAAAAAACACATGAAAAAACGGTAAGTGAATTTTAATTTACTTTAACAACAAATTCTATAGGACTTTTGTAATTTTTAGTCTTGAATTTGCAAAGCAACACATTAATTGGACTATCACAAAGTGGAACAGTGTGCTCTTTAGCGATGAAGTCAAAGTAAACCTCTTCAATTCAGACGGCATATGCACTGTGCGGCATATGAAAGGAAATCGGCTCGATCCACGCTATTGTAAGCAAACAATGAAACATGGAGGGGGAAACATTATGGTGTGGGCATGTTTCTCTGGCAAACGCCTTGGTCCTGTGCACAAAATAAACGATAAAATGGATCGATTCGTGTATAAGGACATCTTAGAAACGAAAATGCTCCCATATGCAGAATGGAATATGCCACTTCGATGGGTGTTTCAACATGATAACGACCGGAAACACACATCGAAGTTGGTCAAGGAATGGTTTCAGACGAAAAGGATTCAAGTGCTTGATTGGCCGGCACAATCACCCGACTTGAATCCTATCGAAAATTTGTTCGCCATTGTGAAACGACGCCTCGGATCGAGTCGATTTACAAATAAAGAAAATTTGTTAAACGGTTTTCAAAATGAATGGAAAAACATCCCCAAAAGCACATTGCAAAATTTAATTGCCTCAATGCCCAAGAGATGTGCTGCAGTCATAAAAAACAAAGGGTCATAACGAAATATTAATAAGTTGCTTAGCGTAGGCACAGCCTCTCATAGAGTTAGTTTTGTTTTTGTTCGTTATTGAAATATCAAAAAAGGTTTTTGTTGTTATTTTTTTATAAACTGTTTTGTTATCATATAAGTGATAAATATATATTAAAATGAGTTCGTAAGGTCTTCTTATTTGAGAGAAAAATAACATTTTTGTAAAATACAGTGTGAGTTGCTTAGCGTAGGAACAGCACTGTATGTATATGCATGTGAGTGTAGTTATCTCTGCGTATTTTTCCTACGCAAGTAACTTTCGATTACAGATCTACTTTAAGGTTTATTTTATGTTTAACTTACCTTCTTGCAAACTTAATTCGAGTGTAGTTTTCAAATAATATTATTGCACTGGATTTGAAATTTTAATTATTGCTTAACATACAATTTATTTTGTTGTTTTTGTTATTTTCAATTAAGAATTTACATTAAATTGTTGTTGCCGTTGATTTGCGTAACAGAAACAATGTTGCAGAGAGTAATTTATTTGGTTACTTTTTCTTTTTTTCTGCTATTTGTCAATTTGTGCTCTCAACTTTTTTATGCTCTTCATTTTTTACTTAATCAAAACAAAAACAAACAAACAAAAAAACACTTGTTGTTGTTTAAAAAATCTACTAAAAGAAAATAAAGTATGTAGATTAGGAAGAGTAATTTTATTTAAATAATTTCTTTTTTTGCAAGTTTATTTCTTCAATCTCTAGATTGTTTTAGTGCATTTTATTGTCGGTTGTTGTTTTTTTTCTTTCTTTCATATTTAGCTGTTGTTTTATTTAATCAAATTTCACCGCACTACTACAACAACACTTTATCGTTCGATAATTAACACACAGTCTAGCAAACGGAGACACATTTGTATTCAAACTAAAACTTACTCTCATTTGAACGCAAAAACATAATCAGATACTTTCTACATGTACGAATCAAATACACATGCATCTATCTACATGTGTACAAATGCATATAAAAATGTTTATTTTTTTTATATTCATATTTATACTCTTATCACATACTCTTTATGTACAAGTAGGCACATATGTATATGTATATATGATCATGTGTACGCACGTTCATAAAAATTTTTTTTATTGGTTTTGTTTGTTTGTTTTTGTTTTTAAAGAACGATCTCGTAACTCGCGTTCATGTAGTTTGACTAGCTCTCAATCACTATTAAAACAGAGTTAAATTTGCTGGGCTGTTGTATATCCAAACCAGCGTTGCCGTATAGAATATTTTGAATTTTACAAAGAAATACACTAAATACATACATACTTAAGGCAGAATTAGTTTGTACGTTCTTTTCCGTTCTGAATCAGCTGTTTTGTTTCTGTTCAATATAAACTATGGGCCAGTTTCACGACAGCGAAGCTATTCGTTCGTTCGCACAATTACATTTGAAACAAAAACAACATTCAAAATTTTTTTATTGTTTTAAATGTAATTGTGCGAACGTACGAATAGCTTCGCTATCGTGAAACTGGCCCTATATGTACATGGTTTGTTTTCACTTTTACGTTCTGTTCTGTTAAGCGCCCCATACACGTTTCAGCTCAGTTGGCAACTGAGGCGGTTGTTGTCGAAATCAAAGCGTGTATGGCTTTGTCAGTTGATTATTTTGGCAGTTGTCGATTTGATTGAACAAAAATTAAAATGTTTTGATTTTTTCAAAGTGACTAGCAAGTCTTTCAATTCGATTATGTTGTGTGTGTTCAAGTCTCTTGATCAAGTCTTAAAATTTATATTTGCAGTGTTTTTGCAAAGGGAACGTTATATATTTTTAAAATTGTCTATAATTTCATTGAATTTAATAGTTGAATGAAAATATTTCAATTCAGTTTATGAAGTGTGTGAACAATAATCAATTCAGTTGAAAGACTCAATTCTCAATTGAATTGAAACGTGTATGGGCCGCTTTACGGACTAATCTGTTGAAAATAGAATTCAACATTAACTGACGGCCAGATATGTGGATGTTTTACTTTTTTCAGGTATGGAAACATTAATTTCTTATTCAAAAGTATATATATATATATATTTTTTTTTTTGTCAAAAACTAAAAAATTTGTTTCAATTAAAGATTTTTAAAAGTTAATACATTTTTATTAATTAAGCAACTATGAATGATCAAAAGAATATTATTTTAGTAAGGAAAAAATTATGTTTTGTATAAGAAGTGTCATAAACTCTGCAGATTGTGAGAAAGAAGTGGGCTGTTTGATCGCCATTTCTAAATTATTAATTTGTTTCTTTTTTTTTTTTTTTGTTTTTTCATACAAGATAATATTTATGTACATATGTATCTGATTCTTCATTCCAATGTTTTTCTTTTGTTTATGCTCTACTGTAAAAAACATCTGAATATTTTCACGGAAAAAGTAATTGTAAAATATTTCCTACAGAAATGAACGTCAAAGAACGGCAACAGAAAGTAAAAACTAATGAGGCCTTTAAGCTCTAAACACTTATGGCCGTATGCAAAAAAAAACTTAACAAAGCTTGGTAAGCAATTGTTAAGACAAATTTCCTAACGTTGTGTGCAAAAACAAATGTTAGCTTACCATTCGTTTAAAGTTGAATTGAGTACACTTTAACTGTACGTTAAAATGACATTTGACTTGGCGATTATTATTTTTCTTGAAAAACACAATATTGGGAAAATTTAAAAACAAAAGATATTATTATTTTTATTACATAAATCAATCAAATATCAATTTTGAAAGAAAAATATAAATAACAATTATGTTAGTGATGCACTTTCAATCAAACGAATACAATGAAAATCGTTATTCGAATAATAACAATTTTTCTAGATAAGTTCCCCTATTACTTTTTCTCAGTTTCATTAATATACTACATATTATATATTCATTATTTATTAGGAAGGCAAATCCCAGAACTGTTTGTCAAAAATATGTTATTCTATATAATACTAATCATTTTTTTTATTTTTTGAATTTGCTTTTCGGTTTTCGAATATTAGTTATTATTCATCACTATTGAAAAAACTACAACTGAACATAACGGCGTTGCCATAACAAAACAATTAAATTCCTTACTACATTTAAAAGTTAACGTACTGTTTTTGCGTAAAATTTTTTAACAAATGTATGGTAGTGCTAATGTGTTTGGTAACTAACGTATGCGTTAAAACTCAAGTAAGAAATTTTTTTGGATATGGCCCTTAGACGACAGCAGACTTCACGAGTAGTGTTTGTGAACATTTGACGTGAACCTTCCAACGTTATAACAGACAGGAAACACGTCTACAGGCAACATATTCCACAGCCGAAGCGTACGGCTGAAAAACGAATTATCTCTGTAGTGGGTAGTACGATTCCCCGGGCAATCGACCACATATGGATGAGCTCTGGACGTTGAACGCCTGCTACGTAAAAATGTGGGCGCTTCGGGAACAAGATCCCTAATCTCGTCAGAGCAAAATCTATTGTAGTAACGATAGAATAGAGTAACGCACCCGCACATAGACCAATATCGGAATTTTTGTTTTCCTGTATTTCAGTTAATTTTTTTTTATAACAAGGACTGCTTTTAAGCAAAAAATCGGTTTATTCTATATCTCGGGTATATATGCACCGATATCAAAAATTTTAATTTTCTGTATTTAAGGAATCTCGTTTTATAATCAGACTAATTTTAAGCAAAAAAAATTTTTCATGGGCAAATCGGTTTAGATTATATTTCGGGTATATATAAACCGATATCGAAAATGTTCATTTTCTATAGTTTAATTTAAAATTGAGAGAATGAAAGTGCCTTGTATTTTTTTATATCATGAGTAGTACTATACCTTGACGGCCGAAAAAAATGTATATACATATAGAGTGTATTTAGATTTTTTTAGGCCGTCAAGGTATGGTACTACTAATGATATAAAAAATACAAGGTACTTTCACTCTCTCAATTTTCCTTAACAATCACCATCTGGCAAGTATAAAGATTGTGATATTTGTTATAAAATTGTGCTACCGTACTAGTTTATATCAAGACAGTTTTAATAGGTACACAGAAAAAAATAGATGAGATTTTTTTTCAATCAAGTTATGTTATTAATAAAAAACCATCAATTTAATAAAATTTGCATTTACTTAATTAAATTATTATTAAAAATGAATTTTTGGAAATATCCCTTAATAAAATGCAATTAATAAAAAGTTTTCCGAATTATTGACTGTTATTCAATAAATAAATTTAAAAGGTTGTCATATAACAGTGAAGAGTTGTTGTTTCTTTAACAATTTTTTTTAAGTATATTTTACATATTAACAACAATTTTTTCCAACTCAATAATTTTTGCTTTTAAGTGAAACAGCTATTTCTGCTTTATAATTTGAATTATCAATCCGGCAAAAAATGTTTTTCACAGGAAATTTGATAAAAATAGTGATATTTTTTTTATCAATATGGCATCTATTTTTTTCTGTGTAGTGGCGGAATTGCAATAAATACAACACCAATAAACATCAACATGCATTTTGTTGGTAGAATTTACGAATAGTTGTCAAAATTTTGTAATTCTACCACTAGCTACATATATAAAGCTGCCTTGGTTTGTATATTTCCCTGTTTTCAGTTTTGTTTCAAATTCTGTTTGAAAATAATATTAAAATTGTGGTTTTTAACAAAAAAACTAAAAAATAAATCTAAAATATTGTACATAAGAATTGACATTTCACGAAATGGATTATTACATTACAATATTAATTACTTTTGTTTGTTGCTTTCCAGACTCAAATAATAAACTGCACATTTTAAAATTGCATTACAAAAAATGTAAATATAGAGTGTATTTAGATTTTTTTTGAACTTTACGAAAAAATCAAAAATTCAAAGACACGATATATATGTATTTCAAAAGCAATGAAGAATCTTCAAGTGATAAACATATTGTTTTAAAAATTTTACATCAAAACATGGAGTAATATATGATGATAGTATAATTCAGAAAGAAATTACAGAAAACTACACAAATATTATTCGAATATTTTTTTCGTCCGATTTTTGGGTCACCGGCAACACTGCTTATTACTCGCTTACCGCTTTGTTGGTAATTTTATAGTGTTTTCTCTTTATTTTTCATTATCTTATTTTAAATTTAACATAAATGTTAAAGATCTGTTGGTTGTATGTAGCACTTCTAAAACTATAAGTTAGATTAGCACTGTAAATACGTGTCATTAGATTAAATATACAAACATGTGTGCAGATACTCCCATACAGTCATATGTGTATATGTATGTATGTAGGTATTGCGGTTTTTTTAAATTGTAACAAAAACAATTTTCTTGGAAAATGGTTAACAAATTGATTATACATAAGCCAAATTTCTCTTTCATTTGCTTACCTTTAAGGTATTGCAGATTTTGATCTGTAGATACACCGTCATATGATGCCGGTATATAGAATTCAGATCGGGTCAGTTTTAAAATTGAAGAGCATGAGATTTATGGAGAACTTCTTGTTATATGCTTTTAAGTGAGTGAGAAAACCTTTGTTTTACTCACTGTCTTGACAGTTCGAATCTAAAGAAAATTTCAATGCAGTTTGCAATAGTTGACTGAACTCTATTTAGTATTTTTTTTTTTTGCTTACATTTGTTTTTGTAACTATTTTTGCTGTAGTTATTTTAGTTTATGTTAACTTGGGCACATACTATACATTCATCACGAACACACGAATGTTAAATTTCTTAAGCCACGAGGTCAGTTCGAAAAGTGAAGCCAGTTGTCTTAATATTTTCAGTTGCTATCGCATTTAACCGGCATGTTCTAGAAAAGTAGTAGAATGAAAATACAAGGTGGCGCAAAAGTAATCCTCCATCAGAAAACGCTATAAATTTTGCGATTGGCCCCTTGTAGTAAAATGCACGTTAATAAACGTTAATAAACAATGTTACGCTACACTGCTCTGGAACACGGAATATTAGTGACTATTTATTTGACCCCAAAAGGAAGATGATTTTTCATCAAAAATAATCATGAGTGATGATTTGGCCCATTCCCATGTTAGCGTGTAACAATCCGCGTGTAACCCACGAAGAGCCATTACATCCGCTCAAAGACACTGTATGGTGTGCTGTTTTCGCTGGAGGAGTCATCGGACCTTTTTTCTTCGAAGACAACGCGAGCCAAACGGTTACTGTGAATGGTGAGCGCTACAGAGCAATGATCAACAAGTTCTTTTTGCCGCAACTTGATGAATTGCGATTGGAAAGCATGTGGTTCCAACAGGACGGTGCTACGGTATGAACACATTTTATTTTATCATTCTTCACTACTGTTTATTTCGTGGTACCAGTGTTGCTTCATTTTCGCAATCGGCACAGAATACCATATTATACTCTTATCGCATTTACCTTTCGCATCGAACTTACTTTCGCAGTAGTTCCAGGGATTACCTTTTGCAAACATACAAACTTTTCCACTATATATTAATCTAGATACAAGAAGTGCTGCTCACAACTTTTTCGAGGTGTTTTGCTCGTTTTAAAAATATATATGGAACATGTTTATTTCTACATGTTTTGCGTAAAACACGTGTTTTCGAGCAAACCACCTGTTCACATGGAAACATGCTATTAAATCTTATCTTATTAATTAATCTTATTAAACGAGCAATTCTTGTTTATATAGAAATATATATATTTGCAATTGGGGGCTCTAATGATAGTGATAAAAATCGGTAAATCGGGGATCTTGGGGACGAGAAATCGATTTAAGTTTTCGGGTTCGGGAAAATCCATTTTCTCCCATTTTAGGTTTTAACCACTTTTAATATATTCATTAGTTCTCAAAAACGGCTTCAATGATTTTAATGAAAATAAGTATCTAGGGTGTTTTAAGGATGAAAAATCGACCTAGAGTATCCCCGGCCCCGGTAAGACCCACTTTGCCCCGCTTTTTGCCCATTTGTAAAACTTTATTGGTTCTCGAAAACGGCTCTAACGATTTTAATGAAAACCAGTTTTCAGGGGGGTTTTAAGGTGGAAAAAGTGATTTAGATTGTCCCCGATCCCGACCCATTTGTTAAACTTTTATTGGTTTTCGAAAACGGCTCTAACGCTTTGAATCAAAATCAGTATCTAGGGGGTTTTTAAGGTAAAAAAAAGCGATCTAGAATATACCCGGTCCCGTTAAGACCCATATTGTCCCGGTTTTTGCCCATTCGTAAAACTTTCTTAGTTCTCGAAAACGGCTCTAACGATTTTAATAAAAATCAGTTTTTAGGGGTTTTTAAGGTAAAAAACGCGATCTAGAATATACCCGGTCCCGTTAAGACCCATATTGTCCCGGTTTTTAACCATATGTAATACTTTTATTGGTACTCGAAAAAGGCTCTAATGATTTTAGTGAAAATCAGTAACTAGAGGGTATTAAGGTCAAAAAAGTGGTCTAGAGTGCCCCGGGTCAAGGAAAACCCATTTCGTCCCGATTTTTTTAAATTTGTAATACTTTTATTAGTTCTCGAAAACGGCTCTAACGATTTTAATGAAAATTAGTATGTAGGGGTTTTTAATGTAAAAAAAGCTATCTAAAATATCCTCGGTCCCGGGAAGACCCATTTTGTCACGGTTTTTACCCATATGTAATAATTTTATGGGTACTCGAATATGCCTCTAATGATTTTAGTGAAAATCAGTAACTGGGAGGTATTAAGGCCAAAAAAGTGATCTAGAGCGCCCCGGGTCCAGGAAAACCCATTTCGTCTCAGTTTTAAAAAATTTGTAATACTGTTATTGGTTCTCGCAAACGGTTTTAACGTTTTTAATAAAAATCAGCATCTAGGAATTTTTAAGGTCAAAAAAGCGATCTAGAGTACTGCCGGTCCAGGAAAGACCTATTTCTCGAAAACGGCTCTAACTATTTGAACGAAAATTAGTAACTATTGTAACGATCTAATGATTTTGCTAAAATTCGGCATCTAGGAGTTTTAATATCGAAAAAGCGAGTAGATCTCGAAAACGACTAAGCTGAGTTTGATTATTTTAGCGATCAAGATTTCATCACAATTTTTTTACTGGTTTTACTACCATTCATCGTTATGGCATATGAAATGTTTTCGAAAACGGTTTCGAAGAGTCAGTATCTGGAAGTTTTTCGAAAGAAAAATCAATATTCGTTAGTCGCGGTTTTCACATACATATATATCTGCGGAAATTTTGATACGGATATCAAGCTATAAATTTTTAATGAGAACATAGAGGTTAATTTTTTTGGTGAGAAACGGAAGAATAAATAAGCGAATTGCTATATTGCCCTCACTCCACACAATATTTAAGACAAAATCTAATCTAATTTCCTAGTTCTAATCTAATTTCCTAGTTCCCTGAGCACTGGTCCAAGATAAAAAAAAAAAGGTAGTCAAAACACAGTTTTTTCGTGACTTTTTTAAACAGCGTAAAATCTTGTGAACTAAATTTTACTAAAGTATATATATTTCAGCATGTATACAATTTGAAAGCTCCGAGTAACGCTCGGTGCCCCAGGTACTAAAATTGAAACTAAAAGCAATCACCTTCGTGGCAACACTGGCAATTGCGAATGCATGTGTGTGTGTGTGGGTTGTTTTTTGTGTGAAGATTTGTTTTTGTTATTATTTATACACTTCAAATATATACACTCATACTCATATACACATATTCGCATAATTTTACACTCAAACACATTTGTTTAGTATTTATTTTTTGTTTCTTCTCTACCATCTTTCTGCTAATTTATTTTTACCACCTTAACATATTTATTTATTTCTTTTATTCATGACCGCAAATTAGTGAATTTGCTTAAATCAGTTACTTTATTTCAAAACAACATTTTACAGAAAATCTCCCGATAAGACCGCTCTCTTCGTTTTAGAAATTTTCTGTTAAATAAGTGGAGGCACATTCACACAACTGCATTTCTTTTACCGAAAAATGCTCCATTGTTTAAATTGACACTGGGGAAAATGAACATTTTTTTCTATTGATGGACGTCTCACGTTTTACGCCCTCCCTTCGTTCGTCCAATTTGTTGTTGTTGTTTTATTTAATAAATTGCGTAAATCTTTACGTCAAATATTTGCATTAATTCAACGAATAACATGATAGATTACACTAACAATTTGTATTAAAATTACATATCTCGCGATCGTAACGCACACCAACTAGTACTTAACAAACACACCATTTTAACAATCGCAATAAAACTAAAATACGAAACTAAGAAATAAAACAAGCACTTACTGAGTTAAGGCACAATAGCAGCGTGTATGAATGATAGTTTTGCGGCCAAATTATTGATTGTATATTATTCAAGTTTTTTGACAGCGCCAAACGAGAGTGTCCCCCAAATTCGTTGTTTGTTTTTTATTATTTTTCTTTCTTAAACATTAACATGACCCCCTTCATGTTAAACTATCAGGTCGTCTCTATTCTTTTCACTTCATTTCTGCAATGGCCTGTTAAAAGAGACCGGCCATAATGCATGTACAAAAGAGATCACTCTATAAATGATGACTGTTAACGTGATAAATGTTACCAAGTAGCGTGCAGATATAACTGTTAGCATGACTTTAAAGCCTACTTTTAGGCTTGTTCAGGCCTGCTCTAAAACTCATGTGATTTCAAAGCACATACCGTTTCAAAAGCACATACACTCCGGTTCACTTATCAAAGAAGGCACTAAAAATTCCATAGTCAGAAGTAGAGCTGTGTCGTGCATGAACGAACTGGGGGGGTTATTCTCTATTGCGATGCGAAAGAAAAATGGTTCGTAATTAAAGAATTGGTTCCCAGTATTGCGTTTTCGTATTTACTTTTTCCCTTGCGCACTTCTTATTTTATCATTCTTCGCTATTGTTTATTACGTGATACCAGTGCTGCTTCATTTTCAAACTACATATTTCGCGAAAAAGTTTGCGCAAACGGCACAAAGTACCAAAGTATACTCTTATCGCATTTACTTTTTGCATCGCACTAGAGAGTCACCCCCTGGTTAAATTGAACGGATCATCTCATTGAACGAAGTGAGCCGGTCATTAAACAGATCACTTTTCGTTCAATAATGAGCCGTTCAATTTAGTTAGTTTTCGTTCAAATATATTTCGTTATTTTGATGTCATGTTCTTTTGTTTAACACAAGTGGCTTTTTTTCATATTATATTATTTGATATCTAAAATAAAACAAAAATAGAATATGAAACTAATTAAAAATTGATCCCACCTAAATGGTTTTTATTTCAAATTATTTTTTCGTTTTAAAACAATACATTTTTATCACTATCATTGCTTATTTCGCCATTTTATTTGCGCAATTTAGAGAGCTGTTGCGTTGCAAAGTGAGCGTAAAATTGTAGTGTTGGCACCGTGCCGTTCGTTCAAAATGAACGATTGAACGAACGGATCAGTCTTTTATAATGGAATGAAAGTGGCCGATCATTAAAATGAACGACCCGGTACAGAACTAGTCGGAAGCCTGTATCTTATGAAATTTTTAACTGATTGCAGAATTTTAAAATTGAAATGGAAGCCAGACATCTTGTGATATAAAAAAAATAATCATGATACCCCTCCCTACCGAATATCTTGCGAAACGTCAGCCGCTTTATTTATAGCCGATATTTCAGCCTGAAGAACACTGCATCCGTCTGATAATCTGAAGGATATTTTAGTGTTATATTCTTCTATGTAAACGCCAATCCCAACCCTTTGCCTCCTTCTGGACCCATCCGTATAAACATGGAAGTATCCAGATTCTAGGGGAGATTCCTCAATTTGGTAGCCGAAGCTCCTAGAGGGGGATGGTTTTGGGATGCAGTAGCCAATTAGATCGGGGACTAGGTCACTTCCAATCTCCAGAATATTGGCCTGTCGCCACGGCCTGTGTGTCCATGCTACTGTCGCGTTCAACCTGATTTTAGTGCTATCTGCCTGGCTTCTAAGTCACATAGCCTCCAGCTCGTAAGTGCTTTCGTTGGTGTTGTCCTCATGGCCCATGTGGTCAGTATTGCCATGATTCGACTGACTTTCAATTTGCAGTCTGTTGGTTGCGAAGTCCGGTGATTTCCACCATACTTATACCCCATAGAAAATTATCGGTTTCATAACCATATCATAAGGCCACACAACTCTTTTTGGTTGTATGCCCCATATTGAGCCTATTGCTTTTTTACATAGATATATGACTATTGTAGCCTTGGTTACTCTAGCCTGTATGTTCTCTTTTCATGATAGTTTACTGTCTTGAATGATGCCTAGGTATTTTGCCTTATCCGTTAGGATAAGTGTGGTGCCATCCATTTTTGGAGGTGTGAAAAGTGGCATTTTATACTGTTTACTAAAAAGTACGATTTCCGTTTATTATTATTCGTAAATCGGGGGATATTAATGTACCTGCAACATCTAAATAGAATGTGATTTTAAATTGATTGCATTAACTTTACGGTTTCGAAATCACAAATATTTTATCTGCAGAGCACATTTGTTGTCATTTTAAATCACTTTCGCAAGAAAATGATTTATAAAGTAAAACACAGCTTCTTGCTTTTTGCTTTTTTCAATTACTTTACAACTAATTTTATTAACTGGTTTGGTTATCATTTTCTAAATTAATCTAATTTCTAAAATAATAAATTTATTATATGTAGGTATACTACATATAATAAATTTTCTTGGACTGAAATATTCTCTTTTTTAGTGTAAGCTCTAAGTCAAGTGATTTACTTCATTTCATTTAAATACATTTGTTGTTGGCATGAACTGTTAATTAATAATTTAAACATAAAAATAGTTATTAAAACTTGCTTAAGCATATTTAAAAATAGGTAAATATTTACAAAGCAATTATTTGCCGGCAAACGTCAAGTTAAGGCTTTTTTCATAAAACCCAAAACACAGCAAGCAATATTTTTAAAACATAATAAACTTAAATACTATTATATTAATAAATTTAAACACTAGTTTGTTACTGATGCTTGGCTTGTAGACTTAAGTGCCAAATTTAAAAGAAAAATATGTTTTGTTTGACACTGTCTTGCATTTTTTAATCAAAACGTTTGGAATTGTAGGATTGTATCTTTTCAACGGTGCATTCAAGAGCTGCCTTAATATCACTAAAAACCGGTACTCCCTGGCGCTTGGCTAAATCAATTAAATAGGAACGACCACGATTATAGTCCTTGATAGCTGTAGATGTAAGCTGACGAATAGAAAAAATATATATATATTTTGAAACTTGATAACTCTTAAGAAAATTGTTTATAATTAAGTAGTATTTCGTTGAGTTTAAGGTCCTTTTTGCTTTATTTATTTTAATATTTCTGCCAATAATTCGCTTTCCTTCGGATAGCTTCTTCAGGGCAATAATATTTGTTATTGTTTAAAAATTTTTGAAATAATTTAAAAAACAAAAAAAAAAAAAATTGTTTCAAAAATTTTTAAACAATAACAAATATTATTGCCCTGAAGAAGCTATCCGAAGGAAAGCGAAATATTGGCAGAAATATTAAAATAAATAAGCAAAAAGGACCTTAAGCTCAACGAAATGCTACTTAATTAAGAAATAGAGGTCGAATAAAAACCAAAATACTAAAATTGTTTATATGTATATTATAAATTTGCAGCTGTTAAGCCTGTCTTGGAAAATTAAGTCCCAGTTTACATTGTACATCTTCTGTCGCTACAATTCGTACCTTGTTGGTGAGAAGGGAAAGAGGAAATGAAAGGGATACGGATACACATATGCAGTTGCAATTCGTTTTTTTTTTTTTTTTGTAGGTAGAGCTGAATTTCTCTTTTGACATTTGTTATTTTTTTTCATATACATATTTATTTTTGGGTCTGTGGTTATACATGTATCAATAAAAAATTTCTGCGATACAAATTGACCGGCATAAACGCAAAAACAATTTTCAAGCAGCAACGACAAAAGTTACAGAATGTAAACTGGGGCTAATTGTCTAAAAGTTATAGAACAAAAATTTATTTTGAGTTTTGTAGGGAAATTCTGAAAAATACATTTCTCTGATACCAATCAAAAAATTATAAACAGCATTTTTTTTCTATGTTTCCTAGCTGTCTAAGTCGACATTTCATACGACCCCTCCTACCCTAATTTTTTTGTTTGTGCTGCTATCTAGCGCTAAAAAGTACACTACTCCGAGGCAGTCCCACCAAGTACTGAGCATGACTTTGGAACTGTGAATATTCGATTTGGCCGTCGACATGGAAGCATAATTTTCTGTTATCGTAATGAGCCCATTTTTGGTCCCCTGTCACAATGTGATGACGAAATCTCTTCTGTCTTTGTCTTGTAAGCAGCTTTGCACAAGCAAACAAACGCCATTCAACATATCTCGGCTTCAAAGCGTATGATACCTAATTTTCTTGCTTCTGAATCACTCCCATGACTTTAAGTGTTTTGAAATGCCTGGTTGCATCACTCCCAATGATCCTGCCAATTATTGTTGTGTTTGTCTTTGCCTCCAATTCTGCATCTTCGAAAACAATCTCTTCCACCATCGTACTGGTGTTCGATGTCAAAATCATCATTCTTGAAGCGTTGAAACCACTCTCATCGGCACGTTCTTTCACTAATAGCTGCATCACTATATGTACTTGAGAGTATACGATGAGCCTCAGCCGCAGATTTCTTCATATTAAAGGAAATTAAAACCCCCGCAAATGACGAGAGTTCTGCTCGTAGGGCGACATGTGTTATTGAGAATAACTTTATAATGCAGACACAAATCGACTAATATTTCGATGTTGTTATGTTAAAAAATATCTAAGCTTATTGTATAACATCAACAATTTATTTATTTCAACTACCATTTACCGCTGCAACCATCTATTGCAAAACGAGGGAAGCAAAGTTGTACACCTAATAAATATTGAGGAATCGGATCCTGTTGATGTTCTTGGAATGAAAATACCATCATGCTGTATTCGCTGGACTCAATACATTTTTTATGTCTCTAAAGAAGCATTCAAATATTTTGAATATTGAAATAGTGTATGATGTACCAGGTGTCCGCCGGGAAGGTAAATATGAGTCTTTATAGTCCATATTTGGCGGACGTGAAAAAGACACTTGGCAAATTTATTATGGAAAAATATTCGTTAAACCAACGTATTTTAATCGTTAAAACATTTATTCAAAATCAATCATCGATTTTCATGAAAAAATCATAATGAGTGACGAGGCACATTGTCATTTGAATGCATATGTGAATAAACAGAATAGTTGGTGCTGGGCAATGGAAACCCCTCAAACTATTCATCAGTCACCTCTGCATTCATTAAAAGTGACCGCCTGCTGAGCAATTTGGTCAGGCAGAATCATTACCCCACTTCTTCGAAAGTGAAAACGGCGTAACGGTAACTCTGAACGTACGTACGATATCGTGATATGTTTGAAAACTTTTATGTTTTGGGCTGGATTAACATGTGGTATCAACAAGACGGTACCACATCGCTTACAGCAAGAATTACAATGGAATAACTGCGAGTAGTATACCTTCTCGGCAGGACACCCGTTACTTCATTCCATGCCATCCCCTTACTGTTTATACCACTTATATCCGACCAAAAATTTAATACCACTCTCATGTTTGGGCCGGCGCCTGAAAGTATATTTTCCGGTTACTCGACCGTGTGCAAGAGAGAGAGAGAGAGAGAGAGAGGGACAGAACAAAGAATGTTATCGTCGTTATCAACCGTCCACAAAAAATACTCTCCCGTTCCGCCTCCCCATAATGCACTGCATATGTCGGGATCATCCTCTTAGTGATCCAAGAGGACAAAAAAAAAAAAAAACGATAATTTGCCTTTTACCGTTTTTAGTTTTCTTAACAACTTTTATACAAAAAAAAAAAAAAAAAAAAAAAAAAAAAAAAAAAAAAAAAATGCTGTATATATTTTTTGATTGGATCTTAAGAACTGTAAATAATAACAAACTCAATTATTTACTTTCGTTGCAAGGACATACACATTTACTCGTATGTATTTTTTAACAACACCACGAATTGGTCAACTTACCTTTTCATTGCCAATAACACAGTCGTTGGGCAACATTTGCACGGCTAGAACAACATTGTACATTAGACCAATGCAGTGGGCTGCCAAGGTCATTGGAGCGAGTGAACGTGTTTCATTAGTGATTACAAACAGTAGTACCCGGCTCGAGTCCAATATTGAAGGATTATAGAGATTCGTACGAACTGGGGCCAAAGTCCAACTTAGAGATTCCTCAGCAATTGTCACCTCTTCTACTTCTTCCGCCATCTTGCTACCACTATTCGTGCGACATTTCCGTCGAGTACGCATGAAATTAGCTGCTGCTGTTGTAGGTTGGCGACGCATTCTCCAAGAGCCACTCGATGTACTTTGGCCAGCAAGGTCTTCATCCTCTTGCTGTGACTTGCTGTCGGGTAAATCCAATTGGCTGGGGTTGATACTTTCGTGAAGAGATGGTAAATGAAAGGATATGCCTTTTGCCTTCAAAAAGGGTATAGCCAGTTCTTGGCGCCACTTTGTGCGTAAAAGACAACTGCCTCCCAAATAGACTTCACGAAAATCGGGCATTTGATATGAGAGCGAGGGATCACAACAATTGATGGAATTTATTGAGCTACTGCTTGAAAATACGGAGTCATTCGAATCGCTTTCCTCTTCAGTGGCCGGGGTGTGTGATGTGTTATCAATGTTGAGCGGTGAGTGAGCTGTGAATGCGGATGTTTGAGGTTGTATAGTTTGAGTGGTGGTTACTTCAGTGGTTTCAATAGTTTCAACATTTAAAAGAACCTGTTGCTTCTGATTACCTATCTGAGCTTGAGAACGTGAACGTAACGGTTCTATGGGCTGAGGCGAGGAAGTGCCACTGTCACGATTGCCCATTAACAAGTCATTTAAGTTTAAGGTCCGTTCCTCGCTGCCAGGTACACTGGTGTTGCTTGAAGTTCGTGAAATATTTTTGCTAAAATAGCTGATGGCAAAAGAGTCTGCTCCTGAAAAAATACAATTGAAACGTTTTTTTTTTATATTTTTAAATAAATATTATACACCTACCCTGTAGATTCGATAAATATACAGGCGGTGGCGGTACATTGGTTCCCTTAATGGGGGAAATGCAGCCACTTTCATGGATCTCTTGCTGCAGCACTGATAAGTAGGCTGATATAACACAGAATAGATTGAAGTCAAGATGGTCTGGTTGAGAGCTATTGTTGGCTTTAGAATTTTGATGCTGGTGTTGTTTCTGTTGTTGAGCACACGAGGTGGTATTGATGTTGTTTTCTTTATGAGAATTTGTACTATTTTTGTTGTTGCTGTTTTCATAATCCAAAGCCGCTAAAGCTTCTCTTTGAGCTGTGATTATTTTATTTAAATTATCCAAATTAACAAGACTTTGAGCATAACCCAAGTATAACAGAGCCTGCTGGCACTGTTCGACAGTGATTAGATCGTATATGGGGTTAACACGATCAAAAGCACCACGTATTACACTGAAAAAGAAAAGAACAATTTTGTAATTTTTTTTTTAATCGATTTAAATTAAAGATGGAACTGATTGTAATTAAATGAATTTTTTTTTTTCGGCTTTCTATTTGAATGGTTGCGTTGAAATCCAAACAATATTAATGGGAACGAATACACATACCTATGTATGAGCAATGTATACATTATCATTTTTTTTTATTTAGTACTCGGTGGCGTCTTGGAGCGTCATTGTTAGTAAGACATTTTTATGGACGACTAATCGCAACAGAGTTCGAAAAAAGTTGAAATTTAAGCGAAAGATGTGAAAGATGGAAACTTTGTTAATGACTCTTAATCGCAATGAAGCGGAAAAGAGTGAGAGAGAGAGAGAGATAAAGAAAGTTATTTATTTATTTAGTAACTATACAGTTGCAAAGTATAGGATGCACAGCATGGGCGGGGTGACAAAGACCATACCAAGCTGGTATTAACAGTATTTTTGTAATGTCGCTGTGACTAACTATAACGACCTATGCCTACACATAGGAAGTTTCCACGTGGTTAACAATGAATAACCTCTATAAAAAACTGTAAACCAATACAGTTAGGTGGGGCAAACCGTTAACCAGTGCGAGTGAGACGCAAAACTCTCGAAGAGCGAACAACAAAACACAAGCCTGAACGCACTTAAGAATAATTACGATGACGCGAAAGCTGTTCTTCACCCCAGAGGTGCTTTGCGACTGTAAAGAGAGTTATATATGACAATGACATGGCAGTGTCACTATTCTCTTAAAGGAAAAACTTACATTTATCTGTCAAAAACCTTTATGCACACCTATCTCTTTACCTATCCTTCATACAGGCAAACATAAAGTGACCGAATTTAGGACCCGAGCGAGCTGGAGAACCATAGGAAATATTTCCCGGGAATCTAGCGGTATCCCTATCTAACCTAACCCAGTGATGCCCCCTAATTAAATGCGTCTTGAATCCAGTCATTTCTGATATCTGTTATATTGGCATCACTGCTTTAGTGGTTTTTATTTTTGTAGTTATATTAGCTATTATTTGCAACAGCTTTCAGTTTGATTACAACAGTTAAATGATCTGGAAGAACATATTTTGGCAATGGAACGACCCACTACCATAGACTAAACAAGTGATTATTAACCACTTTTTATGAAGGCGATTCCAGTCAAGAAGTTGTAGAAATAGTTTAAGTGATTTGACAGTACAATCATCATATATCACAGACTAACCGGCGCTGCATCGCCAGAAAAATAAAGGAAAACCTAATGTTGTCCGCTTTAAAACTACTCGTAACTATAGAAATTATGAGTGAGCTTAAGAAAACATGCAGAGATGTGAAACTATTCCCCATTTACTTCGAAACCACGATTTTTTTATCTGGGACCTACATATGCAGCGCATTGTACTGGAACTAGGAAAATAGGTTATGATGAGGAGGAAAGAGGGAGTAGTGTTCGCGGAGTGTTAACAATTACAACACGATTTAATGTTATTGAGTAGTTCGCCTCTGTACATATGTAGATATTTATAACACTTGAATAAATTATACTTACACTAGGATTGAAGCAATATTCGAAGGAGGATCCCTAAAGCCTGCCAAGATTTCTTTTGTACGCTGCAGGGCAGAAGGTATATTATTGAGCACAGGCAATCCACGGCGTGTTACTAGTTCGCGTAAAATCTGTTGATTGCGCGTTAAGTCAATATATTCCCTGTAACAAAATATCAAGCGTTAGTTTGAATAGCTTGTGATAAACTGATATAGGAAACCTACTGCTGCGATATACGCTCATTGAGTATGCATTGGTTTGGTCTATACGGATGCAGCACCAGCACGAGCTGCTTGCAGTTTTGACCCGCTATATGTGCCGATTCAATGGCACCAGCAGATGCGCGTGTTTCTGAATCCATAACGAAAAACAATACTCGAGCTTTTTCTTTAGCACGATACTCGAGTTCAATGAGATCTGGCGTCCAATCGGAAACTTGCTGCAAGCATATGAGAAACACAAATTAAATGAAAAATTCCAGATAACCTTTAAATTATCTACCGGATTGTAAAAGGAAATGCCTAATTCTTTTAAGGCAGGTATAGCCACATCAGCACGCCATGTTGTGGGGTTGCAAGAGCCACCCAAAAATACTTCAACTGGAGTGGATGTGGTGTTGCTTTCGGACTTTTTCTGTTTGCTTATCTTTTTGCAGTCTTCCACGCTACTCAAGGATTTTGTACTACGTAACTCACTTCCCGGAAAGCTACAAATTGTATTTGTTTGGTTGTTGCTGCTTACATCATGTTTACTTTTTATTGCGGTTTCTGTTGGTGCTGTTGTATTCGAGATTGTATGCTCACTGTCACTATCAGTAGCGGCATTATCATCATTATGCAGTGAGCCAAGCGAATTTGCTGCCCTGCCACAATAACCAGGCGAAGATGAATCAAACGAAGATGTTCTGCAAACATAAAAGAGCAAAGAAATCTAATAATTAGGCAACTAAAAGCAAACAAACTGCTGGTTTGCATTACCGAAATCTTTTAAGATCTGCTGCTAACACACAAAATTCACCAAAAGTTAAACCATTCGACTGCCGACTGCCTTTGCGAGCCAACATTTTCGCTGTTTGCAACATGTCGCTTACTAAAATTGTAAAAAAAAGACAAAAATTAGATCAGAATTATGAAACATCCGTTTAAAATTGACTTGAATTGACATACTTTGTTTATCATTCGGATGAAAACTTAACTCCTGGAATAGCTCTTGCGTACGATCGGCTGGCACCACATTGCATCTTGCTTTAGCACGCCAGGCGGCCAACACTTCACTGCAAAAAATAAAAATAAAATGAATTAAAAAACGAATTTTTATTTTAATTTTTTATGTTCTATCGACACAAAAGATGTAAACAACCTTATGAATGAATGCTCATATTTTCCATTTTCATTAATCAGTTTATGGCAATTGTTATTTGGGGGCGCAAAGGCCTGACGGGGGGCGCTCAAAGCAAAGCCAAGTGCTAAGAATACACAAAAAAACATCAATTGCATCACTTTGACCGACCAGCCAACAAAAAACATTTTTTCTTTTTTTTAATTGGTCTATAATAATTTGTTTATTTGATTTTGGTTTTTTAAATTCAAATACCCAATACAGGGGTCAATAAATTGTTGTACAATATATTATATTATAGACAAAATAAAACAGCACCAGTAATTTAAAACATTCTGAAAATCCAAATTGCCTAAACACCTCGAAACATTCTTTAGTTATTGCTACTTAAATTTTTTTAACTTCAATGCAGTTTGCTGGACGGCAAGTATTTGTATAGGGTGTTTTTTTAAGCTAGATAGAACTTTAAATTGTAAAAAGTAACACAAAAAATTAAATTTTGATGAAACATTTTTTTTATTTGTTTCAGTATACTCTGACAAATCATCATGAATAGACTCACGCTTGAACAACGCTACGAAATTATCCAAATTTACTTTGAAAATCAGCCGTCGATTCGCGCGTTGTTTTATCGCAAAATTGTGTTCAGCGATGAGGCGCATTTTTGGCTTAACGGGTTTGTTAATAAGCAAAATTGCCGCATATGCAGTGAGACCAATCCACAAGAGACCCTACAGACTCCATTACATCCAGAAAAATGCACTGTTTGGTGCGGTTTTCATGCTGGTGGCATCATCGGACCTTATTTCTTCAAAAATGAGGCCGGAGCTCGCGTTACGGTCAATGGAGATCGTTACCGCACCATGATCAATGATTTTTTGTTTGAAAATATGGATGACATTGATCCGGAGGAGATGTGGTTTCAACAGGATGGCGCTACGTGCCATACGGCGAACGCAACCATCGACTTACTGAAATCAAAATTTGGCGATAAGTTGATTTCGAGAAATGGACCTGTCAATTGGCCTCCAAGGTCGTGCGATTTGACACCTCTCGATTATTTCCTGTGGGGCTACGTGAAGTCACTGGTTTATGCTGATAAACCAGCAACAATTGACGCCTTGGAGGCCAGCATTGTTCGTGTTGTTCGTGACATACGGCCAGCAGTGCTCGAAAAAGTGGCCCAAAATTGGACGTCCAGAATGCGCTTCGTCAAGAACAGCCGCGGTGCCCATATGCCCGAAATCATTTTCAAATGTTAATGTCACGTATTGATCTTTCGAATAAAAAAAAATTTTGATTACAATTTAATTTTTTGTGTTATTTTTTACAATTTCAAGTTCTATCGGGCTTAAAAAAACACCCTATACATTCAACACTGAGGCCGTTGATTCTTTACGGTTGATTGGGAACTAATAAAACAAAATAGCAGCAACGAGTTTCGAAATATATTAAACAATTACGTTGCAATTCTATTTATTAACATACGTAAATAATTTTCTATAAACAAAAAAAAAAAAAAAAAAAAAAAAGAAAAAAATCCTTAAACGAATTACAACGAATTTGTAACACCTATAATAATAAGCATAAAAACATTTTATTTAAAACAAAAACATAAAATAGCAATCCACGGCACAAATATTCTTGGCGATAACTTTGAAAAAATAAAATGAATTGTGATCTGAGCCCATCAAAAAGAACTGACAGTTTTTATAACGCTTACGACGCGTGAAAAAGTAGAAAGTACACCTCCTTTTTGCGTCGTACGCGTCTATGCTTTGTGATGTGTAACTTGACTCATACAATTGCACTGATTCCACTTGTTTGACAGACGCTTAGAACGTGTTGGCGCGTATAACGCATGTTATGTACCTTCAGCTTTAAGCAAAATTGCTGAAATATCTGATCCTAAATTGTTTCGACAGCAGATGATGAAGATACAATTAATAGGTGTGTTCCACGTGAATAGCGAAACAATCCACAGTTGTCTAAAAGCGTTCCAATGTAATAATTTTTGTGAGAAAATGTGAGAGTAAAGTTGGAATCATCCATGGTTTCGGAACAAAATTTTTGTTCTGAAACATGCTTTTTTATATGTAGTTTGACGTTTCTCTTTTTGAGAGCTAGAGTGAAAGAGAGTTAAATTCGTTCGTAACCATTTCAGCTTCAATTGGTTTAATTATATTTTTTGTTCCGAGCCAATTCAACTGTGCTGCCAGTTACTTAAATTTTTTATCAAAATTGAACTGAAATGCCACAACATATTATTATCTACACAAAATAAAAATAATGGTTTTTTATCAGACCTCGTATGTATAATAAAATATAGTGTATACGTAAAGGTTTTATATTGATTATTATAACAAATAAAGATAAACAACTTTAAAGCATTTTGTCATCAATTGCAACGCATCGATTGCACTGAAGCTTCTTTCACAAATGAAAAAGTTGCCACTTCGTAACAGTAAATCTGGATTCACCCATTGTTTCCGAACAAAAGTTTGGTCTGGAAAAAATTTTTTTTATATGTAGTTTGGAGGGAGAGAAAATATTTTTTACGAACAACTCCCAACTTGAATTGGTTGGATTTTATATTTTGTCCGGAGAAAATCGAGCTGAGATGCCAATAGGATACATTTTTTCATACAAAATTGTACTAAGTTGCCCCATCGAATAAAAAATTTATATAGTAGTTTTATTCTGATAAAATTCCGATTGTGGCTGACATTTGATATATGTATGTACATAGTTTTAATAGTCAATAAAAAATAAGTAATAATTTTAATACGGAAATAAATGAATTGATTGCCCGAAAACTTATTGAAGAAATTAAAAAGCCAGGAAGCGAGTGTATGTACGATATAATGTGTAAAAATAACCCATTGCTCTTCTTTGCTTTAAAAGTCTTTTCACTGCAACTCTTTTTAATTTTTTTATATATATGTACTTGGCTAATAATAATGCTTTATGCACATATTTCAATGGCCATAAGCAAAAACAGTTTTCTTTTTTCCATTATTAGCACACAATATTTACTAATAATTGAGAATATGTAAAATACATAAAAGGAAAATAAACCAAAATAATAACGAGAAGTACTACCACCTTGTAAAACTAATAGATATTGTTTACATATGGCAGCACTGATTTTCCGGAACAATTTTTTGCAATGGGTGAATCCTGCTGCAGAGCACTCTCAGTAAAAAAAAATGTTTGTCCGGACAAAAATTTTATTCGGAAACAATGGGTGAATCCAGCTTATGACGCCTCGTTTACATAGTTATTTCATATGGTAGCTTTGCTTGTACACAACAAAGTGGGTGAATCGTTTCAGAACAAATTCTCAAAGAGCTAAAATTGGTTTGAAACAAAAATTTTGTTCCGAAACAATGGGTGAATCCAGCTCAAAGGTGGGTAATGATAAAAAAAATACCGTCACTTTAAAATTTCATGAGTTACGTATGTTCGGTTTTTTGTGTTATGTTGGTACACATGTCTGTTATATATTACATGTTCACATGTATATTATATATTAGCACCCACAGACGATATGTTTTTGCGTGTTTTTTTTTAAATATGTAATTCCTCACGTATTTTTTCATGTGTGTCAAAATTATAGTTTTTACAATTGGGAACATGTCGCAATTAATATTATTAGAAAAGGCGCTTAAATTTCTTAGATCCTTTTAACATAGTACACGTATCTCGCCGAATTTATTTTTTATGTTGTAAACTGCGGTTTTTTCAAAACCACATTGGTGTTATGTAAAAAAAAATCTTATTCATTCTTACTGAAAAAATTTCAACCAAGGAAAATATTTGGTTTGTTTGTTTAGTAGTTTTTTTTTGTTTTCGCTTCAAACCTAATGAAGAGTCTAACACGACATTTTTATATTGTGTAGTGCGCGCAATAAACAAATTGTTTGCGTCACTCAATAACGATAGGAAATAAATGTAAGTTGTGGAATTCTTATCACTAAGTTTTTACTTAGAACTCTGTGATGGCTACGAGATTTGAAAGAGAAACAAACAAATTGAAAATATGATAACAACGAAGGCGTCGTTGTTTACAATAATCTGCTGAAGGATAGAATGGTACACAGATTCGGATTGTGCTATAGCACAAGGTTTTGTACATTTTTAAAAAAGTCTTGCTAAATTTTGATTGGATGCTGTAGGGAGAATTTAGAGAGTATTAACAACATATCACATATCTACACATGGATGGGGAAGGAGTAGTGAAGGGAGGAATATTTTCCCCACCAAAACATTCAAATTATTCTAGTGCTCTGGTTTAATTTTTGTTGTTTGTTTTACATGAAGTTTTCTCTTTTAAAATTTCAAGTTGGCAAAAGACTCCAAAGAGAATTTTTTAGGAAACTTTAATCTTAATTTTACGTTGGTCTCATCTATAGGGAATTTTCAGACATTTTGCGTTTTTAATTTGGAAAGGTACGTGTCTAATTTCATAAAGAATTTGTTTAAGCTAACTTTACACACTAGCCGTATTCACAATCTTGTGCAAGTCGCATTACATTAAAACATTTGCAAAATGAGCGGGCTTTTTTATTTTACGCTAACAAAATTATGGAGAGTTTAGATTTACACTACGATCATATAACGAACAACATGCAATCAATCAGGGCAAAAATCCAATGACGAAAAAAGTCATACGCAATCCAGAGCAAATGCTTACAGTCTGAAATGCATAAGATTATGAATAGGGCTACTATATAAACTTATCAAATTTATTTTAATCACTGCCGCCAGTGTTGATACACACTTTTGTATGCTTTCTGTTGATAACTGCTCGTATTCCTAAGGGCTGCAATTGTCTGGGTCTTGTTTCATAAGCCCGCGACTTTAAGTTGAGCCAAAGAAAGAATTCTGGCCATGCCAAACCCCCAAAACGTCCAACCAGGAAATGCTTTCTTTAAAATATCCATTGTTTCTACTGCTGCGTGTGCGTTTACACTGTCTCGTTAAAACCAAATGTTCACCAAGCCCCGCCCATTTAATTCCGGCAGTAAGAAGTTGCTTATCATGGCGCTGTAGCGTTCGCCAGTAACATTAACTGTGTTGCCGATGGCGTCCTCAAAAAAATTACGGTCCAATCACTTCAGCCGCATGAACATATAGTAGCACACGGTAGCCTTCAGTGAATGTAACGGGTTTTAAGGCATTATCCGCGGGTTTTCAGTGCCTTAGAAACGAAGATTTTGTTTATTGACGTAGCCGCTTAAATGAAAATGCGCCTTCTCCCTCATAATAATTTTTGCTCTATAACTATTTCACGCTCCATAGCACTCTATTGTTAGCCTGTTTGTATACTGCAGCTGTCTAGTTCACAAATATCAACATATATGACTGACGGATACTTTGACTACCATTAGAGCTCTAAACAGATGACTGAATTCTGAAATAATATTCGCATAAAAATAAATTTTTGTCCAGCACTGGCACTAACTTTAATCACAATTTTTTTTAGTATTAAGATTTGAATACTTATTGTCATTACATTTTTTATGTAGATTCAATAAATAAAAAAAATATGACTGACGTAAACCGCCAATTGCAAAAACTGTTTTATCTTAGGATAGCGTGATAAATTTTTCGCCATCCTGTACAGTGGGCTTTGGAAATCAATAGCACTGGTAAGAGTTTCTTGAGTCAACTGTTAATTTCAAAATCTCTAGCTTTCTTTAAATAAAATTTAAAATGTAAGTAACATACACAATACACTTGTACACATACAGAATTAATTTAAAAAAAATGTCTAATTTGAATAATAATACGAAAGTTTTCGGGTCCTGTTAGCGCGAAAATGTAGTTTTCGTGAAAAGTCTTAATTTCGAATTAGGCACAATTATAGAGCGCACACTGTGCATAGTGCAATTTTTGTTTAGACTGGAACATTTCTCAACTACAGTGAAACTCAGATATAACGAATTTCAACGGGATCCGCAAATTTTTCATTATAGTATGGAAAAAATTTCGTTAAGGGGGATAGAGAGGTTTGTTCAATAACACATAAGTTATATTAAGTTTTTCGTTGTAACAAAGTTAGTTATATCGAAGTTTCACTGTAATTTGAAATATGAAAGTACAAATACGAAATGCAACTTAAGTTTTGGTTTTAATTTCACAAAATGTAATGAATATTTCAATGATGGAAGCCATTTAAATGTTTATTACTGTTTAGTCTTAATTACTAATTTACTCACTTTAAAATTAGAAATAAAGGGTGGTGCAAAAGCTGTTAAAATAAAAAAATGGCCCATTTTATCAGGGTGCATATTTGCAAAAAAAAAAAAAGAAAAAATTAATAAATAAATTATACCATTCTTTCGGAAACAAAAATGTCGCTGTTATTATCGCAGAAAAATCTATATTCTTAGCGAAGAAGTCAAAAACTGGTTCAGGGACCGGAACCTCTCAAAATTATGAAGGCAAAAATATTACATTACATATGTTTAGTTGTTTTAAGAAACAGGGCAGTAAACAACAGTTTTTTCAACTATCTTTACTAAGACCGGTCTTTTCTTTCTCTAGCCATCATTTACTAACATCATCAACGTTATTATCGGTACACTTATTTGAACATATTTTTGTTACCAATTGAAAAAAAAGTTTTCTATTTTTGCTGAAACGCGTGGATGTAGCTGACCCTGCTTGACAAGTTCCATTATTTGATTGTAGTTTTTTTTTTCTTCTTTAATTTTGACTGTAATGTGGAGGTGGCTCGAATGACTACGACCAAATCATTTATTTAAAATAGCAACTAAACATTCATACATAAGTGAAACTTTGATTATTAAATCATTAATTTCCATAATTATTAAACAAATATATGCAAATTTTGTAAACAATTTACAAAAAAAATATATATGTATATATATTTTGTTCTGAACAGTACAAAAACAATAAGACCAAAACTATAAATTTAGCGTAAGAAGTAATGAAGGAATGGATGGCTGAATGAGTGCTTGCTTGGCTATTCGACAATAAATAATTTGACAGATATTCCATTCATACCATGACATAATGTTTTTAAAGCAGTTTCTGAAGAATTTCATATATATACATATATACATTATACATATGTTTGTACGAGGGCGGGTTGATATTGAAGCTGCCTAATGCTAGATGGCAGCACAAGCACAATTTTATTTATCTGTCAAACGTCAGCTGTTAAAATTTCACCCAAATTCAACAATTTGAAGTAAGCAACTTTGTGTTTCTTTAAAAATTAAAAAAATGGATTTCGTGCAGTGATTGAGCACTATTATTCGAAAGAGACAGTTGTGAAAAATATTTACATCAGCACCTGCCTTGCGGCCTTATCTGATGATGGACCAGTTCCACGGAGTGAATTAATTACGATTCACCAGCGCCCCCGTGTGGCGTGCTAGGCTCACACAGGTAGCAGTTTATGCCATATGTATGTAGCCATATGATCAACTTCTTGTTGAGGAGTTCGGGCCTTCTAAGCCCTCCTGTATGCAATTTCCCAGCAATTAATGGAAGACAAGGCTAAATGAGTTGGTAGGCCGAAGCCCACTAGCAGCATCAGCCCTTAAACCAACTCACCCGTCAACCATCACCACTGGTTCCTTACAGTACAAGTATCTGTTGTAAAGGCAACAGACCCTCAGGAGTTTGTTAGTCCTCGAAAAAAAAACCGCACACCAAACAATTATCAAGGATACTAACACCCTCTTCTTGCATTTTAGGTTTCAACCACAGCCAGAACGTTTCAGCCAAGGTAGGCACTTTAATCATCCCATCAGCCCGGGTTGAACTGCAAGCAGAACCACCCGGTTCTGCTGATCCCCGTTCTGCCAATTTAAACCCTTGGTAAGGGTTTCGGAAGCCAACACATAAGTCATGCGGCTTCCTAGAGTTTTATTTGCTTAAACAAACGAGGGACCCCTTCCCCTCTATACCCTAAAAACAGAGTGCCCAAGTTAGGAATACGCCAAGGCAAAACCTGTTCCCCGGGGGGATTCGAAAGAGACAAAAAGAAAGCTCGATACACATTACGGTGAGTCTGCTCCCCGTCACACTACATTGGATTGCTGAATTTAAACGCGGCCGAACAATTACTTCAACAATACGATCAACAGGAAAGCCAGAGGAAGTGGTTACTGCAGAAAATATCAATAAAATCCTCGATATCGTTATGAATGATCGCTGAGTTAAGTTACGTGAGATTGTTGAAATGATAAATTATATGTTTGTAATGAACGTGTGTTCAAAATTTTGCATAAACATTTGCATATGAAAGAGCTATCGGCAAGATGGGTGCCGCGTTTGCTCAGTGTCGAACAAAAACGAGTTCGACAGACCACTCCACAGCGGTGATGACCCCTACAGCGGTGATGACCCCTACATATGCAGGGGATGACCCCTACATATGCAGTGCATTGTACTGGAACTAGGAAAATAGGTTATGATGAGGTAGGAAGGAGGGAGTAGTGTTCTTGGAGGTTTAACTTAAATAATAACAACACGAAAGACTAAAACAAACTCTATTGCAGCATTTAAAATGTTGGAATTAAATTATTTAAAACATTGGACATGTTTGGACATGATAAAGCGTAATCCTGGGTTTTGTCGTCGATTAATAACTGTTGATGAAACGTGAGTCCACCACTATACACCTGAAACTAAACATCCATCCAAACAATGGGTGTAAGTACTCCGAAGAAGGCGAAGGCAATGAAATCGGCTGGCAAAGTTATGGCCACAATATTTTATGATGCACACGGAATATTGTTCATCGATTATCTTGAATCAATCGCAGGAAAGTATTATCGTGCTTTATTGGATCAATTAATGAATGCAATCAAGAAAAAACGACCTTATTTAAAGAAGAAGAAAGTGCTCTTTCTTCAAGACAACGCACCGGTTCACACGTCATTAGGTACGATGCTAAAATTACGTGAAATACACTTCGAATTGGTTGATCATCCACCTTATAGTCCAGATTTAGCTTCTAGTGACTTTTTCCTGTTTCCAAATTTGAAAAAATGGCTCGCAGGAAAAAGGTTCATCGCAAAACCGAATCTAACACGTATTTTGAGGGGTTCCCAAAATCGTATTATTCAGATGGTATACAAAAGTTGGAATATCGTCTTACTTTAGCTCAGTGAGCTAAAAGGAGGCTATGTTGCGAAATAAAGGGTTTTTGGGGGAAAAAAATGGTTTTCTCCTACTTAGCTTCAATATCTATCCGCAGTCGTATAAAACAAAAAAACCTTGTAGGTATAACGAAATGTATTGAATTTAAATAGTTCTACTCTAGATGTGAAATAATATAAACCTTAATAAAACAAAACTTTTACATACATACATATGTATGTACAAATTTAGTCATGATTTTATAATAAAACCTTTTTCTTTTAGTTTTGGTTTCGCGTGGAAACAGATTACTTAAAACGCCAGTTCTTCGCAGATAAAGTCGCGGTTAAAAGCTAGCACTACTCGTACCTACACACATACATATACCTATAATAACTGCGAAAATTCTATTCAAGCTCTTGGTTGCTCACTTTCACTTGGCTCTTTAACACCTGTATGTTGCTGCTTATTTTTTTCGCTGTATCTCTATTCGCTTGATTAAAATAAACATTTCTCATACTCATTGTTATAAATAGTAAATCAATTAAAGAAAACTTCTTTAAGAATTTGTTTTTTTTTATTGTGTATGCTTTAAGTCTTCTGATCGCTGATGTTGCTGCTACGCCTGCTGCTGTTACCATTTGTTTTGTTTGTTTACCGCCGTTGTTGTTGGTTGCTAAAACAGGAGGGACTCGTTTCAACAAGAATCAACCACAAAATAATCGATGATGAGGTCATAACTAATAATAAAAATGACTTTAGACACACACACACACACTTACTCACATATAAAAACAGAGGAAAAAAACTAAGCAAAAGCGCGCGCACACAGAGCTACTCACATGTTCACCTAAACATTTCTAAAGAGCAACCAACAACAGGCATGGATAATGAGAATTTTGAAAATGTATTGGACGACTAAATTGATTAATAGGGCATTTACATCTATCCAAAATCTAGTAGATCTGAATGAAAATCTTCAACAAATTCTTCTGTTTACACTTCCGTTTTTTTGACATCAAACAAGATTTCGTTTTCATAAAATCTTTTGCAAATGGTTTGATAGCAATAACTATATCACAATGAATTCATCATGTAAAAGTATAGTTTTTTTTTATTGCAGCGTAGTATTTTAATGTATTATTGTGAACAAAATCACAGTTGTGTAATAGAGTACTTACAAAAATCTACTTTATTTCGTCAAAATCTAGTCGCAATCTAGATTTCATTTTGTATGGGAAATCTCGTCAAAATTAGCTATATTTGATTCGAAATCCCGAAAGTACTAAATTTGGCTTAGGTGTAAGTGGCCCATACACGTTTCAATTTAATTGTGAATTGAGTCCCACACACTTCATAAACTGAATTGAAAGATTTTCATTCAACAATTAAATTCAATGAAATTATAGACAGTTTTAAAAATATATAACTTTCTCTTTGCAAAAAAACATTACAAATATAAATTTTGAGACCTGATCAAGAGACTCGAACACTTACTTTGTGCATATGATTTGGTGTTTTTTCTACATTATTGTTACGTGTTCTTTTCTTTTCATTAGTAATAAAAATAATAATAAAGACACATAAAAAAGTGTTTTTAAAAATGTTTCAAAGATTATACACAGATCTTTTAGTAGAAACTAAAATAAGCACGTGATATGTGATAAAATTTAATTTTCGAAACAATCGGTTAAAAAAAAATTGTGATGAAGCTATTTTAATCGTTTTGAGAATATTTACAAGTTTTTGGAAGATATTTTTGATTACTACATTAATTGTAATTGTACCTTATATATTTATGCAATCATTCAAAAATGGTCTATAAAACATTTTCGACAGCGATCGTTTTCTATCACACCTTCTGAAAACGATATTTTCACCACATACCTGATTAACAATTACATGAAACGCAATAAATTTTGCAAGTTTAAATATCAGTACCTAATAAAGCTAACTCAATTGTTAGCGTCAATATTTTAGTTTTCTGTTTAGTCACTATGAATTCGAGGGGCAATTGATTGAAACTATGTGAATCAAGAGAAAAAAATTCAGAGAAATATATCTAATGCTAAAAATTTTCGCCACTTGTAATGCAAGTATTTTGCCGAATATTACTCAATGCAATTTTGCCGAATATTACTCAAACCAAGTTTTAACAAATTTTATTGAAAATTTCCGTCTCGAAAACACGGCCTTCATTAACTGTTGTTAAGCTGCCATTTGAAATATTGTGTTGTTGCAATACATTAACAACAAATGTTGCAACAAATTAACATCAAAAGTGTGTCAATAATAAGTCTTAAACATCAAGATTCATTGAATGAATTATGTTTAATCTAACCATTATGTTATGTTTAATCTAAAAAAATAGCACTTAAATGTCTTAATAACTCGTTTTTATATTCAAATATTTGTTTAAAATATGGAGTTATATATAAATTATATGTAAATATACAAATTAAAGAAACCAACTTCTGATTCTTAATATCGAGGAACCATCATATTCTTGGCTCCAATTGCTGTGAATGTGCGGAAAATTAAAATACGTATTACTTTTTGCTTAAACTTTTTTACAAATATTCTTTCTTAGACATACATACGTATTTAAAAACCGCCTACGACAATTTTGTAATAGAATAAAGAGTATATGAAATTGCTTTTTAATAACTTACAAAACTGTCGCGAATCTTAATAATAGCCATTTTAATTTGCTTGGTTTTGCTAAAACGTTGTAAAATATAAAATTTCAAAATCGAAAAAAATTAAAACACAAAAAAGGCAATATTGTGTTAATCAAACTGTGTTGCACAATTAAAATAGCATGAAAATGTTCATCTCTGCTCAACAAACTACCTGGCTAAGAAGAAACTCAGACCCCTGAATTCTGAGAGAGCTCAAGAGCCATACAAATGAGTAAAATTAAAAACGTAAATATTATTTTACTCAGGGTATTTATAAAATGAAAAACAGTGCATTATTTTGTTAGAGCAGAATAGTAGAGAAACGTAAAAACAGCTGTTTAGATGCTTTTTTAATTTTAGATGTAGCAGTCAATATTTAATTGAAAACAGAATATTAAAATAAAATTATAAATAACAATGCATTTTGCGCGCAAAGTGCAACGTAATTTAGCGCTTAGATATTACGCTGTAATGAGTTACTTAGAGTAACTTATATAAGCACGCTAATGTTTGCGTCACTCACTAAAAATACAGTTCAATAATCTTGTTTTATAAAACTTACTAAGTAGAATAATAATATATATATAAAATAAGATAAAGTTGAAAAATTGACCAAAAAAAGAGAACTGGGGTCTAATCACCAGATACGATGATATCGAATTAACTATCGTACCGTATAGCATTATGATAGATACTGGCAAATGCATCGTATCGGATTGTAATTAGACAAAATGTAATAGATTTAACACCATATGTGTCTTAAACGTTATGTTTTTACGATACAATTCATTTGGTATAGTGTGACGTGATACCAAAACGAAAATTTTCGGTTAATCTCGCTTTACATTGCATGCGGCGATTTGGTCCCTGCTGTTTTAAACCAAAATAACTTTGAAATTTAGAAACGCGCCAAATTGGAATTAATGCGTTATCCCAACTGAAAAAGTAACAGATTGTCTTGGCGGCCTTATCTGATAATCGACCAACCCCACGGCATGATTATTCACGATTCACCGGCACTTCCGTTTGACTCGCAAGGCTAACACAGAACGCCACTTTGTTTTGCCATAAGTTTGTATAATATATAGACAAACCCCTTTCTTAAGAGTTCGGGCCTTCAAATTCCCCCTGTATGCAATTTCCGAAAAGTCAAGCGACGAAAAGACTCAATGAGTTGGTAGGCCGAAGCCCATTAAGATCATCAGCCTTTAACCAACGCACCCGTCCAAACGTCCCTACTGGTTCCTTACAGTACTGGTATCTGTTGCAAGACCACAACACCTCGGGGGAATATTAGCCCCCGAAAACCGGCATGCACCAAAGTTATCAGGGAAAATAATTTCCTTTCCTGCCATTTTAGGTTTAAACCACTGCCAGAACGTTGCTGCGAAGGTAGTCACCTCAATCATAATCAGCGCCAAGATGGTATGCAAGAAGAACCTAACTCTGCTCTGCTAATCTCCATTCTGCCATTTACCCCTTCCTGAGAGTTTCGGCAGTCCAACACAAGCATAGCTGCCAGATTTGAAGATAAATCGTCATTTTGACGATTTCCATGCTCAAATTTAGCAAAATGATGATTTGACGATTTTTGCCATACGAACATTTTTTTTAATGTTTTATATGTTAGACACAAATATATACTATTATGGTATTCAAAGGGATGTCATAAAGCAATAAGTCTTAAAATATTAGTATAAAAACATAAGAATGCTGTGAATATCATAAATTATTTTAAATTTGAGTCAGCTGAGATATTTACGGTTTAGTTACGGCAAACTCCGCTTAAAAAGTCTTATTACGAGTTCTTTCTGACTTTTCTGTTCGAAGCATAAAATACAATATTATGACATTATGCGTGATATGACACCGTTTGAGTCCCCCCAAATGTATATATGTAAGTAATTACAACTCGACAACAATATAAAAATTAGTTTTATTATAAGAAAATATAACAAAAATAATACAGTATGCACAATGTAACCAAGAGCTGTATAAAAATGTAAAAAACTCAATAATGCAAATTGTGTAAATTTGTATATTGAATTGTGAATTTAAATTTCGAAGACATTTGATTTTGAAAAAAACTCCTGATAATACTGTCAATAAAAATAGCAACTCTCCTCATTTTACAAACAAATATGAAAAACAAGATCTGGGTTCCGAATATTAAGAGTTATATTTTATTAGAATTTTGAGCAATTTTTAAAAACTAAGCAACAAATTTATGCAGGTTTTGCAGAAAAAAAAAATGAATTTAAATGCGAGCGTTTCCAATATATTCAAATTATATTGGCATTGCTCTATTCTTCTGCGATGTGAGCGTATGTGATATGCAGCCAAGTTAGTTAAAATAAGGCAAAAATACGAAACTGTTTAGGAAATGAAACAATTGAAGGCATTCTTTAAGTATGTAAATCCTTCTAAGTTTTTCAATATCACAATATAATTGTTAGATTTGTTTTTAAATTAAAACTTCGGGCTCATGTTTCAATGCATTTCATCCAGTTTCTGAATATTTCGTTTGAGGACCATCTGAAATTTCGTTTGTTAATTTACTTATTCAATATAATAGTATCCCAAGCTCCTGCAGCGCGTATAATATCGTTTTCTAGATCAATTAGAAATCCTTAAATATTTATTCCCCGGATTTATTATGCACTGTATGAACACTCTGTTTGCATACGTGCTGCTCGTTTATGGAATTTTTTATCGCATAATCTGCGTCTTTTTAACATGAAATTAAGAACTTTCAAACGAAAGCTTCTAATAACTAACATTAACTAAATATTTCTCACTAATTATTGGTGTTTATAGAAAATTTTCTTCTTTTAGTCGATTGTCTTGGGGTAGTTAGGATGTTTATGTTTGTAAAGATGTTTAGATGATCTCATCTTGATTATTATTAAAACAAGGAAAACAAAAATTTTCATTTTAATTTTTTAGTTTACTTCATTGAATTTCTTGCAACTTACTCTTACTATAGTGACAAGATTTGAATTGCTTTGGAATATAGTTTTATTGGCCAAAAGGCTATAGGTATTACAATAATGAGTAAATAAATAAATAAATATTGCACTTAAATGTAATTTATTGGAATTATTCACTTCTAAGATTAATTCATAAAAATTTTCTGATAATTCAATGTATCAAAGTGTTTTTTAATGTAATTAATTTATCTATTTTTTACAAATATATATATACTTACATATTTGGCACCATAAGCTTGCATTAAAAATGTGATATAAATTTAAAATATACTACAAATTTGGTAGTTTTATAAGTCCTATTTTTTGACGATACTTCCAAACTAAAATGACTATATTTTTAAAAATTATCGGGATTTTGACGATTTCTTCCTTATTTTTTCTGGCAGCCCTGAACACAAGCCTTAATCCAAGTCATGCGGCTTCTTAGAATTTTATTTGCTACAACAAACGAGAAATTCCTACCTCTGCATAAAGCAGAGTGCTCTAGTTTAGTGTACGTCAAGGCAAATCCTGCTTTCCGGAGTGCAGCCAGACATTATTTAACTACATGTTTGTAAATTGCTTAATGTTTCTTAACATATGTGCACTTTACACATTTCTCTGAGAATTTTACTCTTTTTCGAATACCTTACTTACTTACGGTGCTTTTGCCTTGGCTGGAGATACCAACACAGGTACACACACACTTTTTTATGCACGTTGTTTTTTTTTATAACGTACAATAAACAAATAAAGAAAAATATAAAAAAAGCTTATTAAGAGGTTAAGAGAACTAATAAAATAAACAGCTGTTGACGTAAAAAAAAACATTACTTAACATTTTTTTTTGTTGAAATAAGAACGCGCCTAAGATAAAAAAAATTACTCATAACAATGTTATTAACATCATTTAGGAGTTTGCAGCTTGTGCTGAATAACAATTAAATAGATATGTATGCATGTTAAAAAAAAAAAAGATTTTGCGTTCGTTCATTCATTAATTTTCTTGTTCCTTATTACGTTGGTTCATTCACTCATCCATCCATTCATTCATTCAATCTTTCCCCTTGGCAACATATTCAAATAAAATTAAAACGATTTTTTTTATTTATTTTTCTGATATTCTCAGTTGCGATAAAAAATATTCTTTGTAGTGTCTCACAGGAAATAACATCATGGTGACGTTGAAGGCTGTATGTTAATTTTTAGATGGAAAGAATTCTCTATATTACTGTTTGCAATTTGTGCTGCCAAGGAAAGCGAGAATTATCTGGAGTTTTACGTGAAAGCTGGGGAAAGGATTTGAAAGTTAAATGCCTAATTAAAATAAAAAAATAAAATTTTCTAACAAACTTTCATCCAATGAAGGAAACATCTCAATTACTTAATCATTGATGTTCTGTGTACACACACACACACTACAAAAATACATCTTTACTTAAATTATTCTCAAACGCTGTCTAAAGTGTGGTAAGAAGGGATAAATACTTAATTTTAGATATATTTAATCCCATATCCGTGCTTCAAACAAGCCGAAAATGAGATTAATTTGAGAAAAGCTGAGATCAAGCACACCTTAAAATACCATTGATTCAAGAATTTTAAAATTGAGTTACTTAACCATCAATCTTGTCACCCTGGTTCGGCTTGAAATTGAGTTCTGAGACACCCTGTATATACTAGAGTGTCAAAATAAAGCGTACATAAATATTTCTTAAATTATTGTGTTTATTCCAGTCTTTTTATTTATGGTAAAATTTTACATTTAAGTAGTTTTAAATCAGTAGAGAACCGCTCTCTTTTGCCTTGCCACTATCAAACTCAAGACTTTGCAAAGTAAACTTTCTGGCAGCACAACCTAAATTACCGCGGCAGGCATAATTTTTCTGTCAAAAATCCTCATGCACATAAAAAGAAAAGTATAAGACTAAAGGCCTCATTAGTTTTTACTTTCTGTTGCCGTTCTGGGACGTTCTTTTCTTTAGCAAATATTTTACAATTATTTTTTCCGTAAAAATATTCAGCTGTTTTTACAGTAGGGCATAAATAAAAGAAAAACATTGGAATGAATAATAAAATATGTACATAAAAATTTTATTGTGTGAAAAAACAAAATAAATTAATAACTTAGAAATGGTGATCTAACAGCCCACTTCTTTCTCACAATCTCCATAGTTTCACACTTCTTATACAAAATAAAAACTTTTTCCCCGCTAAAATAATTTTCTTTTGAGCATCCATGGTTACTTAATTGATAAAAATGTATTAACTTGTAAACATATTTAATTGAAACCAATTTTTTAAGCTTTTGAAAAAAAAAAAAAATTATATAAATATGAATAAAAAATTAACTTTTCCATACCGCACAGGTGATTATTTTTTGCTTCTCGCGTTTTTTCCAATGAGACTGTCAAATTTTGTTTCTTTTGTTTACAAACTTTTTCGCGCCATTTTAATCTGAAGGTTTTTTTGCATGATTTAGTGAAATTTCAAGAAATTTGTGTGAATTTAAAAGTGAAAAACTAATATAATCCGTGATTTTAATTACAAACAATTATAAAAGCTTATATTTAACGTTTATATAAAATTTTTTCTCTGCTGAGCAATCTTAGGCGAATTTAGATTATGACATTCACGATATGTTTTACAATAACAAAATACATAGTACTGAATTCGCCTTTCCGCTTGCACTCACCTGTATAAAGTCGCCTTGGTACGAACTAATTCTGCCTTAACCCAAATTGCGCCAAACAACGCCCTGCAGTTACAAAATCCAATATTGACAAAGCGTAAGATATTAAACTTTACTCTCTCTCAGTAAAGTTTTATCAGGTGAAACTGGAATTACAACAATGCAAAAACAACATGGTGTTTTGTTGTTGCTTGAGCGATTCTTGCGCCAAAAAATTGTATATAAAGAACGTACCAAGGCGAATTCATTATTAGGTGGATGCATCGGCTAATTCATGATACAAAAAACAAGGTAGCCGCTTCGCTACAACAATACAACAATAAAAAAAACAACAGGTATTTTGTTTGTGTAAAAGGCGAAATCACACTTAAGCTGTCAAAAGTATTTGATAAAGAACATGTAAAAAATTTAAATGGCGCCGAAAAAGGTAAACAAAACTTGACAACGAAAGTGCCGCCATATTAACCGAATTCGCCTGAATTCGCCGATGCATCCACCTAATAATTAATTCGCCTTGGGCTAATTAAAGCGAATTTGGTTAATATGGCGGCACTTCCTCTGTCAAGTTTTGTTTACGTTTGTCGGCGCCATTTAAATTTTTGTACATGTTCTTTATCAACTACTTTTGACAGCTGAAGTGTGAATTCGCCTTTTCACACAAACAAAATACCTGTTGTTTTTTTTTATTGTTACATTGTTGTGGCGAAGCGGCTTCCTTGTTTTTTGTATCATGGAACGTACATGAATACACATACACTTTATTAAATAAAATAAATAAATAAAATAAAAAAAGTAGAACATCTGTTTTTTCAGTTTAACCTGGTAAAATTAATTCGCCTTGCTTAAGTGCTTTCCAAGGCGAATTTATTACTAGGTGAACTTGACAGTCCTTTTCTTCCTGAGACTGTAACATTTTTTTCTCTTTTGTTTACAAACATTTTCGCGCCTTTTTAATCTTGAGATATTTTGTTTGTGATTTAGTGCAAACTCATTAAATTTTTGTGTTTTTAAAAGTGAAAAACCAATATAATCTGTGAAACTATTTTATATAACGTTAACGTTATATAACGAGAATTTACTATAACGTTTATATAAAATTTTTTGCCAGCTGAACAATCTTAAGCGAATTTAGATTTTGACATTCTCAGGAAGTTTTACAATAACAAAATACGTAGTACTGAATTCGACTTCTCGATTGCATTCACCTGTATAAAGTCTCATTGGTGCTTTCATACTAATTTAACGATTTGGCGCTATTTGTTATTTCTATTTAGCGATTTTTATTTGTGAACAACGCTGTTCATGACACAACATTAACGCTCTTATTTAAGTTACTCAAAATTTTTGCTTTATTTACAATTGACAGTGTGCGTTTTGGTTGGACCACCTATTGTATGACACATACATATGTATGTATATGCAACATATGTGCGATTCTTTTTCTATTGGAATCTTAACTCATTTCGTATTTTTTTAAATTAATTATTTTAATATTAGACAAAATAATTAATTATCATTAAATTCACATACATATTTAATTAAATAGATAATATTAAAAATTTTATTGAAAAAAAAAGACAAAAAATACCTTGACAAATTTCAACGTCTTGTTTCCTTTACAAAGCTGCTAAAAAAAAAAACACTTAAAAGTTGCTTCACAAAATTCAAATGACATCAACTTTTTTCATTTATGCTTACCAAAAATTTTTGAAATCATTCAATCATGCATTCAACATTGTTATATTTTTTATGTTGCTTTAGTTATTTACAAATGTATTTGTGCTTATCTACACGTATGTACATATAAGTACAATACCAGTGTTGCCGGAAACGCGAATTCTTTTTAAACAATCATATTCATAAAGCTGAAAAAATTACATAATTTTTCGAGCTTTTTAGAAAAAAACTGTTTTTAGCAGAAAAAAAGACCGACGTATTCCAAGAGGCGTCATCGTCGTCACATCGAGACGACATCAAAAAACACTCGGTTACACATTCGCCCGCGATAGCAATTATGTATTCTTTGATAGGCCCTCAGTATTCCCTAGACCTAAGCGATAGATAGAAGCTGTCGATAACAGCTTCAATTGTTTTTGCCAACGAGTAAATAAATGAAAAAATGTTTGTGTCGCTGACGCCTTATGGAATATGGGGGTATATTAACAAAATTTATTAATTTGCTGTTTCTATATCACAAGCGATCGAATTGCCAAGAAAACTTATATGAAAAACTCTCAATAATTTGAGTGATCTCTACACGAGCTAGTGGTATACTGTGTAAAAGCAAAGTGTTATGGCAAAGACATATTGTCGTGATCAAGTTAGGTTCACTTATACCACAAAATCAAAATGAGATAAGATCATTACTTTGGGTAACTGTAATAGTTCCATAGATGTACGCAATCCCCAAGGCTTTATTATATCTTGTGGCTGTTGCGATATAATGGAGGTGTTTTATTTTTGGCTTTGTTGTATCCGCTTTCGATAAATAAAAATTTCCTTAAAACAAAAGAGAACGTGAAGATAACTTCGGCACGATATCATCATCGATAGCTTCATCATTTTGAAGTTTGTTCGAGTCATATATTTTTAATTTTTTTATTTAAGGGTTGCATGTTAAAAAAATTGCACAATAAATGGTGGTGTGAAAAAGCAATAAAATGGTAGGATATACTCGTATTTACTACCAGTCACAACAAATTTTGTACAATTTTGAAACATACTTTCTTATTGAAAAAGACTGACTATAAAGTGCTATTTTATTCGACTTTTATGTAAAAAACTTAGGGTACTAAACCAGTGGAATGGAATTTCTATGAAGTAACAGCAAAATTTATTTTTGCAAAATAAAATATTCTGTTTATTCAATATTTATAGCGCCAACAGCAGCTTGTGTACGAAATATGACAGTTAGTGAGCCAAGGTGTCCGTTGATGAAAATATTTTTTCTTTTTCAAATTTTTTATTATACCGCGAGGTACACTGCTTTCCGAGCTTGACCAAGAAAAATTTAAAAGTGAAGAAGGAATCAAAATCCGGGAAAACACTCGGCGACTTTGCCGTAGCCATCGCGTTGTTCAAAAATTTTTTTCAAAATCTGATGCAAAAAGAGCTTCGTTAGCAACAAATATTTAAAGATATTCAAACGCAGATCCATGTCATATGCCAATATGGAACATTCTTAAACGTGTGTTAACATGAATACAAGCTGGAAACGGGTATGCTCAATTAAACAAGTATTTTCTACGAGAGATTCTTAAGCATAAGTATTTCTAGATCATATTTTCTGATAAGAAAAAATGGTATCTCGATGGACAAGATGGAAGTAGGAGGTTATTAGAGGGATTTGTAAAAAAAAAATATTTAAATAAAAACGCACGAAATCGGAGGTGGAAGTCCGAGGATTTGGGGATTATTTTCAATAGCTGGATGTCTAGATTTTATGATAGTTTCATCTAAAATGAAAAGTATGTGCACACATTGATAAAAACGTTTAATCATCTTTCTGAGTGCTTTCTGAGATGAAAACCGCGAGACCAAGTCTTCGTTTTCTTCCAAAAAAGTATGTCTTTTGGAATGGCTCTCCAGATTTGAATCAATGCAAAACCTCTAGAAAATACTAATCAACAGGATTTATAAAAATAATAAACAATTTGAATCTTTAAATGAACACAAAGATGCAGCGCAAGCGGGCATTAATAAACCAAGACACTGTCGTTAGTCTCGTTATAAGTAAGGTCAAAACAGTTGAACAACCTTATGCAACAAAAGGATCTGTTTTTGATAAAATTTTCGTATAATTTTTTTACATAGGTTTTGAAGTTTTTTTATTATGCCAATTTTGTAAAGCTGGCTCTACATTTTCTGAACAAGAAGAAATTTCTTTATTTTCTTTTTAACAAATTACTCCAAAAAAAGTCAATTTCAATATGAGATGAATATAGATAGAAAATAATTAAATGCTCGGTGGCTTAGTGGTTAAAGCAGTAGATCATAATACGTCATGTCCCGAGTTCAAATCCTAGTGGGTGCTGATGAGTAGTGTAGCGACTACGAAACAGCTAGTTGTCCCCCAGCTAAAGATTTGATTATTATTTTTCTTGTCTTCTTCAATCAAAATTATTGATCACAGCAGATTTGTATTGTAAAAAATCCTTCTTAAGAAAAAAAAAAACTTAAGAAAGAAAAAACCTGAAGTATAACCCGTTGTACAAATGTACAAACCAAAAATTTAATTTAAAAAATTATAAAAGTTCACCAAAAATTCAATAAATTTATAAAAGTCAATTCCATTGATCAGATTTAACAAATATTATACGAATAAAATATCACTCTACTGTCTTTCGTTTTCAATAAAAGAGCGGGTTTTAAAGTGGCGTTATAAATATTGAACAGGCTTAGTTCTTTATCACACAATTCCAAATTTTCATTTTTGGATAAAAAAGCAGTCAAATACATATCGCCCTTTTATAACATCATAACTCAAAAAAAGTTATATAGTGCCAAAAACTCATTAAAATGGCTAAACCTTGAAAAAAAAAATTTTTCAAAAATAACTTCTTAAAATGTGTAAAAATTAAAATTGAGTTGTGACGTTGATGCAATAAAGGAGCGATATGTATTTTGAACAAAAATAAACTGATACAAAATTTCACACAACTTTTCCGTAAACGTTGGTTTTGTTCCATTTTTTGGTTAGTCGGCAACGCTGATACATACATGCATACATACGTACATACATGTTTATATATATATATATATATTTTTTTTTTTCTTATCAAAAAATGTTTAAGTTCCTAATTGAGCAGTTGTAGTATGGTGATGATATCACGTTTACTAATAAATATTTATGTTGCTATTTGGATTGATCTTTTTTTTTTTTTTTTTTTTTTTTTGGCACAAAGAAAAAAAATTTGCTGCAGCTTTTTAGAAAAAGATCCATTTGTAGAACAAAACGAACGGCAGCTAAAATAAAACATGACCGCAATTAGGGGTATATTCAGTGTGGCCATATCCAAAAATATTTTACAGCTAACTAGCTTTAAAGTAAGGCTAAACAAAAATTCTAAACTGACAAAACGAATGCTAAAATTTAAAATTGTATTAATATATCTTTATAAATTATTTTATTATAATATAATTATTACAATATAAGGACAAATAGATGTATTTTAACATTAATGCAATGCCAAACGTTCTCATGCCATTTTTCATGACTGTGATGTCAACCATTACATCAGTTGCTCTAAATATGATTAGCGACAATAAGGCAATTATTTCATCAATGAAATGCCATACTGACATCATGAGAATGCTTTGTCGAAATACGTTTGATGTGAACATGTGATCAATGCTATGACACTCTAATGTTGAAGACATGATTAAATAAAGTCAATGTAATGACAATCATAGATGCCAGATAAATTTGGTCTAAAGTCGTCAAATGCGGCGAAAATAATCGTCAAAATCGTCAATATAATAATCCCGAATCGCTAAAAAAAAATCGTCAGGTACTAAAATTAATACTTTTTGAATAAAATATACATGTATTTCAAATATACATGTATGCAAGCAAAAACACTCGGGGGCATGATGATCCCCGTTCTGCCAATTTATTTCCTTGATAAGGGTATCGAAAACCACACATAAGTCATGCGACTTCCCAGAGTTCTATTTGCTACAATAAATGAGGTACTACTTCCTGTCTTTACCCGAAAATTAGAGACTCCTAATTTGGAAACCGCCAAGGCATCCCCGAGGGGATTTTACAAAACAGAAAAATCCTTAAAAAATGCTAACGGCAAAATAGATAATTGGCGGTTAAATCAGAAAATGATGTTAAATTTATCCGCAAAAATGCCAAAATGGTCACGCTGGTTATATTTTATGTATCAATTTTGACTGGCAGACACAACAACTGTTTATAATGCGCAACTGAAAGGCAACTTACCTGCAAATTTTTTAATTTCGGTTTACTTTTATTTATCTCAAAAATTTTGTAGATAACTGAAATATTTCTACAAGAATTTTTGATAAATCTTGCCCATAAAAAAAACTTTGACGGACAATTTTTTCAATCAGTTTGCTTAAATTTTGTTAAAATATTAATTGCTTGGCCGATTAAGTTAAGAACTTTTATTACAGCAGCACTAATTCTTGAATTAAACAATTAAAAATACTTTAAAGTTGAGACAAGCAGCGATGTTGACTTTTACAGAAAATATTTGAATCTGACAAAATATTTTAAACAAAAATGTTGTAGTACACGAAAGTAAACATACCAACAAGTAATTGCATTTAGCTACTGCAACCGTTTACCTTAAAACTAATGTGAGATAATCGTGGTTAACAGCAACAACAACAACAATATGAATTAGCTTATGACAATAATATTTATTTAAAACTATTAAATAACAAACGTTTATTTAAGTATGACAACTATAGAAGCATGAGTATGAGTAGATGATGTTGAAAAGGCACAATTGCTACAAACATCTGTTCAGCTATTGAACTGTTTAATATTGAAATACAAATCGAAAAATGTTGACTAACTAACACCTTCTTTACCCTAGTTCCCCCTATTCGTTTGTTGTTTCTTGTGGGTTCCTGACTTTTGGTTGTTGTTGTTTTAGTTGTTACTTCTTACCATCCATCATTACAAATTCGAAGTTTTGTAAATATGCATTGTTTTTTTTTCTTGTAGTCACGAACTGATGTCATAATTTTTATTTTTAATTTAATTTATTTACTTATTAGAGGAAAATGAAACAATTTACAGTCAAGTTCAATTAAAGAGCAGTAATTGATTGGGCTATCGACCGCATGCACAGACAATTTAGTTGAATTTGAAAAAGGTTTTGAATTATGTAAATATTTTAATAATTAAACATTTAGTTATATACATATGTACGATATTAACTAATTTGTTGTGAGTTCGAGTCCAACTTAAGTCAAGAAGGATTATTTTTTTTAATTATAACGATAATTGCTGTGAAACAATTAGACCAAAGAAGAACAGCAAACATAATTGAATACCATATAGCTGGGGGACAACTAGCTGTTTCGTAGCCGCTACACTACTCATAAGCATCCACTGGGATTCGAACTCGGTATTATGTAAACATAATGTTTTTTAATACGGCCGCTTTAACCACTTCAGCCACCGAGCTCTTTAATTATTCTTACGTTAATGTTTGCCACATATTGATCACATATATGCAATTGGTTCTGAATTATGTTTTTTTAGAAATCAGCTTTTTGTTCTTTTTAGAAATCAGCTTGTTTTGTTTAGTTTCCATGTGGTTTCATCTGCAATCGAAAGTTTAAAATCGGAAAATATGTAGTGAAAACTGCTTTTTCAGACAGCTCTTCGAAGCGATCATCTCTTCAAAGCGTTCCTACTATTCTTAACGATTTTAAAAGAGAAAATGCTGACTTTTTGTGTTAAGAAAAGTATTATTAAATTATTTTTCTTTTGAAATTCTCAATAACTTATTTAAAATATTGGAATATATAATTATATGTTTGAAAATATCATTTAAGGGTTTCCAAGTGTTTGATGATTAGGGTCGACATATAGACAGCTAGGAAACATAAAAAACAAGCTGTTTGTATTACAAGGGCTGAAAAATCGCGGGCCATAGATTTCGCTAGTGTTATTGCAGCCACCTTTTTTCAGTTAATACTAACCTTCAAAATACAGCTGTTAGTTTGTGTTTTATTGTACTAAAGAATGACGCTACCTTCGCTTTTTTTTTTTCGAAACAATAGATCAGAAACAATTTTGTGTTTTAATTTTACACTGCTTCTTGATGGGGAAAAATATCGTTCAAACGAAGCAATGGTTTGAAAAGTGTTACGGGGACTGCGCTCCACCAGAAAAAACAATAAAAGGTTGGTTTACTGAAATCAAACGTGGTCGTAGAAACACCGGTGATACAGAACACTGTGGGCGTCCAAATGAGACGGTAGCACCAGAAAACATAAAAAAATCCACAAAATCGTTTTGAATTATTAAAAAGTGAAATTGCGTGAATTAGCTGACATTGTGAAGATATCAAAAAATCGTCTTGACTTTATATTGCATGAGCATTTGACTATGAGAAAGCTCTGTTCAAAGTGGATGCCGCGTTTGCTCACTGTTGAACAAAATCGAGAACGTGTTAATGATTCTGAGCAATGTTTGGCCATGTTTAAACGTAAAAAAGCGGAATTTTTGCGCCAATATGTGACAATGGATGAAATATGGATCCATCGCTTCACTGTGGAATCAAAACGATCGTCATGTGAGTAGACAGAAACTGTTGCACCTCGTCCAAAGCGCCCGAAAGCACCACAGTCGGCTGGAAAAGTTATGGCCTCTGTATATGGCAAAGAAAACAATTTTGTTTCTTCAAGATAACACAACATGTCACAAGTCAATCAAAACAATGTCAAAACTACATCAATTGAACTTCGATTCGCTCCCACATCCACCATATTCGCCAGATTTAGCTCCCAGGTGTGGCTGTTCGCAGACCTGAAAAAAATGCTTGCTGGAAAGAAATTTGAATTCACATGAGCAACACTCGTAACTGGACACTCTTTGGTGTTGTCGTTGACCATTGTTGTGACAGTGCGACTAATAAGTAATGTCACCTAAATATTCGCTTGAAATAAACAAATTATACACTTAAATCGTATCACACATATGTGTATGTACGTGAGTGCTGTCTTATTTACATACACTTAGTCGTGGAAACCAACTTGATTTCCCAAATATTATCTTTAACATTAAATCGTCTAGAACTTCTCATAAGTAGTATAAAAGTAGACATAATTTTAGTTTTAAGATTATTCATAATTCTTTTTAATATTATATATTTTTTGAGCTTAAGATCTGTGTTGGTTTTTTAAATTTCTTTTATCTGGCAATATTTCGCTCTCCTTCGGATAGCTTCTTCAGGCCAAATAATAATAATATATAATATTAAAAAGAAAAAGAGGGTCGATGTTAAGAAATAATAAGCATATTAATCATAATTCTTCACCGGTTTGAGCAGCAATCGAGTTGCTAGCCAGATTTAATTATAAATAAAAAATTAAAAACTAGAAAACAAATTACTTGTTTTTTTTTTTTGACTCGTTTGACGGTAAAAACGTAAAAACGCGCACCGAATATGAAACCCCAATTCCAAACTGATTAGCGAAGCGGTTCCGAGTTTTTTGGGAGTTCCCAAAACTGGCTTCGGGAATCGCCAAATTCCCCGATTTCCGGGAAGCAATATTTTAATTTGCGCACTAAAGTAAAAAACGGGCACTGAATATGAAAAGCCGATTAGTGAAGCATTTACGGGGTTTTTTTTTTTTTTTTTTTTTTGGAGAATTCCCAAAATCAGCTTCGGGAATCGCCAAAACAGCCCCACTTACCCGTAAGCAATACGACAACTTCAATGTTCGCACTAAAGCGGTAGCACTGTATACACAATTTATATACCTGCACATGTAATAATCACTCATACGGCATGAGTTTCGAGTACAAGTGAAGCTAATATAAGCGTGTTAAAAAGAGATGCTTACACATTTTTGCTTATTGTTTGCATTTTCGACTTGACTGTTTGATTAATTTTGTTTTTTTTTATATTTAATTGTAAAAACAATTTATTAATAGTTAATAAATTTAATTTTAATAAAGCTATAATAATTAATTGACCACATGGCAATTTGAATTTCCTGCTAATAGTTAAAAGATAATTTTATAAAAAATAAGTATATGAGTAAATGAAAATTTTATATAGTCATGATTAAAAAAATAAGTAAAGCTATTTATTAAATTTTAGTATCTCCGTATTTATATTAAGAATATATTACAAATAAACTATTTTATTGACTTGGAAAATAACGACTAAGAATTACTGAAAGAATAGAGGCAATTCATTTCTAAAAACATGTATACATACATCAGTGTACGCATTTGCGAACTTACGTGCTACACATGCGTGTGCATGCCGTTCAATCAATGAAAAATACGCATATAATACCTATAAAGTTTACAGAACACGAATGAGCGATGCGTTTAAAGTACTCGTATTTGTATGAATTGCACTCTAGCAAATTACGAGATTTTCATGAAAATAATTCAAACATATCTGCAAACTGCACATAAGTTTACTAAACGGGTGTTTGTGCGCATTTTCATATTCTGCCATTTGATGTTCACTCGAGTGCCATAACAAGTATGCGCATGCGCTGTCTACTCACTACTCCATGGTACACAAATCAATATGAATACGCTATGTTATTTCGTTTGAATTTAAAGTTCTGTTCGTTTTCATTTTGTTTTGTTTTTTGTTTTTTTTTTATTCAATTGTGGGAAGAAGGTATGGTCTGGGTCCGGTTGATTTGTTACCATTCAACCAGCAATAACAACAATAATAAGTAAATAATTTTATAAGCCAATGATGTCATACACAATACTTAAAAAACATTTTTTTAAACGCTTGGAGAAGAACACTAGAAGAAAAGAAACTTCTGCAACAAATATTAATTTATATCAGTGGTGGCCACGCACATATAGCCACAGAAAAAACGAAGGTGTTTTTAAAGCTACATAGTAAGAGATTACTTCAGCAAAGTCTAAAGAGCAACTGATTTAATGATCTTGAAATGTGAACAAAGCATCTACTAAATCTATTATAACAACAGCTTTGTACGCTCTGTGCGTTTCGCCCCGTTTTTGATGCACCATTATACAAGAAAATTTGTACTAGATATCAGTAATACATTCAATACCTTTTTACACAAGTGTACAAAATTTGTAAATTTCATTAGACACAATAAGAATAAGGAGTGATGATCTACAGGGAGGACCATATGTCTCTTAACATTTGAACAGACTGTAACACCAGAGCGTGCATGGGAATCGGCATTTAGGTATTTACTGCCATGGTGCCCTTTAGCGGCGTACAATGCGCATGTAGCGTACAAAAACAAAACCATCAAATCATGCGCACGAAATAAAACAGTCTTCCTACGAAGCCAAATTGATATTGAAGCTACTTATCGCTAGATGGCAGTACAAACACATTTTTTTCTTTAATTGCGATCTGTCAAACATCAGCTGTTAAAATTTCACCCAAATCGAGTTATTTGCTGTAGTCGTTTGAAGTAAGCAATTTTTGTGTTTCTTGAAAAGTGGAAAAAGTGAATTTCATGCAGTAATTAAACACTATTATTTGTAAAGGAAAACGGCGACAGAGACAGAAGAAAATCTCGATAAACAATACGGTGAGTCTGCTCCGTCAGATTATATGGTAAAATATTGGATTGCTGAATGTAAAAGCGGCCGAACAAGCTCTGCAACAATACTATTACCAGGAAAGTGAGAAAAAGTGTTTAATGAAAAAAATATGACGAAAGACGTGTCAATATCGTTATGAATGATCGCCGAGTCAAGTAACGTAATATTATTGAAATGGTAAATATATCATATGAACGTATGTTCAACATTTTGCATGAACATTTGCATATGAAAAAGCTAACAGCACCATGGGTGCCGTGTTTGCTCAGTGTCGAACAAAAACGAGTTCGACGGACCACTTCACCGCGGTGTTTGGACATAATAAAGCGTAATCCTGTTGATTTTTGGCGCCGATTAATAACTGTTGATGAAACGTGGGTCCACCACTACATACCTGCAACCAAAAATCAATGCAAACAATGGGTGAAAGCTGGTGGAAGTGCTTCGAAGAAGGCGAAGACCGGGAAATCGGCTGGCAAGGTTATGGCCACTGTATTTTGGGATGCACACGGAATATTGCTCATCGATTATCTTGAAAAAGGTTTCACAATCACAGGAAAATATTATCGTGCATTATTGAATCAATTGATTGATGCAATCAAGAAAAAACTACCATAGTTAAAGAAAAAGGATGCACAATCGCAGGAGAGTATTATCGTGCTTTATTGGAGCAACTGATTGATGCAATCAAGAAAAAACGACCTCATTTAAAGAGGAAAAAAGGGCTTTTTCTTCAAGGCAACGCACCGGTTCACGCAGCATTAAATACGATGCAAAAATTATGTGGAATACACTTCGAATAGAATGATCATCCATATTATAGTCCCGATTTAGCTCTTAGTGCCTTTTTTTGTTTCCCAACTTGAAAAAATGGCTCGCAGGAAAAAGATTTATCTAAACGACGGAGTGGTTACCGAAACTATCTCGTATTTTGAAGGGTTCCCAAAATCGTATTATTCAAATGATATAAAAAAGTTGGAAAATCGTCTTACTAAGTGTATTGAGCTAAAAGGAGACTATGTTGAAAAATAAATGGTTTTTGGAAATTAAATGTTTTTTCTCCTACTTAGATAGCTCCAATATCAATCCGGCCTCGTATTGTGGCTTATTTATATTATATTGGAAATACATTATTTTTTAAAATTTGCTGTCGGTTTAAGTTTTTTACAGTACTAACATAATTCTTTATGTTGTGAAAAGTTTATACTTATGTTTTCAATATAAACATGTTATAAATTTTATAAAAATATATGTGTGCTGTGAATAGAACGCAGACGAGCAACTCGGCTAGAAAATTTGTATAGAAAGCATTTCGTTTCTTTGAATACTTTCCATACAAATTTTCTAAACATATCGCTTATCTATGTTCTGTAAAGGCCCAATCAGACTATTATACAAGTATAAATACTTTCATTAGATTTGGTGAGATAAAAGTCTAAACACATTTCTTGCGACTGTCAAAAAGTCTAATGTAAATTAGATTTTGCATTCACACCATCACACTTGATATAAACCAACATAAAACTTTTCACGGCGGCAGGTGCGCTATTCGTCGTAGGCGATAGACGTGCCGGCGCGTGAAATTCTTCAACAGTTAAAATAATAATTATGTATAACACATCCAAATTCAATAGCACAAATATATTTTATATTCTAAATATAGCATGAGCAAAATACATTTATAAATGACAGCTAAATTCCAAATTTCGAGCTTTTTTATAACGACAAAAAATACTATCAGTGACGGCCCCCCATCGGCTACAAAATAGCCGACTACTCAATTTTTAATTAGCTGGTTTGCTAAAAAACACAACCCTGATCCAATGTAAAGTATTATCGTTTTGAAAAGTTTCAAAAAACAACAAAGTCGTATGGGATGTCAAATTTTTATCGTATTATTTTTCGTATGTATGACGGATTACATTCAGAGTATCAGACTTGCACGTATTATTTAAATTTTTGACAAGTATTAATACAAAGTATAATAGTCTGAACTGGGCTTAAGCAGAACATTAAGTAAAAGGGCTAATTCTAAGCATTTATTAATTTTAAGCCTTTAATACAAAAAAAAAACATGCATTTTGAAATTTTATAGTTCACAACGCTGGTCACGAAGATTTCTATAGTATAAATGAGCCCAACGCATCTCATCTCGTGTCCTATACTCGCCAGTATAACAAGTTTAGATTTTGGCCGACGCTGTTTTACATTTTAAGATTTCAAACCATAAAAGTTTCTTTTTTGTTTGGTTAAAAATTGCATCAAAAATTAAATTGTTAAAAATTTTAAATCCATTGTTTAGTAATTACTTTAAAATTATACATAAAAAAAAAAATACAAAATTGCTGAACGAAATTTGTTTATTTATGACATCAAAAAATGCAAGTGAATGTTTTAAATAAAATTTTTGAATGGGTGCAAAAATTGACTTTTCGTTTTGCTCTTTTTTTTTCAAATTAAACAAAGGCAGTATTTTTTGTACATGTGGGTGGCTGTGTTAATGACTTTGAAAATAAATAAACAGCGTATTTAAAAATTTCAAATATTTCTCGATCAAACGCACACACACACACACATTTAATGTAACCTTCTGTGTTTCTTTCTTCGTTTGACTAATTATGGCATTTAGTATTTATTTATTTTCACATATTTTTATATCTTTTTAAAATTTTTAAGGAAGAGAATGTTACTGTTACATATACGAAAGAAATATGCTTTAGACGCCATTATTAGGAATATTGAAATATATAGTGATTTCCGACATTTTTTTCAACGAGTTCCCTCGGAAGTTCACACAAGTAGTTGTTTTAATCGCAAAAAGGATTTTGACTAATCGTATCGTGCAACGAACGCGTTAAAGTTATTCAGGCTTATTATAAAAATGAGCGTTCATATCAAAATGCATATCGTGCACTTCGTGATTTTTTCGTTCAATTTAATCGTCCAAATCTGTGTACAATCGGAAAAATTATGCAGAAATTTGAGCAAACCAGGTCTGCAGGAGATGCGAAAACAGCAGTGCATGCTCGTGCAGTTCGTCTTACAGAAAATATTGCTGCTGTTCCCGATAGTGTGCTACCAACACTTGTATCTCTCACGTTCGTCGTTGATGAACATTATGTGTAAAGACTTGCACTTATACAGGTGCACGCTTACAAGGTGCAATTGACTCAAGAACTAAAGCCTCTTGACCATTTCAAGGAACGTCAATGGTCAGAATGGTGGCAAGGAATGGCAGCAGTGGATGATCAATTTTCGTGGAAAGTCATCAAAGAGTCATCTTCAGGGATGGAGCACATTTTCACCTCCGTGGATTCGTTAATAAGCAAAATTGGCGCATTTGGGCTAAGGATAATCCAAGATAATCTAGCCCTACGTTGTCCCCAGCTAGCGTCTTCAATCGTGGAAGACCATGCAGTGTTCACAGACGAGTTCATTTTTAACACGCTTATATTAGTTTCACTTATATGTTTGCTTGTTTGTTCGTATGTTTGCAGCACTCAAAATCTATCCCATATAAGTGATTATTACATATAGGGTTGAAACGATCCGAGTAAATACAAGTAAATACTTGATACTTTTCATTCGATACCAAGTACTTTTGGTATCGATGCTTTACTACCGGTTACCAAGTAGATATCGGTCAAAAATACTCGGTATCGGTTAGAAATACTCTTTTCTTATTGTGCTAGAACACACGAAAACAAGTTTTAGTCCGAACAACTTTTGTTCTTTTCATCACACACGAGGCTAATTTATCTGCCGTAACATGTAACACAACATTTTGTACATATTAGTGTTGTTATTCATTTGATTGCAGGTATAAAGCTGGTTGAAAAAATTATACCGACAAAACTCATTCGCCAGCAAGATGGCAAAAAAATTGTTTTCGTGTGTGATGGAACATTGACAAACAGAAAGAAACTGAGTTGGACACCATTTTTACCATAATTTTATTTGTTTTCCAAGTTTTAATAAAAAATCCGTGCATGCAAATGGCACCAAAAAAATATTTAAAAAACACGATCAGATTGCGGTCACGATCTTGAGATACTTAAACAAATAGTTTAGTTACTTAAGCCATTCGAATTTGTCACTAGAAAATATTCAGGCCAGAACTATTTGATTTTGTCGAAGAGTATAATTGTTTTACATCGAAAGTTTTAAAATTGTTCTTTCCTCCATTAGTCTGTCACACAGTTACAAGGTAAACTATTTGGTGAATGCACCAGAAGAATTGTTATGATAGAATTCTAGATTTTCAAAAATCTTCGTTTCCGTGATCCTAATTAAGACACTTCAATTTCAGCTAGTCGATCAGAAGATGAGTTCATAAATAATTTTTTTGGTTTTTGGCTCCATTTTTGCCGCTATCGTATGAAGAAATCGACCGATACAAGTATGTACTGTGTGGGTATCATACTTTGCGATCGATACCGTATCGAGTAAAAGTATCGATACACCGGTGGTATCGTTTCATCCTTAATTACATATCGCTCCTTTATTGCAACATAGACATAATTAAAAAAAGCTTGTTCCGAGAAAAATACATTTCAAATTTTTAGTTTCCATACAAGTCTTAGAAATTGTTTTTTTTAAATATCTCCTAAAGCAAACAGTTTAAAAGTAATTTGAATAAATGTTTGCCATGATGTAAAATGTAGTACTGTTAACAATTCTGCACTGTTAACTGTAGAAGCCCATTTTTCGAGATATGACTATGTTGCAATAAAGGAGCGATATGTATTTAGGCATATAAAACTATATACACAGTGTTGTAGCTTAAGTACGAAAATCGGAGTTGCCGTATTGTTTCAGGAGAAATGGGAGATTCCTGAAGCCGACTTTGAGAATTCCCAAAAAAAAGACTCGGAGGTGCTACGTTAGCCGAATCGGACCCGGTTTTTCACATTCGTTGCAAGTTTTGGTCGTGGAACGTGTACTGAACTATAAACGACCATATGATTTATTGCGAAAATTGAAGTTGTCATATTATTTCTGGGGAATTTGGCGATTGCTGAAGCCGATTTTGAGAGTTCCAAAAATAAAACTCGGAACGCGTTATACGAGTAGTTATCTGGTTAATCAGTTTGATATCGAAACGTTTTTTTAGTTTTTCAACTATAGTTATTCCTTATTTAATCACAGACAACCCCTCGCAAGGGAGTAACTGATACAAAAGCTGATTCTTCCATGAGACTCTTACATAACTCAGCAAAAGACGCTTATGTTATCTCCTCAAGTCCCACTATATCGCTCCATTTTCTATTCCTCACTGCTAGTCGCCCACTTTTCAGGCAATCACAAAGGGAACGACTTCAGGAGCCAAGTGGGCCGAAGAACCTAAGCTATTTCGGGTTACCCACCGGCCTGCCTACCTCACCTAACCTAGAGGTCGTAGAGGGAATTACCTGAGACTAGTTAGCTCGTTTTTAATACACTGAGGCAAAAAATTTTGACTTTGTGGGTATTGATAAACTAAATCTCGCGCGAAAAGCGTTATATTAGCAGCCAGAGAAGAAGGTGACATATTATGGCTAACAACGTTCGCTTTACTTTCTGTCCATTTTAAATATTTAAATATTTATATTTTAGCATATTTTTTGTATTTTAACGCATTTTAAAATTGCAAATGGGAAAATCAAAATTTATATTTTATGATATCTACAACGAAAACATGTCTGTTTCGTGCAGTAAAAAGAATAGAATGAAGAAATATGTATGTACTTCATACAAATGAAAACTTTTAATGAATTCGTTGTTTGGTCGTCACAATAATTTGTGATCGCTTCTGCGTGCTTAACAATTTCCTTAATTATGGATTTTTGTCTTTCGTTAATTGATAATGAAATAATGAAAGTGACAATCAGCCAACTCAACTTCTGTAAACAAAACAAAATAATAAATTCCAATCACAGCTTTTTGTTTCTGTTTTTTTTTTTTTTTTTATTATTTTTAATTAAAACCCAGGAAAGGTCAGTGTTCGTTCTTTATATTTTAAAAGCATTTAATTAATTTTGTTTTATTTTATTTTATTTTATTACTTTTTATCAAACTCGCTCCATTATTACCACCATTGGAATGAATCAGGAACTTAATTTCATTTTGAGAAAATAAAAAAATAAAAAATCATAAAAATTTGTGTTTTACGACTGCATCAATTGAAATGTCTTTTTAATAAATGTTTATTTATATGACAGATCATTCGTTTTATTTTAATCATTTTTATGAAGCCCGGGGGTCATTGAAATCTTTTTTTTTCTGATTGAAATTAATATACATATCAGCAATTACATTCTGTCTTTTTCTTAATAATTTTATTGGCAATTTTTTTACAACATCTTCAATTTTTTGCTGGTGTTATTTTTATTGTTATTTATGCACAAATCATAAGTGTAAAAATAAAAATATAAGAATGCTGGTTGTAGTATTTATATGGTGTAAAAAAAGAGATGTTTTTAAATATGTTTTTTTTTATACTTTAATTAAAATGCAACACGCGCTTTATGCCTAAAAGATCAAGTTCAATGATATTGTCGTCGATCATTTTTAACATTTAATATATTTTTTTAATTTTTTTTTTTGTGTAAAGAAAATAAAATTGCTAATGAAAAGATTTTGCAAACAACATTTTTTTTAATGCTGTTGTTGTTGTTGTGGTGTTGGTTGATTCTAAAATAATAAACATGAGAACAATAAAAAAAAAGCAACAGCAAACACATTTTTGCGATCAAAACATGATTTAAAATAACGATGACAGAATAAAATACCACTGACGCTTTTGCTGCTGCTGCTGTTGCCGCTGCATTTCACTACAAACACACACATTCATACAAATATTGACACTATTACGTTTGACCGATAGTGCAGTTATTTAAATGCTCTTATTCTTATATTAGGTGTGTTTCTTTACTTTCTACTTTGGGATCCCGCGGGATCCCAAGTTGCTCGAAAAGCGTTCCCGTACTTGAAAATCGCGCAAATGAGAGCACTTTTGAGAGAATAGTATGCTTCCTCTTCTTGCTTTTAACAGCCCGTACTTTTTCTTCGGGCTGGTTTGGGCAAGTAGTTAAGCAATCAGCTGTTCGAAAAATAAACAGTAACAAAGAAACAAAGTTTCTATATACAAATACAAATCACTTCAAATAAAAAATAAAACAGCAACAAAGAAACAAAGTTTCTATATACAAATACAAATCATTTCAGTGTTTTTATATAAATATTAAATAAAAAAGAATGTGCAAAAGACTTTAAAAGCGCAAAAGTGTAAAATATCACTAAAATATAGCTAAACTACTGTGTAAGAGCGGTGTTTACGCGGGAGTAGTGATTAGGCCGTATTTTTAAAGGCCGCCACCGACAAGACAGTTACTGGCGAACGCTACATGACCATAATAAGCAACTTCTTACTGTCGGAATTAAATGAGCGGCGTTAGGTAAACGTGTGATTGCATTCTGTTTACATCAGCACCTGCTTTCACGGCCTTATCTATGATGGATCAACAATGAATTATTAACGATTCACCAGCGCCCCCTTGCTGCTTACAAGTTCAAGTCAAATGTTTCTTAACGCTAGTCCCAGACTTATTTCCTGTCATATATGGCGTTGGAAGGTTCAAGTCAAACGTCCACAGACATTGCTCTGCATTATCTCCTCCGTTTAAACTATAAGCTTCATTCCAGTATAATGCACTGCATATCTAACGCCTATGATAGACGGTACTACAAATCGTACAAGTATGAAATTAGTAACGTGTATCATGCTGTCGTACTTGTGAAGTATACTTTGTAGTACGAAAATCAAAAAGTTTTGATTTTCGTGGGAGGAGCTTTCATAAGTATGAAAATAAGTATCGTGTATCGCCAAAGTGCGTGATATGGTATTAAATGATCGACGAGTAAAAGTGCGTGAAATAGTTAATATCATGGGCATCTCAAATGATCGAGTCCATATAATTTTGCATGAAGAACTACAGATGAAAAAGCTTTCTGCAAGATGGGTGCCGCATTTGTTAACAGTCGGCCAAAAACGCATAAGAATGAACATTTCTCAACCCCGTTTGGATCGTTTTAGCGAAATAAAATGGATTTTAAGTGTCGTTTCTTAACTGTTGATGAGACATGGATCCACCACTATACTCCAGAGACAAAATAACAATCCAAACAATGGACTGAAGCTGGAGGAAGTGCCCCAAAGAAGGCAAAAACAATTCAATCGGCTGGTAAGGTTATGGCAGCGGTTTTTTGGGACTTCAAAGATATTTTATTGATTGAATATCTGCAAAAGGGTAAAACAATAAATTCAGAGTACTATTGCAACCTTTTGGATCAATTAGATGTACAAATTCGAGAAAAACGTCCTGGCTTATAACACATAAAAATAATTTTTCATCAAGACAACGTACAAGTGTTTTAACAATGGCTAAAATCAACGAATCATCGGTGTGTGACACGTAAAGCGGCTGAGGTAAATTGTGTTTTCTTGATTGAAATAAGTTTTTTTTATGATTTTATTTATGTCAGCATACCCAGAGAGAGGGTTAGACCCCATTGAGTGGTTGATTGCTCGTAATGAGAAATAATTGAGCTAGGCGGAAACCTCTCTGGTCACTATCGCTGTAACAATAAATATGGCGTTTTGCCATATTTATTGTTGCTTGACCACCCAGCTTGTTCTCTTTATGACTTTTACCTGTTCCCAAATCTAAAAAAAAACTCCTTTCTGGCAAGCGTTTTACCTCAAATGAAGATGCAATTACAGTTTGTAAACCACGATTTTGAAGATCTTGAGGAAAACTATTTTAATCAAGGGATAGAATTGCTAAAAAAAAAGCGTTGGACTAAGTGTATTGAGGTATATTGAAAATTAAAAATATTTTTGAGAAACTAACTATTCCCTTTCATTGATAGGCTAAGAAGTTTCCGAACCACCCTCGTAACGTGTATCTGAAAACCGTACTACAACTCATACTTCGTTAAGTACGAAAATTAGTATCGTCTCTCATTACGATATGATGACAGGCCCTTGAGTACTGTACTGGTCGAAGATAAAAAATACAAAATAAATAATACCACTGGTACATGTTAATTCAATTCATGAATACACCCTTTTAACACTCTGCACTACTTGCTATTATAAATCACAATAATTAAGAAAGAAAAGGGCAACAAAAGCAAATAAATAATAAAGAAAAGCAAAAAATGTTTTTTTTTTGTTTTGAAAATGGAAAACAAGTAATGAACATGAAATGCAAACAATTGTATTAAAATTAAAAGTAGAAATTATAAGATAAAATATTAAAAAAAAAAAAATATGTATAAAAAATAAAAATATAAACAAGAACATACCCCAGAAATGATTGTACATGATCCGTTGGTGTTTCAGGATGATGGTGAACATTTAAAGTTTGTGGACGTAAACTGTTTGATGAGAACGATGATGACGATGCTGCCGCGGCAGTGGTCAATAAAGCGGAACTGGAGCTACTGCGATAGGTGGTGCGTATGCTGGTGATGCTGCAGCAGGTGGCTTCGGCCGCTGGCGTCTTGCAGTTTAAGCAAGGTTTTGTAACAGCATTTGGATTTTTAGACGTTTGTTGTTGCAGAAGATTTTTTGTGAGTTTCTTGCTGTTATTCAAAAATTTACAGTTGCTGTTGGCCGCAGAATGTTTTGAGCTGCCACTATTCACCGCTGCACTGGAGGTTTTCGCTCTTAAGCCCATTTTTAAAAGAATATTCAATTTAGGAAATACAGGTAGTAGGTAAAGCGAAATATTTTCTAGTACTTTCACGGGAGTTGAAGTTTGAAAGTTTGTAACTGTAAAAGTTGTTGTGTTGCTGGCGGCTGATTTTGACTTTACTGCTGTGGCTTTTTTTTATTTTCTAAACCATTATTATTGTTTTTTCTGTTTTAATTTCAGATCAATAAATTTTCCTTGGATATCAAGTACCACATCATACGCAAAGTTTATTTTGTTAAGATTTTGTTTATTTTTCCAAACATTATTCTTTCTTTTTTAACACATTGTCAAAAGATTTAAAAACAGAAAATCATTTTTAGCCAAGAACTCTGAATAAATGTTTTAAAAAAAACACACACTCGCTAAACTATTATGTTTTATAGGTAGGTATAGAAATTATAATCAAAAGTTTAATAATTCACTTGTGTTCACAAAAAGCCACACGACTTGATCAAATAAAAAATTTATTTTTAAGATCTTTTTATTAATATTTAGCTTCCGATTACTGATCTACAAATACATTATAGGTAGTATGCACTTTTAAATGCATAACGTTTTCTTGAAAACTGACCTAACGCTGTGCGTTTTGTTTGTCTGTCTTATCTTTTTTTTTTTTTGTGTATAATAAAATCTTTTTAATGGATATTTTTATTTAGTAAATACAAAAATAACCGATAAGCATGCCAGTGAGCCCCTTAGAATTAATTGTATCAGTTTTTATATCAGCGACATCATCATTTCAGCGTCTTGACGTTTTGAACCATAACAGTCGATTTTATAACCGTTTGTTTCCATTTTAATTTCGATATTATTCTGCTACAACAGTTGTTTATTATTTTTTATAACAAAATTGCGTATGCGTTGCGTATAACATCCACACAAATCCAAATCCGTTATGACGACGTACGCGGCGTTTATTTTTTTTTTCTTTGTTTTTGTAATAGTTTGAAATTTAATTATAGTTGTGGTTTTATCAACCAATATCATCACATCCTTCAAAAATATATATTTTTTCTTGCTCTTTTAATTTACTTGCTTTAACCTTTTTAACAAACAAAAAAAAAAAAAAATGAATAATTTAAAACAAAAAATAATAGAGGAAAAAAAATAAGCGCTTGGTTGCCTGAATTCTCCGAAGGCAAATCTACGAATGGGGCAGTCATTTGTTTTCAATGAATGAAGACTGTTCGTAAAGAGTATTTCTCGTTTTTGTTTTTTTTTTAATTTCTGTGAATAAAAGAAACCAACAACAAAAACCAATCATTTAATATCTGAGAAATAAACGGTGTTTTTCAATATTTGAGAGCAGTACTTTTTTTGTGCTAGTATGAGGAACAGAGCTGCCACTACAAAAAAAAATGAAAGCCACCAAATTGTTGAAAAGTTACCAAATGTGTTAATATACAACCAAATTTAATATAAATTTTTTTTTTTGGTAAAAAATTTAAATTTCTTTGAAGTTTTATTACTACACAAAGTAAATTTGCAATTTATGTACATACATATATAAAGTCAAGGGAAATTTAAAGGTTCCACACACCGTCGACTCTAGATATTATTGCGAAGCATAAGATGTATGTATTTTAAACGGATTGAACAACAGATACACAATAATTCTCTGTAGCTTACACTTTAACTGGATGACTTCAGATATGCAATGCATTCTTGATAAAAAGCAAAAAATATTTCTTCTTAGCAGACAACATGGCAATAAAAGTTTTACTTTAAATTTAATCATGTATTAAGATTTATTATATAGAAAAATTTTACCAGGTTTGTATAAAAAGTAAAAGAAAAGTAAAATTTTTGGATATCTTCGATGACGTCGGCTCTAATTATTATTGAGAAATAAAACATATAAGAAGATAACATAATTTTATCTTAATATGTTTTGATCTTTTTTTTATTAAATATATTAAATTTTTGCAGCTTCAGATCTTGTTTTTTTTATAAAAAATTAAATTTTTTTTAAACAAAATTTCAATTTGCAAAAATTATATATATTTAAGATAACATAATTATAGGATTAATATTAAAAACTCTAACTTTAATGATTTTATTTTTTGAAATTGGCGGTAAATTTACTACAAATTACTTTTATGAGATGTTAGTTTTTTTTCTATGGATTATTTTGTTTAATTATAATGAAATGGTGCCGTCATATTCAAAGTATAATATTACTAATGCCATGTCTCTTTATTTATAAATAAAGAAATAAAGATACACATTGCCATGTAATAAAAAATGTATACTTTGTTTTACATTATTTGGCAGTTTATTTTTATTCCTCTGATGTTGAATTTAGTGAGAGATATAAATTTTATGCAGATTTTTTTTAATTGGCGGTAAATTTACTATAAACTGATGTCTTGGGTGAGATTTTTGTTTGTTTCGATGGACTATTTTGTTTTATTATAACGAAATGGTTCAGTCATATTCAAAGTATAATATTACTAATGCCATGTCTCTTTATTTTTAAATAAAGACGCACATTGCCATTTATTAAAAAATATATACTTATTTGTATTCTTTGTAACTTTATTCTCATTCCTGCAATGTTGAATTTACAGAGAGGTTATACAAATTTTGTGCTTATTTTTTTTTTGTTTGTTTATAAATTGGCGGTAAATTCACTATAAACTACTTATGAGAAGCAACAATATCTTGTGTGAGATGATGTTAATTTGCTTCCGATGGCTTATTTTGTTTTATTGTGACGAAATGGTTCGTCGAATTCAAAGTATAATATTGCTAATGCCATGTCTCTTTATTTATAAATAAAGATGCACATTGCCAAGTAATAAAAAAATTTATTATTTGCAAGCTGATTCTCATTCCTGTAATGTTGAATTTACTAAAAGATATTATACATATATTATGCTGTTTTTTAAATTATTGTTAAATAATTTCTATACGAAATATGTGTAATTCTTAATTACATATTAAGAATAATATCATTTATATTGAAGAATATATATTGATCCATTGTTAAATAAACAAATAAAAATATTACAAAAGGTATACTACTTTGTTTGTTTTCATTGTAATCCTGGCTATATGCAATCTAGCACCGTCTTGTTGATACCAATACCTTGGAGGTTTGTTAGCCTCCGAAAACCATGCACCATAGTTATAGGAAAAATAACTCCCTTTCCTGCTATTTTAGGTTTAAGCCACAGCAAGAACGCTTCAGCCGCCAAGAAAGGTACCTCAGCCTTGATCAGCACCGAGAGATCTGCAAGGCAGAATCTGCCGGGGGCTTTGTTGATCCCCGTTCCGCCAGTTTTAATCCTTAGTACCTGGTTTCGGAAGTCCAACACAACATAAGTCATGCGGCTTTCTAAAGTTTTGTTAGCTATGCCACAGAAAATAGAGTGCCTTGGTTTGGCCTAAGCTAAGGTAAAACCTGTTTCCTGGAGGGTCCAGAAATGGAACAGTCATTGGCTACTCTGTTCGTGCGATTTAGCGCCGCTAGACTTTTTTCCTTGGAGCTATGCCAAATCATTATACTATGCGAACACACCGCTGACTTTAAAAGAACACATAGGCAACATTGGACGCGAAATACCGATCGTTACGGACGAAATGTGTGACAGAGTCATAGAAAATAGAGTCCAACGTATCGACTGCTGCCGCCATGCCCGCAGTGCTTATATGAAAGAAGTGGAGTTCCATTTATAAACGGTTTGATTGTGTTTTGAGTCTATTATAAAGTTTTGGAAATATCTCAAATGTTTTGCGTTTTATTAAAAAAAAATTGTCCAGTTCTTATTGTAAAACCCGATATATTCTAATTTTAGCTCAATTTCATTAAGCTTATGACAATAAATGTTTTATCATACTAATATTATTAATAAATTTTTTTATGAATACGGCCACTTTACCAGAGAACTTCATTTGTGATTAAAAAATCGTTCAACAATAACAAAGGCACAAAAAACTTGTTTTTTATTTGCAAATGATCAATCGTCAATGAATTTTTCGTTATTCTTTAAAATGAACAAACATTTTGTGTTGAATCAAGAAAAACCATGATTTTGAAGTTCTCTGCTGTGCAGTAGCTTTACCTCCCATATATGCCAGATTCCATCTTACCTTTTATAATATGAATGAAGTGTAAGCGCGATATACAGAAATACTTATCATCTTTTTTAACTCAGTGTTATTTTAATTATAATTATATACATATGTGCATACATAGCTACAATTTCATATTTTCACGCATTAGACACAACAGCTATGACAATTTATTTTATTTTTTGTTTCGCGAAACTATAAAAAAAAATAACACTTGTTAACATTTCGATCCAATGCAATAAATTTAATAAAACAATTGCGTTTTGCGTTGATATTTTTATTGCTGAATAAACAAATTAAGACAATTAAATTATTGTTTGTCAGACAATGAACAAACTTTTCAAAACATGTCATTAGATGACAAATTATAGTTTTTAATTAAGTCATATTAACGACATTGATAGTATACAAGCAAAAAAAAATAAATAAATAAAAAAATTAAAGAAATTTGCTAATGAAAAGGCATGACGTTATACATACAAACAAACATGTAAAATAGACTCGAATTTAAATTACTAAATTTATAAGAATTGATACAATCTCAAATTTTTCACATTTATTTTTCTGAGTCATTGACAGAAGCTCAGATATGAGAAAAACTAGACGCTCATCATTATTATGACATGTGCGTACGCACAAAAAATTAAATTTTTTATTTTTGTTTTTAGAACAAGAAGTGTTAACGAACCAAAAAAAAAATAATTGTTTTAAAAACCAATAAATTTTTTAACAATAGAAACTTGATTTTCTCTATAAAAACTACTCGTAATGGATTAATTTTATTATGATCAGCATTTTTATTCTTAATATCGACAACTCTTTTTTTTAAGATGATCTTTATCAGACCTTGGAAATGTTTCAGAAAGTGCATGCAATTAGGAGATCCTGTAATGCGGGGTTTTATATAATTTGAAGAAACTTTTGAATATCCAAGCATTTCACATTACGGTAAAAAAGAAGCAGTGTAATTATATGTGATAAGTTACACAGCGTACGAAGGTGGATTGATATTGAAACTACCTAAGTAGGAAAAAAACACATTTTGTTTTTCAAAAACCATTTATTTCTCAACACACAGGCCTGGGGCCAAATCGCCGCATACGATATCGACAAATACTATCGAAACAAATACTATCATGGCATACGATATCGAATAAATTGTATTGCAATAATATAAAAAAGTTAAAGAATTTATTTTTTGTATTCGTACTTTTAGGAAACATATGGTCTTCAATCTATTGCATTTTGTTTAAATTACGAATCGATATGTATCGTAATGTTATTCGATACGATAGTTATTTCGATATCGTATGCGGCGATTAGACCCCTGTTCTAAAACTCACGTGATTTCAAGGCACATGCCGTTTCAAAAGCACAAATGTGATTTGTACCTGTTGCGCAAACCACAATTTATTGTGATTTTCTATGTGTTTTATACTCTTCTGAAGCACAAATAACAGCTGTTTTGTGCTCCAATTTACTGATATTTTTATTTTCAGGTTGTTTTTTTTATTTTATTCGCGGCATCATTTGCAAAATATATTAATTTCTTCTAATAAATATAAAAGGTAAAGTAAAATAAATCAATAAACCAAATCACAAAATAGTACAACAAAAGAAGCGTATCTAATTTTCTCTTAATTTAGTGAATTATTTCGTATAAAATAAATAATTTTACTTAAATAATCAATAGAAAACACATCAAGTTATTTATTAATGTGATTTCAAATTGATCGCAAGTTACGTTACCGTTTTAAAATCACAAAATTCAAAAATTTTTTGTGTGCAGAACACATTTTTTGTGATTTCAAATCACTTTCAGAACAAGTAATTTGCAGAACAGCCTTGACAGTCTCTTTTTATAGCTCAATACACTTAGTAAGACGATATTCCAACTTTTTTATACCATCTGAATAATAAGATTTTGCGAACACCTCAGAATACGCGTTAATACTAAGTAACCACTTCTTCGTTTGAAATGAATATTTTTCCTGCGAGCCATTTTTTAAACTTTGGAAACAGGAAAAAGTCACTAAGAGCTAAATTTGGGCTATAAGGTAGATGATCAACCAATGCTGTGTGAACCGCTGCGTTGTCTTGAAGAAAGAGCACTTTTTCTTCTTTAAATGTGGTCGTTTTTTTTGATTCAATAATGCACTTCCCACTTGTTGTCCACTTGTTTATCACGATTATTGGCGATTCAAAAAATCGTGTGGCATCCCTCAATTCTAATTTTCTTTCTCACCGATCTCACCTTTAATATTTACTCAGCTCAATGATATGCTTATGTGTTGGTGAGCGTTGGCGATTAAAAATCTTTTGCACCATGACCGAATAAATGCACCTTTTTGCATCTTAACTGAAAGAAGAAAATTTTCCCCAACAAATACTTACATGTATGTATTTATGTATGTAAGTACCTGTAAACAAAATCATGCTCATGATACAAAAAACAAGGTAGCCGCTTCGCTACAACAATGCAACAATAAAAAAAACAACAGCCATTTTGTTTGTGTAAAAAGGCGAATTCACACTTAAGCTGTCACAAGTAGTTGATAACGAACATGTAAAAAAATTTAAATGGCGCCGAAAAAGGTAAACAAAACTTGACAGCGAAAGTGCCGCCATATTAATCGAATTCGCCTGAATTCGCCGATGCATCCACCTAATAATTAATTCGCCTTGATCATGCTGTGCAACCTGCTCGAGTTATCACTATTGGGAAAAGGGTTGCAATTTTTTCTTAACTGGATCTAACAATAGTTATGGGAAAAACACTGAAGTAGATTTAGCACTCAAAGTTGTTAAAAAGGATACAAATATATGTATATACAAGCATACGTATGTAAGCACCGTACCTGTGTATGCAAAGGGTGTTTTTTCTAGAGCAATGGTGGACAAATTTTTTTTGCACTTGTATAAGTGAGATAATTTGAGCTTAAGTTGAAGTACTGTGACCAGCAAAACTGACACGAAGATTTTCGTATGAAGAATTAAAACGTCGACGTTAATGCTGTTCTGCTAGTTTCGTAAGAGCAATATATGTTTCAAAGACGTAGAACTAATTTTATTACGTTGGTTATTACAAATGAATTTTAAGTCCAAAAAAATTTCTTCACTTAAATATGTCATTAAATATAAAATTCATATTAGAATGGAAAGAATCATAATGCCTCTTAATAAACATTTTACATAATTCATGACATAAAAGACATTAAACATACACATACAAACACATTGTTTATCATAAAATCGTTTTGCATTGCCAATTATGCTATATACTGTAAAAAAAACTCTAAGCATCTACCACATGTGAATTCGACAACGTCTGTGGAACGATTAAACTAAAGAGCATAAAAAAAGGCGTTGCTGACTCCTCGTCTTCACGCGCCATCGACTTGAACATGACATGAACATAACGTCGGCAGAGCGAACGTAACAACAAATTCATATTCTTGTATATGGCGAATAGGTATCTTCTAATTAACCATATAATTTACCTTATTAAAGTGTTCAGTTCCGCGCCATTTTGTGTATTTTTGTTTGTGATGGCCAGCTTCATGGTGAACATCGATGCTTGAGCATCAATGTCAAAGTATGCCCATGATAAGCGGTCCACATTAGCCATTTGCGATGTTCGACGTGATGCTCGTACCAAGTTCATGGCTAATGGAGACTCTCAGTTATAAACAACTGTTTGGCTAAGTGCTTAACGCTGTTCTAGAGGTATAAAACTTGGCAGCACTTTTTTAACCTTGTCCTCTGTTTTAAAACAAAATTGCCGTTGTTCCCGATTCTCATAAGCGATGTGTGAAAGCACTCTTAAGAGTGCTTTCACATTAGGCAACTTAGTTGCGCAATTCTCTTTATTGTTTTTATTTATTTCCTTTTAAACTTGCTTTTGTGTTCACATACAGCAATTCAGTTGCGCAACTTTCATTTTGTTTTACAAGTACTTAAATTTTCTTAATATTTTGAACGGCTCCAGAAATAAACAAAAGAAAATATCAAAAACAAGAATGTGCAAACAAAACGAATTGCTGGGTACAAGCAAGTCTGTACTCAAATATCAGCAATTATTCTCCCTTAAAGCTGCTCTCACCTCTCACATTTTCCAAAAGAACTGCGCAACTAAGTTGCCGAATGTGAAAGCGCTCTTAGGTGTATTCCACGAGATCTCGGACTAGTTCAGAGTAATGAGAGTAGAAAAGTAAATTACTCTCTAAATTTGCAAATTTAACCCAAAACCGCTGGAACGCAAAAAACCAAAATTTTGCAACTTGTAATACTAGTGCTGCTTACTTCTTAGATTAAAGTATATTTTAGTGATTTTAAAATCAAAAGATTTGCATTATTTTCAACAGCTTTAAAATTAAAAGCAATGTAAACTTTTTAGTCAATTTTTATAGTACATATTTATTAAATATAGCTATTGCACGTTCTCCTTACAACTTCACAAGGTTATTTTTAGATTGGGCAACCCGCAATTTTGCTTTTAACTAATTTTCAAACAAAAGTTTTATATGTATGTAAACATAAAACAGCTCATTATTAAACATAAAACAGCTGATTATTAAATTCTAGACCGAACTTACCCAAAGAAAAAGTCCGGGCTAATTTGTACAGGAAATTAAAAAAATTACTCTCTCATTTTCTGTAAAAATTGCACAAAAATTGTTACGTGGAACGCTTTTGAATTACTTTGGACTATTTGTTATTCACTTGGAACACATCTGTTGATGTGTCCAAACTGGCAGTTACGAGTTCTGAATGAATGAATGAAGAAATATGAAAATAAAGGGAATAAGGAAAGAAATAAAGAAAGAATATACAAATATTTCATTCTTTCACTTGAAAGAATCATTCAGTTGAAGTAATTCAGTCATGAATGAGACATGTCTAAACGGAGGCACTTAAGGCCGTGTCAGATAAAACTTTTTCTTCGCTTTGCGTTGCAAATTCGCTTTGACATCTAAGATAAAATGTAAATGGTAGCGTGGAAGATGTTGGACTACATTTTGGTAATCTGAGCAGTGTCAAAGGTATATACACTGGGCACTGATCAGTTTTAAATAATTTAATTCCAACATTTTAAATGCTGCAATAGAGTTTGTTTTAGTCTTTCGTGTTGTTATTGTTTAAGTTAAACCTCCACGAACACTACTCCCTCTTTCCTACCTCATCATAACCTATTTTCCTAGTTCCAGTACAATGCACTGCATATGTAGGGGTCATCCCCTGAGTACTGGTCCAAGATAAAAAATAAATAAAAAAATATATAATTATATGAAACATGCCACATAGAGCACTTTTAACGCAACGCGAAGCGAAAAGTTCGGCAACTCTCATCTTTTTACGCGTTGAAGTTTTTTCTAATGGCTTTATGCACTAAGAAAACAATTAGAACCAATTTCAGTAGTTCGTCTAATAATATTCCTAACGTCTGTTATCATAAGAAATGATTAAATATAAAAATTAACAAATTTTTTTTTTAGATAAATAAACAAATCGTGAGCGTTGCTAAAGTTTTTTTTGCTTTGCGCTTTTCTGTTAAAGTTTTAAACTTCACGCAAAGCGACAAAGTTTTATCTGACACGGCCTATAATGCTTCTATGGTGACATGAAGAATGTGTTCAGTCCGGCGAACATCACGCTGAATTTTCATTTCAAGAATATCAAGAGCATCTGATTCCGCAATATTTATACCATCTTTGAGTAATGCTGAAGCCAGCATTCATGGTCACGCGTTTGCGTGCTAATAAACAAAACTGGGTCTTCCAAATATTGAAGTCAACTTTGTTTTTAAGACCCCATTCGGAGATTACTTACTCAAGAAGTTATTCATATTTTGTCTGATATAGGCAAGGCCTATAACTGAATGAATACGAATAAATTCGTTCTGCAATGAGCCCTTAACTAGCCAGTAGAGCCAATTGCTACAAAATATATACATGTGTATGAAGATATATATAAGCATGTATACGACTTCTTGAAAACACTCGTATTTACTCACACCCATGCAGTTTTATATCTAGTGCAAACATATAAGGCCTTCATTAAACGCTTACATTTATTTATTTGCGGGTTTATTTCCGTTTTGGCAGTTGTGACAATTAATTTATTTAGCCTGTTATTACAGTCGCATGGTTGTTGCAAACTGCCTTAAAGCTATTTCTTATCTCATATTATTGTAATTTTTCTCCACAAATAACTAGACTAAAAAGCCTAATTCTGCTGGCTTTCACATCATCAGACAAAAACCGATAATTATTTTGTTGAAACTTAATTTTATAAGTAGAAGCTTGATCATACAGAGAGAAACGCCTTCACAAAACTATTGTTTGCTAATGGAATAACAACAACAACAACAACAACAACAACAAAAATATTGTGTAAAATGCTTTTACGTTTTTAATAAATTTAGGACTTCGAGCTGCTAGTTTGTTTATGTTTGTTAACGATATTGTTGAGTATAATGATCTACACTAATTTAATCAAATTTAATTTCATAAAAATTCATAGCATGTTTATTCAAGTTTTACGTGTGCGTATTACAAGGACAAGAGTCTGTTATAGTTTTTTGAGATGTGACTTTTTCAAATATTTATTTAAAAAACATTTATGATAGTTCACAATGTGATGTACAAGCGATAAATACTTATATACTTAGTACAATATAAAAAAAAATCTTTCTTAGAAACGAAAAGTTTAGTCATAGAAAAGCGAATTCATTATTATTAGGTGAATGCATCGGCGAATTCAGGCAAATTCGGCTAATCTGCCGGCACTTTCTTTGTCACAAGGCGAATTCATTACTAGGGGAACTTAGCAGCACAGGTGATTATTTTTTGCTTCTCGCGTTTTTTCCAATGAGACTGTCAACTTTTTTTCGTTTGTTTACAAACTTTTTCGCGCCATTTTAGTCTGAGGATTTTTTTTTTGTATGATTTAGTGCAATTTCAAGAAATTTGTATGAATTTAAAAGTGAAAAACTAATACAATCTATGATTTTAATTACAAACAATTATAAAAGTTTATATTTAACGTTTATGTAAAATTTTTTCCCAGCTGAACAATCTTAGGCGAATTCAGATTTTGACATTCACGATATGTTTTACAATAACAAAATACATAGTACTGAATTCGCCTTTCCGCTTGCATTCACCTGTATAAATTCGCCTTGCTCTGTCAAAATTTGTTTACCTTTTTCGGCAGCATTTAAATTTTTGCTCAGGTTCTTTATCAACTACTTTTGACAGCTGAAGTGTGAATTCGCCTTGTACACAAATAAAATACCTGTTGTTTTTTGTTGTTGTATTTTTGTAGGGAAGCGGCTACCTTGTTTTTTGTATCATGAGTCATAGTTAAATTTTCAATGTTTTAAGATTTGTTCTGATAATCACATGTGTCACCGAGGCTGGAGCCCATTTGAATTGAATTATTTTCAAAACTTCATGAATAACTTTAATAAAAATGTATTATTTTTCCAATGAATTACTAAAAATTAAATTACATAAACTTTGCAAAATGTTATTTGAGTTTCTTGATGTAGCAAAATTGATATACAATATTTTGAAAAGCGCGGTGCACATAGCCGTTGCCGAAAAAACACCCACGGCTCGCATCTCTGATCACAAAATTTCTTAACTTTAGTAATTTTTGGTTGGCGGCGGTACTAATTGTGGCTGGCGCTTTCATTTTTAAAATTGCATGTCGGCATCGTTTTATATTTTCAGACATTTCTAACGTAACGACGTAATCGCTTTGGATAGTTTTCAACATGAGTTACAGTATGTTCTCACTTTTCGAGAGACAATGGAATAATTTGTTTCGACGCGACAACTTCTCGCCAAAGTTACAGAACACAGCCACTGGTTCCGTAAGAAAACTATTGCGCATTTTTCCATACCGCATGTGTCAAATACATATGTCGTTTAAAATGCCATAATAATAATATGTAATACGCCCACTACTAGATAAATCCATACATAAGGTGGGTACATATGTCATCAAAATGTCACAAATTTAGTAATTTGCGTTGCGTAATGCAAACTAGTGTAAATTTTTTTGCGTCTTTGTTTCAAGTAAATGTTTGTATCTATTAATTGAAAAAATCAGTTTACATATTGACAAATGTCTGCCTAATAATTTACTATTTTGCTTGTTGTTTATTGTTCAGCCAAAATAGGGTATATGTAAATTTGGATGAGTAATTTGCACGGCTCATTTTTAGCTTGGCTGATAGATGGATGGGTCATTGGCCCAAAATCTGTATAATTAGCCTCTATTGCTCCACATAAAAATCACTCGTTTATTTACAACTACGCTCATTTTGTTTCTTTTTGGCTTTTTTTTAAACCAACATTTTATCTACATGCTCTTTCAACATTTATTTATCTCCAATTGTAGTTTTGTGTGGTAAAACTGCCGACTGAAAGGAAGACATGAAATGAAGTGTATCTGTTAGGTTTCCAAGCTCAATACTATAAAAGTGCATGCTTTTCTTTTTTATTGTTTGTTATTGTTGTTATTGCTCATATGTCTTTTGACATTTTAATATTATTATTTTTTCTCTCTATGCTGAGTATTTTTTATATTTTTGTTTGAAAAGCCGTTTTAGCGCTTACGTCATTTTCGAAAATAATACCAGCAAAACCATGGATTGTTATATTGTTTTTCTACTCATCAAACAACAAATACAGAGAGTAAATATTTTATACAGATACAAGCAGTGTGGCCATACCAAAATATATTTTACACAGAAATTGGCACTTAAATATTGCTTAAAAATAACATTAACAAAAAAAAAAAAAAAAAAAAACAAGGATAAAATTCATCATTTCAGCAAAATCGCACCAAGTTTAGAATTTTTCTTTTTTTTTTTAAAAACTATACTATTATAAAAAGTATAAAATTTTTACATAAAAAAAAAAAAAAAAAAAAAAAAAAACAATAAACAAGTAGCCTTTTAAGCAACTATTTGATGATCAGACTGGTTTTAATAGTACCGGCTGATGGAATGCCATCAAATTCGTTCAATAGCTAGAACTCGCGTTTGTCAAACTTGGCCTCTAGTGCGCTTCTGGTACTTTTATTAACACGATGGCATATTCACAATAACTTTAACGATCTTGGATATTGCAATAACGACAATCAAATTTGAAAACTATTATATTCAAATATTATGTCTGAGACATTAAATACGCCGTTTTTTTCTATGCAAATCTATAAGAAATAGCACCTCAGATACTAAAACTTTCTTGGATAATAAAAAATAAATAAGCGTTATTTTACCAATTTTATGATTCTTTCTTGTTAGACAGTGTTCTAAAATCGCCAACTTCAAATATGTATAAAAAAAAAACGCTCACTGAACTAAAAAAACGCCTCATGAAGATTTTGTAATAGATAATGCTAACTTTTATTTGCAATAGGTCACATCCCATTATCATTTTGTTCCAAGTTGTGTTTTAATTTTAAGCAAATTTTCAAATTATCTAACAGGCTTGTTAACGACTGCAGAAGTTTTAACTTATAATCAAGGCAGCTTTATATAGGTAGTGGCAGAATTACAATAAATACAACACCAACAAACATCAACATGTATTTTGTTGGTAGAATTTACGAATAGTTGTCAAAATTTTGTTTGAAAAAGCAAGGAAGTCTATATGTTTTTGAAAAATGTACGCAAAGGAAACGAAAAACAACTGCGCTTATACCACTACCATATTAAAGCTGTCGAGCTTATAATTTTGTACATTCTATTTCCAAAGAAAAAACACAATATTATATTTTTCCAAAAGAGTTTCGACTCAAAAAAGTATAAAATTCGAATTATACAAGGTATTGCTAACATGTAACCACAAAAGTATTTAATAGTTAATTTGATATTATCAAGTATTTATAAATAATCCTTTTTATTACTAGTTAATAACGTGAAAACTGTTGAATAACTCATGAAAGGATTATCTTTAAATTAACATATGTTTATAAATTAGACTGTTATAGCACATCATTTCAAATAAACAACCTGATTAAAGTAAACCAGTAAAATATATTTTGAACATAAAGTTTTAAAAAGCCAAAAAAATAATATATTTCAATATTGCTTTATTGATTGTGTTATTGAACTTTTTAAAGTTAGTTTTTGTATATAGGGTATTAGTTCTAGTTTTCCTTTTCTTAAGTATCTCTAGAAGGATTTTTTGCAATACAAATTTGCTGTGATCAATAATTTTTGATTAAAGAAGACCAGAAAACTAATCCCACCTTTTTAGCTTAGGGACAACTACCTGTTTCGTAGCCGCTACACTACTCATCAGCACCTATTTGCAGATTTGATTTCAGCTCATGACGCATCATGAACGGGCGCCTTAACCAGTCAACACACCAAGCCAATGAATTATTCTCTGCGTATATTCATCTCATATGCATTTTTGTTAATTGCCTGCATTGTTTGTACAGCTATGCTGCCTCCTAACAAGCGGTATTTCTTTTTTAGTTATTAACATATATACTTATGCATTTTAATAACTCTCTGTACCCAAAGAGGTAATTGTAAATATAAATTTTTTGATTTTTACATTGCACTTTTTTTTATAAGTACAATTTATGATGTTTGTATTTATGTATGTTAAAAATTTTAATTTCCTTTCAAATAATTTTGAATTTATAAACAAAACTTCAACTAACTGTATTAGTTTACAGTTTTTTATGTATTTATTTGTTAACCACGCGGCAACTTCTTATGTGAAGGCATAAGTCGTTATAATTAGTCACAGTGCCGCTACAAATTACTGTTAATACCAACCCGGGCATAGGGTCTTCGTTACTCTGCCCACGCAGTGCATTCTATATTTTGCAATTTTTTTGCAACTGTATAGTTAAATAAATAAAATAAACAAAAATTTCTCCTGAAAGAAGACGAAATATTGAATAAATGGTTTAAAAATTTTTTATATAAAAACAACTAGACCACAAGCTTAAACAAGATTTCAATTAAATTTAACAAGAAGGTCAAAAATTTAAGATCAAGATAAATTAAAACACATAAAAATTAATTAAGATAAAATTTATATAATAATAAAAAGGGCAAACCGTTATTATACTTTAAAAATAAATAATGAGTTCACTTTGGAAGCTAATTTGATATAAAAAAGAAGTAAGATGATATAAAAAAGAGGTATATGTTTTAAAAAAGAATGTTTAACGAAAGTTATCCAAATTGAAAAGTGGTCAGTTTATTAACCGAGTTTACCTAGATGATTCGTTCAGTTAACAAGTTCGTTCATGAACAACACAGAACAGATTTCTACATTTTGTTAGTACTTGGCTGGCCCACAAAGTAAACAAAGGTGTTAAAAGTAGCAATCAACAGAAAATTGTGGTAGATTTTCAAATTGAAATTACTATTTTTAATATTCTTAAATTATATCATGCTAAAAATTTATCTGAAAAATGCAGCTACATCATATGCGAAATTTTGCCACAAAAATATCAAAATGGCCACGCAGGTTATATTATAATTTTACCCCACAAACAAATACAGAGAGTAAATATTCAATGCAGATACAAGAGAGGCGAAGAACAAAAGTTGTTGGCAGCGTTGCCAAGTATGTAGTTTTAAACGCATTTTGAAGTTTTTTTTAAGATTTTTTTTTTAGTTTTTTTTTCGCATATTGTGCAGATTTATCAGTTTATACTCTATATATTTTTCACTTTATTTTATTTTTATAAAAAATAAAATATTTTATGTTTATTAAGCTGCCATTAGAGAGGCTTTGTATGAAGTTTTGTCTAAGAGTTTAATAAACATAAAATATTTTTTGTATAAATCATTAATAAGTGAACTTTTTAGTTATTACATATGTTGGATATTAACTATAATTAATTTTATAATTAAAAATAATCCCTCTTCTTGGCTGAAGTTGGACTCGCACTCAAAGCGTCTGCTAAGGATGCAGTATCGAACTTCCGTATTGTTCAAATTTAACTGGCTGAAAATTCATGTCACATTTGCTGATGAATGTAGTAAAGTCATTAATATTTAATAAATTTAGAGTTCGAAAAGCGTGTCCGAATTACTTCAGATAAAAGGTAAGACTTTCTCGAACTAGAAAATACTCACAGCAAAAATTGATATGTTCTATGATTATGTTTTTTTTTTTTTTTAATTTCCTTTTAACATATTTGTTGTATTTTTAAAATTGTTTTATTATCATTTGATTTGTGATACTAGCGTAAGGATACTAAGAGAAATATAATTTTTTAACAACATTTAAGAAGACAAGACTTATAAATCATATTGAAAATGTAATATGACTATGGTAGCAACTTTCAAATCGTATTATAACAAAAGACATGGCTTTAAATCGCCATATAAATACTTAACACTTAAAAACATTCGTGTTATTGTTTCCAGTTTTGTCTATTTTGTAGCTTGAGAAGTTTATATTTTCTTTCTAACATAAAATAAACAAAAAATAGTAGCTAAATGTATGCATCCGAATTTTTTTATGTTGTGGCAGTGTGAATAAACACAGGCTTAATGTAATATTTATATTTGGAATTGGAGGATGCTGCGGGATTGCAAAATATTTAATGCAAATTTATAACATGTCATTTGAAAATTTAATAAAATGTTGAGTTCTTTTGCTGCTTAAAGTTGTTTATAGGAAACAGCTTGAGTACCTATATCAGCGGCTCTCCTTCTCAATATTGAACAGAAAAAAATAAATATATATATATATATAACATCCTGCATAATAACACCACTTCTCACCAATATATTTTTATACATTCTATACCCCTTTGCAGTCATCTTTTTCCTCAAACGCAACTAATAAGTAATGAAATTCAATTCAAGTTTGCAATTTCTGAATTTTGCTAATAGTTTTGATAAATTTTCGACTGTTCTCTGTTTAATTTATCACTTTGATATTTACCTTTTCATGTTTATAGTAATTTTTTTTGTTTTTTCATTCTTATTTTTATACTTCATTAAATATTTTAATTCTTATTTATATTATTTTGTTCGTGCTATATTTCTACCCAATACTGTAATATAAGACCTATTAGTATTGTTGTATTGCATGTAATACATGTTTGATATAATAGACTATTTATAAAAAATATGAGTATATATTATAAAAACTTGCTTATTAAAGGGTGTTTTTCTAAGCTAGATAGAACTTTAAATTGTAAAAAGTAACACAAAAAATTAAATTTTGATGAAACATTTTTTTTATTTGTTTCAGTATACTCTGACAAATCATCATGAATAGACTCACGCTTGAACAACGCTACGCCGATTGGGCTCTAGAGCAGTTGGCAACTGACCCGTTGTTTTATCGCAAAATTGTGTTCAGCGATGAGGCGCATTTTTGGCTTAACGGGTTTGTTAATAAGCAAAATTGCCGCATATGGAGTGAGACCAATCCACAAGAGACCCTACAGACTCCATTACATCCAGAAAAATGCACTGTTTGGTGCGGTTTTCATGCTGGTGGCATCATCGGACCTTATTTCTTCAAAAATGAGGCCGGAGCTCGCGTTACGGTCAATGGAGATCGTTACCGCACCATGATCAATGATTTTTTGTTTGAAAATATGGATGACATTGATCCGGAGGAGATGTGGTTTCAACAGGATGGCGCTACGTGCCATACGGCGAACGCAACCATCGACTTACTGAAATCAAAATTTGGCGATAAGTTGATTTCGAGAAATGGACCTGTCAATTGGCCTCCAAGGTCGTGCGATTTGACACCTCTCGATTATTTCCTGTGGGGCTACGTGAAGTCACTGGTTTATGCTGATAAACCAGCAACAATTGACGCCTTGGAGGCCAGCATTGTTCGTGTTGTTCGTGACATACGGCCAGCAGTGCTCGAAAAAGTGGCCCAAAATTGGACGTCCAGAATGCGCTTCGTCAAGAACAGCCGCGGTGCCCATATGCCCGAAATCATTTTCAAATGTTAATGTCACGTATTGATCTTTCGAATAAAAACAAATTTTGATTACAATTTAATTTTTTGTGTTATTTTTTACAATTTCAAGTTCTATCGGGCTTAAAAAAACACCCTATAGAACTAAAAAAATCAAAAATCTTCATTGTGTTCTTACGGGTGAAAATCCGCAAAATGAAGATATAAATCTGCATTTCTGGCAACAGTGCTGATACCCCTCCTCCTTTGACGACGTAGTTATGAAGAGAAACCAGTGGGATCACGGATGCTAATTTAGCGCCTTTCGCGCTAAGTTTAGCGCTTTTCAGCACCGAAAAAGTCGCACTTTTTTCGCCTGAGTTTTTTTAAATTTGCAAAAATGGCGCTCTTTTATTCACTACTTTTTGCATATCTTAAAAGGTTTGCTGTGAATTTTGATCATTTATAAGGTCGAAAGGCGACTCCGTATTGAGTACATATTGTTATTAAGTATTTTTATACAAAAGTCTGGGGAGAAATCAATGTTATAAGTTCTGAAAAGGAATTATTAAAAAAAAATTGGTGGCTTATCTATGACATAAGATCATTGATGGCATCCATACAATCCATAAATTATTTTATTGATTTTGATAACGAAATTGAAAAAATTTTTAATTAATTTTTTTGTTTACGGGATATATAAAAATATAAATTCTTATAAACTGAAGTCGTACAACTATAATATTCCAGCTGGTGTAAGTTGAAATACTAATAATAGTATCTATACGAATTAAATACTCAACAATTTATTTAGATTGTTGGGATATAAAGTTGAATGTTTAAGAATAGCTTTCAAAAATTTCCAAAGTCTGCTGGTGATTAGGGTAGCTCATATGAAATGTCGACATATAGATAGCTGGGAAACATAGAAGAAAAGCTATTTATAATTCTTTATTGGTATCAATGTTAAAAATAAAAACTCAATTGTTTGAATTTTTGTTCTCTGCTTTTTGATACTTTCAAAAAACAAATCGTAGTAACCAACGGTTGTTCATTTGTTTGAAAAGTGTCAAAAAATGTTAGAGACGTTTATAAATAAAAAAGCTTGTTTTTTGTGTTTTGACAGGTATTATTAGAGCATTTTTCTTTTTAAATTCTCAACAATTTATTTAGATTTTTGGGATATAAAGTTGAATGTTGAATATCTTTCAAAAATTTCCAGAGTTTACTGATGATTAGGGCGGCTCCTATGAAATGTCGACATATAGATAGCTGGGAAAGCTATTTATAATTTTTTATTGATAATAGTTAATAATAAAAAAACTTAGCAGTTCTGGTCTGGAGAACAGCTCTCGCATCATCGTAATTATTTTAAAAAAAAAAAAAAAAAATAGTTTAATCTACGGCTGAGAGTAGTGGTTTGTCTCTCATCGGGTGCACACGTCTTTTGTTACTGCTGTCCGTATTTTCTATCTGTGCATGTTCATACATTAAATTCTTATCAAACCAAATTGCACTGGAATAGGTAGCAAGTTGTGTACACGTGATTATTTTGGTTTTTTTCTCTTTTTTTACCGTTGTTCGTATTTTCTATATACGTATGTATGTTCACTACTAATTTCGCATGAAATCAAAGTGCACCGTAATAGATAGCAGTATGTGTAGATTTTCTTTTTTTTCACCGCCGTCCGTGTTTTCTTTATATGTTCAGTAATAATATATTTAATTTCATTACCTTGTAGTGTGGAAGGTGTTGGACTAAATTTTGCTAATCTGAGCAGTGTCGAAGGTATATACAATGGGCACTGATCAATTTTAACTAATTTAATTCCAACATTTTAAATGCTGCAATAGTTTGTTTTAGTCTTTTGTGCTGTTATTGTTAAAACTCCACGAACACTACTCCTTCTTTCCTCCTTACCATAACCTATTTTCCTAGTTCCAGTACAATGCGCTGCATATGTAGGGGTCATCCCCTGAGTACTGGTCCCAGATAAAAAGTAAAAAAAAAGTGAAGTCAGGCATGTCGCTGTTGTTTGGCCTTCGAGAGTTTTGCGTCTCACTCTCATTGGATAATTGTCTACCTCAACTAACTGTATTAGTTTAAGTTTTTTTGAGGTATTTCGTTGTTAACCACGCGACAACTTCCTATGCGAGAATATAGGTTGGTACAGTTAGTCACAGCGCCCCAACAAATTACTGTTAATACCATCGCGGGCATAAGCATATTTATTTGCAATTGCATAGTTGCAAAGATAAATAAATACTTATCCTACAAATGTAAACATGCAAAATATTTACAAAATATTTCCGTTTTTTTTAAGCGCGGAGAGAATTTCGTAAGATTTTGCTCCCACAAAATCTAAATATATTGTATTACCATGTAAAGTGACCCTACTTTTTCAGAAAGAAAACGCTATATATTTTCGACTATTTTATATGGCTCAATGTAACAGAGTTTCACATTCACAATATTGCTTTTAAATTATCGTTTCTGTTATTCCAGTAAATCTTCAACTTTTAGCTGTTTTGCTTTTATTGTGAACATGTAGTTTAAAGGGTTTTAGCGCTTTTTGAATAAGTTCACAGCGCGTTTTGATTATAAATAGTTGACAGCCCTGAGCGAGATTAAGCACCAGTGTGAGTGCATGTGTTCGTATATGGAGGCACGAGTTTTTTTCTTTGTGTTGGAAATAGTTGTTCTGAAACATATTATATATGCTTGCACATATTGATTTTTTTTTTGTTGCTTTAGATACCTACTTTACAATCTGATTTTTGAAATAAACTAATTTTGGGCACAAGAGTTTTGAATGACAATTTGGTTACCTGAAAAATATTTTTACAGTTTTCATTCTGTAAGTTTGCGTTGAATAATTTAGATGAGTTTTTGTCAAGATTCTTAATTTTTTTGTTGATATCGATTTACATAGTATTTTGATGATTAATGTGTAGCGGGAGCACAACAGCAACAAAAACATGAATATAAGTTTCCTTTTTGTTGTAACAAATGTTTTTTCTATTTAAAAATCACACACGTTATTGTTTTCTCAATATGAATTTATTGCTGATTCGAGCAACAACAAGAACAACATAGGAAACATGAATTAGACACACAAAACCATTCAAATGAATCATCAGCGTACAACAAAAGAAATATTGACAAATTTTTATCACATAAGTTTATTTATCAATTGCAATTACTTTGCCTTCATATTTACGTTTTTTGCATGATATCTGTTTCACAACTACATATGTACATGCATAACTGTTTTGCATAAATTTTCTTTGTTGTAGCTGACGGAACAGATGGAAAAACAGATTTTCTTCTGAGCTAAATTTTCTGGTTTCAGACTTAAATATGGATACTGTTTTATTCAAGAATATTCACAGATATTAAATATGCAAAATAAGAGCAATGATACAATGTTTTGTTGGAAAAAAAAAGAAGTGAACACAATAAACTGCTCCTCGTACACAAATTTATCTTGGAATACACAACGAGAGCGTTAACAGCTAAAAACAAACTGAGTAAAAAATTTCATATGGCAAGGGTGGGAAGTAAACAACATGATAATTAAAGTGTTGCCAGTCGTACCGTAAAAGTAGTTGTTAATAAATAATGACACGTCTCCACTCGCAATAATTTGTTCGTAACATAAGCCATAACGTAGGCAGTGGCTGTGTTCTGTAACTCTCGCCACGAGAAACTTTTAGACTGAAACGTGTGAAATGAAACAAACAGCAGATTTTCTCACTAAACTCTAGCTATAACTTTTTTTTGGTGAGTAATAGCTGTCACGTAAGGAAATTACTTGCCATTTTACAGAAAAACTGTAAAACTTTTGTGAAATAATTTCGCGCTTTCAACTCTCATTATTTCTCCCAAATAAAAAGGCTGTGACATAGTATTTCAAATAACAATAGTCATCATTAAATGAATAATAATACCGAAAAAATAAGTATTTTGCTGTTAAATTAAGTTTAATATATATAGAGTTACACAGTTTAGAATGATTGTTTTTTTTATTTTAACTTTCTAATTAATTTTTATACCCTTCACACAACAAGTTTTAAGGGAATACTTAGGTTTGTAATTTCTACAATTTTAACTTCCGACCCAACAAAGTATATTGTAATAATTTTATGTTTTTTTTCAGAATTCACAAATTGGAATTGTTTTTTAATTTTAAAAAATTTTGTGCATAAGTATGTATGTAGGTATTTATAAATAAAATGTAAACTTTAGAGCCATACCATACATTTTCTAGAATAGCCAGCGGTTATAATATGACGCCGTCAAACAAAATATCTTAACTGTAGTAATTTTTAGCCGGCGGCAGTACTAATTGTGACTTGCGCTTTCATTTTTAAAATTGCATGTCGGCATCGTTTTATATTTTCAGACATTTCTAACGTAACGACGTAATCGCTTTGGATAGTTTTCAACATGAGTTACAGTATGTTCTCACTTTTCGAGAGACAATGGAATAATTTGTTTCACAAGTTTTCGACGCGAGAACTTCTGGCCAAAGTTACAGAACACAGCCACTGGTTCCGTAAGAAAACTATTGCGCATTTTTCCATACCGCATGTGTCAAATATGTCGTTTAAAATGCCATAATAATATGTAATACGCCCACTACTACATAAATCCATACATAAGGTGGGTACATATGTCATCAAAATGTCACAAATTTAGTAATTTGCGTTGCGTAATGCAAACTAGTGTAAATTTTTTTGCGTCTTTGTTTCAAGTAAATGTTTGTATCTATAAATTGAAAAAATCAGTTTACATACATATGTATTTACAAATGTCTGCCTAATAATTTACTATTTTGCTTGTTGTTTATTGTTCAGCCAAAATAGGGTATATGTAAATTTGGATGAGTAATTTGCACGGCTCATTTTTAGGTTGGCTGATAGATGGATGGGTCATTGGCCCAAAATCTGTATAATTAGCCTCTATTGCTCCACATAAAAATCACTCGTTTATTTACAGCTACGCTCATTTTATTTCTTTCTTTATTCATTTATTTATCTTCAGTTGTAGTTTTGTGTGGTAAAACTGCTGACTGAAAGGAAGACATGAAATGAAGTGTATCTGTTAGGTTTCCAAGCTCAATACTATAAAAGTGCATGCTTTTCTTTTTTATTGTTTGTTATTGTTGTTATTGCTCATATGTCTTTTGACATTTTAATATTATTATTTTTTCTCTCTATGCTGAGTATTTTTTATATTTTTGTTTGAAAAGCCGTTTTAGCGCTTACGTCATTTTCGAAAATAATACCAGCAAAACCATGGATTGTTATATTGTTTTTCTACTCATCAAACAACAAATACAGAGAGTAAATATTTTATACAGATACAAGCAGTGAGGCCATACCAAAATATATTTTACACATAAATTGGCACTTAAATATTGCTTAAAAAATATCCTAAAAAAAAAAAATAAAATGAAATAAAAAAAAAAACATAATAACCCGGATAAAAAATGAGAAAATATTTAGAAACTTGCTCGTCAGCCAATGGAGAGCGAGAGTTGATTTTAAATATGCTTAGCCCGAATGAGGCGTCGTGAGTGAAAGGTTTTGTGGAAGTGTAAAATTTATATCAGAAAATGAAAGTGCACATTAAAGAAAATCACATAACGTAAACGTATTGTTTGTAGTGTTGTGAGTATTAAAAGTGTACCAGGCACCAGTAAAGGGTGCCGGTAAGTGGTAAAAGAAATGGTATATTCAAAAGGCAGCAACTTTATTTAGAAAAGTAAGCACGGTGAGTTGTTTTGTTATTTTCCTTAGATAATATATTTAAGGATGAACTGCATTATCTACTTGAGCTGGTCACCATAGACACACACCACTGTATAAAGCTAGCTAAAAGTAACCGCGAGAGGGCAGACATAGGCATTTACCAATGTAGCAAATTACATTATACATATATATAATTTTTTTTTCCTAATTTTGTAGATAATTATTTCTATAAAGCAGATTTTTTTTGATGTTATTAAAAAACCTTCATTTTTCATTTAAACGATTAGTTCAGTAATTTACAACGCAACCTCATATATTAAACGAAAAAAAAAATTACTTTATTTACCAATATGTTAAATAAATTATTGAGAATTTAACAAGAAAATTGTTCTCATCAGCGTGGCCATTTTGTTATTTTTGCAGCTAAATTTAGCATTTAATTTTCTGATTTAACTGCAAATATACCATTTAGCATTTTTTCTAGCATTTTCAACTAAATATTAAGCATTTTTTATCATTATTTAATTTAAGAATATTCAATTTGATAATTTTGATTTTAAAATTTATTATAATTTTTTGTTAATTACACATTGGAATCTGAAAACGTATCAATGTTTATGTGCCAGAGAGAAATGTTGCAGAAAAAATTATACTAGCAACAACTGTAGTTTTAGACGGAGAACTTTTAAATATCCTAAATCATAAATTTAGAATTGCTGGTTGCGTGTATTTTTGATTTTTTTTTTTTGTGTGAAAAAATATGTATGTACAAGTCAATAATGACAACTGAATTTGACAGCTTGTGTTCAGAGATTATTACCCAACAATCCCTTCTAACAAAAATTGAAGCTTTAGTCGAACATATATTTTTTTTTATCTCGGACCAGTACGGCTGAAAAACGATTTTTCTCTGTAATGCGTAGTACGACTCCCCGGGCAATCGACCACAAAAGGATGAGCTCTGCACAATGAATGTGTGCTACGTAAAAATGTGCGAGATTCGGGAACAAGAGCCCTAATCTCGTCAGAGCAAAATCCATTGTAGTAACGATAGAACAGAGTAAAGCACCCCACACTGCGTCGATGCACCAGTGAGTCAATAGAGTTGGATACCCTACTGTCACAGCTGAACTTCTTCGCCCTCTCCTGCACACGGTCGAGTACCCCTAAAATAGACTTTGGGGCACCGGCCCAAACATGAGATTTATATTCCATTTGCGGTCGAATATAGGTGGTATGAATAGTAAGGAGATCGGATGGAGTGAAGTACATGTTACACCGTTTCAAAAACCCGAGGCACTTGAATGCTTCTTTAGAGACATGAAAAAAGTATTCAGTCCAGCGAACGTCACACTTTGTTTACGATTTTTGTTAAGTATTTTTTAGCATTATTTTAAATCTCATTTAGCTGCAAAATATTTTTAGATGTGGGCACACTGGTTCTAATATAAAACACTATGGGCCATATGTAAAAAAAATCTTACTTGAGTATTAACGAATACGTTAGTTACAAAACACATTAACACTACCATAAATTTGTTAAAAAAGCTTACGCAAACCAATACGTTAACTTTTAAATTTAGAGCCATGTAATAGAGCTTAATTCCGTTCGGAAACGGAATTGAATCCTTTTTTTACTTCTTCAAAAAACGAAAAACTAAAAATCTTTTCGGAATGAAATCATTTTTAATTGCAAGAATGAAACTAGTATTATCCTATAGAATTGATTTTATTCCGAAAAAGTTTTAAATATTTATTTTTTGAAAAATTAAAAAAACCGATTCAATTCCATTTCCGAATGGAAGTGCATTCTGTGACATGTCCGTTAGTAAGGCATTTAACTATTTTATTCTGTTAATGCCGTTATGTTCAGTTATATTTTTTTGAATAGTGATGCATGAAAACTAATATTCGAAACTCGAAAAACAAATTAAAAAAATAGAATGTTATTAAGAAAAATGCGCTATTAATATCTTTCAAAACACAAAAAATATTATAAGAGCGTTTTTCTTTTTAAATTCTCAATAATTTATTTAGATTGTTGGGATATAAAGTTGAATGTTTGAGAATATCTTTTAAATTTCCAAAGTCTACGTATTTGATTAGGTTAGCTCCTATGAAATGTCGACATATAGACAGCTGGAAAACATTGAAAACAACTGTATAATTTTTATAATAAAAATAATAAATAGCTTTTTTTTAATTTTCCCAAAATTGCGATTTTCAATAACAGCAAGTCAAGTGTCATTTTAACGTACAGTAAAAGTGTACCCAATTCATCAATATAAAGATGATTTTTTTCCATGAGTCTAGTTCCAGTGCATTGCATATGTAGGGGCCATTCCTTGGTTTCTGGTCCAAGATAGAAAAAAAGGGCAAATCAAACTTTTGGTGTGATTTGAAATCATGTAATTGTAATACTGTTCCAGTGCATTGCATATGTAGGGGCCATTCCCTGGTTACTGGTCCAAGATAGAAAAAAAGGGCAAATCGAACTTTTGGTGTGACTTGAAATCATGTAATTGTAATACTGTTTTAGAAATTTGACCAAAGCTAAATTAATTTAAGGCAAAATGATTGAGAATCTGAACACACAATAACGACATTTAACAAAAGAGTGTGTTGCATGCATGGTTTTTCATTTGACTTGATGGCGTCAGTTGAAAGTTTTTGTTGAGAAATTTCTGTTTCGCTGTTTTCTTGTTCTGTACAAAATTAAAATAATAATAACAAACAAAACAATTAATCCATTTGCAAAATTGTTTTTAAACAAACAAAAGCGTTAACAGTTTGACGCTGGTGCTAAAAAACTCATGCAGGACTATTGTTTTTAATTTTTCATACCCGCACACACACACACGCACTCATGAGAGAGTAATATTTATTTGCATTAACATAAGCATGTTGTTGTTTTTTTGTGCAAAATGGTGTTTTTATTGTCATTTTACTCATTAATTTCTTTTTTGTTTTGTTTTTTAGTAATTTCTTAATTACTAATGACGATGACGATGTGTGTGTGTGTGTACTCGTAAGTGACGCCTGTTTGCTACTTGGCCATGGATTAACTTTTTATGGAGAGCCAACTTCACTCTACTCGTATTCCTTTTCTTCTTCATCATGTTCTTGTTCTTCGTGTTGATTGTTTTGGTGGGTGTATTGTTCTATTAAGTCCGCTTCCTTAATTGCAATTAACTGCCAAATTAATGGCAGTCAGAGGAGCATGTGTGCATGTGGCAAGTATTAGAGCATTTTACTTGGCTGCCTCTTAATTGTAGCATCTAAACTTTTTACCTTCATTTTTTTCTTGTTGTTTATTTTTTTTTATTATTATTTTTTTAATGGACTCAGTTCTTAACTTGTTTGTTGTTGTTTTTCATTTAAACAACAAAAACAAATTTCTTGTTATGTAAAGAAACATTGTGCGGGACTAAAACAATGAGAAAAAAGTAGAAAAGGAATTCAAATACTAAAAGCAACAATAAAAACAAAATGCCAAGATGTGTGTACTCTCGTACATACACACATATGCACGTATATACAAGTTGTATGGAGAAACACTTAATTTGTATGCTCTCTTTAATATGTTTGTAAATGTGCAAATAAATGCAGTCGCATGTTTATGATGCAACATCGCCTTCATCATCGTCAGCATCATCATTAAAACAGCAGCACCAATTAACACTTTGCACAGGTTTATAAATGTGTAGCTCATCTTATTAAGGCCCATACACTTACAACTTAATGAAGTCTAATGACAAAGTCTTTCAACAAAGGAATAGCCAGCCCCCATCCATCCCCCTCCAGATGACACTCTGGGTGCGATGCTGTAAAATGATTGCAAAAAAAAAAAATCTAGCAAAATAAATAAATAGAGGAGGAACAATTTGTTGCACGGTGGTAAAATCAGGCTAGAACTATAGCGAATAGTTTATTATATTACACATATCGCCCATATATTGCAACAACGCCATAACTTGAAAAATTTTGTTTCGAGAAAAACAAGTTCTAAAGGAGGCAGTTTAAAAGCCATTGTTGATTCGAAAAACATTAAACACATTGGAGACAGCAGGCTACAGACTACAACCTCGATGGCTGATTTGGTAGAGCACTCGACCAACAGTATCGAGGTCGCAGGTTCGATTCATGCCACAGACCGTGGGTGTAACTGCAGACAGGCAAAAAAGCTTCGCAGGTTTTGTGTTAAAAAAAAAAAAACCTGTCAAGAATAGAATATGAGAACGATTATATTGAAAACAGCCAGACAACACGGCTGCAGGTTGTTGTCCATGCTGATTTTGTTGTTGTAGTCCAATTAAACTAATTTCTATTTATTTTTTTAACTACAAAATAAAGTAGTGTTGACAAAATACCCGAAGAAAATTATTGCTTAGAAATACTTTTTTTTTTTTGGTTAAGAAAAAAATTTTCAATCTAAAGACTTGATCGAAAAAAGCAAATGTGAAGGTTTTGCTCACTGTTTTCTTAAAATGAAATGGCGTGGTGCATTACGAATTCTTGATACAAATTCGTACTTTGAAGTTATGCGCCGGTTGTGCGAAACAATTCGTCAGAAGAATTGAGAAAAAAAACAATCATGGTTTTTTCACCATGATAATGCACCAGCTCGCACATCGATGCTTGTGCATGAGTTTTTGGCCAAAAAGAAAACCGTTATCATGCCTCAACCACCGTATTCACCGGACGTGACTCCCGCTGACTTTTTTCTCTTCCCAAAACTGAAGACGCCGGTAAAAGAAAAGCGGTTTGCTACGATTGAGGAGATAAAAGAAAAATCGAAACAGGAGCTGTTGTGCGTTTTAGAAGTGTTTCGAGGTTTGGAAAAAATGCTGTCATAAGTGTATTATATCATAGGGGAGGGGGGTGGCTTACCTTTAAAAGGGACAAGATAAAACTTTTTGAAAAAATTAAAAATCCCATTATTTTCAAGAAAACAATGAGAATTGAAAAAGCAAATTGTGCTAATTATACCTTTTAAACACAAAACCAAACATTTTACTTTTCATATGTTTTTATTTTACTTAAACATTTTTATTTTTTTTTTTTTTTGAACATTTAAGTAGAGAATTATGATATGTGTATGTAAATGCCAAACCGCGAGTTGTAAATTGGTATTAATTGTTTTGTAATAATGACAATTTGTAATTTTCATTTCCGACCTTATAGAGGATATATATTCAGCATCAGCATTGATAGAAAATTCGATCAAGCGATGTCAGTCTGTCCGACCGCCCATTTGCCTCTCTGTCGGCCGTTGAAACACCGTTTCTGAGAAAATCATTAAAGTTAGAAACTTTCACCATTCTATTATCCCACCGATTAATGGGTTTGATATTGAAATTCAGTAAAACTGGTTCACATACAGCTGAGATATATCCAAAATTTCGAAAAAAGCCATGGGTCTAATCAACGCATACGATATCGAATTAACTATCGTATCGAATAACATTACGATACATCTAAATTATGGCAACCGATGCATATTGGATCGTATTTAAACAAAAAGTAGGAATACAAAAAATAAATCCTTTAACTTTTTTATATTATTGTAATACAGTTTATTCGATATCGTATGCCGTGATACCAAAATGAAAAATTTCGATAATTTTGCTCGATATCGTATGCGGTAATTTGGCCCCATGTTTTTTTTGCAATTTTGTATGAAAATTTTTGAAAAAAAATTGTTTGATCCGCTTCAAACTTGCCACAATTATTTAGCATGGCGAGTAAAAGGCAAAAAATTTGTCCCCGATAACGGTCCATATATACGTGAGATATAGCCCAAACCGATTTTTTCATGAACATGTCGCATAAGCGAATTTAAACAACTTTTTGTTTTGCATAAAAGTAGTTCTGATAATAGCCGTAATAGGAAGTTACCAAAACACAGAAAATGAACATTTCCGATATCGGTCCATATATACCAGAGATATAGCGTTTGCTTAAAAGTAGTTCTGGTAATAAAAGAAGATTACTAACATACAGAAAATGAAAATTTCCGATATCGGTTCATAAAAAACTTTTTTTTTGCATAAAAGTAGTTCTGATAATACTCGTAATAGGAAGTTACCAAAACACAGAAAATGAAAATTTCCGATATCGGTTCATAGATAGCTTAAACTGATTTTTTCATGGAAATGTCGCGCAAGCGAACTTAAACAACTTTTTTTTGCTTAAAAGCAGTTCGGGTAATATAAGGAGGTTACCCAATAGAAAGAATTAAAATTTCAGATATTGGTCCATATATACCAAAGATATAGCGTAAACCGATTTTTCATGAAAATGTCGCGTAAGCGAACTTAAACAACTTTTTTTGCTTAAAGGTAGTTCTGGTAATAAAAAAAGATTACTAAAATACAGAAACTTCAAATTACCGATATCAGTCGATATATACCCGAAATATAGTCTAAACCGAGTTTTTCATGAAACAATTTTTTTTGCTTAAAAGCAGTTGTGGTAATGAAAGGAGGAGGTTACTAACATATAGAAAATGAAAATTTCCGATATCGTTCCATATATGTATACCCAAAGTATAGACTAAAAAGATTTTTCCATGAAAATTTTAATGAATGATTACCACCCATTTGGCATGGTGATTAGAAGGCAAAAAAAAAAATGTTTCCCCAACATCGGTCCATATAGTATATCCGAGCATATTTAGTGAACATTTGTTATATGTGTATACCATATATATTTTTTTTTTCCTGACTGTCGTGAAGGGCATATTAGATTCGGCCCAGCCGAATATACTACACTCTTACTTGTTCTATTTACGAGTACGTTTCGCCTGCTGAAAATATCATGATTCAAAAATGATGATTTTTATGCAAAATTAATTGATTTTGGCCTTCCGTACTTTGCATTATTTTAAAAAAATACTGTACGAAGCTGATTTAAATATCTTAATGTTTTTGTTTTTCCTACTTAAGTGGCTTCGATATTAATCCACCCATGTTACTATATATTCCATTATTTTTAAGAAAATAATGAGAATTTAAAAAGCGAAACGTTCTAATTATACGTTTCAAAAATAAAAACAAACATTTTATTTTTCAACAAAAAATTATAAATAACTTGTTTTCTGTTTCTCAGCTATCTACATATATGTCGACATTTCATAGGAGCTACTCTAATCATCAGTAGACTTTGAAAATTTTTGGAAGATATTCTCAAACATTCAACTTTCTATCCCAACAATCTAAATAAATTATTGAGAATTTAAAAAGAAAAATGCTCTAATAATACCTGTCAGAACACAAAAAAAAAGCTTTTTCATTTATACACGTCTCTAATATTTCTTTACACCTTTCAAACAAGTGAACAACAACATTAGCCCGTAGGAAACCCCTATTGAAACGATTCAAATGAACAACCTACGATTTGTTTTTTGAAAGTATCGAAAAGCAGAGAACAAAAATTCAAACAATTGAGTTCTTTATTCGCTATATTAGCTTCTAACATTGATACCAATAAAAAATTATAAATAGCTTGTTTAACTATCTACATATATGTCGACATTTCATAGGAGCTACCGTAATCATCAGTTTGAATTTAATTTTTTATATATTTTTACTTTTCTTAAACCGCGAGTTGTAAATTAGCAGAAGTTGCTTTGAAATAGTAGACGGTAAGGACTGTGTTCACTCTGCATATGTTGGGGTTGGGAGCCGAGGGTTTTAAACAAATATAAAAAAAATCGGGGGTTAATTTTATCTTTAAATTTAAGTTTATTTATGGGTACAAAACAATTACCTCTTTTTTCCGTAATGAACAAACCAAGACAGTTTATGAACATTTCGTGTCGTTTGTTACATTGCATTAATTTACAAACTACAAAATTTATGGAAAGTTGTGAGAGAGGCTGGAAGCTGGTAGTACAGTGAAGCTTAAAATTCACTTTATCACTTGCACTTAAACTTAACAATTTTTTTCATACTTATTTTCGTTTCGCCTGCTGAACATATCATGATCCAAAGGTGATGATTTTTATGCAAAATTCATTGATTTTGGCCTTCCGTGCTTTCTATTAATTTAAAAAATACTATATGAAGCTGATTTAAATAAAGAGTGTTTCTTTAAGCTAGATAGAACTTTAAATTGTAAAAAGTAACAAAAAAAATTAAATTTTGATGAAACATTTTTTTTATTTGTTTCAGTATACTCTGACAAATCATCATGAATAGACTCACGCTTGAACAACGCTACGAAATTATCCAAATTTACTTTGAAAATCAGTCGTCGATTCGCGCAACTTATAGACGACTTCGTCATTTGTATGGCGTACATAATCGTCCATCGTCGAACTGTGGATAGATTTCGTACCACATACTGTCTAGAGGATGCAATAACACCAGCACGTCGAAGGAATGTGCGTACTGAAGAGAATATCGCCGCTGTAAACGAAAGTGTGGAAGAAGATCCAAATTTATCGATTCGTCGTCGGTCGCATGAATTGGGGCTCTGTCCGTCCACTACGTGGAAAATTTTGCGCAAAGATCTCGGCCTACACCCGTATAAGTTCCAGCTGGTGCAGGAATTGAAGCCACGAGACCATTGTATGCGTCGTTCTTTCGCCGATTGGGCTCTAGAGCAGTTGGCAACTGACCCGTTGTTTTATCGCAAAATTGTGTTCAGCGATGAGGCGCATTTTTGGCTTAACGGGTTTGTTAATAAGCAAAATTGCCGCATATGGAGTGAGACCAATCCACAAGAGACCCTACAGACTCCATTACATCCAGAAAAATGCACTGTTTGGTGCGGTTTTCATGCTGGTGGCATCATCGGACCTTATTTCTTCAAAAATGAGGCCGGAGCTCGCGTTACGGTCAATGGAGATCGTTACCGCACCATGATCAATGATTTTTTGTTTGAAAATATGGATGACATTGATCCGGAGGAGATGTGGTTTCAACAGGATGGCGCTACGTGCCATACGGCGAACGCAACCATCGACTTACTGAAATCAAAATTTGGCGATAAGTTGATTTCAAGAAATGGACCTGTCAATTGGCCTCCAAGGTCGTGCGATTTGACACCTCTCGATTATTTCCTGTGGGGCTACGTGAAATCACTGGTTTATGCTGATAAACCAGCAACAATTGACGCCTTGGAGGCCAGCATTGTTCGTGTTGTTCGTGACATACGGCCAGCAGTGCTCGAAAAAGTGGCCCAAAATTGGACGTCCAGAATGCGTTTCGTCAAGAACAGCCGCGGTGCCCATATGCCCGAAATCATTTTCAAATGTTAATGTCACGTATTGATCGAATAAAAAAAAAATTTGATTACAATTTAATTTTTTGTGTTATTTTTTACAATTTCAAGTTCTATCGGGCTTAAAAAAACACCCTTTATATTAATGTTTCTGTTTGCACTCAAAATATCTATCTAGCCAGCTCATCTGTATAAGTATGTAGGTAATAGTAGAAAAAGAAACACATGCACATGCATGTTAATGCAAATCTTTTTTGCCATTTTTCTTAATTAAAAATTTTTAAGCGAAAATTTTTCTAATGAGTCAGAACCCTGAAATTAATGTTTTAATTAAAATGAGACAAAAATGATATTAAAAAAATGCTACTGACTTTAAATTTATAATTAAAAAATAATTTATCCTGCCAGTAAACTGACTGACTTGCCTTGTGTCTTAATATAAGGTCCTGCTTGCCGTATGGGAGTGTGTGTGTATGTGTGTGTGTGTGCGTGTGCTTTTTTTTTTGATGCAGGTAATTGAATCACAACCTTTAAATGAAATTTGGTATTACAGTTTTGTTGAAACACAATAAGCCTTTAATCAAGACTTCACAACAGCAGAACATGTTCTAGTGCTGCATACTCGTACAAGAAAGGCCTTAAAGGAAAAGAGGTACTCATTTCATTTTGTTTTCAACTAAATTAAATTTGATGTTTGAGAAATTTTACAATTATGAATGTAAAATGTTGTTGCGTGAAAACCTGACGAAGAGTGTTAGTGTGTATATACATATGTATGTATGTGTGCGTGTGTGTGCGGTCAGTAAATTAAATTTACAAGTCCAAAAGCAAACGTTATTATTGCCAAGAAAGAAAACCTTAACTTTGCAGAAAAAAAACGAAAAAAGGAAACAAAAACTTTAGATTGCATGTTGCTTTCCAAATACAAAGAGAGAATAAAAAAAAGGTTGCAAGCAAGTACACGTTTTATAGTAGGAGGGCAAGCAAGCAAGCATATGTACCTGCTTTTCTTTTGCTACATAATTTTTGGCAACATGTTTAATTATGCAAAAGTAACAACAAACATCATTTAGACATCTTTCTTCTCTTATTTTTCATTTTTTTTTTCTCATTCAAAGTTTATGTTCTTTGTTATTGTTGTTGTTCTAGCTGGTCTTGAGTTGTAATTGAGGGGGAGTTTGAGGTGTTTGCTTCCAAATTGAATTTCTGGTTGAGTGTGAGAGAATGTTTGTTTGTTTGTTTGTTTTTCTTATTTTCGTTTGCTGTTTCACCCCGTAGGCGTTAACTTGTAGCATTAAGTTGCAAATTGAATTATTTAAGCATTAACTTTTATTTATTTTAAGGGTGCACAGCGCTTAAGGATATTTTTTCTATTTTTTATTGTTGTTGCTGCTGTCAGCGGACGGGTGCAGGCAGAGCATCAGCCCGAGATACTGTTTGAAAATATGCTTAATGTCCAATTAAATTTCAAGCATCGTCGATTCTGTTTAAAATCTTATTTTTATTGTGGGAACTGAATTGATAACCATTCATTTCGTTTAAAATATCGTATTTTGTTTAGACGGACAAGTTTACAACGTAAACGTTTTTGAAAGATTTACTTTTGTACAACACGTGAAAAACGTATTTTTTATAAAGTACTTTTTTTTTTTTTAAATAATAAGTTGTTGAAAAGTGGACTTTTGTAAAAGTAATATTTATTAAAAACTCCTGTAGATACTACCATACAATACAATCCTACAGTTTCGACAAGGAGCTTATCTGCTCAAATGGGTGTCAGCAGACAGTCAGTGCAGACAATATTGCACTAAAATTTAAACTTATTTCCATATAGGATTCAAGTAGCAGACAAACTGAAACCACCCGATATTTGCTCAAAACACGAGTGAAAGAGAACTCTTATGCGAGTTAGCGCTACTAAAGGCCCAATCAGACTATTATACAAGTATAAATACTTTCATTAGATTTGGTGAGATAAAAGTCTAAACACATTTCTTGCGACTGTCAAAAAGTCTAACGTAAATTAGATTTTGCATTCACACCATCCCACTTGATATAAATCAACATAGATGTGCCATCATAAAACTTTTCACGGCGGCAGGTGCGCTATTCGTCGTAGGCGATAGACGTGCCGGCGCGTGAAATTCTTCAACAGTTAAAATAATAATTATGTATAACACATCCAAATTCAATAGCACAAACATATTTTATGTTCTAAATATAGCATGAGCAAAATACATTTATAAATGACAGCTAAATTCCAAATTTCCAGCTTTTTTATAACGAAAAAAAAAAAATACTATCAGTGACGGCACCCCATCGGCTACAAAATAGCCGACTACTCAATTTTTAATTAGCTGGTTTGCTAAAAAACACAACCCTGATCCAATGTAAAGTATTATCGTTTTGAAAAGTTTCAAAAAACAACAAAGTCGTATGGGATGTCAAATTTTTGTCGTATTATTTTTCATATGTATGACGGATTACATTCAGACTATCAAACTTGCACGTATTATTTGAATTTTTGACAAGTATTAATACAAAGTATAATAGTCTGAACTGCGTTTTAGCAAGCTTTTTAATAGTTTCCAGCTTGTTGTAGTTGCTTTTCTTTTGTTTTTAGATTTCTGTCGTGGCTTTCTTTGCACACAAAAAATATTTTTGTTGCGTTCTTTTTCTTTACGAATTTGTGACTTTTGGCAGCATTTGTTTGGTGTGTTACAAGGCGACTTCATTACTAGGTGAACTTAACAGCACAGGTGATTATTTTTTGCTTCTCGCATTTTTTCCAATGAGACTGTCAAATTTTTTTTTCTTTTTTTTACAAACATTTTCGCGTCATTTTAATCTGAAGATTTTTTTTTTTTGTATGATTTAGTGCAATTTCAAGAAATTTTTGTGAATTTAAAAGTGAAAAACTAAAATAAAAAGTTTATATTTAACGTTTATATAAAATTTTTTCACAGCTGAAGAATCTTAGGCGAATTTAGGTTTTGACATTCACGATATGTTTTAAAATAACAAAATACATAGCACTGAATTCGCCTTTCCGCTTGCATTCACCTGTATAAATTCGCCTTGGGTGTGTTAAATATTATGAAGAAAAAATATAAGAAACTTGAATATTTATGATAGAAATCACTTTGACATTTCCTAGCGTGTATATAGCACGGACTATTATTCTTTTTTTATTGTTCTGTGTCATGCTAGAAACACAATTGCGACGAATGACGATTTTTTGGTCGCGAATATTCGTCGCCAAAAATAAAACACATTGGTGTATATGAAAATGCACACAATCGTGGTGTTGGTCCAAATTCGTTATACGAAAATAGCTAAAGTTGAAATAGATTTATTTCTAATTGTTTCGTCAGCGAACGACGAACAAAACAGCATAAAGAGACCAGGTTTCTTATATAGAAATAAGTATTCTTTACGAAATAATATTTTTAAATATTTTTTCTTTGCACGGAATGTAAACAATATTATCTACACAAAAGTTCGTTGATATTGTACTTCTCACGATGAATTTATGCAACGAATATTTGCCGGCGAATTCGTCGCGATGGGCGAAATTCGTTGTTCGTTGCAGTTGTGTTCCTAGCATCACACAGACACTCTGACATCAGCCTAAGTTGTTTAATTGATTTGTAAAATACCCTAGTTCAATACAGTAGCTCAATTTCGTAAGCACAGTAAGAGCGAAGATATTCGTATCACACGATTTCAATCGAATTTAAATACATTTCATTGCACCTTCCTAGAAGCTCTGAGAATTTTCTCATAGCAATAGTTTAAGTCAGAGGTGCCCAAAAGTTCTATATGGAAGAGCCAATACCAATGCATTTAAGGAAAAGCTACTTTTATTTAATATTTTTTGTTGTAAATAGCAAAACAATTTACAAAAACTAAATTTACACCGATAATCGCTGTGGTCAGTGTTTACCAGAACAGCATGCGAAAGTGTTGTTGCTTTACTCTTGTGTGTGTGCAGTGAAGACAAAAAATATATATAAGCCAGCGATGGACTTTTAGTCAAACAATTGTTCGTAAGCAACACCTTATTTTTCTTATGCTCTTTAGCTTAGTCGTTCAACGGACGTTGGCGAATGCTCATGTCAGCTGGAAGCTTAGGGCTTTTTTCCACTTACAGTAGCTTTTTTGCCATTTACAGTAGATAGCATAAATGGCAATGCAAAATTTTTTTATGATAAAAAATGCGTTTGTATGTGTCTTTTATGCCATCAAACATTTAAAATGTGTACAGAAAATGTTATTGGAAGGTATTATGATTTCTTCCGTTCCAATATGAATAAATATAATAACATACTTATGTGAACGAAGATTTTCGGACTTAAAATTCATATGTAGTAAGCAACATAATAAATTGGTTCTATGCCTTTGAAACATTTATAGCTCTTATGAAACCGTCATAACAGCATTAACGTACGCGACTTAATTGTTCAAACGAAAATGTTTATGTTAGTTTTGCTTGTTACTATACTTTAAATTATCTCTCTAACACAAGTGCAAAGCAAAAATTCCACCATTGATATAAGTCTTATATATTATAAGACGAAGTTGTTTGTGTATTTTTCATTGCTAGCGCTGAGTGCAGTATATGTGTATTAAACAGCATAGCACTATAGCTACGCTTTTACAAAAACCATTGTGCATCAAGCGCATAGGCCTGGGCACATCTGGTTTAAGTAAACAAAAATCGTTAGCAAGCTCACGGTCTGTCAGCTGGCAAATAATATTATTTTTATCTCTTGCAAATAATCAACAGTTTAGGCTGCAATAAAAGCATCAATTCTTTTGCCAGAAATTGCAAAATTTTTGTTTTCAAAATATAATTTTGTACATATTAATTTATCCCCAGCTGTTTGTGATATACATATGTATATATTTGTATACACATAGGGATATGATAATATGTCTATTTTACCACCCCTTTACTTATATCACTCACACTTTAACGCATGTTGTAAGTCTTTGATTTTATTCACTTTGTTTTTTGTTACACAGGACAGGCGAGGACAGTGACATGACATTTTAAACTCAAATCGTTTCTGTTGTCATCGTTCGTCTTAGGCACGTTTCTTTGACACGTGGCCAAAAAAAAAAAAAGAAACGAACTTATAGAAATCTAGACGATCATCCGCTACTTTAAATTTAAATCTAATCAAATTGATTTCCTTACTTCTTAAGCAAAGTGGTTGGAGGGTAAGCACTCACTTAATTTAATATTGTCACCCGAAGAGAAATAAAATAAATAAAACGCCCTTTCCAACCATTGACACAGCCACCTTTTCCATTAAGATTTGGTTTAAAACTCACGTGTGGGCTTGAAGTTTTTTTTTTATTTTTATTTCATGTTGCCTGTCGTTACGTTACAAGTGTTGAAGCAATGTTTATCGATGGCAAACAAATTTATTAAGCTGATAGTTGCAGCATTGAAAAGCTTTTCATTGAATTCTTGTGGCAATTGGCAAATTGAATGTGATCTTGGAAGTCCCGCATATCTCTTTTTATATGATTGGAAATTCTCAAAGGTTTTGTGTCCGCATGACAAATTAATGTTAGTCATATTTTTTTGTTTAAAGTTAACATTAATTAACGGTCGACCTACAGAATTTTATTATAAATAAATAAAGGGTGATTAAATTTTAAGGGCCGATATTGATTTTGAAATACCAGTGCTAAAGGTTGGTCGGGTAAGTCGGTTTAAGGGTTGATGCTCTTAGTGGGCTGCGGCGTACCAGCTCATTAAGCCTTGTCTTCCATTAAATAATTAATTCAATGCATCAACTCTTAACCACGTCAACCATCTAATCATCAGAACTGGTACCTTATGTTGCATGACAACAGCATCACTGAGACTCTAACTAATCCCCAAAAAATCGGGCATGCATGCCAATTATCAGAGAACGCTAGTTGGCGCTCCCTACGATTAAGTTTTAAGCCACAGCCGGATCGTTTCAGCCAAGACATAGTTATCTTAACTGTGTTTAGCGCCGGGATGGTCTGCAATCAAAACCTTCTGAAGGCTTTGCCACTTAACCCTTCGTAAGGTATTCGGAAGTCCAACACAACATAGCTCATGCGGCTGCCTAAAAAAACGAGGAATTCCTACCCCTCTATGCCCTAGAAAGCAGGACACCAAAGCAAAACTAGTTCCCCGGGCGTGGGGTTGGGAGACATGACATAGACAGCAGTAAACCACATCTAGATTTTTTAAACAAAAGCTATTGAATAAACATTTTCTTGTAAAATAAAACTTACTGCTAGAAAGTTATTGCCCGGCGACAATTTTGTTCAAAGTTCGTCATTCATCTTGTCCTCTTTAAAGTAATCCCCCTGTTTCGATTTTTCTTTTATCTCCTCAATCGTAGCAAAACGATTTCCTTTCACCAAGGAAAGCGTTTCGGGTGCCAACACAACATAAGTCATGCTGTTTCCTAGAGTTTCATTTGTTACAACAAATGAGGAACTCCTTCCTCTATTTACTCGAGTGCCCTGGTTTGGAATACGCCGAAGTAAAACCTGTTCCCCGGGGGGAATGTGCGTATAATCGGTAATGTGAAAATACCAGTGCATGCTCTTACTGCTCATTCTACTCGTACAAAAAATATTGCTGCCGTTCGCGGTGGTTTGGCTGAAGAGCCGTCCACCTCAACTCGACGTCGTGCCCAACAATTGCACCTTTCACCATCGTCGCTGATGAACATTATGCATAAAAACTTGTATTTACAAGGTGCAATTGACTCAAGAACTAAAGACTCTTGACCAAACCAATGGTCGAATGGTGACACGAAATGGCAACAGTGCATGGTAAATTTTCAAAGAAAATCATCTCCTGTGATGAAGCACATTTTCATCTCAGTGGATGCCTCAATAAGCAGAATTGCCCCATTTGGGCAAATGATAATCCAAGAGTGATTGTCGAAAAACCAATGCATCCACAAAGAGTGACTGTTTGGTGTGGTTTATGGCCTGGCGGCATCATCGGGCAATAAAGTTTCCAAAATAAGGTCGGTCAGGCAGTTGCTGTGAATGGAGTTCGCTATCGTGAGATGATAGTGAACTTTTTATGACCCGAAATGGAATTTATAGATGTAAACGATATGTGTTTTTAACAAGGCGGTGCCACTTGTCATACAGCTAGGGCAACGATAGCTCTTCTGCGAGACAAATTAAATGGCCGTGTTATACCACGTGGTGGCGATGTCAATTGGCTGCCAAGACCATGAGATTTGATACCATTGGACTTCTTTCTTTGGGGTTATTTGAAAGAAGAGGTGTATGTCGATAAGCTAGCAACAAGTCAGCTAAAGGATGAGATAATTCAGCACATTAACGACGTAGAACCTCAATTCTGAAGCAGCTTCAGTGAAAACTTGGACCATCGGACGGAGGTGTGCTGCCGAGTTCGCGGCGGCCATTTGGCCGAAATTTTGTTTCATAAATAATTTTGGGAAGAGGAAAAAGTCAGCGGGGGCCAAGTCCGGTGAATACGGTGGTTAAGGCCTGATAACGGTTTTGTTTTTGGCCAAAAACTCACGCACAAGCACCGATGTGTGAGCTGGTGCGTTATCATGGTGCAAAATCCATGATTGACGAATTGATTCACGCAAACGTCGCATAAGTTCAAGGTAGTATTCCTTATTGCCCGTACGACCTTGTGGCAAGAATTCATGATGCACCACGGCATTGCAGTCGAAGAAAACAGTGAGCAAAATCTTCACATTTGATCGAACTTGATGTGCTTTTTTCGGTCTTGGCTCTTTCATTGAAATGAATGGACTTTGGTTTCAATGTGATAGCCATACAACCTATGATTCATCAACAGTTTTGAACTTTTTGAAGAAATCTGGATCGTTTTTGACGATGTTTAATATATCCTGAATTTAGTAATCTTCGCTGCCGCACGTTTCATCCTAAAACATCCGTAAAAATTGCTTGGCATGAGCCGAACGATATACCAACATCATCAGCAAACTCTCTGATAGTGATTCGACGATTATCCAAAATCATTTTCTTCACTGCTTTAATGTTTTAATTGGTTGTTGATGTGCTAGGGCGACCAGGACGAGCATCGCCATTGACATCTTCTCGGCCTTCCTTAAGCCGGTTACACCACAATTGTGTTCTGCTCATAGTAGGCTCGCACACAGCGTTGTCAACTCGGTGCGTTTCGCACCGTTTTTGGTGCTTTTTAAAATTATTTGTGCGCTTTTTTACATTTTCGGTGCGTTTTTTTAATTTCGGTGACATAAAATTAAATTCAACTCAACTTTTTGTTTTAATGTAAGAAAGTTTAATCAAGTGTCCAATATTTTTACGTTTTATTTTGCGTGGAAAGCGTACCATGTTATACTCGTATGCACACAGTAAGACGATATTTCTTTTGTATATTGCATACACACTCGAAAAAAAAATAAACATTTCATTTTATAAAATTTGCTGCTTTTAGAGAGTGTTTTGTTATTAAACGATCAAGCCAAGTTTGTCAAATATTACAATAAATGCAGTCTCTGAATAGTGAAGTTCGTATTTATGATGGCTTGTGAGTTCGTTACGATTTTGGTAACAGGGAAATTATCAAATTATTAAATAAATTATAAAGTTTATCCAAAACGTTTGCACTAAACATTAATTATGGTAAACTTCTTTTTCTATTTGTTAGAATTCTGACAAATTTGCATATATTTCAATCAATTTTTTTCAAGACTCCGCTTACGAAAACACAAATGAAATGTACACTGTGTGTGATAGAATTTTTATTAATTGAATTTGAAGGTTGAATGAAGCCCTCAAGGCTTGTAGTGCTATTCTGTAACTTTTAATGATCCTAAAATCGTTAATTCTTTCCACAGTGATGGTTGTATGCTCCTGCAATATAATTTTGAAGACGTTAAGCAGCTGTATTTTTGTGTCCCTGATAATAGGCAGTAAAAGTAACAGCTGATTTCGGTTGACAGCGAATGTAATTAAATAATATTGCTGAATAAAATAAATTTGTTAAAATATCGTCATAATTATTGTAAAGGAAACATTATCTTAATGTAACTAACAGAGTCGTACTATAGAGGCCAAGTTTGACAAACACGAATTCCAGCCATTGAACGGATTTTATGGCCGCCGCCAAGTGTTGTTATAAGAACCAGTTTGACTGTATAATAGTCACATTATCGTGTTTTTAGTATAAAAATACTTCTTAAAATACAAAATAGGTTTTTAAAACTGAAAGGAACAAATTCAAAATTCGGTGCATTTTTGTTGAAATAACGCGCTTTTTTCTCCATTATGGTGCGTTTTGAAATTTCAAAGTTGACAACGCTGCTCGCACACAGTCAACATTTCAATGTCCTTGCGCTTTTAATTTTATTTTTTAAACAAACCTTAATACAGTTTCTTTGAGCTATTTTTTCGACTAGTAAAAAATCAAAGAGCACATCAAAACACTAGTCTAGTGTTTATCTGTCAAAAACAAACGGAACATCCAAAATGGCCGATATTGCCAACATATATCGGGTGGTTAAATTTTAAGGGCCGATGTTGAATGTAAACCACACCTAAACGCCAAGTTTTTTTCCGAAGTTTATTTGACATTTTTCTATTTCAGACTTACTCAATTTGAACCATGGAGAGATACACAATCCAACAACGTGTTAAAGTTATTCAGACTTATTATGAAAATGATAATCAATTTTCGAAGAAAATCATCTTCAGTGATGAGGCACATTTTCACCTCAGTGGATTCGTCAATAAACAGAGTTGCCACATTTGGACGAATGAGAATCACTGTAGAAAAACCAATGCACCCACAAAGAGTGACTGTTTGGTGCGGTTTATGTGCTGGCGGCATCATCGGGCCGTATTTTTTCTAAAATGAGGCCGGTCAGGCAGTTACTGTGAATGGTGTTCGCTATCGTGAGATGATAACGAACTTTTTATGGCTCGAATTGGAAGATATGGATGTAGGAGATATGTGGTTTCAGCAGGATGGTGCCACTTGCCACACAGCTAACGAAACAATTGCTCTTTTGCGCAACAAATTCAATGGCCGTGTTATCTCACGTAATGGCGATGTCAATTGGCCGCCAAGATCATGTGATTTGACACCGTTGGACTTTTTGCTTTGGGGTTATTTGAAAGAAAAGGTGTACGTCGATAAACCAGCAACAATTCAACAGCTAAAGGATGAGATAATTCGGCACATTAACGGTATAGAACCTCCATTATGCCTCAGAGTCATCGAAAATTTGGACCATCGGATGGAGGTGTGCCGCCGTGGTCGCGGCGCTCATTTGGCCGATATTTTATTCCATACATAATTTAGTAACACCAATATATCATAATAAAATAAAATTACAATAATTTCCTAAATAGTTTGTGTTTTATTCAAAATCAACATCGGCCCTTGAAATTTAACCACCCTTTATAATAAATAACGGTTATTTTTTGATCAGACCTCGTATCTTGCTGTTCAGCAAACTGAATACTTCTGTCATGTAGTGCTTCAAAAAACTGTTTTTTTTTTCTAAATACCTTAATGAGGTTAAATTATTATAGAATTCTATTCTAGAGTTTAGAAAGTATTTTCTTCGATAAATTCATTTGGTTTTAAAATTTATTAAAGGTCCTTTTTTATTTTTGTAATGGATGTATTTTTTTTAGCACAAAGTGCTTCAAAAACAGAAACAAAATTTACATGTCTTTTGTGTGGAGAATAACTACACACATACATACATACATAAATACATATGTGTGTATGTACAACTAGCTGAATGATTTGCTTGAGAGCTGTTGTCGTTTGGACACGTTTTTGCTTAATGGAGTTGCCTGTTCGGTTGCTTGAGTTCGAGTAGCGTGAATTTAAAATTAAATTAAGTTAAATTAAATAAATTGTAACATTATTATTAAGACCATTAAGAAGGCATCAGCCAGCCAGTCGTATGAAACAAACGTGCATTAGCTTGCTCTGTTATGTTCTGTTCTGTTCTGTTTTTCGCTCTGGTTTGTTAAGAGTGTTCCTTTTTTCTTTTTTTTTTTTTTTTTGGTGAAGAGCGGCATACAGTAGCGATACTAATATATAACTTTGTTGCAAAATTTATGTTAGTAAGGATGAGTTGTGTGTGAGTGTTTGTGTGACACACGCACATACATGCAGATCTCATGCATAGCGCTCACTCAAGTGTTTCATGTGAGTCCTAAAGCGTTCAAATCTGAAAGGGTTTAGTGTTCCGCATACGTTTCACATAACACTTCAAATCAATTGAAATGTTGATATGTCGACCACTTATATTCAACATAAACCTACATACTGCTGTTCATCACACACATACATATGTACATATCTAGAACCATAGGTGTGTATGTGTGTATAACTGTGTGCTTATCCCTCTAAGAAGTTTTCGTAACGTAACGCAAGTGTGGCAAGTATAGGAGTAAAGTGTATCAAAATCTTGGTTGTTAAGAAAAGCAAAACGAAAAAAAAAAAAAAATAAAGAAATTGTTTAAGGCGAAAAAGCTGAACGAACATGTTTTAAGAACAAGAGGAAGAAGCTGTGTATAGCAGTGTTAGGAGGCTCTTAATATTAGTTGGGGCATGCCACGTACTTGGCTGCATACTTTTGTTAAAATTTCAAAAACTTAAAATTAAATTAAATCTCTTTCTAAATTGCATTTTAACAGCACGTTTTGTATATTAATTATTTCTTTTTCGTTTTTTTTAATCTTATTTCCAGATTCTTGTGCTGTTGCAAGTTTATTGAGGTGAGTTTTTCAAACAACATAAAATATCCTTATAACGCTATTTTGACTTTTTATATTTTATTTATATAGGGGTTTTTTTTTTTTTAATATAATTTCTTGTTGGGAGGTCTTCATTTGTAAAATGTAATGAAATCTTTCGGCCAGTAGGTTTTGGTGGGTTTTATTATCTCGGCGCGTTAAAAAAAATAATAATATTTCGAAACAAAAAAAAAAAAAATAAAACAGGAATTCAAGTATCCTTTAAAATGCAAGCGCTTCGCCGCGTTTTCATGATGTTGTTGAGAATGTTGTTGTTGTTGTTGTTGTTGATGATGATGATAATAATAATGACGGCGACGACGTTGTTGCAGCTTGTACTTGAAACAACTCGGTACTCTTAAATGAAGTTTGCTACACTGTGTTAAATTCTGTACAATTTGTTTTCAACTTTTTTGGGTTTGAGTTGTTGAGATTTCTCCACCCTCTAATTTTAATCGTTTTTTAAGCAACCACAGCTCTTACATTCGCATAACAACACTTTTAAAATCTTTAATTTGTTGTTTTTTTGCACCCTACTCGAATAAAATTAATATTTTCCAATATTTCAGTCGCTTGCATAAATGGTGAAGAAAGCGAGAAAAAAATATGTATATTGATTTAAAAAATTTTAAATTAAGCATTAATTGCACTGCAAATAAAGTATACAGGATGTCCCGAAACAGGGTGCCAGGATTGATTGATTAATCATAGAAAATCTAAAAATAAATGAACTGAGTAAAATGTTTTATTTTTTAACACGCTTATATTAGTTTCACTTGTATGTTTGCAACATTCGAAACGCATGCCATATAAGTTATTATTGCAGTATTGGTGCTTTAGTTCGAAAACTGGATTTGCCGTACTGCTGCCGGGGAAGACGGGGGGATTTTGGGGATTCACGAAACCGATTTTGGGAATTCCCAAAAAATTCGGAAACACTTTGCTAACCGGCATGGAAACGGTTTTTCATATCCGGTGTGCGTTTTTGACATGCTACATGCATCTGAACTATATACAATCTTTCACTTTAGTGTAAAAATTGATGTTGCCATACTGTTTCCGCGGTAGTGGAGGGTTTTGGCGATTCCTGCAGCCGATTTTATTATTATTTAAATTTTAAATTATGTATTAATGGCACTGCAAATAAAGTATACAGGGTGTCCCAGAACTCAACGTCAAGCCGAAACAGGGTGACAAGATTCATTGTAACCATGATGAAAAAAGTCAGAAAAAAATCTAAAAAAATACAAGGGCTTGTGCGAATAAATAGCATTTGAACTAAGTAAAGTGTTTTATTTTTTAACACGCTTGTATCAGTTTCACTTGTATGTGTGTTTGTATGCTTGCAACACTGGAAACCCACGCCATGTAAATGATTATTACATATGTAGGTGCATAAAATTGTATATACAGTGTTGCTGTTTTGGTGCGAAAATACGGTTGACTTATTGCTTCCGGGGAAGAAGGGGGATTTTGGGGATTTACGAAGCTGATTTTGGGAATTCCCAAAAAACTCGAAACCACTTTGCTAGCCGGCTTGGCACCGATTTTTCATGTGCGGTGTGCGTTTTTGCCATGCAACATGCATCCGAACTAAAAACGATCTTTCACCTTAGTGCAAACATTTATGTTTTGTCATACTGTTTCCTGCAGCTGATTTTATTATTATTTAAATTTTAAATTAAATACTAATGGCACTGCAAATAATGTATACAGGGGTCCCAGAACTCAACGTCAAGCCGAAACAGGGTGACAAGATGGATTGTAACGATCAAGAGAAAAGTCAGAAAAAACCTAAAAACTACAAGGGCTTGTGCGAAAAAAAAACATTTGAGCTGAGTAAAATGTTTTTTTAACATGCTTGTATCTTTGCAACACTGGAAACCCATACCACATGAGTGATTATTACAAATCCACTGAGGATTTGGGTATTCTTTGCACTAGACTGGCTGCCAGGGGCAGTTAATGCCAGGTACCATCAGATGCCGGCTGATCTGAAAAGCTACATTGCTCTGCAGATCAGCTAAACGCTTACAGAAAGGGGGAGCTACACTTTGCTGTGGTGCATGAAGAACTAGATGGTTTTGAAGGGAAGAGATTTGCTTCAAAATCATCTGGAGAATACATTGAGAGTTCGGAGTAAAATCTCTCTTCAGGGTATTCACTGTCTCCATACTAAACCACACTTTGCCCTGGTACAGGAAGAATTAGACGGTTCTGAAGGGAAAATATTTTCTAGCACAGTGTTATTAAATAAACAACCTTATAAAAAATTTTCTGTTCTCTGGTTAGAAATATAACGGATGCCTGGATGGCTGATTTGGTAGAGTACTCTACCAACAGTCTTGAGGTCGCAGGTGTGTTACTCTGTTCTATCGTTGCTACAATGGATTTTACTCTGATGAGATTAGGGATCTCGTTCCCGAAACTCGCACATATTTACATAGCACGCGTACTTCATCCAGAGCTCATCCATTGCACGGCGAAACGTACTACGCATTACAGAGAGAATTAATTTTTCAGATGCATGCTTTGTCTGTGGAATAAGTTGCCTGCAGATGTGTTTCTAGCCTGTTATAACGTTGGAAGGTTCAAGCTACTCACAACCTATTTTCCTAGTTCTGGTACAATGCACTGCATATGTAGGGGTCATGCCCTGAGTACTTGTACTGCTCGAAGATAAAAAAAGATAAGAAGATAATTCTTAAAATAAAATTGTTTTAATACAGAAATTTTAGATTGTAGAAGTCGACTTCGCCCAACTATTTTTCTCTATTTATTTTTCCTCATTTTTACGTACTTCGATTTGTGTGAATATCACAAGTGCTTTAAAGTAGCAAAATTAAAAATCCCAAGTTTTTTTTTCGAAACTTCCACTCAGTTTTCATACCACATACACATACATATGTATGTTTGTATATACTGCTACACGATACTCTGCAAATATTGATCCATTTTAAAAATATACGCAAGTGGATGGATGGTTGAGATTCGTCCTGTTTAATTTGGAGAGAAAAACTTGTCTTAAATTTCAGTTGTGAATTAAAAATAAATTTGTGAAAATAACAAAATTTTTAACAAACAAACAAGCGAACAAACGACGACTTCATTATGATCTTAGTCATTATTTCGCTGTTTGAGAGAAAAATGTTGGCCAAAATGACGCCATTCTTTGTTTAACAAGAAGACAGATGCTGTTTGTCACACAAACCGTCTGAAATTATTTTTTGTTGTGATTTTATTTTTTCACTAATATAATTTATTAAATAAATAATTTTCAAGTATGATGAAACTTAAATTTAAACTTTTGACATTTAACGGAAAAAAGTGCTTATAGTGCTTCACCCCTTTTTTTTTTTGTTTGTTATTCTTTTCCCCCAAAAAAAAAAAAGCTACAAAAGGCATTTTGTTTGGCTGCCTTGTGCGAAAGTGACAAATCGCGATTTCCTTATTTGGTTTTTTTTTCTTGTGTAGTTTTCCTTTTTAATGTTGTGCGGTGCGATGGTGAAAGTTCATGTGGCGGATAAAAAATCATCATAAGTTTTTTCAAACACTTTCTACAACAAACATCCTTTATAATCTTTTTAACAAATTTTTTTTCCATGTTTACTTGTGTGTAGGTGTGCTTCAGCAAGTTGCACATATGTACATGTGTGTTCACCTTTGTAAGCCCGCCGGAAGTTGAATCAAGTATATTTAAATATAATAGCATAAATTTGTACGTGTGTTTGTGGTGTGTGTGTGTGTGTGTGTTTGTGTGTGCGTTTATGTTAACGGCAAAAGAGCCGCCTGTGTTAAACCACATGAACGAGAAGTTTCCGTGTTTTTCAGCGTCTTTTGGTTAAGAAGAGAGTATCTTTTGTTGTAGACATGTGTGTAAGACAAGTTTTCTAACGCATAAATGAACGTTTTCGTGTTTTTACTATTAAAGCGTTTTTGATGTTGCAATAACTCGTTTTGCAGCGTTTTGACACGTGAAATTAATTTACTTTCTTGTAACAAAAAACATATTTAGTATTAACAGTGTCGACAGAAAGTGGGTGAAAAATAAGCTAAATTTCTCGCACGGGGGAGTTTTTATTTTGAAGAATGTTACGGTTCATGCAGTGACAAATATCGCCAAAGATAATCATTATAAAAGTCATAGTAATTTTTCGTCACTTCTAAAAGGTGGTCTAATCAATACGCACGGTATTCATTGTAAATAAAACAAATATTCTTCAGGGATATAATGTATAATATAAACTATATGATATATAATATATAATATACAATATATAATATATAATGTATAATATATAATATATAATATATAATATATAATATATAATATATAATATATAATATATAATATATAATATATAATATATAATATATAATATATAATATATAATATATAATATATAATATATAATATATAGTATATAATATAAAGGGTGTTTTTTTAAGCCCGATAGAACTTGAAATTGTAAAAAATAACACAAAAAATTAAATTGTAATCAAAATTTTTTTTTATTCGAAAGATCAATACGTGACATTAACATTTGAAAATGATTTCGGGCATATGGGCACCGCGGCTGTTCTTGACGAAGCACATTCTGGACGTCCAATTTTGGGCCACTTTTTCGAGCACTGCTGGCCGTATGTCACGAACAACACGAACAATGCTGGCCTCCAAGGCGTCAATTGTTGCTGGTTTATCAGCATAAACCAGTGACTTCACGTAGCCCCACAGGAAATAATCGAGAGGTGTCAAATCGCACGACCTTGGAGGCCAATTGACAGGTCCATTTCTCGAAATCAACTTATCGCCAAATTTTGATTTCAGTAAGTCGATGGTTGCGTTCGCCGTATGGCACGTAGCGCCATCCTGTTGAAACCACATCTCCTCCGGATCAATGTCATCCATATTTTCAAACAAAAAATCATTGATCATGGTGCGGTAACGATCTCCATTGACCGTAACGCGAGCTCCGGCCTCATTTTTGAAGAAATAAGGTCCGATGATGCCACCAGCATGAAAACCGCACCAAACAGTGCATTTTTCTGGATGTAATGGAGTCTGTAGGGTCTTTTGTGGAGTGGTCTCACTCCATATGCGGCAATTTTGCTTATTAACAAACCCGTTAAGCCAAAAATGCGCCTCATCGCTGAACACAATTTTGCGATAAAACAACGGGTCAGTTGCCAACTGCTCTAGAGCCCAATCGGCGAAAGAACGACGCATACAATGGTCTCGTGGCTTCAATTCCTGCACCAGCTGGATCTTATACGGGTGTATGCCGAGATCTTTGCGCAAAATTTTCCACGTAGTGGACGGACAGAGCCCCAATTCATGCGACCGACGACGAATCGATAAATTTGGATCTTCTTCCACACTTTCGTTTACAGCGGCGATATTCTCTTCAGTACGCACATTCCTTCGACGTGCTGGTGTTATTGCATCCTCTAGAGAGTATGTGGTACGAAATCTATCCACAGTTCGACGAATGGCTTGTTCAGATGGACGATTATGTACGCCATACAAATGAAGAAGTCGTCTATAAGTTGCGCGAATCGACGACTGATTTTCAAAGTAAATTTGGATAATTTCGTAGCGTTGTTCAAGCGTGAGTCTATTCATGATGATTTGTCAGAGTATACTGAAACAAATAAAAAAAATGTTTCATCAAAATTTAATTTTTTGTGTTACTTTTTACAATTTAAAGTTCTATCTAGCTTAAAAAAACACCCTATATAACATATAATATATAGGATATAACAATTATGCGTTAAACAAAATATCGACCATGGCTTCAATAATATACCTCTATCGATGATCCATATTTTAAATAACTCAAGAGACATAATTGAAGTTCAATATCGTTAATGTGCAGAATTATCTCATCCCTTAGCTTTAGAATTGTTCCTGGCTTGTTTTTGTTGACGTACATTTTTTCTTTTAAATATCCCTAGATAGAAGTCCAACGACGCCAAATCACATTATAGTGGCGGCCAATTAAAATCGCCGTGACGTGAGTGGGATAACACGGCGATTTAATTTCTCGCACAATCAAGCTGTTGCTTTGTAATCCAAATTTGCCACCTGTACTATTCGCATATCGTCCATCATCTCGCGATAGCAAACACCTTTCACACTAACTGCTTAGCCGACAGAATTTTCGAAATATTACGTCATTCATTCTTTGTAGAAGCATCGCCTTTTCAACGATCACTTGTGGACTATTGTTTGCGCAAATGCGGCAATTTTGCTGGTTAACGAGTCCGCTAAGGTGAAAGTGTGGTCGCTGGAGATGATTTTCTGTGCAAAGTCGCTTCTGCTTGTTTCAAATTTCCCTCAAGGAGCAGGTTTGGTGATGCTGTACGCCTTAGCAGAACATTCTGGTTTCTGGGGCATAGCGGGGTAGGAGTTGTCCGTTTGCTATAGCAAATATAACTCTAGAAAGCCGCATGACCACGTTGCTCTATCCTGCATCGCTCTATTTATACTAACTTTGCACTGTCAGTTGTTGAATTCCCCCGACGAGCAGTTTTTGCCTTGTTATACACCAAGCCAGGGCACTTTGCTTTCTGTAGCATAGAGAGGAAGGAGTCCCTCGTTTATTGCAGGGAATAAATTTCTAGAAAGCCACATGCCTTGTGTTGTGTTGGACTTCCGAAACCCGTACCAAGGGTTAAAATTGACAGCCCTTGGGATATTCTGCCTTGTAGATCTCTCGGTGCTGATCATAGCTGAGGTGCTTACATGGTCTTAAGCGTTCTGGCTGTGGCTTAAACTTAAAATCGCATAAAGGGGAACTAGTTTCCCTGATGATTATGGTGCACGCACAAAGGGAATGACTACAGGACCCAAGTGAGCTCGACAACCTAGACTATGGTGCACGCCGCTTTTTGGGGGCTAACAATCCAAAACAGATACATGTAATATAAGGAACCAGGAATGATGGTTGGACGAGAGTGTTAATGGCTTGGATAAGGGCTGGAGCTGTTAATAGGCTTCTACCAACTCATTAAGCCTTTTCTTCCATTGAAAGTTGGGAAATTGCATACAGGAGGGATTAGAAAGGCCGAACTCTGTAGCAAGGGGTTCATCAATAGGGCTACAAACTTATAGCGAAAAATTGCAACATATGTGGGCCTAGTAAACAACACAGGGGCGCTGGTGAATTGGTCACCCCGTGCTGTTAGTCCATCATCAGACTATTCCGTCATGGTAGGTGCTGATGTAAATCAATTTCACAACTGCCTTTTTAACCTTCCCCTCGAAGAGCAGGGTTTCCGATGCTGTACGTCTAAGAGGACATTCTAATTTCTGGGGCATAGAGAAATGGGAATTCCTCGTTTGCTGGGACAAATAAAGCTCCAGGACTTATGTTATTTTAAATTTCCGAAACCCTTACCAAGCGTTAATTGGCGGAACGGGGATCTTGGTTATGCTTGCAGACCATCCCGGCACTCATCATGGTTGAGGTGTCTACCTCATCTGAAACGTTCTGGTTTAAACATAAATCACAGAGAAGGGAATTAGTCTTCCGCGATAGCTATAGTGCATGCCGGTTTTCGGGAAATAATACAACAGATACCTGTAATTTAAGGAACCAGCAGTGATAGTTAGATGGGTGAGTGGGCTAAGTGCTGATGCTCTTAATCGACTTCAGCCTACCAACTCATTAAGCTTTGTTGTCCACCGACTGGCTAGGAGATTGCATACGGGAGTGATTAGAAGCCCCGAGATCTTCAGTAGGGGGTTGTTTATGTGGCTACAAACATATAACAGAAGTTGTGACCTATATTAGCTTTGCTAGCCACTCGGGGCTTGTTTGCGTCATGAGTAATTTACTCGTTGGAGTTGGTCCACCATCTGGTAGGTACTCATTTAAATCAATGACACTTCCTGTCTGTTCATTGAACCATTATTCGACTTATTGACGCCGCTTGATATGGTCATTAAGCTTCAGCTCTTGAGTAAATTGAATCTGGTGCAGTCTTTATTCAAATTTCACGACAGTTATGTTCATGAGATGTTTAATTGTTGGTGTAGGACAACGAGTCGAGGTTGACGATTGAGTTTTGTTTTTGGAACAGAAGGTATTAAAGAGAGAACAGAGGGTATTAGACATATTTTCTCAGGGTTTTAGTTGAACCTTTCACAGGCCGAAAACGATATTTTTGAGCATTTTATCATTGCGGGAGGTATATTTTTAAGATTTGAACAGTTTACATACCTTAATTTCTTTTCGTTTAAATACCCGCACCATAGATTGCTTTAAATTTTAAGTGCCTGAAAATAAATAATATTTATATTAACTGTTCTCTTGCATTTGGTTTTGTTCTTTAAGCTTCTTGTCTGACTAAAACAGCAAATGCAGAAACTTTATATCTTTCAAATGCTCCCGGGAGTACAATATTTAATATGTTGGTATTTCTTATAATATTTTTCTGCCATTTGCACGCAAAAACCAAACATTGAAGCTGAACTGTTTAGAGCGATGAAATGTATTTATAGTCAACAAAAGTCGCAACCCCTTTTTCATTTTCATTTTTTTTTTTGAGTTTTTGCTTTTTAGTAGACAGGAGAAACGAAAAAAAAAGCAGCTGAAATATATATTTTTTTTTTATTTAAAATACAAACTTGTTCGTCTTAAACACCCCCTCCCCAATTGGGTTTCATTCAGATCGTTCGTTGCCAGTAGAGAAACATGTTTGTAACTGAGTGTATGTGCTTTTGTGTATTTATGTATTTGTTTGCTTGTCACATCAACGTCATAAACATCATCATCATGGACCTAACTAATGTTCTTGTATTGTAAAGTAATGGAACAAACCATCGTCATCCGTATCACCATCGTCGCCATAATCGTAATCATCAACATCATTGTCATCATTATAGTACTGTTTTTGTAATACAATTGCGAATGGAAGATGTTTGTTTGTTAAAAGGAAGAAATAAAGCGAAATAAAAAAATTATTAAACACTGAAAGAAATTCCATAGGGCATAAGTAATAATGAATAACATATACTCGTACATACGAGTATTACGCAACCAGTCAGGAAGTTTTTTTTAACAATCTGTTTTGTAACTAATTCCCGTATTTCTCACACCGTGAGGTCTTTGCCATGGCACAAATAAATTTAATGAAAATTGAAGCGAATTGTGGAAAATGTGGTTTATGTCTTTTTTCAAAGGTGAGAGCTGTCTTCATTTTAAGCAGTCGCAGTAATTCCTTTGTAGTCCTGGCTGTGTACGATGTGGCACCGTCTTGTTGATACCACATGTTAATCGAGCCAAAAGTATGCAGTTGTGGCGTCCCATACACAGGTACGGTTATGCCGTTTTCATTTTCAAGGAAGTAGGATCCAAGGATTCCTCTTGTCCAAATTACACACCAGACTGTCACTTTTAAGAGATGCAAAGGTGGCAGATGGATAATTTGAGGGTTTTCCATTGCGCAGAACCGACTATTTCCATGTAAATGAAAATGTGCCCCGTCACTGATTTTTTTTATGAAAATCGGCGTTGTCATGGGCAAGCTGTAACATCCTATGGGCATATGTACGGCCGCGTAATTGCGCTTGTTGAAGAAGCTCGTGTGTCAACCGAATCTTAAACGGAAATTAATGCATAATTATGGTTGTTCTTGAAGGCTAAGCTCTTGAGCACGGCGTCGAACTGAGGCTGATGGATTGTTTTGTACACTTTCTTGATCAGTAGTAATGTTTTCAGCCGATCTTGCAGTACGCTATGGCCCATGCTGGGGCCTATCACCTACAGGCCCTCTTTCTTCGAAATCATTCACTACACGATAAAAAGTGCGTTTTATTGGCACGTTGTTTCTCCCAAAAATTTCACGTAACTTTCCCATCGATTTTCCCACTGATTTAGATAAAATGTTTTAACGCTTCAAACACGTTCTACTTTAGGACTCATGCGGCTTCCTAGAGTTTTGTTTGCTACAACAAATGAGAGACTCCTTCCCCTCTACGCAACAGAAAACAGAGTGCCCTAGTTTGATCTACATACAAACAAAGTCGTGAACGCTGATATAGAAAATGTTATGATCAGACTTAAAATGGCGACACAGTGAACAAAGTAGTAAAAGGGTACGCGTGGCAAAAAAAAAAAAAATAATAATAATAATAATAATTTCGGAATTGTTTTTACATTATCTTTAATCCATAGGAGAGACAGACACAATTTTTTTTGTTTAGATAAAAGGTGAAACTCCGGGACTTTCGATAGAAGGCGAGATGTGGCTTTAGCTCAGGGTATACTGCAGAGCGTAGAACTACATTGTAAGGATCGTAATAAAAATATAAATATCGGTTGGTTAAATTTTAAGCGCTGATGTTGAATATGAACCGGACCTAAATATCAAATTTTTTCTGCATTTCATTTGACTTTTCTCAATTTCAGACTAATTCAATTTGAACCATCAATCGACCAACGCGCTAAAGTTATTTAAACTGATTATGAAAATGGCTGTTCAAATCAAAATGCATATCGTGCATTTCGAAAATCGAAAACATCGTGCAGAAACCTCTTGACCACACCAAACGTCGTCAATGGTCAGAGTGGTAGCAAGAAATGACAACAGTCAATGATCTATTTTGAAGTAAATCACCTTCAGTGATGAGACACATTTTCACCTCAGTGAATTTGTCAATAAGCAGAATTGTCGCATTTGGGCGAATGATAATGCAAGAGTGAGTGTCGAAAAACCAATACATCCACAAAGGCTGACTATTTGGTGCTGTTTATGAGCTGGCAGCATCATCGGGCCATATTTGTTCTAAAACGAGGCCGGTCAGGCAGTTACTGTGAACGAGATAATAACAAACTTTTTAGAACCCGAATTGAAAGATATGTGGTTTAATTGGCTCTTTTGTGCGACAAACCGCAAGGCTCCGCTCTTTCTCCTACTCTATTTCTTATTTTCCTCAACGACCTTCTCTATCAAACTTCCAACCCTATCCACTCTTTCGCAGATGACAGCAGCATTTGTCACTCGTACTCTTTTAGTTATAGGCCCAGCCTATCAGAGATCACTACCAAGAGGCTAAATATAAACGATTCACTGAATAGTGATCTTCTATTAATCTCCGAATGGGGTCGTAAAAACAGGGCCACCTTTAACGCTCGTAAGACCCAATGTTGCTTATTAACGCACAAACAAACGACCGCAAATGCTGCTTCATCTGTACTCATGGATGATATAAATATTGAGGAATCGGATGCTCTTGATGTTCTTGGAATGAAGATACAGTGTGATGTCCGCTGGACTGAACACATTTTTCATATCTGTAAGAAGCATTCAAGTGTCTTTTTTGAAACGGTGTAAGATGTACTTCACTCCATCCGATCTCCTTACTATTTATACCACCTACATCCGGCCGAAAATGGTATACAACTCTCATGTTTGAGCCGGTGCCTCAAAGTCTATTTTGCGGTTACTCGACCGTGTGCAGGAGAGGGCGAAGAAGCTCATCAGTGACAGTAGGGGATCCAACTCTATTGATTCACTGGAGCATCGACGCAGTGTGGGGTGAGTTACTCTGTTCTATCGGTACTACAATGGATTTTGCTCTGACGAGATTAGGGATCTTGTTCCCGAAACTCGCACATTTTTACGTAGCACGCGTTTATCGTCTAGAGCTCATCCATTTGTGGTTGATTGCCCGGAGAATCGTACTACGCATTACAGAGAGAATTCGTTTTTCAGCCGCACGCTTCGTATGTGCAACAAGTTGCCTGCAGAAGCGTTTCCTGTCTGTTATAACGTTGGAAAGTTCAAGTCAAATGTTCACAAACACTACTCCCGCTTTCCCCCTCCTTACAACCTATTTTCCTAGTACTGGTACAATGCACTGTATATGTAGGGGTCATCCCCTGAGTACTGGTCCAATATAAAAAAAAAAAAAATTCAATGGCCATGTTATCTCACGTGGTGGCGATGTCAATTGGCCGCGAAGATCATGTGATTTGACACTGTTGGGCATCTTTCTTTAGGGTTATTTGAAAGAAAAGGTATACGTAGATAAGCCAGCAACAATTCAAGAACTACAGAATTAGATAGTTTGGAACATTAACGGCATAGAAACTCAATTATGCGTCAGAGTCATCAAAAATTTGCACCATCGGATGGAGGTGTGCTACAATACTAATATTATCCAAACAAAGAAAAATTACAATAATTCGTAAATAATTTGTGTTTTATTTAAAATCAATATCGGCCCTTAAAATTTAACCACCCTTTATTATACATATATGCTTAATCAATTTATGCAATTCGAAACAAATAAATACTAAAAGATTTGCGTAATTTTATGGCATAATGGACTTTTTTGTGTATTTTTTCATATATCTCTAGCCTTCGCTGTTCGCAAAATTCGCAAGTATAATTTTTCTCTCAGTGTATGTTAAAGTGTTTCGCACAAGATTCCATATCTTATTATTATTTTTAACTCCTTTAACAGCAGCTGCTTTAAAATTATATTTAATTTTACTGATTTCAATGTGACTTCTTTCGCTTAAGAGTACGACGTTCCAGAGACTATTTAAAAGCGGGAATGAAAAGTTAATACTTATGCACATACGCACATAAACTTTTCGACTTCTGCCAAATAACTCGATATGATGTTAATGCTGTTTTTGTAAAACGCATTTCGGCTGGTTAATTCCTTTGGGAACCACAATATTATTTTATAGATTTCAGCACTCGTGTTCCTTCATTTAGAAATAGACTTTTCAGCAATTGTACTTTAATGTTCACTTGTATAACTTTTTTTTGCTGTTTCATACACGCTCACATACCTAAATACATACATACATCCATACATACATACATATTTAAAGTTAACAACAAATTAATGATGCCAAAGATTCTCTCAAATAAATAAGTTAAAAAGGATGTCCTGGTTGTGTGCCTGTGCCTGTGATTGTGTGTTGTCTTGAAAGGGGGAGTGGGGTGTTAACAGCGACAATTGCTTATAAATTAAATTAATGATTTGTTGTAGTTGTTGCTGTTTTTCACTCCAAAAGAATGAATGTTCATTGTGCGAGTGTGTTGATAATTTCCATCGAACACAGTCAGCCCTTCTGCGTTCGTTGTTGTTAGTTTGGAAAATTTGAATAATTGTATTTAAATTTATAAATCAACATCAAAATATGTATTTTCGTATCGCTGATGTTATTAAAGTCAAACTTTTTATGTATTATTTTGTGTGCGTATGTGTCTGCACACAGAGTAAGTATGTCACCCATAAAGGTTTTCAGAGGCTTATGGATGAGCATGCACCACTGGCTTGTCGATATGCCTGTGTTTACTTTTGATTCACTTAAGCTACGTACACATGGTTGTCAGATCTTACAATATTGCCAGTAAAATTGTCTGAAAATGTATTACAATCGTGTGAACTGCCAATTTTTAACTTACAACGTTGTCAGAAAAACCATTGTCAATCAATTCTAAGACGATAATGTTGGTAGGCATCTGACAATCGTGAGAACACTCTTCGTCGGCATAGTCTACGCCTACATTCGTCACATTATTGCTGTTATATCCACACAAATGTTCGAAAAAGTTATCAAAAATCGGACCTGTAGACTAGAATACGTCCGATCCAGTCCTGGTGACCATATGCCAGAAGTCACGTTTAAATTATAACGCCAAGAGATTATCTTTCGATAGGAAATTTTTAGGTTAATTTAAAATAATTCATCTTTTTTTTTTTTTGGTTTTTGTTCATTTGTACATCGGGTTTTAGTTCAAGTTTTTCCTTTCTAAAGTTTTTTCTTAAGAAGGATTTTTTACAGTACAAAGTTGCTGTGATCAATAGTTCTTGATTGAAGAAGACAAGAAAAATAATAATCAAATCTTTAGCTGGGGCACAACTAGCTGTTTCGTAGCCGCTAAACGTCTCATGTGCACCCATTTTCAGCTTTGAACTCGTGTCATGACGTATCATGCTACCGAGCTATTGAATTATTCTCTGTCAGATGCGAACTCGGGTCATGATGTTTTATTCTAGTTCAAAGTTTTATACTTTTCTTATTTATTTAAATGATTTAGGCTGAATTAATTCATAGTTTTAAAAGGCAAAATACTGTATGCACTATTGCAATGCATACACTTTGTAAATGCATATGTAAACATTCTGGCAACGTCCAATGTTGGCAACTCACTTTAATAAATATCAGCTGTCAGAATCGCGCCTTTTTTTTATTTTGTATGCAAACGGAAATGTGAATAAATTTTTATTTTTGATAATTTTCCTTCTTGGTATTTTTTTTTTTGTCCTTAATAAAAGTTGTCTGTTCTTTTTCTTTAGTAAGTTAATTGGGGGACTCAAACGGTGTCATATCACGCATTATGTCCTAATATTTTATATTATGCTTCGAACAAGACTTTTTAAACTTTTTAAAGTTTGCCGTAACTAAATCGTGGACATCTCAGCTGACTCAAATTTAAAACAATTTATATCAGAGTGCCCACAGTATTCATATTTTTTCATACTAATATTTTAAGACTTATGACAACCCTTTGAATACCGTAAACATGTTTTGAAGTTCTAGCCTGTGATAATACCTCAGCATTTGCCAACAAAAAAAGGATAAATAATTTTGTGTTATTAAATTTTATAACATGTTTTTCACATTTGTTTTATGTATGAGTTGCATAGCGATGTTCCTAAATGCCGATAAAATGCAAGAAACTTCTCTGCAGCGTAAGGTTGCACTTAAGACATGTTTAGCATTGCATTTTATGCATTGCAAATTATGCATTGCAACTTGCGTTTAAGAAATCGACCATACTGTCGATAAGTAAGAATAATGTTAAAACTACCCCTCATTTTTTGCACTAATAATAAAAAAAATTTTGAAATGCTGTATTGAGTTTAAAATAAATAAATGCTTAGAGCGCTACAGCTAATTGTGCTTTTATATATTTTGAATCAGGGTCTTGAATCGAGACAAAGTTTCATTAAAGTCACGTGCCGAATATGGAAGCATGCTGTTCCATATTGTAACCACTTTCACGACGCTTGATCGGGTCATATCTAAGTGCACAGGACAAATGAAAACATTAGTTTGTAACAAAGCATACATTTTTGCTTCGTACATAATATTCCTTACTTTTTTCAATTAGCATCAAGTGATCACGATGGTTAATGTGAATAAATAAATAAAATACAACAACACTCACGGAGAATAATGGTTGTTGTAACAAAGCATACATTTTTTTATACCATGATTAATATGCATGAGGTATGCACACGCACAAACTGGGAAAAAAATACAACAACACCCACAGAATAGGATGGCTTTGTTGTTAAATTGATTGAATTTACATTTCTTTAAGTTGATTGAATTAAACCGTAGTTAATAATAATTCTCAGACAGTTCGTGCACTGAGAAGTATAAGACGACAAAGAAACAAGGCAGTCATCGGTGATCACACAGGTGCAGATATTGAAAGATATCTATACCACGAATATTCGAAAGAGTTTTTCCCCTTCAGGGCATAAATTATACCCAGCGGTCTTCGGACTAGACTGTTCAACAGCAGCTCTGGCTGACGGTTTACCCAGCGGCCTTCGGGCTAGACTGTTCCCACAGCAGCTTCGGCTGACTGTTTACCCAGCGGCCTTCGGGCTAGACTGTTCCCACAGCAGCTTCAGCTGACTGTTTGCCCAGCGGCCTTCGGGCTAGACTGTTCACTTAACAACTTCTCTGTCCTCCAATTCGCAGGTACCCAGATTATGGCGAGATACACACGACTGGCCCTAAGAGCAAATTATCACCAACGGCCGCTGTTATCCTTGCCCGAGAGAGTCCCTACCGAAACCGATTCCAGTGTACGCAGAGTACGACTGTTATGCCGAACCTGAAGTTTGTCCGTACGAAGATACACCCGACCCAAGAGTAACTCTCACTAGCAGCCATTGTCGTACCGAGCCCGAGGTGTGTCCATACGAAGGTATACATCCAACAAGGCCGCAAGCAATCATCACCACAGATTAAACCTACATGAACGACAGACGAAATAAAAGCCAAACCGCAAGCATCCTGAGCCGAAACCTATCATTGTTATTATTATTGTAAATACTGAATAAATAGAATTTGAATTATTGCAAGCCTCAAAGAGGAAAATCCTGTCTTGTTAATTACTTAAGGTTCGTAGATCCGTAAGTAGACCCTGGACGTCGCTGTGCTACCTCAGCCGACGACACAACCACGTTACAGGTTCTTGAAGAAGTACCAAACATAAAGCTTTCCTGAATATATGAGGGATTTCCATTTTTCATTATTATATAAAATTGAACTATTAAGCGCCTGCATACGTATAGCATTTGGTGTACTATGTATGCAGATGATTTTCACATACTGGCAGATAATAGCGGTCTAGGTTTGGATTATTTAGCTAGCAATATAAACGAGTTATAGTTAAATTTTTTTTAATTTGAATGCTTCTAAATCGAGAGCAATGTTTATAAAAACACCCTTTATAAATGGAGAACACAAAAAACTCCCAAAATTCTCTAGTAAGCCAATAATTATTTATTAATATTAATTATAAAAGTTACACTTTTCAAAAGAAAGTAATTTCTTTTTTTTGTTTTTTTTTTTGTTTATGTATGTTACAAAACTCTGACTCTGAAATGGCAAGCGACAGGTTTTTTTCAAGAATTTTATTTTTTTTTTATTTTTTTTTATTATTATTAAAGTCCACTTTTCAAATAAACGTAATGCTTTAAAGCTTAAAAGTAAATTTGCCATTTTATTGTTTTTAAAATCGTCTACAGTTTGATTTACGCATGTCCTTTGCCCAGGTTTTTTTTTTCTTTTGAGAAAACAAAAATAAAGAAAGAAAAAAAAAAATACACATAATTGAACTGTATCGAATACGATAAAAACTTCTTTTGTTTTTATTGGATGAGTGGAAAAAAATCCTGATGATACTTACTAACACTTAAACAATTTGGAACGTTAATTTTATTACGTTAACAAGCTTGCAAACACAAACACCAACACACACATTCACATACTCATGTTACCAAAAATACTCTCTATTTTCATATTCTGTCAGAAGATATGTATGAGTGTGTGTGTGTGAGTGTATGTGTGAGTGTTGAAGAGACACGAAAGCTTTCAAGTATTAAGCAGTGGAGCAAACTGCTTTCTGTAGTTCAGCAATGATGGTTGTTGTTTTAGAGAAGCATGCGCTTTCGTTGGGCCCGCGTTTTGCTCCCCTTGAAAATGAGTTCGTTTCACACAAACACACACACACACACACACGCACACTTATAAACACACATATGTATATACATTGTTTCTCTGCATTTTCATTTAGTTTTTGCATCAATTTAGGTGTTTTGGTGGATGTGTGTTGTTGCAGTTTGTTTTTTGTTGTTGTTATTGTTTGTTCTCTCGGTGGAAACTCCATTTTGATAAATTTTTCATTTGACAGTTAAGCCAAATAAGTTAACCAACTTTGAGGGTTTGTTTTTCTTTTTGTTGCGGCCAACGAATGTCAAACTGAAATTGTTGGAAAAAATTACACAAAATTTTGTTAAAGATTTATATACTCGTATATTTGTTTGCGTTAAATATTTACACATATGTGTGTGTGCAGGTACATGAGTGTACTGTGTGCTTGTATTTAATATTCACATGTACATATGTTCGACACAATGTTTACTTGCAACATTTTGTATGCACAGCTTTTTTTTCCTTTTTTAGCATTATATTTGCGGTTAAATAACTAAAGGGCTATTTGATGTTTCGTTATGAATTTCAAAATTGTTTTTGTATTGTACGTTTACATGTATGAAGCAAAGCTTGCTCAAGGGCCTAAAGTTTTATACACTACACGACAGCCAAACATTTTGTATAGTCTCATACATATGTACATTTTGGAATTTGATATTAATATTTCGTAACACTATGCTTTTAGCAGGTGAAGCATTTGAACGGTAATAATCAATCAATTTCAAAACAATAAAACCATGTTTTTTACTTTTTTTTTTGTATTAAACTTCATTAGGCATGTATGAGTGTGTACTCTAAAACAAGAGTTGTAGAGGATTAGCTTAAATTGTTGCTCAATCATTTTCCTTAAAATAATTTTCTGTTGAATTTATTGAAACTTAAACACGTGCACGTCAAGACTCCTCTCGCTTTTTTTTTTTAATGTAATGTCCATTATTATTTCTCTTACCACATAGTTGCTGCAAACAGCACCCTTTTGCCCCGGGCCTTAGGAATTCGCAACAGAAATAATTTTCTTTTTCGATCGACCAGCATTTTTTTAATATTTATATTCGTATAGAACACACTCGTCATGTGTGCATGTCTATACTCGTAGTTATGGCTTTTCGGAATGTCACGTTGTTCAATAACTTGTAAAAAATGTTACAAAAAGTTGTAGCAAAAGTCAAAGAAGTATTTGACATGGATGTGGAAATTAATTCCACTCCATAAATATGTCAATGCTACGGTCAGATTTAAACAGATAGACTCAAACATACATACATTTATATCTATGCATATGTGTTCATAATCGTGCAATGTTTGTGTGGCAAAAATAGAATGTGCTTTACTACGTTGCGTGTTCTATAATTTTGGGTAAAAAACTTTTTTGTTCAATATTTTTTTTTTTGCAGTTTTCGTTTTGGCCGCATATTTAATATGCCTCAAATCATGAATTTTTGCTGAACGATTAAATCTCAGCGTGACCGTATTATAATCGTTGTTGTTTGTTCATGTCCCTGTAAGAGTGTTTGTTTTTTGTTCATATTTTTAAAGCATATTTTATGGGGTTACAACAAATACAACTACTCGTACTAACGCGTGGCTAATTCTTAAACTGCCATGACCTTACAAGTAGAATATTTCATTGGTACATTTATTTTGGGTGGAGGTAAAAAATTAAAGAAAAATATATATATATATATACATATATATATATATATATATATATATATATATATATATATATATATATATATATATATATATATATATATATATATATATATATATATATATATATATATATATATATATATATATATAACGAGTGATTTTTTTGCTATTATCTTTTTGGCAACACTAGTTTTGACAGCTCACGCACGTTTTGTATCTTGTGTCACTGTCAAACATCTTCAGCTTGGTCTATAATTTAATCATGAATCGTCTTACAAACGAACAACGCTTGCAAATTATTGAATTTTATTACCAAAATGCGTGCTCTGTTAAGAAAGTTCATTGCGCGCTTCTTCCATTTTATGGTCAGTTTAATCGACCTACTGAGGCTTCTATTCGGGCTATTGTAAAAAAATTTCGCACCAAATTTACATTGTTGGACATTAAACCACCAACACGCTTACGTAGAGTGCGAACTGAAGAAAATATCGCAGCCGTATCGGCCAGTATTGGTGATGACCGTGAATTATCGATTCGGCGCCGTTCGCAGCAATTGGGCCTCTGTTACTCCACTACGTGGAAAATTTTGCGGAAGGATTTGGGTGTGAAGCCTTATAAGATACATCTGGTGCAAGAATTGAAGCCAAACGACCAACCACAACGCCAAATTTTTGGTGAATGGGCTTTTGAAAACTTAGATGAAGATCCACTTTTTTATCGAAGAATTGTGTTCAGCGACGAGGCTCATTTCTGGTTGAATGGATACGTGAACAAGCAAAACTGCCGTATTTGGAGTGAAGAGCAGCCAGAAGCATTGCAAGAGCTACCAATGCATCCACAAAAAACAACCGTTTGGTGCGGATTATGGGCTGGCGGCATCATTGGGCCGTATTTCTTCAAAGATGATGCGAATCACAACGTTACTGTGAATGGTGAGCGCTACCGTGCGATGATAACAAACTGTTATGTTATGTTAAGGCTAATGTCTATAGCGACAAGCCCGCTTCGATTGACGCACTGGAAGCCAACATTGCCAACATTATTCGTGAGATACCGACCGAAATGTTGGAAAGATTATGCCAAAATTGGACTAAGCGGATGGAACATTTGAGGCGCAGCCGCGGCCAACATTTGCATGAAATAATCTTCAAACATTATATCAAAACATTATATCGACCCAACTATCGATCCAAATAAACATTTCATGCATTTTTCTGAATTTTATGTGTTTTTTTTTTTCTTTAGATTTCCGATAGTTCTTATAAAATCACCCATTATATATATATATATATATATATATATATATATATATATATATATATATATATATATATATATATATATATATATATATATATATATATATATATATATATATATATATATATATATATATATAGCACATAGAATCCGTTGTACTTTAAACGTTGTCTTTTTCAACTGACAGCTAAGTTAAAATACATGTAGTCTTAAGTAGATAACACACGATATGTTTTTAACAACGTACGAGTAGATGTTATTTTTCACAATGTAAAATGCCTACATTTCGTATGTTATCTCAAAAACTTTGCGTCTGTAAAAACATGAGCAAAGTCAGCTGACAAAATTTCAAATAGAGTTTACTCTATTTTGTTATGTTTAAACATCTGACATTAGAACTCTATCAGATAGACCACAGCAGACTTCACAACTACACGACAGCAAATGCTGCAACCGGCAATTGTAGTTGTGTAGAAATATTTTGAACACGGCAGCAATAGAAATTCATTTGCATAAAAGTATACTTCAGAGTGGCCACCTTACAATTTTTAGCTTTACAAAATTTCATTGTTTTACAGAACGACTTCTGTTTATATCAATCTTTCATGAAAAAAGTTCTCTTTAAAAGAAGGCTTTAAAATCTAAAAAAAAAAAAAAAAAATCAGATCAATTAAAAAAGCTTTCGTTTGCTACGCTTAATTCAGATTAGGCGGGTCTTAAAAGTTGAAAATATAATCTTTTGATTTGTAATGGGAAGAATATTAAAGAATTGAAAATTTATATCGAAATTTTCAATATTTGTACAAAAATGATTCCAATCGAGAAAACAAAATGTATGTATGTATATAAATTATAAAATTTTTGTCGAAGATATGCAATTAAAATTACTCATAAATGAAGTAACTGGTATATAAACTAAAAATACAAATAAACTATGCAAACCTTTCAGCAAACACGCGCTTTCCGTTTGCTCATAACGATACAAATACAAACCAAAATTAATCAATTTTTTTTTTTAATTTCAGCAATCCAAAATTTTAAGATGTGATCTGACAGAGCAGACTCACCTTACTGTTTATTGAGCTTTTCTTTTGTCTCTTTCGCCGTTTTCAAATAATAGTGTTTAATCACTGCACGAAATTCACTTTTTTCCATTTTTCAAGAAACACAAAAGTTGCTTATTTCAAACGACTGCAACAAATAAACTAATCGATGAATTTGGGTGAAATTTTAACACCTGGTGGTTTACTCTCTATTGCGATGCGAAAGGTAGATGCGATAAGAATATAATTTGGTATTCTGTGCTGTCTGCGCTAACTTTTTCACGAAATAGTTTAAAAATGAAGTAACACTGGTATCACAAAATAAACAATAGCGAAGAATGATAAAATAAAATATGCGAAAGGGAAAATTAAATGCGAAAAAAAATACGAAAACGCAATACAGGGTACCAATTATTTGACTTTTCTTTCGCATCGCAATAGGGAGTAACCCCCCTGACGTTTGACAGATCGCAATTTCAAAAAAAAAATTTTGTGGTAATGCTGCCATCTAGCGAAAGGTAGCTTCAATTTGAATCCGCCTTGATATTTTTAAGATATTAAACAGTTTCTTATATTATATTGTAATTAACTTGTCTGAAACAATTTCTTTTTATATGATAACTCACTCAAAATGTAAGTTTTTTGAAGATTTTTCTCTCGAAAATATTACCATTTAGCATTTTTTAGTGTTCGTTGGACAAGGCAAGGTACTTTCTTTTCATATATCACTTAATAATTTCGCATAAATCTTGAGAAATTTATTTATTTGTTATGTAAGTGGATTGTTTGGCTCATCAATGGCCTTAAAAATGAATTATGTAAGTTATGTACTCGTTTATCATGAGTATAAGCAACTTGTCATATGAAGGATAGTTGATAATATTTGATGTAAAGTTTTGTACAAAGTTAATTGCGCTTACAGAATATTATTTCATCTACTCATATTAATACTGTTTAACTAATCCTATTAAAAGCTTCGTAGTTACAATTGATTACCCAAAAGTGTTGCATTTATATCCTTTACGTGCCTGTAGCCATTTCCTACAAAGTCGCTCTACATTATTGGAGTGCTTGCGTTTGTATGAGAAAAAATCTGTTAATTTTCTCATGATTATTTTAATGATTATCTTTCGCTTAGATAGGAAAACATATCATTGGTCTTCTCAACATTAAATCAAGCAACCCTCTCTAATGATTTTGCTTTCAATTAAAAGTGAACGGAACATAATGTTCCCTCTTCCTCTGGGTTGCATGATCCATCATTAGCCAGAGCCTTTCTGGGTGAAGCATGGCATGTCTAAATGTAGTAATCTGTCAATTTGATTTAATTACATTTAATGGTTTCTTAAATTCAAATTAATCACTTGAGATATTTGTCCAACTGTTCAACTAAACTTTTTTAAATGTCGATCGTAAATAAATCCCGAATACAAATTAAAACCCACAAATGGCTTGTAAATTATCTTAAACGGAAATGTTTGTTTAGTATTGTTTGTTCGGGTGGTTTTTGTTTTTCCAAATCAAATTATGCACTTTTATTTCCTCAAATAGTCATAAATGAAAAATTAGAAATGCCTGCTGCTGACGTGGTTGTGGCAGAAATTTGTTTTTGATTTTGCTGTTGTCCGGCTGCAAATTCTTTCCGTTGAAATAGTGGTGTTCTCCTCTTTAAATATTGCGGTTACAAAGAAAAACAAAAATATAATGTCACTTGCATTAAATGCAGTGCAAATATAAAAGTACGAGGGTGGCTTTCTTATATCTGGTTTTCCTTAGAAAAAAAATCAGGAAAAATCCGTGAAAAAACTGCAGTTCATGTTGAAAAACTGCATTTAAAAATGTACCTTTTAAGACAAGTAACTGCTTTAAACAAAGGCACCTTTCAAAAAATACCTTCTAAAAATATGATGTTATTAAAGAAAGGACTTTTTAACATAAGAATTACATATTGAAAAGAAAGTATTTTTTAACACTCCTTTCCTCCTCCTTATTCCAAGAACTTCTACAGAGATAATTAAGTTGAAGATTTAATCTTCTGGCGTGCGTCCCTATGTTACAATGTCTTGGCAAAAGCCAGGCCACTAAAATATGAAATCTTTATCAGGAAAAACACCTCAGGACCATAGTCCTCCTACAATCATACACAGGCTATGTTAGTCTCGCTATCCGTCAGATAACTTCAGCAGACCATCTCTGCTATGGGGTGTGGTTTTTAAAGCTTTTAAGCACGACTACTACTCGTATAATTCTGTGAATATCTCCTTAATGTAAACGGACCCTAGCTTTTGCCAGTTCGCTTGCTTCAATACGAGTATTTCTGCACTCGTTTTCGAGTCTCTTAATAAGTAGTAGCATTCTTAACATAAGCTTGTTTCGAAGAATATATATTTAAAAAACAGGGGATTTTGTTCATGCTTTTTTAAGAAAAGTACTTTTTTATAAACAATTACGGTTTAAAAAAAGTACCAATCAAAAGAATGAGCCTCGTGTAAGTTACGACTATGTGGTATGCTTATACGAGTTTGATCTTAAGGTGTATGTGTGTGTGTGTGTGTTTGTAAATGTAAATATTATATACACATACATATATGTACGTCTGGCTGTTTGGTTAAAATCTGTTTTCGTTTATTTAAGAGAAACGTTGCCTTTTGCCTTGTGTCATTGTTCTAGATGTTGCATTGTTTAAAACAGATTCATAAATTCTCGTCTATAGATTTGTTTCTATTGTGATTTAAGATTTGTTTAAATGTTTGTGTAGACTTCAATGTCTGTATGTGTTTGTATTGTGTGGGGTCAGTATGCGGGTCAATAGTATTTATTTATTATTATTGTTATTACTGGTACACATACGAGTAAGAAATGTCTACATCTACATGAATATAAATTATTTTTGTTCTGTCCGTTTGTTCCTAAGTATGTCTGTTTATTTGTCTAATTATGCGTAATTTTTGGGACATACTACCATTATCGTCCTCATCAATCGGTTTACAGATGACCTTTATTTTCTGTGCTTCTTGAAGGTTCAAGTTCATTTTGCATGCGGGATATTTCTTCTGAACTTTATTATATTTGGGAAAATCAATTATTGATTATTCGTAAATTAATTTGAATAAAGTATTTGTCATTGCTAGTTTGTAATTGCATGTAAGGCAATTTTCTCCAGCAATACATATGTACATAAATACACGAGTATGTATGTGTGTTGTGTGAAAACTTATTTTACATGTATCCCTACGCATACATACATACGAAAAGGGTAGTCCAACCAAAACGCATAACGTTAATTGTAAATTAAAAAAGGCTTCCCTTAAAACATATTTGGAAAACATGGTATTCATCAATCTGACTATTCCTTGTGTAATAGTCAGATTGAGCAGGTAAGCCACCTTATATACGCAGATACTACACTGAAAAAAGTTTGTTTAGAAATTCTCTGAATTTTGACATTACTTTTATGAATTGTTTCGTTATTTTTCAACCATTACAGCTTTTCATAGAAGTAATGAAACAACTTTCATTAGTTTATTTTAATGAAAACCTTCATAAAAGTAATGAAACATTTTAATAAAAAACATGACTTATTTACTGCTTTTTGTATATACTTAGCTGGTGAGGCCTAACGTTCTTTATGTCAATAAAAATGCAGAATTTTTATTACATATTTTCCCAACGTTTCGTGAATTTTATGTTCACTTCTTCAGGGGATTTGTGTTTTCGTGATTACAACATTAAAAACCAATATATTAAATTATATTAATAACTTATAAATAAGATACAGACACTAATTTTGTTTTGCGCTGTTTTTTTCATTAAAAGTATGAAAGATTTCACCAAATCAAAGAATAAATTTCATAAAGCACATGAAAACTGTACAGTAAATTAATGAAAAAGTAACATTTATTTAATGAAATAACTCCTTTGCATTAATGTAATATATTCATAGATGTATGGAATTACTTCATTAGAAATATGAAACTGCTTCGTTAGGTCAATGAAATTATTTCATTTATCTAATGTTATTATTCATTGAACTCCTGAAAAATTTACATTATATCAATGGAATAGTTACATTCATTTAATGAAATAATATCATTATATACATTAATAAAATAAATAAAATATACTCACAAATGTACGTACATAATAAAACTAGTGTAATTATTTCATTTATTCTTTCAAATTGAAGGTTTTTCTTAGCTGTCAACTCAAGGGAATTGTCCAACTCCCGAAGAACACACTGATTATCCCTTGAAGCGTTCAAATTTACTATCATTGACGACAGTTTAGTCGGTACAATCGTCAACGATTATATCGCCTATGCAATCGTTTACGATACTGTGGTGGAAATTATCGCCTACACAATCGTTGTCGAAGTAGTGTGGATATTGTCACTTATGTATTCGTCGGCGACATGGTAGGAAAATGAAGTGTATATGTATAATCGTCGACGATGCGGTGAGGGAAACTGCCGCTTGTGTAGTCTTGCATGATTTCGTGGCAATTTGTTCGGAAATTTCGTTAACAATTTGTTTGAGGAGCCGTCAACATGTCTTCTACGATTTTCTGTTGTCTTGTACCCATTGCTTAAGCTGTCTTTGAGACATGGTCAACTGGGCTAAGTTCAATTGTGAGATGGTGTGCGTTACCGACTTACAAGTGTGCACCGGATCATCTCTTCTGTAATCGAGACTTTAACCGCTGAACACTGAAGCAAAGAAATGTCAAATTAAGTTGGGCAAAACACACATCGAGCACTGTGGTTGGATCACCCTTCTTATACATTCACACACATGCCTACATACAATAAACAAGATTTAATACTTTACGAATATAACAAATAGCCATCAGGTTTTTATTTTATGCTTCTTTTTTACATAAATAAAATCTTATAAAAAGGCAAATTTTTTATTGATCAGGGAAAGGGATTCAAATGAAACATGAATCACGACGAACCCTGGCAATAACCGTTAGTTATATTTTAACCGTAAACTTCAGCTTAAGTTAAAAAAGGTTGTGGTTTTTTTTGTTAAAAAAAAAAAAACAATAACCCAAAAAATTTATTATTATTGGACCACATTCGTTTTAATATGAATTTATTAGTTACGCCCTTATAAAAATATGTGTTTTTTATTCTTTTATAAAAAAGTCTATAAAACATGTAATTTTTTGAATAATTTTTGGTGACAATTTCTTGAATAATAATGACGGTTTTTTTTTTTGGAAAAGTGGAAAATGCAACATTCGAATTAGAATATTGCATGTTAATTTGTTTCATGCGGGAGATTTATCTCTTAGTATTAAAAAAAATTATGTCCTTAATTTTTGCTGGGGCAATTTATTTAATATTTTTTTAATGCTGGGATATTGTAATCGTAATCAAATAAAGTGTTTGATATAATTATTCCATTCTTTTCTTAAATAAAGCAAACATTCGCTTGAGAATTTTCCAGCAGCTTATTTAATTCAATTCATAATTATTAGACCGAGTGCATATTTAAAAATAGTATTCCTAAAATTCAATTTTATGTCATAACATGTTAAACAGACTAAACCCTGTTCAAGTATATGAAATGCCACTTAAACATTGAATACTTTCTGGATGGTTGTGAGCTGGATAAGGTTGAAACTTTTATGGATCTGGGAATCTTGTTAGGCTTAACTTTAGTGAATACATTACTTTGGTTGGTAAGGCATTACTGTTGTTGGTAAAGCAAGAAGACTTCTTGGTTTTATCAAACGCTGGGCTAAGGAGTTTGATGACTCTTATGTCATTAAACAATTGTTTACATCTCTTGTTCGTCCTGTTCTGAAATATGGCCTAACTATATGGGATCCAACACAAAATTTACATTGATAAAATTGAAGCAGTGCAGAAAAAAATTTCTATTACTTTGTCTACGAGGGTTACAATGAAATCCAATAAGTCTTCCCGCAGGACTATGCTGAACGTAAAGTTTGTCTGGAAAGTAATTAATGGTAATCTTTACTTTAGTTTTCTGATCAGTAATTTAAGTTTTAATGTCCCACGCTACTCTTCACGCTTCTTCTTTGCGCTTAAAATAAAAACATTTAGAACAAATTATGCCAATTCTGCATCTCTAATTAAGTGATGCAAAGACTTCAATAAGCTTTATTGTCACTTGGATTTTCCATACGTAATGCTATATGCTGTTCATACATACACTTTTAATTAAAATTTTGCAATTAACGCCTTAATTGATTTTAATTACCCATACAAAATTTTAATTAACTTAATGGCCAATTAGAAGTTAATTGTTCTAATATTTAGTAAAATTAAATATACAACCCTGTAACAATCATGTTTAGTTAGCACAATAATACCCAATGAACACACTTTATTTAAATTTGATAACTCAAATGTAAACAAAAGATGGCGTGTCAACGAGAAGAACTAAGGCAGCTTAAATATAAGTACAACACCAACAAACATCAATATGTGTTTTGTTGGTGGAATTTAGGAACAGTTGTCAAAATATTGTTTGGAAAAAACAAGGAAGTCTATGGGTTTTTGACAAATTTACGCAAAGGAAATGAAAGACTGCTGTGCTTATACCACTACCGTATTAAAGCTGCCTCGAGAAGAAATATTCACAATCAAAATGTAAACAACTTTTCTGTCAGCTGTTGTCAAACGTTAATAGCATCAGCAATATTAAGTATGTATGAACACTTAAAAAAATTTTTAATTAACGACAGGTTTTCCCCAATAGGCTGGGATAGCTCAGGGCTGCCAGGATTCGGTACAAAAATTTATATTTGTGAACAGAGAACAGAAAAAAAAAAAGCACGACACACTCATTTTTCTATACAAAATGTGATTTATTGACTAAAGTTATTTCTGCGGTATACGACGGATCGCAGTACCAACACCAATACACCGCCTTTAGCCGACTGTGCATGTAGAAGTCCGTGGGGTTCGCGCAAAACACGGTGAGGGGTGATTAACTCAAACCCTCGGGGAATTCGACGAATCCCGTATCATATACATGAGGTTCGTTTGGCGTAGATTCGAGAATATCCGGAGGAGAGCTTTACTCAAAATCCTCCGAAGATTATCTTTTAACCAAACCGGTTTGCGCCACAAATACGGTGAGGAGAGGTCAACTCCAAACCCTCAGTGGGTTAATGGGGCGCAATGTACTACGCGTGGTTGGTTGCAGAGGAGAGCTTTACTCTAAATCCTCTGGCTTTTGGCCAACCGGGTATATCGAAGTAAAAGAGGTTCGAACAAAAACGCGGTGAGGGGACCTTAACTCAAAGCCTCAGAGAATTAGACGAATCCCGAATCATATACACGACACGAGGTTGATTGAGCGTAGATTCGAGAATATCCGGAGGAGAGCTTTACTCAAAATCCTCCGAAAATTCTCTTTTAACGAAATCGGTTTACGCCACAAATACGGTGAGGAGAGGTCAACTCCAAACCCTCAGTGGGTTAATGGGGCGCGACGTACTACGCGAGTTTGGTTGAGCGAGGTGCCGAATATATCCGGAGGATTCTCTTTTCGCGAAAGACGGGTCACGCTAAAATACACAAAGGAGAGATTAACTCCGAATCCTTCAAGAGGTCAGCGTGTCCCACCTGAGCGCATTTATACGGGCACGGTAAATGTTATGCGATCATGGAAAACACATCATGTGCATATGGGTGCAGAGAATATCTCGAGGAGAGATTTGACTCCAAGCCCTCGGTGTATTCCCTTTCCACGAAGGCCAGATGACTCTGAAGGGAATCTCTTCCCCTCACAACCTTCTGGTTCTTCCTGATCCGGCAGCCAGTCAGACATGGAGAATACCCTGAGGAGAGATATCACTCCGAGCCCTCAGTATATTCCCCTTCCCACAAGAGTTCACCTGACCTGAGGAGCGATGAGACACCTCAGGTCAATCGGCGTCTCGTTGTTGCCTTCCAGGCTGCCCCGGCAGCCTGTCCAGTGCAGAGAATATCCTGGGGAGAGATTTCACTCCGAGCCCCCAGTAAATTTCCCTTTCCATAAGAGTTCAGCTGATCTGAAGGACAATGAAGCTCTCCAGATGGCCTGCCCTGTATGTATATATGAACACTATATTATTTATTCCTTAAATCGTTAAATTGTTCTTAATTTGAATTTAAATGTATTATTTGTTCTGTAAGTTCAATTTAGAAAGTCTGTAAGAATTTGCAATTTATAAATTTGTAAAAATAAATAAATTAAATATTCGTATTATTTGATCTTGTTTATATTTTTTCTTTTAAATTTTTCTGCTAAAGATCTTGATTTATTTTTGTTTTTTATAAAAATAAATCAAAATCTTTAGCTGAAAAATTTAGAAGAAAAAATAAATAAATAAATAAACAACATTTATAGTCACTTTTAAACTCATCCACTTACGAAAAACGAAAGACAGTAGAGTGCTACTTTATTTATATACTCTATTTTCTAAGACGATTTTATTTATAGTCGCTTTTACCTTCCTTAATAAAAACATTTCAGTTTAAGAATTTTTACTTTTTAACTTAACTTTGCTGTAATAAACATATATATTTTTTAATATATATCTACATATGTAGGTATTTTTAAGTGATTCTTATCTCATGTAAAAACAAAATTAGTTCTCTATGAAAATGTCCTTAAAACTTTTCTTTCCTTTTTCTACTTTAGAAGATTCGTTTGGTTTTTCGAATTGTTGCTGTTATGTTTTCGTCTATTTGTTTATTAAGATTTTTTATCTTTTACTTTAATGACAAAACCTGACCCCGACAGTGATTTGTCCAAAACAATTTCCTTCCTTAATCGCACTGTCCATATCGCAAGCTTTTATCTTTTCTATTTTTTACCAACCAAACCTTCAACCAAACATATTTATTTACTCGTAACGAAATAAAATAAAAAGGAAAGAAATATATATATATATATATACACTCGTTCTCGTATATGGCGTAGTTGGTTTAACAAAAATTTTTAGATATATTTTTAGGTCTGTTTTCGATGTAATGTATACTTTAGTAAAAGTACAGTATAAATAGCTGAGAGCAAGAAAATAGCACAGTTAGAGTTGGAAACATTTCAAAATTTAAGTGAATATTGAGCTGGCTATTTTAAATCTACTAGAATTTACAAAGTACGAAAAATAACAATATTAATAAAAGTTGCAAATAATTTTGTTGCGTATTTTGCTCCTCAGGACTACGAGAATGATTGAGATATTTTAAATTTTATTGTTTTGAAATTAAGCACAAATCAGGGCACTCTATTTTCTGGGACATAGAGGGCAAGTAGCCTCTCGTGTGTTGTAGCAAATAAAATTGTAGGAAGCCGCATGACTTATGGTGTGTTGGATTTCCGAAATCTGTGCCAAGTGTTAAAATTGGTAGAACGGGTATCAGCAAACCCCCTGGAGGACACTGATTTGCAGATGTTTCGAGGCTGAAATGCTGCACTTGCTTTATAATAATTCATTATGCTGCCACCTGACACACATAATTGAAACATTTTCATTCATATCGAAATGTTTGGCAAGCAGAAAGATAAAAGAAAAGAATGAATTAATTCACTTAACCTTTCTGAAAGAGAATGAAAGACTCACACAAATGAAAGATTTTGCCCACCACTAATGGATTTTGCACCATGATAACGCACAACCTCACACATCGATACTTGTGCGTGAATTTTTGGGCAAAAACAAAGCCGTATTCACTACCGTATTCACCGGACTTGGCACCCGCTAACTGTTTCCTCTTCTCAAAACTGAAGACACCGATGAAAGGAAAGCGCTTTGCTACGATTGAGTAGATAAAAGAAAAATAAAAACAGAAGCTGTTGGCGATACCAAAAAGCGCGTTTCAGAAGTGTTTCGAGAATTGGAAAAAACGCTGGTATAAGTGTGTTATATCTGAGGGGGATTACTTTAATTACTGAAGGGGACAAGATAGTTAATGATGAATAAATAAATACTTTTTGAGAAAATTTAAAATAACAGTTATTTTTTTATCAGACCACGTATACAGCCTGTTTTTGTGTTTCGTGGCTGTATATATCTCGACATTTCATAGAAGTTACTCCAATCAATAGTAGGCTTGGAAAACTTTAAAAGATATCTTCAGAAATTTAACTATATATTCCATTATTATACCCTTCGCAAAAATGTTAAGGGTATATATAAGTTTGTGATTCCGTTTGTAATTTCGACAGTTTTTTTTTTTTGCGACCCTATAAAGTATATGTATTCTGAATCAGAATTAATGGAAAAGTCGATTAAGCGATGTCCGTCTGTCCGCTGTTGAAATACCGTTTCTGAGAAAACCATTCGACTTTTTTCTTACACCATTCTTTTACCCCATTGATTCATGGGTTTGCTATTGAAATTCAGTAATATCGGTTCTCATATAGCTGAGATATATCCAAAATTCCGAAAAAAACCATTTTTTTGCAATTTTGTATGGAAATTTAAAAAAAAAAAATTGTTAGTTTTGCTTCAAACTTCATACACTCATTAAGCATTATGGCAAAATTTTTTTTTTCAGATATCGGTCAATATATACCCGAGATATAGCCCAAATCGGGGTTTTCATTAAAACTTAAACAACTTTTTTTTTTTGCTTAAAATCAGTTTTGGTAATGAAATAAGGTTGCATAAATATGGAAAATGAAAATTTCCGATATTGGTCCATATATACCCCGGATATAGCCCAGAACGGGTTTTTCATGAAAATCCCGCGTAAGCGAACTTAAGCAACTTTTTTTTTTTGCTTAAAAGCAGTTCTGATAACAAAATAAGGTTATATAAATGTGGAAAATGAAAATTTCCGATATCAGTCCACATATACCCGAGGTATATAGCCTGAGCCGGGTTTTTCATGAAAATGTCTCTTAAGCGAACTTTAACCACATTTTTTTGCTTAAAGCAGTTCTGTAATAAAACAATGTTATATAAATATGGAAAATGAAAACTTCCGATATTGATCCATATATACCCGAGATATAGCCTGAACCGATTTTTCCATTAATATATTTTTTTTTGCTGAAAAGCAATTCTGGTTATAAAAAAAGGTTTGTAAAATACAGAAAACCGAAAATTACGATATCGGTTCATATATAACCGAGCATATTCAGTTCAAATTTGTAATATATACTATACATATACGTGACTAGCGTGAAGGGTATTTTAGATTCAGCCCAGCCGAATATACCACACTCTTACTTTTTTTAAATAAATTAATGAGAATTGCAATAAAATACTTTTTATTCCTATTTCTCAGTAATTCTTTCATATTTATAAGTATATCAAGGCGAATTAATTATTAGGTGGATGCATCGGTGAATTCAGGCGAATTCGGTTAAAATGGCGGCACTTCCTTTGTTAAGTATTGTTTACCCTTTTCGGCGCCATTTAAATTTTTGTACATGTTCTTTATCAACTACTTTTGACAGCTTAAGTGTGAATTCGCCTTTTTACACAAACAAAATACCTATTGTTTTTTTTATTGTTGTATTGTTTTTTTACGTATTTAATTTCTATATATGCTCTTTAGTTTTCATTAGCTGTCTGTATCCTTATCAACAGTAGGCTGGGAAAACTTTAAAAAATATCTTCAAACATTTAACTATATATTCCATTATTTTAAATAAATTAATGAGAATTCAATAGAATACTTTTTATTCCTATCTTTCACAAGTATATGAACTGGTTTTTTTGAAAGTGGTATAAGTCCATTTTTTCATATGTTGAGATATTTAAGGGGTTGCGTTTGAATCAATTTAAAAATATTGGCCAACTTTAATCAGTTTGAGTGTTGTTATTTACACTATAAACCTTTTGAATTTTGTTGTGAAATAAAAATGACTAAAATTATTTGAAAAACTAAACGATTTTCTTAACTCCACATATTGCAAAATATAAAAATAGTAGCGTAATATGTCCATATATTTCTAGACATAAATGCTTTACTGAATTGGATTTTTCTGTAAAAAGTAATAGTTAAAATAAAGACATATAAATATACGAATAACCAAGTTTAGTAAGAGTTTATTTCAATTATTATAAATATCATAAAGATCTTTCTGGCGCTTGCTTGCCAACATCACTTTCAGACCAAATTGATGGATTTTCCTATTCTTCACAAGTATATGAATTTATTTTAACAAGTAATATTATTTATTTAAACGTTTAATTTCCTAGTTTAACAGCAATTATATTTAAATAATACTATTTGCATAAGAACCAAGGCCCGTAGGATAACTATACAAAACTTCTCATCATTTGTTTGTTAAATTTTTGTTGAACTTTATAATTTTTAAATTATAAAATTCAACAAAACATTTGTACATCGGGGCTTAGTTCAAGTTTTTCCTTTCTTAAGTTTTTTCTTAAGAAGGATTTTTTACAATACAAATTTGCTTTGTTCAATAATTATTGATTGAAGCAGACAAGAAAAATAATAATCAAACCTTTAGCTGGGGGACAACTAGCTGTTTCGTAGTCGCTACACTGCTCATTAGCACCCACTGGGATTTGAATAATTCTCATCATTTCATCAGAACAATAATACCTTTATTTTGTTATCAATGTTGTTTTTAATACATTAGCACTAAATAAGCGATCAGCGTGCAATAATCAATAATAATTACAATAAGAAAGTTATTTAATTGCATACTTATGGCTTTATTAGGAATGAACTTATTCCACTTTCAAAAGAAATCTGTTTGCGATAACATTGTACAGCAAAACTGTTTTTGTTCATTTCAAAAAAGAACTGTATTGAAACTGTGATTATTACTATAGAGAGAAGGTATCTGTAGCTCATTAAAACTACCGTTAACTTAGTTTTTTTAAAAACTGGACTTATACCATTTAAAAAAAAAAAAACAGTTCATATGTCTATGTCTATTTTGGTTTTTTTACTCGGCTTAAGAACTCTGCACGTAATTGAAGAATTTTTTACTTATTTAATTTCTACTTGTGCTCTTTAGTTTTCCTCAGCTGTCGTGTGCGAGTATTTTTGCATCCAACTACTTTAATGTATGTACATACATATAAATAAATAAATAAAAATTGGTGCTGAGGAGAATTATTCCATTTCATTTTTTACTTTTATTTTTGTAAATGCTTTACTTTTTTGCGCCATTTGTTATTTGGTCATTTGGTATTTTCCTAACAATAGAGAAGACTTGCCCAAACAAAACATAAAAAAATAAGATAAATTAGAAAAATATCCCGGAATCGTTACTGCTGATGTTATGGGGTAGATAGCCACACAAAATGGGAAAATTTCGTTAAAAAAAAAAAGAAGCAAACTTTAATAAAATAGAACAGCATAGAATGTTTTTAAGTTGTGTGATGATGTTTACGTGAATTTGCGGCTGTGTTTTTGGATCCATTAGATATACTTAAGCAACATGATGACACGACAAGATAGATACAAATAGATGAAAAATACTGAAAACGAGAATAAAAAATAAAAAAAATTAAACAAACAAAAAAGCAAAATTAAGGGAAACATAAAAAGCCTTACAAATACTCGTACATGAAGCTTTTCAAGGGGATTTTTTTTATGTGTGTGTGTGTGTGTGTGTTTTTTTTAAAGACACTCAAGTTTACTACATGTGTTTTATTTTGTTTTTTGAGAGCAAGGACTAGTATCACCTTAACTTATTTAAGGCCACTGTACATGTACAAGTGTGTATGTGTGCTTGATATACTAACAGATTGTCAAGTGTTTGCTTAAACATTGTTACAAATCTGCAATTCAATGCTTGATATTCCGGCTGAAATGAAAGAAATAAAAAAATTAAAAAAAAAAAAGAAAAAAATCTTCAAGTGGTTTCTTATTTTTATGTATCGATGACACTCGGCGTTTACCAACGGAAACGTATGTCAACAACACATGGGCTTGAACTCAAGCCCAGTTGCATGCAGTTGCTAAAACTCTTAACTCTCATTTCTTCTCTTTATGCGACTCGCAGGGAATAGAAAACAATCAAAACCCTTTGTTACCATGTTAGTTACCACTTTGATGATGCTGTTTTTTGTTTATCTGATTTTGTTTCAAATGCTAATGAAACACACCCGGTGGGCTGCACAAACCAACCAACCAACCAACCAACCAAGCAACTAACCGACGGACCAACCAACCCACGAACCATTCAACCAAACAAACAACCACTTAACAACTGTTCTTGTTCCGCACTTTGAAAACTTAAAAAAAAAAAAACAACAACAACAACGAAACAGTGCAAAATCATTCATTTTAGATAGATTACACGAGATTAAAAGTTATTAATATGTTGTTATTTTTGTTGTTTTTTTTTTTGTCCATCCTAGCGGGCAAAAAGAGAAACGAGGCTCGCTAATTATAAGAATTGGTAGTAATAGGTTTTGGGAAAAGTGCAAATGCTTGAAACAATTTTTTTTCGCATTTTATTAATTGCCATCTATATAATGATAATTAGCAATATTTTTTGAACATTTTTAATATAATAATTTGACGTTGAGTAGAATTTCATCAGCATGTAACAGAGGTTCAATTCGTCGCATAGTTGTCGGCGGCGGCGGCTGGGCAAAAAAAGGTCGGCGGCGGCTAAAAGTCGGCTGTAGCCGACATATGTGCTTTTTTTTGCATACATGTGGTAAAATTTTAATATATCAAGATATAACATGTCAAAATATTGTTTAAAAAAGTACGCTTTTAGACAAATACATTCTTCACTATTTTTCATCTAAATTCATAAAAAAAATTTTGTCTAATTGTATAACAACTTTTGTGGTACAAATTTACTAAATATCGCTGATTTACTCAAACGACGTCATAGTTCAATATATACACATAATTATTTCGAGCCAACAATACAAATTTGTTAACAATACTACCCTTTGCAGTGTTCCATAAACTCATTCAAAGTTTTAGGAGCTATTTTGTAAACATACATGTTTTCTAAGACGAGTATGGAAACTACAAATATAATATGTTTTTTTTTTTTTTTTAACTATAGTTTTTGAGCTATGAGGTTATTTCACTTATTAAGAAACAAATATTTTGGAAAAGAAATAAATAACATTACGTGGCTCAATTTATTTAAACAAAACTGATTTTAAATAACAATATGTGGCTCAAATTAATAAAGATTTTAGAAAAAGTAAACTTATAGCAATCTGTCACCTGAAAAATATCGGATCTTTTTTAATAAAATACCATAAAATCAAATAATTTCCAAGGTGACACTAAATATATTGTAACAAGGAACAGGTTGTGTGTGGTATGATTATACTGTCAAACTCTTGCATGCAATATAAAAAACTGTATAAAATACTTAAACATAAGTTGGAGGTCATAGATTTTGCTGCTGCAAATAAGCCACCCTGTAGAGCTAAGTGCCAGGTCAGGCACAGCAACTTTTGTTGGGCAATTCTTGACTTCATAGAAGCTTTCGGTGAGGGGAATAAGAAGGGAAAAAGAATTGCCGGTATTCGGCAATTCTCAGCAGTTCCTTATTTTTCTCCCATGTGTGTATGTGTATGTGCATATACAATGTAAATTGTATGAAATAAAATAGAGAAAGCTCTAGAATTGCCGAAAAAAGTTTTTGTGTGTGGACAAGAAAGCAATTCCAAAAGAAAATTGCTAAAAAGTTCAGCAATTAAAATCGGCTCAAGCTGTCGAATATGTAAATACGGCGGCTGAAAATAAGCCGATTTCAGCTGCCATAACGGCGGCGGCTGGACAAAGTAAAACAAGACCGGCGGCGGCTCAAAGCCGGCTGTCAGCCACACTAATTGAACCTCTGGCATGTAATGCTACTATTTAGTATTAAATAAAAATCCAATTGATATTTGTATTACATATATTTCCTAAAATGTAAATGGGAGATCAAGCACGTGACGTCTCTTCAGCCTTCTTGTAACTGAACTGTCATACAATAGACAAATAGCCAATATGTTTTGGTGATTACTAAGCCTATGTACATAAATATTTTTCAGAAAATCGTTTTATTTCATTCCTTATCCTGGGTATGTTGAGATCATTGTGTATTATATCATTTGTTACAAACCATGGTGAATCGAGTATAGTACGCAAAGTTTTTGATTGGAACCTTTGTATTATTTCGATGTTTGAAGTTTTTGCTGTTCCCCATAGATGGATACCGTATGTCCAGATGGGTTTTAAAATTGCTTTGTAACATTTTATTTTTAATTCATAGCTTAGATGTTGGACGCAAAAGCCAGTACAATTTTTTTAATTTAAAATTCAGTTGTTGCCTCTTGTTAACTATATGGTTTTTCCATGTCAGTCTTCGATCCAGATCAAGGTTGCCAGAAGTGCAGATTTATCTTCATTTTGCAGATTTTTCCTCTCTAAAAACACTAAATGAAGATTTGAAGATTTTTGTCTTAAAAACGCAGATTTTTAATAATAATGTAACTTCTTGCACTTTTTCCCTTATATTTCTACTAGAACCAAGTTAGAACGAAAATATCAATCGTTCATGTTATAAAGTAGACAAAATGGAATAACATCTTGCACATGTTTTTGAATGTTATATAAGAAAATTAAGCGAAATTTTGAAAAAATTATAAACTCGAAGTTTAAAAAGTAACTTTGTTAAAGCAACTTAGGCAAGTTTCCAGAAAGTAATATGAGCTTATTTATACGATAATTTAAAGTTTTTTTATAATACTCTTTTAAAGTTGTTACCAAAATTATGTTACATTTTTACGACGATTTTTAAATCATGACTTTAATTTTTGACAATTACATCCTTTGCCTAATATCGATGTCAGTCAAATGAAAATAAAACAATTTTAAAAACATAACAAATAAGTGAAAATAAAATTAGAAAAAAACATGAAAAATGTTTTTCGTTGTGACAATTTTTCAATACAACAATAAATGCCGTTAAGACATCTAAAATATTTATTTAACAATTGAGTTTTTTATTCGCTATTTTAGCTTCTAACATTTGAATTTTTGTTCTCTGCTTTTCGATACTTTCAAAAAGCAAATCGTAGCAACCAAAGGTTGTTCATTTGTTTGAAAGGTGTAAAGAAATGTTAGAGACGTGTATAAATGAAAACGCTTTTTTGTGTTTTGACGGATATTATTACAGCATTTTTCTTTTTAAATTCTCAACCATTTATTCAGATTGTTGGGATATAAAGTTGAATGTTTGAGAATATCTTTCAAAAATTTCCAAAGTCTACTGATGATTAGGGTAGTTCCTATGAAATGTCGACACATAGATAGCTGGGAAACATAGAAAACAATCTATTTATAATTTTTTATATTTATTTAACTATACTCGTATAATTGCAAATAAATTTGTAAAGTATGGGGGCAGTAACGTAGACCGTATGCACACGATAGTAATAACAGTAATTGGCAGCGGCGCTGTGACTAACTATAACGACTTATGCCTTCACATAAGAAATTACCGCGTTGTTAACAAAGGAATACCTCAAAAAAACTGTCAACTACTACACTTAGTTGAGGCTAACAGTTCAACAGTGAGAACGAGACGCAAAAGTCTCGAAGGCCAAACAACAACGACTAGCCTGACCACACTTGAGAAATAATTACGATAACGCGAGAACTGTTCTCCAGCCCAGAGCTGTATCTAAAATAAAGCTACTTAATTCTAACATAATGTTCAAATTCTAATCGAGTTTATTAAATATATAATGATTTTACTACATTCATCAGCAAATGTGCAGATAATCTTCAGCTAGGTAAATGTTAACGACACAGAAGTCCGAATATGCTCGTACGTGTTTAGGCATTAAATAATTTTAACAACTTTCATATATGTTTGTTTTCTCATTAAATCTATTTGCATTTTAATATTCTGAAATGCATAACTTCTTTCAATATGTTGTTAGTTTTTTTTTAAGTTATTTATAAAAAGGCATATTAATAAGAGTTTGAAGATTTTTTGAAGATTTGGAAAACAAAGTGCAGATTTCGCAGATTTTTTCATGAGAAATTCTTGAGTTTTGAAGATTTTACCTCTTTAAATTCTGGCAACCCTGATCCAGATATATACCAATTCGCTCCATTGTTTATTTGCACAGTTATGTAGTCACCTTTTCTTAAAGTGAACGTAGCATATTGAGATTTACTATAGTTTATCTTTATACTCCATTTAACCGATCAACTATGTAAAGTAGTGAGATAGCTCAACAGTAGAATCACCAACACCCAATATTGCAGTATCATCTGCATACGACGCCACTAAACAGTTATTGCTTGTTGGAAGATCATGTGTATATATGGTGAACATTGCCTTGAGGGACACCAGATCTGATATAAAGAATATCAGACAAGCTATTTTTATGTTTGTGAAACAATTTATTGTCAAAAACTGAACACACCGTCATCCTTTAAAGCCTGCGGCAAACAACACAAATTTTTCTGTTTTTCCAAACTCTTTAAACACTGTGGCATGTTGCCATTAGTTCAAAACAAAACTTATTTCAGCTAATATATACATTGACTTAAACAAATACGTAATTAATTAAATGCTGACTAAAGAATGGAAATAAGTTACGAATAGCACAACCGTGGATAATGCACATAACAAACAGTAAACAATAAAATATTTTTCAGTTTCCCCCTTATTCTAAAAGCGGAATTTATTTGGGCCGATGACTCACAGTCTATTTTGGGGTTATTCGATCGAGTGCAAGCGAGAGTAAAGTAGCTTATGGGTGAAAATAAGATATCTAAATCTATTGACTCACTCCCGCTGTATAACAGGTTTTGCCTTGGCACTCTGTTTTTCGGGTAAATGGCGGAAGGAGTCCCTCGTTTGTTGTAGCATAAAAAATTCTAGGAAGCCACATGATTTAAGTTTTGTTGGCTTCCGTAACCCTTAACAAGGGTATAAATTGGTAGAGCGGGGATCAGCACGCCCCTGGGTGGTTTTGCCTGCAGTTCAACCCGGGATGATCATGGTTGAGGTGCCTATCTTGGCTGGAACGTTCTGCATGTGGTTAAAACCTACACCGCAGGAAGGGGATGTTAGTATCCTTGATAATTGTTGGGTGTGTGACTTTTTTTCGGGTACTAACAACCTCCCGAATGCATGTTGCTTTTATAACAAATACCTGTACTGTGAGGAACCAGTGGTTTAAGGGCTGATGCTGCTAGCAACCCCCCAAAAAGGGGGAGTTAGTGTCCCTGGTTGGTGCATGGCGTTTTTGGGGGCTAGCAATCCCTCCGAGGTGCTATTGTCTTGAAACAGATACCTGTACTGTAAGGAACTAGTGGTTATGGTTGGATGAACGAGTTGTTTTAAAAGCTGATGGTGCTAGTGGGCTTCGGCCTACCAACTTGTTAGGTCTTGTCCTCCATTGATTGCTGGGAAATTGCATACAGAGAGATTGGAAGGCCCAAACTCCTGAACAAGGGGTTACCCATATGGTTACAAACATATTAAAAGAATTGCCACATGTGTGTGCCTGGTAAGCCAGATGGAGGCGCTGTTGAATCGTGTATAATTCACTCCGTGGAATTGGTCCAGCATCCGATAAGGCCGTAAAGGCATGTGCTGATGTAGATCTTTTTCACTCTCTATTGACTCACTGGAGAGTCGCCGCAGTGCGGGGTGTGTTACTCTGTTTTATCGGCGGGTGTCTGCCGGAAAGGTATACTATTTTGTTTGGCCGCCATTTTGTTAAACATTAATCTTGACAGTAGACAAGTGGCAAATTTATTATGGAAAATTTATCGATAAGCCAACGTGTTTTAATCGTTAAAACATTTTATCAAAATCAATCGTTGATTACTGAGACGCAGAGAAAGTCACTTGAAATTTTTGGGAGAAGAAACGCACTATTTATCGTGTAGTGAATGTTTTCGAAGAAAGAGGGTATGTAGGCTATAGCCTACAAGAATGGGCCACAATGTACTGCAAAATCGGCTGAAAACATTACTGCTGATGAAGAAAGTATTCAAAACAATCCACCAACCCGAATTCGACGATGTGCTCAGGCATCGTGAGAGCTTCTCGATCTTCAGAGAACAACTTTGGCCATAATTTTGCACAAGGATTTACATATGTTTTCATTTAAGATTCAGTTGACAGAAGATCATCTTCTACAAGACCATTTACGCCGCCGTACATATGCCAATAGGATGTTGCAGCTCGTCCATGGCAACCCCGATTTTCATGAAAAAATCATAATGAATACATATGAACAAACAGAATAATTCCAATATTATATGATGGGTTGGTATCATTCGTCTGGCTCTAGTTCAATCCTGGCTAAAGCCAAGAAATATTTTTATTTTTAATTATAACAATAATTGCCGCGATCAGTAACGCTTGATCAAAGAAGACAGGAAACAATAATTGAATACACTAAAGCTGGGAGACAACTAGCTGTTTCACAATCGCTACACTGTTCATCAGCACCCACTAGGATTCGAACTCAGTACCATGTAAACATGATGTGTTTTTAATAAGGCCGCTTAACCAACTCAGCCACTGAGCTCTTATTAATTTTTTTCGTCTATATTTGTCTCATCTCTTTGATCAAGAGTTATTGATCGCGGCAATTATTGTTTTGACTAAAAAAAAATATTTCTTGGCTTTAGCCAGGATTGAACTGAAGCCAGACGAATGATACCAACCCATCATATAATATTGGAAATATAAAAAAACGGAATAGCTGCATCTGGGCAATGGAAAGCCCTTAAGTTATTCATCAGTCATCTTTACATCCATTAAAAGTGACAGTCCGGTTGCAATTTGCTCAGGAGCAATCATTGAACCTTAGCTCTTTGAAAATGAAAATGGCGTAACGGTAACTGTGAATGGAAAGCGATATCGCGATATGATTAAAAACTTTTTAACGCCACAACTGGATGCTTTCAGCTTGAGCAACAAGGTGATGCCATATCGCTTTAAAATGCAATTACTGCGAATAGTATACCTTGCCAGAAAAGCTCGGAATATTGTGTCGTGTTTGTTTTGCAAGCCTAACATTGCGAGTTTTTTTTCCCAATTTACTCTTAGTGAAGATCTATGGAGTTCATACAAAATGGCTATACATGAGAGCGCCAAGCGACCACACTTTCAGAAGCCAGAAAATAGACAAATCCTGCTTAACGCAAAGTGATTGAACGATTATTAACTTAGTTTTCCGTGCCTTTGAAGTAAGTTAATAGGGGAGGTTGTGGTTGCTTTTACAGATTCCCATTGATTACTTGCAGTTTCTAAGAAATGGTTTTCTTTAATTGGTTATTTCCATATTACTCTGCAGACATGGAAAAATATATCTTTCCCCACTTTATATCATTTTTAAGTCTGCCTTCTTAGAAGCCCTCGTAATTTTTTATTTTGTTATCATAAAATATTTCAAAGGAAAAATCCATCTGTGTTTTTCTTATCTGTGGAATAAAATCACGACAAATTAAATCAGATTAAAAATTTGTTTGCCACGATAACGATACCGATGTCAATCAATTGTGTCCGAATATTATATTTTTGTAAGAACTTGCACATGTATTTTGCGGTTAATAGGTGGTTTGCTAAAGAGCCACATAAATTTTAACTTACCTAATCATTTGACTGTAAGACTGCCAGAATATTAATTGTATTCGTAAGGGTTCTTTTTCAGTTTTGTTTTTGTTTTGTTTGAACACCCCCTTCCAATTTTAATAGAATTATTTCAAAATTTCGGTTTTTTTTTCATACTCCATTGTGTGGTTTGAAAAATTAATTTGATTTGGTGGTTGAAAGTAATTATGTCACATTAATTTTATGAAAATATTTGCAAGGTATTTATCAAATAGAGCAGAAAAGAGTGAGAGGGTGTCTACACAATAAAAAAAAATGAAAGTATTATGAAATTGTCCTTAGAGAGCAGACAGTAACTTCAAAATTGAAATATTATGAAGAATTCTTGTAAATTTGTGTGTGCGTTTAGATCTTTAAACCCTTAAACACATACATGCATACATATGTGCATACCCAACAAACACCAAATCAAACATTTGATATAAAATGACGTTATCATTTGATATCAAACATAGTTTTCAAACCTTTTTCAATTGATTTTAATTTAACATTTGAATTTAAATTAAAAACCACTTGAATAAAAACATTTGATACTCAATATGAAATTTGATTTTCAGTCATTTTCTGAGAAACGCAAAACGCTTAAATTTAGCGTTTTCGATTTCAAAACGCCAAATAGGTGTTGTGAGAAATGTATAACGCAAGAAGTATGGTTTTGTAATTTCAAATCGCCAAATAGGTGTTCTGGAAAACGCATATCGCTTAAAATTGGCGACTTCAACTCGCATGTGTATATTGAAGTGAACTTGCAAAAGTCAATAAAATTATTCACAATTTAAATTTAATAGGTCTTCTTCTTATTTCAATAAAAAGTTTAAAGAATTTTACACATTTTCAAGTAAAAAGAACTAATAAAAAATTATATATAGCTTGTTTTCTATGTTTTCCAGCTATCTATGTGGCGACATTTCATAGGAACTACCCTAATCATCAGTACACTTTGGAAATTTTTGAAAGATATTCTCAAACATTCAACTTTATATCCCAACAATCTAAATAAATTGCTGAGAATTTAGAAATAAATTGCTGAGAATTGTTTGTAAAAAAACTAAATTAAAAAATTTTTTTTTATTCATTTAACTACCACATATAAACATACGTACACAGAAAAAAATAGATGAGATTTTTTTTCAACCAAGTTATATTATTAATAAAAAACCATCAATTTAATAAAATTTGCATTGACTTAATTAAATTATTATTAATAATGAATTTTTGGAAATATCTCTTAATAAAATGCAATTAATAAAAAGTTTTTCGAATTATTGATTGTTATTCAATAAATAAATTTAAAAGGTTGTCATATAACAGTGAAGACTTGTTGTTTCTTTAACAATTTTTTTTTGTTAAGTATATTTTACATATTAACAACAATTTTTTCCAACTCAATAATTTTTGCTTTTAAGTGAAAAAGCTATTTCTACTTTATAATTTGAATTATCAATCCGGCAAAAAATCGTTTTCACAGGAAATTTGATAAAAATAGTGCAATTTTTTTTTTATCAATATGGCATCTATTTTTTTTCTGTGTATGTAAGACACATGTAGTATTTTTTCGGAAAAAACTGCGAAACGCCAGTAAAACGCGCGTTCCGTAGAACACGTAAAAATCAATAAAGCGTTTTCAGAACGCGCGTTTCTCGAAACAAGGCTGTTTGAAGCATAAATTAATAATAAAATAAATGTGTCAGCAATTGCTGCAAAAAATGTTAAGATTTTAAATTTATTTACAAAAATTAAGAATTCCGGAAAAATTAATAAATGTGATTTGTTTATTTAATTATATATTTAAATATTAAATTTAATTAAATGTCTGCAAAAATTTGTTTTAATAAGTTAAAATGCATGAAACATAAAACATGAAAAAGTGAAATAATGAGAAGTAATGAGATTGTCCGATTTGGCCGTGATTTAGAGCCAAAAGGAACCAACCAAGAATTTCAAGACTAAGGAAAATAATAATAATAATAATAAAAAATTCAATTTAAAAACCGCAAATGAATCAAAAGAAATATGAATTTCCAAAGCAAAAATTAATTTTTATTTGTATTCCACTTCACAATCCACATTTGAAAATTACATTTGAAACCAAGTTGGGAACAAATGAATTTCTCAATTTGAAAATAATTTCCTCTTTTTGTTGAGAATACTATGTTTTTCAATTTGAGTTCAAATCAGTATCAAACATTTGTCATTTGAGAAAACGTTTGATTTCAAATCATTCCCAATTTGAAATCAAACCTTAGTGTTTGTTGGGTATATACACACAAACCCACATACACATGTATATTTTGCTGGCTGAATATTTTTACTTTTTTTTTTTTTTTTGGTTATTACATTCTCTCCAGTGAAATATCTACAATTGACAACTTCATCACCGGGGTGCAATTACAATTAAAAAACGAAATCAAAATCAAATGAGTAGCAACGCAACAGAAATAAAAAAAACATATTTTATAAATTTGAATTATGGTTCTGCTGATGACAGTTTTATCATTCCCTGCATGTATTTTTATGATTTATTAATTTTATGAAAACTGAAAATATTTTTCCCGCGAATGTCATGGCAAATAAGCCAAAACGAGTGATGATTGTACGATAAAAAAAAAAATATGCAGACTCAACTAATTAAATTTCATCATTGAACATATTCAAAGATAACTAATCCTTGAGTACTTAAAATTTAAAGTAAATTAAATAAATTTTTAATTATTAAGCTATCATGCATGTTCTGAGAAACGCAAATCGCTTAAATTTAGCGTTTTCGATTTCAAAACGCTAAATAGGTGTTCTGAGAAACGTATAACGCAAGAAATATGGTTTTGCGATTTGAAATCGCCAAAAAGGTGTTCTGGACAACGCATATCGCTTAAAATTGGCGACTTCAACTCGCATGTATATACTGAAGTGAACTTACAAAAAGCAATAAAATTATTCACAATTAAAATTTAATATGTTTTTTTTTATTTCAATAAAAATTTAAAGAATTTTACACATTTTCATTAATAAAACTAAACTGAAAAATTTGTCTATTTGTTGTCAATATTTTTTTCTGTTTTATATTACTACATATATACGTATGTATGTAAAACACATGTTGAATTTTTTCGGAAAAAACTCCTAAACGCCAGTAAAACGCGCGTTCCTCAGAACACCTAGAAATCAATTAGGCGCTTTTCAAAACGCATTGCGGTTTCAGAACGCGCGTTCTTGGAACATGGTTGTATATACACCTTTTTTTTATCTTGCACCAGTACTCAGGGGATAACCCCTACATATTAGAGCTGTGTCGTTCACAGAACGTATCATCTCACTGAACGAAGTGAGCCGGTCACTAAACTGATCACTTTTCGTTCAATAGTGAGCCATTCAATTTGGTTAGCTTTCTTTGAAATATCTTTCACTCTTTTTATGTCATGTTCTTGTGTTTTTGTTGTTGTGTTTAACAATGGGTTTTTTTTTTTGTATTATATTGGGTCCGATTATTGATTCCGTTCCGCGGTTGCGGATAACATTTTTTGTGCGGAAGCAAAAATTTGCAATTATTCATTTCGCCGCTGCGGTATCTTCCCGTTGTTGCGTTATCATCTCTATAGTTGCGTTATTGCCATATAATGCTAGGCACACAACTGCGACGAACGACGACTTTTTGGTCGCGAATATTCGACGCCAAAAATAAAACATATTGGTGTATATGAAAATGCACACAATCGTGGCGTTGGTCGAAATTCGTCATACTCAGCGAAAATTGAAATAGATTTATTTCTAATTGTTTCGTCAGCGAACGACGAGCAAAACAGTATCAGGTGACCAGGTTTTTTACATAAAAAAGTATTTTTCATGACATAATACTTTTCATAATTTATATTAATCCATGTAAAATATGTATGAAGATGTTCTAAAGATATAAAGTCCTGAGATAATTTGTTCAAAAATCCCTCTTTCGGGTGGGATTTATATAGGTTTACTTTTAATATGGCCACCTTAGTATTTATATTCATTTTTTTTTCTTTGCGCGGAATGTAAACAATGTTCGTTGATATTGTGCTTCACAGGATGAATTTATACAACGAATATTTGCCGGCGAATTCGTCGCGGTGGGCGAAGTTCGTCGTTCGTCGCAGTTGTGTTCAAAGCAAGGCGAATTTATACAGGTGAATGCAAGCGAAAAGCGAATTCAGTACTATGTATTCGGTTATTGTAAAACATGTCGTGAATGTCAAAATATTAATTCGCCTAGGATTGTCCGGCCGGGAAAAAATTTTATATAAACGTTAAATATAAACGTTTAAAATTGTTCGTAATTAAAACCACACATTATATTAGTTTTTCACAAATTTCTTGAAATTGGACTAAATCATACAAAAAAATATTCAGATTAAAATGGCGCGAAAAAGTTTGTAAACAAAAGAAAAAAATTTGACAGTCTCATTGGAAAAAACGCGAGAAGCCAAAAATAATCACCTGTGCTGTTAAGTTCACCTAGTAATGAATTCGCCTTGGTTCCTAGCATTATTGATTCCGCAATATAGATATTTTCTTCCATTTTGCTTAGGCTCAAGTTTTACGGCGGAAAGTTAACGAAAAGAACATAAATGTAAGGAAATGTAAAATTTTTATTAAAGTGGTGTTTAATTGTGTAATTAATTTGTTTGATTTTTGTTTTACTATATTTATAGGAGCAAAAGAGAAAAATATACAAATAGAAGCAATGATAGATTTAATAAAAAAAAAAGTTAAGATATTGGTTGAGACTTTAGCCAGCGCGCTCCGGCAGACATGAAAAAATTCTGGCAACTGGCGCTAACCTTTAATTGTTGCGGACCGCCTTTAAAAACCCCAGTGGTTGGAAAAAGGTACATAGTGTAATTGTATTTTTACATGTTTTGAATGTGATTATAACTTGGTCTTACATAATAGGGGGGGGGCATAGATTATAAAAAACTAACCAAGAATAAACAGCTTTTAACCGGATCGGGAGGTGTTCCATACAGAGAAATTCCACTAACCGACACAGAAGAAGAGGTTAGCGTTCTTTTAAATCTAAATACAGCGGTTTTTGGCAAAGCAAATGTTAACAATTTTGGTGTTTCGGAAAATAGGTTATGAGGAAGAGGAAAGAGGGGAGTAGCGTTTGTAAACATTTGACTTGAAATTTCCAACTTTACAACTTAGTGTCCACACCTGCGATAATATTTGAGATAAGAACGTCAAATTCAATCGCAGAGAGACTTAAAATCACTGTTATCGCAGTCTTATAATAATTTTTATGAGAGCGTTCTTATGAGAAATCTTATGGCAACGATCTTATAACAAGAGCTGTCAAAAAAGCGATTGTGTATGTGTTTGTTTACAAAAAGACGCCATTGCAATTTTACCGATTATTAATTTTGCAAAATATCTTTTAAAAAACCATTTTAAATGAAAAATAATTTGTTTTTATGCATTAAATATATACTATAAGTGATTAATTTTGTACAAAATGTTCGCATATACGAAATTCATATTCATCGCAAAGATGTGTTTTCTTCTCGGCTTTCATTGATTTATGAATTCTTATAAGATTAACTACAATACGTGTACTCCTTGTTAGATATGAAGATGAACATAGAGAATTTCGCTCTCTCATTCTGCCGACGTTTTCTCAGATATTCCGGCATGTTCCAGAAAAGTAGTAGAATGAAAATAAAAAAATGATTTGGAAAGTTAACTTTTCATTTTTGTGGTTCAGAAAAAGTAGTATTTTGGGTGTTTCCTTCTTTCGTTCGAACTGAACTTCGAAAATAAAACTTGGTTAAATGTTCAAATAACTAGTACTGACACGAACCACGTTTTCATTTTTATTTGCTTTTTTTTACATAAACATGACCCATATTTTCAATTTTATTTTATTTTTTTGCGATATGCCTTTTGCCAAAAAAAAAAACGACGTGCAAAATTTTTTATCTAATGCTTGTTATTTTATAAGAGCAAAATTTAGTTAGGGGGGTTACTCTCTATTGCGATGCGAAAGAAAATGCGAAGAATTGGTACCCTGTAGTGCGTTTTCGATTTTCCCTTTCGCACACTTTAGTTTATCATTCTTCGCTATTGTTTGTTTATAAAAGTGTTACTTCATTTTTAAACACAGAATACCAAATTATACTCTTATCGCATCTACCTTTTGCATCGCAATAGAGAGTAACCCCCTAGGTTTATCAAATTCTCCGTCAACAGCGATGATCGTAATTTTTTTTAAGTGCCATTTTATGCAAAATTTTAGTATAGCCGGTGAGGGTAAATCCAAGACATGGAAGTGATGACGATGATTCAAATCGCCAATCGACCTTAGTTAATAAAATAACAATTATTAGTGTTTTATATAATACTCGTATGTTCCTTATTTTGTCTATAAATATGTGCACAATTGTATCTCAAATAAATATTTCGTCATTTAATCCACTTATTTCCACTTATACTCAGTTTTTCCGTAAAAGTTTTCATTTTCACAATGAAATTAACCCATATCTTCCCAAGCAAGCTTAACGTTGTCACATTTTTATAAAAATTACAATACATTATGTTAATAGCATCATTAAAAATGATATGTACTAAAAAAAAGAGATTTAGTTTTTAGTATTTGAGTTTTAGAACCGTTCCAAAAATGGAACTGTGGGATAATATGCCATTGTACGTGTATATTAACTATACCGAAATAATATGATTTAAACACGACTTTAATTATTCAAACACAGAAGCTTTCCAAAAATTTATATTTTTTATATAAAATTCTACAAAAATATTATTTTTTTTTATGCGATATGAAATGTTGGGGAACATTTGAAATGTTGGGGAACATTTTTGATGCAAACCAACATTGCATTTGTCACATTTCTTTGCAGTATTTTTAAGGCACATTGCACAGCGACTTTGTTTGAAATTTTTTTCAATAAAGTGTAGCTTACCATCTAATCTTATACTAGCTGGAACCTTTTTGATAACCGCTGGAGATGATCTTGGGCTGGTATTATTGGTAGCCGCAGCAGAAGGTAAAATAAAATATATGTTTTCACAATATATCTTGTGAAGGATAAAAAATCATAGGACTCATTTTGCGTATATGGAGATATTTGATGTAATTGAAACGCATTGTTTCCGCATACATTGATTGGAAACACAAGTAGCTGCAAATACCATCTTTTCAAACGAATTGCGATCTGATAACCATACCATATTTTGATCCAAGCGATCCACTCAACTTATGTATCTATTGTTGTTTAACAATACATGGAGGTTGATCAACAAGCTTATGCTATTTATCGCAATAGCGTTTTACTTTTCCGATGGGTTGCACACCACATTGTGTTGATGTAACAGTAACAATATTAATATCATTGTATCGAACAAGAGTAATATCAGAAAATGTGTTTGTGCATTGGTTGTATGATCCTCTAAGAGCCTTCTTCATTTATTTTGGATCTTTCAATAGAGCTTTTTCTACTCTGTTTGCCCCAAATGGTCCCTGTTGTACCGTGCCCTACTTTCTTTATTTCATCTAGTAGACACAAAGAAGTAAATTAGTTATCCATGTAAAAACTATAGCTTACTTGCGGCAGTTTTGAGATTAGATCTAAGACAACAGAGCCTTCAACACCTAGCTCCTTGATAAAGCTCTCCATAAATCATCTTCTTCTAGTTGCGAAATAATTTCATTTACAGATAATCGAAAGAAAAAACGATAAAAAACTTGAGCAACAAAGTTGCACACACACGCACTTCTAAGCAAACGCCTACTTCATTTTACAAGAGCATACTCCTACTGTTCCAATAATGGAACCACTTACATATGTAAAAAAACGAAATACAAATTATAAAATTTTGGTTTTGTTTTTAACTATTATTTATACCAACCAAAAATTATTTATACCAACCGAAAATTATAATACAAATATTAGCCTATATTCTAACGATGCACAAAATAACTTACGTTTTACGGCGAGACATTTTTTAATAACGTCACGCAACGAAATAGAAACTATGCACTGAAAAATACATAATGGTACTTAAATTTAATGGTGGGACACTTAGACGTTGCCAGTAACCGTTCCAAAAATGGAACACTAGGATTATATGGGCTAAAAAGTGTTTTCAAACTACTACTTTTTGTGTAAAAGACAATTCACTACGAATTAATGTTCGAAAACAAAACCCAAATGAAAAGTAAAGAGTAGAATGTAGAACACCGAAGCTTGAAATTGAAGTGATTTCAAACTATTTTCACTTCAAAGTAGAATCAAGAACATACCCGATTATGTCAGAGTTAATCGCAGTTGTAGACACTAGCTTAAGCGTTTTTTCTCACATTTTGGTGCGTTTTGAAATTTCAAAGTTGACAACGTTGCTGCTAATAGCCAAAACGTATGTCATTTTTCATCACGATCTACTACCATTCAGTGCTATTTGGGAAAACGAATACACACAAACATAGCATGTGAAAATCCATCGTCATCAAATCGAGCACCGAGAAGAAAAAATATTTGAATTGAATTGAAAACGTTGGTTTATGTTTCTTAACCCCCACATTTTTTTTATCTTGGACCAGTACTCAGGGGATGAACCCTACATATCCAGTGCAAAATCACTTTGCTTTTAAGCAAAACATCTTTGAACAGATTTTTTTTTTAATTTGTAAAATTTTTACCTAATAAAAGAAAAATCTTGTCGTTTTGAATATGTAGTAGCTGCCACATGACGATGATGGTGGTGATGATAACGATGAAACGATGATGATGATGAGTCAGTCAGTCAGTTTTTATGAATTCGTTCTCGTATGTAAAATACTTCTGAAAACGTGCAATTATTTAAGGTTGCGGTAAATCTGTTGAAAAATATTATTATTTATTTATAAGCAATAATCTGTATTTTTTAATATTTCGAGGACACACGCTACATGACAGTTTGAATAAATAATTTGTTTATAACCAGAATTGTGTGAGTTGTAGCATTTAAATACAAAGTAAAGAAAAATAAAAAATAAATAATCAATACAAGTCAAGGGGAAGCAGCCAGTCAGTCGGCAATCAGCCATCCATATATGAATTAGAGAATTATGATGATAAATCCAGCCTCAATCACGTTCTAAAGTGAAATTCATAAATTCATCATAAACGATGGAGGCGTGACTTTTACAGATGCCAATAATACAAAAAATAAATAAATAAATAATAAAGAAAAAAAAAATAGTTGTATCTATAAATTGCAATAAAATAACGATGAAGATTTAAATTGTGTTTCATAACGGATACATGACAAATATGGAAATCATTAAAATGCCCAGTGAATAATAAATTAATTTATTATTTTGATTATAATTGTGCTCATTTTAATAAATGGGCATATTCGAAGTAGAGAAAGAACTATTACAAAAAGGATGAAATTAAATGTTCTGAAGCAATAGATTTTAAATTAGGAACATGAGCACACACAAGGAAATATGTATTTACACAGACTGTCAAAGTTATTCCGTAACTAATAATTATAATTATTAAATTATGCATAAATCAATAAAAACAAGGAAGTTAAAAGAATAATAATTCGTTTGCAGTTTCAGCGACTTAATAACGAGTGATATTTTTGCTATTATCTCTTTGGCAACACTAGTTTTGACAGCTCACGCACGTTTTGTATCTTGTGTCACTGTCAAACATCTTCAGTTTGGTCTATAATTTAATCATGAATCGTCTTACAAACCAACAACGCTTGCAAATTATTGAATTTTATTACCAAAATGCGTGCTCTGTTAAGAAAGTTCATCGTTCCATTTTATGGTCAGTTTAATCGACCTACGAGGCTTCTTTCGGGCTATTGTAAAAAAATTTCGCACCAAATTTACATTGTTGGACATTAAACCACCAACACGCTTACGTAGAGTGCGAACTGAAGAAAATATCGCAGCCGTATCGGCCAGTGTTGGTGATGACCGTGAATTATCGATTCGGCGCCGTTCGGAGCAATTGGGCCTCTGTTACTCCACTACGTGGAAAATTTTGCGGAAGGATTTGGGTGTGAAGCCTTATAAGATACAGCTGGTGCAAGAATTGAAGCCAAACGACCTACCACAACACCAAATTTTTGGTGAATGGGCTCTTGAAAAGTTAGATGAAGATCCACTTTTTTATCGAAGAATTGTGTTCAGCGACGAGGCTCATTTCTGGTTGAATGGATACGTGAACAAGCAAAACTGCCGTATTTGGAGTGAAGAGCAGCCAGAAGCTCTGCAAGAGCTACCAATGCATCCACAAAAAATAACCGTTTGGCGCGGATTATGGGCTGGCGGCATCATTGGGCCGTATTTCTTCAAAGATGATGCGAATCACAACGTCACTGTGAATGGTGAGTGCTACCGTGCGATGATAACAAACTTTTTTTTGCCCAAAATGGGAGAGCTTGACTTGCATGACATGTGGTTTCAACAGGACGGTGCCACATGCCATACAGCACGCGAAACAATGGACCAATTGAGAGGCGAGTTCGGTGAACAGTTTATTTCACGCTTGGGACCAGTCAATTGGCCGCCCAGATCGTACGATTTAACGCCTCTAGACTATTTTTTGTGGGGCTATGTTAAGACTAATGTCTATAGCGACAAGCCCGCTTCGATTGACGCACTGGAAGCCAACATTGCCAACATTATTCGTGAGATACCGGCCGAAATGTTGGAAAGAGTATGCCAAAATTGGACTAAGCGGATGGGCCACTTGAGACGCAGCCGCGGCCAACATTTGCATGAAATAATCTTCAAACATTAAATTATATCGACCCAACTATCGATCCAAATAAATATTTCAGGCATTTTTCTGAATTTTATGTGTTTTTTTTAAATTTCCGATAGTTCTTATAAAATCACCCATTATTACCCTTCTAGAGGGTGTCGCAAAATTAACGCAATATTCGGATTAAATTTTTTTAATTGTTTTTTTATTATGAATTGTTATTTTTTTAATGAATCGTAAAATAAAGTGTGGTCCAAGCATACATCAAGCAACATCAAGAGGTTTGCCCAACTTAAAGACCTTAATATCTTTGTTTTAAGGCCATGTCTAATAAAACTTTGTCGCTTTGTGTGATGTTTTAAGCTTTAACAAAAAAGCGCAAAGCCAAATTTGTGTGTCACATTAAAAAATTCGGCAGCGCTCACGAATTGTTTGTTTATCTAAAACAATTTTTGTTAATTTTTATACATATTTAATTATTTGTTATGATAATAGAAGTTAGAAATATTATTGGACGAACTGCTGAAATTGGTTGTAATTGTTTTCTTAGTGCATAAAGCTTTGGAGCTATTAGAAACAACTTCAACGCGTAGAAATATGAGAGTTGCCGAACTTTTCGCCTCACGTTGCGTTAAAAGTACTTTATGTTACATGTTTCATATAAGTATATATATTTTATCTTAGATGACAAAGCGAGTTTGCAATGCAAAGCCAAGCAAAAGCTTTATCTGACACGGCCTTTAGTGTTTGCCAAATTCAACCATGGAAAGGTGCACAATTAAGCAGCGCGTTAAATAAAAAAAGTGTAGTGAAAATAAAATCAATAAATTTTTTTTCTGAAAAAATAATTAAATTGTAAGGGCCGATGCTGATTTTGAATAAAACACGGCCAAATGGCCGCCGCGACCTCAACAGCACATCTCCATCCGATGGTCCAAATTTTTGATGACGCTGAGGCATAATTGTGGTTCTATGTCGTTAATGTGCCGAATTATCTCATCCCTTAGCTCTTGAATTGTTGCTGACTTCTCGACGTATATCGTTTCTTTCAAATAGCCTCAAACAAAAATCCAACGGTGTCAAATCATATGATCTTGGCGGCCAATTGACATCGCCACCACGTGAGATAACACGGCCATTGAATTTGTCGCCGAAAAGAATCATTGTTTCATTAGTGGCAGTGATCTGTTGAAGCCACATATCGTCCACGTTCATATCTTCCAGCTCCGGCCGGTATTTTGAAATATAAATAATGAGAAAAGGGTTTTCTATCGTGCGCCGCTCTGTGGCATAGAGGGGAAGGAGTCCCTCATATGTTATAGCGAATAAAATTCTAGAAAGCCGCATGCGTTTTGGTTTGTTGGACTTCCGAAACCCGTACCAAGAGTTAAAATTGGCAGAAAGAGGAACAGCAAAGAATCCGGGAGGTTCTGCCTTGCGGAATATCTGCGTGCTGATTACGCGGCATTTCCACTTGAATAATTTCATCATAGCTAAGGTTCCATAGGTCTGGAACCTATAGAGGGAACTCTACTCAACTCAACGCCTGATGTTAACTTCCTTCTTTTCCGACCTTCCTCAGTGTTAAATATAGGTTTCCTACCCTTAAAATAGTTCGTTATGATTCTTAATTAGTAGGCCGGTATCCGGAATCTTCTCTCTAGGGCTTGAAGTACGTCCACCCATCTCAGACTATTAAATGCGTTCTTCACGTCCAATGCAGCTAAAAGAATCGATGGTCTACTGAAGTGACACCCCCTTTGCGTAGCCTCTGCTGCCTCCATGATGTCACTGACGGCCCCAATCGTTGATCTCTTGGGTCTATAGCCGTGCTGTCTCTCAGAAAGGTCTCCTCCAGCAATCAAGGCTTCATTGAGACGCGGCTTTATTAACCTCTCAAGTAGTTATCCTGCTGTGTGCAACATACACAGAGGTCAGTGCAAATGGAGAGCTCGGATCCCCTTTGGGCTTGCTGATGAATACAAGATGCAGCTTTTTCCACATCCTTGGGAAAATTCCTTCCCGTAGGCAAGCATTGTACGTTGCAAGCATTATATCCGGCCTTCTAAACGCTACTTCTTTTATTACTTCCGCTGGTACTCCATATGGTCTTAAATATTTACCTTCTTTCAGCTTCTCCCAAGGTTCTTGTAGCGAGAACTCCAATATGTCCCATTGGCTCTGTGTGTCTAAAAAAGCGTAGTCACAATGTTATCCAATATTCGACATTCCATGTTCCCTACTGGGGCTTTCGCCGCAAGCTTTCCCATTACCAGCTTGTACCCAGTTCCCCATGGGTTGTTATTCCCGTCCGCTCGAAGATCTTCCCATAGCTGCTTTTTGCTTTTAAATATTACATCCGGTAGCTTCTTCTTTCTTCCTGCTTGTATTCTACCAGCTCATTTCCTGTTTCTTCTCTTCTTCTTGCCTTTGTATATTTCCGTCTCTGATGGAGGCAATCTCGTCTTGCCTCCCTATACCCTATGGTGGCTAGGGTGACCCTTCTGCCTCTGTAATCTGGCTAATTTTTTGTGCCCCACTCTGGTGAGCGAGCATTGAAGTCACCAGCTGGTATAACCGCTCCCTGCATACGACGTATGTTGTCCTTAATTTCATCCAGTTTCTCCTGAAAGTCTTCGATACAGTCGCTGGGTGTTAAGTAACAGCTTACAGGAGTGACTTTGCTAAGCTGAACCCTTTACAAACCCACAACTCTTGCCGTTTGCCATCGAGGTAGCCGATTCATCCTCAATCCAGTACCCGCTTAACTTTTCCGAATACTAATTTTCTGCTTATTTCCTTGTTTTTTTACTTTTCATTCACTATGAAACCAAAATAATAATATAAATTTGTTTGTGCTTGATGGCTTTCAGTAAATACAACCAAGCGTGTAACAAATATATTTGATTTTCCATCAAGCATCGTCGGGGTGACATACACCAAGAAATTTTCACACATACTATTACCATGTTTGTTAAGCATTTTGATCGTGTCTATTCTCCTTTAGCCTCTAATAAAGTAAAATTTTTTCCGTGATTTTTTATTTTTTTTTTTCATTTAAAACAAAATAACAAACATGTTAATAATCTTTTTTATTACAACGCCATTTGAAAAGAACTTCTTCAATTAGAATTCATTGAACAATAAGCAATTAACAAAATCAAATCATGTTTAGAATGCAATTAATTTATGACAAAAATAGGAACTCATTTTCAAGGTCATTAGAATTGACACACACCATCATGAATGCATTTGTTGACATAATAGATTTCAAAATGGAGTTTTGTTTGTTTTTGTTAGTATATTTTTAATTGTTGTTGCTGTGGTTTTTGTTACTTCAGCTATTGTTAGAGGCACATTGAAAGTTATTGTATAGAATAGCGCTGGCACAAAGGATGCCATAAATTGACAAAAATAATTGCATTCAAAGTCGTATGTGTACAAAACAGCAGCAGTTGGAGGGGGGCAAGCCGTTTTAAGTGCCGGCCCAGTAGAACAGAAGGATCAAACGACAGGCTTACGGAAGGACAGGCACACAGACAAATAGACAGCCAGCCAGTCAGACTACTATTATGCCCAACTATTTACTAATCGCCATCGTATACTCGTTCTAGTTATTAATTCTACTCGTATGTATAACTGCAACGGCTGAGTAGTTCTTGCAACCAATTTTAACTAGAAACATACACAAATAGAGCAGCAAATTATTGATATGAACAAATAAATATAATACATAAAAGAAAACAATAACGACGGCTTGCTTAACAAAATGTCAATGTTTCCGTTTTTCCAGCTTGTAGTGTCCTGACCACGCGCCATTACTCCCCACCATACAATTTAGCAGAGTTATATAGACTCTATACTCCCAACTAAAAATGAGCGGAGGTCTAACAGGAAATCATCAATAAATACGCGCACAACACCAACATCATCAATAGCCTAAAAGTTTTTTCGCCTTTTCGACTAAAAATAAAAAGCTGCAGCAAATAATTTCCACTTTACTCGTATAGCAAAAAATCTGTATCATTTTATTTGGCTCATTGGGGTTTATACTCGTAAGTGCAAAATTTGCAATTCATTATCAACTGCCACGATGTTGGCCAATTTTTTATATTTATATATTTTTTTATTTTTATTGATATTGACCCAACACATTTGAGCTAAAAAGGAAGGGAAGGCATTTCCAATGTGCTTGATGGCATAAAATGATTCCAAAAATTCATTAATGAGCGACGGAAGCATCATTATCATAAATTATCATTTTGTAGGAATTGCATCCGGCAGCAAATGAACAAATAAGAACTTACAACAGCAATAATAATTTCCTTAAAAATAATGAAAACGATAAAAGTTATTCCATGTTTGAGAAATTTTCATGTTTCAACTCCAAATATATTAAATTGCAATGCAGCCGGAATCTTAAAGTTTTCGTTAACTACAGGGTGAAGCAGAAATTATTAAATAATTGACGTTCTATGCCGTTAATTTGCCAAATTATCTTGTCCTTTAGCTCTTGAATTGGTGCTGGCTTATCGATGTACATCTTTTCTTTCAAATAACCCCAAAGCCGGAATCTTAAAGTTTTCGTTAACTACAGGGTGAAACAGAAATTATTAAATAATTGAGGTTCTATGCCGTTAATGTGCCGAATTATCTTGTACTTTAGCTCTTGAATTGTTAATGGCTTATCGATGTACACCTTTTCTTTCAAATAACCCCAAAGAAAAAAGTCCAACGGTGTCAAATCACATGATCTTGGCGGCCTATTGACATCGCCACTACGTGTCACGTAAAAGTACACTTAGCTGAAAATTATGTGTCATAAAAATTAGGTCATGGCGCGAAAAACAGGGTGCCGACAGTTGGTCATAAAGTAACACTTTCGAAATATCATTAACAAAGAAAAGGTCGAGAAGTGTATTGCTGGTGTTCGTAAAGTGTGTAGCACTACTTGTGTTCGGTGTGTTAAGCCCCAGAGCAAGCGTGTTGTTGAAAAGGGTTCACTAAAATATTTGAATTAAAATCTCCAGTAATAATGACTTCATCATAAGAGACTGAAAATGTTTCTAGAGTGCTTATAAAACTATCCATACTAATGTGATTATTAGGTCTTTAAACACAACCTAACAATAACTTTCTTCCTTCACAACTAACTTCTAGCAATAAATATTTTATATTTTCTGCTCCATATGCCCCGGTGGCCATTATACTATCAGATTTACTGAGAACTTTGATTGCGATGCCTTTCTTTACATATATCGCCCATTTCTATCAACCCTCCTAACATTGTAACCTTGCAAAGAAACGCTTAAATCAGTGAAGTCAGATTTTAACCATGCCTCAGATATACATATCACATCAACTCCGGAGTTCTCAAATATATATCTTTTTTTTATAATTCAATTATTTATTGTATCTTCTAAAAGAACTAACAATAAGTATGCAAATCTTAAAAATAAAAATTCATTAATTAAAACAATTAAGTTTTTTATTCGCTATTTTTAGCTTCTACCATTTATACCAATAAAAATTATAAATAGCTTGTTTTCTATGTTTCCCAGCTATCTATATGTCGGCATTTCATAGGAACTACCCTAATCATCAGTAGACTTTGGACATTTTTGAAAGATATTCTCAAACATTCAACTTTTTTTTTTCGATGCTTTCAAAAAGCACCATGGGGTGAATTATTCACGATTCATCCCTTGTGACCTCGTGCGGCTTGCAAGGCTTACACAGGTCGCAACTTTAGCCATAAGTTTATAGCTTTCTGTTTGCAATTTCCCAGATAGTCAATGGAAGTCATGGCTTAATGAGGTGTAGAGGGCTGCTCAAGCACAGTAAAAATTTCTTACAAAACATCGTAGTATTTTCAAGTACCATCCGTCGTCTTCTTTCACATTTCAAAACAAACACTTCACATTTCAAATGTAGAAATAAGTGGGTTGCCATCCAACATCTCTTCTTTTTGGTAGTAATTCTAAAATATATCTAGTAATTTGCTTTCACTCTCTGCCAAGCATTTGCGCATTTTGGTAGCCATTTTCGTCTTTATCGATCTCAAAAGTTTTAGAATATTATTGAAGGACATGAAGTGAATCGTATAGTCCAAGCGTGTCATACCTATTTTCACTTGTGCCATATATACCGTCCTTTTTCTTTATTTAATTTATTTGTACTTGTAGAAGTTTTATATTTTCAAGCAAATCGCTTCCACCTTCCCCATGAGAATCAACTAAGTAATGAGATCGGAATTTAATGAACACGTTAAGTTTTATAGGGTGTGAATATTTTAGGTTCCTTTAAAAGATTTTGAGTTTCCAAAGAATGGACTGTATGGCACAGTGGTGCGCAAAAATTCTATAAGGAAGAGTAAACACCAATACATATAAGTAAAAACTACTTTTATTTAATATTTTTTGTTGTAAAAAGCAAAACAATTTACAAAATGTGTTCTAAATACATAAACGAATACAAATGAAATAGAACAAAATTTTAGTAGAACTTCTAACTGATTTAATTTTAACACTTTATATGCTGCGATAACGTTTGTTTCGTTCGTTCCGCGTGTTAAGTTCACAAACATTGCTCTCCCTTTCCTTACTTTCATTATCTATTTTCCTAGTTCCAGTGCAATGCACTGCAAATGTAGGGGCTATCCCTTGAGTACTGGTCCAAGGTACAAAAAAAACTTCCAGCACTGAAGCAATATTCTACTTCAGTTTTGTTTATAAAATTTGTTGTTGTTTTTATATTTGTATTAGTGTACAAGTGCTGTATGTACCGTATGCTCATGCGTGTGTGTTGTTCATGGTTTTTGTTCTTGTAAAGGGTGTTTTTTTAAGCTAGATAGAACTTTAAATTGTAAAAAGTAACACAAAAAATTAAATTTTGATGAAACATTTTTTTTATTTGTTTCAGTATACTCTGACAAATCATCATGAATAGACTCACGCTTGAACAACGCTACGAAATTATCCAAATTTACTTTGAAAATCAGTCGTCGATTCGCGCGTTGTTTTATCGCAAAATTGTGTTCAGCGATGAGGCGCATTTTTGGCTTAACGGGTTTGTTAATAAGCAAAATTGCCGCATATGGAGTGAGACCAATCCACAAGAGACCCTACAGACTCCATTACATCCAGAAAAATGCACTGTTTGGTGCGGTTTTCATGCTGGTGGCATCATCGGACCTTATTTCTTCAAAAATGAGGCCGGAGCTCGCGTTACGGTCAATGGAGATCGTTACCGCACCATGATCAATGATTTTTTGTTTGAAAATATGGATGACATTGATCCGGAGGAGATGTGGTTTCAACAGGATGGCGCTACGTGCCATACGGCGAACGCAACCATCGACTTACTGAAATCAAAATTTGGCGATAAGTTGATTTCGAGAAATGGACCTGTCAATTGGCCTCCAAGGTCGTGCGATTTGACACCTCTCGATTATTTCCTGTGGGGCTACGTGAAGTCACTGGTTTATGCTGATAAACCAGCAACAATTGACGCCTTGGAGGCCAGCATTGTTCGTGTTGTTCGTGACATACGGCCAGCAGTGCTCGAAAAAGTGGCCCAAAATTGGACGTCCAGAATGCGCTTCGTCAAGAACAGCCGCGGTGCCCATATGCCCGAAATCATTTTCAAATGTTAATGTCACGTATTGATCTTTCGAATAAAAAAAAATTTTGATTACAATTTAATTTTTTGTGTTATTTTTTACAATTTCAAGTTCTATCGGGCTTAAAAAAACACCCTATATTTAGACACAATTATTTAAGACGCAGTATACTTAAATGCCAATGTGCTTGCTGTGACTCATCGTTTATTTGCTTTATTGTGATGTTTTATTTTGGAACCCTGTGAAACAGGGTTCAAGTACAGTCAAGCACTGTCGTGAAGTGGTTTCAAAACCATAAAGTGTTTGTTATGTTTCTAAATGTTCTATAGCTTGTTTGTTTTGCTTTAAGAATTGCTTTGAAATACAGTGCTTGCAACTACTGCACAGTAGTAAGCAGTGTTCTTTAGAACATTCTGCGCAACATTTTGATGAGGTGATGGACTGAGGTACATTAAAAGCATCAGCACTCAGCCAACTGACCGCTCTAAACATCTGTTCTGTAGTGCGATTCTCTAACTTTTAACAATCCGACAATCGCAACTTTTGTCATCAAATTTCATCGCTTGCACTAACGATTGAGTGATTCTGTAACTTAATTCTAACGATGGTAAACAGCTGTATTATTCTGTTCATTCATATAAACATCAGGTGACATCTCTACTAGAAAAAAGCGAAAACCACAAAGAAGAACATAAAAACAATAAATTTCCCCATAACAATATGTTTACACATTGATTTTTACTTGTTGTGATTTTAGTTTTTAATTGACAATAAATATTATTTATTTTGTATTAAGGTAAGTAAAATAAAATATGAGTTCATACGTTTCATTTATTCGTTTATGCATGTACGTACTAAATTCTGTATGTTCAGAATGACCACAACTAAGGCTGGTGATAATTAATATAACTTTTTAAATTCATTAACTGTCAACTCCCGATAAATACACTGATTATCCCTTGAAGCGTTCAAACTTGTATCATCGCTTGCAAGTCCAAATGCCAAACGTTCAATAGCTATTTTAACATAAAACACACTTTACCGGTTAAAAAATTATACTGAAATTTTTGTTTTTGAAAATGTATTTAATAAATATTTTATGCATATAATAAATATTTTTATGTATTAAAAATCTGGTTATTAGCACTTTATTTTATGGAAGCACAATTAAAAAAAAAGAAAAAAATGCACTTTAACGATTGAATAAACAGCAAGAAAATTTTTGTCTTTGACAATCGGCAGTAAAATTAACAGCTGATTTTGATCGACGGCGAATATCGTTAAAAACATGTTACAGAATAGCAAATTTGAAACAATGTCTGGGTGAGTTTAGGTCAAGAAAAAAGGTTACAGAAAAATTCCAAGTAAAAACACAAAAGTTAGATTTCAATTTACAAAGGGTTTATTAATGTTTTTACTTGCCTTTCGTGGGAGTCGTTCAGATAGCAACTGATTACGACCGAAATGCATAATTAATAGTAGACTTACTTATTATAACTTAACGAAGTATTCCCACATAAAAAAGGTGACATGAGAGTGAGAGATTAATATAAATTACAGGGGAATTCATTGGAATCGAACCACACGCATGCGCATAATTATAAAACTATTATAATTATATAATTGAACCAAACATCCTGCCTCCCCTTGCAGGAATGCAATAGTTTTTCAATTAATGCAAATTATAAATTTAACTTTAAGTATGTAAGTAGGATATAATAACATCTTTATAATTATTTTAACGATTCGATTATCGCTATAAAAGTTAAAGAATCGCACTACTGGTTCCTTGCCTTACAGTTATTTGCTGCAACACAACAGCACCTCGATGGTTTGTTATTAGGCCCCAGATGCGGTAACCCCCTTTAAAAAAAACTTTTCTTTAAATTTAATCATGCTTTAATTCTACTATAGAAATAATTGGCTTTTAAAAAGTATTTTATTTTTCCTTTGCTTATTAACATTTTAATTTAAATTTCCTTAGAGCTGGCAAAAATTATATAAAAAAAAAAAAGATTTACAGGATGCAGAGAAAAGGAAACAGTCTTTAGACGTTTTCTTTTCAGTGTGTTGCCGTCGTCACCTATTGTGGTAATCATCTTTTAACAAGTTTTATGCTCTTTGCAAACAGAAAAAAAGCATAAAATTTCTAAAAGATTTTCCTAAACTGTATGCAGTTAGTTATTCTTTTTATACAGCTTTTATATAATCTTTTTGCATTTTTTTTTTTTTTTTTTTGTTAATTTTTGCCAAGTTAAAGTTAAGCAAGATTTTTTTAGCTGCCATTATCATTGAGAAAAAAAAGCATTCGGTGGTACATCACGTCATTGTGTCCAGGCCACTCAGCACTTAGAAGCCAGCCCAGCCTCTTCAAATTAGCAATGGCGATGAAGAAAAGTTGTAAAGAGAAAAGGGGGAACGGAGAGGCAACAGGATTGTAAGGAAGTTAAAGGTAAGTTAGTGGCGAAGGTATTTTGCCTTAAATATATCATTTGTTGTACATCCTTAAGTTATTCTTTTGACGCCATGTTGAGCTTCAAACAGCAGCCAGAACACTGTTTCGAAAGCTCATTAAAACTGCTCAACTAACGCCATTTCCTTTATTGTAATTTTGTGTTTTTTTTTCTGTTATATTTTTTGTGAAAAGTTTTAGTGATTTTATTAAATGAATTCAAAATTAGATGGCACCATCCGTGCGTGAACAAAAATGTTCGTAACGCACTTCTAGTTGAGTAAAGGCAGTGAGCGCGCGCTAAGTTAAGCTGATACATATTACTTCTGTTTTCTTTTTTTTTTTTGTTTTTCGTTTTCCTGTTGTTTAGCTCTCTTGTGTCCCTCTCTTCCATGTCCTATTTGCCACAACGTGTTTCATTATTTTATGCGAAAGAATTTTGAAGTAAAACTTTAGGTTTGTTGCTAAAAACTGAACAAAATCTTGAGTTTCTTCTTTATAATTTCTGTTATTGTCATTGTTGTTGTTGTTGTTGGTTTAATGAAAGTTGTTGAATAAAAGCTTAAAAGGATAGTGGGAGCGAATGTGTGTGCCTGTGATTTCTTGGCAGGGTGTAGTTATTGGAGGTACTACTAGTATATATTAAAATGATGCTGATGATGATGAGGGGATGGATGTCTCTGAACTTGTTTGTTTCTTTATCGCGTTTGCCACAGTTTGTGTGTGCGTGTGCGTGTGTTTGTGCGCGTATTTTTCAGTTTTTTTTTTTAATTTTTGCAAGTGGCAAAGTTTTCTCGTTATAAGTTTTGTAGCCTTTGTCAGCACATTTTCTTCTAGTTTGGCAAAACTTTCGCCTCTATATCAGCTTCAGTTGCAACAACAACATTGGCCCCAGCCAACACTCACTCCCTATCCTTGGAATTGGCATTGTGGTTGTTGTTATTGTCTTTAGCTTTTGCATAAACCTTCTTTGCCTTTTGTATTCTTTATTTGTTGTGCTTTCTTATTACGAGTATTTTGGAATGGAAAAGCGACCTGTTCTCATGGCAGCCATGGATGGCAGTTTGATGCTGGATTGCTCGCATGGCTGTAGTCACTTTTGTTTGCTTATTTCGCATAATTTGGTGAGAAATCTTGTAGAGTATTTTTGCCTAAAGTTTACAACTTATTGGCTTTTATCTTAAGTCCTGCAAACTGGTAGTGTTGCCAATTAATTTTTTTTCGACTGGACAGACATTTTTAACAAAAATCTAGTGGCATAGCTTTGCGCTTTCGTAAGTAAAATAAATTAACTTTTTTAGAAGCACTTACCCTTAAGAACTATTTAAAATTAAATTTATCCAACAGCCTTTTAATATTGCTTCTTCCAATTTTAATTAAAAAATATTCTGACTTTCAGGCCGAGAATGAAGCTGATCGGCTAAGCCATGGCAAGACAGCGGTGGCTGGCATAAAGGGCAGTTGTACTGCTGATTTCGGCAAACAATTATTTCTCGCAACCATTTCAGATGATTAGAGTGTGACAGACGGTGTCTGATTTAGATTAGCATCTGCCTAGACTAATGATGGACCAATTCCATGGGGTGGATTATTCACCCACACGGTCGTGTGGATCGTAAGGTCCACAAAGGTCGCAACTTTTGTAATAAGTTTGTATGCATGTGAAGAAATCACTTGCTGAAGGGCTCGGACCTTCTAGTCCTTGCTGTATGCAATTTCCCAAACAGTGAATACAAGGCTTAATGAGTTGGTTGTATATAGCTAAGCCCATTACGACCATCAGCCGTTAACCAACATATTGCTGCTGCCTTCCATTACAGGCTGTTGCAAGACTGATACCTGTAATGGCATTACCATAGTTATAAGGAAAACTAAATCGCCTTCAAGCGATATTATGTTTAAACCACAGTTGAGAAAAAGACTTACATCAGCACCTGCCCTGCGGCCTTATCTGATGATGGACCAGTTCCACAGAGTGAATTATTCACGATTCACCCGGGCCCTCGTGTGGCTTGCTAGGCTCACACAGGTAGCAATTTTTGCCATATGTTTGTAGCCATATAAGCAACTTCTTGTTGAGGAGTTCAGGCCTTCTACTCCCTCCTGTATGCAGTTTTCCAGCAATCAATGGAAGACAAAGCTTAATGAGTTGGTAGGCCCTTAAACCAACTCACCCGTCAACCATCACCACTTGTTCCTCACAGTAAAGGTATCTGTTGTAAAGGCAACAGACCCTCGGGAGTTTGTTAGCCCCCGAAAAAAGCCACGCCAAGCAATTATCAAGGATACTAACACCCCCTTCGTGCGTTTTAGGTTTCAACCACTGCCAGAACGTTTTAGTCAAGGTAGGCACCTCAACCATGATCAACTCGGGTTGAACTGCAAGCAAAACCATCCGGGGGCCATGCTGATCTCCGTTCTGCCAATTAATACCCTTGGTAAGGGTTTCGGAAGCCAACACAACATAAGTCATGTGGCTTCCTACAGTTTTATTTGCTACAACAAACGAGGGACCCCTTCCCCTCTTTTCACCGAAAAACACAGCGCCCAAGTTAGGAATACGCCAACGCAAAACCTGTTCCCCTGGGGGATGTTTAAACCACAGTCAGAACGTTTCAACCAAAGTAGGCGGCACCTCAGCCATGATCAGCGCCGGGATGATCTGCAAGCAGAACCTCTCGGTGGCTTTGCCGATCTCCGTTCTGCCAACTAACCCCTGGTGAAGCTTTTAGTGTTCCAACACAACATAAGTCATGTGGCTTTCTAGAATTGTATTTGGAACAACAAGGGAGGTACTCTCTTCCCTCTATGCCGGAGAAAGCAGAGTAACCTGGTTTTATGTGCGCCAATGCAACTTGTTCCCAGGGGAGATTAGAATGTGGCAAGGAAGTTTATGAGAAAAATTTTAAAACCAAATCCGAAAGCTGTTCGTTTTTGGCCTTATTCTAGGAACACAACTGCGACGAACGACGAATTTCGCCCATCGCGACATATTTGCCGGCATAAATTCGTCTTGTGAATTACATAATTACGTTGCATAAATTCGTCTTGTGAACTACAATATCAACGAACTTTTGTCCAGATAACATTATTTACATTCCGTACAAAGAATAAAAATTATAAACTCAATACAAAAACTAAGCGGGCCATATTAAAAGTAGACCCATATAAATCCCATCCGAAAGAGGGAGCTTTCGACAGATTATCTCAGGCACTTTATATTCCGATAACATCTTCATAAATTTTATACTACATATAAATGTAAAAAGTATTATTTCGCGAAAAATATTTTTTTTTATATAAGAAACCTGATCAACTGATACTGTTTTGTTCGTCGTTCGCTTACGAAATAATTAGAAATAAATCTATTTCAATTTTCGCTGAGTATGACGAATTTCGAATAACGCCACGATTGTGCGCATTTTCATATACACCAATTTGTTTTATTTTTGGCGACGAATATTCGCGACCAATAATACGTCGTTCGTCGCAGTTGTGTTCCTACTCGTGGCTATGTTTATTTTGGCATCACCGGACAGATGTACTTAACATAGTAACTGGTAATTTAAAACTGCTGTTTAACGTCAATCGTATGCGATATTTGTGAACTAAACAGCAGCAGAATACAAACATGCAAAAAATGGAGTGCTGCAGTCCGCCACAGCTTGTAATAATTGTGTCGATTCTTAGCCACGATTTCGAGTCGAAATTTAAACGGTTACGTCAATAAAACAATAATCGTTTCTAAGGCACTGCAAAGTTACGTGTGATATATCGAAATTTTTCAATAATACACTTATATTAGGCAAATGTGTTATGTTAATTTTTCTTTGATTTACTTATTTTGTTGTTTTTATACCTTTAAAAACATTTGTGCAGATTCTTCAATTACAAATGAAATAATGACACAGACACTTTTTCGTTACACAGTACCTAATTACTACATAGCTTTATTTATACTTAATACTACTGTGTATTACCATGCTAAACTTGCTTACTTTTCTGACTTATGATGCTTAACACTTAAAATTATATTCTGCCGAATGTCTATTTGCTATTTATACGTCTTTATTACCTTCTAGATTATTCGTAAAGCTTTTAGTTAGTTATAATTCGGGACTCTGATGTACAAATATAATTGCTATGCACATACACACACACACACACTAACGCTTGCAAAACAATAAGAATGCAACAACAACAATAAAATTATTGATGGTTGATTTACTTGGAACTTTACGTTAATACTCGTATGTGTTATTTGTTTGTGTATTATGTTTTTATTTTTATGTTGTATGTAAGGATGTATATTTTTAGGCCAAACACATCAACGGCTCGCACAGTGGATTAGAAGTGATGCAAATTGGTAACAATATTATAATTATTAATATATTGTTATATTTTGATTTACTCAGTTTCATACTGTACTGGCCTATCTGAGTGAGCTTTAAAACGTTTGGAATTATATTTTGAATAAACTGGAAATAAACCTGCGGGACGAGCTAATGCATTCAATGTGAATTTTTTATTAATACTTTAAAAAACTCAATGCAGTTAGAAAAACTTTTTGAAAATATCGCAAAAAGTGACAAATAGATAAGCATAAAAAATGCCTATTGCACTTGCCTAAAGCCTCGTAAATGCAGTTTCTGCTTGTAATCAAATTATTTCCCTCAGGGAATAATAGTTTTTTCTACTGTCTGGCATCACAAACGCGAAAAAGTTCAACTTCAATATTGTTTTTCACAAATATCCTGCATTTTCTAAAAGATAAACTGCTTGAGATTGTATTGCCGCTCGTCGTCTCAACGCTAATGGCATTTTGCCTATTTGTTGCTCTGTCTCTCAGTCAGCTTGCTCGCCTTTGTGTCATCGAGTCATTAAAACACATCTGCAATGTTATCAAACTGCAAAAGTGTACTTTAAATTCTTGCAAATAAGCTGCATATGACAATAGTTTGTTTTGCAACTCGAATAAAAATAAACAGTTTTTGGCAACATTCTTGAAAGAAAAACAGCAACAAAAATAACATCATTATAATGACACCAAAAGTAATCTTTTTTCAACTTTCCGGTTACCTGTTTAACGAAATAACAAACATATTATTAAGATAATTTTGTAAAACTTATAATTTATATTTGAAATAAACTGAAAGAAAAGAAAAAAAAAACAGATGTTTGTTATTTTAAACTTATTTCTAGAGAAAAAGTTTCAAAAAGAAAGTTAATTATTGTTTAATTTATATTAATGACAATGACGTCTCAAGTCATGTCAAGACCACATCATCTCCAAAAAAGCATAAAAATGTAACTCAAATTTATTTTTTTTCATGGGTAAACTTTTGTTAAAAGCAATTGATGACACTCTGTTTCATGGAGTATGATAAATGTGACCAAGCGTTTGTCTGTCCACAGACGATGGATGACATTAACAACTCATTCGCTTTTCATCAGTTCCCGTTCCCACATTCAATTGTTGGCCATTGGGCATTGATTGATTTAAGTTTGCTTGCTGGTATTCGAGTTGTTGACGTTTTTGTTATTTTTGCTGGTTGACTACCTTGTCGCTTTTTTATTTACAATTATAAGTTATGAGTTCTTTTTCGTTGCCTTCTGCTTGCTGCCACAAACGACTTTGTGGAGTACTCGAAAGGGAACTTGTTTAGTACATGATCAGCTTTAATTTGGCTTAGGAATGTTGCAAAATGCAGACAACATAAATTTTAATATCGTTCTTGTACCAACGCAGCCGGCTTTAATGCTGAAATGGTTTGTTCCCTATTGGAGATTTAATCTTTTATATTAATTTTCTTTTTTTGACAGCCATTAACCATAAAATCTGAACTCTTGATTGTAAAAAATTTGCAACTGAAAGGTTTAAATAAGTTTTAGTGCCTGTTCACAGATAACGAAGCTGGTTCGTTCGTTCGTATAAATACATTTAAAACAACAACAACGTTCAAAATTTTGTTTTTGTTTTATATGTAATTGTGCGAACGCAAGAACAGCTTCGTTATCCATGAATTGGCACTTAATACTCTTAACTCGTAATTGGCTTTAAAGAGGCAAATTTTTATGTTTACGTTTTAGGTACCGTCGAAAAATGATCTAACTCTATTACCACACTATGTAAGCGAAGCAATTTCTGGAGAGTAATAAAATGAATTGAAGGAAACCGTCCTTACGAAGCTAATTTAATGTGTAATAACGTAGAACTTTGTGACATTCAAGGTAAGTCGAATGACTTTGGGAATATCATAAGATCATATCATAATGCCTTTGCGAATATCATAGGATCATATCATAATGCTTTTGCGAATATCATAAGGTTTCAAATAATACTGCATCGCCTATAGAAAATTCTGCAACCGCATATTGCTAACGGCCTTGATACACTATCCTACACGATCATACGATTTATTCACAGGAAAATATTTTAAAATTATGGCAGACTTTACAAAATCGCCTCATTTTGTAAATAAATTATATACTTACGCCCGTATTCATAAAAAAATTGCATGCTTAATAAACATTTATTTGAAAAATTTTCTATAGAAATTTGATAAATTTTCTATAGAAATTTGATAAATTGTCTATAGAATTTTGAAAAATTTTCTATAGAAATTAGTCACATAACAGTTTAATAAACATAAAATATTTTTTGTGAATAAGGCCACTAATAAAGTAATTAAAAACTATTATTACAATAATTAATTTAATATTTATTTAATAGTAAGTTTTACAACTTTCTACACTTATGGAAACAAATATTGCACAGAAATGGTTTTGCCTTATATTTTAGATATTGTTAAGAATTTTTGTCACATCCAACCCAGTGTGCAGCTGTTGATCTGCTTATTATAAATGTACAACACATTCATACAAACAAAATAAAACTAAAAACATAATACATAAACAAACAAACATATATGATTTAAAGTGCGTAAAATTGCAAGTAAATCAATTCCAAATGATGTTGTTGTTTTTCTTGTATGCTTGGTACTCGTTTTATTATTGTTTGTTGTTGTGACTTGTTTATTGTTCGCAAGCATGTGTATGAATGTGTATATGCGAAAGAAATACATTTGTACATTATGAAAGACTAGACAATTTATGTCGATTGTATCAATTGATAAAGACGGATAAATAGCAGACAGGTCGGCAGCAACAAACAAATAAACTGACTTATTTTTAAGCTTTGTGCCAGACAGTCACAAGTCAAAGTAAGCAAGTCTACACATTGGTATCAAGTGTACATAAAGTCGTGAATTGTTTTAAGTACCGTATAACACACAAGTGTGAGTGTCATTATTTCATTTATAATTGAAGAATCCGTAAAAGCGTTTTTTGAGTCAAAAACGTACCAATTTGTAATGAAAAAGTTAAATATTACAATTAAATAGTTTGTAATTTTTGAAGGAGAATTATTAACAAAACTCTTCAATTTGAAAGAAAGAAAACTATATAATATTATATGACGAGAAAGAAAAATAAATAAATGATTTTATTAAAATAATAATATAATTGTTGTTTATTTGAGCTTGAGGTCACTTGTTTCAAAATTATTCGTTTATTAATGTTTAGATATTTCGACACCCCCTTGTGTATCTTCCTCAGGAAAATTTCTAAATTTTTTTTTTACAATTCAATTTTATAAAAATTTTTATAAAATTTAAATTTTATACAAATTTGTAAACAAAAAAAAAAAAAAAAAAAAGAGAAATATCGAAACATTAATAAACGAATAATTTTGAAACAAGTGACCACAAGCTCAAATAAACAACAATTATATTTAAAAAAAAAAGGTCGAAAAACTAGGATCAAGATACGAATTTAAAATAATAATTTTACAAACAAATGAGTTTTATTCACTAACAAGCTGTTTATAATTTTTTGATTGGCATCAATAATAATTTTTTTACATTAATTTAACTTATTTCTCGACGAGCCAACAATATTCTCATATTTTTGCACAATTTTCCATGACCACTCTAATTGAGCAACCTAAATTAACGCGTCAAGCGTAATTTATCTGTCAAAGCTCTTCATACAGAAACGAAATGTATGAGACCAATCCAAATAGCGCGGCGACAATTTTGACAGAGTGTAAGAGAGAAAGCTTTACCACCTCTCAGTATAGTACACTTTAAAACAAATATTACTCATTATTTGCGGCCATTAGTAAGCACACTTCAGTTGCTTTCAGACTATTTTAGCGGCTTTAACACTTTTTATTATTTCTATTCAGTGATTTTTATTAAACAACGTTAGTAAACAATACTGTTCATGGCAGAACTTTAACGCTTTTATTTAAGTTGGGTTAGATAGGCAGGCCGCTGGATTGTCCAAAGAGTGCCTGGATACTCTAGCTCACCTGGGTCCTGAAGGTCATTCCCTTTGTGATTGCCTCAAAAGTTAGGGTATAATAATAGAAAAAATAAAAGATATAGAAGGAGTGGGGAAGAGGGAAAGGAAAGGTGGGAAACTGCTTAATGTGGTATTACTTGCTGATTTACTAGCCATCCGCTGCTTCTTATAAAAAAGCTAAGTTACATACTACGGCGTAAAATCAAAGCGTTAAATTGCGTTGCGTAATTTAGGTTGCACTGTAAAAGTATCGGTTAATATGTTTCCCATTTCCTGGCGTATATTTTCCTTTAGTTTAGTAATGGTCATCGGGTTGTTACTGACTACTTTTTGTTTTAGATATCCCCAAAGGAAAGTGTCCATTGGAGACAAATCGGGGCTACCGGGTGGTCAGTAAATGTTAATTCTTTTCGACATGATTTTCTGGCCAAAAATTTCACAAACTAAAGCCAACGAGTGATTTGACGTATGGCATGTCTTCCCCTATTGTTGTAAGATGCGATTTAGAGATGATCGTGGCATATTAAGGCCACTTCAGACTATCACAGTTTGCATTAAGACTTGTAAAAAAATTCAAATAATACGTGCAAGTGCGATAGTGTGAATGTGAACCGGTATTAAAAATGAGAAATAAAACGGTAAGAGATTTGACATCCCATAACACTTCACCATTTTTAGAAATTTGTTTAAACAATGATATTTTTCATTGGATCAGGGTTGCATATTTTACAAAAACAATTAAATAAAATATTAAATCCAGACGTTGACCAAATTGGTTGTGTATTTTCTACATATATTTTCCATTTTACTTCAGTTATGATGGTTTGAAAACAAAATGCAATAGTACGTTAGATTTTTTGCCAGTTGCAGCAAATATCATTAGAATTCTGTCTCACAAAATCCAATTAAAATCTTAAGACTTGTATGATAGTCTGAAACGCCCTTTAACGAGTAGAGAGATTGGGTTGTTTTCGAACAGATGCTCGTACTCGCTGCACGTTTTTTGATTCTCTCGATGTTTTATTGCGTCCGGATCGTTGCTTTGATAATGTTAATCCAGTTATCTCGAGCTTATGTACCAATTGCTTAATGGTTTTATTGTTGGAGAATGATTCCTATCGGGAATATTAAAATGATAACAAAATTTGCGTTTAGCTTCGGTCACAGAATAGTTGTTGCAATAGTTTTCGCGTACGCAAAATGCGGGCTGTACACCTAGCACTAAATTCCTAAAGGCCGGTCTTCAGTTTCGTAGCCCGTCCGTTTAGATCCCTCTGTCCGCGCCGATGCTGCGATATGTTCTAATGTTAAGAGACTTATCGTCCACCCTATATATCGTTAGTCTCACGTAGAAAGGCTCTAACTCGCATTTTGCCTGATTTGAGCTCTTTTAGGGATTCTACTACGTTTCACACAAGTACACATTGTCACAAAGATTTAATTATATAATTTCATACATATCTCTCTTACAAGCAATTGAGCAAAAAAAGTTACTTTTAGATATACCTATTTATACAGTTTCCATTACGATTTTTCCTTCTCCTGTAAAATTGCAATTATTTTAGTTAGGGCCTTTCTACATGACAGCAACGATATACTTCATGAGCGTACTCTAGACAAATACTTCTCTTCAGTCATTGAGAAAAATTGACTTCAAGAGCGAGTTATTAAGACATATGTTTTTTAATAATCTTTTTTATTATCTTTGTTTTATTATCTTTATATGTATTTATAAACATATATACCTACTCGTATATATACATATCGCTCCTTTATTGCACCATAGTCATATCTCAAAAAATGAGCTTTTCGAGTTAACAATAAAGAATTTTTAACAGTACTGCTTTTTAAATTGTGACAAAAAATAATTCAACTTACTTTTAAACTGTTTCATTTAGGAGATATTTTCAAAAAAAAAATTTTTTCTAATGTGGCGTTTATGGAAGGCGAATGAGTGATACGCCTGAAAAATATGTATGAAATATACTCAATACTTTGAGTGTATTTCCTACAAATTTTCTAGAGGAGTCACTCATTCGTGTCCCATAAACACCACATATTAGACTTGTATGGAAACTAAAAATTTTAAAGGTGTTTTTCTCGAAACAAGCTTTTTTTTTTAGTTATGACTATGTTGCAATAAAGGAGCGATATGTAAGAGTGTATGTGTTTTTGAGATAAAAAATAAAAAATAAAAAATTATTTGCTGCGGAGTCAGATTGATTTAGTACAATTTATTTGAAGAGAAATATTACTGTTTTGCCGAATCCAATTCAAAAAGCTGGTTACACGTGTAAAGACTATTGGATAATTTTTCTCACAGCCGTTATCAGCACTAAACGAAGTTACACCAATAAGAGTCCTAGTGGATGGCAAAACCAATGGACCGCCTGAATAACCATCACAAACTGAAACTTGGCCTACGGTAGACACGCAAATATGGCTTGGAAATGTCTTGAAAAACTTGGCACAGATGCTATTGGGTATGACATGCACATTGGCGTACTGTAAGTTAAGCCCGTAAGAAACAGGCCCCCAACCTGAAACGACAGCCGTTTCAAGGACAGAGCCTAAGCTAGCACTAGATTCGGTTGGCAGTTTAGCAGCCTGAATATTTGCAGAGCAGGGGGTATTTGGAATCTTGATGATGGAAATATCATTATTTTCCGAGGATTTGGTGTTCCAGCCTGGGTGAATGATAACATTCGTAGCGTTAACTTCGTATACAACTTCGGCATAGTGACGATTTGTGCTGCCTAGTAGCACTTGTATTTTATCAGTGTTCTCTGTGCAGTGAGCTGCAGTAATAACTTCGGTATTGCTAATTAAAGTTCCACCGCACCAGGTCATTTTGCCATCAAGATGTTGTAGAATAAGCCCCACTTGGTAGGGAAATTGTCCTTTGCGAGCTATATGGGCGTTGGGTACATTGCCAGCGGGAACCTCAATCTTGCGTGATTTTATTCCCATGTTGGGTTTACCAAAAGCAGTTGCCAAAGTAAAAGCGAAAATAGTTAAAAACTTCATATTGCTCCCGCAGTGTTCACGAAATACTGAAACTTCCAACGCATTGAGACTTTTTATAGAAAATTTCCAAAAACTAATTTCACCTAAAAAATAAAAGTACATACAAATAAATTCAAATACAGGGACTTACAATAAGAGATGTTAAAGTAGAATAACATAAGCGAGATATTAACGAAACTTTGGCTTTCTTTTCAAAACTAATACACGATATACTACGATATAACATCATGCAGTTGGTACTTACGGTCGCTTGGATGCGAGAAATTCAATTTCCAATGACTCTGCCGAACAGAACAGGTTAAATTTGACTACAGGCCTTGGTTAGGTTGAATTCATGGTAAGTGGTAAATAAATTATGTTTTTTCTTAATTTTTTTGAAAACAAATGACGTTTTTTCAGTGATGCCACATGAATAATCGACATTATTGCCACTTTTCTAGTGATGCTGCTGAAATAATCGTAAGACGTTGAATGAATTAAATGAGATAGAAACATTTTACAAAGATGTTGGAAAATGTTCATTTTGATTAGAACAATGTCCTTACGGGAAAATGTCGTTAACATCTTCGAAAAATAATGGGCGATGTTAGATGTCGATCAGTGTAAAAAGCCTATTATGGTATTTTTGTGAAATACATATAAATAATTTTTTTTAGAGAAAAATTTGATTGATTTTATTTTTACTCTAATATTTTTTCGTGTGCCACTTCAGGATAGTACACGAGAAAAAATCTAGTTGGTTCAATCTATGCTGACGGCTAATTCACATTGTTTAAACATAAATGATACGGTTGTATCATTGATGGTTGTCATTAAGGGAAATAGTGTGCCCCAATCTTTTAAACATAAGTACATATTGTGAATGTATTTATTATTTTTGAACGAAAACGTAACTGAACGAAACTACTGGTTCGATGATGACTTCTGAATTTATGACGGTATTGTTTTACGAACGCTCAACCAGAACTGATCGACACCAGCAGCTTCCTCAGAGGTTTTCCAACTAATTTGAAGGCTAACGCCTTTTAATAAATGTTATAAATTTAATGTAAGTAGTAAAGTAACTTTTTATTATGAGGAATCCCCTCCTGCAAATAACTTTAACTATCAGGCCTGTTCTAAAAATCACGTGATTTCAAAGCACATGCCGTTTCAAAAGCACAAATGTGATTTGTGCCTGTTCTGCAAATCACAAATTTTTGTGATTTTCGATGTGATTTACTCTCTTCTAAAGCACAAAAAAATGCTGTTTTTTGGTCCAATTTACTGATATTTTTATTTTCAGGTTGAATTTTTTTATTCGCGGAATTATTTGCAAAATAAGGTTAATTCCTTCTAATAAATATAAAAGGTAAAATAAAATAAACCAATAAAGCAAATCACAAAATAATACAACAAATTTTGCAACAAAATGAGCGTATCTAGTTTTCTCGTAATTTAATGAATTATTTCATATAAAATAAATGATGTTACTTAAATAATCAATAGAAAACACGTTTAGTTATTTGTTAATGTAATAAATTATAAAATTCATCATAAAGTGCGTGCAAAAATTGGGATGTGATTTCAAATTGATTGCAAGTTAGCTAACCGATTTTAAATCACAAAAATCAAAAATATTTTGTGTGCAGAACACCTTTTTTGTGATTTCAAATCACTTTCACAAAAAGTGATTTGCAGAACAGCCCTGTATATTGGATTATTCCCAATCCACTTTCCTTATCTACCTACGAGTAACGTTATTCCAGTTTGGTGACCATTTACATCATATACTTGAATCTAACCACAAAACTGTTCACACATCGTTTCCGCTAGAGACAACCATACGCAAGATAAATCTGGCATAAAATCGTCAAATTCTGTGAAAAAACCGGTCAATATGATTATCGCAAATTGTCATAAAATATTATCAGCTCCTAAAACAACACACGGTTGTCAGATGTTGCAATATTGTAAGATCTGGCAACATGCTGACAATGTAGTGACAATGAAAAATTGTACCGCAGAAGTAAATTGTGTGTTCAAACGATCGTTAGAAAATCTTACAATTTCATTGTCAGACTATGGTCTGACAAATAATTCATCTGCCAACAAAAATTGTCAGTTCACACGGTTGTCAGATTGTTAGATGAAAAAAATTGCCAGACATGTTGTAAGGCATTGCCACTTATGTATATCAACAACCATCTGTTTGGCAGTGTTGCCTATCAAACTTTTTTCTGACAATGTAGCTATTGTCAGGTGCATTAATTTTATACATCTGACAATTAAAACTGAGCTTACAATACCAGCCAATTATCTGGCAATGCCGACGAAGAGTATTCTCACGATTGTCAGATGCCTGACAACATTGTCGTCTTACAATTGATTGACAATGGTTTTTCTGACAACGTTGCAAGTTAAAAATTGACAGTTCTCACGATTGTAATACATTTTCAGACAATTTTACTGGCAATATTGTAAGATCTGACAACCGTGTGTACGTAGCTTAACTTGTCATAGTACAATTAGCATCAGCAACTGAATACTGAACAACATAATAGCTGGCAGCTGCTACCAAAACCATTTGGTGGCTACAGACCGCCACTAACTACCCGCAACAATTGAAAGACCCTATACATGTGTGTTATATGAAGCACACGTTTTTTTTATTATATCAATATTTGCACATATGATTTGAAAGATAACTATAAATGTTTGAATAAGAAACAAATAAAATCATTAAAGAGCAGAGTAAAACTTTCAAACACAATTTCTTGAGAGATTCGTAGATTGTTTTGAACCGGTTTACCTAAGACAATAAGTCTGTTTATATATTTGACATAATCTAGTTTTTAGTTTGCTTCCGCTTCTTAAGCGATGTGGCGATATAGAGTGCTATGAAAACCAGTGCTTTTGCTCTATATCTCTAGACAGGCAGTTTCCTTTCTGTTAAAGCTTATTTTTCAACCAGAAGGTTTCGAGACGTTTCATTGGCTCCAAGAGCGTGTAATGAACTCATTTACGCTTTGAGATGTTTTTTAATTTATTGTACTTCAACATGTACACCACACATTCATTTTTATTAATATCAAAATTTGTGTTACATTCGTATTAAAAGAACTAATTTTTTCTAGAAAATAAATTTATCAGCAGCGTATTCCGACTGACTGAATGCACTTTGTTTAAAGAGAAACATTGCTGTTTTGCCGTATCCAATCTAAGAAGCTGCTAACACGAGTAAAAACTGCAGCCGAATTCTGCTCACAGCTGTTTCCACCATATGAAGTTATACCAACCAGAATATTGCCGCGAGGCAAAACCAATGGTCCGCCTGAATCACCTCTGCATGTGGAAACTTGTCCATTAGTAGAGGTGCAAATCTGACTTGGGAATATCCTATAAGCTGAGGCGCAGGCTTCATTGGATATAACCTTCAAAGCGGCGTACTGCAATTGAGAAGTGACACCCGGATTAAAATCAGAAACATGTCCCCAACCTGAAGCAACTACTGTTTCACCCAAAAACTTCAAGTTAGCGCTGGTAGGCAATTTAGCTGCCTGAGTATTTTCGGTGTAGGGGGTGTATGGAATCCTGATGATGGAAATGTCATTTTTCAAAATTTGGCGGTCCCAACCTGGGTGAAGGATTACATCTCTACCGCTAACTTCGTGTACATAATCGGCGTATTGACGATTAGTGCTGCCAAGTATCACTTGAAGTGTCTGAGTATTTTCTGTGCAGTGAGCTGCAGTTATAACTTCAGTGTTGCTTATTAAAGTGCCACCGCACCATTCTGTTCCGCCACCAAGATGTTTTATAGTAAGCCCAACTTGGTAGGGAAATTGTCCTCGCTGAGCACTATGACCATTGGTAATGCGACCTTGTGGCTTGCCAGCCGGAACCACAATGTTGCGTGATTTGATTTTTTCGCTGGGTAAAGCAGAAGCGATTGCCAAAATAAAAGCGAAAATAATTAGAAACTTCATGCTGTTGGAAAAGTTGAATCGAAAGACTGATACTTGGCTCATACAAATTGAAGCTTTTTATAGCAAAATTCAGAAACGCGGTTTTCTTAAAAAATTTGCAAATATAATAAACTGAAATACACGTGTGTAACATCATTCTTTCTATATAAAACATATGTTGGCAAACAAACCCATTTCGTCTATACCAATATCAAATGTTTGCACACATGATTTGAAGAACAATATACACGTTCTACGATTGATTTGAGAAAAAAACTATACTTTTTCGAAAGACACCGATTTACTTATGCTGCTAAAAATATATATTTGTATGTATTTGGATTTGTGATCAATTCTTTATTTATTTTTTTGTTAATAATATTTTTTGATTGCACGATGTTATATATCAAGTTACTAGCTGACCAGGCAAATGTTGTTTTGCCTTTAAATTTTATTTACATGATTTGAATGACTTTTAATTGTCAAATTTTCATTGCCAGTGCAAGCTCCATTTACAACTGCAAATGTATTTTGATTGATTTGAGGCGGTCCCAAAATCATATTATTTAAATGCTATAAATAAGTTGGAATATCGTCTTACTAAGTGTATTGAAATAAATCGTTTTTGGAAAAAAATGTTTTTTCTTATTTAGGTAACTTTAATATCAATCCACCCTCGTATGTATTGAGCTAAAAGAAGACTATGTTGAGAAATAAATGGCTTTGAAAAAAATGTGTCTTTCCCATTTCGTTAGCTGTAATATCAATCCGCCCTCGTAAGGCCTCAGCATTCCTTAGCATAAATTGTAAGAACAGTGAAAATGATTTACATCAGTACCTGCCTTGACGGCCTAACCTGATGGTGGATCAGTTCCACGAAGTGAATTTTTCATGATTCACCACCGCCCCCGTGTGGCTTGCTCGGCTCACACAGGTAGCAATTCTTGTCATATGATTGCGGTCATATGAACAACTTCTTGTTGAGGAGTTCGGGCCGTCTAATCCCTCATGTATGCAATTTCCCAGCAATCAATGGAGGACAAGGCTTAATGAGTTGGTAGGCCGAAGCCCATTAAGAGCATCAGCCCTTAAACCAACTCACCCGTCAACCATCACCACTGGTTTCTTACAGTACACGTATCTGTTGTATAGGCAACAGATCCTGGGGAGATTGTTAGCCCTCGAAAAAACCCATCACCAAACAATTATCAAGGATACTAACACTCCCTTCCTGCGTTTTAGGTTTCAACCACAGCCAGAACGTTTCAGCCAAGGTAGGCACCTCAACCATGATCAGCCCGGGTCGAACCGCAAGCAGAAGTTCCCGGGGGCCATGCTGATCCCCGTTCTGCCAATTTATACCCTTGGTAAGGGTTTCGGAAGCCAACACAACATAAGTCATGCGGCTTCCTAGAGTTTTGTTTGCCGCACCAAACGAGGGACCCCTTCCCCTCTTTTCCCCGAAAAACAGAGCGCCTAAGTTAGGAATACGCCAAGGCAAAACCTGTTCCCCGGGGGGAGCATAAATTGTAAGTTATAAGCTAATAACTCAAGCGCTTTCTGGTTGTCAAAATATGTCAGGTCCCTATAAAATGTAGGAAACAAACCATAAGAGTACGCGATCGATGCCATGCAGTTAAGCAGCTGATTTTGACAGCTTACTAGAAAGCTATGTTGGCTGAGGAAACTTGTGAAATTTTGTTGCATTTTTTACAAATGGCAGGCCAGTCTAGAACCTTATTGTTATTAGAAACTAATAACTACAAGGTTTTGTTAAACGGTCCGGTTAGCAATATGCTTTTTTAAAAAGCGTTAGTTTTAGGCACCTCAGTTAAGTATTAATGCAAATCGCCAGTCAATGCAGCACTTAACACGCCAATTCAGGTTAGGCTCTAGGCAGAGGACAACTCGAATACAAGCTCGCTTACTTTCTGAGCAGGTGCAACATGCCTTGAAAATGCACAGATTATAAATTAGCATTCATTTAGTACAAAGTGTGCAGCAAACACCATTCAAGAAATGTTACGGGGTAGGGAGTTCGTTCAACATCTCTAGCCAAACACCTTCAGTGGTTGAGACCGCTGAAAAGGTTTCATTTGCGAGCGAGTGATTAACTCATTTGTGATATGACAAGATTTTCAGCCTCAATAAATTGATGACATATATTCTCCTTTTTAAATATTCGTTAAATCGTCTAAAAGACTAATTTAGATGCCAAAATCTTTGCATTTGTATTAAGACTTTGCATTTGCATCGATTTTCAGTTAATCTCTGCCACAAATAAAGGCAATCAGAATGCATTTATTATTGAGTGCATCCATCAAACATCCTTCTGTATGATTTTCATATAAAATGTGTTTTACACATACCGGCACACCCACACACACACATATGCACAGATTGGGGTTTCTGCGTATAAATTGTAAGCCCACAAATAATCGTATCTAACAATTCCTACGAAAAGCAGTTTTCAACACGAAAAGACATTTTCGGAGATACATACGTAAAGAATTCTGAGTTGAAGCCTTATCGAATGTTCTCGAAGAAGCAAATGATTGCCAGGGGCAACAACAGGAGCATTGATACAACACTACAGTTAAGCGGTCTTAATGAACGCTTTATAGTGAAAACCGAGGAGTAAGCGAAAAGTTTAACTTGAAGTATAAAATGAAATTGTGGTAAGAAAATCCCAACTACGCTCAAACAAGACATTTTTGCTTAGAAAGTTCCAAATTGATTAAAAATGAATTTGATTAAAATTCTGTTAAGTTTGTGGTGATTAAATATTTTAATATTACAGTGATGTTCTTGCGACAAAAAATTATTTATCGAAATATTAGTCAAAATAAAAAGATCGTAAATGTCATATAGTAGTGGAAAAGATTTACATCAGCACCTGCCTATACGGCCTTATTTGATGATGGACCAATTTCACGGAGTGGATTATTCACGATCCCCCACCGACCTCGTGCGAATTACCAGGCGGCTCACACAGGTAGGAATTTTTGCCATATGTTTGTAGCCAATAATCAAGCGAACTATTTTTTTATACCCCGATAATTTTTCCCATAATACTCCGTCCTAAAAGTAGAGTTTTACGGCGATAAGAGCTCGCGCTTATCGAACTATTTCTCTATTCCCCGATAATTATTCCCATAATATTCCGTCCCATAACACTCCGTCCGAAAAGTAGAGTCTTAGAGCGATAAGAGCTCGCGCTTATAGAACTGGTACGCAAAAAGTTTTAGTCTGAATTTAACTCTCAAGAATAGCGAAACTCTACAGCATGTGATATCACTTTAGTATCTATGAAATTGCCTACAGACAGATATTCCACAATACCGTCAATGATATGTAATAATATTTGCTTATTTATCTGCCGCAAAATGTCGTCAATCAATGCTGAAATAATTCTTTCTTATACCCATTTTTTCACTTCAAATTAAAGAGAAAAGCATAATTTTCGTTAACTTAACCGTAAGAATTGCGGAGTTGATCTTCATATCTTGATAAAATTTCAAATATTCTTTCTGTTCCTAAGAGAGTTTGTCAGCGGGCTGAACAAGAGTTTTTGGTCATCGGATCGACGAATAAGTGTTTGATATACTTCGTAATTTATAAACCAATTTTCAATATTCTTTCTTATTTTAAAAGTCTGTCAACTTCCTGAAAATGGAAAGTTGTTGCAAACATTAAATGTCCGTCCGTTAAAAAAATAATAATAATAAAAAATAAAACACTTCCCTATAATTATATTAATATAATAATAAACAGATTTTCAATAATTTTTATTCTTTTGACAGAGTTTATCAAAGAAATGAAAAAATTTTAGACACAAAGTGTTCAAAAGGGGGTAAAATTACCGTACATTTTTTTTTAATATTTCCGCAATATATGAACCGATATTTTCTTTCGAGAGGGTTTCTAAAGAACCCTCTTTTTTTGGAAAAAATAAATTTTTTAGAAACTCTGCCATTTATGAAACGAATTTCAATACTCTTTCTTCTTTCAAAAGGATGCGTCAACGGTCTAAAAATAAAATTTTTTTTGAACTTCGGACTGATGAAATGTCCGTCTGAAAAATTTATTTTTTAGTACAGAGTATTAAATGAAATTCGGTTAGCAGATATTTTAAAGACCGAAAATCAATCTAGGATAGTTTTTATTCTGAAATTTCAGACATAAAAGGGAGAACAGAAGTGCAAAATGACCGTTTAAAAAATAATTAAAAAAAAACCAGCCATTGGCGAATTGTTGTTTTCTTTTGAAAGAGTTTGACAATGGGCTGAAAATTTATGAAAATTTGGACACCGGACAGATGAAACGTCTATCAGAAAAAAAAATTTTTATTTTCTTCCGGAGTTTGTGAAGAGGCTGGAAAAAAAGTTTTTGGACATAGGACAGGCAAAATGTCCATCTGAAGAAAGACTGTCCTATAACGACTCTCGGACTTCAAGGTATCTGCATACCGAATTTTATCACAATCCGTTCTGCGGTTTAGGAGTGAAAAGGTAACAGATAGACAGACAGCAAACCAGCTAATTAAAAATTGAGTAGTCGGCTATTTCGTAGCCGATGGGGTGCCGTCACTGATAGTATTTTTTGTCGTTATAAAAAAGCTCGAAATTTGGAATTTAGCCATTTAGTAATTTATAAACGTATTTTGCTCATGTTATATTTAGAACATAAAATATGTTTGTGCTATTGAATTTGGATGTGTTATACATAATTATTATTTTAACTGTTGAAGAATTTCACGCACCGGCACGTCTATCGCCTACGACGCATAGCGCACCTGCCGCCGTGAAAAGTTTTATGATGGCACATCTATGTTGATTTATATCAAGTGTGATGGTGTGAACGCAAAATCTAATTTACGTTAGACTTTTTGACAGTCGCAAGAAATGTGTTTAGACTTTTATCTCACAAAATCTTCTGAAAGTATTTATACTTGTAATGGGTGATTTTATATGTACTATCGGAAATTTAAAAAAAACATAAAATTCAGAAAAATGCATGAAATATTTATTTGGATCGATAGTTGGGTCGATATAATTTAATGTTTGAAGATTATTTCATGCAAATGTTGGCCGCGGCTGCGCCTCAAATGGTCCATCCGCTTAGTCCAATTTTGGCATACTCTTTCCAACATTTCGGCCGGTATCTCACGAATAATCTTGGCAATGTTGGCTTCCAGTGCGTCAATCGAAGCGGGCTTGTCGCTATAGACATTAGCCTTAACATAGCCCCACAAAAAATAGTCTAGAGGCGTTAAATCGCACGATCTGGGCGGCCAATTGACTGGTCCCAAGCGTGAAATAAGCTGTTCACCGAACTCGCCTCTCAATTGGTCCATTGTTTCGCGTGCTGTGTGGCATGTGGCACCGTCTTGTTGAAACCACATGTCATGCAAGTCAAGCTTTTCCATTTTGGGCAAAAAAAGTTTGTTATCATCGCACGGTAGCGCTCACCATTCACAGTAACATTGTGATTCGCATCATCTTTGAAGAAATACGGCCCAATGATGCCGCCAGCCCATAATCCGCACCAAACGGTTGTTTTTTGTGGATGCATTGGTAGCTCTTGCAATGCTTCTGGCTGCTCTTCACTCCAAATACGGCAGTTTTGCTTGTTCACGTATCCATTCAACCAGAAATGAGCCTCGTCGCTGAACACAATTCTTCGATAAAAAAGTGGATCTTCATCTAACTTTTCAAGAGCCCATTCACCAAAAATTTGGCGTTGTGGTAGGTCATTTGGCTTCAATTCTTGCACCAGCTGTATCTTATAAGGCTTCACACCCAAATCCTTCTGCAAAATTTTCCAAGTAGTGGAGTAACAGAGGCCCAATTGCTGCGAACGGCGCCGAATCGATAATTCACGGTCATCACCAACACTGGCCGATACGGCTGCGATATTTTCTTCAGTTCGCACTCTACGTAAGCGTGTTGGTGGTTTAATGTCCAACAATGTAAATTTGGTGCGAAATTTTTTTACAATAGCCTCAGTAGGTCGATTAAACTGACCATAAAATGGAAGAAGCGCGCGATGATCTTTCTTAACAGAGCACGCATTTTGGTAATAAAATTCAATAATTTGCAAGCGTTGTTCGTTTGTAAGACGATTCATGATTAAATTATAGACCAAACTGAAGATGTTTGACAGTGACACAAGATACAAAACGTGCGTGAGCTGTCAAAACTAGTGTTTCCAAAAAGATAATAGCTTGTCCGTGCAAGGTGTAGCGAAATTTTGCTCCCTGAAACTGGAAATCAATTATAGCAATTCAGGGAAATATTGTATTTCATAATTTTCCGCCGCTGTACCCTCTTTGATTTCAGGGGGTGTTGCTTCCATATTTCCTTTATCGAACATGCATGCAGTCAGTTTGCCAAACTTACTTCCTTCATTGCTTTAGAGGCTTTTTTTCTTTGTTTTTTGTTTGTTTTTTTTTTTCTTGTTGGTGTGATGCTGATAATCTTCCTTGCCAATTAGGGAAATTGTGTGCTATTTCCAATTTTTAAATTCACTGCTCTTCTTATTAGAACATGAGTACAGCGGAAAAAAAAACTGTGAACAACCGAATAAATGCGGAAAAAAGGAAACGAGAAAAACAGTGTCTTAAAAAGGAGGGAACTTTTTATGCAACACAAACGTTTGATTATTTGTAAATACCAGCAAAAGCATTTGATAACACAGTTCGACAAAAATATTTCTTAACTGATTTCTGCTTTTATAATTCAAATCGAATGCTGACAAGATGCAAGTCTTCCATAAGCCAATAAAATCTAATAAGATTTTTTCATGTTTTCTGGGCTTAAGTGTAAAAAGTGAACCGAAAATAGGTGGACTCGTCATTCAAAGTACTCACAGGCGTGAATTGGTCCCGCTAGCCTTGTCAGCAAAATATGCATCGTAGAAATGTTGTTGTAAGAAATTTAATTGCAGCACTTTAAATGCTGAGATATTTGTTTTGGTCTTTCCGTGTTGTTATTGTAAGTCTAGCATCCACAAAGTCTACTCCACCTTTCTTCCTCCTCATATTCTAATTTTTGCCAATTCCATTATGCTAAAGGCGTCCAAAAGCAGCTCTGCTGAATATGGGGTCTCATCAAAAAATAACCTTTATATTCCTTTATATTATATAACCTTTTTATTCGAGGTACCAAGAGGTAAAATTTCTAAAGAAAATTACATCAGGTGCAATAATCGATTTTCTGGACGAGGTGTTCTCTCGACTGGGTTACCCTAGATCAGTCACAACAGATAATGGTCGTCAGTTTGTCAGTGAGGAGTTTAGGAGTTTAGGAGATATTGCGCAGACAATAATATAGAAATCATCACGTCTCCCCCGTACTGGCCGCAAGCGAATGGCGAAGTGGAGAACATGAATCGTTCAATCGTCAAGCGACTGCAGATAGCTCATAGTAGTGGAGCAGACTATGAAAAGGCAATCCAAAATTTTCTACTTATGTACAATGTCACCCCTCATGGAACGACTGGGAAAGCTCCAACGGAATTACTATTCAAACGCGTGATTCGAGACAAAATACCATCAATCTGTGATGTCGGTGAAAATGTTTTAGATGCGGAGGCTAGAGACTTGGATGCTATCAATAATGAAAAAGGTAGAGAGAAGGCGGACAAAGATCGCGGGCCAAAACAAAGTCAGATTAAAGTTGGAGACAAAGTTTTGGTGCAAAATGTAATTTTCCCCAATAAGTTGACACCGATGTTTGGTCAAGAGACGTGTGAAGTTGTTGAGCGGCAGGGAAACGATGTCACAATCCGTAAAAATGATAAGCTATACAGGCGCAACGTTAACCACCTGAAGAAGTTGCCTACAACGTCGAAACCGAGCGATAATGATTCTTGTGCAGATCGTGTAGAGAAACAAATTGACCAGGAGCAGCTAAACCCAACACTAACGTTGAAGCTGAAAACCATTGGAGGGATGTGGAGACCTGACAACACTAGTTAGTTGCGGAGATCTGGCAACACGGATACAGTTGTAGAGTCTCTCGTGAATAATAGTTATTGTAAAATAAGCAAGCAACAGAGGAGGTCTTGAAAATAAATTCAAGCGGAAGAAAATGTAATTAAATTGGAAAAATATATTTAAATTGAAAATCTTTGCTGTTTGGTATTTGTGTTAGGGAAGAGGTTATTACAACCTTTATTCTCAATTTTAAATTATTTATTTTCATGTCTAAATGTCTGAATTTATTTTTTAAAGCTTTCCAAGGCTACTGTTGATTAGGGTAACTTTTAGCAAATTTCGAGGTATATACAGCTAGGAAACACAAAAACAGGCTGTATACGAGGTCTGATCAAAAAATAGCCGTTATTTTCAATTTTTTCAAAAAGTATTTATTTATTCATCAGATGTATATCATACAGATATAATATCATACACATATAATACACTTCTGAAACGCTCTTTTTGGTATCGCCAACAGCTCCTGTTTCGATTTTTCTTTTATCTCCTCAATCGTAGCAAAATGCTTTCCTTTCATCGGTGTTTTCAGTTTTGGGAAGAGGAAAAAGTCAGCGGGGGCCAGATCCGGTAAATACAGTGGTTGAGGCATGATAATGGTATTGTTTTTGGCTAAAAACTCACGCACAAGCATGAATGTGTGAGCTGGTACATTATCATGGTGCAAAATCCATGATTGTTTTTTCCACAATTTTGTGCGTTTCTGACGAATTGCTACCTGCAAACGGCGCATAACTTCAAGTTAATATTCCTTATTGACCGTACGACCTTGTGGCAAGAATTCATGATGCACCACGCCATTGCAGTCAAAGAAAACAGAGAGCAAAATCTTCACATCTGACCGAACTTGACGTGCTTTCTCCGGTCTTGGCTCGTCTGGACGCTTCCACTGGGATGATTGGGCTTTGGTTTCAATGTCATAGCCATAACCGTCACCAGTTATCACCGGTTTGAGGAAATCTGTTTTGCTGTTGAGGATGTTCAACAGCTTCTGAACGATTGTTGTTTTGGCTAAAAATGTAGCGAAAAATCGAAGAGCACACCAGAACACAACTACCTATTTTATATGTCAAAAGCCAACTGACAATTTGAAATGGCTGATATTGCCAACATATAATGGGTGATTTTATAAGAACTATCGGAAATTTAAAAAAAAAAACACATAAAATTCAGAAAAATGCATGAAATATTTATTTGGATCGATAGTTGGGTCGATATAATTTAATGTTTGAAGATTATTTCATGCAAATGTTGGCCGCGGCTGCGCCTCAAATGGTACATCCGCTTAGTCCAATTTTGGCATACTCTTTCCAACATTTTGGCCGGTATCTCACGAATAATGTTGGCAATGTTGGCTTCCAGTGCGTCAATCGAAGCGAGCTTGTCGCTATAGACATTAGCCTTAACATAGCCCCACAAAAAATAGTCTAGAGGCGTTAAATCGCACGATCTGGGCGGCCAATTGACTGGTCCCAAGCGTGAAATAAACTGTTCACCGAACTCGCCTCTCAATTGGTCCATTGTTTCGCGTGCTGTGTGGCATGTGGCACCGTCTTGTTGAAACAACATGTCATGCAAGTCAAGCTTTTCCATTTTGGGCAAAAAAAGTTTGTTATCATCGCACGGTAGCGCTCACCATTCACAGTAACGTTGTGATTCGCATCATCTTTGAAGAAATACGGCCCAATGATGCCGCCAGCCCATAATCCGCACCAAACGGTTGTTTTTTGTGGATGCATTGGTAGCTCTTGCAATGCTTCTGGCTGCTCTTCACTCCAAATACGGCAGTTTTGCTTGTTCACGTATCCATTCAACCAGAAATGAGCCTCGTCGCTGAACACAACTCTTCGATAAAAAAGTGGATCTTCATCTAACTTTTCAAGAGCCCATTCACCGAAAATTTGGCGTTGTGGTAGGTCGTTTGGCTTCAATTCTTGCACCAGCTGTATCTTATAAGGCTTCACACCCAAATCCTTCCGCAAAATTTTCCACGTAGTGGAGTAACAGAGGCCCAATTGCTGCGAACGGCGCCGAATCGATAATTTACGGTCATCACCAACACTGGCCGATACGGCTGCGATATTTTCTTCAGTTCACACTCTACGTAAGCGTGTTGGTGGTTTAATGTCCAACAATGTAAATTTGGTGCGAAATTTTTTTACAATAGCCCGAATAGAAGCCTCAGTAGGTCGATTAAACTGACCATAAAATGGATATTTTCTAAAATTTTTTCAATTTATTTAATTTGGATTATAAAGTAATAATAAAATCATCCTGTTGACCAGTGTAGCGTTGAATGCAGCAAAATACTATTTGCATGATTTTTTGTTGGCGCGGTTTCTATTCGTTTGTTTCCTGCCTCGTAAAAGAATCCCAAATGGAAATCTGAAACGAAAAACACACATAAATAACAAAAACATTGATATATTTATATTTCAATATTATAAAATAAAACACATACTTGTTTGTAAAGGGTGTTTTTATAGAGGTATAAAGCTTTGAAGTAGAATAAAACAAAGATGAATTGTTTAAATGGACATGAAATTTACTTTACTTGAATAATAATCTTCTGGCACTATAATATAACTTGGACATATGACTTGGACGTAGTCTACTCTGGAGGTAAAATTTTCCATTATTTTCTTCAACATTTGTGGAGAAGGCGTAGACTTCAAGAGATGATCTGCAAGGCAAAAGACCATTGAATATAATTATACCGCGACACCGGGGAGAGCATGTAGCCTATATTTTTTTCACACATAATTGTTATAAATGCTTCAATCATAATAAAAAATATTAAGATCATTGTCTGAAAACTTTTCGTTTTATTTACCGCTAAAATCGTGTGTTTCGACTGGACCATCCTTTATGATAACAGCACTGCTGATATATGTAAAAATTTCTATACAGTCATTGACCTCATTGCTTTAGAATTTGCGAAAATAAAAGATAAGAAATAAATAAACATTCACTCGTGTATTATAATAACGTGCACCTAATTTTTAATTGTTTTAAGAAAAGCAAAACTGTTTTATTTGCAAAATAAATAAATAAAACATGTTTGTACTTATTCTATTAAGAAAAGCAAACCCTTTTTATTTGCAAAATAAATACTTAAATAAACATATGTTTATATTGAAGCAGTATCATTGTCGTTGATGGGACTTTCACAATACCGTTTGACACGCACGCTAGGTGCTCACTTCGATTTGCTATGTCATTTCGATTTTATTATATAATTTGTAATTACGATGGACGTTACAAAAAGAAAAAAAATAAATTAATTAATAAAAAGCAAATTTTTTCAGATTAACCAATTTTGTGAACATTTGACTTGAACCCTCCAACGTTATAACAGACGGGAAAAACGTCTGCAGGCAACTTATTTCACACACAAAGCGTGCGGCTGAAAAACGAATTCTCCCTGTAATGCGTTCTGCGCTTCTTCGGGCAATCGCCCACAAATGGGTGAGCCCGGGACGATGTACGCGTGTTACGTAGAAATGTGCGTGTTTCTGGAACTAGATCTCTAATCTCGTCAGAGCAAACTCCATTGTGGTAACGATAGAACAGAGTAACGCAACCTAAACTACGTCGAGTGAGTGAGTCAATAGTGTTGGATACCTTACTGTCACCGATAAGTTTCTTCGCTCTCTCCTGTACACGGTCGAGAAATTCCAAAATAGACTTTGAAGCGCCACGCCTAAAAATGACAGTTGCATTCCATTGAAGTTGTATTCCATAATGCATTACATGTATTATCGTTTTAATACTTGTATTATCATCAGTGGCGGCGTTAGTCGTCGGCCACGTCTCGAGCTTGAAAAGGCCTTACAAAGATTTTAATTAAATAACAATTAGTTATACATTTTATTTTAGAGAAGTACTTTGCGGTAGAGCTGTGTCGTTCATGAACGAACGAGTTAAATTGAACAGATCCTCCCACTGAACGAAGTGAGCCGGTCATTAAACTGACCACTTTTCGTTCAATAGTGAGCCGTTCAATTTGGATACCTTTCGTTCAAACAACTTTCATTCTTTTTACATCATGTTCTTTTGTTTTACAATAGTGGGGTGGTTTTTTGTATTATATCATGTGAAATAAAACAAAAATAGAATATGGTTAATGGTTTTTATTTAATATTATTTTCTCTTTTTAAAACAATAAGTTTTGATCACTTTTTATTTTGTCATTTTGTTTTGTTTATTTTACACAGCTGTGTTGAAAAATGACCGTAAAATTGTTATGTTCGTTCAAAATGACCGATTGAACGATATGAACGAACGGATCAGTTTTTTGTAATTGAACGAAAGTGACCGGTCACTGAAATGAACGACTCGACACAGCTCTACTTTGCGGGCACTATCCAGAATTGTCTGGTAATACCATGGAAACTAAACAACTTAGCACGCAAGCCGGGGAATCGCCGTGTCGTTTAAGTATTTATAAGTATTTCTTCTGTGAGCAGAACATAAATTCATTCATTCCTTTTGTGACTCCATCACTTGCATACTATACTTGCAGAAATAAAATTTATTTTTATTGTATTGCCAAGTGCGTCAATTTTTCGAAACCAGACCGAGCTTTTCGAGTATGTTTTAATATGCGGCAAAATTTGTAAAAATTATCTTACTTTCCCCGATATGGCCTCTACATACGGCAATGCTTTTTATGGAAAATTGAAACAGGTTGTTGCACCTAGATCTAGACTATTTTGTTCTTTCAGTACAAAAGAATTTAGGTTTAAGTAAAACAATTACATTCAATTTTCCACCCAATTGATGTATGTATGTATAGAATTACGAGGGTGGTTTGGAAACTTCTTAGCCTATCAATCAAAGAGAATAGTTAGTTTTTCAAAAATATTTTTATTTTTCAATATAATCTCCTGAAACTTCAATACACTTAGTCCAACGCTTTTCTAGTAATTCTATCCCTTGATTAAGATAGTTTTCCTTAAGGTCTTCAAAATAGTGGTTTATAACTGTAATTTCATCTTAATTTGAGGTAAAACGCTTGCCAGCAAGGAATTCTTTTAGATTTGGGAACAGGTAAAAGTCAATGGTAGCTAAATTGTTATAACACTCTTGTGCGCTGGTGCGTTGTCTTGATGAAAAATTATTTTTTTGCGTTTTTCCCGACTTTGTACATTTAATTGATCCAAAAGGTTGCAATAGTACTCTGAATTTAGTGTTTTACCCTTTTGCAGATAGTCAATCAATAAAACACCTTCGAAGTCCCAAAAAAAAAACCATAAGGTAAGGTAAGATTGCCATAACCTTACCAGCCGATTGAATTGTTTTTGCCTCCTTTGGGGCACTTCCTCCAGTTTCAGTCCATTGTTTGGATTGTTCTTTTGTCTCTGGAGTATAGTGGTGAAGCCATGTCTCATCATCAGTTATGAAACGACGCTTAAAATCCATTTTATTTCGCTTAAAACGATCCAAACAAGCTTGAGAAATCTTCATTCTTATGCGTTTTTGGTCGACTGTTAACAAATGCGGCACCCATCTTGCAGAAAGCTTTTTCATCTGTAGTTCTTCATGCAACATTAAATGGACTCGATCATTTGAGATGCCCATGATATTAGCTAGTTCACGCACTTTTATTCGTCGATCATTTAATACCATATCATGGACTTTGGCTACAATTTGTGTTGTTGTTGCTGTTTTTGGACGTTCATCTTCAATGCTTGTACGACCACGTTTAAATTCAGCAACCCATATCTTTATGAATTTCTTGTCCCGGTAAACCTTTTTATGTAAATATATAATGACATCACGCATTTTTAATTTTTTCATTGTAAAAAAATCGCGGATGCGTCTTTTGTGAACACCTGTTTCTATATGAAGAAGTTACCAGATCGAAACAAAATTTAGCATATGTTCATAGCAGAGATGGAAGTTTCCAAAACACTTAACATTTTTCTGTTTATACCGCGCTTTTTGTGCACGGCTAAGAAGTTTCCGAGCCGCCCTCGCATTTTCATGAAAAAATCGATTTAGTCTATATCTCGGGTATACGAGTATATGAACTGATATGGGAAATTTTTATGTGACGTACGTTAGTAACCTCCTTTTATAACTAGAATAGCTTTTAAGAAAAAAAATTTTGTTTAAGCTCGCTAACGCGCCAAAATTTATTTTTGAAAAATAAATTTTGGCTATGTCTCAGGTATATATGGACCGATATCGGAAATGTTCATTTTCTGTATTTTAGTAACCTTCTTATATTACCAGAACTGCTTTTAAGCAAAAAAGAGTTGTTAAAGTTCGCTTACGCTACATTTTCATAAAAACTACCGATTTAGGCTGTCTCGGGTATATATGGACCGATATAGGAATTTTTTGTTTTCTGTATTTTACTAACCGTCTTTTATAATCAGAATTGCTTTTACCAAAAAAAAAAATTTTTTTTTCATGAAAAAATCGGTCCAGACTATATCTCGGGTATACATATATGGATCGATATCAGAAATTTTAATTTTCTGTATTTGGTAGCCTCTTTATATTACCAGAACTGCATTTAAGCAAAAAAGTTGTTTAAGTTCACTTACGCGACATTTTCATTAAAAACTTGGTTTAGGCTATATCTTGGGTATATATGAACCGATATGGGGTAATTTTTTTTTATGTTCAATAATTTATGTGAAGTTTGAGCAAAACAAAAAATTTTTTTTTCAAATTTTCATACAAAATTGCAAAAAATAATGGCTTTTTTCGGAATTTTAGATATATCTCAGCTATATGTGAACCGATTTTGCTGAATTTCAATATCAGACCCATGAATCGATGGGGTAAAAGAAAAGTGAAAGAAAAAAAATCTAAGTCAAATGGTTTTTTTAGAAACGGTATTTCAACGGTGGACAGACGGATATCGCTTAAGCGACTTTTCTATTCAGAATATACGAGTATATACTTTATAGGATCACAAGTGAAAATTGTAGAAATTACAAACGGAATCACGAACCCTTTACATTTTGGTGAAGGTTATAAAAATGTTATACGCTTTGAAAGCTTTCATATTTTCCACCAGGCAGTTTCTTTCCTGAGAAATCAAATGTGTGAAAAATCATATATTTGCATATGTGTGGGAGTGTGTGTGGGTATGTGTGTGTGTGTGTGTTTGTGTAAGAATATGGGCTTTGTTGGTGTTTTAAGACACTTTGCATTTTATGCTGATGAATTTCAAGCGAATGCCGAATTTGATGCGCGTTAGAACTATTGAAGATGAGAATTTTTCCATTAGCAAAATGGAGGCTATTCCTGATTTAATGAGCCATACACTAATGGATTTTGTGCTGATGTTGTTGTTGGCGTTACCGTTGTTGTTGTTGTTGTTGTTGCTGTTGTTGGTGTTCTTATTCTTCCTGCGCCATCATCATTAGCAACTGCGAATAAGTTGTTTTTTAAGGATGATGATGTTTTTAAAACTGTTTGCTTGATGAGAATGTTGAAGATGACGATGGCGATGAAAATGAGTGTGTTGTTTGTTTGATTGGATGGTTGGTTTGATGGTTTGATGGCTGAATGGCTGGATGGTACAAGTATTTTGATGAATACAAGTTCTTTATTTAAATAGAAAATAATGCAGATTCAAGAAGCCTCATTAAAATAATGCATGCGTGGTTTAATGTTTGCCAAAGTGTTTTTGGTGGAAAAAGAAAACACACAAAAACTTTGGAGAAAAATAAAATGAAGCTCGTTCATATAAGAAAATCACTGCAATTACAGATGATGGTGGCAAAATTGGCAGCATTAAACACACACTCACCCAAATGACAAGTGTGCGAAATGATTTTAATGATTATTGTTATTTAAAATATGTAAATGCAGAATGAGAACTTTTTTGTTTGGAAATGCATTTTAGCAAAGCAAACAGCGGTTAGTCGTATTTATGAAATATTCAAAACAATTGACACACTTGTCATGTACGAGTAATTAAGGCAGTAGAGAATGCCTACTCAGAATCTAATAAATTTCCTTTAGTTTGTTTGCTTAAGAGTGAGCAAAAGTAGTTATTAAAAATGTGTATTTTATTTTTTTGTCTAAAAGAAAACAAACCGGAAAACATCACAGCATTATATGCGAAATTAAATTTTGAGTGTTTCTTTAAAATGTGTGTTGGCTTTCCTTGGACACAACTTATGTTTCAAAATCCAGGGTAGTCTTTGCTTTTAATATATTTCGCTTTTGTCCAAGTGGGTGGGCTGGCATTAAGCGAAAGTGCCATGTGGTTTTAAATATGAAAAAGCTGAGTGTCCATCATTGCTGTCACTTGTAAGATTGAAGGGTGCCTTTCTTAAATGCTCCACAGAAGGAAATGGAAATAACGGTTACATTAAATTAAATTTTATTTTTTATTTCCAGTTTTTCGTCCTTCATTTACTTAAATACTTAAAAAAAAAAAAACCCTTAGCTAAAAAGTGTTTATTTAAAGGATCCTTTTTTCTCTAAAAGACAGCCTTTCAGGATTTTTTTTTTTTAACTTTAAAGGGACTGCGTTATAAATAAAATTATGTCCTCTTTCCAGTATGAAATCTGTGGCCGAATTTGGCTTAAAACATAAAATTTTATTTTATTACCGTACAATGAAGAAAATTTAATAAAATATAAAATACTTTTAATGAAATCGCTGTAAGTGTTGGAGTTTGTTGTAGAGTCACGTGGAGTTTAAATTGAATGAGTGCCAATAAAATATTCTACAAAAAATAAAAAAAAAGTGGGGAAAAACAAGAAAATTAATCTGTGTAAATCTGTGAATTGTTTACATATGTAATTTAATTTCAGATGGAAAGCTAAAGTTTTTTAATTTTTGGCAAAAAGCTTTCTAAGATATACAGTTTTTTTTTTAACTTTATTTATATATTGAATCTAAATTTATTGAATTTTTGATGAACTTTTATAATTTTTTAAATTAAATTTTTGGTTTGTACATTTGTACAACGGGTTATAGTTCAGGTTTTTTCTTTCTTAAGTTTTTTTCTTAAGAAAGATTTTTTATAATACAAATCTGCTGTGATCAATAATTTTGATTGAAAAAGACAAGAAAAATAATAATCAAATCTTTAGCTGAGGGACAACTAGCTGTTTCGTAGTCGCTACACTACTCATCAGCACCCACTGGGATTTTTCTTGTCTTCTTCAATCAAAATTATTGATCACAGCAGATTTGTATTGTAAAAAATCTTTCTTAAGAAAAAAACTTAAGAAAGAAAAAACCTATAGTTCAGGTTGTACCGTTGTACAAATGTACAAACCAAAAATTTAATTTATATATTGAATCTTTAAAGTGAACTAACAATAAGTATTCAAATCTTAATAATAAACAATTCTAGACGAAAAGTTTTATTTTGCGGAAACTTTATCGGCAAAATCACCTAATTTACGCTCTGATGGTGGAAAGGGTATTCCTTCTTCTCAACTAGGGTGGCCGCCAAAATTAAGTATGTTTCGTGCAACAGGATTTGGGCGAAGTTAAATTGAAAAATTATTGTCAAAAAATTCCTATATATAAAAATTCTAAAGAAGATTACTGACAATTCGGAGCATAATATTAGGAATTCATTGCAGTTGAAACAGAGTATAAATAAGGATGAGAAATTAATTTCTTTCGATGTAGTCTCACTATTTCCTAGTATACCAGTTGAACTAGCAATGAGCACCATAGAGGAAAAGTGGGGATTAATAACACAACACACAATGATGGCAAAAAGTTTATTTTTACGTATTTTAAAATTTTGTATAGAGGATAATAGGTATTTTCAGTATAATGGGAAGATATATACGCAAATAAATGGACTACCAATGGGATCTCCAGCTTCCCCTATTATAGCTGACATTGTAATGGAGAAGTTATTGGACAGCTCTATAGGGAGATTGAATATAAACCGAGAATGATGACTAAATATGTAGATGATTTGTTTTGTATCATTCCTGATTCGGCTATTGAGGATTTGTTTACAGCTTTGAATGATTTTAATCATAATATTAAGTTTACCATGGAAAAGGAGAATAAATCATGACTCCCATATTTGGAAACAATTGTAATTAGGAGGGATCATAGACTTGTTATGGATTGGTATCAAAAGCCTACTGCAGCAGGAAGGATAATAAATTATTCTTCAAAACATAGTAAGAATATAATCATCAACACGGCTAAGAATTTTGTTGAAAGGGTACTTAGAATAAGTGATGAAGAATTTCATAGGGGAAACATTATTAAAATTAGGAACTTGCTGGAAGACAATGATTTTCCATCTGAGCTAATTTATAAATTTATAAATCAATTTGAAAGGAGAAATACTCATAATATAGTTAATTTAACAGACCCAAAATCTTATAGACCACTAACGTATATACCGGGTTTGACAGAAAGGTTAGCACGATCTAATTTATTTAATAGGGACAAATATAGAATGGCTCATAAGAGCTATAATACGTTAGATAAATTATTTAGTAAAACTAAGGATAGACTTAGTAAAATGGATAATACTAATATAGTCTATAAAATTCCATGTAAGGGAAATAATCAGGAGAATTGTAATAAAGTATACATAGGAACAACGAAAAACAAATTAAGGACACGGATTGCAGGACATAAATCAGACCAAAAATATGGGCATATTAATTCACAGAAAACAGCGTTATCTTCTCATTGCTCTAGATTAAATCATTATCCTAATTTTGAAAATGGTTCAATAATAAAAACTGAGAGTAATTATAAGAAACGTTATATGTTAGAAATGTTAGAGATTATTAACACACCTGTAGAAAAAAGAATTAATTTTAAAATGGACACAGATAATTTAGCGCATAGTTATAGGCATTTAGTTAGCAACAAATTAGCACATTGAATGTATATATAAGTTTTATTTGTTAGGCTATTTTTTACATTAATTTTTATATAAAAAAAAATATTATGTTAATGTTAATGTTAATGTTAATGTTAATGTTAATGTTAATGTTAATGTTAATGTTAATGTTAATGTTAATGTTAATGTTAATGTTAATGTTAATGTTAATGTTAATGTTAATGTTAATGTTAATGTTAATGTTAATGTTAATGTTAATGTTAATGTTAATGTTAATGTTAATGTTAATGTTAATGTTAATGTTAATGTTAATGTTAATGTTAATGTTAATGTTAATGTTAATGTTAATGTTAATGTTAATGTTAATGTTAATGTTAATGTTAATGTTAATGTTAATGTTAATGTTAATGTTAATGTTAATGTTAATGTTAATGTTAATGTTAATGTTAATGTTAATGTTAATGTTAATGTTAATGTTAATGTTAATGTTAATGTTAATGTTAATGTTAATGTTAATGTTAATGTTAATGTTAATGTTAATGTTAATGTTAATGTTAATGTTAATGTTAATGTTAATGGTATTCTGTGCGCAACATGTGCCATGTTGATTTGCTTAAGTCTAAGGTACAACATGTTCTAATCTTTAAGAAGGCATGTGTTGTGGTTGCAGAATAAGTTTAATTTTAATTATGTTATATTTTGATTTTTGAATTTGTTAATAGTGTTAAGAATTTTTCTTTGTGTATGAACTAAAAATTTTTCTTAGTGTATGAAATTTTTTATGTATAGGAGTTTTTTAACAACAATTTTTCAATTTAAATTTATAACATTTAATTTCTCCTGACGATGATAACAAATTGTTATCGAAATATTGAGAAATAAAAGATTTTAAATTGTAAATTTTTTATAAAAAAAACAAAAAACAAAGATCTGAGATAAAATTCAGTTAAAATATATAAGTTCTTGCGAAAGAACAATTGCGACATAGACGAACCCAAATTTATTCGAATGTGAGTGACTAGCTTTCTTTCGCATATCGATATCGTCGAACAGGCTGTAAAAGTCGAGTTTGTAGAGAAATAAATGGTTTTTGAAAATAATGCTTCTTTCCTACTCAGGTAGCTTGAATATCAATCCGCCCTCGTATATATTATATTTGTGTGAATATATAAAGTTGATCAAAAACGTTTTTAATTTTGTAGAAAAATTTTAATTTATATTTTCCTTTTGTGCCATTAGTCATTTTTGTAGTTGTTGCTGTTGACAAACAGGACTTTATTAAAAATGAATATTTATGTACAGAAATTTCCAAAGGTACGTTTCTATGTACATAAGCACTTACATGCATGCATATTTACATGCATATGTTTGTATGTAACGAGTATATATACGGCTTTTATAAAACAAGCGATTTTTTATGCTGACCCACCCACTCATTTCCACCATATACTCAATGTTGTGCCCATAAATTTTACAGCTTAATAACTAAAAAATGGTCTTTCCTTCCTAACATTATAAACGTATAAAACTTAACAGTATTGTACAATGAATTAGCAAATTTTACTAAAATTTGCTTATCGCAAAACCACACCTTGAACGGCCAACTATATTACGCAGCGGTTTGTTTTTAAAACTTCAGGTTAATAAAATATGAAAAAATTACTACAAAATTATGAAGTAAATTTCTAGGTCTCCACACACTGGAACGTGCACAAGAAAAGTGGCTTACAGAGCCCACATGCCTTATATCAAGGGACCTGTGGGTGGCCGCATATTAACTCTAAGAGAACGTGGGAGCTATTGAAACTGCCCAGATCTCAACTAAGAGTGACTTTAGCAGTCATCACTGGACATTGCCCGTTTTTAAACCATGCCAGGAGACTAGGACTACCCCATAACGACTTCTGTAGAAGTTGCCACGACGAGGAGGAGACGATCCTTCACCTCCTCGGCACATGCCTGGCATTAGAGCATCATTGTCTAAGAAACTTAGGTGAGCGGAGCTTTAATAGCCTATCTTGTCTGGCCTCGGTCAAAGCGACCGTGCTAGCCTCTTTCACAAGAAGCAGCGGATGGCTAGTATAGCAGCATGCAACGCTACACTTAAAGGTTCCCGCCTTTCCTTTCCATCCCCGCCCATCCTTTCCACTCACACTATATTCCTATAACTTCTTTTTTTCACTCCACTATCTTATTTTTCAGGCAATCACAAAGGGAACGACTACAGGACCCAAGTGAGCTGGACAGCCTAGACTATTCCGGGGTATCCAGCGGCCTGCCTACCTAACCTAACCTAGGTCTCTGTAAGAGTTTCGTTACTTTAGGGACACCCTGTTTGTATAAACAAAACGCGTTGCAGTTGGCTAACATTAAATCAGTCATCTGAAAGCAAACACATGTCGCTAATTTATTGGAACAACAGAATAACTCAAAAAATTTAGTTCTCTGGCTAAAATACAGAATTATTTATATTGTGTAAAAAAAAACAGATATGTTATTGATTAGCATTAGTATCTGTTTTGGCGGCCTTATCTGACGGTGGAACAACTCCACTTAGTGAACTAGTTTGCAGCTCACCAGCAACCCCGTGTTGTCACACAAGTGACAACATCCTGTGTTAAGTTTGTAGAGATACCTCCTACGTGCAATGCCCTGGACTACCAAAGTGGCCCAAAGCCCATAAAGACTATCAGTCCTTAACTTAACCACCCGTTTAACCAGCACTTCTGGTACCTTATTTATATTGCTGGCAATAAAATATAGTGTTTCATATTCGATCCTGCGTATTTCCAGGTTGGACTACTTTTTTACTCTGAGTGGTGTTAAAGGATTATTTGCCGGCGAATTTATAGCAAAGGGCGAAATTTGTCGTTCATCGCAATATGCTCCTAGCATAAGACATGTATGAAACCTAAATTATAAAACGCGTTTTTCTCAGTTAATACATTCTTGCAATAAACTAAACGTGTAAATTTTTATAAGCTTACATGTGTGGTTTTGTTCAAGATATTTGGTGAAACTGTAGTAAATGACTAAAGTAGTAAATAAGCAACGGTGTTCCTACAACATTCTACCGCAGCTTAATGCCACACATACATAAACATATGTGTAAATATCCAGATTGAACAGCAGTTCAACACACTGGAGAATACATATGTGTGGCAATAAATCGCTAAAAGCAAATAAATCAGAATACGAAAAAATGCCACTGCTTTTTGGCTTCATTTTTCGACTTTATTTACAAACTTATGCATCAGTTAAATCCTTTTCAGTATAAAATGCAAACAAGGATAAAAAATGCATGCACACACACACACACACACACATATGTGCCATACATCTATACAAAAGTCATACAAACATTGCATACGTTTGTGCAAGATGACACTCAGCGAAATAATTGTGACAACACAAAATAGTGACAAAACCAAAATGATAAAAGAAACTAAAAACTCGAAGATCTTTTATGGAATATTTGAAATGCTTAACAATTAAGTTTTATTAACTTATAATATTGATACGAACAAAAAAATTATAAACAGTTTGTTTTCTAAAGTTCCCATTTCGATTAGAGTAGCTCCTATGAAACGTTTATAAAATTTTTAACCTTAAACAACAACTTTAATGAATAAATAATTTATTAAATTTTTGATGAACTTTCTATAATTTTTTTAAATTAGCAAACACAGTACAAACAATGCAGGCAGTTGTGAAGGAGATTTACACCAGCACCTGTCTTTACGGCCTTATCTGATGGACCAGTTGCACGTGTGAATTATTCGCGATTCACCAGTGCCCCCGTGTGGCTTGCTAGGCTCACACAGATAGCAATTTATGCCATATGTTTGTAGCCATATGAGCAATTTCTTGTTGAGGAGTTCGGGGCTTCTAATCCTTTCTGTATGCAATTTCCCAGTAATCAATGGAAGACAAGTCTTAATGAGTTGGAAGACCGAAGCCCACTAAGAGCCTCAGCCCCTAAACCAACTCACGCGTCAATAATTACCACTGGTTCCTTACAGGCAACAGATCCTCGGAAGGTTGTTAGTCCCCGAAAAAAGCCACGACACACAATTATCAAGGATACTAACACCCCCTTCCTGCGTTTTAGGTTTCAAGCACAGCCAGAACATTTCAGACAAGACGGGCACCTCAACCATGATCAGCCAGGTTGAACTGCAAGTAGAACCACTCGGGGGCCATGATGATTCCCGTTCTGCGAATTGAAACCCTTGGTAAGGGTTTCGGAAGCCAACACAGCAGAAGTCATGCGGCTTCCTAGAGTTATATTTGCTACAACAAACGAGGGACCCCTTCCCCTCTTTACCCGAAAAATAAAGTGCCGTGGTTAGGACTGTGCCAAGGCAAAACCTGTTCCCCACGGGGAACAATACGGGCAATTAACAAAATGCATATATGATTCAATATGGGACAACATATAGACAGAATCAGAAAATGTTTTACGTGGGTTCCTGCCTTGATGGCCCAACCCCACGGTGATTCTCTCACAAGAAGGAAAAATGTTCACCCGGATGTCCCCATGCTTGACAAATTGTCACGCATATCAGCATGACATGTGATCGAAAATGGTACCCATGCATGACAAATCGTCATATATACCATTATTCCATTTTCAATCACATGCTGAGTTTCGCATGCTCTCCCCCATGGTGTAAGGCGGAGCCTTCCTAAAACTGCTTCCGAAGTCAGGTTCACGGCACCCGGTTGCAGTGCAACTGCACACCGAGTCCGAAAACTCTCCCAGCATATGGGTATTAAAACACAACCTCCACATTGCCCCCGAAGGTCCTCAACCTTAGCCGGGCGAGAACAATAAAATAATAGCCGCTGATCAGACTATCGCAGCCCTAAAAAGGCCTACTACAGTTTTAAACCCCAAATGGTTCGAGAAAGTGAATATAGACAGAGAATAATTTGATTGCTAGGAAGCTGAAATCCCAGTGGGTGCTGATGAGTAGTGTTGCGACTATGAAACAACTAGTTGTCCCCCAGCTAGAGATTTGATTCTTATTTTTCTTGTCTTCTTCATTCAAAAAATATTGATCACAGTAAATTTGTATTGTAAAATATCCTTCTTAAGAAAAACTTAAGAAAAGAAATTTGAACTAAAAACCCGATGTACAAATGTGCAAAAATCTAATTTTAATGAATGGTGTTTTTTTTTTTTTTATTAAACAAGTTATTTGAACACAAATTTTCCGCCAGTGTATTAGCCATTTGTTTAAGTTTTATTTTGGTAAATATATTTGTGTTTTAATATGTACGAGTTATTATTTGCATTCATATGAAAGTATGTACAAACGTACATATTATGTATGAATAAAATTAATTTTTAAATTTATTTAAACACGCGCTTAAATATTACTATTAAATTTAAACTATAATATTTTAACTGCTTCCTTTATTTCAACACTGTGTGTATTGAAAATCATATTCTAATACTAGACTACAGCTCAGAAGCTTTTGGTTCTTTATTTAAATGCTTATAAATGATTTTAGTTGTAAATAAAACAAAAAGTTTTCAGAAAATTCCAACACTTAATATATATACCAACAACCTAAATAAATTATTGAGAATTTAAAAAGGAAATTGCTTTAATAATACCTATCGAAACACAAAAACAAGCTTTTTCTTTTTTTTTGTGACGTACGCTGGACTGAACACATTTTTCATGTCTCTAAAGAAGAATTCAAGTGCTTCGGGTTTTTGAAATCCGACCTCCTCACTATTCCGAAAATGGAATACAACTCTCATGTTTGGGCCGGTGCTTGAAAGTCTATTTTGGGGCTACTCGACCGTGTGCAGTAGGGTATTTAACTCTATTGACTCACTGGAGCATCGACGCAGTGTGGGGTGCGTTACTCTGTTCTATCGTTACTGGATTTTGCTCTGACGAGATCAGGGATCTTGTTCCCGAAACTCGCACATTTTTGCTTAGCACGCGTTTATCGTCCAGAGCTCATTCATTTGCAGTCGATTGCCCGGGGAATCGTACTACGCATTACAGAGAGAACTCGTTTTTCAGCCGCACGCTTCGTCTGTGGAATAAGTTGCCTGTAGACGTGTTTCCTGTCTGTTATAAGGTTAGAAAGTTCACAAACACTGCTCTGTCTTTTCTCTTCCTCATTACCTATTTTACCTAGTTCTGGTACAAAGCTGTGCATAAGGAGGGGTCATGCCTTGAGTACTGGTCCAAGATAAAAACAGTTTTTCTATTAAATTTGAAGCTCTGCGAAAAGGATATTTCGCCGGGTTTTAAATTAAACTATTAGAAAATTATATTTTACGAGAATGCAAAAACACAAATATTTTGTTGCCGTCATCCTATAGTACACTCAACACTTGCAGTTTCAATTTACATTAAAAAGGCAGACTATTGAAAAAGAAAAAATAATAATTTACATATACAAAAGAGACATTGAAATACCAAAAACTAAATGCCAGCAACATAAATCCATAATATACATATATGTATGTAAATACACTCCGGTTCACTTATTTAAAGGCACTAAAAACTTTATATTCAGGAGCCTGAGTCTACTGTGTACTAAAACACTAGATTTGCTTACTTTCTGACTTATGACTGTCTTGCACAAAGCTTAAAAAAAAACTGACTGGTAGCTGCCGACCTACCTGCTATTTATATGTCTTTATTAGTTTCTACAAACGACATTAATTTTCTAATCGCTCCTAATGTATAAATGTATTTTTTTCGCATATACACATTCATACACTTGCTTGCGGACAATAAGCAGATCACAACAACAAACAATAACAAAACGAATAGCAAGAATACAAGAAAAAGCAACAACATCATTTGTAGTTGATTTATCCAAGGCACACAACTGCGACAAACGACGAATATTTGGACGCGAATATTCGTCGCCAAAAATAAAACACATTGGTGTATATGAAAAAGCACACAATCGTGGCGTTATTCGAAATTCGTCATACTCAGTGAAAATTGAAATAGATTTATTTCTAATTGTTTCGTCAGCGAACGACGAACAAAACAGTATCAGTTATCAGGTTTCTTATATAAAGAAAGTCTTTTTCGCGAAATAGCATTTTTTTATATTTATATTAATCACTGTAGTAGAAAATATATGAAGATTTCTCAACATATAATTTGTTCAAAAATCCCTCTTTTGGATGGGATTTATATAGGTTTACTTTTAATATGGGCACCTTAGTATTTATATTCATTTGTTTTTCCTTTGCACGGAATGTAAACAATGTTCGTTGATATTGTGCTTCACACGACGAATTTATACAACGAATATTTGCCGGCAAGTTCGTCGCAATGGGCGAAGTTCGCTGTTCGTCGCAGTTGTGTTCCTAGCATTACTTGGAATTTTATGTTTGTTTCTTTGTGTATTATGTTTTTAGTTTTATCTTGTTGGGGCGAATGTGTTGTGTTGTACATTTGTAACAAGCAGATCAACAGCTGCACCCTGGATTAGATGTGATAAAATATTCTTAACAATATCTTAGATATTGCAACAGGAACACAGAACGCCAGAGTAGTAAAGGAGTTCATTGCGAGCCAAAATGTTGATATTCTTGACTGGTCACCCTATTCGCCAGATCTAAGCAATATCAAAAATGTCTATGAAGGAGGTAGACAATTTGATGCAAAGCAGTCACTAATTCAGGCTATTCACGCCTCGTCTTCACGAGCCATCGACTTGAACATGACATGAGCATAACGTCGGCAGAGCGAAGGTAAAAATAAGTTCATCTTTTTGTATGTGGCAAATGCGTATGTACGGATTTACCTTATCAAAATGTTCAGTTCGGCGCCATTTTGTGTATTTTTGTTCGTAATGGCCAACTTCATGCTCAGCCATATGCTCGAGCATTAATGTCAGAGCACAAACGAAACATGGACTTAAACGGTACACATTAGCCAATTGCTCATACCCAGTTCATGGCTCGTGGAGACCCCCAGTGAAGAATCTTGTATTCAAATTTCGTTGGATTAGATAAACTCTCTTTATCTGTCAATGAAAATCCGTATATTTGCAGTTATTAAAAAAAGAGGTTTTACCCATTACTAATTGTTCTTAAGTAAAGTAAATAAGGCAATAATAATGAAAAATGAATTAAAAAACAAGAAAAACTGTTTTTCATTAAAATTATTTAAGCTGTCTTCACTCAAGTGAACCAAAAAATAGCACATTTTTGGACTTTGTTTTTATAAATTGCTCAGAAAAAGTTGTTCAGATATTTTTTATATCCCAAGATGTCTAGCTTCCATTTCTATTTTAAAATTTTGCAATCGATTAAAAATTGCAAAAAATATAGGCTTCTGAATATGGAATTTTTTGGTGCCCCTAAATAAGTGAACCGGGGTGTACATATAGATATACATATGTACATAACTTTGTATGTATGATTACACACGCAAAGAGTTAAGAATAGAAATAGAAGGCTACGACGAATGACACAAAAAATGTATGGGATTAAATCACAAAAAATGTAAAATAAATTAAAAAATAATTTATAATTCAAAACCCAGAAACGTATTTGCTTTGTCCGTACATACATACATATGTACATATTTTGCTAGAAGAAAATATAAATACATATGTATATGTATATGTTTTTTTTAAATTTTGACACCCGTGTAACATGCGGTATTGTGATGACAACAGTTCCCCCGGAATTCAAATCTGCCAAATTAACCTCAGAAATCTTTATGAATTTTCAAAAATGATCGGTAGGATATAACATATGTATGTACATAGATACAAACATATTTTTATTTATTGCTGCCCTTAAAGGAAAAGCAAAACTTATTGTTTGCAAATGGCACTCGACTTTTGTTGCTTGGGTGAGTGAGTGCTTATTTCATGTTTAAATCATTCACCTTTTAGGGGTTCTTTTTTTTTTTTTTTTTTCTTCTGCTTAAGCACGATCGGCTGAGATTTTCTTTTGTAATTTATTGTACATTATTTATAGCTCATAGATCATCTTTAAGAAATGCTTAAGCAATTGTAGCTTATAATTATAAATCTTTTATATGGACAGCGCAGATTTTTTTATATTTTTATTGTTGTCAAGGATATGCCATAAATTATTATCCTTAACCAGTTGTTGTTATTCTTTTTGTTATTAAAAAAGAACTAGCTGATGATTTATTTGTGTATTTATTGAATTATTAAGCTGCATGCTTGTTATTTATTTTATATAAAAAAAAAATTATCACATGTCTTAGTCATATGATTTTCTTCACTCACAGGACTCTAAATTTAAATAAAATTGATTTATTACTCTGTTCTGTTAACACAAATCGAGTTTCGTGTTCTTTAAGCCGAAGTCTAGTAACCATAGATGCCAGATAAATATGGTTTAAAACCGTCAAATTAGACGGAAAAAATAGTCAAAATCGTCAATATGATTATTGCAAATCGTCAAAAAATCGTCAGCTAGTAAAATTAATTACTTTTAAATAAAAGATTTATTTCAACGGCGTAAAGTATAGAAAAACAAGGCATGGTTGCCTTTAATAAAAAAAACTACAGCATTTAAATCCATAACAACAAATACGAGTATATACTCCTACAAATTGCCACTCAATCCATCATTTCGGTGAAAGTAGGGTGGTGGCTCTGGATATTTCAAAAGCATTTGACAGAGTATTGCATGGTACACTACTGGCAAAACTTACTGCTTTTGGTGTCGATGATGACTTCTCTCGGTTTATATCAAGTTTTCTCAGAGACCGCACTATACGAGTTGTTATAGATGGGGTCTCATCAAACGAGTTCAAGATTAATTCAGGGATGCCGCAAAGCTGCGTTCTTTCTCCTACCTTGTTTCTTATTTTCCACAACGACCTTCTCTATCAAACTTCCAACCCTATCCACTCTTTCGCGGATGACAGCAGCATTTGTCACTCGTACTCTTTTAGTTATAGGCCCAGCCTATCAGAGATCGCTGCCAAGAGGCTAAATATTAATGATTCACTGAATAGTGCCCTTCTATTAATTTCCGAATGGGGTCGTAAAAGCAGAGACGCCTTCAACGCTCGTAAGACCCAATGTTGCTTATTAACACATAAGCCAACGACTGCAAATGCTCCTTCATCTGTTCTCATGGATGGTATAAATATTGAGGAATCGGATGCTCTTGATGTTCTTGGAATGAAGATACAGTGTGATGTTCGCTGGACTGATCACATTTTTCATGTCTGCAAAGAAGCATTCAAGTGCCTTGGTTTTTTGAAACGGTGTACTTCACTCCATCCGACCTCCTTACTATTTATACCACCTACATCCGACCGAAAATGGAATACAACTCTCATGTTTGGGCCGGTGCCTCAAAGTCTATTTTGGGGTTACTCGACCGTGTACAGGAGAGGGCGAAGAAGCTCATCAGTGACAGTAGGGTATCCAACTCTATTGATTCACTGGAGCATCGACGCAGTGTGGGATGCGTTACTCTGTTCTATCGATACTACAAGGGATTTTGCTCTGACGAGATTTGGGATCTTGTTCCCGAAACGCGCACATTTTTACGTAACACGCGTTTACAGTCCAGAGCTCACCCATTTGTGGTCGATTGCGCGGGGAATCGTACTACGCATTACAGAGAGAATTCGTTTTTTAGCCGTACTCTTCGTTTGTGGAATAAGTTGCCTGCAGACGTATTTCCTGTCTGTTGTAACTTTGGAAGGTTCAAGTCAAATGTTCACAAACACTACTCCCTTACTTTCATTTCCTACATAAATTAGCTTTATAAAATTAAGTATGCATATAATTGCTTGAAAGATACGACAGTAAAAAATGTGATCTACAAAAATCGTTAAAAACAGACCTTAAATGGTCAAATCATCAAAATGTAAAAATAACACCCAAAATCGTCAAAATTACGATAAATCGTCAAATATGGTAACTATGCTGGTAACTTTATTTTATGTGCTGCAGAGTACAGACCAGTGAATCGTCTAGAAATTTGGGTGATTTTTATACACTGTGAACTGTGATCTGTGAACTGTACATTATTCTTATGCATTTAAGACATAGACCACAGCAGACATCACGACTACAAATAAAAAGGAATGTAGCTGTGTAGTAGTGTACCGAAAACGTACCATTATATATAATATTTCTTACGATTACGATAGCAGCTTATACAGGCGTAGCGGTCCTAAAAATTACACTGCAGGATCAGTTGCCTGAGTTAGTGTTCAGCAGACAGGTTTTTTTTTTAAGAAAAAAAGGATTAAGTGTATCGAACACGTTTGTTTTTCTTCGCTTTCTAAGGATGAAGGCAATTAGATTTTTTTTTAAGAATTTGACTATTTGTCTTGCATTCTTCAATTAAAAATTATTGATCACATTGTGTCTTCTTTAAACTTTTGATCACAGCAATTATTGCTTTAAAAAAATCAATCTTTATTGGCTGAAGGCTGAATCGAACTCATAAATTGACAAGTAACAAAAAAAAATAAAATAAAATAAAAAAAAAAAAATAAACAAAGAACTGATCACAAATCCAAATAAATACAAATGTATACTTTTACCAGCATAAGTAAATCGGTGTCTTTCGAAAAAGTATAGTTTTTCCTCAAATCAATCGTAGAACGTGTATATTGTTCTTCAAATCATATGTGCAAACATTTGATATTGGTATAGACGAAATGGGTTCGTTTGCCAACATATGTTTTATATAGAAAGAATGATGTTACACACGTGTATTTCAGTTTATTATATTGGCACATTTTTTAAATAAAAACTGCGTTCTAAATTTTGCTATAAAAAGCTTCAATTTGTATGAGCCAAGTATCAGTTTTTCAATTCAACTCTTCAAACAGCATGAAGTTTCTAATTATTTTCGCTTTAACTTTGGCAATCGGTTCTGCTTTACCCAGCGAAGAAATCAAATCACGCAACATTGTGGTTCCGGCTGGCAAGCCACAAGGTCGCATTACCAATGGTCATAGTGCTCAGCGAGGACAATTTCCCTACCAAGTTGGGCTTACTATAAAACATCTTAATGGCGCAACAGAATGGTGCGGTGGCACTTTAATTAGCAACACTGAAGTTATTACTGCAGCTCACTGCACAGAAAATACTCATACAATTCAAGTGATACTTGGCAGCACTAATCGTCAGTACGCCGATTATGTACACGAAGTTAGCGGTAGAGATGTAATCGTTCACCCAGGTTGGGACAGCCAAATTTTGAAAAATGACATTTCCATCATCAGAATTCCATACACGCCCTACACCGAAAATACTCAGGCAGCTAAATTGCCTACCAGCGCTAACATGAAGGTTTTCGGTGAAACAGTAATCGCTTCAGGTTGGGGACATGTTTCTGATTTTAATCCGGGTGTCACTTCTCAATTGCAGTACGCCGCTTTGAAGGTTATATCCAATGAAGCCTGCGCCTCAGCTTATAGGATATCCCCAAGTCAGATTTGCACCTCCACTTATGGACAAGTTTCCACCTGCAGAGGTGATTCAGGCGGACCATTGGTTTTGCCTCGCGGCAATATTCTGGTTGGTATAACTTCATATGGTGGAAACAGCTGTGAGCAGAATTCGGCTGCAGTTTTTACTCGTGTTAGCAGCTTCCTAGATTGGATACGGCAAAACAGCAATGTTTCTCTATAAACGAAATGCATTTAGTCAGTCGAAATACGCAGCTGATAAATTTATTTTTTAGAAACCATTAGTTCTTTTTATACGAATGTAACACAAATTTTGATATTAATAAAAATGTTTGTTTTGTGTACATGTTTAATAACAATATATTAAAAACCTATCAAATCGTAAATGGGTTAATTACACGTACACGCCCTTGAAGCCAATGAAACATTCTGAATCCTTTCGGTTTAACCAAAATCTTTCGTTTATTTATTTTATTGTTTTTTTTCTTTCTTCTTTTTGAATACTATTTAATAACTAAATTAATTAATAGTTGAATTTTTAGTATATTATTTACAATGCCAACTTGTCCCAATAATGCCTTAAAGGCGCTGGGATCTAGAATAAAAGTGTAAATATTGAAGTATGTATCTATAAAAAATAAAAAAAATAAAAAAATAAATAAAAAAAAAAAAAAAGTAAGTGCCCGTTTAGAGATATTGAACAAAAGCAACGACTCTAACTTGTTTTCATAGAGCGCTACACCGGCACATCGCTTAAGAAACGGAAGCAAACTAAAAACTAGATTATGTCATATACATAAATGCGTTTACCGGCTTCGGTAAAATTAAGGCGAATTCATACCAGATAATTCCAAAAGCAATACGAGTAAACACAACACTTCAAACACAACAATGTGAGCTTTCCACGTTAGCCTACGATCGGAGTGTAGCTGAGCAAGACGTCTTTCCTCTTAGGTCTGTCTTATGACAAATTGATGATCAGGGATGCATCCCACTTTGTTTAATATTGAACTGAACTTCGTCATTAAGAATTTTTCGAATAGCTTTGAAATTGTTGGTAAAAGATTTATTGGTCTTTATGATTCTACCTTAGTCAGATCCTTCCCTGGCTTGGTATCATAGTAATCATAGAGACCTTCCATTCTGCAGTATAATACTCAAGACGTAAATTAGCGTTAAAAATATAAAGTAGAACTCTTCTAGCTACACGAGGTAACTGTACAAGCATTTTTCCAGTAATTTGATCAATGCCTGGAGCTTCCCTGGGGCTTGTATTACCGATAACGTTTTCGACATCTTGAAAATTAAGTCTCAAAGACACAGGCGGTCCGCTTTATTATTCGTTGAATCATTTGTAATAAAAACGTTTCTCAAATGATCGACGTCGGCATAAATCTAGAAAGAAAATCTCTTTCAGCATTTTTCTTTTTAAATTCTCAACAATTTATTTAGATTGTTGGGATATAAAGTTGAATGTTTGAGAATATCTTTCAAAAATTTCCAAAGTCTACTGATGATTAGGGTAGTTCCTATGAAATGTCGACATATAGATAGCTGGGAAATATAGAAAACAAGCTATTTATAATTTTTTATTGGTATAAATGGTAGAAGCTAAAAATAGCGAATAAAAAACTCAATTGTATAAATTTGTATGTTAATTTCATATAATAATAAACATATTCAACTGCGTGCATTTTTGTGAAACTTCGCGGTTTTATTGGATTGCAGTGCATTATAAAATTTTGAATTTTAAAATTGTATAAATAAATAACTGCTGTTTTTGTTTTCATATTTAATTTCGGGCTTGAAATGTGGTTTTTTGTGTTCCTGCAAATTGTGGCAAATTTGTTGTTTTCTGAGAACATTTTTTTTACTCTCATTTTACCGGACTTTACCCGGAATTTCCTTGAACAAAGCTATTATGTAGTAATATGGTTACTGTGTCGGACGCTGTTAGGAATGCCTGACAATGGTTTCTAGGTTCATTAGATTACACTTAGTTTATGGTACAACCATTTCCCTCTAATCTATATGTTAGCATAAGTATAGTTATTGTTTATATTCTAACTCATTTGTGTATGTAATATACATATATTAATATTTATTTTGACAGCTTTCTAGATTTAAGTATGCTTATATTTAGTTTTTAAGAGAAAAAGGATATAATAAAATTGTAAGCGTTGTCTTACAGACGTGGCAGACGTGTCTTATTTTACTCGCCAAATCCTACAATTATTTGTTTCGCTGATTGAGAATATGTAAGTACTTTGTTTAATTACAATATAAGCTTGTGCAAGACTAAAACAAACACCCTGTTTAGCCCCCTTAACAGAACAATATGAATAATCATTTCATTTCTTTCGTATCGCAGCACGATAACAGCGATGCCATCTCGATGATTAAATCCTTTTTTGATGAAGTGCATTAAGATCCATCCTTTCGATATTACAATATCTAACGTGGCGCATCATCAAATTGTATTTTGCCTGTTTGGATATGTGGGGGAAAAATCGCAAATAGCTAAAAAAAAAAAAAAATCTAAATTAATAGTGTGAAGAAAACAATGAATGAGTTTTGCAGTGACAAGAACATCACCACAATATTTGTTGCAAAGAGGAGCAATCAAGTGACTGTTTAGCCAAGGATAATCCGTTGCAATGTGTTGAATTATCAAATGATGACGTTAACAATTGTTTTTCTTTTTGTTTTTTTGCTTTTCACTATTTTTTTTCTATTTTACTTTTTAATATTGTCTGATGAAGTGCTGATATATTGGTGTAAATGTGAGTCTTGCCAATGCAGTCACGTAATCTCCTTTAAAGTGGATACAAGTGTCAAAAGAGACACTAAATTAAAACAATGGCGGTATTAAAATGTTGCCAAAAGTAGAAAAGAGTGAGTTCTATACCCGGATTCCGGATTCGTTTGTTTTTTGTGCTAAATTATTAGTAAAGTTTATTTGGAAGCCAGCAAATGGAAAGAGAATTTAAAATTTATTTGCTGTTTCTTTTTGTGACTATAAGTCACCTGCAAGTTTAATGGCGTGATTTTGTCTCAGTTAACAGGCGCATATTTTGTAAAAGAGAAAAACACATGCCACTAGCAGTTGGTTTTTGCAAGGTCCTTTTAAACAGAAGTTAGTTAGTTTTTTTTTTTTTGGCTTTTAAGAGTCTGAGCCGCTTTAAGTCTTTCTATGGCTGAAAACTTAACACATGCTCTCGTATGAAATTTTAGATAAAACTAAGTAATTGTGCTTATGCCACCCACCTTTTGTTGCTGCAATGCATGGAGAAAGTCCTATATCCTTTTTTGCTTTCTCTCTTTGTCGATTATAAAGCCCTTCTAAGCAAGTAGGTAGTTGTACGATTTGGCCGTTGTTATAAAGTTCGCCACGGGAATCTTTAATCCTTATGGGCTCTTTGTTTATATACTTATTTTGTATTTCTATACGGATACAGATTTTTAGCTTTGACACATGTATATTAGGTTGTCCCAAAAAAAAAGTTTATTTTTTCGTTTTTCATGGGTGCTCGAGCATAATTTGTGAGATGAAGTATTTTTAAGGTTATTTTTTGTGATTTTCAGATAAGGTTTAAAGGTCGTCCAAGTCGAATTATTGCCAAAAATCGTGCCTATCTTTTTTTTTTTTTTATCTTGGACCAGTACTCAGGGGATGATCCCTACATAGGCAGAACTAGGAAAATAGGTTATGAGGAGGGGGAAAGAGGGAGTAGTGTTTGTGAATATTTGACTTGAACTTTGCGACGTCATAACCGTCAGGAAACACGTCTGTGGGCAACTTATTCCATAGGCGAAGCGTACCGCTGAAAAACGAACCCTCTCTGTAATGCGTAGTGCGATTCCCAGGGCAATCGACCACAAATGGGTGAGCTTTGGACGATGAACGCGTGCTACGTAAAAATGTGCGCGTTTCGGGAACAAGATCCCTAATCTCGTCATAGCAAAATCCCTTGTAGTAACGATAGAACAGAGTAACGCATCCCACACTGCGTCGATGCTCCAGTGGGTCAACAGAGTTGGATACCCTACTGACACCGAAGAGTTTCTTCGCCCTCTCCTGCACACGGTCGAGTAACCCCAAAATAGACTTTGAAGCACCGGCCCAAACATGAGAGTTGTATTCCATTTTCGGTCGGATGCAGGTGGTATAAATAGTAAGGAGGTCGGATGGAGTAAAGTAAATACATCTTACACCGTTTCAAAAACTTGAGGCACTTCAATGCTTCTTTAGAGACATGAAAAATGTGATCAGTCCAGCGAACATCACATTGTATCTTCATTCCCAGAATATCAACAGCGTCCCCAAAATAGACTTTCAGGCATCGGCCCAAACATAAGAGTTGTATTCAATTTTCGTACGGATGTAGGTGGTATAAATAGTAAGAAGGTTGGATGGAGTGAAGTACATCTTACACCGTTTCAAAAACTCGAGGCGCTTTAATGCTTCTTTAGAAATGAGAAAAATATGATCAGTCCAGCGAACATCACACTATCTTCTTTCCAAGAACATCAAGAGCATCCGATTCCTCAATATTTATACCATCCATGAGTACAAATAAGGCAGCATTTGCGGTCGTTTGTTTGTGCGTCAATAAGCAACACTGGGTCTTTCGAGCATTAAAGGCGACCCTGTTTTTACGATCCCATTCGGAGATTAATAGAAGATCACTATACAGTGAATCATTCATATATAGCCTCTTGGCAGCAATCTCTGATAGGCTGGGCCTATAACTAAAAGAGTACGAGTGATGCTGTCATCCGCGAAAGAATGGAGAGGACTGGAAGTTTGATAGAGAATATCAACAGCGTCCCCAAAATAGACTTTCAGGCATCGGCCCAAACATAAGAGTTGTATTCAATTTTCGTACGGATGTAGGTGGTATAAATAGTAAGAAGGTTGGATGGAGTGAAGTACATCTTACACCGTTTCAAAAACTCGAGGCGCTTTAATGCTTCTTTAGAAATGAGAAAAATATGATCAGTCCAGCGAACATCACACTATCTTCTTTCCAAGAACATCAAGAGCATCCGATTCCTCAATATTTATACCATCCATGAGTACAAATAAGGCAGCATTTGCGGTCGTTTGTTTGTGCGTCAATAAGCAACACTGGGTCTTTCGAGCATTAAAGGCGACCCTGTTTTTACAATCCCATTCGGAGATTAATAGAATATCACTATTCAGTAAATCATTCATATTTAGCCCCTTGGCAGCAATCTCTGATAGGCTGGGCCTATAACTAAAAGAGTACGAGTGACAAATGCTGCTGTCATCCGCGAAAGAGTGGAGAGGACTGGAAGTTTGATAGAGAAGGTCGTTAAGGAAAATTAAAAATAGGGTAGGAGAAAGAAATGCCGCTAGTTAAAAAAAAAGTGTTGCCAACTAAAAGTTGCATACCTCTCTAAAAACATACTACACACATTACATATATTAGTATACAAAGTTAGTTATTAAATATGTCTCATTAAACCAGATCCTCATATCCTTTAATTTTGTGCCATCTTTTCTAATTTTCCCAGCAGAAAGACAGAAACTTAATCTCTCCATTTGTGTGAGTGAAGTTCTTTCTGGGCACAAATGCGAATTTAATTTAGTTGCAAAAGTGTTGGTTGGTTGGTTGGCTGATTGTTGCTCAATGGCATAACTAATCTTTGTTTGCAACAGCAGCATAGCTGCCGAATCTCTCAAAAAGTATCTTCTGCTCGGGCACCAACATTTCATGTAACAAGTTAATATGAACATACTGTTGTGGGGTGAAAATAATATTGTCTCAATGATTATACAGACGTTGGAATATTAACTTTAATATGGATACTCACACCCGAAAAAAGTGTTCACACTTAAGCCTTTGTAGGAAGCTTAGGTGAGCTTAAAGCATCTTTTTGGCTGTTTTGGTGGGCTTCTCGCAAAGTTAAATTAGTGTGTGGCAGGGGTGTGAGCATTTGCCGGCTTCTATTAGTACATACGAGTACGTTTAAGATGAAATGGTGAGATGGGATGGGATGGGCTGGCTGGTTAAAGGATGCACAGATAATCCAACTTTGATTAAATAATTTCTGCTCACAATACAATTGGTGTTAAAATCCCGTTTATATTGTTGTTCTCGCTTATACTTATTTTGCCGCACAACTTGTTCGGTATTTCTTTTGCAAGAGCTAAAAAGGAAAAAAAAAAGAATCAGGGTGATTATCACTGGTTGACAGCTTCATACGGATGGACGGACGGACGGACGGATAGACTCATATGTGTTTCAGCACATCCTCAGGCACAACTGAATGACTGACAGTCTCATACTGTCTGTCAGTCAGTCAGTCAATCAGTCAGTCAGTGAGTCAGTTGGTTGATTGATAATTCCTTATATTAAATTGAAATTACGCGAAATTGACGCAATTGTTATTTACTCTACCGGTACTTATTCTCGTGTTCGATTATGAGTTGTAGAAATTAATATTTTGCACCATTGGGGGTTTTATTTAATACAGTCGAGTTAAATCACATAAGAAGCTTTACTTTTTTCTGTTTTTTTCTTTTTTTTTTTTTTAATTCAATTGTATGCTTTTGAAGATGGTTGATTATTATGGATTTATTTTCCCCCTTTTTCCAAAAGTGCCAACTGCTAACGGATAAAGAAAAACATACAACAAAGAAAAATTTTACAAATTAATTGAATATGTTCTATATAATGTTTAACAAAATATTCTTACATATGTCTGTATATTAATTTTAAGAAAAAGTAAAGAAGTAACTGAGAGTTGCTCCTGAATGAAACCATACAAGTGCTTCAATAGTGTTCATCGTTGGTCGCGTGTAGAAACACCTTAATTCATAATTTCACGAATTTTAGTTTTATATGAGTTTAATTACATTTTACACAAATCCACCTTTTTACACAAATTTATTTTCATAAGTAGCGATCTCACAAGCGACTGTATAAAAAAGTTCCATGTTAATATACGAAGGCTGATCAAACAATTTTATTTAAGTTACTAACCAGAGAACAACCTTGAGTGATTACAAAAAAATTATACTTGCTCAACAACATGAAATCCATTTCATTCAAATATGATTTTGTATTCAGCCCTAAAATGGGTACGTGGACATGGGTCCAATAATGGCAACAACATTGCTGACGAATTAGCCAAAAAAGGGACAGACCTAGAGGATAGGGATATAGACCTCTTTTGCGGACAACTCTTATCAGCATGTTGGAAACGAATAAAACTCCATACGTTAGAATATGCCCGAGAAAGGTGGCTCACAGAGCCCACATGCCTTATATCAAGGAACCTGTGGCCGCCCATTAACTCTAAAAGAACAGGGGAGCTACTAAAACTTTCTAGATCTCTCCTAAGAATGACGGTAGCAGTCATCACTGGGCATTGCCCGTTCGGAAACCATACCAGGAGGTCTACCATATATATATATACTTCTGTAGAAGTTGCCAAGACGATGAAGAAGAGGAGACAATCCTTCATCTCTAGATCTCTCCTAAGAATGACGGTAGCAGTCATCTCTGGACATTGCCCGTTCGAAAACCATGCCAGGAGGCTGGGACTACCATATAATGACTTCTGTAGAAGTTACCAAGACGATGAAGAAGAGGAGACAATCCTTCATCTCCTCGGTACATGCCCGGCATTGGAGCATCATCGTCTAAGATACTTAGGCGAGCAGAGCTTCAATAGCCTTTCATGTCTGGCCTCGTTCAAACCGACTGCGTTAGCTTCTTTCATTAGAAGCAGCGGATGGCTAGTAAATCAGCAAGTAATGCCACACTAATAGTTTCCCACCTCCTTTCCCTCTTCCTCACTCCTTCTATACCCCTATAAGCTTTTATTTTCTTTTTTTAACTTTTTCAGGCAATCAAAAAGGGAACAACGACCTACAGGACCCAAGTGAGCTGGAGTTTCCGGGTACTTGCTGGAGAATCCAGCGGCCTGCATACCTAATCTAACCTAACCTACCTGAATTGAACTTCGAATCGCTCCTACATCCACCGTGTTCGCCAGATTTGGCTGTTCGCAGACCTGAAAAATGCTCGCCAGTAAGAAATTTCACACGATTTAAGAGGTTGATGAATAAAGCTAATTTTGAACCAAAAATAACTGTGTTTTCTTTGTTAGGGCCAACAATTTTCAGCCCATGTGTATGACGGATTTTCTGTGAGGGCACTGAAGCATTTGGCCTTTACATAATTGGTTTCACTTATAATTGATCATAGATTTTCCTGTCGTAATAAAAAATATTATATACAATTTACAACGAGTGTTTTGGTTGGACCACCCTTTATAATAATGAGAAAAGCTTGAATAAGAACCATCAAACCCTGTCATTATATATACTAAGTCACATAAGTTTCGACAAAAGCACGTGGCAGGGGAATTCATTAAAAGGTATTTAACAAAATTTTTCTTAAATGAAACATCAGTTAAATTCATAACAAATTTTTAAATAAAAACTCTCATTAAACCGGGCATAAATAATTAACAAAACAATTTATTTTCAAGGATATACAAATTCTTGCACATACGCACACACATACACACACACTCACATATGAACATATTTCTATTAACGCAAAAGTACGAGTATAAATATTAAAAACAGTAATTGCTGGCTCTTTGAATATTGCAACATTAAAAACAGAAGCAAAAACAAAATATCATAATAATTAAAGAAAAGATATGCAGGCTCCAAAGACCGCTACCCCATCGCACTGTGGGCGAAATAGTCGATTTAGTGTTGCTTAATACAATTTGCAAAGTGTTAAACTGTTCCAAAACTGTGTATTTATCGATTACTAATACACCACTGAACTTAAATATCGATTACATTTTGATTGTCATGATCTAGTTGAACAGCTGTGAGCTGTGAAACATAACATATGTTTCCGCCGGTACATCACTAAGCTTTAACACGTGTTTTCTTTGCATTGCCAAATATTCTCTAAAGTTTTATTTAGAGTTAGAGGTATGTATTAACTAAAAAAATTTTGTTTGTGACCTGTGCTGAAGTGTTGTAAAAAATATGTGGTACAAGTTGACTCTACGACTAACTGCTTGAAAAAAAGCCAAAAAAATACTTCTGTGGACCGCAACTTTCGATATTTTTGGGTATTCGCGCTAGAATATTTTTTTAAAATTACTATGTTGTCCTTTGATTGTAAAATATGCAAATGTATCTGCAGCCACCTGCAACTTTATATGATATTGCATTTTTTAGGAGCAATGTCGGTGCTCAGACAAGAAGTTTATTTACTACTAAAAAAGTTTCTGCCGTTGAAAGTCATATATTTAATAATACAATTAACATTAACACGTATAAAAGTAATAAAATTAATTTAATAAGCAAAAAAATTGAATCTTAGAAGTAGCCACAAATTTGAAGAGAACAATAAGGAGTGGTTAGATGGACAACTTTTATTAGTTGATCTGCTGACTAGTCGTGGAAGACCCGACAAGATGTTCGACGAATGTTCTAATAAAACGAAATTAAGTAAAGTCTTCCAAATTGTTATGAAAATACCTCACAGTGAGCTCGTAGTAGCTACAACGTGCGGTTTATACAAAGCAAAAAAGAAGGATGTAGATAATGATATTTAACAGCTTTTGTCACAACATAGTGTAACACCTTCCACCTTAGATTCATTTAGTAGTTCTGAATCGGAATAAAAAAATTTTAATAATATTGTTATTTTTTGGCATTAAAATTAAATTTTTGTTACGAAAGCAACTGAAGCAGCATATGAAGACGTAATAAGGTCTAAACAATTATTTCAACAGAAAAAAATTAACAAAAATGTTTTTTTTAAATGTTTTTAATATTGAAGTTTAATATACATATTTTTAAACCAAAGGAATGTGAAACATTAAGGGCCATATCCAAAAAAAATCTTACTTGAGCTTTAACGCATAAGTTAGTTACCAAACACATTAGCACTACCATACATTTGTTAAAAAATTTTATGCAAAAACAGTACGTTAACTTTTACATGTAGTAAGGAGTTTAATTGTTTTGTTATGGCAACGCCATTATGTTCAGTTGTGATTTTTTGAATAGTGATGAATAAAAACTAATATTCGAAAACCGAAAAACAAATTTAAAAAATAAAAAATTATTATTATTACATAAAATAACATATTTTTGACAAACAGTTCTTGGATTTACCTTCTTAATAAATAATGAATATCTAAAATGTAGTATATTAATGATATTGAGAAAAAGTAATAGGGGTACTTATCTAGAAAAATTGTTATAATTCGAATAACGATTTCCATTGTATTGGTATTATTATTTATATTTTTCTTTCAAAATTATTATTTTCAGTTTATAACGAGTGATTTTTTGCTATTATCTTTTTGGCAACACTAGTTTTGACAGCTCACGCACGTTTTGTATCTTGTGTCACTATCAAACATCTCCGGTTTGGTCTATAATTTAATCACGAATCGTCTTACAAACGAACAACGCTTGCAAATTATTGAATTTTATTACCAAAATGCGTGCTCTGTTAAGAAAGTTCATCGCGCGCTTCTTCCATTTTATGGTCAGTTTAATCGACCTACTGAGGCTTCTATTCGGGCTATTGTGAAAAAATTTCGCACCAAATTTACATTGTTGGACATTAAACCACCAACACGCTTACGTAGAGTGAGAACTGAAGAAAATATCGCAGCCGTATCGGCCAGTGTTGGTGATGACCGTGAATTATCGATTCGGCGCCGTTCGCAGCAATTGGGCCTCTGTTACTCCACTACGTGGAAAATTTTGCGGAAGGATTTGGGTGTGAAGTCTTATAAGATACAGCTGGTGCAAGAATTGAAGCCAAACGACCTACCACAACGCCAAATTTTTGGTGAATGGGCTCTTGAAAAGTTAGATGAAGATCCACTTTTTTTATCGAAGAATTGTGTTCAGCGACGAGGCTCATTTCTGCTTGAATGGATACGTGACAAATATTATTGCCCTGAAGAAGCTATCCGAAGGAAAGCGAAATATTGGCAGAGATATTGAAATAAATAAGCTAAAAAGGACCTTAAACTCAACGAAATACTACTTAATTGAAACAAACAATGTTTAAAATATGAAAAAAAGTTGCAACTTTCACAAAAAAAAAAAAAAATAAATATAAAAAAACAATTTTTTTTTTTTGATATTTGATTATTTGATAAAAAAAAATCGCTAAAGGCTATTAATTAAACGCCGCTAGATGAGCCTTTTCGCCCACTGTGCATCGTTCCCTTGCACTCTCCACTTTTAACATATCCTCTTAATATTTTTTTGAATTTCTTAGTTTACGAGTCATTAAAAGCAAACAATCCTTTCGAACGTCTTTTTTCGTTTCTCCTGCAGCACACATACATAGGTATATGTATGTTTAATGCACGCACACACACACATCCCCACACATCTGAACACATGTAAATATTAAACAAACAAATCGCTTCGTATCACATTAAATCACATCATTAGTGGACATCATGTTAACATTTTTTTAAAAAATACTTAAGCTTTTCTTTTCTTTTTACATTTTATTCCATTTCAACTAAAAATGGTTTCACATGGATCGTTAGAAGAGCAGGATGGTTGGTTGCCAGGTTGGTTGGATGGTTGCTTGGTTGGATGCTGGGGATTTATGCATCATAAATCTGTGGCGAGCAAAGTGTTTATTTTTTTATTTTTTTTTTTTTTTTAGTATTTCATCTGTTCGTTTGAGACTCTATTAAATGAAATGGATGCACGTGTGGTTCATTTGCCCGCAAAACTCTGTAATTAATTGCTGCAGTGGTTTCACAAAATAAATATGTGTACCTCCACTTGATGTATGTTGACATACCCCAGGTCTAGTGAACCTAAAAAATATAATAAAAATACATACGAGTACAGGCTTTAAATTGTCGTTTTGCTGCCGTTTTTTCTTTTTATGCTCCTTTATATGACTAAACAAGACTATGAAAGAAACGACTTGTAAATCATTTCAGCCGTAAACATAATCAAACAAAGTGTGTAGACAAACATGAAAAACAAATTTTAAATAGGAAAATATAATGAAGTAAAATGTCCGGAAATTAATATACCACATTTGAGATAAAAGGCAATCAAACAATGTAAACAGTTGTTAATGTTTTTCTAGCTCGGCTTTTTGCCGCAAGTCACATCTCAAGAGGTTGTTATAATTTTATTTTTTTTTTTTTTTAGTTTGCAAAATGAAAATGTTGAGGTCATCTTAAAAACATGCATGCGATGCCAAAGAACCTACAAAACGATAAGCTTTTTACTTCACAATCGGAGATGATTGACTGCAACTAAAAGCTGGTTAAATTTTAGGGGCTGATATGGATTGTGAATAATTTTTTATTATATAGCAATTATTAAAATTTCTTTTTACCAATCAAAAAAATTATAAACAGGTTATTTTCCTTGTTTCCCTGCTGTCTATATGTTGACATTTCATAGGAGCTACTCTAATCATCAGTAGACTTTGGACATTTTGTTTCCTATGTAAAGAATAAAATATCAGCCAAATGGCTGCCGCGAGCTCAGCGGCATACATCCGTCCGATGGTGACTGACTGTTCAGTGAGAGAAACTCCTGTACAAACAACTGGGTTTATAACAATTGCATATATGTGATCAATATGTGGCAAACATTGACGTAAGAATAATTAAAAAGCTCGGTGGCTGAGTTGGTTAAGCGGCCGCACAGAAAAAATTATTTTTCGTGTTCAATAACGAAATTCGTTGAATCAATAAATAAATTATTTGAATGTGGACCGGTAAAGGAATTCGTGGATTCAAGCAAAAGTTAAGTAAAAATTATTATTGATCGAAAATAAAAATTTTTTTAAATAACAACAAAATCGATATGCAAGGTTATTTTTTTGATATTTATGTACGAGTATATTATACAAATTTTTTTTCAGACAAAAATTTTGTTGATTTTAGTTTTACTACAATTTTTTCTGTGCGTATTAAAAACACATCATGTTCACATGATCCCAAGTTCGAATCCCAGTGGGTGCTGATGAGTAGTGTAGCAACTACGAAACAGCTAGTTTGTTCCCCCGCTATACGAATATGGTATTCAATTATTTTTTCTGTTCTTCTTTGGTTTTATTGTTTCACAGCAATTATTGTTATAATTAAAAATAATCCTTCTTCTTGACTGAAGTTGGACTCGAACTCACAACTAGTTAGTAATTAATTAGTGTTTGTATAAAATGTTGTTTATGGGCAAACGGAAAGCGTGTGTTTGACAAACGGTTTGCGCAGTTTGTTTTGCCTTTTGGACAAAATGTTTGAGATTAGAATTGATTGTAAAACCCTATTTTTATTACTTGTTGAGTATAGCTGAGCCAACCGACTTGTCTGTGTACTCTCCCATCCCAACCTATTCCGGTAGTAAAAAAAATAACTACAAAGATTTACTACACTTCACGTTCAATTTATGTTCGTGTAAAAAAGTTTGTTTACTTCAGTTTTGTTGGCATTAAGTTAATAAAATGTTAAGGTCGTTAAAAGAACTTTATGATGCCAATCAAAAAATTATACATAGTATGTTTTCTATGTTTCCTACCTGTCTATATGTCGACATTTCATAGGAGCTAACCTAATAATCATTAGAATTGGAAACCTTTCTCAAACATTCAACTTTATATCTGAATATTCTAAATAAATTATTGAGAATTTAAAAATAAAATAGAAATGTTTTAATAATACTTTGCAAAACACAAAAACACTCTTTTTCTTTAGAGAATATTTTTCAAAGATTTCCAAATCTGCTGATGATTAGGTTAGCTCTCAGAAAATGTTGATGTATAGACAGGTAGCAAACATAGAAAGCAAGCTGTTAATAGTCTCGTGAGAGCAAAAATCATTATGGCAATAATGGGAGGCAGATAACTGCAGGAGCAGCTCAGGGTTCGATCCCAAGGTTGCCAGAAGTGCAGATTTATCTTCATTTTGCAGATTTTTCCTCTCTAAAAACACTAAATGAAGATTTGAAGATTTTTGTCCTAAAAACGCAGATTTTTAATAATAAAGTAACTTCTTGCACTTTTTCCCTTATATTTCTACTAGAACGAAGTTAGAACGAAAATATCAATCGTTCATGTTATAAAGTAGACAAAATGGAATAACATCTTGCACATGTTTTTGAATGTTATATAAGAAAATTAAGCGAAATTTTTAAAAAATTATAAACTCGAAGTTTAAAAAGTAACTTTGTTAAAGCAACTTCTAGAAAGTTTCTAGAAAGTAATATGACCTTATTTATACGATAATTTAAAGTCTTTTTTGTAATACTCTTTTAAAGTTGTTACCAAAATCATGTTACATTTTTACGACGATTTTTAAATCATGTCTTTAATTTTTGACAATTACATCCTTTGGCTAATATCGATGTCAGTCAAATGAAAATAAAACAATTTTAAAAACATAACAAGTAAGTGAAAAGGAAATTAGAAAAAAACATGAAAAATGTTTTTCGTTGTGACAATTTTTCAATACAACAACAAATGCCGTTTAGACATCTAAAATATTTATTTAACAATTGAGTTTTTTATTCACTATTTTAGCTTCTAACATTTGAATTTTTGATCTCTGCTTTTCGATACTTTCAAAAAGCAAATCGTAGCAACCAACGGTTGTTCATTTGTTTGAAAGGTGTAAAGAAATGTTAGAGACGTTTATAAATAGAAAAGCTTGTTTTTTGTGTTTTGAGAGCATTTTTCTTTTTAAATTCTCAACAATTTATTTAGATTGTTGGGATATAAATTTGAATGCTTGAGAATATCTTTCAAAAATTTCCAAAGTCTACTGATGATTAGAGTAGTTCCTATTTAATGTCGACATATAGATAGCTGCAAAACATAGAAAACAATCTATTTATAATTTTTTATATTTATTTACTCGACCAGTTGCAAATAAATTCTAAAGTATGGGGGCAGTAACGAAGACCGTATGCACACGATAGTAATAACAGTAATTGGCAGCGGCGCTGTGACTAACTATAACGACTTATGCCTTCACATAAGAAATTACCGCGTTGTTAACAAAGGAATACCTCAAAAAAACTGTAAACTAATACTCTTAGTTGAGGCTAACAGTTAACCAGTGAGAGCGAAACGCAAAACTCTCGAAAGCCAAACAACAACGACAAGCCTGACCACACTTACGATAACGCGAGAACTGTTCTCCAGCCCAGAGCTGTATTTAAAATAAAGCCACTTAATTCTAACATAATGCTCAAATTCTAATCGAGTTTATTAAATATATAATGATTTTACCACATTCATCAGCAAATGTGCAGATAATCTTCAGCTAGGTAAATGTTAACGACACAGAAGTCCGAATATGCTCGTACATCGGTATACGTGTTTAGGCATTAAATAATTTTAAGAACTGTTTTCTTCTAAATTTTCCAGCTAAAGATCTTGATTGATTTTTGTTTTTATAAAAAAGGTTTAACGGTATTTTTATTTTCAATATTTCGATAACAATTTGTTATCATCATCAGGAAAATTTAGAAGAAAACAATATAAACAAGATCAAATAATACGAATATTTAATTTTAAGAACTTTCATATATGTTTGTTTTCTCATTAAATCTGTTTGCATTTTAATATTCTGAAATGCATAACTTCTTTCAATATGTTGTTAGTTTTTTTAAATTATTTATAAAAAGGCATATTAATAAGAGTTTAATAATTTTTTGAAGATTTAAAAAATAATGTGCAGATTTTGCTGATTTTTTCATGAGAAATTCTCGGGTTTTGAAGATTTTACCTCTTTAAATTCTGGCAACCCTGTTCGATCCTCGGCCCTGTACTTTGGAATATCAGCTACAATAATATTCTCCGCACCGAGATACCAAGCGGGTATGCAGATGATATTGCGGCTGTCATTGAGGCTCGTAACATGGAGGATGCGCAAAGCAATCTTAACCAGGCTCACAGCCTCAAGCTAGCCACCGAAAAGACGGAGTTGTTTATTGACACATATAAGCACATCCCTCTAGAAGTGGACTTTCGGCTATTGTCTAAAACGATTAGTACAAGCAGGCGGATCAAATACCTAGGCCTGAGACTAGATTCAAGACTGACGTTCAGAACCCAGCTGGAACATGCCGTCACAAAAGCTGCTCAGGCAACAGCTTCGCTCAGCAGATTTTTTTTTTTTATCTGGGACCAGTACTCAGGAGATAGCCCCTATTATTTATTATTTAATTTATTAATTGATTCAAGGAGTTTCATTGTTGAACACGAATTTTTTTTTTCTGTGAGGGGTTTTAGTGGGTGCAAGTCACATATACCGGATACTGTGTGGTCACAGTATCTTTTTTTTTTTTTTGTTGCACCAGTACTCATAGGATGACCTCTACATATGTAGTGCATTGTACCAGAACTAGGAAAATAGGTTGTGAGGAGGGGGAAAGAGGGAGTAGTGTTTGTGAACATATGACTTGAACTTTCCAACGTTATAACAGACAGGAAACACGTCTGCAGGCAACTTATACCACAAACGAAGCGTACGGCTGTAATGCGTAGTACAATTCCCCGGCCAATCAACCACAAATGGATGAGCTCTGGACGATGAACGCGTGCTACGTTAAAATGTGCGTCAGAGCAAAATCCATTGTAGTAACGATAGAACAGAGTAACGCACCCCACACTGCGTCGATGCTCCAGTGAGTCAATAGAGTTGGATACCCTACTATCACCGATGAGCTTCGTCGCCCTCTCCTGCAAACAGGCCAGTAACCCCAAAATAGACTTTGAGGCACCGGCCGTAACATGAGAGTTGTATTCCATTTTCGGTCGAATGTAGGTGATATAAATAGTAAGGAGGTCGGATGGAGTGAAGTACTTCATAAACCGTTTTTAAAACCGAGCCACTTGAATGCTTCTTTAGAGACATGAAAGATGTGTTCAGTCCAGCGAACATCGCAATGTATCTGTGATGCGTTAGGCATTTCCCCTCTCCAACCGCAAAAAAAAATTATATCAATAAGAGACATTTTAACATTTTGATTAAATTTTAAAGCTAACAATCCTAAAATATTAAAGAAATGTTAGAGATGTGTATAAATGAAAAAGCTTGTTTTTTGTGTTTTGACAGGTATTATTAGAGCATTTTTCTTTTTAAATTCTCAACAATTTATTTAGATTGTTGGGATATAAAGTTGCATGTTTGAGAATATCTTTCAAAAATTTCCAAAGTCTACTGATGATTAGGGTAGTTCCTATGAAATGTCGACATATAGATAGCTGGGAAACATAGAAAACAAGCTATTTATAATTTTTTATTGAAATAATGAAAATTTCAACAACCAGGCAATCAATTACGCCATCTATGAGAATCTGCAGTGTCTATTGTAATTTAAACATTTTATTTATTTGCTATTCTCTACTTAAACCGTTGAATAGAAAACTCTGCTGAATATTCTTTACGAACAATCAAATTAATTAATTTTTATTTTAAACATTAAACGAAAGTGAAATCCTTACGGCGAAGCTCAGCAGCAAAATTGTACCATTTTCAGCATTTTGCACAGTTAAAAAAAAAAAAAGAAAACTTAACAGGTGGTGTTGCCCCTTCATTACTTTAATTCAATGGAGAACAAAACAAAATTGCGCACAAAAGAAATTTTAATTAAATCCATAGAGAGTGTCTAGCAAAACTTTAGATCCTGCCACCTTTTGGGAGTTCAAAGGCACAACTTGCAAACGTACTTGAACTAAATCACAACAACAATTTTAAGAAGGCGTCTACTAACTACTCATATTTAGAGCCAAAAGAAGACGAAGTCATACAAAAGCATTTCCGGCCTTGTCATAAAACAATTGTTAAAAACGTCAGAGGCAACAAACTCCTGCTTAAAATCCTCATTTTTTCATTCTTATTTTTTGCTTTCTAGCGCAAGGGGTAATTAACGAACACAAAAAGCACTCACCAGCAACAAAATATTAAAAGTCGTCTATCAGGTTATTAATTTTATAAAGTGCAAATGCTGAAAGCAAAATTCTAATTTTCGTGCTACGACTAAAAATCACCATCACATATGATTACGCACATTGTTGGCTGGTTTTTAACTGCTTGTGAGTTACGTGTGAGTCTAAAACTGATGAAAAATTAAAAAAAATAAACTACACACACACAGACAGGAAAAGAAATGAAACACTTTTGGATTCACAGCGATTGAGGGAGAAAAGTGTAAGAACAAAAACAAACTGATTACTTTACACAATCAAAACAGCAACCAAAATTCATGTCTCTACAATTTACTTACACGCACACGATTTTATTCCCAATGCAGGGGTTGCTGGCTAAATAATATTGATTCCCAGAAACAGTTCGTACTCGATTGCAAATCAGGCCTGGCACTCGAAATGCCACACTTTATATTCGCAATGCTGCTAGCCAGCGCTCACATGTGTGGGGGCGTATAGAGCGAAACGCCTCCTCATCAGAATCCAATCAAATTAACTGACACCACAATGGGTTCACTTGATGTAATGACAACAACAACAACAACAACAACGACGACAATAGCAACAACAGCAAAAGCTATAACAACTACACCAACAACAACAACAACATTAGAAACAACAACTAGTTCAACCGGCAGACGTTAATTTCAATTTGATTTCCTTTCGGCCTGCTTACGAAACATCAACGAACACTATTATTATCATCATGATTATAATCATTTTCATCATATTTATCACAAGCAACAACATCATCAGTATTCTCATCATCATCATCATCAATGACGACTAACGACTGACTGACTGTTGCTTGCAACTACTGGCTGCTGCTGTGTGCACGAGTATGTTTGTTGTTTTTACCATAAGACTTCATTAGGTCAAAACATGCCACAAGGGGGACGTACCAACTTAATCAGGGTAAAACTATTAATTAAATACCAATTCATTTCCGCACAACGTATTGACAAAACACACACACACACACCCACCCACTCACGGATACTACTAACTCACATTAAATCATTTTATACTAAGATTTTTGCAAAAGAAAAATAAACCAAACAACTCCCCCATTACGAGTACCAAATGAAATTTGCAAGCGACTCCTGCTACACACTCGTATTCACATTTGCCCACTACTGGTGACTGCTTTTTTCTGCCAAGAAGATTGAAGGAAACAATTTTCTTTTCTTTGTTTTTAATTTCATCATCAAATATTTTGATTACAGAAAATTATTTTATTTGTTTACCTTTTTTATGTTCTCCAATTGCTGTTTCTAGCAGCGCGTTTGCCAAAGAGCAAAAATAAATGGTTTGAGAAAAATTGCAAAAAAACCTTGAACCAACAGCGTCACTTTTTACCAGTGGCTTTCAGTAATGTGTTTAACAATAATTATTATGAGCTTAGAATGTCGTTTCTGCTTACCTTCCAATCGTTGTGAACTAGTTCAACAAACACTTCTTTTTTGCTTTAATAAACCATTTTCCTTGTCTTAGTTTTTTTTTTTTAATTGAGAAGGCATCTTTTCGGACGTGAGTCTACGTAAAAGTGTTCTAGGAGCGCAACTGCCCAATAATTATTATGAGCTTAAAATATTGTTTCCGCTTTCCTTCCAATCCTTGTGAACTAATTCAACAAACACTTCTTTTTTGCTTTAAACAACCATTTTCTTTGACTTAGTTTTTTTTTCAATTGAGAAGGCATCTTTTCGGACGTGAGTCTACGTAAAAGTGTTCTAGGAGCGCAACTGCCCAATAATTATTATGAGCTTAGAATATCGTTTCTGCTTTCCTTCCAATCGTTGTGAACTAGTTCAACAAACACTTCTTTTTTGCTTTAATAAACCATTTTCCTTGTCTTAGTTTTTTTTTTTTTAATTGAGAAGGCATCTTTTCGGACGTGAGTCTACGTAAAAGTGTTCTAGTAGCGCAACTATCCAATAATTATTATGAGCTTAAAATATCGTTTCTGCTTTCCTTCCAATCGTTGTGAACGAGTTCAATAAACACTTCTTTTTTGCTTTAAACAACCATTTTCTTTGACTTCGTTTTTTTTCAATTGAGAAGGCATCTTTTCGGACGTTCGGTCAAATGTTGAATTGTTGCCAAGGCGCAGTTCTTTCTCCTACTCTATTTTTTTTTTATTAATTTTTTAAAGACCAAACTTCACAGCTTATCCACTCTTTTGTAGATCACCTCAGCATGATGATCAGGGATGCTATAACTCAAATGAAATCTAAAATGTTATTGTAATCAAAGGACACTGTAAATTGTAATTATAAATATTGGCAACTTGATACGAATTTTATTTAAAACATTTAAGTTAAAAGTATAATTAAATTTTTATCCACCCAGGAAATTAAAAACAGCACACGATTGCACAATGTTTATAATTGTACCACTCCCTACATTAATCGCTTTATATAACACCGCAACACCAAGGACTTTCAATAGCGCTCAGCAGGCCTCTTTTCACACTGCACTAGCACCGCTAATACTGCCTGTACCACAATTTCCAAGGCAAGAAAAAAAATATATATAGAAAAATAAAAAGCTGAGTGTTTGTTTAAGTGATTTGTCGTAGCTCTTCAATTTCCCAGGAGGTGCCAATATGCGTGCCCAAAATGCGAAATAATTAAACAAATAGTATAAGAATTGCTGGAGGTGATGACGACGTCAAACATGACGCTGATGTTGAGATGATGAGTATGCTAATACGCTTACAAGTGATGATAATTGTGATGATGTTGTTGAGCGCTAATTAAAAGCACCCCTAGAGCTTTATTGCATCGTTGAGTTGAACAAAAACGTATTTAAACGTAATTAATTGCAATGTTTTCCTTATTTTTTCCGATGCTGCTGCTGCTACTAATGCTGGCTGTTTTCTTTTTTTTTTCTGTTTTGTTTTTGTTTTTATTATAATGTGCTCCTAGGAGCACTTTATACCTTTAAACAGAATAGAACAAAAACAAAACACATACACACACACACACACATACATATACACACTCAGCATTGTCCCTATTCTTATAGTCTCATTAGCTGCACATCAAGTGCTTAAAAAGCCCGTAGGGATCTATTTAACTTTTCTAACACATAAGCCAGTCTCATTAAAACAACAACAACAGCAACAACATTAACAACAAAGTTCAGTTCAGTTGTTTTACCTTCTTTCTGTGCAACGTTTTCGTTAAGTTCAGTTCAGTTAACTAAACGTATGTTAATGGAGATGTTAAAGAAGCAAAACATAAAACAACAGCAAAAGCCTTAAACATTCCTTGAAAGTGTCGTCATCGTCATCGTCAACGTCAAAACAACAACATTTTGTCCATTGTCAATTTGCACTTTGTCGCACATAGTAAAACACAACAGCAACAGCAACAACAACAACAACAATAGCAACTAACCCATTAACGGTAAGAGCCTTAAAAAACAAATAACAGCAACAAAGCCAACTTTTCTGTATGTGTGATTTCACCTTTTTCATTAAGAAATAACAACAACAAATATAACAATAATAACAACAACCAGCAAAATTATCGCAATGCGGGTAAAAATCAAGAAAAACTGCTGCACATTATTGTGATTTAAAAAGCAAAAAAAAAAAAAAACAAGGAAAATGTTTTCAAAAGTGTGTTTGACTAAACGCACACACACTCATTCACTCGTAAGCTCATGCATGTACATATGTTTATTTTTTTTTTTTTTTTTTTCTTTTTAACAAATAAATGAATTTTCATTTGAACGTTGGGATGTTAAGACACTCAATCTACAGGTGTCTCTTTATAATCAATAAAAAGACTTTAAAAAGTGTTTCACAAACGCTGCCCCAACCAGAAGTTTTTAAGCCAAAAGAAACGGAAGCTTTGCTGCGATTTCAATTCAAAATCATATTCGTGTTGAATAGACAAATATTCCCTTTCAAAGTGAAAATGAAGGGTCGTCCAACCGCAATGCTCTATGTTAATTGCAAGTCACACCTTGAGGTTAAGTTTTGTGCCTAACTTTTTTTTTTTCATCTTGGACCAGTACTCAGGGGATGAAGCTAACTTATACAGCCAAGATGTGCAGTGCCTTGTACGCGAGTAAGGAAAATGGAGTATGGAGGAGGAAAGAGGGAGTAGTATTTATGGGTATTTGACTTGAACTTTCCTGCAGGAAAAACGTCCGCAGGCAACTTGTTCCACAGACGAAGCATACGGCTAAAAATGAACTAGCATTGTAATGGATGAAACCGGATGGTGATCGTGTATTACGTAAAATTACGTAAGATCCGTAATCTCGTCAGAACAAAATCATTTGTAGTATCGATTAAAACGGAGTAACACATTCCACACTACGGCGATGCTGCAGTGAATCAATAGAGAGAAAACTTATTGCTGTGGTGATGACTTTTCTCGGTTTATATCGAGCTTTTTCAGAGATCGCACTACACGAGTTGTTATAGATGGGGTCTCATCAAACGAGTTCAAGATTAATTCAGGAGTACCTCAAGGCTCCGTTCTTTCTCCTACCCTATTTCTTATTTTCCTCAACGACCTTCTCTATCAAACTTCCAAGCGTACCAACTCTTTCGCGGATGGCAGCATCATTTGTCACTCGTACTCTTTTAGTTGTAGGCCTAGCCTATCAGAGATGGCTGCCAAGAGGCTTAATGTGAATGATTCACTCGTAAGACCCAATGTTGCTTATTAACACACAAACAAACGACCGCAAATGCTGCTTCATATTTACTCATGGATGGTATAAATATTGAGGAATCGGATGCTCTTGATGTTCTTGGAAAGAAGATACAGTGTGATATTCGCTGGACTGATCATATTTTTCATGTCTCTAAAGAAGCATTCAAGTGCCTTGGGTTTTTGAAACGGTGTAAGATGAACTTCACTCCATCCGATCTCCTTACTACTTATACCACCTACTTCCGACCGAAAATGGAATACAACTCTCATGTCTGGGCAGGTGCCTCAATTTCTACTTTGGGGTTACTCGACTGTGTGCAGGAGAGAGCGAAGAAGCTCATCAACTTTTTACAAAGTTTTGTTTAGAGCGACCGAATGGAAATGCTGCTTTTATTTTTTTAAAAGTATGTCATCCAAATATCTTCCGTTGAGTTGAACATACTTATACCACCTACATTCGTCCGAAAATTGAATACAACTCTCATGTTTGGGCCGGTGCCTCAAAGTCTATTTTGGGGTTACTCGAACGTGTACAGGAGGGCGAAAAAGCTCATCGGTGACAGTAGGGTATCCAACTCTATTGACTCACTGGAGCATCGAAGCAGTGTGGGGCGCGTTACTCTATTCTATCGTTACTACAATGGATTTTGTTCTGACGAGATTAGGGATCTTCTTCCCGAAACGCGCACATTTTTACATAGCACGCGTTCATCGTCCAGCGCTCACCCATATAGAACTTTTGGGCGCCACTGTTCCAGAGACTTGACAGACTAATATTCTTTTTTATTTATTGTCATGTGTTGCTGGCCACATAATTTGTAGTTTTAAATTTTTATGGCAATTTATATTGTTTAGGTTCCACTGTATTCATTTTAGTTTCCAAGTCGTAGTTCTGTGAATAGTTTTTCTGTGCTAGTGTTTTTTTCTTGAATTTTTATTTTTAGTACACTAATGTTCGCTGATGAAAAACTTTTATAATTTCAAAAATTTGCACTCTTGGCACATGACACTTACTCATATAAAACCAACAACGACGACTACAACTACAACAAAAACAACAGCAAGGCAAGAGCACAACTATAACAACACACAACGTGTTTGAATGTATTCGAACTTGTAATGCGACAAAATGGTTGATTTTTTATTATTTTTTTATTTTTTCTCTTTTGCGTGCTTTCATAAGCACTTGTTTTTAGTAATTTTTTAGAAGTGTAAAGAGTGTGAGAGGGCCTTGTGTTGTGGTGTGTTTTCTGTTAAAGGCTCTTAGTCCTTGACGCTGCATCAACTTTGAAAAAGGACTCCAATGAGTAATTAAAACATTTTCACATTTAACAACAACAACAACAAAAATAACATGAAAACTGACTCACAAAGAAGTCATTTTTTTTTGTGTTGTTAACAACATATTTTTACTTGGCACCTTATTACAATTATTGCCACAACAGCAATTGCCATTAAATAAAATGCAGCATGTTGCTGGTAGTGCCTGAGCAGCCATTTTTTCTTAAAGTGCCGAGAAAAAGAGATGAAGTTATCTTAAGTGCATACATACATATGTACATATGTACATATGTATGTATATACTTTTTCATGTTAAATGTGTTTAACTTTGCAAACTTACACGATCTGCAGAGCAGCCAACAAGCGTCCCCGAAACCGCTCTTAATTTGCAACAACAACGCTTTTAATTAACCACTAAGCATCAAGCAACATGTCATGTTATGACCTAACACGAGATACATACATGCTTACATATGTAAATATGTATGCACATATCTATGTGTTGTAGCTGCAGAAAGCAATGACTACTGCTCACAAGTGTCAACAGCTACAAGTAGTCATTATTAACTCATGTTGTCATTAAAATAATTATAAAATTTACTTAAATAAATGGGCATCTTATATTGCCGCCAAGCCGCCTAGGTTGGCTTAATGCTGTTCTTCCACTGAAAATAATTCCTTGCAATTGCCTCCAAGTCTTCGAACATCATCAAGCCATAATTGAAACATCGATTAATTACGCCTTTTGGCTCTTTTATTTAACCCATAATGAGTTGATTATGATTAAAGAAAGTCATCTCGAAATGTGTATTAAAAAAACAACAGAAAAATGGAATCATAAAGGATTTAAAAAAAAAAAAAAAAACACAAACCAAATATTTAACATCAAAGCAAAATCGGGCGCCATTAATGTCTGTCTGCTTGTCATTCTTTTGATATAAGAAAAACATAAAATTGCCATGTGTCGGATTTGCTTGCACCCTACAACCGGTAAAGAGCATATTATAGTATGCAATGCTGATTTAAGATTTATGGAAAACTGCTTGTTTGGATGCACATATTTGGGCGGGGCAAGAAATCCGTGACTTTTTCTTAATAAAACACAAGTTTTTATAAAACAGTAAAGTATTCAACACATAGACTACAGCAGACTTCATAACTTCACTACAGCAAATGCTGCAACCGGCAATTGTTGCTGTGTACGCAACAACTGAATTATTTTGAACAAGGCAGCAACACAAATTCATTTACATAAAAGTGTACTTCAGTGTGACCATCTTAGAGTTTTTTTGCTTTAGGAAATTCCATTGCTTATAGAGCGAGTTATGTTTATATCAATCCTTCATGAAAAAAAATTTATCTCATAAAAATGTCAGGAATTTTTCGAGCTTGAGGTCAAGTTTTTCACTTTTATTTTAAAATTTCCAATATTTCGCTACACCACTGGGTAGCATCATCAGGGATTTAGATATTGTTTTTTTCAAAAGAACACTAAAAACATAAAATAGGGATAATTTTTCGCCGTATGTTATTACTGTACAGTACAGTAATAACATACGAGGGAAAAGGATCCCTATTTTATGTTTTTAGTGTTCTTTTGAAAAAAGATGATGCTACCCAGTGTTGTAGCAAAATATTGTAAATTTTAAAATAAAAGTAAAAAACTTGACCTCAAGCTCGAAAAATTCCTGACATTTTTATTTAACAAATATAAAGGACGAAATATCTATCATTAATATTAAAAATTTATCTCTCTAAAATAAGACCTTAAAAGCTAAACAGTACAACTTAATTAAAAAAGTTCATAGTCTTCAAAGTTGAAAATTTAATCGGATATATCATTTCTCTTTCAAAATGTTTCGTCAAAGATATGCGCTTAAAACTACTCATAAATGAAGTAAAATCGACTGGTATATATTTAAAGGAGCAAATGAACTACGCAAACTGATCGGAAAACATGCGTTTTCCGTTTGCACGTAGAGAATACAAATACAAATACAAATTAATAAATTTTTTGTCTTTTCAATGAGAGTACACGGCAATTATATTGTGGCAGTTTGGTCGCCATATGAAGTTTACAATACATAAATCTATGTAAGTATATAAAAGTAAGTGTACACTTCAACGTCATCCCTAACTGGCCAAACGGGACTACCGATTTCGAGCAAAATTTATAGGTATGTTAGCGATGAACTGTTTATGTGAAGTTTCCACAAAATCGGCTTAGTGGTTCCAGAGATATGGAATTTAGATTTTCCTATATATTCCCATGCAAATATCAACAAAATTCCCTCCACTTGAAAAAATACCAAACCACGTATCGTAATGTCTTATCTATACAACGGCATTCGGACTCCTGAGCTGTATTTTGTCAGGTGTTGTTTCGATCATTTGATTTTTCGCTTGCTATGTACGATTATTGTATCAAAGGTGATGCCATGAGCTGCTCGATCAAAATTTAAAGGAGATCGCAAGCTGAACGATTACCTCAAACCAATTGCAATACGATGTACGATGTCAAACTACATCTCCGGATAAAAGTCCAAGAAATCAAACATCTCGGCGATTAACACGACTTCCACGTCATCTTGTACAAGACGTGGAATATGCTACTTTTAATTATGAGTGCGAAATTGATAGCAGTCTACATGGATGTAGCGGCAGAATGGCGTTGAGATGTCCACATTTCCAGATGGAACCACTGGCCTGTGTTGTGCTAACGTAAATTGAAATTGCTACAATTTGAATCTCCATCCGATACACTCCATTCATTGGTTTTTGGAACGTCACCAAGTTCCAAATATTTTTGGTTCATATTCATACAATTTGACGTTTCATTCGCTGTGATAACAACGATGAGAGATAAATATAAGCCGACGAAAACTTTTATGTAACTTTTTTGGGCCATAAATCATGTTGCTGTGTTTCATGTTTGTCTGGTAGATACTTGCGAATTTTTCATATTTAGCCAAAAGACTAAATATGAACGATTCACTGAATAGTGATCTTCTATTAATCTCCGAATGGGGTCGTAAAAACAGGGTCACCTTTAACGCTCGTAAGACCCAATGTTGCTTATTAACGCACAAACAAACGACCGCAAATGCTGCTTCATCTGTACTTATGGATGGTATAAGTATTGAGGAATCGGATGCTCTTGATGTTCTTGGAATGAAGATACAGTGTGATGTCCGCTGGACTGAACACATTTTTCATGTCTCTAAAGAAGCATTCAAGTGTCTCGGTTTTTTGAAACGGTGTAAGATGTACTTCACTCCATCCGATCTCCTTACTATTTATACCACCTACATCCGACCGAAAATGGAATACAACTCTCATGTTTGGGCCGATGCCTCAAAGTCTATTTTGGGGTTACTCGACCGTGTACAGGAGAGGGCGAAGAAGCTCATCAGTGACAGTAGGGTATCCAAATCTATTGATTCACTGGAGCATCGACGCAGTGTGGGGTGCGTTACTCTGTTCTATCGTTACTACAATGGATTTTGCTCTGACGAGATTGGGGATCTTGTTCCCGAAACTCACACATTTTTACGTAGCACGCGTTCATCGTCTAGAGCTCATCCATTTGTGGTTGATTGCCCGGGGAATCGTACAACGCATTACAGAGAGAATTCGTTTTTCAGCCGCACGCTTCGTCTGTGGAACAAGTTGCCTGCAGAAGTGTTTCCTGTCTGTTATAACGTTGGAAAGTTCAAGTCAAATGTTCACAAACACTACTCCCGCTTTCCCCCTCCTCACAACCTATTTTCCTAGTTCTGGTACAATGCACTGCATATGTAGGGGTCATCCCCTGAGTACTGGTATATATATAAAAAAAAGAAAAATTAAAGTATCATGTAAAATTTATTTTCTGTGAACGCGAGTCCATATGCATTCATTTCATATACGCGGCGTATATGAAACAAACAAAAAAGTAAGTTCAGGTTATTATTATTCATATCGGACTAATAGTTTGTGAAAATAAGGTGAATTACATGCTGAAATATCGTCGTCTATTCCACCAATACGCTGGCAATATTTCATTACCAGTCCCTTTCTGTTATTTTACCGAATCAAAATCTGAGCTCATCAGCAATGTGCTCCCAAACATTTTACGAAAGTCAGGTTCAGTTGACCGAACGTGATGTAGTCGATTTGAATTTTAGGATTCAAAGTTAAACTGCTTGCGAATAGATGATGTAGAAGTTGGTGGCTCTTTTTACTTCCCAAGTTAAGGTCGTGAACTCTACAAGCCAACTTTTCAACTCTCTAGAATTAGTTAAAAGTCAGATCGGCAGCCATAAAATCATGAAGTATAAACCAACTATGTCTTTGTAATGTCATTTGGCTTCCGGCGAAAAATTTGATGGTCAACGTTTTAAAAAAAGAGTACTTAAAGGAAAGTTTAAAGGTGAGGATGTAAAAAAGAGTACTTAAAGGAAAGCTTAAAGGATCTTTAGATACCATTAGTACTAAAGATTGCAAAAGACATAACATTCCATTTTAAGCATTTGCAGTTGTCAATAGGGCTTGCACTGCCAATGAAAATGTGAAAATTTAAAGTCATTCATATCATGTAAACAAAATTTGAAGCAAAACAACGTTTGCCTGGTCAGCTAGTTATTCTATAATTTGTTTTGCCTCTATTTCTACGAGTATAGTCTTTGTTTTTTTTTTTTTTTTTTTCTATAAAATTCTAACAAGAAAACTTTCTCTTGATTCGTTTTGTGTGCGTCTTCTCCACCACTTCAACCTGCAAAAATTGCTTTGAAATCACAAAATTTTGCAACACAAACATTCAATAGGTTTGCACGAAAATCTGAAATTCGAATGAAATATTTTATTCTTTATTCGTTCAAATATTCGAATAAAAATTTCAAATTATTCGGTTCGAACAAGAAAAAACAAATATTAATGTTTATTCGAACGATTATAAAACCCGAATAGTTGACAACACTAGTAGATATCATATTCTGATTTCCTTATATCAGATTTTTTTGTGTAGGGCACTTAAAGTTTTAAATTGCCGCAAAATAATTATTCACCTTTTGTTGTTTTATTTCTGCCGCCTTGTTTTTGCCTTCAACTAGAAAACATAAACTTCGAATGACACTAGGAAACATCAGATTGGTTAATAATTTTTTTTTTTGCCAGTTTGTTTTTCTTTTTTGCTGTGATTTTATGGCATCACAAGAGTTGATGTTGCTAATAGAAACATCAAAGTGTTGAAGCTTACGAATTGTTAACACACCGGATGAGCGAGCTGTTGCCGTTGTTGTTGTTGTTGTATATTGTTGTTTGATTGTTTAAGGTTTTCGCGCTTTTGATGTACGTATGTATGTGTGTTATCTTTCTCTGCGTTTATTCACTTCTGCAATAGCCCCGGAAAGTTGCCTCTTTGGTGGAGGAAGCAACGTATTGAGGAAAATTAAAAATATAAATTGATGTGTGGAAAAAATATCTATTTACATATTAAATTGTTAAGAAAACATCCAAAAAGAGGGAAATTCAATCTGAATTATAACATGTTCTTTTTAATCAAAATGAGGCAAGTTTTTTTTTTTTTTTTTTTTTTTTTTTTTTTTTTTTTGAATAAATCTTCATAAAAGAAAAAATGAGCAGAAAATGTGTATTGGAAAAAAGATAGCTTTATTACAGGAATGTGTTGACAAACGCAAATCGCTTAAGATTTGCATTTTCGATTTGAAAACGCCAAACAGGTATTCCACATTAGTGTCACACTCAATCATATTATAATACCAAGAACAAATATTTTTGTCATATATATAAATACATTATTATTTTATTTATTTATTTATTTATTTCTAATATGCCTATGGAATAAAAAAACCTTATAGGCTAACAAGATCTGAATTAAATAGTAAATCATATAAATCCTTATAATCTAGTAACAATTTAAAATCATTGAAATTGACGTGAAAAATCAACATTTACAGTATTATTAATATTATTTAAAGCACTCAAAGCACGTAGCATAGGTTCCCGCATAGCGTAATTAGTAACACGTGTTGAAATGTAGAATAAATTTTTAGACCTTAAACATTTAAATGGTACACAAAATTTAATAAACTTTAACAGATATTCACAATCAATAATCCCATTAATCAAATTGTAAATTATTATAACCGAATGAATAGTACGTCTCACATACAATGGCTTCAAGCCCAAAAGAAAACAACGAACATTATACGAACTTGACATTAGCATAACTTGACAATTACGAAGTGCAAATTTAACAAATTTTTTTCTGTATTCTTTCAATTCTATGGGAATGTACATTATAAAAAGGGTTCCAAACGAAAGAACAATACTCTAATTTAAAACGAACAAAAGCAGTATATAAGATTTTTAAAGTTCTAGGATCCGAAGAGCCTTTACAACTTCTTCTTATAAAAGCACAGGCAGCATAAGCTTTAGGTATAATATAGTCAAGATGCGCATTAAAGTTAAGTTCACAATCTAACACAATACCAAGATCCAAGATTTAAATTACCACATGTAAGTTATTATCATTTAATTTATACTGGAAAACTTTAGCGTTACTAATATTTGACTTATAAAAGGTCATTTGGCAGCATTTATATAGGGTGTTTTTTTAAGCTAGATAGAACTTTAAATTGTAAAAAGTAACACAAAAAATTAAATTTTGATGAAACATTTTTTTTATTTGTTTCAGTATACTCTGACAAATCATCATGAATAGACTCACGCTTGAACAACGCTACGAAATTATCCAAATTTACTTTGAAAATCAGTCGTCGATTCGCGCGTTGTTTTATCGCAAAATTGTGTTCAGCGATGAGGCGCATTTTTGGCTTAACGGGTTTGTTAATAAGCAAAATTGCCGCATATGGAGTGAGACCAATCCACAAGAGACCCTACAGACTCCATTACATCCAGAAAAATGCACTGTTTGGTGCGGTTTTCATGCTGGTGGCATCATCGGACCTTATTTCTTCAAAAATGAGGCCGGAGCTCGCGTTACGGTCAATGGAGATCGTTACCGCACCATGATCAATGATTTTTTGTTTGAAAATATGGATGACATTGATCCGGAGGAGATGTGGTTTCAACAGGATGGCGCTACGTGCCATACGGCGAACGCAACCATCGACTTACTGAAATCAAAATTTGGCGATAAGTTGATTTCGAGAAATGGACCTGTCAATTGGCCTCCAAGGTCGTGCGATTTGACACCTCTCGATTATTTCCTGTGGGGCTACGTGAAGTCACTGGTTTATGCTGATAAACCAGCAACAATTGACGCCTTGGAGGCCAGCATTGTTCGTGTTGTTCGTGACATACGGCCAGCAGTGCTCGAAAAAGTGGCCCAAAATTGGACGTCCAGAATGTGCTTCGTCAAGAACAGCCGCGGTGCCCATATGCCCGAAATCATTTTCAAATGTTAATGTCACGTATTGATCTTTCGAATAAAAAAAAATTTTGATTACAATTTAATTTTTTGTGTTATTTTTTACAATTTCAAGTTCTATCGGGCTTAAAAAAACACCCTATATATACGTTTAAAGGCAAATTACTGATATCGCACCAAGAGGATATTCTATCGATGCAGAGTTGAAGAGACAGCGAGTCATTCTCCGATTTTATTTCTTTAAAAATGTTGAGTTCATCAGCATTTTTTTTAATCAATTTTTATTTATTTGTTGAATCTTCAAGAAGAACTAACAACAATTATTCAAATCTTAATAACTAAAAAATTTTCTTTAAGTCCAGCCAATGCTAGACAAAAAATTATGATTCAGCGAATGTATCAGAATACCGTGCCACAGGACATCATCTGTTATGCTCCCGAATGGAAGCCGGGGTGTCCCTTCTTTTTAATCGTGTGTGACCACCAAAGGTAAGGATGTCTCGAGCAAGTGGATTTGGGTGGATTTCAAGTTTGGTTATATACCTTCCAGCATATTTGGCAAATTCATCTTTTACTAAAGGTACGTTTAGGTCCTTGTGAATTCGAGAATTTTTTACATACCATGGGGCTGCTGTAATCGTACGTAGAACGCTGTTTTGACGCCTTTGAATTTTTCCAATATTCGATGCGGAGGCGGTGCCCCATAATTGAATCCCATAGCACCAAATTGGCTTTAGGATCGCGTTATACAGCAAAAGTTTGCAATCTAAGCTCAGGGTGGAATTTCTGCCGATGAGCCAATTCAATTGCGCGGCTTTTAATTTCATCTGGGTTGTTTTTGCGTCAATGTTTTTCTTCCAAGTTAGTCGACGGTCGAGGTGAATACCGAGATATTTGACGTCACTGTTTTGTGAAATTATTTGATTATTAATTTTTATTGACGGGCATGTATTTTTACGCAGTGTGAACGTGATATGGACACATTTTTGTTCATTGACTTTGATTTTCCAGAGTTTTAACCATTTCTCTAAATTGTAAATATGTTCCTGCAAATTTTGTGATGCTGTTTGGTGGTTTTCATGTATAGGGTGTTTTTTTAAGCCCGATAGAACTTGAAATTGTAAAAAATAACACAAAAAATTAAATTGTAATCAAAATTTTTTTTTATTCGAAAGATCAATACGTGACATTAACATTTGAAAATGATTTCGGGCATATGGGCACCGCGGCTGTTCTTGACGAAGCGCGTTCTGGACGTCCAATTTTGGGCCACTTTTTCGAGCACTGCTGGCCGTATGTCACGAACAACACGAACAATGCTGGCCTCCAAGGCGTCAATTGTTGCTGGTTTATCAGCATAAACCAGTGACTTCACGTAGCCCCACAGGAAATAATCGAGAGGTGTCAAATCGCACGACCTTGGAGGCCAATTGACAGGTCCATTTCTCGAAATCAACTTATCGCCAAATTTTGATTTCAGTAAGTCGATGGTTGCGTTCGCCGTATGGCACGTAGCGCCATCCTGTTGAAACCACATCTCCTCCGGATCAATGTCATCCATATTTTCAAACAAAAAATCATTGATCATGGTGCGGTAACGGTCTCCATTGACCGTAACGCGAGCTCCGGCCTCATTTTTGAAGAAATAAGGTCCGATGATGCCACCAGCATGAAAACCGCACCAAACAGTGCATTTTTCTGGATGTAATGGAGTCTGTAGGGTCTCTTGTGGATTGGTCTCACTCCATATGCGGCAATTTTGCTTATTAACAAACCCGTTAAGCCAAAAATGCGCCTCGTCGAAGTCGTCTATAAGTTGCACGAATCGACGACTGATTTTCAAAGTAAATTTGGATAATTTCGTAGCGTTGTTCAAGCATGAGTCTATTCATGATAATTTGTCAGAGTATACTGAAACAAATAAAAAAAATGTTTCATCAAAATTTAATTTTTTGTGTTACTTTTTACAATTTAAAGTTCTATCTAGCTTAAAAAAACACCCTATACATTGAAAAAAGCCGTATCGTCTGCAAACGTATGAAAAGGTCATCAGCATACAATAAAAACTGAGACCCATGACAGCAATTTCCAATGTCATTTATAAAAATTATAAAAAGTAACGGCCCTAATATACTTCCTTGGGGTACACCCGAGGAAGCTGTGTAGGGCAAAGACACAAAAATCTCAAGGACAACAGTATATCTCCTATCAGAAATATAAGAACTTAGCCCATTGAGAAACGTACCGTAAAAGCGAATTGTAGATAGCTTAAGATGTAGTATTTTATGTGATACCTTATCAAATGCTTTACATAGATCCATAAAAATTGCATCAACTTGCTTATGTCTCTCCAAGACAGAAATACAAAAATGATTAAAAACCGTACAGTTGGAAGCAGTGGAACGGCCAGGTAAAAATCCATGCTGTTCATCACAGATATAACGCTTTATAGCAAACAACATTTTTTCTTTGATAATGTGTTCAAACAGTTTTGAAATTTTTGACAGCTTAGATATTGGATGGTAATTTGTAACATCAGCTTTATCACCTCCTTTAAAAACAGGAGTAATTGAAGCCACTTTCCATCTATCAATAAAATATCCCTCAGCCTCATTAAAGAGCTACACTAATGTAGCGAATAAGTTTATTTTAATGGAACCACATTTTAGTCATAATTAACTCATTATGTATACATACGAGAATAAATTAAAGCTTAATTATATGAATTTTTATTTTCATGGAATAAAATAATTGGAAATAATTTGAATAAATTATTCGGGTTGTTTCTCGATGGGCTAAAAGCACAAATTTCCTCTTTAATGTTGAAGTATCTATTAGCTGTAATATATTGATTTAAAAAGTAATATATAACCATAGTAATATGGTTGGATGTAATATAGCATGGTTGATCTCAATTGTAATAGTATGGTTGACCATAAAAGTTGTAATGACCGTAACAATAGAATGGTTGGATAAAACTATAACATTTTTAGCGGGAGGTAAGCTTGTCTAGGTCATAGTATTGTTGGTTGCCAGACGCTTAAATATGCACGCAAAGAAAACGCAGTTTGGAATATTGTTGTGGCAACATTAGTATTTGCTCTGTGATATTCCGTATGGTTGCCACTAGCAGTATATTATAATTTTTTATAAAGTGTAATCCTCTAAAAATATATCAGTGTTGAATGTTAATATTAATATTTATATTAATATTTAACAATATTAATTCTTAATATTGTTCAAAAATATAATTTGAAAACAACAATAACTTTTGTTATGTACAATAATATAATGTTTTTTATGTAATATATGTATTTACAACACATGTCCATTAAGCATACTATTGTTGTTGTACATATTGATATATATGTTTATTTAATTTTTTTAATTTTGAAGCAATCAGTTTATTTATTAAAAGTAATAAAGGTTATATATAAGATAATTGGAAAAAAATGGGCATAAAAATAAACATTTGGAAGTAAGGAGGTTTGTATATAAATTTATATATAATGGGTGACTTTATAAGAACTATCGGAAATTAAAAAAAAGAAAACACATAAAATTCAGAAAAATGCATGAAATATTTATTTGGATCGATAGTTGGGTCGATATAATTTAATGTTTGAAGATTATTTCATGCAAATGTTGGCCGCGGCTGCGCCTCAAATGGTCCATCCGCTTAGTCCAATTTTTGCATTCTCTTTCCAACATTTCGGCCGGTATCTCACGAATAATGTTGGCAATGTTGGCTTCCAGTGCGTCAATCGAAGCGGGCTTGTCGCTATAGACATTAGCCTTAACATAGCCCCACAAAAAATAGTCTAGAGGCGTTAAATCGCACGATATGGGCGGCCAATTGACTGGTCCCAAGCGTGAAATAAACTGTTCACTGAACTCGCCTCTCAATTGGTCCATTGTTTCGCGTGCTGTGTGGCATGTGGCACCGTCTTGTTGAAACCACATGTCATGCAAGTCAAGCTCTTCCATTTTGGGCAAAAAAAAGTTTGTTATCATCGCACGGTAGCGCTCACCATTCACAGTAACATTGTGATTCGCATCATCTTTGAAGAAATACGGCCCAATGATGCCGCCAGCCCATAATCCGCACCAAACGGTTTTTTTTTGTGGATGCATTGGTAGCTCTTGCAATGCTTCTGGCTGCTTTTCAGTCCAAATACGGCAGTTTTGCTTGTTCACGTATCCATTCAAGCAGAAATGAGCCTCGTCGCTGAACACAATTCTTCGATAAAAAAAGTGGATCTTCATCTAACTTTTCAAGAGCCCATTCACCAAAAATTTGGCGTTGTGGTAGGTCGTTTGGCTTCAATTCTTGCACCAGCTGTATCTTATAAGACTTCACACCCAAATCCTTCCGCAAAATTTTCCACGTAGTGGAGTAACAGAGGCCCAATTGCTGCGAACGGCGCCGAATCGATAATTCACGGTCATCACCAACACTGGCCGATACGGCTGCGATATTTTCTTCAGTTCTCACTCTACGTAAGCGTGTTGGTGGTTTAATGTCCAACAATGTAAATTTGGTGCGAAATTTTTTTACAATAGCCCGAATAGAAGCCTCAGTAGGTCGATTAAACTGACCATAAAATGGAAGAAGCGCGCGATGAACTTTCTTAATAGAGCACGCATTTTAGTAATAAAATTCAATAATTTGCAAGCGTTGTTCGTTTGTAAGACGATTCATGATTAAATTATAGACCACACTGAAGATGTTTGACAGTGACACAAGATACAAAATGTGCGTGAGCTGTCAAAACTAGTGTTGCCAAAAAGATAATAGCAAAAAAATCACTCGTTAAATACATATATGTGTTTGAACATGTATTTGTATAGATTTTTGCCCCCGAGGGAAAATATGTACTTCAATCTTTCTAGAGCATCAAGATTTTAAAAAATTTTATGAGCTTTAATCTTTTTTTTAAAATATGAAATAAAAAAATATATTAAATAATTTACAAACGTGTTGTTTTAATTATAGAAATTTGGTGTATAGTTCTACGTACGTGTGTATACATTTCGTAATCATATAAAATTGTGACGTTCTACACCAGTACGATTGATCGTGATAATAGAATTTACAATTTTTCAAAAATATGGTCGAGAATGATAATATAATATGGTGGGACACGTTACAAACAGTATTAATCAAAAATATGGTCGAGAATGGTGGAACACGATAATAACAGTATTAGTTATTATAACTTTTGCCAAATATATGGTTACATGGCATAATTTGGTTTTTGGCTGTGCTAGGTTTTGTAAATAAATTTCGTATTGAAACCATATTATGTGATTGTGTTCCACCATATAATTTAACAATAGTATTTTGCCCTTAAAATATTGTCATATCCACCATATTTTTTTTCTACGTATGTTTGCATCTTAATAAACTAACTAACACTTAAAACGGGGGTTTTGTACAATTTTATTTTTAAAGTAAAAATTTTTTAGTATGTACATCGGGTTTTAGTTCAAGTTTTTCCTTTCTTAAGAAGGATTTTTTACAATACAAAGTCGCGGTGATCAATAATTATTGATTGAAGAAGACAAGAAAAATAATAATCAAATCTTTAGCTGGGGGACAACTAGCTGTTTCGTAGCCGCTACACTAGTCACCCACCAAAAAATTTTTAATTAAAAAATCATGATACGTCATGACCTGAGTTCAAATCCCAGTGGGTGCTGATGAGGTGTATAGCGACTACTGGAAACAGCTAGAGGCCTAAGCTTAAAATAGGAATAATTCAATTAACAAAAAAGGTCAAGAAACCAACTTAACTGCCTCGCATTAAATCAGTTGGTGAAACAGTCTGATTGTTTTAGTGTCTTTTTGTGGGTGGGTGCGTGTGGAATAATATTTTTTGCTATTATTTTTGAATGCTGTCTCAAGGCTAAGTGCAGCATAAAAACTCCAAAAAACATAAATATTTTTTTTTTGTGTGTGTGGAAATGAAAAGTTTTTCCTTGTAACATTTAACCTCGGGTTTACATGACTATTAAAATACTCGTATACTTTTTTTATTTTTTTGCAAAATGCTGTTTTTAAAACAAAGTTTTAGTTTATTGTTGTTTATTCAATATTTTCTTTTTTTTCAGTCTCTTTCAGTTTGGTTTCCCTGCTAGTAGTAGAAACACTCAACAATTTGTATCAAGGAGTATGTATGTAAGTACGAGGGCGGTTCGGAAACTTCTTAGCTTATCAATGAAAGAGAATAGTTAGTTTTTCAAAAATATTTTTATTTTTCAATATAATCTCCTGAAACTTCAATACACTACTTAGTCCAACGCTTTTCTAGCAATTCTATCCCTATTTAAAGTTTTCCTCAAGGTCTTCAAAATAGCGGTTTACAACTGTAATTGCATCTTCAAAACGCTTGCCAGCAAGGAATTTTTTTAGATTTGGGAACAGGTAAAAGTCACTGGGAGCTCAATCAGGAGAATAAGGTGGGTGGTCAAGCAACTCGTACTTTAATTCGTTGATTTTAGCCATTGTTAAAACACTCTTGTGCGCTGGTGCGTTGTCTTTATTTTTTTGCGTTTTTCTCGTATTTGTACATTTAATCCAAAAGGTTTCAATAGTACTCTGAATTTATTGTTTTACCGTTTTGCAGATAGTCAATCAATAAAATACCTTTGAAGTCCCAAAAAAACCGTGCCATAACCTTACCAGCTGATTGAATTGTTTCTGCACTTCCTCCAGCTTCAGTCCATTGTTTGGATTGTTCTTTTGTTTCTGGAGTATAGTGGTGGGTCCATGTCTCATCAACAGCTATGAAACGATGCTTAAAATCCATTTTATTTCGCTTAAAACGATCCCAACAAGCTTGAGAAATGTTCATTATTATGCGTTATTTTTGGTCGACTGTTAACAAATGCGATACTCGTCTTGCAGAAAGCTTTTTCATCTGTAGTTCTTCATGCAAAATTAAATGAACTCGATCATTTGAGATGCCCATGATATTAGGTATTTCACGCACTTTTATCCGTCGATCATTTAATAGCATATCATGCACTTTGGCTACAAATTCTGTTGTTGTTGCTGCTTTTGCATTGAAGATGATTGCACGACCACGTTTAAATTCAGCAACCCAATTTTTTACTGTTGCATATGGAGAAGCACTTTCACCTAACACATTCACCATATCATTATGAATTTCTTGTCCCGTTAAACATTTTTTATGTAAATATTTAATGGCACCACGCATTTCTAATTTTTCCATTGTAAAAAAATCGCGAATGCGTCTTTTGTGAACACCTGTTTCTATATGAAGGAGTTGCCAGATGGAAACAAAATTTAACATGTGTTCATAGCAGAGATGGAAATTTCCAAAACACTTACCTTTTTTTCTGTTTACACCGCGCTTTTTGTGCTAGGCTAAGAAGTTTCCGAGCCGCCCTCGTATGCATGTCGGCCAGCTTTTTTTTATTTTTTTATTTCAAACCAAATATTTCCCGCCACATATAAATTTGTATTTCAGCTTTTACTTTTCGGAGAGAACAGGAAAAAGTTTTTCTTTACATTAATCTCACACGCTTTTAAACAAATAACATATTTATTATGCAATTTTGGCCAACAAACAAACAAACAAATAAACAAACTAGCAACCGATAAAAGTGGGCTTAGAGGGGGAGGGGGCATGAAGGATGGCTCAACACAAAGAGAGGAGGAAAAAAGTTCACTTAATGGCTTTCAAAAGTTGGTTTATTTGATTGTTGTATCGTTGATGTTTTTGTTTCTTAGCTAAATGCTTTTAGTAACTTTTTAAAGTGAAATATTTTTCTAAAATGCCTGAAAGGCAGCAAATAACAATTTATTAAATTGCCAGTAAAACAAGCGCAACACCTTGAGTTCTTTTTTGCTGCATGCCGCAGAAATTTTGAACATTTTTATTTACAAACGAACGAGAAACAGCTTTCGAATTTATCTTTTGACTACAGCAGCAGCAGCAGTTTTGTATTGATTAGTCTATAATTTTTCCATTCAATGAATCGAAATCATTGTCGGCTCTTAGAAGTAAACAGTGAAATAAAAAATTTTATAAAAATATATAAAACAAGAAATAAAATATAAAATTGAAAACAAACAGCAATGACTTTGATTATCCTGGTTGGAAATTTCTGACTGCAATGGTAAGAAGGCGTATATTTGCTGTAAGTAAATGTAATGTGGCTGTAATGATGATAATGATACTCCCTCCCAACTCCTGCTGCCGCTGGATGTGTTACACAGATGTCGATGAAGTGTTTATTGTATGATGCACTTGTTATGTCTTTATTTATATGCTGGTTTTTTTTTTTCTCAAACAACTTTTTTTTCCTTTAATAATTGTAAATAAGACGGAAGTTTTCTAACGTTTAGGTTTGCTAGAATTTGATCCTGAAATTGTGTTGCCGGTTTGCTTCGCTTTATTTGTACGTTAATTTTGTCTGCGAGTCCTTGAGTTGTTTTGTGGCAACGAGTTCCGTCGCAGCGATTGTTAACGCTTGGTTCGTTTTGACTTTCATCATTCGGCACCAGGCTTAACTGTTATTAAGCTGATACTTTTTCTGTTTTCTTCTCTTTTTTTCTTTGTGTTTCCATATTTCTTTGTATAGCGCGTACATACTTCAGCGGTTACCGACTACGAAAGAATTGTATGCTTAAAAGTAATCGGTTTTTGGCATTAAGTGAAGAGACAATTAAAGGATTTGCCTGCTGTCTAGTGCGACATCTCTCCGGGAAACAGGTTTTGCCTTGGAGTATTCCTAACTTGGGCGCTCTGTTTTTCGGGGAAAAGAGGGGAAGGGGTCCCTCGTTTGGTGCGGCAAACAAAACTCTAGGAAGCCGCAGGACTTATGTTGTGTTGGCTTCCGAAAGGGTATAAATTGGCAGAAAGGGGATAAGCATGGCCACCGGGAGGTTGTGCTTGCGGTTTAACCCAGGCTGATAATGGTTGAGGTGCCTACCTTGGCTGAAACGTTCTGGCTGTGGTTGAAACCTAAAACGCAGGAAGGGGGTGTTAGTCACCTTGATAACTGCTTGGCGTGGCCTAAGAAACTACCGAGGGTCTGTTGCCTTTCCAACAGATACAAATACTGTGAGGAACCAGTGGTGATGGTTGACGGGTGAGTTGGTTTAAGGGCTGATGCTGCTAGTGGGCTTTGATCTACCAACTCATTAAGCCTTGTCTTCCATTGATTGCTGGAAAATTGCATACAGGAGGGTTTAGAAGGCCCAAACTGCTTAACTAGAAGTTGTTCATATGGCCGCAAATATATGACAAGAATTGCTACCTGTGTAAGCTTGGTCAGCCACACGGGACGCTGACGAATCGTGAATAGCTTAGTCCATGGAACTGGTCCATCATGAGATAAGGTCGCAAGGCAGGTGCTGATGTAAATCTTTTTCACCCTTCGGGGTGTTTTCCCTTGGCGTATTCCAAACTAGGGCATTCTGTTTTTAGGGTAAAAAGAGGACGGGATCCCTCGTTTGTTGTGGCAAATAAAACTCTAGGAAGCCGCATGACTTATATTGTCTTGGCCCTCGGGTGGTTCTACTTGCAGTTCAACCCAGGCTGATCATGATCGAAGTGCCGGCCTTGGCTGAAACGTTCAAGCATCTTTTCCGACGTGCAAAATCCCTTTTCAACGTCTCTTGGCTTTAATTCACATAGGACCCACCTTTAAAAGGTAAGGAAATGCTTTTTTGTAGGACTCTCGCTGATAATGCAAGTCTAACCTCGGTCAATCTGACCGCGTTAGCTTCTTTCATAAGATGCTGCGGATGGCAAGTACATCAGCAAGTAAGGCCACATTAAGCAGTTTCGCACCTTTCCTTTCCTTTCCCTCTCTGTCACTCCCACTATATCCTTTTAATTTTGTTGTTAAATTCTTCTATCCCACTTTTCAGGCAATCACAAAGGGGAGGATCTTTAAAGACCAAAGAGAGCTGGAGAAAATCCAGCGGCCTGTCTACCTAACCTAACCTTGTAACCATTTAGACAAATCCCTTGCAGATGAGTTCGGCCTTTCTAGTATCTTTTGTATGCAATTTTACAGAGTTTATAAGAAGTTGGTAGGCCGAAGCCTACTAAGAGCATCAGCCCATAACCAACTTACCCGTACAACCATCGGTGCGCTGATCAACCGTGATCAGCACCGACATGATCTGCAGGCAGAACCTCTCGGGGCCTTTGCTGATCTCCCTTTTCTGGCAATTTACCCTTGGTGAGGATTTCGGAAGTCCAACCCAAGACATGCGGCTTCCTAGAGTTTTATTTGCTACAACAAACAAGAAACTCTTTTGTAATGTCTCAGAAAGCAGAGTGCCCTGGTTTGGTGTACACCATGGCAAAACCTCTCAGAAGTATGAGTAGGGGATGGGGGGTATACGAAAGAGCTAGTTGCCTAGCTCTTTTATTATTTATTTTCTTTTTTATTTGATTTAAAATAATGGTCATAGCTACTCGTATTACAGCCAACCATAGCGGTAATATGCCAAAAGTTATATCGCTCCTTTATTGCAACATAGTCATAACTAAAAAAAAGCTCGTTTCAGGATAAATGCATTTCAAATTTTTCTATACAAGTCTTAGAATTTTTTTTTAGAAAATGTCTCCTAAAGGAAACAGTTTAAATGTAATTTGTATAAATTTTTGGCGCAATATAAAAGGTAAGACTGTTAACAATTCTGCATTGTTAACTCGAAAAGCTAATTTTTTGAGATATGACTATGTTGCAATAAAGGAGCTATATGTATAATATAATGCCACAAGTTTATCTTTCGTATAAAATAGATTTACAGTAAATTTAAAAAATTTATCTTTGTTTCATTCCATTTTAAAGTTCTATACCTCTATAAAAACACCTTTTATTATAATTTTTTCAACAAAATTTCAATCAATTGGTATGCAAAATCTGTAAAACAATTTTGTATTATTGGATTCACTCTGAAGTAATGATCAAATGTGTTCGTGTAGCAATTAAAAAATTCTGTGAAACGATTATTCGAATGGCAGCAAAAATAATGAAAAAACAAAAAAAATACTTTCAGCATTAGAAAAATGTAGCAATATTATTTTATTTTTTATATTATACCACAAACACACATACAGCAATAGAAGCACTCTCATTTACACTGCAGCTTGTTGAGTTCAGTTCAGTTGTCGTGGGTAAATGATACCAGGATTCTTTCCATTTGGACGCTTCTGAACATGATGATTATTTGAACGCCTGCCTGTCTGCCTGCCTGACTGCCTGCCTGCGTGTCGGCTTGTATGGATGATTCTTACTTTCAATGAGTGTACTCGTATATATATATTTTTGCATTCCCATTCGCAATCGTAAACAAACAAACATACATATGTATGTATGTTTATACATTTAAATCTAGATAAGTTGTTGATTTTTTATTTTGTATTTATTTATTTTTTATTTTTTTTTTCGTTAAATATGTCTTGTTGGTGTTTATGAATGTTTTTACAGCCTGTGCATATGTATGTATATGTGTGTTTGTGCGCGTGTGTTTGTATTTTGTAGGGTTTAAGAGGATTTGAAGAAACTGCTCTTTAAAACTGCTTGGATGATTACGTTGTGAGTGAAAAGTCTGAAGTACTTCATCAAGTGCTTCACTTGCGAACCCTAAACTTCTGCGCAAGTGGTTGGCATTACTTCCCTTTTATATACTTTTTTCTTTCCTACTTCTTAAATTGCTGGTGTTTGTACTCCTTGTCTTTCGACAAGAAAAGGATGTATAAATATCGTCAAAGTAACCTTGATTTGTTAACAATTTTTTTTTTTTTGCTTAAAATTTTTATTGTAATTTTAAAATAATTTTCAAATTGTTTTTTGTGCTGCAGTTTTTATGTTTCTTTGCTAATGACATTTAGTTATTCGAAATTGAAAATCAATATTATCGCAATACTATTGTAAGCCAAAACAAAAATACTTTTAAATTACCAATATTATTAAATTCTTAAGGCCAATAATACTGGCGCGTTAAACTCCATATACTCTGAAATTGCAAATGTTGCAAAGCTTTTTTTTTTTGTTAATCAGGCAGAAATAGTTCAGTGGAAGGGCTGGTTGGGTGGTTGGTTGGACGGATGGATGGCTGAGTAATGGCAGTAACGTGCTGGCTGGTTGGCTAGATGAATGCCATTGCTGTTTTACCGATTTTATAAACATTCTTTTTTTTTTTTTTTTAATTTTCTTACTTTTTTCAATGACGAATAATAGACGAGTAATGAAACTTAAGAGAAAATGATGAGAGCTTGCTTACACACAAATTCACTTGTGCAAACGTACATTATATGATGTTTGTTTGTATTAAAGTTGTGGCGCAAGTGGAATTTGTTGATGATGGTGATGGAATTAAATTGGGGAAACTTTTTTTTTCTTCTTCCTTTTTTGTTGCAATGTCTTTATAAAACGGATGGCTGCCATCAACTAGAAACTTTGCCGCGACTTTACGTTGGCACGAACTTTTAAATTAAAAATATGTTTGTATGTAATATTTTTTGCGATGTGTGAAGAAGAAGAGGCGAGATGAAGACAACATAAGAGAGAGTTTAATATAGACCAGGTCATATAAGAAGCACTACAAAATGCTTCTAGTTTCGTTTTCTTAGAAAATCAGATTTTGTTATATAATATTTTAAGTAAATTAATATTTACATCTCTGGGTACGGAAAATTATTAAAATACAAAAATATGTAGTAGTATGTAGTAAAATGTAGTAGAAGGTGGCGCAAAAGTAATCCTCCTATCAGAAAATGCTATAAATTTTGCGATTGGCCCCTAATGTCAGCTCTAATTTGACATTTGTGTAGTAAACACCTGCGAAATACACGTTAATAAACAGTGTTACGCTACACTGTTCCAGAACGCGGAATATTGGTGACTATTTATTTGACCAATAATTGGTCGTTGACTTTGGCACAACGTGAATTTCGTCGCAGATTTCCTGGCCGTCCAACGCCTACTGGTGAAACACTGCGACGTTTAGCCGCTCGCCTCGAAGAGAGTGGCACAACACGAGATGCTGCCAGGCGTGGCAGACGCCTGAGTAGCCGCTCTGCAGAGAATATTGCTACTGTAGCCGAGGATGTCATGGAAGCGCCGTCGACTTCGAACAGACGACGTGCCACGCAAATGGGTATCAGACGGTCTTTACAGCGAATTTTGGTACAAGATTTGAAGATGTTTCCGTACAAAGTCCAGACGGTGCATCAGGTATTAGGTGCTAACCGCCAATCGCGTCTAACATACGCTCAAGCCATCCTTGTCCACCACCAAGAGGAAGATGATTTTTCATCAAAAATAATCATTAGCGATGTACGTAAATAAGCAAAATTTACACTTCTGGGGCGCTGAAAATCCGCGAGTAACCCACGAAGAGCCACTAGACCCGTCAAAGTCACTGTACGGTGTGCTGTTTTCACTGGAGGAGTGATCGGACGTTTTTTCGTCGAAGACGTCGCGAGCCAAACGGTTACTGTGAATGATGAGCGCTACAGAGAAAACATTTCTCAATAAACTGATTTCAAGAAACTCCACATTCCGTTGGCCTCCCAAGTCTTGGATCACCCTTTGCAATTAGTATATCAGCAAAAAAGTCCTACGCTAGTAAGTCTATGTTTTTCCTCAAAACTTTTTAGCTCATAAAAAAAACTTTCCAGCTATCAAACCAAAAGACAGCTGTGCAGAAATGTAACTTTAAGTCGCTTCTGGCACTTGAAAACAAAATATTCATCGACCGGTATCCATGAAAAAAATTTTATTTAACAGGGGAGTGACATTCTCCTATTTCAAGCAGCTCAACAGCTTAAATTTTTCCTGTCATCAAATTAAAATTTGTGCCATTTACTTAATCCGGCCTGTACTTAAACGTCTTTGACTTACAGACAGTGAGTGGTTTGTGGAATTTTAATTTAAAGATAGAAATATTTTTTAACTAAAACTGAATTTTAAGTAAAATTTATTATCTTATTTTTTTTCATTTACAACGTTAAACCTTCATAGCTGTTACTTTACTTGCCTGAAATACGGAAAAAGTAAGAATACAACTCACAGCAAAAGAGGTATGCAGTGGAAAACGTAAATTAAAGAGAGAAAGAGAGAAAGAGAGAGAGAGGGAGAATGAGAAGAAAATGTTTTGTAAAGTTTTGCAATTTTAATTAAGTTTCGAAAACGTTTTATATCAAACAGCAAACATTTAAACAAACTCAGTTTTTCAGTGCTTTGGACTGGTTGCCAACAACAACTCGCACTTACACATGCGAACACATTATTTTAAGGTAGCACACGTTATATGTAAGTATATACATATAACTGATATGTATGTACATACGTCAATGTGAGCATCATGAGCACCAGTGACAAAAATAAAACTCAGTTAAAAAAATTATTTTCAAATACAAACAACAACTACTGAAGCAGACAACACACTGTTTTATCAAAGTCGCGCACTCGTCAATTAAAAAAATATATGTACACACATATGTATATACCCGTACATAATAATAAAAAAAAACTTAAAGATTAAAACAACAGAAACAACAACAAAATCTTTAAAGAGTAAAAAAATGCTGCCAGTGCAACATTTATTTACAAAATTGATATAGTAATAAAAAGTATGAAAATTTAATATACAAAATATAATATACGGCAAACACATCTCTCCGATGCAAATTAATTTTTGGGTTTTAACAGCAGCTGATGGCAGTAAGAGGACCTTGATGTCCTATTATAATATATCGGGTGGCAAAATTTCAAGGGCCGATGTTGAATGTGAACCACACCTAAACGCCAAGTTTTTTTCCGAATTTTATTTTACATTTCTCTATTTCAGACTTACTCAATTTGAACCATGGATAGACACACTATCCAACAACGTGTTAAAGTTATCCAGACTTATTATGAAAATGATTATCAATTTTCGAAGAAAATCATCTTCAGTGATGAGGCACATTTTCACCTCAGTGGATTCGTCAATAACAGAATTGCCGCATTTGGGCGAATGAGAATCCAAGAGTGACTGTCGAAAAACCAATGCACCCACAAAGAGTGACTGTTTGGTGCGGTTTATGTGCTGGCGGCATCATCGGGCCGTATTTTTTCCAAAATGAGGCCGGTCAGGCAGTTACTGTGAATGGTGTTCGCTATCGTGAGATGATAACGAACTTTTTTTCTGAATTTTATGTGTTTTTTTTTAAATTTCCGATAGTTCTTATAAAATCACCCATTATAATATTAAAAAATAAAAGATAATTCTTTGAATTCTCTTTTTTACGTATTTGATGTACTGCAGTATGCTGATCTTGATTACCATTTTCATTCCCCATCTTATTGCGCTAAAATAAAAATTATATCGTATAAATAAAATTGAACTTATTAATTCCAGTCACAATTTTTGTGATTATCCTTAAATGAACCCGGCTTATTAATGCTCATGAAAGCATATAGTTTTCACCGACCCCCCAACCACCAAAAAGAAACCGACAATATTAAAATTATCACGTTCATAATTTAATGGTTTTCTGTTTTATGTTTCTGTGTTAAACAGTCCCACAACATTTTTTCCCGCATAAGCCATTTCGATTTCACAGGACACTTTTCAGCAAAATAAGTCAAATGTGAACGTAACAAGTTGGAAACGTACAAGAGTTGTGTGTTGGTCGAAACCTCGTAATTCATAAAATGAAATACACAAAAGTTCCATTTGCCAAACCGGATACAACTCCACGCACTGTTTTACAATTTTCGTCTCGGTGACTGTAGCAGCGGAAGCAGCTCGCAATTGTGATTAATTGCAAAAGAGAAAAAAATGTGAGCAAGAAAAAAAGAAAATAATATGAGTAACGACAGCAAACAAAATGGACATTATTTTTATTTTCTTATAACATCTTTTTCTTTGCATCTTCTGCGCCCTTCAAAGCGAATAAAATTAAAACTCTAAACGTCTGGCAGTCATTAAACAAATGCAACAATCTCGTAAACTATTCATTCATTTACCTTCTGATGATAAAGGATGAGCAAAAGAACGAATCATTAGTAAAGACATTTAAATATCAAAAAAAATGGGGAATAAAACAGTTTAAAATTCATTTCCTAATTTAAAAGTTCTTTTTCTTTCAACAAAAAGGAATGAAACATTTCTTGAAAGCTTTAAAAAACCGAAAAATATTATAGAATAAGAAAAAGTTGCCCAACAAAAATTTGTCATGTAAAACAAGTAAGAGTGTGGTATATTCGGCTTTGCCGAATCTAAAATACCCTTCGCGATAGTCACGTACAAAAAAAAATTATAAATAGCTTGCTTTTTATGTTTCCCAGCTATTTATATGTCGACATTTCATAGGAGCTACCCTCATCATCAGTAGACTTTGGAAATTTTTGAAAGATATTCTCAAACATTGATATCAGTGTTAGAAGAATGGCGAACAAAAAACTCAATTGATAGTCATGTACATGTATAGTATATATTACAAAATTGATCTAAATTGGCTCGGATATATATGGAGTGATATCGGGGAAAAAATATTTTTGCCTTGTAATCACCATTCCAAAAACGAAATCTTTCATGGACGTTTTCATGGAAAAGTTTGTTTAAGTTATATCTGGGTTATATATGAACCGATATCGGAATTTTCCACTTTCTGTATATATATAACGAGAATTGTTTTTCAGCAAAAAAATGTTCATGGAAAAATTGGTTTGTCCTATATCTCGGGTATATATGGACCGATATCGAAAATTGTTATTGTCTGTATATTAATAGCATCGTTTTATTGTCAGAACTGATTTTAACAAAAAAAAAATTTTTCATAGAAAAATCGGTTCAGACTATATCTCGGATAAACGAGTATATAGACCGATATCGGAAATTTTCATTTTCTGTATTTTAAAAAACTTTTTTTATAACGAGAATTACTTTTCAGAAAAAAATGTTCATGGAAAAATCGGTTTATCCTATATCTCGGAGATATATAAATTATATGGACCGATATCGAAAATGTTCATTATCTGTATTTTAATAACCTCGTTTTATTATCAGAACTGATTTTAAGCAAAAAAAAAATTTTTTCATCGGTTCAGGCTATATCTCGGATATACGAATAGATGGGCCGATATCGGAAATTTTCATTTTCTGTATTTTACTAACTTCGTTTTATAAGCGGAACTACTTAAAGAAAAATAAAAGTTTTTAATTAAAAACTCGATTTAGACTATATTTCGAGTATATATGGGCCGATATCGGTAATTTTCGTTTTGTGTAGTTAAGTAACACTTTTTTTATAACCAGAACTGCCTTTAAACTCAAAAAAAAATTTCATGGCAAAATATGTTTAGCCTATATCTCTGGTATATATGAACCGATGTCGGAAATTTTAATTTTCTCTATCTGGTAAGCTGCTTATATTAACAGAACTGCTTTTTAGAAAAAAAAGTTGTTTAAGTTCGCTTTTGCGATATTTTCATGATAAATTGGCTTAGACTATATCTAGGGTATATATGGGCCTATATTGGAATTTTTCATTTTCTGTTTTTTAGTAACCGTCTTTTCTAAACAGAACTGCGTTTAACCAAAAAAAAATTTTTTCCAAAAAATAATCGGTTTAGATTATACTCGGATATGCATATATGGACCGATACCAAAAATATTTATATTCTATATTTATATAACCTTCTTTTATCATAAAAACTGCTTAAAAAAAAAAAAAGCTTTTTGAATGAAAAAATCGGTTTAGCCAATATCTCGGATATATATGTACCGATATCGGAAATTTTCATTTTCTGTATTATAGTAACCTTCTTCTATTACCAGAACTGCTTTTAAGCAGAAAAACTGTTTAAGTTCGCTTGCTTGACATATTCATGAAAAAATCGGTTTAGACTATATCTCAGGTATATATGAACCGATGTCGGAACTTCTCAGTTTCCGTATTTTAGTAACCGTCTTTTATACCAGAACTGCGTTTAAGCAAAAAAAAAATGTTCATGGACAAATCGGTTTAGGCTATATCTCGGGTATATACGGACCGATATCGGAAATGTTCATTTTACATATTTAGATAGCCTTATTTTATTACCAGACCGTACTAAAAATACATCATGTTGACATGATCCCGAGTTCGAATACCAGTGGGTGCTGATGAGTAGTGTAGCGACTACGAAACAGCTAGTTTGTCCCCCCACTATACGAGCATGGTATTCAATTATTTTTTCTGTTCTTCTTTGGTCTTATTGTTTCATAGCAATTATCGTTATAATTAAAAATAATCCTTCTTCTTGGCTGAAGTTGGACTCGAACTCACAACTAGTTAGTTAATATCGTACATATGTACATAACTAAAAAAGTTCTCTTATTAATGATTTACATAGAATTAATTTTGTTTAATTTTAAAACATGTTTTTTATATATTTTTCACAAAAATGTTTAATACTCAAAAATATATATTTGTCATATTCAATAACGGAATTCACTGAATTAGTTAATAAGTTGTTTGAATGTGGACCCGTAAATGAGTTCTTGGATTCAACCAAAAATTGAATAAAAGAAGTTGTGAATAGTTGTTGCAGCTATTTGGTTAAAAAATAGCAAAATTATACAACCCAATTATGAATATTCTCACGGAATTTATTACTGACCAAACTAATTCCTCACAGAATTTATATAAGCAAAAAGCATAATTTTTGTCAACTTGTCCATTGAAATTAAAGAGACCGGGAGATCCTTTACTGTTTTCAGTGATTGGAAAGAAAGAAAAAATATAATAAATCATACTAAATTTTTGCTCATAATTAGAGGAAAGCGAAATGTGAAAAACCTCTCAATTGAACCGATCATATCCAATATCGTTTTTGGCATCGTGGTAATTCGTCGTGAGGTTTGATTTACATTAGGTTAACTACGAAAAAAATAACTAAAAGCTGGTTGGCTAAGTTGGTTAAACAGTTGAATTAACATACATGGTGTTTACATGATATGAGTACTGTAGCGACTACGAAACAGCGAGTTGGCCTCCAGCTTGGTGTATTTAATTAGTTTTTCTTATCTTCTTTGATCAAGAGTAATTGATGGCGGGTATTATTGTTATATTTAAAAAATAATTCTTCGCAGAAGCCGGATCATAACATATATTTTAAATAATATTATAACCACAAGCGTGTATCCGAAAAGGTGGAAACAGGCTAAAGTATTTCCAATACCGAAATTTTCTGGCAAATATATAGGCCAATCGCCTATATTTATTCATTCAGTGATTCATTCACATTTAGCCAAGAGGCTAAATATGAATGATGCACTGAATAGTGAACTTCTATTAATCTCCGATTGGGGTCGTAAAAACAGGGTCGCCTGTAACGCTCGTAAGACCCAATGTTGCTTATTAACACACAAACAAACGACCGCAAATGCTGCTTCATCTGTACTCATGGATGGTATAAATATTGAGGAATCGGATGCTCTTGATGTTTTTGGAATGAAGATACAGTGTGATGTTCGCTGCACTGAGCACATTTTCCATGTCTCTAAAGAAGCATTCAAGTGCTCGGGTTTTTGAAACAGTGTAAGAGGTACTTCACTCTCCTTACTATTTATACCACCTAACGAAAGTTATGGCCTAGATATTTTGGAATGAGCGCGGTGTAATATTGATCGACTATCTTGAGAAAGGAACTACCATTAACAGTGAATATTATATAGCGTTGTTGGAGCGTTTGAAGGCCGAAATTGCAAAGAAATGACCGCATATGGCGAAGAAAAAAATTTTATTCCATCAAGACAAAGCACCGTGTCACAAATCAATCAAAATAATGGCAAAACTACATGAATTAAACTGCGAATAGCTCCTACATCCACCGTATGTATACTCCACATTTGGCTCCCAGCGACTACACAGAAAAAATTATGGTAAAAATAAAATCAACAACATTTTTGCCTGAAAAAATAATTTGAATGCACATACTCATATACGAGTACATAAATATCAAAAAAAAAACCTTGGATATAGTACAGGGTGGCCCAGAAAGACCGAAGTGGTGTGAATTGCTTATAACTTTTTATTTAAGAGATATTTTTTTAATTTTTTTTTTTTTAAATACATTAAATTTATGGGGAATATTTTTGGATTAGTTATTAAAAATGATATCCCGCAAGTGGTGGCCATATTCTGCTTCGCACAAATGTGCTCTTTCCAACACATTTTCCATGACCTTTCGCAAAACTTCCGGTGGTATGTTGTTAATTTCTTCTCGAATATTGGTTTTTAACTCCTCAATAGTCCTAGGCTTATTAACATAAACTTTTCCTTTTAAATAGCCCCAAAGAAAACAGTCTGGAGCGGTTAAATCCGGGGAACGCGGAGGCCAATTAAAATTGCTGTTACGAGAAATTATTCTTTCACCAAAGATGTCGCGTAAAAGAGTCATTGTGGCCCTCGCAGTGTGCGCTGTGGCTCCATCCTGTTGGAACCATATTTGCGGATGGTTTTCCACGGCTGGCCTTACAAAATTTTGCAACATGGCCCGATATCGATCACCATTGACGGAAATGGCGACACCTTGTTCATTTTCAAAAAAAAATGGGCCAATGATCCTTTCTGAAGAAACACCGCACCAAATGGTACACTTAACTGGGTGCAATTGTCGTTGATGAAGTACTCTCGGGTTTTCCGTAGCCCATATCCTACAGTTTTGCTTGTTAACGAACCCATTTAATTGAAAATGGGCTTCGTCACTCATTATTAAGTTATGAATAAAATTTGGATTCTCTTGTGCTTTTTGCTGGAAATAAATTGCATAGTCAAGTCGTTGCTGGTAATCTGTTGGTTTCAATTCTTGGACAAGTTGAATTTTGTATGGAAACAATCCTATGGTGTGCAAAATTCGCTGCAGCGACGTCCTTGAGAGGCCCAGTTGTGACGAACGTCTCCTGGTTGATGTTTCTGGATCCTCCCGAATACTCCCCTGTACCACTTGAATATTGTCAGCCGTGTGGACAGTTCGGTGTCTGCCGGGACCAGGAAGGTTCCTTACTGCTCCTTGTTCTCGAAAATTTGCAACCAGACGGTTTATTGTTGACTGAGAGGGTGCAACCCGCACATTAAATTGACGACGGTATGCACGCTGAGTCAACACAATGGACCGTTGATTTGAAAAGTAAATTTCAACAATTTGGGCACGTTGTTCAATTGTGTATTTATTGCTCCATTATAAATTATCCAAATCTTCTTTACAAAATACTGAAAAGAAAAGAAAAAAAAAAAATTATAATAAAAAAGTTATAAGGAATTCACACCACTTCGGTCTTTCTGGGCCACCCAGTATTTTGTTGTTATTATTATTATTATTAGTGGATGGGATATGGCCTTGTGCATCCCCTCGCCCCATTATGGGTTGAGTATGTCAAGAAAACGGACAAGCTCCTTCATAGGGAGTGATATTAAGTCACATTCACTTAACATATAAGCTTGTAGTAGCCTTTATCTTCTGTGTCCCAGTGCTCCATTGGGTGGGTGATTAAGTGCTCCATTGACTCCTCTTCATCACCGCAGAATCTGCAAATATCTGTGTTGGAAATTCCCATCCTGTGTAGGTGCATGTAGCAGTTATATTGACCTGTAAGTGCACCTGTCAATTTTCTGAGACTCTTCCTATCCAGTTTTAGAGAACGTTCGGCCCTCTTTTTATCAAAGTTTAGAAATTTCTTGGAGTTATTTTGTTGTTGTTTAAAACAAAAAAAAAATTGTAGTTTTGGATCAAAAGTTATTTTTACTAAAATTTTGTTTGAAACCACGAATTCCTTTACAGGTACGCATTCAAACAATTTATTAATTGATTCAACGAATTTCTTTATTGAACACGAAAAAAATATTTTTCTGTGTACTGGCTGTTCGCAGACCTGATAAAAATACTCGCCGGTAAGAAATTTCGCATGAATGAAGAGGTTATCGCTGAAACTGAGGCCTATTTTGAGGCAAAAGATAAATCGCTCTACAAAAGTGGTATTGAAATGTTAGAGCGGCGTTGGAATGATTGCGTTGCTTTTGATGGAAAATACGTTGAGGGATAAAGCTAATTTTGAAACAAAAAAACTGTGTGTGGGACTTTTCAACCCATTGTTAATAAAATTCAATTTATAGCAATTTGATTAATAAACTTTGTTGCTGAAATTTGTTTTTGAACCCATTGGCCCCTACTCTTGCTATGCTACCCTTTGGCAATTGCTTCAGAATTATTAATTCTTTCAATTAAGTTTTACTTTTAATGTCAGTCAATATAAATTTTTTTTTTTCTGCATATAAAAGAGATTTAAAATTCCCTTTTTATTCAGATTAAATGCTGATGAATTTCGTTTTGTCCAACTGCTTAAACATTCGTATTTTTCTTCAGTTTAAACAACATTTTTTTTCTTCGTTCATTTCAGCAGTTGACGACGTGTTGTTTCATTACAACGATTCTTTTTTATTTTTTATTTTTGTAATCAGTTAAATGCACGTTTCCAGTTGGATAATCAAAACTTTATCAAGATTATTTTACTGATACTTTGCTGAGATTTCTTTATATAGTTGAGTGTGTGTGTGTCTTTGAGCTGCTAAATTTGCTTTTCTAATGTTCAGGCATAACAAGCAACAGTCATTTCTAACATTTAAGTAAACACTGGCTGTACTCATACATACACCGTCCTAGCGTTCTGAAATACAAGTGCTCACTCGTCGTATACGAACGAGTACGAATGGCAGGAGAAAGTCCGTGCGTCTGTTTGGTTTTTAATACCCTTTCGTTTTGTACGGACGAGTGCGTTACTTATGCGTTCAAAGAAAATCAATCTCCAACTAAGCTAAATTATCATTAAATTTATCAGTTTTAAAGACAGTTGTATGTAGATATGTTTGTGTATGTGTGCGTCATTATCAGACTCAAATTTAATATACTACTCGTACTCGTACTCGTACACATACAGCACAGATTCAATTTGTTTACACAAGGTAAGAAGAAAAATCTACTCGTAGATGTTAAAAGGGGGAGTTTATTGGGTATTTAATTTAAACAATCTGTACTCTATACACTGACATACATATGAATTGTGTGTATGTACGAGTAGGAAGATTGTCTGTCAGCTCTACTGTTCATCTGTCTGTCGGTTTATTTGGTTACTTGTGTTGTTTTTGATTAGATTTTTTTTCTTGCTCTGCATTAAAAGCGCGAAGATTAGATGATTGCAGCAATATGTTCGAAATATTCATCGTTTGATATGGACGAGCATTTGTTATTGCTAACAGTATGAACTTGTAAAGGCTTAAACTCGAAAAAATTTGAGTGTAAAATAGAATTCTATTGAAGATAAAAAAAAAAAGAAAAAACTCCAGGAATAGCAACAGGACTAAAGAAGGTATGTCAGCTTCGTTTATATGAATATATTCTTTTAAGAGCCCGGCTGGGCCGAGTCTAAATTACCCTTTACCATAGTCACGTAAATATAGTATGTATTACAAATTTGAACTAAATATGTTCGGATATAAATGGACCGATATTGGAAATTTTCTTTTTCTGTATTTTAATAACCTTCTTTTATTACCAGAACTGCTTTAACGCAAAAAAAAATTTTTTTTTTCATGGAAAAATCGGTTTAGACTCTCGTGTATATATGGACAGATATCTAAAACTTTATTTGCTGTATTTTTATTACCAGAACTGTTTTTAAGCAAAAAAAAATTTTTTTTAAGTTCGCTTATGCGACATTTTCATTAAGCAATCGGTTTTGGGCTATGACTGGGGTATATATGGACCGATATCGGGAATTTTCATTTTTTATATATAAATAAGCTTCTTTTATTACCAGAACAGCTTTTAAGCAAAAAAAGTTGTTTAAGCTAGCTTACGCGACATTATCACGGACAAATAATTTAGGCTATATCTCGGATATAGGCTATACGAGTATATCGCATTTTTTTTTTTTTTTTTTTGTGCGAAGTTTAAAGGAAAACAAACTATTTTTTATTATTTTATTTTTTACTATAGTTTGTTTTTTTTCTCTATTTGTTATTAATATCTTTTTTATGTTTCTCCTATGTATTTTTTACCTTACGGTGTACGCGGTGTTGAACTAATTTTTGTTATTCTGAGCAGTGTCGAAGGTATATACACTGGGCACTGATCAGTTTTAACTAATTTAATTTCAACACTTTAAATGCTGTAATAACGTTTGTTTTGGTCGTTCCGTGTATTAAGTTCACAAACATTACTCCCCCTTTCCTCCTTCTCATAATCAATTTTCCTAGTTCCAGTACAATGCACTGCATATATAGAGGCTATCCCATTAGTACAGGTCCAAGATAAAAAAAAAACTATTTGTTTTTTCTAAAATTTTCACACAAAATTGCTTTTTTCGGAATTTTAGATATGTTACAACTATACGTTAATAGCAGACCCACGAATCGATTCAGTAATGTAATGGTGAAAGAACGTTTCTTAGTCTAATGCTTTTCTCCGAATCAAAATTCTACCTTAATTTGGAAGATTTTGCCAGTAACATAAGATTTGAAGATTTTTTTTTTCCAAAATTAAGATTTTTGAGATTTTGTGTTCTAATAAGTAATAGGTATGTGAATTATATTTTCCCTTGGTTTTTTTTTTATACAAACACAAAAAAACTGCAAAGCTTTTTAGTTTGTCTGCAAGAACCCCAGGGTCTAAGGCAGGAATCGAACCTGCGAGCTCGAGACTGTTGGTCGAGTACTCTACCAAATCAGCCATGAAAGCACCCACACACAACCAATTCAAGCAATTTCGACTTCTTTAATAATATTAATCTTTAAATCACTTTTGCGTCATAAACACAATACATACACATTGTACTATATAGTTAACTTCTCTTCCTTCAAAGGTACAAGACTCCATCGTTTGCTCTACCATCCGTAAGGGGGGTTGAGCTCAAGCTGTCATATAATGCGAAATATCTGTGGTGGTATCATCTTTAGGAGCCTGGCCTGCGATGTTTGCGTTCTGCTCTGGCGGTCCTGACGGGATATTGTCACCTAAGGATGCTGGCGAGCAGGTTAAATCTTCCATTTAATTACTTCATATAGAAGTTGCAGACACAAGAAGGAGATAGAGAGCGTTGAGCACTTCCTCTGTCGGTGTGTAGCTCTTTCTAGGGCTTTGTATCTTGGCAAACTGATGCTGCATGATTTGGCGGGGATATCGGAACGTGATGTAAGTGGATTGGGCTCCTTTATCCGATCCTCGTGTTGGTTTTTAACCAGTGATAGATAGATCTGCTGAGATACATATCACATCCAGGCATAACAATGGGACCGAATTGGATTCAAATAGGCTGGCTTTTCAATGGCTGACAGCCTGTTAAACCTAATCTAACTATTTACATACAGGGTATGTAAATAAAATATACACTAAGGCAAAACCTGCTCCCCGGAAGGAAGTCTGCATAGACAGAAATGAATGGCAGCTTTATAAAAAAATCATCTTCAGCAACGTGAAACGCTTTCAACACATTGGATTTGTTAACAAGTAACATTACCGCGTTTGGAAAAATGAAAATCCACAATACAGATGCTTCCATAAAGAGTTACTGGTTGGTGCAGTTTATGGGCTGGAGGTGTCATCGCGCTGTACTTCGAAAATGAAAGCGGCCAAGCAGTTCCCATGACCGGTTTTCGCTATCGCGTAATACTAGCGGAATGCTTGAGACCAGAAATTGGGCATATAGACTTGGGCGATATGTGGTTCCAACAGGATAATACTTGTCATACAGCCAACAAAGCAATGGCCGTTTTATGCGAACAATTCAGTGGTCATATTGTAGCAATGTTAATTGGTTGCCACGATCATGTCATTTGGCATTGTTGGCCTTCTTTGCTTGTGGATATTTAAAAGTAAAAGTGTACTTCAATAAGTCTACACTTTTCAAGAGCTAAATTATAAGATAGTTCATAATAATGAACCTCAATATGGAACATCAGATTGAGACACGCCACCGATGACAAGGCGACCACATATTGTTATAGATCCTTCTTTCATAATGGAAGAAGTTAATATATGTATTTCTCTGTTTTGTTTAAAATTCACTTCACACGTTTTTGGTTACACCACTCGTTATCGCACAAACACTGTGTCCATATAAAAAACAAATAAGAAAAAACTTTCTTTTTTGTCTGAAACAAGGAAATTAGGTTAAAAAGACGAAGAAAGAGGGAGTAGTGTTAGTGGACTTCAGACTTGTACCTATCAAAATTCTCTTCAAATGCAGAAATATTTTTCAAACTGCTCTTAAAAAGAAAATATATATTAAAGTGCAATGAATAACAAATATGCAAAAATATGCTCCAACAAATCGATATCAAAATGCATAAAAAGCGCCTTAAACAGATATTTTATTAAATATTTTATCTCCTCTTTCTCATGCTACACTAGAAAAAACTCGAAGTGGCATATTTTTGGTTTCCTTGGTTGAGAGCCTGCAGATACATACTTGCTATGGATGATGTTTTGCAGTGATCTTTTGCTGTAAACTTGAAAAATTTTAAACATTAAAAATTGAAAGCTGAAAATAGTTCATTGCTAAGCAAAATTTTCGAGTCTATTTTGAACAAGTCAATCTCTCACCGTTCTTTGTATGAAGTTCCTTGTTCTTCAGTGTATAACCAAATTAAATTATCTTACAGCAGGATACATTTTACATCCCCCTCATTCACTTCAATCCAAGATATTTTTCAATAATCAACTCTACTGTCAGAAGTGAAAGGTATCTGTAATACCGTATCCTTCGAGCAACAAACATGTATACGTGTATGTATGTATGTACTTGCAGCAAGTCACATGCCAGCCAACCACATTATCATCGGATTTTGTAATCTACATACTGGGTAACGTGCATGCGTGTATGCCTGAGCTTGGCTTCTATTCCAATCAGATTGTTTCCGTTGTATTTTAAATCTCATGTCCTTGTTTCATGACTTCCTTCAGCCCTCCCCACAAAACAACAACTACAGCATCTACATCATCATCGTTCTCATACTGTTTGTTAACTTTGTTTAAAATAATGACAGTAAAACGTATGAATTCTTGTCGAGATTGAATTCGAATTAATACGTTTGACCCCCGGGCAATGTTTGAATTGGTGTGCGTGCGTGTGAGTGTGTGTGTGAGTGTGTGTGTGTGAATGAGTGAACGTGCGCCTGATTAACATATGTCAACAGAACGATGATTCTATAAAAAGCGAAATGTTGCTGTTGCAAGTCCTTTTCCATATAATTCCCATTTCATTTAATTTTTTGTCAACATTTTTAACAAGTGGTTGTATTTAATGTCATTTTTTGGATTAAAAAAAAAACGAAAATAATCCATCCATTGACACATGTTGCTCTAAATGAAATTGAATTATTTGCTATTTTGATAAGTCATTAAAATCTATTTGCCAGCGAAATCGAGTTATAATTTAACTAGTCTACTAGAATTCGACTTGTGAGTTACAAATTAAGGAGAGAAATTAAGTTTTTAAGTGAAAGTTTTAGGCTCCAAGTGTAGTGAAGCGAATAATTTAAATTGAAGCGCTAACCTTGTGTCATGGAAAGGGATTTTCACTAACCCTCTTTGACTAAAACCTCTCACTAGAAGTAATAAATGGAGAAAAAGTCACTAAATTGACGTAAAAGCAGCAAGGTTATTAGCCCTTGCACTTTTAGATTTAAACCACTGCCAGAATGTTTTAGCCAAGATGTGGATACCTCATCCATGATACTTCAATAAAAAAAACTAATAATATTTTTCTGCTTTTAAGTGCCTTTCTGATGACGTATTTATGATCAGTAAATATTTTACCAGTAGTTTGATCAATACCTGGAGCTTTCATAGGATTTATAGCAAAGTTTGGCTCGCAAGCCGAATTTCATTCGCTCTTTTGCTTTTAAGGTTTGGGCTCGTGAGCTGTATTTTTTTAGCTCGCGAGTTCAAAATTATTATGGCTCACAAACTTTTTCAGTTCGGCTCGCGATCCTAAAAGGTCTCGATTTTGGACATGTAGCAATGTGTTTTATTTCTGACGACGAATAATCGCGACGAAAAATTCGACGTTTGACGCAGTTGTGTTCCTAGCATAATACGTACAATCGATAATTTCAATGGTGCCACCCTCCATCTGCACGGTTTATTAGGTTAGGTTGTACAGGCCTCCAGTTTCATTAAACCAGCCCACTTGGGGCCTTTTGGTCCCCTTTTGTTGCCTGAGGGATAAGTGCAGCCCATGAGACTTACACTTCCCCCGACGGTTCAGATCCGAACCAACCCGAAAGCCGGATAAAGGAATCCAGACCGTTCAATCGGCATTTAGATATGTCTGCCAACCCGTGCAGAATCGGTCCGCCTAGATACAGCGCTCTCATAGAACAGAGAGCTGGGCACACAAAGAGAAAGTGCTCAACACTTTCCTCCTCGTCCTTATCCCCGCAACTTCTACAGAAATCATTAAATGGAAGATTTAACCTCCTAGCATGCGTCCCTATGAGACAATGTCCTGTCAGAACTGCCACCAAGGCACGCAATCTTTGACGGGGAAACCCCTTTAGGACCACAGTTCTTCTACGATCATAGCAGAGCAGGCCATGTTTGCCTTGCTACTTGACAGGTGACCTCACCTGTGCAGTCCCTACAAGTTGACAGATGGTCTGGTGAGGTCACCTGCCGAGTAGCAAGGCTAACATGGCCTGCGTATGATCGTAGAAGAACTGTGGTCTGCACTGTTTATTACTAATCGTATTTAAAAATATAAATTTGCCAGCAGACACCCTGTATTATTGTTTCTACAGTTTTGGTTTGTATGTTTTCTGTAGAAAACACACAAAACAAGCATAATTTTTAACACGCTTACGAGTATATTAATTTCACTTGTATGTTTTCTTGCTTCATGCCAGGAGACTGGACCTACCATATAATGACTTCTGTAGAAGCTGCCAGGACGAGGATGAGACAATCCTTCCTCTCCTCGGTACATGCCCGGCATTGGAGCATCATCGTCTAAGATGCTAAGGCGAGCGGAGCTTCAATAGCCTTTCATGTCTGGCCCTCGGTCAAACCGACTACGTTAGCTTCTTTCATAAGAAGCAGCGGATGGCTAGTAAATCAGCAAGTAATGCCATACTAAGCAGTTACCCACCTCTCCTTTCCCTCTTCCTCACTCCTGCTATACCCCTATAACCTTTTATTTTCTTTTTCCTCTATCATAAACTAACTTTTTCAGGCAATCACAAAGGGAACGACCTTCAGGACTCAAGTGGGCTGGAGTATTCGGACACTTTCTGGAGAATCCAGCAGCCTGCCTACCTAGCCTAACTTATGTTTGCTTGTTTGAAAGACTCGAAACCCCTGCATATTATTACATATGTAGGTATAAAAATTATATATACAGTATTGCCGCTTTAGTGCGAAAGTTGGAGTTGGAGAATTGATTCAATTTGCCATATTCGGTGCGCGTTTTTGTCGTGGAACATGCATCTGGACTATAAACGGTCATTCGCCTTAGTGCGAAAATTGAAGTTGCCGTTTTGCTTTTGAGAAAGTAGGGGGATTTTGACGTTTCCTAAAGCCGACTTGGGGAACTCCCAAAAAGAATCGGGGCCGGTTTTTCATATCCGGTGTGCGTTTTGGCCGTGGAACATATATCTAAAGTATTAACTATTATAAATTACTTATTAATCAGTTTTGCCATATTATTTCCAGGGAAGGTGGAGGATTTCGGCGATTCCTAAAGCCGTTTTCGGAAATTAAGAAAAGGGTAGATCGTTTTAAACGGATAGTTTTCTTGTTATATGGATAATTAGTTTGATAACGAAGCTTGGTTTTTTTATGCATAAAACATGTACATGCGAATTCAAATTAATTTTTATGTTCATGGCAATACGCTCAATAGCGAGCAAGTCTTATTTTTAACGTACACCTACAAATTTTATACCCAGCCACTCTGTATGAAACCAAATTGCACCAGAATAGGTAGCAAGATGTGTATACGAGTTTCTTTTTTTCTCACCGTTGTCCATGTTTTTGTCATACTTTCAGTATTAATTGCTTTTGAATGCATTTCATTACCTTACAACAAGTGTGCCCAGCCCTATGCGCTTGATGCTCAACTGTTTTCGTAAAAGCGCTTAGTAATAGGACTGTGCCCTTTAATACACAAATACTGAGCTCAGCATAAGCAATCAAAAATACCATCAAACCATTATTATCTACAAAGGTGGTACTCCCATCTTCAAATCTTCTCGTTACTTGGAGAAGCTTGCGTGCTTGTAACTGCCTGTAAACTGCATTTACATAAAATGTAAATTCTTCAACTTGTGACGATTGACTTGACTGACTGTTCATCTTACTCATTTCCATAAAATTTTTTCAAAACAGCATCCTTAAGTATGTCCTTGTTTTTGAAGAAGTTCAGTTCAGCTCAGTTCTGTACTGTTAAGCTCTGTTCGTTTTGGTTCTGTTCTGTTTTAAAATATTTAAAATTTTCTCAAAATATGCATTAGTGTATGTATTGAGATATGGGTGTACGTTTGTATGATTTCAACTCATTAAGATGGCTCTTGAGTCAACGTCGAAGTGAACAACTGGCAAGCTAATTGAAAGCAAAAAATATGTATAAATAAATGTATAGAAAACAACAACAACAGCAACAACAAAATAAAAATAGCAGTGGCGGCAATAAAACAACCATCATCGCGGTAAAATCCACTCACGCCACTTCAAGTCTACAAGCCTAACGATAGAATTTACTAAAAAAAAAAAGGAAGCTTGTTTTAAGTAGTTCATTAATGACTGGTTGCCTTTTTATTTTTGTTTCGATTTTTTTATATTTTTTTTTTTTTTGCTGTTCGAAAATGAAAGTAGGGTTTGGCTCACTGACATTTCATGCCGACTGACTGTTGACCACTTTCCATGATGATGGTCTTTTTGTTCAGTGCAACTGATACTTTTGCTGCTGGTTGGGTTTGATTTGAAACTTGCGGTTTAAGCCGTAAGTTTGTGTGCTTGTTATACTAAAACAACAACAAAAATTGTATTAATTGAATACAAACGAACGATAAATAAAAAAGAAAAATGAACAGAAATTAAACCAAAGTCCTTTTGAAATACAAAATTTTGTTTAAAAAAGAAAAAAAAATTAAATAATAGTTATATTAAAAACTGGCAACACTTAAGTGCTGACTATTTAACTTTACTGCTTTCAGCAGGTAGCGCGCTCTGTTAAGTTCAAATCGCTACTACAACTAAAACTTGTGTATGCACGTGAAGTAATTGAATTCATGCCAGCCTTTACATGCAGCCATTATACAAACTCTACTCTTTAGACTCGTTATTAATTTTTGAGACACTGATGGCGGACAAGTGGTTTACGGGTTGCTTGTTTAAACTGCGGATAGCTATTCTCTGTTTTAATCTAAAATAAGGAACTTAAAGCATAATTTTGTTAGCCAGTATTGGATTTTATGAGAGAAGAAAATATAGGGTGATACATTTAGGTATGTCATGGTTTGTAATTCTTTTTTTTTCATAGAATATATGAGAAAGACTTGTGGTGTGATAACTAAACCTCTCAAATCTAAATTATGATACAAAGAGGGCCGAACTTGCTCTAAAACTGGACAGGAAAATACTCAGAACGCTGACAGGTGCACTTGCAGGTCATTATTCTTTTTTTTTCATAGAATAGATGAGAAAGACTTGTGGTATGATAACTTAACGTCTTAAATCTAAACTTTGATACAAAGAGAGCCGAACTTGCTCTAAAACTGGAAAGGAAAAACCTCAGAACACTGACAGGTGCACTTGCAGGTCATTATTCTTTATTAGTAATTTTAGCAATTTTATTTCATCATAAGAACATTAAGAATATTATTCTTTTGTAGTTCCATAATATTTTCGATAAACGGAGAAACAAATGTACACATATCAAAATATTATTATAGAATAGGGGTTTAAATAATAAAGCAATAATCCTGTTTTTATTAAGTTAACAAATATAAATACATACATATAACATACTTGAGCATAACAAATAAAATGAAGAGAAATTTAAAGTTAATCACTTTTGAATCATAGTCAATTTTTTGAATAATAGTCAACGATAGCTTTAGCAAAACTGTTTTTCGCTTGTATACATTTAAAGCTTAAGGGTAAAGAGTTCCACAATTTAATGGCGTTAATGAAAAAAAATCTGGATGTATTGAGATGTAAGTGTCTTGGTACCAGTAGTGTCATGCAGCGGGTTGAAGTTTCAAAATTAAGTTTATTAATGCTATTAGTCTCTGGAACCGAATTCCATATAGTTTTCAAACTATTGGTAACGCACATAAGTTCAAGGAGAATATTTAAATTAGATTTTTTTGTACATTTGTACAACGGGCTTAAGTTCAAGTTTTTTTTAAGAAGGAGAATATTATTTGTCATTGCTCAAGCTGAACGATGTATGGTGCTGGTTGTTATTATTTAACAAAATCGTGTTTTTTTATATAAATTTTAATTAATTCACAATAATTTTTAAAAATTCATTAAAATTATATAATTAAATTGCATTTTTTTTACTCATTAATTATGTACATATACTCAGCCCCTTAGTGCAATATAAGACTTTAAGTCCTGTGTAAGGTGTATCGAAAATAAATAAATATATCTGCCTTAAGCACCTGCACAGGATGGGCGTTTCCAACACAGACATTTGCAGATTATACGGTTAGGAAGAGGAGTCAACGCAGCACTTGATCACCCACTGTGGTGCCCTGGAGTTATAGGCTACTACAAGCTCATATCACTTCTTTATTGCAACATAGCCATATCTCAAAAAATGAACTGTTCGAGTTAACAATGCAGAATTGTTAACAGTACTACCTTCTATATTGTGCCAAAAATGTATTAAAATTACTGTTTCCTTTAGAAGATATTTTCTAAAAAAAATTTTCCAAGACTTGTATAGAAGCTAAAAATTTATAATGTGTTTTTCCCGAAACAAGATTTTTTGAATTGTGACTATGTTGCAATAAAAGAACGATATGTTAAGTGAATGGGACTTAATATCACTCCCAATGAACCAGCTTGTCCGTTTTCTTAACATACTTAACCCGTAATGGGACAAGGGGACGCACAATAGATCAGCACTGGTCGCAGTGCAAGTGCCCGATGAAGGCCATATCCCATCCCATAATAATAATAATAAATAATAACCTCTGGAAAGCATGTATATGGGGCAATCCAAGTTAAATCAGAAAGTTCAGAGAAAACATTTTTTGATTTGCTTTATGTTTTGCTGTATTGATGTCCTTATTGACCGGCACCATTCAGCAAATTTTCAGATTTTTTTGGCTTATGATTTCAGAGATATCGCGTTTTGGAAAAGCCGAATTATGAGAAAACCGTGCCCGAATAAATACTCATAACTTTTTCAATATCATTCAGACCTTATCCTAGCAAATTTATGCACAGTGACTTAACGCAAAAAAAAATTTTGAGAAAAATTGTAAAAAAATCAGGAAAAATAGTAGTTATTTGAATCCCACTACCAAACTGGTCTTAAAAGATGTGGCAAACATCAAAGTTAAATGCAAAAAATTTTTAAGAAAATCGAAGAGTACAAACAGTGAGAGAAATTGATTAAAAATATTAAATCCCGAAAATTGCATCCAAGCCCACTGTGCACAATTTATTTTCTATTTTTTATTAGATAGAAGAAAGAAAAGGAAAAACAATGAAAAAAAAATTATTCTATTTGGACTGATATTGAAAAAGTTATGAGTATTTATTCGGGCACGGTTTTCTCATAATTCGACTTTTTCAAAACGCGATATCTCTGAAATCATAAGCCAAAAAAAAATCTGAAAATTTGCTGAAATGTGTCGGTCAATAGGGACATGAATACAGTAAAAAATAAAGCAAATCAAAAAAAATTTTTCTCCCAACTGTCTGATTTGAATTCTATTTAAATATACTGTTGCAAAGTAAATTTGCAAAGTATAGTAGGATGCACAGCATGGGCGGGGGTGTCGGAGACCATATGCCCAAAATGGTATTAACAGTACATTTGTAGCATCGCTGTGACTATCTATAACGACCCATGCCTTCACATAGAAAGTTTCCACGTGGTTAATAATGAACTACCTCTAAGAAAATTGTAAACCAATACAGTTAGTTGAGGAAAACCGTTAACCAGTGCGAGTGAGACGCAAAACTTTCGAACACCGAACAACAAAAACAACAAGCCTGACCGCACTTAAGAAATGATTACGATGACGCGAGAGCTGTTCTTCAGTCCAGAGCTGCTGTACGACTGCAGGAATTGAACCTGTGACCGCGAGATTTTTGTTCGAGTATTATACCAACTCACCCTTTGAAGTATTATGAATTATATATATAAATTTCTCTCTCAAATCTTAGCTACGATTTCCCCCACCAATACAGTATAAAGTTTCATTTATAATAAAACATGATCTCAGGGAATCACCCGTTGCATACTGTTGTACAAGTTTGAGTGCGAGTCAAATTTGATACGGTGCGTGTGTGTATATAAAAAAGAGAATTTGTACAAACTAAAGCGCAGCTTCTTAATCCGTTTATCTTGTTTCGCACACTCCTGGACCTGAAACACTAGCAAAAAATATATATTGTCAGTGCACTCAACTACTAAAGTTCTTCAAAACTCAATGTTTGTCAGTTAAACCGAAGTATCAACAAAAATTGTTGGCAGATTTTAAGAAGAGTCAAAAGGATAATTTTTTTAATTTTCTTTCAGCTGTAGCAGCAAATTTTCACTAAAAATTTAATCTCACAAAATGGCGGCAATTTTTGTATAAAAAGGCAGAGTTTCGGGGGCAGCGTGTGCTTCTTTTTTGCCGGCCAACACTTTTTTAATTAAATTTCCTTATTCCTTTTGTTATGAAATAAAGAGGAAAATTGTTTTAGGAAAGTTGGAGGGCCTTAATAAAAATTTTAGTTTATTAAAGGCTGCCAATAGCAAAATTTCGTCTTTAGCAATATTTATAAAAAGGTGCAGTCGCACAAAAACGCATAATTTCGTTGTAAATAAAGAAAATTATTTTAAGAGAATTATCTTAATATTCCTTATTATGATAGAAGGAAAGAAGAATTACATCTATGTGAAACAAAATTTGATCAAATGATCGCCACAACTTCTGTGGCATACTCTCTGTCCGATGGTTTATATTTTCAATGACTCAGGGACATAATTGAAGTTCAATGTTGTTGAATTACATCATCCTTTAGGTTTTAAGTTGTTCTGAGATAACACGATTATTGAATTTCTGATGCAAAACGAAGAGTCATTTTTTCGCTGGCCTTGTGCCAAGTGACATCTTCCTTTTGGAATCACACAACGTCAAGGTCCCTAACCTCAATTTTTGTCCATAAAACGTCTGGGAGAATCTCGTAATAGCGAATACCATTCACGGTAATTGCTTGTTCGATCTTATTTACCCTGAAATACGAGCTGGTGATGCTACCAGCCCATAACCACACCAAACATACGAGGGTGGATTTAATTTAAAGTTACATAAGAAGGAAAAAACATTTTTTTTTCAAAAACCATTTATTTCTGAACATGGTTTCTTTTTAGCTCAAATACACTTAGTAAGACGATATTCCAACTTTTTTATACCGGCTGAAGAATACGATTTTGGGAACCCCTCAAAATACGCGTAAGTTTCAGTAATCACTTCTTCGTTTGAGATGAATCTTTTTCCTGCGAGCCATTTTTTCTAGTTGACAACCAGGAAAAATTCTGAACTATAAGTTGATGATCAACCAATTCGAAGCGTATTTCACGTAATTTTAGCAAAGTATCTAATTCTGTGTGAACCGGTGCGTTGTCTTGAGGAAATTTCACTTTTTTCTTCTTTAGATGCAGTCGTTTTTTCTTAATTCAATTGATTCAATAAAGCACTATAATACTTTTCTGTGGTTATGGATCCTTTTCAAGATAATCGGGGAGCAATATTCCGTGTGCATCCCAAAATACAGTGGTCATAAGCTTGCCAGCCGATATCACTGCATTCGCCTTCTTCGCAGCACTTCCATCAGCTTCCCACCCATTGTTTCGGTTGATTATTGCTTTCGGTTGTGTAATGGTAGACCTATGTACGTTTCATCAACAGTTATTAATCGACGCCAAAAATCAACAGGGTTATGCTTTATCATGTCCACACACCGCTGAAGAGTGGTCTGTCGAACTCGTTTTTATTCGACACTGAGCAAACGCGACATCTTCTTGCTGATAGCTTTTTCGTAGCGAAATGCTCATGCAAAATGTTGAAGATACCTTCATATGATATGTTTCTCATTTCAACAATCTCACATAACTTGACTCGGCGATCGTTCATAACGATATCCGGGATTTTCTTGATATTTTCTACAGTAACCACCTCTTTTGGCTTTCCTGTTGATGGTATTGTTGCAGTGTGTGCGAGCACGCGGGGGTTAGGGGAGTAAGAATTGAATAAAATGGACTTACCAATATTCCGGAGTTAAGGAAGTGTACGATGAAAGAGTGGACGGTTGAGAAATTTGGTTGATGAGGCGGTACCTGTCGGATCCTCCTGATCTTTGTCGAAACGAGCGGCGACAGTTAGCTGCCGACAACGTTTCAGCGTTCAAACCACCTCTACCGGTTGATACTCAAGGGCTAAATAAAAACACTTTTTTTTGGTTTTTTTTTTTTTTTGGTGGCGGCACACCTTTATTGTTTAAATTACTTGTGAAATTCTTCACTCTAATAATAATGAAAAAACAATCGGGAATTATCTTTTCTCTTGATTATATAAAAAATCACAAAAAAATAGAAATTTTTAAATCACTACTTATGACCGCTTTGGCTGTTGTAAAGAGAAAGAATGAGAAAAACCAAAAAGGAGCCGAAGCAAGCCGCTTTAGAACAAAAACCCGTGTTGCCAGAACCAACGAAAAGTTTCCGTTTGTTCTGACAGTAAGGGTTGCCAAACCTGACCGCTTTAGAACAAAAACCCGTGTTGCCAGAAACAACGAAAAGTTTCCGTTTGTTCTGACTGTAAGGGTTGCCAAACCTGAACACAGTGCTTGTTCGGTCGCGTGTAAATTCTATAATCCAATATTTTGCCATATAATCTGACGGAACAGACTCGCCATAATATTTATCGAACTTTTCTTTTGTCTCTTTAGAGTGTTTCATCACTGCACGAAATTCACTCTTTCCGTTTTTCAACAAACCCAAAAGTTGTTTCAAACGACTACAAAAAATAAACTAATCAATGAATTTGGGTGAAATTGTAACAGCTGACAGATCGCAATTTCAGAAAAGGTTTGCGTTTGTGCTGTCATCTAGTGCTAGGTAGCTTCAATCCATCCTCGTACACTCTTAGTGCAATTCGGCAACTCTGCTTGTTAAAGATTCCAGTAAAAGTGTATTTAGTGGTAAAAATTGATTTTCTTTGCAAAGTCCCTATTCTCTTCTCTCAGATCAATTAAGGGTTAAACGGTAGAACTGGGATCGGCGTAGCCCCCGGAAGGTTCTGCTTGCAGAATATCTCGGTATTAATCATGGTTGAGGTGTCTACCTTCGCTGAAATGTTCTGGCTGTAGTTCAAACCTAAAATCATAGGGATGAAAATTAGTCTTCCCAGATAGTTATGGTGCATGTCATAACTTCCAAGGTGCTTTTGTCTTGTAATAGACAACTATATGTAAGGAATCAGTAGTGGTTATGCGAATGTATTGGCTATAGACTGATATTCTTAATGGGCTTCTGTCTATCAACTCATTGAGCTTTGAGTCCATTGACTGTCTGAGAATTTGCAAACAGAAGGGATTGCTCCTCTGTAAGGGGATTGGCTTTACGGCTACAGACTTATGGCAAAAGTTCCGCCTTGCAAGTCACACGAGGATGCTGATGAATCTTGTATAATTCACCCCGTGGATTTGGTTCGTCAATGATACATTTGTTGAATTCACAAATTCAGTCGTATCGTGTATCGATGTATTTGGAGAGAAAATTTCAAACACAAAACTTCAAAGCAAAAACAATTTTCAAATATATTTTTTGTGAGTTTAATGTTTGTGTTTCAAATTGTCTCTCCAAATACATTGATTCACGATACGACTGAGCTTGTGAATTCAACAATTGTGTCTGTTGGACGACACAAAGCTTTCGCATTAGAACGTAAATGCAAGATCAAAAGGTAATGCACGCAGTACTTATCAAGAGTAGCTGATGTTTGTAAACTGACACTTTGAGCAGTCGCTATGTTTGCTATAAATAACTGTATATTCGCGGTATTCTGATGTTTCAGTTTGGTTTTTATTTTTAAAATAATTTGTTATATAATTTTATTTTCGTTCTTCTTTAAAAAAATTTCGCCAGGAATTGTTTTCAAATATTTACAAATTATGCAACATATATTAACGAATTATCGCGATTTTACTGTATTTCTGTGATTTTTGTATTTTAAAGCTGTGCAAGCGAAAGTTGCAAAGGCCTTGTGTTATTTGTGCCTTTACTGCAAAGATTTCCCCCCAGACTTTTATGTTGCAACAACCCAACAAACATATGGTCGTTGCTATAATTTTCGAATTTCGTCCTTCCATTTTGTCAGCTTTTTTGGGGATGTCTGCTGGGCGAGAATTTGCTATATGAGGATTTTATTAAGCTCATGAATGTAGTGGTTGTGGAGAGACATGAATGAGTGGTATGTCTGCCAAGTGCACACCAAGTGGGCGTGAGTGGCTGGGTTTGTGTGAGTGTGCTGTAAGTTTGTGTATGGTTGGAGATCAATAAGTTTGCCATTTTCGTTTGTAGCCCGGTAGTGTTTGTTGTTATTTTTATACTTTGTTGCTTTTGTATTGCTGTTTGAGTATTTAGTATTTTTTTTTTTGGTATGTCTCGCTGAGGTGGTGGTCGTTTGATGAACTTTAGCCCCCCATTCTCGGCAACCGTAAATGGATGGGCAAATCGAAACTTTGTTCAAATTGACGTAGCGAGCTGTAAGTAGATTATTTTTGATTGAATTTTCTTTTCTACCTTTTTTTTCAACATTTTTGGAATTATTTTTTATTATTTCTTTTTACTATGCATCTCCATGTTTGTGCGTGGTTTTATTGAAAAAAAAAACTCAAAGTAGCTGATATTTATTTTAGATTTATACCCTAGTATTAGTTTTCAATTAAAAGTTATATTCAGTAATAAAAATAAAAATTAAAAATAAAACATTTAAAAGTTGTTTTCCTTCTTCTTCAAATTTACACGTCTTTCATAAGGTACACTTTTCACTAAATTCTTTTAGCCATTTCAATGCAGTGGCTGTTTAATAAAGATATGTTAAATTATTATTGCACTATTTCCTTTTCTGTAATTTTAAATAAAACAATAGTTAAATATTCGTATTACTTGATCTTGTTTATATTGTTTTTCTTCTAAATTTTCCAGCTAAAGATCTTGATTGACTTTTGTTTTTTATAAAAAAGGTTTAACGGTATTTTATTTTCAATATTTCGATAACAATTTGTTATCATCATCAGGAAAATTAATCCATCCATCCATCCCTGGACGTTATGTCGCTTTTTTAAGTGTCATAATGTCTATGGACAATATGACACTTAAAGATGCGTCGTTATGTCCATGAAGATTATGACACTGGCCATTATATCACGCCACCTGGTGGTACACATGTCTGTCATATATGTTGGCAACATTAGCCCTTTTGGGTTGCCAGGTTTTTTTTTTTTTTTTTTTTTTTTTTTTTGCCAGATAAAAAGATAAAAAGATAAGTTGGTGTGCTCTCCGATCTTTTACTACTCAAAATATTGGTCAAAGAAACTGTATTAAGTTTTTGTATTTACTTATTCAGTTTTATTCGCTATATTAGCTTCTAACATTTTAAATTCTCAATAATTTATTTAGATTGTTGGATTTATAAAGTTGAATATTTGAGAATATCTTTAAAAAATTTCCAAAGTCTACTGATGATTAGGGTAACTCCTATGAAATATCGACACATAGACAGCTGGGAAACATAGAAAACAAGCTGTTTATAAAATTTGATTAGTATTTATTTTATTATTACAATTCTACACACAAGACTAAAAGAGCCTCATATAACAGTATAGAATGTTTATTAGCAAATGGATTAATTTGAAAGATTGTTTACAACAACAACAACAAAAAAGAAAGAAAAGGGTACATAAGTAAATAATAACAATAAATGAACAAATATTTATGATAAACAAAAAAAAATTATGTATGTTTATTTAAAAGCAAATATTTAAGTTAAAAAAAAATTAAAATCAAACACTAAAAACAGTTAAAAATAAAAAAGGTTTATAAAAATAATAAGGGGGGGGGGAGACCCCCCGCAAAACAAACCAAGCACACAAAAACAATATAATAATAATATTTATCAGTAAAAAATTATAAATAGTTTGTTTTCTATGTTTCCCAGCTATCTATGTGTCGACATTTCATAGGAACTACCCTAATCATCAGTAGACTTTGGAAATTTTTGAAAGATATTCTCAAACATTCAACTTTATATCCCAACAATCCGAATAAATTGCTGAGAATTTAAAAAGAAAAATGCTCTAATAATATCCGTCAAAACACAAAAAACAAGCTTTTCTACTTATAAACGTCTCTCACATTTCTTTACACCTTTCCAACAAATGAACAACCGTTGGTTGCTACGATTTGCTTTTTGAAAGTATCGAAAAGCAGAGAACAAAAATTCAAACAATTAAGTTTTTTATTCGCTATTTAAGCTCCTAACATTCATACCAGTAAAAAATTATAAATAGCTTGATGATTAGGGTAGTTTCTATGAAATGTCGACATATAGATAGCTGGGAAACATAGAAAACAAGCTATTTATAATTTTTTGTGACAATTATTTTTATATACTTTTAAAGTAAAAAAAAAATATATATATATAAATAAAAAAAAACCAAAATTGCATGAGTGTACCTAGTGGATGTAATTCTAAGAGGGAGCTTAGCTCCACTAGAAGAGGAGTTTTCCTCTTCCCAAAACTGAAGACACCGATGAACGGAAAACATTTTGCTACAATTGTGGAGATAAAAAATACCAAAAAGCGCGTTTCAAAAGTGTTTCGAGGATTGGAAAAAAAGCTGGCATAAGTGTCCTATATCTGAGGGGGATTACTTTGAAGGGAACAGGATAGCTATTGACGAATAAATAAATACTTTTTGAAAAAATTTAAAATATGTAATTTTTTTATTAGATCTCGTACACCTTATCTTTCAAATAACCCCAAAGACAGAAGTCCAACGGTGTCAAGTCACATGATCTTGGCTGCCGTTGAATTTGTCGCGCCGAAGAGCCATTGTTTCGTTAGCTGTGTGGCAAGTGACACCGTCCTGTTGAAACCACATATCGCTGTTATACATATCTTTCAATTCGGACCACAACAAGTTCTTTATCATCTCACGATAGTGAACACCATTCACGATAACTTTTTCACCGGCCACCATATTTGGTCCACATCTATATCTTCCTTCTACTTTGGGCCACAAACAGTTCGTTATCATTTCACCGTGAATTTAAGGTACATTTTTTTCTAAATACGTTTTTCTGGTTTTCTCCCAGAAAAACATCAATTACGAAATGAGTTGTTTTCAACATATTGAAGACTAGTTTTAACTTTAATATTATTGTTTTTCTTTTGTTCCATTTTTCTTTTACATATTTCTAACCAACATCTTAAACAATTATTATCTTTAAAATTCTGGTTCTTAAACTTTAGATCTGATGTTGAAATTAACGAAGTTTGTTGTAGGGTTTCTCGTCTTTATCAATTTCATCAATAACTGACAATGTCACCAAAATTTGGTGGCCAGTGGAGCGTATGAAAAGAAGGATTAATATAAATAGACAGAAGCGTGCACGATGATAAGCACTATTAGCCACTGTAGCGGCAAAAGTAAGATAAAATCATCAAATGAAAATGATTCCATTTGATGTCTAGTCTGTTGTGGGGTTCAAGTTGAATTATTTCAAAAATAGGACAAAAACAAAACACGAGAATAACAAAGTTAACACATCAATGTCAGTTACATATGTACATCATTTGTGCAAAATAAAGTGATTGTGTCTATTAGACAGACGTTATTGAATGTAACTAATAGTTACAAGATGTAACAGTAAGATAAAAGTTGTTTTGCAATAGTTCATCAAGCGACTTGGCAAAAAAAAAGTCAGTTTAAACACGAGTTATGGGTCATTAACTGAATACTTGCACGCATTGAAAAGCAAAAGCAACATTGTAGTGACAGCAAATGTCACTTGCTAATGTGATGCATGGGAACACGGTGGTGGTGGTAGTGGACAAGACTCCCATTCAATTACAGAGACCCAGTAAACAGTCACTTGAAAGGTTCTACTAAAACGACAATACCTTCAGATAGATTAAGTAGCATTCTGAGTGAGTGTATGTGTGTGTGTGTGTGTGTATGTTTGAGGCGTTTTTATACATCATGCTGCACGTGGCTCGTTGATGTAATTTTGTTGAGTGAAAATGTACCCGCTGTGTGGCACGCGCTTATAACACGATATTTTCTGGTCAGACATTTGTTATTGCAATAGACAGTCTGTCAAACATGTCAGACGTTAACACATCTCTGATTCCCGTCATCATTGTTTACACACTGCCAGTGGTCAATTAAGTTTCGACTTTATTTCAAAATTAACTCTTCCTTATAAGAAAATGTTTTTATTTATTTTTTTTTACGTTAGAAAGTTTTTCATCATTTGTTTTCTTTTAGGTTAATTTGCATTTATTTATTTTTTTGTTGATTATTTATTTTTGCTGTTGAGCATCCATCCTTCGTTGTCGGTTTGTTGTAACTCCTCCATTTCCTGATATTTACCATAATAAATCGATTAATACCGGGTGGCTGGCTGGCGGTTGGTTGTGGTGGTGCTAAGTTATCTGTGGTTAGAACGGTTACGTGTGCATGTGTGCATGTGTGTGTGTGTTTGTGTTTGTACGTCAGCCCGTTTAAAATAATATGCAGCATTCAGTTGAGCCGAGCTGTTTATTGATGGCATAATTTATACTCATGTTGCCCCCGCTTAAATCAGTTTGTGTGCAACCCATTCCACAGAATTTTGAAATTCATATTCATACTCTGCTCAGCTCAGCTCAGCTTGGCTCGACTCACCGCAACAGCAAAAGCTCTGGGAATGATGTGTTTTATTATAATGCCGATGACGTTGATTATTCTAATATTGTGTTAATAATTATTGTACGTGTAATGTGTGTGTGTTTATGCATTTAGGGCCAAATGATTTTATTTTTGCGGTACTGTCTCCTTTCTCACTTTCACTGAATTCGAAAAACAACAAAAATAATCAGAACTGGATTGAAAATGATTGATAGCTTTTTATGGTTGCTATTGCTACAGCTACTGATGATGATGATGTTGAGCTTATTTTAATGCTGTTGTCGTTGTTGTTGTTGTTTTTGTTGTCTTTTTCTGGACCTATGTTAGCGTAATAAATCTCCTTAGAATTTCATTATAGTTTATCGTTTGTATGACATGAGATTTCGTACAAACGGTTTTTTTTTATTTATTTATTTTTTTTAACCATGGCAGAGGCAGACATGCTTAAACATGATTTTTTATGGAATAAATTTAACATTAAAGTATTCTCAGCTTAAATTCATATATTATTTTATTTTATTTTATTTCATTTTATTTTTTTTTATTTTATTTTATTTTATTTTATTTTATTTTATTTTATTTTATTTTATTTTATTTTATTTTATTTTATTTTATTTTATTTTATTTTATTTTATTTTATTTTATTTTATTTTATTTTATTTTATTTTATTTTATTTTATTTTATTTTATTTTATTTTATTTTATTTTATTTTATTTTATTTTATTTTATTTTATTTTATTTTATTTTATTTTATTTTATTTTATTTTATTTTATTTTATTTTATTTTATTTTATTTTATTTTATTTTATTTTATTTTATTTTATTTTATTTTATTTTATTTTATTTTATTTTATTTTATTTTATTTTATTTTATTTTATTTTATTTTATTTTATTTTATTTTATTTTATTTTATTTTATTTTATTTTATTTTATTTTATTTTATTTTATTTTATTTTATTTTATTTTATTTTATTTTATTTTATTTTATTTTATTTTATTTTATTTTATTTTATTTTATTTTATTTTATTTTATTTTATTTTATTTTATTTTATTTTATTTTATTTTATTTTATTTTATTTTATTTTATTTTATTTTATTTTATTTTATTTTATTTTATTTTATTTTATTTTATTTTATTTTATTTTATTTTATTTTATTTTATTTTATTTTATTTTATTTTATTTTATTTTATTTTATTTTATTTTATTTTATTTTATTTTATTTTATTTTATTTTATTTTATTTTATTTTATTTTATTTTATTTTATTTTATTTTATTTTATTTTATTTTATTTTATTTTATTTTATTTTATTTTATTTTATTTTATTTTATTTTATTTTATTTGATTTTATTTTATTTTATTTTATTTTATTTTATTTTATTTTATTTTATTTTATTTTATTTTATTTTATTTTATTTTATTTTATTTTATTTTATTTTATTTTATTTTATTTTATTTTATTTTATTATATTTTATTTTATTTTATTTTATTTTATTTTATTTTACTTTATTTTATTTTATTTTACTTTATTTTATTTTACTTTATTTTATTTTATTTTATTTTATTTTATTTTATTTTATTTTATTTTATTTTATTTTATTTTATTTTATTTTATTTTATTTTATTTTATTTTATTTTATTTTATTTTATTTTATTTTATTTTACTTTATTTTATTTTATTTTATTTTATTTTATTTTATTTTATTTTATTTTATTTTATTTTATTTTATTTTATTTTACTTTATTTTATTTTATTTTATTTTATTTTATTTTCTTTTATTTTATTTTATTTTGTTTTATTTTATTTTATTTTATTTTATTTTATTTTATTTTATTTTATTTTATTTTATTTTATTTTATTTTATTTTATTTTATTTTATTTTATTTTATTTTATTTTATTTTATTTTATTTTATTTTATTTTATTTTATTTTATTTTTTTAATTTTTCTTATTTTATTTTACTTTATTTTATGTCACTTTATTTTATTTCATTATTGTCGCAAAGTGTTATTTAATATCGTATTTAAATCACAAATTTAAAAAAAAAAAATTGTGTACTACGAAAATTAAAAAATTATTTTTCACGATATAAGCTTTTACAGGATTTCTTTCGGAAAAGTATTACTTAAAAAGGGTACTTTTTTATGCTAGTTTTGTGAATAGTTTTTTTTTATGCTAATTTCTGAAAAAATAGTTTTTGATGTAATAAATTTTCAAGTGGAAGTTTTTCAAATGCTTGCCCTGAAATATTACTTTTTTATTAAAAATAGTAATTTATATTAAAGGTGTTTTTTGTAAAAACTTCCTTTTTTTGTAAAAAACAATTTTTTATAAAAGGTACTTTTTTTAGAATTTAACTTTTTTAAAAGCTATATTTTTTAAAGGTTCTCTTGTAAAAGGTACTTCTGTGAAAAGGTACTTCTTTCAAGGTGCGTTTATAAAAGGTACTGTTTTAAAAGGTAATTTTGAAAAAAGTAGTTTTTAAAGTAGGTACTTTTTAAAAAGTATATTTTTAGAATGTACTTTTTTTCAAAAGGCACTTTTCTAAAAGGTATTTTTTAAAAGCTACTTTTTTAAACCGTACTTTTATACAAAGTGCTTTTTTAAAAGGTACTTTTGTAAAAGATACTTTTTTAACAGGTACTTTTTAAAAGATACTTTTTTAAAAGGTATTTTTATAAAAGGTACTTTTTTAACAGGTACTTTTTTGAGAGGTGCTTTTTTAAAATATACTTTTTAAAAGGTGCTTTTTTAAATGGTACTTTTATAAAAGGTGCTTTTTTAAAAGGTACTTTTTTAAAAGGTACTTTTTTAAAAGGTACTTTTTTAAAAGGTACTTTTTTAACAGGTACTTTTTTAAAAGGTACTTTTTTAACAGATACTTTTTTTAACGATACTTTTTTAATAGGTATTTTTTTAAATGGTGTTTTTAAAAGGTATTTTTTTAAAAGGTACTTTTTAAAAAGTACTTTTTTAAAAAGTACTTTTTTCATATGTAATTTTTTAAAAGTACTTTTTTAAAATGTACTTTTTTAAAAAAAACTATTTTAAAAGGTAGTTTTTTAAGAGGTACTATTTTTAAATGTAATTTTTTAAAAGGTACTTTTTGAAAATTAACTTTTTTAAAAAGTACTTTTTTAAAAGGTAATTTTTTAAGAGGTAATTTTACAAAAGGGCCTTTTTTGAAAACGTACTTTTTTTAAGAGATATATTTTAAAAGGTACTTCTTTAAAAATATATTTTTGAAAAGGTAGCAAAGCAATTTTCAGGGTCTACTTATAGAAAATTATCAACTTTGGTGCCTGCCACTTCCAGCGATTTTAGGTATAAACCACAGCTAGAACATTTCAGCCAGGGCAAGCACTTCAACCGCAATGTTTTTTTTTTGTCTCATGTGTCGTTTATTTTATTTAATTTTCTATTTGTTTGCGGGTGTTTTCTTAGTAATGATTAGCGTGAGGAAATTATTAAATAGCATATGAAACTAAAAAGCCTACAGCGCTTCAAAATTAAATTGGCCGGACGTTTTATAAACAAATAAACACACACATACACAAGAATGTAAATGAAAACTTGTGGCCTCAATCCCTATAAATATACGCAGAAAAAGAAGGTCATAGCAGAATGATACTAAATCACACAAAAATGTAATTTGTTTTATTTAATTTTGGCACAAATTAGAGTGTTCTAAGGTCTACATGGAATTAGCTGTGTTCGAACTTAAAAAATGTTTTATGAAACACTTTAAGTTTTTATTTTCTAAAAACTTGTCGGTTTGCCCTCATAAGATTTTCATTTATATATGCACATACAGGGTGGTGCAAAATTAATCATCCTATCGTAAGATGTAATAGCTTTTGTAAATTGCGTTTACGTTAATCACATTTGACATTTGTGCTCTAGTCAGCAATAGAACAATAGAGCGCTATGCTCCGCAAGAGCGCGGAATAATTGTGTCGGAAGATTTTAAGAAAATCGTCATGAGCGACGAGTTGCGTTTTCATATAAAGGAATATATCAATAAATTAAATCCTCGTTTCTGGGGCACTGAAAATCCGAGTGCGATGCACAAAAAGCCGACACATCCGATAAAGGCTACATGTGGAAAAATAATTTCCGTGGGTACCTGCCAGTGTAGCCTTGCCCCACGAAAAGGGTGAATACAATGCGTCTACCATCGTCCCCATACATCCCATGTCGTTCGGGCATGATCTCTTGCTTAGATAAAACCTTTCTAAAACTCCTTCCGATCTTTGAGCCACGACATTCGGTTGCAATACAACTCCACACAGAGCTCAATTGAACTCTCCCTGCACTTTTGGTCTAAGCCACAGCCACCACGATATTCCCCGAAAAGCCACACCATAACCAGGCAGGAAAAAATTCTGGGGCTCCTGGTTTCGGTGGTACCAGATTTTAGTCTTCAGTCAGACTACGTAGCCCAAAGATTACAACCAGTAGAGCCCTAAACGGCCCGGGGACCTCCCCGCGACAATAATACTTCCGCTAGAGGCTACACTTTGGTGCGGAGTTCACATGAATGGAGAATTTGGACCATGTATTTTTTTTTTTTGCCCCCTCGGCAACACAGTTATGGTTGCTAGCGAACGCTATCAAGTCAGTGACTTATTAAACAATAATTTGTAAATTTTTGCATTAGTGAAAAAGATTTACATCAGCACCTGACTTTACGGCCCTATCTGATTATGGACCACGGAGTGATTATTCACGATTCACCAGCACTCCCGTGTGGCTAACTAGGCTTACACAGGCAGCAATTTTTGTCATATGTTTGTAGCCATATAAGCAACTTGTTGTTAAGGAGTTCGGGCCTTCTAATCCCTTAAGTATATAATTTCCCAGCAATTAATGGAAGACAAGGCTTAATGAGATGGTAGGCAAAAGCCCTCTAAGAGCATCAGCCCTTAAATCAGCTCACCCGTCAACCACCACCACTGGTGGTAAAGGCAACAGACCCTCGAGAGGTTGTTAGTCCCCAAAAAAAAAACCACACACCAAACAATTATCAAGGATACTAACACCCCCTTTCTGCATTTTAGGTTTCAACCACAGCCAGAATGTTTCAGCCAATGTAGGCACCTCTACCATGATCATCCCGAGTTGAACTGCAAGCACAATCATCCGGGGGCTATGGTGATCCCCGTTCTGCCAATTTATACCCTTGGTAAGGGTTTCGGAAGTTTACACAACATAAGTCATGCGGCTTCCTAGTGTTTTATTTGCTGTAACAAATGAGGGACCCCTTCCCCTCTTTACCCGAAAAACAGAGTGCCGTGGTGTGGCATACGCCAAGGCAAAACCGGTTCTAGGGGAGGCAGCCATTAAATCCAATCAAGGATATTGTGTGGTGCCGTGTTCACGCTGCAGAAGTGATTGCACCGCATTTTTTGAAGACACCATTGGTAATAAAGTTAATGGCGAACGCTACAAGGCCATGGCAAGTGCCTTCTTGCTAACGAAAATGAATGAGTAGGGCTTGATGTGGTTTCATGAAGACTCTGCAACCGCACACACAGAATGAGCCACAGTGGAGATTGTGAGTTTCATGAAGGCTGTGCAACCGCACGCACCTAAAGAGACACAATGAATATTGTGAAGGCAACATTTCCTGGCCGCGTAATCTGCCATTTTGGCGATTTGGCATTGTTAGCAAGGATTGCCCTATTTAACCATCCCATACTTTCTTTCTTTAGGTTTATACCCACAAGCCTCAGACAATAGCAGCCTTTTAAGAAGACATTCGACAACAATGTGAACAGTTATCACCAGAAATATTGCAATAAAGTAGACATTTTTGAAATTGTATAAGTCCAAATAAAGATTTCCAACAATCAAGATAGTTTCTGTTTAATTTACTAAAAAAAAAAAAAAAGGTATTCAAAAACGAATTTGTATGATTAATTTTGTGCCACCCTGTACAAGCACACGTATATTTTGTAAATTCTTCATACATTTATTTATATATGTACATCTACACAATTTAAGAAAACAAGTGTTTGCTTTTGCCAGCACACGCACACACCCACACATTGTCCTGCTCTCGATGATTATGTTTACATAAGGAAATGTTGCATGCACAAACAAACAAACAAACAAACAAACAAACAACCAAGCAAACACACCAATACTCGCGCACACATGCCTATAATATTAGTTATTAAAAATTAATAAGCGCGAACAAACACAGCATAAACATTTTAATCTCAATCATCGACAGCGGCTGGGGGTGGGGGTGAGAGAACTGCAAACAGCTTTAACTGGTTCATAGATTTGCTTTTTTTCTGCTTTCTCCGATTTGCTTGTCCTTTGAATATAAATGAATTTTACTTGGTTTGTCCTGCGGCAAGGGAAAGGCTACGTGCTGTCGACATATTGACATTTCAGAATTTCAATAAATGCTACCAACATGTAGCTCATTCTAAATTCTGAAAAGGTTTTTAGTTGCCAACTAAAATATTGAAATTTTAATTTCACTTAAATGTCAATTTCTTGCAAAGAATCATGTTTTTTCTTTTTCTTTTTATTTTATTTTTCATAACAAAATATGGCAGCAGAGTAGGATGGATGCTACGAAGTGTGTGATTTTGGGTTACTTCGGTGAGTAAAAAGTTGTATTGAATTGGCTGTGGAAGTATAAAGTGTCGTTTTAAGGAAAATCCTTATGCGGATATACTACATACGTAGATGTTTGTATGTATTTTTGAAAAGAAATTTTGGTATATAGTTTATGTAGTTTCGTTTTCATCAAACATGTTCATTTAGTACAATCAAACATACACACGCACATTCACTGGTGCACAGAAATGTATGAGAACGCTATTGCAAGTTTGATGTGAAGAATAAGGCAACAAGGGAAATGTTGGAGACTTGGGCCTACACCAGCCATGGGCAGCTAGAGTGTATCGAATAAAAAAGCAAATAAGTTGCTCTACACTTAAATAAATTTTAAGCACTTAGATAAATTAAAATACCGGTTGCCCGCGAGAAAGGTATACTAGTTTGTTTTGCCACCATTTTGGTAAACATTAGTCTTGACAGTTCATATTTAGCAGTCGTGAAGTAGACAAGTGACAAGTTTATTATAGAAAAATATTCGATGAATCAACGTATTTTAATCGTTAAACCATTTTATCATCAATCAAGCAATCATCGATTAACGTTTTTTTTTTTCTCATTCATTTATTTATTGAATCTTCACAAAGTGAACGAACTAACAATAAGTATTCAAATCTTAATACTAAATACATAAAATAAATTAAGTCCAGCCAATGCTAGACAAAAATGTTTTATTTTGCACGGCCAATATCGGTAAAATCACCTATTTAACGATCTGATGGTGGCAAGGGTATCCCTCCTTCTCAACCGAGAGTGGCCTTCAAAATTAAGTATATTGCGTGCAAGACGATTTTTTTTTTTTTTTTTTTTTTTTTTTTTTTAGCTTGGACCAGTACTCAGGGGATGACCCCTACATATTCAGTGCATTGTACCAGAACTAGGAAAATAGGTTATGAGAAGGGGGAAAGAGGGAGTAGTGTTTGTGAACATTTGACTTGAACTTTCCAACGTTATAACAGACAGGAAACACGTCTGCAGGCAACTTATTCCATAGACGAAGCGTACGGCTGAAAAACGAGAGAATTCGTTTTTTTGTAATGCGTAGTACGATTCCCCGCGCAATCAACCACAAATGGATGAGCTCTAGACGATGAGCGCGTGCTACGTAAAAATGTGCGAGTTTCGGGAACAAGATCCCTAATCTCGTCAGAGCAAAATCCATTCTAGTAACGATAGAACAGAGTAACGCACCCCACACTGCGACGATGCTCCAGTGAGTCAATAGAGTTGGATACCCTACTGTCACCGATAAGCTTCTTCGCCCTCTCCTGCACACGGTCGAGTAACCCCAAAATAGACTTTGAGGCACCGGCCCAAACATGAGAGTTGTATTCCATTTTCGGTCGGATGTAGGTGGTATAAATAGTAAGGAGGTCGGATGGAGTGAAGTACATCTTACACCGTTTCAAAAAACCGAGGCACTTGAATGCTTCTTTAGAGACATGAAAAATGTGTTCTGTCCAGCGAACGTCACACTGTATCTTCATTCCAAGAACATCAAGAGCATCCGATTCCTCAATATTTATACCATCCATGAGTACAGATTTGGATGAAGTTCCAATTTACTAATGTACCTAGTTGCGTACTTTGAAAATTCGTCTTTTACAAGAGGAACACAGAGATCCTTGTGAATTCGGGAGTTTTTTACATACCATGGAGCTGCGGTAATTGTTCGAAGAATTTTGTTTTGTCGCCTTTGAATTTTTTCAACGTTTGAAGCGGAGGCGATGCCCCATAATTGAATTCCATAGCACCATATAGGCTTTAAAATTGCGTTGTATAATAAAAGTTTGCAATTGAACTTCAATGTCGAGTTTCTGCCCATAAGCCAATTCAGTTGAGCTGGTTTTAACTTTAACTGAGTAACCTTCGCATCTATGTGAGACTTCCACGTTAACCTACGGTCGAGAAAAATACCAAGGTACTTGACTTCACTTTGCTGCGGAATAGGTGAATTGTTGATTTCGATGGCTAAACATGTTTGTTTACGCAGCGTGAATGTAACGTGAGTACACTTTTGTTCATTAACTTTAATTTTCCAAAGTTTTAACCACATCTCTAATATTGAAATATACTCCTGCAAATTTCGCGAAGCTACTGGATGGTTTTCATGTACGCTGCAGAATGCTGTATCGTCTGCAAAAGTTGAAGTGTGGATTCCGGGTGTCGTTGGCATGTCAGAGGCGTAAATCAAATATAAAGTAGACGCCAGTATGCTGCCTTGGGGAACTCCTGCCTCGATTGGCTGAGTTGGGCTTATAAAGTCGCCTTCTGTGATAACAAACTTCCGCCCTCATAAGTAGCTTTCCAGAAGCTTATGTGTATTTGCAGGCAAGTTCAACTTTATTTTGTGTATCAAGCCCTCGTGCCACACTTTATCAAAAGCTTGAGAAATGTCAATGAATAGAGCTGAGCAATACTTCTTCTCCTCAAAGGTCAGTCTTATGACATTGACATCGATTAACGTGACGATGAGAAAGTTACTTGAAATTTTCGGGAGAGCCAACGTGCCAACAAAACGTACTATTTATCGTATAGTGAATGACTTCGAAGAAAGAAGGACTGATAGGCCTAAGTATGGACCACAACTTACAGCAAGATCGGCTGTAAACCTTACTGCCGCTCAAGACACTATTGAAAACAATCCATTAACCTCAATTCTACTCCGTGCTCAAGAGCTTGAGTTTCAGAGAACAACTTTGGGCACAATTTTGCACTAGGATGTGCATTTGTTTCCATTTGAGATTCAGTTGACACAAGAGATTCTTCCACAAGACCATTTACGCCACCGTACATATGCCAATAGGATGTTACTGCTCGCTCATGACAACCCCGCTTTTCATGAAAAAATCATAACGAGAGACGAGGCACATTTTCATTTGAACGCATATATGAATCAACAGAATTGCCGATTCTGGGCAACGAAAAACTCCCATTAAAAGTAGTAGTCTACTCAGGAAGAATCATTGGACCTTAGGTCTTTGACAAAGAAAACGGCGCAACAGTAACTATGAATTGACAGCGATAACGTGATATGAATGAAACTTTTTTAAAGCCACAACTGAATGATTTGGGCTTGATTAATATCTGGTATCAACAAGACGATGCCACATCGCATACAGCCAGGATTACAATGGAACTAATGCGCGTAGTATACCTTCCCGGCAGACACCCTGAACTTACATAAGACAGCTTGATTTCAACACAATCCGTGATGGTATATTGGTACGTTTTGGATATTACTCGGTGCTTTTTGCATCGGGAAATTTTTGGATACAATCGTTAAAAAAAACATTTATAGTATTTTTCAACAATATTTCTCAGAGCCTTTGGGGACGTACATGCCACAGATAGGTACCAACCTGAAGTATTGCACAGGCAGTTTCAAAAAGTATTTTCTTCCTTAGAGTAGAAAAGAGAAGGTTTTTAGTCGGTATAGAAATTACAAACGGAATCACAAACTCATTTTTTAACATTTCTGTGAAGGGTATAAAAAATAACTAAAGTATTTTGTAAAATAAAAATAAATGTTTTCCCAAAAATTATTTTAATATTACTTTGTATTAAAAAAAATGTTATTAACATTACAAAATGAATAAATAATTTCGAATAATTTGATGATAAAAATCTTATTTTGTGTTTCATTAAAAAAAAAACGAAATTAAACAACGAACCTATTAAATTCTTTAATCCCCAGTTTGTTTCGCGCTTCGGCTGGATATTCACACATTTCGTGCATCTTCTCTGCATCCTCTTGCACGATCTGCAGACCATTAAGCTGATATTTGAGTACCATGGCCTGCAGCTAATGTCATCCTCAGCTCAGACTACTAAAATCTTTCCTATCTGAGCATCAACTTCAAATCCTGTAGTGTTTATTGGACCAATTTTCATTCCGTAATATCAACTGTTTTGATTTTCTCTTCTTGAGACATGTGTGCGAGTACTTCGTTTATACAAGCAGACTTACCAAGCAGAGTATATGGATTTTTTGAAGCGTATATGTGTGTTTATAAATTAATAAATATTTTATATAAAAATGTATGTATGTGTTTAAGGATGTATGTACAAATTAAACTACACGTTATATCCGTTAGTTGACAGGATCCTAATTGGTTTTTTGGGAATTAATTTTCTTCAATAGGAGAAGAAATTGCAAACATTGAAGTCTTTTTTTTATACCTGTGTCAATGTTTGTCTGCGCAAAATGTCAGCCGTCTTAACAGTTTTTGCTTAAATTTTTGTATGTAAATATTTTAACTTAAAGTTGGCTGAAATAATTGAAATTAACAGAACACTTACGATTTATGGCCTGTTCATTCAAATATTTCACATCAATGGTGCTACAAACGTTGTTTATCGACTCATATTAAATTCTTTAACAAATTCTTATAGCTCTAAAGGGTGGCCCAGTCATAATGTACAAGATTTTTGCTCAACTTAATGTGACATTTCTTCGTTTCGGTGTTTGAAAAATTCAATCATGCAGAGGTACACAGTTGAGCAGCGCTTTAAGATTGTAGAAGCCTTTTACGAAGATGAACGTTTAAATCAAAATACGATTCGTGCACTTCGTGATTTTTTTGTCAGCATAATTGACCAAATATGTCTACAATCAGAAGAATTGTGCTTAAATTTCAGCAATCCGGCTCTGTAGGAAATATGATAACTCTAACTATGACTTTTAGGAAGGAACAACCTCTTTTAACACGCTTATATTAGTTTCACTTGTATTTTTGAGTGTATGTTTGCAACACTCCAAACCCATGTCATATAAGTTATTATTACATATCGCTCCTTTATTGCAACATAGTTATAACTAAAAAAAGCTCGTTTCAAGAAAAAGGCATTTCAAATTTTTAGTTTCCATACAAGTCTTAGAAAATTTTTTTTGGAAAATATCTAATTAAGGAAACAGTTTAAAAGTAATTTGAATAAATTTTTTGCACAAGCTAAGAGGTAGTACTGTTAACAATTCTGTATCGTTAACTCAAAAAGCTAATTTTTTGAGATATGACTATGTTGCAATAAAGGAGCGATATGTAGGTATATAAAACTGTGTTGCTGCTGTAGTGGGAGAATTGGAGTTAGCATATTGCTTCCGGGGAAGTGGAGGGATTTTGGGGATTCACGGAGCTGATTTTGGGAAATCCCTAAAAGTCGGAACCACTTCGCTAAATGGTTTAAAAAAGATTTTTAATATTAGGTGCTCGGTTTGGCTGTGGAACTTGCATTTGAACTATCAACGGTCATTCGCTTTACTGTGCAAAATAAAGATGCCGTATTGCTTCTGAGGATGTCAGCGAATGTTGACGTTTCCTGCAGCCGACTTTGGGATTTCCCAATATTTGTTTTTATTTATTTTATTATGTTTGGGCTGCGTTTTACTTTTCACTTTTATATACATATCGCTCCTTTATTGCAACATAGTCATATCTCAGAAAAGCTCGTTTCGAGAAAAACGCATTTAAAATTTTTAGTTTCCATACAAGTCTTAGCAAATTTTTTGAGCAAAATCTCCTAAAGGAAACAGTTTAAAAGCAATTTGAATAAATTTTTGGCACAATATAAATGGTAGTACTGTTAAAATTTCTGCATTGTTAACTCGAAAAGCTCATTTTTTGAGATATGACTATGTTGCAATAAAGGGGCGATATGTACGTACGCTAGGATGGTTTAAGGATTAAAGATATATAAAAACAATTCGAAAAGTATTTTTTAAATTATTTTTTTGCCACGCCTACAAATTCCGCTGTTTAAATATATTCTTAACAAGGTCGCCATTTTTCGTGCGATCATAGCATTTTATGCACCGGTGCTCATGAATCTGTAAGGTCTACATTCCTGTCTGCAGTAGTTTTTCACTACGAAGTCAAATTGTAGTCATGACTTTTCAAAACTCAGTTCAATAATATGTAGTATTAGAGTGAGTATGAACCGAGTTTTTGACTCCCATGGCTAGAATTATACGTAGAAATGAAACACTATTAAAAACAGAGCCTTTACGGAGCCATGAAAAGCGATATATAAAATGAAATCTTGTATAATTATAATACCTTATATGTACAAAATTTTATATCTATTTTTTTTTATACTGGACCAGTACTCAGGGGATGACCCCTACATATGCAGTGCATTGTACCAGAACTAGGGAAATAGGTTGTGAGGAGGGGTAAAGCAGGACATTTGTGAACATTTGACTTGAATTTTCCAACGATATAACAGACAGGAAACACTTCTGCAGTCAACTTGTTCTACAGACGAAGCGTGCGGCTGAAAAACGAATTTTCTCTGTAATGCGTAGTACGATTCCCCGCGCAATTAACCACAAATAGATGAGCTCTAGACGATGAACGCGTGCTACGTAAGAATGTGCGAGTTTCGGGAACAAGATCCCTAATCTCGTCAGAGCAAAACGATACAACAGAGTAACGCACCCCATACTGCGTCGATGCTCCAGTGAGTCAATAGAGTTAGATACCCTACTGTCATCGATGAGCTTCTTCGCCCTCTCCTTCACACGGTCGAGTAACCCCAAAATATACTTTGAAGCACCGGCCCAAACATGAGAGTTGTATTCAATTTTCGTACGGATGTAGGTGGTATAAATAGTAAGGAGATCGGATGGAGTGAAGTATATCTTACACCGTTTCAAAAACCGAGCCACTTGAATGCTACTTTAGAGACATGAAAAATGTGTTCAGTCTAGCGAACATCACACTGTATCTTCATTCCAAGAACATCAAGAGCATCCGATTCCTCAATATTTATACCATCCATGAGTACAGATGAAGCAGCATTTGCGGTCGCTTGTTTGTGCGTTAATAAGCAACATTGGGTCTTACGAGCGTTAAAGGTGACCCTGTTTTTACGACCCCATTCGGAGATTAATAGAAGATCACTATTCAGTGAATCGTTCATATTTAGCCTCTTGGCAGTGATCTTTGATAGGCTGGGCCTATGACCAAAAGTGTACGAGTGACAAATGCCGCTGTCATCTGCGAAAGAGTGGATAGCGTTGGAAGTTTGATAGAGAAGGTCGTTGAGGAAAATAAGAAATAGAGTAGGAGAAAGTGCGGAGCCTTGCGGTACCCCTGAATTAATATTGAACTCATTTGATGAGAGCCCATCTATAACAACTCGTATAGTGCGGTCTCTGAGAAAGCTCGATATAAACCGAGAGAAATCGTTACCGACACCAAAAGCAGTAAGTTAATAAATAATAATAATAAAATGATATGATCGGACTAAAAATGGTGACACAGTGGCGGTCTTTCTAGGCTCAGTAAATGCATATTTTTTGTTGAGTTGTTGAGTTGTTTTTCCATCATACCTTAGGAGGTGGATGACTGGCACACTTGTTGGAAATCACACCTTCGTTTTAACACAAATACTTTGACTAATTTGTTCTTAATGCTTATAGACATTGTTAGAAATATTACTTTTGAAAGTGAATGAAACCTGTAAATAATTCCCACCATAATTCTTTAAAACTCCTTCGGATCTTAGCAAAACCCTCAAATCTCCCATTTGTATATATTAGTCAAAATTACTTTGCAACTTCCTTCGTTTTCTTAATTCACTTCCTTTCGGATCTCATTGTCACTGCTGGCTGACTGCGTTGTCAAGACCATGGGAGACAAAAGTTTGTAATAAAATATTAAACTAATAAATTTCCGGTTGCAATTAAATTTTTGTTTCTAATGACTATTTATGTATGTGTGTGTGTATGGTTGTGCGTCTGCACTATAGAGTCTTAAAGACTCAGAACAACAACAACAACAACAAGAACAACAACATATAATTTTTGCAAAGTAAAAGAAGCAACCACAAAGAACAGCAGCACCAAACAGCGCCACAACAAATAAATATTTTGCCATTTATGTGAGTGGTAAGTGTATGTGATAGAAGTACATGCAAGTATGTACAAATGTAAAAAAAAAGGAAAAACTTATCCACAAAATCTTAAGTAAACATAATTTCCAAGCGTTCAAAAACAAACAGACGCAAAATGTTTTTAAGAACATCCTTCGCCAGATTTGTTTCCCCATTTGCCATCAAAAACAACAAACATCTACTTGCCAGCCAGGCAGCCAGCCAGCCACACTACCCCTAAATTTTAAGACGTAGCTAAACTTAATCATCTTTCGTAAGCTTGTGAGCGTTTGTGTGAATGTGTGCATGTACATTTGCGCTCGACGAAGCCCTCTTAAAATCAGCGAGTAAATCCCTGCAAATTGCAGGCAATTCCGCAAATGATGTAGAAACATCGGGTGGCTTTAGTAAGAAATGTTTTTTTATATTACACACACACTCACACACACACACATACACACACATGCATGCATACCTACATGCATACTTATTTACTTGCGTGCGTGTGACAGTGTGCGCGCATATTCAGGTTTACACGATATCTTGTTTCTTTGTTTGCAGTTGGTGAATGAATGAATGAATGTATCTTACGAATACTTTTTGTACTCGTTATGTATATGTATGTAAGTATTTATATAAAAAAAAGGATTTTTACACGAACACGCACGAACACACACATGCACACACAAGCTTTGCTTTAAACTTGCACACATAAATCTTAAGAAGTTTAGCCGCAGAAAAAACTACAAAAAGCTTTTGGCCTTACTTTTTTTTTTTTTTACTTTTAAAGAAAATGGAATAGAAAAAAAGTCTGCGAAAACGAAAAATTTATGATGCCAGAACGGCTGGCGAGAAGGTAAATTCAGGAAATGTTTGTTGTCTTAGAAAACAATGCCAACAAAATTACAAACTTAAAAAAAAATAATAATAATAGAAATACTTAAAATAACGCTTTTACAGCTACTCGCAGTTCTCTACCAGTAACAAGCCAAGTTCTCTACCAGTAACAAGCCAAACAAGCGAGCCAAATGTTTGAGGTCGCCCCTGTGTATGATTTATGGCACTCGAAAGTAAAAACTTTCCAAACTACGCAGGTCAGCCGGAGGAAAGGTTAACGAAATTCAAAGAGTTTCATGCTAAAGAAGATACTTTAAAAATTGTAGAAAATGAAATTAAAAAAAAAAAATGTTCGGGGTTTTCTCTTAAAAGCAGTGTTGCCAAACACAGGGATTTTTCCCTATTTTTACAGATTTATTTGTCTATTTCCACATGTAGGGGAAAATGGACAAACTTTTGTATGATAAGGCTTATTGCAGAGATTTTTTAAAATTATTACGAATGATTTATATAGTAGTATAAATTTTCCGACTACGAGTTTGACTACAATGTTTGCGGTGTGGTACGATTTTCCGTTGCGGGAGAGAAAAATAAACATAATACAAAAAAAGACGGCGCCGGCAATACTTGTCATTGTTGGTTAACATTTTTATTAATTTATTTGTGCAAACATTTTTTTTTTCAAATTTTCAAAGGAATTTACTGTTTATGTTAAGTGCCCCCGGGGAACAGGTTTTGCCTTGGCGTATTCCTAACTTGGGCACTCTGTTTTTCGGGGAAAAGAAAGGAAGGGGTTCCTCGTTTGGTGCGGCAAACAAAACTCTAGGAAGCCGCATGACTTATGTTGTGTTGGCTTCCGAAACCCTTACCAAGGGTATAAATTGACAGAACGGGGATAAGCATGGTCCCTGGGTAGTTCTGCTGCCGGTTCGACCCGGGCTGATCAAGGTTGAGGTGTCTACCTTGGCTGAAACGTGGCTGAAACGTTCTGGCTTTGGTTGAAACCTAAAACGCAGGAAGGGAGTGTTAGTATCCTCGATAATTGTGTGTATGGCTTTTTTCCTCCCGAGGATCTATTGCCTATACAACAGATACCTGTACTGTAAGGAACCAGTGGTGATGGTTGACGGCTGAGTTGGCAAGAATTGCTACCTGTGTGAGTCGGGTAAGCCACCCAGGGACGCTGGTGAATCGTGAATAATTCACTCTGTGGAAATGGGCTAATGCTCTTAGGGGGCTTCGGCCTACCAACTCATTAAGCCTTGTCTTCCATTGAATGCTGGGAAATTGCATACAGGTGCGATTAGAAGGCCCGAACTCCTCAACAAGAAGTTGCTCATATGACCACAATCATATGGCAAGAATTGCTACCTGTGTGAGTCGGGTAAGCCACCCTGGGACGCTGGTGAATCGTGAATAATTCACTCTGCGGAACTGGCCTATCATCATATAAGGTCGCAAGGCAGGTGTTGATGTAAATCTTTTCACAACTGTTCATGTTAAGTATTTTTTTAAGGCTGTAAATAAAAAAATTATAGCTGTAAAAAAAAATTTTAATTTTTGTATTGATTTGGATGGATTTTTCAAAGCAGCTTTTTCAGCTAGCAAGAGGAATGAGTATTTCTCAATACAAGGTGCTCGTTTCTCCATTTAAACCGAAACTGGAAAAACATTCATTTAGAAAACCGCTTAGTCCCGATATTCGACTTAGCTTACTGTATGTTCAAGTTATTATGTATAATGTTAAGTCGAGGTCAGCCAAACCCTTTCAACTGCTTGGACTTGGAAATATATCTTTGGTGTAGCCACGGGTCCTCTCTCTAGTTCGGAAAGAGGTAGACTGCTTTCTGTCAAATTAGAAATATTTGAAAAATTTTTAGCAAGCGAGATAGCGTTGCCAACCGGGTCGTTGAGGAGCAGTAAGAACTTTGACACAAAGACGCTGCTCGTGCAGAAACTTTACACGCCGAAGTATGATGGCACACGATATCCTTGCCATTTAAATTATGTTTGAACGCCAAATACTGAAGTATTTTTAAATCTGACTACATTTATGCAAGTCTGATTAAACTACACTGAAAAATATTTACTTCATAATTCTAATGAACCCCATTCATTGAATAATTTTCATTAACGGAATGAAAAATTACGTTCCATCAATGAAGATTCAAATCATTAATGAAAATATTCATGGAAGTTGATTCATTAGGTTTCATAATTTCATTGGAAAATTTCATTGGATTTGTTATGAAAATTTTTTGAAAGCTGGGTGCAAAATTTTAGAGATTTAGTAAAAGTGACGTGTTAAATATATTATAACTACTACTCAATGACAAAGTAAATTATTTTATACATTAATTGGTGTGTAAAAAGTTAGTTTAATATAAATGTCAATAGTTTTTTAGTTCTTATGAAAACGTTCATTACATCGATTAAACTTTTTAGTGGACATTTTCATTGGTTCAACGAATGTATTCATTACAATAATAAAAATACTGTGACACATTAATAGGCCTAATGAATTAAATACGTTTGAATAATGAAGATGATTCATTAAAAGAATGAAAGTCTTACTTAATGTTAATGTACTAAATTTATAAAACTAATGAAATTGAGTCGTTAACCTAATGAATGTTTTAATTGAAAAGTAACATAAATATTATGAATCATGCTTCATTAACTTAATGAAGTTTTCGTTAATCCAATGAATATATTCATTAAATAATTTTTAATGAATCAAGATTCATTAGTCCAATGAAGGCCATCATTGGCCGAAAAATAATGAAAATTTTCATTAGATTAATGTCAAAATTCATTGTATTGATGAATAAATTCTTTTCAGTGTAAGGCTCCATTTTTGGTTTAATAGAAGTTTGCTTCGAGGTAATGAATGCTTTTCCGCTATCCAGTTGATATTTTCGACAATTTTCGCTGAAGCATTTACGGGTATATCATTATCAAGAAAGAAAAGTTTCCAATTAAAATGTGGCATGAAAACTAAGAAATGGGCATAGAAAAAAAATTGTTTCGTGTTCAATAACGGAATTCGTTGAATCAATTAATAAATTGTTTAAATGCCGACTTGTAAAGGCATTTGTGGATTCAAACAAAAGTTTAGTAAAAATAGTTATTGATCGAAACAACAACAAAATACGATATCCAAGTTTATTATTTTGATATTTATATATCTGCATACTAATTATTTTTTCAGACAAAAATTTTGTTGATTTTGTTTTTACTAGAATTTTTTCTGTGTAAAATGAAGTTCCATTTGGACTTCACCTAAAGTTCATCTCATCTATTTGAAATATATTAATTTCCATAGGAAATTTGACAAAAGCGTGTGTTGGACTTTCAATTGAGTTTTCAAAGCAAACACTAATTCAGTTTAATGCTCCTTTTTAGCAAAATAACTAGAAGTCATATTGTAATTCAATGTGAAACTGTTAGAACATCTCTCGTCTTCGCTTTGAAATAGATGAATTTGTACCAGTACCAGAGTAAATCATGGCAATAACAAATCTTAAGCTTTTGTTTTTTTTTTTTTTTTTCTTAAAAAAAAAAAAAGTTTAAAAGTTTGCATGTTTTAGGATTTTTTTTCTTATCTTTTTGTTTAGCTGTTTTCTTATTTTGCTGGTTTTTGTTTACAACAGGAAATCCAAGATTCAAGGCAAGTAGTACAACTACCTTCATTTAAAGATAAAAATACAACAACAATAACAACTTGAAAAAAATCAAGGAAAAGAGCCAACCACATTTTAGTTGTTTAGCATTAACTTCCACCACACAAACAAACACACGCACACATACGAAAACACATATTAGTACGAACTGATTTTACGACTCGCTTGTACCGAATGTAGAGGCAGCAGAAGGATAAAGGACGTTATCAAGAGAAAAAAGGGATTTCGTTTTTTAATAAAATGCTGTCGTTTTATTTATTAGTTTTAATAGCAAAAACAACAACAACAGCAATAATTTTAACAATAACGTCATTTTATATACATACATACACATTTTTTGTATTTTAAACGTACGTATGTATGTATGTAGTACTTGTGCACAAGTTTCATTACGCAACACGCAACTTTATGCCAAAAATCGCAAAATTTAATAATTTTTTATTTGATTTAATATTAATTGTTATAGCAATATTTATAAAAATTAATCAAAACGTAAAAAAATATCCAAAGCTATCGACTCCGATATTCAAAGTTTTTAATTTTCAGATAATATTTTTTTTTTTAACTGTTTTTTTGTATAAAAATGTGTACATTAATTTAATATTAGAATCAAAAGTATTTTTCTCCAGATCGGTAGGCGACTTATTTTGGAAAATTTGAATTCTGGAGGAGTTGTAGGCAGAGAATTCGTCCAAGATATCGGTTGTTATTAATCGGCAGTTACATGTAGAACAAATAGAGAGCTTAGTCCCAGTTTACATTGTACAACTTATGTCACTGCAATTCTTAGCTTGTGGTCAGACGGAAGAGAGGAATTGAAAGGGGTACACATATGCCTGTACTCGTGCAATTCGTTTTTTTATGTGTAGAGAGCTGAACTTTTCTTTTGACATGGGCTGAAAAGTCCCGAGCCCAACACATAGATGGCGCCAGTTTTATTGCAGTCAACTTTTTTATAACCTTAACAAAAATGTAATTAGTATATATAAGTTTGTGATTCCGTTTGTAATTTCTACAAGTTTTATTTGCGACCCTATAAAGTATATGTATATTCTGAATCAGAATTAATAGAAAAGTCGATTGAGCGATGCCTGTCTATCCGTCTGTCAGGCGTTGAAATACCGTTTCTGAGGAAACCATTAGACTTAGAAACTTTTTTCTTTTGTTATTCAATTACCCCATCGATTCATGGATTTGCTATTGAAATTCAGTAAAATCGGTTCACATAGAGCTGAGATATATCCAAAATTCCGGAAAAAAAAAACTTTTTTTTTGCAATTTCGTATGAACATTTTTTTGTTTTGCTTGTTAAGCCTGGTAAGGCAAAAAAAAATGTTTCCCCATATCGGTCCATATATGTTGCGTAAGCGAAATTAATTTTTTTTCCTTCTTAAAACCAGTTCTGGTAATAAAAGGAGGTTACCTACATACAGGAAATTTAAATTTTCGATATCGGTCCACATATACCCGAGATATACTTAGCCTAAACCGATTTTTCCATGAATATGTCGCGTAAGCGAACTTAAACATTTGTTTGCTTAAAAGAAACTCTGATAATATAGAGAGGTTACTAAATAGAGAAAATTAGCATTTCCGATATCGGTCCATATAGACCCGAGATATAGGATAAACAGATTTTTCCATGAAAAAAAACTTTTTTTCTGTTTAAAATCAGTTCTCGTTATAAAAGAACGCTACTAAAATACAAAAAAAAAAATGGAAAATAATCAAGATATAGCCTAAACCGATTTTTCCATGAAAGATTTCCTTTTTGGAATGGTGACTACAAGGCAATAATATTTTTTCCCCGATGTCGGTCCATATGTATCCGAGCATATTTAGTCAAAATTTATAATATATACTATATATTTACGTGACTATCGGGAAGGGTATTTTAGATTCGGCTGTGAAAATTTCATGATATTCCTCTATTCATTAGTTTGTGTGTTATTGTAGTAAGAGTGACGGTACTTTTGTTATTTTCAAAACAATGGATCAAAATTTTACACGGCTTCTTGATGGGAAAAAATACTGTTCAAGTGAAGTAATGTCTTGAAAAGTGTTAAGGGGACTCCGGTCCATCAGAAACAGCAATAAAACGTTCAAATGCGGTCGTAGGGCCGCCGATGACGCAGATTGCTGTGGAAGGGTCCAAATGAGGCGGCAACACCAGAAAAAATAAAAAAATCTAAAAAATCGTTTTGAATGATCGAACAGTGAAGTTGTGTGAGTTGTTGACAACGTAAAGATATCAAAAGAATGTGTTGGCTTTATATTGCATGAGCATTTGGCTATGAGAAAGCTGTGTTCAAGGTGGGTGCCACGTTTGCTCACTGAAACAAGAAAGTGTTGATGATTCTGAGCAGTGGTTGGTCATGTTTAAACGTAACAAACAGAAATTTTTGCGTCGATATGTGATATTGGATGAAACATGGATCCATCACTTCACTCCGGAATCAAAATGATCGTCTTTTGAGTGACAGCAACTGGTGAATCTCGTCCAAACCGGCCGAAAGTTTATAGCCGCGGGATTTTGGGATGTGCGTGGTGTAATATTCATCGACTATCTTGAGAAAGGAAATACGACTATCAGTGACCATTACATAGCGTTGTTGGAGCGTTTGATGGTCGAAATTGCCAAGAAACGACCGCATATGGCAAAGAAAAAAATTTTGTTTTATCAAGACAACACACCGTGTCATAAGTCAATCAAAACAATGGCAAAATTACTTGAATTGAACTTTGAGATGCTCCTACCACCCACCGTATTCGCCAGATTTGGCTCCCAGTGACTACTGGCTGTTTGCAGACCTGAAAAAAATGCTCGCCGGTAAGAAATTTCGCACGAATGGAGAGGTGATCGCTGAAACTTAGGCCTCTTTTCAGGCAAAAAATAAATCGTTCTACAAAAGTGGTATTGAAATGTTAGAGCGACGCTGGAATGATTGCACTGCGCTTGATGAAGATTACGTAGATGAATAAAGCTAATTTTGAACCAAAAACCGGGACTTTTCAGCTCAAGTGTTACATTTAAAACAGAAACAATATTCCAAATATTGTTGTTGTTTTAAATATAAATATGCGAATGAACGAACAGCTTCGTTATCGGGGAATAGGCATTTAATATCCCTATTTTGAGTAAATTGAAATGGTGATGGGTTAGGTTAGGTAGGCAGGACGCTGTATGCCCTGATATATCTTAAGTTCTCCAGCTCTCTTGGGCCCTAAATAGCTCCCTTTTTGCTTGAAATGATGATAGTTTTTATTTTATTATAATATGTTTTTGTAAACTTAATCAAGGTTGTCGTCAGTTTTTCATCCTTAAACAATTACATCCTTCATTAACCGCACACATTGAAATTTCATTACATTTTTCCTGGCCCTTTTTCTACTACTTCTAATAGTTTATTTTTGTCGGTTACTCATTCTTTTCAATTTTTGCATTCCCAAACTCTTTTGCCGTTCGTCTGACATTTAATTTTCGATTTTAATTGGATACTAACAGCAGGAAACTTGAAGAATGTTTCAGTTCATGAAAAACATATCAAAGAACCAAATACGAGTAAAACAACGTATTACAGAAAAAAGAAAATATAAAATATCTTTCACAAAAAAATTAAATGAAATGCAAAATGCAGAAGTGAAAAAATACTTAAACAACGACTCATACTCGCAAGAGTGAGTTAAATATTAAACAAACCAATGGCGGATAAATGGATGGCTGGCAGGATGAATTAAAGTTCGAATACCGGGGATAAATGACTGAACGGCTGCCGTGGCTGACAGCGATGACGGCGATGACTAAGAAAATAACTCGTTGAGAGTATATCCTCCGAAAAACCATCAGTAAACCAAGTGGTTAGATGAATCTATTTTAAACTCTTCAAGTATTAAAGACTAGCAGCAAAAGTTCACCAAATATTCATTCAAATACCTTTTCCTACACACATGTCCAATGTTTGATGAAGTTTTTTTTTTCTTTTTTTTTTTTTTTTGTTGCTTTGCCACAATCATCGACAGCCAACTGCGAGCATGATGATTACTTTTTGAAATAAAAAAGGTTCGTATTGATTCAACAACACTTTGCTTCAGTGAGTACTTGACGTAAAACTAGATATAAAAAAAAAAATAAAAAATAAAATATCAAATACAATTTGAAAGAAATCTATGCAGTCTGATAAAGAAAAATATTTAAATAGAGACTTTTAAAAGGCCAATTAAATCAAATATTTGAAAAGCACTTTTTGCAAAAGCAAAAAAGAAAAAAAAACAAACAAGAAATCGTGAAGGCTTTTATTGTTAATTAACATGTAGCATCGAAAAATGTTAAAACGAAAATATGACAAGAACAGAAGTTGGCAAACGTAAGCCGAGAAATGCCTTCCTTCCTTTTGCCAGACTTTAATAAATTAATTTGAAAAACTTTAAAGACATATTGAATGGCAAAATCAGCATTAAAGTCACTTTGGCCTGGTAACATTGAACATGAGACGAGGAAATAACATAAGTAATTAACAAAGGGTGGTCCAACAAAAACGAAACATTGTGCTGGTAACTAAAGCGAAAAGTTTTCGGAGAATAGTCTTTATTATGACAGAAGGATCCATGACAAATACGAGGGTGAATTGGTATTGCAGTTTATTAAGAAAAAAATCATTTTCTTTCAAAAACCATTTATTTCTCAACATAGTCTCCTTTTAGCTCAATACACTTAGTAGGACGATATTCCAACTTTTTTCTACCATCTGAATAATACGATTTTGGGAACCCCTCAAAATACGCGTTAGTTTCAGTAATCGCTTCTTCGTTTGAGATGAAACTTTTTCCTGCGAGCCATTTTTTTCAAACTAGAAACTAAATCTGGACTATAAGGGGGGATGATCAACCAATTCGTATAGAAGTATAGAGTATTTCACGTAATTTTAACAACGTATCTAATGCTGTGTGAACCGGTGCGTTATCTAGAAGAAAGAGCACTATTTTCTTCTCTAAATTAGGTTTTTTTTTCCTGATTCCATCAATCAATTGGTCTAACAAATCACGATAATACTTTCCTGTGGCTGTGGATATTTTTCAATATAATCGATGATCAATATTCCATGTGCGTCCCAAAATACAGTAGCCATAACCTTGCCAGCCGACCAGCTTCCACCTCTTGTTTCGACTGATCTTTGGTTTCAGGTGTGTAGTGGTGGACCCAAGTTTCATCAACAGTCATTAATCGATGCCAAAATTCAACAGGATTACGCTTTATCATGTCCAAGTACCACTGTGAAGTGGTCTGTCGAACCCGTTTTTGTTCAACACTTAGCAAACGCGGCACCCATTTTGCCGATAGCTTTTTCATATGCAGATGTTCATGCAAAATATTGAACACACGTTTATATGATATGTTTACCTCAACAACAATCTCACGTAACTTGACTCGGCGATCATTCATAACGATCAGGGCTGTTCTGCACATCACTTTCTGTCAAAGTGATTTCAAATCACGCCAAAGGTGTTCTGTACACAGAAAATATTGAAATCACGTGATTTTAAACCGGTCAGCCAAGTGGCTGGCTTTTTGATATCACTTGGTTATTTTCTCTATGTTTTTCGTTACAAAATTAATAAAACTATTTCTATGTATTTAAAATGATGTGTTCTTTGTTCATTTTTGTAATAAAATTAAATTTTATTGACACAGAAGCATAAATATTAATAAAATTATTGACAATGCTTGTTTTTTGAGAAATTGTTTTGCTTTGGTAACCAATAGTAGTGATTTACATTTTCTCTTTAGCAGTCAGCTGATTTATTTTTTTACTTAATATTCACTTTTTATTGTAGTTAAGAATATAAAACTATAAATAAACAAAACAAAAATGTAAAAATAGCTGTTTTTTCGTGCTTTCGACAAATTAAAAGCACGTCGAAAACCGTAAAATCACGTGATTTGCAGAACAGCTTCAAATTGTCTGCGTGCTTTCAAAACGGTTCGTGATTTGAAAGCACGCCGTTTTCAGAACAGGCCTGGATATCGAGGTTTTTAATTGATATTTCCTTCAGTAACCAGCTCTTCTGGCCTTCCTGTTTATGGTATTGTAGCAGTGCTTGTTCAGCCGCGTTTAAATTCAGTAATCTAATATTTTACCATGTAATCTGACGGAGCGGAATCACCGCAATTTTTATCGCACTTTTCTTTTGCCTCTTGCGCCGTTTCTCCCTTACGAAAATCACTTTTTCCATTTTCCAAGCAACACAAAAGTTGCTTACTTCAAACGACTACAACAAATAAACTAATCCAAGAATTTGGGCGAAATTGTTACAGCTGACATATGATTGCAATTTCAAAAACAAATTGTGTTTGTGCTGCCATCTAGGTTAGGTTAGGTTTAACAGGCTGCCAGCTATTATAAAGCCAGCCCACTTGGGTCCAGTCAGTGCTGCCATCTAGCGCTAATTATATTAATCCACCCTCGTATATTGTATTGGACTAACAAAACTGTTGCCAGAGGTTCATTGTCAGGACGGAAATCAGACCAACTTGGTGCTGATTAAGCTTAAAGTGCCTGCATTTTGGCTAAAACATCCCAGCTGTGGTTTAAGCCTAAAATCGCTGGGAGGGGAATTAGGCTTCCCTGATATGTATGGTACGTTGCTCGTTTTCGAGCGCTAATAAGCCCTGAGGAGGTGTTGTTTCGCAGCAAATAACTCCGATGGGAGGAACCAGCCGGGTGAGTTGGTTAAAGGCTGATGCTATTTAAGGGCTTCGGGCCAGCAACTTATTAAGTGGAACGATTTACCTGCAAAAACAGCCCAAAAGTGCTCCAAAAAATTGTACAAAATGATAGTTTGCAAAGTAGTCTCTTGTGGTGTTCCATGGAGTATTCACATCAGAGTAATTTAAAAATGGTTTCCAAACTAGTTTTCTGTGGTAATCCATGGAGTAGTGACATGAAGTAATGGGTGATTTTATAAGAACTATCGGAAATTTAAAAAAAAACACATAAAATTCAGAAAAATGCTTGAAATATTTAGTTGGATCGATAGTTGGGTCGATATAATTTAATGTTTGACGATTATTTCATGCAAATGTTGGCCGCGGCTGCGCCTCAAATGGTCCATCCGCTTAGTCCAATTTTGGCATACTCTTTCCAACATTTCGGCCGGTATCTCACGAATAATGTTAGCAATGTTGGCTTCCAGTGCGTCAATCGAAGCGGGCTTGTCGCTATAGACATTAGCCTTAACATAGCCCCACAAAAAATAGTCTAGAGGCGTTAAATCGTACGATCTGGGCGGCCAATTGACTGGTCCCAAGCGTGAAATAAACTGTTCACCGAACTCGCCTCTCAATTGGTCAATTGTTTCGCGTGCTGTGTGACATGTGGCACCGTCTTGTTGAAACCACATGTCATGCAAGTCAAGCTCTTCCATTTTGGGCAAAAAAAAGTTTGTTATCATCGCACGGTAGCGCTCACCATTCACAGTAACGTTGTGATTCGCATCATCTTTGAAGAAATACGGCCCAATGATGCCGCCAGCCCATAATCCGCACCAAACGGTTGTTTTTTGTGGATGCATTGGTAGCTCTTGCAATGCTTCTGGCTGCTCTTCACTCCAAATACGGCAGTTTTGCTTGTTCACGTATCCATTCAACCAGAAATGAGCCTCGTCGCTGAACACAATTCTTCGATAAAAAAGTGGATCTTCATCTAACTTTTCAAGAGCCCATTCACCAAAAATTTGGGGTTGTGGTAGGTCGTTTGGCTTCAATTCTTGCACCAGCTGTATCTTATAAGGCTTCACACCCAAATCCTTCCGCAAAATTTTCCACGTAGTGGAGTAACAGAGGCCCAATTGCTGCGAACGGCGCAGCAATTGGGATAATTCACGGTCATCACCAACACTGGCCGATACGGCTGCGATATTTTCTTCAGTTCGCACTCTACGTAAGCGTGTTGGTGGTTTAATATCCAACAATGTAAATTTGGTGCGAAATTTTTTTACAATAGCCCGAATAGAAAGAAGCCTCAGTAGGTCGATTAAACTGACCATAAAATGGAAGAAGCGCGCAATGAACTTTCTTAACAGAGTACGCATTTTGGTAATAAAATTCAATAATTTGCAAGCGTTGTTCGTTTGTAAGACGATTCATGATTAAATTATAGACCAAACTGAAGATGTTTGACAGTGACACAAGATACAAAACGTGCGTGAGCTGTCAAAACTAGTGTTGCCAAAAAGATAATAGCAAAAAAATCACTCGTTAATTTCGGGACTAACCCTGTATTAATAATTTGTGGAGTAGTTACTTGGACTAGTTTTTGGATTACTCTGATGTAATGTTTTTTTGGATTACATGATCCTCTCCTAGGACATTGTAATGTAAAATGGAGCATGTTTTACCCATATATTTGGTTTACTTTTGCACTAGTCCTGGTCTCTTGTGGAGTACTCTTTACACGCATGTAAGGAGTAGTCTCGATTTCTGCAGGGTCTAACTTAACTATAAAAACTCAGAAGAAAATTAACTATAAAAACTCTCTTTTTTACAAAAAGTTGCCCCACTGTTGCCTCACCCGATATTCAAACTGCAGTTTTGAAGATTAAAGTTCTCGCAGTGTATTTTAATGATATAAAATGCTGTGGAACAAACAACATGGCTTGTTATTAAAACTTACGCGCATGTTAAACAGAAATTAATTAATTTCAATCAAAGTCCTTTTTCCAAATGAGTTGTTACTGTTTGCTTTCACAAGAAAACATTCCAGCGGGCTTAATTACAGTTGACCTCCTGAGGAAAGAAAACAAGTCAAGAAGAAGTAAAGAAAACAACTTTATGCAACTCTTTCACTACATCATTAATAATCTTATTTTTTGTTTTTGTATACTATACTATAATGCTATAGATTTTTTTTAATTTTTGAGGCAGTGTTTAATGCTGCAAAGTTTAATCAAGCAAAAATTTATGCCGGCTTACTGCTGTCAAAATATGTACTTACGAGTGTGTTGTGATGGAATTGGAAAACTCATTATGAATGAAGACTTAATGCAGTCGCCTAGCTGTCTGGCAAGAAGTTGAAAGGGCTAAAAGAATGATATTGTAAACAGGTATGAACGTGAATGCACATATAAAGGCATGTGCGAGTATGTGTGGAGGAATAAACTTGCTTAGTAACTGCTGCCATTCAGACTGTCTTTTGCTAGACTCAGAGACGCATTACAAAATCCAAAAAAAAAAAACATTTCCACTCACTGTCAGCACAAACAGCAATCTATTGAACCAATAGAACTAAGCCATGCGCCGCAATATCCAGCCAGCCAGCCAGCCATCCAGCCAGCCATCCATCTATCTATTAATCCTACTGTTCTCTTTATCAGGCATTATTATTGTTGTACGAGTATGTTACTGGGTACGATAGATAGTTGAACACCTGAATGTTGTTGTATGTGAATGTGTTGTTTCATTTGATTTTTCCTTTTGTTTGTTGCTGCTTGGGGTTAAACTGCGCATGTGTAACAGTTTGAAATTGCGCATTAAAGGTGTTTAGGGCTTGTATATCTATTTTTTTAAGTTTTAGTTTTTTTTTCTCTGTTTGCCTTTTGTTTTCAACAACCAAAAAAATAAAAAAGGAATCTACTGCTATTAAAGGATAAAATATGCCACTCACTACCTGTTGCATGTAGCCAATAACAATGCAAAGAAAATCTGGTTCTTTCCACAATAAAGGAAAAAAAAGAGGGAAATGTTTACTTTTGTTGTAGAAATTTTTTAAGTGCTTTTCTAACCAGCTCAAGGGTGCCACATTTTAATCATTGTTCTTAAATTTATTTATTTATATTTTTTTAATTTCGCACACAATCTCTTGAACTGAACTGATTTCAGCATCCTGCACCGAATTGTTGGCTTAAAAGTCATTGCTGTTAATTTCTTCATCGCAAATATTTAAATTGTTAAATACAAAAAATAAACTCTTAGATTTTTCATTTATTGTCCTAATGACTTCAATATACATATATCTTTTTTTTTTTAAGTTGAAAATCAATAATATTTGTTGTCACATCTTGTAGCACTAGAGCATGTTTTTCAATTTATCTGTGTATTGTCGAAAGGATGTTGCAAGATTTTGACGCATTGATAAGCATCCTGGGTGTACGGCAGTGTTTGCGAAAATGTCAATACAAGCACGTTTGCCACACCATACGAGTACTTATTTTACAAACTACCACATGCAGCCGATAAAGGTATGCAATTCAAGTCGTAAATTATAGTTTACTTGGAAGTTTGCTACAGGCAAAGAACAGAATGAAAAAAAAAAGCTCAAAATACTCATAAATCTTGTGCATATTTATGAACATGACCAAACAAACATAAACACGCAGTTTTCAAAAGTAGTAGCAACTGAAACTGGAAGCGCAAGGCAAGAATATCAAATTCGACCCCTTGGTCACCACCCAATTGCAGCCGGCCGGCCCTTCATCCCTCTGGCCCCAACCACAACAACAACCTGAAGAAAATTTAAAGACTGCAACTGCTTGTAACTACCAGTCATATTTTTCAAATAAATCAGGCGTCATATAGTCTTCTGCATGAAGTGAAGTGTTTTTTATTTGAAGGCCTAAAGGTCTGCCTCTTCTTATGCGTTTGTTTTTTGTTGTTTGGTCGTAATGAATTTAGTTGCGTGCTCTATCGAAATTTGATTTAGCTCATCCACACGCACCAACAGCCAATATATTACGAGGGTGGCTCAATAAGTCCACAAATACAGGCTGATCAATTTGCACATACTCGTATATATACAAATTCAAATAAACCTACATATACATCAGGGATGATAAACCTGTAAACGCAAGTGGTAAATGTAGCAAAGGAAATATTCCTTTTCAGAAACTGGGGGATAAAATAAATCAAACTCCAGTTGCCAAATTAACTTTTTTTACGCTATTGATGAGCTATTAAATATCCATGCCTGTTCTCCAATTTTTATACAGGCTATCTGCCGGGAAGATATACTGTTTTATTTTTACACCAGCGCGTTTTAATCGTTAAAACATTTTATCAAAATCAATCATCGATGAGAAAGTTACGCGAAATTTTTGGGAAAAACAACGTGCCAGCAAAACGTACTATTTATCGTGTAGTGAATGATCTCGTAGAGAGAGGTCTGTAGGTAAGATCGGCTGAAAATTGCTGCTGCTCAAGAAAGTGGGAAATCCATCAACCTTAATTCGACGCCGTGCGCAGGAGCAACTTCGGCCACGAATTTGAACCGAGATTTGCATTTTTTTTATCTTGGACCAGTACTCAGGGGATACCATTGCATTGTACCAGAACTAAGAAAATAGGTGATGAGGAGGGGGAAAGAAGGAGTAGTGTTTGTGAACAAATGTCAAATGACTTGAACTTTCCAACGTTATAACAGGCAGCAAACACGTCTGTAGGCAACTTATTCCATAAACGAAGCGTGCGGTTGAAGAAAGAGTTCTCTCTGTAATGCGTTGTACGATTCCCCGAGTAATCGACCACAAAAGAATGACCCTAGATGAAGCACGTATGTTACGTATAAAAGTATGAGTTTTGGGAACCAGATTCCTAATCACGTCAGAGCAAATCCATTGTAGTAACGATAGAACAGAGTAACGCACCCCACACTGCATCGATGCTCCAATGCTTCAATAGAGTTGGATACCCTACTGTCACCGATGAGCTTCTTCGCCCTCTTCTGCACACGGTCGAATAGCCCCAAAATACACTTTGAGCCACCGGCCCAAACATGGGAGTTATATTCCATTTTCGGTCGGATGTTGGTGGTATAAATAATAAGGAGGTCGGATGGAGTGAAGTTCATCTTACACCGTTTCATAAACCCGGGGCACTTGATTGCTTTTTTAGAGACATGAAAAATGTGTTCAGTCCAGCGAACGTCACACTGTATCTTCAATCCAAGAACATCAAGGGCATCCGATTCCTCTATATTTATACCATCCATGGGTACAGAGGAAGCAGCACTCGTTGTTTAGTGTGTTAATAAATAACAATAGGTCTTACGGGAGTTAAAAGCAACCCTGCTTTTGCGACCCCATTTGGAGATTAATAAAAAATCATTGTTCAGTGAATCATTCATATTGAGCCTCTTGGCAGCCATCTCTGATAGGCTAGGCTTATAACAAAAAGAGTACGAGTGACAAATGCTGCTGTCATCCGTGGAAGAGTGTATACGATTGGAAGTGTGACAGAGAAGGTCATTGAGGAAAATAAGTAAGGAGAAATTATGAAGCTTTGCGGTACCTCTGAATTAATCTTAAACTCATTTGACGAGACCTCATCTATAATAACTCGTATAGTGCGGAATCTGAGAGCGCTCGGTATAAACAGAGAAAACTCATCACTGACACCAAAAGCTGTAAGTTTTGCCAGTAGAGCACGATGCCACACTCCGGCAAACGGTTTGGAAAAATCCAGAGCCAGCACCTACAAGAAACTCAAATAACTTTTTGTAAAGTTTATGTAATTAATTTTTTTGTAATTCATTTGAAAAATGTATTTGAACGAAAAAACGCAGATTTTTATATAAACAAATATTTTAATTTTCAACATAGTCTCCTTTGACTTCTATACACTTAGAACAACATTTTTCCAATTCCTTTTATACCTTCCGAAATATATGATTTGTCAAGGTCATCAATATAGAAATTTGTTTATGACATGATTTTTTCGTTGGAGTCAAACCTTTCGCCGTCGAGCTACCTCTTTGTTGCTTGAATACAAGCAATACTCATTTGTCTGGAGGTTTTTCTCTCAATTCTTGATTGCATCGGTCCAATATGATTCACTATTGATTGGTTCCTCCTTTTGCTGGTAGTCAATTATGTTGCATATATCCCAAAATATGGTCGCCATGACTTTATTGGCAGACAAACCCACCTCTGCGTTCTTTGGCCCGATTCGTCCAGAGAAACCCACTTCTTTGGCTGCTATTTGATCTCCGGATTGTTGTGGTGGATCTATGTATCGTCCACGGCTACGAAATGCCGCAAAAACTCGTCCATATTGCAGCTGAACAATGTTAAACATTGCAACACAGCTACGTTACTGATCGAATGTAAGCAAAGCTTTGCATGTTAAGGCTTTCAATTGAACACCTGTGATGTACGGCAGCTGTTGTTTCAACAAGAAGGTGCAATATAACACACAGTTCGTTTAACAATTGAATTATTGAAGGCATCGTGTGGTTACCGCTTCGTGTCACAGTTTTTCCAGTTTTGTTATCGCTTTCGAAAAATATTATAATTCGAAATCATCCAAATATAAAAACTATAGAATATGAATGATGTCTTTACACTACAGTTGCAGAGCTTATTCGGCCGCGTTTAAATTAAGCAATCCATTACTTTACCATGTAATCTGATGGAGCAGACTCACGGTAATGTTTATCGTGCTTTTCATTATTTCCTTCGCTAGTTTCCTTTTCAAATAATAGTGTTTAATCACTGCATGGAATTTATTTTTGTTGCTTATTTCAAACGACTACAACAAATATACTAATCGGTGAATTTGGATGAAATTTTAGCAGCTGACGTTTGACAGATCGCAATTAAAAAAAAAACCCACTTTTGTGTTTGTGCTACCATTTAGCGCTAGGTATCTTCAATATAAATTAGCCCTCGTGAGAACATCATCCCTTAACCAACTCAAACGTCTAACCATCACTACTGGTTCCTTAGATTACAGGTAGCTGCTGCAAGACAACAACACCTTGGTGATGTTATCAGCCGCCCAAAAACTGGCTTTGCACCATAGTTATTAGGGAAACGAATTCCTCTCCCTGCAACTTTAGGTTTAATCCGCAGCCACAATGTTTCAGATAGGTACCTCAACCCTTTTTGAAAGACTCACACCACCAATGCTGGTGTTTAGGGAAACTAGTTCACCTTCCTGCTTTTCAAGTTTGAACTAAAGCCAGAACGTGGTAGCCAAGGTAAGCACCTTAAGCACGATAAACACCGAGATGGTCTGCAAGCAGGACCACCCGGGAACCTTGCTGATCCCCGTGCTACCCATTGACCCTTGGAGAGGGTTTCAGAAGTCCAACACAACATAATTCATGCTGCTTCCTGGAAATTGATTTGCTGAAACAAACGTGAAACTACTACTCCTCTATGGCCTAAAAAGCAGAGTTTCCTGGTTTGGTGTACACCAAGGCAAAACCTGCTGCCCGGGCGAACATAACAGACATATGATAAAAGTAGTGTTACCATTGCAATTAAGCAGTGGGAAATTCAAAAACTCATGCACTTATTGGCCCGCCCTCGTACCAAAGACAGCTCAAAGAGATATTAACTGGCAGGCTGACTGTCTAGTTTGACACCGAAAATAAAAGCCTGGTAGAAATAAAACGAAAACCATGAAACGCTTAATAAGAAAGAAAGGAAACATTCAAATGAACGAATGACTGATTGCTGGCTGGTATTAACAGCCAAAACTATAAATTATATTTGAAAGCTGGCGATGAAAATTATCAATACATATGTACATACGAGTATGTATGTACCCGAAAGAAAAAATCATGCAACAGCTTTCAAAAAACCTTCATATTAATGATAACGTTGAAACTACATGATACTTAAACACACACACACACACACACACACACAGCCATACAAACACACACGTAAATATGACGAATTCAGAGTTTTTTTTTTTTTTGTACTCAAACAAACGACAAACCGTAAAATAAAAATTGGTGTAATAAAAATTTCCTTTTTTTCATGCCTCATGCGTATCATAAAAAACAGTAAAGTAACCAAGAATCTATAACAACCTCAACTGATGTATGTATGTAAAACATGCAACAACTTGTATCAAGGTTGAAAAAAGAAGAAGAAAAAAAGGAAAACTCAAATACGAATCTCTCGTCCATATTTAATCTACAAACATTAAAAAAAAAATCCTTTTACTTTTTATGGCCTAGTCATACAACTGTTCAGCCATCCATCTATTGATCCCTGGCAGTCAGTCATAATTTAACGACCACCTTTGAGCCTTAATGCCCCACGAATAAAAAGGTTTTGAGACCGTAAAAGAGTCGCAGTCTTAAGGTGTGAATTCAGGTTGTATTTTGTGGTTCTGATGTTTTTATGACACACACACACACATTCCGTTTGACGCTTAACAGACAGACGTCCGTTGTTGGCTCGCTCGCAATCTACTTAAAACTATAATTTATGGCTAAAACGAAAAGAAATACTGCCCTTGATATTGGTTCAATAAGTGCTTAAAATATTAATGAATATTCACAAAAATATATTAAATGTTTAAAATTGATTTAGAGACGCTTTGAGCAGGTGGAAACTGTACACAGAAATGCAAAGCGTACTGCAGCAAACTATCGGGTAATTCATCCAAAGGTTTGACTTATACTTCAAAATGAAACACATAAATTTGAAAGGTTAAATATTTACAAAATATTTACTGCACAATTTTTATGGAGCTTATGTCGCACCCAAAATCAAATAAAGCCCATAAACAATGTAACACTTTGTTGTGGGAGACTAGTTTGCAGTGGTGGCAGACATAGTGTCTATGGATAATACCCCTACGAAAACAGTGACGGACAAATGACCGATTATTTTTTTTTTTTTACTTTGGACCAGTACTCAGGGAATGACCTTTACATATGCAGCGCATCGTACCAGAACTAGGAAAATAGGTTGTGAGTAGGGGGAAAGAGGGAGTAGTGTTTGTGAACATTTGACTTGAACTTTCCAACGTTATAACAGACAGGAAACACGTCTGCAGGCAACTTATTCCACAGGCGCAGCGTTCGGCTGAAAAACAAATTCTCTCTGTAGTGCGTAGTACGATTCCCCACGCAATCGACCACAAATGGATGAGCTCTAAACGATGCATGTGTGCTACGCAAAAATGTCACTTTCACCGATGAGCTTCTTCGCCCTATCCTGCATGCGCCCGAGTAACCCCAAAATAGACTTTGAGGCACCGGCCCAAACATGAGAGTTATATTCCATTTTCGGTCGCATGTAGCTGGTATAAATAGTAAGGAGGTCAAATGGAGTGAAGTACATCTTACACCATTTGAAAACCCCGAGACACTTAAATGCTTCTTTAGAAACATGAAAAATTTTTTCACTCAAGCGAACATCACACAGTATTTTCTTTCCAAGAACATCAAGAGCATCCAATTCCTCAATATTTATACCATCCATGAGTACAGATGAAGCAGCATCTGCGGTCGTTTGTTTGTGTGCTAATAAACAGCATTGGGTCTTACGAGCGTTGCGGCCCCATTCGGAGATTAATAGAAGATCACTATTCAGTGAATCGTTCATATTTAGCCTCTAGGCAGCGATCTCAGATAGGCTGGGCCTATAACTAAAAGAGTGACAAATGCTCCGCGAAAGAGTGGATAGGATTGGAAGTTTGGTAGAGAAGGTCGTTGAGAAAAATAAGAAATAGAGAATAGGTGACCTACATTGTTGGCCAAAACATCGATCACAAGTTTCTATCAAGTTCTTAAGCGCAATAGAAAAAAAGGCAGAAACTTTCGTGTTCGTAACATTTCTAAAAATTTAATATTCGTATAACATTTTTGTGAATGTCTAACACAGGGATGCCCAAAAGTTCTATATGGAAGAGCAAACACCAATACATTTAAGTAAAAACTACATTTATTTAATATTTTTTGTTGTAGAAAACAAAACATATTTACAAAAACAAAACCTACTCTGATAATCGCTGTCGTTAGCGTTGTCAGAATTTAGATTTAATTTTGAAGATTTTTTAATTAAAATAAGATTTTAGGATGTTTTCCTCAAAATTAAGATTTTTGAGGCTTATTATTTTAATAAATGAATAAATTATTTTTCCAATAAAGTTTGGCTGCTTTCGTAAAGTGAAATTTGAAATAATTTTTTATCTATGGTTCCAACTCTTTTGTATACTACATACTCCTATATACTACGCAAACCGCTTGGCAAATACACTCTTACCATTTGCACTCAAATGAAACAAACATAGTTCATACAAATGAAAATTAATTACTTCATTTTGTTTTCATGTGTTGCGGCAATTTTGTGATTTCTTTGTTGGTCTAAAGATTTTAGCCCAGTCTTGATACCCTGTAGCTATAGACGTTGCTTTTTACACAAAGAAGACAGACCTTTTTATAATTCTATAAAGAAACCTTTTCCTTGGTCTATTTTGTGTACTTCTTCTTCTTCGATTACACTTTGCAAAAGCTTCACTGACATGACAAGTTATAGCGCTAAACAATACAAGTGGTTTGACAAACTTCAACATGTTCAAACTTCAATCATGCTTCAAATGTTTGTGCAAACAGGCAAACACTTCCATAAATAACGCAAAATGTTTGTTTTATATGGCATCTTTGCCAAGTAGTTTGTGTAGGTCATTTCGTTCTTACACGTATACTGCTACTAATTTTAAAGATGGAAATATTATTGAATTTTTACTTAAAATTTTTGTTGTGATTTTTTTTTTTTTTTTTTTTTTTTTTGTAGAATATTCATCTTTTTGTAATAATTAACAAACATTATTTTTGAGTTTAGACATAAAAAAAATATTTTAAGACTTTTTTTCCTAAATTAAGATTTTATAAATGACAAATCAGCTTTTTTGGATACAAATATCTGGCACCACTGACTGTCGTCAATGTTAACCATCAAAGCATGCCAAAGTGTTGTTGATTTGCTTTTGAGTGTGTACAGTGAAGATCGACAAAAATATATATAAGACAAAGTTGTTAGTGCATTTTTCATTGCTAGAGCTGAGTGCAGTATGTGTGTATTAAAGAGCACAGTCCTATAGCTAAGCATTTTTACAAAAACAATTGAGCATCAAACTCATAGGGCTTGGTCGCTTCTGGTCTAAAATATTGTAGCACAAAATAAAATATGAGTGTATTTGTTTCGGTCAACTGTTTATTGTAGGGAGACACAATGTCTATGGATAATATTCCTATGAGAACTATGACGGTCAAATGACCGATCATTTGACCTACATTGTTGAGCAAAACATCGGTCATAAGTTTCTATCAAGTTCTTAAGAGCAATAAGAAAAAAGGCCGAAACTTTCTTGTTCGTAAGAGGTTTGATCCCTCTAGTACATTGTTAAAAATATAATATTCGCTTAACATTTTTGTGAATGTGTTCGAAAACCAAATTTAAGTGTATTAGTTTTGGTCATCTATTTCTTGTAGGAATGACATTCTTTAGTTATGAGTCATAGCTGCCAGATTTGCTGATAAATCGTCATTTTGACAATTTTCATGATAAAATTTAGCAAAATGACGATTAAACGATTTTAGTGTTAAAACTGACTGTTAGAGGGGCGCTGGAATGTTTGCGTTGCTCTTGATGGAAATTACGTTGATGAATAAAGCTAATTTTGAGCCAAAAAAAAAATGTTTTTTTTTCTGTTAGGCCCGGGACCCCCCGGGGAACAGGTTTTACCTTGGCGTATTCCTAACTTAAGCGCTCTGTTTTTCGGGGAAAAGAGGGGAAGGGCTCCCTCGTTTGGTGCGGCAAACAAAACTCTAGGAAGCCACATGACTTATGTTGTGTTGGCTTCCGAAACCCTTACCAAGGGTATAAATTGGCAGAACGGGGATCAGCATGGCCCCCGGGAAGTTCTGCTTGCAGTTCGACCCGGGCTGATCATGGTTGAGGTGCGCCAACCTTGGCTGAAACGTTCTGGCTGTGGTTGAAACCTAAAACGCAGGAAGGGAGTGATAGTATCCTTGATAATTGTTTGGTGATGGCTTTTTTCGAGGGCTAACAATCTCCCGAGGATCTGTTGCCTATACAATAGATACGTGTACTGTAAGGAACCAGTGGTGATGATTGACGGGTGAGTTGGTTTAAGGGCTGATGCTCTTAATGGGCTTCGGCCTACCAACTCATTAAGCCTTGTTCTCCATTGATTGCTGGGAAATTGCATACATGAGGGATTAGAAAGCCCGAACTCCTCAACAAGAAGTTGTTCATATGACATATGACAAGAATTGCTACCTGTGTGAGCCTAGCAAGCCACACGGGGGCGGTGGTGAATCGTGAAAAATTCACTCCGTGGAATTGATCCACCAGCAGGTTAGGCCGTCAAGGCAGGTACTGATGTAAATCATTTTCACAGTTGTTAGGCCCGGGACTTTTCAGCCCAATTAAAATTACAAGTCCGATTTTGTTTATGGTATTTCAAAATGTCGATATTTTCAAAAATTATGGGGAATTTGTTTTCTCTGGCAGCCCTCTCTGGTTATGATATGTCACCGAACATAATCCTACTCGTTCATGAATGTTTCAGCACAAAATCTGAAGATATCAGTTTTGTGGTAACAAGTACAGTTACGTTTTCAATATGAATAATCAAAATCTGTTTGAATTGTGCACAATTCAGATTTCTTGAACACCTGGCCAAACCTGTTTGTTGGCTGCAACAGTTTTTAATTAATTTTCTTTCTGCAACAACAACAACAACTTCCTTTCTTTTTTGCAATGTTGGTGTACTGAGAAAAATGTTTTCGACAAAACATAGAAATATATTAATTTTTCTCAATAATGATTCTTTTGTTGTAAAAGAAAAAAAAATTAAATCATGTGAAAAAAATCTACATTAAAAAAAATAGAAAAGGAAAAAAAGGATCAGAACTCTATAGGCACTACTTAAGAACAATTGATCCTCCTACTAGCACTAATACCAAGGCAGTACAACAACAATATATATATATATTTTTTTTTTTGGCTCTTGTTGTTGGTCAGCAGGTAGTTGCAAAATAACAAAAGAAAAAAAATCACAGAGTGATCGTCTGTTTTAACAAATGGGGGTTGATTTTGCTTTCTTATTATTTATTTATTTTTTTATATTCGCTTTTCTTTTTGTTTTGTTGTTGTTGCATTTTTAATCCTCAATTTTAAATCCAGAAAATCACCTACAAAGTAGGATAACTGAATGGATGGATGAGTTGATAGGTGTATGACAGGATGATATAATGGCAGAAAGTACTGGCATGTTGAAACACCTGGCTGGTAAGAATACAACAGTCTGCTCTTCTTCTACCGCTTTGGGAAAGAGTTTTTTTTTTTTTTTTTGTTTTTGGAATTTGCCGATTAAATTTATTTGTTTGAATTTGAGCTCAAATCTTTAAGAACTTGTTGAAAATTGCCGTTTTTTTTTATTTTATATAAGAATAACTTTTTTTTTTTTTTTTTTGAATTAAAAGAATTTTAGTTTTTTATTTTTAAAAATGATTTTTATATCAAAAACAGTTTCAAAATCTTATGGGCATAGACTTTGGTCCACTTTCTTTTATTGTTCAATTGAACAGATGGCGTTTGTTGTCTTTTCACTGTCACCAGCTTCTGTTTTGTCCCCGCCAGCGGCACGCGATCTGTTTGTGTCTGTACTGTCGATCTTTAGTATCATTTTCAATGGGATGCTTTCTTATCAAAGAAAACATTTTAATAAATCATTAACAATAAATGTTATTGATATATTTTTTTTATAAAAAAAAAGTTAAATAAAATAGAGTTACTTCAAACAATAACATTCTGTGCGCTGCTGTATTTTTAAGTCTATTTTGTTTGTTTTTATACTAGTGCTGAAATCGAAAAACATAATAAAATTGAATTTCTACGTCACAAACATTTGTTTTACTCAACTGATTTGTGTCACCAGTAAAGACAAGTTTGTGAAAGGTGTTAACAGCTTAGCATTTCAAAATTCACAAAATTTGGCGAATAGCTTCACACCATTTAATAAAAAAATATATAAAAATAAAAACAATTGAGTTTTATTCACAATATTAACTTCTAATATTGAACAAGTAAGAGTGCTATACAATACGGCTAGTCCAAATCTAAAATACTCTTCACAAAGATCACGTAGTAACAGACCCGGTTGACTAGGCTAACTTGCTGGCTGAAATCTTTCAAAGCAATTCTTGCTTGCCGGAAAGCATTAAACCACTTCCCGAGCTCGAAAGAGTATCTGTAACTATGCCAAAGATATTTTTCCGGGCTCGAGCAGTTGTGAAAAAGATTTACATCAGCACCTGCCTTACGGCCTTTTCTGATCTCAACTATGAGAAGCGCCGAGATGATCTGCAAGAAAAATCCTCCAGGGACCTTGCCGATCTGCGTTCTGCCAATTTACCCTTAGTAATGACTTCGAAAGTTGAACTTCATGTGGCTTCCTTTATTCGCTAGAAAGTAGACTTCCCTGTTTCGAGCAGTTAAAAGAGTTTGGCCAACGTCAAAGGCATACCAGCACTTATCTTAAAGCAATTTTTTCTACGCTCGAGCATAATGCTTTTATTCGCTATAGTGTGGCTCAAGAGCCGTCCCCTCAACTCGTCGTCATGCCCATAAATCGCAACTGTCACGCCCGTCGTTAATGAACATTATGCATAACGACTTGTAACGCTTACAAAGTGCAATTGACTCAAGAGGTAAAGCTTCTTTACCACTCTAAGCGTCGTCAATGGTCAGAATGGTGACAAGAAATGGCAACAGTGGATGACAAATTTTGGATGAAAGTCCTCGTCAGTGATGAGACACATTTTCACCTCAGTGAATTCTTCAATAAGCAGAATTGTCGCATTTGGGCGAATTTTAATACAAGAGTGATGGGCGAAAAACCAATGCACCCACAAAGAGTGACTGTTTGATGTGATTTATGGGCTGGCGGCATCACCGGGCCGTAATTTTTGCAAAATTAAGTCGGTCCGGCAGCTACTATGAATAATGTTCGCTATCTTGAGATGATAGCAACCATTTTATGTCCCGAATTGGAAGACATGAATGGGGACGATATGTAGCTTCAACAGGACACTGCCACTTGCCACATAGCTAACGAAACTATGGCTCCTTTGCGCGGCAAATTCAATGGCCTTGTAATCTCACATTGTGGCAATGCCAATTTCCCGCCAAGATCATGTGATTTCAAACCGTTGAACTTCCTACTTTAGGGTTATTTAAAAGAAACGGTATACGTTGATGAGCCAGCAACAAATCAACAACTAAAGGATGAGATAAATCGGCACATTAACAGATGATGTTCTGTTCATAGAACACAGACGAGCAGCTCCTCTAGAAAATTTGTATGAAAGTTACTCAATTTTTTGAGCGATTTCCATAAAAAAATTTTTAGACGAGATCTCGTCTGTATTCTTTGAACACCACATTAATGTTTTGAATTCGCCGAGTCAGTTAATAAATTGTTTGTAAAGTAATTTGTGTATTCAAATAAAAATTTTGTAAAATTGTTGTTGAACGAAAGCAGTATCAAACAAATATGATATTCAAGATTAGTTTTTTGATAAACAATTATGTATTGCAAAAAATGTGAAATAGATTCTTTACGTACTTAATATCTCGGAGGTGAAGCTGTTGCCAGCGATGCCAACATTTTCAAAGCAAAAAGCGCATTTCGAAGAGAATAAATATAGTTAAAAAAACTAAAAAACACCATTTGATATCAAACTACTCGTAATAATTCATATAACCAGATAACTATCAGTATTACGCTTTCCAGGGGTTTTTTTGGAATTCCTAAAATCGGTTGCAAGAATCGCCAAAATCCCCCACTTTCTCTAAAACAATATGGCAAATTAAATTTTCGCATTAAATCGAGTGACCGTTAATAGTTCAGATACACGTTCCACGATCAAAACGCGGTTCCGAGTTTGTTGGAAATTGCCAAAGTCGTCTTCAGAAAAGTCAAAATTCTTCTACTTCCTCAGCAACTTCAAATTTTACACTAAAGCGAATGATCTAATATATAGGGTGTTTTTTTAAGCTAGATAGAACTTTAAATTGTAAAAAGTAACACAAAAAATTAAATTTTGATGAAACATTTTTTTTATTTGTTTCAGTATACTCTGACAAATCATCATGAATAGACTCACGCTTGAACAACGCTACGAAATTATCCAAATTTACTTTGAAAATCAGTCGTCGATTCGCGCAACTTATAGACGAATAATTGTGTTCAGCGATGAGGCGCATTTTTGGCTTAACGGGTTTGTGAATAAGCAAAATTGCCGCATATGGAGTGAGACCAATCCACAAGAGACCCTACAGACTCCATTACATCCAAAAAAATGCACTGTTTGGTGCGGTTTTCATGCTGGTGGCATCATCGGACCTTATTTCTTCAAAAATGAGGCCGGAGCTCGCGTTACGGTCAATGGAGATCGTTACCGCACCATGATCAATGATTTTTTGTTTGAAAATATGGATGACATTGATCCGGAGGAGATGTGGTTTCAACAGGATGGCGCTACGTGCCATACGGCGAACGCAACCATCGACTTACTGAAATCAAAATTTGGCGATAAGTTGATTTCGAGAAATGGACCTGTCAATTGGCCTCCAAGGTCGTGCGATTTGACACCTCTCGATTATTTCCTGTGGGGCTACGTGAAGTCACTGGTTTATGCTGATAAACCAGCAACAATTGACGCCTTGGAGGCCAGCATTGTTCGTGTTGTTCGTGACATACGGCCAGCAGTGCTCGAAAAAGTGGCCCAAAATTGGACGTCCAGAATGCGCTTCGTCAAGAACAGCCGCGGTGCCCATATGCCCGAAATCATTTTCAAATGTTAATGTCACGTATTGATCTTTCGAATAAAAAAAAATTTTGATTACAATTTAATTTTTTGTGTTATTTTTTACAATTTCAAGTTCTATCAGGCTTAAAAAAACACCCTTTAGTTCAGATGCATGTTTCACGGCAAGTGCTCGTCTGTATTCTATGAACAGCAGGAGAACCTCAACTAAGCCTTAGCGTCCTCGAAAAGTTAGACCTTCGGATGAAGGTGTGCCTGCGAAGTCGTGGCGTCCATTTGGTCGCTATTTTCTCCATACATAATTGAGCCATACCAATATTATCATAAAAAGAAATGATAATAATATCTAAATAATTTGTGTCTTATTCTCAATCAACACCGGCCCCTAAAATTTACACACCCTTTATTTCCTTGTCGATTCCCTATTCAGTTTGGTTTTTGGTCGGGTTTTGTGAGGTCACTGTATTGTATGTAAGTTAACTAATTTCATTTCTTAGCTCAACTTGTAAAAATCTATTAAAATGTAACTTAACATGTAAGTCAAAAAAAAAAAAAAAAAAACTAAATTAATTTCTCCTACATACATACTTATGTACGTGTGCATATATATACATATATGTACTAGTTTACATAAAAATCTAAACAAGTCTGAGGAAAATATAAAAAAGAAATTATAAAGCAAAAAGAATGAAGGAAGTCATCATCATCATCATCAACAGCAACAACATTGAGAATAACTAGAAGCAAGAATACAAATAAATGTGTTTTCAAATTTTCCATTCAAAAATACCAGTCTCTTTATACTCGTAAATGTACAAATTCGTATAAGGAAAACTTGTAAGCACATACATACGAGTACACACACACATACCCAGCAAAAACTTCTAATGCAAAGTAATTTGTTTAAATGTTAATAAACATAGGGCTGTATTCATAATCAATCATCAAATTCGGCTCTTGATAAAGTAAATCTTTAAGCTAAAACTAAGCAAAAAGCTGTTGATATGTGTTTTGTATTCTAGTATACTTTAAGCTGGACTGGGCTTTAAATGGGTGTTAACTTTTATTTGCTGAATGTTTACTCACAATTCCTAGTCAAACATTAGAAACTGTCAACCTTCAACAACTACTTTTCTTTTGTTTGCATTTCTTTAAGAATATAGTAGAAATTTATACAGCTACTGACTCATGCTATAGACTAGGCGACCGTTGCTACAACACGTTGGCTTGCAGAGTTGTGTGTTTTGCGCACAAACTGTGCGACAATTAACGCACAATTTCATTTCTTAAAAATTCTGTTGGGTAAAGATCACCGCAGATGCAACAATTGTATATAAAAACAAGTAAGAGTGTAGTATATTCGGCTAAGCCGAACCTAAAATACCCTTCACGTTAGTCTCGTATATGTATAGTATATTTAAAAATGTGACCTAAATATGCGCGGTTATATACGAACCGATATCGGAATTTTCTATTTTCTGTATTTTAGTAACCTTCTTTTATAACGAGAATTGCTTTGCAGCAGAAAAAAAAAGAAATGTTAATGGTTCAAAATCGGTTCAGGCTATATCTCGGGTATATATGGACCGATATCAGAAATGTTCATTTTCCATATTTAAGCGAAATCTGCTCATACGAGGTTTCAAGCCAAACCTAGTAGATTTTGAGAAGATTTCCCATACAAAATGAAATCTACTTTATGAGTAGATTTCGACAAAATCTCGTACTAAATCTAGTCGTACGCGATGCAATACTGATTTTGTTTAAATAGTACTTAAAAATACTACGCTGCAACAAAAATATACACTTCAATGTGGTATATCCAGTCTCTGGTCAAGAAAAAAAAATACACATTATTGCGGTGTATTCAGTCTCTGATAAAATCGTTTTGTCGAAGCCCCAAAACATAAATTATTTTTGTGTGAATGAAATCTTGCTAGATATCAAAAAACGGTGGTGTAAACTATATAGATTTCGTTGCAGTTTCTAATTGAAATCTACTAGATTTTGAGTTGGTGTAAATGTGCTATCACGTCAGATAAAGAAAATATTAGCTTAATGCAAACTTAACTCCGAATGTTTTGAAAAGGCCACGAAGAAATCTATCAAATATAGTAGTGGTTCCCTGTTGATATGGGGGTGTATTCGTATATTGGTGGATAGGGTTGGCAAAATAAACTTTTAAAAGGAAGCTATGGTATCGAACTTTAACGTTTCGGAAGAATATATACCGGCAAAAGATAGAACGTGAAATATATGTATAAAAGTCAACTTTAAAAAAGCAACATCGTCAAGCATAAGCATTCAAGCATTGTATAGCGGCTAATTGGCTACTTTAAAATTGGCCAAAAGTTATGGGAATGCATGCAAAGTCTCCAGACTTTAATGTTAACGAACACATTCAGGTAGAATTAAAGAAAGAGAGTAGTTAGATGAATGTCCAAAATACAACCGCATTGAAATAATTAGAATTAGCAAATAGAAGAATATTGAATAAAATTTTAAAAAAACTGGTTAAAAGCAGACCTCGGTATCTTCTACGAGTAGTTGAAATAACAAACAACTAATAAAACCTAATTTAACATACTGTTTTAGCATGAAAATTGTAACGTCCCACTTTAAGTGTGTGCTTGGCTTTAAGCAATTGGAATGTAGAATGTCTAATTTAAGATTTTTTGTTAATAGAAGTGAAATAACTTTTAGTTAATTTAGACTCTATACACAGCGAACTAAAGGAAATATATTAAATTGAGTTTCTAAAATTTAACCTCGCCGTTCATTTCACTTTCCAATATTGGGCATGCAAAATTTTTCTGTGAGTCCCATTTTCAGTGCGAGTGGCTGTACGCTTCCTTTTTAGTACTTTATAAGTTCATTTGCGAAAAGATTTTGTTGAATGAGTTAAACACAAGTTCAACTGGTTTTAAATTTAGAGTTGGTTTTAACGTCAAAACTATACTTTAAGTTGTCTATGCATGAGTTGGAGTCGACTCTTAGAAAAGTTCATTTTAGTTGCCTTAAAGTATACTTCATTTTCATCTATGAATACAACCCATACTCTTCACTACTTCTACTTTGGCATTTTAAGTCATTATTTTAACATGGCAATGCCATTGGAGGCATGTACTTACTATTCTCGCTTATGGATAATTATATCAACATGTTATTACAAAGAACGTATTTAAAGAAGCTAATTGCTTATAAGTCCTTGATTTACGAGTTGGTTTCTTTTTGCATATATTTATTTATTGACGGCCTTATGTATAATAAAAAAACCTTGTGCTAAATAACTAGCTGCTATCTTTCCCTTATGAGAATTCACACACAAAAAACTTAGCAGCTAGTTAGTTAGCATAAGGATTTTGATTATACATAAGGCCGTGAATCTTCAAAAACTGAACTAACAATAAGTATTCAAATCTTAGTACTAAACATAAAAAACTAAATTAGTGCAGCCAATACTAAACAAACATGTTTTGCGCATAATGGTAGAATCGCCTATTTAACATTCTGATGGTGACAAGGATATTCCTTCTTCTCAACCGAGAGTGGCCGTCAAAAATAAGTATGTTGCGTGGTAGAGGATTTGGGTGACTTCCAGCTTACTGATATACCTTGTCACATACTTAGAAAATTCCTCTTTTACAAGCAGAACACACAAATCCTTCGTGAGTTTTTTGCGTATCATGGAGTTGCAGTAATTGAACTCTTGAATTCCGTAGCACCATATAGGCTTTAGAATTGCCTAAATCGTTGTATAACAAAATCCAGCTTCAAAGTCGAATTTCTGCCCATAAGCCATTTTAGTTGAGTGACGTTCCCATCAATGTGAGGTACCAGGTACTTGAATTCATTGTGCTGCGGAACCTGTAAGTCGTAATGACTGTTTAAAGTATTTCAAGCTAATTATTATTATTTTTATACCCTTCACAAAAATGTAAAGGGTACATATAAATTTGTGATTCCGTTTGTAATTTTTACACACCCCGAAGAACAGGTTTTGCCTTGGCGTATTTCTAACCAGGGCACTCTGTTTTTCGAATAAAGAGGCGAAGGGGTCCCGCGTTTATTATAGCAAATAAAACTCTAGGAAGACGCATAACTTATGTTGTGTTGGCTTCCGAAACCTTTTCCAAGCGCTTAAATTGGAAGAACGGGGATCAGCATGGCCCCCGGATGGTTCTGCTTGCAGTTCAACCCGGGCTTGATGGTTGAGGTGCCGACCTTGGCTGAAACGTTCTGGCTGTGGGTGAAACCCAAAACGCAGGAAGGGGGTGTTAGTATCCTTGATAATTGTTTGGTTTGTGACTTTTTTCGGGGACTAACAACCTCCCGAGGATCTGTTGCCTATACAAGAGATATGGTTGACGGGTAAGTTGGTTTAAGGGCTGATGCTGCTAGTGGGCTTCGGTCTACCAACTCATAAAGCCTTGTCTTCCATTGATTGCTGGGAAATTCCATACAGGAGGGACTAGAAGCCCCGAACTCCTCCTACTAGGAGTTGCTCATATGGCTACAAACATATGGCAAAAATTGCTAAATGTAAGAGCCTAGCAAGCCACTCGGGGGCGCTGGTGAATCGTGAGTAGTTTACTCCGCGGAACTGGTACATCATCAGATAAGGCCGCAAGGCAGCTGCTGATGCAAATCTTTTTCACAATTGTAATTTCTACAATTTTCATTTGCGACCCGTTAAAGTATACATATTCTGAATCAGCATTGATAGAAAAGTTAATTAAGACTAGCTGCATAGTTTACAAACCAAAGCAGCCTATCCTGCAATAGAAGTAGTTTTTCAGCATGATAGCAACTCTAAGCACACTCGTACATCCAAAACCGTGAAAGAAAGCTTCAAGGGTCAAAATTTCCGATGAATAGAGAGCCCTGCGCAAACTGCGGAATTCCGATTGAGAATTAGTGGTCAATCGCAAACTACTTTGGCCGAACTCTACGATTTCTCTACGATTGGTTAGACATTTCGAAGAAAGTTATTCGTAAACTGATTGATTGAATATATAGAAAATGTTTTCCGCAACAAAGAATATTGGGCTATATACTAAAAGTACTACCATTCCAAAAAGTTTTCAAATGGAGCAAAATTGTGTACATGCGAGTTGTTTCGTTTAACTTTATTTTTCTCTAAGAATTTAATACTTTTAGTTTTAATCATTAAGCTGTTTTGTTAAGTACTAAAACACAAAATGAATTTAAAAAAAATTGGATTTAATTCACTATATAAGTTTTTATAGAATAAAAGGTGCACAGTATATAACGCATACTTAGAGAATTCGTCTTTTACCAGCGGAACATATAAATCCTTCGTGAGTTTCTTACGTACCATGGAGCTGCAGTAATCGTTCGAATTTGAAGAATTTGGTTTTGTCGTCTTTGAATTTTTTTAATGAAAAATTGTCAGTAAAGCAAAATTTATAAAAGCAAATATTGATTTACTATATTTTTCATTTTGTAAAAATTTTTAATCCCGTTTCTAGTACCTTATCTTGGCAAAGCCAAATATTACTCAAATACGTTTATTCAATTTTCATTGCAAGTATTGTACATAAATATTTGCCAAGAACAACTACTTACATATGAACATATACAAGTTAAGTCATTACTTAACTAATTACAAGTAATGCTGGCGGTAAATACTATGATAATGAAAAGTGTGCTAAGGTAAGTGCACATTTACCATTACCAAGTTTTCGCTGGGTGCATACTCTCATACTTTAGGCAGTTTACAAGAATATGAATATGAATGACTTTGTATGAAATGTAAAATTTTTGTTGTTACTGAACATGTTTGCACTACCTTAAATCAACTACTTTGCATATGGCTTCGGGTCATAAATGAAAAACATTTGGGTACATCAGAACGGTTACTATACACGTTTTTACTTAAACATTACAAAAATTGTTCATACACGTATTTACGTCTTTAACTTTATGTATGTGGTTGTACATGTATGTGGCGGAGTTTTGGATCTGTAGTAGGACCCCAAAAAAAAAAAAAAACAAGCTCCATCTTACGAGTAAAAAACCATTTTGAGCATTTACAAAGAGTTAAAGCAAAACGCATTCTGATAGTCACTAACATTTTTGTATCGAATCAAAAACAATGATAAGAGCAATAACAAAACAAGGACTTTAAAATGTCTGGAAAAAGTATAAACACTGGCAAATGGACAGGGGAAGGGACACCGGCCAGATATGCCAGCATGACTATCAAAAGTATGTTTTAAGTCGTAGAAGTGCAGTTTCATATACACATGTTATGAGAAAGATGATGCCAACAAAATTTTTCCAAAAAACTGCTACAGCTTTAAGAAATGCCCTGCAATACGAATAGTAGTAATTTGATTGCAGGGCCTCGTTTCTGTATTACTCGCATCGAGAAATTTCTCACAAGAAACAACGGAATTGACAGAGAAACTATGCGAATAGAAACGACAAATGGAGTTTCTCACACAAATGTTTCTGTATCTTTGAGAAGCGAGAAATATCTGTCAAAATAGCTTTTTTGACGTAATTCATTGGAAGCTTGAGAGTAAACCTTTTTCTGTATGAAAATTTTGTGAGAAGTTTCTCGCTAGAGCTGTCAAAACTTTTCACAAATAAAAGAGTTGCGGAAGTTACAAATTTAAAAAATATATAATTGACATAATGAATGCAAAAAGTGTAGAAAAGGTAAAGTTTTTAAATATTTATACACATATTGTCGTATTCATAAAAAATAATTTGCAATTAGTAAAAGTTTACTTGACATACATATTTTTACACAAAATTAGTCAATTACACCTTTGTTATGTGTAAATTATTTATTATGAATAAGGCAGATATTGAATGTAGTTCATTATTCATTTCTTCTTTTTATTTTAGAAAATTGAAAGATATAATATAATAAATATATAAAAATTATGAATTTTTTTGGTTTTTTCTTTATTTCTTAATATTTATGTACATACATACAGTATGATAAATTAAAAATTTAATGGCAAAATCTTAATTTTAGCCTGTCTCGAATGCGAGAAGCTTCCCTCATCGGTTCAGGAATTAAAAAAGGGTCGGTTGCAGCCCTTAATCTCTGGCTGTAAATGTGCAACATGTTTCGCCAGTCATATTGGTCAGCAACCATCACCACAAAACTATACCTTATTGAAAGTTTTTATGAAATATATTTATGATTTGAATGTGTTTTTATTTATGTACACGTGTTATTAATTGACACAATTTTATTTTATTTATAACACTAAATTCAATTGTTTTATTCACTGCTAAACATTTGTTTCTTAAATTTTCTTTTTGTTTGATAAATTTTTCCTATATTCTTCTTCTTATTTGTTTACATTTTGCATTTTGACAGCTGCTTAATGGAAATATTCCAATAAAGACGTAACTAGTATTGACTCTTTTCGATTTAATATACAGAAACGCTGTTTTTCTCGATAGTCGAGAAACGATGGAATTTTATGTTTCATAGTTTTCGATGCGAGAAACTTTTCACTAATCTTACAGAAACGAGGCACTATAGCCTTTATTCATTTGCTGTAATTCTAATTTTTTAGAACATTTATATATTTATTGAACCTTCAAAGTGAACTGACAATGAGTATTCAAATCTTAATACTAAGCATTTTTTTTTTTTAACAAACACAAAAACTGCGGAGCGTTTTTGCTTGTCTGCAGTAACACCCAGGATCTGTGGCAGGAATCGAACCTGCGACCTCGAGACAGTTGCTCCAGTACTCCACCAAATCCCCCATCGAGTCGCGATGTAGCTAGGGGAATCCCTTCTTACCAGCTGAGTTTGGATGCCAAAATTAAATATACGAGGGCTGATAAAAAAATAACCGTAATTTAAAATTTTTTCAAAAATTATTTATTTATTCGTCAATAACTATCTTGTTCCCTTTAAAGTGATCACCAATCCTCAAAACTCTTCTGAAACGCGTTTTTTCATATCGCCAACAGCTCCTGTTTCGATTCTTTCTTTTACCTTCCCAATCGTAGCTAAATGCTTTCCTTTCAGTGTCTGCAGTTTTAGGAAGAGGTCAAAGTCAGTGGAGGCCAAGTCTGGTGAATACGGTGGTTGAGGCATGATAACGGTTTTGTTTTTGGCCAAAAAAACTCACACACAGGTGTCGATGTGTGAGCTGGTGCGTTATCAAGTGCAAAATTGATTATTGTTTTTTTCCACAATTCTGGGCGTTTCAGACGAATTGCTTTGCACAAGCGGCGCATAGTATTTCGGTTCATAGAACACATGCGACCATTCGTCTAAAAAATTTTTAAATGGAAATCACCCGAAAAATTGAGTAACTTTCATACAAATTTTTTCGACGAATTGCTCGTCTGTATTCTATGAACAGCACGTTTATGTCCCTAAACAATTCGTAAACAGCAACGGATTTGAAATGGATCTCTGCGGTGCACGGCGATAATTATTTGGTTTTAAGAAAATAAAATCCGTTCGGTGCTTGAGTGATCTAAAGGGTAGTTAAATTTCAAGGGCCGATGTTGATTTTGAATAAAACACAAACTATTTAGGAAATTATTGTAATTTTATTTTATTATGATATATTGGTATTATTCAATTATGTATGGAAAAAAATATCGGCCAAATGGGCGCCGCGACCACGGCGACACACCTCCATCCGATGGTCCAAATTTTCGATGACCCTGAGGCATAATGGAGATTCTATGCCGTTAATGTGCCGAATTATCTCATCCTTTAGCTGTTGAATTGTTGCTGGCTTATCGACGTACACCTTTTCTTTCAAATAACCCCAAAGAAAAAAGTCCAACGGTGTCAAATCACATGATCTTGGCGGCCAATTGACATCGCCATTACGTGAGATACCACGGCCATTAAATTTGTTGCGCAAAAGAGCAATTGTTTCGTTAGCTGTGTGGCAAATGGCACCGTCCTGCTGAAATCACATATCGTCTACATCCATATCTTCCAATTCGGGCCATAAAAAGTTCGTTATCATCTCACGATAGCGAACACCGTTCACAGTAACTGCCTGACCTGCCTCATTTTGGAAAAAATACGGCCCGATGATGCCGCCAGCACATAAACCGCACCAAACAGTCACTCTTTGTGGGTGCATTGGTTTTTCGACAGTCACTCTTGGATTCTCATTCGCCCAAATGCGGCAATTCTGTTTATTGACGAATCCACTGAGGTGAAAATGTGCCTCATCACTGAAGATGATTTTCTTCGAAAATTGATAATCATTTTCATAATAAGTCTGGATAACTTTAACACGTTGTTGGATTGTGTATCTCTCCATGGTTCAAATTGAATAAGTCTGAAATAGAGAAATGTTAAATAAAATTCGGAAAAAAAACTTGGCGTTTAGGTGTGGTTCACATTCAACATCGGCCCTTGAAATTTAACCACCCGATATTTGCGCAAACATATTTAATTGTTTCTAGTGAGGTCATTGTATAGAAAACGCTCAACGACGAGTATGTATGTATGTATGGTACCCATAAAGATATCCAACGCTCTAAATAATTTTATATGTAATTAAAAAAAAATTATAAATAGCTTGTTTTCTATGTTTTCCAGCTATCAATATATCGACATTTCATAGGAACTACCCTAATCATCAGTAGACTTTGGAAATTTTTGAAAGATATTCTCAAACATTCAACTTTATATCTTTCAAAAATTTCCAAAGTCTACTGATGATTAGGGTAGTTCCTATGAAACGTCGACCTATAGATAGCTGGGAAACATAGAAAACAAGCTATTTATAAATTTTATTGGTATAAATGGTAGAAGCTAAAAATAGCGAATAAAAAACTTAATTGATTAAAAAATAATATTATTCAAAAACAAAATTATAGGATTAATTTTGCACTACCTTGTGTATGCAAGAGAATCGAAATGAATGTACATATCGCTCCTTTATTGCATAACGCAAAAAAGTCATAACGCAAAAAAGCTCGTTTCGAGAAAAACACATTTCAAATTTTTCGTTTCCATACAAGTCTTAGAAAATATTCCCTAAGAGAAACAGTTTGAAGGTAATTTAAATAAATTTTTGCCACAATATAAAAGGTAGTACTGTTAACAATTCTGCATTGTTAACTCTCATTTTTTGAGATATGACTATGGTGCAATAAAGGAGCGATATGTATATAAATTTATGTAATTTTGTTTTAAAAAGCATTCTTAAAATAATCGTATGGAAAGAGTAGCAACCATGAATATTAAGTCTACATTTTTACTAAACAGTGCTCTCAAGCATGCATGATTCCAACAAGCAACAAATAAACAAACAAATCAGCAAGTGGTCAGTCAGTCAGTCAGTGTTTTATAAAGATTGTTTGCATAAAGATTCCACATACGAATGAATACAAACCTCCTTCCTGCCTGCCGTTAATGGCGATTTTATGTACAAGTCCGTATGTAGGTAGATATGAATGTGCTGCATATTCAAAGTGTGCATTTTGGTTTTTATATTCTCCCTTCGCATTTCGGTTTTGCAGTGTAAGTTTTAAAATTGAAATAACCAACCAGCCGTCCAGCTCTCCAAACATCATTTAGCCATTTTATTTGGTTTTCATTAACTTTATTTCAGACAAACGTTTAGCAAAAATTTGCCTTTGTGGTTTTAATTATTTTTCTTCTAAATATTTTCCTGTGGCTTGTTTTGTGCCTTTACATACATACGAGTATGTATGTATGTATGTATATAAAGAAAAATATATAGGTAGAAGGGGATTAATTTCAGGTTTAAAACATTTCATTTAACTCTTTTATGTTTTCTTACAAATTTCCTCATGTAGGTAATTCAGAGTAACACCCACTTATGTACAGAGGTTTTAAATTTTCAGAAAAAAAAATCGTCTAGCAAATAGTGATCCTTTACGACGTTTTTAATTTCAACAGATGCAGCAATTTGGCAGGTTTCTCACGATCCTGCTTTAGATTCTGCGCATAAATTTTAAACACAAAGGAAAAATATAATTACGGACATAAAATTCATGCTAAAAGCAAAAACCAGAAAAAATATAGTTTCCATCCACATCTACATACATAAATACATATGTATGTATGTACTTGTTTACTGCGTACTTCGCTCCCTATCAAGATCAGTATATTTTTTTTATTCGCTTTTATTTCTTTTAGATATCAACAAAATACGCCGTAAGATTCCAAAACAGCTCTAATTGCAAAACAACAACAACAACAACAGCAATTGTACTGTAAGAAGGAAAAAAAATCACAACGACCCTTATTTCTGCCACAGATTTTCGTCATGAAACAGAAAGAACTGAAAAAGCAGAAAACTAAAACTACGCTGATACGAGTATTTAAAGAAAAAAAAAAGTAATCAAAAACAGTCAGAACATGAACACTTGGGTCTTAAATTCTTCATTGCAATTAGTTGTAAATCTCTTGCTTATTCCCTGCTATCGACCTCTTGTGTCTGTGCTCTTAAAGATTTGCTGACTGTTTCGATACAACAAGCCGGAAAAGTGTTCTCAAGTTACTCATCTCCATGTAGCTGATAAACGGGTACCAACCAACCAACCAACCAGCCAACCGACCGACCGACCGACCGACCGACCGACCAACTCAAATACCCAGCAGAATTTTACGATAGTATTTTCCAGTTTACTTTGAACGTGCAGAAACATAAATACCTCTGCGTACACGATTGGAAATGTAATTGAAAAAGAAGTAGACAATTACAAGTAGTCAAAAACGACCGACCGTTCGGCACACTCGTAATCACCGTACTTGACATACATATCGCTCCTTTATTGCAACATAATCATATCTCGAAAAATACGCTTTTCGGGTTAAGAATGCAGAATTGTTAACAGTACCACCTTTTATGTTGTGCCAAAAATTTATTCAAATTACTTTTAAACTGTTTCCTTTAGGAGATATTGTACAAAAAAAAATTTCTAAGTCTTGTACGGAAACTAAAAATTTGAAATGTGTTTTTGTCGAAACAAGCTTTTTGTAGTTATGACTATGTTGCAATAAAAGAGCGATATGCACTCTTATATACAATACGTATGTATTTGTAGTGTATATTTAAGCTTCTATTGCTAATTTAAATCTAAATCCAGATTTTAAATATATATCTCACTCTAGTAAATTTTCGCTTATCTCTACAGTTAACGCAGATTAACGATCATAAATTTTTGAATGCTTTAGAAACTTTCTTAGTCAGCTTAGTCAGTCATCCCCTTGTTTTGTCTAAGTGTGATATGTACCTTAGCAGATCTAAATACCACTGGGCTAGTTCACAACCAATCCGAGATTCAGATGAAACAGTCTAATCTACCTACATCACCAGTCGTCTACCTCAACTAACTGTATTAGTTTACAGTTTTTCTGAGGTATTTCATTGTTAACCACGCGGCAACTTCCCATGCGAAGGCCGCGTGGTCGGAACAGTTAGTCACAGCGCCGCTGTTAATACCATTGTAGGCATATGGTCTTCATTACTCCGCCCATGCTGTGCATGAAAATTTCCCATATCGGTCCGTATATACCCGAGGTGAAGGATACACTGATTTGAACATGAAAATTTTTTTTTTTTTTTTTTTTTTTGCTTAAAAGCAGTTCTCGTTATAAAAGAAAACTACTAAAATACAGAAAATGGAAAATTCCGATATCGGTTCATGTTTAACCGAGATATAGCCTAAACCGATTTTCGCATGAAAATTTCCATGAAAGACCTCCTCTTTAGGATGGTGATTACAAGGATTCCCGATGTCAATCCATATATATCCAAGCATATTTAGTTCAAATTTGTAATATATACTAGAAATATACGTGACTATCGTGAAGGGTATTTTAGTGAGTGCGTGGTGCGCTTTTTTACATTTTCGGTTCCTTTATAAAATTTCGTTTGCTCCAAATCAAATTCAACTCAACTCAACTTTTTGTTTTAATGTAAGAAGAAAGTTTATTCAAATGACCAAAATTTTTACGTTTCATTTTGCTGAGCACAGTCAGAATACGGAGTTATAATGTGGAAACACACAAAGTAAGACAATCTTGCTCTATTATACATATTCTCGAACGAAAAATAAATATATCGATTTATCGTGCTTTACTATTAAACGATCAAGCCAAGTTTGTCAAATATTACAATACATGCAGACACAGATACTGTTTTAATAATTGATAAAATTACTATATTATTGCATCAAATATTGATTATGGTAAAACTCATTTTTTATTTATTACAATTTTGCCTGTAGACGTGTTTACTGTCTGTTATAACGTTGGAAGGTTCAAGTCAAATATCAAAAACACTACTCCCCCTTTCCCCCTCCCCTCACAACTTATTTTCCTAGTTCTGCTACAATGCACTGCATATGTAGGGGTCATCCTCTAAGTACTGGTCCAAGAATAAAAAAATATATCATAACCTAACTTAATTTAAACAGCCGATATTTTGTTGCGGCTAAGCAAAAACTTTGAAGTTTATTATATTTTCCTTTCCGTTGATGTGTAACCCAAAAATGAAAAACTTTTTCAGTTGCTTTAACACCCTTCTGCATTTATGGTGACGTTATGCTTACGCATATTCATATATCAGCTCTCATATTACTATAGCATTCACATCTGATCGAAGCTTTACTTAATAACCGTCCACCGTCCCGCCACTCCCCATTTGCGTTATTCGCTAATTCGACATCTAACAAGTTCATTTGTTGTTGTTTCTCCACTTCTCCTTTTTGCAACATTTGTGTCCATTTTTCAACAAGATTGTCTGCCTGTCTGGCTGCCTGCCTGCCTGATTGCCATTCGCTGGTCTGCCTGCACAAACCCCAAGTGTGTTTTAGATTTGAAACATACGGCCAGCTGCGAGTGAGTGAGAAATTCGTACATAGACGTGCGTATTTTTAAACATTTTATCGCGAACGTTGTTGCTGCTGTTTGTTAAGTAAAGCTGTTGTATCTTTTTTGCTTCTTAGAGAAGTGACGCCATATTACTTAACTTAAATACACATGCAGACATAAATTCTCATGCTACACATTCACCGACAATTATGTACATATTATAAATATCTATGCATATGTTTGTATGTATGTATGTTAAAGATATAATCGTACTTGAGTTTGGATACACTTGCGCCCATTTTTGATTGCTCACGAAATGGTGCTCTTGATTGGTTGTATGAATCGTTTAGTTTTTAGCTCATTGAATTTTTTATATATGATATCTGTAGTAATCGTAACAAAAATCGCTTTAACTACTACGCAGGGTGTCTACCGGGAAGGTATACTACTCGCCAGTGGCATAGCTAGATAACCAAGGGCCCTGGGGCAAATTAAAAAATGTGGCCCCACTGCTATGTAAACTGATTAGGTTTTATCAAATAAAAATATGAAATACAGTGTGGCTGATCAATTTTTCTACATTTTTTATAAAGTTGATGTAATTTATTTTATTATTAGACCGAGTGCGTATTTAAAAATAGTATTCCAAAAAACATGTTTACGCGTAGAGGATTAAACCCTGTTCAAGTGCAGGGTGGCTGATCAATTTTTCTACATTAAGAAACTCAAATAACTTTTTGTAAAGTTTATGTAATTTATTTTTTAGAAATTTATTTGAAAAATAATACATTTTTATTACATTAATTCATTAAGTTTTGAAAATCGAATTCAAATGACATCCACCCTTGGTGAAGCAAGTACGACATCTTATCAAAATATTATTCATTACTGCCTGGAGTGTTGTAGTGGGTATTGTCTCAATTACTATTTGAATGGATTGCTTTGAATCATTTAATTTTGTTGGGTTTTACAAATAACCCTACAAAAAATCAGGTCAGGAGCCTGGGGGGCTAACGGAATTTGGAGTTTCTTAAAATAAGTTTTCCGGGAAATTTTTCCTCAATTCTGTCATAACAGGCGTGGCTGTGCGCCAAGTTGTCCCATCTTGTTGAAACCAAACAGTGTTGAAAGGGATTCTCTTTCGGCGCAATTCTGGAAGAATAACTCTTTCACCTTTAAGTAACGGTCTCCATTGACCCTAACAGCAAGACCGTTTTCTTCGAAAAAGTAAGGCCCGATAAAGAACTTGAAGAAACTGCACACCACACTGTGATGCGAAGTGGATGTAATTGCATCTGATGGAGTATCGACAAATTTTGTTTGCTAACATTGCCGTTTAAATCAAAATGTGTCTCGTCAGACATAAAAATGCAGTTCAAGACGTTTTCCTACTCTGACGCCATTTGAATGATCTCACAAAATTCCAAGCGAATCGGGAAGTGTCTAGGGTTCAGTTTTTTGTTAATTGAATATTATATGGTAATAAGTTTAAGTCTTGGTGCAAAATTGTCTGCAGTGACTGTCTGCTGGCACACATTTGAGCAGATAAGCTCCTAGCCGGAACTCTAGGATTGGTTGTATGACATCAGCTATAACAGCGATAGCTTCCTGCATCCGAACTGAGGTATCTCGATGATAAGCCCTTCTTGCGATTGTGCCACGCTCGGCAAAATTCTTCACGAGCCTCATTATAGTCCATCTGCTAAGAGGAGTCGTGCCAAACATGCGCCTCTATTCTCTTTAGTCGGAAACAACGGACTCTAAAGCGTGATAGCGTTGCACTATCCAAATTCTTGTTTTATTCTCCCAATTCTCCATTTTAGTTTAATTTAAAGAGCAATCTATTACACACAATAAAAATGGAACAGGTTAGTTACACAGAAAATAAGTTATTACTTTCATCACCTTTCATCAGCCACTCTGTATACAAATACTTTAATAATGCCAAGCTACTTAAGCTCTTTTTTCTGCAGTGCAGGGCATGTAATAAAAGTATTAATTAGTAACAATTTATATTACAATTAATACTTGTCGTAGAATACGAAACGTAGTATGGTTTGGAAAAACACCTATTGTTCTGGTTGCTGTCTGTTGGAAAAGGTCATGAAGTAAAAAAAAAACAAGTTGTTTTCAAAAATTGTCGAATCTTCTTCAGGCAGTTACCACATTATTTAAGTCACTGTCAACAGAATTATTTTGTCCAGATGTAGTTGCAGAAGGCTGACTAAAAGACCTGCCAATTTTGGGGTAATTCTTGTTCATTATTTTCTCTTTCTTTGCGTTTAATACCACTAGTTTTCTTCTTTTTGTCCATGATTTCAGTTTTCTAATTGATTTGAACAATACGAGTACAATATTTAGATTGTGCTCGAGTAGGTAGGTACACACTGATGACGTTAAAAGTAAAATAAAACAAAAGAGAAACGCAATGATACGTACAAGTGTCGTTGGGGAATACCCGAAAAAAATTATCGTCGTTGGTGTTACCACATTTAACGGTGAGATCATTAACGATCTCCTGAACGCGGAACTGAATTAATGTACCTACTGCAAGTCACTTGTATTTGTTCACGATATTTTGCGTAGCCGAAATCTATAGATTTGACACGATTTATTGTCCTAACTGACACCAATATAAGTGGTAAATCAAATCAAATTGAACCACTATATTGACTAGTAGAAAAGGTTTTTTGATATTAGCTTACTTACTCTTGATGCAGCATGAATTCTTTAACCGTAACTCGAATTTACAATAAAATGCACATCGATGAAGAATAAAATTCACATATCACTATCCGTCAAATTGGCAACACTGCCAACCTACAGAAAGAATGTAGCAAAATTCTCTAGGCATAGCTTTTAAATTTCTCTCAAGTGAGTTGTCATGAGTAGAGTGGGTTTGGAACCTGTCATATTTACTTTGAAAATCTCCAAAAGTTCAGTTCGATCGAGATTTCTGTTAAGGATTCAAGGGCCCACTGAGCTATAAGGCACCGGGGCACTGTCCCGCCTAGCCCCTAGGTAGCTGCGCCACTGCAGTAATTCCATTGTAATCCTGACGATATGGCATCGTCTTGTTGATACCACATGTTTAACAAGCCCAAAGCAGTTATTGGGTTAAAAAGTTTTCCATTATATCACGATATCGCCGCCCATTCACAGTTACCGTTACGCCGTTTTCACTTTGAAAGAAGAAGGTCCAATGATTCCTCCTGGCCAAATTGCCCACCAGACTGTCTCTTTTAATGGATACAAAGGTGGCTGATGAATAATTTCAGGGTTCTCCATTGACCAGAACCAACTATTCTGTTAATTCACATATCCATTCAAATGAAAATGTGCCTCGTCGCTAATTATGATTTTTTTCATGAAAATTGATAATTGATTTTGATAAAAGGTCTTAACGATTAAAATATATTGATTTATTATAGATTTTTCCAATATAAATTTGCTACGTGTCTACTTCACGACTGCCATATATGAACTGTCAATACTAATGTTTACCGAAATGGCGGTAAAAAAGTAGTGCACCTTCTCGGCGGACACCCTGTATATTGCTATCTATATGCTCGTAGTTAATAGGCAAAAATGTATTTAATATCTCTATTTTGGTTGCGCTACATCGTCGATTTTGGATAGATACACGTACGAGTATCCATGCGTGAATGGTTTTGACGGGTATAATTAAAACATTTTTCTTTTTAAATTCTCAACAATTTGTTTAGATTATTGGGATATAAAGTTGAATGTTTGAGAATATCTTTCAAAAATTTCCAAAGTCTACTAATGATTATGAAATGTCAACATCAGCGTTGTCAACTTTAAAATTTCAAAACGCACCAAAATGGGGAAAAAAGCGCGTTATTTCAACATAAACGCACCGAATTTTGAATTTTTGCTTTCATTTTTAAAAACCTGTAATATTTTTTTATTAAAAAATATTTTTATTTTTATGTACAGGCGAGCACTCGTCTAAAAAATTGTATATGGAAATCACTCAAAAAATTGTGTAACTTTGATACAAATTTTCTAGGCTAGTTGCTCGTCCGTGTTCTATGAACAGCACGTCACTCTTGATGCTAGTTGCTTTGACCTTTATTTAATTTAATATTTGCAATCTTTGGGCTTCCTTCGAAAGACCTCTTCAGGAAAATTTGTTTATGTGTTATTAATGCATTTTATTGCATAAATAACACACAAACAAACTTTCCTGAAGAAGCCTTCCGAAGGAAGACGAAATATTGAAAAGATACGATAGTAAAATTAAAACACCAACTAAAGCACTTTTTGCACTCATGAGCTGGATGCCATGCGACTTAGAAGCCAGGCAGATAGCACTGAAAGCCGCGATCAGGTTAAACGCGGTAGGAGCATGGACCCAAAGACCGTGGGGACACACTAATATATTAGAGATTGAAGGAGACCAAGTCCCCGATCTTATTGACTACTGCACCCCAAAACCATTCCTCACAAGGAGCTTCGGCTACCTAATTGAGGAATCTCCCATAGAACCTGGGTACTTCTATGTTTACACAGATGGGTCCAGAAGGGGAGAAAGGGTTGGGGGTGGCGTTTACATAGAGGAATTTAACACTAAAATTTCCTTCAGACTAGCAGACGGATGCACTGTACTTTAGGCCGAAATATTGGCTATAAATAAAGCGGTCAGATGGCTGTTGTACCACAAGATATTCGGAAGGGATATCATGATAGTTACAGACAGTAAGGCCGCCATCAACTCCCTGACTGGCATATAAGTATACTAATTCTAGTCTTGTCCAAGAATGCCGGATATCTTTAAATAAGATAACGAGACATTCTAACCTAACCCTAAAATGGGTGCGTGGACATGGGTCCAATAATGGCAACAACATTGCTGATGAATTAGCCAAAAAAGTGACAGCCCTAGAGGATAGGGATATAGACCCCTTTTGCGGACAACCCTTATCAGCGTGTTGGAAACGAATAAAACTCCACACGCTAGAATATGCCCAAGAAAGGTGGCACACAGAGCCCACATGCGTTATATCAAGAAACCTGTGGCCGCACATTAACTCTAAAAGAACAGGGGAGCTACTAAAACTTCCTAGATCTCTTCTAAGAATGACAGTAGCAGTCATCACTGGACATTGCCCGTTCGGAAACCATGCCAGGAGACTGGGTCTACCATATAATGACTTCTGTAGAAGTCGCCAAGACGAGGAGGAGGAGGAGACAATCCTTCACCCCCTCGGTACATGCCCGGCATTGGAGCATCATCGTCTAAGATACTTAGGCGGGCGGAGCTTCAATAGCCTTTCATGTCTGGCCACGGTCAAACCGACTGCGTTAGCTTCTTTCATTAGAAGCAGCGGATGGCTAGTAAATCAACAAGTAATGCCACACTAATAGTTTCCCACCTCCTTTCCCTCTTCCTCACTCCTTCTATATCCCTATAACCTTTTATTTTCTTTTTCCTTTATTAACTTTTTTTCAGGCAATCACAAAGGGAACGACCTACAGGACCCAAGTGAGCTGGAGTTTCCGGGTACTTGCTGGAAATCCAGCGGCCTGCTTACCTAACCTAACCTAAAATTAAAACACAAAAAAAACCAAAAAGGACCTTGAGCTGAAAGAAGCTATTGCTAACATTAGAATATTTTTATTATATTAAAAACACGATAATAAAGCAGACTTTTAAACGACTATTATATGATCAATCTGGGTCTGATAGCACCGCCTGACGGCATGCCATCAAAGTCGTTCAATAGCTACAGTTCGTGTTTGTCAAACTTGGCCTCCAGTACGATTCTGCTAGATATTTTTTTAAGATAATGTGATCTTTAAAATAATTATAACGATATTGTATCAAATTTATTATTAAGCAATATCATTTAATTATATTTGCTGTCAATCAGCTATTATTTTTACTGCCTATTACCAGGGACACAATAATACAAGTGCTTGCCTCCGTCAAAATTATATTACAGGTGCACACAACCATTGCTGTCGAAAGAAGTTGCAATTATCGGACCATTAAAAGTTACACACACAGTGGTCATTTCATATGTGTTTTCGTGAGCGGTGTCTTGAAAAGAATTTATTGAAATATACGAAAATTTTTCAGAATTATAACAAATAAGAGATGAAGTTTACCATAATCAATAGTTAATGCAAACGTTTTGGAAAAATTTTATAATTTAAATAATAATTTCGTAATTTCTCAATTGTTTCGAATTCGCGCATCATGAACTTTACTGTTCAGAGACTGCATTTATTGTAATATTTGACAAACTTGGCTTGATCGTTTAATAGCAAAAAACTCTCTAAAAGCAGCAAATGTTATAAAACGATATGTCTCTTTTTATTTCAAGAGTATTATGCAACAGCAAGATAGCGTTACTTTGTGCATACAACAAAAAGTTGAGTTGAATTTGATTTTGTGCCACCGAAATTTAAAAAAAACGCACCGAAATTGAAAAAAGCGCACCCCGCACCGACTAAAAAATATTTAAGCACAAATAATTTTAAAAATCACCAAAAACGGTGCGAAACGCACCGAGTTGACAACGCTGGTCGACATATAGATAGCTGGGAAACATAGAAAACAAGCTATTTATAATTTCCTTATAATTATAAAATGTAATTTTTTATTATTATTTTTTTATTAGAATCAGCTATTTATCTTGCTGCCACAGATAAAATATAAAAACAAATTAAATTATTAATAAATAATATATCCCTCAAAAACAAAAGACAGGAAAAAATTTTATTGACAGTGTCACTAAAAGACACCACAAATTTTGACAAAAATGTTGACACTTAAAGCATTAAACACATTGAAGCCAGCAAGCAACCGACTTCAATATGTCAAATATAAAATAAATGCATTTAAATGCGAATGTTTATTTAGACAACAGCAAGACGACACGCCTGCAGGTTGTTGTCCAAGCTGATTTTTTTTTGCCGTACTCGAATTAAACTAATTTCTATTTTTGTTGACTACAAAACAAAAACAATGTGACCAATGTATAAGAAAAATATGTAATAAAAAAAATTTGCTCTTTGAAATATTTTATGTCCTAATAAAACATGCACAGAAAAAAATAGATATTGATAAAAAAAATTGCACTATTTTTATCAAATTTCATGTGAAAAAGATTTTTTGCCGGACTGATAATTCAAATTATAAAGCAGAAATAGCTTTTTCACTTAAAAGCAAAAATTATTGAGTTGAAAAAAATTGTTGTTAATATGTAAAATATACTTAACAAAAAAAATTGTTAAAGAAACAACAACTCTTCACTGTTATATGACAACCTTTCAAATTTATTTATTGAATAACAGTCAATAATTCGGAAAACTTTTTATTAATTGCATTTTATTAAGAGATATTTCCAAAAATTCATTATTAATAATAATTTAATTAAGTCAATGCAAATTTTATTAAATTGATGGTTTTTTATTAATAACATAACTTGATTGAAAGAAAATCTCATCTATTTTTTTCTGTGTACATTAAACGTTGTTAAAGGGTGTGTTTACTTGTTTGTACATATATTTGAAGCATGTTTGCACGATTTTTGCGCAAACATCTTGAATGTTTGTGTTGTGTTGTGTATTAAAGTTTACCTTATTTGTAGAAATTGAAAAAAACAAGCAAAGATTATAGAAACTGAACTAAACAAATTTTAAAATGATTTATGTGTTGTAAACCTCAAGTGACAAGAAAACTGCCGCAGCATAATCGCCATGTACTCTCATTAAAAAAAAAAAATTAATTATTAATTTGTGTTTGTATAGGGTGTTTTTTTAAGCCCGATAGAACTTGAAATTGTAAAAAATAACACAAAAAATTAAATTGTAATCAAAATTTTTTTTTATTCGAAAGATCAATACGTGACATTAACATTTGAAAATGATTTCGGGCATATGGGCACCGCGGCTGTTCTTGACGAAGCGCATTCTGGACGTCCAATTTTGGGCCACTTTTTCGAGCACTGCTGGCCGTATGTCACGAACAATGCTGGCCTCCAAGGCGTCAATTGTTGCTGGTTTATCAGCATAAACCAGTGACTTCACGTAGCCCCACAGGAAATAATCGAGAGGTGTCAAATCGCACGACCTTGGAGGCCAATTGACAGGTCCATTTCTCGAAATCAACTTATCGCCAAATTTTGATTTCAGTAAGTCGATGGTTGCGTTCGCCGTATGGCACGTAGCGCCATTTTGTTGAAACCACATCTCCTCCGGATCAATGTCATCCATATTTTCAAACAAAAAATCATTGATCATGGTGCGGTAACGATCTCCATTGACCGTAACGCGAGCTCCGGCCTCATTTTTGAAGAAATAAGGTCAGATGATGCCACCAGCATGAAAACCGCACCAAACAGTGCATTTTTCTGGATGTAATGGAGTCTGTAGGGTCTCTTGTGGATTGGTCTCACTCCATATGCGGCAATTTTGCTTATTAACAAACCCGTTAAGCCAAAAATGCGCCTCATCGCTGAACACAATTTTGCGTCTATAAGTTGCGCGAATCGACGACTGATTTTCAAAGTAAATTTGGATAATTTCGTAGCGTTGTTCAAGCGTGAGTCTATTCATGATGATTTGTCAGAGTATACTGAAACAAATAAAAAAAATGTTTCATCAAAATTTAATTTTTTGTGTTACTTTTTACAATTTAAAGTTCTATCTAGCTTAAAAAAACACCCTTTATTTGTATCGTTATGAGCAAACGGAAAGCGCGTGTTTGCCGAAAGGTTTGCATAGTTTATTTGCCTCTTAAGATATATTCCAGTTACTTCATTTATGAGTAGTTTTAATTGCACATCTTCGACATAAATATTTTTCTTTCTCGAGCCGAATTATTTTTGTCCGAATTTTGAAAGTTCGACATAAATGTTCAATTATTTGATATAGTTCCCATTATAGATCAAAAGATTACATTTTCAACTTTTAAGACCCGCCCAACCTGAATTAAGCGTAGCAAACAAAAGCTGTTTTAATTAATTAGTTTTTTTTAGATTTTAAGGCCTTTTTTAAGAAAGAACTTTTTTCATGAAGGATTGATATAAACAGAACTCGCTCTGTAAAACAATGGAATTTTGTAAAGCTAGAAATTCTAAGGTGGCCACACTGAAGTATACTTTTATTCAAATGAATTTATGTTGCTGCCGTGTTCAAAATATTTCAGTAGTCGCCTACACAACTACAATTGCCGGTTGCAGAATTTGCTGTCGTGAAGTTGTGAAGTCTGCTGTGGTCTATGTGTTTAAAGCTTAACCCAATACTTCCTTCTGGGTGGTTTCAATATTTAATTTTATATGAGAGTGCAAATATGTTTAAAGGAAAGCCATTCTTTCTTAGCTGGACTATACACTCCCGTCATCTGATTTAAAGCTGAGGAGATCTGCGCAATTGCCACTCTCTTTCATAGCTGTTCTTTTATAAAGTTCCCATTGTTAAACCTGCGCAAGCGTGAATTTCTTTTAAAAGAATTTCAGGTGTTTTAAATAAATTAATTAATCTTTACCAATTTATAATGTATGCTCGTACATATGAATTTGTCCAGTGACTGCATAATTAGCTAATAAAGATGTAAACGAACGAAATTTGTCTACCAAAAATACATTAAAATTTGCAACTGTTAAAAGTTATGAATAATTAAGACATAACCATCGAAGAACACAAAAGAATCGTGTTGAAAACGAAGCCTTAACAATAATTAAAATAGTTTTTAGCCAATAAAAAAGAATATTTGCCAATCGTTTGAAATTAAATTATAACTGCAACTTGACATATTTATGGCTTGACAATTTTCGGTTCTTAATTTTGCTTGTGAAAAATTATCATATCACAAACAACAAACAGCTAAAAACTTAAGATTTTTTAAGTAAAAGTATAATTTTCATTTTTAAAGTTTTAATTTCTTTTGCATAATAAAAACATAAATTCAAAAAATAAATAAAACAGTTTAAAATTAGTGTTAAACATGGCCAGAGTAAAGAATAAAAAATAAAAAATAGTTGACGGTGTGTTTATACATTTCAACGACTCGTGTAGTTTCGATGGCACTTTTGAAAACTTAAAAACCAGAATGCCATTTTTCTAGGCTACTCACCTTTGCCAACCAAAGTCAGCAGTCAACCGGACTCCAGAATCGTGCATAATTGACCAGACTGTTGTTAGCTGTTGATTATTTGCGATCGAACAGCAATTAAAAACTATAAATCTTGCGAAATGATAGTTTTATTAATGAAGTGGTCGGAGTTCTACATAAATTTTCAATTTGTTTTAGTTCGTTATTTTTAAATTTACACCTTTTTCTTTGTGGCGAAAACAAACAAAAGGCAGAAACTCATAAAGAAACGTATTGATGTTTGCGCTCGGCTGCCAGATAAATTCTAAAGATTATAAAAATAATCAATTAAAGTTTTATTTGTTGATTCTATAAATATTATTCTGCTCCAACAACGAAATTCACTGAATCAATTAATAAATTGTTTGAAGATGTATTTATAAAGTCTTTTACGTATTCCAACAAAATTGTTGGAAAAATAGCTGGGGAATAAAACCGATAAAATTTTCCGAAAAAAAAATATGACATTATTATTATACCCGAGATATAGCCTAAACCGATTTTTTCATGAAAATGTCGCGTAAGTAAACTTAAACGACTTTTTCTTGCTTAAAAACAAATCTGTCAATATAAGGAGGCTAGCAAATACAGAAAATGAAAATATACCTGAGATGTATCCTAAACCCGAGATATAGCCTAAACCGATTTCTTAATGAAAATGTCGCGTAAGCGGGCTTAACCAACTTTTTTCGCTTCAAAGCAGTTCGAGCAATATAAGGAGAGTACCAAAATACAGAAAATGAAAACTTCCAATATCGATCCATATACATATACCCGAGATATAGCCTAAACCGATTTTTTCATGCACATCTCGCGTTAGAGAACTTAAACGACTTTTTTGCTTAAAAGTAGTTCTGGTAACATAACGAGGTTATCAAGTACAGAAAATGAAAGTTTCCGATACCGGTTCATATACACCCGAGATATATCCTAAATCGATTTTTTCATGAAAATTTTTTTTTTGCTTAAAAGCATTTCTGGTTATAAAAGGAGGTAACCTAAATACAGAAAATGAAAATTTCCGATATCGGTCCATATGTACCCGAGACCCGAAATATAGCGTAACCCGAAATATAGCCTAACCCGATTTCTTAATAAAAATGTCGCCTAAGCGGACTTAAACAACTTTTTTCGCTTTAAAGCGGTTCGAGCAATATACCAAAAGGTACCAAAATACATAAAATGAAAACTTCCAATATCAGTCCATAAATACAAGAAATATAGCCTAAACCAATTTTTTCCTGAAAAAAAATTTTTAGATAAATAAAAATGTCAGGAATTTTTCGAGCTTGAGGTCAAAGAAAAAGATCAAGGAAAAATTCCTGACCTGTTTATTTAACAATTATAAAGGTCGAAAAATCTATCATTAATATTAAAAATGTTTTGCTTAAAATCAATAGGTCCATATGTACCCGAGATATATCCTAAGCCCGAAATATAGCCTAACCCGATTTCTTAATAAAAATGTCGCCTAAGCGGACTTAAACAACTTTTTTCGCTTAAAGCGGTTCGAGCAATAAAAAGAGGATACCAAAATACATAAAATGAAAACTTCCAATATCAGTCCATAAATACCCGAGATATAGCCGAAACCAATTTTTTCCCAAAAAAAAATTTTGTTTTGCTTAAAAACAGTTCTGGTTATAAAAGGATGTAACTAAAATACAGAAAATTAAAATTCCGATATCGCTCCATATATACCCGAGATATAGCCGAAACCGACTTTTTTTGCGTAAGCGAACTTACACAGTTTGTTCTGCTTAAAAACATTTTACACAATATAAGGAGGTTATCAAATAGAGAGAATGAAAATTTCTGATATCGATCCATATGTACCCAAGATATAGTTTAAGCCAATTTTTTAATGAAAATGTCGCGTAAACGAACTTAAACAACTTTTTTCGCTTAAAAGCAGTTCTGGTAATATAACTAGGTTATCAAATACAGAAAATGAAAATTTCCGATACCGGTTCATATATCCTAAACCGATTTTCATGAAAAAAATGTTTTTCCTTAAAAGCATTTCTGGTTATAAAAGGAGGTCACCTAAATACAGAAAATGAAAATTTCCTAAAACGGTCCATATATACCCGAGATATATCTACAGCAATTTTTCCGTGAATAAAAATTTTTTTTTTTAAAGCAGTTCTGATTTTGAAAGGAAGTTACGAAAATATAGAAAAATCAAATTTCCGTTATCGGTCCATATATACCCGAGATAGGTATGTATATATATCCTAAACCGAATTTTTCACAAAATAATTTTTTTTTGCTTATAAGGAGTTCTGTTTATTAAAACAGGTTACCAAAATACAAAAAATTTTAAATTCCGAAAACGGTCCATATATACCCGAGATATAGCCTAAACCGATTGTGTTCATGAAAATATTGCGTAAGCAAACTTAAACAAGTTTTTTTTTTTTGTTTTATTTCGATATCGGAAATTTTTTGGTAAGTTACTAAATAGAGAAAATGAAAATTTCCGATATCGGTCCATATATAGCCTTAGCCAGTTTTTTCATAAAAATTTCCATGAAAGATTACCTTTTTTGCGATTACAAGGCACAAAGAAAAAAATTTCCCCTACATCGGTATATGTATATCCGACCATGTTTAGTTCAAATTTGTCATATATATATATACGTGACTATTGTGAAGGGTATTTTAGATTTGCCCCAGCCGAATATACTACTAATTATTAATAAATATAAAATATAAAAAAACACAATTTTTAATTATATACATTTTTGGTAAAGTTAATAAATAAAAAAAAGACAGTCAAGGAGTTGTAAAACATCTCCATAAATAAACAATAAAATGTATGAAAACAATAAAATTTGTATTAGAATTTTTATATTTACAAATGTTTGTTGATAATAAATTGATTATATGCTTATTTTATAGATCTTCCGTCCAATAATTTATTTAAGATACCAGGAAGTCACCAAAATAGTATTGCTTTTTTTGGATATAAATTAGAATTAAGAGTTTTTAAAATAAGTTATGTTTTATTGCACAAATTTTATGTATGTATTTAATTTAATTAATAGTAGTATTGGACGTGACAACAGTAGTTCAAACTTTCTTAACATAATAATTCAATAATAGTATGCTGCCCTCAGAATATTGTCATCTCAACCATACAATTTTTCTACGTGTGTGAGTAGTATTGGACGTGACGACAGTAGTTCAAACTTTCTTAACATAATAATTCAATAATAGTATGCTGCCCTTAGAATATTGTCATCTCAACCATATAATTTTTCTACGTGTGTGAGGATTTTTAGATATACTTAGTTTAGTAAAGAATATTTCAGACTGAAATCGTGTAATTTGGGTGTCTTCAACCATATAATTAGTAGTTCACACTTTCACAATAATATAAATGAGAGTGATAATATAATATGGTTATCATATTAATATTATTATAACTTTTACCAAACATATGGTTACATTATATTATATGGTTCTTGGATATACTTAGTTTAGCAGAGAACTTTTCAGACTGAAACCATGTTATTTGGTTGTCTTCAACCATATAATTCAATAATAGTATGTTATCATTAGAATATTGTCATCTAAACCATACAATTTTTTTACGTGTTTATGTTGCTTTCCCATAAAAAGTAAAACAGCTGGTGCTTTCGCAGTTGATTGATTGGCATCCACTGTGTCTATATACAAGTAGCAATAACCGTCCGCAATAGAAACACCGCAAAAGTCACAAACAACTACAAGTAACTAAAATTTTAGACGCACAATAGACCTATAATGGTCGCAGTACAAGTGGCCGATAAGGATCGTCACATGCCATCCAATAATAATACTCGTATTAATAAAAACTCAAATTTTAAAAACTTGTGTGCTTTAAGTGTAACCCTGCATTTTTTTAGTGCTCACCTAATCATCAGCAGATTTAAGTCTTGTGCTATGAACTGTTCTCCCATCCGCCATATTCTCCAGATTTGGCACTGACTGACGCTTTGTTGTCCCCAAACTTGAAATTATGGCTCAGCGGAGGGATGTTTGACTCCAACGATAAAAATCTTCTCACAAAGAAAGGCCTATTTTGATGACCTCGACAAATCATAATATTCGAAAGGAATAGGAACAAATTGATTAACGTTGGACTAAGTCTATAAAACTCAAAGAAAACTTTGTTGCAAAATAAGTTCTTATATAAAAACCTGTGGTCTAATCACCGCATACGATATCGAATTAGCTATCGTATCGAATAACATTACGATACATCTAAATTATGGCAAACGATGCATATTGGATCGTAAATTAAACAAAATGTAATAGATTGAAGACCGTACGTTTCCTAAAAGTAGGAATACAAATAATAAATCCTTTAACTTTTTTATATTATTGCAATACAATTTATTCGATATCGTGTGCTATGATACCAAAATGAAAAATTTCGATAATTTTGCTCGATATCGTATGCGGTGATTTGGCCCCTGTACTTCCTTCAAAAAGCCACAGAGCAATTGACCTGCCCTCTTTAATAAATATAATTTTCTTGAAAACTTAATTATATAGAACAAGTAAAGGAAAGTTTGTTGCCAGAGTGCTGTGAAGCAAATTAAATCTTTTCGTATTTAAATTTCTTTTTACGAGGAAAGATTCTGTTTTGTAATCGTATTTCCCCCAAACTTCTGTACTCGTAGATACCTGTTACAAAATTTGTCTTCATTTCTCGCCTTATTCTTATCTGTCCGTTTCTATCGGTTTTATTTATTGTTTACTAAATACGTGAGAATATTTTAATATTAATTTGTAATTATTATATAAATATTGTTAATTATTATATTCGGACAGAAAACATTTTTTTATTAAGATTTACAAATGAACTGAAGACGGCCGTCAGTATTGAAACGGCAACTGAAATGTTGTTTTACAAGTTTTGACAACTCTATTAAATATTCACAAATTTATTTTTCAAACTAATTTTGTTTAATATTTATTAAAATATTCTTCAGCCTGAATATTATACTCGTAAGTTATGTACATATGTATATTCATAAAATGGTGGAAGAGCAGCATGCTTAATGAGGAGAATTTGATTAATTGTTGGCTGTTTTACAAACTCTTAAAATACTGTCGAAGAAATTATGGGTCCAGAAGATAACAGTACTTTGAACTTGCTGGCTGGAAATACATATAGGAAAATCCAGAATAAGTTCAACGATCTATTTTAAACTACTGTAACGAAACTACGCATTAAAATATTTATATGCTTTGAACATTTCCATGGAAAAATCGTATTTTCCTCGATTACTCACCGCCCCAATTTTCAGAATAAAAATATTCACTTTTTTCAAAACATTTGGTTCTCGATTTTTAGTGGCAGGGAATAAGCACACTTTTTGGGCATCACGGTTAATCCCCTCGAAACGCCGTGTACTTTTTGACACTATTTCCAAAATGGGCTTAGATGTGATTTCAAGTGGACACCCCACTTATTGGCTGTTAGACCGGCGAAAAATCTCAGACGTTATAGATTTTGGAGTGACAAAAAAGTTTTTCTTAGAATGGATACAAGTGGAACCTTTATTACATTTATAAGCAATAATTTCAACCCAAAAATAATTCGTTAAACAGTTCCTTTTAAAATTAATTCATGTCTTTATTTTGGTCAATTATTACTTAAATAAATTCAACAATCCGTTTTCTGTTTATGTTAATATGTTCACGTACGCGTTGGCACAACTTGCTCTTTCGGCTTTACTTCAACGACTGCCAAGTCTCGTCGCTTTCATTCAGCTTTGTTCCTCACACATTTGTCATCAGATCACTCGCCCACTATAATCTTCCCCCAGGAAGCTGGTTCCCCGTCTAGGGACAGTCACTAGAATTAACTGGTTAAAATAAATCCTTGAGAGCCCCTGAAGATATTGATATGTCAATTAAAGAATATTATAAAAACCTTAAACTGAGTGTACAACATGCTACCACTAGCCATACTATATATACATATTCATCTGAAATTGAACAACTTTTGTTAGAAAAAAGAAGAGTTAGAAGAGAGTGACACCTTTGCAGGTCTCCCCAGCATAAAAGCAAGCGTACTTCAATTAAGAAACCTGCTTGAAGTCCAAAGGGCCTAGGGTTTCTGAAACGGTGTAAGATGTACTTCACTCCCGACCTCCTTACTATTTATACCACCATGTTTGGGCCGTTGCCCCAAAATCAATTTTGGGGTTACTCGACCGTGTGCAGGAGAGGGCGAAGAAGCTTATCGGTGACAATAGGGTATCCAACTCTATTGGCTCCCTAGAGCATCAACGCAGTGTAAGTTCTATCGTTACTACAATGGATTTTGTTCTGACGAGAATAGGGACCTTGTTCCTGAAACTTGCACATTTTTACATAGTATGCGTTCATCATCCAGAGCTCATCCATTTGTGGTCGATTGCCCGAGAGGATTCGCATTACAGATAGGATTCGTTTTTCAGCCGTTTGCTTCGTCTGCAGATGTGTTTCCTGTCTGCTATAACGTTGGAAAGTTCAAGTCAAATGTTTACAAATACTACTCCCTCTTTTTTCCTCATCATAACCTATTTTCCTAGTTCCAGTACGATCCACTGCATATATAGGGGTCAGCCGCTGAGCATTGGTCCAAGATAAAAAACAATATATTGTTTCCGGGGAAGTGGGGGATTTTGGCGATCCTGAAACCGATTTTGGGAATTAAAAAAAAACTCAGAACGCGTTATCTGGTTATTGGCTCCTCAGCTTTAGTGTATTGAATTATTTTTCCTGTCTTCTTTGATGAAGAGTTATTGATCGCGGCAATTATTGTTATAATTAAAAATAAAAATATTTCTTAAATTTAGCCAGGATTGAACTTGAGCTAGACGAATGATAACAACCCATCATATAATATTAAAAATGTTATTGGATAATTTAAGAAGCAGCTTAAACAATAGTGAATGAAAAATTTAAAATTTGATATCGAAGCGCGTTTTTTAGTTTTTGTAAACTATATTTATTTCCTTCAGTTTAAGAATTTTTCATTTGTCAGTTTGCTATCCGCAGTTACATATCGTTGGTCTCCTGCAGAAAGGTCCTAACAAACATAATCGCAATTTTACAGGAGAAAGAAGAACCATAATGGAAACTATATACCTGAGTTCATCTACAAGTAATGTTTTGTTCAATTGCTGTAAAAGCGAGATTTATGAAATTATTTAATTAAATTTTTGAGACGCTGTATATTTATGTGAAGCGTAGTACACTGAAAGAATTATGCGTCATATATTTAATGAAACTGTTTCATTAAATATTTTTCATTAATCCAATGAAAACTTTTCACAATATGCATGAAACTTCATATATATTATGAAATAGTTGCATCAGAATGGTTTCATTAAGTTTCATAGTTTCATTAAAAAAAATTATTGGATTTATGACTACAACGAAATTTCATTTTTTTTTTTAAATTCTTTTAATTTTGGTAAGATATATTAATGAGCATTTATTAATCCTAAGCTACAGTTTAAAAAAATGTCAAGTTTTTTTTTCTTAAAATGTAAGTTTTATGAGTTTCATAATTCCAATGAAATAGCATTCATTAGATCAATGACAAATAAATTTCTGGCTACCGATCTTGGGTACGTATGTACATATGTGCATGTACTCAAATCAGCATAATAATAGTTTAAAAAATTTAAATACCAGTGTATTGAAGTCATTTGAATTAATAAAATCTGTTGTATTTGGTGAATACTTGTTCAACATTTTCTTTTATCATAATTAGGAACAATTTCACAATAGCTAGGAATAGTATTGTTTGTGTAATGAAATAAAGTATCAATGAATAAATGAAATAATTCCATTGATCTTATTACGTACATTTGTGAACATATTTTATTAATGTGTGTTATGATATTATTTCATTAAACAAATGTAACTATTTCATTGATTTAATGGAAATTTTTCAGGTGATCAATGAATAATAAAATTAGATAAATGAAATAACTTCATTGACCTTATGAAGGAGTTTTATATTTTTAATGAATATATTACATTAGTACAAAGAAGTTATTTCATTAAATAAATGTTACTTTTTCATTAATTTAATATACAGTTTTCATGTGCTTTATGAAATTGATTCTTTGATCTAGAGACATTTTTTCACTAATCATATGATTTGTCTTTCATACTTTTAATGAAAATAAGTCATGTACGAGATTAACTAGTTGTGAGTTCGAGTCCAACTTCAGTCAAGAAGAAGGATTATTTTTAATTATAACAAAAATTGCTGTGAAACAATAAGACCAAAGAAGAACAGAAAAAATAATTGAATACCATTAGCTGGGTGCTGGGTCCCAGTGGGTGCTGATGAGTAGTGTAGCGACTACGAAACAGCTAGTTGTCCCCCAGCTAATGGTATTCAATTATTTTTTCTGTTCTTTTTTGGTCTTATTGTTTCACAGCAATTATTGTTATAATTAAAAATAATCCTTCTTCTTGACTGAAGTTGGACTCGAACTCACAACTAGTTAATCTCGTACATATGTATATAACTAAAAAATTTCACTCATTAATGATTTACATGAAAATAAGTCATGTTTCTTATTATTTATTTATTTATTTATATCATTACTTTTATGAAGGTTTTCATTAAAATAATCTAATGAAATGTGTTTCATTATATCTATGAAAAGTTACAATGGTTGAAAAATAGTGAAAAAATTCATAAAAGTAATGTCAAAATTCAGAGAATTTCTGAACAAAATTTTTTCAGTGTAGAATCTCTAAAAGATTTCGATTCAGGGAAAATGCGAGTTAGGGCCTTTCTACATGAGACCAACGATATGTGCATATTAACCGAATCATATTAGAGCAACAACAACTGCAAAAAAAGTGATATCATATCGACAATAGAAGGGTCAAACAATTGAAGAACAAAAACACACATTGAAAATAAAAGATTTAATCTATTATCGGGATTAGAGGTTCAAGCAATAAACATACAGCACATTTGTAATCTATGAGTGTAATATTCTTGTTAAACGTTGCCCTGTAATGTATCCATCCACCTATTGAGAGTCTATAATTTGACAAAAGAATCAAAAGAACATGCTGACCACAGTGTTTGCAGCGTTCGTATATTTGTTTTCGTTTATTTTTTTATTACAAGTATTTGGGAAATTGCTTGAGAAATATTCTAAGCAATTGAAAGTTTAAGCAAACAAAAGGAACTGAAATGCTCCTAAAAACAGTGAAACCAAAAGAAACCAAATAATCGAATGGGAGAAAACTACCAACCAGTACATTTATTGAAATTGTCGCCACAATTTACAATTGCTTTAGAAAAAACAAAACTAAAAGGCAGTTGTAAAAGAATGTAAAAAAAAAACAGCAACTGAAATTGTTTTGTCGAGCCATCATCAATTCAGAGTGGGTGGCAGAGTAAGATACGGGAGGTGAGATGGGCGGGCGGGCAGTGGCATTAAACAGCAACTACACATAAATAGCTGACAGTAAGAATTACAAGCATTTCTATTTCTTGAGGTCTAAAACTGTTCCATTGAATCAACGGGATTATATTCTCGTATTCGTACACGCCATATTCTACACGTCTTCATCTGTATCTCTTTCAGATCAAAAAAAAAAACAAACTTTCTTTGTTTGATAAAAATCTTGAAAAAGCAAAAAAAATAAAATACGAGTATATATAAAACGCCAATAAAGAAACTTAATAGAGAAAAATCGCAAACGTAATGAAATGTCAGTCATCCAATTAAGTGTAGGAGCTAAAGGAAGTGACAACGTTGCGGCATTTGCAATTCGTTTGGTGTACGTGTGTATGTATGTATGTGTGTATGGGTGAGTGGTTTGTTTGAGTGTGTAATGTCCAATAAAAATCCGTATCACACGCTTTTGAAAGGAAATGCATCATCAGCGCTTATCTGCAATGACATGAATTTAATTTGTGAAAATTATTTCCAATTGCTGGCAATTGAAAAATTTCACTCACCCAAAAGCAAAAATAAAAACTGGTTTAAATGAAAGAAGTCCGAACACACACGTAAACTAAAGGAGATAAAAGAAATTCTGCCAATTAATTAGTACCAATACACAGACTTGCCAGAACAAACAGAATTAACCGAAAAGTAAACGAGGATGGTGTGTTAAGTCTAGCAATGACACAGTTTGATATAAAATATGTACGGCAAGGTAAATTAACATCTACAAGGTGGCAGCGCTACGGTATGTCACAGTTTTTTGCTACTGGTAATATGGTGAGCACTCAACGTCAAAAACATTTGGAAATAATTTTGTAAAAATAAGAATTCAGAAGTTAAAGTATTATGGAGTTAGTGCACCAGCATTAGCTTTATTGCCTAATTACTTTTTTTTTAACTTGGACCAGTACTCAGGGGATAACCCCTACATAATCAGTGCACTGTACCGGAACCAGGAAAATAGGTTGTGAGGAGCGGGAAAGAGGGAGTAGTGTTTGTGAACATTTGACTTGAACTTTCGAAAGTTATAACAGACAGGAAACACGTCTGCAAGCGAAGCAAATGGCTGAAAAACGAATCCTCTCTGTAATGCGTAGTACGATTCCCCGTGCAATCAACCACAAATGGATGAGCTCTGGACGATAAACGCGTGCTACGTAAAAATGTGCGCGTTTCGGGAACAAGATCCCTAATCTCATCAAAGCAAAATCCATTATAGTAACGATAGAACACAGTAACGCACCCTACACTGCATCGATGCTGCAGTGAGTTAACAGAGTTGGATACCCCACTGTCACTGATGAACTTCTTTGCACTCTCCTGCACACGGTCGAGTAACTCCAAAATAGACTTTGAGGCACCGGCCCAAATATGAGAGTTGTATTCCATTTTCGGTCGGATGTAGGTGGTATAAATAGTAAGGAGATCACCGTTTCAAAAAACCGAGGCACTTCAATGCTTCTTTAGAGACATGAAACATGTGATCAGTCCAGCTAGCACCACACTGTATCTTCATTCCGAGAACATCAAAAGCATCCGATTCCTCAATATTTATACCATCCATGAGTTCAGATGAAGCAGCATTTGCAAACAGAAAGCAATATGTTACAGTTGAGAAGTGCGAAAGTGAAATCGGTGTAATGGAATACGGAATGCCCCAAGGAAGCGTTTTAGGTCCAGTTCGGTTTAATGTGTATATAAACGATATCCATAATCTTGAATTGTCTGGAAAATTGTACATGTATGCAGATGATTAATGTGTGTTTTACCCTTACAAATATGAAGCAGTTGTGGAAAGAGATGCAGCTATAAGCAGTGAATTTATTAGACTTAACAAACTCGTGTTGAGTGCCCCCGAAAACAAAGCTTTTTAGATAGTCAAAATTTTAGTATTTTTGTGGGTGGAAAACGTGCTGTTTATAATAACTTATAATACTATTTTACTTAAATATAAAATCAAAATGTATTAAATGTGTTTAATTTATGTTGTTTTATATACTTATGTTTAAATACGAGGTCTGATCAAAAACTAACTGTTATTTTAAAATTTCGAGAGTTACGTATGTTCGATTTCCTGGTCGCCCGAGCACTTCAACAACCGATGAAAACATTGAAGTATTGAATAAAATGATTTTGGATAATTTTTACGGACGATTTAGGCATGAAACGTGCAGCAGCGAAGATTGTTCCGTCGCATGCATATCGCTCAAGAGCTGTTGAACATCGTCAACGATGATCCAGGTTTCCTCATAAAGGTTATAACTGGGGACGAATCATACCATTGGAAGCGTCCTGAAGAGTCAACACCGTAGAAGACACGTCAAGTTCGGTCAAATGCGAAGGTTATGCTCATTATTTTCTTCGACTGCAATGGCGTGGTGCGTCATGAATTCTTGCCACAAGGGCGTACGGTCAATAAAGTATACTACCTTGAAGTTATGCGCCGTTTGCGCGAAGCAATTCGTCAGAAGCGCACAGAATTATGGATTTTGCACCATGATAACACAACAGCATCGATGCTTGTGCGTGAATTTTTGTCCAAAAACAAAACCGTTATCATGCCTCAACCACCGTATTCACCCGACTTGGCCCCTGCTGACTTTTTCCTCTTCCCAAAACTGAAAACACCGATGAAAGGAGAGCGTTTTGCTACAATTGAAGAGATAAAATCAGAATCAAAACAGAAGCTTTTGGTGATACCAAAAAGCGCGTTTCTGAAGTGTTTCGAGGATTGAAAAAAACGCTGGCATAAGTGTATTATATCTGAGGGGGACTACGAGTACTTTGAAGGGGACAAGATAGTTATTGATGAATAAATAAATACTTTTTTTTTTTAATTAAAATAACGGTTATTTTTTGGTCAGACCTCGTACTTTCATATATTTTATATTATTTATTATGAAAATAAATATTTTTTATTACAAATTTCAACGAATTTGTTTCAGAAATAATGAAGCCATCATCATCAAAAGTAGTCATCCTGCCACTGTACTGCCACGTCGTAACAGTATGGCAGCCTTATTTTCCGAAAAAAAAAACACATTTCGAAGAATGTGAATCGTTTCAGAACAAACTCAGAAAACTAAAGTTGTTTTCAAAACATCGAGTGAATCTTGTTTTAGGGCTTTTATAAACTTTTTGCGGATACGTAAGTGATTTTAGAAATCTCTTAACCAAATTGAAAAATTTAGATTAATACTTAAGTTTTAGTGCAAAACGATTTCTGCTACCACTATGTTATTCTTCACTTCTGGAACAGCCCTTTGCTCCAATTTATACAGATATGTATGCAAATATATTTGAATGTTTTTGCCTCAACTTAAAGTTATTACTTGAAGTGCGAAAATGCATAAACTTGAAACTATAGAAACTTGAGTCAACTCTTGTATTTTGCAGAGGCGTTAATGGATAGACAAACTTAATAAAACTAAACTGGGCAGGAAAAGTTTGTCCTCATTACCAAAAACAACTACAACTTTAAGTTAAAACTACTGCCGACAACATGCTAACAGGAATGCATACAAAACAGTGTCAGTAACAGCACCTCTTGCAACAAATTGCCCTCTCTCTCTCTCTCTCTCTTTTTCTCTTGGCTACCATTCTCTGCTTCTTTCTCTAACTTGTAAACCTTTCGGTATAATTGGAAGCTCTTTATTATTCTACTTTTGGCTCAGTCATAAAGTTCACAAATTCAAAATGTAAATACATGCAAATCACATAAAAAAAAATACTCGTTGAAAAGAAAACTAAAACATAAACGAAAGAAATTGTAGAAATAGAAAAATAAAAAAATAAAAAAATTCAAATAAAACTGCATTGTCCTTCTTTCGCTCTTTGTAAACTGTCCAGTAATATGACATCTAACTGCCTTCGCCAACTGTGACTGCTGGCCAAGTACTAAAAAGAAAACAAGAAATACGTAGCAAGGTTTAAAATTTGTTAATCCAAAAATCCGGAACAAAAAAAAAACAATCATACCTATATTTATTTTTAATATTTAAAATATATTTGAATAGAACTGTAGTAAATTTTTAACAATTTAGCTTTAAACAACAATTTAATTAATTCATCGAACAGATCTGGCCTTACTTACAAATAAGTTTTACAGAATAAATGCAGTTGTAATAATGCTCAAATTAAATTTGTTCGCAAACGAATTTAATACGAACGAATTAAATTTTTCATAATTTTAAAGAATTATTATTTTTCGTTCGCAAATTTTATCCACAAAATTCGTGAGCGAACTTAAAAAGCAAAGAAGAATCAATTTAATTCGTGAGAGAATTATTCCCGAACAAATAATGAAAATAATTAATTCACATTTTGATTGAAGAATCAACTTATGATTCTGGCAACGCTGGAAAACAAAAAGAACTCTCATAATCTTAGTTAAATGTTTAAAAAAAATTTCTTTCCTTGTTCTTCTGCTCACGAATTTTATTTTTAAATTCGGGAACTTGTTCATTCTGCTCGGGAACGAATTAAATTTATTTATTATTATTTTTTTTTTCGTTTGTGAAAAGAATGAAAAAACCAAAAATGCAAATTTAAAAACGGGGGAGTCGGCCACAAGTGGGTGAGCTTTAGGCGATGAACGTTTATTACGTAAAAATATGTCGGTTTCGGGAACAAGATCCCTAATCTCATCAGAGAAAAATCCATTGTAGCATCAATAAAATAGAGAAACGCCACCCACACTGCGACAATGTTCCAGTGAGTCAATAAAGTTGGCTACCCTTTGGTCACCGATAAGCTTCTTCGCTCCGTTTTGCACTGGCCCAAACATAAGAGTTGTATTCCATTTTCGGATTTTTTGTTAAAAAAAAAAGGATTTATATTTCAAAGACTTAAAATGATAGTAAAAAATTTATCGGCTGCTTATGCTAGGCTATGTCTGTGTATACACCCAGTTGACCATATATTTAAGACATCTGAATTGAGTGGTATAAAATAATTCGTAACATATAATAATAATACATACATTTACAGCAAATCATGCAAATCGTTGGGGGATGAAAAAGAGATAATTAAAAAGCATAAAAACTTTCACTTTTATTCGTAAACAATAAATAAAACGTTTTTCCTCTTTCAAAAAATCCGTTGGATGTGAGTAAAGACAAATATAACATTTCGTTTGGCAATTAAGACAGCAATTTTTTAGTGTAAAAAAAACACATATGTGTTATTTTTGCATTTGTTTGCATTAAAAAAATAGTAACCAATATACAACATATGTAGATGTCTATTTAACATAATTCTAGACTATCTGATATTTGCGTACTTTGTGGCTCTGTGCTACAGCTCTCGCATCGTCGTAACTATAAATATCGTATAAGTGCAGTAGTGATGCCAGATATTTTTTTCGCAAAATCTTCAATTTGGCAAAAAATAATCTTAATTTAAGGAAAAATATCATAAAATGTTTTCTCTTGCTAATTATTACGAAAGGCTGACTATTCTAACAAATTAACAAAGTATAAAAGTAATAACCTATTTTCCTAGGCCCGGTACAATGCACTGCATATGTAGGGGTCATCCCCTGAGTACTGGTCCAAGACAAAAAAAAAAAAAAAAAAAAGAGATTTGGCACCAAGGGATAAAAGAGTTATTTTACATCTCATTCCATGAAAGAAGAAAGAGTTCGTCTGATGGTTGAAAACGGTTCACGGTACATTTATTAGAACACTAATTTTCAAAAATCTTAATTTAGACAAAATTATCTTCAAATATTATTTTGCTTGTAATATCTTCAATATTGAGGTAAAACCTTCATTCTGGCAACGCTACCCATGATCTTGGATAACGAAATCTGTATTTTGAAAAAGAGATATGTATGTAAATTAAACGTATCTAAAATAATATAAAGAGGAAAAGTTTGTATGTAGGGGAAATCTCTAAAACCACTAACCTGGCTTTAAAAATTTTTTCAACAAAATGAAGAATGAAGCATCCTAACAATCCATTAGATTGTCAAGAGACGGTAAAGCGACCAAACTCAGGAATTATTTCTTATTGTTTTCGAAAAAAAATGTTTTAAAACAACAGTTTTAGCAATCAACAAAAGAAAAATGAAACCCAATCAACATGAGTACAGAGTCCTCCTTCCAATGTGCGAGTCTGCCAAGTACCAAAATATCTCTTTGCGCTATTTACGCTTTATAGGCTAAACTGCTGACCCGATATAGAAGAAATTTGTGACATGGATAGAGTTGCGTACTTGCACTCCTCATTTTTATATTGTTCCTGAGCTGTGACCAAAAACTATTCATAACTATGTTATTAGTATTATTGTTATTTGTATGAAATTCAAAGCGCAGATATAGGGTGTTTTTTTAAGCCCGATAGAACTTGAAATTGTAAAAAATAACACAAAAAATTAAATTGTAATCAAAATTTTTTTTTATTCGAAAGATCAATACGTGACATTAACATTTGAAAATGATTTCGGGCATATGGGCACCGCGGCTGTTCTTGACGAAGCGCATTCTGGACGTCCAATTTTGGGCCACTTTTTCGAGCACTGCTGGCCGTATGTCACGAACAACACGAACAATGCTGGCCTCCAAGGCGTCAATTGTTGCTGGTTTATCAGCATAAACCAGTGACTTCACGTAGCCCCACAGGAAATAATCGAGAGGTGTCAAATCGCACGACCTTGGAGGCCAATTGACAGGTCCATTTCTCGAAATCAACTTATCGCCAAATTTTGATTTCAGTAAGTCGATGGTTGCGTTCGCCGTATGGCACGTAGCGCCATCCTGTTGAAACCACATCTCCTCCGGATCAATGTCATCCATATTTTCAAACAAAAAATCATTGATCATGGTGCGGTAACGATCTCCATTGACCGTAACGCGAGCTCCGGCCTCATTTTTGAAGAAATAAGGTCCGATGATGCCACCAGCATGAAAACCGCACCAAACAGTGCATTTTTCTGGATGTAATGGAGTCTGTAGGGTCTCTTGTGGATTGGTCTCACTCCATATGCGGCAATTTTGCTTATTAACAAACCCGTTAAGCCAAAAATACGTCTCATCGCTGAACACAATTTTGCGATAAAACAACGGGGCGAATCGACAACTGATTTTCAAAGTAAATTTGGATAATTTCGTAGCGTTGTTCAAGCGTGAGTCTATTCATGATGATTTCTCAGAGTATACTGAAACAAATAAAAAAAATGTTTCATCAAAATTTAATTTTTTGTGTTACTTTTTACAATTTAAAGTTCTATCTAGCTTAAAAAAATACCCTTTATAAATTCAAAGCGCAGATATAGTTGTTGATTCTTTAATTTTCTTATCAAATTTATAATACACATTTATTTAAATTTCTGTTTTTAAAATCTTGGCTCTTTTCTCCTTAAAAGTTCCTTTTTTATGACATCTTTTTTCCCAAAATACCCATTTTGTGCCACTTTTTGATAACATGTTCAGAGCCAACGCTATACAAATGTACTATTACTAGGGGCGTTCCACGTGAATGACGAAACAGTCCGAACTAGTCGAAAGTAGTCCAAAAGCGTTCCACCAAGGTGCATTAACTTCCACAAGGTGGCAGCGTTAAGGCATTTGACAATTTTTTGCTACTGGCAATATAGTAAGCCATTTACGTCAAATGTATTGTTTACATTTTTGATAGTGAGTTTAGTGATTTATTCTGAATTAAACATTTAAAAATTTTTTATGAACATAAAACTAATTTAAATTAAAATTGTGAAATGGAACTTTCTTAATTTATAATTTAAATTTATAATTTCTTAATTTAAAATTTGCAAATTTAGAGAATAATTTGCTTTTTACTCTCATTAGTCCGAACTAGTCTGAGATCTCGTGGAACACACCTAATATCATTTGTCCATGATATTTGTTCTTTGGTATCGCTACCAGTTAAAAGGTGGATGTTAGGCATAGAAGCAAAAGCACAATAGCCTCTTTACTTCTTTGAAGAGAAGTTTAGAAAATTATTTCCAGCTTAATTTTAGTTGCTCCTACGCTGATATGTGTGTCATGCCGTTGTAGTGGTTGTGGCTGTGTCAACATCGGTTGTCCAACACTATATGGACAAAGTTCCAAGTTCTTATTTTCTCTCTTTGCTTTATTTAACTTGAATTATTTTTTTTTTTTTTAATATTCATTTTGCATTTTAAGTTTTTGAAAGATTACATTCTTAAAACAACTGACATTGGTTTTTGTAAACCATCATCAGCGTCGTCATCAGCATCAGCTTCAGCAACAAAATCATCAACAACAACTTTCAGCTGGAAACCATACAACAGTCACACACAATTGTGGCGACAACGTCAAAGGCAGGGACGAAGGCGAATAATGCAAATATTTGACAAATTAAATAAGTAAAGTTAAGTTTGAATTTGTTTTAAGTAGGATTTTTTTTTTTTAGTTCGGTTGACATTTATTAAAGAAAAATGTCTAAATGAGGCAAAAATTCGTATTTATTTCTTTCTTAATGAGATGATGATTGCTGAATGTGTTGTGCGCTGTACTCATGTTTATTTACACAAAATTATCTTAAGACGATGAGCCTGCCTTGTTTGATGACAAAGAAATATGTATGTAGCAACGAAATTACAAATAATTATGCATGGGATCAAATAAGTAGTTATGTATGTACATACATACATATATACATATGTATATAAATGTTAATTCCGTGCCTCATATTTTATTATTTTTAGTATTCCAGTAAAATACACACATACACACACCCACACACCCACATACACATTAAATTTTCTGCTCATTTAAAATAAGTATAATTTATTTATTTATTGCACAAAAGTCACTTTACCCGAGCTAATTGAAATTGAATTAAATGCAATAACTAAAAATTCGAAATACTTGAGAGTACAGTGCGTTTAAAAATTGCGCGGACTTTGAAGTATAAATAAGTTTTTAGTAATTGACAACAAAAGTTGATCAGGCATCTTACCTGGAGGCTAATTCTGTCATTCGCTTACGAGCGAGTTCTTACTCGAATCTGCGAGTTTTTTAGACTTTTGGGATTATCTCATTCGATATCGAGTAAAAGGTAGCGAAACTTTTAAGGATGGCATTCGAACGCAAACGGTGCAACTTTTTACTCGTAAGCAAAAGTACTATCGAAAACCCACGAAACAGAAAACCATAAAAGAAATGTAAGTTCAAAATTTGTTTTCAATATAATTTATATAATAATTAAATGTATAAATAATTTTTTATTTCAGGTCAGCAGTAACGAAAATTAATTTTGGCCAATTTTATAGCACTACATGCCAACTTGGCAAAAGGTGTATTACCCAATACTGCGCAAGGGAATTATAAAGCTAACCAATTATGGCTATTTTTTGGACTAAAGTTTATTAATTGATCACACAACTTATTTTATATTTCATTAATGACACACTTTGTAATTTTGCACACAGTACTTTGGCTAATCACCATTAAAAAATCATTTCCAACGGAATCCTCCTGAAGCCAAAAGCGCAAGTGTGGCTGCCAATTGAATTTTTGGTGGAATTGCGGTGAAAAATTGTGCCTGACAATAGTTAAACGCTTTCTTTATGAGTCTAAATCGTCTCTTGAAATTTTAAATAAACATTCTTTAGGGTATGGATGTATTTGAACAAAATATTGACTGCACTTGCTCGTTGTTTGGCAAATTTAAAGCATCTGCACTTCTCCTAATTTTTACATTATTCTATTAAGGGTAACCATTTCGTCCGAGTCAGACGATAATGCATAATATAATAATATTGGGTCCATTTCTTTTGCGTTTTTATTTTTATTGAATTTGTTGCTCGTAAATTTTAACTTGTTTTGTCAAAACATATGATTTTTGTCGACAATTTTCGGCAGTGTTATAAAACACATTTTGTCAGTATTTTGCAACACTGAAGTGATAACTCGACTCGTTACGTAACGAGTCACATCATTAGAAATTTACAAGATATTGAAATTATTTTCTACTCGATAGTAATTTCGATTGCGAATGGCAGAATTAGCCCCCTGACGTTTACTTAGTGTCTACACTTGCGATAATATCTGAGATCAGAACGCCAAACTCAATCGCAGAGAGAATTCTGTTACGTGTAGACTTAAGGCCCATTTAGCCGACCGTAGAAACTGTAACTGTTATGTAGATCTAAATGTAACGTAAATGTAATAGCACTTATACAACACTTAAAACCGTATCATGTGTTCATAACAAAAACAGAAGTGCATGTGAAAAAAAAGTGTTCTGTGTTTTATTTTTATATTATTGTATGTTAAAGAAATTAATTAATTTTTTATCACCCATGTCCTTATATCAAATAAATTACAAAAATAAAATAATACCATATTCAAACGATAATATGAAACACTTGTTTCGCTCTCTGAACCGCTATTGCGAAACTAGGTGTTCAGACTGATGTTTACATATTTTGTACAAACGTTTCACTATTTCTCTAAGTGGTGGTTTCACTATTTCTTTTTCAATTTTTATTTAATTCTTAATGTAAATATTAAATTTTTATATGTTACATATGTTTCTTTTGATTTTACACACATAATTATCTGTTTTTTTCTTTGTTTACATATTTTTGAGTGCTAGTTCAGATAAACTAGCGATAATTTATTATCAAATTTGGAGATGAGTGGTTCGCAACAAGATTTAAAATGAAAAAAAGTTGGTCCGCTCATAAAATTTTGTATGGCGAATCATGTTGGTTCAATCACGAAATGAAAGTAGAAAAAAGCTCTGGGCCTTACGATACCCCTGAATTGAACTTGAATTCGTTTCATGCTAATAGATATTAGCCAGATATTTTTTGTTGTTTTACATGCATATGTACCCAATTGTAGATTTTTTGAAAAGTCCATTCGAGTTTTCCAGCCACTGTATGATACAACTTAAGAAATTGGATGCTGTATATTGCTTGATGTTGTTTGTCGCATCAAATAGTTTTCATGTGTTTTTCTTTCTTCCATTTGAGATATAAATTACCACAGAAGATTGTCTTTTTTTATATTTATTCATCTACTCTAATTGAGTATATCCGCTTTAAGTATGGCGATTGTCATTTAAAGTCACGAGTACTGTTTTTCATACATACATACATACATACTTATGTATGTAAATTGAGAGCTGGCAGTCAGCCGTACATAGTCAGAAGACATTTTTACTTACTGCCATTAAAATTTCAATACAAAAACATATTCTTCAGATACTTGTGCTACTTGTACTAATGTGCTCGTATGTAGGCATTCGAACATACATATTTACATACATAGTTAAGTACATACGTACTTACATAAGTATTATCACATTTACATGCATAAACAGAAATATATTTATGGCAGTTGATATCAACGTAATCAGTATTTGTATAGTTTACGGCTCTTGTGATGAAAGATGTGCTTGTGTATGTGCGTGTGCGTGTGTATTTTTCAGATGCAGGAAAAATTATAGCACAATACATACTCATAAAATTAAAATAATTTTGTATTTACACAAGTACGTACACATACATACTCGTATATATGGATGTGTATGCATGTAAGTACGTGTTCGGATGTTTGTGTGTGCACTTGTACTCTTAGCAAATTCGCTCACTGACAATTGGAAATTGTCAGACTGATGGCAATTCGTGGAAGAAGAGAGTCGTCTGGTGTATCTGCCTGTAAAAATGAGAAAATAAAATGGCGTTGTAAAATAAATAAAATATTTTAACTTTCTTAAGTTTGTCAATATTTAGTTTTTGTTTTCTTTTATGCATAGATATATATATATGTATATATGTATGTACATACATATATATGTACACACATATGTATATACATATATACATATATACTTTCATATATGTAGGTATGTTTATTGTGTGCAATAATTTCGTATTGAAATTATTTGGTAAGTACCTACATACAAACCTAGTACGTCCTTATATACATACATACATGTATGTATGTTTGTAAACGCTTTTTATTTTCAAGGGTTACAATAAAAGTAAAAAGAAGGTTTAATGAACGATTATAATAATTATTATATTCACAAAGGCTAAAGCTGAACACACACACAGTTCTGAAATTGATTTATATCAGCACCTGCTTTTACGGCCTAATCTGATAATGGACTAACTCCATCTGGTGAATTATTCACGATTCACCAGCGTCACCGTGTGTCTTGCTAGGCTCACAAAGGTCGCAATTTTTTGCTATACGTTTGTAGTCTCATAGACAAATCCCTTGCTTAAGAGTACGGGCCTTCTGATGCCTACTGTATGCAATTTTTTAAAAGCCAATGGAAGACAAGGCTAAATGAGTTGGTAGGCCGAAGTCATTAAGAACATCAGGCCTTAACCAACTGGACCGTCTAACCATCACTCCTGGCTCGTTACACTACAGGTATCTGTTGAAAGACAACAGCACCTCACGGGTCTCGCACATTCCCAGAAATTTCTAAATTTTAATGAAAACAGAGTCGAATGTACTCTAAAACTGGATAAGAAAAGCTTCAGAACAGTGACAGGTGCACTTACAGGTCATTATACCTGCCTTGAGCACCTGTACAAGGTGGGCATTTCCAACACAGATATTTGTGCAGACTATGGAGCACTTGATCGGCCACTGTGTAGCTTTAGGACACAGGAGATATAGGCTGCTACAAACGCGTACGTTAGGTGAATGGGGCTTGATGAATGAAATGAAATGAATGAAAAAGCTAGTTCGGTTTCTTGACGTACTTCACCCGTACTGGGGCAAGGTGTACAATGGTCGCAGTGCAAGTGGCCGATGAGGACTGTCATCTAAAATTATACGTATACTGCAACACTCATATAGCGGAACCTCTAGTCGAATATTATATGTCAATTCTGTTTCTTATTCTTTTGATGTGAATCTTGGCGTAAAGCAGGGTTGTATATTAAGTCCAATTCTGTTTGCTTTGTACCCGAATGGCTTGGCTGAGGCTCTCCCTGGTGGTATAAGTTTTGATAATTTTACTGTAAAAGTTCTGCTTTACGCTGACGATATTGTTCTTGTATCTGATGCAACAAGCAGTCTTCAAAGTATAATTCATTCTCTTTTTATGTCTTGTAATTTATGGCATTTGAAGGTCAACCTCGAGAAGTCCAAAGTATTAGTTAAAAGGCTGCACAGAACGTTCTATAGAACACTGCTCACTACTGTACAGTAGTTCCAAGCATTGTATTTCAAAACAATTCTTAAACCAAAATAAACAAGCTATTGAACATTTAGAAACAGAACAAACATTTCATAGTTTTGAAACGCATTGACGACAGTGGTTGACTATACTAAAATTCTTTTTCACAGCAAAATCCAAAAGAAAACATCACAATAAAGCAAATAAACGATGAGTCACAGCAAGCACATTGGCATTTGAGTATATTGTGTGTTAAATAATTGTGCTTAATACAAAAACAAAAACCATGAACGACAACAACACACACGCTTGAGTACACTGTACATACAGCACTTGTGCACTAATCCAAAGACAAGCTTTTGTCCCAATAATATCAAATTTTATACTCAAAACTGAAGTAGAACATTTCTCCAATGCTGGATGTTTTACTTCAATTTTGTTCTATTTCATTTGGTTCTACTTGTGTTTGGTTCTGTTTGTTCTAAAAGCTTAGAAGGCAGTATTCGTTTCTGTGTTTAGAACATTTCGACACTGAAGTGTTTGTACTTGAAAATACTACGATGTTTTTTAAGACATTTTTATTGTGCTTGATCTGCCCTCTAGTATTAGTTTAAGTGACACTAGAAAACGTACCACAGAAATACATGTCTTTAAATAAATACACAATTTTGGTATAACAAAATATGTAGTTATATTTTTTATTTCTTCAGGAAACTAAAGCCATTACTTTGAAATTAAGTTCTGCAAAAAATCATTTTTTTCTGAACTTTGATTTAGGAGAAACTTAAAATTGCTATTCCTTGTTCAAGTGGCAGGCAGTGTATGTTTAAAGCATTTCGGCTTTAAAGGGTTTGTTTTGAAATGATGAAATAGTTAAAAATATTACAAAGTCTTGTAATACATTTTCCTTGTGATTGAGCAGCTCTTTAGTATGTATTCTTTTTGCAGTCAATGCACTCTTTAAGTGCAGTCTCCACCTGACATGAAAACATTAACTTTAACGCTAACTTCAAGTTAAAGTTAAATGTGGACCGCTCATGTTGAAGTTTGGTTAAAGTTATAACTTGGTTGTTAAAACATTTCATTTGGAAACTCTGTTATAACTTAAATTGACAACAGCCTGCTATTTGTAGTTGTTTTTCACCATTTTTATTTTTTTACTCTGAGAAGTTATAACTCTAACATCACTACGCGTGCGCCGACTTAAACAGCAAGTTTTAACTTCATGTTTTAACTGCGTTTGAAGTTAGGTGTAGACTGCATGTTATTCTGTGAAAACTCTTTTTTATTAAAAAACTAACTGTTATGAATTTCCTGCTCCTGCTTTACCAGGGTTCGAATTTTTACAAGCGTCATGGACACTTTAACGAGCCTTTCAAACAGTAACATTAATGTCAGAAACTAGATCAAGGCGCTCATCAAAACATTGATACACTGAAAGAAACTCAAACAAATGAAAACGGCAAAGCAAAATATAAATATTAATTGTTCTTTAAAAATTTTACTTGAAAGTCGATGTCTGAAAGGCGATTCCCTTTTAAAATTGTATACAATTTTTGTTGTTAAATAATGTTTTACTATTGTTGTAGCTTTTGTTGTGAAAACAATCGGCAACAACAACAACTTGAAGTTCAATGACACTCTTTCCTTTTCATTTTCCAATTGTTGCACAAACAAAACAAAGAAATATACATGAACTGTTTGCTGTATGAATAAGTATAGATATTTCTTTTTTTCTTTATTTTTTATTATTTTTTTTTTTTTGTTATTTCTATTGCTGTTATTGAAATTGTTGCTGTTTTTAGCCATTGTAGTATGTTGCTGATGATGGTGGTAGTTGGGCAGTCAGTCAGTGAGTAGGTTCCACCGGCGTATCATTTCAAGAGACGTTTACGTATTTTTCTGTAATAAGCTTTAAAATCAGTTTCAAGCTTTTTATACATATGTATATTTTTTTAAAGACGTTAGGAAGACGAGAAAAATCCTTTACCACTGTGAAATAGTACGAGTGAAATAAGATTTGTTTGCGATTTGCTTATTAACGAGAGAGCAAGGCCTGCCTGGGGCTTATCTAGCACTACGACACTGGTCAGTCATTCAGTCAAGTTGGATTCAGTTTGGTATTTATTTGTTTAAAAGTGTGTGTGTAATTTTTCCCACACACGCACAATTACTTATAATATATTCTCTGCTATATACACACATACATATAATTTTTAACATACATATATTCAAATATTCCAGTTGATGATTTAACAATTCACAACATTTTCTGTTGCCTTAAAAATATTTATTTATTCTCGCATTTTCATTTAATAAGAAAAAGCTCCAAAAATGTTGTGTAAAATATGTATAATAATAAATGTAGGTCAAAATATATTATACTCGAGCAAACTCTACACATGTCTACGTGTCTGTGCATGTTGCTATTCATTTATATGCACATACTTATATATAAGCACATGTGTAAGTATAATATGCATACATGTACCTATTTACATATACAATATTTGGAAGGACTAACATGTATAGACATGCATACTCGTATGTACGGAAGTACGTTAGAAGTATATTTTCATACGTGTGTAAAATGTATGAAATTTGGAATTGTACTTCAGACATTTACACTTCAAATCGTAAAGTTTTAAACCAAATTATGGCAAGTCTGTCTTTAAATTTTCAACAAAAAAGTTGCACAAATTATTTTATTATTTTTTTTTTATTTATTTATATGTTTTTATTTTTATGTTATATTTTCATTGTTTTTGCTTCCTTTGCATATTAAAATTAACGTTAGTTTGACATTTCTCTTTTCTTCATTAACCCATTACAGCCCGTCTACATTAGACATGAAACACTGTTAAGACATACTGTTAAAACATACCTTTGACGGCTCGTTTGTTACATGGTGGAGTACCCGTATGTCTTGATTTCTCATTATTTTAACTCCGTCAACAAAAGCACATCATCACTTTTTATGCCCTTTTTTATAGTTTGTGGAAAAAAATATGTTTTTATTGCAAAATTTATAATATAAAATAAGAATTTGAACTTTTTTTTTTGGCAATTTCTCTTAATTTGAAACTATTTTTACTTTTTCCATATTAAAATGTCATTTTCTGTTAAGACAGAGCTTTTAAAACAGACGTCTTAACAGCCGTGTCAAGACGGCAAGAAAACATTAACATTTGCAGTCTACAACTGACAGTAACAGTATTTTGCTGTTCCTGTTAGTGTTCTCGTGTCAGGTGTGGACAGCACTTTAGAAGTCACTGAGTACACTTGTATTTTAATGGGTATCCAGGCAAAACTTAAGAAACCAAGAACTACAGAAAAATATTTTTTGGTACCGTGAAATAACTCCCAAATGAAATAATTCTCAAAACAATAACTCCCAATGAAATAAAACGCCATTTACACCTAAGCTAAATCTAGTTCTTTCAGGACTTCGAATCAAATCTAGTTGATTTTAAGGAGACTTTCCATTTTTTAACGAAATCAAGAAGATTTTTGTAAGTACGCTATTACACAACTGTGATTTTGTTCAAAATTATACCTTAAAATACTACGCTGCAATAAAAAAAAAACTATACTTTTACATGATGAATTCATTGTGATAAAGGGCTGTTAAACACTTTACAAAAAAGATTTTATGAAAATCAATGAATGTCAAAAAACGAAAGTGTAAACTGTTACGATTTTTTTTTTACGGTTTTCATTCAAATCTACTAAATTTTGGATAATGAAATAACTCCCAAATTAAAAAAAAAAACGAAATAACTCCCAATGTCAAAATGAAATAAGAATAAACGTAACAGTTAACTCAAAATAAAAATATTTTTACCCAAAAAAAAAAAAAAAAAAACGAAATAACTTCCAAATGAAACAAGTCCCAACAAAAATGAAACATTTTGAAAAAAAAATGAAAAAATTTTTCAATTGAAAAAATTTTTCAATTGAAAAATTTTTTAATAACATATTAATTTTCCTGACTATGATAGCAAATTGTTATCGAAATATTGAAAATAAATACTGTTGAATTTTTTATAAAAAATAAAAAACGATCTTTAGCTGCAAAAGTAAGAGATATTTATATTATTTTTAACTAAATTAAAATTCACTTACATTGTTCGCTCCCGCTCATTGTAAAAATTTTTGACACTTGTAGGTATATTTTCTAGTGATGGTATGAATTTTTGACAATTTCTTTAAACGTTTTTAGTGATGACACTAAAATAATCGAAAGGTGTTGAGTCCAGCAAAAAGAGAAACGAACATCTTGTAAAAAGGATGAGTCTTTTCTATATAGAATTTATAGGTATAGGAAGATGTTAGCATCTTGCCAAAATGATTAAAGATTTAAGTGTAAATACGTAGAATTTATAGGTATAGGAAGATTAAAGATTTAAGTGTAAATACGTTATTAAAGCAAACTTATTACAAAATTCGAAATTTTTTCTTGATCTTGTTTTATATTATATGAAGCTGTCAGATCTTAAATGCAAGACTGTTTTGCAATGTTGTTGACTTTTTAAAAATTATTATAGGTAGGTAGGTACATAAAAATAAAATTAAAGTGAAATAAGGCATTAAATTTCGATTTCATTTAATTGTTGTTGTAATACAAAACAATTTTACTACGAATTTTTATTGTTAAAAATTTGTTTGTTATTGTTATAACGGGAGTACGTTCTGTGATTGTAGTTTTGCTTTAAAAATGTGGAAAGTAAAATATGTACGTATGTATGTGTGTGTGTGTGTGTGTGCATGCAAGTGGAAGCAGAGCAAAATGTGTTGGTGCATAGAAAGGAAGAAACGAATTTTCTCGTTTGCTGGTTGGCATTTAAATATTTTTGGCTCTTTGTTTCGTTTCTAGAGCGGCGTCTAAGTCTACGACCGTTCTATGTATGGCCCGTTCTTTTCTTTGCCACAAAGCTACCACAAAAATATTTTTTGTGCTTTTATAAATATACTTACATATGTATATTTTTGGTGCAGAAACAAAAAGAACATTTTGTTATGGCTGATGGAAATGTGTTGTAATGCATTTTGAGCCACATTTCACTGAGCCAAGCAAGTTTTTGTTGTTCTGCATGTGTGTTTTTTTATCGTCTTTCATTTATTTTGCTACTCATTCACTTGTTTCAGATTATTTTCAATTTGTTTGCGACTGTATGTACCTATGTGAGTGTGTGTGTGTGTTTGTTTTATTTAACAAAAAGTATATTTTCCTTTTATATCTAAAAAATGGCGTTTAATATTTTTGGTAGATGTGTCTGCATACAAACTTTTGTGTGTATGTGTGTATATTTGGGAGTGTATGTAAAAAACACAATTTTTGTGTGTTATTTTTATTTATTTATTCTTTTTTGTTTGGTTACGAGTTGTTTTATTTTATTTTATGATGTTGTTGATGATGATGTTAAAAATAAAAGATTTTTTTGTTGTTATTATTGTTGGCGTTTGTGTTGTTACTGCATGAGCATTGTTGTTCCAACGAACAATTAAACTCTTTGCAATGACCTTGACTTTGTTTCTTTTCAATCGAGGATTTGTACAACTTTGTTTGTTTTGTTCATTCGTTTGCTCTAGCTCATTCATTCATTTATTCATTCATTCATTTACTCAGTCATTCAGTCACTTGTTAACTACTCGCTTATTTTCGCATTGTGCCAACAGCCAGCCAGCCAGCCAGCCTGCTAGTCACTCAGTCAGTCAGTCTGGCAGTCAGTCTGTCAGCCCTAACAACAAACCATTCAGTCAGCCATTCAGCTGTACGGGTAGCCAGCCATCCAGGAAGGCTGAGACTGAGGAGGCTGGCTGACTGACTGCCTGGCGTTTTAGCATTGCCGATTGTTGTTTTGTGCTCCCAATAATAATTGTAGCAGTAACAGCAACACACACACACACACACACACATATACAAACCATCAATGGCAGAGCAACAACAATAAACCAAAAGTCAGCAGCAGCAATATAAATTTTTTTCTTTCCATTCCATTGTGTGGCATCAACATTAGTATTGCTCTCTGTCTTCCTCAACATGCTCCATTCTAATGAGTTTTGTATGCATACATAAATTTGTATGTATGTACGCAGTATGTATGCAGATGTATGTTTGCAGTAGTCTGAAATATTTTACGCCAGTGGCTAGAAGGACTTTTTGGTTAAAAAGGAAGTTTTGGTTAACATTTGGTCGAAACTGAAATATCTACTCTTGTAAGATTTAAATTAAAAATTTAGTGTAAAATATCTATCAAAAGCGAATCAAAGGCAGACCGGAGACGAATACCAAATACATATTAGTGTTGTAAAAAGTGGTTACTTTTAACTACTCAATACTTTTCAAACCAAGTACTCAATGCTCTTCAATACTTTTAAAGGATTTATTTACTTAAAACACATTCATTTATAATCGTGCATTAATGTGTTGTTTTAAACTTTGTTTAATTTATTAAAGCTCTTTTCTTAAATTGTACTAGCACTCAGGGGAATATGTGTTTGTCGAGAACTTGATCCCTAATCTTGTCAGAGCAAAATCCTTTGTAGTAACGATAACACAGAGAAAGGCATCCCACACAGCAGCGAAGTTCTACTGAGTCAATAGAGTTGGATATCTGCACACGGTCGAGTAACCCGAAAATAAACTTGGAGGCACTGGCCCAAAGAAGAAAGTTATATTTTCACTTTCAGTCGGATATAGATGGTATAAATAGTTAGGAAATCGGATGGAATGAAGTATTTCTTACATCGTTTCAGTAAACCAAGACGCTTAAGGATATACTCGTATGTAGAGATTAGAAAAATACGTTCACTCGAGCGAACATCACACTGAATTTTCATTCTAATGCTCTTGATGTTGAGTATCCGATTCCTCAATGTCTATACCATCCATGCGTGTCGATAAAGCAGAAATTTGTATAATATAAAATTTGAATATTTCTTATTTTTGCAGCTAAAGATCGTTTTATTTTATATAAAAAATTTAACAGTATTTATTTTCAATACCTATTTCGATAACAATTTGTTATCATCGTCAGGAAAATAATATGTTAACATGTTAATTTTCCTGACGACGATAACAAATTGTTATCGAAATATTGAAAATAAAGTGTTAAATTTTTTATATAAAATAAAACGATCTTTAGCTGCAAAAATTAAAAATATTTGCTTAAACCAGATCAAATAATTAAATAGGTATCAAATATAAAATTTGTTATTAAATTATTTTTATTTTAAAATATTTTGTAGATACTTTTTTACAGTTGCGTTCATTAGTGATATTTTTTAACTTTTAATAAAAGATTTTTACAATGTTATGCTTAGGGTTGTAAATTTCTGAAGTATATTAAAATATTTGAGCAAATGCTGGAAAATACAACTCTGAAAGTATTGATTACTTACTGTTACGTATTGAATACCTCAAAAAATATGCAGTACTCCAATACTCAATACTTTCACAGCACGAATATCTATGAAATATACACATTTGTGTCTGTATGTATGTATGTATGTATGTATGTATGTATGTGTGTGTATGTGTGTGTGTGTACATACATACATATATACATATATGTGCATATGTATGTATGTGTGTATGTATATACATACATATGTATGCATGTAGGTATATGTTTTGAAGTGCCTCTAGAGCAGTGATCGCCTGCGAAACAGGGTGACAAGATTGATTGCAACCATCATGAGAACAATCAGAAATAAAATATTTTGCTCAGTTCAAATGTTTTTTATTTGCACAAGATCTTGAATATATTCTTGTCAGTTTATTTTTTTGATTTTTCTCGTGATGCTTACAACTAATCTTGTCACCTTATTTCAGCTTGACGTTGAGTTCTGGGACATACAAAAAGAATTTTGAAGATGTTTAGAACAAATTTTGATAAGTAGGTACCTACCTACCTATCGTTATAATTTCTGTGGAATTATGTTACCTACCATACCATCTTAAATGTTAAACTAGGTATAATATAGGTACATAGGTACCTATATATTTAAAAAAACTTTTTAGGAGAATTTTCAATGAAAAACTATAGGTAGGTATTTAAAAACAAATGAAAATAAACCAAAACTACAACCAAATTTGATCAATAATACGAAAAAATATTTTTACAAAAAAAAAAAAAACGTAGGTACCTATAATAAATTAAATAGATGCCATTTTTTCGATTTTTAAAATTCGACTTAAGTTGTTATGATAAAACACCACTTACCTACCTATCTTAAGGATTACGGGTACCTACCTCCTAAAGTCTAGTTTAAAGGTGAAAATAAAAATTTTCAGCCCTACAACTTTCTTGCAGATAAAATAGTAGATTGTAGGTACATACCAAACTACCTATCAGTTAATTATTCGTACTTTGTTTTAAATTTCTTAGATTTTCTTAAATTTTTCTCGTTAATTTTTTTATAGGTACTATATGTACATACCTACACAGCAAATTGAAAAAAAAAAATCTTGGCCAAAATGGAAACCCATCAAGTAAACTGTTAAAATGCTGCTGAGAAGTAGAATAAAAGTTTAATAAAAAACACATCCATTAAGTTAATAAGAAGAAAAGTAGCGACGCATTAGTTTTTGTTTCATTTTGGCACAGCAAGATTGTTAGCGCGATATACAACAGCAAGCAAACCAGCAACCACACCGACCGTTCGACCTTAAAGTATGCAATAGTACACAATGATGAAACACATTCCTTAGCATAAATAACAAACATACACACACTACATAACGTATCCATACATACATACATATATACTCACACTTATTTTTTGTCCAATAACGTACACAGAAGTTGGTGAGGCAAAAACCACCTAATCTGGCTGGTTGGGCCATTGCCCACCCCCTCTCTCTTTCTCTTTAGATTAAAAATATTGCTCTTACGAATTCTCAGTTCTTTAATAGCCGGCTTTAAATCGTACAAACATCCATCATACAGCTTGTAGAGTCGACGTTGAAAACTGGCAACAGTGCTTGCCATAATGCGTGCTCTCAGGACTCACATAAAAAATTGTGCGTAAATTTGCTCGATAAACATACATACATATGTATGTATGTAGCTATTTTATGGCAGAAATCTTGTTAAACATAGCCAAGTTAGCTCTTTTTGCCACAAGGCAGCAATTAAGAAAATAAATGCATACAAAATTTCACTCTCTCTCTCTCTTTGCTCAATAATCTAAGCAAATTTTTTGTTTAGTAAAAAAGGGTTTCAGAACGAATACAACAAAAAGGGACAAATAAAATTTTGAATACTAGTTGTCTCAACTGAACATAAATGTGATTGGTTGTGGCCAGGTATTGATTGGAAGACATAAATTGCGCAAAATCCAACCCACATTTAGTTAAACATAAGCAAGAAATGATTTATTTTCCAAGCCAACAACATACAACCAGAGCCAACCACAACTCACACACAACACGAACACATATCAACAACATTTAACCCCCCTATAACAAGTTAGAGCGATAACAAAAATGGCTTTTTAGTTATAGATGGCTCTTTCTGACTAACGTTTGCTAGGCATATACATATATTTCACAAGAACGAATACTTAAACAAACTCGTGCGGTGCCAACATGGTTTACGAAGTATGTGTTGTGTATACACTCTGCGCGCTCGAGCACCTCAAACAGGTTTCAAGCTTTTTGATTATTAACAGAAAGGTGCTCAATCTAGTGCAGTGTGGAGGTATTTTTTGTGCGTCGCTAAACGGATTTTTATACAAGTCTTTTTAAATAATATATTTTAAAATTGAAAGCTAGAACTTTTTACCTAATACGCGTGTTGTAAGCGTCAACAATCAAACGGTCTTACGTTAACGCAGTATTAAAACGGTTTGACGGTATTTCATCCCCACACAACCGAAGAACGAACGGAAAATGTAATTTCATTCACTCGCTCTCTATTTTCAAACAAACCTACATACATACATTCAGTTAACTAACGCATAAAACTAGTTCCAACCAACCGCGTTAAAAAAACAAACAGTCCATCAGTCTGCCTGAGAGTCAGTCATACCAAAAAGGTTCTAGTTGGTTGCATACCGTACCGCTGCTGTCGTCCGCACGTACATACGTGTATGTATGTCTGTATGGAGTTCTGCTTCTGTGGCTGCTTGTTCTTCTTCATGATACATACATACATACATATTTACTATTTGCCAGCTGGGATGTTGGTTGGTTGGTTGCTTGGATGTGAGTGAGTGCACCAGCTTTCGTTTATAAAGTTTTTCTTTATGGGATTTACGGGAAATCACGTTTATGAAAAGATCATTTGTGTTTTGTAATTCGGCGATTCATGTCGCATGCAGCGCGTCGCAAATGATGAAACAATAAAACACAACCGCTTCATAAAAAAAATTAGTTCATTTGTGTTATCAAAAAGAAAGAATGTTAAAATAAAACACAAACAACATTTTACGATTGTTAAATTTATTAATTCCTTTTAACGCAAAAAGAAAACACAAATAATTTGATTAACTTTTCGAAACAAAAGTGGAATGCAAACCGAAGTAACAGTGCTTATAATTTAAACAATTGTGCAAACATAATTGAAGAAAAACAAAACCTGCATACCTGTGTATGTACCACATACATGTGTACAAAACAAAAATTTCAAGAAAGAAATCTCTTGTGAGCAGAGAACAAAAAGTAAAAATGGTTTCCAATTAATCCAAACAAAACTTATATACATACATACATATAATGCAAAAAATAATTTGTTAAAACAAAAAAAAAAAAACACATTTAAACAACTAACAACAAATAAAGGCAAATACAACAAGTGCTAAAACAAAGAAAAAGTTACAATAGAAAATTTTCAAAGTGCCAAAATATAAAATAAAAAAAAATTCATTATGCTTACCATGGAATCGGATATGAAGGGTGGCATACTTCATGCCACCATGCCTCCACATCATGCATCAGCTGCTTTGCACGGCCATGCCGCTTCACCTTACAGTGCTTTGGGTCCTTTAATGAACTTGGGTCAGTCTCATCTGACGCAATCACATTTATCACATCACCACCAACATCATATGAGTTCACACTTGGCCAGCCAAAGCTCAGCCGCCGGCAATGGCACTTCCAGTGCTTTAAGTTCTTTGCAGAACAGCATGGCAAACACTTTGAACGGCAATATCGTACAACAGCACAACTCGCCATTGCACAGCTCCAGCGACTTGAGTCCTACACAAAGTTCACACGCTAGTATAGGCAGTCATCACATGACCTCGCCTGGCCAAAGCCATCATCATGGCTCACATCACCACTCAGGTGGTATGGGAGGCCAAAGTACTCCTCTAAGTTCCAGTGGTAGTTCTGGGGGCGGTAATGTCAACAATAATAACTCTTCGGCAGCTAACAAAAACGCACAGAGTGCAGCTGAGCGTGTAAAAAGACCCATGAATGCCTTTATGGTATGGTCTCGTGGGCAGCGGCGCAAAATGGCCTCAGATAATCCGAAAATGCACAATAGTGAGATATCAAAACGCTTAGGAGCCCAGTGGAAAGACTTGTCAGAGGCTGAGAAACGTCCTTTTATAGACGAAGCCAAACGCTTACGTGCTGTTCACATGAAGGAACATCCTGATTATAAATATCGGCCGAGGCGCAAGACAAAGACTCTTACCAAGACCAAGGAGAAATATCCCCTAGGTGTGGGAGGCCTGATGCAATCCTCAGAGCCCAGCACACCAACAGCAAGAACAAGTTCGGCAAATTCCATTTCTACGGCAGCTCAACAAGCGGCGGGTGTTAATCGCGACATGTACCCCATGAGTGCGCCAAATGGTTATATGCCCAACGGCTATATAATGCATGATCCCTCTGCGGCCGCTTATCAAAGCCAACATGGCGCGTATATGGGCAACTATCATCGCTACGATATGGGTCAAATGCATCAAGCAGCCGCAGCGGCAGGTTCTCTTAACTATATGAATGCCGCTGGTAGCAGCTATGGCATGTATGGCACAGTCTCCGGAGGCCAAACCTCGCCGTACGGAAACATACAGCAACCTGGTTCACCGTACGGTGGAGGAGGCGCTCAACCTCAACCGGGCTCGCCATATGGTCTCTCCGGTCAACCTGGTTCTCAAGTATCCTGCCAAAGTCACAGTCCCAGCGATTCAAGTGTAAAATCAGAACCTGTGTCGCCCAGTCCACTGCACAGTTCGGGCGCTACCTCCGCACAACAAAATCCCGCCTCTGCCGCTGTCATAACCAACAACAATCACATAATGAAACGTGAATATGTGAGCGCTCAGCAGCCGTCTTCAGAACTCAATCATCTTATGAATATGTATCACCTGCCCGATGGTATGCAAGCATCTGCGGCCGCTGCAGCAGCAGCTGCTGAACATCACCAGCGTAATTTAATGCACTACCAAAACAGTTCACCCGATTTGCAACAACATCATGCTCACCAGCACCATCAGCAGTCGATGCGTTCCATGGCTCCTCTGGCCCATATGTGAGAAATGGCAAGTGCATACGGAGGGCATAATACGCTGCCAACAGTTTCTGCAAGCGCGGAAGTACAACCTTGTGGTGGGCTAACCCTAGCAACAATTCCCGCTCCGTCGTCTAGCCAAACCAGCCATCATCCGAATAGCAGTAGTAGCCTACGGCCAGATGCAGATTTACAGTTGGTAGAAACGGAAAATTCCATTAACCAGCATAATACGTCACGTTTGCAGCAATCTGAACTGTTAGTCAACCACTTGCAGCAGCAGCAGCAGCAACATCATCATCATCATCACCAGTTAAACTCAGGTATTTCTGAAACAGAAAATATAACAAATTCGGCTGAAGGACGTTCAAACGGTTCGCTGGCTATGCAAAGCTTTTCCATAAACGCGCACAATGGACGCTCCAGCCCAACGGCCTCAGGTTCTTCCGGTGGGGGCAGCCGTTCTTCGGCTCATTCCTTACCCTCACATTCACCAGCACTGCATCATAACAATCACTTGTCATCTTACCAAACACAAATTGGCGCCTTAGATCCCTGCGGTGGTACTACGGTTGTGACTTCCGCTGCCATTATGGGTCGCCTAACAGCAGGCTGTGTGGATACCATTGGCAGCGCTGGTTCATCTGCCGGCTTTAGTGCGATAGACAATTGTGGATCTGACAGCCTATCACTGCTGCAGCATCATCACCCACATTCCCATCACTTTTCCTACTCCTCCCTCCCTCCGCCACATCATCATCACCACCATCTTCATTCTGCTCATCATCCGCATGATACTCCCGGACTGTTGGATATTTCCACTTTGTAAAATACAAAAAACAAAACATATTGTAATTTAATTTAAAGAATTTAGCGTTAGTTGTAAATTAAACACAAAAAAAAACTCGTTAATTATATAGGTGAACGTGAAATGACAAATTCATCTTGAAAAAAAGCAAACTGTCATGTGTAAATTTAAAACAAATAATAATAATAATACCTACCTATATAAAAAGAAAAATAGTTATTAAATAATACTAAAAGTAAATTAATTACATACATGCATATATAATATATGAATATAGAAAATTGCAACAAAAATGAATTATTATAAATTACAACTAAATAAGTTTAAAATATAAATAAAAAGAGAACGACATGAACTGAATTAAAACAGAAAAAGTTTAGCCGTAATAGAAACAAACAAGTATCATACACCAAAAAACCTCATAATTTCCTTTTTGTTCGAAATCATTTCAAAACTAAAACAGCAAAAACGAAACAAGTGAAAAGCAGCATTAAGCTTTACAGCCTTCTAGAGGCCGGCAAAGGTAGTTTTTCTTTATTTACTTTCACACACACAAACACACTCCCAAACATTCCGCCTCATAGAAACATTTTCGATTCTTTTAGCTATTCCTTCAACGATAAAACAAAACAAAAAAAGAATTTAAAAATAAAAAAAAAACACAAAAATGAAACAAATCCACAATGTTTAAAAATTTGTAAAATGTGTGATAAAATGTTAATTATATTTCATAATTATTAAAAGTTAAACCACAAGAAACTCAACCGCTTTAGTTTATTTTACTTTATTATTAAATTTTACTATTATAATTTCTAAACGTTTTGTTAAATTGTAATTATAAATTTATTACTTTTATTATTTAATTGACTTTTCTCTCTTGACTTAATTTAAGTAAAATTCTCTGCTTTTTTATAAAAACAATTTTATAAATATTTTTTGTTTAATTTAAAATCATAATAAAATTAAGACTATGTGTAATTGTAAAAGTAAAACATTTTTGCATTTACTAAAATTACAAAAAAAAAGTTGTTTAATTATTTCTAACAGATATTTCTTTTAAATCCCTAAAATCCCTCCCTTTAACAAAACAATTGCCGTTAAATTTGCATCCTAAAGAGCCCGCTGGAACTCGCTAGGCATTAATGCTTCAGGCGAGATCACCTACCTACATACATACATATTATTCAAATTTAAGTTCTCTTGTTTTTTTAAACGACTTATTAATTAGATTAATATTGTATAGAATTATGATTACAATTGAAACATTAAATCATTTATCGTCTCAAATCGTACGTACCAATATCCCATCTCTGCCATCTACCACAAACCTCATCAGACATTCTTCACAATTAAACACGAACCCAAGAAACCCACAACATACAGTCATGAATACCAACCAGACAACAACTCATTCACTCCTTAGATTTAAATCTGAAATAAATAAGAAAATTTAAATTAAAGAAAAAGTCTTAAACAAACAGAAAAAGAAATCTAAACTATAATATAAATAAAACAAAAAAAAAATCGATAAGTGAATAAAACAAACAAATCTAATATAGAAAATAAAAAATAATAAAAAGAAAATGTTTTCAAAAAAAAGCAAAGTTTTTTATTCATGCTTGAGCATGCCGTCGCTTAAAACACAAAAATACTCCCGAGTAAACGTTGTTGGTGAATATAGACCACCGGTTTCCTTTTGCCAGGCTAGAGGCTCAATTTTATATAGTATACCTAGAGTTGAGAGCTGTTTATTTTTAAAAAGCGGTTTTTTGAATGTGAATGTTTCAAGAAGGAAATACATATATCTACATCTCTTCTATATAATAAAAATGACCAAAACAAAGTGCAGAGCTATGCAATCAGGTATGTGATGGAAACCGATTGTTTTAAAAAATATCGTTTTCAGAGGGTGTAATACCATGTTCAGACAGTAATATATGAAACACTTGGTTCGCTCTCTGAACCGCTATTGCGAAACTACTTAGGTGTTCAGACGGTTGTTTTTTGCTTCACACTGATGTTTACATATTATGTGCAAACGTTTCATTAATTCTTTTTTCAATTTTTATTTAAATCTTTATGTAAGTACAAAATTTTTACATTTTCAATGCGTTTATTCTGATTTTACACGCATTAATTAATTATCTGTTTTTCCTTTGTTTGGATTTTTTTTTGCAGCTAGTTCAGATAAACTAGCGATAATTTATTATCAAATTTGGAGATGACAGTAGGTTTTGCTTGGTTCGCAATAAGATTCAAAATGAACCAAGTAGGTACGCTCTCAAAATTGTGTATGGCGAACCATGTTGGTTCAATCAAGATTGGGCTGCGAAACTCGAAAATAAGCCTTCGTGTGAAAACGATTACTTTTGAAAAAAATTTTGATGATTACCTGTTGAAAGAATAACACCATGCTCAGACGGTAATATGAAACACTTGGTTCGCTCTCTGAACCACTATTGCGAAACTAGGTGTTCAGACGGTTGTTGTTTTGCTTCACACTGATGTTTATATATTTTGAGCAAACTTTTCACTACTTGTTTTTTCAATTTTTATTAAAATCTTTATGTGAATAACCAATTTTTATATACTCAATGTGTTTCTTTTGATTTTACACACATTAATTCTCTGTTTTATATTTTCTTTGAGAGTTAGTTCAGATAAACTAGCGATAATTTATTATAAAATTTAGAGATGGTTCGCAACGAGATTCAAAATGAACCCAGTTGGTTCGCTCTCAAAATTTTGTATGGCGAATCATGTTGGTTCAATCAAGATTGGGCCGCGAACCACGAATGAGAGAGCGAACCTCGAATATAAGCCTTCGTGTGAACATGCTATAAGAGCCAGTTTACCAATTTCGAAAGAAAGTCAGTCACTTACATTCGAATTAATTTGTGTTTGTCTATCTCACTACTATCGTTCGCGTATTATTATGTATTTTGATAGAGTTTTAACACATCGTTCGCATAGAAAAAAGTTAGACGAACCCAAATCAATTTTCTTTCGCTTAGATTGCGAACGCAAGAGCGCTGTCGAGATTGGTAAACTGGCTGTAACACTATTATATCGGGGTTTCCAATCATGGTTGCCATAATTGACGATTTATCGTCATTTTGACGCTTTTGGGTACTGAAAATAGGACTTTGACGATTCGACGATTTAAGGTCTGTTTTTGACGATTTTTGTAGATCACATTTTTACTGTCATATCTTTCAAGCAGTTGCATGCATACCTCCTTTTAAGTTAATTTATGTAGGTTGTTCTGACTTTATGGTACGTAAATATACACATGTATATGTATGCTATACTGAAATATTTTGTGATAGTTATTTTAGAGTATACATATATCGTATATGTTAGAGCTGTATTTAAAATATCATGCAAATAGCGCTTAAAATAGTTTTTTAAGCTAAAAATTGCACAAATTTGCATATGTAAACGCGTGTGGAGATATTTTAAGAAGTCTAAATTTAAAGATGAATTGAAAACTGATTTGGGTTCGTCTAACTTTTTTCTATACGAACGATGTGTCAAAACTCAATGAAAATACATAAGAATATGCGAACGAATAGTAGTGAGATAGACAAACCCAAATTGATTCGAATGTGAGTGACTGGCTTTCTTTCGAAATTGGTAAACTGGCTGTTACTTTTATAAATCCTTACAATATTACTAAAGAAGAAGAAGAAAGTGTATTTTTTCTAACATAATGAAAGAATGTTCTTATTTCATCATAGAATTCAAAAGACGAGAAATTTAATACGAGTTAAAGTAACCAAGCCTCTTAAACTTGGAAATTTTCTTTTACGCTATAATGGCCGGTATGGAGTTCTTACAAAAATTCACGTTTGGAAATATACATTTATTTCTACACGGAAAAATGATTGTGTAGATTGGTGTAGAAAAGCTATATGTATATATGAAAATACTTACCTCATGCTATGTTTACCGTCCAAATATACGGCAAACAATTCTTACACCATATTATTAACAAATTGTCAAAAATTCCGTATTCAAATAAATGCATGATCATTAATTTTTGTTTCAGTTAACGAAAAAAAGTCTCCACTTTTACTTCTAACATACCTGTGATAATAAAAAAAATCAGTTTACTTTGCTTTACAAACTCCGCACCGGTATACGGAAATTTACCAACCTGAAATTCTGTAACTTTTTTTACACACAGTTCTTATGGGAACCTGAATTTCCGTAAGAACTGCGTACTGGCCTTAAATATGAAAATGCTAGATTTTTGGAATACAGCATCCTTCTTTATAGCAAAAATATTAATCTTATCGTCTTCTACAAAGGTCTGAGTTTGCATCCGGGTACATGAAACTTAATAAAACCAAAGTGATAAATTAATTAAAGAGATCATCTTCGGAAAAAAGTTGTAGACTAAAGACTATCTGAAACTTTGCAACGGGTATATATTTGTTGTTATAGCTTTAAATGCTGTAGTTTTTTATTAAAGGCAACCATAAAGGCCGTGTTAGATAAAACTTCTGCTTCGCTTTGCGTTGCAAACTCGCTCACACAGCCTCAACTTGTTTTTCTATACTCTACGTTGATGAAGTAAATCTTTTATTAAAAAATAAAAAATAATTAATTTTACTAGCTAACGATTTTCAATTTCATGATCCCGGGTGCTGATGAGTAGTGTAGCGACTACGAAACAGCTAGTTGTCCCCCAGTTAATGGTATTCAATTATTTTTCTCTTCTTCTTTGGTCTTATTGTTTCACAGCAATTATTGTTATAGTTAAAAATAATCCTTCTTCTTGATTGAAGTTGGACTCGAACTCACAACTTATTAGTTAATATCGTACATATGTATATAACTAAAAAAGTTCACTGATTAATAATTTAAATTAATTACTGTTTTGCGTTTGTGTTTACAAAACAATATTTCTAAAGTAGATAACACACGATATGTTTTTAACAATGTACATGTCATTTTTCACAATGTAAAACGCTTACATGTCGTATGTTACCTCAAAAACATTGCGTCTGTAAAAAACATGAGCAAAGTCGTCTGGCAAAATTTCTAATAGAGCTTGTTCTATTTTGTTATGTTTAAACATCTGACATTAGATATGTCTTGCGAACAATTTAGCAGCCGTTTTTGGGCTTGAGGAAATTTTAATGCAATAATATTTTAAAATGTTTTAAATAATAATTTTTTATAATAATAAAAAGTATAGACATTGTCAGACGTACATGTACGTTTGTGAGCAAGTTTTAAAAACCGTCTGTAAATATGAATAATTTTGACAGACATGAGAAAGTACATGAGGCATTATATTTTAAAAAACAGACGAAAAAACATATCGTCTGTGGGTGCCTTAAAATAAGCTAAAAATAAAAATATTTTGAACAATTTTGAGAAATTGTAATTGTATGTAAACTTTTAAAACGGTAAAAAGAATTAAAAAGATTACAAATTTATTTTTGTGTAACTTAGTAACAACAGAGGTAAAAGAAGACGTCTAATGGATAAGCAAAAGTGGCAAATTTACGTGCTTGAATGTGTTTATAACTTTTAGGGGAGCAATTAAATTTATACTTAGATCCTTCCATTTCTAATTATATATATTAATATTTTTCTAGTTTTAACCTCTGAAATGTTTTTGTTTCTTTCCCCCCGTCAGGATTAGCAATAAATATGTTTGCAATAAAGCACAACCTATTTTCCTAGTTTTGGTACAATGCACTGCATATATAGGGGTCATCCCCTGAGTACTGGTCCAAGTTAAAAAAAAATAACGCCGGCAGAACAACGGTACAAAATTGCTTATTGCTTTGCTTATGTCAAAGGTATAGGAACACGTACATAAGTATGTATGACAACTCATAATTACAAAAAAACCGAATAGGAAAGCTCAACGCAAAAAGCAAAACTTTATTGCAAAGAAATGTGCAAAAGTATAAGCAAAATAACTTAAAATAAAAAAAAAAATAAAGAAAACTGTTTGTACAGCGTGATTACTTTGCAAACACCCTCAACGCACCAATCCATTAAAAGAAAACACTTTATTTTAAGTAATAAGAATTAAATTAATAATTTTTGCAAAAGAAAAATTTACTAAACTTATTCTGCTTGCGAATGTTTCAAAAATTCTTTAATATTAAACTCAAAAGACAATAAATTTTGACGTTTTATGTCTGCAATAATTGTTAACGAAAATTCATTGACAATTATTGCGGCAATCGCAATATCGCGGGGGGGTTAATATTTATAGACCAGCTATTATGTTTAGTATTGTAAATGCTCTGAGTACCTAGGTACCGACTAGCTACAATTTGAAATTAATTTAAAATAAACTGCTATGTGTAGGCAAAATTTTGACAACTATTCGTAAATTCTACCAACAAAATACATGTTGATGTTTGTTGGTGTTGTATTTATTGTAATTCTGCCACTACCTATTAAAGCTGCCTTGGTTGCCACTGTTTTTTAGTATTCATAACGAAACGGTAACTTTAAAAAACTTTGTCAGAGACGGAAAATTTAATATTTTATTTCTGCACATTTTGCGTATACATTAAAAATATACGAAAAATGGCAGGATTATACATGGTACATGAAGTCATCAAAAGATACGAAAATTGTAACTTTCGAATCCTTATAGTATCACTAACCAAAACATACGTTATGCTTTGCAGACTGTTGGCCTTTTTAATTAAAAGTTATTAACGGACATGTTCTGACACTCGCATGACATTTGCGATTGTGACGTGAACTCGCAAATATGCTCTATGAATCGCATCTGCCGGACTCTTGGCGACTTTAAATCACTAGATTATACCGAAGAGAAGTGACGAATTTACACAAAGCCAAGAATAAAATTACGTATACACATGTACATATATTAAATTAGGTATGTTTCATTATAATTTGCATCAAAACTAGCCGATTTTCCCCCCATTTTGCGCTAAATACATGAAATTTAAAAAAAATGTTCTTAAAACACTAGTCAAACGCATTATGGAACTGAACTTTTCCGGATTGCATTTTTAGCCTTCCTGCAATTTCAATTAAATTTTTAGTTTATTTGTTTTGGCCCAAAACATGTGTTTTATAGCATTCAAAATACGTCAACTCACAAGCAAAACGCGTGAGTTACAGAACACCTAAAAATAAATATGGTGTTTTCAAGTCGCCTGACGGCTTTTAAGTGTAAGAAAATGCCTGTAAATATGTGCAACAATATCGTTAAATTCCATTTAAAGACAACTTTGAGAAAATGGGGGAAAAGTTCGCCACAGATTGTGTGTTGGAGTACTAGTCAAAAAATATATACAACTTGTTTTTAGTATTCCTGCTATTGTTCATGATTTTTTTCACCTATTCCCGTTTGCTTTTTTCATGGCGTGAGTACTCAAATTGTCATTTGTGTAACGTGTCAATGTTAGTTATAATTTGATTTGTTTAGACAATTTGTAAAAATTAAACTCTACTACTTATTTTTTAGTTTTGTTGTAAATTATACTATTAAAAAATGATCATTTCATTAGAAAATAAAATATTTAGTGGCAAAACTTGTTTGTTTAACAACAGCAAAAACAAAATGTTCAAATAAATATAAAAAAATATGTGTATACTGCCTGCCACTTGAATAAGGAAGCAGATTTTTTTTATTTTAATTAAGTATATCTCCTAAACTAAATGCAGAATTAAATTGTACGTTCTTTTCCGTTCTGAATCAGCTGTTATGTTTCTGTTTAATATAAACTATAGGTGTGTTCCACGTAAATAACGAAACAGTGCAAACTAGTCCAAAGTTGTCCAAAAGCGTTCTCCGTAACAATGTTTGTGCAATTTTGAGAGAAAATGAGAAAGTAATATTTTTCATTTCTTGTACAAATTAGTCCGAACTTTTTCTTTGGGTAAGTTAGTTCAAACTAGTATTGACTAATCAGCTGTTTTTTGTTTACTTATATATTTAAATGAAAAAGTAGTCATAAAATTTGCAAATTGGGAAAAGGTTTTCTTTAAAAACTAATTAAAAGCAAAAAGAGTAAGTTGTCTAAACTAAAAATGACGTTGTGAAGTTGTAGACAGAACATGCAATTGTTATTTGCCTTTTTACTTTATAAATATATATTGTAAAAATCTAGTGAAATTTTACATGGCTTTTAATTCTGTTGCCAATAATGCAAATATGTTGTTTGTATAATGTTATTAAATTTAAGCGTCTAAAATCACTAAAATATGCTTTAATCTTAAAAGTAAGCAGCAGTAGTATTTCAAGAAGTATTTTTCGCGTTAGTCCTAATTTTCACGATGCAACTATAGTTGCGCGAGTCTTGTGGACAAATAAGTGAGGAAAGAGTGGAGAGTGTAAAAATGAGTACAGACTTGCTTGTGCTCGAAAAGTCGTTTTGTGCTATCATTCGTAGTGTCAGATATTTTACATTTTCTTTCTTTCGTGTTTCTTTTACGTATTGATATGTTGTCCATGGTGAAAGCAATATAGGCCCGAAGGTGCGATATTTTAATTCATTTGAAAAAAAAATATTTAAATAGACCGGCTAAAGAAAGCTGAAGCGTTTAAAAATATTGGTGATAGCCTCAAAAACAGACAGCAGCATTAATTTGGAAGAAGTGAAAATTAAATGGAAAATTTTGAGAAGGCAATACATGCAAGATTAGGAAAGTGTAAGCAATAGAAAATGAAAGTTGCTCAAGTAAACTTGCTGTGTCTGAACATAAAAGCAAGTTTAAAAGAAAATTTTAAAAGAATTGCGCAACTAAACTTGCCTCGTGAAAATTGGGGCTTACAGCAGTTTTGGATTACAGTTAGAGAGGAATTGGCTATTTTCTCTCATTAGTCCGAACTTATCCGAGATATCGTGGAAACTGATTTTAATTTTATAGCTGTTGCCAGCGCGGCCAATTAATTTTCGAATTTTCGGGAACTATCTACTCTCGGCTAAAAATGCTGGCAATTCCCATGACTTTATTTTTCATACTTTCTGCAAAAAATATCCCTTTTCTACATTTTATAATATAATAATAAAAACAGAAATAAAAAGCACATAAACTAAAAAGTTAGTCAATTTTTAAGCCCCTTGATTACTTTTGGGCCACCTTGTATTTTGTTTAGGTACATTGTCATGGGAAAATATTAAGAACAATAATTTTTCTGTTCAAATTGTGATTAAAGAATGCACAGGGTGACGCAGTTATTAAACATTCAAACCTTTAAGGTAGTTCTGCACCACCTTGTACAAAAAAAAAAATTCCCTGCCTTGATAATTTCAACTATTCGCATTGGGCAAAGTGATATATGGTCACTCTAATTAAAATCATAACTGCATTAAATTCGTGTGGAAGATGATGACCGAATGAAGGACTTAAAAGCAAGAGCGGAAAAATTTTAATGCTGCGGAGTGAAGGGAACTGTTTTACTTTTCGATTTCTCTTTCTCTTTAATTGCCTCATAAAACTAATTGTTTTAAAATAAATTTAATGCTGCAAAGCACAGTGTTTTTATTTTGCTTTAATTTATTTTATATTCAATTAATTTTTTTTGTCTGTTTTTAATTTATTTTATTTTTGTTGCTGCTGTTGTTGTTATGTCAGAGCAAATAGACAAAGTGTTTTATGGCTGATGGCGGAGATAATGACTTTTTATTTTATATATTTTTTTTTTTCGCTGCTGTTCTAAAAAAATTAACAGATGCAATAGCATTAATACCGTGAGATATTTTTTAAGCTTTTTTCGCAAAGTTAATATACTTGTGTGCATACATATACATTTATATATATAAAGGGTGTCCGCCGGGAAGGTATACTACTCGCAGTAATTCCATTTTAATCCTGGCTGTATAAAAAACCCAAAGGACGCAGTTGTGGCGTTCAAAAGCTTACAATCATATGATGATATCTCTACTCATTCACAATTACCATTACGTCGTTTTCATGTTCAAATAAATAAGGTGCAATGATTCTTTCTCCTGACCACATTGCCCACCAGACTGTTACTTTTAATGGATGCAAAGATGGCTAATGAATAATTTGAGGGGTTTTCCTTTGCCCAGAATCGACTATTCTGTTTATTCACATATCCATCCAAATGAAAATGTGCCTCGTCGCTCATTATGGGTTTTTCATGAAAATCGGGGTTAGCATGGGAGAGCTGTAACATCCTATTGTCATATGTACGGCGGCGTAAATTTTCTTGTGGTAGAAGCTCTCTTGTGTCAACTGAATCTTAAATAGAAACAAATGCAAATCCTTGTTCAAAATTGTGGGCAAAAATGTTCTTTGAAGACCAAGCACGGGGCCTCCTATTGAGGTTGATGTATTGTTTTGAACATTTTCTTGAGCAGCAGTAATGTTTACAGCCGATTTTGCATGGAACACTTTGTGTTCCATGCTTGGGTTTATCAACTACAGACCCTCTTTCTTCGAAATCGTTCACTACCCGATAAATAGTGCGTTTTGGTGGCACGTTGTTTCTTTAAAAAATTTCACGTGACTTTCTCATCGTCATAGCAATTGAACAATAATTATGATAAAATGTTTTAACGATTAAAACACGTTGGTTCAACGAATATTTTTCCATAACAAATCTGCCATGTGTCTGCTTCAAACGTGGCTACCAAACATGAACTGTTGAGACTATTGTTTACCAAAATGGCGGCAAAACAAAATAGTAGTATACCTTCTCGGCGGACACCCGGTATAAACAAGGCAGTTTTTATTTAATTTTTTTTGGCTATAGGCTTCACTAATCCTAAATATAAAATACCAGATATTTAATAATCTCTAAAATTAGCACGTTATTTACATAACGCTCATTTACTTAAACGTCCTTTTATAATCAGAACTTATTTTAAGCTAAAAAAAATTTTTCATAGAAAAACCGGTTTAGACTCCATATCTCGGGTATATATGGACCGTTACCAAAAATTTTAATTTTCTCTATTTGGTAACCTCCTTATATAACTAGAACTGCTTTTCAGCAAAAAAAAAAGTTGTTTAAGTCCGCTTACGCGAAATTTTCATGAAAAAATCAAAATTTTCATGAAAATTTTTTCATAGAAAAACCGGTTTAGATCCTATATCTTGGGTATATATGGACCGATATCGGAAATTTGCATTTTCTGCGTTTTAGTAACCTCTTTTCATAACCAGAACTGCTTTTAAGAAAAAAAATTTTTTTTTTTCAATGAAAAATCGGTTTAGTCTATAGGCCCGGTATATATGAGCCAATATCGGAGCCGATATCGGAAATTTTTATTTTCTGTATTTGGTAAACTCTTTATATTACCAGAACTGTTTTTAAGCAAAACATAAAATAAATTCAAATATTGCATTACTTTAGGGACACCCTTTATGCATGTATATATGTTTGTATGCCAGTGCACATACCCATAAACATAAAAATTTAAACACTTGTTTGTCTAATTTAATTCATGGCCTTTCAGTTGTATTTTGGTTTCAGTTTTAACTGTTTTCAGAACAGATCCATTAAAATCTTTAAAGGAAATTGCACTAAATCCTTGTAAGCAGCAAAACACCTGCCAACAAATATACATACACAGCCGTAATCAAACACATTTTGTCATATCCTTCTACAAGAGGCATTAAAGTAGAGGCTTATAAACCTGAAACTATAAAAACAGAAAATCTGAAGGGCAAAGGTGAAATTAGAAAATGAACCTCTAAAATCCACACCTAACACTGAAGCACGTACTCGTATGAACGCTTAGTTAAGGAGATGCAGCTGACTAATTTAATCTCTGGAATACAGACTTAAATAAAATAATGGGTGATTTTATAAGAACTATCGGAAATTTAAAAAAAAAGACATAATATTCAGAAAAATGCATGAAATATTTATTTGGATCGATAGTTGGGTCGATATAATTTAATGTTTGAAGATTATTTCATGCAAATGTGGGCCGCGGCTGTGCCTCAAATGGTCCATCCGCTTAGTCCAATTTTGGCATACTCTTTCCAGCATTTCGGCCGGTATCTCACGAATAATGTTGGCAATATTGGCTTCCAGTTCGTCAATCGAAGCGCGCTTGTCGCTATAGACATTAGCCTTAACATAGCCCCACAAAAATAGTCTAGAGGCGTTAAATCGCACGATCTGGGCGGCCAATTGACTGGTCCCAAGCGTGAAATAAACTGTTCACCGAACTCGCCTCTCAATTGGTCCATTGTTTCGCGTGCTGTGTGGCATGTGGCACCGTCTTGTTGTAACCACATGTCATGCAAGTCAAGCTCTTCCATTTTGGGCAAAAAAAAGTTTGTTATCATCGCACGGTAGCGCTCACCATTCATAGTAACGTTGTGATTCGCATCATCTTTGAAGAAATACGGCCCACTGATGCCGCCAGCCCATAATCCGCACCAAACGGTTGTTTTTTGTGGATGCATTGGTAGCTCTTGCAATGCTTCTGGCTGCTCTTCACTCCAAATACGGCAGTTTTGCTTGTTCACGTATCCATTCAATCAGAAATGAGCCTCGTCGCTGAACACAATTCTTCGATAAAAAAGTGGATCTTCGTCTAACTTTTCAAGAGCCCATTCACCAAAAATTTGGCGTTGTGGTAGGTCGTTTGGCTTCAATTCTTGCACCAGCTGTATCTTATAAGGCTTCACACCCAAATCCTTCCGCAAAATTTTCCACGTAGTGGAGTAACAGAGGCCCAATTGCTGCGAACGGCGCCGAATCGATAATTCACGGTCATCACCAACACTGGCCGATACGGCTGCGATATTTTCTTCAGTTCGCACTCTACTTAAGCGTGTTGGTGGTTTAATGTCCAACAATGTAAATTTGGTGTGAAATTTTTTTACAATAGCCCGAATAGAAGCCTTAGTAGGTCGATTAAACTGACCATAAAATGGAAGAAGCGCGCGATGAACTTTCTTAACAGAGCACGCATTTTGGTACTAAAATTCAATAATTTGCAAGCGTTGTTCGTTTGTAAGACGATTCATAATTAAATTATAGACCAAAGTGAAGATGTTTGACAGTGACACAAGATACAAGACACAAGAAACAACACTGTCAAAACTAGTGTTGCCAAAAAGATAATAGCAAAAAAATCACTCGTTATGACTTGTATGAGTCGCATTCAGTCGGGGGGTTTTTTTTTGTCAAGGTTTAACCGACCATAAATACCCAGCGGTAATATCAAACAAGTCCTCAAACTCATTTACCCATTTAAAACAAGTATAACTCGTTAGTTTAAAAAATTTTTTTTCTTACCTGCAATTGCAATAATAAACACTTTAGAAAAAGAGAGAGCGAGTGTAAATATTAATAATCACAATTACATACAACAATTATAACTATTACACTCATAAATAAGTTTAAATACACTACAGTACAATGTAATTGTAAAAAAAAGACTGTGATGGATAGACAAATACTTGCGCGAGCACTTAAAGCTTCGTTTACGCACTTTATAAATCAACGATTTACTCAACGCCAGCTAAATGATTCCGCAGGCGTTTTTTATGTTTTACAAGTGTCAAAGTGAATTGAATTAATTAATCGAAAATTGTGGCAAGCAAGGAATAAACTTCTTTTTTTTATTTACATAAAAACCTTCATTGAAAAGAGAATTCAATTTATCCATACTTAATTCAAGCCCAAGCTGAGTCAAAAGCAGAGATCTGCAACCGGTGCCTTTTTAATGATATAAGTACACCCGTCCTTAATCGAGTTGCGGTGTGATTGGCCACCTCATATTGTTTGCACAAGTATGTTTTCTACTCGTTAGAGCTTGCGCGTGTGAACTAGAGTATATAACATACGCAATCAAGTTTATATGCGGTGGCTGCTTGATTTGGTTTCTCCATAATTTTTTCACCATTCGGCAATCGAACTCGTACTTCCTTTTAACAACGAAAATAATATTTGTATGTAAGAATTTACAGTCACACATTTACCTTAACCACTCGGTAAACGTATTCGTACTAAGCGCGGCATTGCCAGAAGGTTTTTAAAACCTCGTGTTTTGCCGATCATATTTTGAAGAAAATATATACACATATTATATAACATTTTTAGGACAACACCGGAATACATATATATATATATATATATATATATATATATATATATATATATATATATATATATATATATATATATATATATATATATATATATATATATATATATATATATATATATATATATATATATATATATATATATATATATATATATATATATATATATATATATATATATATATATATATATATATATATATATATATATATATATACATATATATAATTTCCCACTGTAGAGTTTATCTTTAGAGGTAAATTTTTATTGAATATGTACATGTATAAATATTTTTTGCCTTCTTAATCCAAATCTAATCATAATAATCACCAATATAAATTTTCTTTTCTTTGCTGCATTCAGCATTGAATTGTTGTTAGCTTTTGTATTGAAGTTAAAACCTGTTGCATGCAAAACACTAACACAAGCACGCAAACACGTCCATGAAACGCTTTGCAGCTACAGTATGGCTGATCTTGGCGAATACAAAAGATAAAATGAGACAGACCGAAAAAACGAACGAAGGAACGACCGACCCTCTTAACAATTAAAATGCCAACATATTTATTCATGCAACGTACGAGTGAAATTATGTACGAGTTTGCATTCACATACCTATGTTTGTGCATACCAGGTATGACAAATTCAGTATACTTAATTTCAAACACAAATAAATTCAATCTCATATAAATACTCAAGCACTCCGTTTTCTTTTGACGATGTGGGAAAATAAAAAGGTTATGGATTCACGCGTTTATTCAATGGCAAAACGCGACAGGAACATCGGCTCAAAAGCGATGGAGACACGCCAGTATGCTTGAGATTGTAAAGAACCTACTCCCTGATCTAATTGACTAATTGAATTCCAAAAATATTCCTCTAAAGGAGCTTTGGCTACGAAATCGAGGAATCTCCCTTAGAATTTGGATTCTTTTATGTTTACATGGACGGATCTAGAAGAGGAGAAAAGGTTGGGGAAGGCGTTTACATAGAATAATTCAATACTAAAATACATATCATTCGGACTACCGGACGGATGTAACGTTCTTCAAGCTGAAATATCGGCTATAAATAAAGCGGCTAGATGGCTGACATTTAACAAGACATGTGGCAGAGATATAATGATAATAAAGAACGTCAAGGCCACCTGATTGGAATACCAACCAACTCCAGTGTTAACCAGGAGTGCCAGACATCTTTAAACAACATGGCGAGACATTCTAACATAATCCTAGTATGGGTACGTGGTCACCGGTCCAATAACGGCAACAACATCGGTGACGAATTAGCCATAAAAGGACAACACTAGATGTGAATGACCTTTATCAGCGTGCTAAAGAAAAATAAACCTCCACACGCTGGAATGTGCATAGAAAAAATGGTCATAGAGCCCACATGTGGCCGTACATTGGCTTTAAGAGAACAGAGAAGCTTCTGAAACTGTCCAGGTCTCAATTGAGAGTCGCTGTAGCAGTCTGGGCTTATACTAAACGACTTCAAGTTGCCAAGACGAAGACACCTTCACCTCCTCGGAATATGCACGGCATTTGAGCACCACCGCCTAAGATATCTAGGCGAGCGGAACTTCAATAGCCCTTCAGGTCTGGCTTTGGTCAACCTGACCGCTTTAGCCCATTCATAAGGAATAGCACATGGCTAATACAACAGCATGTAACGTCACATTAAGCGGTTTTCCACCGTGCTTTTCCCAACAACCACCATATCTCTCTATTTTCTATTTCACCTCTGCCTTCTATCTTCAGCTCTTTATTTTCAGGCAAAGACAAAGGAAACAAGTAAGAATCCAAGTGAGCTGGAGTACTTAGGACATACTAAGGAATTCAGCGCTCTGCCTACCTAACCTAACCTATTCAATTGTGATTTTTTTTTTATTGTGGGCGAAGTTAAAATGATTAAGCAAATAAAAAGCCAAAGTCGATCCTTTTAAAAATATAAATTATAGATTTATTTATACAATTTTACCCATAGAAATATAATATCCTTACATACATTAAATAAATCCTTATTATCTAATAGTAACTTATACTCATTAAAAGAAAGGAAAACATCAATACTGACAGTATTATTCACATTTTTCAAGGCACAAAAAGCAAAGTTCAAATTTTCACAAACACTACTCCTTCTTTCCCCCTCCTCATAACCTATTTTTTTTAGTTCTGGTACAATGCACTGCATATGTAGGGGTTATCCTTTGGGTACTGGTCGAAGATAAAAAAAAAAATGCAAATCTTTGTTCAGAATTGTGGCCAAAGTTGTTCTTTGAAGACCCAGCTCTTGCGCACGGCATCGAATTAAGGTTGATGGATTGTTTTGACCAGTGATGTTAACTGTACGGTAATCACCGTTTTGTACGGTAATTTTGAACTTCAAACGGCAGCACGGTAATTATATTATTTGAACGGTAATTCAAAAAAGTCTTATTCACTTGGTTTCACTTTTAATACTCCTAAAATCATAGTTGCTTTATTATACTTATCTTAGTACAACTTTGCAAGAATCTCAAAGCTAATTGGAGTGGTCACTCCAACCATAAATTGTTAAAAATTACATCGTCGAAAAGCAGAACACAACTATAGTTGTGTGATAAGTAAAATCATGAGTTAATATAATATAAAAAAATTACTGATGGTTGTACAACATATACAAAAACAACATGCAATATTCTTGACCTGTAATTGGTCGGGTCTGTCAATGCTATACCACCTTCAGTGGATACTCAAATTGCTAATAATATAAATTTAAATTGTTGCGTTGAGACTGCAGAGTTTTCTGAAATGCTTTAGAAAACTTAAATTTACACACCACTTGTCAGATTTTGCATTCAGATTTCTCTCACTCTGAATACAAATTTTTTTAACAAATCTATTATATTATTGCATATGACATTTTTTTATTAAAGAAACCAAAATTAGATTAAAATTATTATTTATTATATTTGTGACACTTGTTCGTTTAGTTCATTTAATAAATTTTTACAGTTTTGGTTTATTAGCGTCGGTGCTATTACGAGCAGTTCAGCTAAATACTTTTTGTACCTAATTTCGCTCAAACTACGGTAAATTTTTTTAAATCGTGCAGTACTTTGAAAATAAAAGTTAACATCACTGCATCCAAATAAAAAATGGCAGCAAATTTAGCCTCTTAAAATGCCTCGAGATATTTATACATTATTTATATTTTTTATCATAACAACTTAAGTCAAATTTTAAAAATCCTACACTTTGCAAATTTATTTGCAACTGTATAGTTACCAATACAAATACAAAAGTTAACATCACTGGTTTTTACCACTTTCTTGAGCAGCAGCAATTTTCAGCAGATCTTGCAGCACGTTATGGTCCATGCTATCACCTACAGACCTCTTTCTACGAGATCATTCACTACACGATAAATAGAACGTTTTGCTGGCACGTTGTTTCGCCCAAAAAGTTCGCGTAACTTTCTCATCTTTCACAGTAATCGATGATTGATTTAGAGAAAATGTGAAAATGTGTAATGATTAAAACACGCTGGTGTAGAAGTAAAACAGTATATTTTCCCGGCAGATAGCCTGTGTAAAAATTGGAGAATGGACATGGATATTCAGAACAGTATATCTTCCCGGCAGATAGCCTGTATAAAAATTGGAGAACGGTCATGGATATTCATTAGCTCATCAATAGCGTAAAAAAATTTATTTGGCAACTGGAGTTTGATTTATTTTATTCCCCCAGTTTCTGGAAAGGAATATTTCCTTTGCTACATTTACCACTTGCGTTGACAGGTTTATCATCCCTGGTGTACATGTAGGTTTGTTTGAATTTGTAGATATACGAGTACGTGCAAATGTGTTGTACTATCTGCTTGCGAGCAAATATAAATTTGCTTAAGTGTTAAGATGTGCCATGGATGAGTGAGCTTAAGAATAAAAGAATTTAATAGGACTGTATAGAAGATAAAAATAAAATCAACTGCAATTGAAGGAAAATCTATTTAATCACATAAGTACACATGTGTGTATGGATGTGTGAAGCAAAGTTAAGTAATGTTGCAAGTGTAGTCAGCCAGCCAGCACTGTCGCAAGAGGGCGTTGCATTAAATGTATCTTTTTCCATTTTTTCTTTTAGTTTGTTTTTTTTTCTTCTGTTTTGTTGGCCAAAGACTGCAAGACCATTTTAACGTTATTAAAAATAATCATAATCATGCGCACACTTGTCAAAGTCATAGAAATTGAACATGATTTTGTTACAATCCGCCATCTTAAGCTGCCACGGGGTGTGCATAAATTAAAACAACAAAAAAAAAACCAAAAGCAAAAATACTTGTACCTACAATAAACTTGTTGTTACTGGAGTTTCGTTTTTCTTTAATTTTTTATGGTTGAATTTTTTTTATTATTATTTGTTTTGTTTTCCCCCACTTTTTGCTTTTTTTTTAATAAACTACATATTTGTCTACCGTTGAGTTTGTTTGCGGAGCGTGAATTTTTTTGTTGGGGTTTTGTTTGCTATTCTTCATTTACTGTTTTTGTTTTTCTAATAGAAATATAAAAATAATTTTGTTTCATGATGTGTGCACGCACAAAATCACTTTTTTAGTTTGTGTTGTTAAGTTCTAAGAAATTTGCGTTTACTTTTTACAATCCTGCTAAACTCGAAAAATACAAGTCTTCGAGATAAGTAGATATGTACATACCTAGATATGCAGGGCTGGGCAGTATTTGAAATACTACGAATTTTGTATTTATTTGTATTGTAACGGGTGATTTTATAAGAACTAACGGAAATTAAAAAAAAAACACATAAAATTCAGAAAAATGCATGAAATATTTATTTGGATCGATAGTTGGGTCGATATAATTTAATGTTTGAAGATTATTTCATGCAAATATTGGCCGCGGCTGCGCCTCAAATGGTCCATCCGCTTAGTCCAATTTTGGCATACTCTTTCCAACATTTCGGCCGGTATCTCACGAATAATGTTGGCAATGTTGGCTTCCAGTGCGTCAATCGAAGCGGGCTTGTCGCTATAGACATTAGCCTTAACATAGCCCCACAAAAAATAGTCTAGCGGCGTTAAATCACACGATCTGGGCGGCCAATTGACTGGTCCCAAGTGTGAAATAAACTGTTCACCGAACTCGCCTCTCAATTGGTCCATTGTTTCGCGTCTTGTTGAAACCACATGTCATGCAACTCAAGCTCTTTCATTTTGGGCAAAAAAAAGTTTGTTATCATCGCACGGTAGCGCTCACCATTCACAGTAACGTTGTGATTCGCATCATCTTTGAAGAAATACGGCCCAATGATGCCGCCAGCCCATAATCCGTACCAAACGGTTGTTTTTTGTGGATGCATTGGTAGCTCTTGCAATGCTTCTGGCTGCTCTTCACTCCATATACGGCAGTTTTGCTTGTTCACGTATCCATTCAACCAGAAATGAGCCTGGTCGCTGAACACAATTCTTCGATAAAAAAGTGGATCTTCATCTAACTTTTCAAGAGCCCATTCACCAAAGATTTGGCGTTGTGGTAGGTCGTTTGGCTTCAATTCTTGCACCAGCTGCATCTTATAAGGCTTCACACCCAAATCCTTCCGCAAAATGTTCCACGTAGTGGAGTAACAGAGGCCCAATTGCTGCGAACGGCGCCGAATCGATAATTCACGGTCATCACCAACACTGGTGCGATATTTTCTTCAGTTCGCACTCTAAGTAAGCGTGTTGGTGGTTTAATGTCCAACAATGTAAATTTGGTGCGAAATTTTTTTACAATAGCCCGAATAGAAGCCTCAGTAGGCCGATTAAACTGACCATAAAATGGAAGAAGCGCGCGATGAACTTTCTTAACAGAGCACGCATTTTGGCAATAAAATTCAATAATTTGCAAGCGTTGTTCGTTTGTAAGACGATTCATGATTAAATTATAGACCAAACTGAAGATGTTTGACAGTGACACAAGATACAAAACGTGCGTGAGCTGTCAAAACTAGTGTTGCCAAAAAGATAATAGCAAAAAAATCACTCGTTATAACGGTGCCATTACACGGGAAAGTACTTTCATGAAATTTTTGTATACGTGTTACAAATAAAAATTTCAATGAAATAGGTGACCTTCATGAAAATTTCTTGTTCGTCTACACAGGAAAGTGAAAGTTCATTTTACAAATGTCGCCGAGGTAAAGAGTTGCAAAATTTGCCTCTACTTCTCACCACTCTTATTTTGTTTGCTTACTAATCAGAGTTGCCGAACTTATTACATATACAAATTTATGGGGCAATAGTTGAAAAAACTTATCATTATAAACTTTTCTATGATGTTATTTTTAAAAAAATACTTTAATTGTTTTCTTTATGTGTTAAATATACAATACAATGACAAATGATCATAATTATTTTCATAGATTTGCAAAAGAAGTTAATTTTATAATTATTATTTTACAAATAGCTTGTTTTCTATGTTTCCCAGCTATCTATATGTCGACATTTCATAGGAACTACCCTAATCATCAGTAGACTTTGGAAATTTTTGAAAGATATTCTCAAACATTCAACTTTATATCCCAGCAATATAAATAAATTGCTGAGAATTTAAAAGAAAAATGCTCTAATAATATCTGTCAAAACACAAAAAACAAGCCTTTTCATTTATTCACCTCTCTAACATTTCTTTTTTATTGGTATAAATGGTAGAAGCTAAAAATAGTGAATAAAAAACTTAATTATTATTATTTTACTTTGTGTAATTCTTTGTAAGCAGTGAGAGTGAGACGCATTATCATTAAAACGTTACCATTAAAAAGTTTATCATTTAGAAACACAATTCGGCTTTCAATTGTTTTGTGCAGAGCGATTTCATTTTACACCAATCAGCTGATATCAATAAAAATGTCCACATATTCCCCACCAGCTTTTTCTGCCAAACTTTATATATGTTTATAATTGTTATATATATATAAATTTTTTGTATGTACGAGGACTGATAAAAAAATAACCGTTATTTAAAATTTTTTCAAAAAGTCTTGTCCTCTTAAAAGATATAATACTCCTACACTTATGCCAGCGTTTTTCGCAATCCTCGAAATACTTATGCAACGCGCTTTTTGGTATCGCCAACGGCTCCTAATTCGATTTTTCTTTTATCTCCTCAATCGTAGCTTTCCTTTCCTCAGTTTTGGGAAGAGGTAAAAGTTAGCGGGGGCCAAGTTCGGTGAATACTGTATTTGAGGCATGATAACGGTGAAGTTTTTGGACAAAAACTCACGCACCAGCATCGAAGTGTGAGCTGGTGCATTATCATGGTGCAAAATCCATGATAGGGTTTTCCACAATTCTGTGCGTTTCTGACGAATTGCTTCACGCAAACGGCGCATAACTTGAAAGTAGTATTCCTTATTGACCGCACGACCTTGTGGCAAGAGTTCATGGTGCACCACGCCATTGCAGTCTAAGAGAACACTGAACACAACCTTCATATTTGACCGAAGTTGACGTGCTTTTTTCGGTATTGGCTCTTCTGGACGCTTCCATTGGGATGATTGGGCTTTGGTTTCAATGTCATAGCCATACTCGTACACCCGTGATTCGTTACCGCTTATGAACTTTTTGAGGAAATCTAGATCGTCGTTGACGATGTTCAACAGCTCTTGAGCAATGTCCAATCGATGTTGTTTTTTTTTTTTTTTATTTTTTTTCAAAAAGTGATGATCAACAACTTCGAAGTGTATTTCACGTAATTTTAGCATCGTATCTAATGCTGTGTGAACCGGTGCGTGGCCTTGAAGAAAGAACATTTTTTTCTTCTTCAAATGTGGTCATTTTTTATTGATTGCGTCAATCAAATGATCCAATAAAACATGATAATACTTTCCTGTGATTTTGGATTCTTTTGCAAGATAATGGATGAGCAATATTCCGTGTAAATCCTAAAATGCAGTCTTCGAAGCACTTTCACCAGCTTCCAGCCATTGTTTCGATTGATTTTTGATATCAAGTGTGTAGTGGTGGACCCAAGTTTTATCAACAGTTATTAATCGATGCCAAATACAACAGGATTACGCTTTATCATGTCCAAACCCCGCTGTGAAGTGGTCTGTCGAACTCGTTTTTGTTCGACACATATATTCTTGATATTTTCTTCAGTAACCACCTCTTTTGGACTTCCTGTTGATGTTAGTGTTGTGCTTATTCGGCCGCGTTTGAATTCAGCACTACCATATAATCTGACGGAGCAGTCTCATCGGAAGGTTTATTGAGTTTTTCTTGTGTTTCGTTCGCCGTTTTCCCTTTCAAATAATAGTGTTTAATCACTGCACGAAATTCACTTGTTTTTCCATTTTTCAAGAAACACAAAACTTGATTACTTCCAACGATTACAACAAATAAACTAATCGATGAATTTGGGTGACATATTAACAGCTGACGTTTGACAGATGGTAATTTCAAAGGCGGAAAAATGTGTTTGTACTGTCATTTAGTGCTAGGGTAGCTTCAATATCAGTCCGGCCTCGTATGCGGAAAGTATTTTCTATTTGAAATACATAAGGTGTGTATTTTGTCCAACCCTGTAGATATGTATGTACATGCATACACACAAATATACACAGTTTAAAAGATTGAGTTACAGGCCCGCATAAATTTACAAAATTCCTGTATCACCAGATTATTACAGCAGCTAAAAAAAAGTAATAATGAATTCCTTCCACTACTGTTTGTTGGGCGTGCAAGGAATAAAAAATTATGAGAGGGCGTTAAGTTCTAGATAAAATATGCACGTACATAGTAAAAGATATACATTCATAAATAATCAGCAAAAAGGCACGATTGCGTATCTTTGGGATAGTTACAGAAGCACAGTGGTGTAGAAGAACTGATTTTCAATAAGATTTTTGTTGACATGACCAAACTTTTCAAGCTCTTCTAGCATGATGTGTTTTTTTTATTTAATTATTTATGTATTTCAAGAGATTTTAAACTCGACATATACATAATGGCTGAAAATAAACATAGTTCACACGTAGAAAAAAATATATGGTTGATAAAACAATATTCTAAGGGCAACATACTATTATTGAATTATATGGTTTTACCTAATAATACTATATTGTTATATTTAAAACGCTATTCAGATGACATATCTTAGTATTTGGGTTTAAAATTGGTTTAATAATAAGTAAAAATAGCATTTATTAAACTAAACATTCATACTTTTCTCATATACTCGTATAACCATATTAATGTCATAAATATAGAACCATATTAGTGCCGTAAATAGCTTTATTGTAATATTGTTGAAACATATAGTTTTTTTAATTAGGGCAAATATATACATATAATAATTAACTACAAAAAGACATAGCATATAATATAATTTTATAATACTTATTATAAAAAAAAAATAAATACAAATAATTAGAAAAAATATTTGGGTTGCATCTTAACAGAATTAATGCACAAGTTCTTCTTGAAACTTGAAATATCCATTAGCTGTAATGAAAGAAAAATACCTATTAAGTATTTTGTCCGCGATTGCAATTTTAACAGACATCTTTAACCACATTAATATGATTGCATGTATTGTTGGTTTCACCAGACATATTTATATTTACATCTTAATATTAAACTTACCTTTTTATTATTCCGAACATTCTATATGTTTTTTTTCGACAAGTTCTCGTTTTTCTTCTTTTTTCAATATAAAGAGTGTTTTTTTAAGCTAGATAGAACTTTAAATTGTAAAAAGTAACACAAAAAATTAAATTTTGATGAAACATTTTTTTTATTTGTTTCAGTATACTCTGACAAATCATCATGAATAGACTCACGCTTGAACAACGCTACGAAATTATCCAAATTTACTTTGAAAATCAGTCGTCGATTCGCGCAACTTATAGACGCAAAATTGTGTTCAGCGATGAGGCGCATTTTTGGCTTAACGGGTTTGTTAATAAGCAAAATTGCCGCATATGGAGTGAGACCAATCCACAAGAGACCCTACAGACTCCATTACATCCAGAAAAATGCACAGTTTGGTGCGGTTTTCATGCTGGTGGCATCATCGGACCTTATTTCTTCAAAAATGAGGCCGGAGCTCGCGTTACGGTCAATGGAGATCGTTACCGCAGCATAATCAATGATTTTTTGTTTGAAAATATGGATGACATTGATCCGGAGGAGATGTGGTTTCAACAGGATGGCGCTACGTGCCATACGGCGAACGCAACCATCGACTTACTGAAATCAAAATTTGGCGATAAGTTGATTTCGAGAAATGGACCTGTCAATTGGCCTCCAAGGTCGTGCGATTTGACACCTCTCGATTATTTCCTGTGGGGCTACGTGAAGTCACTGGTTTATGCTGATAAACCAGCAACAATTGACGCCTTGGAGGCCAGCATTGTTCGTGTTGTTCGTGACATACGGCCAGCAGTGCTCGAAAAAGTGGCCCGAAATTGGACGTCCAGAATGCGCTTCGTCAAGAACAGCCGCGGTGCCCATATGCCTGAAATCATTTTCAAATGTTAATGTCACGTATTGATCTTTCGAATAAAAAAAAATTTTGATTACAATTTAATTTTTTGTGTTATTTTTTACAATTTCAAGTTCTATCGGGCTTAAAAAAACACCCTATAGCTGACAAATACATATTTTTTTTATTTGAAAACACATTTATTTTTAATTGAGGAACGTGTATCTGAATAAAATATTTTTTTGTTGCCAAAATTGGCTTCAATTATGCGCAAAAATCGCCCACGTCGCCGGTAACAATATGGCAACTTCAATTTTTGCACTAAATGGAATGGCCATTAGTAGTACAGTAACACGTTCCATAGCCGAAGCGCGCACCGAATATGAAAAACCGGCTCCGATTTTGAATTTGGGAATTCCCAAAGTCGGCTTCAGGATTTACACGCTTACAATGTGCAATTGACTCAAGATTTAAAGCCTCTTGACTATTCTAAGCGTCGTCAATGGCCAGAGTGGTGGCAAGAAATGGCAACAGTGGATGATCAATTTTCGAAAGAAAAAAACATCTTCAGTGATGAGACACTTTCACCTCAGTGGAATGATCACTAAGCAGTTTACGAAAAACCAATGGATCTGCAAAGAGTGAATGTTTGGTGCGGTGTATGGGCTGGTGTCTTCATCGTGCCGCGATGCCGGTCTGGAAGTTACTGTGAATGGTGTTCGCTATCGTAAGATGATAACGAATTTTTTATGGCCCGACTTGGAAGATAAGGATATGGTCGATTTGTAGTTTCAACAGGACGGTGCCACTTACCACACAGCTAACAAAACAACGGCTCTTTTGCGTGACAAATTCAACTGTCTTTTATATTACGTGGCGGAGATGCCAATTGGCCGCCAAGATCGTGTGATTTGACATTGTTGGATTTCTTTCTTTGGCGTCATTTGAAAGGAAATGTATACGTCGATAAACCAGCAACAATTCAAGAGCTAAAGGTTGAAATAAATGGGCACATTAACGGAATAAAACTTCAGTTATACCCTAGCATTATCGGAAATTTGGACCATTTGCATGAAACTGCGCTGCCGATGTTGCGGCGGCTAGTTGGACGATATTTTGTTCCATAAATAATTGAACCATACCAATATTATCATAATAAAAAGTAACGACAATAAGCCCTGAATAATTTGTATTTTATTCAAAATCAACAGCGGGCCTTAAAATTTAATCACTCTCTATCAAAATAAAAAAATATAAAAATAGTTTTCTGAAAACATTTTGTTTTATTAACAACTAAGATCTTGTATTTCAGTTGGAGCATTAATAAGCATTTAACTAAAGACCCAGAAGTTTTTGGGCCGTAGTCTAGTATTAGAATATGATTTTCAACATACACAGAATGGAAATAAAGGCAGCAGTTAAAATATTATAGTTTGACGGGTTTTAGTTCAAGTTAAGTTTTTTCTTAAGAAGGATTTTTTACAAAACAAATTTTCTGTGATTAATAATTTTTGATTAAAGAAGACAAGAAAAATAATAATCAAATTTTTACATGGGTGACAATCGAATGGGTGCTGATGAGTAGTGTAGCGACTACGAAACAGCTAGTTGTCTGAAGATGGTCCGCGGGGCATTGCTGATCCCCGTTCTGCCAATTAACCCTTGATGAGGGTTTCGGGAGTCCAATACAACATAAGTCATGCGGCCTCTTAGAGTTTTATTTGCTACTGAAAAACGAGGGGCTTTTTCTCCTCTATGCTCTGAACGCAGAGTGGCCAGTTTGATTTATTCAAAGGTCGCTGTGCAAAGAAATGAATCAGAGTGATGAAGAAAGAGGGTTTTACATTGGAAAACAAATATGAAGGGATTTTTTCAGTTGTGGTGCGAAATTTTTATAGATTTATATTTCTGGTTCGAAGTGCAGGGAAAAATTTGAGTAGATGGATGGGCTGATGGAAACTTTAAATAGAGTTTTGTATTAGAAGTTTTGTAACGAAAAAAGGTTTAAGGAAAAGTTAGGTTGCAGTTTCATGAAACCCGCTCCCTTGGGTCCTTTTGGTCCCGTTGTGTTGCGTATTTAACTTTTCTGAAAAAGCAACTTTTGAAATAAAAGAAAGGCAGTGAAGTTGAAAAGTAGCTTTATTTATTTATATACATATTTCAAAAGCAAACACAAAAACGCAAGAAATACCTATAAATTTAAAGACAAAAAGAAAGAAACTAAAAAGTCGAAAATTGAAACTTAAAATAATCAAACTATTATAATGGAACCAAATTAAATAAAAACAAATACAAGTATAACTAAACTAATAAAATACCTAAAAAAAACTAATGTACATTTTTGAATAAGAGAGAAAAGACAGAACCAACTATTTAAAGAAAAGCCAGAAATACCAACCTATTGAATAAAGGGAGAGGGGGGGAGGGACCCAGCTGGTTGAAGATATCCGAAGTTCGTAAGCCCAGCAGTGTATGCGGCAACATCAACATTGGGGTCACCAGGTATTCGTGCCAATTAGAGGCGGACTTTGAGACTTACTTACTCAAGACTGTAACTGTCAGGTATTTTGTAATTTATTATTGCGTGATTTATATTATATATGTAAGTTTGAATAAAATTGTTATTTTGCATTATTTCGTGTCCATTTGTTCGAAAATTTCCTCAACGTTTTGTTTGAGGTGTCGCCAACATGTCTTCCGCGAATTGTTATTTCGCACACCGTATCGCCGACGATTATTTAGACGATAGTTTCCTCTATCATGTCGTCGACGAGTGCATAATTAATAATATCCCCCGCAACCTTGTCAACGATTGTGTAGATTATATAGGTGACATGATATGCATTTAATCATCAGTAATATGTCGTAAGCAAATAGTAAGCGATTTAAAAAAAATTATTCATTTTTAATTAATTTTTTACCTTTTGGAGTTTGTTAAAATAATTTTTTTATTTTAACTATTTTACTGGCAATTAAAATTATATAAAATTATATATTATGCTAAGACGCGAAGTATTAAAATAACATAAAAATCTGTTACATATTTTACGGTCTGTATCTTACGGTACTTTTGACCTTCAAACTCTAAACATTTAGACGACAGCAGACTTCACAACTTCACGATTATAAATGAAGTTAATTTCAAAAGCTTCCATCTCATCAGCAACATAATTATTCCAAGAAAGCAGCAGCACTATGTCTATTTAAACAATACAAATTTCAGAGGTGCCACATATATATTTTACGTAAATAATATTAAAGTTACTGATTGAAAACGTAATTATATCACGCAAAACTGTAAAAACATATACATTTATTTGTTTATTTTGATTATGTGATGTTTTTTTCTATTAAATATTACAAACAAATTTTAGTTCTTATTGCTGCCAATTTGTTTTTACAGTGGCAGCATTGCATTTAGAAAATAGAAATTAGTCTAAGTTGGCAGCAGCAGCAAATGCTGGTTGTGAAGTCGTGCTGCAGTGATGTCCTTAACATAATCGTTTTCATGTAAACACATGTATTTTATTTATGACAGTTTGCTGCTTGCTGTCTGTTGCCGTCTATGTGTTTAAAGCTTCAAACGGCAGCATGGTAATTTTATCACTTGGACGGTAATTTTCAAAAAAGTTTTATTCATTTGGTTTTATTTTTAATACTTCTAAGATCATAGGATTGTATTCATAGCCGAAAATAAAGTATACTTTAAGACAACTAAAATCAACTTTTCTAAGAGTCGACTCTAAGTCATTCATAGACAACTTAAAGTGTACTTAAAACCAACTCTAAATTTAAAACCAGCTGAACCTGTATTTAACTCATTTAACAACACAGCGATACTCCAATTTGCCTCTCTGTCTCTTGGCTTTTTTACTTGCTGAATATAAAGCATTGATTGACTAACTAATCGTACACATGTATGTATGTATATACTTCAAACTTACTATTTCTACTTTCTTTATTTTCCACAATTTTTTTTTCGCAAATCAACTGATAAATTATTAAAAAATAAACATAAGTTTTCACTATATTCTTAAAGAAATGTAAACAAAAGAAAAACAACTGCTCAAGGTTGCCACTTTCCAATGTTTGATTAGGAATTGTGAGTAAACATTCAGCAAATAAAAGTTAACACCCATTTAAAGCCAGTTAGACTTAAACTATACTTTTTTTCAACTATGAATACAAAAAACATATCAAAAGCTTTTTCGTTAAAGGTTTACTTTAGAAAGAGTCTAATTTAATGATAGATTACGAATACAACCCATATATGGATTCTTCTTTTTAGTGAAATCAATTCAGAACGATGTTCGAATGACTGTTACATCAGCTTATAAAATAGCACTGGATATTGTTCAACTTTTTCAATCTGAGTCTTTAGTATGTTAAGTTCTGCGGACGAAAAAGCCAGATCTGGACGCCACAGAACAAGATCATTATCAGGATGCCAGACGAAGGATAGTGTAAAGAGAAGGGCTAACTAAGCCATTGGGATTCCACCCTGAAGCAATGCTAAGGCGGTCCCGGGGTGGAAATTTTTTATCCCAGCAAAAAGAGGGGGTCTTTTAGTCGGTAAGTTCACTGTGGTGATGGGAGGGTACCTCCCTCCGCTTTGTGACCCTCTGTTCAGTGCCGAAAAAAACACCCCATTTTGCAGTATTTAGCTAAATTTTTGGTTCAGCTTTATTATACTTATCTTAATACACCTTCGCAGGAATCGTCAAAGCTAACTGGAGTGCTTACTCCAGCCAAGCATTGTTAAAAATTTCATCGTCTAAAAGCAGAACACATCTTTAATTGTGTGATAGGTAAAATCAGGGGTTAATATAATATAATAAAATTACTGATGGTTATACAACAATAACATGCAATACTCTTGACCTAGGGCGTTACTCTCTATTGCGATGCGAAAGTAAGTTCGATGCGAAAGGTAAATGCGATAAGAGTATAATTTGGTACTTTGCGTAAACCTTTCCGCGAAATAGTTTCAAAATGAGGCAACACTGGTGTCACAAAATAAACAAAAGCGAAGAATATTAAAATAAAATGTGCGAAAGGGAAAAATTAATTGTGGAAGGAAAATACGAAGACGCAATACTGGATACCAATTCTTCGATTACGAACCATTTTTCTTTCGCATCGCAATAGAGAGTAACCCCCCTGTAATTGGTTGGCTTTGTAAATGCTATACCACCTTCAGTGGTAAATTTAAATTGTTGCCCTCAGACTGAAGAGTTTTCAGAAATACGCGTACTTTAGAAAACTTGACCACTTGTCACACTTTGCACTCAGATTTCTCTCGCCCTGAATACACAAATTTTTGACGAATCTAATAAATTATTGCAGATGGAATTTTTTATTAAAGAAACCAGAATTAGATTGAAATTAATATTTATTATTTTTGTAACATTCCTTCATTAAGTTCCTTTAATAAATTTTTACACTTTTGGTTTATTAGCGCCGGAGGTATTACGAGCAGTTCAGCTAAATATTTTTCGTACAGTAATTTTGCTCAAAATACGGTAATCGTTTTTAAAGTCGTACAGTACTTTGAAAATAAAAGTTAACATCACTGCACTCCAATGAAAAATGGCGGCAAATTTAACCTCTTAAAATGCCTCGAGATATTTATACATTATTTATATTTTTTATCATAACAACTTAAGTCAAATTTTAAAAGTGATAAAAATGTCATCTAGTTTAATATATTTTGTTAAGTATAAAATTTGTAAGTATATTTGTTCGTATTATTGACATTTTTTTTTATAATTTTGGTTTATTTTCATTTGTTCTTAGATATAGTTTTTCACTGAGCTTTCTCCTAAAAAGTTTTTTTAGTCTTATCTCGACTTAAGATGTTATGATATAATGCCACAGATATATTACATAAGAATATAAGAAAAGAAGAAAGTAAGACAAATTTTGTAACCTTATGCCTGTTTCTATATTTGGGGCCATTTTTCATAAATCCTTTTTTTAATTATGCTTTATTCATGTTTCTTTAGTTCTTGCACTTAAAATTGAATTTTACAACGAAAGCTAAAATGTGAAATGTAAAATGTGTAATGACATTCAACTAAAGTTTACTCAAGGCATTTTAACGTGTTTTAATTGCACAAAAGAACCACAAACTGTCAAACAATTTCAACCTGTTGTCAATTAGTCTATTGTCCTTCAACAACGTGTCAACAACAGCAATATTTGTGGCAACAATTATAATTATCATCAACAATACTTGAAAAATAAAAGAAACATGTTTACCATTTCGTGCATCTATTAGCAGTACATACACACATACATACACGTATGTATGTTTGTATGTAATGTTCGCATATCAGATTGCCTTCTGGTTTGTCGTTGCATTTGTTTGAGAAAATTGAATTGCAACAATAAACAACGTGCCCGTGTAACTACTCTAAATGTAGAGTATGCAACACTTTTTATGTATCCCACTTCTTGAGAGGCCGGGACCATGTCAAACACGTATACGAGGGCTGATCAAAAAATAACCGTTATTTTAAATTTTTTCACAAAATATTTATTTATTCATTAATAACTATCTTGTCCTCTCCAAAGTAATCACGCTCAGATATAATACACTTATGCCAGCATTTTTTCTAATCCTCGAAACACTTTTGAAATGCGCTTTTTGATATCGCCAATAGCTCCTGTTTCGATTTTTCTTTTATCTCCTCAATCGTCGCTAAACGCTTTCCTTTCAGTGTCTTCAGTTTTAGGAAGAGGACAATATCAGCGGGGGCCAAGTAGGGTGAATACGGTGGTTGAGGCATGATAATAGCTGGTGCGTTATCATGGTACAAAACCCATGATTGTTTTTTTCCACAATTCTAAGCGTTCTGATGAATTGCTTCGGGCAAACGGCGCATAACTTGTGGCAAGAATTCATGGTGGATCCCGCCATTTCAGTCGAACAAAACCTTCACATTTGACCGAACTTGACGTGCTTTTTTCTGTTCGGGCTCTTCTGAACGCTTCCATTGGGATGATTGGGCTTTGGTTTCAATGTCATAGCCATACATCCATGATTCGCCACCACTTATGAACTTTTTGAGGAAATCTGGATCGTCGTTGACGATGTTCAACAGCTCCTGAGCCATGTCCATGTGACGACTAACCTGTTTATCTGTCAAAGACAAAATGACCGAAACCGAAATGGCTGATATTGCCAACATATATAACAGACATAACAGAAAAAAATGTGAAAATCGAACACACGCAACTCACAAAATTTGATCAGACCATGTATATGTACTCGTATGTAAGTACTGAATGCCACAAAGAGATAAAAGTTTGTGAAACTTTGAATTCAACTAGTCCTTGTGGAATGCTGAATGTCAACTTTTTAATTTTTTGCTTCTTTGTTGTCAGTGAAAGTTTGTGGAAAGTAAATCAATAGTTTAATTAATTTGTTAATAAGTAAAGTTTTTAATTGATTGGTTTCTTGTATGTATATATGTATGTATGTATGTATGTATGTATGTATGTATGTATGTATGTATGTATGTATGTATGTATGTATGTATGTATGTATGTATGTATGTATGTATGTATGCATGTATGTATGTATGTATGTATGTATGTATGTATGTATGTATGTATGTATGTATGTATGTATGTATGTTTTTTTTTTTTTTTTTTTATTCGCGGGGTGAAAAACCATCGAAAGGCACTGGCAGTGATGGTGGTTGCCAGTAGTGCGAGACTTTAACTCGCTAAAAAACACCCCTTCGCCCTGACCCAGATGCTCCCCGAGGGACTGCCGCAAGGCTTTACGTCTCGGGGTGGGAAAGGTGATACACCCTACATCTAAACTAAACTACATTGATTCTGCTGCGAATCTGTTCTAACCTACGAAGTTCCAACAGAACCAATTTTACAAAACTACAGACGAACGTCCAGTTGCACAAAGATTCCAACATGGTTGGAACGATACTGCTCGGACTGATGCTACGTCCTAGGACTGTTTCTAAATATTCCCTATCACTATTAAACCGTGGACAGATGAAGAACACATGCTCAGCATCTTCCAAGACATTACCATCACAACTCGGACAGAACGGAGTACTGTCATGTCCAAAACGGTACAAGTACGACCTAAAACAACCATGCCCAGTTAGAAACTGTGTAATATAGTAGTTCAAATCGCCATGCTTTCTTGATAGCCATGCTCTGATGTCTGGTATCAGTAAGTAGGTCCATCTTCCCTTGTCAGCTGTCGCCCATCTTTCTTGCCATTTTGGCAGACACGATTCTCTCAACCCAACCGTGATGTCCGAAGCGGCCTCTAGCTCGATCGGTATCATGCCGGCAATGACAAAAGCGGCCAGGTCCGATACAGTTCTTGTATGTATGTATGTATGTATGTATGTATGTATGTATGTATGTATGTATGTATGTATGTATGTATGTTTTTTTTTTTTTTTTTTTTTTTTTATTCGCGGGGTGAAAAACCATCGAAAGGCACTGGCAGTGATGGTGGTTGCCAGTAGTGCGAGACTTTAACTCGCTAAAAAACACCCCTTCGCCCTGACCCAGATGCTCCCCGAGGGACTGCCGCAAGGCTTTACGTCTCGGGGTGGGAAAGGTGATACACCCTACATCTAAACTAAACTACATTGATTCTGCTGCGAATCTGTTCTAACCTACGAAGTTCCAACAGAACCAATTTTACAAAACTACAGACGTACGTCCAGTTGCACAAAGATTCCAACATGATTGGAACGATACTGCTCGGACTGATGCTACGTCCTAGGACTGTTTCTAAATATTCCCTATCACTATTAAACCGTGGACAGATGAAGAACACATGCTCAGCATCTTCCAAGACATTACCATCACAACTCGGACAGAACGGAGTACTGTCATGTCCAAAACGGTACAAGTACGACCTAAAACAACCATGCCCAGTTAGAAACTGTGTAATATAGTAGTTCAAATCGCCATGCTTTCTTGATAGCCATGCTCTGATGTCTGGTATCAGTAAGTAGGTCCATCTTCCCTTGTCAGCTGTCGCCCATCTTTCTTGCCATTTTGGCAGACACGATTCTCTCAACCCAACCGAGATGTCCGAAGCGGCCTCTAGCTCGATCGGTATCATGCCGGCAATGACAAAAGCGGCCAGGTCCGATACAGTTCGGAATGCGCTACATACACGCAAGGCGATCAGCCTATACACAGGAGATATCAGGTTCACATAAGTAGGATATCTAAGTGAGCCTGACCATATTGGCGATGCATATAAGATAATGCTTCTTACTACACTAGAGAGTAATTTCCTCTGCAGATATTTTGGACCTCTTGTATTCGGCATGATCCGGCATAGCGCTGTGCATGTTTTTGACGCTTTACTGCCTATGTACTTCAAGTGCTCTTGAAAAGACAGACGAGTGTCAATCATGACCCCAAGGTATTTTAAACATTCCTTAGATTCTATGCTACACGTGCCAATATTTAGCCTGACAGTTTCCCTAACTTTCCTACTACTAATCAGAACCGCTTCTGTATGTATGTATGTATGTATGTATGTATGTATGTATGTATGTATGTATGTATGTATGTATGTATGTATGTATGTATGTATGTATGTATGTATGTATGTATGTATGTATGTATGTATGTATATTTATGTGCATACAATATTAGTTACATGCGTTGCTCTACTATCACTTATTAAAAGCGTGTTCTTGAAGTTCAGATACATGTGCTGTATGAAAGCAATGTCATTAACAAAACTATTGTTTCTCTTCAAAGTTGTTCGCCTTACAACCAAGACCACGCCAATGACAGACATATTAACAAGCCCATACTCGTACATTCAATACGGACTTTATTGTCGAAAGAAAATGTTGCTTCAAAGAATGAACATGTTGATAAATAACATTTACATAAGAGCTCTGAAATCGATGGCTGACTGAACGACTGGCTGTATGAATAAATAAATGGAAAACGTAAGTATGTTCATATGTAATATATGTATGTAAAGATTTCTTAAGCTGAAGTGGACACTATTGAAAATGTTGTCAATAAACAATATGCAACTGAAAGTGGCAAACAACACGTGCTCAAACTGATTTACGTATCGATGTTGCTACTTTAATTTCATAAACATTTCAAAATGAGAATAACAAAGAGCTAGATTTTGTAAGTGCAAGTTTAGGAGCAGATAAAGGAGACTAAGGACGCTTTTAATAACATTTTCAATAGAAAGTTCACATTAACTCCACCCACGTAAGGAAATTCAATTAATTCGCTTTTATTGAACAGCTTAACTTAATTTATTAATTGGGTTTTCTGCTTAATTTGATTTGTATTATTTTTACAAAATTTTTTTCTTCCGTTCTGCAACAACTACAAAATAATGAAGTAATAAAAAATGCAATTAATTTACCATAATAAAGGTTGCGCAAAAAACAAATAAATAGAAAATAAATTTTTTTGATAAAATATATATTAAATAAAATGCAAAAAGTAAAATTAATTTCATATTAAATAACCAAACTAAATCAACATATACATATATTCTTTTTTATGGTCAATACACTCAGCCAACATTTTTTGTTGCTGCATGGCAACTGAACAGACAAGAGCACAAAAATAGTTGAAATCAGTAGTTCAATTATCACTTATCAACCACTTGGAATCAGTGTTGTTTGTGATTTAGTTTTATTTTCTTTTTTATGAAAAAGGTTTTCTGCAAGGCAGCTTTATACAGGTAGTGGCAGAATTACAATAAATACAACACCAAAAAACATCACAGGTATTTTGTTGGTAGAATTTTCTAAATTGTCAAAATTTTGTTTTCCTTTTGTTTGAAAAAGCAAAGAAGTCTATGTGTTTTTTCAGAATTATCTATCTTCTAAAAACAATGTTGACAAATTTACGCAAAGGAAACGAAAAACAGCTGTGCTTATATTACTACCCCATTAAAGCTGCCTGGGTTTTCTGGAAATCTGTCAGCTTACTTTTTACTCGTATATTAAAACTAGCTTTTGCCCGGCTTTGCTCGCCAACAAATTTTCATATAAACTTGCATCAACTATTTTATCCCTTTGAGGGTAGAATAAATCAAAATCCTTTCTTAGCGGATGCCTACGTCATAACATCCACCTGCATGCCAAATTTCAGCCCTATCCATCCATTGGTTTGGGCTGTGCGTTGATAGATCACTATGTTGGTCAGTCACCTTTGAGTTATTTATATTTATATAGTTATTTATATTTATTATTGAGTTATTTATATTATATATTTATATTGATATAGTCAAAAACATATCTTTTTTTTTCAAAAAATTAAAGATTAAAAAAAATATATATATGACAACACTGCTCTGAATTCAATTTAATAAAGGGTGTTTTTTTAAGCCCGATAGAACTTGAAATTGTAAAAAATAACACAAAAAATTAAATTGTAATCAAAATTTTTTTTTATTCGAAAGATCAATACGTGACATTAACATTTGAAAATGATTTCGGGCATATGGGCACCGCGGCTGTTCTTGACGAAGCGCATTCTGGACGTCCAATTTTGGGCCACTTTTTCGAGCACTGCTGGCCGTATGTCACGAACAACACGAACAATGCTGGCCTCCAAGGCGTCAATTGTTGCTGGTTTATCAGCATAAACCAGTGACTTCACGTAGCCCCACAGGAAATAATCGAGAGGTGTCAAATCGCACGACCTTGGAGGCCAATTGACAGGTCCATTTCTCGAAATCAACTTATCGCCAAATTTTGATTTCAGTAAGTCGATGGTTGCGTTCGCCGTATGGCACGTAGCGCCATCCTGTTGAAACCACATCTCCTCCGGATCAATGTCATCCATATTTTCAAACAAAAAATCATTGATCATGGTGCGGTAACGATCTCCATTGACCGTAACGCGAGCTCCGGCCTCATTTTTGAAGAAATAAGGTCCGATGATGCCACCAGCATGAAAACCGCACCAAACAGTGCATTTTTCTGGATGTAATGGAGTCTGTAGGGTCTCTTGTGGATTGGTCTCACTCCATATGCGGCAATTTTGCTTATTAACAAACCCGTTAAGCCAAAAATGCGCCTCATCGCTGAACACAATTTTGCGATAAAACAACGGGTCAGTTGCCAACTACTCTAGAGCCCAATCGGCGAAAGAACGACGCATACAATGGTCTCGTGGCTTCAATTCCTGCACCAGCTGGATCTTATACGGGTGTGGGCCGAGATCTTTGCGCAAAATTTTCCACGTAGTGGACGGACAGAGCCCCAATTCATGCGACCGACGACGAATCGATAAATTTGGATCTTCTTCCACACTTTCGTTTACAGCGGCGATATTCTCTTCAGTACGCACATTCCTTCGACGTGCTGATGTTATTGCATCCTCTAGAGAGTATGTGGTACGAAATCTATCCACAGTTCGACGAATGGCTTGTTCAGATGGACGATTATGTACGCCATACAAATGACGAAGTCGTCTATAAGTTGCGCGAATCGACGACTGATTTTCAAAGTAAATTTGGATAATTTCGTAGCGTTGTTCAAGCGTGAGTCTATTCATGATGATTTGTCAGAGTATACTGAAACAAATAAAAAAAATGTTTCATCAAAATTTAATTTTTTGTGTTACTTTTTACAATTTAAAGTTCTATCTAGCTTAAAAAAACACCCTTTATTTCTCTTAGAGCACGTGTGTAGTATATGTTGAATAACAAATTAAAAAATGGGACAAATGGACAACTAGTCCGAAATATTTCAGGAAGAGCAAATAAAGTAGATAGAAATTGCAACATAGTTTTAACTAAAAATAAGTTTGTTTCGAGAAAAACACATTTCATATTTTTAGTTTCTATACAAGTCTTAGAATTTTTTTTTTTTAATATCTCCTAAAGGGAACACTTTAAAGGCAATTTGAATAAATTTTTGGCACAATGTAAAAGATAGTACTCTTGACAACTCTGCATTGTTAACTCGAAAAGCTAATTTTTTGAGATAACACTATGTTGCAATAAAGGAGCGATATGTTTTTAGCAATGTAAGCAATGTACGCTGCATAATGCCTACTTTTCCTCTGTTACCTCAAAAACATCGCTTCTGTAAAAAACATGAACAATGTCGTCTGACAAAATTTCAAATAGAGCGTGTTCTATTTTGTTCCGCTTAAACATCTAACATCACCGCCATGACTAAACAAGAGCGGCAAGCGGATGGTTTTTTTCCCGCCGAGCTTTAACGCTGAAACGCCATCCCTAAACCAAAACGGCAACGTTATGTCAAAACGATAAAAACAGAGTTGTCAAACAAATAAATAAAACAACCCTGACTATTATAATAGCTGGACGGACGGCATTGTTGTTAGTGATTGTTTTATTAAATGAAAATAAAATAGTTAAAGTTTTAAAAATGAGTTATTTAGATGAGTTGGAAGATTGCTAAATCATATTGAAAGTAAATTCTTACCTCCTTTTTCTAATAAGAAATACAAAATTTTTTTATTTGCTTATTCATTTCACTCACCGTCTGCAAGGTGGCAATGCTACGGCATGTGACAGTTTTTTGATACTGGCAATATAGTAAGCCATTTATGTCAAGTGTATTAATTACATTTTTGAAAGTGAATTTAGTGTTTTATTCTGAATTAAATATTTAAAACTTATTTTGTAAACATAAAAATAATTCAAATAGAAATAATTTATAATTGTGAAAAGGTACTTTCATAGTTTATAACTGAGAAAAAAGTTACAAATATTTTTGACAAGCGTAGCTTACCACATGCTTGTTTTTGTTGTATTATTATAAGTTTGCTCTAGTGCTGTCACCGTGTTTATTATTATTATTTTTTTGTTTTGTTCACAATTTTTTTCTTTTGCAACTTACTTCACTGTAAAACACATTGTCAAAATTGGATTTTCCAATAGCGGTTGCTTTGGCACCGCGTTGTTTTGGTATGCTCCATACAAAATGTACGCGCATGAAAACTTTTGACAGCTAAAAAACGCTTGCAGCTCCTGTTTAGGGATGGCTGTCAGAAATCTGGGCTTGGAGAACAAATCAGCGGCTGTAGACTTTGGGCGGCATCATTAGTCGGCTGAAGGAGACATTTTACAGCAGTAATATATTAATATATATTAAAATAATGTTTGTTAACAATTCTCAAACCGCTCATAGTTTTTTTTGTTTTATATAAGGTTAATATTATTCGTACTGAGAGAAGAAAAAACAAAAAAAAAAAACAGTTGAAATATCAGTATCTCTATGTCGCAGGCAAGCATTTTTCGACGTCAGCAAGCAATCTTCGATCAGCACGGCTTTGATATTCAAGTGAAGATTCAAACTAAACAAGCAGAGATAATGTCAGATGTAAATATAACATGTACGAGTACGTTTGTCAGCAAACCTTATAAACCTTCTGTACAAATGACAATTTTGACAGACATGGAGGATTAGGGATGAAACGATATCACTAGAGTATCGATACTTATACTCGATACGATGTCGATCGCAAAGTATCGATACCTACTCGGTGTCGAAGAAAAAGCATCGATACATACTTGTATCGATCGATTTTTTCATACGATAGCGGCAGGGAAGAACAAATCGAGCCAAAAATCAAAGCTGAAATTGAAGTCTTAATTAGAATCCCGTGAGAGAAGATTTTTTAAACGCTGGAATTCTATCATTCCAGCGTTTTTTTCTGCTGCATTCACCCAATAGTTTGCCTTCTATCTGCGTGATAGATTCAATGGAGAGAGAAACACTTCAAAGCTTCGATGTAAAACAAATTATTATTGGTAAAATCTGCGGTAAAGTCGCATAATTTTGGCCTGACGATTCTTTAGTGACAAATTTCAATGGCTTTAGTAACTGGACCATTTGGAAACAAATAAGAATATGGTGTTCACCTCAGTTTTTTGCTTACCAATAAGAAAAGAGTATTTCTGACCGATTCGAGTATTTTTTACCGATACCTACTTGGTACTCCAAAAGTACTTGGTATTGAAAAAAAAGTATCGCGTATTTACCTGTATTAACTTGTATCCTTTTATTCTTAGGAGGATTACATGTCAAAAACAACAGAAGCAAAAACATATCGCCTGTGTCTACCTTAAGTATAGTCAGTCTGGCAACTCACAGGGACCAGACCAATTCTAGAATTATGCTCATTGCTATATTTTAACTCTTGGCTGGTTTCATATACATGTATTTAAACATGTAGAAAAAAAAACAAACTGAAAATAAATTAATTTATTTCAACATGAATATACAGCAGACATAAGCACAAAAATGTACATGTGCAAATAAATCCGCAAACAAATATGTAGGAAAATGTTTACATAAAAGCAAACATACAGTGAGTAACAAGTACAAAGAACGCTGGAAGCAGCAAAATTGTTGCCTGTACCCAGTTTCTGTAATTTTAGTGAGAAGTTTCTACATCGAGAACTATAAGATAAAAGATCTGAGTTATGAAAAAAACACATTGTATTCGAAAGCGCAAATAGGCAACACTGGTTGCAGTTTTATTGGAATATTATTATTAAGCAGCTGCCAGAAATCAATAAATACATAAATAACAAGTAAGAGTGTAGTATATAAAGCTGGGCCGGATCTAAAATACCCTTCATAATAGTCACGTAGATATGTAGTATATATTACAAATTTGAACCAATTATGGATTTTCTGCATTTTAGTAACCTACTTTTATAACCAGCAGTGCGATTCTCTAGCGTTTTATCACAAAAGTTGTTATTGCTAAACAATTAAACAAGCGATTTAGCGATTTCGCTATTCTGCACTGCTTTTGACAATACTAGTACTTTGTTTGAGTCAGCTGTTCTTGTTAAATAAACAACAGTTGCCTTTAAGTTGTTTAGTTTTATAAACAATATACATTTTTCTTCTATAGAATTGAAAACTTCTATAAAAGAAAAGATATTAATGACCTTATTCATAAAAAAATATTGTATGTTTACTAAACAGTTATTTGCCAAATTTCTATAGAAAATTTGTCAAATAAGTGTTTAATAAACATAAAATATTTTTTATGAATACGGCCGTAAATATCTTTATCTACATTTCTCATTAATTATATTACATTAATTTCTACTTACCTTAAAAACATTAAACAATATTAAATTTAAAGGAAATTGTTTTTCTTATTTCGGTGGCAATGCTTTTGTTCTGTTTTCTTTTGTTATTTTCGCTTTTTGCCATATGTGCTTACAGCGATGCCACTTAACTTAAATTTTTGTCAATATTGTTTTTTGTTCGTTACAGAAATCGGTGCTGCAAACAACTTTTTGTTATTGTAAAACATATCGTGAATGTCAAAATCTGAATTCGCCTATGATTGTTCAGCTGGGAAAAAATTTTATATAAACGTTACTTACAAACTTTTATAGTTTTTCACTTTTAAATTTACACAAATTTCGTGAAAATGCACTAAATCATACAAAAAAAAAATCTTCAGATTAAAATAGCGCGAAAAAGTTTGTAAACAAAAGAAAAAAAAATTTGACAGTCTCATCGGAAAAAACGCGAGAAGCAAAAATAATCAGCTGTGCCGTTAAGTTCACCTAGTAATGAATTCGCCTTGCATTGAACTGATGTCACCACAGTTGTAGCTAGGGATGAAACGATACCACTAGGGTATCGATACTTATACACGATACGGTATCGGTCACAAAGTATCGATACTTACTCAGTATCGATACATACTTGTATCGGTCGATTTCTTCATAGGATAGCGACAGGGAAGAACTCATCGAGCCAAAAATCAAAATTTTTTCATGAATTTCATCTTTTGATTTACAAGCTGAAATTGAAATGTCTTAATTAGTATCACAGAAGCGAAAAATTTTAAAACGCTGGAGTTATGTCATAATAATTGTTTCGCTGCATTCATCCAATAGTTTGACTTGTAACAGTGTGTCAGATTCAACGGAGGAAGAAAAACTTTGAAGCTTCGATGCAAAACAATTTATCATTGGTATAATCTTTACATAATTCTTTAGTAGCAAATTTGTAACTGGACTATCTCAAGGTCGTGACCGGAATCTTATCGCCTTTTTCCTTGAAATACAAACATAACCGTACAACCGATTTTGGTGGTCCCATTCGCATGCAATCCTCCATGCATAGCAACTTTGATAACAAATAACAATGGTGTCCAACACAGTTTTTTTGCTTGTCAATAAGAAAAGAGTGTTTCTGACCGAATTCGGTAGCAAAGAATCGATACCAAAGAATCGATACCAAAAGTACTTGGTATCGAAAGAAAAGTATCGAGTATTTACTTGTATTTACTCGTATCGTTTCATCCCTAGTTGTAGCTATATACAACTTTACGACAATATAATGACAAAATACTTTGATGACTTTTGTCATTAATATTTTTTTTTTTTTTTTTTTTTTTTTTTTTTTTTTTTTTTTTTTTTGTCATTCATTTATTTATTGAATCTTCAAAATATGAACTAACAATAAGTATTCAAATCTTAATACTAAATACAAAAGTTATTTAAGTCCAGCCACTGCTAGACAAAAGAATTTTATTTCGCGCGAATAATATCGGTAGAATCACCTATTTAACGTTCTGATGGTGGCCAGGGTATCCCTTCTTCTCAACCGAGAGTGGCCGCCAAAATTAAGTATGTTGCGTGCAAGAGGATTTGGGTGAAGTTCCAGTTTACTGATATACCTTGTGGCATACTTAGAGAACTCGTCAGTTACCAGCGGAACACACAGATCGTTGTGAATTCGTGAGTTTCTTACGTACCATGGAGCTGCAGTAATCGTACGAAGAATTTGGTTTTGTCGTCTTTGAATTTTTTCAATGTTAGATGTTGAGGCGGTTCCCCATAATTGAACTCCATAGCACCATATAGGCTTTAAAATTGCGTTATATAACAAAAGTTTGCAGTCCAACTTCAATGTCGAATTTCTGCCCATAAGCCAATTTAGTTGGGCTGCTTTTAATTTCAACTGAGTGACTTTTGCATCAATGTGAGGCTTCCACGTTAGCCTACGGTCGAGGTAAATACCAAGGTATTTAACTTCATTATGCTGCGGAATAGGTGTATTGTTAATTTGGAGAGCCGAACATGTTTGCTTACGCAGTGTGAATGTAACGTGGGTACATTTTCGTTCATTAACTTTTATTTTCCAAAGTTTCAACCATTTCTCTAATATTGAAATATACTGCTGCAAATTTCGTGAAGCTTCTTGATGGTTTACATGAACGCTTAAGAAAGCTGTGTCATCTGCAAAAGTCACCTTCTTTGATAACAAATTTCCGCTCGTATAAGTAGCTTTCCAGGAGCTTGTGAGTATTTGTGTCATTAATATTGATATCAGTTTTCACATTACTGATGACTGTTTTTATGATATTGATGTCACACTTCTGATGACTCGCCGCCATCAACATAAAGATGCTTTTTTCTATGAGTATGGTTTCAAGTGAAAAATTTTTTTTTGAGAGAAATGCAGAAACAAGGCTTTGACTTCATTTCATTTACTTTACTATGTTTATGTATGTATTGTGGTCATGCAGGTGTAGCACTAAATATATGATGCACTGTATATATTTCTATATGCCTGCAGTTAAAGCCATGTTTGCTTGCACATACATATGTACAGGTATGTTATATACTTTATTATATACACAAAAACATTTATATGTATGAACATATTTATGTGAACAAATTAATTGGGGCTTCAACTTGGCATTTTATTATAATTTTTTTTTTTTATATACTTTTTTTCTTTTACTCGTATACACACAAGTGTACACGCAAGCAGCGCTCTACGGCATGGTCCGTTACTTGTCGATACTTGAAATGAATTTTCCAGGTGAATGATGCGAAACAAATAATCAATCAATCAGTGAGTTAAAAAAAAATCCCGAAAACAGATAACCAGACGAACAAACATACACACGCCTACTGTGTTTTTGCATTATTTATACATTTAAGCATATTTACTCGTATACATTTCCATACGTGTGTGTCACTCAAAAGCTTAAAGTTTCATATGTATATGAAATTACACTTTTATTGGAAATCATTTGCCAGCATACCAAATTATTTGAAAGGTGGAGCCGTTTATGTCACATAAAAAGATCTAGAAAAAACTACAACTCTGGTCACACAATGTCTGCGTTTTTTATGATGCTCCAAAATAAGAGTAACGCTGTAAATTTATGCACGGAAAGAAAAATTCCGTGCAAAGTTTAAGTTTTTTCTGCTTGCTTTTAATAGGAAGTGTAATCAAAAATTCAAGCACAAAAATGCATAAGTGTACTAAACTTGAGCCGAAATTGGGATTGTTCAAGCAAACCAATCCTGCGATGTCTTAAAATGAGTATAAAATTCTTGAGTCAGAAAAAAATATATAGGAAACAAGTGCGAAATTCTTAAACTGAGTAAAAAAACCAAAGTAAAGACACAAATACATATTGTTACGAATTTTTATCACATTTAACCCAGTGTGCAGCCGATGATCTGCTTGTTTTAAATGTACACACATATCCTAAAGGCCGTGTCAGATACAGGGTGGCGCAAAAATAACCTTCCGATGTTTATTTTTGCTGTAATTTAAAAAAATATATAAAAATTTTTTTCAGTGTATTAATTTTATTTTACATATTTTCCCTAATTTTATCACTTAAGAGGCTCAATTAATAGATTATATGTAAATTTTTTCTGCCTCATTAGGCGGTATTTCAATAATTAAATTGAGTAGTTTTATGCCACATCCATCATTATACATTTGAAAGTTTTTGACAAATCGATTTGAATGTTGAGTCTACTTAACAATATCAAAAACAAATATTGATTATACATTCAAACATATGTAAATAATAAAATGTTACAGTTACGCTTATATCTTTGACATAATTACATAAAAAATCCAATAACTGATGTGCTTTTGTCTTTTAATAGTTTTATAACTGTCAAAGCGATAAATCATAGAAAAAGAAAACAGTTTATTTAATGAAGCTCAAGTCCATAAAATGGGCTTTAAAGAAATATTTTTATATTACTTTAACAATAATTTTCGATTTCTTTCACCACGCGTTTATGTAATCAAAGCTTGGTGTTAACGCTTTTAAAGCTGTGGTCCGACTCCGAATTTGGGTTGTAGACTTTTATACCCTTCACAAAAATGTAAAGGGTGTAGGTATATAAGTCTGTGATTTCTACAATTTTCACTTGCGACCCTTTAAAGCAAGTGTGCCCAGCCATATGCGCTTAGCTATAGGGCTGTGCTCTTTAATACACAAATACTGCGCTCAGCATTAGCAATGAAAAATACACAAACAACTTCGTCTTTTATATATCTTTTTCGTTCTTCACCGCACACACACAAAAACAAAGCAACAACACTTGCGCATGCTTTGTTGGTAAACATTGACGACAGTGATTATCGATGTGAACTTTGTTTTTGTAAATGTTTTGCTTTTTACAACAAAAAATATTAAATAAAAGTAGTTTTCCTTAAATGTATTGGTGTTTACTCTTCCATATAGAACTTGTGGGCACCACTGCTTTAATAGAAAAGTCGATTAAGCGATGTCCGCTTGTTCACCGTTGAAATACAGTTTATGAGAAAACCAATAGATTTAGAAACTTCTTTCTTTCACCATTCTATTACTCCATCGATTTATGGGTTTGCTATTGTAAAATCGGTTCAGGTATAGCTATATATATATATCGAAAATTCCGAAAAAAAACCATTCTCTTCAATTGTGTATAAAAATTTTTGAATGTTCGTTCTGCTTCCAACTTGACATGATTATTTGGAATGGCGATTAAAAGAAAAAAAATTTTTTATCCCCGATGTCGGTCCACATATAGCCCAAACCGATTTTTTAACGAAAATGCCGCCATAAGCAAACTTAAACAGTTTTTTGCTTTAAATCAATTCTGATAATTTAAGGAGATAATTTAAATACGAAAAATTATAATTTCCGATATCGACCCATTTATACCTGAGATGTAGCCTAAACCGATTTTTTTCATGATAATATAGCGCAAGCGAACTTAAACAACTTTTTTTGCTTAAAAGCAGTTCCGATAATATAATGAGGTTACCAAATACAGAAAATTAAAATTTCCAATATCGGTCCATACATACCCGAGATATAATCTGAACCGACTTTTGCATAACAAATTTTTTTTAGTTAAAAGTAGTTCTGGTAACAAAAGAAGGTTATATAATTACAGAAAATAAAAATTTCCGATATCAGTCCATATATACCCGAGATATAGGCTAAACCGATTTTTCCATGAAATTTTTTTTTTTTTGCTCAAAAGCAGTTCTGATTATAAAAAGAGATTACTAAAACACAGAAAACGAAAATTTCCGATATCGGTCGATATACTCGTATACCCTAGATATAGCCTGAGCCGATTTTTTCATGAAAAAGTCACGTAAGCGAACTTAACCAATTTTTTTTTTTGCTTAAAAGCAGTTCTGGTAGTATAGGAAGGTTACCAAAGTAAAGAAAATCAAAGTTTCCGATATCGGTCTATATATATCAGACCATACTTAGTTCAAATTTGTTATATATACTATACATTTACGTGATTATCTTGAAGGGTATTTTAGATTCGGCCCAGGCGAATATACTACACTCTTACTTGCTTTGCTTAAAATAAATTCTGATAATATAAGGATGTTATTTATTTAAATACGGAAAATGACAATGTCCGAAATCGGTCCATATATACCCGTAATATAGCTTAAACCGACTTTTGAGTGAAAATGTTGCGTAAGCGAACATTTCAATTCAATTCTAGTAATAACTTCAACTCTAGTAATTAAAGGAGATTCGTAAAATACAGAAAATGAAAATTTCCAATATCGGTCCATATATACCTAAACCGATTTTGCTTGAAAAAATTCTTTTTCACTTAAAAGCAGTTCGGTTTTCGGGCTAAACTTGCCTGCAAATACTCACAAGTTTCTGGAAAGCTACTTTTGTTATCAGAGAAGGCGATTTGTTAAGCCCAACTCAGCCAATCGCGGCGGGAGTTCCCCAAGGTAGCATTCTGGGACCCAATTTATATTTGATTTACGTTTCTGATATACCGTAATCCTCACTTCAACTTTTACAGATGATACAGCATTTTGCTGCGTTCATGAAAACAATCTTCACGAAATTTGCAGGAGTATATTTCAGTATTAGAGAAATGGCTAAAACGTTGGAAAATCAAAGTTAATGAACAAAAGTGTACTCATGTTACATTTACACTGCGTAAAAAAATATTTGTGTGCCTATACAAATTAACAGCTCACCTATTCCGCAGCATAATGAAGTCAAGTAATTTGGTGTTCACCTCGACAGTAGGCTAACATGGAAGTCTCTCATTGAAGCAAAAGTCACTCAGTTGAAACTAAAAGCAGCGCAACTAAATTGGCTTATGGGCAGATTCCAAACTTCTATTACACAACGAAATTCTAAAGCCTATATGGTGTTATTGAATTCAGTTGTGGTGCACCGCCTTAGTGGCAAGCATTGAAACCTTGAAAGATTTTTTTCTATAAATTATTTTTTCAAGTATTTTATTTTTATAGCCTTCACAAAAATGTAAAGGGTATATATAAGTTTGTTTATTAGTTTGTAATTTCCACAGTTTTCAATTTCGACCCTATAGAGCAGGAGCGCCTAAGCCCTTTGCGCTTGGTGCTCATTTGTTTTTGCAAAATAACTTAGCACTTTAACACTTTAGCACGCAAAAGTAGTTCTGATTATAAAAGGAGGTTACTAAAATACAGAAATTAAAAATTTCCGATATCGATCCATACAAGTATGTCCAAGCATACTTATTTGAGACTTGTAACTTTACTTTATATTTACACCACTACGGTGTAGGGTATTTTAGATTCGGCCCAGCCGAATATACTACACACATACATTGTTCGTTCGTGTACTTTACCATGATGAAAGTGTTGACTTTACTGAAAAATAGGAAAGTAACAACTAGCTGATCAGTGAAATAGTGCGTTAACAAGTTCAAAGTTGTCAAGGGTCCTATTGGAAAACCCTTTACATTCCTTTTCATATGATTTTACTTTTTTTTTTAAATTTTTTAGTTTATATTTTTGTCAAAATATTGACAGCCGGGAAACATAAAATCAAGTTTTACTCGTATATATTTTTTGATTGCTATAAGTATTATTAGCTGCTAAAGTAAAAAATAAACCCAATTGATATACATATTATATAATTATTTTCATTTAATTAATTTTTTAATAATAATACTTTTTAAACTGAAAACCAGCAAATAAAATTTCTCCCCCATATGTCTGGATCTTCTCCTTTAAACTATTAAATGTAAGCAGAAAAAAGGAATAAAATTTGCAACATATGTTGCAAAATCAAACATAAAAATGACTTTAAAAACAAATCTGTGTCAACAATTTTAATGCTATAAATCAAATTATCTCAATTATTTGCACGCTATTAATTTTATTTTATTATTTATTTCATTTTAAATTTCTCTAAACAATGTTTTCGAAGGATATATTGGTGTGTGTGTGTGTGTGTGTGTGTGTTTGTATCTTCTATAAGGCGCTCCAATTGCACATGGATGTTGCTACTAAATGCTGCTTCAACCACAAAATAAAAAAATGTAAAAATGTGTGTAAAAGTCTGTTGTACGAGTAGTGTAACTCAAAAAAGAAATAAAACCCCAAGTAAGAAATTTTAACTCACTGAAAATCAAAAAGGTCTTTTCTGTTGCCCTCTTAAGCAAACCAACTCCAGAGGATGAGAAAATATAAAATAATTTAATTTCTTAAAAGTTTTAGAGCACGAAGCTAAAATTGTTTTCATAAGGATCATTAAATAATTTCCGTTAAAGCGGGTGGTGGATGGTTGTAGTGTTCCGATTGGATGGCATTATTATTATTATTTTTTTTTTTTGGGAAGCAAAATATTAAAAGAAGAGACAATGATCAAATATTGCTAATTTATTTTATTTTAACAATTTGTAGTCAAATTGGAGCAGTTAAGCAGCTAGTTTATAATTTATGTTCCAACTTCGCTATACTCAAAAGGCACAACACTCTATGTTCTCAAAGCATTTAAAAGGATATAAATTAAAATAAATTAATCCTTGATTACAGGGGCCGACACCAAAGCCCAAAAGGCAGATATTACTAATAACAATTCATTCTTCTACTATCGGGTGGTTAAATTTCAAGGGCCGATGTTGAATGTGAACCACACCTGAACGCCAAGTTTTTTTCCGAATTTTATTTGACATTTCTCTATTTCAGACTTATTCAATTTGAACCATGGAGAGATCCACAATCCAACAACGTGTTAAAGTTATCCAGACTTATTATGAAAATGATGATCAATTTTCGAAGAAAATCATCTTCAGTGATGAGGCACATTTTCACCTCAGTGGATTCGTCAATAAACAGAATTGCCGCATTTGGGCGAATGAGAATCCAAGAGTGACTGTCGAAAAACCAATGCACCCACAAAGAGTGACTGTTTGGTGCGGTTTATGTGCTGGCGGCATCATCGGGCCGTATTTTTTCCAAAATAAGGCCGGTCAGGCAGTTACTGTGAATGGTGTTCGCTATCGTGAGATGATAACGAACTTTTTATGGCCCGAATTGGAAGATATGGGTGTAGACGATATGTGGTTTCAGCAGGACGGTGCCACTTGCCACACAGCTAACGAAACAATTGCTCTTTTGCGCAACAAAAGAGCCGTGTTATCTCACGTAATGGCGATGTCAATTGGCCGCCAAGATCATGTGATTTGACACCGTTGGACTTTTTTCTTTGGGGCTATTTGAAAGAAAAGGTGTACGTCGATAAGCCAGCAACAATTCAACAACTAAAGGATGAGATAATTCGGCACATTAACGGCATAGAACCTCCATTATGCCTCAGGTTCATCGAAAATTTGGACCATCGGATGGAGGTGTGCCGCCGTGGTCACGGCGCCTATTTGGCCGATATTTTGTTCCATACATAATTAAGTAATACCAATATATCATAATAAAATAAAATTACAATAATTTCCTAAATAGTTTGTGTTTTATTCAAAATCAACATCGGCCCTTGAAATTTAACCACCCGATATAACTAGTTTTTTTTTTTTATAGTACTTTCCTTTATAGCTCGCAAGTTTTAAAAGTCGCCAAACGTCCAAATTTATTTTCAGACTGATCGAACGGCTGTTATTCAACCGGCTTTATGGGGTTTTTAGTGTTACTGAGGATGATTTTTTTTAAATGCCTATTTTTCGAATATTGACCGGGACCGGGTTTTTAACACGGTTAACCGGGATTTTAATAAATAAATATTATATTTTTGATTTTTTTTTAAATACAAATATGCCCGTCATTGAAGTATTTTTTACGAGTTTAATACTATATACGGCGTCATATATAAGTCAATGCTTTCGGTGCTGCTTTTTTTTGGAAATGTTAAAGGATTTTTTTTCTAAAAATTTATTTTTCAAATATTTTTTATCGTCTTCACAAAAATGTAAAGAGTTTATATAAGTTTGTCATTCCGTTTGTAATTTCCAAAATTTTCAATTCTGACCCTGTAGAGCAGAAGTGCCCAAGCCCTATGCGATTGGTGCTCAGTTGTTTTTGTAAAATATTTTAGCTATAGGCTGTGCGCTTTAATATACACATGGGTGTGTACACACACAAGTGCAAAGCAACAACAATTTCACATGCTTTGCTTCTTTTTTATCTTGGATCAGTACTCATATATATATATATATATATATATATATATATATATATATATATATATATATATATATATATATATATATATATATATATATATATATATATATATATATATATATATATATATATATATATATATATGTATATATATATATATATATATATATATATATATATATATATATATATATATATATATATATATATATATATATATATATATATATCCGAGCATATTTGTTTCAAATTTGTAATATATTCTATACATATATGTGACTAGTGTGAAGGGTATTTTAGATTCGGCCCAGCTGAATATACTACACTCTTACTTGTTTGAAATCAATTATGACAAATTATATGTATTATAATTGTTGATAAAATATATAATTGAATTGATGTCTCCTTGATGTCTGTTTTAACATTGCTGATGACTATTTATATACTATTGATGTCACAATTCTGATGAGTGTTTCATTTAATCGGAAATAATAAACAAACAAAGTAGTATACCTTTCCGCTGGACACCCTGTATTAAAGAATCTAATCTTAGTCTAACTGCACCATCAAAAACAACTTAATTTTTAATATATTAATGCTTAGTATGAGGTAGCTTTATTTAACGCTCATATAATCAAAATGTCAACGTGAAAGAGAAACTTTAGTATGCATTTGTCATAAATAGTTTTACAAATATATATCCACATATACATATGTACATATGTATATGTACATACACCCAACAAACACCAAATCAAACATTTGATATAAAATAACGTTATCATTTGATATAAAACATAGTTTTCAAACCTTTTTCGATAGTTTGATTTTAACATTTGAATTTAAATTAAAAATCATTTGAATGCCTATAAACATTTGATACTCACTGTTTTATCAATTTGATTTTGAATCATAAATTAGTCATAAAACAAATATGTCAGCAATTACTTAAAAAAATATCAACATTTTAAATTTATTTACAAAAAAAAAAATAAATAAAAAAAATAAATAAGAATTCTGGAAAATTTAATAAATGTAATTTGTTTGTGAACAATATTTAATTAAATGTCAGCCAAACTTAGTTTTAATAAGTTAAAGCGCATGAAAACATGATAAAGTGCAATAATGAGATTGTCTGGTTTGACCCTTCAAGACTTTTAATACCAAGGAAAATAATAATCACCGCCGAATTTTAGATTTTGCAGTGAATCGGCATTCCTGTTGTCAATATTGGCATGTGTCGATAACTGCCGACACATATTTGATATTCTACAAGAGAAAATGGCGGCAATATTGGCTTTAATTGCCGGTTATTTTGTCGTCACAGTTTTTAGCGTCGAGTTCAAACAAAAACATCAAAAAAATTAAAAAAGGAAATTAAAAAGATTTGAACAAAATGGGAAAAATTTAAATTACGATCCCGCCCAATTTCAAAAATTAGTACAGGAGTTGCAAAAGAGCCCAGAATTAAAAATGTAGTACTTCTTCTAAGCAGCCTTCTTTCTACTATTAAGTTTGTTTTATTTTCTTCGTCACTGGAGTGGCTGGAAAAATATTTTGTATTTAAAAACCTCCTCAATTTTCTTTTTCCACAAACTTTCTTATTTGGCACAAAATTTTGTTCTAAATCAAAATGTAAACAAAACGAAGCAGCTGACACATACATTAGAGATGTGTGTTGGATTTTATTGACATAATCGATAAACTGGCAACACCAATACAAAACTGTTAGGGAATGCCAAATTAATGTTGGTGTCGTCTTAAATTGATGTTGACATAATATTGTCGACGGTATTGCCGCCGACAAACAGAATATGGATGAATAATAAAATAAATAATAATAATGGAAAATTCAAATTAAAAACCGCAAATAAATCAAGAGAAAAATGAATTTTCAAAGCAAAATTTAGTTTCTATTTGTATTCCACTGCACAATCCACATTTGAAAAACATTTGAAAATTACATTTGAAACCAAGTTGAGAATAAATGAATTTCTGAATTTGAAAATAATTCGCCCTTTTTGTTGAAAATACTATGTTTTTAAATTTGAATTCAAATCAGTATCAAACTTATGTCGTTTGAGAAAACGTTTGATTTCAAATCATTCTGAATTTGAAATCAAACCTTAGTGTTTGTTGGGTATGTATATGTGTACATATGTAAGCACGTACATATGTATATAGTATATACAAATGAATATTTTCACTACTATTGGCCGCTACAGATCCATTTGTTGCTACACAGTAGATAAAACTTTTACATTTCATTCAACTCATTAGCATTTCACCTGTGTCGCATCTAAAAAGCAGCTCTTCGTCTCAGTTACCAAAAACACAAAAAAAAAAAAAAAGAAACGATTTTATGTGGCGTTTAAATATTTAGAAGCTGTTAAGCGTGTAAGTTTGCTTTGTTAATAGCCATTTCATTCTGGTTATGCGCATGTTTGTATGTTTGTGTGTATGTGTGTGTTTTCAATGAACTTGTGATATCGAAATTAATTGGGGTAAGTAGCGGTACTTGGTCTCTTTGTTTGTGAAATTTAACGGTACTGACTCAGCAGTAACAATCAGCTAACTGACCAACTGTATTTTTTAATTCGTTTATTATTATTTTTATTTTATTTCCCCAAATTTATCTGCATATTGATGTCGCATTGTTTTCTCCACAATAAAACAAATTTTATACACAAATAAAAAGAAGAAAATTTAAATAAAACTATGATTGACTGAAGACGATACTAAACTGTATCTAAATTAGTTTAAACTTATAAATTGTGCTTTCAAACAGTTCGATAGACGAGGCCCAGCTGAACAAACCAGTTTGAAATATTTTTCAATTCTTCTGTCCGTCATCTGGACAGTAAAAATATACTTAACAGCAGTTCTTTTAGTTTTGCCATTAATTTTTTTTATTTGTTAAACTTTATGCGTTTATTGTATATTTTTTATTTATTTTTTTTTTGTTTCAGTGACCAAAACAAAAAGCGAAATAAATATAAACAATTATTTCATTAACACCTCATTTCTTAACATTAACACCAGCCATTTGGTGAACTAAGTCCCGTCACTGGTTAATGCTGGTGGCTAATGTTCACTTCTGATGAAGATGCTTAAACAATACTGCTCTTCTTTAAAAAAGAAAAACAATATTCAAACACAACAAAAAAAAATCACAAACAAAAGCTAAGAAAAGAGGAGAGAGAAGATAAAAAAGTTGTATCTCATAAAATTTATAAATTATGGCTGACTAATTTAAATAATCAAATTAATTTGCCATAAATACAAACAAATGAGTTGTTGTTTTTTTTTTGCTTTTGAATGAAGCGTTTAATAAAGAAACTCCGAAATGCTGAAGTGCTTGCATTTCATTGACTGGTTGGTCACTGGCCAATAAGTTACACTATTGTATTTTAGCCACTGCAGCTGTGTAAACCTCAAGTTCTCCATTGTCATCGCCATTGTAAGCTACACGGAAAAATAGCTGGTTAGACAAATTCGTAGATTAGGGCAAATTTCGTAAATATAACGATTCTTTACATTAATGTTACGATTTTGCCATTGTTTTTGGGCCAACGTAAAGAATCATTTGGGCATTCAATATTGTTTCATTAAAGTAATAACAATCCTAAGTAGAAAGAAATTTGTTTTACGTCTTATTATTTGCTAGGTTATGAGTTCGATTCTCTACTTTCAGCCCAGAAAGATTTTTTTATTAGTACTGGGTGTCCGGCGGGAAGGTATATAACTTTGTTTTGTCGCCATTTTGGCAAACATTAGTCTTGACATTTGTACAACTGGTTTTAATTCAAGTTTTCCTTCTTTAGGGTGGCCCCCGGGGAACAGGTTTTGCCTTGGCGTATTCCTAACTTAGGCGCTCTGTTTTTCGGGGAAACGAGGGGAAGAAGTCTCTCATTTGGTGCGACAAGCAAAACTCTAGGAAGCCGCATGACTTATGTTGTGTTGGCTTCCGAAACCCTTACCAGGGGTATAAATTGGCAGAACAAAGGTGGTTCTGCTTGCAATTCAATCCGGGCTGATCATGGTTGAGGTGCCTACTTTGGCTGAAACGTTCTGGCTGTGGTTGAAACCTAAAAAGCAGGAAGCGGGTGTTAGTATCCTTGATAATTGTTTGGTGTGTGGCTTTTTTCGGGAGCTAACAATCTCCCGAGGATCTGTTGCCTATACAACAGATACCTGTATTGTAAGGAACCAGTGGTGATGATTGACGGATGAGTTGGTTTAAGGGCCGATGCTGCAAGTAGGCTTTGGCCTACCAACTCATTAAGCCTTGTCCTCCATTGATTGCTGGGAAATTGCATACAGGAGGGATAAAGAAGGCCCGAACTCCTCAACAAGAAGTTGCTCATATGGCTACAAACATAAATTGCTAACTGTGTGAGTCTAGCAAACCACAAGGGGGCGCTGGTGAATCGTGAATAATTCACTCCGTGGAACTGGTCCATCATCAGATAAGGCCGTAAAAGCAGGTGCTGATGTAAATATTTTTCACAACTTTCTTAGGAAGAAAGTTTTTACAATACAAATTTGCTGTGATCAATAATTTTTGATTGAAGAAGACCAGAAAAATAATCAAACCTTTTTAGCTGGGGGAGAACTGGCTGTTTCGTAGCCGCTACACTATCACGGCACGGCTACGAAGCAGCTACTATAAGATACAGAAATGAGAGCAATAGAACTTATTCGCCTGAAATTGAACAACTATTGTCAGAAAAAAGAAAAGTTAGAAGAGAGTGGCAACTGCGCAGGTCTGCCCAGCTTAAAACTAGGCTACGTTAATGCATAACTCAGTTAAGAAACCTGCTTGAAATCCACAGAATGGCTTTCCTTAAAACATATTTGGAAAGCCTGGATGCTACTCCTCAATCTGACTACTCCCTGTGGAAAGCGACAAAAGGTCTGAAAAGATCCGTAATAAATAAGCCACCTTTGCGAACTTCAATTGACGACTGGGCAAGAAGCGATTCTGAAAGGAAAACATTTGAGAAATGTTTTTACCACAAGTAATACAACGAATAATAAAGCGGAATTACCGCCATATGGTGTTAGACCGACTGTGTCTTTGAGAATTACCTTTCAAGATGTCGAAAACGTTATCGGTAACTGAAGCCCCAGGAAAGCTCCAGTTAGAGAGTTCTACTTTTTATTTTTAACGCTATTTTACGCCTTCAGTATTATACTGTACGATGAAAGGTGTCTATGATTACTATGATACCCAAGTAGGATCCTTCCCCACTAAAGTAGAAGCATATAGATCAATAAGTCTCTGCCAACAATTTCATGAATATAGACAGACATGAGTTCAATGGCTCGGTGGCTGAGTGATTCAGATGGACGTTCACGATCCGATTTCAAATCCGAAAATGGGTGCTGATGAGTAGTGTAGCAACTATGAAACAGCTAGTTTTGTCCCTCAGCTAAAAAGGTTTGATTATTTTTCTGGTCTTCTTCAGTCAAAAATTATTGATCAGAGCAAATTTGTATTGTAAAAAATCCTTCTTAAGAAACTAAAGAAAGGAAAAACCTGAACTAACAAACCTGATGCACAAATTAACAAAAACCAAAAACTTATTTAACAAATTTTTTTAAAAAGTTGAACATAAAATATATTAAAAATAAATTTGTTAAGTATTTTGTCAATAATTGCATATTTTCAAAATCATATAGAACCATAATAATATGGTTGGATTAAACATAGTATGGTTGTTATAAAAATAGTTTGGTAAGTCATTTAACCCTGTTTGGTTGCAACAATAGTATTATTGGGCAAAACCATAATGCAATAAAAAGTAAAACACGCGTTGCTTAGAACACCTAAATATGAATTTAGCATTTTACAAAACACTTAGCGGTTTCAAAACGCACGTTTCTCAGAATATGGCTAATAATTTGATTTGGCTTTTATTGGTAATTAGTAATGAATATTTTTATCATTAATGATGAAACAGAACTAGGGCATGACGATTTTCTCCATACAATTTGGCATAAAATAACGCCAAAGAATGCGGTCGTAAAATAGAATCTATTTTATTTTGGCAGCGAGTTTTCTTATGCTCTCACTTTGAAGCAGAAAAGCTTTCAATAACATTACCACACTTTTAGTAAATTTCATACATTTTGTAAACAAAACCAAAGCTTCAAAAGCTTTAGCGCGAAGAAAAGTAAAAATAATAGAAAAAAGCTTTTTTTTTACCTAACAAAAACGAACTTTAAATGACAGTTTGTGAAGTTACAGACGTCGTTTCAATTATGTGCCTGTTTTCTCTGAGAGTCGTTTTTGCTTGAAGTTGCGGACGTATTCTGTTTCATCATTTAATATTAAAATTGTTTACATACCTACATGTAAATAATCGTCTGAGTTTTAAAGTATTAAGAGGCGTTTACTCTCATTTGAGATTTACACACGCAAAGAAAACGCAGTTTGGAATATTGTTGTGGCAACAATAGTGTTTACTCTGTGATATTCCGTATTGTTGCCACTAACAGTATATTATAATTTTTAATATAGTATAATCCTATATAAATATATCAGTGTTGAATATTCAATATTTCTATTGTTACATTTCTATAATTTTAAAACATGGTTAAATGCAATAATATTGTTTAAAAAAATAATTTGAACAAAACAATAGCTTTTGTTATGTACAATAATATAATGTTTTCTATGTAATGTATGTATCTACAACACATTTCCATTAAACTAACTATTGTTGTTGAACGTATTGATATATATGTCTATTTATTTATTTTTTTTAATTTTGAAGCAATCAGTGTGTGTTTTTTTCAATATTAATAATATTAGAAACAATCAAGATTATATATAAGATTTATTAATGGGCATAAAAATAAACATTTGGAAGTTAGAAGGTTTGTAAACTAATTTATATATAAATACAGGTATGTGTTTGAATATGTATTTTTACAGATTTTATCCCCCGAGGGAAAATATGTACTTAAATCTTTTTAGAGCTTCAAGGTTTTGCACAAACTTTATGAGTTTTAATTATAGAAATTATGTGTATGGTTCTATATATACATTACGTAATCATATGATATTGTGACGTTCAACATCAGTACACTTGATGGTGATAATAGAATTTACAATTTTTCAAAAATATGGTCGAGAATGATCATATAATATGGTGGGACATGACAATAACAGTATTAGTCATGATACAAAAATTATAGCTTTTACCAAATATATGGTTATATGGTATAATTTGGTTTTCGGCTGTGCTAGGTTTTACAAATAAATTTCGCATTGAAACCATATTATGTGGTTGTGTGCAACCATATAATTTAACAATAGTATTTTGCCCTTAAAATATTGTCGTATCAACCATATATTTTTTTCTACGTGCAGTTTTTGTAATACACATGAATTTGTACACCTGATTGTATGAAGGTATGAAACAGTCAGTAGTCAGTTGTTGATCATCTCAAATTCTGCTAAATATGCATTTCATTTTAATCTTGAAAATAAAATAATATTAAATTTAATTTAATTACACATTTCTAGGTATAAATAATTCATATTCATTTCTGCAGCCCTTGAACATGGAGAAAATATTGAATTACATTTCAAAAAAAAAAAAAAAACTAAATGATCATATAACTTGAGTGTTGGTTTTCAAAACTAAACCTTTAATGGCTGGTTTATTTATATCTAACCTCAAAGTACCCTTCTACATACACACATACACGCATACAGGTATTTACAAATACTAATATAATTATATATCCACTTATTGCAAGTTTCTGGCTTAAGATTTATTTTGATATTCTGACAAGCCACCAAAATGCCAAATAACGGCCACCCCTTTAAAATGCATTTAATAACAAAATTCCCGATCTATTAAAAGCGAAACAGCAACAACAAACATCAGCAGTAGTAGTTAAAGTTGGAAAAAAATAAAGAAAATCACAATTAAAACTCATAACAATTTGATTGACTGACATGTCGTTGACTCGATGTCAATTAATCTAAACTACATGCGCAATAATCAACATCCGTAAATTATTCGCATCAAACACACTCACTCATATGCAGACATACACATGTATGTAAATATGTATACTCATACACACGCACGGTCATGTTGTAAAATTGTCGCTGAAGTTGGTAGTTGCGTTGTTGGTTTTAACAGCCGGCTGTTCGACAAACGTCTGACTGCGTTAGTGACAGGACGGATGGACCGATTTGTTTCAAGTCAGTGAGTAGTGATATTTTTTTTTGTTTTTTTTGTAAAAACATTCTGAATATTATTATTACGAGTATTAAAGCCCAATATTTGTGTTTTCATTTCTTAAAATAAGGCACGCGGCCAATGAAACTGGAGAACGTCGAAATCTAAGAGACCTAAGGCCTTATGTATAATAAGAAACCTTGTGCTAACTAACCAGCTGCTATCTTTCACTTATGGCAATTTATACACAAAAAAATTAGCAGCTAAAGGGTGGTTAAATTTCAAGGGCCGATGTTGATGTTGAATAAAACACAAACTATTTAGGAAATTATTGTAATTTTATTTTATTACGATATATTGGTATTATTCAATTATGTATGGAACAAAATATCGGCCAAATGGGCGCCGCGACCACGGCGGCACACCTCCATCCGCATAATGGAGGTTCTATGCAGTTAATGTGCCGAATTATCTCATCCTTTAGCTGTTGAATTGTTTCTGGCTTATCGACGTACACCTTTTCTTTCAAATAACCCCAAAGAAAAAAGTCCAACGGTGTCAAATCACATGATTTTGGCGGCCAATTGACATTGCCATTACGTGAGATAACACGGCCATTGAATTTGTTGCGCAAAAGAGCAATTGTTTCGTTAGCTGAAACCACATATCGTCTACATCCATATCTTCTAATTCGGGCCATAAAAAGTTCGTTATCATCTCACGATAGCGAACACCATTCACAGTAACTGCCTGACCGGCCTCATTTTGGAAAAAATACGGCCCGATGATGCCGCCAGCACATAAACCGCACCAAACAGTCACTCTTTGTGGGTGCATTGGTTTTTCTACAGTTACTCTTGGATTCTCATTCGCCCAAATGCGGCAATTCTGTTTATTGACGAATCCACTGAGGTGACAATGTGCCTCATCACTGAAGATGATTTACTTCGAAAATTGATCATCATTTTCATAATAAGTCTGGATAACTTTAACGCGTTGTTGGATTGTGTATCTCTCCATGGTTCAAATTGAGTAAGTCTGAAATAGAGAAATGTCAAATAAAATTCGGAAAAAAACTTGGCGTTTAGGTGTGGTTCACATTCAACATCGGCCCTTGAAATTTAACCACCCGATAGTTAAGCTACGTACACACGGTTGTCAGATCTTACAATATTGCCAGTAAAATTGTCTGAAAATGTATTACAATCGTGTGAACTGCCAATTTTTAACTTACAACGTTGTCAATCAATTGTAAGACGACAATGTTGTCAGGCATCTGACAATCGTGAGAACACTCTTCGTCGGCATTGCCAGATAATTGGCTGGTATTGTAAGCTCAGTTTTAATTGTCAGATGTATAAAATCAATGCACCTAACAATGGCATCATTGTCAGAAGAAAGTTTGATGGGCGACACTGCCAAACAAATTGTTGTTGATATATATGATATGATGGCAATGCCTTACAACATGTTTGGCAATGTTTTTCATCTAACAATCTAACAACCGTGTGAACTGGCAATTTTTGTTGTCAGATGAATTATTTGTCAGAAATGAAATTGTAAGATTTTCTTACGATCGTCTGAACACAGAATTTACTTCTGCGGGACAATTTTCCATTGTCACTACATTGTCAGCATGTTGCCAGATCTTATAATATTGTAACATCTGACAACCGTGTGTTCATAGCTTTAGTTAGCATAAGGATTTTGATTATACATAAGGCCGTAAAAGTTTCCCTAAATTACTTATGTACATACCAATTTTATGACAAAAATCCTGAAGAAGACATAACGGAATGTCGAATTATTGAAGGAAATAAACAACTATAATATTTACAAGTCTCCACTAGCTCAACCAACAAATAATAACACATATAGCTGAGATATATCCAAAATTCCGAAAAAAAAATTTTTTTTGCAAACTTGTATGAAAATTTTTGGAAAAAATGTGTCTTTTGCTTCAAACTTGATATAGTAATTTCACATGGCGAGTAAAAGGCAAAATAGATTTTTCTTCGATATCGGTCCATAAATGTCTATCCGAGATATAGCCTACACCAATTTTTCTTGAAAATACCGCATGAGCGAACTTAAACAACTTTTGTTTTGCTTAGAAGCAGCTCTGGTTATAAAAGGAGGTTTCTACAATACAGAAAAAAAATTCCTATATCGGTTCATATATACCCGAGATATAGTCTAAATCAATTTTTTCATGAAAATGTTGCGTAAGCGAACTTAAACAATTTTGTTCGCGTAAAAGCAGTTCTGGTAATATAAGCAGGCTACGAATGAAGTGGTGATCGCCGAAGCTGAGGGCTATTTTGAACCTAAAGATAAATGGTTCTGTAAAATATGTTAGAGCGGCGCTGGAATAATTGCGTTGCTGTTGATGAAGATTACGTTGAAAAACTGTGTTTTCTTTATTAGGCCCGGGACTTTTCAGCCCATGGGTTAAATAACAGATTCAGAGAAACGCTTTATTAAGTTTGAAAAAAAATCCCTAAAAATGCTTAAGGCCAAAAATTCGGAATTAGCGCTTAATCACAATACATTTCACACCTTTTAAGCAAAACATTTTTGTGAATAGTTTTGATTAATGCGCAAACAACTCTTCTCAGTCCTCTTAATTAGATTTAAGAGTATGTAGTTTTAATAAACTCAAAGTAGATTTTAATTTTATTTCTGTTAATGCCCTGATCAAGCTGATGCTGACTGATGGATGATTCGAACCCTTGAAAGGGGTGGCAAATCCCTGTTCAGTGTTTTGATTGTTGCAGGAGCTTGCTGAGTTACCACTGATTCGACAATATTAACAGCAGGGGTGGATTTCCTTCACGTCTGCCTGAAACTAAAGAGCAAATTTTAGCACAACTTTATGCTACTAAATATTTTTTAAACTTACAAGCATTTAAAGCAAAAAAAAAAAAAAAAAAAAAAAAAACAAGGTGGGCGCTTTATAAAAGTACTCGTAAGTGAGTTTATAGAGAACCAAGTACTCGAGTTACGCCACAAAATAACACAACCTTGTGGCAGCTGTACATGGCACTAATGTGAATTATTCAACACGTTACTCAAAAAAAAAAAGAAGAAGAAAAAAACCAACAATAATACAAATCTTAAGGGAGAGGAGAGCACAACTGACATACAGGCAAACATTCGTACATACATACATTCGTGCTTGTGAGAGTGTGTTAATGTCTGTGTTGAACACGTTACGGATTTCCGTGCATCAAATGCAATAAAAAACAATCAAAAAGGGATTTTCGTACGCCTCAATAGAGTGAATATTTTGTGGGATTAATAGAAGGACGGTACAATTGATTGTTCCCACGCCCGTTTGCTGCAACCGACTGAATGACTGACTGACTGGCTGGCTGACAATAAACGCCTAAGCAATTACATAATTAAATGCTGACGTATCTGATGGCTTAACCATATTACGGTAAATGCAAACTTAAGTACGCTGAAGCTACTTAGGACATACAATTCGGAGCGCTGCTGTTTAAGGTTCGTTCTTACAGCCTTAAGGCTTTTCTCACATTCAATACTTTTACATTTTTTCTTTTTTTTTGCTTTTCTCAGTTGAGTGTCAATTTTGGCACTCGAAAGTAAAAGTTAAACGATCTTTAGGCCAAAGTCACGCAATCGCCAACGAAAGAGTTCTCTGTATTAAAGCGACCCACTTTTCTCAATTTTTTAAGCTTTATAAGTGTAACAGCCAAACCAAACACAAAAATAAAAAAAATCAAATGAGTTAAAGCTTAAGTTGCGAGGGAGGTGTAACATATTTTTTGCTGGCAAGTTTTTACATTGACGACTTCTTTCTTATGTTTTATGAGTACTTTTGAAAATGGTCACGCTATGGAGACTTGCAAGCCTCTGCTTTTAGTCCTCGTTAGAATCCTTTAATGCTAATGGCTCACAATTAGCAAAGCTTATTATACTCTCGCAACAAGATTTTGTTCGTGTGCAACTGTCGGTATGTTGGCATGTCGTGGGAGTATTCGTTTATTTTTTTGTTTTTTGTTTTTTTTTAGCCAACAACGGTAGCTGGCTACTGTGGTAAAGATGAGCAGAGACAGACAGACAGTGGCCTTAAGGTAAGACAACAACAATAACAACGACAACAAACAGCAGTGTCATAATGTTTCTTTAATGCAAGAAAATACGAGTAAGCTCAACAACAAATAAATCTTGAAACTTAATTTAACAACAAGCCGAAGTTCTCAAACCCTGAATTTTGTTTTTAGTTTTCTATGGACTTTTTAAGCAGACGTTGTTTGTATGAATAATGCTGTTTGATTTTGTTTTCTTTTTTTTTCTCTTTTGCTTTGTTTCAGACTTGTTTCAAACTCTTAAGCAGGGTGTCATTAGGCCTGCATTATACATACATACATACCTATTTAAACTTGGTTTAAAGTAAAAAAATACATGTATTATCATGTTGTAAATACGAGTCAGGCTGCTATAAACAAACATACTTCGTGTTGGATCGTGACTTGGCGCTTGCTTGCCAGCGGTGTTAAACTCTACGCCATGTCAAACAAAACTGCTTGTTGTCTCGTTACCTTCAAAGGGGTTTTTTGCTCTCTTCAACTCTGCTGTGATGCTTTTGCAAATGATCAAATTTCATTTGAAATATTATCACCAGTTATTTCTTTTTTTTTCGGCAAAAAACGAAAAACAGCAACAAAAAAATATTTATGATATAAACATTAATTTTACTGGCACAAAGTCTTACATACATACACGCAAAGAAAAAGCAGTTCGCTACTTGCTAACAGCAGCATTGGTACTCGTATGTGATAGAGTCATCAAATATTCGCCTTTCAACTTTGTTCGAGCAACTCAAGTAATTGTTTTTGTTCGTTCGATCAAATGATCAATGTGCTGTTTCTACATCAGAAGCAAATGACTTGTCAGGTAATTTTATATGAAAAGTACTAAATTTTTTGAGTGATTCCTATACAAATATTTCAGACAAGTAGCTTGTTTGTGTTGTGAAAACATCATAAATCTAAAAAAGTTATTCGATTAAGCGATGCGAATAACGGATAAGAAAATTGTATAAAAATAGAAAAAACCTAAAACTAAAATAAAACAAATGAGAGTGTAGTATACGGCTGGGCCGGATCTAAAATATCCTTCACGATAGTCATGTAAATATATAGCATGTATTACAAATTTGTAATACATACTATATTTTTTTCATGGACAAATAGGTTTAAACTCTCTCGGGTACATGTACAGACCGATATCGGAAATTTTAATTTTCTTTACTTGGTAATCTCCCTATATTACCAGAACTATTTTTAAGCAAAAAAAGTTGTTTAAGTTTGCTTACGCGACGTTTTTATGAAAAAATCAGTTTAGGCTATATCTCGGGTATATATGGATCGATATCGAAAATTTCTTTTTTTTTATATTTAAGTAACCTCCTTTTATTTACAGAATTGCTTTTAAGAAAAAAAATTTGTTATAGTTCGTTTGCGAGAAAGTTTCTTTAAAAAATCGGTTTAAGCTATATCTTGAGTATTTATGGATCGATATCGGAAATTTTTATTTTCTGTATTTTGGTAACATCCTTTTATAAACAGAACTCCTGTTAAGCAAATAGAAAATTTTCATTGAAAAATCGGTTTAAACTATATCTCGGGTATATATCGACCGATACCGGAACTTTTCAATTTCTATATTCTAGTAACCTCCTTTTATTACCACAACTACTTTTAAGGAGGAAAAAAATGTTTTCATGAAAAAATCAGCTGAGACTAGAAAAAAAAGAAAAAATTTTTGCTTAAGTTCTTTTGCGAGATAGTTCCTTTAAAAAATCGGTATCTTGAGTATATATGTACCGATATCGGAAATTTTAATTTTGTGTGTTTTACTAGTCTCCTTTTGTAATCAGAATGGATTTTAAGCAAAAGAAAAAAATTTTCATGGCAAAATCCGTTTAAACTATATCTCGGGTATATATGGACCGATACCAGAAATTATCGTTTTGTATTTGGTAACCTCTTTATATTACCAGAACTTCGTTTAAGCAAAAAAAGTTGAATGTAATGAAAAATCAGTTTAGGCTATATCTCGAGTACATATGGACCGAGATCGGAATTTTTCATATTCTGTATTTTATTACCACAACTGCTTTTAAACAAAAAAAAAATCAAAAATTGTGTCACGAAAAAATCGGTTTAGACCATATCTCGGGAGTATAAGGACCGATATCGGAAATTTTCACTTTCCATATTTAAATATCGTTATTGTATTATCAAAACTGCTTTTGAGCAAAACAAGTTATTTAGTTTGCTTACAAGACATTATTAGTAAATCCCGGTTTACGCTATATCTCGGGTATATAAGGACCGATATCGGAAATTTTCCGTTTTCATATTTAAATAACCTTAATTTATTAATAGAACTGCTTTTTAGCTAAAAACTTTGCTGACGAAGAATAATGTAAAGAGAAGGGCTGATTAAACCATTGGGAATTCACCTCCAAGCAATGCTAAGGCGGCCCCAGGTGTAAATTTTTATTCCAGGAAGAAGAGGGGGGTTTTGTCGGTAAGTTCACTATTGTGATCAGCCCGACACAAAGTGGCGTAAAAGACAAAAGAAAAGCTCGGTGAGTCTGCTCTGTCAGATTAAATGGTAAAATATTGGATTGCTGAATTTAAATGCGGCCAAACAAGCACTTCAACAATACCATCAACAGAAAGTTGCAAAAAAGTGGTTAATGAAGAAAATATCAAGAAAATTCTCGATAACGTCGTGAATGATCGCCGAGTTAAGTTACGTGACATTGTTGAAAGGGTAAACATATCATGAAGATTTGTATATGAAAAAGCTATCGGCAAGATGGGTGCTGCGTTTGCTCAGTGTCGAACAAAAACGAGTCCGACAGATCACTTCACAGCGATGTTTGGATATGATAAAGCGTAATTCTTTTGATTTTTCGCGTCGATTAACAACTTTTGATGAAACGTGGATCCACCACTATACGCCTGAAACCAAAAATTAATCGAAACAATGGGTGGGTGGAAACTGGTGAAAGTGCTCCGAAGAAGGCGAAGACTGTGAAACCGGCTAGCAAGGTTATGGCCACTGTATTTTGGAATGCACACGGAATGTTTCGTATCGATTATCTTGAAAAAGGATCTACAATCCCAGGAAAGTATTATCGTGCATTATTAGATCAATTGATTGATGTAATCAGGAAAAAAGTGCCTTTTATTCAAGGCAACGCACCGGTTCACACAGGGGAAATACAATTTTGTTGATCATCCCCCTGTTTCCAAACTTGAAAAAATGGCTCGCTCGAAAAATATTCATCTCAAACGAAGAAGTGATTACCAACACTAATGAGTATTTTTAGGAGTTTGCAAAATCGTATTATTCAGATGGTATAAAATAAAAAAAGTTGGAATATCATCTTAAGTGCCCTGGAGACGATAAAAAAAACACGTCAATCAGTGCATATGTGTGAGTGTCGTGTTTTTGGCGTTTAAAAGGAGACGTACAAATAAAATCGTCAATCGTCATTTGTATTTTGATTTCGCTGCGTTTGTTTCTAAATATGTCATCATCGGATGATGAATTATTGCGCTATCTTGTGCAATTTTGTTAAGAAACAAAAAAAATATGAGAAGAAGAAAAAAAACTATGGATGAAAAGTAGTAATAAATGAAAAATAATAATAAATGCTTATATAGTATATACATATGTATGTATACATATAAACAAAATAAATTTCAATAATCATAATATATATGGATATAGTTTTTTATTTTACTTATGTTGTCCCTTTCGATAACAAAACTGGCATTTTCTAACGTCAATCACAATTGGAGATTATCAAAATAATAACACGTCAAAATAAAATAGCAAAAGTTTTTGATTTTTATCAATCAGAGCCGACAACAAATAGGTGTATCCAAAAAAGCCAGACTGCACGCACCCACTTAGAACGTTAATGTGTTTGTTTGATCGTCTCCAGGGCACTTTACCAAGTGTATTGAGCTAAGAGGAGACTAGAAATAAATAGTTTTTGGAAATAAATGCTTTTTTTCTACTTAGGTAGTTTCAATATCAATCCGCCCTCGTATGACAATGATTTTCTAAATTGCTCTATATCAGCCATAACCCAATTTAATTCAGTTGGGAAATGCAATTCAATCCTTTTTTCAGTTCTTCAGAAAACGTAAAACTAAAAAGTTGATCTGATTGAAATCATTTAGTACATCATAAATGGGTTAATACTTAGGTTCAAATGCTATCACTCTGAAAAACTTTTTCGTTATTTGTTATCTGGCATAACAGAAAACGGATTGAATTCCGTTTCCAAAGGGAATTCAACAACACTTACAAAAAAAAATCTTCCATTGTCTCGTTTGCTATTTGACAATACGCACCATCGCGATAGTGAACACCGTTCACGTTAGGTGATTGGTGGACTGGTGTCGCCCAATGACGACGCCAGTCCACCATGTGTATGCATTGATCGGGTTTTCAACAATCACTTTCAATTGCTCAAATGCGGAAATTTTGCTTGTTAAGGAATTCAATGAGATAAAAGTGTGCGTCCTTGTTAAAGGTGAATTTTTTGGTAAAGTCACCATTTACTTCTGTCTCTTCAGCGTATTGATGAGGCTTGAAATGGCCATTAGTCTTCAGGTCTTGAGACCTTCAGAAGTTTGATCATCGATCAAACTTCTGAATCGATGATCAGAAGTTTGATCATCGATCAAACTTCTTAAATTTTGATCCTTTTCGTAGAGTTTGTGGTGAAGTAAACAGATTTTATGATCTCATCGACTTATCTGACAACATTCATGTTACTAACAGAAGACTACTTTTGTATTTAAACTCTAGTGATTATACTTATAACTGTTTGCAGTTTTCTATATTAATGTTATCTAATTGTTATATTAATGGTATCTATTTCCGTGTTATACTGATATCTCAGCTGTTATTAATCATTTAGCTGAAATAAATAAATAAATAAATAATAAACTATTTGTTGTTGTAAAAAGCAAAACATATTTACAAAAACAATATCTACACTGATAACGGCTGTCTGCATTGTTTACCAGCAAAGCATGCAAAAGTGTTGTTGCTTTACTCTTATGTTGTGTAGGACAAAGTTGGTTGTGTATTTTTCATTGCTAGTGCTGAGTGCAGTATGTACATATTAAAGAGCACAGCCCTATAGCTAAGCGCTTTTACAAAAACAGTTGAGCATTAAGCCCATAGGGCTTGGGCACTTCTGGTCTAAAGAATGAAAAACTCCAAGTAAATCAACCACCAATACTTTTATTGTTATTATTGCGTTCTTATTGGTTTGGCAGCATGTGTGGGTGTGTTCGTAGCAATTATAGGTTTATATTTTTGTCTGGAATTCTTAACACACATTTGTGTTAAGTGTAAATAAAGTTGGGAATTATTTAAGTACTTTGTAACGAACAAGTGTTAAGCTACGTACACACGTTTGCCAGATCTTACAATATTGTTAGTAAAATTGTCTGAAAAAGTATTACAATCGTGTGAACTGCCAATTTTTAACTTACAACGTTGTCAGAAAAACCATTGTCAATCAATTGTAAGACGACAATGTTGTCAGGCAACTGACAATCGTGAGAACACTCTTCGTCGGCATTGCCAGATAATTGGCTGGTCTTGTAAGCTGAGTTTTAATTGTCAGATGTATAAAATTAATGCAGCTGACAATGGAATCATTGTTAGAAAAAAGCTTGATGGGCAACACTGCCAAACATAAGTGGCAATGCATTACAACATATCTGACAATTTTTTTATCTAACAACCTGACAACCGTGTGAACTGGCAATTTTTGCTGTCAGATGAATTATTTTTCAGACCATAGTCTGACAATGAAATTGTAAGATTTTCTTACGATCGTCTGAACACACAATTTACTTACGCGGAACAATTTTTCATTGTCACTACATTATCTAACATTGAAAAAATTCAAAGAAGTCAAAATAAAATTCTCCGTAGAATTACAGATGCTCCATGGTACGTTCAAAACTCACGAATCCACGCAGATCTGAACGTACCTTTTGTGAAATCTGAATTTGTGAAGTACGCGACAAGATATATTAACAAACTTGAATTCCATCCAAATCCGCTTGCAGTTAATATTCTTAACTTTGGTGGTCATACCCATCTGAGAAGGAGGGATACTTTGGCTACCATTAGAGCTCTAAGCAGATGACTGAATTCTGAAATAATATTCGCATAAAAATAAATTTTTGTCCAGCACTGGCAGGACTTTAATCACAATTTTTTTTTAGTATTAAGAATTGAATACTTATTGTCATTACATTTCTTGTGTAGATTCAATAAATAAAATAATGAAGTTAAAAGAAAAAAAAACTACATTATCAGCATGTTGCCAGATCTTACAATATTGCAAAATCTGATAACCGCGTGTGCATAGCTTTAGTGTCATTATTTCATTTGCAGTTAATGAAACCGCAAACACGTTTTTAAAGGTAAAATCAGAGCAATATTGTACTATCAGCACCAACCATATAATTCAATTATAGTAAGTTGTCTTTAGCATATAGTCATGTCAACTATATATTTTTTCTACGTGTACTTATATACATACAAACATTTGTATATGTGTATGTGTTTATGTTTGTATACATTCTTTAACGGAGTTGTTTTACTTTCCTTTAAGACTCCTTTTAACATTTTGGACTTTTATATTTCATAGCACCACTGCATGTCAAAATTATTAAAAAACTCATAATTTAAGAGATTATCATTAAAACTGGTAGGAGGACAACATACATATATGAGAAAGTGTGCATGTGTGTATTTATTAAAAAATAAACAAGAAACTTAAAAATATTCTTGACTAAAGTATAAAAGTCAGGGGTAAAGTCATTCAAATTTGTACGCACTTTGTTATTCAGGCGGCTGTTAGCTGGTGGATTAAGTCAAATTATTTGACTGTGGGCTTAAGGCGTTCGTTTCCTTTCTTTAAGACGAGAGGTTGATGGAAAACGGTAAACCCCTAAATGGTCATTCATTATTCAGGGATTAAGTTTTTATGTAACAATACCTGAAAATGTTACTGTTGACAATCAATAACGAGTGAAGCCACACGCTTTATGTCCACTTTATGAAACATGCTACAGTAGATGTAAACTTGTTGCAATTTTTCAGGATTTGTTGGCAACATTGAAAACGTTTGCTTAGACATTTTCGTCGATTTTTGTAAATACTTGCAATCGTTGTGAATTTGGGGTTTTATTTATAATAGTTTTTTTTTTTTTTTTTTTTTGTTATTCTCACGATTTAGTTATTCTTTTATATATTTTTGTATTGGACCAGTAATAAGGGGAATAGCCCTATATATGTAGTGCAGTGTACCGGAACTAGGAAATTGGTTATGTGGAGGAGGAGAGAGGGAGTAGTGTTTGCGGACGTTTCACTTGAACTTTCCAACGTTATATGTAACAGAAATCGCGTCCACAGGCACCGTGTTGTTCCACAGACGAACCGTACGGTAATGGCGATAAAACAGAGAAGCGCACTTCACACAACAGCGATGCTCCAGTGAGTCAATAGATTGTGGAAACTGATTTACATCAGCATCTGCCTAATCTGATGATGGACCCACTTAATGGGATGACTAATTCATGATTCACCAGTGTGCACACAGGTCGCAAATTGCTGAAGAGTTCGGTCCTTCTAGTCCTTTCTGTGAGCACTTTCCCAGAAGTTAATGGCAAAGCCATGTGTAGCCAAGAATACCTCAATACCATAAAAAAGCAGTGAAATTAATAGAGCCCATGATAAGTATGATCCAACGTGGAAAGGCAAGCTTACCAAAAATTTTCGAACTTAGCACATCAATGTGATTAGTAAAAGAAAGCCAGACAATTAAGCTGATCTGCAAAACTACTACGCTCACCGTTAAGATAAAGATCCATGTCACAAGTAAAACGACTCGTGGGCCCAAACATGGCAGCTTTAGTTTTCGAAGGATTCACAGTCAAAGCATTGCATGAAGTCCACCTAAACAGACCATCCAAACTAAAGTTGACATCTCTATTTAAACGTTACAACATTGTCAAAAGCCCCCTTAAGCAACAGAAACATGTCATCAGCAAACAAAAAGGTTTCACATATAACAAAATTGATAGAACTAGGTCAGCTGTTAGTAAACATTGTGCACAACAGAGGGCCTAAAACAGACGCCTGAGGGACACCCAACCTAATGGAAAGCACATCCGAATAAACACCATTTAAAACCACAAGTTGTGATCTACCCGCAATTAGGTAAGAGAAAACCAGTCTACATGCTGATCTAGCGAAATTGAAATCAGTATAAGATGATCAATAGAATTAAATGCTTTCGAAAGATCCAAAGAAATAGGAACATTCGAATAACTGTCCTCACATTCTGTCGAACACTGTCCGTCAAGGAAAGTAATAGAGAAGTAGAGTTAAACCCCTTCCGGAAAGCATACTGCTTCCCGTAAAGGTCACTTGAAATATATTCCAGTATTTGGTCCCTCATAATGTGCTCCACTTTAGACAATGAGGGCAGTATTGAGATACGCCAATGTGCTCTTGGGTATCGGTGTGATCCTAGCAGTTTTCCAAAATGAGCGAAAGCACGAAGTGGTGAGTATTGTTTTGATAACGGATAGAATATGTCGCGAAACAAAAGGATAAATTAATTTAATAAATCTAATGGCTATACCATCAGCACCCACCGATCCTGATTTAACTTTATTCAACACCCCCCATAATTCAGGTTCCCCTATGCAGCGAAAAGAAAAGGAGGACACATCATCAGACAAAAATTCAGAATCACTGACATCGAAACCCTATTGGACAGCCCCAGAAACAGAGAAATCATTAAGGTTAGTCACATTCCCACAAAACGACACAGGATCATCCACCAAACATCTCGATCCCCACAAAACTCTCCATAAGCCAGAAGAGTCTAACTTCCCAAAAAGTCTAGCAAAATGCCTTCTCTTTGTTTTACGCATAACATTTTTAGCTTTATTCCGAAATTTACATAAAATTAATTAATTAGATCGAACAGGATTTAGCGTATAGACTTTAAACGATATATCCCTCAGAGACCGAGCAAATTGCGTGTGGGATATTACTTTTCTACACATTTTTATTTGCGACTGTAACTGAAATCAGTACGCCATCCAACTGGACAGCTAAACTGATCCTTAACTCTGCCTTTTTTTGAAGGCCAAAAAATAAGTTTTGCAAATATTTTCAACCACAGTGTTAAAAGTGTTCTGAGAAAAAAATCAAATGTGAAAGTGATAAGACTCATGATAATGTCTTGCAACTTAGTTACGCATCCTTATAACGAACGAACGCTCTTCTCAACATCCTGGTCTTCAAGTGAAACCAAACACACGTACTTTATGGAAATTTAAGCATAAGAAACGCAACGAATTGCAAAATAGATATGTACTCGTACATAGTAATATAAAATAAAACTTAGATATTCTAGCCAGTCGGCCAAACAGCCAGCGCCAGTAGAGAAAACAGCTTTTCTACGCGTCGTTTGAAATTCGTCACAATTACGTTACGCCACATAATCGATTTGTCAATATTCATACGAATGTCTAAAATAAAAGTCAACTGAAAAGCGAAACAGACAGCGAGGGGAGAGGAAAACAAGCCGGATTGTTGTAGACGGAATAAATATTCATGATGATATTTATTTAGTCAGTGGTCTGCATGTTAGCAATACATATGTATGTAAGTTTTCCATAAATTTAAATGTATAAACAGTTATTTTGACATGTTTTGGTTGAAAAGTTAGTTTTATGGGTGGTGCAGTTTGCTTTGATATTTCAAATGTTCTTGTTCGAGGGGAGAGTTCAGTGCTTGTAATCAGAATATATTTTGTCCTAATGCCTGAACTGTGTTCAGCATCTGCTTTTATTCCCAGGCTCAAAAGTTCTTTTGACTTATTTTTTTTAGCTTTGCATGTTTAAAAACATATTGTTTTTGAGCTATTTGGCGATTACATTTGTGGGTTTTAAAATAATAAATTTTTCAGTTTCGTTTAAAGTTCTATTAGATGTTATTACAAGGATTACAAGGATTTTAATAGATTCGACAAGCATCATCGTTGGTGTTTGCTAGAAATAATGAAAAAAATAAAATTTTTCATTCTGCAGACAGTTAATTTGTTTTTCAAATTTAATAAAGTTGAACTTGCCTGCAAATACACACAAGCTTCTGGAAAGCTACTTATGTGGGCGGAAGTTTGTTATCAGAGAAGGCGACTTTATAAGCTCAACTCAGCCAATCGAGGCAGGAGTTCCCCAAGGCAGCATACTGGGGCCTACTTTATATTTGATTTACGCCTCTGACATGCCAACGACACCCGGAATCCACACTTCAACTTTTGCAGACGATACAGCATTCTGCAGCGTACATGAAAACCATCAAGTAGCTTCGCGAAATTTGTAGGAGTATATTTAAATATTAGAGATGTGGTTAAAACTTTGGAAAATTAAAGTTAATACACAAAAGTGTGCTCACGTTACATTCACGCTGCGTAAACAAACATGTTCAGCCATCCAAATTAACGATTCACCTATTCCGCAGCAGTACCGTAGGTTAACGTGGAAGTCTCACATAGATGCGAAAGTTACTCAGTTAAAGTTAAAAGCAGCGCAACTAAATTGGCTTATGGGCAGAAATTCGACATTGAAGCTGGATTGCAAACTTTTATTATACAACGCAATTTTAAAGCCTGTATGGTGCTATGGAATTCAATTATGGGGCACCGCCTCCGCTTCAAACGTTGAAAAAATTCAAAGGCGGCAAAACAAAATTCTTCGAACAATTACCGCAGCTCCATGGTACGTAAAAAACTCACGAATTCATAAGGATCTCTGTGTTCCTCTTGTAAAAGACGAATTTTCAAAGTACGCTACAAGGTATATCAGTAAATTGGAACTTCATCCAAATCGTCTTGCACGCAATATACTTAATTTTGAAGGCCACTCTCGGTTGAGAAGGAGGGATACCCTTGCCACCATCAGAACGTTAAATAGGCGATTTTACCGATATTGACCGTGCAAAATAAAATATTTTTGTCTAGCATTGGCTGGACTTAATTAATTTTATGTATTTAGTATTAAGATTTGAATACTTATTGTTAGTTCACTTTGTGAAGATTCAATAAATAAATGAATGAAAACAAAAAAAAAAAATTTTAATAACTAGATTCGCTGAATCAGTTAATTAAATGTTTGAATCTGTGCCAGTAAAGAGCAATTCGCGAATTCAAATAATAATTTTGTAAAAATAGTTGTTGAACGTAAAACGATTAATTTTTTCCACAAACAGTTAAATACAGGGTGGCTGATCAATTTTGCTACATTAAGAAATTCAAATAACTTTTTGAAAAGCTTATGTAATTTAGTTTTTAGTAATTCATTTGAAAAATAATACATTGCTGTTAAAGTAATTCATAAAGCTTTGAAAATAATTGAATTCAAATGGCCTCCACCCTCGGTGATACATGTACACAGAAAAAAATATATGAGATTTTTTTTCAATTAAGTTATGTTATTAATAAAAAACCATCAATTTAATAAAATTTGCATTGACTTAATTAAATTATTATTAATAATGAATTTTTGGAAATATCTCTTAATAAAATACAATTAATAAAAAGTTTTCCGAATTATTGATTGTTACTCAATAAATAAATTTAAAAGGTTGTCATATAACAGTGAAGAGTTATTGTTTCTTTAACAATTTTTTTTGTTAAGTATATTTTACATTTTAACAACAATTTTTTTCAACTCAATAATTTTTGCTTTTAAGTGAAAAAGCTATTTCTACTTTATAATTTGAATTATCAATCCGGCAAAAAAATCTTTTTCACAGGAAATTCGATAAAAATAGTGCAATTTTTTTTTATCAATATGCCATCTATTTTTTTCTGTGTACGACATCTTATCAAAAAGTTATTCATTACTGCGCGGAATGCTCCAGCGGAAATTGTCTCAATTATCGTTCGAATGGATTGCTTTAAATCAGCGAAATTTGTTGGTGTTCTATTGTAAACCTCTTGTTTGCAATAACCCCACAAAAAACAATAATCAGGTCCAATGAGATCAGGAGACCTGTGGAGCCAACAGAATGTGGAGTTTTTTGAAATCAGGGGCCAAATTACCGCATAAGATATCGAGTAATATTATCGAAATTTTTCATTTTGTTATCATGGCAAGTGACAAGTTGCTCCATCTTGATGAAACCACACAGAGTTGAAAGGGATTCTCTTTCGGTGTAATTCTGGAAAGAAAAGCTCTTTCAACAACTTTAAATAACGGTCTCCATTGACCGTAACAGTAAGACCGTTTTCTGCGAAAAAGTAACTGGAAGAAACTGCACACCACACTGTGATGCGAAGTGGATGTAATTACATCTGATGGAATATCTGTGGGTTAAAATTACTCCATATTTGACAATTTTGTTTGTTAACATTGCCGTTTAAATCAAAATGGTTCTCGTCAGAAATAAAAAAATGCAGTTCAAAACGATTTCATCCTCTGACACCATTTGAATTATCTTCTCCCAAAATTCTAAGCGAATCGCACAGAAAAAATTTTTTTCGTGTTCAATAATGAAATTCGTTGAATCAATTAATAAATTGTTTGATTGCGGAGCTGTAAAGGAATTCGTGGATTCAAACAAAAGTTTAGTAAAAATAATTATTGATTGAAAACAAAAATTTGTTTAAACAACAGCAAAATACGATATCCAAGGTTATTTTTTTGGATATTTCTGTATATGTTTTATTTACTTTACTTAAGAACGAGTAGTAATGGGCAAATCCCACTTTGTTTTTAATAACTTCAAATACACGAATTTTCATCGAGACATAAAGAGAATTGAGGAGTCGCAGAACAAAACGTGCTTTTTCGCATACGCTTGCATTGGGATGATTGGGTTTTGGTTTCAATGTCATAGCCATACAACTATGATTCGTCACCAGTTAAGACCTTTTTGAGGAAATCTGGATCATCGTGGACGATGTTCAACAGCTCATGAGCGATGTCCATGCGACGTTGTTTTTGCTCAAAATTGAGTAAATTTAGTAAAAAATCGAAGAGCACACCAAAACACGACTAACCTTTTTATCTGTCAAGAACAAACTAACAACCTGAAATGGTTGATATTGCCAACATATATAGCATATAACATAACAGAAAAAATGCGATAGTTATTGATGAATAAATAAATACAAACAATAATAATGGGTGATTTTATAAGAACTATCCGAATTTTAAGAAAAAAAAAACACATAAAAAATGCATGAAATATTTATTTGGATCGATAGTTGGGTCGATAAAATTTAATGTTTGAAGATTACTTCATGCAAATGTTGGACGCGGCTGCGCCTCAAATGGTCCATCCGCTTAGTCCAATTTTGGCATACTCTTTCCAACATTTCGACCGGTATCTCACGAATAATGCTGGCAATGTTGGCTTCCAGTGCGTCAATCGAAGCGGGCTTGTCGCTATAGACATTAGCCTTAACATAGCCCCACAAAAAATAGTCTAGAGGCGTTAAATCGCACGATCTGGGTGGCCAGTTGACTGGTCCCAAGCGTGAAATAAACTGTTCACCGAACTCGCCTCTCAATTGGTCCATTGTTTCGCGTGCTGTGTGGCATGTGGCACTGTCTTGTTGAAACCACATGTCATGCAAGTCAAGCTCTTCCATTTTGGGCAAAAAAAAGTTTGTTATCATCGCACGGTAGCGCTCACCATTCACAGTAACGTTGTGATTCGCATCATCTTTGAAGAAATACGGCGCAATGATGCCGCCAGCCCATAATCCGCACCAAACGGTTGTTTTTTGTGGATGCATTGGTAGCTCTTGCAATGCTTCTGGCTGCTCTTCACTCCAAATACAGCAGTTTTGCTTGTTCACGTATCCATTCAACCAGAAATGAGCCTCGTCGCTGAACACAATTCTTCGATAAAAAAGTGGATCTTCATCTAACTTTTCAAGAGCCCATTCACCGAAAATTTGGCGTTGTGGTAGGTCGTTTGGCTTCAATTCTTGCACCAGCTGTATCTTATAAGGCTTCACACCCAAATCCTTCCGCAAAATTTTGCACGTAGTGGAGTAACAGAGGCCCAATTGCTGCGAACGGCGCCGAATCGATAATTCACGGTCATCACCAACACTGGCCGATATGGCTGCGATATTTTCTTCAGTTCGGACTCTACGTAAGCGTGTTGGTGGTTTAATGTCCAACAATGTAAATTTGGTGCGAAATTTTTTTACAATAGCCCGAATAGAAGCCTCAGTAGGTCGATTAAACTGACCATAAAATGGAAGAAGCGCGCGATGAACTTTCTTAACAGAGCACGCATTTTGGTAATAAAATTCAATAATTTGCAAGCGTTGTTCGTTTGTAAGACGATTTATAATTAAATTATAGACCAAACTGAAGATGTTTGACAGTGACACAAGACACAAAACGTGCGTGAGCTGTCAAAACTAGTGTTGCCAAAAAGATAATAGCAAAAAAATCACTCGTTATAAATAAAAAAACTTAAAATAACAGTTATTTATTGATCAGCCCTCGTAGATATTAGACCTCTTTTTGTTTTGGATTTTTTGTCCATGGGACACATCACTGTGCGAGGTTTTCTGGAATAGGCCACCTACAATAATTATTGTTAACGGCAAAGTAATATGTCGTTAAACGTTTTTTTTTTGGCGATTTTATTAACAACAGAAAACTTTGATATTTGTTTACAAATTGAAATGTATAAAATATATAAAAAATTTGTACAAAAATGATGCCATTTCTCAAATCCTAATTGTTATTTATTTCACATAATCCGTGATTATCCCATATAACTTTTATTTTACGAGTGAAATCAAAATCACATCCACAGATAACAGCTTCACTTATCCACCGGCAGAATGATAAATGGCCGCACAAATTTCAAAATTTCTCTCAATCAGCCAGCGGACGGACAACAGAAGTAGAAATAAACATAAATTCAACTCGATTTCACAGATGTTGATGGCTGGTTTGTTATACGTTTCGTTCGTTCTTAATTTAATGAAGTGGCGATCGATCGATTCATTTCATTAAATTAATCGTTTTGGAAAAATTTAACAGTAAATGCTCTACACACCTTTTTTTCTCAATTTAAATATTTGTCTCTTTTGTTTTGTTTTTCTGCTATTTGTTTTGTTTTTTTTTTTTTTTTGCTGTTGAGTATGCGATATTTAACTATTTATTTTAAATGAAATATTTTAAAATGTATCTCATGAAATCGAGTGCTGTGGATTTTTGGAGACACACACAGGTGTTTGACCTTGAGAGTATTTTTTTTATTTGTTTTTTTTTTCGTCAATTTTAAACCAAAAACAAAAAACTTAAATTTGAATAATTTCGGTATTTTTTCATTAAATTGATTTAAATTCAAGCCGCACACTTGAATTCTACGTCACTTGTTAAGCTGGCAATAGGAATTAAAAAACGGACAGTTAGCCAGCCAGCAAGTGGGGTTTAATATAAAATTTAATTTAAATTTTAAAATGTTCACCAAAAAAAATTGGCTAAAAAATTGTTGTCTAAAGTAAAAACGAGTATCACTGAAACGACGGTGGGTAAAAAGAAAACATTTTTACAACCACTCCCTAAATTTAAGCCACCAGACAAACAGACAGACGGACAGAGACCTCTTAATTATGAACGAGTGCAAGTGTGTAATTAGAAAATAACCATTCACATTCATTCACTCATTCATTCAATCGTGCGACTGAGAACTCTGCATAATTTAACAAAGGTTTTTTTTTTCTTTTTCAACTTCCTCTTTGAGTCATTTGCATATATTTTTTTTTTTCTTTTTTTATAAAAAGTACTTCATGTAAGCAGCATTTTGAGCTGAAGTTTGTATTAAAATTACATCTGGATACATATTTGTGCATATATGCTTATATTGGAAAAAAAAGCTTCAGTAATAATTTGTTTTGCAGAGAATATATTTTCTGGTACTCAATAACAAAGTCCACTGAATCAGTTAATAAATTGTATGAATGAGGGCCGGTAGAGGAATTTATGGATTCATGGCTTAAAGCAAGTGTGCCCAGCCCTATGCGCTTGATACTCAATTATTTTTGTAAATGCGCTTAGCTATAGGGCTGTGCTCTATAATACACCAATATTAGGCTCAGCACTAGCAATGAAAAATACACAAATAACTTCGTCTTATATATTTTTTGTCGTTCTTCACCGCACACACACAAAAGCAAAGCAACAACAGCGATTATCAGTGCGCACTTTGTTTTTGTAAATGTTTTGCTTTTTACAACAAAAAATATTAAACAAAAATAGTTTTGCCTTAAATGTATTGGTGTTTACTCTTCCATATAGAACTTGTGGGCACTACTGGTTAAGAGTATACTGTTTTTGCCTTTAAAACTGCTTTTGCTAATTCTTCAATTGCAAATCAAATAATGACACACACACTTGTCGGTTACACAGTACTTAAATACTTCGTTTATTTATGCTTAATACCACTGTGTATTAAGACACTTGACTTGCTTACTATTCTGACTTATGACTGTCTTGCACAATGTTTACATATTTACAGCCAGTTTACGAATTTCGAAAGAAAATTAATGCGAAAGAAAGCTAGTCACTCACATTCGAATCAGTTTGGGGTTGTCTATCTCGTTACTATTCGTTCGCAGTTTCTTATGTGTTTTGTTTGAGTTTTGACAGTAAAAAGTTAGACGAACTCAAATCAAATTTCTTTCGCTTAGATTGCGAACGCAAGCATGCTGTCGAGATTGGTAAACTGGCCGTTAAACTGTGTCTCTGCCAAACATTTGCGTGTTATTTATATATTTTTTTCGATTTTTTGTATTTATTACTTCACATATTATTTACTATTACACGATATGTAAGTATATATACAGTCATGTTCTGAAACCGCAATGCGTTTTGAAAAACGATTATTTGATTTTTAGGTGTTCTATCAATATATTTTGGTTTATAAAAGACGATTTTTCTCATCATAACTATCGAAAAGAAAAACGTGTCACAAGAGTGTTTTAACAGTGGCCAAAATCAACGAATTAAAGTACAAGTTGCTTGACCCACCTTATTCTCCTGATTTAGCTCCCAGTGACTTTTACCTGTTCCCAAATCTAAAAACAAATTCCTTAGGTTAGGTTAGGTAGGCAGCCCGCTGGGTTCTCCAAAGAGTTCTCCAAAGAGTACCTCACTCCAGTACTCCAGCTGGCAAGCGTTTTACCTCAAATGAAGATGCAATTACAGTTGTGAGCAACTATTTTGAAGACCTTGAGGAAAATTATTTTTATCAAGCGATAGAAAAGCGTTGGACTAAGTGCATTGAAGTTTCAGGAGATTATATTGAGAAATAAAAATATTTTTGAAAAACTAACTAATCTCTTTCATTGATAGGCTAAGACCTTTCCGAACCGCCCTCGCACTAGTCGTTATAGCTCGGAAGGAGCTATTGAAAGATTCAGTATAGTCCGTCGCGAGATTGTATTGTAAGCGGTGTATATCATCACTCTCAGCTAGCTTACTTATTTTCCACCTAATCAAAGTATTTACCTTCTATCTAATTAATCATTTTATATTTTACTTACAGAAAAACGTTCATACACTCGTGTGATAAATTTATTTCATAATAAAAGTCTTTAAATGATCGAATAGAGAATTCTTTGTTCAAATAATCGATTTTGACTGAAATAGGAATAATGATAGATAGTGAAAAGTCGAACCATAAAATTCTGAGAAAAATACCGGAAAACTTGTACATATTAAACTGCAGCAGCAGTGACAACAACAACAATTATAAAATCGAAAAACATTAAATAGAAAATGAAAATCATGTAAAGGTGTTCACTGTGTATGTATGTATGTAAGGGTGTCGATGTGTAGGTGTGTGCGAGTGAAAAGGGTCACCAGGATCACACTTTCTAATCTGTGACTTGGGTGAAAAATGTTTTTTTTCTATTATTGTTGTTGTTGGTGTTGTTGCCTAAAACATTTTTGCTGCCAATATCATTTTCTTCATGATTCTAAAACGTGGTAAACTATGAACAACAACAAAATTGCTTTTAATGTGTAAACTAAAACTACCTGTGTTGTATTTTGTTGAATTGTTAGATACTTTTAAGGACAACAACAAAACAAGAGTATTTTGGAGAAGAGAAAGAAAACTACAACAACAACTAAATAATAACAGATTTATTTTGCAGTAAAATATGACTGAATTCTATGTACGAGTATACATTCCGTCTGTCTGTCTGTCTGAGTTAAAGATTTATTATTTTGGCCAATTTTTTTTCTTTCTTTTCTTTGTTTCCCTTTTTCTATTTAACTACTTCAGTTGTTAAATGATGAAATGATTTTTAACAACAAAATTCTCCTACACAAACGCATATTCGCAAGCACCAACAACAGCTGCATATTTCTCTCTAGCAATTTATAGTGTAAATGCTGTTTTAAAAAATTTATCAAAACAAAAAAAAACCAGAAAACTATAAAAAAAAAGTTAAAACTTGTTGGCCTTTTAGCCTTTAATGGTCAATGTTAGTTTTGTTACGCATTCCCTCATTCTCACACAGACACACACACACATCCTCTTTGTTTTAAACTCTCATCGATGCTTCAAGCAAACTGTACATATTATGACTGGAATGACTATAAGTTGTCTAGTAGTTTTTTGTCTGTAGTCCTGGCCAATCTTTAAACATGTGTGCATGCGTGTGTGTGTGTGTAATTGGTTTTGTGACGTTTTTGATTGAGCTAACAAAAAATAAGGAAAATTTTACCCCAAACGTATTGATTAGCTCATTATTTTCTGTTCTGCAAAATCGAGAAATGAAAAGTTCATTCATATTTAAAATTTATTTGAAAAAAGCTTAAAGCCTCTGTTTACCAAAATTTCAAACAGTCTCTTTGTTTGGTAAATATATCTCGCGATACATTCTACTCTATAGAGTATTTTCCTATCTGACTTTAATTCCAATAAACCTAAACTAAACTAGGTCAAGATTTGTCAGTATCTATATATAAATAGGTACATGCAAAATTTTAGATTACGTTCGCTTTTCTATTTCTCAACCGATTTTATTCATTATTCGACATTTTCTTGTTTTAGTGCACCTTATATACGAGGTCTGATCAAAAAATAAACATTATTTAAAATTTTTTTCAAAAAGTATTTATTTCTTCATCAATAACTATCTTGTCCCCTTCAAAGTAATCCCCCTCAAATACACGTGGAAAAATATATATGGTTGTTGTTCTAAGAGCAACATACTATTGTTGGATTATATGATTGTAGCTGACAATATTATATTGTTATATATATTTCAAACATCATTGATATACCGCAACATAGTTTTTTTTGTTAAATATAAATACTATTGGGTGGTTAAATTTCAAGGGCCGATGTGGAATGTGAACCACACCTAAACGCCAAGTTTTTTTTCCGAATTTTATTTGACATTTCTCTATTTCAGACTTATTCAATTTGAACCATGGAGAGATACACAATCCAACAACGTGTTAAAGTTATCCAGACTTATTATGAAAATGATGATCAATTTTCGAAGAAAATCATCTTCAGTGATGAGGCACATTTTCACCTCAGTGGATTCGTCAATAAACAGAATTGCCGCATTTGGGCGAATGAGAATCCAAGAGTGACTGTCGAAAAACCAATGCACCCACAAAGAGTGACTGTTTGGTGCGGTTTATGTGCTGGCGGCATCATCGGGCCGTATTTTTTCCAAAATGAGGCCGGTCAGGCAGTTACTGTGAATGGTGTTCGCTATCGTGAGATGATAACGAACTTTTTATGGCCCGAATTGGAAGATATGGATGTAGACGATATGTGGTTTCAGCTAACGAAACAATTGCTCTTTTGCGCAACAAATTCAATGGCCGTGTTATCTCACGTAATGGTGATGTCAATTGGCCGCCAAGATCATGTGATTTGACACGGTTGGACTTTTTTCTTTGGGGTTATTTGAAAGAAAAGGTGTACGTCGATAAGCCAGCAACAATTCAACAGCTAAAGGATGAGATAATTCGGCACATTAACGGTATAGAACCTCCATTATGCCGCAGGGTCATCGAAAATTTGGACCATCGGATGGAGGTGTACCGCTGTGGTCGCGGCGCCCATTTGGCCGATATTTTGTTCCATACATAATTGAATAATATCAATATATCATAATAAAATAAAATTACAATAATATTCTAAATAGTTTGTGTTTTATTCAAAATCAACATCGGCTCTTGAAATTTAACCACCCTTTATATATAACTATACTATATTCTGGTTCAACATTGTTATAAATAAAAGTGAGTAACAATAGTATTAGTTAAAGTTTTCATATAAATATCATATTATTTAACTAAACAACCTTATATTTGTCACAAAATAGCCATATAAATGTCTCAGAGAAATGATGCCACTCAATCCATCATTTCGGTGAAAGTAAAGTTGAGGCTCTGCTTATTTCCAAAGCGTTTGACAGAATGTGGCATGCTGCACTACTGGCAAAGCATACTGCTTTCAGGGGTACCGTAAGGCTCCATTCTTTCTCCTACCCTATTTCTTGTTTTCCTCAACGACCTTCTGTATCAAACTTCCAATCCTATCCACACTTTCGCGGATGCCAGCAGCATTTGCCATTCGTACTCTTTCAGTTATAGGACCAGTTTATCGGAGATCACTGCTAAGATGCTAAATAGGAATGATTCACTGAATAGTGATCTTCTATTAAGCTCTGAAAAGGCTCGTAAAAACAGTGTCGCCTTCAACGCTCGTAAAAAATATAAATAAACATTGGCAAACAAAAAAATTTGCGTAAGAATTCATATCGACTGATATATTCATGTGTGTGTAATGTATTTGAATGTGTGCCTATGTTTTACAGATTTACTGGCTAAAACAAAAATTCATCATTATTTCCAATATAACAACGATTTTTCGAATTCTATTATTCTATTCTAATTTCTATTTTATATGTTAATATATTGAGTGAAAAAATAAATAAATAATAAATAGAATAAATTGTAAATAGAAGTTACTTATGTGTGTATGTGTACTTATGTTGTAATAGAATATCGTGACCATCAACACTACGATTGATCATCGTAATAATAGAATTTCCAATTTTTCACTGATATGGTTGGGAGTGATTCTGTTATATGGTTGGGCATGCCAGTAAAACTTTAGTTTTTACAATTTATTAGGTATAATATAATTAATATAGCTGTCACTATATATACGGTTATATATTTGAATTTTGGTTCTTGGCTGTACTTAAATTTTTAAATAAATTTCAGATTGAAACCATATTATGTGGTTGTGTTTAACCATATAATTCAACAATAGTATTTTGCCCTTAGAATATTGTCATATCCACCATATTTTTTCTTCTACGTGTAGAATGCGGCATTTCACCAAAAAATAATCAGATTGTATCTTATTGGAATGATGGTATACAGTTCCTCCTCGAAGTTGTAGTAGCTATTAGCGGTAATAAAGAAAAATATTTATTAAAGATTGCAAATGCAAAAGCCGTATATCACCATATTAGTATGATTGGATTTCACATAGTATGGTTGTGGACAACAATATTATGATAGATCAAAATAGTTTTTGTGAATACGACAATTGTAAGGCTGCATACAACCAACCATAATATGGTTAAACGAAAATGTGGTTGATACCGTCATAGTATCGTTGTAGACAACATACATATTCATGTTTGCATCTTAAAATTTAAACTTAGTCTCATTTTACACACACCAGGTTTTCTTGATTAATTCTGCTTCAATTTGCTTTTGAACTTGCATTTATGTTCACATATAAAAGCTGTGTGTCATCAAGTTTAAGTTTTTTTTTTTTTGTCTTGAACTTTTCATAGTCTTTGGCATTTCATTTTAAACTTGACGGTGCCGTCAAGTCTGCACTCTTCTGCATTCTTTTTTACCCGTTCTCCCACAAACTCAAGACTTAACGAGTCAAACTTGATATATGTAAGCTGGCACATAACTTTTGATTTCCGCGAACACTCAATAAGTGTATTTTCACACAATTATGTATATTCATCTGTTTTTAATCAGCTAATACTCGTACACTAGAGCAGAGTACATTAGAGCATAATAAGCTGTTCTGAACAAGAATAAACAATCTTAGAGCATATATATTAGTAATGCTGTAACAATATATCACATTGCGTTTTTTTTTTTGCGTGTATGATACACATATGCCAGCGTTTTTTCAAATCCTCGAAACACTTTTTTGATTTTTCTTCTATCGTGGCAAAACGCTTTCCTTTCATTGGAGTCTTCGATTGAGGCATGATAACGGTTTTGGCCAAAAACTCTCGCACAAGCATCGATGTGTGAGCTGGTGCAAAGTCCACGATTGTTTTTTCCACAATTCTGTGCGTTTCTGATAAATTGCTTCGCGCAAACGGCGCATTAATTCAAGTTAGTATTCCTTATTGACCGTATGACTTGGTGGCAAGAACTCATAATGCAGTGAGCAAAACCTTCACCTTTGACCGAACTTGGCGTGTTTTTCTCGGTCTTGGATCATCTGGACACTTCTATTGGAATGATTGAGCTTTGGTTTCCATGTCATAGCTATACACCCATGATTCGTCACCAGTGATGACCCTTTTGAAGAAATCTGGATCGTCATTGACAATGTTCAACAGCTCTTGAGCTATGTACATGCAACGTTGTTTTTGCTCAAAATTTAGTGTTGTATTTCATTCTGTAAGGATCATTCATTTCTAGCCTTAAATAAATATAAAAATAAAAATAAAAAAATATATAAATAAGTATAATTAAAATATCAAAATTTTAAAGCAAAAGAAACAAATAAATCTTAACTGCTTCCAGTATTCAATGTAATAGTTATCCTGCTGCATTTTATTACATACAACGTATAAAGTCGCTCTAATAAAGAAAATTTCTGGTTTGCAAATTTTACTTTCATTTACGAGTATAATATCATTTATTTATCTAAACTGGCATTGCACTCTTCTCACGCATTCTGCCTTAATTTTATTTTATTTAAATGTTTTCTTTATTTCGACAGTATTGTCCTTTCGCTTGGCATAGCTGTGCGTATGAAATCTGTCTGCTTAACTGACATGTCTGCCTGTCCTGTCCGTCCATTGATGTACATCCTGCCATCCTGCAAGCCATCAACCATTTATCCATATGTCTGCATGTCTCTGGTTTTGTTGTTGTTGTTGTTGTCGTGTGTTTGTGATGACTGTAAAGTTGCTGCTGCTAACGGAGATTTTCAACATCCTCCACTAGTTAATGGATTCAAGGCTGTGGGTATGTGGGGTATTTGGTCTCTATTTTTTCTCTCTCTTTAAATTTTTTGTTTTTTTCGTTTTTGCTGGAAAATACTCTTAAGCTCAGTTGCATTTTTGTGCTGTTATGAATACGAGTATTATCCTTTTGTTTACGCTTGCTTGGCTACTGCTACTGTTGATAGTAGTGATTCACTTAAAGCGTGCGACAATTTGAATAAAAGCAACAACTTACAACAACAAAAACGGAGTTTTATTCAACAAACTACAACAATAATAAAAACTGTTTTGGCGTTTATAGTTTATCCACACTTTATATTAGAGTTGTATAAAAAATGAAAAGAATTATTCTTACTTACATATATGTATGTACATACACGCAAAGAAAAATTTGTTGTATAAATATGGTTATAGCAACATTAGTATTCAGTATTGCAAAGCAACAAAGTTTGTGTATTTTCTCAGAATTATGTAGCTTGAAAAAAGTTTTTGAAAATCTTTTGGAACGCAAACATAAGTTAGAAGGACAGAGAGTGAAAAGGATCAGCTTCTGCCTTTATGTCCTTATCTGATGATGGAACAATTCCACGGAGTTAACTCCTCACCAGCGCACCATGCTTGAGAATATTTTTCAAAAATTTCCAAAGTCTACTGATGATCAGGGTAGCTCCTATGAAATATATGAAATAGACACCTGGGAAACATAGAAAACAAGCTGTTTAAAATTTTTTGATTAGTATCAATCTTACAAGCTAATATAGTGAATAAAACGTAATTGTTTGAATTTTCAGACCCTTACAGTACAAAGCAACTTTATATTGCTTTGGTTCGCCCCATTCCTGAATATGGCTCAATTATATGGGTTCCTTACTTTACCATTCATATAAATAGTATTGAATCTATCCAAAAAAAATTTCTTATTTTCTGTCTACGGGATCTTGCACGGATCTCGTATGTGCTGCCATCATATGTAGGCTTGGACTCATCAAATTACCATCTTTGAAAAGTACTCGAATCATACTTAGTATCTGTTTCCTCTTTGGATTGATTGGCGGTGAAGTTGACAACAAGTTTCTGCTGAGCAAAATAAATTTCTGTGTACCAACAAGAGCAACCCATAACTATCTACTAATAAGTTTAGATCAGAGCTGCCCAAGTACTATGCGCTTGATGTACATTTGTTTTTGAAAAAACGCTTATACTTAAGACCATACCACGGGTTATATGTGCTGCGTTTAAACTTTCTACGCTTTTTACACTTATCTAAACTTAAGTTATATACAACGCTTTTCATGCCATAAGTTTCTTGTTGTGTTTGAAGTATTTTTTATATAAAAAAAATTTTTTTAACACAAAAACATAAAGTAACAATCCGCGGCACAAATATTTTTAGCGATAACTTTGAAAAAATAAAACGAACTGTGATCTGCGGCTATCAAAAACAACTGACAGTTTTTATTACGCTTATCACGCGTGCAAAAGTAAAAAGTAAACCTAATTTTTGCGTCGTACGTGTCTATGCTTTCTATGCTTTGTGATGTGTAACTTGTTCCATAAAATTGCACTAATTCTACTTTTTTCCCAAACGATTTGAGCGCGTTAACGCATGTAACGCCTGGCTTGGACTATCAGCTTTAGCACACACTGCCCTCAGAACTTGCAACGAAACATACACAAACAACTTTGTCTTATATACTTTTGTCGTTCTTCACTGTATATGCACAAGCGCAAATCAACAAAATTTTCGCATGTTTTGCTGATAAGCATTGACGACAGCGATTATCAGTGTAGATTTTGTTTTTGTAAATATGTTTTGTTTTTTAACAACAAAAAATATTAAATAAAAATAGTTTTTACTTAAGTGTATTGTTGCTTGCTCTGCCATATAGAACTTTTAGGCGCCACTGATCTAGTTTACTGTGCCATGCAAACAATGATCTCTTTTGTCGCATATATGAAAATAATTTTTTTTATCATTTTATAGATTTCTCTGAATCTAATGATGTTTTAAAACGAAAAATAGTTTTGTACTTAAATATGTAATTGTACTCCTTTATATTTTTTCTTGTAGTCTATATAGCAGAAGTATCCAAACACCATGCGCTTGCTGCTCATTTGTTTTTGAAAAAGCATTTAGCTATAAGCTGTGCGTTTTAATATACAAATGTGTGTGCACACACACAAATGCAACACAACAACCCAGTGGCAAACTTTTGTGGTCCTTCATTTATATGGCCTTCTATAAAGCCTTCTTACACATTTTTTTTTTACTCCAATACTTATTCTCGCCTTCTCAGGAAGGCCTTATAGAAGGCCTAATAACTCGCTTTAGAAAAAGGAAGGCTTGTTTCTAATTATGAGTGAAGATATTACATTCTTGTACGCGTACTACATAGCACAAATGTACGTTTGTACCAACAAAAACTGATGAACCGTTTAAATAAAAATTAAAAGAAAAACGGCAAACAACAAAATAGGAAAATGTAGAAAGAGAAAAATAAAAAGATGTAAACTTAAAATAGTTTCGCTTAAAATATGTTAGATGTCGGTCGCATTGTGGTTTTTTGTGCCATTTTTGTGTTAAAAATTAAAAACAGTGATTAAAAGGTCGCTAAGGCAAAAAATAAAATATTCTAACGAAAGTATACTAACAAACGCACAAATTAAATAGAAATGGGGCCTGTTGAAGCAGGCCTTACATCAGGCCATCTGAGGAAGGGAACGGGGAAGGCCTTGGCTGGCTAGGACAACGTGTGTAAAAAATATATGAGTATGGAATGCAGTAGCAAGGTCTTGTGTCTGCCAAATAAGGCCTTCTAGCAGGCCTGTTTACTCCTTCTTTCCGCCACTGGGAACACTTTCGTATACTTTGCTTATTAAATAAAATTAGTTTTTTCCTTAATTGTATTTGTGTTTGCCCTTCCACGTAGAACTTTTGGGCACCCCTGGCTTTTGGGCTTTCCTAGTCTATATACTATTTTTATTAATACTATTTTTTTACAAAACTATGGTTAGTCGTATCAAAGCCTTTGCAAATACAACCATATATTATTATCAGCAACAACCATATAATTCAACAGTAGTGCGTTGCCTGTAGAATATTATTGTGCCAACCATATATTTTGTTTTTCTACGTGTACATTTAAATACAAATATTTAGAAACTTTAAAAATGTTGGCTTAAACTTAGATGGAATTTTGTACGAGTATTTATGTAAATGTGTAGAAAATGTTTAAACGTTTAAAACTGCTCTTCTCATTCAGGCTTTTGTTGCTTAATCTCAAATAAAGGCCAACACTTCTAAAACCAATATGTATGTACATACATATGTTGAAAAAAAATCTTATTTTTTATACTTTTAAATGTGCTGCCTATTGTGCTGATAATTAAATGAAATATGGTCTTTAATTTCTGTGGCATGCCACACTTATACAGATATAAAAAAAAAACATACATACATAGAGATGTCTTAAGAGTTTTCAATTTTGTTGTTAATAAATAACATCGTTACTTAGCAGCCGCTTGTAAAGCTTTAACATCTTATAAGTGAAAGGCTGTTTGGTTGCCTGGCTGACTGCTGGTTTGGCAGCTTGACGCGCTCGTGTTATTTTGTGTTTTATATAGCAGTGTGTGTGTGTGTGTGCGTGTGTTTGTATAATGGTTTGTTTTTCAATCGTTGTGTTCCAAAATTTCTGGCCTGTTTTCGCAAGAGCAAAAACAAATGCTCCTAAGTATTATTTAATTATCCAAAAAGGAATGGGTTCTTACAGTTAGACCGTGTCAGGTTTGTAGGCGAAGTTTCAACAAAGCCTAGCAACAGTCGCAAGCGTTTATATAATACCCAATTAACTAGATTTACGTGCGCATGTTATTAATACCCTTGAAAACATTCTATACGTTGTTTGCTGGTTACACACGCGTCTATAACAGCATCTACCTTAAATTGACTCCATATTTGTCGATGTGTCTGTTAGTAACTCATCTTAATTTTCACAATGTTCAATAGCAAAACAGCCAATAACAACAACCCTTTCTTGAGTACGTAAAATACACATATGTGCATATGTATGTGTTTTGCTTTATAGAAACCCTGTCGGAAACTGAGTTAATTTTGAACTAACTTTAAGTTAACTATTCCTCAACTAGTGCTGACTGACACTTGGATTACTTTTCAATGGAAGCAACTAACTATTTTAACTAGGAAGTAGTCAATAGTCCGACTTTACACTACTTTTCAACTAACTTACAGCTAACTTGCTAAATGTTAACTTTCAGTTAACTTTTTGAAGCTAGCAATATTTTCACTGCTCTACCGCTAGCTACAAGTAAGGTTCTTTTAAGTCAAACATAAATCATAAAACTGCGGATATGTGTGATTGCTTTCGCATTTGCTTCGACTTCTGATTCCAAACATGCCAACAGTCGCAGTTAAGCTAGAGGCAAAAAACGAAAAGTTATACGTTACGAAGACTTCTGCAGTCGACATGTTTGAACAGTTTTTGGTTTGACTGACTTCAACTTCAAATAAGTTCGGAAGTTTGGCTTTAAGCCAATATGCAACATTTTTTAGTTTATACAAAAATAAATGTTATTGATTTTTTACTTTTTTATAAATTTTTTTATTTTGTTTAATATATTTTTAAAAAGTAAATCACATGATTAAAAATAAAGCAAATCAAAAAAATTTTTTCTCGGAGCTGTCCGATTTGACTTGGATTGCCCCATATGTACCTGTACGAAAAGACTTCAATATCTCGCAGTAGTATTAATAATAAAAACTGAAATCTACGGCGCCTACTAGGTGGCGACATTGGAAACACTGTTGCCATATATGACGATTTATCGTCATTTTGACGATTTTGGGAGCGCTGAAAATTACACGTTGACGATTTGACGATTTAATGTCTGTTTTTGACGATTTTTGTAGATCACATTTTTACTGTCATATCTTTCAAGCGACTACAAGCATATATCCTTTTTTAAAGTTAATTTATGTAGGAAAGAAAAGTAGTATTTATGGTAGGTAAATATATATGTATGTTTGTAATACTAAAATATTATGCGATAGTTATTTTATAGTAGAGTATACATATATTGTATATGTTAGAGATGAATTAAAAGTATCATAGCATTTAAAAAAAATTTGTAAGATAAATATTGTACAACCTTGTATGTAAAAGCGTGTGCTCATATTTTAAAGAGACCAATTTTGAAAATGAATTCAAAACTTTAATTTTATAAAACCTTACAATATTGTAAAAGAATAAAATGTCTTTTTTCTAATATAATGAAAGAATTTTCTTCTTCTATCATAGACTTGGAAAGACGAGAAATTCAATACAAGTTAAACTAACGAAGCCTATTAAACTTGGAAATTTTATTTTACGCTATAAATATGAAAATGCTAGATTTTTGGAATAAAGTATCCTTCTAGGGCTAAGTTTATAGCAAAAGTTTTAGTCTAATCTTCTGCAAATGTGTGTGGATTTGCATCCAGATACATGGAACTTAACGATATTGTCAGACGCCTTTGACAGAATGCTTACCACTATTTTGTTTTCTGTCCCATATAATGGTGAGAAATTAGTTGAAGAGATCATTTCCGGAAAAAATATTGTATACTAAAGACTATCTAAAAGTTTGCAACTGTGGTTGTTATGACTCAGATATGCTCGATTTAATAAAATTGTTTAGTATAATAATACTACCTTTTATACCAGTAAAAAAATTACAAATAGCTTGTTTTCTATGTTTCCCAGCTATCTATATGTCGACATTTCATAGGAACTACCCTAATCATCAGTAGACTTTGGAAACTTTTGAAAGATATTCTCAAACATTCAACTTTATATCCGAACAATTCAAATAAATTGCTGGGAATTTAAAAAGAAAAATGCTCTAATAATATCCATCAAAACACAAAAAACAAGCTTTTCTATTTATAAACGTCTCTAGCATTTCTTTACACCTTTCAAACAAATGAACAACCGTTGGTTGCTACGATTTGCTTTTTGAAAGTATCGAAAAGCAGAGAACAAAAATTCAAACAATTAAGTTTTTTATTCGCTATTTAAGCTTCTATTTAAGTTTCCAAAGTCTACTGATGATTAGGGTAGTTCCTATGAAATGTCGACATATAGATAGCTGGGAAACATAGAAAACAAGCTATTTATAATTTTTTTACTGGTATAAATGTTAGAAGCTTAAATAGCGAATAAAAAACTTAATACTACCTTTTATTAAATGAAATTTTGTTTTAAAAATATATGTCACAAAAACATATTATGAAATTAGCTTCTGTTGTTATAGCTTTAAATGCTAGAGTTATTTATTATATTCACCATGATTTGTTTTTCTATACTTTACGCCATTGAAATAAATATTTTATTCATAAATAAAAATTCATAAAAAAATTACTAGCTGACGATTTTTTGACAATTTGCAATAATCATACTGACGATTTTTTCGTCGAATTTAACGATTTTAAACCAGATCTATCTGGCATCTATGATTGATAAATCTACATTTTTGCACTGTATACATGATAATAACTTAAAATTGGTTCATACAAATTAATTAACAGTTGGCTATATTTGTAGTCAGCTACTGATTATCCGACAGGGAAGCTTCCCACTTACATGTGTACATAAGTGTGCAAGAAGTGTACAGAGATGTGAGTATGTACGAGTATATTTATGCATTATAAACATATGCACAATTAAACCATTAAATATTGTACCACAAAGCAGTTAAAATTCTATGAAATTTAAGACTGCTAATGATTTACTTGCTGGTTTATGGGCTGACTGCATCTCATTAATTTAAAGAACCACCGTCAAGATTTTTAATACACCTCATCAGAGTTGCCGTCGTTCGTCAATAGACTGTGCAACCTAAATTAGCGCATCAAGCGTAATTTATCTGTCCAAAATACTCATGTACATGCAAAATGTAAGAGACCAATCCAAATACCGCGGCGTTAACGATTTGCAATTGGAAAATCCAATTTTGACAGAGCGTAAGAGAGTAAAGTTCGTTTCAAAACAAATGTTACTCAATTTTTGGGGGCATTAGTAATCATATTTTAAGTGCTTTTAGACTAATTTAGCGACTTTTATCACTTTTTATTATTTCTATTCAGTGATTTTTGTTAAACAAGGTTAGTGAACAATATTGTTCATGGCACAAGTTTAACGCTTTTAATTAAGTTACTTACTACAGCGTAAAATCAAAGCGTTAAATTACGTAGCGCTTTACGCCTTAATTTAGGGTGCACTAAGACACAGTTGCATTTAGATATTTTATCTGACGTCTAATATATACATTCTTCAATTTCATTTAATCACCGCTACACTTCCGAAATGCAAATACAAACATTATGAATTTTTCTTTCTGATTTTTGTGGACAATGGAATAGTTATCTACCTAACGAAGAATGAAACTTTTGTAAAAGCGTAAAAAGCTTTGCAAGGGCGGATTGATATTGAAGCTACCTAGCACTACATGGCAGCATCAACACAATTTTATTTTATTTTTTTTTACATCAGCTGTTAAAATTTCACCCAAATTCATCGATTAGTTTATTTGTTGTAGGCGTTTGAAAAATGGGAAAAAGTGAATTTCGTGCAGTAATTAAACTATTATTTAAAAGGGAAAACAGCAAAAGAGACAAAAGAAAAGCTCGATAAACATTACGGTGAGTCTGCTCCGTCAGATTACATGGTAAAATATTGCATTGCTGAATTTAAAGGCTGCCGAATAAGCACTGCGACAATAGCATCAACAGGAAGGCTAAACAGGTGGTTACTGAAGAAAATATTGTTAAGAATTTTTATCACATCTAAGCCAGTGTGCAGCTGTTGGTCTGCTTGTTATAAATGTACATTACATTTACACAAACAAGATAAAACTAACAACATAATACATAAACAAACAAATATACATGATTTAAAGTACGTAAAATTCCAAGTAAATCAACTACAAACGATTTTGTTGTTATTCTTACATTCTTGGTATTTCGTTTTATGATTGTTTGCTCTTATAACTTGTTTATTGTTCACAACTATGTGTGTGAATGTGTATATGCGTAAAAATTATATTTGTACATTTGAGTCTAGAATTATGAATGACTAGAAAGATCTTGTCGATTGTAGAATATAATAAACAAGTATAAATAGCAAGCAGATCGACGGCAACTCAAACGAAGAAGCGATCACCGAAACTAACGCGTATTTTGAGGGCTTCCCAAAATCGTATTATACGGATGGTATAAAAAAGTTGAAATATCGTGTTACTAAGTGTATTGGGCTGAGAGGAGACTATGTTGAGAAATAAGTTTTTTTTTAAAAAAAATTTTTTGTTTGCTACTTAGGTAGCTTCAATATCAATCCGCCCTCGTAAGAAAGTATTAAGAAAACATTTTTATATAATTTCAGGTTCTTGCTGCAGTCTAATTTGTTTTTTGAGCTCAACTCAGTTTAGTGCAAACTATGCTAGTTTAGAAGGGCCATTGGGAAGAACTGCGGCATACATCCTGGGAACTCTTGCTAGCTATTCGGCATTATTGTTAAGCCTATTTCAACATATGGGACGTTCGTCCTTAAAGAAAGCCACCCACTGCAAAATCATGGAGACGATAAAGCGCACATATGCTTTGATGGTGACTGGTGTTTCCAGCACCACGGCATCGAAGGCTAAAAACTGCCTGCGATGAGGTGATGCCGGCTGATCTCATGGTGAATTAAATAGTCATAAATTCGGTAATCAGGCTATGGTCAAGTAGGACGTGGAAGGACACAACTTATGGTCATGCTTCAATTATGGGAAGATAGTGAACCGGCTCTACTGTCCGTCAAGAGATTCGATGTAATTTTGTCGGGCACGTTCTGGGAGGTGCTTGGCATAGATCTCGATGAGGACGTGCTTGAGATTTTTACAAATGGATCAAAACCGGACTGGGGAGAGGTGGGGGTATCTTTGTGCCTTTGTATGAGAGGAGAATTAGTTTTAAGCTGCAAAATAATTGTAGCGCAACGTAGTGGAAATCGCGGAGAATTAGTTGAGGCAGCTAATTAGTTAAGGTACTATAGTGTAATGGGGAGTATATCTGAATTTGTACTGATAGTAAGGCTGCGATGAATGCAATAGCAAGGAGGTAGTGAATACTCTAGGGTTCAGGTTTGTTCGCGAATGCCAGGTAGCTCTAAATATCGGATTTCAAAAGCGATAATTATCAAATCCGACTTTGATTCCATGACAACACCGAATAATTGGAAAACCTGAGGATAATAAAACTTTTATGGCCGTATTCATAAAAATTAAAATGAATTTGAAATGAGTTTTAGTTTCTATCTATACAAAATTTTATTAAAATTCATTTCCAATATGTTTTTTTTTATGAATACAGCCGTTATTATTTAACATTATTTAAAGAGTATTATTTATTATCCAAGCTACAAAAATGGTTTCTCCTTTTTGTTGAGTATACTATGCTTTTCAATTTGAATTCAAATCAGTATTAAACATTTAACGTTTGAGAAGACGTGTGATTTCAAATCATTCTCAAATTGAAATCAAACCTTAGTGTTTGTTGGGACGAAGAAGAAGAAGCAATCCATATTTGATTATTTACTCGTTTGTTACCAAATTCAAGTATTTGTGCTGGTTTCGGCTGGTAAGTGTTTTTTTTTTACTTGTTACCAAAAATATCAAAAATATAATAAAACGTGCGTTTAAGTCAATGAAGCTGCCAGCTAGTCTCTGACAACTAAAATTACTCCCCTCTTCTACCTGCGTACAGAAAGACAGCAAAAAAAGGAATAAATGCTAAGAAACAAATATTTGAAATGACTTTCTTAAGTTGTGTTTGTTTGTTTGTTGTTGTTATAATTTTAAATTGCTTTAGGAAAAATGATCGAAACGATCATTTCTGTTATCGTTATGAGAACGACGTCATAATGTCTGTTTCAATATTGGCCGTAAAGTATCTGCTAGTTAAATGAAAAGATACAAATGTATCTGTAGCTGTGAAATGGCCTGCTCAGCATGACATGTCAGCCTACGTTTGGGATATTTTATTATTTATTTGATTTTTTAAACTCTTCGTTATTTGTTGCCTTTTCCTTTTTCTCGTAAAAATCAGATGAATTTCATATTAATGATGCGTGTGTCTTATCAAACGAGAACGGTCCCAGAATTCAATGATTTCATTAGGAGGCAGTCGTAGAATGCTGCTTATGGAAAACTATTTAATAAATTCTGCTGATCACGTTTACCTTCAACGTTTTCTTTTGTAGCTTTTATATATTTGCTGAATCTTCACAATGTTAACTAGCAATAAGTATTCAAATCTTAATATTAACTTCAAAAAATTAACTTAGTCCAGCCAATGCTGGACAAAAAGTTTTATTTTGCGTCAATTATATCGGTAAAATCGCCAATTTAACGCTCTGATGGTGACCCTTGCCACGATCAGAGCGTTATCTTATCTTGTCAACCGACTGTGATCGGGGGTTTGGGAGAAGTTCCAGTTTGTTGATAAACTTTGTAGAGTACTTTGAATATTCGTCTTTTACCAGTGGGACACACAGATCTTTCTGAACTCGTGAGTTTTTTACTTACCATGAAGCTGCAGTAACTGTTCGAAGAATTTGGTTTTGACGCCTTTGAATTTTTTCAATGTTTGACGCTGAGGCAGTGTCCCATAATTGAATTTCATAGCATCACATAGACTTTAGAATTGCGTTGTATAACAAAAAGTTTGTAACCCAACTTCAATGTAGAATTTCTGCCCATAAGCCAATTTAGTTGCGCTGCTTTTAATTTCAACTGAGTAATTTTTGCATGAATGTGAGACTTCCACGTCAGCCTACGGTCGAGGTTAATATCAAGGTAATTGATTTCATTATGCTGCGGAATAGATGAGTTCCTAATTGTATTGGAATAGATGAGTTGTGAATTGTAAATAGTAAAAATGAAAATGCATGCGACTTTCTCGAAATAATGTTATTTCTGTTATATATTCGCTGGAAGATTATCAGTTACAGCTGATTGACTCATATCTGGGCTTAGGAACTCTACTTGGGCTGTAAACTAAATTTTGTTCCGCACATAACTTGGGCTGTAAAGAAAGCCAAGGGAGTTCTTGCCTTTATTAAATGATCGGCTAGAGAATTTTTAGATCCATATATCACGAAACTGCTGTATTTGTCTCTAGTCAGACCTATTTTAGAATATGGTTCGGTTATATGGGATCCGTATTACAATACTCATAACGATCGTATTGAATCCGTACGAATTCTGTTTACGTGGTCTTCGTTGGAATTATTCAACGAATCTTTCTTCCTATAACAGCAGGTTATCATTAGTAAAATTACCAAACCTCAAAAGTCACCGTACAATGCTTAATATCGACCTTATGGTAGTCCTTGTCAATGGTAATATTTGCTGTGAATTTCTAGTAAATTCTGTTAGTTTTACAACCTGTTCGACCTGTTCGAATGAAAATAAATGCGAAAGAAAGCTAGTCACTCACATTTGAATAAATTTGGGTTTGTCTATGCCACTATTGTTCGTTCGCATGTACTTATGTATTGTAATTGAATTTTGACAATTCGTTCGCATAGAATAAAGTTAGAAAAAATTCAAATCAATTTTCTTTCGCCTAGAGTGCGAATGAACTTATCCTTTCGACATCGGCCAACTGGCTGTTAATATTCCCTGTCGTATAACTCGTTATTATAAGCCTATTTTCATAAAAAATTTTTTGAGAAAATTGTGCTACTGCTGATCATTTTACGAAGTTATCTCTTCTATATAATAATTTGCATAATCTGGTTGATTTTTCTTTATACATGAGCGTAATATTGTTATTTTTCTTAATTAATAATAATTATGTTTGGATATATTAACTTTCTTGAATACCATTATATTAGTCCGTAAGGATTAAAATAAATAAATAAAACAATAAGTTCGGTTCAGAGCCAAATGTGTAGAAATCGGCACCTTTTTGCTGCTGCTTGTGTCTCAAGGAGGCAGATGTCTCCCATAATTTATCAACATTTCCATTAGTTTGGAATGGTTGTGCATGAATAATTCAAGGGTTAAAGCAAAAAATTTGAAGTAGCGGTTATTCAGTACTAAAAACTTATCTTATGAAATTCCATTGACTTCTATAGCTTTCATATGTGTTTTTGAAGAAGATGTTTAGAGCGTCCAAATACTCGAAAATACTTCAATGTGTTTGAATATTAAAACACCTAATTAAATAAACTATTTATTTAGCCAAACACTAGTGGTTCAATAAACTTTCTTAAATAAAATATTTGTATATATACAATATACAGGGTGGCGCAAAAATAACCTTCCGATGCTTTTTGGCTGTAATTTAAAAAGAAAAAACTTTGATTCTGCTTGTGGATTATTTTTATTTGGTTTTTTAATTTTTTTTTACATCAAGTTGAGAATATGATGACATGTAAATGGCCGCCGCCACAGTTGATTGTCATTTGAGCACTTTTTATAGCATTTTCCATCACATTGGCCAAAGCTTCCGGCGATAGGTCCTCACCTTCTTGACAGATATTGTCTTTAAGAGCTGCAAGAGTCTGAAGTTTGTTGACATAAACCCGCGACTTTAAAAAGCCCCACAAAAAGTAGTCTGCAGCGGTGCAAATCGCCAAAACGGGAGATTAGGCGCCCGGGCACGTGCAGTGTGTGCCGTACCACCGTCCTGTTGGAACCACACGAATCCCAATTCATCAAGTTGCGGCAAAAAGAACTCGTTGATCATTGCTCTGTAGCGCTCACCATTCACAGTAACCGTTTGGTTCGACGTCTTCGAAGAAAAAAGGTCCGATGACTCCACCAGCGAAAACAGCACACCATACAGTAACTTTGACCGGGTGTAATGGCGCTTCGTGGGTTACACATGGATTTTTAGTGCCCCAGAAGCGTAAAGTTTGCTTATTTACGTACCCGCTAAGATAGAAAAGGGCCTCTTCACTCATGATTATTGATGATGAAAAATCATTTTCCGCTTGGGGTCAAGTAAATAGTCACCAATATTCCACGTTCTGGCGCAATGCAGCGTATTATTAACGTGTATTTCGCATATTTATATATATATATATATATATATATATATATATATATATATATATATATATATATATATATATATATATATATATATATATATATATATATATATATATATATATATATATATATATATATATATATATATATATATATATATATATATATATATATATATAAAATATTGTATTTTTAGCTATAACTTAATTGATTATTTTCAGTTATCATATAAATTTTTCAGCAAACAAAAAGTTACAAAGCATGATTGCGTTTTTAGACAATATCGTTCTTCAGACGATTTATTCACAGGAAAATGTTTTAAAAGTCTGGCCGACTTTACAAAATGGCGCTGTAGGCCACACTATTATACAAGAATGATTGCATTAAGTTCTATAATTAGTAAAGTATTTAAAACCTATTATTATAATAATTAGTTTACATTATTTCAATTTACTTCTCGAGACGCCAACAATATTCTCATATTATTCATAATATCAATACAATTACCACAACGATCGCACAGAACCCTTCATGTTATGAAAATTTTCACACAATTTTTCAAATCTTATGATTTGTCAAAAACTCTGTCGCAGAGTCGCATTCTTAGTGCTGTTTTGGTAGATCGCACGATAGTGTAGGATACTGTATCATAACCAAACAGTCACTCTTTGTGGTTGCATCGGCTTTTCAACTATTACTCATGTATTCTCATTTTCTCAAATATGTCCATTCCGTACATGAAGATCTGAAGACTACTGCTTTGCTGTTAAGTCACCGTTCATTTTTGAGTGTTCAAATAAAGATACGGCTTATTGACAACGCTAGCAATGATAATTATTCTTCAGCTCTTGAGTCAATTGAAGCGTGTAAAGACATATCTTTATTTAAAATTCGCATCAGTGATGTTCATGAGATGTTCAATTGTTGGGCATGCCACCGAGTCAAGTCCTACCTACAGTTCCACTTTTTGAACTTAACTTTAACAATTGGGACCCGAGTTCAAATCCGAATGGGTGCTGATGAGTAGTGTAGTGACTACGAAACAGCTAGTTGTCCCCCAGCTAAAGAGTAAATTCTTATTTTACTTGTCTTCTTCCACCAAAAATTATTGATCATAGCAAATTTGTATTGTAAAAAAATCTTCTTAAGAAAAACGTAGGAAAGGAAAAAACTTCAACTAAGAACCCGATGTATAAATGTACAAAAATCTAATTTAAAAAATTATAACAAGTTCAAAAAAATTCAATAAATTAATTGGGTCAGCTGTTAAGTGATTGATGAATAAACTGGTGCCTGGACAAAACACCTTTAAATTAGGCCTAAAAGATAAAATTCCTATTTGTAGCATAATATTATCTCTGCTGTAAATGTTTATTTACTAATTTAATACAACTAGTTTATATTTCCTTCTTAAATCCTTAAATAACTGATCAGATGAGCCTCGTTCAGGTGTCTGTATGAGTATTTTGTTTTTAATTCATTTTCAGTTTTCTTTAATTTTCTTACCACTTTCATTTTGGAAAATATTTCTTTTAGCACAGAGTCGTAAACATTAGAATGAGGAAATATTGGAAAAATTAAAATGATGAAAAATAGAAATTTCAATTATAAAATTCTGGGGATCGTAAATAACAAATAGAAATATGCTGAAAGTAATTACCAATTATTTGAGAAAATTCTAAAGAAAAACTTCAGAAATGACTCCACATATTTAGTTAAAAAATATACCTATTATAATAATTGTAAAACTATTTTTGCTAGACTCGCAGGCGCTTGAAAAACTATTCTTTCGTTTGCTGCTGGTGCAACTAAGTAATTTTGTTACGTTAACTCCCACCATTCTCAATCGCACACACGCTCTCTTCGTATATAGATATGTATTTATTATGTATATATGCCTCATATATATATGTAAGTATGTGTGAGGTTGTATTTATAAAAGTATCTGCATTTAAGCGTTTTTTTTACCTGTTAGACTTACTGACGCATTTTTGCCAATCGTTGTTTCAAACACCTGCAATTTTGATCAGTCGTGTTGTGCGTTCGATGTTCGAACCTGCAAACATGCTGAGCAAATACTGCGTGACGACTTGAAAATTTATCGTCTTCGGCTTTAAAATCAAATGAAAATTTGCGCTGGAGATTTTTCTTATAAAAACTATCCTGCTGTTTGTCTGATGGAAAGAGTGGCCTAGATATTTATTACTTTCGTTAGTCCTAGGACATTTAGAAATAAAATGTTAATAGTGCAAAATATTTTGGATCATAAGAAAAAAAAAAAACCTTACTTAAATTTTAACGTATACCTTAGTTACTGAGCACATTAACACTATCATACCTTTGTGGAAAAAGTATATGCAAAAACTATTAACTATTAAATGTACATAGTAAGGAATTTAATTGTTTTATTCTATAAAAGACTCTGTATGTATATGTCTATATATAGCTCTATATATATGTATATATATATATATATATATATATATATATATATATATATATATATATATATATATATATATATATATATATATATATATATATATATATATATATATATATATATATATATATATATATATATATATATATATATATATATATATATATATATATATATATATATATATATATATATATATATATATATATATATATATATATGCACGTGGTTTCAACAAGACGGTGCCACATGCCACACAGCATGCGAAACAATGGACCAATTAAGAGGCGAGTTCGGTGAACAGTTTATTTCACGCTTGGGACCAGTCAATTGGCCGCCCAGATCGTACGATATAACGCCTCTAGACTATTTTTTATGGGGCTATGTTAAGGCTAATGTCTATAGCGATAAGCCCGCTTCGATTGACGCACTGGAAGCCAACATTGCCAACATTATTCGTGAGATACCGGCCGAAATGTTTGAAAGAGTATGCCAAAATTGGACTAAGCGGATTGACCATTTGAGGCGCAGCCGCGGCCAACATTTGCATGAAATAATCTTCAAACATTAAATTATATCGACCCAACTATCGATCCAAATAAATATTTCATGCATTTTTCTGAATTTTATGTGTTTTTTTTTTTTTAATTTCCGATAGTTCTTATAAAATCACCCATTATATATATATGTAGGTTTGTTGTATTATACTACGTTATGTATTTATAGAAAAATTAAAAATTAATATTATCAGTCATGTTTGATTTATGACTTAATTATAATGCCGTTAAAAACAAATAAAGCCGAAATTATTTCAGGTGCGTGAATTTTAAGACGCACACTTATTATGGCAAAACTAGAAAAAAGTACAAAAAAAAAACCTTTCATATTTGTACTTAAAATGTGATATTGAGAGGGGAATTAAAAGAGACATTACCCATAAATCGATTTAAGATATGTCTGGCGGTGGAGCACTGGACTCCGCAACCAAAAACCACGGCAATGCTGACCACTGGGGCCATGAGGACAACACCAAGTATAAGTAGTATGCCATATGATTTAGAAGCCAGGCAGATAGCAGTAAAAGCTGCGATCAGGTTGAGCGCGATAGGAGCATGGACCCACAGACCGTTGCGGCACGCCAATATACTTGAGATGGGAAAGGACCTGGTCCCCGATCTAATTGACTACTGCATCCCAAAACCATTCCTCTCAAGGAGCTTTGGCTACCAAATTTAGCAATCTCCCTTAGAATCTGAACACTTCTATGTTGATACGGATTGATCCAGAAGGGAAGATAGGGTTGGGGGTGGTGTTTACATAAAGGAATCTAGCACTAAACTATCATTTAGACTACCAGACGGATGTAGTGTTCTTCAAGCTGAAATATCGGCTATTTATAAAGCGGCCAGATAGCTGACGTTTCACATTGATGGAATATACCCTACCGACTGGTGGGGTATATTCCATCCACCCTAATTGCATTCTGGTCCAAGAATGCAGTCAGTAGTGTTTTGTCTCTCATTCTGTACACACGTCTTTTGTTGTTATGTATGTTTGTTCATTAATTAAATTCGTACGCAACTAAATTGCACCGGAATAGGTAGCAGGCCATATACACAGCTTGCTACCTATTCCGTTTGTCGGTTTTTTTTTCTCTTTTTTTACCGTTGTCCGTATTTTCTATATATATGTTCACTATTAATTTCGTATGAAACCAAAATGCATCGGAATAGGTAGCAAGATGTGTACACGTGTTTTTTTCTTTTCTATACATATATGTACATACATATGTTCATTATTAATTTCTTTTCAACGCATTTCATTACCTTGTAGTGTGGAAGATGTTGGACTAAATTTTGCTAATCTGAGCAGTGTCGAAGGTATATACACTGGGCACTGATCAGTTTTAACTAATTTAACTCCAACATTTTAAATGCTGTAATAGAGTTTCTTTTAGTCTTTCATGTTGTTATTGTTAAAGTTTAACCTCCACAAACACTACTCCCTCTTTTCTCATCATCAACCTATTTTCCTAGTTCCAGTACAATGTAGGGGCCATCCCCTAAGTACTGGTCCAAGATAAAAACAAAAAAAAAAGAATGCCGGCCTTCGTTAAACAAAATAACGAGACATTTTAACCTAACCCTAAATTTGGTACATAAACACGGGTTCAACAACGGCAACAACATCGCTGATGTCCTAGCCAAAAAGGGAAAAACGTTAGAGGATAGGAACATAGAACCCTATTGCGCGGACAACCCTTATCAGCGTGTTGGAAAATAATAAAACTCTATACGCTGAAACATGCCCAAGAAAAATGGCTCACAGAGTCCACCTGCCTAATATCAAGGAATCTATGGCCGCATATTTACTCCAAGAAAACGTGGGCGCTATTAAAACTGCCCAGACCTCACCGGAGAATCACTGTGGCAGTCATTGCTGGACTTTGCCCATTTGAGAACTATGCCATGAGACTAGGCATACTCTATAATGACTTCTGCAGAAGTTGCCAAGGTGAGGAAGAGGAGGAAACAAACCTTCATCTGCTGATGCTAGAGCATCACCGCTTATGTGTCTGAAAAATAAATCAAAAGATTTTAATCAAATTATAGCAAAATGCAGTTGATTTTATATCCATTAACAAAGTACTGATTGTGCCATCTTCATACTTCGTATACGTTAATGTCAGTTGAAAAAGGAGACGTATAACGTATGGGCCTTACACCCAGATTCAAAATAATCTAGCAAGTTGCTCTAGCAGGCAAAATAGTGACAAAATTAAAATAAATAAAAACATATTTTTTTTTTTTACGAAACATTTCACGTGTTTTAAATTCCTCCATTTGATAATAACACCGTTCGAGTCTCTGCCATTTATTTTCGTTTAAAACTATGAAGTCTAAGTTGTTGGCGTCTTTGTGGCTTTGTGCTCGTGTATGTATTTGTTTAGGCCAAAACATTTGACAAATAAATATTCGTTGCTGCTGGTGTTTTACTTTCAAAAATGAAATTTATTATTCTGTTGGAAGTATTGATTTGAAATAATTTTATTCATAATGAGTAACGAGTGTTAAGTACGTCTAAACACTTGTATGTATGTATTTCTTCAACATGGTGCATCTATGAGTAAGTGTTTTTTTTTTTTGTGTGGCTCTTTCATGTTTCACGGGTGCTTCATTAATATCATTAAGGTGTTCATTAACATTTGTTTGGAAATTTGTGCGTTTGGTGTCAAGTGTTGCATGTTAATTAAAATTGTTTCCGCTTCGGTGTGCCTTTGATAGAAAAGCATAACAGCTTTTCATTCTACGCGTCCAAATACAGCTGAGAAGAGTGTTTTACAAAAGAAATAACTTCTTTCGATATATATCGAGTTTTGTCAGAGAACTCGAGAGAATACAAGTTGTATTAGATGGCGTCTGATCCAAGGAGTTCAAAATTAATTTAGGGGTTCTGCAAGGCTCCGTTCTTTCTCCTACTCTATTATTAATATTCCCTCTTATTCCAAGAAGCGCCATCGTCGTCACATCAAGACGACATCAAAAAACACTCGGTTACACATTCGCCTTCGACAGCAGTTATGTATTCATTCATAGGCCTTCGGTATTTCCGAGACCTAAGTGATAGATAGAAGCTGTCGACAGCATTCAATTGTTTTTTGCAACGAGTAAATAAATGAAAAAAGTGTTTGTGTTGCCTTAAGTGACGATGAGGACGCCTTATGGATTATTGGGAATTATTAATATTAATCTTAGTAACCTCACTAGACCATCTGTCCTGAGCTGATCCCAAAAGTTGTCGCTGTGCTTAGTTCTTACAACTGTTGAGCGGGATTGCAACCGTCCCATCTATATCACCTTATTATAAGCGGTGTGCGGCCGTATGCCAGTGCATCCGCTACACATTTCTAGGCATTTCACAGTGCCCTCGTGCCCAGAAAATCGAATGTCCTGTTATCTTTTTTTTTAGAGATATTCCGCATGCACGAAACCTTAAGGCCGGAGCATATAGAATCCTTATACGTTGCTTTTTCAACTGACAACCAAGTTCAAATACATGTACGAGGGTGGACTGATATTGGAGCTAGCTAAAGCTAGATGGCGGCATAAACAAACAATTTTTTTTAATTGCGATCTGTCATACGTCAGCTGTTAATATTTCATCGAAATTCATCGATTAGTTTATTTGCTGTGGTTGTTTGCAGTAAGCAACTCTTGTGTTTCTTGAAAATTGGGAAAAAGTGAATTTCGTGCAGTGATTAAACACTCTATTATTTGAAAGGGAAAACGGCGAAAGAGACAAAAGAGAAATCTAAATAAATTATTGAGAATTTCAAAAGAAAAATGCTCTAATAATACCTGTCAAAACACAAAAAACAAGCTTTTTCATTTATACACGTCTAAAAGCTGTAAAGAAATGTTAGAGACGTGTATAAAAGAAAAAGCTTGTTTTTTGTATTTTGACAGATAACAGATTTTCTATTGAGCGGTGCGAAAGTTTTCCAATCAATTTACTCTAGTCGATTAACACGGATTAGTTTCGAAAGTAAACCACTGTTTTCTTCTTATTGTTCATACCGGCATGTTAACAACCATTTTTTTTTTCAATGCATTTCATTACCTTGTAGTGTGGAAGGTGTTGGACTAAATTTTGCTAATCTGTGCAGTGTCGAAGGTATATACACTGGGCAGTGATCATTTTTAACTAATTTAATTCCAACATTTTAAGTGCCGTAATAGAGTTTGTTTCAGTCTTTCTTGTTGTTATTGTTAACACTACGCGAACACTACTCCCTCTTTCTTCCTCGTCATAGCCTATTTTCCTAGTTTCAGTACAATGCGCTGCATTTGTAGGGGTCATCTCCTGAGTACTGGTCCCAGATAAAAAATAAATAAAAAAAATGTGAAACAAAACCGCTATAGAATTTATCTTACAACAGTGTCGCCAGGTTTAAAAATTAATTTTTAGTTGCCAACATTTCAACATTTTGATACTTGTTTCTTTTATTGGAACTTGCTCGAAGGCGGCAGCCACTTTCATTGAAAAACGTAAATCCTAAAAATGTGAATAAACTAAATTGTCTAATAGTTGAATACATCATCGTCTTAAAATACATATTTAACAACGGATTAAACCTGCTTCAAAAAAATCATTTCATCGTGTTGAAATCGATTAGGAGACGAATAATTAAGTTTGTTAAACGATTCGTTTATAATTTGTTTCGTACAAACTTTGATTTGAAATTTTACGATTGTTTTTATGAGTTTTTAACTCGTAAAATGCGTTCTTCATTAGCATAAATGAGTTTTAGTCAAAATGCTGGCAAATGCGTTGAGTTCATCTGGGCAGATTATTATTTTTTATAATTTCTATCATAGTTTTGGCACCTCTATTGGGTTAATTTGGGAGGGGAAAAATTAACTATAAAACTACTAATGACTTAAATAATGTTTTCTATTTCCTTTTCAAAGTCAGTCAACAATCTTGGATTATAAGACAAAAAATCTTCTTGAAAAAAAAACGAGTTTTGTATAAAAAGCCGTTCAGGTGGGGACAGCACACTTTTTCGGAGGTTCTTCTTAAAAATTTTACGACCTTTTTAGTTTCGATTAGTTTTCATTGTAGAAATAAAAGAGGTTTAAGGAACACTTTAATTTAAAGAAGGTGAGGCATTTTTTTTTTAATTTAAATAGAATTAAAAATCTAAATTTGTATATGAAAATAAAAAATGTAAATATTTCAATTTAATTATTTTTTTATTGACATAAATGAGTGTTTATATGGACAGTTAAATTTTAAAGATGCTGAAATAGTAGAAAAAAAAAAACGCAAATTGGAACCATTCAGCTCAGAATTCTATACGACCTCCATGATCGTTTTCATTTTCTGGGTTTTGCATTTCAGCGCCAAATTAGTTACACTTGTGAGCTAAACTTGTGATCACAAAAACTTATGCAAAATTAATTTGTCTATTTTAAATTTGTTTATTGTTTATAAATGCAATAAAACAAAAAATGAACGGCACTTCTCCACTCACATTATTTATTTCTAAACATAAACAATAATGTCGGCAGCATAGAAATACAAAAACGCTTATATTAAACGTTGGTTAGATATTGGGGGCCACTGTTGATTTTGAATAAAACACAAATTTTTTAAAGAATTATTGCCATTTATTTTTATAATGATAATACCTGCTTGGTTCAATTGTACGTGAAGCAAAGTTCGGCCAAATATCCGCCTTCTTTTCTTTGAAATAACCCCAAAGAAAGAAGTCCAACAATGTCAAATCACATGATCTTGGCGGCCAATTGACACCACTACCAGAGATCTGCAACCGGCATCTGCGCCGGATTATATCAATTATTAGCTCTTGAATTCTTGCTGGCTTATCGACGTACAGGTTTCTTTTCTTTGAAATAACCCCAAAGAAAGAAGTCCAACAATGTCAAATCACATGATCTTGGCGGCCAATTGACACCACTACCAGAGATCTGCAACCGGCACTTTTTTCAATGATCTAAGTACACCCATCTTAAATCGAATTGCGGTGGAATTGGCCAGTTTGCATCTATTAACTAGAATATATAACATACCATATGCGGTGGTTGCTTCATTTTGTTGCTCAATAATTTTTTCCACATTCGGCAATCGAACTCGCACTGCTTTTTAACAACGAAAATTATATTTGTAGGTAAGAATTTGTAGTCTTATTTATTATTTGCAGTATGTTCAGTTTTATGTATTTGCTCATTCACACGTATTCGTATTAAGCGCGGCGTTGCCAGAAGGTTTTTAAAACATCAAAATTTGGCGATCGTGTTTTGAAGAACTTATGTATTCATATTTTATTTGAACATATTAAATACAAAACCGATAAAAATAATAACTTTTATTTTAAAAAATATTTATTTTTTAAGCAAATTTCAAGTTTATGTTTCAAGTTTCTTTTATTTTATGTTATTGTATGTTTATAAATGCACAGTAGCTACACATACATATAACTAATTGTGAAAAAAATTTTATTTGAATTGAATTTTCATTTCAAATTTTTCCTCAAAAAAATAATCATTCAGTACGCTGCTTTCAAAATTGTCAACATGGTTATAAATGATTAAATCTGGCAGCCGCGGTTTCAGTTAATATTAAAAAAAGGGTAACGCATATACACACCAGAAGAATTATTGTTTTTACAAGTTGATTTGTGACAACGTCATATAGCTATTATAAGGAAACCATTAGAAACGAAAATAGAAAATACTCAAAATGTAACAATAATACTTTTTTTGTGGTCGTTTCTTTTACTCTTAAAAAAAATACAGAAGATGCGAAAGTGATTGGATACATTTTTGATGTATCCAATTTTCAGTCAAGTTAGATTCAAAACTATAAAAAAACTATTATAAAAATTTTTATAACATTTTAATTTTCCTGACGATGCTAACAAACTGTTAGCGAAATATCGAAACAAATAAAAAATACGTTACTTTTTTATAAAAAAAACAACAAAAGATCTTAAGCTGCAAAAATTTTAATAATTTACATAAAAGAAGATCAAATAATATTAGGATAAAATTGAGTTAGATTCAAAACAATTATTACTCAGTCTTTGCAGCGATTGGTAATCAAACTTTAGTTGCTTTCATTATAATTTAGCGACTTTTACCACTATTTATTATTTCTATATATTTTTTGTTTTTATCTTGGACCAGTATTCAGGGGATAACCCCTACATATGCGGTGCATTATACCAGCAGGCTACCTTATTCTACAGGCGAAGCGTACGTCCGCAAAACGAATCCTCTCTGATTCCCCGGGCAATCGAGCACAAATGGATGAGTTCTGGATGATGAACGCGTGCTACGATAACGATAGAACAGAGTAACGCAGTGAGTCAATAGAGTTGGATAGCCTACTGTCACCGATAAGCTTCTTCACCCTCTCCTGCACACGCTCGAGTAACCCCAAAATAGACTTTGAGGCTCTGGCCCAAACATGAGAGTTGTATTCCATTTTCGGTCGGATATAGGTAGTATAAATAGTGAGGAGATCGGATGGAAAGGCACTTGAATGCTTCTTTAGAGACATGAAAAAGGTATTCACTCCAGCGAATATCATACTGTATTTTCATTCCACGAACATCAAGAGCATCCGTTTGTGTGTTCATAAACAACCCTGGGTCTTATGAGCGTTAACGGAGATCCTGTTTTCCCGACCCCATTCGCATCTTGATAATGATGTCGGATAGGTGGGGCCTATAACGTAAAGAGTGCGAATGACAAATGCTGCTGTCATCCGCAAAAGAGTGGATAGGGTAGAAAAAAGAACGGAGCCTTTCGGTACCCCTGAATTAATTTCGAAATCGTTTGATGAAAACCCATCTTTGAGAAAGCTCCATATAAACCAAGATAAGTCATCACCGACACCAAAAACAGTAAGTTTTGCCAGTGGTGCAAACGTTTAGGAAATATCCAGATTCACCTTTTTAATTTTACGGAAATGATGAATTGAATGGCCCACTTTTCCGAGATATATGATTTTTATTAAACGAGGTTAGTGTACAATACTGCTCATGGCACAACGTTAGCGTTCTTATTTAAGTTACTTTGCGCTTTACGCCCTAATATAGATTGCGCTGTACCATCTCTTCTGTACGGCTGGTGCATATAAAAACGTTCGCTGGGCTATTTAAGCAAATATTTGTGTGCGTTTTTGTATGTCCTCGTACATAATTGTTGGTGTTATCGAATATTAAAAATAACAAGTTGGAAACATGTTTGTTGCTTGGATAATATTCCTTAAAGGTTGCCAGTTGGAAGCGTTGTCAATATATGTTTCTTTGTTTACATTAAATTTCAATTAGTGACCTGACAACGACAGGACTCAGAAACAACATTATTTGAACTGCTAGAATTGGTGGCAAACTTGTTTCACACATTAAATAACATTAACAACAACTTAAACAACACGAACCGCAGTCACCCTCAAACTATTAAGTAAATAAATACTTTGTAAATGGAATATACAAATAAACAAATAGCTTAAATAAATAAAATACCGGTGTTAAATTGTTGACAACAAAGTTCACACACACTTGAGTTTGTATTTGTATAGTTTTGAATGTCGTCCTAGCGACCCCAAAATGGAGATTTCGGAGAGACAAAAAGAAAAATATGCTTGTATGAATGTGTATATTGATGTGCACAAATTTAATATAAAAAAATTGTTTCCAACAAATTTGACACATTATTTTTTAATTTATTTTAAGCATAGGGTTTCAATAACTTCTACCGGTGTCCTGAATTAATTTAGAAATCAGGATATACATCTACTCGTATATTTACCAAAGTGGCTTAAAAGCGACTTTCTTAAAAATCTTAACCAGACATCTAATTTGCTGTAAGCCGCTAGTCTACGTTGATGATGCCGAAAGTCATATTGCTCCTTTATTGAAACATAGTCATATCTCAAAAAATAAGCTTTTCAAGCTAACAGTGCAGAATTGTTACTGGTACTACCTTTTATATTCAAATTACTTTTAAACTATTTATTTTATAAAAATTTGTTTTTATTTGAATTTGTATGGAAACCAAACATCTTAAATGTGTTTTTCTCAAAACAACCTTTTTTTAGTTATGACTATGTTGCAATAAAGGAGCGACATGTAAATTATAGTGCCAAAATATTATATTTCGAATAAAGTAAATTTCATGTAAATTTAAAAAAATTCATCTTTCTTATACCCTTCACATATATAAGTTTGGGATTCCGTTTGTAATTTTGTACAATTTTCATTTGCGACCCTATGAAGTATACTCGTACATATTCTGAATTAGAATCAATAAAAAAAGTCGATCTGCCAGTCGTTGAAATACCGTTTCCGAGAATACCATTAGACTAAGAAACTGTTTTCTTTCACCATTCTATTACCCCATCGATTCATGGGTTCGCTATTAAAATTCAAAAAAATCGGTTCACATTTAGCTGAGATATATTCAAAATTCCGAAAAAAGCTATTATTTTTTGCAATTTTGTGTACAAATTTTTGAAAAAAAATTTAGTGTCTTGCTTCACACAATTGTTAAGCATGGTAATTATAAGGAAAATTTTTTTTCCCAATATCGGCCCATATGTATCCGAGATATAGCTTAAACCGATTTTTTAATGAAATTAAAAAAAAAATTTTTTTTGCTTAAAATCAGTTTTAATAATAAAAGGAGGTTACTAAAATACAGAAAATGAAAATTTTCGATATCGGTCCATATATACCCGAGATATAGTTAAAACCGATTTTTCGTGAATATGTCGCGTAAGCGAACTTAACCACTTGTCTTTGCTTAAAAGCTGTTCTGGTAATAAAAAGAGGTTAATAAAATACAGAAAATGAGATATTCCCATATCGGTCCATATACTCGAAATATAGCCGATTTTTTCATAATTTTTTTTTTTTTTTTTTTTGGTTAAAAGCAGTTTTGATTATGAAAGGAGATTAAAAAATACAGAAAATGAAAATTTCTGATATCGGTCGATATATACCCGAGATATAGCCTAAACCGATTTTTCGTGAAAATGTCGGGTGAGCGAACTTAACCATTTATCTTTGCTTCCATATACTCGCATATCCGAAATATAGCCGATTTTTCCATAAAATTTTTTTTTTGCTTAAAAGCATTTTTGATTATGAAAGGAAATTAAAAAAATACAGAAAATAAAAATTTCCGATATCGGTCGATATATAGCCTAAACCGATTTTTTCATGAAAATGTCGGATGAGCGAACTTAAACATTTTTTCGCTTAAAAGAAATTCTGATAATATAAAGAGGTTACCAAATAGAGAAAATTAAAATTTCCGATATCGATCCATATTTACCTATCGGTCCATATATACCCAAGATAAACCGATTTTTCGATGAAAAATTTTTGTGTGCTTAAAACCAGTTCCGATTGTAAAACGAGGTATTTAAAATACAGATAGTGAAAATTTCCGATATCGGTCTATAGATACCTATAGATAGGATAAACCGATTTTTCCATGAAAAAAAATTTTTATTTTTTTTTTTTGCTTAAAAGCAGTGTTTGTTATAAAAGAAGGTTACTAAAATACATAAAGTGGAAAATTTCAAAATCAGTTCATCTATAACCGAGATATAGCCTTAACCGAGTTTTTCATGAAAATGTCCATGAAAGATTTCCTTTTTGGAATAGTGATTACAAGGCAAAAATATATTTTCCCCGATATCGGTCCATATATATCCGAGCATATTTATTAAAATTTGTAATGGTGGACATATAATTGAAACATAAATGTGATCTTTCATTCTTTCGATCATGTTTTGTTATTTCAATGGGATTTTTTCACTGCAAAGATAAGTTTGATATCTGTTGCACTTGGTTCTTTCTTTACATTCGTTTTATTTTTTTTTTTTTTTCAATTAATTAAGTCGTTATTTAGTGAAAGGGACGTTTTTCTAGTGGACACATAATTAAAACACTTTCAGTTCTGCTATATAAATAAAGTTATTCTTATATCTAATTTCGTTTTGTTGTAAAAATTGTATACCAATATTAGCCACTAGGTATGGGAGAAAGACCAAGTTACTCCGAAGAGGTAAGAAAGGTAATCATTAATTTAATGAGGCTCCGAAAAGGCGGTGAATGCATTTTCTCAATTACTTATTTACTCTAGAGGAAAAATGTATAATGCAAAGAACCATTTTGATAAATTTGGGACCTGAAATAATATACCCAGAACTTCCAAATCACGTAAAACCACAGCCAGAGACAATAGAATAGTCGCAAGTGTCTTAAAGCTGAGCGAAATAAAAGCGCTAAACAGCTAAAAGTTGAATTAGAGTCATCACATGGCATCCATATACCATCTAGAACTATTCGACGGAGGCTTAAAGAAAGTGCCTTACGTAGATTCATCGCTCAGAAAAAACGTTCGTCTCCAAAAAAAATGTGTAAATCCGGATTGGATTTTGTCAGGAAAAACATTAAGACACCAATGAGATTTTGAAAAAATAGTTTACGGATACGAATCCAAGTTTTTCCAGTGGGGATCAGATGGAAAATACTATGAATGACGTCTAGTTAACCAACAACCAAACCTCAGTTATACCATCAAAACAATAAATTAATTTACTATAAAAAATGTTTTAATTATGTGGCCACCACTGTATATACGTGACTTTTGTGAAGGGTATTTTAGATTCGGCTCAGTCCTACTTGTTTTTTATTACATTTGAAAGTAGTATACCTCTATAAGATATGCCTAGTATATAATAACCAATCATATGTGATGAGTTCCTAAAATTATATCTCTTATCATAATGGGGAAGGTGTAGAGGATAGAATTAAAAAAAGGGGGAGTTCTGATGGTGAAAAAAATCTCATGTAGAGCATTTGAACAACTTCGACAGACGGAAACAGGAAACCGGAAGTCCATCTTGCTCATAGTAGCGACAACGAAGATATTTTTACGCTTCATGCAAGTTAAAGTAAAGTTTCAATATTATGGGGCATAACAAGCATAAAGAATACAAACACACACCCACACACGCAAACACTCGCGCGCTCACTCATACGTGGTTATGTACATATGTATGTATATTTCATCATAATATTAAGAAACATACATCATAACAACAGCCTCCTTTTTGACACAGCCGCCAACCACCCTGATGTTGGTGTCTTCCTTATTTTTAAAACATTTTAGACAGTGTCACAGTAGCAAACCACTCTCCCTCACAAAATTACACCTACCTACTTTATAAAGGCAAACACACACACACACACACACACACACACACTTGCATACATAACAACAACCATTATCGGCATTCTTTAGAAGCTGAAAAAACAACATTATCGTCATCTCAGCAGAAGTCGTCAACATAAGCAGCAATGACAACAACAGTAATACTAACATACCAACATAATCATCATCAACATCATGTTGCGGAAGCTGATAACGCATGGACGGACGCATGGACAGGCGAACGTGCGGACAGACAAGCCAACAGTTAATATATACATATGTACATATGTACTCGTATATGTTCCTGTTGCCGCCTGCTCGTGCATTTACATTACATATAGATTGGTTGTTGCTTGCCACTGGCTTTTAAACTGGATACACACATTAAACCATTCTTCCACTTTCCGCACACATATCATAATAATGCTCAGCTTTTTACATTTTTCTATTTTTCCGTTTCTTGTGCTGCAAGGGATATGCGAATCAATGAAGCGCAAGCGAATTATATTTATAACTAAAAAAAAAAAATCGCAATTTTACAAAAATCATTAAGTGCATTTTTTTTTGTGAAATGTGAAAAGTCCGTTTGCTTCAGCTTAAAGTTACGACTTCTTAAAGCTTCAGTATTTTTACTTTGTAGCACAGACGGAACTAAATGTACTCAAAGTCGTATATTAAAAAATAGCCAAGAAACATATTTGTGATATTAAAAAAAAGCTGTTTTGTGAAACAAAAGCTGCGTTATTTTATTTTATTTTTTCTTTTTTTTTTTTTTGGACTAGTACCCTTGGACCAATGAAGTGGATTGTACTAGAACTAGGAAAATAGGAGGGGGGAACGAGGGAGTAGTGTCTGTGAACATATGAATTGAACTTTTCAACGTTATAACAGACAGGAACTCATTCCCCACATGAAGCATGCGAATTCTTTCTGTTTCGCGTTGCACGATTCCCAGGCAATTGACAAATAGATGAGCCCTAAACAATGTACGCGTGTTACGTAAAAATTTGCTAGTTTCGGTAACTATAACCCTAATCTCGTCAGAGCAAAGTCCATTGTAGTAACGATAGAACAGAGTAAGGCACCCTACACTGCGTCGGTGATCCAGTGAGTCAATAGAGTTGGATACCCTACTGTCACCGATAAGCTTCTTAGCCCTCTCGTGCTTACGGGCGAGTAACCCTAAAATAGACTTTGAAGCGCCCGCCCAAACATGAGAGTTGTATTCCCTTTTCGGAATTGAAAATTTCTGATATCGGTCCATATATATCCAAGATATAGTCTAAAACAAATTTTCCATGAAAACAATTGTTTTTTTTTTTTCTTAAAAGCATTTCTGATTATAAAAGGAGGTTACTAAAATACAGAAATTGAACATTTGCGATATTGGTGCATATATATCCGAGAATATTTAATTCAAATTTATAATATATACTATATATTTACTTGACTATCGTGAAGGATGTTTTAGATTCGGCCCAACCGAATATAGTAGACTCTTACTTGCTTGTTTGTGTGTTATGATTATAGCTTTATGTATGTATGTGTATGCACATTTATAACAAGCAGATCAACGGTTCTTACAGTGGATTAGAAGAGATACAAATTAGTAACAATATTTGTCATGCACAGCAATAGTAGTGTTTTGTCTTCCATCCTGTGTACACATGTTTTTTCACTGCTGTCGTTTGTCTTTATTCTTATTAAATAAACCTTGGTTTTCAGATAGCCCCACAATAGTCCGGGGCAGACAAATCAGGCAATCGTGGAGGCCAATCAACATCACCATTTCTTAATATAACTGGTTGTGGGAAGAGGTCCCGCAGTAATCCTATTTTAGTCCTAGCTGTATGCGATGTGACACCGTGTTGTAGATAGCACATGTTAAGTAAGCCCCAAGCATGCAGTTGTGGTGTTGAAAAAATTATCAATCATATCACTATATCGCTGCTCATTCACAGTTACCGTTGGGCCGTTTTCATTTTTAAACAAGTAAAGTGCAAGGATTGCTCCTGATCAAATTGCACACAAGACTAAAACTTTTAATGGATGCAATAGTGACTGATGCATAAATTGGGGGTTTCCAATTGCCCAGAGCCGACTATTCTGTTTATTCACATATCCATTGAAATGAAAATGTGCCTCCTCACTCATTATGACTTTTTCATGAACATGGGGGTTGTTATGGGCAAGCTGTAACATTCTACTGGCATATGTAGGGTGGCGTAAATAGTCTTGTGGAAGAAGCTCTTCTGTCAACTGAATCTTAAATGAAAACAAATGCAAACCCTTGTGCAAAATTATGGCCAAAAGTTCTTTGACGACCAAGCACCTGAGCACGGGGCCTCAAATTGAAGTTGATGGATTGTTTTAAAAAATTTTTTGAGCAGCAGTAATATTTGCAGCCGACTTTGTACTACGTTGTGATCCATGCTTGGGTTTATCATTTACACATCCTATATCTTTGAAATCATTCACTACGCCATAAATAGTGCGTTTTGGTGGCACGTTGTTTCTTTAAAAAATTTCACAAAACTTTCTCATCGTCATAGTAATTGATCATTGAATATGATAAAATATTTTAACGATTAAAACACGTTGGCTCACTGAATATTTTTCCAAAATCAAAAAATTATAAACAGCTTGTTTTCTATGCTTCCCAGCTGTCTATATGTCGACAATTCATAGGAACTACCCTAATCATCAGTAGACTTTGGAAATTTTTGAAAGATAATCTCAAACATTCAACTTTATATCCCAACAATCTAAATAAATTATTGAGAATTTAAAAAGAAATATGCTGCAATAATACCTGTCAAAAAACCTTTCAATAAATAAATCGTAGCAACCATTAGCTGTTTTTCGCTTACAAGGTGTTAAGAAATGTAGAGACGTGTGTAAATGAAAAAGCTTGTTTTTTGTGTTTTGATAGGTATTATTAGAGCATTTTTTTAAATTCTCAATAACTTGTTTAGATTGTTGGGATATAAAGTTGAATGTTTGAGAATATCTTTCAAAAATTTCCAAAGTCAACTGATGATTAGCGTAGCTCCTATGAAATGTCCACAGCGTTGCAATATAGAAAACAAGCTGTTTCTAATTTTATAATTGGTATTAGTGTTAGAAGCTAATATAGTGAATAAAATTCAATTGTGTGAATTTTTCCATAATAAATTTGCCGCGTGTCTACTTCACGACTGTCAACACCAAAATGGCGGCAGAATAAAGTATAGGGTGTTTTTTTAAGCTAGATAGAACTTTAAATTGTAAAAAGTAACACAAAAAATTAAATTTTGATGAAACATTTTTTTTATTTGTTTCAGTATACTCTGACAAATCATTGAATTGAAGCCACGAGACCATTGTATGCGTCGTTCTTTCGCCGATTGGGCTCTAGAGCAGTTGGCAACTGACCCGTTGTTTTATCGCAAAATTGTGTTCAGCGATGAGGCGCATTTTTGGCTTAACGGGTTTGTTAATAAGCAAAATTGCCGCATATGGAGTGAGAGCAATCCACAAGAGACCCTACAGACTCCATTACATCCAGAAAAATGCACTGTTTGGTGCGGTTTTCATGCTGGTGGCATCATCGGACCTTATTTCTTCAAAAATGAGGCCGGAGCTCGCGTTACGGTCAATGGAGATCGCTACCGCACCATGATCAATGATTTTTTGTTTGAAAATATGGATGACATTGATCCGGAGGAGATGTGGTTTCAACAGGATGGCGCTACGTGCCATACGGCGAACGCAACCATCGACTTACTGAAATCAAAATTTGGCGATAAGTTGATTTCGAGGAATGGACCTGTCAATTGGCCTCCAAGGTCGTGCGATTTGACACCTCTCGATTATTTCCTGTGGGGCTACGTGAAGTCACTGGTTTATGCTGATAAACCAGCAACAATTGACGCCTTGGAGGCCAGCATTGTTGGTGTTGTTCGTGACATACGGCCAGCAGTGCTCGAAAAAGTGGCCCAAAATTGGACGTCCAGAATGCGCTTCGTCAAGAACAGCCGCGGTGCCCATATGCCCGACATCATTTTCAAATGTTAATGTCACGTATTGATTTTTCGAATAAAAAAAAATTTTGATTACAATTTAATTTTTTGTGTTATTTTTTACAATTTCAAGTTCTATCGGGCTTAAAAAAAGACCCTATAGTATACCTTCCCGGCGGACATCCGGTACTTGCGAATGAGGTCGCAATCGTGCAGCACAATAGTGCCGTGATAGAAAATAAAACTAGTTTAACAGATAAATTTTATTATTTTAAGAGCTTCCGAATAACACTTTAGCTCTCCAAGGTCCTTTCGACGAAGGCTTAAACTAAAGCGTTTCCATTTTGTTTAATTATTCTACTGCTTATAGCAAATAAATAAAACGAAATACTTTTCTCATTAAGTTGTAAAATTTAAAAACTATTTTAAGTAATTTATTGCAATATTGCATTTAAATCAAGGAAAAAGCTCAAATTCTCTCCGTTTATTTTCCAAGCTTTCAACTGTTTTTGTTTTCTTTTTTCATTGCAGCAGACCGTGTGAGTGAGTGTAGTTGTTGCGAGTATCTTTGTATGTTGATGCCATGACTTTAGTATTTTTCCTTGTTGCTTTAATGTCCTTTTTTGTTGTTGCTGTTGTTGTGCTATAAAGAAAGTTGGATGTTGAATGCATTGCTCCAGGATATCAAATGCAATGCAATGTTGGCAGCCTTAATGTTTAGCATTTTATTTTTTCATATTTTTTGCTTATTCATATTTCTAAATACTTTAACCTACACAAAAACATGCACTCACATGTTACTCACATCCTTGTTTTCAGACATGCAAAGTACTTGGATGATAAGAAGTATGTGACCATGTCTGTGCATGTAGATGTTGGTGCGCCTGTATGCAGTTGTGTTGGCCTTATATGGTTAAATTACCATGAAAAAATGCCTTATCACTATGCCTGGTTGCTACTGCAACATTTTCTTATTTTATCTTTTGTACTGGAATTAAGAAATGAGATTCTTAAGTTTGGGAATTGCAGAATAAAGAAAGAATGGCATTGGAACTAGAAAATTAATTAAAAATAACATTTGCTGTAGAAAGGCAGTTTACTTTACATATGCAATTTGCAAAACCATTGAACTACCTTGTTCGTGTATATCACCTTGTTAAATGCATATCTACATACTTACATACATACATACTCATATATGCTTATGTATTTCTCAAGATTTTTGTTTTTATATTATTCATCAATTTCTCTAGATTTTTATGTGAAATATTCCCTTGAAAGTTTGGCATCCACTGCCTCCTGCCAAGTCAAATAGGAGCAGCAACATCATCAACAACTGCAACAACAACAACAACAGCAGAAATTAAAGCATATGCAAGTAGTTAACATGGGTATAAAATGCGAAACTGCAAGTCTATGTGCATGTGTTGCATGTCTGTGTTTGTGTATTTCCAACCCAAAACTGTCACAGACATTAAGTTGCCGGTGCTGTTATATTTGGTATTGTTGTAGTTGTTGTCAGTGTAAATTGTCGGTACACGTTCATTAAAAACGACATCGTTGTTTTTTTTTTTTATTATTGTCATTTTAGTCCTGTCCTTCCTTTGGCCTTGTGACTAGTGTTTTTCACAGCAGTTTGTCGTCGTCATTGTACAACTCAGTGGTAGTCGGTCGGTTGAGTTGCATTTTGTTTCGGGTACCTCTGAGCGAAATTTGAACACCTGAATACGTTTTCTAATTTTTGCTTTCCATTATTTTTTTTTTCGTTTTTATTTTTTACGAAAAATAAACCACCTGCTTAAATCCCAACAAATATATGTGTAATAACTGCGATTGTGTGTGGTGGTATGTGCTAGCGGGTAAAGTATTGAAATACTTTTTCAAATACATTTTATGATTATCTCAACATTAATTCTAACTCATGTTGCTTTTTTTCATAACTCAAACCTTCAACTTTCCAACTAAAGTAAAAGTGTAGTATATTCGACCGGGCCGAATCTAAAATACCCTTTACAATATATGGACTGATACAGGAAAATTTCATATTCTGTAATTCAGTAATCTCCTTTTATAAGGAGAAACCTATCACAACCTATTTTCCTAGTTCTGGTACAATGCACTGCATATGTAGGGGTCATCCCCTGAGTACTGGTCCAATATAAAATAAAAAAATATTGTTTAAGTTAGTTTACGCGATATTTTTATGGAAAAATCGGTTTAGGCGCTTTCCCGGATGTATACCGACATATCGGAAATGTCTATTCTCTGTATTTAAGTAACCTCCTTTTATAACCAGAACTGCTTTTAAGCATTTTGCTGAATTTAAGAAACCTCCCTTTATACTTTAAAACTGCTTTAAAGAAAAAAAATTTTTTTCATGGATGAATCGATTTAGACCATATCTCGGATATACATATATGGATCGATATCGGAAATGTTAATTTTCTGTGTTTTATTAACCTCTATAACCAGGACAGCTTCTAAGCAAAAAAAAAAAATTGTTTAAATTCGATTACCCAACATTTCCATTAAAAATCGGCTTAGGCTATGTCTCGGATATAGCAAAGATTTTTTTTTTGTCATGCTTAATGATATTATTAGGTTAGGTTGTACAGGCCGCGAGTTTCATGAAACCACACCACTTGGGTCCTCGCCAGACCATCCTTCCAAGTTGACGCTGCACTTGGTTCCTACAGCTTTTAAGCGGTAGTTCTACCATCAATTTCTCCTGGCTGTAGAAGAGTACCGGCTTTCGCCAACTCATCTGCCACAATATTTGCCGAGCACTCCTGTATACCCCAGTACCCAGAAAAGCTCCAGGTTTGAAAGTCTCGCTATCTCATTAAGAGATATCCGGCATTCTTGAACCGATCTGGACGTCGTATAGACACCCACAAGCGCATTTAACGCAGCCTTACTATCAGTACAGATTCGAATATTCAAGATTTCTGGAAGCAGTGATAAATGAATCAGAAGTAATGGAAAAGTCGATTAAGCGATGTCCGTCTGTTCGTCTGTCGGTCGTTGAAATACCGTTTCTGAGAAAACCATTAGACATAGAAACTTTTTTCTTTCAAAATTCTATTACCCCATCGATTCATGTGTTTGCTATTGAAATTCAGTAAAATCGGTTCCCATATAGATGAGATATATCCCAAATTCCAAAAAAAGCCTTTATTTTTGCAATTTTGTATGAAAATTTTTGAAAAAAAAGTTATTTGTTTTGCTTCAAACTTCACACGATTATTAAGCATGGTGACTGGAAGGCAAACATATTTTTCCCCGATATCGCTCCATATACATCCGAGCATATTCAGTAGAAATTTGTTATACATACTATACATATACGTGACTATCGTGAAGGGTATTTTAGATTCGGCCCAGCCAAATATACCACACTCTTACTTGTTTTTTATTGGTATCAATGTTAGAAGCTAATATAGCGAATAAAAATTCAATTATTATACGTTGTTTTAAAGGGGTTTTAATGATCTACAAGACCCTACCAAAATCTTAGAGAATTGTTTTTACTGAATTGAAAAAACCATACCTAGTGTCCAATGACGCATTTGAGCCACTGTACATTTGTGCTTTTGTGTTAAACCATTTACTAAACCATTGAAATCTTTTTTTTCGATATAAGCTGAAAATTTAGTTCCTACTGAATAATATTTTGCTGCATTTTCTAAATCTTTTAAGAACTAACCATAGACGTTACCTTTTGGGCACATCGAGACAATTTTGGCTAATTAACGAAAGTACATACACAACAAACACACACACACACACACACACATACACACATTTTTAATACTTTTTACCAATCTCTTGTCTGGACATGGCTTAGTTTAAATCAAATCCCAAAATGCGGTAAATGAAATTGCTCTTTGAGTGTTCAGGTAATGCCTTAAAGCGCTGCAGCTTCAATGGAGTATTAAATCGATCCAACTTCTTAACAGTAGATTAGTGCGGAATTTAAAAAGACATTCAGTGCAAATCCCACCTGCTTAAGGAAATTGGCAGATGTATAATGCAAACCAATAGTTTTTCACATTAATCTTATATACATACATACATAAAAACACACATACAACGAAAGTATTCAATTACATATTCCAGGCGGGAAACTTCTAAAGATCTTTGTCAAAAAAGCCTTCTAAACCAGTATTTTAGATCTGATATTCATTCTTGTCTGCCTTCTGATGAAGGCCTTCTAGAAGGCCTATAGAGAAGGGTACAAACATATTTTGTGAGAAAATCGTGGAAAATGAATAAAAGACATGCGCAATGTTTTCCATTTTGTTTGTTATAGCTTAGAAGAAGTTAAATATTTAAACAGTTTAATTTAATTATTAATATTTATTAGAGGACTGCTCAAGCACAAGAGGACTGCTCAAGCACAAAAAAGTCTTACAAGACATCGTAGTATTTTCAAGTACTATCCATCGTCTGCTTTCACATTTCAAAATAAATACTTTAGTGAAGAAATGTTCTAAGTACATAAACGAAGACAGACTAAACACAAGTAGAACCAACTGAAATAGAATAAAATTGAAGCAGAAATTCAAGCACTGTTATGTTCTACTTCAGTTTTGTTTATAAAATTTGTTCATGGTTTTTGTATTTGTATTAGTGCACAAGTGCAGTACATAAATAGGTAGGCAGTCCGCTGGATTCTCCAGAAGGTACCCGGATACTCCAGCCCACTTGGGTCCTGAAGGTCATTCCTTTGTGATGCTCATGTACCAATGTGTTAGTGCTAATGTTTTAGTGCACTCGCTATGTTTTGCTATGAGTCTTCGTTTATTAGCTTCATTCTGATGTTCTGTTTTGGTTTTTGCTACGAACCTGTCAACCACTGTCGTGAATGTGTTTCACAACTATGAAGTGTTTGTTTTGTTTCTAAACGTTCTACAGCTTGTTTGTTTTAGTTTGCTATTGAATTTCAGTAAAATCGGTTCCCATATAGATGAGATATATCAAAAATTCCGAAGAAATTATTATTTTTTTTTTTTTAAATTTTGTATGCAAATTTTTTAAAAAAATAAGTATTTGTTTTGCTTCAAACTTGACGCAATTATTTTTCATGGGGACTACAAGACAAAAAGAAAATTTTTTTTTCCTTATATCGATACCCGATATATATTGCTATATAGCCTAAACCGATTTTTTCATGAAAATGTCGCGTAAGCAAACTTAAACAACTTTTTTCTGGTTCTAGTAATAAAATAAGGTTATTTAAAAAAATAAAAAAGTTTCCAATATCAGAAAATTAAAATTTCTGATATCGGCCCATATATACCCGAGATATAGCCTAAACCGTTTTTTTCATGAAAATTTCTTCTAAGAGAACTTAAACAACTTTTTTTTGCTTAAAAATAGTTCTGGTTATAAAGGAAGGTTACTAAAATACAGAAAATGAAAAATTCCGATATCAGTTGTATACCCGGTTTCTAAACCGATTTTTTCATGAAAATATCGTGTAAGCGAGCTTAAACAACTTTTTTTGCTTAAAAGCAGTTCTGGTAATATAAGGAGGTTACCAAATATGGAAAATAAATATTTCTGATATCGGTCTATATATACCCGAGATATAACCTAAGCAGATTTTTCCATGAAAGATTGGCATGGCAAAAACAATTTTTCCCCGATATCGGTCCATATATATACGAGCATATTTAATTTAAATATGCTGTTATTGCACTGATTTCTATACAAAATTTGTGTAATAAGAGCTTAAGATACATGAAGAAATGTTTATAAATAAGGCCGTATATATTTACGTGACTATAGTGAAGGGTATTTCTTCGGAGCACTTTCAGCAGCTTTCACCTACTGTTTCAATTGATGTTTTGGTTTTAGGTGGACCCACGTTTTTACAACAGTTATTAATCGACGCCAAAAATCAAGAGGATTATGCTTTATCATGTCCAAAATCCGCTGTGAAGTGGTCTGTCGAACTCGTTTTATTCGACCATGTAATCTGACTCACCGTAAGGTTTATCGAGCTTTTCTTGTGTCTCATTCGCCGTTTTCCATTTCAAATAATTGTGTTTAATCACGATATTCATTTTTCAAGAAACGCAAAAGTTGCTTATTTCAAACGACTACAACAAATAAATTAATCAATGAATTTGGGTGAAATTCTAACAGCTGACGCTTGACAGATCCCAATTTCAATATCACTCCGCCCTTGTATATGACAAAATTCTCTGATGACTTTTACCACTTAGATTGAAGTTAGCTTTCATATTACTGAGGACTGTTTACATAATACAGATGTTACAACTCTGACAATAGGCCGTCTTCAATATGAAGATGTATTTTTCTATGAGTGTAGCAGTTATTAATTTTAAGGGATATCGTCTACCAGAACATCTATTTGGCGTTTTCAAATCGGATATGCTAATTTTACCCGAATTTCGTTTTTCAGAACATCACTGTATATTAACGATTTTGGCGATCTTATACCCCGAATTTGACAATTTCAATGACGGTTTATCTGGCAAGTATGTCTGAGCTTACGAATTTATGTGATGTTTTCACATTACAAGCAAGCGTTTTGTCGAGAAATTTTATATGAAAAGCACTCAGGTTTTTGAGTGGTTTCCGAATAAATATTACAAACAATTCGCTTGCTTGTGTTATGGAAACATTATATTAATTTTTCTAAGTGTATGCACATATCAAATTGTACACCTTCTTTAGCCCTACAAGACCACTGATGTATGCATGTGTGTGTGTGTGTGTGTGTATCTAAAGACACAGGTACTAAATTGGCTCTTAATAACAAAAGTACTAAACAAGTGATGTTAAGCGAGCAAATAGAAGAAAAACCAAATAAAAATAAACAAATGCTTCGTTCTCTATCTGTAAATGCACATTAGAAAAATTCTAATACTCGTGTGTGCATTTTCTTCATCACACCCGTTTTGATTTCGCCAGGCTGTCTGCAAAAATCTGTTTGCTTTCTCTTGGTTTTTATTGGTAAAACACTAGTAAAACTGCGGGTGTTTAAATGAGTGTTCTTTGATACTTAGACAAAAAACAACAAATAAACAAACATGTTCTCCCCACGAAGGTTAACTTTAACGAATTTCGATTATTAATCGGAAAATGTTCTGGTTCTGACACTTTGACACCAACAATTGTTGTACCAAGCAGTCGACTACAAAAAAGAAAAGAGAGCCTCATGCACGTTTGCCATAAAAGAGGCACAAAGAGACAAAATATAATGAGAATTTAAAGAAAAAAATCTGTTGCCTGTTGTGCAACTATTGTTTGATAGTGTGAATTTATGGAGTTTCTTGAAATCACACCTCGATCTTTGACTTTTTTTTTTTTTGTTCTTTTATACAAAAACAAAGTTGTCTTGCTGTGCTTTCTATGACATCAGTTAGTGAGTGAATGCATTCTAGGAAATGTGTGTTGCCGATTAAAGTGCTTGGCGTGAGAAAAACTCAATTTCTAATCAATATTTTTTTTTCAAATTTATTTTTGTTTAAAATAAAAATCAATTAATTGTTTTAATAACTTTGTAAGATATAAAATTAATTATAATATGCTTAAAAGTTATGATCCTTTGCACACTTTCATTAAAAATTTAATTTTAACGTTATTGCATTATAGCTGGGTGTTGGCAGGATAATTATAATCATATCTAGATTAAAATAACGTTGGCTGGTCATAGTTGCCTGTCACCATCACAATGAACTGAAACTCTTTTGCAAAAGCGCATACACAAACACACAAAACATATGGAATTGCGGTCATTGTGACAGCTGCTGTCACATCCTGCTTAATAAATTTTCCCCAGTTGGCCATTGTGTGAAAATGCGAAAATTTTGCAAAGTTTGCAGTGCGGCAGATAATTAAATGTGTTCAATTGCTTTATTAAATTGAATAAAATTTTCTAATAGACTAAAAATATATTCCAATTAACAAATCGTTCAACTGTAAGAAGCAACAATATTCTAGTTATTAGGCAAAAAAAAAATATTTGTGCTTACATACAATATGTAGTTTTAGTTGACCTCTTAATTGTAAAACAAAGTGTTGTTCGAGTAAATGTACGTATACTCGTATGTATGTAGCTACAAATGTATATGTGTATGTTTATAGATGTATATATGTATGTTGCACGCGTATCCATTAATTATGAACGTATTAATATTGGACGCAAAACAAACATTATCCCACAGCACACACTCTCACTCCCGCACACACACACGCACATACACTTGCAATCTCCCATGAAAGTATTAATATGCATACACAAGGCGTACACACATCAATTTAACGAATGTGGTATTAAAATTACAAAAATATTTTATGTCCTTAAAGTGCAAATTCATTGAACACAAAATTTGTTTCAAACCTAAATGTTGTTTTTTAATATACACATCCACTATATAGTATGTGTATATAACGGGTGTTTGCCGGGAAGGTATACTAGTCGCTGTAATTCCATTGTAATCCTGGCTGTATGTGATGTGGCACCGTCTTGTTGGTTCCACGTGTTAATCAAGCCCAAGCCTATTCTGTTTATTCACATTTCTATTCAAATGAAAATGTGTCTCGCTACTTATTATGATTTTTTTTTAATGAAAATTGTGATTGACATGGGCGAGCTTTTGGTAAAAGTTCATTTATCTCCGTAAACTCAACTTGAGTCGCTCTAATGTGCATGCTTCATAGAATTGAAGAAGAGACTGGTTCCCTGGATCAATGGTCGAAGTTTGACTTGCAATCGAAGATAGCCATTTAATTTGAACTCTCGGCCAGAATTTATTCTCGGAACTTTAAAATCTGACAAAACTTGAAAGCTCACTGCAGTGTTGTTTTTATTGACCGCAGTCGATAAGGATGGTTATAGGAAACCCCATTTTATACGAACATATATGTACATGACTCATCATGTGCATATGCATAAGTAAATATTAAGTATATATATGCTTGTATGTGCAAATGTTCTAGGTACAAGTATATATATAGAAACGTTTGTGTGCACATGTTCGCAATTTATGCAGTTATAATTTATTGCTAGTAGAGGAAGGAAGAAAACCAGCGTCGTTATTAAAAATGGCGCTTGTCTGATGGATACTTGTATCGTATGAGCGAGTATTTGTCTGCTTTAATCATTTAACGTGAAAAAAATAACTGCCCAACAGGAAATCAGGAAGTAATATTAGAGTCAAAATAATTTAAGCTCAGCTAGCAGATATTTTAATAATTCTTATTTAGAGTGTTAAGATTCCCAAATCCTTTTCTTTTTTCTTATTTAATTATTGATAGTTGGCATAAACATTTAGGATATTTAGAGGAAACTATGATGAGTTAAACTTTTATGCTCACAGTCACACACGGTTGTATTTCTAGTAGTCAGCAATGAGTGACTCATTATGCGCTCTGAAGAAGCCACAATTTCCAAAGACCAAGTGTAAAGATTTGCAAACTTTACAGTAGAAATAACCGAACTTCAAAAAATAATAATAATAATAATAAAGAGTGGTCCAACCATAACCCATGATGCTGACTATAAGTCACATCTTAGCATCAAGTTTTTTTTCAGCCCAATTTGACATTTCCTTGTTTCAGTGTTTGACAAATTCACGCCACTAAGCAGCGTGTTAAGATTATTGAAGCCTTTTAGAAAAATGGGCGTAATCGCTTTAGTCAGCATAATCGGCCAGTGTTCACAATCGGCAGAATTGATTCCAAGTTCAGCAAACCGGGTCTGTAAGAAATGTCAAAAGGTGACGCCTTCCGTTTTAATATCTCACGAACATCACTAATCTGAATTTTGAAAAAAGATTTGATTTACAGTTTCACAAGGTCCAATATACTCAATAGTTGAAGGCTAACTATTATTTCTGGCGTCGTCAATACGTCGAATGGTTAGCTGAAGAGACAGAATATGGAGTTGGCTTACATCAGCACCTTATCTGATGATGGACCACAGGGTGAACTATCACGATTCACCGGCTTCCTGTGTGGCTTTCATGGCTCACACAGGAAGCAACTTTTTGCCATATAGACAAACCCCTTGCTAATCCCTCCTGTATGCTATTTCCAGGAAGTCAATAGAAGACAAGTCTTAATGAGGTAGTAGGACTGATCATCAGCTCTTAAGCAACTCACCCGTCCAACTATCACCCCAGGTTCCTTTCATTACAGGTATCTGTTTCAAGATAGCAGTACTTCGTGGGGTTATTAGTCCCTGAAAACCGGCATGCGCCTGCCTTGTCGGGCTAGTCTGATGATGGATCAACATCACGGAGTGATTTATTCATGGTTCACCAGCGCCGCCTTGTGACTTTACAGCCTCAAACAGGTCACAAGTTCTTGTCATAAGCTTGTAGCCATATAGATAAACCCATTGCTTAAGAGTTTGGGCCTTCTAAGCCCAAAAATAAGTGTGTGATTTCCCAACAATCAGTGGAAGACAAGACTTATGAGTTGGTAGGCCGACGTCCATTAAGAGCATCAGCTATAAACTAACTTCCCCGTTCAGTCAGCACCCCTGGTTTCTTACATCATAGCTATGTGTTGCAAGACAATAGCACCTCGGGAGGTTGTAAGCCCACAAAAACGGGCATGCCCTATAGTTATCAGTAAAGACTAATTCCCCTGCCTGTGATTTTAGGTTTAAGCCACAACCAGAGCGTATCAACAAACGCAGGCTCCTGAGCGATGATCAGCACCGAGATGGTATTGCAAAGCAAAACCTCTCGACGGCTTTGCTGATCCTCATTCTGCCAATTTTAGCCCATGATAAGGGTTTCAGAAATCCAAAACAACATAAGTCATGCGTCTTGAGTTTTATTTTGTACAGCAGACGAGGGACTCCTTCCCCGCGAAGGTAAAACCTGCTCTCCGGGGGGAAAAATTAACAGATAGAAGTGAAGAGTGAATTTACAAAGAAAATCTTCTTTAGCGACGAAAGCGAAGAACAATTCAAGATCGAAAGGATGGAATAATACGGCACGTTAGCAACATTGGGCCTCAATTATGTTTCCAAGTTGTTGATATTTTATCATTTGCAGATTCTGCGGTGATGAAGAGGGGTCAATGGAGCACTGGGACACAGAAGATAAAGGACAGTACAAGCTTATATGTTAAGTGAATGTGACTTAATATCACTCCCAATGAAGGAGCTTGTCCGTTTTCTTGACATACTTAACCCACAATAGGGCAACGGGACGCACTATAGATCAACACTGATCGCAGTGCAAGTGGCCGATGAGAGCCATATCCCATCCAATAATAATAATAAATAATATTGATATTTTATGTCACACTTAATTGTCATAGATTATATTATTATTATATATTACGATAATTTTGTCAAAAGTTTTCCTTATTTTTTACAATTAACATTGCGCATATTGGTCGCACCACATTTTACAATGGCAAAAATAAACTTGAAATCGAAGTTATTCACTAGACAACGGGACAAAATTGGACGCAAGTGGGCTGTCCTTTCAATGGCCGGCAGACTGTTTAACCTAACCTAACTTAATCTATTCACTAGACCAGTGGTGCCCACAAGTTCTATATGGAAGAGTAAACACCAATACATTTAAGGAAAAACTATTTTTATTTAATATTTTTTGTTATAAAAAGCAAAACATTTACAAAAACAAAGTTCACACTGATAATCGCTGTCGTCAATGTTTTTTAAGAAAGCATGCGAAAGTGTTGTTGCTTGGCTTTTGTGTGTGTGTGTGTGTGTGCGGTGAACAACAAAAAAAAATATATACATCCTTATCGTGAATAAAGTGGGGAATATTTTTTCCCATAAAATTTTCAATTCCCTGTAAGGGGAAATTGCTATCGTAAAATTCATGGGAACTCTTTTAGTGCTATCAGTATGTAGTGAATGTAAAATATGTAAGAAGAGCGATTAATAATAATATTAAACTTAGTGCAGCGAAGAAAAGGGGTGAAAATTAGTTTAATTGAAATTAAAAGCAAATATTTGGAATCGTAGCAATAATTGAATTGCAGGAGGAAGAATCAACAACACTTGTAGACATTTACGAAATGAGTCTACTCCATTAAAGTTACTTATTCCATAAACAAATTGTGTTTGTACATAACTTTTTTTGTTTTAGATTTATTCAACATTGTAGGGTAAATAAAGCCGCATTTATGTACATATATTCTAGAACTGTTGGACAATAATATTCCAATTACAAAAAACATCATTTGGAATAACACCAACAATAACAATGTATGCCTGCCTCCGGTTCTTTGCAGAAGGTGTGGCCAGAGGATAAGATTTGTTGATGCCACACATCCAGGAGACTGTACTATTTATATTTTCCGGAAAAGAATTCCAAAATTCAGCCAACACGTCTTTAGGGGTTTTTGCATTCTATTGAGCACAATATCATTTTGCCTCTTATTAACAAAGCTGGTCCCAAAATAGCTAAATATAAGCTTGTACATTTTAATTAAAAGAAATAATTAGTTACATGATGAATACAGTCCGCCAGCAAAAATAATGTGAACAAATCAAAGGGAAAAACAAAAATAATACGAGGGAAATAAATGTTTACGATTAGGTGAATTTTGGCTGAATGTGAATTTTTTTAGTGTTATTATTCCAAACTGAATTACACATAGAAAATGTGAATTCATTTCCATGGGACCACAAACACCAAACTCTTCAACAACACCAAATTCTTCGTACGATTACTGCAGCTCCATGGTACGCAAGAAACTCACGAATTCACAAGGATCTGTGTGTTCCGCTGGTAACTGACGAGTTCTCTAATTATGCCACAAGGTATATCAGTAAACTGGAACTTCACCCAAATCCTCTTGCACGCAACATACTTAATTTTGGCGGCCACTCTCGGTTGAGAAGAAGGGATACCCTGGCCACCATCAGAACGTTAAATAGGTGATGCTACCGATATTATTCGCTCAAAATAAAACTTTTTTGTCTAGCAGTGGCTGGACTTAACTAACTTTTATATTTAGTATTAAGATTTGAATACTTATTGTTAGTTCATATTTTGAAGATTCAATAAATAAATGATTGAGAAAAAAAAAATAAAAAAATAAAAAAATTTCTATGGGAAACGTATTAGCGATTGCAATACTGGGAAATGGGAAATTTTTCATGGGAATGACTGTTTACGATAGGGGTGATAAAAGGCGAAGTTGTTTGGGTATTTTTCATTGCTAGTGCTGAGCGCAGTATTTGTGTATTAAAGAGCACAGCCCCATAGCTAAGCGCATTTACAAAAACAATTGAGTATCAAGCGCATAGGGCTGGGCACACTTGCACTAGACAATAAACATATTTGTCAAAAAGTATCCCTTCATTACACTGTTTATAAATTTCATGATTACAGATTTCAAAAAGAAAATTCCTACTGGGCTTACAATTGATAGAATCTAAGTATATTAAATTCATATGAATACACACTCATATACACTTACGTATGTATGCAAGTATGTACATACATATGTACAGAATAGTCTGATGTATAGTATATGTATAGACTATTCTATACATATGTATAGAATAGTCTGATGTATATTTATTTATTGAAATTTGTTTCTTTTTTTTTTTTTTGTTCTTTCATATTAAAAATTGTTGATCATGAATGACGATGGTGAGTTTTGCTGGACTGCAAAAATGTTTCTACTGGCTGCTGTCCTCCTCTTGTCAATGTTTAATATTTCATACTTTTCTATATACATACATATATACATATATGTATGTTTATGTACACACACTTCTTGTCCACTGTCCAGTCTTTCTGCCACGAACAAGTCAATATGCCAGTCATCCATTCACTTTTATTCATTCACAATATTGTTTATCATGGCTGCTAAAATTAAATACGCGTACATGCCAGAAGTGCTCATGACTGTCAATGTGTGTGTGCGGGTGTGTGTGTGTGTATGTGTGTGTGTGTGTGTGTGTGCGTGTGTGTCGTTTACATCGGGGCATTTTGCTGTGCGAGTATTAAACTAAACGTTCGCACTTAATATTAAATTTATTGAAAATTATTGACATAGTTTCTATGAAAAATATTTATTTTATTTATTATTTCCTAATAATTACCGTGAAATTTAATTGAAATTACAGCAGGCTTAAAACATTTTTCCGGCCAGCAGCTAATTCACCAAGGATGGTAAGATGATTAATTAAAAAAAAAATACTTAAATTTTTTTTTTTTTTTTAACTTTATTATTTTATTCAATTTTATCCTAATATTATTTGATCTTCTTTTATGTTAAATTATTAAAATTTTTGCAGCTTAAGATCTTTTGTTGTTTTTTTATAAAAAAAGTAACGTATTTTTTATTTGTTTATTATTTTATTTATTGAATCTACATAAGAAATGTAATGACAATAAGTATTCAATTCTTAATACTAAAAAAAAATTGTGATTAAAGTCCTGCCAGTGCTGGACAAAAATTTATTTTTATGCGAATATTATTTCAGAATTCAGTCATCTGTTTAGAGCTCTAATGGTAGCCAAAGTATCCCTCCTTCTCAGACGGGTATGACCACCAAAGTTAAGAATATTAACTGCAAGAGGATTTGAATGGAATTCAAGTTTGTTAATATAGGGTGTTTTTTTAAGCCCGATAGAACTTGAATTTGAAAAAAATAACACAAAAAATTAAATTGTAATCAAAATTTTTTTTTATTCGAAAGATCAATACGTGACATTAACATTTGAAAATGATTTCGGGCATATGGGCACCGCGGCTGTTCTTGACGAAGCGCATTCTGGACGTCCAATTTTGGGCCACTTTTTCGAGCACTGCTGGCCGTATGTCACGAACAACACGAACAATGCTGGCCTCCAAGGCGTCAATTGTTGCTGGTTTATCAGCATAAACCAGTGACTTCACGTAGGCCCACAGGAAATAATCGAGAGGTGTCAAATCGCACGACCTTGGAGGCCAATTGACAGGTCCATTTCTCGAAATCAACTTATCGCCAAATTTTGATTTCAGTAAGTCGATGGTTGCGTTCGCCGTATGGCACGTAGCGCCATCCTGTTGAAACCACATCTCCTCCGGATCAATGTCATCCATATTTTCAAACAAAAAATCATTGATCATGGTGCGGTAACGATCTCCATTGACCGTAACGCGAACTCCGGCCTCATTTTTGAAGAAATAAGGTCCGATGATGCCACCAGCATGAAAACCGCACCAAACAGTGCATTTTTCTGGATGTAATGGAGTCTGTAGGGTCTCTTGTGGATTGGTCTCACTCCATATGCGGCAATTTTGCTTATTAACAAACCCGTTAAGCCAAAAATGCGCCTCATCGCTGAACACAATTTTGCGATAAAACAACGGGTCTGATTTTCAAAGTAAATTTGGATAATTTCGTAGCGTTGTTCAAGCGTGAGTCTATTCATGATGATTTGTCAGAGTATACTGAAACAAATAAAAAAATGTTTCATCAAAATTTAATTTTTTGTGTTACTTTTTACAATTTAAAGTTCTATCTAGCTTAAAAAAACACCCTTTATATCTTGACGCGTACTTCACAAATTCAGATTTCACTAAAGGTACAGATCTGCGTCTGTAATTCTACGGAGTATTCTATTTTGACTTCTTTGAATTTTTTAAATGTTGGATGCCGAGGCTGTGCCCCATAATTGAATCCCATAGCACCATATTGGCTTTAGAATCGAGTTATACAGCAAAAGTTTACAATCAAGCTTTAAGGTCGAATTTCTGCCTAGTAGCCAGTTAATTTGCACTGCTTTCAATTTCATCTGCGTTACTTTTGCCTCGATGTGCGACTTCCATGTTAGTCTACGGTCAAGATGAATACCGAGGTATTTGACTTCACTGTGTTGAGGTATTACTTTATTGTTAATAGTAATGGGTGAGCATGTTCCTAGACGCAGTGCGAATGTAACATGGGCACACTTTTGTTCATTAACCTTGATTTTCCAAAGCTTGAGCCATCTCTCTAGTTTGTCGATATGTTCCTGTAAATTTATTGATGCTTGCTGGTGGTTACTATGTATGCTAAGGAATGCTGTATCATCTGCAAATGTTGAAGTGTGAATGTTGGTGCTTGTCGGCATGTCAGATGCGTAGATCAAATATAAGATAGGCCCTAATATGTTGCCTTGGGGAACTCCAGCTTCAATAGGCTGGGCGGGGCTTATGAAATCGCCTTCTTTTATTATAAATTGGCGACAATATAAATAGCTTTCCAAAAGGTTATGTACGTTTGCAGGTAAGTTAAACTTTATTTTATGCATTAAGCCATCGTGCCATACTTTATCAAAAGCTTGTGAGACGTCGATGAATAAGGCAGAGCAAAAATAATAATTTTTGTTTTTTTTTTTTTTGTTAACTAAAAATGTTGCACAATGGTTTAAAGCGAAAAATGATTTCTCTCTTAAAAAATGAGAAAAAAAAGTGGCTATTCGAATTCCCCAACTAAAAAGCCGCATTCAAACAATTCCAAAAATAAACATTATGGGATGTTCTGACACTCGCATCTCGCATGACATTTGCAATTGTGATTTGAACTCCCAAAAAGGTGTTCTGTAAATCGCAGTCGGCAGACTAGTGGCGAGTTCAAATCACAAGAGTATGCCAATAAAATGACGTATATTCTAAATTTGATTATGCATTTCTGGAAATAAAGTTTTATAAAGTTTGAAAAAAGGATCTACAGATCCCTTTTTTAAATTTCTGAAAAGTTATTTAACGAGTGAAATTTTCTTAACGTGAAATTTTTTGTAGTTTACTGCTTCCTAATATGATTTTCACATCAATCTGCAAAGAGATGATTTTAAAATATTAATTTCATAAATCTCACTGCACTCTGAACAAGCAACGAATTAAAAAAGTATAAAGCTAATCCTTTAATTTTTTTCTTAAAGCAAATCGGCTTCTAGGCGGCAAACTGAATTGTATAGTATGAAACGCAATAAGTATTGAAATACAATTCAATTTCAAATTATTGTAAATCGACTTAAACATAAAAGATGAGCGAACTTTGTTGCATTAAGCAGCCTATACAGCTGGAAAACACACATGTTTGACTTTTAGGGAAAACTTCAAATGCGCCAAGAACAAGGTAATAAATAGCGAGCACCACAACTTTAACAACATCTTGAGATTTATTTCATTCAAAGGAAAAGGATTTATGACAATTTCAATGAAAATCAGTTGAATGGCTCAACGCAAGACACTGACAATGAATGAATGGATAAAAGTGGAGTGTCTTGTGATGATGATGTTTATAATAAAGCGAGTATTAATGCCAACAATATCGCTGGCGTTGAGGCTGTAACTGTAACATCCTTATAACATTTGCTCCTTTAACAAAGATGACATTTTATGGCTACAAAAAAAAGAAACAAAGACGAGGTTATAAAAGCATCGAAATATAATAAATATGCGCTTGAAACAGAACTTCTTATCTTAAACAGCTGCTACAGCATATGTGCATATATATCGGGTGATACCTTGCGAAGTTTGATTCTCTATAGGCTTTTTTTCACAGATCAGGCATTACTCATATCAATCTACCATTTTTGTTCAGTATCGTTTGAGAAGTAATCATGGAAAAATCTATACTACAACAGTGTGTCCAAATTGCTCGGGTGTATTATGAAGGAGGATGCGTTCTATGAGAAATGTTTCTCTGATGATTTTCTGCAATGATGAAGCACATTTCTGGCTCCATGGAAACTTTAATAAACAAACTTGCCGTATTCCGGCTGATGGGCTCCTGATGAGTAATAAATATCCATTAAAGACAACAGTGCCTTATGGGCTGGTGGAAGCATTAGTCCATATTTTAAGGCAATGAAAGAATGTTACCGTCAGTGGTAATCGTTATTTTACCTTGTTAATGCACTACCTGCTTGCTGAAAATCAAGCGCATAATCTCGATGGTCTCTGGTTTCCACAAGACGATGCTACAAGCCATAAGGACTTGTAGAGAAATTATTTTGCTCAGCACTTAATTTCACGTTTTGATGTGGTAAATTGGCACGATCTAGATCGTGCAATAACACATTTTTGCCAATTTTCTCTTGAGGGACACACACATACAAAAAAGCATATTCCGATTGATGACAGCAAGTCATCAGAATTGTGATATCAATATTATATAAACAGCCGTCATTAATGTGGAAAATCATCACAGAGTTCTGTCATATATTGAGTATCATCAGGGCTACAACTGTGTTGGCATCAATTCAATGACACATTATTAAAAATTTTAATACAAAATTGAGTTTTAAAAAGTAATAAATGGTGTCATAATATTTTTTATAATTTGATGTAAACAAAATTTCTTACTAACATTATTATTTTTAAATTTAAATTAATTTTTAAGAAGTAGAAAAAATGCATCATATTGATGTAAATTTGTAATCACATCAAGTATTCTTTAAGCAAAGGCTGCTATGTATAACGTCCCCTCTTTCCTATCTCATTATAACCAATTTTCCCTGTTCCAGTACAATGCACTGCATATGTAAGAGTCATCCCCTGAGTACTGATCCTAGATAAAAAAAAAAAAAATAGTGAGAATATAAACATGAACGATACTATTAGACATCATATTGATGACGCTAAGTCAACATATGCGTTGTTAAGTATTAAACAAATTTAGTGAGAGCGTAGAAAGGAAAATAAAAAAGGAATTACAAGGCAAAGGTAGACAATATTTTGCCGCACACAGCATAAACACAATTAAAATATGATAATGCGACACACAGACATTGTATTGAGGACAGTAAGTCATCAAAAGTATTATTAGCACATTTTTAATTCTCATTGGTTTCTTGGAAATGGTAGCATATAAAGTTATATGTTTGAATATATTTTTTTAACCATTAAACTACATCCTAGTTTATGTTTAGCTCATAATAGCGTACCATGGTCCAGAGCATTGATTATATTTTGTCATAAAACTTACTTCACTTCTTTTTATCAAAGTTTTTAAACTTTGATAAAAAGAGGGCCGAACGTACTCTAAAATTGGCAGTAAAAGTCTCAGAACATTGACAGGAGCACTTACAGGTCATTATAACTGCTACAAGCACCTGCACAAGATGGGAATATCCAACACAGACATTTGCAGATTCTGCGGTGATGAAGAGGAGTCAATGGAGCACTTAATCACCCACTGTGGAGCACTGGGACACGGAAGATAAAGGATAGTACAAGCTTATATGTTAAGTGAATGTGACTTAATATCACTCCCTATGAAGGAGCTTTTCCGTTTTCTTGACATACTCAACCCATAATGGGGCAAGGGGACGCACAATAGATCAATATTGGTCGCAGTGCAAATGGCCGATGAGGGCCATATCCCATCCACTAATAATAAATAATAATAATACTTCACTTATTAATATTTCTGATATTCATGAGCCATCACATCAATGACATTTTCACATCAAATTGAATCCAAACTATAATTGGTATGATGTTAGTGTCTTATTCTATCAATGATATTTTTCATTACATTGACTTCATTTAGTCATTTCATCGATATTAGAGTGTTATTTCATTGATCACATGCTCACATCAAACGTATTCCAATGAAGCATAACCATGATGGCAGTATTGCAGTTCATAATGAAATAATCATCATAAATGCCGCCAATGGTAATTAGAACAATGGTTGACATCACAGCGATGAAAAGTGTCATGGTGTTAAAAGTGAGGATATTTGGCATTGGATTGATATTAAAATAAATCACATTTATGATGACTTTTCTATGAGTGCATGTAAAGAAACAAGCCAGCTAAGAATGACGCCTTGGAAGCCTGCAATACTCGTCTTATTCGCGAGATATCAGGCGCTATGGGCAAATAAGTCGTTCAAAACTACATCTTTCAAATGGATGACTCAGACGTAATAATGGCCAGAACATACATAACATCATTTTCATCTCGTAAATTCCATATATGTTTCATTTTAAGCTCATTTTCAAATTTATGTGTTTTATTTGGCATTATAAATCAAACCTCACGATGAATCACCCATCGCTTGTGTTCTTGAAGAGTCTTTTATAATTTTGATCCCAATTTATGTAATAGCAAAGCTAAAATAGTTTCTTTGAAGCCATTCAATATTTCTAGTATTAATGTTTTGTATTGATTTGTGTGATTGCTTGAACAGCATTAACCTTCTTCACTTGGCAACCGTTTGGCGAAGCGATTCATCAAAACAATTAAAGGATTTGTTGTATTATTTTGAACCCTATTTAGCTTTTTTTTCTATAAAAAGAAACAGAATCGGTGACATTAAAAGAGTAAGAATTAGCCGCTAAGCCAAAGGGTTAAAGGAAAGTATTCGTGGAGATAATTTTAAAAAATATCTTGTCTAGATTCCCAAAAAGTTTCAGCTAATTTGCAAAAAATAGACTGATGGGCAGTAGCAATAAATGCTTTTAACACGCTTTTACTAGTTGCACTTGTATGTTTGTTTGTATGTTTGTAACACCCGAAACTGTATATACAGTGTTGCTGCTTTTGTCCGAAAATGAGAGTTGCCGTATTGTGGAACATGTATCTAAATGGCAAAAGAGCCATTATTTTGTTAGCTGTGTAGCAAGTAGCACCGTTCTGTGGAATCCACTTATATTCCGCATCCATATCTTCCAAATCGAGCCATAAAAGGTTCGTTATCATCTCATGATAGCTAACACCACTCACAGTAACTGCCTGACCGGCCTTATTTTGGAAAAAACACGGCCCGGGGCTGGCGTCATAGCCCATAAACCCCACCAAAAAGTCACTCTTTGTGTGCGCATTGGTTTTTCGACAATCACTCTTGGATGGATCATTCGCCCAAATGCGACAATTCTGCTTGTTGACGAATTCACTGAGGTGAAAGAAGATTTTCTTCGAAAATTTACCATCCGCTGTTGCCATATCATGGCACCATTCTGCAATTGCACTTTGTAACCGTATGAATGCAAGTCTTTATGCATAATGTTTATCAGCAATGAGTGTGAGAGGTGAGATTGTAGGGCATGTCTCTTCGCGAACAGCAGCAATATTGTCTGCATAGCGAGCTGTACGAGCATGCACTGATATTTCCACAACTTCTACAGACCAGGACCATTTTGGTTATGCGTATTTGTTCAAGTGATGCAAATCTCGGTTTCATATACAGAGCGACTGATGAAAGCTGCTACCAAAAAAAAAAAACCTAATAATTTATTTGCTGTTCCATTTTTGTTGTGTTTTATAGATTGATCTTTAAATTTAACTTAAATGGAGAATTGGGACAATGAAACAAGAATTTGGATAGTGCAACGCTTTCACGCTTTAGAATCCGTTGTTTCCGTCCAAAGAGAATACAGGCGCACGTTTGCCGGCACTCCTCCTAGCAGATGGAGTATCATGAGGTTTGTAAAGAGTTTTGCCAAGCATGGCACAATCGCAAGAAGGCCTGATCTTCGAAACTATCGCTGCCGTAGCTGCTGCCATACAATCCAATGCTAGAGTTTCGACAAGGTGCTTATCTGCTCAAATGGATGGCAGCTGACAATCACTAGAAACTTTCCGATTCGCTTGGAATTTTGTGAGAAGATCATTGAAATTGTGTCAGAGGATGAAAACGTCTTGAACTGCATGTTTATGCCGGGCGAGGCACATTGTGACTTAAACGGCAACGTTAACTAACAAAATTCTCGAATATGGAGTAATTCTTCCATGTCTTCTTCCACGACATGACTACACACCACACTTCACAGTGTGGTGTGCAGTTTTTTCAAGGTTCATTGGCGGACCTTACTTTTTCGAAGAAAACGGTACTGTTATGGTCAATGGAGACCGCTACTTAAAGATGTTGAAAGAGTTTTTCTTCCAGAATTGCGCCGAAAGAGAATCCTTTTCTACACTGTTTGGTTTCAACAAGATGGGGTAACTTTTCGTATAGCCACGCCTGTTATAACAGAATTGTGGCAAAAATGTTTGAATAAACTGATTTCAAGAAACATTCCGTTGGCCTCCCAGGTCTGCTAACCTTACTGTACCTGATTTTTTATGGGGTTATTGAAAATAAGAAGTTTACAGAAAAAAACCAAGAGATTTGGATAATTTTAGGCAATCCATTCGAACAATAATTGCCACAACGCCCGCTGCAACACTCCAGGCAGTAATGAATAATTTTTTGATAAGATGTCGCACATGTGTCACCGAAAATGGATGCCATTTGAATTCAATTATTTTCAAATCTTCATGAATTACTTTAATAAACATTTATTATTAAATAAATAAATATAAATAGTTATTTATTTATTTTATTTATTTATTTATTAGTATTATTCCACACACAAGACTTAATATCTTATATTGCAATGTGGAACTGAGTTTAAGATGAGATTCATACATGATCACATTAAAATTAATAATATAACAATATACATATATAAAAGGTTAATGTCACAAATGTTACATAATTATTTTAAACAATTTAAAAGAAAATATGAAGTTAAAGAACTAATCAAGCGCAACATGTCTAAAAAAAAGTTTCATAATATGTGTATAACTATAATTTTTGAACTTAAGAAAGCACCAAAATCCTTATGCAAAAACGAAAACAATTTAAAAATTAAAATTACAATAAATGAAAAAAGGGGTGCAATAAACTATTCAGCAAATATATTAATTAAGCACTCTTTAAATTTTCGTGCGCTACTTAAAGTTTGTAGACTATAATGAACTGAGTTCTAGAGGAATGTTGCGTAGATAAAAAAGTGCCACTGTGACATGGGACTTTTATACCTATATGTCCTAAGTCGCTTGCCTCTACAATTCTCCGCAAGCACTAGTCTATTAAATAGGTGTTCTGGCCTTTGTATGTATATTAGTCTATGCATCAGAACCAAACATTTTAAATTGAGTAAGCTTTCAAAAGATATACCATATAACACTGCGGAGAAATTTGAAGTTCTTGAGCGTTTACTCAAGCCATACACATATCTAATGATGTTGTTATATGTAACTAATAATTTTCTTTTACTTACATAATCACAAGAAGCAAAAAGTTCACAGCCATACAACGAAATGGGCATTAAAAAAGTTTTAGCCAAGAGCTTTCTAATCCTTAAGGGAGTATAATATTGGGTCTGCCAAATTGTTCTCAGCATAGAGAATACACGCCCACAGGCATAATTAACATGATTAGACCATGTTAATGTGTTATTAAAAATCACTCCCAGGTTTTTTGCTGATTTAACTACCTCTATTGGTTGATTATTTATACATAAATTTGGTGTTATTACCGATTTTGAGAGCCGCTTTTGGATTACAACACATTTTGATTTTTTCGGGTTTATCTCTAAACCGTTTGCTGAGGCCCAGTCATGAATTTTAGAAAGTTGCTGATTTATTGAAAAAATATGCTGGTTTATAGCACAATTGTTACAACTTGAATAAAGTTGTACATCATCAGCATACATTCTTACCTTGCAGTCTGTAATTATGCTAGGCAAATCATTAGAATACATAGAAAATAATAGAGGGCCAATTATTGAACCCTGTGAGACACCTCTTATGACTGGGAGAACACTTGATAGTCCTAGGTCAGTCTCAACATATTGGTATCTGCTAAAGACATATTGGCGGTTGAGGAACAATTGAAAAAGTTGCGTAATTTGTGACACAGGATATTATGGTCTACAGTGTCGAAAGCCTTTGAATGATCGAGTAAAATAAAGAACGCAGTTTTACCACAATCGACCTCCCTGCGTATATCCTCAGCAACGTCAATTAAGGCAGTTAAACAACTATTATTTTTTCTGAACCCGGATTGCTGATTTGTAAATCGTCCGTGTTCTATGGACAGCACATATGTGAGATTACCACAACACTAACAAGCATCTTGTCAGAAATATTTGTCATTTGAAATCACTCAAAAAATTTTGTGCTTTTCATGCGAAATTTTTTTACAAGTCGCTTGCTTGTTTTAGGGAAACATGAAACATGAAAAAATTTCATATTGTAGATGCTTTCCTGAAAATTGCGGGACAACAGCCCTGAAAAATAACCTGTAGCAATCGAAACAATGTATGTACTCGTAGTTTGGCGACATAAAATGCAATTCAATGATAATGTTAATTTTAAATTTCCGGCTGCCGCTGAGGCGACCATGAAAAGAGCCAAATGCACATAAATCTTTTTGCAGGAGCTGAAATGAAAATAAACGAAATTACTTTGGGGAATTGCCATGAAATATTAATATTTTCCGCCATTTTTTAATGTTCATTATTACAAGTAGTTTGAGACATTTTTTGCACTCAAATTATAAATGGAATTTATTGCAATTTTATTTTTGCAAACTGATAATCACACTAGTTTAAAGCAAAAAATAAACGGTTTAAATTTAAAAATTCAATTGGTGCTTATTAACAACACATCCTTAAAGTATTTGCCGTCAATTGATACCCCGAAAAAAAAGTAAAACTAATTTAAACCATTACAATGTCAGCATTTGTGAGCAAAAGTTACATAAAAGGACACTTTCGAAGAAAGGGACGATGAACTCTTATTGTTGCGGTGTCTTATTAAAATGATGAGCATTTTAAAAACTGCTCATTGTGGTTGAATTGGGCCATTATCTAACGGGTGAAAATTATTTCAATAGAAAAAAAAAGAAACAAAACACACAAATGTCCTTATTTGACAAGGATAAAGAGAATCACTGGAAAAACGCGTTATTATAACTAACTTATCGGTTAGTGGCTTTACAAAGAGGAAAATAATATATTATTCAGTACGACCCCTTTAAACTGCCCCGAATATTATTTCGACACTTAATTCTTTATGTGTAAATACATGTGTGTTAATAATGTGACTGTGTGCAATCATGTCTGCTTTAATTGAAATATTATTAAAACAAGCAACTTTGGAATTTTATTTCGCTTTCTTGAACTCTTTGAATAATAAGTAACGCAAACAGGCCAAAATTGTGTCTATGGAAATTTTCCCGCACTTCATGTTGTAACTCACCTTAAATCCAAAATTACGAAATGTAAAAAAAAAAAAATACAGAAAAAGAGAAAACGAAAAATATTTTAGTATAAAATTGCATTCATTCATTTATACGTTCCTGCAAACGTACGAGTTCTTTGACAACTTACTTATGTTACACGCCAAAGGAAATGACATTGAAACCGCAGCTTCCGAAACCCATGAGCAAACGATTTCATTTCATTACGAATACCTTCCTAAAGAAGGCTGTCGTCTGTCCGTCCGTCCGTCCGTCTGCCAAGTAGTATTGTGCCGGTATGGAACAGGAACATTTCAATGTCAGCAATGAAACTAAAAAAACAAAAAGAAACTACAAAAATTTTCTCAAGCGTAAAGTTGTTAATAAAAAAAAATGTAACACGAATTCACTAAAGAAGAACTAAATTGTCACTCAGGGTGAAACCGCTATGAGATGATGGACTTTAAGTGCTGTATATCAAGCAGAAAACAGGGCTCAGTATTTCAATCGGCAACAATAATTTAAAGCTGCGCTACACGCAAAGAAAAGTCAGTTTGAAATATGGTTACAGCAACATTAGTATGTACGCCATAAGATTGTGTATTATTGTTAAAAACAGCCGAGTATCGATTTAATAATAGTTTGTTTCCCCATAAATATTTTTTCGTGTGCAATTCTGCAAATCTATTATTGCCACCTATTAGTTTCTGAATATGGTTGCATGCCATGTTAGTATTGTATGTAATTTTTTAAAAACCACCATAGCTTCTATCACATCCAATACAAATATTTCAGGTTTGATCATATGTATGATAAGGCTATTTACCTGTAACAAATATTAGTTTACAAAATCAACTTACTATTGTCAGCATTAATGATTTTTTATATTAATCGTTGACATATAATTTTCTTTTAGTTTTATTTTTGTTTTATGAAAAAAGTTGTGTTATGGAATTTAAATAAAGAAAAAAGATTTTTTTTTTGGTCTACATAAGAAAAAAAACAAACCTAAAATTGTGCCAAAACTACATATAGAACAAAATCAAAAGGAACGCCAGATGTTGATATTTGTATGTGAGTCGTAATTAACAATACTATGGCAAAGTTAACCATATTGTCGGCCAACCATATTATGGTTGTACCTAACCGTACTGTTTTTGCATAAATTTTATTAACACATGTATGGTAGTGTTAGTGCGTTTGGTAACTAATGTATGCGTTAAAACTCAAGTAAGAATTTCTTTTGGATATGGCCCTTAATGTTTATAACTTCTAAAAAAATTATATGTATAACAAAGTACTTTTTGAAAAAAAAAATCTTATAAGAATTGTAACTCCACACAAGGTCACGTTTAATAAAAATGCATACAAAAAAGTACCTTATAAAAAAGTACCTTTTACAAAAGCACCTTTACAGAAACTTCTTTTATTAAAATATACTTGTTAATAAATACCTTTTGAAAAGTTACCTTTTTTTTATCTTGGACCAGTACTCAGGGGATGACCCCTACATACGCAGTGCATTGTACTTGAACTAGGAAAATAGGTTATGAAGAGGGGGAAAGAGGGAGTAGTGTTTTTGAACATTTGACTTGATTTTTCCAACAATAACACAGACAAGAAACACGTTTGCAGGCAACTTATTCCACAGGTGAAGCGTACCTTGTAAGGAGTGTATTCTTGTTTTAAAAGTACCCTTTCAAAAAGTACTTCTTATAATAAGTGCTTTTAAAAAATTGCTTTTGCAAAAATTGTTTTTACAAAAATGAAGCTTTTAAAAAAATTTTATTTTAAACACTGTGTTTTTAAAGAGGCTAGATTTAAAAAAATACCTTAAAACAGCCCATTTCCAAAAAAAGAAGAAGAAGATTATCTTTCCCATTAAGTAAATTTTAGGCCAATGTCAAAAATTGATCTATTCCATTAAAAAGTTCTATAGGTTTATAAACAATATCTCCCTTTATATATAAACTTTCAAGTATGTCTATACGGCCAGCTATGCCGATTGTGCTCGTAGCTCGATTTGTATAATTCAATTGCCAGAATTTTTTTTTTTTTTTTTTGTAATATGAGTACGATTTTCAAAAGAAGCATTTTCGTATGTTATTATATGAGTACATACGACTACAATTGCTTTGAGTTGTAACATGATTTAGAACTTGCTTTGCTTGTACGTTTAGTTGCTTGTTTGTTTGTTTTAAAAGGCCTTTTAATTAAAATATAAACTTTAGCGACCCTGTTTGCTTATTTTTCAGTCGCTTAATTTTGCTGCCTCCGCAACAGAAACTGCAGCAGCGCTAACCAAACTAAATCATTTACTTGAGGTAATTTAATGCTGTAACCACATTCAAGAGACACATACATACATACGACTTTAGAGCAGATATGAGAATGTTGTTGCTTTTGCAAACGGAAAAAAACACTAAAAAGGGAGGGGTGTTTAATGATAACTATCGCATGACTTTACATTCATGCGAGTTTGGAAAATCTGCTGTTTTGCCAACAATTTTCAACTCAATTTGTAACACGATGTTTTTGTTTGTTGTTGCATTTTTGTTAAGCAGCAATCATTTGCAATTTTCACAAAAAAAAGAAGAAATTGAAATACCCTCCTAAGCCAACAAACAAGTCTAGTCTGACAGTCAGTCACTGAGTCTTTATACTGGCAGTTAACAAACTCACGCAGAGAGGAGAGAACAGAGAGAGAGAGGCATTGTTGATAAGAAAAAACAAACGCCTGAAGGAATTGAAATCGACAATTCCCAGTTGTATCAAATTTCTTAATTGTTTACGAATATATTCACTCACTCGTACATGATTAAAACAATTGCAATACAATTTTATTTGTTGTTGTTTTTGTTTTCTATATAATTTTATTAACCCTCTTTGGTAGTTTGGTTTTTCTTTTTTTTTTCATTTATTTCACTTGAGAGTTTGTTGTTGATTTCATTTTTTATTTCGCACGAATTACAAATGAGTTTATTTATCTAAGCTAATTATTTTAATATTTGTAAGTGCAACAATTAAGAGTTTAGTTAAATGGTGTTTAATGTATTTTCAGAGCTGCTGGCTCTGGAGGGGGGAATTAACATTGCAATGCCTAGAGGACTTGTCTTGTTTTCATGAGTTTTTATGAACATAATTCTATATGTTAATTAATATTTTTAAACAAATTGTTTTTATTTTCGCAAATACAAGTATTTTGAAGTTGTTTTTTTTTTAATATTGTATTAGATTAACATCCAGTAATGCAATTCACTAAATTTTAACGATTTTTAAAAAGCATAGCTTACCGCGAGCTAACCACAATAGCTCGCACTAACGCTTATGTGATTCACTAACTTATTTTTAACACCTCTGGTTGTATGTTAAAAAAATTTGAAATAATGTGGCAGCTTTGTTAAAATTAAAGGAAACCACCAAAAGGAACAGAAAAAACAAATAAATTTATGTTTACGGTAAGTAAAACTAATTATAAATTTATTATTTAATATAGTTTTTGATAAGTAAGAACACGGAGAACACGCCGACTGTTGGAGGCTGATCTTCCGACAACTCGTATACCAAATACTGTGAAGTTATTCTGATAGAAATTTTAACGACATTGTTGTAGAAAAAAAAACACCACAAAAATAATTGGTGTTTAGTTAACGCTAATCAATCAGGCTATAAAAACAGCTGATGTCAAGCGAAAGCAAATTGTGTTAAAAACTGTTATAGAATCGCGAAAACACCAATGCCAGTGTTAATTTCTATAAACGAATTTTATTAGCGTTAAAACAGGTTACTGAATTGCACTACAGGAATAGGTTCTCTTCGTTCGTTGTATATATTTTGAAAATACTTGTTAGAGTTGTAAATAGTGATCCTTCTGCCCCCTGCATTGCTTTTGCTTCCGTTAAATGAACTCGTTGTCCAAACAAATGAATTACAGTAGTGCGAGATTTATTATGAGGACAATGAGTGCGCCAATATATTGTCGAATCTAATATTGGGAAATGTCATAATTTCTATCCGTTTCCGCAATTCCAAAAATAAACATGGCGATTTCATTCGGTACATATGTGAAAAATAAAATAATAAAATCGTAATTTTAAAAATTAGATGTAATGAATCACAATCTGTGAAAACAATATATAGATTTGACGTTGTACTAACACTTGATCGGGTCACTTTTTATCCCTGACCATTTTTTGTCTGATAATTTCTATCGACCGTAATGTCATTAGTACCAAATTTAGAAGCTTTAACTTTAACCGTTCTCAAAATATGCAAAATCAACATTTCCTTTGTATGTGAAGTGCAATGCTTACTTTCGCTACCTCACAGTTTTTTTGTGTAATAATTTATATCGACCATCAGGTCATTGGTACTAAGTTTAAAAACTTAGTTTTAACCATTCGCAAGATACACAAAAGTCAATATTTACTTTTTATGTCCACTTTCCCAACCCCATCCACTTTTTGTCTAATAATTTATATCAGCCATCATGTTATTCGTATGAAGTTTTGAAGCTTTAGCTTTAACCGCTTACAGAGTTGCGCACCCTACACTGCGTCGATGGTCTAGTGAGTCAATAAAGTTGGATACCCAACTGTGACCGATAAGCTTCTTCAACATGAGAGTTGTATTCCATTTTCCGTCGGATATTGGTGGTATAAATAGTAAGAAGATCGTATGGAGTGAAGTACATCTTACTCCGTTTCAAAAACCCAGAGCACTTAAATGCTTCTTTAGAGACATGAAAAATTTAGTGTTTAGTCCAGCGAACATCACACTGTATCTTCATTCCAAGAACATCAAGACCATCCAATTCCTCAATGTTTCTACCATCCATGAGTACAGATGTAGCAGCATCTGCGGTCGTTTGTTTGTGTGTTAATAAATAGCATTACGTCTTACGAGTGTTAAAGGCTACTCTGTTTTACGACCCCATTGGGAGATTAATAGAAGATCACTATTCAGTGAAGCATTCATATTTAGCCTCTTGGCAGCGATCTCTGTTTCGCCGGGCCTATAACTAAAAGAGTACGAGCGGCAAATGCTGCTGTCATCCGCGAAAGAGTGGACAGGGTTGGAAGTTGGATATAGAAGGTCGTTGAGGAAAATAATAAATACGGTAGGAGAAAGAATGGAGCCTTGCGGTACCCCTGAATTAATCTTGAACTCGTTTGATGTGACCCCATCTATAAAAACTCGTGTATAGTGGGATCTCAGCGAAAGCTCGATATAAACCGAGAAAAGTCCTCACCAACATCAAAAGCTGTAAGTTTTGCCTGTAGTGCAGCATGCCACACTCTGTCAAACGCTTTGGAAATATCCGAACCACCACCTTAATTTCACCGAAATAATGGATTGAGTGGCACTATTTCTCTGAGGGATATACCATAAGATCGCCAGTAGAACGACTCTTACAAAATCCATATTGACGATCACAAAGTAATTTATGCGACTTTAGATGTCATAAACTGCGAGTTGGCTATTTGCAAATAGTTGTTATTCGCAAATAACTTTTACGCATAAACGTGACATACATATGTTAATAGAATTTTCTCTTCTCAATTTTTGCTAAAGATCTTGATTTATTTTTGCTTTTTATAAAAAATGTTTAAAGGTATTTTATTTTCGATATTTCAGAAATGATGATAACAAATGGTTATCGAAATATCGAAAATAAAACACCGTTAAACCTTTTTTATAAAAAACAAACATACATCAAGATCTTTAGCTGAAAAATTTAGACGAGAAAATATAAACAAGATCAAATAATACGAATATTTATCTTAAGAGAAATTATTCTGAGGCCTACCTACTACCCACACCTTTTCCAATTCATAATATATTGTTGCACAAAATTTGTTCATAACTCAAAGCATGAGGAATAATTCAAATTTATGCCTACGTACATTAATTAACTGCAGTCGTATTTCAAGCATACACATGATTCTAGCATGCGTGTTAGCCTAAACTGCTTCAAAGACCAGTTTTTACGCCACGAATAATTATTGATTTTCCCCATTAACTTTAAGAAACATTACATTAAACCAATTAACCGCAAATAATTGAAAAACTAGTTCAAATTAACAACAGCAATGGATTTAAAATATCCAGCTGCTTGAATGTCGAAATACGAGAATTACTCTTATGTATGTAAAAAAAACCTTTTCAATTTCAATAATTTCCTTGAAAAAGAAAAAAAAAAGCTGAAAAGCACGTGTGTACTCATATAAGTCTACTTAAATAACATGAACAACCCTTTTTTTTCTTGATTTCATTTCACTTCATTTTTTACATTTAAGTTTTTTCTTTTTGTTTTGCTTACGACTTCTCATCATCAAGAAAAGAAAAAAATCTTATAGTAATTTAAATTTGTTTGTTGGTTTTTCCTTTCTTAATTTTTTTTTTTTTCATTTTTGTAAAATTTTACCTACAAATGACTTTTTCCTTTTATGCAAAGACTAAATTGAAAACACTAAGAAAGAATCGTTTTATTACAAACTGTATGCTAGTGTATGTGTGTGTGTGTGTGTGTGTGTGTGTGTGTGTGACTGTGTGTGTGTGTGATTTTTTTTCGTGCTCAACTGCACTATTGTTAGCACTTCTATTGTGTCTGCAACATTTTGTTGTTGCAAACACAAGTAAATACGAGTAGAAACAGCAGCAGCAGCAGCAGCAGAAGAAGAAAATTAAAGAAAGGGTTGGATATTTCATAAATGAAGTTATTACATCAAGTATATTCCATGAAATTGAAATTACTATGCAGAAATATTGTTGCAAATGTTTCTTCGCATAAGAAAGTGAGTCAGTGAACTGATGATATTTTGCATAATTTTCAAGGCAGTAATTCTTGTTTTATATTTTTTCAATAATTAGATGTTTCAAATTATAAAAATAATTGGAAATGAATGCGTCTGAAAACGTTTTTATAAATTATATGTAGCCGGCTTTAATGAGTGGTATTTAGTAGAAAAGTTTTTGTTGAAAACATGCCATAGAAATGTTGGTTTGACATTTTAATACTATAGATTCGTATTGTCTGATCACTAATTTGGTTTGCATAATACACACTTAGAGAAATATGCTGTTAATATGGTATTAATGTAATGCAAGAGCATTACATTAAGCACTGTTTTTCAAAATTGAAAAGTTTTTTTTTTTTGACATGTGAAAACAAACACAAAAACTGCGAAGCTTTTTTGCTTGTCTGCAGTAACATCCAGGGTCTGTGGCAGGAATCGAACCCACGACCTCGAGACTGTTGGTCGAGTACTCTACCAAATCAGCCATCGAGGCACCCTAACAGTTAACAGCTTTTAGTAAAAATTGTCGCCAAATTTCTTCGAAATCTCTTTTATATGCAGGCTCTTTACCTACTCGTATATCACTTACCACGACAATATGCGAAACAGTTTTTTCAAAATCTAATTTAGGTTAGGTAATTTAAGAAAAATCAAAAATATTTTGAAAGCAAATATACTACTGCGCCGAACGACGCATGTACGGTATTCTACCGTACATGCTACAACAGAAGTTGTAGCCAAAGTGCATGATATGATATTAAATGATCGACGAATAAAAGTACGTGACATAGCTCATATCATGGGCATCTCAAATGATCAAGTCCATTTAATTTTGCATAAAGAACAACAGATGAAAAAGCTTTCTAAAAGATGGGTGGCGCATTTGTTAACAGTCGACCAAAAACGCATAAGAATGAACCTTTCTCCAGCTTGTTTGGATCGTTTTAAGCGAAATAAAATGGATTTTAAGCGTCGTTTCATAACTGTTGATGAGACATGGACCCACCACTATACTCCAGAAACAAAAGAACAATCCAAACAATGGACTGAAGCTGGAGGAAGTGCCCCAAAGAAGGCGAAAACAATTCAATCGGCTAGTAAGGTTATGGCAACGGTTTTTTGGGACTTCAAAGGTATTTTATTGATTGACTATCTGTAACAGGGTAAACCAATAAATTCAGAGTACTATTGCAACCTGTTGGATCAATTAAATGTACAAATTCGAGAAAAACGTTCTAGCTTACAACACAAAAAAATAATTTTTCATCAAGACAACGCCCGAGCGCACAAGAGTGTTTTAACAATGGCCAAAATCAACGAATTAAAGTACTAGTTGCTGGACCACCCACTTTATTCTCCTGATTTAGCTCCCAGTGACTTTTACCTGTTCCCAAATCTAAAAGAATTCCTTGCTGGCAAGCGTTTTACCTCAAATGGAGATGCAATTACAGTTGTGAGCCACTATTTTGAAGACCTTGAAGAAATTGCTAGAAAAGCGTTGGACTAAGTGTATTAAAGTTTCAGGAGATTATATTGAAAAATAAAAATATTTTTGAAAAACTAACTATTTTCTTTCATTGATAGGCTAAGAAGTTTCCGTAGTTTTCTATCGTAGATAGAAAATAATTAAATGCTCGGTGGCTGAGTGGTTAAAGCAGCAAATCATGATACGTCATGACCCGAGTTCAAATCCCAGTGGGTGCTGATGAGCAGTGCAGCGACTACGAAACAGCTAGTTGTCCCCCAGCTAAAGATTTGATTATTATTTTTCTTGTCTTCTTCAATCAATAATCATTGATCACAGAAGTCTTCCCAAGGAAGACGAAATATTGAAAAATACATTAAAAATGAAAAAAAAAAAAACAAAAAGTACCTTGAGCGGAAGGAATTTATTGCAAATACACACTTACATATATTTTAAGAGTTGTAAATATATACAACCAACCACCCCGCCAGATTTGCTTTTAATTGAATAAAATTTTGTAAACTTTAAGCTTTAAACCTTTACAAAAAAAGGAGGCTTGTTAGGTCAAACTGTCCCATAAAAAAAGGCAGGAACATTTTTTAATCCTTCATGATACTGATTTACTCAACGAGTTTTATTAATATTTTAAATATCCTTTTTAATGATAAAGAAATTATTTCTTCCTCTCGAGGACCCTTAATGAATACTTTAAGTGGCTACTTTTATAAGAAGTAATAAGCCGCCACTAACCTTAACATCTACATATCTACCTTCCTTCTCTCCTATGGCGAGGATAAGATAGAAATAACTAGAAATCAAAGTTTGTATTCAAATCACGTTTCCAGCTTAAAAACACCTTTTTTTTTTTTGATCTCACAGCTACTGGTTTTAATTAAATCTAAAAGGTATGAAGACAAACGACACTGTTAAAGATTTATTAAGAATTCAAAATCTATTTTGGAAAAGACAAAAAAAAAGATCAAAAATAACAAAAGCTGTTTCTTTACATTTTTATTGTGTTATAAAGTGGAAGACGCGTAACGCGCCATACGAAAGTCCAGCAAACAATAACAGCTGCCACAATAGACATTATAAAACAATCAAACCAGCCAGCCAACCAACCAACCAACCAACCCACTTAAGATCCTTTATAGAATAGCAAATACACATAAGACAAAACAAAACGCGATCTAGTTAAAACTTGTTAAAAATCTCACACGTCTCATATCCCTATAAGGATTTAGAGCAAAAACACACACACGCACACACACACACACATACAAGCGAAGAACACGATATCAGTCACCCTTTTGACAAAAGAAAACGGAATTTAAATTTGAAGGAAAAACTTTTAAGCAAACATGTTTGTTTGCTGGCGCTGCTAAGTAAGTTTGATGAAATTCGCTAAATACGTGTACAAGTAAAATGGTCAGCCATTAAGAGAAGAAGGCAGCGTAATAAATATTTTATATTAAATGCCACCACCACCAACAACCATCAGTAGCATAATCACAATGCACATCGGCATCGTTTGCCTACCGCTGCAAAAAGCAACAACAACAACAGTAACGTAAAAACACTGAATTACATTCGTTTCATGGCATTCGTATCATGTTTTACCGGATTTCCTAACGACATCAATGCATATCAAACACTCACTCTCACCTTCTTTCGCCGTTTTAACGAATAGTATCTAGCGGAATTTTATCAGACATTTATTTTTTAATGCAATTTATTTCCAAATTCAAGGAAGTATTTTTTTCTTTCTTTTATTTAATTTTTTTGCTTTTGTTTTTGTCTTCAAGCTGCTGTTTTACAACTTTGAGAACTTGACCATTTCATATAACAAGCTGGCATGTCGAATGCTGTAGTTTGGCATATTGAAAAATTTGATATTAAAAAAAAAAATAAAGCAAAAGTCGTGGGAAATTCCCTCGAAACAAACATTTGCAAACAGAGCTGACAAGGAATGAAATCTAACTTCACGCAAAGAAATGGCAGTTTCTTATATGGTTGCGACAACATTAATATATATTCTATAACATTGTATATTACTGTTAAACACAGCGTATTATCGGTTTAATTATAGTTTGTTCCTCTATAAATATGTTACTGTTTGCATTTCTGTAATTCTATTGTTACTATCTATAAATTTCAGAATATGGTTGCATACAATAATAGGAATTGTGAAAATTTTTTTTAAAACAACAATAGCTTTTATCACATACAATATAAAAATGTTTCTATTTATAATATGTATGATATGCTAATTCATATCCAATAAAAGAGTTTAAAAATTTAATTTACTATTGCTGTCATAAATAATATTTTCCTTCCACATAATTTTTTTCCATACGACTAATTCTTTTGAAATAAAAATATGTTTTGTATATTTTTAATTTGAAAAATATATATATTTGTTCAGCTTTGTATAAAAAGAAGAAAAAAGGAACACGAAATTGGCGAAAAATACATTTGAGTATTCGAGAAAATATAAAGGTAAGTCTGTAATATTAAGATATGAAGCTACAACAACACTACGACTACGTGCAACCATATTAATATGGTTAAATATTACATTTAAAACTGCAACCGCAGACGAAATTCTTAACAACTATTTTTTGTTTTATTGCAGTAGATGGATAATTCAACATCAATGAGGAGATGCTACGCGATTATTTTTTAAATTTATATTAAACATAGTATTAACATATATTATACGCTGTCTTTTTCTTGTAAACAATTACCCTATGTATGTATTAGTGCTAATTATAACAAATATATGGTTCGACTACAATAAAGCTATTTGTGATATTAGTATGGTTATTTCATGAAAATAACATTGTTAGACATGAGAAAAGTGGTTAGTATAATAATATGGTTAAGTATGACAATTCCTTCATAACTTTAATTAATACTATGGTTACTTATTATTGTAACAATGTTGAACCAAAATATAGTATAGTTGCTTATAATATTTTTTTACAATACTATTGTGAGGCTCAATGGAGTTTTAGATATTGTGCAACAATATAATATTATCAGACACAACCATATAACTCAACAATGGAATGTTGTTGTATCAATCATATATTTTTTCTGCGTGTTCTTATTTTTTTTTTTTTAATTTTTTTGGCTTCCTTCTTCTTATCTTTCAATTAAGAAGTATTTTGAAAACATATTCGTTTCTTTTAATAGATCTTATTTAATTAGAAACCACTCTTTTAAGTTTTCCTTTTACTCTCTATAATTGTAATATTATAATTTTTTAGTTTTTTTTTTAAGTGGTTGTATATTTTCCCGGCATTATAATCATTTTAATTCCTTCTGTGAATTTTTGTCGCTGTAAATATGCGCTAAAAATATTGGGGTGGAAATTTTCTAATAAAATTAAGCTCATGTAAAAATTTACGAAAAAATTTTGTTCTTTTTCACCCCAAAATAATGAAATTAAAACTAAATTTGTTTTTTCTTTGGCCGCAATAAAGCGCGAAGCGAAGGTGATTTCTTAGTTGGAAAATATTGTGTTACAAATGTTGTATTGTTGCAACACCAGTACAAGTCCGTGAGCTCTCGCAACTGATGATTGTTAAAAATTTTTTGGTCAGACATTTGCATTCAGCGCGGAAGTTGTTTTCCCCGTTAGATATTAATCTGATATCACTAGCGACTTGATTTTCCTATTCATTTCGTTTATCGTGTTTGAAAATCGGGGTAGCAGTTCTTGACGGTCATGGGAAAATATTGCTTTTTTAGCATATTTATAAAAAAAATTTATAGACAATAAATGCATTTTGAATAAAAAAAGGAAACATAAATATGTAAAGAAAAGTAAAAAATTAATTGGTAATATTGTAGAAATTTTGGCATTTCAATACTCGTTAGAAAAAGCAATTGCTTCATGATTTGAATTTCATTCTATTTGTTGAACCGTGTTCAACAACACGAGTTTTTTTGTCATCTTGAATTTTTCATAATTATTTTTCTCTTAATTTTACTGATTTTTGTCTCTTAACTTTTTCATATTTTTTGTAGACATTTATGTATTTCTCCTTTGTACGATAAAGCCGGTACGGAGTTCTTAAGGAAATTCACGTTTGGAAATATACATTTATTTCTACACGGAAAATTAATTTGTAGATTTGTGTAGAAAAAGGTATATCTTTATATATGTAAAAACTTACCTCATGCTTTGTTCATCGTCCAAATATGCGGCAAACAGTTCTTCCTCCATTTTATTAACAAAAATTTTCTTTTAATATATTTTATTAATAATAATAGTCAACTGTCAACAATTCCGTAGGCAAATAAATTAAGTTAACGAAAAAAAGTCTCCACTTTTACTTGTAATAATAAAAAATATCAAAAATTCCGTTTACTTTTCTTTAAGAACTTCGTATCGGTATCCGGAAATTTACACAAGGAATTTCCCAACTTGAAATTCCGTAATTTTTTTTACACACAGTTCTTATGGAAACGTGATTTTCCGTAAGAACTGCGTACTGTCCATTACACGTGAAAACGTCTTGAACTGTGTTTTTATGTCTGACGAGACACATTTTGATTTAAACGGGAATGTTAACAAACAAAATTGATGAATATGGAGCAATTACATCACTTCGCACCACAGTGTGGTGTGCAGTTTCTTCATGGTTCAATGTCGGGCCTTACTTTTTCGAATAAAACGGTCTAACAGTTACGGTCAATGGAGATACTTAAAGATGTAGAAAAAGGGGTTCTTTCCAAAATTACGCCAAAAGAGAATTTCTTTCAACTCTGTTTGGTTTCAACAAGATAGTCATGCCTGATATGACAGATTTAAGATAAAATTTCCCAATAAACTGATTTTAAGACAATCCACATTCCGTTGGCCTCCCAGGTCTCCTGACTTCACTGCACCTGATTTTTTTTTTTTTTTTTTGTGGGGTTATTGCAAGCATGAAGTTTCCAAAAGAAACCCAACAAATTTGAATGATTTAAAGCAGGAGTGCCCAAGCCTTATGCGCTTGATGCTCAATTGTTTTTGTAAAAGCGCTTAGCTATAGGGCTGTGCTCTTTTATACACACATACTGCACTCAGCACTAGCAATGGAAAATACACAAAATACATCAACAACTTTGTCTTATATAGTTTTTGTCGTTCTTCACTGTATATACACAAGAGCTGGTAAATATTGACGACAGCGATTTTGTTTTTGTAGATATGTTTTCCTTTTTACAACAAAAAATATTAAAGAAAACTTGTTTTTCCTTAAATGTATTGGTGTTTGCTCTTAAGTATAGAACTTTTGGGCACCTCTGATTTAAAGCAATCCATTCCAACGAGACTTGAGACGATTCCCGCTGCAACACTTCACGCAGTAATGAATAACTTTTTGATAAGATGTCGCACCTAAACTTTACAAAATTTATTTGAGTTTCTTAATGTAGCAATATTGACCAACCATCCTGTATTTGTTGAACCGAGTTCAACAACACGAGCTTTTTTTCATCATGAATTTTTTATAATTTTTTTTCTATTAACTTTACTGATTTTTGTCTCTTAACATTTTCATATTCTTTGTATTTTTCTATTATACGGGTACTAGCTGACCCGGTCCACGTTGTTGGCCCTAAGCAAAGATTAGTGTTGTATTACCACACGATTTAAATTGAGCTTTTAACGAAATTTACGGCCTTTAAATAAAACTTCTGTATACGAGGGCTGATAAAAAAATAACCGTTATTTTCAATTTTTATACAAATACGTTTTTTCCAATCCTCGAAACACTTCTGAAACGCGCATTTTAGTATCGTCAACAGCTCCTTCTTCGGTTTTTCTTCTATCTCCTCAATCGTAAGCTTTCCTTTCGTCGGTGTCTTCAGTTTTGGGAAGACGAAAAAATCAGCGGGGGTCAAGTCCGATGAATACGGTGCTGGAGGCATGATAACGGTTTTGTTTTTGGTCAAAAACTGACGTACAAGCGCAATGTGTGAGCTGGTGCGTTATCATTGTGCAAAATCTATGATTGTTTTTTCCAAAATTCTGTGCGTTTGTGACGAATTGCTCCGTGTAAACGGCGCATAGCTGCAAGGTAGTATTACTTATTGACCGTGCGACCGTGTGGCAAGAGTCCGTGACTGCAGTCAAAGAAAACAGTTAGCAAAACCTTCACATTTGACCGAACTTAATGTGTTTTATTCGGTCTTGGCTCTTTCTAAACGCTTCCATTGGGATGATTGGGCTTTGGTTTCAATGTAATACATCCATGATTAGTCACCAGTTATGACCTTTTTGAGGAAATCTCGATCGTCGTTGACGTTTTTGCTCAAAATTTAGTGAATTAAATAAAAAAAAAAAATCGAAGGGCAAACCAAAACACGGCTAACCTTTGTATCTGTCAAAAACAAACTGACAATCCGAAATGGGTGATATTGCCAACGAGTATATAACAGACATGTGTACCAACATAACAGAAAAAAATGCGAAAATCGAACATACGTAACTCATGAAATTTGAAAATAACGTTTATTTTTTTTATCACGGTGCAATATAAACAATTAAATATTGCCACGCCCTTCCGCCCGCACACCAAAAGTCAAAAATCAGTGTGTCACAGTGAATATTCTGAAGATTCCCTGAAAATTTCATCAAAATCGGCCCAGCCGTTGTGGAGTCCATACGTTACATACATACACACATCCTGTTTTATATATATACCTAGTTTTATACAGTTACCTAGTTAGTAACGGTTCTTTGCTAAGCGGTACTTTCTTGAATATCAATCCCTATATTTTTTAAGTTGAAGTCAGCTGTTGCGATGACGTCAAAGTGAAATAAATCAAATAAATTTAAAAAAAAAATCTTATTCCGTTGGACTGAGGCGTCCGCCAGTCTACCTCTATTAAAATATATATAGGTAAATTGATCAAAGAACTCGAAATGCTAGAATAAATTAAAAATTTCTATTTAATTATTATAGAAAATGATCACAGCTGAAACGTCAAAGTTCTCCATCTTAAAGCAACGTTTAGCAGGGGGCGGCGTTCATAGACGTGTGCTAAATTCGGCTAAAGTAATTTTTTATCTAAAAACTTATTGCTGTATTTTTTGTATTCGTAGACAAAGAAAAGTAGTATTTGCTTTATGTGGTTGTCAATTTTTGGTTGTTTGCTGTTGCCATTCTTATGACTCAAAATCAAATATTAGACAGTGAGAAGTTTGAACAGCTGATATTCTTTTGTTTACATTCTTTTAAAAATGTAATAAAATTATTAATTTTCCATGAGTTCTATTGTGAAGAATTTGTTGGATAATGAAAAAACTAATAATAAATTTTACCTAGTTATTTTAACTAGTTAGTAACACTTAGTATTTGGTTTTTATTCGACCTCTATTTCTTAATTAAGTAGTATTTCGTTGAGTTTAAGGTCCTTTTTAGCTTATTTATTTCAATATCTCTGCCAATATTTCGCTTTCCTTCGGATAGCTTCTTCAGGGCAATAATATTTGTTATTGTTTAAAAAATTTTTGAAACAATGTTTAAAAATACTCAAACAAACATACATACATGCGAATGAAAAAATACAAATACATACATACATACAATTTTGAAAAATATATAAAAACAATAATAACTACAATAATCAAACAAACAAAAACATACAATGAGTGAAAATTCATACATACATACATAACAATACATACAATTTTGAAAAATGTAAAAAACCAATAAAAACAATAACAATTTTTGAACAACTTTTTTTAAAAACCAATCAAACAAACAAACATACATATGTATTTATAAATGAAAAAATACAAATACATACATATATACATACATACATACATACAAATATTGAAAAATATACAAGGCAATAAAAACAACAATAAAAAAAAAAAAAAAAAAAAAAAAAAAAAAAAAAAAAAATTTTAAAAATTATTAAACCAAACAAGCATACATACTTATGAATGAAAAAATACAAATACATATATAAATACAATTTTGAAAAATATATAAAATCAATAATAACCACAATAACCAAACATACAAAACCCTACAATGAATGAAAATTCATACATACATACAATATATACAATTTTGAAAAAATGTTAAAAATGTAAAAAACAATAAAACAACAACCAAACAAAACCACTATACATATGAATGAAAGAAAATTATTTTTGAAATATATATTTTCACATAATTTTACAACAATTTTTGAAAAAGTAACAACAAGAACGTATACAAATTGAAATTTTTAAAAATAACAAATAAAATTTAAAAAATATTTCCCTCCCACTTAAATTAACATACAATACAATTATTATAAAACATTATCAACATTAACGGTGAACACAAAAAAATAACAAGATAACATTCTAATTCTTAGCTAAATACTTACATATATATCTGAGCTATATTATCTATATCTGCCTTATAATTAATCCTTCTATCAGCTGGTGTACTAATAATCTGCAACATTTCTAATGTAAATCTACGTTTATAATTACTTTCCCTATTCAATATCTTTGTGTCTTTAAACTTTGGAAAATGATCTAGTCTTGCACAATGTGCAGTCAATGCTGTCTTATGCGTCAAATTAGTTGACCTATACTTCTGATCTGATTTATGTCCAGCTAATCTAGTTTTAAGCTTATTCTTAGTTGTTCCTATGTACACCTCACTACAATTTTCTACATCATTTCCACCACATGGGATACTATAAACTACATTTGATATTTCAAATTTGTCCACTTTATCTTTCATTTTACTATATAATGTATCTATTGTTTTATAAGCTTTATGGGCCATCATATACTTTTCCTTATTAAACATGTTAGATCTTTCTAACTTTTCTGATATCTCTGGGATATATGTAAGTGATTTATACACTTTAGGTTCTGTTATGTTTACGTTGTTATGTCTGCCATGTCTCTCTTCTATTCTATGTCTTGCTATTAATTTATTCGCAATTCCGATAGGAAAACTATTTTCTATCAAAATTTTTTTAATAATCTCCTTATTTTTGTAATGAAACTGATTATCACTAATTGTTAGAACTCTATTTATTAAATTCTTTGCTGTATTGAAAATTATTCTTCTGGGATGCTTCGAAAAATAGTTTATAATCCTTCCTGATGAGTTAGGTTTTTGATACCAATCTATCATTAAAGCATTATTTCTCCTCATTATCAATGTGTCCAAATATGATAATTTTGAATTAGATTCCCTTTCAATAGTAAACTTAATGTTGATGTGATAATTATTAAAAATATTTAAAACATTATCTATCCCATCCTCAGAAATAACACAAAATAAGTCATCAACATATTTAGTAATTATTTTTGGTTTAATAGCCAATTTTTCAACACAACAATCAAGCAATTCTTCCATAACTAAATCAGCCACAATCGGCGATGCTGGAGATCCCATTGGAAGTCCTCTTTGCTGGTTATATAACTTATTATTATATTGAAAATATCTGTTTTCGTCTATGCAAAAACCAACTATCCGCAAGAAAAAAATCTCTATCTATATTTGTGTGTTGCTTTATTTTATCCCATTTTTCTACTATTATATGTAAAGCTAAGTCAACCGGTATACTTGGAAACAACGATACTACATCTAATGAAATTAATCTATCATCACTATCTAAATTCAAATTCTTAATTTTATCTTTAAATTGTAATGAGTCCTTTATATTATATCTTGAATCATCATTAATTTTCTTAAGAATACTTGAAACATATTTGCAAAGTTCATATGATGGAGCATTAACACAAGAACAAATAGGTCTCAATGGAAAATCCTCCTTATGAACTTTTGGAACTCCATACAACTTTGGTGCAATAGCTACATTAGTTTTAAGCCTGAACTTATATAAATAAGTCCGATATTGATATTCCGCAGGATGTACAGTGGGTGCTTTCATTAGCACCAAAGTTGTATGGAGTTCCAAAAGTTCATAAGGAGGATTTTCCATTGAGACCTATTTGTTCTTGTGTTAATGCTCCATCATATGAACTTTGCAAATATGTTTCAAGTATTCTTAAGAAAATTAATGATGATTCAAGATATAATATAAAGGACTCATTACAATTTAAAGATAAAATTAAGAATTTGAATTTAGATAGTGATGATAGATTAATTTCATTAGATGTAGTATCGTTGTTTCCAAGTATACCGGTTGACTTAGCTTTACATATAATAGTAGAAAAATGGGATAAAATAAAGCAACACACAAATATAGATAGAGATTTTTTTCTTGCGGATAGTTGGTTTTTGCATAGACGAAAACAGATATTTTCAATATAATAATAAGTTATATAACCAGCAAAGAGGACTTCCAATGGGATCTCCAGCATCGCCGATTGTGGCTGATTTAGTTATGGAAGAATTGCTTGATTGTTGTGTTGAAAAATTGGCTATTAAACCAAAAATAATTACTAAATATGTTGATGACTTATTTTGTGTTATTTCTGAGGATGGGATAGATAATGTTTTAAATATTTTTAATAATTATCACATCAACATTAAGTTTACTATTGAAAGGGAATCTAATTCAAAATTATCATATTTGGACACATTGATAATGAGGAGAAATAATGCTTTAATGATAGATTGGTATCAAAAACCTAACTCATCAGGAAGGATTATAAACTATTTTTCGAAACATCCCAGAAGAATAATTTTCAATACAGCAAAGAATTTAATAAATAGAGTTCTAACAATTAGTGATAATCAGTTTCATTACAAAAATAAGGAGATTATTAAAAAAATTTTGATAGAAAATAGTTTTCCTATCGGAATTGCGAATAAATTAATAGCAAGACATAGAATAGAAGAGAGACATGGCAGACATAACAACGTAAACATAACAGAACCTAAAGTGTATAAATCACTTACATATATCCCAGAGATATCAGAAAAGTTAGAAAGATCTAACATGTTTAATAAGGAAAAGTATATGATGGCCCATAAAGCTTATAAAACAATAGATACATTATATAGTAAAATGAAAGATAAAGTGGACAAATTTGAAATATCAAATGTAGTTTATAGTATCCCATGTGGTGGAAATGATGTAGAAAATTGTAGTGAGGTGTACATAGGAACAACTAAGAATAAGCTTAAAACTAGATTAGCTGGACATAAATCAGATCAGAAGTATAGGTCAACTAATTTGACGCATAAGACAGCATTGACTGCACATTGTGCAAGACTAGATCATTTTCCAAAGTTTAAAGACACAAAGATATTGAATAGGGAAAGTAATTATAAACGTAGATTTACATTAGAAATGTTGCAGATTATTAGTACACCAGCTGATAGAAGGATTAATTATAAGGCAGATATAGATAATATAGCTCAGATATATAAGTATTTAGTTAAGAATTAGAATGTTATCTTGTTATTTTTTGTGTTCACCGTTAATGTTAATAATGTTTTATAATAATTGTATTGTATGTTAATTTAAGTGGGAGGGAAATATTTTTTAAATTTTATTTGTTATTTTTAAAAATTTCAATTTGTATACGTTCTTGTTGTTACTTTTTCAAAAATTGTTGTAAAATTATGTGAAAATATGTATTTCAAAAATAATTTTCTTTCATTCATATGTATAGTGGCTTTGTTTGGTTGTTGTTTTATTGTTTTTTACATTTTTAACATTTTTTCAAAATTGTATATATTGTATGTATGTATGAATTTTCATTCATTGTAGGGTTTTGTATGTTTGGTTATTGTGGTTATTATTGATTTTATATATTTTTCAAAATTGTATTTATATATGTATTTGTATTTTTTCATTCATAAGTATGTATGTTTGTTTGGTTTAAGAATTTTTAAAAATTTTTTTTTTTTTTTTTTTTTTTTTTTTTTTTTATTGTTGTTTTTATTGCCTTGTATATTTTTCAATATTTGTATGTATGTATGTATGTATATATGTATGTATTTGTATTTTTTCATTTATAAATACATATGTATGTTTGTTTGTTTGATTGGTTTTTTACATTTTTCAAAATTGTATGTATTGTTATGTATGTATGTATGAATTTTCACTCATTGTATGTTTTTGTTTGTTTGATTATTGTAGTTATTATTGTTTTTATATATGTATTTTTCAAAATTGTATGTATGTATGTATTTGTATTTTTTCATTCACATGTATGTATGTTTGTTTGAGTATTTTTAAACATTGTTTCAAAAATTTTTTAAACAATAACAAATATTATTGCCCTGAAGAAGCTATCCGAAGGAAAGCGAAATATTGGCAGAGATATTGAAATAAATAAGCTAAAAAGGACCTTAAACTCAACGAAATACTACTTAGTTAGTAACACTTTAACGTCAAGGTTACTATTCAATTTAATTTGATATTTCTGGGGCAAGCATTTCGTGTACTTCTCGTTCCAGTATCTGTTACCAGGTTCAATTGGCTAAAATGCTGAAAAACCTAATGACCATTTCAAGCGGCGGGCATGCCGTCGAATGGTTGGTTGAAAAGATAGCATTTTGATTGTCTATCAATAAATTAAATTTACCACTTACTATGACGATCTTATCTAAAGTGTGGTTAAACTTTGAGGGCCGTTGTTGATTTCATATAAAACATAAATTATTTCGGAACTATTGTCATTTCTTCTTATTATGATAATATGGGAATGGTTCCATTATGCATGAAACAAAATATCAGCCAAATGGCCGCTGCCACCTTTAGCGGCTCACTACCATCCGATGGTCCAAATTTTCGATGACGCTGATGCATAATTGAGGTTCTTTGCCGTTAACGTGCCGAATAATCTCATCCTTTGGCTCTTGAATTTTTGCTGCCTTATCGACGTACATCTTTGCTTTCAAATAACCTAAAATTTATAAGTCCAACCGGCTCAAATCACATGATCTTGGGTGCCAATTGACATCGCCACCACGTGAAATAATACGGTTGTTGAATTTGTCGCACAAAAGAGCCCTTGTTTCGTTAGCAGTATGGCCAACCTGTTGTCCACATCCATATCTTCCAATTCAGGCCATAAAAAGCTCATTATCATCTCACGTTAGCGAACACCATTCACAGTAACTGCCTGACCAGCCTCATTTTGGAAAAACTAGGGCCCGATCTTGCCGCCAGCCCATAAACCGCACCAAACAGCCACTCTTTGTGGGTGCATTGGCTTTCCGACAATCGCCCAAATGCGGCATTTCTGCTTATTATTATTATACGAATCCACTGAGGTGAAAATGTGCCTCATCACTAAAGAGGATTTTCTTCCAAAATTGATCACCCGCTGTTGCCATTTCTTGCCACCATTCTGGCCATTGACAACGCTTGGAATGGTCAAGAGGCTTTAGTTCTTGAGTCAATTGCACCTTATTGGCGTGTAAATGCAATTCTTTATGCATAATGCTTATTGACGGTGAGCGTGAGAGGTGCAATTGTTGGGCACGACGACGAGTCTTCAGTTGCACTATCGCGAACAGCAGCAATATTTTTTGCAGAACGAGCCGTACGAGCACCGTATTTTCACACGAGATGTAATAGACCCGGCCTGCTTAAAATTTTGCAAGATTTTTCCGATTGTACGCAAATTTGGACGGCTAAATGGACCAAAAAATAATGAAGTGCACGATATGCATTTTGATTTAAGCGCCCATTTTCATAATGAGCCTGAATATGTTTAACGCCTTGCTCGATTGTGTATCTTTCCGTGGATGAAATTGAGTTAGTCTGTAATTGAGAAATGTTGTATATAAACTGAAATGCAGAAAAATAGTTGATGTTTAGGTGTGGTTCACATTCCACATCGGCCCTTAATTTAACCAACGTTTAGTTGTGGACTAACTGCTTGAAATCAATTAATCATTATCCTCCAGCGCTTCCGTGTGGCTTCGAAGGTTCACACAGTTCGCAGCTTTTGCCATAAGTTTGTAACAATTTGGACAAACCCCTGGCTGAAGATCACCGGCCTTCTAATCCCTGCTGTACGCAATTTCAGTAAATGGAAGGCAAGGCTTAAAAAGTTGGAAGGCTGAAGTCCCTCAAGAGCAGCAGCCTTTAACTAACCGTCTAATCATCACTACTCGTTCCTTACATTAAAGGTATCTGTTGCAAGATAACAGCACTTCGATGGGTTTTTAGTCCCCGAAAACCAGCATTGAACCATAGAACCAGGGAAACTGGTTCCCCTTCTTGCGATTTTAGGTTTAAACCACAGCCAGAACTTTACAGTCAACGAAGGCCCTTCAATCATGATTAGCGACTGGAAAGACTGCAAACAGAATATCTCGGGGTCTTTGCTGATCTCCGTTCTGCCAATTAACCCTTGTTTGGGGATTCACAAGTCCAACGCAACATAAGCCGTGCTGCTTCCTAGAGTTTTATTTGCTATAACAAACGAGGAACTTCTACTCTTTTATTCCCCAGGAAGCAGAGTCTCCTGGATAGGCATGCTCCCCGATAGGCTTTGAACAGATAAAAGTGAATACAAACCAAAAAAAAAAAAAAAACAAAAGGCTTCAGTGAACGAGGCACACTCTCACCTCAGTGGATTCTTTAACAAGCAGAATTGCCGCTTTTGGAGTAGAATTGCCCTTTCAGGAAGGAAATTTAATTGAATTGAATTTTTCTTTTACATTTTTGTTTTTATCTTTTCTTAGAATAGTCATATTTTTGTAACAATTAACAAATCTTTTTTTAGCATTCAGACATAAAATAACAAACATTTTAAGATATTTAAAAAAAATTTTTTTTTTATATTAAGCACCAAATTTTGAGATTTCTTTTCCTAAAATTAAGATTTTCAGTCCAATTACAAATGAATATTCCGTGTGAGTTTTTTCACTTTTCTCCAGTTATGAACAAAAGTGACATATATAACCCAATTATGAAGATTCCCAAGGAATTTATTTCTCACGCAATTTATTCCTCTCGGAATTATTTTTCACATAAAGTAATTTTTTCAATTCAAATTAAAGAGGAAAGCGCGATATTTGTTTTGATCTTCTTTTAGTGTTTTTAGTGAATGGGAAAAAAGAAAAAAAAATATTATCAGCCCAATTACAAATCAAAATTCGGTAGGAATTTTATCACTTTTCCCTTTCCCGCAATTATGAACATAAATGAAGTATGAAGCTTTTTATTTCCATTCGTTGAAAACACTGCAGGGAGATCAACTCTTCAATTCTTACGTACAAAAATTCTGCTTTTTTCTTTACTTTGAATTGAAAAAAGTACTTTATGTGAAAAATAAATTCCGTGAGCCATAAATTCCGAAAGAAATAAATTCGGTGGGAATATTTATAATTGGGCTGTATATATAATTTTTGTTCGTAATTGGAGGAAAGGGAAAAGTGAAAAACTCCCACGGAATTTCATTTATACTCGTAATTGGGCTGATAATGTTTTTCTCCCCCTTCACTGGAAACGCTACGCTCAGGTTAACAAAAATTATGCTTTTCTCATCAATTTGAATTAAACATTAAGTACTTTATCAGCCCAATTGCGAATATTCTGGCGGATTTTATTATAAGAACTTTTTTCAACTCAAATTAAAGAGAAAAGTGCAATTTTTGCCAACTTGCTCATTTTATTATAAGAACTTTTTTCAACTGAAATTAAAGAGAAAAGTGCAATTTTTGCTAACTTGATAGTAGGAATTGAAGACTTAATCTCCTTTTAGTGTTTTCAGTGAAGAGGGAGAAGGAAAAAATAAAAAACAGTATAATTCATTTTTGGTCATAATTAAAGAAAAGAGAAAAGTAAAAAAAACTCCCACGGAATTTTCATTTTCATTTGTTATTGGGCTGTATGTGAAAAATAAATTCCGAGAGGAATTAATTCCGCGAGAATATTCATAATTGGACTGTTTATTTATGGGAAATTAAGATTTTTTCGACAAAAATCTCTAGCTTCACGGCTTGAGTGTGTTGGAAGGAATGCATTTTAATGAATTCTAACTTTTATATTAATTTTACTTGTTTATAGATTTGAAATATGTTAGTGCTGTTATCTGTGATTTCACTTGCATATGAGTGGGCGGGAGTAAGTGACTTTTGTAAGAGTGTGTGCTACATACGCACACACTTACACACACGCACACACACGGCGTATGTATCTTTGTATTGAGTTCAATAACTTTTTAAATGTTTTGATCTCAATTTTTGTTGCATTTTTTTCATAAATATTTCCGCATTTAAACAGATTGTTTGTGCAACTGCAGCAATATGTGTTTTATTACTTTTTTTTTTTAAATTTTTAAATGAAATGTTTAACAATTAAAACCTAAACTCTGATTGTTAACAAGGAAATATTTATGGAAAAAAAAACAACAACAACAGACAAGCGGATGGATTGCGTTACAAATATTCGTACATGAAGGCAGACACACGAAACATTTAAATACTTTTATGAAAAACCAGCGTGTTTTACTTCTACATTTTTCTACAATTTTTTTTTTCAAAACAATAAAAGATATTAAAATATGTAGTTAAGTTGTTACGCGTTATATTTCCATTTGAATGTATGTACGCAGGGCTGGGCAATATACACACCTTATTTATTTCAACTACAAGATATAAAATACGAGTACTTTCAAGTTGTGTATTTCAAATGCAAAATACAAAATACTGTCAAGCTGCGTATTTCAAATACAAAGTACAATTACTTTTTTGTACTTCGGTCTCATAAAAATGTAACCCTCTGACAGCTGCGTATTTCAAATACAAAGTACAAATACTTTTTTGTACTTCGGTCTCATAAAAATGTAACCCTCTGACAGTGTTGCCTTTTTGATACTAAAATATCAATTTGATCCTTTTTTGTTGTCTGAGATTGTTTCTGACGCTTTTTCAAACATGGAACTTTTTGTTGAGAATGAACAAACCGCTCTTCTCATTCATATTTAAGTAAGGTTTTATATTTAAGTACTCTTATATAATATATGTTAGTATTAACATATATTTGATAATGAAATTTAAACTAATAAAAAGTATGTAGGAGACTTATCAAAAAATATCTGTTATTTTAAATTTTTTCAATAACTATTTTGTCCCCTTCAAAGTAATCCCCCTCAGTTATAGTACACTTATGCCAGCGTTTTTTTCCAATCCTCGAAACACTTCTGAAACGCGATTTTTGGTATCGCCAACAGCTCTTGCTTCGATTTTTCTTTTATCTCCGCAATCTGATCACGTAGATCTTTAATCTGATCATGTAGGTCTTCTAGAGGATGTGTGTCGTAAATTGAATGATGACCTGAATTCTATTGTTGGCTGGGCTAGACTTAATAATCTAATGCTTAGTCCAGAAAAATCATTTGTTTTGCCAGTCAGTAGAGCTAAATTTGACTTCCTAGATTTCCCGGAAATTTACGTTAGTGACACGGTGCTCAAGTATGTTGAAAAAGTAAAGTACATGGGATTCTACATTAATTCGACCTTAACGTGTAATGACCATATAAATGTTGTTATGAGAAATATTTATCTTACTTTGCGTAATTTAAAGATGTCCTCCGAGTTTGTCCCAATTGACGGGAAAAAGATATTAGTGATTCAGCTTATACTACCACTAATAACTTATTTCGCCGAAGTTTATAGTAATATTGACTCTCAATCATTACATAAGGTTCAAGTGGCTTTTAACAATGCAACCCGCTATGTCTATGGCATAGATCGTTACAGTAGTGTTTCTTCCTGGCGTAGGATGATCCTAGGCTGTGTTTTATTGGACTATTTGCGTATAAGAAATTTGTTATTTTTGCATGGTTTATGGATAAGAAAAACACCATCATACTTGTATGAAAAACTTAATTTTGGATCTTCAACCCGTTGCATGACACTACTAGTACCAAGACACTTACATCTCAATACATCCAGGGGTCTAATCACCGCATACGATATCGAATTAGCTATCGTATCGAATCACCTTACGATACATCTAAATTATGGCAAACGATGCATATTGGATCGCAAATTAAACAAAATGTAATAGATTGAAGACCGTACGTTTCCTAAAAAAAGGAATACAAATAATAAATCCTTTAACTTTTTTATAATTTATTCGATATCGTATGCCATGATACCAAAATGAAAAATTTCGATAATTTTGCTCAATATCGTATGCGGTGATTTGGCCCCAGATGTTTTTTCATTAACGCCATTAAATTGTGGAACTCTTTACCCTTAAGCTTTAAACGTACACAAGCGAAAAACAGTTTTGCTAAAGCTATCGCTGACTATTCTTCCAAAAATTAACTATGATTCAAAAATGATTAACTTTAAATTTCTCTTCATTTTATTTGTTATGCTCAAGTATGTTATATGTATGTATTTATAGTTTTTAACTTAATAAAAACAGGATTATTGTTTTATTATTTAAACCCCTATTCTATAATAATATTTTGATATATGTACATTTGTTTTTCCCTCTATCGAAAATGTTATGGAACTATAAAAGAATAATATTCTTAATGTTCTTATGATGAAATAAAATAAAATAAATAAAATAAAATCTTAGCAAAACGCTTTCCTTTATTTATTCACCCCCCTTCAGAGTAATCCCTCTCAGTTATAATACACTTATGCCAGCGTTTTTTCCAATCCTCAAAGTACTTCTGAAACGCGCTTTTTGGTATCGCCTGTTTCGATTTTTCTTTTATCTCCTCAATCGTAACAAAACGCTTTCCTTTCATCGGTGTCTTCAGTTTTGGCAAGAATACAACTGTCATGTTTGGGCCCCCCCGGGGAACAGGTTTTGCCTTGGCGTATTCCTAACTTAGGCGCTCTGTTTTTCGTGGAAAAGAAGGCAAGGGGTCCATCGTTTGGTGCGGCAAACAAAACTCTAGGAAGCCACATGACTTTTGTTGTGTTGGCTTCTGAAACCCTTACCAAGGGTATAAATTGGCAGAACGGGGATCAGCATGGCCCCCGGGTAGTTCTGCTTGCGGTTCGACCCGGGCTGAAACGTTCTGGCTGTGATTGAAACCTAAAACGCAGGAAGGGAGTGTTAGTATCCTTGATAATTGTTTGGTGTGTGGCTTTTTTCGAGGGCTAACAATCTACCGAGGATCTGTTGCCTATACAACAGATACCTGTATTGTAAGGAACCCTTGGTGATGGTTGACGGGTGAGTTCGTTTAAGGGCTGATGCTCTTAGTGGGCTTCGGCCTACCAACTCATTAAGCCTTGTCCTCCATTGATTGCTGGGAAATTGCATACAGGAGGGATTAGAAGGCCCGAACTCCTCAACAAGAAGTTGCTCATATGACCGCAATTATATGGCAAGAATTGCTACCTGTGTGAGCCTGGTAAGCCACACGAGGTCGCTGGTGAATCGTGAATAATTCACTCCGTGGAATTGGTCCACCATCAGATTAGGCCGCAAGGCAGGTGCTGATGTAAATCATTTTCACAACTGTCATGTTTGGACCGGTGCCTCAAACGCTATTACTCGACCGTGTGCAGGAGAGGGCGAAGAAGCTTATCGGTGATAGTAGGGTATCCAACTCTATTGACTCACTGGAGCATCGACGCAGTGTGGGTTGCGTTACTCTGTTCTATCGTTACTATAATGTATTTTGCTCTGACGAGATTAAGGATCTTGTTCCCGAAACTCGCACATTTTTGCGTTGCACGCGTTCGTCGTCCAGAGCTCATCCATTTGTGGTTGATTGCCCGTTTTTGCATGCAGACGTGTTTCCTGTCTGTTATAACTTGCGAAAATGCAAACGAATAGTAGCGAGATAGACAAACCCACATTGATTCGAATGTGAGTGACTGGCTTTCTTTCGCATTCTCTATCTTTCAAAATTGGTTAACTGGGTCTTATTGTTTACATTTTTTCTTGAACTATACAATTGTTCTCTAGCTTTTTGGCGAACGAGGGGATGGAAGTGATATTTTGTCGGTATAATTTTTTCAACCAGCTCTATGCCGGTACAAGCAGAACAAACCAATACAAGTACAAGCTTAGCTATCAAATGTATACAAATACAATCAAATGTATACGAATACATACACAATGCTGTGTATATGTATACATGTTATGCCGGACTAATTAGTCTCGTCTGTTCTTAAAAGAACAAAAAATTGTTGGGACTAAAAATTGTTCTCGTCTGTTATAGCTCATTTACATTTGTAAAAATGGGCACATTAAACGCGGGTTCCACCAATTTTTCCACCAAAATTTAGCTATTGAATAAATAAATAAATAAAGCTATTTATAATTTTTTACTGGTATAAATGTTAGAGGCTTCAATAGCGAATAAAAGACTTAATTGTTTAAATAAATGTATTTTTGAGTCACATATATTTGAAATATTAAATACTTTCAAGTCGTTCGTATTTGAAATACAAATACAAAATTGTTTCAAATACGTATTTCAAATACTGCCCAGCCCTGTAAGTGTATATAAACGAAAGTAATACACTATTTAATTCAAGAGCACGTTTTAAAACCAATACTGTTTTAGATCTGCTGCATTAAGCATTAAAAACTACTTTAACAAATTTTGATTAGGTGCTAATGAAGAATTCTTAGTTTTATGTATTTTGTTATGAAAATATGAAAAATGTTTTATGTTCTGAAAATAATTTAGTTTAAGAAATCTGCAAATTCGCTTTAAACTGCTCTAAAGTTTTTGCAAGCCCTTCCAACCGCCCCTCACCAACAAGTTCTTGCACGTTCTGAAAATATTAGATCTACTCTTGTATAATACCGCTAGGAATTATTAATCTCAATATAAAAAAAAAAACGAAAAATAAAACAACAATAGAAACAAAATCAAAGCATTAGAAGAAGAAGAAGAACTCATAAGATGAAGTTGAAACAATTCATTGTTTAATGTGGCGACAAAAATGAAATGACTGCAAATATGCTGCTGTTGCAGGTTGCTGTTTGTTGGTGATGTTGCTGTTTATTATTTTCCCTTTTTTTTATTATTAATGTTTTTCTTTTCTTTTTTTTTGTCATTTTTATTGCCGTATATGAAGCTGTTGCTGCAGATTCAGCTTTTCGTTGTCGTAGGGGCTCCCAAAGAGGGAGTGAACGGTATTATATTCAGTATTGTTTAACTGTGTATGAAAATAAATAAGTACTCGTATGTACATACATATACATTTATGTACATATGTACATATTTATTCCATGTGTTTACTCAACTGGAATATGTGTTTTACATTTTCATGCGAAACGTGGTATTTAAACAGAATAAAATATGCGAATATATACATACATATGCACATATGTATATACACACTTTAAAATGTGTTTATTTAAAAAGTTTAAATTAAAAAAAAAAAAAAAAATCCACACTTTAAACTAAAACAAACTTTGAACTCCAATTTGGACTGGGGTTTTTTCCATACAAAATACGCCACAGTGAGAGTTATTCAAGTTCTAAAACAATTTTTGCTAAACCTAAACGTAAAAGGTCCAGCTCCGTCTATGATTGAGCTTGTCACAAGCCAGTGATCGGCAACGAGTGGTTTTTGTTGTTCATACCGACTCATGAAACTCTTACTAACCAGAGAACAACCTTGGGTGATTACAAAAAAATTGTTTAAGTGCAAGAGATAAAGTGAATTTTAAGCTCCACTGTACTCCCACCTTCCAGCCTCTCTCACAACATTCCATAAATTTTGTAGTTTGTAAATTAATGCAATATAGCAAACGACACAAAATGTTTGTAACTGTCTTGTTTTGATCATTGCAGAAAAAAATAGGTAAGTATTTGATATAAATCTAAATTTAAATACCAAATTAACCCCCGGTTTTTATATTTGTTTAAAATCCTCGACTTCGGACCCCAACATTTTTGGTCCTCCGAGCCGGATAAAGAGAGAAGCCCAATATCCTTGCCGATATTTTAAACAAATTTTGTTTTCAGAATTAAATACCAAATTAACCCCCCGATTTTTTATATTTGTTTAAAATCCTCGGCTTCGGCCCCCAACAAACATGAAAACCATTTCATTTCATTTCATTCAAATATGATTTTGTATTCAGCCGCACAAATGCGCAGTTGATGTTTACTCAGTAAACACCATGAGCGACAACTTTGCTATGTGAGTGAAATCATCGTTAAGGTTCGTGCTTGAACATAACTGAATGAGCAAATAGTTCGGCATTCATTTCTTGTGTTTGAATTTTTGTTTTGGATGAAAAGAAAAATTAACAAAAATCAATGCAGCGATGTCTTCAACAGTTTTTCTGTATGCTTCTGTTCATGGCTTCCGGGTAGTTCTGCTTGCGATTCGACCCGAGCTGATCATGGTTGAGGTGCCTACCTTGGCTGTAACGTTCTGGCTGTGGTTGGTTGAAACCTAAAACGCAGGACGGAATTGTTAATATCCTTGATGATTTTTTGGTGTGTGGCTTTTTTCGGGGACTAACCATCTCCCGAGGATATATTGCCTATACAACAGATACCTATACTGTAAGAACCCGTGGTGATGGTTGACGGGTGAGTTAGTTTAAGGGCTCTTAGTGGGCTTCGGCTGGGAAATTGCATACAGGAGGGATTAGAAGGCCCGAACTCCTTAACAAGAAGTTGTTCATATGGCCGCAAACATATGGCAAGAATTGCTACCTGTGTGAGCCTGGTAAGGCACACGGGGGCGCTGGTGAATCATGAATAATTCACTTCATGGAATTGGTCCATCATCAGATAAGGCCGCAAGGCAGGTGTTGATGTAAATCTTTTTCGGTTGAAAAAAATCAAAGAAAAATACACATACATAGAAACAAAAGGTTTTCACAGAAAAAAAAAACTAATGTGCATATGTATATACATATGTATTTATATTTGAACATTTGTTAAATCGAAGTAGCATCTAACGTTTAGCCGATTTTATTCAGTACTAAAACGAACACGCAATATTTACAAGGCGACTTGATTTTACTCATTATTGAACTTTGTTGCTTGATTTTTGCTGATTACAAATTTTAGTGTATGAGTTAATCAAGCAAAAACATGATTTTTGTTGATCACTGTTACTAACATGGCATAGCAGCTATGCCAGAATGCATGAAGCTTTTACCTTAATTTTGAAGATTTTACAAGCAAAATAAGATTTGGAGATTTTTCTCTCAAAATTAAGATTTTTGAGATTTTGTATTCTTATACGAGGGAGGATTGATATTGAGGCTAAGTAAGAAAAACATTTTTTTTCCAAAAACCATTTATTTCTTACCATAGACTCCTTAGTAAGACGATATTTCAACTTTTTTATACCATCGGAATAATGCAATTTTAGGAACCGCTTAAAATACGCGTTAGCTTCTTTAATCATGTTTAAAGTTGAAAGTTTGGGAATATCTTTCAAAAATTACCAAAGTCTACTGATGATTAGCTCCTATGAAATGTCTACATATAGACAGCTGGGAAACATAGAAAGCAAGCTGTTTATAATTTTGCTAATTGAAAATATTATAAAAAGTTCAACAAAAATTCAATAAAGAAACTGTATTAAGTTTTGTGTAAAAAATTAAATTAAATGCTCAAGGGCAGTTGAAATGTTGACTGTGGCGCTTGGCGAGTCTACTACGAGCAGAAGACGTAACCGGTTTAAGGAAGGCCTAGAAGAAGTCAATGACGAGGCTCGTCCTGGTCGCCCGAGCACGTCAACAACCGCTGAAAACATTGAAGCAGTGAAGAAAATGATTTTGGATAATTGTCAAATCACTATCAGAGAGGTTGCTGATAATGTTGGCATATTTTTCGGCTCATGCCAAGCAATTTTTACGGACGATTTAAGCATGAAACGTGCGGCAACGAAGTTTGTTCCAAAATTGCTAAATTTTGAGCAAAAACAACGTCGCATGGATATCGCTCAGGAGCTGTTGAACATCGTCAACGATGATCCAGATTTCCTCAAAAAGGTCATAACTGGTGGCAAATCATGGGTGTATGGCTGTGACGTTGAAACCAAAGCCCAATCATACCAATGGAAGCGTCCAGAAGATGAGAGAACGAAAAAATTACCTGTTTTCTTCGACTGCAATGGCGTGATTCATCATGAATTCTTGCCACAAGGTCGTACGGTCAATAAGGAATACTACCTTGAAGATATGTGACGTTGGCGCGAAGCAGTTCGTCAGAAAAGCACAGAATTGTGGAGAAAACAGTCATAGATTTTGCATTATGATAACGCACCAGCTCACACATCGATGCTTGTGCGGGAGAACAAAAGTGAGTTTTTGGCCAAAAATAAAACCATTATCATGCCTCAACCACCATCTTCACCGAACTTGGCCACCGCTAACTTTTTCCTCTTCCCACAACTCAAGACACCGATGAAAGGAAATCGTTTTGTTACGATCGAGGAGATAAAAGAAAAATCGAAACACGAGCTGTTGGCGATACAAAAAAGCGCGTTTCAGAATTGTTTCGGAAATTGAAAAAAACGCTGGCATAAGTGTATTATAACTGAGGGGGATTACTCTGAAGATTGGAGAATAAATAAAGGAAAGCGTTTTGCTACGATCGAAGAGATAAAAGAAAAATCGAAACACGAGCTGTTGGCGATACCAAAAAGCGTGTTTTAGAAGTGCTTCGAGGATTGGAAAAAAACGCTGACATAAGTGTATTATATCTGAGTGGGACTACTTTGAGGGGGACAAGATAGTTATTGATGATTAAATAAATACTTTTTGAAAAAATTTAAAATAACGTTTATTTTTGATCAGGCCTCGTACGAATGTTGCTACACATCTGTGTCCTCTTGATAGCTTTTTTCATAAATTTCCGCAATATTTCTGTTGGTAACTGTTCGCATTTCCGTCGAACGTCCTCAGGGTTTTGTGATTATCTGGGGTTTTTTGGCATAAAGACGCGACTTTCAGTATCCCCAAAGAAAGAACTCTGGGACGGTTGAATCGGGCGATCTTGCTGGCCATGCCAAGAATATAATTTTTACAATTAATTTATTGAATTTTTGTTGAGCTTTATAATTTTTAAATTAGATTTTTGGTTTGTACATTTGTACATCGGGTTTTAGTTCAAGTTTTTCCTTTCTTAAGCTTTTTCTTAAGAAGGATTTTTTTGCAATACAAATTTGCTTCGATCAATAATTTTTGATTGAAGAAGGCAATAAAAATAATAATCAAATCTTTACTCGTAGTTGCGGGACAACTAGCTGAGTGGTTAAGGCAGCAGTTCATGATACGTCATGTCTCGAGTTCAAATTTGAATGGGTGCTGATGAGTAGTAGTGTAGCGACTACGAAACAGCTATTTGTCCCCCAGCTAAAAAGGTTTGATTATTTTTTCTGGTCTTCTTTAATTAAAAATTATTGATCACAGCAAATTTGTATTGTAAAAAGATATAATTATTACAATGTTTGGTAGGTTTTTATAGGCTACTATTACATAAAGTTTTTTTTTTAATGGTTTTAAAGGGTGCTTTTGCTATAGGCTAGTTTTTCTAAAAGCTTTAATTTTTAAAAATACATTTAAAAAATAAATTTTTTTATATGTATTTTAAAAATCCAGTTTAAAAAAATAACTTTTTTGATTGCTTATTTTATAAAGGTGTCTGTGCGAATATTCAACGATTGAATCCAGGTAGTGATTGTGATACAACTCTTTAGAACGTTGTAAAATATACAAAATAACACATCAAGCAGGCCGGTGATGCGGTTGCTTTGTTTTGAGACCTAGATATTGTTGCAGCTGTCGCTTCTGTTTTTGTTTTTGTTGTTGCTGTTGTTATTAATAAATAAATTTTTGCTTTAAAAATTTTAATATTTACCACAGAAACAAATATGAAAATTGAAGCCACCATCATCATCATCGTCATAAAACAGTACGTGCATGTGTGTGTGTGTGTGTGTGCTTTGGCAAGAGAAACAAAATTACTAAGCGAAATTGGAAGTGACGATAATGCGCCCACGTACTCGTATCATGTGAGCTCATAAAAAAAAGACTTCATGTAAAATAATAATAAAACAACCTGTCGATTGTGTTATAAAATTGTTGGGCTGAATCGCAGGCTGGGTAAATTTTCATACACAAAATTTATCTGCACAAAAAAAGATAGATCGTTGATTGTAACACCAGTGCGGAAAGCAACGAATTGCAACCTGAAAGAGTTTTAGGAGAGCTCAAATTGTAAAAAAACCAAAAATCTAATATAAAAATTATAAAAAATTATAAATAGCTTGCTTTCTATGTTTCCTAGCTATCTATATGTCGACATTTCATAGGAACTACCCTAATCATCAGTAGACTTTGGAAATTTTTGAAAGAATTTTTCAAAAATTTCCAAAGTCTACTGATGATTAGGGTAGTTCCTATGAAATGTCGACATATAGATAGCTAGGAAACATAGAAAGCAAGCTATTTATAATTTTTTACTGGTACAAATGTTAGAAGCTTAAATAGCGAATAAAAAACTTAATTGTATAAAAATTATAAAAAGTTCAACAAAAATTCAATAAATTAATATTTACATCTCTGGATACGAAGAATTATTAAAATTTAAAAATATATATGTTAATAACAAAATAGTAAATACCGCTTTTTCAAAAACAGTAAACGCTGTACAAACAATGCGGGCAGTTGTGAGTTTGATTTACATCAGCACCTGCCATTATGACCTTATCTGATGATAGACCAGTTCCATGGAGTGAATTATTCACGATTCTTCAGCGCCCCCCTGTGGCTTGCTAGGCTCACACAGGTAGCAATTTTTGCCATATGAGCAACTTCTTGTTGAGGAGTTGGAACCTTCTAATCCCTCCTGTATGCAATTTCCCAGCAATCAATGGAAGCAAAGGCTTAATGAATTGGTAGGCCGAAGCCCACTAGCAGCATCAGCCCTTAAACCAACTCACCCGTCAACCATCACCACTGATTCCTTACAGTACAAGCAACAGACCCTCGGGAGGTTATTAGTCCCCGTAAAAAGCCGCACAGCACACAATTATCAAGGATACTAATATATAGGAGGAATTAGAAGGCCCGAACTCCTCAACGAGAAGTTGTTCATATGGCTACAAATATATAGCAAAAATTGCTACCTGTGTGAGCCTAGTCAGCCAAACGGGGACGCTGGTGGATCGTGAATAATTCACTCAGATAAGGTCGCAAGGCAGCTGCTGATGTAGATCTTTTTCACAACTGTCGCAATTTCCCTCATGTCTTGGGACCCGGACCAGAGTAATCCGGTTCTGACTCACCATTTTATTTAGCCTGTTGTAGCATTCCAGTACTAGCTTGGACGTAACAACACAACTGCTTAGTGCTTCAAGACAGATTGACTATCAGAGAGTATTTTTATTATAACACCATTGTGTCCCCTAGCGGAAAGTTTATCCGCCGCTTTTTTTATTGCGTAAAGTTCCGCTTGAAAGATTATGATGTTCTTACTAAGAGTTATTTTGTTGCGTGCTTTGACCCCTACTATTCTCGCTCTCACTCTTTGAATCGTTTTGAGTCCATCCGTGCAACCAAGGTGGTTGCATCCTGGTAAAGGAATGGGTTGTATCTATGAGACCACTCGCGAGGGTCATATCAATAACGTCTCTGAATCCCTTTAGGATTGCAGGATGACCAATATAGTTACTAGACTTTAGTTTCTCCCTTTTGTTTTTGTGATTGCCTGTACGTCTTACTCCCTTTGAACAGCCACGTTTAATGGTGTTAGGTTCAAAAGAGCTTCCATAGCTGTGGTTGGGGTGGATCCCATCACCCCTTTGATACATAAGCATGCAAGTCTCTGTGCCCTATTGTTTTCTTAGGAATTCAATAAGATTTTTTATCTTTAAAAAGCATTTACATATGTAGGTGTATGAAAGGCTTTTGAATCACTTCTTCAGCTGCCCTCGTTTTGAGGCATGGAAAAGGAAGACAGACAAAACATTGCTTATACGAAACACATGCGTTAGACACTACAGCCAAGCAATATTCACTTTCTAAGTATCGCAAGTTTTTTATTATTTCTTTTCTTTCTTTATTTTTACTTTTTTTTTTTAATTTAGGAGACATTTTCTTTGTGTTCGGCTTGATGTTGCTGGAGGTGTATTACAGTAAATGGAATTGAGCTGTGTTGTATTTCGTACTTGCATTGTATTGTATTGTAATGTCGTTTAAAAGCTATTAAATGCATTATTATTATGATTCTTGCGAAAATGTCAAATACTTGTGCCGAACACATCAACAGACTGACATTAATGGATTCTAAGAAACGCACACTTTTTACTCGTACTCGTCTAACAAACGCAAGGATAAGGTTGGAAATAAGTTAAATTTATAATTTAAAAGATGATAACTTTCAACAAAAATTTAAAGCTTTTCTTTGGAAAAAAAAGTAAACATATACCCCCTAATTCATAAATGATTATTAGCATTTCAAGAACAAATTAATGGTCAAAAATCGTTAAATGTGTGTATTCACATTCAAAGCGTTATAAAGTCTCTGAAAAATATAAAAATTTTACTGTAGCCAATGCTCTAGTTAAGGCGATTGATAAAGTGACATTTTGCTATTAATTTCCTCTTTTCGTTTTTATAAACAAATTTTGCAAATTGTTTTAAAAATTAAATAAAAATAGATGTAATTAATTTGGTTTCCAGAATACGTAAGTAAAATTATTCAGTACGAAGAAATTTGATTTTAATTGAAAATTATAGTTATATCTGCTGCCCGCGCTCGAAAAACTTTTAGAGAAGAGGGCCGGCCAATCTGTTCGAAATGTTGGAAGATAACTTCAAATCCAGATACAGGTTCAATAAATCCACCGTTCGAAAAATTTTGTACGCTTCGCCCATGGAATAAGTTGCCTGCAGACAGACGTGTTTCCTGTCTGTTATGACGTCGGAAAGTTCAAGTCAAATGTTTACAAACACTACTCCCTCTTTCCCCCTCCTCATAACCTATTTTCCTAGTTCTGGTACAATGCACTGCATATGTAGGGGTCATCCCCTGAGTACTGGTCCAAGATAAAAAAAAAAAATGTAACGGCTTTGATTTAATTTAAGTACGTTTGTATAAATGCCTTCCTAGAGGTACTTAAGTGTTTTCGCATAATTACCTCTATGAGGTAATTAAACGTCTCCGCTTTAATACCTTATTCGCTCAATTATCCAAAAATTACAGCAAACTAAGTGAGGTAATTAAACGGGGCTTACTGTAAAGGGGTATTATCTTCGGCTTAGGTAATAAAACGCCAAGAATTATGAAAAATCAATCATTTGTAAAGATATCTGAACTAAAATAACAAAAATATAGTTCAGTTAAAATTTTAGCATCAGTTTTTGTCATTTTTTAGCATTATTCTTAAGTTGTATCGGGTGGTTAAATTTCAAGGGCCGATGTTGAATGTGAACCACACCTAAACGCCAAGTTTTTTTCCGAATTTTATTTGACATTTCTCTATTTCAGACTTACTCAATTTGAACCGTGGAGAGATACACAATCCAACAACGTGTTAAAGTTATCCAGACTTATTATGAAAATGATGATCAATTTTCGAAGAAAATCATCTTCAGTGATGAGGCACATTTTCACCTCAGTGGATTCGTCAATAAACAGAATTGCCGCATTTGGGCGAATGAGAATCCAAGAGTGACTGTCGAAAAACCAATGCACCCACAAAAAGTGACTGTTTGGTGCGGTTTATGTGCTGGCGGCATCATCGGGCCGCAGTTTTTCCAGGCAGTTACTGTGAATGGTGTTCGCTATCGTGAGATGATAACGAACTTTTTATGGCCCGAATTGGAAGATATGGATGTAGACGATATGTGGTTTCAGCTAACGAAACAATTGCTCTTTTGCGCAACAAATTCAATGGCCATGTTATCTCACGTAATGGCGATGTCAATTGGCCGCCAAGATCATGTGATTTGACACCGTTGGACTTTTTTCTTTGGGGTTATTTGAAAGAAAAGGTGTACGTCGATAAGCCAGCAACAATTCAACAGCTAAAAGATGAGATAATTCGGCACATTAACGGCATAGAACCTCCATTATGCCTCAGGGTCATCGAAAATTTGGACCATCGGATGGAGGTGTGCCGCCGTGGTCGCGGCGCCCATTTGCCCGATATTTTGTTCCATACATAATTGAGTAATACCAATATATCATAATAAAATAAAATTACAATAATTTCCTAAATAGTTTCTGGTTTATTCAAAATCAACATCGGCCCTTGAAATTTAACCACCCTTTATATTTGAGATATATATTTGGGTATGGCCACACTGTCTGTCATAGATCACATTCTATCATAATAAAAAATATTAATATTCTGTGAAAATCTCTTATTCTATTTACATCGTCCGTTTTGTTTGGACCACCCTTTAAATACTCGTATGTTGATTGTAAATGAAAATAAATTCATTTTTATCAAACTGCCTTGTAGTTTTTAGAGGAAGTTCATTCTCGACAAGAATGATGTCAATTAGAAATGCCCACCTTGTTGCTTTTATGATGAAATGTGGCTTTTGCTCGGCTGACTGGCTGGCTGGCTGGCTGGCTGGATGGCTGACTGCATGACTCTTTGGCAGTATTAATGAACGAATCTTTTCCATAAATCCACTCAGTTGCCGTGTAATTAATTGCTGTAACAAGATTTATGGCATACACAACTCAACCATACAGCCAGTTAATGTTGTTGTCGATGTGTTCTACCAAACTTCAAATACGATGACTGACCTACAACACAATTGTAGTTGAAAATATTTCTCTGTTCTTGCAGAATTCATACATTTTAATGGTCGTATATGTTTTCTTCTTCATCTTCTTGTTTTTTGCGAACAGTGGAAATGGAAAAGATAATTTATACGCCAACGGAAGTAATGTTTACCCTGCCGTACATGCGGGCTTACTTTTACTGTGCCTCGTCCTTTTTCCTGTCTTATGTACTCTCACAAATACGATGCACGATAAAGATGTATTATTGTGGAGGACGATTATGTTAAGGTTGGCATGAGAGAAAATTTACCCACAAACACCCAAACTTGCGAGGCGAGGCGCTGAAATAGACCAATAACCGCCGCGATACAAACAAAATCTTTAACTCTCTTGAACACATACGGGCATACACATATCATTAGCAGCAGTGCGGCAAGGTGAGGCAAGTTGAATTGCGTGCATTCACATTTAAACCTTAATTTTAATGACTTTTTCCCCGTTATTCAGTAGAGACAAAAAACAAAAAATAACTTAAAATCTACAAGTAGGTTTATTGATCATTTAATACTGGCGGGTAAATGTATGTGCATAAGTACTCGTACGTATGTATGAATGCACTAGTACGTTTATATGCATAACAGAATACGAATAACAGCAAAAAGAACACACAACCAGCAAACATTTCAAATATAGGCTTAACCGGAACCGGATATATTATCTGCGCTATCTACTACCTGCTGCCTGCTCACCAAACTGACTGTTATTCGCAAATGCCAACGAGTTTAAAAAATAAATGTACCATTTCATACAGCTACAAATATAAATATTTATAACGTACAATGACATCGACTTTAAAAGTAGTACCGGCAGCAGCAGCAGCAGAATTTACGCAATAAGTAACACCCACAACTGCGCAGCTTGGTTTGTTACGCTTCGAATATCTGACAACTTTTTGTCCATATTCCGTTTAATAAAACATGAGATTTGAAATAAAATTTATTCTAATGCCAGTGGCGAAATATTTAAGGCCGGTTAAAATTTAAAAATAAATGAATTTCAGAATTTTTTACGGGACTTTAAACAGATCACATACTTGCAGTTCTTTTTTAATGGGTTTTCTTTAATGTAGAGATTTTACCTAGATTTTCTTAAAGATTTTCATTTAAAATGCACTCGGTCTAAAAGTATTTAAGACACGCAATACAACGCAAGGCTCCGTTCTTTATCCTACCCTATTTCTCATATTCCTTAATGACCTTCTATATCAAACTTCTCACCCTGTCCACTCTTTCGCGGATGACAGCAGCATTTGCCATTCGTACTCTATCAGTTATAGGCACAGCCCATTCGAGATCTTTGCCAAGAGGCAAAATATGAATGACTCACTGAATAGTGACTTTCTATTAATCTCCGAATGGGGTTGTAAAAACAGGGTTGCCTTTAATGCTCGTAAGACCCAGAGTTGTTTATTAGCACACAAACAAACGACCGCAAGTGCTGCTTCAGCTGTACTCATGGATGGCATAAATATTGAAGAATTGGATGCTTTTGACGTTCTTGCAATGAAAATACAGTATGACGTTCGCTGGAGCGAACACTTTTTTCATGTCTCTAAAGAAGCATTCAAGTGCCTCGGGTTTTTGAAACGGTGTAAGATGTACTTCACTCCGTCCGACCTCCTTACTATTTATAACACCTACATCCGACCGAAAATGGAATACAACTCTCATGTTTGGGCCGGTGCCTCAAAGTCTGTTTTGGAGTTACTCTACCGTGTGCAGGAGAGGGCGAAGATGCTTATGCATATGTAGGGGTCGTCCCCTGAGTACTGGTCCAAAAAAAAAAAAAAAAAAAATACTTTAAACGCTGTGATGTTCGTTTTGGTCTCTCCGTGTTGTTATTGATAGTTTCAAGTCAAATTTTCGCAAACACTTCTGCCTCTTTTCTTCTCCTTTACCGCGGAGGATCGGGAGTGTAGCGTAATGCAGGCTGAAATTACAGCTATTTTGAGAGCAGCTGGTACTATAGGGTATACGGGGTGAATATCCGAATCTGTACTGATAGTAAGGCTGCGTTAAATGCGCTTGTGGGTGTCAATACGACGTCCAGGTTGGTTCAGTAATGCCGGATATCTCTTAATGAGATAGCGAGACATTCAAGCCTGGAGCTTTTTTGGGTACCGGGGCATAGTGGAGTGTCTGGAAATATTGTGGCGGATGAGCTGGCGAAAGCCGGGGCTCGTCTATAACAGCTATAAACACCAAGTGCAGCGTCAACTTGTAAGGACTGCACAGGACAGATGGTCTGGTGAGGTCACCTGCCGAGTAGCAAGGCTAACATGGCTTGCGTATGATCGTAGAAGAACTGCGGTCCTAAAGGGTTCTCCCCATCAAAGCTTGCGCACCTTGGTGGTAGTTCTGACAGGACATTGTCTCATAGGGGTGCATGCTAGGAGGTTAAAGCTTCCATTTAATGATTTCTGTAGAAGTTGCGGGGATGAGGACGAGGAGGAAAGTGTTGAGCATTTCCTCTGTCCATGCCCGGCTCCCTGTTCTATGAGAGCGCTGTATCTAGGCGGACCGATGCTGTACGGGTTGGTAGATATATCGGAATGCCGAGTGAACGGACTGGATTCCTTTCCGGCTTTCGGTTGTCTTGGATCTGAACCGTCGGGGGAAGAGTAAGTCTCATAGGCTGCACTTCTCCCTCAGGCAACACAACGGGACCAAAAGGACCCAAGTGGGCTGGTTTCGTGAAACTGGCGGCCTGTACAACCTAACCTAACCTATATAAGTAAAGTTGGCAATATCAGCCATTTTGGCAGGTCAGTTTGTTTTTTAATAGAGAGTCGTGTTTTGGTGTGTTCTTCGATTTTTTTACTAAATTGTGACACAAAAACAACGTCGCATGGACATCGCTCGGGAGCTGTTGAACACCGTCAACGAAGATCTAGATTTCCTCAAAATGGTCACAACTGGTGACTGCAAGGCTATGACATTGAAACCAAAGTCCAATCATCCCAATGGCAGCGTCCAGAAGAGCCAAGACCGAAAAAAGCACGTCAAGTTCGCTCAAATGTGAAGGCTTGGCTCACTGTTTTCTTCGATTGCAATGGCGTGGTGCATCATGAATTTTTGCCACAAGGTCGTAGGATTATTACCTTGAAGTTATGCGCCGTTTGCTCGAAGCAATTCATCAGAAACGCAAAGAATTGTGGAAAAAACAATTTTGCACCATGATAACGCACCAGCTCATACATCGGTGCTGGTGCGTCTGCCGTATTCACAGAACTTGTGCCCCCCGCTAACTTTTTCCTCTTCCCAAAACTGAAGACACCGTTGAAAGGAAAGCGTTTTGTTACGATTGAGGAGATAAAAGACAAATCGAAACAGGAGCTAGCTGTTGTCGATACCAAAAAGTGTTTCGAAGATTGGAAAAAACGCTGGCATAAGTGTATTATGTCTTCCGCCATCTTTTGTCGACACAGTAAACATATTTAGTGATAAACAAAATAATTTCTTAGACAAAAATAATTTTTTCCGTTTAGAACTACAAACTAAATTCATAATGAAATTCTCTTGGCTGAACTGAACTTTTATGACAAAGTTGTGCTTCAGCTTTAAATCTTTTCTTCAATAATTTTTTTTTTTTTTTTTAGTTTTCTCCTAATTAATATTTCCACTGAAATACGTGGTGTCACACTAAAGACGGGATTCGTACAAGCGACTGCATCATGTAACAAGATTCAAAGAACCAGCAATAACCATAAAATGTTTGCTCATAATGAACGTAAATGTGAGTATAAATGGCAGGAACCCAGAGTGGGATGTGTGTGGCTCCTTGAGCAGCAGCAATGCGTGCGGCTTCCCATCGCCAAGTATCGTATTAAAAAACAAAATACGCAAAACTAACAAAATATGCCACCAAACGTTACAATGCGATAAAAACTTGAAAATATTTTTATGTAAATATTGTCTTAAACAGCTATTAAGACGTTAAATGTATGCCTGGAGACGCACAGAGAATCGTTAAATGCCGTCGCAGACAATCGCTGATGTGTCCGAGCAACCGAACGAGTGTTACAAGTAAACAACATTAGAGATCTGTGAATCATCTTTTATGATCGCTTTTAAGCGAAGCAGCAGACAAAATTTATACACAAATGTTAAAACATTATGTGTGTGCACACACATCATGATCCAACGAGCGGCGTCCTACGGCAACGGCCTGAAATGTGGTCAAGCCTAAAGATGAAATGTGGGTACGATTGTAATCTATATTAACAAGAAAAACTCATGCTCAGTTGAAAATGATTCTGGGACTGTGTCTTTTTGATGGCTGTAAGTCATTTGTAGCCGTTTATAAAGTGTTGCATTTAAAGCACGTGTTGATTATCGCCGAGACGAGTAATTAGTACCAGTCACGCGTTTATTTTTTATTTTCAAGAAATAATGCTGCAAACAAATGAGTTCCATATGATAAAGTTGGTGTTCTGTTGTCTCAAATATTCCTTCTGTTTGTCCAAACTGTTCTGCTGCTTCTCGAAACAAGTCTTACTTTCTTTAAAAAAAAAATTGATCTGATGTTGTTGCAGCAAATATTACTTTGCTTCCAAGTTACTCAAGTTACACATCATTGTTGTGTTGCCAAAGTGCAAATTGCAAAAATAGTAATCAATGAAAAACAGCAGTCATAAGATAGAATATGGTATGGGTTGCCAAGATGCTGAAAAGAGAAAGCTAAAAAGCACAAATGAAACAAATCATGCCATTAGTCATATATGATATTAATCAGCCATGAAACAGATGTTTTACATTGTTAAAACTTCGCCTACTAAGTGATAGCACTTTGACTAAACGCATGGTCGTATTCATAAAAAACTGAAATATATTGAAATTAATTTTTGCAAAATTTTCCAAGTACCTGTATGCAAACTCTCACGTTTGCAAAAGACGATAAGACTAATATTTTTGCTATAAACTTAGTTATAAAAGGATAATTTATTCCAAAAATCTAGCAGTTTCATATTTATAGTGTAAAAGAAATTTTCCAAGTTTAACTCGTATAAATTTCTCATCTGCTGAATTCTACGCTGATATAAGAAAACTCTTTCATTATGTTAGAAAAGACACTCCTTGCTTCTATAATATTGTAAGGATTTATAGAAGTTGAAGTTTTGTATTCATCTTAAAATTTAGTCTCTTTAATATATGAGCACACATTTTTACTTACAAATTTGTCAACTTTTTCAGCCCAATTATGAATATTCTCACGGAATTTATTTCTCACGGAATTTATTCCTCTTTCATATAAAGTACTTATTTCAATTTAAATTAAAGAGAAAAGCATATTTTTTGTTAGCTTGCCCATAGGAATTGGAGATTTGTTCTCCTTTTATTGTTTTCAGTTAATGGTGAGAAGGAAAAAATAAAAAAACTACATTTCATTTTTGTTTATAATTGGAGGAAAGAGAAAAATGAAAAAACTCCCACGGAAATTTAATTTGTAATTGGGCTGTTTAGCTTATAATTTTTTTAAACGCTATGCACATATGATATTTTAAATTCATCTCTAATACATACAATATATGTATACTCGAAAATAACTATGAAATAATATTTCAGTATTACAAACATAACGTACCATAAATATTACCTTCATTTCCTATATAAGACCCACTATAGTGGGTGCTGATGAACAGTGAAACAGCTAGTTGTCCCCCAGCTTTAGTGTATTCAATTATTTTTTCCTGTCTTCTTTGATCAAGACTTATTGATCGCGGCAATTATTGTTATAATTATAAATAAAAATATTTCTTGGCTTTAGCCAGGATTGAACTCGAGCTAGACGAATGATACCAACCCATCATCATATAATATTAGATATATAAATTAACTTAAAAAGTTGCTTGAAAGATATGACAAAAAAATGTGATCTACAAAAATCGTCAAAAAAAGACCTTAAATCGTCAAATCGTCAGAGTGTTATTTTCAGCACCAAAAATCAGCAAAATGACGTCAAATATGGCAATTATGGCGGTGAGGCTTGTGTTTGTGGTTCGGTCTTCGAGAGTTTAGCGTCTCACTCGCACTGGTTAACGGTTTGCCTCAACTAACTGTATTGGTTTACAGTTTTATTTTAGAGCTTATTCATTGTGAACCACGTGGAAACTTCCTATGTGAAGGCATAGGTCGTTATAGTTAGTCACAGCGACGCTACAAAAATACTGTTAATAACATTTTGGGCATATGGTCTTTGTCACCCCGCCCATGCTGTGCATCCTATACTTTGCAACTGTTTAGTTACTAAATAAATAATAAATAAACATTAAACTTATTGTTATATGGCAACCCCGATTCTAGTTAAGTGGAACTGTCTTACTAAATTAAGTTCTGTGTAAATAATGATTTAGTTCTTCCCCTGGCTTGCCAGTTGCTGTGAAATATTTAACGTGTATCTTTTGGGCTAATAACGGCCATCAATTTACGCATGCTGCAACAAATTTTGTGTAAACGTTCGTGTTTTTGTTTTGTTTATTCGCCATGCACGAGCATGTAGGAGTAACACAACACAACACGGCACAACAGAACGCAACGATTAACTTGATGCCTGAAATCACAGACACGATTTCGTTCAGCTGCAAATGATGAAGGGCCAACAAATGCATCCCCACACCTTCAGACAGAGTCGTTCGTGTATGTTGCTACTTTGTTGTTGTCATGTAGTTAGCACTTTAAGATTTATCAGCGTAAATTAATTGTCATCTTGTTAAACTTAAAGATGCTGCATTAAGAATCCAATTCTTTTCACTCTCACCATCAATGAGAGCGAGACGGATAATATTTCAAAAGCAGAAACTGTTATCAATAACATCTGCCGCCACCATCACTACCGCTAACGCTAACATCCACGCTTAAGGATTATCACCGAGAGCAAAAAAAAAAAAAAAAAAAAGCATTTTCATTTTAGCCATAATGAAATACTTAAGCAGACCACATGTGGTCTCTTTTTTTTCTTTTTCTTTTAGTCTGATTTTTGCCATTCAATATACGAGTACATAGATAGGTATGTACGAGTATGTGGCTTTTGGGAAGCCAATCTTTTATTGTGTTGCTCCTTCTGCTTCTTTGATTTCTGCGAACTAGTAAATTTTTTGGCGAGCTCAAGCCCAGCAGGAGGCTCACTGAAATTATGACAATTATTAAACGTCCAATACAGACACTAAAGCAACAGTAGCATGTTTCTTCAAAAAAAAAAATTTTTATTCTTTTAAATTAAAAAATAGCCACTGTAAACAGCGTGACCATTTTTGCATTTTTGCGGCAAATTTCAGCATTCATTTTTTTGATTTAGCAGCAAATTTTCCATTTAGAGCTAGCATTATTTTTAGCATTTTTCAGTTGTTAATTCTTGATCCTATTTGCTTTCACCTTTATTTAATTCAATATTTGCAATAAATTTTCTTCTAATGAATTGAAAATTAATTTTAACATTGATAAATACAATTAACATGCATAAAAACAATATACCAAATTATAACTTACATACATAAATACAAATTCACATAAATTTTTCAATTATATATTTAACATTTTTCAGCATTATTTAATTTAATTTAATATTCAAAATAGTAATTTAAAAACCTGCCACAAATTGTTCTTCTACTCGTACTTCCGAAAATTACATTATAACGTTGACTTTTTTTACATTGTTTCGTAGTTGCTACAAAAGCTTCTACCACCACTCAAGTTAAATATAAAAAAAAGGAAATAAAATCAAAATTTTGATTGAAGATCACTGTAGTCATAATTATTTTATACGTATTACAGAAGTGAAAAACAGAGATCTGCAACCGGTACCTTTTTTAATGATCTAAGTACACTCATTTTAATTCAAGTTGCGGTATGATTGGTCACTGCATATTGTTTTCACAAGTATGTTTTCTACTTGTTAGAGCTCGCGTCTGTTAACTAGAGTATAAAACATGCCAATCAAGTTTGCATGCGGTGGCTGCTTGATTCCGTTTCTTAATAATTTTTTCCACTTTCGGCAATCGAACTCGTACTTTTTTTTAACAACGAAAATAGTATTTGTATGTAAGAGCTTGCAGTTACACATTTATTTTACCCTCGAAAGTGTGTGTGTTTAGTTCTATGTATTTACTCACGCACACTCGGCACTCAAGTATTCGTACTAAGCGCGACGTTGCCAGAAGGTTTTGAAACCATCATGTTTTGGCGATCGTGTTTTAAAGATAATATATACATATATATATATATTTTGTTTGTTTATTTATTTATTTCATTAGAATTTTACATTTCATTGATTAAATCTCAACCTTGCGAAGCCATTGCGGCTTGTCTGCAGGTCAATTTTAAAAAACAAAATATTTACATAATCATAGTTTTTGGAAAAAAGAAGATTGTAAGTGTAACAGTTCAAATGTTATAATATTGATTTTATAAAAGGGAATTGATTCAAAATGCTAAGAACTTTTTTACATCCGTTATTTTACCTATAAAATTTTTGCCAATATCTCAATACTCTACAATGATGATTGGCGATTTTATTTCTAAGTTTCCCTTTAAACGACAAAGTCACGACACTCACACATATGCACTGATTGACGTGTGTTTTTGATCGTCTCCAGGGCACTTTAAAATCATCATTCAGTATGCTACTTTTGAAATCGTCAACATGGTTGTGAATTATTAAATCTCGCAGCCGCGATTTCAGAATTTGTCGAGAGTTTTGTTTTTACAAGTTTATTTTGTGCCGACGTCACGTATGTATAATTAAAAATTCGATTAGAAACACAAGATTCGAAAGTGATTTGATACATTTTTGATGTATCAAGATTTCGCAAACGAACGACAGGTATAAATACCACCGCATCAATTTTTAAGAGTGTTTACAATACTTGGATGTAAAAATGATTGGATATACATACCGATGTACTTATGATTGCAGTACACCGGTGCAGATCTCTGGTGAAAACTCATGCCGGCCAAGTACCAAAGTACCAGCAAAAGGTAAAAATTAGATCTGTTTCGTTCATGAACGAACGGGTTAAACTTGGTGGGTCATCAATGGGGAACTCTTTTTTGTATTATATTGGTTACAAAACCGATATAATACAAAAAATAATATAAATCAAGATAACTTGATTTTATTAGATCTCCGCTTAATAAATGAATACGACTCGACACGTTGGTGGTTATGCGAAGAATAATCTTTATTCGTTGTTTCATCTTATTGAGACAGAGTCGTCTCATATACAAAATATGGAAGTGTTCTTATTTTAATATGAAACAGGGATGGATAAGTGACTACGCATGGCAACAGTGTTGGGTATGTCACTACAATTTATATATTTGTTATAATCCTGCACAGAAAGCATGATGAGATAGATTACTATATAACACAGATGCTTTCTGGACACGAGTATTTTCTGGAATACCTCCATAGAATAGGGAAGTCAGATACATCGATCTGCCTTTATGGAGATGACTGCGTGGATGATGCAGAACACACATTCTTCAGATGTGACAGATGGGGGCAGGAAAGACATGACTTGGAGGAGAATGTTGATGCAATAACACCGAAAAATGTCGTAGAAGTTATGATGGAAAGTGAAAAGAAATGGAGTCAAATAGCGACTTTTATTGAGAAGACCCTACGAGACAAAAAATAGGATATAGACGTGGGCATGGCACGTGCAATCCGGCAGGAACAAAGCAGGTGCCCCATCCTGAAGCAATGCGAAAGCGGTACCGGGGTGGAGACAAGGCTCAAACAAAAGAGAGGGGTTTTAGTGGGCGCAAGCTCTACATACCGGATACTGTGTGGTCACAGTATCTGACGATGCGTTAGGCATTTCCCCTCTCCAACCGAAAAAAAATCCTTAATTTATAAAATAAAAGATTAAGGGTGTTCTTTATCTGTTAGTCTCTCGCTGTTTTCTTGCCGTTAAATGACTGTAAATGACCGAAGAACTAGCCCTCAATAAGTATTATTACCGTACTGATCGTTCAAAGCGAAGAGTTAAACGAAATGAACAAACGGATCAAAAACACTTATACCCACTAAAATATAGTTGTTTTATATTCAAGAAATATTTTATTGTTTGTTTTATTGAAATGATGTGAAATATGTGTTTATGGGCAAGAGTTATGAAAATCATTTTAAAGAATTAAACTGTCTTTAAACAATATGTCATTTACAAACAAGTAAAATTTTAGCATTATTTTTTTGGCAGTTTAGAATTCTTTTTAGCAGTTTTTAGCATCATTTTAAAGCCGATTTAGCTGTAAAATATTTTATGATGTGGCCACACTGACTGTAATAAGTAGAAGAATTTTTGAACGTTTTCGAAATTGCAACAGCGAATTTAATTTTGGTTGGGTTCGTCTGGCGATGATCTCGTCTTTGCTACCTCTTTTTGGTGGTGGTGTGTGTGTTTGTGCGTGTGTGTGTGTAAAAATGCACAGCTCATTGATAATTTATAACACGTTTTATTAAATTGAAATATTTTACTTTTGATTGTGTTTTACGTTACCGCCGCCTCGTACATCATTTAAAGAATCGATAAATGTGTCACATAATTCGTTGGCACATGCTCAAATTTGTTCAGTTGGCCCATTTGAAATGCAAAACACATACCTGCCATACGAATTCAGTTGGACTGCTGCTGCACATAAATACTTGCTACGTGTGAAGCTTTAGACTCGTTAAATGAAACAAAAAGGAAGAAAACTCATCTTTATGATCAACAGGTTAAAAAGTGATCGCCCTTCCTACTCCTCTCAGCAGCGACTCGACAAATCGAACACATGAATATTTATGGTTTGTCTGGCTTTCAGCCAGTCTGTCTATCTGTCTGTTTGGCTTAATGTCTACTCGTATTTTTGAAATGTAAATTATAAGGTGTTCTTAGCGCGATTGCTCGCTCGGCAACTGGCGTTCCTTGTCGAAATCAATCAGCCGCTAAACGACCGTCTGTCGTTGCAAACGCAATTACTTAAACAGAATTGTTAAAGTATCTGGGCCCAGCGCTATACAAAATTATTGTAATTTCCAAATGCATAAACATACATACATACTTAAATATGAATGTGCATAAAAAGATTATTAAATTTTGTCAAAAAAAAAAAAAAAAAAAAAAAAACAAAAGATAACAATATTTATTCATTCGTTCGATCGGTGGCAGTCGACATTTATAAATCGTCGTCATTAATATCAAAATGCTCACGAAAACAAATTTAAACATCGTCGTCGTTTATTTAATATTTTTTATGTGTTTTTTCATCGATTCTGTTTAATATTTTTTATAACTTCAATCTTTATTTTTATGGAAATCTTTGCGCAGTTACTGATCGTTACGTTGTGGCGTTAATTAATTGCGTGCAATTATGCGTGGGCTGTTTATTAAGTTGCAACTTCCAGTTTCATTCCATAAAAACAAACATATACAAACTCATGTACATAATTATATACGAGTACATACATATTTGTGTGATTTTTTTCTACAATGCATTTAGCAAACATCTCTTTTTAAAACGACGAAGATTAATTATTGTTAAAATACAAACAGCCAAGACTGACTTAAAAAAAGGTGAAGAATTTTCAAGTTAATCAGAAACTTATCATCACATATTTTGTATTGAGATAATTTCCTGAAAATATTGTAAAAAGAACCAACAAAAATAAAAACAAACTTTAATTTAAAAGGCAAATGCTGCCAATATGACACTAAAGGCCCTGATACACTATCTCACACCATCGTACGAGTCATTTACAGGAATATGTTGAAAAGTCTGGCCGACTTAACAAAATCGCTTCAAAATGGCGTCGTAGTCCACACTATTATACAAATATGATTGCAATAATGTACAAACATAGTAAAATAATTAAAAACTATTATTGCAATAATAATTTTACATTAGTTTAATTTTTTCTCGAGGCGCCAACAATATTGCCATATTTATCACAATATCAATACCATAGTGCTCACATAGAAATCATCATGCTATGAAAATTTTCATAAAATTTTTCAAGTCACACGATTTGTCAAAAACTCTCGCATTTTTAGTACTTTTTCAACTCCTTCCCCTCTATACCCGAAAAACAGAGTGCCCAAGTTAGGAATACGCCAAGGCAAAACTTGTTCCCCGGGGGAAGTTCAACAGACAGAAGGGAAGAGAAAATCACCTTCAACAATGGAGCACACTTTTACTTCAGTTTATTCGTCAACAAGCAAAATTGCCGCATTTAAGCAACAGAGAGCGATTATTAAAGGTAGTAACAATAAGTGACTGTTTGGTGCGCTTTATGAACTGACGGCGTCATGAGGCCGTCAGTTCATGCCGATCATGCCGATCTCATTCGAAAATGAGATCGGCATGATATTCCCCATCTCAAGATGATAACGTACTTCTTGTGGCTAAAGCTTTATGATAAGGATCTGGACCATATGAGGTTCCAACTTGCCACACAGGCAACGAAACAATATGGTTTTTGCGCGAGATATTTTATGCTAGTATTATATAAGTCGTGACGATGTTAATTGGCCGCTGCGATCATGTGATTTGACACCGTTGTACTTTCTATCAGGATATTTAAATAAAAATCGTACGACCATAAAACAAGAATAAGTCAAGAGCTAAATGATGAGTTATGTGGGTACATTAACGGCATTGAATCTCAATTATGTGTCGTCTTAGATTCGTTGAAAATATGCGCCTTCAGATAAAGATATGTCATCGAAGCCGTAGAGTGCATTTGGAAGACATTTTCACGCATTGGCAAAGGTCCTTCAACCGCAATAAAATATACTGCATCATAAAATATATTAAGATAATTCTCTCAAAACTTTTTGTTTCATTTACAATTAACATTGTGGGTTTTGGCTGGACTACCCTCTGTTTTAATTGGTGCTGTATTTTTCGAATTTAGCGATCCATTTACTGCGACGAATGCACAGCTAAAAGCAACAAACACGTGACTCAAAGGGATTACTAAAACAAAATGCTTATAACAATGGCAACGTTCGAATTTAACATTAAGTTAAAAGTTTTAAAAAAGCACTCCGTCACCTGCTGCAATCGCGCATTAAAATAACGTTCATTATATAATAAGCATAATAGCTTTTTTATAAAAAGTAAATGAAATTAAAAGCTAAGTAAAATATTAGGGGCATTCAAGCTTTAAAAAAAGCAATATTTTGGTTTATTGTTTGACAATTATGCGTGAAACAAAATATCGGCCAAATGCTCGTCACGTCTATTTCTATCTAATGGTCCATTCTTTCCCTGATGCCACACTTCACTAAATGCTTGGGAAACGTCAATGAATCGAGCTGAATAATACTTTTTGCTTTCGAAAGTCTTTCTTATGACATTTACTAGACGGTGTGTTTGTTCTATGATGCTGTGCTTAGCCCGAAAGCCGAGCTGATGATTGTGGATACATCCCACATCATTCAATATTGGAGTCAACTTCGAAGTAAATTTTGCGAACAATTTGGAAATTGTTGGCAGTTGATTTATTGGTCTATATGATTTTACTTTAGTGGGATTTTTCCCTGGCTGCGGTTTCATAGTAATCATAGACACTTTCCACTCTGCGGGATAACACTCGAAATTTAAAATAGCATTAAAAATAAAAAGAAGAATTCTTCTAGCCACACAAGGTAACTGTATAAGCATTTTGCAAGTAATTTTATCAATACCTGGAGCTTTCCTGGGATTTGGGTTACTGATGCGGTTTTCTCATTGACGTAAACTTGTTCTTCTTACATCCCCAAAGAAAGAAGTCCAACGTTGTCAAATCACAAACGAGCTATTGCTTCGTTGACTGTATAGTGTGTGGCACTATCCTGTTATAATCATACATCGTTCACCCTAACTGCTTTGCAGACTTCATTTGCGAAAAAGTACAGGCCGATGATTATGCCAGCCGATGATCCATACAAAACAATGTTTTCTTTTTTGTGCCTTAATCGGCTTTTTAACAATTACTCGCCGATGCGCATTTGCCCAAATGCTTCAATTCTACTTGTTAATGAGTCCTCTGAGATGAAAATATGCCTCGTCGCCAGTGGTGCCAGATATTTTTTATCGTAAAATCTTCACTTTTAAAAAAATATTCTTAGTTTCAAAAAAAAAAACTTATATTTCAGATAAATACTCCTATATTGTCCAATATACCCGTTTCTCGTTCAAGCTCCTGCCGATAGGAGCATTCAAAGAAGGTGTGCTCAAAGTCATCTATCACGCAATATTCAACTGAGTTGCGATTAATATCCTGTATTATGGTAGGACCGCCCTTAAGTATATCCATAACTTAATACCTAAATGAAATGACATTGAACTAGTATAATTATTCATAGGGATTTTTGGGAAAAATATATGTATATGGGATTTTGGGACATTTCAGGTATATAAAAAAAATCGCGACCCCTACTGTACACCATACAACTGCGCTTGAGAATTCAGTTTGTAATTCTTCTACGGAATATCCCATTTTATGACTGCAAGTAAACTTTTTGTTAATATGTTAAATCATTAAACGAAAGGATAAGAAAGCTTTTAGTGTGGCGTGTGCAAACAATTTCCTTTAATGGCATAATTATTTTATTTTAAAAAACATTTTATGTATTAAGGTTTCTTTTGTAATATTCTCCTTTAAAAGAAAAGTTATTTGTTTACACGTGTACAGCCACAAACACTGTTAGTGAGTGCTGTTAGCAACGACTAATTAAGCTTTCTCACACAAAATCTATAAATTTCAGACAGAATTTGCTTAAGACGGAATTTAAGATTACCTGGATTTTGATACATATGGACTCGTGCTGTTGCAGCTGCATGAACTAAAAACTTTCATCTTTTATGTCTCTTTGAATGCGGAAAATGATCATTCATTCAAGTTGTCAACTTATCGGGTTAATTAATACTTTAAATGATTTTGAAATCAGTGTAACGAAAACGTGCATAATTATCTGTCATGAGTTCGTAATTCTGCAAAACATTTTTATATTAATTTAGATTTATAATAAATGAGTTTGCTGGATTAATTGTTGCATTGCTAAATAATGGTTAGGAGGTTTTCTATAAATATTTAAACTATACTTTACAATTGTTAATTAACATTTGAAGTATTTATAGAACATTTCTAAGGAGAGGTGCAACTCATGTGTCAAAAGTTTTTGCAATGAGTTTATTTGAGTTTATTCGGTTGGTTTATCGTGAGCTTTGATTCAGAGATCTGCATGGGTACACTGCTACCATAAGTACACCGGCTATTTACTCAATCATTTACACAACCGAGTACTTAAAACACTCTTAAAAACTAATGCGTTGGTTTTTATAACTGCCCTTCATTTGCGATATTTTCATACGAGGTCTGATAAAAAAAACAGTTATTTTCAAATTTCGTGAGTTATGTATGTTCGATTTTCTGTTATGTTGGTACACATGTCTATTGTATACTCTTATGTTGCGCAATATCAGCCATTTTGGATAATGAGTTTGTTTTTGACAGATAAAAAGCTAAGTTGTTTTTTAGTGTGCTCTTAAATTTTTTACTATTCTAAAAATTAATTCAAAGAAACTGTATCAAGTTTTGTGTAGAAATTTAAAACAAATGCTCAAGGGTAGTTGAAATGTTGACTGTGGCATTTGGCGAGTTCTATTATGAGCAGAACACAAGTTCAATTGTGGTATAACCGGTTTAAGGAAGGCCGAGAAGATGTCAATGATAATGCTCGTTCTGGTCGCCCGAGCACGTCAACAACCGCTGAAAACATTGAAGCAGTGAAGAAAATGATTTTGGATAATCGTCAAATCACTATCTGAGAGGTTGCTGATGATGTTGGCATATCGTTCGGCTCATGCCAAGCAATTTTTACGGATGTTTTATGCACAAAATATGCGCAGCAAAGATTGTTCCAAAATGGTTAAATTTTTATTGATATTTTAAAAGCTGACGTATGCCAGATCTCAATTTAAAAAAAAAAAAACAAAAAAAATTTGTGCTGCCATCTGGCGCTAGGTAGCTTCAATATCATTCCGCCCTCGTACATGACTATTTTTTAGAAAACAATTTGATTGCGTTTATGTTTATACCCTTCACAAAAATGTAATGGGTATAAATAAGTTTGTGATGCCGTTTGTAGTTTCTGCAGTTTTTAGTTTTTGCGACCCTATAAAGTATATATATTCTGATTCAGAATTAATGGAAAACTCGATTAAGCGATGTCCGTCTGTCCGCTGTTGGAAAACCGTTTCTGAGAAAACCATTACACTTGGAACCTTTTTTCTTTCACCATTCATGGATTTGCTATTGAAATTCAGTAACATCGGTTCACGTATAGCTGAGATATATTCAAAATTCCGAAAAAAGCAATTTTTTTGTAATTTTGTATGAAAATTTTTGAAAAAAAAATTGTTTGTTTTGCTTCAAACTTTACACACTCATTAAATATGGTGACTAAAAGGCCAAAAAAAAAAAAAAATGCAGATATCGGTCCATATATGTATTTTCGAGATATAGTATAAATCGAGTTTTTCATGAAAATGTCGCGTAAACGAATTTAAGCAACTCAACTTTTTTGCTTAAAAGCAGTTCTGGTAATAAAATTAGGTTAGGTAAATATGGAAAAAGAAAATTTCCGATATCCGTGATATAGCCGAGAAAAGCAATTCTCGTTATAAAAGAAGGTTACTAAAATAGAGAAAATAGAAAATTCCGATATCTGTTCATATATAGCAGAGATATAGCTTAAACAAACTTTTCCATGAAAGATTTCTTTTTTGGAATAGTGATTTCAAGGCAAAAATATTTTTCCCCGATATCGGTCCATAAATATCTGAGCATATTTAGTTCAAATTTGTAATATATATATACTATACATATATGTGACTATCGTGAAGGGTATTTTAGATTCGGCCCAGCCGAATATACCACACTCTTACTTGTTTTTTATAATTTTTCCTGTGCAGGAGAATTATTTATGTCGAGTTCGACAAAAACCGTTTTTATTGTTCGAACTCCGAAAAACATCCTCAGTTGAAGTTCTGAACTCAAACGGTTGTTTTAAATTTGTCTAAATCAATGATCACCACACAATGTTATCTCGCTCTTATACAGTTACATACTAAGTGTTCTCTTTATGGGAACCACTGGTCAACTGTAGTAACTTACTTACTCTTTTTTAGTCAGCTCAGTCAATTTGCCCGCCACTGATTTATGTGCAACGCGAGCCCTTTTACGTTTCCACTTTCAAATATTCAGAATTTCGCTTATTTCACACACATGGCAATCTTTGAAACATAAACTTTGTTTTTAAATGCATAGAGTTGATGTTACTTGTTGCGTTGCTAGCCGGTGTTCTGTTGACAACAAAATGCTTTTGTTTAATTTTAAATTGAATCGTTGATGCAGCAGCAACAAATTAGCAAATTCAGGAAATTGTAACAAATTAGTGGCAACTGATTAGTAACGCCGCATTGATTAATTAAAGCAATTTTCAGCGTGCTTTAAACCACAATTAGAATTTTAGAAAAACTTCACACTTTCGACACACTGTTTTAGTAAATTTGAATAGTTTTCGAAAACGCCAACCAGAAAATAAAGAAGTGGTTTGTTATCACTAAATTCCCATCTTCACACTTGTAATTAAAATGTTCTTTTTACATTTGCTAAGCAGCTTTGTTTATTGTTATGTTTGGTAGGCGTGAATTAAAACAACATTTTGCTTTTCTGTTACAATCATGTCATTCAACTTGTGCAGGCAGGGCTTATGTTAAAACAGCACCAGTAATATTACAAGTTCTATTTAACATTTTTGTTGAATCACCATAAATAATTATGAATTTTCTTAAACTAAAGGGAGTAAAAAGTGTATGAGAAAGCAAAGCATACTGTTCAATATCGATTTGCTATACTTGACCATGAGAACGCGATTTTATTCGGTCACTTGCTTGCTCCTTCGAGTACTTGGCAAATGTAAAGTCAACAAAAAAGTTGTGGTCTAATTATCGCTTACGATATCGAATAAATTATCGAACAGGAATAAAATTCGATATCTATCGAATTACTTTATGATGGTATTCGAGCGTTTTCGAACCGTGTTTTTATGTTATACAGGTTGTCTCAAAACTCCACGTTAAGCCGAAACGGGGTGATAGGATTTGAAAATTATGGGCATTTAAGAAAACCCTAAAAGTTTGGTCAAACTTATCAGCTTGAAATTTGTCTCTTTTGGTTTTGTCTTTTTTTATGTTGGACCAGTACTCAGGGGATGACCCCTGTAGTACATTGTACCAGAACTAAGACAATAGGTTATGAGGAGGGGGAAAGAGGGAGTAGTGTTTGTGAACATTTGACTTGAACTTTCCGACATCATTACAGATAGGAAACACGTCTGCATGCAACTTATTCTACAGGCGAAGGAAGCGTACTACTGAAAAACTAATTCTCTCTGTTATGCACTGACGATTTCCCGAGCAATCGACCACAAATGGACGAGCTCTCGACGATGAATGCGTGCTACGTAAAAATGTGCGAATTTCGGGAAGAAGATCCCTAATCTCGTCAGAGCAAAAAAGTAACGATAGAACAGAGTAACGCACCCCACACTGCGTCGATGCTCCAGTGAGTCAATAGAGTTAGACACCCTACTGTCGGCGATAAGCTTCTTTGCCCTCTCCTGCACACGGTGGAACAAAACAGACTTTGAGGCCCCGGTCCAAAAACGAGAGTTGTATCCCATTTTCGGACGGATATAGGTTGTAAAGAGTAAGGAGATCAGATGGAGTGAAGTACATCTTACAACGTTTCAAAAACCGGAGTCACTTGAATGATTCTTTAGAAACATGAAAAATGTGTTCAGTCCAGCGAACATCACACTGTATCATCTTTCCAAGAATATCCGATTTCCCAATATTTATACCATCCATGAGAACAGATGAAGCAGCATTTGCGGTCGCTTGTTTGTGTGTTAATAAAAAATATTGGGTCTTACGAGCGGTAAAGGCGATCCTGTTTTTACGACCCCATTCGCATATTAATAGAATATCACTAATCAGTGAATCATTCATATTTAGTCTCTTAGCAGCGATCTCGGGTAGGCTAGGCCTTCAACAAATAGAGTACGAGTGGAAAATGCTGCTATCATCCGCAAAAGAGTGGATAGGGTTGGAAGTTTGATAAAGAAGGTCGTTGAGGAAAATAAGAAATAGGGTAGGAGAGAAAACGGACTCTGAATTAATCTTGAACTCGTTTGATGAGACCGCATCTATAACAACTCGTATAGTGCGGTCTCTGAGAAAGCTCGATATAAACCGAAAAAAGTCATCACCGACACCAAAAGCAGCAAGTTTTGTCAAACGCTTCGGAAATATCCAGAGCTACCACTTTACTTTCACCAAAACGATGGATTGATTGGCAACATTTTTCAGAGAGACATGCCAAAAGATCACCAGCAGAGCGACTCTTACGAAATTCATATTGACGATCACAAAATAATTTATGCGACTCTAGATACCTCACAAGGTGGTAGTGACTATACTTTTCATTACTTTAGAAAGCGCAGAGCAAATTGCAATTCGTCGATAATTTTCGGAATTATTTTAAGGAAGAAAAATCAATCTAGAGTGTCCCCGTTCCCGGGAAGACCCATTTTGTCCAGATTTTTGCCAATTTGTAAAACTTTATTGGTTCTCGAAAACGGCTTTAACGATTTTAATGAAACTCAGTTTCTAGGTGGTTTTAAGGTCAAAAAAGCGATTTAGATTGTCCCCGGTCCCGAAAAACCTCATTTTGTCCAGGTTTGTACCCATTTGTAAAACTTTTATTGGTTCTCGAAAACGGCTCTAATGCTTTTAATGAAAATCAGTATCTAGAGGGTTTTAAGGTCAAAAAAGCGATCTAGAATATATATTTTACCATATATGGTGAAATTTTGATATGGATATCAAACTAAGAATTTTTAATGAGAACACAGAGATTGATTTTTTTGGTAAGAAACGGAATAATAAACAAGCGAATTGCTATATTGCCCTCACTCCATAAAATATTTAAGAAAAAGTAAAAAAGTTAGTCAAAGCACAATTTTGACGTGACTTTTGCAAACAGCGTAAAAATGGAAAAATCTTGTTAATTAAGTTTTACTAAAGTAAATATATTTCACTATATATACAATTTGAAATCTTCGAGTAACGCTCAATGCCCCAGGTACTATATACTATATACGTGACTATCGTGAAGAGTATTTTAGATTCGGTCTGGCCGAATATACTACACTCTTACTTGGTTTTTACAATTTTTGCATTCCCCAAACTCTTATTTTCCTGGCAAAGTAAAAATATCTAGTTTTTCCAATTACCTTTTCGCAAAGCAGAAATATCTTACCAATAATAGCTTTTTATCACTAATAAATCAAAGAAATTGCTTCCCCGTTAAAAAAAAACGATCATAAAATACTATAAAATAAAAAAAAAACTGTTAACACTTTGATTTTAAATGCCACACAGGCAGGGTAAAATTATTTAACAAATCCATCCCTTCATTAGGCGCATAAACAACCACAACCACAAATCAGCTCTGCCGCACAAAAAGTTCATCATGCTATTATCACCCCTGTAAGTTCATGTAAATATTTTTTTCTGTGAGTTTTTAACAGTTAAAGGTTAAACTTTGAGCTTTTGACGGTGTTAAAGTAACAACATTACCGACTTCCTTTAAACTCTCACTTCCAACTGAAAAGACATTCACACGCTAACATTCCAGCGCAATTTAGTTTCCTTTTTTTGAACTTGCCAATTTTTCACGCTTAACTTTAAGGAAATCTTTATATTAAAGATATGAAAATTTCTTTATTTACACCTTAAAAAGGGGTATTTTAACTTTTCAGTGCTGCAAATATTTCCCCAAAAACCCATTCAACTTAAAAAATGTGTACTCTTTCCGTTTTTGTCATTCAAAATATGTGTAATCAATATTAACAATCCATAAATTGCCATAATGTCGTTTGTTCGAGAAAGAAGTGCGTTGGGTAGGTTGATGGCAGGCAGGCTGGCAGGCAGGCAGGTAAGATAGAAATCACATTTCCTGGTTGCGCATTCATAAAATATATTTTCATACAAATGCCAACATACAATGAAAGTCATAAAAAACTGAATATCTGCAACAAAAGCAATTATTATTTAACTCAATATATTACTTATGTTAAGGAGTAGAGAGAATAGTTCAGCGCAGAAAAAACCAAAAACTGGGATCAATCCAGTAAAATTTAGTTTAACAGTTATTTGTCATTGCATTATTGTTAAAGCGAAAAACACTTACCATCTTAGACGATAGCAAAACTTGTCCAAAATTTCATTAAAAAAATTTTACTTCAAGCCAAAAGAAAGCAAAGTCATAAGCAAGTCTTGCAGCAAGTTACAGTTTTCAGTCTGCACAGATGACCTGTTAAGTTAAGCTGAAATCTAGTGCTTTTCAAAATCTCACTAGAAGTTTGATTTGTGTGGCGGACAATAATGTCGGGATGGAGATTTTACCTTAATTTTCTTTTTCTTAAAATTAAGATTTTTGAGGCTGATTTGCAATTATCTAACCAAGTTTGACTTCTTTCTGAAATGACACTTGGAATATTTGTTCACCTCTCGGGGAGCATCTGGGTCAGGGCGAAGGGGTGTTTTTTAGCGAGTTAAAGTCTCGTACTACTGGCAACCACCATCACTGCCAGTGCCTTTCGATGGTTTTTCACCCCACGAAAAAAAAAAAAAGAACATACAGTATTGGGCAAAACCTAAGAAACGCTGCTTGATTTTAGCTTGTAGTCAAAATTATATTTAAATGAACATATTTCAATTCAATGTTTTAATGCAGTTTTATTAGTAAATGTGTCATACAAATTTACAAAAAAAAATTTTTTAATTATCTCTCACCTAACGGTTCTTTTAGTACAACAACTAAAAATACTCAAAAATTCATTGGGCAAAACCTAAGAAACTTTTAGTATTTGGTATAATAATCTTTATTTTTTATTACTGCGGCGTACCGACGCGGCATAGATTTGATTAAATTATCACTTATTTTTGGATCTATGCTTATCCATTTATTCTCCAGACACGAAAATAAATCGTCTCTCTAGGAAAATCGTTTCGATCCAACATTCCTCTTCAATATGGAAAATAAATTTTCTATTGGGTTCAAATCGGGCGATTGAGCCGGCCAATCAAGCAGTTGAATTACTTTCGATTGTATCCAGTCCTTAACCAACTTCGATGAGTGTTTCGGATCGTTATCACGTTGAAACACCCATCGAAGTGGCATATTCCACTCGGCGTATGGCAACACTGGTTGTACTGAAGCTCACTTCGGAAATGAAAAACCTGCCACCTCGAACAGTAATAAGCCTCGTTTACATAGTTTTTTGATATGGTAGCTTTGATTTGATCTGTTCAAAGTATTTGAATCGTTTCAGAACAAACTCTCAAAAAACTAAGATTGGTTCGGAACAATCATTTTGTTCCAAAGCAACAGGTGAATCCAGCTTTGTTTGTCCGTCTTCAAACAATTTGTTAACTGATTCAGCGATTTCTATTATTGCAGAAAAGAATTTAAAATTTACTGGGAAGTACCATAAAGCTACATTTTTATTTTCTTTAGTTTTCCCCGCTTTCAAAAGCCTTTTTATATTAGATATTTCAGTCCACTCAGCTAACTTCATTTTTTATAGATTTGATACAAGGATGCTTCATACATTTCAAATAATAAGTGGCATAATTTTTAAGAAACAGGTCTGAACATGTTTGGCATAGTTTTATACTTTACGAGTAATGTGATCGTAAATGGAAAGTACTACAAACGCTGTATGGTGTACTTTGCCAAGAAGTCTCCTTTCTAAGAGAGATAAAATGGTTTTAATTCAGTTTCGGTCAAATACAAATTATAAAAAAAATAATAATAATAATAAAAATCAACTTGTGATACAAATTATTAAATTAACAATTAAAGCAATCTGAATGTCATATCATCAAACTTTCCGCTTCACATCGTTTGACGCATGAACGGCAGAGACAAACCTGTAGTAAGCTGTTGCATGATAATACTTGAAAATTCAAAGTAGAACAAACTAACGCATGTGTAATTTTCATATAAACATAATTATAAAACTGTCATCCAATATTAATCAGTTCCGTCTTTCTGTCTGTTTTAAATTGTGATTTTTTCCAGCTCCAATGTAAATAATGAAATCAGTGATTCCAGCACGCGATATCACTCGCTTTTAAAACCTAAACAAAAAAAAAAGGTATAGACATGAAATAAAAACGAGTAAACATGTTATAATGTTCCCAAGCATATAAACAGACATACATATGTAGGTATAAATGTATGTATGTAAGCATGTACGGGTTGATTTTAAAACCCAACTCAAAAATTATCGAACAAAATTAGGCACGCGTTAAAAGCTGAAAGAGAAAATTGAACATGCAGCTTAAATTGAATTTAAGCGACTGGGCTTTTCAATAAGACATCTAAAAAGAAAACGTTTATACGAGTACATATGTACGACTCTTGACAATTTTTTCTTATTTTTATACATCCATATGAAGCTTTTAAAGCAAACATTTAAATGATGCAGTCATATTGATTTATATGCATTTTTTAATCAACGTGAATATGTGCACACATACGAGTATCTTTATATCGGGTGAATCGTCGTGAGGTTTGATTTATAATGTAAGATAAAACATACACGTATATTTGAAAGTGAACTTCAGTTTTTTATTACTGGCTAAAAGAACAATTTATGGCAGTTTCTGTTTGATAATGATATAATGTAAATGTTGGCCACGTCTACGCCTGAAGTGGTCCATGAAGAAGGTCCAATTTTGGGCGACTCGTTCGAGCATAACGGTTGGTATCTTACGATTAACACCAGTAATGTTGGCTGCCAAAGCGTCAATTATGCTGGTTTATACGAGGGCGGATTGATATTAAAGCTACCTAGATCTAGGTGGCAGAACAAACACCATTTGTTTTAAATTTCGATCTGTAAAACGTCAGATGTTAAAATTTCGCTTAAGTTCGTCGATCAGTTTATTTGTTGTAGTCATCTGATGGAGGTAACTTTTGGGTTTCTTGAAAAATAGAAAAAAGTGAATTTCGTGAGGTGATTAACCACTATTATTTGAAAGGGAAAACGGCGAAAGTCAAAGTACATGGTAAAATATAGGATTGCTGAATTTAAGCGCGGCTGAACAAGCACTGCGACAACACTATCATAACAGGAAGATCAAAAGAGGTGGTTACTGCTGAAAATATCAAGAAAATGCCCGATATCGTTGTGAATGATCGCCAAGTCAAGTTACGTGAGATTGCTGAAATGGTAAACATATTATATGAACGTGTGTTTATCATTTTGAGTCAACATTTGTATATGAAAAAGCTATCGGCAAGATGGGTGCCGCGTTTCCTCAATCTCGAACAAAAACGAGTTCGACAGACTATTTCACAGCGGTGTTAATTTTTCGCATCGATTAATAACTGTTGATAAAACGTGGGCCCACCACTAAACACCTAAAACGAAACCAAATATCAATCGACACAATGGGTGGAAGCTGGTGAAAGTGTTCCGAAGAAGGCTAAGACAGTGAAATCGGCTGCCAAGGCTAAGGCCAATGTGTTTTGGGATGCACAGGGAATATTGCACATCGATTGTCTTGAAAAAGGATTCAAAATCACAGGAATTGGTTGATCATCTACCTTATAGTCCACATTTAGCTCCTAGTGACTTTTTTCTGTTCACAAACTTGAAAAAATGTTTAGCAGAAGAAAGATTCATATCAACCCTAGTAATGATTACCGAAATTATCGCGTATTTTGGGGGGTTCCCAAAATCGTATTATTCACATAGTATAAAAAAAGTTGGAATATGGTCTTACTAAGTGTATTTGAGCTAAAAAGAAACTACGTTGAGAAACAAATGGTTTTTGAAAAATGCTTTTTTCCTACTTAGGTAGCTTCAATACCAATCCACCCTCGTACATGAAGACCTCAGACTTTATTTATCGCCAGATAAAATAATTCAAAAGAATGATATCACACAATCCGGGTGGAAATTTTATTGTAACGTGAAATTAAGTGCTCGCCAAAATAATATCACGCGCTAAGGCTCGAAGCTTCGTCTTGTTCAAATCAGAGCTCACGCGGCCATGCGTTTGAATTTCAGCAAGCACATATTTCGTTACCATGGTTTGTTTATTAACCATGGTAACATTCTCATTCCCCTCACATTTGAAGAAATGTGGACATATTATATGATTCCACTAACCCATAAACAACACCATCCCATGGTTTTTTAAGAAACACAAGGTGGCATAAAATAACTCACCTTATCGTAAGATGTATAAGCTTTTGCAAATGGCATTTTACGTCAATCATATTTGACAGGACTAGACAGATACAGAATACAAACAGACAAACAGTGAAATGCTATATTCCACATGTAAAGCAGTCCTCTAATTCAAGAATGAAGAGGACGATTTCGAGTCGAAAATCATTATGAGCGGCGAGGCGCATGTTCATTTAATCGGTTACGCTAATAAGCAAAATCTTCATTTCTGGACCAATGAAAATCCGTGTGTGGTACATGAAAAGCTGTTTGTGTGATGCGATGTTCCCGCGCAAGTAGGAATACGATCGTTTTTTTTAGGACGCCATCGGTAATACAGTCCGTTATTACCAGATTAGAGCAATCCGTTATTACCAGATATAAAACGGGTACAAATGTGTATCATCAATGGTGGCAGGCACTTGGCTGATGTCAAATTTGCCACTTGACAGAAAAAATTGTACAAGCCTAAATAAAAATTTCCATTACTCAAAATAAATTTTTTTAATTAGTAAAAAGTTTATATAAAAAGAGAAATTGCACGATTAATTTTGTGCCACCTTGCATAATGGTAATTCTTGGTGCTCTTCGAGTTGCTCATCAGCCCAAATACAACAATTTTGTTTATTAACGTTCTCTTGAGCCAGAAATGTGCTTCATCATTGAACAAAATCACGCGAAAAACATTTCTCACAGATTGCATTCTCCTACGTAATACAGCTGAACAATTTGGAGACGCTGTTGTGGTGTGAGTCCTCCAAAGCAAGCTGACTTGCCACATGATACTAAACAAAAATAACAAAGCAGTTTTGTATGAGTCAAACGTAGTCTCTCAAACAAGCCCATTGAAAACCAAACCTCACGATGAATCACCCGATACAAACATACATATGTATAAACTCATGTTGTGGTATAAAGAAACTAGACATGTATAACGGTGTTGTCAGACATGGAATACCTATCCGGCAGTTCATTCACGTTCAGTGTTGCTAATGTGAAGATGTTATAAGCATCTTCATTATAAAGATATCATAATGAAGCCCAGCTGCGTTTAACGTCTCACCTTCCAAATGATTTATTAAGGTGTCATTAGTGGGTCCAGTTTTATTTTACGCTGTTTACAGTGTACCGCAGCAACAAATTCCAAAACTTAATGATTTTCTTTAACATAAATATCTAATGAAATGGAAAAAAAATTATTTCACTTTTTATCAAGTTTTTCACCTTCGAAAAATTCATTTGAAATGGATTTCTTAAGTAGTTTTTTTTCTGTTGGTAAGAAGATATTTACAAACACATGCAACTGGTTCGTAAATTGACAGACAGACACCTCTGACTAACCTTTTTCTCTCAAATCTTAATTTTCTAATATTAATTTTCCCTGCAGCCAAGCAAGCACATAAATTTATGAACGTGTCCGCTGGAATGTCTATCTCGACATTAAAGATAAGAGAACTCTCAACTTAACTTTGGCCATTAGAAGCTGCATTAAAGCGGAACTTTGTTGTCATACATATATTTTTAATTCAGATATCAGAATAAAATACCTCATTACCATGATTTATCACCAAGACAGTGTTTTAGTAACTCGACGACATTCTTAAGCTGTAAAAAAAATCAAATGATCTAGATTTATTTTACATGAAAATTAACAAAGGCATTAAAAGAATATGTCTGAATAAAATTGATCGCAAGTTGCTTAATGCCCAGTTTCTATAACACGAACGAGCAATATGTCTATAAAATTTATATATATATATTTTTTTTTGTCAGTCATTTATTTATTGAATCTTCAAAATATGAACTAACAATAAGTATTCAAATCTTAATACTAAATATAAAAATAAAAATTATAAATAGCTTGTTTTCTATGTTTCCCAGCTATCTATATGTCGACATTTCATAGGAACTACCCTAATCATCAGTAGACTTTGGAAATTTTTGAAAGATATTCTCAAACATTCAACTTTATATCCCAGCAATATAAATAAATTGCTGAGAATTTAAAAGAAAAATGCTCTAATAATATCTGTCAAAACACAAAAAACAAGCCTTTTCATTTATTCACCTCTCTAACATTTCTTTACACCTTTAGAGAGGTGAATAAATGAAAAGGCTTGTTTTTTGTGTTTTGACAGATATTATTAGAGCATTTTTCTTTTAAATTCTCAGCAATTTATTTATATTGCTGGGATATAAAGTTGAATGTTTGAGAATATCTTTCAAAAATTTCCAAAGTCTACTGATGATTAGGGTAGTTCCTATGAAATGTCGACATATAGATAGCTGGGAAACATAGAAAACAAGCTATTTATAATTTTTATTGGTATAAATGGTAGAAGCTAAAAATAGCGATTAAAAACTTAATTGACTAAATATAAAATTTATATGTACGAGTATATCTCTCAACTGCAATTCATGCAATTAATTAGACACACACCTCGTTCGTGCTCTGTAAGCCGCACTTAAGTCTATTTTTAAAATTATCACCAAAATTTCTACGGGAGTGTCAGTTTATAATAACAAACTATTTATTTTTCCAAGTATTAATGATTTTTTAAAACATTCGCTAAAAAAAAATTTTTAAATTAGAACCTTCCAAAATATGTGCCTCTGAACATCTTTACGATAAGTTCCTTCCAAAAACAAGAGATCTTTCATAACATCACCTTTGTGAAGGCTTGTATCTCAAATATATTCTTTCAATTTGAGGTTTGGAAAAAAATGCTCTTGGAAATAGTACCAGCAAAAACAGGTTTGAAACAACCTCCAAATATAAATGACTTCTAAAGAAGGGTCTCTTATAAAAGTCTGGGGTATGCCAACCATAATATACGCTGTTAATAGTGAATAACATATTAACGTCAAGTTTTTTGTCCAACTTAATTTGACATCTCCTTGTAGCCTCTTACAAAAATGGCTGTTGAACGGGCAAGATGTGTAATTGATTTACATCAGGCTTCGCGGGCTTCTCAGAGGGTGGAGCAACCTCACAGGGTTCACCAACGCCCATTCCGAGGGGTTTGTAACACTCACACTAGTCGCAGCTTTTATCATAAGTTTGTAGCCATGTGGACAACTCCCTTTCTAAAGAGTTCGGACCTTCTAAAATATGTCCTGTAGCTCAAGCCGATAGCCTCTTTGCTAGTGCTTTATTGTTACAGATTTATTATAGTTTAAATTGTAATAATATCTAGAGATTTCATTTTTAATTTTCCTGAGAATGATAACAAATTGTTATCGAAATATCGAAAATAAAATACCGTTATACCTTTTTTATAAAAAACAAAAATCAATCAATATCTTTAGCTGGAAAATTTAGAAGAAAAAAAAATTATAAACAAGATCAAATAATACGAATATTTAGAGAAATAAAATTTTTTTAAAATCTCTCCTGTACGCAATTTTCCAGACAGGCAAGGCTTAATGAGTTGGTAGGCCGAGGCCCTTTAAAATCGTCTGCTCTTAACCAACTTACCCTCAACCATCCCAACTTGTTCCTTACATTACAGGTATCTGTTGAAAACAAAACAGCACCTCAGAGGTTATCAGCTCCCGGAAACCGGCATCCACCAAGTAATCAGTTCTGCCTAACTGCTCTTGGTAAGTCAAACACAATATAAGTCTTCCCAAAATATCATTAGCTACAATAAATGAGAAACTCATAACCTCTATGCCACAGAAAGCAGAATACCTTGATTAAGCGTACATAATGACAAAACTTGTTCCGGGCAGGTGGTTGAAAATAGTGATTGCGGAAATTGATTCACATCAGTACTTGCCTTGTCGGACATATCTGATGGTGAACCAACTCCAAAGTGTTATATATATATATATATATATATATATATATATATATATATATATATATATATATATATATATATATATATATATATATATATATATATATATATATATATATATATATATATATATATATATATATATATATATATATATATATATATATGTATATATATATACATACATAGTTATTGTATATACTAGTAAACTTATATTTGGTTATAAATTTTAATTTTACCTTTTAATAAATCCCAATAACATTTTTATTTTGTTGCACTTTTAAATCATTATTTGACAGAATAATTATTTTACAGTAATAAACAATATTTGTAAAATAAAATAATGATGAAATATGTTTTGCACAATTGAGATGCTTAAAGTGTTAGAAAATTAGTTAATTAACTTGTTTCAATCAAAATGGCAGTGTAGGCGTTGAAAAACAAAGTGGAGTTATGACACATAATGAAATAATCTATATTACTTAAGGGCGTTCCAGACTATCATACAATTGTTCAGATTTTGTGAGACAAAAATCTAATGAATTTAGTTGCGACTCTCAAAAAATCTAATGTTCCATTACATTATGTTTTCACACCATCACAGCTAAAGTAAAATAAGAAATATGATTTGAAAACAAGCAGCCAAGTTGCTTAACGTCTGGTTTTAATATTTTTTTTTTTTTTTTTTTTTTTTTTTTTTTTTTTTTTTTTTTTTTTTTTTTTTTTTTTTTTTTGTAAAAATGCAACCCTGATCCAATGAAAAAACTTATTGTTTAAACCAACCGTGCCCAGGCCTACGCGCTTGACGATCAATTGTTTTTGTAAATGCGCTTAGCTATAGGGCTGTGCTCTTTAATACACAAATACTGCGCTCAGCACTAGCAATGAAAAATACACAAACAACTTCGTCTTATATTTTTTTTTTGTCGTTCTTCACACACACAAAAGCAAAGCAACAACACTTTCGCATGCTTTGTTGGTAAACATTGCCGACAGCGATTTGTAGTGTGAATTTTGTTTTTGTAAATTGTTTTGCTTTTCACAACAAATAATATTAAATAAAGTAGTTTACTCTTCCGTATAGAACTTTTGGGCATCACTGTTTTAAACAAATTTCTAAAAATGGTGAAGTGTCAAATCTCTTACCGTATTATTTCTCATTTTCATAAGGCTTTACATTCACACTATCACACTTGTCCGTATTATTTGAATTTTTGACAAGTCTTAATACAAAATGGGACAGTCTGAAGTGCCCTTTTTGTAGGTTTACACAGTAAAAGTGTTTGTATATTGTGGAAGCTGTATGCAAATTTTACGAAATCTCTCCTTAAAAAAGGAGAGAAAAGAAACGCTGTTTTACACACGTGGTGTAAGTAAAGTCAAGGTGTAATATAAGTATAAGAAGTATGAACAAATTACTCTTTTTACTATTTTACAACGTTACAACAATATTCTTTAACTAGAACTTGTAAATATTGAATAGAAGGCGATTTTACGAGTATTATGTGAATAATTATTTGGACTGATGATGATGCTAAAGTTCATGTTGAGAAACCGTTACAACCAGTGCTTTATGGACTGGTGAAGTCACTGCGCAGCCCTCTTTAAAACAATGCTGCTAAGAACGTTATAGTCAATGCACAGAAAAAATTGTAGTTAAAATAAAATCAACAAAATTTTTGTCTGAAAAAATAATTTGTATGCATATACATATATATCAAAAAATAACCTTGGATATCCTATTTTGTTCTTGTTTAAAAAAATAGTTGTTTTCGATCAATAATTATTTTTACTAAACTTTTGTTTGAATCCACGAATTCCTTTACAGGCCCACAATCAAACAATATATTAATTGTTTTAACGACTTGCTTTATTGAAGACGAAAAAAAATTGTTCTGTGTAGTGACCGTTATAAAATATTTACGAGTATTACTGACTTTGTCGTTCATTAATTGAATAACAATGATGAGCGAGAGCTGTGGCTCCAACAAGACGGCATAACATGCCACACTGTTTTTGGCACAAAAGTTTACTAACCACATACTTTCACGTCTCTGAGCTGCTAATATGCCCCCAATATCGCACGATTTAATTCCTGTAGACTATTTTCTGTGCGGATATGTGAAGTTGCTAGTCGAGACCGATAAGCTCAAAACGATTGACAACAAGACAACTTTCGCATCACTATTACCGACATACGTTCACAAATGTTAGAAAAACGCATCAGAAATGTTAGAAAAAGCCTTCGCAAATTGGACCTCCAGATTAGAGTACGTCCTATTTCATATTTATATTATAGGGCCAGAAGATTATCTTTCGAATAAAATAAATTTTATGTCAAGTTAAAAAAATCATCTTTGTTTTATACCATATGAAAGTTCTACACCTCTATAAAAAATACCCTTTAGTAGAAAAACCCAAAGGTGCATTTTTGAACAGCTGCGCCGTGAGACCTTAATTCAGCAAAGTTTTAAGAGCAAATAGTTTGCTAATCTTTGTTGATGTGTAAACAAAGCATTAACCGAATGTATGCTTTCGTGGTTTGTCCAAAGATTTATGTAAGGTGTGTTCCACGAAATCTCAGACTTGTCCGGACTAATAAAAGTAAAAGGCAGATTACTCTCTAAATTTGCAAACTTTACCCAAAACTGCTGGAACCCAAAAAACCACAATTAAACATTTTGCAATACTAGTGCTGCTTACTTTTTAGATTAAAGTATATTTTAGTGTTTTTAAACGCTTAAAACGCATAACATCATATAATCAAAAGATTTGCATTATTGGCGACAGCTGAAAAATTAAATGCAATGCAAAATTTTCGCTAGTTCTTTATAGTACATATTTATTAAATGAAAAGCCAAATAACTATTGCATGTTCTCCTTATAACTTCACAAGATTATTTTTAGTTTGGTTGACCTTCCATTTTGCTTTTAACTAATTTTTAAATAAAAGCTTTTTTTAAATTTGTAAATTTTCTGATTACATTTTCAGTTTCATATGTATGTAAATATAAAACAGCTGATTATTAAATTCTAGAGTTGTTACGTAGAACGCTTTTGAACTATTTCGGACTAGTTCATATTGTTTCGTTATTCACGTGGAATACACCTGTAGTGTACAGGTTAGGGCAAGGTGCAGCACTAGAGCAAAATTACAACCATACAACAAAACAGCATGTAGTAAACTATGTTTGTCAAAAATATTTGTAATTTTTCCACAACTATAAACTACAAAAGTACCTTTTCACAATTGTAAATTATTTTTATATGAAGTATTTTTATGTTCACACAAAAATGTTTAATTCAGAATAACTCACTAAATTCACTTTCAAAAATGTAAACTACACTTGACGTAAATGGCTTACTATATCGCCAGCAGTAAAAAAACTGTCACATGCCGTAGCGCTGCCACCATGTAAATGTTAATGCACCTTGGGTGAGGACATGGCATTAGCTGAATTTTCTGTTCTATACTTAAGAGCATAGAAAATTCAGATTTCGGCCGGCTCTGCTGTAGATGCAATATATGTTGTAACATCAAGGCTTTAACGATTTAAGGCCGCCCTTATTCTTTTCCATAATATGTGTATTTTTTTATAATTTGTTGTCTTATTGACAATCAATATTGTAGCTGTTTCGGTAACACGATGAAAGAAACGCCGACCGCAAATTCATTAACAAGTAAAAGAGAAAAATATGAAAAATTAAAACTTGAAAAAAAAACCAACAAGAGAGTCAAGAAACAAACCTCATTTTCGTTATTGCTCATTAACGGTCGCACTTCAACATGTCACTATTTCGACACTGAAAATGATTTTATGTCTTCCTTTTGTACACGAAACAACTAAATAACAGCCAGTAAGAGTCATTTAAACACCGCAGACACACACAAACCCAGGCACCCGTACACAAAAGCTCTCAGTATCGTAAAATATTCGTTGCATTCTATCATTTATTTAAATCAAAATTCTAAAATGAATGAGTTTAAGTCTTCTTATGACACAGACAACATAACTTTTAACACTCACTGTGTTAATGAAAACATCTCAAAGATTGAAAAAGCCATTAGCAAACTATCATACGAGTACATACATACATACACATGCAAACTTTAAGAAATTTTTTTATCGGTTGAGTTTTTAGGCGTCCATCACCATCATCATTATTTGTTTTAATTTTCTTTTTTTTCCTTTTCTTACTGGTCATTGCCATTCTGCCATTTGTTGGCCTGTGTGAGATGACTGAGATGCTGTTAAGTTTGAATTTAATTGCTCTTGACAGTCATTGAAGCGAGCAATTTTCAACATTTCAGCCGTTTGGAAATTTCAACCAATCATATTTTAATAAATTTTCTTTAATGGAATAATAAATCACACTTATATTTGTGTATGTATGTATTTATGTAAGCAAGATCGATCTTTAGGAATCACTTGGACTAGATGTTATAGAACAATTTTCTTTGCGGTTGGATCTATGGCTTTCAGTCATCGTGAAAATTTGCTTTTAAGCTCAATTTGATTTGTTTTTGCTTAAAAGTAAAGACAGTTCGTCGTGCGGCCGTTTAAGTGCTCTATGCGCCAAAAACACATTTTGAGAAAATCGATCTTGAACTTAATTTTTCTAAAAACTATACGATAGAAAATTTACATATTTGCTTTAAAGAGATGATTCTGACGAAATGTTTTTTATTCCTCGACAGTATCTATAACGGGATATTTTCTAAAGCTAGTTAAAATCCTGTTTGCTCTAAACGCCACCTTAATCAAATTTCGTTGCAAATACGTACACGTAGAGCAAAATGACATTAACAAAGAAATAAAACACTAAAAAACTAAAATTTTGTAAAAAAATATAATATATTAATTTGATAAAAATCAAAACTATTCACAAAGTCGATACAAATTATATTAAAATTATTATAACAAAACTAATAGTGGAAGGCCAATGTAAGCGGCTTGCGGCAACGAGCGGCAACCACCTGTTCTATTTGCCGCTTGAGTTTATTTGTTGTAGGCAAATGAACGCGGCTAATTGAAGAAAAATTTGTGCTTCGGAAATTAAACAAAAAAACATTTTGATTTTTTTTTAAGCCAAAATAAATAAACAAATTCAATTTTTGAAACTTCAAAACAAAAAATTAATTTCTGTCTTCTATTTTTTTCCTTCACTTTTTGGTTTGACAAATTGAAGCGGCAAAACAAAAAGTTAAACTGAATTCAACATTACCGCTCAGCCACCTTTAACGGCATTGCCAAATTAAATTAAATTCAATATGTTGAAATTTATGTACGAATATTTTTATACAAAATATAATTTTTTGTAAATGGGTCACATTGTTGCCGCCCGCTGCCGCATGCCGCTTACATTGGCCTTTCACTATAACAAAAGTATTAAATTGACATTAATTTATCTAGCTCAGATAATAATTTATTTCTATTTCAGATATAAAATTGAATAACAACTTTAGATCGGAAGATTTTCAGTTTAAAGTTTGTCTTTCTTTTTAACAATACTCTATTTTCTATCTCTACAATAACTCTATTTTAAATATCGGGTGGTTAAATTTCAAGGGCCGATGTTGAATGTGAACCACGCCTAAACACCAAGTTTTTTTCCGAATTTTATTTGACATTTCTCTATTTCAGACTTATTCAATTTGAACCATCGAGAGATACACAATCCAACAACGTGTTAAAGTTATCCAGACTTATTATGAAAATGATGATCAATTTTTGAAGAAAATCATCTTCAGTGATTAGGCACATTTTCACCTCAGTGGATTCGTCAATAAACAGAATTGCCGCATTTGGGCGAATGAGAATCCAAGAGTGACTGTCGAAAAACCAATGCACCCACAAAGAGTGACTGTCTGGTGCGGTTTATGTGCTGGCGGCATCATCGGGCCGTATTTTTTCCAAAATGAGGCCGGTCAGGCAGTTACTGTGAATGGTGCTCGCTATCGTGAAATGATAACGAACTTTTTATAGCCCGAATTGGAAGATATGGATGTAGACGATTTGTGGTTTCAGCAGCACTTGCCACACAGCTAACGAAACAATTGCTCTTTTGCGCAACAAATTCAATGGCCGTGTTATCTCACGTAATGGCGATGTCAATTGGCCGCCAAAATCATGTGATTTGACACCGTTGGACTTTTTTCTTTGGGGTTATTTGAAAGAAAAGGTGTACGTCGATAAGCCAGCAACAATTCAACAGCTAAAGGATGAGATAATTCGGTACATTAGCGGCATAGAACCTCCATTATGCCTCAGGGTCATCGAAAATTTGGACCATCGGATGGAGGTGTGCCGCCGTGGTCGCGGCGCCCATTTGGCCGATATTTTCTTCCACACATAATTGAGTGATACCAGTATATCATAATAAAATAAAGTTACAATAATTTCCTAGATAGTTTGTGTTTTATTCAAAATCAACATCGGCCCTTGAAATTTAACCACCCTTTATATATAAATGTTATTGGTAATTGGCAACCTTTTTTCAATATTTTTGCTAATTTATTATGGTGTTGCAAGATTGAGTTTTTATATGCTGAAGTTTTGTTTTAGTAAATGGAACAATAGATAAATTTAATTAGTTGGATATCCTGGACAAATTCTTAATATCTGAGAATTGCGTTTCAATAACTTTAAGTTTTATTTTATTTGTTTGAAAAATCTTCATGTGGTTAACGAGGTACAAAATAATGTGGATTTCCAAAGGTTTCAGATATTTGTCTAAGGCACTGTGAATGCAAGCGACCTCTTGGATTTGTGAATGTCCAGGTTCAGAAAATTTTCGGATTATAGTTTTGATATACATACATATAAGTGATCCAACAAAAATTTTTAAATTGCCGTGTACATAATTTGATTTTTATTTTGGGCAACGCAGGAATTACTCCACATAACTATATTTTAGTTGGATGTTCTATCATTTAGTGTTTTATATATGCCCAACTCCTTATTTCGTTGCCTGCACGGTCGTTATTAAATTCGCCGCAAACGCAAATATAAGTAAATTTATCCTTATTGGAAAAAATAATTGTAACGGTCATGTTATAAACCTTGATTTTTCGCTTCTAATAAAATGAAGATGAAAAACCTTTAGGAAAGTTAAAAGTACTTTGCAAATCAGAACATACAACAACTGTAAAAGGGTCTATATCACGTTCCACTTTAAGACCATTCGTCTCATTTTTATGAATATACCGAAGTAATTACTTTATATATAATTTTTTTTAAATTCTGTTTACGTTACTCTTTCTCTCTCTTAATGAGAAAGAGAGAGTAGACTTTACAACAGTATTGCATTTGGAAAGAAAAAACTATTATAAATTCTTTTTAAGAGAAAAACATTTTGAGAAATATTTATATTCAGCAATATTAACTACACGTAGAGCAAAATGGCAATCAATTTCAACGTTTTACATTGAAATCTTGCTCTATACGCCTCTAAATGGCGCTTAGAGCAAAATAGCACAAAAAATTCTGGTTTGAAGGATATAGAACAAAACAGACACTATTTATCTCAGAAACAGATTGCAGATTTGAAAAATTTGGGGTCGAAAACCTAAAGTGGCATCATTAAATCGAAATGTAAAAAATGGCGGATAGAGCACTTAAACTCCCGCACGACGATTTGTTAAAAAAAAGTTACAATATTTCAAGACATGTTAAGTACTTATGTATAGTTATTTTTTTAATAATAATGTCGATTTGGATAGTATATGGCAAAAAGTGAATTTCGTGCAGTGATTCCTTATTCTTGAAGCGCTGAAACCACTCTCGGCACGCTCTTTGACTTATATCGGTCTCACCACAGGTATTTGAGTGCATTAGATGATCCTCAGTCATAGATTTCTTTAAATTAAAGCAAAAACTTAAAACTTCAAGCAAATGACGAGAATTTCGCTCGTAAGCTGGCATGTTTAATCCACAAATTGACTAATATTTCGATGGAGATATGTTTACCAATACTTAAACTTATTATATGACATCTACGATCTGTTTATTGCGACTAACACTTACCGCTACAGCATCTATTGCAAAACAGCGCAAGCAAAGTTATACACCTAATATATAAAATATATAGAGATATTGAAATTTTTTTTATTTAACAAGTTTACTTTCGTTTAGCGAATTTTAACATCTGGTGAAACTATTTGGTTTCGCTGCTTAAAAGAAAGCAATAAAAACAAATCAGTACAATCAATAAAAAAAAAAACTACAACTTTTGCTTTTGTATGTGCACGAAACTAAGTAGGGAAAATTGGTCTTATCCTTTTAAATCTCTCTCATTAAATCCCCCCCAATTGAAAAGTTAAAGAGTGGGATAAAAAAGAGTCATAACTTATGCTGGGGATTTTGCGTTAAAAAAGTCATCCTCATATCTATTTTGTGGTGCAATAAAAAATGTAAAAACCTGTCTTCGAATACCACTCGTACACGATGCATGATGCGGTTTATTGCTAGAAAAAATGATAGAAGGGTGGCTAATATTGTGTTGGAAAAAAGGGGTTGTAAGAGGGTTTAAGTGCTATTTACCATGAATTTCTTTGTGGGTGCTCATCATCATTAAGCACTGAAATGGGGTGGTTGGTTGGTTGGTTGGGTTGCGTCTGAACGGAACGGAATGAAATATTCATTTAGCATTTGTAGCTGACTTGTTAATGTGTGTTGAGATTGTTAAATATTTTATAGCTTTATGTGGTTTTCAGTAGTAATTTATAGTTACTTTTTTATTTTTGCGTTTTTTTTTTTATATAATAATTTTGATTTCTTTATTTGCTGGCTAATAACGAGGGTTGTGTGTGGTACAGGAGGCTATGTAGAAAATTTGAATTTTAAATCGCTCTTGGACGCCGCTTAAAAACGCCACTGGCTCTAGTTAATAGATTTTTCTTTTCATTAATTGATTATAAAGTATTGATATTTATACGCCACCCTAATATTACAACTATGAAGAGCAACGTCTTAAAACAAATCAGTTCCACAAAACTACCAATATGTAATTTGTTGTTATTAATATTTAATTTCATTTTATACTTATATGAAGTAAACATGAATAAAGTTAGTTAGTAAGCATTTGCAGCTGCTCGTGTTTTATTTATTATAGTCTCACGACACTACATTGATAGAGGCAGCTAAATGCATATGCGGTGTTTTTCTAGCAGCAGCTGACCACTTAAAAAGTACAAGTACTAGCCGAATTGAAGCTTAGAAATCAATTAATCCTGTTTTCAACAATTATCCTGCTTATAAACAAAATTGACAGGATTTTTAAAATTTAGCTACGTAATAACTTGTTGTTAGACTTCCAGATACGAGTAAATAAAGTATTTCCAAGTAAACAAATGAAAGTTAAAAAGAAAGATGAGAAAGTAAATAAATGAATTGAAGCGTAACATAAAGCTTTTGTGTGTGAACATAAATGCAAGCTCAAAAGCAAATTGAAGCAGAAATGATCAAGAAAACCTGATGTGTGTAAGCTGAGACTTAGAATCAATCTGGTCGCCCTGTTTCAGTTTGACGTTGTGTTCTGGGACACCCTACATACTCGATGAGTGATTTGGTAGAGTGCTCGACCAATAGTCTCGAGCTTGCAGGCACGGTTCCTGCCACAGATTCTATTTTTTCTTTTTTTTTTTTTAATAAATGAACAAATTTCATTGTATTTACGATTGCTATTTCTTTAATTTTTTTTTTTTTCATTTTTTTTTTCATTCATTCATTTATTGAATCTTCACAAAGTGAACAAAATACATAAAATTAATTAAGTCCAGCCAATGCTAGACAAAAATGTTTTATTTTGCACGATCAATATCGGTGAAATCACCTATTTAAATTTCTGATGGTGGCAAGGGTATCCCTCCTTCTCAACCGAGAGTGGCCTTCAAAATTAAGTATATTGCGCGCAAGACGATTTGGATGAAGTTCCAATTTACTGATTTACCTTGTTGCGTACTTTGAAAATTCGTCTTTTACAAGAGGAACACAGAGATCCTTATGAATTCGTGAGTTTTTTACGTACCATGGAGCTGCGGTAATTGTTTGAAGAATTTTGTTTTGTCGCCTTTGAATTTTTTCAACGTTTGAAGCGGAGGCGGTGCCGCATAGTTGAATTCCATAGCACCATATAGGCTTTAGAATTGCGTTTAGAATAAAAGTTTGCAATCCAGCTTCAATGTCGAATTTCTGTCCATAAGCCAATTTAGTTGCGCTGCTTTTAACTTTAACTGAGTAACTTTCGCATCTATGTGAGACTTCCACGTTAACCTACGGTACTGCTGCGGAATAGGTGAATCGTTAATTTGGATGGCTGAACATGTTTGTTTACGCAGCGTGAATGTAACGTGAGTACACTTTTGTTCATTAACTTTAAGTTTCCAAAGTTTTAACCACATCTCTAATATTGATTTGATATTAATGCAAATTTCGCGAAGCTACTTGATGGTTTTCATGTACGCTGCAGAATGCTGTATCGTCTGCAAAAGCTGAAGTGTGGATTCCGCGTGTCGTTGATATGTCAGAGGCGTAAATCAAATATAAAGTAGGCCCCAGTATGCTGCCTTGGGAATTCCTGCCTTGATTGGCTGAGTTGGGCTTATAAAGTCGCCTTCTCTGATAACAAACTTCCGCCCATATAAGTAGCTTTCCAGAAGCTTGTGTGTATTTGCAGGCAAGTTTAGCTTTATTTTGTGCATCAAGCCGTCGTGCCACACTTTAACAAAAGCTTGAGAAATATCAATGAAAAGTGCTGAGCAATACTTCTTCTCCTCAAAGGTCTGTCTTGTGACATTGACTAGTCTGTGCGTTTGTTCTATGGTGCTGTGTTTAGCCCGAAAGCCAAATTGATGATCAGGGATGCATCCCACAGTGTTCAACATTGGACTCAACTTCGCCATTAACAATTTTTCGAACAGTTTTGAAATTGTTGGCAGTAGACTTATTGGTCTATATGATTCTACTTTAATGGGATCCTTCCCTGGTTTGGGTATCATAGTAATCATGGACACCTTCCACCTTCCACTGCAGGATAATACTCAAGACGTAAAATAGCGTTAAAAATAAAAAGAAGAATTCTACGAGCTACACGAGGTAGCTGCTCAAGCATTTTACCAGTAATTTTATCAATACCTGGAGCTTTCCTGGGGTTTGTGTTACGAATAACATTTTCAACATCTTGAAAACTAACTACTTCTTTAATGAAACACAATATTCAAAATCCGAATGAAGCTTTGCGTAGGCCCAAAAACATCAACTAAGCCGAAATCAACAATTCCTTTAAAGGTTCGCATTCAAACAATTTATTAATTGGTTCAGCGAATTTCGTTTTTGGATATAAAAATCATTTATTTCTGTGTGTAGCATTCTCTAGTTGCAAATGCCAGTAACTAGACTTAAAACAACCCTCGTATTGCAGTGCTTAACATACTTATTGCTTTTACTGGTATGTGACATTTAAGATTTGAACGTCCTCAATTTTTTTTTTCTTTAAAAAAAATCCATAAATAAAAATTTTAAGCGGTAAAATCCCTGAAATAGGGAATTAAATGCTTACGAATATATTAATTAATAATCAAAGGTATTAACAGGTAAAAAGTAACAACAAATGTTATCAACATTCACTAAAGCCTTCAGCTATTTGAAATACTTTTCTTAGGCGAGTATTCAAAAGAAGAAGTACCATTTCATTTATATTTTGACCTTTCTAATTTCAGAGTTAAGATGAGATTGTAAATATTGCTGTAATAATATTCCAGAGGAGGTTGTTGTTTTTATTTGAAAATGATAAATAAATTTACAAGAAGACAAAAGATTAGGTTGAAACTCGTTTAAAGATTAAATGTTTAACAATTTGACAACTAAATATTCACACCTGTTTTCGTTTTATTTTTTTATTTTATTTTAAATAAAAATGAAAGGCTCAACACACACACGCGCACGCGCACATATTTAATAGATCGCTTGGCCTGAGCTCGATCACCAATGAATGAAAAAGTTGTTGGTTCCAATACATACTTTGGATTTTTTGATATTGTTATTGTTGTTGTTTTCTTTTCTTTTTTTTTTTGGAAAGGGCTCGCTTTGTTTTTGTTACATTTATATGAATATTATATTAATATCGATGCTAGGGTATACATACATATGTATATAGTATGTGTAAAATCTTTAATTTATGATTTAATATTTTGTATCTGATTATGACCTTTCTTTACACAACAACACATAACAACAACTCTGTATAGACGATTTACTACCATAAATATGCACGCCAATCAATTATTTAAATTTTTATACAAAAATATTAATACAGAAAAAAAAAATCTATGAAATATGGCGATTAAGTGAGATGACAAAATAGCGGGATATCTGAGCCAATAACTCGTAATAAAATTACAGTTGAAACACTAAAAAACTCAATAGATTAAAATAAAGCGGGACAAAATCAAAGTTTTTTTTCTTCGTCTTTTTGTTATTTTAAGCTGTTATATCTCTTAAAAAAAAAAAACTGTTTTGAAAACTTTAATGCACACAAATTTTGTGACACAAATTATTCTTGTAAGTGAATGGAAAAAAAAATAAAATTAAGGGAAAACTATCCATGAGAGCAGAAATGAAAACGATAGTACGAGGGCTGTTTGATAACAACAACAAACCCCACATGGGGTTTGTTGTTGTGACTGTTTGGAGCGATTTATGGGCTGGCGGCATCATCGGGCCGTATTTTTTTCCAAAATGAAGCTATCATGAGCATAGTTACCATATTTGACGATTTTGGGAGCAGAAAATAGCATTTTGCCGATTTGACGATTTAAGGTCTGTTTTTGACGATTTTTGTGGGTCACAAATTATTCTTGTAATGGAGAAAATAAAATTAAGGGAAAACTATTCATGAGAGCAGAAATGAAAACAATAGTACGAGGGCTGTTTGAAAACAACCCCACATGGAGTTACTGTTTGGAGCGGTTTATGGGCTGGCGGCATCATCGGGCCGTATTTTTTTTTTCCAAATTGAAGCTATCGTGAGCATAGTTACCATATTTGACGATTTTGGGAGCCGAAAATAGCATTTTGCCGATTTGACGATTTCAGGTCTGTTTTTGACGATTTTTGTGGGTCACAAATTATTCTTGTAATGGAGAAAATAAAATTAAGGGAAAACTATTCATGAGAGCAGAAATGAAAACAATAGTACGAGGGCTGTTTGAAAACAACCCCACATGGAGTTACTGTTTGGAGCGGTTTATGGGCTGGCGGCATCATCGGGCCGTATTTTTTTTTCCAAATTGAAGCTATCGTGAGCATAGTTACCATATTTGACGATTTTGGGAGCCGAAAATAGCATTTTGCCGATTTGACGATTTAAGGTCTGTTTTTGACGATTTTTGTGGATCACATTTTTACTGTCATATCTCTCAAGCAACTACATACCAGTGTTGCCAGGAGATTGTTTGTGAAATCCCTACCATAGCGCATAAAAATCTTTATTTTTCCCTACAATCAAAAAAATGTTTCCCTATATTTTTCCCTACGCAATTTTTCATTTGACTTTTGCGCAAATAAATTATTTTAATACTATTTTTATGTTTATTTTAAATTAAATAAAAAAAAGTAAAAAGTAGTGTAAAAAATATAACTTAAACAATTCATTTGATTAAAAATGTATGCATGTGTTTAGCTATACAAATAAATTATTTTAAGTGACTTCGTCTAATTCAGGCTGGTATTTGCGTTTTGTGATGGAGTTTGTAAGAACATACGACGGCAGGTGCTGCTTCATCTGTACACATGGATGGTATAAATATTGAGGAATCGGATGCTCTCGATGTTCTTGGAATGAAAATACAGTGTGATGTTCGTTGGAATGATCACATTTTTCATGTCTCTAAAGAAGCATTCAAGTGCCTCGGTTTTTTGAAACGGTGTAAGATGTACTTCACTCCATCCGACCTCCTTACTATTTATACCACCTACATCCGACCGAAAATGGAATACAACTCTCATGTTTGGGCCGGTGCCCCAAAGTCTATTTTGGGGTTGCTCGACCGTGTGCAGGAGAGGGCGAAGAAGCTTATCGGTGACAGTAGGGTATCCAACTCTATTCACTCACTGCAGCATCGACGCAGTGTAGGGTGCGATACTGTGTTCTATCGATACTACAATGGATTTTGCTCTGACGAGATCGGGGGTCTTGTTCCCGAAACGCGCACATTTTTACGTAGCACGCGTTCATCGTCCAGAGCTTATCCATTTGTGGTCGATTGCCCAGGGAATCGTAATACGCATTACAGAGAGAATTCGTTTTTCAGCCGGAAAAACCGGTTTCCTGTCTGTATAGCGTTGGAAAGTTCAAGTCAAATGTTCACAAACACTACTCCCTCTTTCCCCCTCCTCATAACTTATTTTCCTAGTTCTGGTACAATACGCGGCATATGTAGGGGTCATCCCCTGAGTACTGGTCCAAGATAAAAAAAAAATATATCAAACGTTAACATAAATGCAACTTTGCAGCATGTTGTTGTTTATTCCATTAAATCTTTCTTAAAATTTGTTCAAATCATTAACAAATTTAAATGCGGGAAAAATGCGAGTTAGGAGACATTTCTGTTTGCAGTTTTTTAAGGAGGTTAGGGGTGTACACCTAAAACGTATGTAATTAATTAGAAAGCTTGCAAATGAGAACTTGAAATGCATATAAAATTTGAAACTTCACGGCTTAGTTTTTTTTTTCTTTTTGTACGTCCGTACAAGTTATAGAAAAAAACACTCCTATCAGCTGTAAAACGATTTTGATAAATTTGGGATATACTTATTGTTAAAATATTTAAACTTGTATATAAATTGGATGCAAATGCATCGATATCCAATTTCGACAACGATTTTTCCTCATAGTTGGAAAAATTATAGCAGTATAATGATAAATAATAATAAATTATAAATAGCTTGTTTTCTATGTTTCCCAACTATCTATATGTCGACATTTCATAGGAACTATAATAACAAACAATAGAAGGTATAATAACAAACAATAATGTTAAAAATTCGTGATAATTTAAAAATTCCCGACAATAAGCCTAATCACAGAAAATCTGTCCTTTTTCCCCTACATGTGGAAATAAACAAATAAATCTGTACAAAAAGGGAAAAATCCCTACGCTTGGCAACACTGCTACATATAGGGTGTTTTTTTAAGCCCGATAGAACTTGAAATTGTAAAAAATAACACAAAAAATTAAATTGTAATCAAAATTTTTTTTCATTCGAAAGATCAATACGTGACATTAACATTTGAAAATGATTTCGGGCATATGGGCACCGCGGCTGTTCTTGACGAAGCGCATTCTGGACGTCCAATTTTGGGCCACTTTTTCGAGCACTGCTGGCCGTATGTCACGAACAACACGAACAATGCTGGCCTCCAAGGCGTCAATTGTTGCTGGTTTATCAGCATAAACCAGTGACTTCACGTAGCCCCACAGGAAATAATCGAGAGGTGTCAAATCGCACGACCTTGGAGGCCAATTGACAGGTCCATTTCTCGAAATCAACTTATCGCCAAATTTTGATTTCAGTAAGTCGATGGTTGCGTTCGCCGTATGGCACGTAGCGCCATCCTGTTGAAACCACATCTCCTCCGGATCAATGTCATCCATATTTTCAAACAAAAAATCATTGATCATGGTGCGGTAACGATCTCCATTGACCGTAACGCGAGCTCCGGCCTCATTTTTGAAGAAATAAGGTCCGATGATGCCACCAGCATGAAAACCGCACCAAACAGTGCATTTTTCTGGATGTAATGGAGTCTGTAGGGTCTCTTGTGGATTGGTCTCACTCCATATGCGGCAATTTTGCTTATTAACAAACCCGTTAAGCCGAAAATGCGCCTCATCGCTGAACACAATTTTGCGATAAAACTACGGGACTGATTTTCAAAGTAAATTTGGATAATTTCGTAGCGTTGTTCAAGCGTGAGTCTATTCATGATGATTTGTCAGAGTATACTGAAACAAATAAGAAAAATGTTTCATCAAAATTTAATTTTTTGTCTTACTTTTTACAATTTAAAGTTCTATCTAGCTTAAAAAAACACCCTATACATACATCATTTTTTTAATTTAATTTATGTAGGAATGTATATACATATATATAGAGGGCGGTTCGGCAACTTCTTAGCCTAGCACAAAAAGCGCGGTATAAACAGAAAGAAGTTAAATGTTTTGGAAACATCCATCTCTGCTATAAACACATGTCAAATTTTGTTTCGATCTGGTAACTCTTTCATACAGAAACAGGTGTTCACAAAAGACGCATCCGCGATTTTTTTACAAAGGAAAAATTAGAAATGCGTGGTGTCATTAAGCATTTACATAAAAAAGGTTTATCGGGACAAACAATTCATAGTGATATGGTGAATGTGTTAGATGAAAGTGCTCCTTCATATGCAACAGTAAAAAATTGGGTTGCTGAATTTCAACGTGGTCGTACAAGCATTGAAGCTGAACCACGTAGTGGACGTCCAAAAACAGCAACAGCAACAGAAATTGTAGCCAATGTGCATGATATGGTATTAAATGATCGACGAATGAAAGTGCGTGAAATAGCTAATATCATGCATGGGCATCTCAAATGATCGAGTCCATTTAATTTTGCATGAAGAACTACAGATGAAAAAGCTTTCTGCAAGATGGGTGCCCCATTTGTTAACAGTCGACCAAAAACGCATAAGGATGAACATTTCTCAAGCTTGTTTGGATCGTTTTAAGCGAAATAAAATGGATTTTAAGCATCATTTCATAACTGGGGATGAAAAATGGATCCACCACTATACTCCAGATACAAAAGAACAATCCAAACAATAGACTACAGCTGGAGGAAGTGCCCCAAAGAAGGCAAAAACAATTCTGTTAAAGTTATGGCAACGGGTTTTTTGGGACTTCAAAGGTATCTGCAAAAGGGTAAAACAATAAATTCAGAGTACTATTTCAACCTTTTGGATCAATTAAATGTACAAATTCGAGAAAAACGTCCTGGCTTACAACACAAAAAATAGTTTTTCATCAAGACAACGCCCGAGCGCACAAGAGTGTTTTAACAATGGCTAAAAACAACGCTAATTACATTCCATGACGAACTTTTAAGAAATTAATATCATATTACCTATAAATGTTATAAGTGGATTGTTTCGGACTCATTCGGAATAATATAAATAAAATTCTGTTCGAACATATTTTATCAGAAAAAATTTCCCTCACTGGAATTTTTACTTTTATGTCCAATAGCAATATGTGTTAATACCTATCAACAATATTTCAACGTGTGAATAGAAACTAAAGTATACATATTTATTTTGAATTTAATTTGGAAAAGTGATAAACGGACCACTTACCCATTAAACAGATAGCGTCTCTGTCTCAGCGTTGTTTTTCTGTGGCTGCCGGTGAGAAGAGGCCTTTCATAAATAACCAACTTATTAATGCAGCCGTCTGTCTGGTCTGTAATCTTTTACAAAGTGTACGAGTAGTGGACGGATTCTTTATGGCGTTTTAGTTTCATTTTTCTTTTTCTCTTTCAATTGGGTTTTTTGTATTTTTTGTATTTGTTTATAAATAAAAAAATACATATAAATACAAGTTTATTTTCGTCCGATGATGTTGTCTAATTGTGGCACTACTAACAACTTTATAATTCCGTTTATATTAAACAACAACAACAACAACAACAATAACAACAACACCAACCAAAACAACCAAACACATCAATAACAAAAAAGATATCTTAACTAGTAACAATAAATTAATTATAATATTATGCATTGACAACGACAAATGTTTAAAAAAAAAGAGAATTTCATATTTTGTCGTCTGCTTTTTCGTTAGTAAAAGAAAAATTTTAAACGCTCGTACAGTGCGTAGCATACATATAGCGTCATGTATGTTAACCCTTTACAGCCTATAGCGGCATAGCTGCCAGATTTGACGATAAATCGTCATATTCACGATTTTAATGCCCAAATTTAGCAAAATGACGATTTGACGATTTCTGTCCTAAAAATTACGATCTTTGCTATAAAAAAGTACGGCTACATAATTTTTTTTAGATAAGACACAAGGTATATCTAAAGGTCCTGATTCAATATCCTACATGATCGTACGACTCCATTTACAGGAAAATGTTCTAGAAATCTTTTGACTTAATAATATTGCTCCAAAATGGAGGTGTAGTGCCACATTTTTATACAAGAATGATTGTAATAATTTGTAGTAAGTGGAGAAATCTGGGGCGTAATGTTGAGATTGGGCTTTCAGGTTGCACGAGATTAAAGTGGACTGTATTCTGCGAACCACCAAATTTCTTTTATATGAAAAAATCAAGTATCAAATTTTATGTATTATAATTTTATTTGCTTAAGCTTCTAATATGGGATGTCGGTACCAGAACCGCTTCAGTAGAAGATTAAAAATTGTAGTGTTGAATATCAAACCGTTTTAAATTGTAGCCATTGATATTAACTCGTTTTGTGGTACAATAACTTTTTTACAACTCATTTTAGGAAACCAGTATAATAATTCACAATAAGTAATTTGACAGAAAGTAGTAAAAGTATTCAATTCATTATTTCAATTTAGATCCGTTAAATTTAAATATTAGTGTGAATCGTATTAGATTAGACAATTCATTTTAATTTAACCTAGATACAATAGATTTACTTATAAAAAATAGTTCAATTTGAAAAGTAATAATTTTTTAAGTATAAAATCATCGGATTTTATACAGTAAGCAATTAAAAACTAGTAAAATAATTAAAAACTATTATTACCCTAATAATTTTATATGCTTATTATTTCTTTATTTTGTCTTTTTTTTTAATATTATATAATTTCACCAGCTTAAGGTCTCTTCTAAATTTATAGTTTTCAGTTTTTATTATTTTATTATCTGGCAATATTTCGCTCTCCTTCGGATAGCTTCTTTTGGCCTGAAGAAACTCTCCGAATGAGAGCGAAATATTGCCAGAAAATAAAGTAATAAAAACCAAAAACTATAAAATCAGAAGAGACCTTAAGCTCGAGAAATTATATAATACTAACAATAATTTTATATTATTTTAATTTATTACTCGAGGAGCCAACAATATTCTTAATTTAAATTTTCATAAAAAAAAACAGTCACACAGTTGCATGTTTAGTACTTTTTCAGCACACATGTTATATTCCGTAGATATCCCAATTATGTAGGGGAGTGAATCACGGCCTTAACACGCAAATTAATTCATATTTATGTAAAAACAAAAAATATGAATTGAAATGCAAGCACTTCCAATATATTTAAAATTATTCCAAAGCATAGTGCCCTCTTGTTTTGCACAGTGGGCATAAGATACGAAATTCTAGGAAATGAAACAATGGAAGGCATTCTTTATTATAAAGACTAATTAAAATTAAATATTTCAAACTTTTTTAAATTCAATTGCAATTAAATTCAATTTATTGGAATTCTTCAATTCAGATATTTATTCTTAAAATTTTCACAAATTTCAGTATATCAAAGCGTATTTGTTTTTGAATGCCATACTATTGTTTTTTAATACCATACTATAAGTATGTAAGTATGTATGCATGTTAATGCAATTAATTAAAAACTTAATTTTTAAATAAATATATACATATTTTGATAACTTACAAATTTGACATCAGAAATCTGCATTAAAAATATGTTATATTTTTAAATAAAGATTTAAAATACACTAAAAATTTGGTCCGATTTATTTGACGACATTTCAAAACTAAAATGACGATATTTTCAAAAATAATCGGGATATTGACGATTTCTTTCATTTCAAAATTAAAATGTCGATATTTTCAAAAGTTCTCGGGATATTGACGATTTCTTCCATATTTTTTCTGGCCGCCCTGCATAGCGGCTACCAGGCGCTGGTTCTCTAAGAAAAAAAAAGCAATTTTTATTTTACGTGTGATATAATATTTTCTTTTTTGGAATTCTCATTAATTTATTTAAAATAATGGAATATATAACTAGTTAAATGTTTGAAAATATGTTTGACAGTTTTCCAAGTCTTTCGGTTTTTTGCTTAGAATAACATATATACACCTACTTTGTTTTGCTGCCATTTTAATTAACATTAGTCTTGACAGTTAATATTTGGCAGTCGTGAAGTAGGCACGTGGTAAATTTATTATGGACAAATATTCGATAAACCAACGTGTTTTAATCGTTAAAAGATTTTATCAGAATCAATCATCGATTACTGTGAGGATGAGAAAGTTACGCGAAATTTTTGGAAGAAACAACGTGACAACAAAACGCACTATTTTGAAGAAAGAGTGTCTGTAGGTGATATGGCCAAGCATGGACCATAACGTACTGCAAAATCGGCAGAAAACGTTCTTGTTGCTCAAGAAAGTGTTCAAAACCATCCAACAACTTCAATTCGACGACGTGCTCAGGAGTTTGGTCTTCAAAGAACTACTTTGGCAACAATTTTGCACCAGGATTTGCATTTGTTTCCATTTAAGATTCAGTTGACACAAGAACTTCTTTTCCAAAACCACTTGCGCCGCCGTACATATGCCAGTAGAATGTTACAGCTCGCCCAAGTTCAACACTCTCTACTTCCTGCTCGTCTCTGCAACTTCTACAGAAATCATTAAATGGAAGATTTAACCTTAAATGGAGAATTTAACCTGCGACCCTATGTGGCAATGACCCGTGAGGACCGCCACAGAAGAGTGCAACCTTCTTCGGGGCAGGCCCCTAACGATGATAGTCCTCCTGTTATCATATCTGGGCCATGTCAGTCTTGATACTCGACAGGTGACCTCACTGGACCATCTCTTTTGTGCGGTCTCAAAAAGTTGACGCTGGACTCTAACGATCCCATGTGTCTCCCTTTGCTGTAATTGCACACCGGCTTTTGCCAGCCCGTCCGCTACAACATTTCCGGACATTTCATTGTGCCCTCGTACCCAGAAAAGCTCCAGGTAATGCTGGTAATAAGAGTAATAAAAAAGCGGCGCCAACTCCCGCTTTAAAAATTCGCTAAAAGAGTTTCTAAACCACAAAAACCCACCTCCCGCACTTGCGACAGCGATTAAAAGTTACCAGAGGGGTTTCTTTTCTCTTTTTACTTTTACTGTTTAAACTTGAATTGAACACTAGATATCCGCTCTATAACTCTGCAATAGGTTTCCCCAAAGGGTTTAATTGGCATGCTGAATAGCCAACAAGGATTTATACCCCAGGTATCTTCCCAATGGCCTTACGACACAGATACAAAGCAACAGCCGCCTTTTCTGCTCTAAATCGGACATTTGTCTGCCAAGACAATTAGGAATAAAGATGGATATCCTGGCATTTAACACTTTCCGCCAGTCTAAACTCAATCCCTCTCAAGGTTCACAGATGGAAGGGAGGAGCCTTGTATTTACGGGTGAAAAGTATAAACTCCGTCTTCTGTGGATTCACACATTATTTTGCACTTATAGAGCAAAACAATGTGTATTCGATTCATTAAATCGAATATTGTCTGAACTCATCATAAAAGTAGAGTGAAGTTATAAATATGTTACGCAGTGTACGCATTTGCAAATAATGTATGCAGCAGGTTGGGTTTGATTGAGTGTTCGAAGACTTTTTTTTATATTTTCACGCTGGTTTAGCAGAAGTGTGAAGTTATTATTATAAAGTTTTTTTTTTGTTTAAATATCTTTGCACGCATATAAAATCTTTATTTTAAATTAATCTGTACTTAAAATATCAAATGGAATCTTTTGTTTTAGCGAACACTGTCACAGTTGGATATAAGAATTAACAAAACTCAAGTTAGAAAAAACAAACTAAGCGATGTTTACAAAACTCAGTTTTTATGCCAACAGATTAGAAACGTCCTCTATTTTAATATCGGTTCTAATGTTTAATATAGTACAAGGTGCCGCAAAAGTTATCCTCCTACCAGAAAATGCTATAAATATTGCGATTGGCCCCTAAAGTCAGTTCTGTTTTGACATTTGTGTAGTAAACACATGCGAAATACACGTTTTTTTTATATTGGACCAGTACTCAGGGGATGACCCCTACATATGCAGTACATTGTACCAGAACTAGTAAAATAGGTTATGAGAAGGGGGAAAGAGGGAGTAGTGTTTGTGAACATTTGACTTGAACTTTCCAACGTTATAACAGACAGGCAACACGTCTGCAGACAACTTGTTCCACAGACGAAGCATACGGCTGAAAAACGAATTCTCTCTGTAATGCGTAGTACGATTCCTCGGACAATCAACCACGAATGGATGAGCTCTCGACGAAGAACGCGTGTTACGTAAAAATGTTTGCTTCGAGAAAAGCACATTTAAAATTTTTAGTGTCCATACAAATCTTATCTCCTAAAGGAAACAGTTTAAAAGTAATTTGAATAACTTTTTGCCACAATATAAAAGTTAGTGCTGTTAACAATTCTGCATTGTTAACTCGAAAATCTAATTTTTTGTGATAAGACTATGTTGCAATAAAGTAGCGATATAGTATATCAGTATGAATACTAGCACTTGATGTTGCCATGCAGGTAATAACGATGACATGGTTCATATCCATATATGTCTGTATAACCGCTGTTATCACTATATAATGGGTGATTTTATAAGAACTATCGGAAATTTAAAAAAAAAAAACACATAAAATTCAGAAAAATGCATGAAATATTTATTTGGATCGATAGTTGGGTGATATAATTTAATGTTTGAAGATTATTTCATGCAAATGTTGGCCGCGGCTGCGCCTCAAACGGTCCACCCGCTTAGTCCAATTTTGGCATACTCTTTCCAACATTTCGGCCGGTATCTCACGAATAATGTTGGCAATGTTGGCTTCCAGTGCGTCAATCGAAGCGGGCTTGTCGCTATTGACATTAGCCCTAACATAGCCCCACAAAAAATAGTCTAGAGGCGTTAAATCGCACGATCTGGGCGGCCAACTGACTGGTCCCAAGCGTGAAATAAACTGTTCACCGAACTCGCCTCTCAATTGGTCCATTGTTTCGCGTGCTGTGTGGCATGTGGCACCGTCTTGTTGAAACCACATATCATGCAAGTCAAGCTCTTCCATTTTGGGCAAAAAAAAGTTTGTTATCATCGCACGGTAGCGCTCACCATTCACAGTAACGTTGTGATTCGCATCATCTTTGAAGAAATACGGCGCAATGATGCCGCCAGCCCATAATCCGCACCAAACGGTTGTTTTTTGTGGATGCATTGGTAGCTCTTGCAATGCTTCTGGCTGCTCTTCACTCCAAATACGGCAGTTTTGCTTGTTCACGTATCCATTCAACTAGAAATGAGCCTCGTCGCTGAACACAATTCTTCGATAAAAAAGTGGATCTTCATCTAACTTTTCAAGAGCCCCTTCACCAAAAACTTGGCGTTGTGGTAGGTCGTTTGGCTTCAATTCTTGCACCAGCTGTATCTTATAAGGCTTCACACCCAAATCCTTCCACAAAATTTTCCACGTAGTGGAGTAACAGAGGCCCAATTGCTGCGAACGGCGCCGAATCGATAATTCACGGTGATCACCAACACTGGCCGATACGGCTGCGATATTTTCTTCAGTTCGCACTCTACATAAGCGTGTTGGTGGTTAAATGTCCAACAATGTAAATTTGGTGCGAAATCTTTTTACAATAGCCCGAATAGAAGCCTCAGTAGGTCGATTAAACTGACCATAAAATGGAAGAAGCGCGCGATGAACTTTCTTAACAGAGCACGCATTTTGGTAATAAAATTCAATAATTTGCAAGCGTTGTTCGTTTGTAAGACGATTCATGATTAAATTATAGACCAAACTGAAGATGTTTGACAGTGACACAAGATACAAAACGTGCGTGAGCTGTCAAAAAGATAATAGCAAAAAAATCACTCGTTATATACTCGTAAGTATATATCTCTTTGCGATTGCAATCTGTGTAATAGATTTAAAAATTTTTTGCTACTGAATTGCTTTGACTTGATTTGTTTGTTATTAACTTCAAAGCCGACCACAAAAGCTTTTTCCACTTTTTTCTCATTTCGCTGGCAGTTCAAAAGTCACATTTTATATGTAATTCAGAACTCCTAAATATGGCCTGATAGCTTTTGTGCGTGCAATAATTTTTGTTTCTTGACAAATGCACAAAACCACAAATTGCAAAGCAATAAAGCGAAGCAACAACCATCAGGCGACATGCAATGCACAGCGAAAGGACACCGAATGCAGGCAGCCTGAAATGCAAATGCAGGTTTTTTCCTTGCCTACAAATATTGATTAAACTGATTTTATAGCAGCAGCCGCCCTTAATGATTTGTGGTGACAAGAGCGGTAGCAATAAGTGATATATTTTTTTTTTTTTTTTTGCAGTAAATACTAAACTTTCGTGCAGTGGCAAGGAACAAAATTCTTAAATGTTTTGCGGTAACAAGCAGCCAACAGACATTTGTGGAGTTTGCTTTCAAGATGTTGTCTTCTCAAAACCTTCAATTGTTGCATACGAGTAAAATGTAGACTTTTAATTTTACATTTGTTTTTTTTTTTCATTCATTCATTTACCTAAACAATATTAACAATGATTTCATTATTATAGTCTTTATGGTTGCTTCTTCTTTTTCTCCGTTACGATAGTCTTTGATTGTCGTCATAATGGATGGCATCATGTGTTGACATATTTTTGTTCATGTTTTTGCTATTGTACTCGCATTTGCGTTTGATAATGTCACAAAAAGTCTGGTAATCAATGGCAATACTCGTATTTGTTGTTGGCTGTTTATAGATGTGTATACATGTGTATGTATTTAGGTTAATGGTGTCAGGTGCAAACATTCGGGTTGCAAAATGTGTGTACACTGAAAAGAATTCCTTCATTAATATAAATTATATATTGACATTAATCTAATGAAAATTTTCATTATTTTTCGGCCAATGATGGCCTTCATTGGACTAATGAATCTTGTTTCACTACAAATTATGTAATGAATATATTCGTAAGATTAATGATAACTTCATTAAGTTAATGAAACATGAATCATAATATTTATGAATAGTTTACATTAAAACATAGAAAATATTCATTAAGTTAACGACTCAATTTTATTAGTTTTATGAATTTGATACTTTAACATTGAGTAAAACTTTCATTCCTTTAATGAATCTTCTTCATCATTCAAATGTAATTTTTTCATTAGGCCAATGAATGTGTTACATTATTTTTATGAAATATTTTCACTAGTGTAATGAATACATTTGTTGAACCAATGAAAATGGTTCAATGAACTAATTTGGTGAAAAACTTTCTTCATTCTAACAAAATAAAGTCATTAGTTTAAGGAAAAGTTGCATTATTCTAATGATCTTTTTTCATTAGAATTGTGCTACTGAAGAGAAACTAAACAATTTTTTTATATTAAGCATAAAATAATTTTTTATTGTTTTAATACACTATTGAAATTTTTATTAAACAATCTTTTACACACTAATTAATATATAAAATAATTTACTTTATCATTTAGTTAGTAGTTGTAATATATTTACCGTCTCACGTTTACTTTTACTAAAATTTTGCATTAAGCCTTCAAAAATTTTTTATTATAAATCCAATGAAATTTTCTAATGAAATTAATTTTCTAATGAATCAATTTCAATGAATATTTTCATTAATGCTACGAGTCTTCATTGATGGAACGTAATTTTTCATTCCGTTAATGAAAATTATCTAATGAATTGGGTTCATTAGAAATATGAAGTAAATATTTTTCAGTGTATACACTGTACATCTGTAAGTTGTTAGTGGTGTGACTGTTTTTTAACAAAGAAAACTATTTTTCCTCGAAGAACTCCATTGAACGAAGAACTTTGCTGAGCAAGTCTTTAGCAACAACTTAATAGGTGTACAGCTTTGCTTCCGCCCTTTTTATACATTTATGTCTGAAAGTATTGTCCAGCGCTGGATGGGATTGTATGGTAGCAGCGATAGTTTCCTGTGTACGAACTGAGGGATCTCAATGATAAAGCCTTCTTGCGATTGTGCAAAATTCTTCACGAGCCTCATTATAGTCCATCTGCTGGGAGGAGTGCTGCCAAACGTGCGCCTATATTCTCTTTGGATGGAAACAACGGACTCTAGAGCGTAAACACGTTTGACTATCCAAATTCTTGTTTCATTATCCCAATTCTTTATTTTAGTTAAACTTAAAGATCAAAAATGGAACAGATTAGTTACACAGAAAATAAGTTATTACGTTTTGTTTTTTGGTAGCAGCTTTCATCAGCCACCCCGTATTTATTGAATTTTCAAAGTCTTACTACAGCATAAAATCAAAGCGTGAAAAGGATAATGTTCCTCATCGGGGCAATTGGAAATATATAGAACACCTAGCAGAAATGCAAGTTTAAAGCTACATTTTAGGGATCTCGAATTAAATTGAAATGTGTAGTGATGTCGAGTTCACTTCAAGAATTACGATAAATTTTAAAACATTTTAAATGTATGTAGTAAGTCAATAGTGACAATGTCATTAGTGAGTTAAGCTACGTACACACGGTTGTCAGATCTTACAATATTGCTAGTAAACTTGTCTGAAAATGTATTACAATCGTGTGAACTGCCAATTTTTAACTTACAACGTTGTCAGAAAAACCATTGTCAATCAATTGTAAGACGACAATGTTGTCAGGCATCTGACAATCCTAAGAACACTCTTCGTCGGCATTACCAGATAATTGGCTGGTATTGTAAGCTCAGTTTTAACTGTCAGATGTATAAAATTAATGCACCTGACAATGGCATCATTGTCAGAAAAAAGTTTGATGGACAACACTGCCAAACAGATGGTTGTTGATATACATAAGTGGCAATGCCTTACAACATGTCTGGCAATTTTTTTCATCTAACAATCTGACAACCGTGTGAACTGACAATTTTTGTTGTCAGATGAATTATTTGTCAGATTATAGTCTGACAATGAAATTGTAAGATTTTCTTACGATCGTCTGAATACACAATTTACTTCTGCGAGAGAATTTTTCATTGTCAGCATACTGTCAGACCTTACAATATCGTAACATCTGACAACCATGTGTACATAGCCTCAGTACAGTTTGCACTAGTTTGACATTTCCTTGAGGGTACGGGTATGTACGCAACATATTGTTTATAACTGATTTTGCTTTTTGAGTTCCAAATTCCTATCAGGCCACTACAAATAAACTTAAAATTTACAGCTTTAACCTTTTCTTGTTGAAAACACATTCTAAAAGCGGTCGTCCATACGTACATATTAGATCATATTGGCATATTAAGGCAAATGTCAAGTATACATATGTAACTGGAATATTTAATTTGTATTCCTTTACGGTTCAATAATTTTTTAAGTGTCATTATCGCATGAAGAAAAATATTAATTATTAAACATGATTTTCAAAATTAGATTGAAAATTAGTTTCGGAATGATTTCGTTTAAGTGTTAAGCAAAAAAAAAAAAAAAAAACAATTTTCAAACAACTTAAAAAATTATAAGTTTAACTACAAGCACACAGAGTTGACATGCATGTGTTGGAACATGTGTGTAACCGCAAACTCAATACTCGTGCATACACAACTATACTTTTATCACCATTGAATTTTTTATCGTAAAATCTTAGCCAACCTCATCATTATCAACATTCTTCACATCAACATCAGCGAAGAGAAAGAAACCCACAAAAAATAAAAACAACTTGCATTCCTATCGCGCGCAACCGCTGAGTGCTGTAATCAATCTACAACTACAAATATGTTACACTTGAAAAAAAAGTATGGTTCTTTTTCTTGGATTAAGTTGGCACGATGTTATTTGTAAATAAAATAAAAAGTTTTCAGGATATTATTTAAATATTTTTTACTATGACAGAAGCCACGACCATGACCATGACACAAACATGGCTTATATGTGAATATTCCATGTCCTGGGCTTGAGGGGAACATAGGGCAGATGAATACACCAATCCGCTGTCATGTGCTAACCTCGGGTCAGGTGGCATACACCCCGAATACCACGAGGTGTATGAGACCCGCGGACCAAAATGTCCCACTGAAGGCCAAGGTTGTAGAAGTTGCGCCGAGGGTCTGTATGGCCGGTCAGTGGATAAAAAAGACTAGTTGCGAGTAGTTTATCCTCCGGTCTAGGGCACGGACCGGTTGTAATTTGTGGTTGCCTAGTCCATACACGTCGTCACTGTATGGATGGTCCTTTCTTTACTGGCCTACTAGTGGGAACAAAATGAGTCCTAATTTAAACAAAACAAAATCAAACAAAACAAAACACGACAGTCCATCAGGCTGGCAAACCCAAGCTGATAGACTGCCGTCAAAAACCGGTCAAACCCTCCAGCAGTAGTCAGATATACGAAGCTGAAAGGCCTAGTACATCGGCTGCTGCAATACCAAAAGTAAGAGCTGAAAACACAGCAATACACGCGGGGCATGCCTAAGAAGCCAAAAACATTCTGCAAACTACTCGGACGTGCCAAGGAGCTCAAAACTGGTAAAGCAAACAACATCAGGAAAAACCCCGGATGTGCTAGCCAGCTGAGAGCGAACTGGACAATCCACGTCCAATACAACACAAAAGGTGGAGCGGGAGCAAATCACCAGCTCCCGCAAAATCTTGTTAAAAATTAGAGTGGTGGATGCAGGGCCGAGTCAAACTGATTTCATGTGTTGACGAGAAATCGGCCAGCGCCATGAAAGAGGCTCAACATGGCGCATACAACCAAAAGGAGTTGTGTGGCTTCATGGTTATAAAACCGATAATATTCTATGGAGTATCAGTATGGTGGAAATCACTGGACTCCGCAACCAACAAACTGCAAATTGAAAAAGTCTGTCGAATCATGGCAATACTGACCACAGGGGCCATGAGGACAACACTAACCAAAGCACTTCTTGCACTTATGAGCTGGATGCCATGTGACTTAGAAGCCAGGCAGATAGCACTAAAAGCCGCGATCAGGTTGAACGCGACAGGAGCATGCACCCACAGACCGTGAGGACATGCCAATATACTGGAAATCGGAAGGGACCTAATCCACGATCTAATTGACTACTGCATCAAAAAACCATTCCTCTCAGGGAGCTTTGACTACGAAATTGGGGAATCTCCCCTAGGATCTGGATACTTCTATGTTTACACGGATGAGTTCAGTAGGAGGCAAAGGGTTGGGGGTGGCGTTTACATAGAGGAATTTAACACTAAAATATCCTTCAGATTATCAGATGGATGCAGTGTTCTTCAGGCTGAAATATCGGCTATAAATAAAACATCCAGATGGCTGACGTTTTACAAGATATTCGGTAGGGATATCACGATAGTACCGGGCAGTAAGGCCGCCATCAACTCCCTGATTGGAATATACACTAACATTCTAACATAACCCTAAAATGTGTACGTGGACATGGGTCCAACAATTGCAACAACATCGGCGACGACTTAGCCAAAAAAGGGACAGCCCTATAGGATAGGGATATAGACCCCTTTTGCGGACAACCATTAACAGCGTGTTGGAAAAGAATAAAACTCCACACGCTGGAACGTGCACAAGAAAAGTGGCTCACATGCCTTATATCAAGGAACCTGTGGGAGCTATTAAAACTGCCCAGATCTCAACTAAGAGTGATTGTAGGAGTCATCTCTGGACATTTCCCGTTTGGGAACCATGCCAGGAGGCTAGAACTACCCCATAACGACTTCTGTAGAAGTTGCCAAGACGAGAAGGAGGAGACGATCCTTCATCTCCTCGGCACATGCCCGGCAGTGGAGCATCATCGTCTAAAATACTTAGGCGAGCGGAGCTTTAATAGCCTATCTTGTCTGGCCTCGGTCAAACCGACCGCGCTAGCCTCTTTCATAAGAAGCAGCGGACGGCTAGTATAGCAGCATGTAATGCTACACTAAAAGGTTCCCGGCTTTCCTTTCCATCCCCGCCCATCCTTTCCACTCACACTATATTCCTATAACTTCGTTTCTTCACTCCACTATCTTATTTTTCAGGCAATCACAAAGGGAACGACTACAAGACCCAAGTGAGCTGGACAACCTAGACTATTCCGGAGTATCCAGTGGCCTGCCTACCATTTTCTGCCCTTGAAAAATTTTATATTCCGACATTAATATTTACATAATTTATAATGTGCAAATGACTTCAACTGTGATGGCATTTTTTACAAAAATATTTTCGGAAAAATGCCACAAATCGAAAAATTAAATTAACAGCAAACACCTTTATGAACCTGCGACACCGCGATGATCTTTTCTTCATCAGCAACTCATGAATCATGATAATGGCCTTTTCTCAAAATAAGAAAAGAAACGTAAATTTCTTACGAACATGCATACACACACACATACATACATACATATGAACGTATGTATGTATATGCCCTGCAAACATTTTCTATCAAAAACGATACCAAAAAGTTACAGCAAGACGTGTAAAACTAACATATATGACAGTTCTTTTCTTATGATATAAAGGAAAATTTTCGGGAAGAGCCGAACACCGAATCGATCTAGTTTTCGACGAAATGCTTCCTTCGAAGAGTGCTTCCTGACGTCACCGCCAGTCCATAAATCGCACCAAACAGTTACTATTTGTGGATGCATAGTCTTTTCAAGAAGCACTCGTGAAAGCGTTCTAAGTAACATTTGTTTTGAGGCTAAATTTACTGGAAGAGAGAGAGAGAGAGAGAGAGCGAAAGAACACTGGATTATACAATTTCAAAGTGTTGACGCCGAGTTATTTGGGTTGGCCTTATATATATTTTGTACTCGTATTTGAACGCTTTCGACTTCTGCGCTGTAAACGTTAAATTACGTTTCCATTGACGCTTTAATTTAGGTTGCGCTGTAAGTTTCTGTTTGCCGTTAGTAAACTTTCTTTAACAATGTTTCTATTCTACCACTTGCAAACAGCTGTTGTATGGAACACTTTTCACAATATTTGGAAGTCAAATGATCATCGCATTTCAGTCAAATCAAGTATTAAAGATAGAAAAACTAAAGCTGTATTTAGGTACAAATTAAATAGAAATGAAAATTAACCAATTTTGTATTTAAATTCCAAGTCAAAAACTGGGCATTACTATCTTAAAATTAACATTTTAACATAGTTCAATAAATATAGTTTAAAAACTAAAAACCATAGAAATCGACATCAAACTAATTATCTATATAACCAGATAATTATCCGTATAACGCCAAAAGACCCCACTTCCCCGGAAACAATATGGCAACTTCAATTTACACACTAAATCGACTGACCGTTTATAGTTCAGATATACGTTCCTCGACTTAAACAAGCACCGAATATGAAAAATCGGTTCCGAACCCGTTATCGAAGTGGTTCTGATTTTTTTTTTGCGAATTCCCAAAATCGGTTTTGTGTATCCCCAAAATCCCCCCACTTCCCCGGAAGCAATCCGCCAACTCCAATTTTCCCACTAAACCAGCAACACTGTATAAACGGTTTTATCTACCTGCATATGTAATAATCACTCATATGGCATGGGTTTCGATTGTTGCAAACATACAAGTGAAACTAATACAAGCGTGTTAAAAAGGGATACTCTTGTATTTGTATTACGTAAGATTGCCGCAAGCACCAACATAATGTGTTAAAGAAGGCATTTTTTGGAAAAGTCTATCTAAACTTTAACCTCCATATGTTTGCTGGGTATGCATATTTAAATGCATTTAAAATGAATATGTTGTCGAGTAAAAGTATAAGAATTGGTTGCTGTAAATCCAATATTTTCCTGTCACTCATTTTGAATTCCAAAGCGAATAACAATTTTTTATATCTCCGTAATTTAAATCTGTAAAAAAAATGTTTTTGAAGAGGAGGGAGGAGAAATGATCCAAACGATCGACAAAAAAATAGTTTAAAAGCAACCAAGTTTTTCCCTTAAAGGAAGCAAGCAAAGCGCATATACATACACGCGAGCACACATACAAGCATACACACATACATAGATAGGTACATATTTACTCATATGTAAGCAAGTGTGAAACTGATTGTACTCATCATTGTTGCATGTTAATGACAGTTCATCAATCAGTTCGTACGGCAGCCTTTATGTCTTGATGTTTGGAACAAACCAACACCAAGGTTGCCAGAAATGCAGATTTATCTTCATTTTGCAGATTTTTACTCTCTAAAAACACTAAATGAAGATTTGAAGATTTTTGGCCTGCAAACGCAGATTTTTAAAATTTTTAATATTTCTAATATTATATGATGATGGGTTGGTATCATTGGTCTAGCTCAAGTTCAATCTAATCTAAGCTAGACGAATGATACCAACCCATAATCATATAATATTAGAAATATGAAAATAAAGTTCGACTATTAATACATACATAAAATTTTTAATAATAAAGTAACTTTTTGCACTTTTTCCCTTATATTTCTACTAGAACGAAGTTAGGAGGAAAATATCAATCATTCATGTTATAAAGTAGACAAAATGGAATAACATTTTGCACATGTTTCTGAACATGTTTCGTTATTTAAGAAAATGAAGCGAAAAAATTGTAAAAAAAAAATTAAATAAAAAAATTATAAAGGTTGAAAGCTTCATGCAATTGATTCTTTTTGCACTCGAAGTTTAAAAAGCAACTTTGTTCAAGCAACTTTGGCAAGTTTCTGGAAAGTAATATGAGCTTATTTATATGATAATCTAAAGTATTTTTTATAATACTCTTTTAAAGTTGTTAACAAAATCATGTTACATTTTTACGACGATTTTTAAGTCGTGTCTTTAATTTTCGACAATTACATCCTTTTGCTTAAATCGATGTCAGTCAAATGAATATAAAACAATTTTAAAAACATAACAAATAATTCAAAAGGAAATTAGAAAAAAACATGAAAAATGTTTTTTGTTGAGACAATTCTTCTGTACAACAACAATGCCGTTTATACATCTAAAACATTTATCTAAAATATTTATTTAACTATACTCGTACAGTTGCAAATAAATTTGTAAAGTATGGGGGGAGTACCAAAGACCTTATGCCCACGATAGTAATAACAGTAATTTGCAGCGGCGCTGTGACAAACTATTATGCCTTCACATAAGAAATTGCCGCGTTGTTAACAAAGGAATACCTCAAAAAAAACTGTAAACTAATACAATTAGTTGAGGCTACCAGTTAACCAGTGAGAGCGAGACGCAAAACTCTCGAAGGCCAAACAACAACGACAAGCCTGACCGCACTTAAGAAATAATTACGATAACGTGAGAACTGTTCTCCAGCCCAGAGCTGTATCTAAAATAAAGCCACTTAATTCTAACATAATGTTCAAATTCTAACCGAGTTTATTAAATGTATAATGATTTTACAGATAATCTTTAGCTAAGTAAGTGTTAACTACACAGTAGTCCTAATATACTCGTACATCGGTATACGTGTTAAAGGCCTTGCTACACTATCACGAATGATCGTGCGATCTACTAAATAAAGCGTGTGCTGAAAAAGTACAAAAAATTCAACCAAGCGACAGAGTTTTTTACAAATCGTGCGATTTGAAAAATTTTATTTTCAAAACATTATAGTTTCTGTGCGATCAGCGTTGTATATATTGTGAAAAATATGAAAATATTTTTGGTGCCTCTAGGAAAAAATTTAAGTAATGTAAAATTATAATGTTAATAAAAGTTTTTAATTGTTTTATTGTGTATATAAATTATTTCAATCATACTCGTATAATAGCCTACAACGCCATTTTGAAACGATTTTTTCAAGTCGACCAGACTTTTGAAACAATTTCCTGTGAATGAATCGTACGATCGTGTAGGATAGTGAATCAGGGCCTTTAGGCATTAAATAATTTTAACAATTTTCATGTATGTTTGTTTTCTCATTAAATCTATTTGCATTTTAATATTCCGAAAAGCATAATTTCTTTCAATATGTTGCTAGTATTTTTAAAATTATTTATAAAAAAGGCATATTAATAAGAGTTTGAAGATTTTTTGAAGATTTTGAAAATAAAGTGCAGATTTTGCAGATTTTTTCATGAGAAATTCTTGAGTTTTGAAGATTTTACCTCTTTAAATTCTGGCAACCCTGACCAACACTGTTAAGAATTTACACATTCTCACTTACATGTGTGTGTGTGTGTGTGCATACATACATACGTACGCATACAAAAAACTAAACGTAATAAATACATAAATAAATAAATATCATCTTAAAAAGCAATTCATGACTCTGTTATATTTGAAATTAAGCAAAATCTATCTTTCGAAGCCGCCAAAGTGTTATTTATCTGCATCAGAATAAACGAGCGCCTACCTGCAAGTTACCCAAGTGGCAGTCTGAGAACAAATTTGACAGAAACCATCCAAAATATAAAAGGGAACAACTGAAATCTCTAAACTAGCAAATTATTAGGTGTACAACTTTTGCAATAGATGGCTGTGGCGGTAAGTGGTAATCGAAATAAACAAATCGTAGATTTTATACAATAAGTTTAGGTATTTGCAAACATAATGCAATCAAAATACAGGGTGTCTACGGGAAAGGTATACTACTCGCAGCAATTCCATTGTAATCCTGGCTGCATACGATGGGACACCACATGTTAGCGAAGCCCAAAGTAATGCAGTTGTGGCATTAAAAAGTTTTCAATCATATCACGCTACCGTTCCCCATTCACAGTTATCGTTACGCCGTTTTCGGCGTAAGGTCCAATGATTTCTCCTAACCAAATTCCACGCCAGAGGAGTTACTAGAATCGAAGAATTGGTACCCTGTATTGCGTTTTCGTATTTTCCTTAAGCATTTAGTTTCTCACTTTCGCACATTTTGCGCTATTGTTTATTTTGTGGTGCCAGTTTTGTTTCATTTTCAAACTATTTCGCGAAAAAGTTTGCGCAAACGGCACAGAGTATCTATCATATTATACTCTTATATCGCATTTACCTTTCGCATCGCAATAGAGTATATCCCTCTTTAATGTATGCGAAGCTAACCGATGAATAATTTGAGAGCTTTGCTTTGAACAGAACCGACTATTCCGTTTATTCACATATCCATTCAAAAGAATGATTTTTTCTTGAATATGGGGGTGGTCCTATTGGTATATGACGGCGGCATAAATGGTTTTATGGAAGAAGCTCTTGTGTCAATTGAATCTTAAATGGAAACAAATTCAAATCATTGTGCAAAATTGTGGCCAAAGTTATTCTTTCCACACTTTAACTTTTGCAGACGACACAGCCTTTTTGAGCGTTCATGAAACCCACCAATTAGCTTCACGAAATTTACAGGAATTTATTTCAATATTGGAAAAATGGCTGAAGCTTTGGAAAATCAGGGTTAATGAACAAAAATGTACTCACGTTACATTCACACTGCGTAAGCAAACATGTGCGCATATCCAAATTAACAACTCACCTATTCCGCAGCACAATGAAGTAAAGTACCTTGGTGTTCACCTGGGCCGTAGGCTAACGTGGAAGTCTCACATTGAAGCAAAGGTCACTCAGTTAAAACTAAAAGCTGCGCAGCTAAATTGGCTTATGGGCAGAAATTCTGCATTGAAATTAGATTGCAAACTTTTGTTATACAACTCAATACTAAAGCCTATATGGTGCTACGGAATTCAGTTATGGGGCACCGCCTCAGCATCAAACATTGAAAAAATCCAAAGACGACAAAACAAAATTCTTCGAACGATTACTGCAGCTCCATGGTATGTAAAAAATTCACGAATTCATAAAGATCTGAGTGTTCCGCTGGTAAAAAAAGTAAAGTAAAGTAAACTAGAACTTCATCCAAACCCTCTTGCGTGTAATATACTTAATTTTGGCGGCCACAGTCGGTTGAGAAGAAGGGATACCGTTGCCACCATCAGAACGTTCAATAGGTGATTCTACCGATATTGCTCCCGCATAATAGAACTTTTTGTCTAGCATTGGCTGGACGTAAGTAAAAAGCACATTTTATTTTTTTTATTAATTCTTTTATTTTTATATTTAGTATTAAGATTTGAATACTTATTGTTAGTTCATTTTGAAGATTCAATAAATAAAAACGCTGAAAAGAAAAAAAAGTTATTCTTTGAAGACCAATCCCCTCAGCACGGCGTCAAATTGCGATTGATGGATTGTTTTGAACACTTTCTTGAGCGGCACTAATGTTTTCAGCCGATCTTGTAGTACATTGTGGTCCATGCTTGGGCTTATCGCTAAAATTTGCCGTTGTAGTGAAAATTTATTAAAGACAGAAACTTAGCTTTTACAGAGCCCCGAACATCGATATATAAAATGTTATCATCGAACTAAAAATGGCGGCACAATGAACAAACTACTAAAAGGGCGATATTTGTAGGCGTGGCAAAAAATAAGTCAACTAATTTTTGAATTATTTTTACTTTATTTTTAAAATTAGTAGTTTTTGTATGGAAGGAACGAAATATGCTATTGTACACTTATGTATTTGTTAAAAACAAATTGAAAGCTATTAAAGCCGGAGCACAAAGAATCCGTCGTACGTTCTACGCTGCCTTTTTCAACTGACAACTTAGTTAAAATACATGTATTCTTATGAGCTTTGTCATTAGTTTGTACGTTCTTTTCTGTTCTGAATCAGCCGTTTTGTTTCTGTTAAATTGAAACTATATGTGCATGGTTTGTTTTTACTTTTTCGTTCTGTTGCGAACCAAACTGTTGAATATAGAATTCAACGTTAAGTGACAGCCAGATACGAGTATGTATATGTTTTTCTTTTTTCTGGTATGGAAAAATGTATTTTTTATTAAAATGTATGTAATTTTCTTTTTGTCAAAAGCTAAAAAAATTTGTTTCAGGTAAAGATTATGTAAAGTTAATGCATTTTTATCAATTGGATGATCAAAAAACTATTACTTTAGCCGGAGGAAATTTATATTTTGTATAAGGAAGTGTCACAGACTCTACAGATTTTGAGAAAATGATTAATTTTTTTCGTTTTCCCCCAGCTTAAAGCTAGGCTTCGAGAATGCATAAGTCAACTAAGAAATTTGCTTGCAGTCCAAAGAATGGCTTCCCTCCCAACTTATTTGGAATGCCTTGAAAGCAGTCCTCATTCCGACTATTCTTTGTTGAAAGCAGCAAGAGGGTTAAAGAAATTCACATGAAAACAAAAACTTTTCAAACTGCCTTCCTAAATTTCCACATACAACAAATGTAGTTACTCATACTTCAGCCACATTTATTACTCATTTACTTAGAGATGAACGTCATTATTTAATCATTTACAACGCTCATTTATCAGCATTTACTTCAAAAGTAAAAAAAAAAAAATACTTAAAAAAAATTTTGAAAAATTATTATAGACACAGTCTCTGTGACCATATAATTACTTTTGTAGGTGCCTTTAATTTACGCCTCATGTTGAAGGCACAAGTAACATCATCATTTAAGACAAACAATTATTAAAATTTCTTTCTTAACAAAAGTTATTTAAAAAAAAAACACCTTTAAAGGAAAATGCACGGAGTCTTGGAAATTTCAAATTTGAAGAAAACAACTTGCAATGAAAATATATTTAAAAAATTTTTGCATGTAAAAAAAAATTACATAGAGCAATATAATTACTATTATTGAATTATATAATAATGTCTGTTCGTTTATTCAAAAATTTTTACACATTTTTACTGCATCCCTGCAAATAATATTGGACCACGTGATCCAATTTTGCTAAAACAAGCTAGTTACAATGTGGTCCTATGTAATGCAGTGTCAAAAATATCGCGTGAATGCAAGTCGGCTTTTGCCGAAATAGTTTTTTAATTACTTTTACAGTTATATTTGTTACTCAAATATAACTGTAAAAGTACATACAAACAAAATAACGCAGCTTCTTCATATATAAACAGTTGCTTGTTGATAGGAGCAATGTTGCTATTTCAAATAAAAGGCAGGAAACTCAAAAAGTTGGCGCGAGTTCATCACCGAGGGGTCTATCCATATAGCTGTAGACATAAGACAGATTGTGAAATTGAATTACAGCATTTGTGCTGTCAGCCAAATCTGATAGTGGACCAACTCCACAAGGTGAATTATTCGCAATTGGCCAGCGTCCCCGTATGGCTTGAAATATTCACACAAGCTGTAACTTTTTGTCATAAGTTTATAGCCATATGGACAAAGCCCTTGCTGAAAAGTTGAAGCCGTCCAATCCCTCCTAAATGCAATTTCCCAAAAGTCAATAGAAGACAAGGCTTGATGAGTTGGTAGGCCGAAGTCCAATTAAGCAGTAGCCAATTCACCCGTGTAACCATAACCTCTAGTTCCTTACATTACAGGTATCCGTTGCAAGACAACAGCGCCTCGGTGGGTTATTAGCCCCCGAAAACCTGCAATACACAATATTTATCAAGGAAACAAATTCCATTTCCTGCGATTTCGGGGAGAAACTTTCAGCCAAGGTAGGCATCTCAACCATGATCAGCGCTGAGATTGTCTGCAAACACAATCTCGCGTATGCTTTGTTAACCCCCGCTCGGCCTTGGTTAGGTGTTCTATTTGCTACAATTCTTACCCCCGATGCTCCAGAAAGCAGAGCGCCCTGGTTTGGTGTACGCCAAGGCAAAACTTGTTACAAACATATGACAAAAGTTGCGACCGGTATGAGGCTTCTAAGCCACATGGTTCTTTCCGTGAAGTTGGTTCATCGCCAGATAAGATCTTCAAGACAGGTGCTGACGTAAATCAATAACCAACACTGAAACAAAGAAACATCAAATTAAGTTGGTCAAACAATTTTACGTTATAGTGTGACTCAAGCTACGTGCACACGGTTGTCAGATCTTGCAATATTGCCAGTAAAATTGTCTGAAAATGTATTACAATCGTATGAACTGCCAATTTTTAACTTACAATGTTGTCAGAAAAACCATTGTCAATCAATTGTAAGACGACAATGTTGTCAGGCATCTGACAATCGTGAGAACACTCTTCGTCGGCTCAGTTTTAATTGTCAGATGTATAAAATTAATGTACCTGACAATGGCATCATTGTCAGAAAAAAGTTTGATGGGCAACACTTCCAAACAGATGGTTGTTGATATACATAAGTGGCAATGCCTTACAACATGTCTGGCAATTTTTTTCATCTAACAATCTGACAACCGTGTGAACTGACAATTTTTGTTGTCAGATGAATTATTTGTCAGACCATAGTCTGACAATGAAAGATTTTCTTACGATCGTTCTGCGGGACAATTTTTCATTGTCACTACATTGTCAGCATGTTGCTAGATCTTACAATATTGCAAGATCTGACAACCGTGTGTAGCTTCACAGTTATTGTGTAGACATCTGCTACCATAGTTGCCATATTGACGATTTATCGTCGTTTTGACGTTTTTAGGTGCTCAAAATAGTACTTTGACGATTTGACGATTTAAGGACTGTTTTCGACGATTTTTCTAGATCACATTTACAACTACATATATACTTAATTTTTAGTTAATTTATGTAGGAAATGAAAATAATATTGAGAGTTAGAAAAAAAATATAGTAAAATAAATCTGTACGTAAATATGTATGTAAAATTTAAATGATACGCAATATTTATGTTGGAGTATACATTTGTTTTATAGGTTAGAGACCATATGTGAATAGTACTTGAAAAAAATTTAAACTAAAAAGAATTTGGATCAACTAGAAGTTGACTAAACTTAAAACTTAAACATAATAAAAGAGTTGTGTGAAAATTAAGCTAAAACTCTCAATTCCACAAATTTAGAAATTGTGCTAAATACTGAAATTACGATTCTTCCCCTTCCTTCTACAAATTCCTATGTACATGTGTAGTCAGCTACATACAGGGTGTTTTTTTAAGCTAGATAGAACTTTAAATTGTAAAAAGTAACACAAAAAATTAAATTTTGATGAAACATTTTTTTTATTTGTTTCAGTATACTCTGACAAATCATCATGAATAGACTCACGCTTGAACAACGCTACGAAATTATCCAAATTTACTTTGAAAATCAGTCCCGTTGTTTTATCGCAAAATTGTGTTCAGCGATGAGGCGCATTTTTGGCTTAACGGGTTTGTTAATAAGCAAAATTGCCGCATATGAAGTGAGACCAATCCACAAGAGACCCTACAGACTCCATTACATCCAGAAAAATGCACTGTTTGGTGCGGTTTTCATGCTGGTGGCATCATCGGACCTTATTTCTTCAAAAATGAGGCCGGAACTCGCGTTACGGTCAATGGAGATCGTTACCGCACCATGATCAATGATTTTTTGTTTGAAAATATGGATGACATTGATCCGGAGGAGATGTGGTTTCAACAGGATGGCGCTACGTGCCATACGGCGAACGCAACCATCGACTTACTGAAATCAAAATTTGGCGATAAGTTGATTTCGAGAAATGGACCTGTCAATTGGCCTTCAAGGTCGTGCGATTTGACACCTCTCGATTATTTCCTGTGGGGCTACGTGAAGTCACTGGTTTATGCTGATAAACCAGCAACAATTAACGCCTTGGAGGCCAGCATTGTTCGTGTTGTTCGTGACATACGGCCAGCAGTGCTCGAAAAAGTGGCCCAAAATTGGACGTCCAGAATGCGCTTCGTCAAGAACAGCCGCGGTGCCCATATGCCCGAAATCATTTTCAAATGTTAATGTCACGTATTGATCTTTCGAATAAAAAAAAATTTTGATTACAATTTCATTTTTTGTGTTATTTTTTACAATTTCAAGTTCTATCGGGCTTAAAAAAACACCCTATATGTATGTACATTTGCACATATATATTATTGTACTACTACAGTTAAGTGTAAAAAGCTGCCTGCACTCTTTTTTTCGTTTCTGATGTGTTGGCTGCATTTAAACGGCATGATGAGTGCGTTTTTTTATTCAACTGAAAGAATTTTTTAAAATTATTATTTATTTTTTTTTTTTCATCATTTGACTTTGAAGCTCGATAACCGCAGCGAATTTTGTCTTAAACATCAATCGATATTATTATAATAAAGTATGTAACGAAAAAGTGAAGAAAAAAAAAAATCAAGAATTGGTGTTAGCAGTTGAACGAACCAGCAATTTGATTGTACACTGTTCTCTTGATTTTTTTTATTTTTATTTTTATAAATGTTATTTTTGATTTACTTAGAAGGAGATAAGATACGATACATAGATACATATGTATGTAAGTATATACATATATAAGAGAAAAAAATAATAATATTTTAGCTTGATCTTTGCAGTATTAATGCTGCGTCATCGTTTGCACAGTCACTTCAATTGGATCAAAAACAATACGCCGCCAAAAGTGACCTCGCCTAGTTGCAGTAATACCTGGTGGATACGAAATGAAAAAATTGAAAGAAAAAACGAAATATTGGAAAAATAAAATCAAAAGTTCCAAGATGTCTAACACAGCAAGAGTCGTAATGGGTTTGTTTTTTTTTTAATAAAAATAAAATTACAGTTTCAGCTTAAAGTTAAATTGAGTCATATCTATGTATGTATGTATATATGTACTTATGTACGTAAACTTAAAATAATTTGTATCTTTAAAATATACATACATGTATGTGTGTATAAATTTTGAAACAAAAAACTTCCCGGATCAAGCCATGTTTATAAAATTCTTACTACTCGTAAAATAAATTGCGAGATAATGCTATTCTCAGATAAAAGACATTAGCGAAGGGGATTGCCTTTCTCCTCCTTTAAAAAATGGGACAATCACTCCTATCGTGAATAAGATGGTAAATATTTGTTTCCTTACAATTTGTAATTCCAAGGAAGGTGATATTTCTATCGTGAATTTCATGGGAGCTCTTGTACGTGTTATAAGCACGTAGTGAATGTAAAATAAGTAAGAAGAGTAAAGCTACGTACAGACGGTTGTCAGATCTTACAATATTGCCAGTAAAATTGTCTGAAAATGTATTACAATCGTGTGAACTGCCAATTTTTAACTTACAACGTTGTCAGAAAAACCATTGTCAATCAATTGTAAGACGATAATGTTGGTAGGCATCTGACAATCGTGAGAACACTCTTCGTCGACATTGCCAGATAATTGGCTGGTATTGTAAGCTTAATTTTAATTGTAAAGCTACGTGCACACGATTGTCAGATCTTACAATATTGCCAGTATAATTGCCTGAAAATGTATTACAATCGTGTGAACAGCCAACTTTTAACTAACAACGTTGTCAGAAAAACCATTGTCAATCAATTGTAAGACGACAATGTTGTCAGGCATCTGCCAATCGTGAGAACACTCTTCGTCGGCATTACCAGATAAGTGGCTGGTATTGTAAGCTCAGTTTTGTCAGATGTATAAAATTAATGCACCTGACAATGGCATCATTGTCAGAAAAAAGTTTGAGGGACAACACTGCCTAACAGATGAGATAAGTGACAATGCCATACAACATGTCTGGCAATTTTTTTTCATCTAACAATCTGACAACCGTGTGAACTGACAATTTTTGTTGTCAGATGAATTATTTGTCAGATCATGAAAATGTAAGATTTTCTTACGATCGTCTGAACACCCAATTTACTTCTGCGGGACAATTTTTCATTGCCGCTACATTGTCAGCATGTTGCCAGATCTTACAATATTGTAACATCTGACAACCGTATGTACATAGCTTAATTAATAAAAACATCAAACTATCATTGCTGTGCAGAAAAAGTGTGAAAATTTGTTTAATTTAAATTAAAATAAAATGTTTAGAATAGGGACATTAATTGAACTACAGGAGGAAGAATCTCGACATCACCGTATTTCTCGTAAGCATTGACGAGATGAATCTAATCGGTTGCAGTTACACGATACATCGTAAGTTACTTATTCTATAAACAAATTGTGTTTGTACATAACTTTTTTGTTTTAGATTTATGTACATTATCGCTCCTTTATTGCAACATAGTCATAGTGCCAATTTCATGATAACGAAGCTGTTCGTTCGTTCGCACAATTACATTTAAAACAAAAATAACATTCAAAATTTTGTTATTGTCTGCGAGAAATCGTGGAAAGCATTGCAAATATTCGCTTTTTATAAGACGGGTATTTGACAAAATGTTGTGTTTATGAATAAACAATAAACCAAAACGCACCAAAATACCAGCACTGGTGCATTCAGAGCCTAAAATTAGTTATCTCAGTCCTTAACCTCTTCATTTTTTTCTTTCTAGATGGCGTATCGTTTGAATATAGAGGTGGTGAAACATGTTTTGTTAACGAATAACTCTCTAAGGTTGTCGACTCCGCTCATATACAGTAATTTCTGCCACCCGGCCACAATTTTTCACAACAGGGTAGTTGTAATAAATTGGTAAAAGGCCTTTGTTTTACGAACTTGCCGACGAAAAAGTTGTACTTTCTTTTGGGCACAATTTCTGTTTATGTACTAAACATATCCACAGGGATTTAAAGTTTTGAAATTTCAGCTATAGCATTTTCAGTTTAAATTAAACCTTTTTCAAAATAAATTAAACCTTTTTCAAAACACTGTCGTCAATGCATTGACGACTGCGATTATTAGTCTAGATTTTGTTTGTGTAAATATGTTTTGCTTTTTACAACAAAAAATGTTAAAGAAAAGTAGTTTTTCCGTAAATATACTGGTGTTTGCTCCTCCGTATAGTACTTTAGGGCACCCCTGATTTAAATTATTTATTCGCCAGCGATTGATTTCTTCTATTCGTGCAGGTTTGAAATTTGTTTATCGTCACACATAAACAAGAAAAAAAACTCATTCCTCTGACGTAATTGGCAATCATATATGAGATTCGCATTTGAAAAAGGAGATATGAAAATTGTTAACGTTTTAACGTTAACCTCAGGCAAATCGTCTCCTAAAAGCAGTCCGTGGGAGATTTTTTCCGGAAGTGAAAATTTTTCGGTAAAAACTTCTGGCACCACTGGCTGGCACTTCACTATTAGCTACGCCGACAGAATTACGTCATCAAATTGCTAATGTTCAACCAAGGCGACTTTATACAGGGGTCTAATCACCGCATAAGATATCGAATTAACAATCGTATCGAATAACATTACGATACATCTAAATTATGGCAACCGATGCATATTGGATCGTAATTTAAACAAAATGCAATAGATTGAAGACCATACGTTCCCTAAAAGTAGGAATACAAAAAATAAATCCTTTAACTTTTTTATATTATTGCAATACAGTTTATTCGATATCGTATGCCGTGATACCAAAATGAAAAATTTCGATAATTTTGCTCGATATCGTATGCGGTGATTTGGCCCCAGTACTATGTATTTTGTTATTGTAAAACATATCGTGAATGTAATAATCTAAATTCGCCTAAGATTGCTCAGCAGGGAAAAAATTTTATATAAACGTTAAATATAAGCTTTTATAATTGTTTGTAATTAAAATCACAGATTATATTAGTTTTTCACTTTTAGATTCACACAAATTTCTTGAAATTGCACTAAATCATGCAAAAAAACCGTCAGATTAAAATGGCGCGAAAAAGTTTGTAAACAAAAGAAACAAAATTTGACAGTCTCATTGGAAAAAACACGAGAAGCAAAAAAAATCACCTGTGCTGTTAAGTTCACCTGGTAATGAATTCGCCTTGTGTTCAACGCTGTACTTTTAGCTGGCGAACATGTAAATATTTTAAAACATAATTTAAGATATTTTGGCAAAGAAGGTTGCGATGTTTTACTTAATTGTAATTGTTTTATTTTCTTTATTCTTTAAAAAATGAGTGCTTTAAATCCATCAATCTCCGTACATTCCATTTCTTTTTTTTTATGAACTCAAAAATTTAAATAATTACATTTTTCTGTTGATAAAATCACTTTTTATAATCATTTGTACATTTGTTTATGTATTGAAGCGTAAGTGAATTTTGACAGCTTATGTTCAAAGATAATTGCTCAGCAATATCTTCTAGCAATAATTGCTGAACATGTGTTTGAACACATATTCGTGCGGTCCACACGCCAATATCTTGTGTCGGCAATTGATTTTTGCACTAGCCACGGCAATAATTGCCAATCAGATTGCCCGTGTGGACGGGTAGTTAGTGGTGTTTGGCAATCGACGACCCATTTTGCACTTAAAAATAAAACAACATTTGTATTTATTCTAATTATGTATGTACGTATGTATATGGATGTATTGTTTTATTATAAATTAAAATTAATTAAAAGTATGATATATTCATTGGTTTAATAATTTTAAATTAAGCCCAATTTAAAACTATTTGCTTTTTATTTTTAATTAATAAGAAATATTTTGTAATTATATTTTGCGATTTTTCTATTCCCAGATGAAATTTTAAAAATTTGTCAATACAAATTTGTTGTACAAACAATTTTTTGTAAAACCCCCTTTTTGAAGGCGAATTTTCAAACAGAACAAGTTGAAAAAATAATTGATTTACTATTAAAAAAAAATGTGTGTATTTTTATATAAAATAAAATCGAAGAAGAAATTAATAATTAATGCTAACAGAAACCACAGATGAAATAATAAAAAAATAATAATAATAAAAAATACTTCTAAAAGGAGAATAGCTGATATTAATAATCCAGAATATTTCGTAATATTAAGATAAAAAAAAGTAGAAAGATTTAATTACTCATAAGAATAGATGCAAAATTTTGCAAAACAGTTTAATAAATTTTATATATTCTTTTTTATTATTCTTTTATAAACTCTTTTTGACCAAAATTACCTTTCTTGTTACGTAAAAAGCCGAAATTCTTATTTAAGCCTATTCGATGTTCCCAAAAAAAAACTTTATTCAAACCAATCAATTGTCGTATTGTAGTGGGTTCATTTAGATGTTTTTGAAGTGCTTTCAATAAAAGCCAATTTATTTAGTCTTTGTTATGATATTTGTTAAAAGAAAAGAAAAATAGTTTAAAGAAGTCGCACGTTTACAGTCAAAGAAAACCTCATTTGAAAGAAATTACTGAAACGAAATCGAAACGAGATGACGGATAATTATGAAATGTTTCAGAGTGAGTGAGGTTTTAGCGTTCTATGCAACAAATTTAGAAGCTCATGTAGCCGCGAGAAGTGGAACGACGACGAGCGCACAGGTAAGAGATCAATACTATAAGAATAAGAGCTACCAAAGCAATGCCGACAGCAATTGGTACCACATCTGGAGTTTCAGAACTGTCACAATCGCGTGCAGTTGAAAAGCCAGCAGCGGCGGATGTACGGAACGCTTCAGCTTGTACATCATGCACTTTGACTGTGCCAATCACATCCTTATTCATTAAGGTTTCGGTTAAGTTGAAGACTTGCGAGCGAGTGCAATGGTAGGACATCTTTACTGGAGCACTGAAATCACTACCGCGATGTATCAATTGTATAGTTTGGTTTTCTGAAAAGAGACAAGAGGCAGAAAAATACATTTTATTTATTAACTGACTGTCGATAGAAAACATAAAAATATTGTTTGTTTATCATAAAAATGTGCCAAAATATTCGAAAAAAAAAAATTGTTGACCAAAAGTTGACGTAATTTCGTGTTTAATTTTAAAGATATGCAAATTTTTGGTAAAACTCAACAAAAGTATAAAAATTCCTCTTTCCATTGCTACCAAAGTTATTGGGTTTGGACGAATTTATCATAAAACATTTTCGATGTGCCAAAATATTCGCAAAAAAATTTCGAATATTTTGCAACAATAAAATATTAAAATTCATCTACATCCAAAGTTAACTTATTTGTTTAATTTTACGCCCGAAATTAGTCGACTACTCTAAAACAACATTCAAAATTTTGTTATTGTTTTAAATGTAATTGTGCGAACGAATGAACAGCTTCGCTATCGTGAAATTGGCACTTAAAAAAAACTTATGTGCTGTTTATAGAACACAGACGAGCACTCGTCACAAATATTACAAATTTATATAAATTAAATTGAAATGTTGTTTAAGCTTGAGGTCAGTTTTGTTTTTTTTTTATATAATAAAGTTTTAATTAAATTCGATATTTCGTCTTCGCCAGGAAAAAATTTTGTATAAAAAACAAAACTGACCTCAAGCTTAAACATTCCAATTTAATTTATATTAGAAAAAAAAAACGTCAAATAATTAGGATCAAGATAATATTACAAATTTATATGCTTATTATTTCTTAATATCGACCCTCTTTTTCTTTTTAATATTATATATTTATTGTTTTTGGCCTGAAGAAGCTATCCGAAGGAGAGCGAAATATTGCGAGATAAAAGAAATTTAAAAAAACCAAGACAGACAGACCTTAAGCTCAAAAAATATATAATTTTACAAATTTATTTTAAAACAGATTTTTGGTTTTTATACTTTTGTACATCGGGTTTATGTTCAAGTTTTTCTATTCTTTAACTTTTTTTACACCTATGCTTAAACTAAGAACTAAGAATTTTCTCTCACTCTAATAATGGCTTTCGTTTAAAACTTAAGAAGCATCTTACAAAATAAATTCATTTATTGCCATTTGGCTTAATTTACTTAACTTTCGCATGTTGGGATCTTTCTTTTTCTCTTTTGTACATTATTTATAAAAACATTTTATCAGGTTGGGGAACCTATTGAACTAAACTTTTAGTTTATTTTATTTATTTTTTTCTTTATATAAATATTACTTTTAATATCAATAAAAAATTATAAATAGCTTGCTTTCTATGTTTCCCAGCTATCTATATGTCGACATTTCATAGGAACTACCCTAATCATTAGTAGACTTTGAAAATTTTTTGAAAGATATTCTCAAAAATTCAACTTTATAACCCAACAATCCAAATAAATTGCTGAGAATTTAAAAAGAAAAATGCTTTAATAATATCCGTCAAAACACAAAAAGCAAGCATTTCTATTTATAAACGTCTCTAACGTTAGAGACGTTTATAAATAGAAAAGTCTACTGATGATTAGGGTAGTTCCTATGAAATGTCGACATATAGATAGCTGGGAAACATAGAAAGCAAGCTGTTTATAATTTTTTATTGGTATAAATGTTAGAAGCTTAAATAGCGAATAAAAAACTTAATTATTACTTTTGATTTTATTAAATTAATATGCATACAATAATAGAATGTACATATATATAACGCTCAGATCTGCACCTTGTAATATATTTTAAGTTGGCCAAAGAGTGGCTTTTATATTACTTTAAATAAATAAATCGAAATCTAAATGTTATATTATTAATTTTATGTATCATGTATGAATTAGTTGCATTACAATATAAGATATTACGTCTTGCATATGGAATAATACAAATAAATAAATAAAAATGTCAAAAAATTTAATGACGTCATAAAAATTTAGTTGTTGTTCTTCGAACAAAAAAGTCACATAGTAATAGGACTTTTGAAAATGTAATTTTTGCCTTTTCATAACTGAACCGTAAACGTCTCAGCTGATTCAAATTTAAAATAGCTTACTGTATTAAAAAATGCCTTCTTAAGAAAAAAAAACTTAAGAAAAGAAAAAGCTTGAACTATAACCCGTTGTACAAACCAAACATTTAATTTAAAAACTATAAGTTTTTAATTTGTTAAATTTTTGTTGAACTTTTATAATTCTTTAAATTAAAAATTGTTTGGTTTGTACATATGTACAACAGGTTTTTAGTTCAAGTTTTTTCCTTTCTTAATTTTTTCTTAAGAAGGATTTTTTTACAATACAAATTTGCTGTGATCAATAATTATTGATTGAAGAAGACAAGAAAAATAATAATCAAATCTTTAGCTGGGGGACAACTAGCTGTTTCGTAGTCGCTACACTACTCATCAGCACCCACTGGGATTTGAACTCGGGACATGACGTATCATGATCTACTGCTTTAACTACTAAGCCACCGAGCATTTAATTATTTTCTATCTATATTCATCTCATATTGAATCACATATGCATTTTGTTAATTGCCCACATTGTTTGTACAGCGTTTGCTGTCTCTAAACTAGCGGTATTTATTTTTATTTATTAACATACATATTTTTGTATTTAATATTCTCCGGACCCAGAGATGTAAATATTAATTTGTTAAATTTTTGTTGAACTTTTATAATTTTTTAAATTAAAAATTGTTTGGTTTGTACATATGTACAACAGGTTTTTAGTTCAAGTTTTTTCCTTTCTTAATTTTTTCTTAAGAAGGATTTTTTTACAATACAAATTTGCTGTGATCAATAATTATTGATTGAAGAAGACTGAAGTAGTTAAAGCAGTAGATCATGATACGTCATGTCCCGAGTTCAAATCCCAGTGGGTGCTGATGAGTAGTGTAGCGACTACGAAACAGCTAGTTGTCCCCCAGCTAAAGATTTGATTATTATTTTTCTTGTCTTCTTCAATCAATAATTATTGATCACAGCAAATTTGTATTGTAAAAAAATCCTTCTTAAGAAAAAATTAAGAAAGGAAAAAACTTGAACTAAAAACCTGTTGTACATATGTACAAACCAAACAATTTTTAATTTATAAGTTTTTAAGTTCAACAAAAACTTCAATAAATTAATATTTACATCGCTGGATACAGAGAAATTGTTAAAATATAAAAATATATATGTTAATAATTACAAAGAAATACTGCTTGTTCTGAGACAGCAAGCGCTGTACAAACAATGTGGGCAATTAACAAAATGCATATGTGATTCAATATGAGATGAATATAGATAGAAAATAAGTAAATGCTCGGTGGCTGAGTGGGTAAAGCAGCAGATCATGATACGCCATGACCCGAGTTCAAATCCCAGTGGGTGCTGATGAGTAGTGGAGCGACTACGAAACAGCAAGTTGTCCCCCAGCTAAAGATTTGATTATTATTTTTCTTGTCTTCTTCAATCAAAAATTATTGATCACAGCAAATTTGTATTGTAAAAAAATACTTAAGAAAGGAAAATACTGGAACTATAACCCGTTGTACAAATATACAATCCAAAAATTTAATTGAAAAAAATTATACAAAAAGTTCAACAAAAAAATTCAATAAATGAATAGTAATAGGACTTTTGAAAATGTAGTTTTTGCCTTGTCATAACTGAACCGTAAACGGTCTCAGCTGATTCGAATTTAAAATAGCACACTGTATTATGACAGCATGTTCATTCACGGCAATTATATTATTTTTATGCTATTTTTTAATGTACTGGTCATAGAACACAGACGAGGAAGTTGTCAAAAAAAATTTTTATAAAAATTACTGAATGTTTTGAGTGATTTCCATAAAAAATTTTTGGATGACTTCATCGTCTGTGTTCTGTGAAAAGCATATAAGACTTGTGCAACATACGTTTACCAGATCACCTGTTTGGCGATTTCAAGTTACAAAACCAAACTTCTTGCGATATGCATTTGTCACAACACCTACACCTACTCGTATTTGGCATTTTAAAATCAAAAATATTAATTTTGAGCGATTTGGAGTTGTCAGTAGATGTCTGTTTACTCACCTTTAGCGTTTGGAAAATTATCGCTCATTAAGGGCAAAGTAAACATCATCATGGTCATATTTGTGGTGGCATTTATACGATCGAATTGTAAAACCATGGTATGTTGAGCATTTGCAGGTCCCCAGTTGACCTGTAAGAATTGTGTTGAGTTCATATCGCAGCTCATATCTTCAACTTTGGCGTTCTTGGGGATGTTATACAAACCGTAAGCAGATTGATTATCTTAAAAGTAAAATTTTATCAATTTATTTAAAATTAAAAAAGCTAAAAAAAACAGGAATAATGAGCGAATAACAAACCTTTTGTTTCGTAAGTGAAATTTAATTGAGCAGCCATTCGAACCATTATGCAGCTCGAGTTCCAGGTACCAATTTCAGGTTCGGGAAAAGGTTTAGGCGCTGGCGCTACTGTTGTTGTCGTTATGGGAGCTGAGGTTGTGGTTTTCGATTTTTCTGTTGTCGTAGTGGTTGTTGACGAGGTGGTGGAGGAGGAGGTGGTGGAGGAGGAGGTGGTGGAGGAGGAGGTGGTGGAGGAGGAGGTGGTGGTAGTGGGGGTGGTAGTTGGTAGGGTTGTTGTTGTAGTTGATGTTGTAGTAGTAGTGTCGGGGATTATTTTTTCAGTTGAGGTTTCCTCTTTAATGGGCAATATTGGCTTAATTGTGGATGGTGGCTTAGCATCTTTCAAATTTATGCTCATTTGGGCGGCTGAAATTAAAAATTGCATAATTTAATACAATCATCTCCATAACAAATATATGTACATATTTTAGAATGGACGTAACAACACGCAAAGGATTAGTAATTCGATGATAAATATTCTTGGAAATATTCAAAATGAATCGCCTATAATTGTTTTGCAGATTGCATAATTATGACTCATTTAAAAGCGTTTATTTTAAGCGATGCATAAAAAATTGTGGCATATAAACAAAGCAAACCGAGATCACGTTGCCAAGTTTAATTCTATAATTAAAAAAAAAGTCTCTATATCAAACGCAATTTAATAAGCAAAATAAGGGAACTGATTTAGAGAAAAACAAAAAACAATTTTTTATCACAAAAATGACAAAAAATGAACTTAGTTCGTTGTTTGCTAACAAAAAACAAATAGAAGATAAGATATTTTGAGTTTCATGTAGAAACAAAACAAAATTTAAATGTTTAGATATAAAAAAATATAGTACTTGAGATTAAATTGAAATAAAGGGAAAAACAACGAGTTGATGCTTTTAATTGCACAAGATTAATAAAAAAAAGCATTTATTATTTTACCTACTGAGCTGAAAAAAATTAACAGGCCACAGAGATTTTATTGCATTTAAAGGTATTAAATCGCAGACATTAAGTCAGCTAGAGATAAGCCAAGCTAGGAGTTACTCATATCTGGAAAAATTACTAAAAAGGTTTTCAAAGAAATAGAATTTATAACATATCGATTTCTTAAAAAAAAAATGCCATAACAAATCTTCTTTTAAATACATTCAAGATTTCAAGGTGGTATAATTGCAAATAACAGACATTATAATTTAAAAAACAATCCTAAGGCAAGTTAAAGAATTTTTGAAAAAAGCACTCAGTTTTTTTAGTATAGTCGATTATTTATTATTTATTTTGTCTGCAATACCAAAAGGGCATTATATGGGGTCTGTGCCCTAGCTGGGGTCTATACGACATCCAGGTTGGTTCGTGAATGCAGGATATCTCTAAACGAGATAGCGAGAGATTCGAACCTGGGGATTTTCTGGGTACGATGGCACAGAGAAGTGCCCGGAAATCATGTAGAGGATGAACTACAAAGGCCGGGTGTCCAGCTACAACAAAGTGATATAGATGGAATCATTGCAATCCCGCTTGGGTGCTTTAAGAGACAAGTACAACGGAAACTTTCTGCGACTCAAAAAGCGCGGTTGCCAATTCAGCGCCTTTCACGCTAGATTTAGAGCTTTTAAATGCCTAAAAATCCGCATTTTTTCGCCAGCGCTTTTAAAGAAAAATTATGCTAAACTAGCGCTTTTTTATACGCTTACTTTTTTGCTATCTTCAAAAGTTTACAGTAAGTTCTGGTGATTTAGAAAATGATATTGACTGCGTGTGCAGAAAAGTTCCCGGCCTAACAAAGTACACATTTCTTTTTATTTGCTTCAGAATTAACTTTATTCATCAACGCAATCTTCATCAAGAGCAATTCCAGCGCCGCTCTAGCATTTCAATACCAGTTTTGTAGAACGATTTATCTTTTCCCTCAAAATAGGCCTCAGTTTCAGCGATAACCTCTTCATTCGTGCGAAATTCTTGAAGATTAGTATTAACTGAAAAAGGTGACAACAATAAAGCTAGCGCCATTTATGTGTTAGGCCCGGGACTTTTCAGCCCATGTAGTACGTGTATGTTTGTGAGCAAATTTTACAAACCGTTTGTAAAAATTATCATTTTGACAGACATGAAAATATACATGAGGAATTACATATTTAAAAAACAGAAGTAAAAATATGTCATCTATGGGTGCCTTTAGATAACTTTATTAAAATTTTTTTTTTATATTAAAAATGTCATACCAATAAAAAATTATAAACAGCTTGTTTTCTATGTTTCCCAGCTATCTATATGTCGACTTTTCATAGATAGCTGGGAAACATAGAAAACAAGCTGTTTATAATTTTTTATTGGTATAAATGTTAGAAGCTTAAATAGCGAATAAAAAACTTAATTGTTTAAAAATTTCATTCAAACTTTTTTGTGTGTAAAACTTTACGCATTTTATAAAGATTTTTCCTTCTCCTTTAAAATAATACAAAATCGAGTTACGTGCTTTTTGTATTATGTTATTGATATATGATTTCTTTTTTTCTAAATTCAAACCGCAAGTTTTTCTAATAAAGATACACAAAAAAAAAATTAACTAACTACGAATAAATAAACTTATGTAATAAAAATAATACAAAGTATTCACATCAAACCCTTGTATTGCACTTTCATCTTATGCATACTTTTATTGCAATCCCTGTCGTTGTTATTAAGATAAAATGGTGAATGTACTCAGCGTTTCGAAAGTGATATCAAACGAATAATATAAAGAGAAAAAAACGAATAAAATATTTATTAAGGGTATATAAATATATAATATCTTGTGTTTAATTTATACAATAAACAAGAATTATTTATATGTATGTACCTAAGCAGCGAATGGAAAATAATGCACTGCAGATAAAATGTCAGCGACATCATCAGAATCTTCTTACCCAGCAAACATATGTATATGCGTCTATACTTTTATACTTTATTTTAGAACATTTTATATCAGACATTCGTTTTAACCTAACATTTAAGACAGGAAAGTAACTTCATGAAAGTTGCAATTCACTCACACTTTTTTACTAACGCTGCCATTACACAGGAAAGTACTTTCATTAGATTTCTGTATACGTATTACAAATAAAAATTTCAATGGAATAGACGACTTTCATGAAAATTTCTTGTTCGTCTACACAGGAAAGTGAAAGTTCATTTTAAAAATGTCGCCGAGGCAAAGAATTGCAAAATTTGCCTCTGCTTCTCTCCACACTTTTTTTGTTTGCTTACTAATCAGAGTTGCCGAAGTTATTACATATAGTTGGTCTTATGTAGAAAGGTCCTAACAAAACTAATTGCAATTTTACAGGAGAAGGAAAAACCTTAATGGAAACTGTATAAATAGGTACATCTAAAAGTAACTTTTTTTGCTCAATTGCTTGTAAGAGCGATATGTATGAAATTATATAATTAAATCTTTGTGACACTGTGTACTTGTGTGAAACGTTGTAGAATCCCTAAAAGAGCTCAATTTAGGGAAAATACGAGTTAGGGCCTTTCCACGTGCGACTAACGATATACAAATTTATGAGTCAATAGTTGAAAAAACTTATCATTATAAATTTTTCTATGATATTATTTTTATAAAAATACTTTAATTATTTTCTTTATGTGTTTAATATACAATATAAGGAAAAAATATTATCAAACAATTAAGTTTTTTATTCGCTATTTAAGCTTCTAACATTTATACCAGTAAAAAATTATAAATAGCTTGTTTTCTATGTTTCCCAGCTATCTATATGTCGACATTTCATAGGAACTACCCTAATCATCAGTAGACTTTGGAAATTTTTGAAAGATATTTTGGGATATAAAGTTGAATGTTTGAGAATATCTTTCAAAAATTTCCAAAGTCTACTGATGATTAGGGTAGTTCCTATGAAATGTCGACATATAGATAGCTGGGAAACATAGAAAGCAGGCTATTTATAATTTTTTACTGGAAAAAATATTATAATTATTTGCGTGCAAAAGAAGTTAATTTTATAATTATTATTTTACTGCAATACTGCAACCTTTTGTATATGGCAACAGTGCTTAGGATTTGTCATTTTACTTTCAGAAAACGTCAAAAAAACTGTTTCATGAAATTTTTGATGAAAGTTGAGTAGAAAGTAAGCAACATGTGAGCGTGTTAGTAAAAAAGTGTGAGTGTATTGCAACTTTCATGAAATTACTTTCCTGTCTAAACGGTAGGCAACCTACCTATACTATTGAATTTTTTATTTATAATACGTACACAGAAATTTCATGAAAGTACTTTCCTGTGTAATGGCAGCGTAAACTCAAGACTTTGCAAATTAAAATTTCCGTGTGTGAAAGCTGTGTAATATTGGATTATATATTTAGCTCAAATAATCAAACCTACATCCATAGGAAACCTAAAGTTGAGCTCTAAAATGAAAGAAAATCAACTGTCGAGCATCAATTGTGATGGCAGCATCTTATTGTGGTATTTGTGTGTCATCAGCTGTAGTAGGAAGCTTGTAATTTATTGATATATTTCGACATTCTAAAGTCGAATTTGCTGCAAAGTGCCGAAAAATTGAATATAAGAGACATGTATTGCTTTTATTAGGCGTATTTTTGTGAAATGCTTAGAATTGCTAACACACAAATGCGGGAACATGAAGTTACAGCCTCTCTACCGGCGACCAACTATATGCAATATGATTCTTTTTTTCAAGTTGGTAGAATTACATATATTAAAAAAATGTCATCAACAATATTAAACCGCAAGTTTTTAAAGATAAATGTCATTGAAGAAAAAATAAACCACAAGAAACAACTTGACTTTTAATATTTTGAAATGCTAAAAGGAAATTCAATAGTGTAAACTTAAGCCGAACAGAAAATTAAATAAAAACAAGGGGGAAGAAAATAATGATGCAAAACATTATATTATTTATTTGTTAGGAAAACAGATATAAACTTATTAACTAAGTAGGTACATGCTATATGCTGGCTAAATGAATGACAAAACCCAGAATTAGTGATATTTATTTAAATAAGATATTTAGCTGAAATTAATTATCAGTAATGGAAAAGAAGACGCCCTTATTTTAGGTTTCATTTTCTTTTCGCCAATATCAGGGCTTATTGTGGTATGTTACTGTCTGACTTTAAATATACTTACATACATATGTATGCATTTGTTTATATGCGTTTATGTGCATACATACATACATATGTACGTATGGATATGCCAAGAAAGTAATAAAGAATTTATGCAATTAAAACGAAAAATCTCTTTTAACAGGAATTTTGTTACACTATTAGAAAATCCAGCATGTTTCTTATCATATTCAACGAATTTTTAGTATTATAATTTATATTTATATATCTACACTCATTCATACATATGTATGTATGCATGTAGTTAACTCTTTTGATGTGCATGTTTAATGAGTTCAAAACTTGGATTTTTTTAAACTTTTTTATACAATTATAAAAACTTGCAAAAAAACGTTCTCTGATAAGCCTTTTTTATTCTCATTAAAATTTTATAGTCTTATTGTTTTCCATTATTATTTACACCATTTTATAGTTGAATGGATTATACAAATGCTGTATGGAAAATTTAAAGTTGATTAATTGAATTTATCACTTAATGTCGAAAGGGTCGAAATAATAAATATAATAGTTATCATATCGATATTATTAAACGAAGGAAATACTGAACCATAACAAAATTAGCCTTTCAGGAATATATTTGCAATAAACTCATTCAGCTTAAGGTCCTTGTTTTTTTTTTTTTTTTAATTTACATGTTTAATAAAGGTAAAAGCAACTAGGATCAAGATTCAAGGAGTATTTTATCTTAATGTTTTGAAAGAAAAAGTTTACTTTTATCAAAACTAACTCTGTAAACGATTATGGTAAATCTATGAACTGAACTATATTGATTTAAAATTAGTGTGCTAGGATTGCAATTACAAAATATTTCATTATTTTAGCTCAAAAGTTAAGAATGTAGCGACAATAATATGAATTGGTATATGGATATATATACAGTGGCTCACAGGTTATTTCAGCCAGCGTATTTAAAAAAAAATAAAGCGTCCAAAATTTCGGAATCAAAACGATATGGAAGAAATATAATGGTTCTTATTATTTATTACATTTATAAATAAATTGATAAACCTAATACTAATTGTCTGGAGCACTGGTTACATAGGCCATCGGCTCTAGGTGTTAAAATATATGTATATGTATGTAAATCTATATATACAGAATATAATACATTTGTTTTAGATGATAGTTCCAGTATGAATTATAAAATTATATGTTAAATAGGGGTTAATAGAATGCTTTCTATACTAGGTGTTAATAGAATGCTTTCTAAACTAAAAAAAACCTTTTTTTCAATCTTAAATTTATTTAAATTATTGTATTTATATCTGTTCTTGGGCTGGAGAGTCTCGAAAGGAAAGGAAATAAGTGTTGTAATCCTCTTGATATTTGCTGTTTTTCACTATTTTATTTTAGTATATGTTACTTTTTAAATTGACTGATATAATTGAATTGTATTGTAACTGAATTAAGAAAAATAAAGGAAAATAAATATAATTTGTACGATGTTTTTATTGATGATAATTATATTACATTGTAAATTGAATTGTATTATTATTTGAGTTACTTAGGTATATGCACTTATTAATCTAGCTGTCCAGTACTACTTTATTTTGGTCTTGATTGCATTTGTATTGCAATATGTTATAAATAAATAAAATAAATAAATAAATATATTTGCATTTAAAAAACCTATAACCAAAAATCAAAAATAAAGTACACAAAAGTTTACAGATTATTTCAACCAGTCATTGTAACATTGTAAACTAACTAGGTTAGGTTAGGTTAGGTTGTACAGGCCGCCAGTTTCATGAAACCAGCCCACTTGGGTCCTTTTGGTCCCGTTGTGTTGCCTGAGGGAGAAGTGCAGCCCGCGAGACTTACACTTCCCCCGACGGTTCAGATTCAAACCAACCCGAAAGCCGGATAAAGGAATCCAGTCCGTTCACTCGGCATTCCGATATATCTGCTAACCCGTGCAGCATTGGTCCGCCTAAGTACAGCGCTCTCATAGAACTGAGAGCCGGGCATCGACAGAGGAAATGCTCAACACTTTCCTCCTCGTCCTCATCCCCGCAACTTCTGCAGAAATCATTAAATGGAAGATTTAACCTCCTAGCATGCGTCCCTATGAGACAATGTCCTGTCAGAACTGCCACCAAGGTACGCAACCTTTGACGGGGAAAACCCTTTAAAACCGCAGTTCTACTACGATCATACGCAGGCCATGTCAGCCTTGCTACTCGGCAGGTGACCTCACCAGACCATCTGTCCTGTGCAGTCCCTACAAGTTGACGCTGCACTTGGTTTTTACAGCTGTTAAGCGGGACTCCAACCATCGTATCAATGTCCCCTCTCTGTAGACGAGCTCCGGCTTTCGCCAGCTCATCCGCCACAATATTTCCGGGCACTCCACTGTGCCCCGGCACCCAGAAAAGCTCCAGGCTCGAATGTCTCGCCATCTCATTAAGAGATATCCGGCATTCCTGAACCAACCTGGACGTCGTATAGACACCCACAAGCGCATTTAACGCAGCCTTACTATCAGTACAGATTCGGATATTCACCCCGTATACCCTAAACTAACTAACTAACTAGATTTTTAATATCAAAACTTAGTATGGCCTTTCTTTTGATCAATTAAAGCCCTTTAATTCTGGTTTGCATTGCTTGCGCTGGCACTCGAATGAATTGGTTAGTTTTTTTGTTCATCTTCCTTTGAGGACTGATATAAGGTCGTTCCAGCCCGATATCTAGTATTGTCCGACGTTTTGGTCTAAAATTTCCCATAGACTTTCAATGCCCTTCAGATTAGCATTGAGTAGGCAGTTGCATTAGATGGAGATAGCTCCAAACAAGCCACGACTGCACAATACTTGACTTATGTTTTTGTTCGTTATCCGAATAATCTATAAAACCGAAACGCGTCCCTTATTCACAATTTTTTGAAAAGTAAACACTTTTTACCATTTAATTTTAATAAACAGCATGCTTCCTACCCTAGCTGATGACATACAAGCCCACAACATGAGGTTACCACCCACCAATGTTTTTGACAGTTGGTTTTAAGTTTTGATTTAGGTGCTCAGTGTTCAGCTTATCTAGCACTATTCAAGCTGAAGATGTTAAATTTGAACCTTCTTCGACAAAATGTTCCTTCACAGATTCGAAATACACGGCGAAGTTTCTGCGCAATATGTTTTGTTAGGTTCATTCTAACTTCTGTATTTCCTGGCAAAGCAGCGCTCACCAGTCAAATTACATAAAAATTTTATTTCCCCTGATGATCCCACGTCTGTAAACTGCAATATGCACAATTCTCCGAATTCTGGAGAATTAGATACAAATGTTAAAAACTATACCCAAAATCCCTTTAAAATCAAGCTGAGTTTATTCGAAATATTTCTGCTATTTGATAAATGCATACGTACTCGTATGTATGGCATATTCATCGGAGAAACTGACTTAAGGCTATTTAAGTACATATGTATAGGTAAATGTACATATAAATGCATGTATGATTGTGTGCATATGAATACCAAAAAACAAAAGATAATACAAACATAACTAAGTAGGTATAAACCTAATATACAATAATTATAGTTTGTGGTAAAAGTATAACATACTCGTACGTACAACTTAGACGAAATAGGTACCCCAAGAAGAAACACTTTCAACTTTGAACAAAAATTTATGTATGTACATATATACCTACATGCTTACATATGTATGTACATGCATACAAATCGGATTATATTTTAACTGTTGCCAAATAGAAGTTTATAAAATAAATTCATAAACAAATATATACTTATATACATATGCATTTATTTAGTACGGATTTATGTATATACATAGGTACATATTGGCTTATGTACAGAAGTATATAATCTACGCTGGTATGAGAATGAAAAACTGCATGGAAAATTATATGCAAACATACACATAAATACATGCATACACATGCATTTTTAATAATAAAAAAACCCCCCGCAACAGACAACACAAAAGAAGAAGCAAATATAGCTGGAAATGTCATTTTGCCTACAATATCATTTACAATTTTTATTATTTAAATTGCAGTTATTAGTTATATTTCTTTGTTTAAAAACAAATTACTTCTGTATGCATACATATGTATGTATATATGTATATATACATATGTATGTATACAAACTAAACAGAAAAGAACAACAACAATAAGCACTGTTAACATTGACGCATCAGCTGAGAGAATGAAACCCTTTCATTCTTTAATCTACTACTTCGTATTTTTTGCTTGCTCCGCTTTTTTTTTACCATGTATAATGGAAAATGAAAAAATGACGTCCTAACTAATTTCCATGTTTGCATACAAAGAACTGGATATTATATCGAAAAAAAAAGAAATTAAATTAAAATTACCTGTAAAGCAGCAGACAGTAGATAATATTAGTAAAATAATTAATTTATTATGAAACATAGTGTCCAAGTTTTCTTCGGCTACAGTTATACTAAATCACTTATTTTTCGGACGTTTACTTGACTAATATTATTTAATCCGGATAAAATAATTTTTTGCGTTTTGTTAAATTGTTTGTTCTTTTTTATAATATTCAAACACTCAAAACCCAATAATTACGCACTCAAATCAGCGAATCGTTTAAATAACAATGAGCAATTAAATGAAATTGATTGACAAAAATTAAAAAGAATATGACACATTGTTTTCGGGCTTGCCAGACCGAGCAATACAAAATGTAAAAAATCAACCGCTGATATAATTTAGGCAGTTTAATGCTGTCAACTGACTTCGGCGTAATTCTGAATAAAACGCAAATTAATTATATAATGCAAGGCGAATTAATTATTAGGTGGATGCATCGGCGAATTCAGGCGAATTCGATTAATATGGCCGCACTTTCTTTGTCAAGTTTTGTTTACCTTTTTCGGCGCCATTTAAATTTTTTTACATGTTCGTTATCAACTACTTTTGACAGCTTAAGTGTGAATTCGCCTTTTTACACAAACCAAGGCGAATTCATTATTAGGTGGATGCATCGGCGAATTCAGGCGAATTCGTTTAGTATGGCGGCACTTTCGCAGTCAAGTTTTGTTTACCTTTTTCGGCGCCATTTAAATTTTTGTACATATTCTTTATCAACTACTTTTGACAGCTTAAGTGTGAATTCGCTTTTTTACACAAACAAAATACCTGTTGTTTTTTTTATTGTTGTATTGGTGTAGCGAAGCGGCTACCTTGTTTTTTGTATCATGACGCAAACAAAATACCTGTTGTTTTTTTTATTGTTGTATTGTTGTAGCAAAGCGGCTACCTTGTTTTTTGTATCATGATATAATGTTTTTGTTCTAACCAAGGTGAATTCATTACTAGGTGAACTTGACAGCTCAGGTGATTATTTTTTGCTTGCCACGTTTTTTCCAATTTTTCTTTTATTCGCGCCATTTTAATCTAAATATTTTTTTGTATGATTTAATGCAATTTCAAAAAAATTGAGTGAATTTAAGAGTGAAAAACTAATACAATTTTTGATTTTAATTACAAATAATTATAAAAGTTTATATATAATATTTAAATAAAATTTTTTCCCTGCTGAGTAATCTTAGGCGAATTTAGATTATGACATTCTCAGTAAGTTTTACAACATGATACAAAAAACAAGGTAGCCGCTTCGCTACAACAATACAACAATAAAAAAAACAACAGGTATTTTGTTTGTGTAAAAGGCGAATTCACACTTAAGCTGTCAAAAGTAGTTGATAACGAACATGTAAAAAAATTTAAGTGGCGCCGAAAAAGGTAAACAAAACTTGACAGCGAAAGTGCCGCCATATTAATCGAATTCGCCTGAATTCGCCGATGCATCCACCTAATAATTAATTCGCCTTGGTTTTACAATAACAAATTACCAAGGCGAATTATTAGGTGGATGCATCGGCGAATTCAGGCGAATTCGGTTAATACATGATAAAAAAAACAAGGTAGCCGCTTCGCTACAACAATACAACAATAAAAAAACAACAGGTATTTTGTTTGTGTAAAAGGCGAATTCACACTTACGCTGTCAAAAGTAGTTGATAAAGAACATGTACAAAAATTTAAATGGCGCCGAAAAAGGAAAACAAAACTTGACAGAGGAAGTGCCGCCATATTAACCGAATTCGCCTGAATTCGCCGATGCATCCACCTAATAATGAATTCGCCTTGGGTTAATATGGCGGCACTTTCACTGTCAAGTTTTGTTTACCTTTATCGGCGCCATTTAAATTTAGCAAAATTTTAAACGGTATCTTTACAATACTTATAAGGATCTATCTTGAGCCTAGTTGCTTCAGCCGTTATATTAATCAATGTTTGCAATAAATTTGTTCAGCTCAAGGTTTTATTGTTTCTTTTATGTTTTTCCTTTGGAAAGCGAAATATTTAAGAGTAAAATAAAAATTTTTACAAAAAAAAGTTATCAGCTACACAAAATACAGCTACTTACCATCATCAAAAGTTGTATTGCAGGAGCTTACAATCGTCGAAAAAATTTACGATATCGAATTATTCAAACGATATCGAATTATTAAAACCGACTAAAAAATTTTTCGCACAAGAAATTTTAAAAAGCACCAAAAACGGTGCAAAACGCAACGCTGACAGAAATCCTTATTAAAAATAATAAAGAGGATGCAACTACCTTGTATTTTTTATATCATGGTATATATGTATTTATTTTTGAACATTTCGCTCCCTTATTGCAACATAGTCATATCTCAAAAATTGAGCTTTTCGAGATAACAATGCAGAATTGTTAACAGTTTTACCTTTTATATTGTGCCAAAAAATTATACAAATTACATTTAAACTGTTTCCTTTAGGAGATATTTTCTTAAAAAAGTTTCTAAGACTTGTATGGAAACTAAAAATTTGAAATGCGTTTTTTTAGTTATGACTATGTTGCAATAAAGGAGCGATATAATAATATTGGGTCTAGTTATTTTGCGTTTTTTTTTTTATTGAATTTATTGCTCGTAAATTTTAACTTATTTTGTCAAAACATATGATTTTTGTTGACAATTTTCGGCAGTGTTATAAAACACATTTTGTCAGTATTTTGCAACACTGAAGTGATAACTCGACCCGTTACGTAACGAGTCACATCATTATAAATTTACACGATATCGAAATTATTTTCTACTCGATAGTAATTTCGATCACGAATAACACAATTAGCCCCTTGTATTGCGTTTTCGTATTTTCTTTTCGCATTTAATTTTCCCTTTCGCACATTTTATTTTATCATTCTTCGCTATTGCTTATTTTGTGATACTAGTGTTACGTCATTTTTAAACTATTTCGCAAAAGAGTTTACGCAAACAGCACAGAATACTAAATTATACTCTTATTGCATCTACCTTACGCTGCCGTTACACAGGAAAGTACTATCATGAAATTTCTGTATACGTATTACAAATAAAAATTTCAATGAAATAGACGACTTTCATGAAAATTTCTTGTTCGTCTACACAGGAAAGTGAAAGTTCATTTTAAAAATAGCGCTAAGGCAAAGAGTTGCAAAATTTGTCTCTGCTTCTCTCCACTCTTATTTTGTTTGCTTACTAATCAGAGTTGCCGAACTTATTACATATACAAATTTATGAGGCAATAGTTGAAAAAACTTATCATTATAAACTTTTCTATGATATTATTTTTATAAAAATACTTTAATTATTTTCTTTATGTGTTTGATATACAATTTAAAAAAAATATTATAATTATTTGCATATACATGCAAAAGAAGTTAATTTAATAATTATTATTTTACTCTGTATATGGCAACAGTGCTTAGAATTTGTCATTTCACTTTCATAAAACGTCAAAAAATCTGTTTTATGAAATTTTTGATGAAAGTTGAGTGGAAAGTAAGCAAAATGTGAGTGTGTTAGTAAAAAAAGTGTAAGTGTATTACAACTTTCATGAAATTACTTTCCTGTCTAAACGGTAGGTTACGCATCGAACTTACTTTCGCATCGCAGTAGAGAGTAACCCCTCTGAACCTTACACATAAGTATGTTTAAGGATGTGTAATTTATCAGAATCGTTTCATGAGTAAAGTTTTCTCAACATTATATTTTAAGAACTGATGATTAGGGTAGCTCCTATGAAATGTCAACATATAGATAGCTGGGAAACATAGAAAACAAGCTATTTATAATTTTTTTTTTTATATTTTAAGCTTAAACGTAGTTTCAAAATTATTTCTTTACCTTCTTGCAAACCTTGAAATAAAAACCAAGAATGTTTTATTTGGAATTACTTAATTCCATATCAACATTATTACTTTTGTTTGTTTTTTATTGAATTCAGTAAAATTTTGTTCTGTTTGTTTATTATTTAAACGATTTACTTCATTTATTTATTTCACTTGTTATCTTTTATTTTACTTTAATAAATGGTTGTTGTCCTTTACCTTCATGTTTTTATAATTTTTGTCGTTTTATATAATTATTCAAATTTTTTTTGTTTTTTGTTTAAATTTAAACTTAAATTTTACAAAAAGCAGTGTTTGTTGTTTTTATATATACCATGATTTTTTTTTACTGAATGATGTTGAATTTGTTATTTTTCTTCTTTTTTTTTTTTTTTTTGTTAGTAAATCTAAATTAAAGCAATATTGTTTTAAATACTAAAAAATTAATTTAAACAAGATGAAACTTAACAAAAATTATTTAAGTTTTTTTTTTCAATATTGAAGAAAAATAAATTTAAAATTTTTTACTACTAAAGTTTCAATTTTAAATTATTATGATTTCTTTTGCTAATTTAAATGTTAATAAATTTTTTAATTATTTTATTTGTTTGTTTTTCATATTTAAGACTAAAATAATTTTACATTGAAGCTTATTGATTTTTTTTTTTTAATTTTTTTATTATTTTTTTTTTTTTTTTTTTGGTTTTTTATAGCAAAGTGGTTTACACAAGGTTTTATTTATTATTATTCTTTACTTTTTCCTTTTAACTAGCTTATTTAAACATTTTTTTTTATAATTATGCTTCACACTGACAAAAAGGGCAATTTTATATGTATATATGAACAATGTAGTTTTTTATTTTTATTTGAGAGGAATTTATTTTCTATTTATATGTATGTATATAGAGCTCTGTCTGATTTCTGGCAAACGCTTACAACATCACAATAGAAAACAGCAAGAATGTTGTTAAAAGATTTTGAAAATATTTTGAACATTTCAAAAGGTTTGCTTAGTATTCCAGAAAAGAAATTTGTGTTCTTATAGCCTAAAATTAGCTTATACATATTTATTTTCTTTTTTCTAATTAATATTATTCTTTTTTTTTTATTATTATTTTGTAGCACTGCTTTTGTGTTTTCTTATTGTTGTTGAAAAAAAAAAGAATTCAAATGTCACTGAAAAGTAAAAGTCGTTGTTAAAAGAATAGCTGAAAAATTTACTCAAATCTAAAAAAAAAAAATAAATAAATATTAATTTGTTAACATTTTACTGCTATGGGTTTTGTTTAAGATTTAATAATTTTAATGAAGTATTCTCTCTGCTGTGTTGCTGTTTGTTTTTTATCGCCGCAACATTTTGAACTTCTTACGTCTGTCTTTTTTATATTGCTGATTTTAATTTATTGAAAGTTTTAATGGCTTGTTCATTTGTGTATTTATGTGTTTGTGTTTGTTTTATTAAATAAGTTTTAGTTTTACATTTAATGTTTGTTTTTTTTTTTTATATTTGCATAACACTCAAAAAAATATTTTTACATACATTTTATTTGTGTGTAAAAAATGGCAGTTATTTGAATATACTTTTTTAATATATATTTCCATTTTTAGTTTAAAAACATGCATACTTTCATTAAATAACTTTCATTAATTGTGCTTTAAACAGCAACACAACTTTTATTTGGCAAAAGATGGCACAATGCCTTTGAAAATTTATCCTGCTAATTGCTAAAGCAATTTTAAATTGCTAAAGTTTGAAATGGTTTTAAATATTTTTTTTTAGCACTCTTATATTTTATTAAGTTGGTTCGTGAATTTGTCGCTGGTGGGACGAGGTAATAGAGATTCATATGTACTCGTATTTTAAGTTTGTTAAACTAAACAAATGTGATTTCAAAAATGGCTTCGAAATGTGAAAATATTCTGCTTTCATTCGGATTGTAGTTCTTAAAATTTCTTTTTGTTCAAAAATCTAATAAACATACAAACATATACGGCCTTATGTAGAATCAAAATCCTTATGCTAACTAACTAGCTGCTAATACCATGTTCAGACGGTAATATGAACCACTTGGTTCACTCTCTGAACCACGATTGCGAAACTAGGTGTTCAGACGGTCGGTTTTGTTTCACAGCGATGTTTACATATTTTTTGCAAACGTTTCACTACTTCTTTTAACAGTTTTTATTTAAATCTTTATGTAAGTATCTAATTTTTATATATTCAGTGCGTTTCTTTTGATTTTACACACATTAATTATCTGTTTTTTCTTTGTTTACATTTTTTTTAAAGCAAGTTCAGATAAACTAGCGATAATTTATTAACAAATTTGGAGATGATAGTAATTTTTACATGGTTCGCGACAAGATTGAAAATGTATCAAGTTGGTTCGCTCATAAAATTTTGTATGGTGAATCATGTCGGTTCAATCAAGATTGGGCCGCGAACCATGAATGAGAGAGCCTTCGTGTGAACATGCCATAAGTTTTTTGTGTGTAAATTCCCTTAAGGGAAAGATAGCAGCTAGTTACTTACACATAAGGCCGATAAATTCTGAAAATTTTGTTTTATTGCTTGAATGAAATAGCAACAAACTTCATAAGAAGTTTTTGTGAAAAAAAACTGATTTCATTAAATTTTTATGAAATATTAAAAATAAAATCATTTATTAGCGTTAATACATACGTGAAAGGCCTTAAACACAAATGTGCATATTCATAAAAAATTAAAATGTATTTGAAATTAATTTTAGTAAAATTTTGTATGAAATTTTTGAATTAAAACACATTTCAAATTCATTTAAATTTTTATGAATATGCCCAAAAGTAAATTTCTTTACACATTTGCAAAAAGCACCTCGTTTATTAAGAAGATAATCTTTAACCCCATCGCTTTAACGGAAGAAACAAACGGAAGCCCAATTAGCTTCTGTTTTATTTGAAAACCTTAAAAAAATCCTGTGAATTGATTTTGTTTGGTAGAGCAGTGTTTATATTTAATAAAAAGAAATATATTCTTGTTAATAAATACTTCTAAGCAGTTTGACTTTATTAAATATTCGTTTACATATAATAATTTTTGTTTGTTAAATACACTAAGGGTTAATGGAGGGAAACGGGAAGAGTATATAAAACCGTGTAACAACAATAAAACAAGAACAAAGAAATTAAATTGAAAATGGCGAAAAAATATACTCTTTCAAAAAAGTTACTGTTATGTGTAGTGGTGGGTGTATTGTTGTTTTTTTTTTATTTGTTCCTTTCATTCTCTTTTTTTTTTTTTTTTTTGTTCAAGTGTAAAAGAAGCTTATATGCAAAGTTGCATTTTGTTGTACACAAGGAAAAACGAACAGGGCGTTTCAAATAATATTGAAGAAATATTCATGAAAGTTTTATTACATAACGGGCTTTTTAGTTTTAAATATAAATTTATCTGGTTTTCTTAAGTTGCGTGTGTGTGTATATATTTGTCTCTGTTTTTGTTTTTAGTTTTCTTTACTTAATTCTGTAAATTTCTTACTTATTAAATGAAGTTTTTTTTTTTTTTTAATTCTATTTATTATTTATTTTGTTTTATTATTTTTTTTTAAGTAAAGAGGGTTAGTTTTATTTATCTGCTTAACTTGTTTTTATAGCATTATTCTCTAGACTCCTTAGCTTGTTTTTTTTTTTAATATTATTTACTTGAAAATTTCCTAAATAATGCTTTAAATATTTAAAATCTACAATATTTTATAAATTTTTCATTAAGTAATTAGTTTTTTTTTTTCTTTTAATGGGGTATTATTTTGCTTAAATTTATAACAAATTTAAACAAAAAATCTGGTAATGTTTCTGTTATTATATTTCTTTTATTCTTCTTTTCAATATAATATTTACTAAACAGCATTGATTTTCATTATTGGTTTTGTGTTGTGTTGTGTTGAAAAGTGTGTTGTTGTCATTTTGTTGAATCATATTATAATCAAGATCAAGTGGGAATTTAAAGTATTTTTTCAATATTTTAAAAAAATTTGATTTTTATTTAATAACAGAAAGGCGTAATAGAGAGGCAGAAAGAAAGAGAGATAGAGAGAGAGGATAGTTCTGCGCTTTAAGCTGTTTTGTTAAAATATTATTTTAATACCAAATTTATAATAAAACAAAAAGAGAAATTGAATACACAGTTTTTTAAATTTGTTTAAATCATTTTTCGCTGTGCTCATTTTCGATATCTTTAATTTTTTTTACAAAAACTGAACAACGTAAGAAAATCAATTTGCATATTTTAAAGCAAAATTATAAGTATATTTTAATAAAAATTCAGCCAATTTTTTTCTACATTTGAACTGAAGACCCTATTTCCGTTACATGAAAAAATCATTAGAAAAAATGTTAAATTTTGTTGTAGTGTTTGAAAAATATTCTTTTGTTTTGTTTGTTGTTTCCAAAAACTATATTTTCCTTTTTTTTTTTGGTTTTTATTATTTCTAAATCTGTTCTTTATATTTATATTTTTCTTTTTTTTTTGCATCTTTGGTTTTTGCTGTAATTTCTTTTTTATATTTCGTTGCATTATTTATTTTATTTGGTATTGAAATAATAATGCCTTGCAATTTTTTTTTTAAGTTTTTGGTTTACATTTCCTTTGCTTACAGTTTTAAAGTTTGCTGATAATTTCATGCTAATTTTATTTAAATTTGTTTAAAAACTTTCCTTATTTGTAACTGCTGCTGCTGCTGCTGTTGTTGTTGTTGTTGTTGTATTTTTATAATTTATTTCTTCAGAGTTGATCTGATGTGGCTGCTGTTGTTGCTCATGATGCTGTTGATTTTGTTGTGTTTTATGCTGTTGTGTTCCTAATTCTGTAGAAGATTGATCTTAATCAACCATTAACTCAAAATGGACGGATCCTCTCCTTTCTGAACGATCGTGAACGATATTACGAGCCCAAGCTTTGCACTCAATATTGATTAAGACACCAGCTAAAGATAAAAGAGGATTTTTAAAAAAATACTAATTAGCAAAGAGGGAGTTCATATTTAAGAAATAAAAGTAAATGAGTAAATTTTTATGAATTTTAAAAAGTTCAATTTTCAGAACATTTTATTCATGAAGAAATTGAAAAATAGCTTGCTATATTTTATAATTATAATGGTCATTACATAAAACAGAATTATGTATATGGGCAAATCCAGAAAAAGCTCCACCGAGGCCAAAAATTAACAGCCTGTTCGGCGATATCGAATGAAAATGAATGCGAACGAAAGCTAGTCACTCACTTTCGAATCGATTTGAGTTCATCTATGTCATTATTATTCGTTCGCATACACTTATATATATTAATTGAATTTTGACACATCGTTCGCATAGAATAAAGTTAGAAAAAGCCCAAATCAATTTTCTTTTGCCTAGAATGCGAATGAACTTATCCTTTCGACATCGTCGAACTGACTGTTAAACGTATTAAAAATGAATTTGTTTACCATAATGTAATAGAGAAATGCTTAAAATTTTATTAATTAAATCAATTTAGCCATAATTTTTTCAAATGAGATGAATAATCAGACAGACGGCTGTGCTGCATAAATGCAATTTCTCATTTTTGACAATAATTTTTTGTACGTTTTTTTTTTATATTATAAAAATGCAGGGTATCCAAAAACTGCACTCATTTTCACATGACGGTGATAAGATAAAAGCACCCAGAATTTTAATTAAAGTATATGACTAATATCAATTTTTTTAAGAATAAATTTAGTGAACATGTAGTAATATTTTAATGTTCCAGTTATTGTGAAAAAAATGTCACGTTCGACATGTCACGTATCGACCGAAAATATAGGTAAGCAAAGTATAGAAACACGAGCCATTTTAGTCAAACAACAACATTTTAAAGTGACATTATTAAGTAAAATTCTGAAGTTTATTGCATGACGAAATTGCGTAAGGTTTCGCGGAAATACTCCTTTCTAAGTGCGGACGCGAAAACTGCTTCCACTTTTGTCACGTTCGGCCTACTGCTTATTTTTAATTAATTTTTTTTTTTTTGCTTTATTCGAGATTGCATTTGCTATTAACTTTAAGCCAGACGGGGTCGCTGGTGAATTGCGAATAATTTACTCCGTGGAACTGGTTCATCATCAGATAAGGCCGCAAGGCAAGGTAATGATGTAAATCTTCTTCACAACTGCTATTAACTTTAGTATAAATTACAGTGTTCGCTATTAGCTACAAGTTCAGATTAAGTCGAACCTGAAAGTACTTTTAGTTTTTTTGCTTTTCAACACATACGAATGTCACGTTCGACACCAGGGATTTACCATATATAAAAACATGTGAAGTTTGCAAAACTTAAATTGTTTTACTGTCACCTCGAGGTGGCCAGTGAAATTGCTTATAGTGGTCTATATCTGCATTAACGACGAGCAGTTGTGAAATTGATTTACATCAGCGCCTGCCTTTACGGTCTAATCTGATGATGGACCAACTCCACAAGGCGAGCTATTCACGATTCACCCGTGTCCCCGTGTGGCTTACTAGGCTTACACAGGTCGCAACTTTTCGCTATAAAGTTTGGGCCTTCTAATCCTTCCTGTATGCAATTTCCCAACAGTCAATGGAAGACAGGGCTCAATGGGTTGGTATGCTGAAGCCCATTAAGAGCATCAGCCCTTAACCAACTCACCCGTCTTAACACCACTCCGTGTTCCTTACAGTACAGATATCTGTTGCAAGACAACATCACCGCGGGAGGTTGTTAGCCCCCGAAAACCGGCATGTACCAAAGTTATCAGGGAAATTAACTCGCCTTCTTGCGATTTTAGGTTTAAACCACAGACAGAACGTTTCAGCCAAGGCAGATATCTCAACCATGATCAGCACCGAAAGATCTGCCAGGCAGAATCTCCTTAGCAAAGATAATACCCGTTCTGCCAATTTTAAACCTTCGCACGGGTTTCGGAAATCCAACACTTAATAAGTCATGCGGCTTTCTAGAGTTTTTCTCGCTACAACAAACGGAAGACTCTTGCCCCTTTATGTCCTAGAAAACAGAGTGCCCTGGTTTGGCCTGCGCCAAGATAAAACCTATTTCCCGGAGCGAGATTAAAGATGAGCAGTAGATAAATAGAAAATAACGAAAACAGTTTAACCATGATACTGCGCACTACTTGCTGCACAAATAAAAACACTCTATTTTAATGCTGCTGTTTTGCTTTACTCTTACTAACACACTCACAGAACCAGAAAAATATATATGCTTTCGCTTACAAAAATACTTTTCTTTGGTTTTTTAAGATAACCAATCCGTCGTGAATATTACACGGCTTTCACACACAGAAATTTACTTTGCAAAGTCTTGAGTTTTGCGGTGGAAAGGGAAAACAAAGAGTGTAGTAGAGCCACTCTCTTTTCCCTTGCCACCACCAAACTCAAGACTTTGAAAAGTAAACTTTTCGTGTGTGAAAGTGGTGCTACAGTACAAAACGCTCCTTTATTGCAACATAGTCATAACTAAAAAAAGATTGTTTCGAGAAAAACACATTTCAAATTTTTAGTCTCCATACAAGTCTTAAGTAGATAACACACGATATGTTTTTAACAATGTAAAATGCCTACATGTCGTCTGTTACCTCAAATACATTGCTTCTGTAAAAAACATGAGCAAAGTTGTCTGACAAAAGTCAGTGTCATGAACATGCACTTATTTCTGTTTGCCACTGTTAGTAATGCACACAATTGCTGCAAAGCAAGACATTCGAATGCATTTAACTATGCAAATACTTAAGTATATTTATTTCATCAGTACTTAATGACATTCTCCGTTTATAACGAATTAAACTCGTTTGGTTGTTTCTGGAGTTTTGTTATCAACTCGGTTTCAGCGTTGCCCAATTTGATATATTTTTTTTATTAACAAGCTGGTGGCAGCCTTGTTGAAGCGGCCATTTGATTTCAACAGCCATTCTAGATTTTCTGCCGAGCACGCCACAATTAATTGTTGAGAACAACCCACCAGCCTGTTGAAGTTAGAATTGTTTAAGTTTTATGGATTTAACTATACATGATTGCACCTTTACAATTAATGTAAATTGTTTATATATGAAGATAATAAAACAATTAAATCCATATAATACTACTACATTTGGTGTTTTATTATAATTCCCAACTTCGACAAAGTTCTGCCGTAACTGATAGCCGCCTTCAGAACACCGTTACATAAGTATATCAGATACAGCCAACTTTGAGCCTCAGCCGAAAACTATATATGTACATTTCTTATTTTTCTCATCTTATTAGGTGTAAACATTTTTGAGCTACACTGTCTTATTTCTGCAACATACATAATTGCATGTCTATACATAAGTAAAAGCATTTCATTGCAATCAATATTTGCGTGCAGTGTTTTACTTGAATGCCAAAACAACAACATTAAAAGCGCGAAATCAGGCAGACATACATATGTATGTTTTATTTTTAGAAGATAAATTTGTTAGTGTTCGAAAAATAAGGTTTCTTGTTGCAAGAAAAAAAAGTATTAAATTGGTCAAATAACAACGGATTAATAAACTAAAAAAAATGTTTGAGGAAAATTTAAATAATCTTCATTTACGGATGTGTAGTCATGTATTATAAATAAAGTATAATTTCACTAGGTATGAAACCAGTAATTTCTTGTTTGAATTTAAAAAAAAATTAATATAACAAAAATTTCCTTACAAAATTTTACTAAAATTCATTTCAAATACTTGTTCATTTTTATGAATATACACAATAGACTTTGTTACCTTTTCAAACAAAAGAGAGACAAACTGTTGACATTTCGTAATTTCTACCAACAAAATATCGGGTGGTTAAATTTTAAGCGCCGATGTTGAGTATGAACCACACCTAAACGTCAAGTTTTTTCTGGATTTCATTTTACATTTCTCAATTTCAGATTAACTTATAGCCTATTTACACCAAATCGAAATCTGCTCATTCGAGATTTCAAGCCAAATGTAGTAGATTTTGAGAAGATTTCCCATACAAAATGAAATCTACTTTATGAGTAGATTTCGACAAAATCTCCTGAAATCTACTCAGTACTAAGCGATGCAACTGTGATTTCTTGCAAAAAGTACTTAAAAATACTACGCTGCAACAAAAAATGCACTATAATGTGGTGTATGCAGTCTCTGGGCACAAAAAATATACATTATAATGCTGGTGTATTCAGTCTCTGATAATATTGTATTGTCAAACCCACATGCATAAATTATTTTTGAGCAAATGAAATCTTGCTAGATGTCAAAAAACGGTGGTGTAAACGATATAGATTTCGTTGTAGATTTCAATTCAAATCTACTAGATTTTGAGTTGGTGTAAATGCGCTATTAGTTTAAACCATGGAAAGATACACAATCGAGCAACGCTTTAAAGTAATTCGGGCTTGTTATGAAACTGGGTGTTAAAATCAAAATACATATCATGCACTTCGTGATTTTTTCGCACAATCGGAAAAATCATGCAAATCTTTGAGTAAACCGGGTCTGTAGGAGATGTGAAAATACCAGCGCATGCTCGTACAGCTTGTTCTGCAGAAAATATTGCTGCTGTTCACGATAGTGTGGCTGAAGTGCCGTCCATCTCAACTCGTCGTCGTGCCCAACAATTGCATCTCTTACGCTCATCATTGATGATCATTATATATAAAGACTAGCATTTATATGCTTACAAGGTGCAATTGACTCAAGAACTAAAGTCTCTTCATCATTCCAGGCATGGATGATAAATTTTCGAGTGATGTAGCACATTTTTACCTCAGTGGATTAGTCAATAAGCAGCATTTCCGCATTTGGGTGAATGATAATCTAAGAGTGATTGTTGAAAAAACAATGCACCCACAATGGGTGACTGTTTGGTGCGGTTTATGGGCTGGCGGAATCATCGAGCCGTATTTTTTTTTTCAAAATGAGACAGTTACTGTGAATAGTGTTCGCCATCGTGAGATGTTAACGAACTTTTTTAAGGCCGGAATTGGAAGATATAGATGTGGACGACATGTGATTTCAACAGGACGGTGCCTTTTGCCACACAACAAACGAAAAAATGGCTCTTTTGCGCGACAAATTCAATGGCCACGTTATCTCACGTGGTGGGGATTCAATTGGCCGCCAATATCATTTGATTTGACACCGTTAGACTTGTTTCTTTGGAGTTATTTAAAAGAAAAGGTACGTCGATAAGCCAGCATCAAAGGCTGAGATAATTCGGCATATTAACAGCATAGCACCTCAATTATGTCGCAGCGTCATCGAAAATTTGGACCATCGGATGCAGGTGTGCTGTGCGGCGGCGTCCTTTGGCCGATATTTTGCTCCATACATAATTGAACCATACCAATACCACCATGTGACATGCATATATGTATGTATGTATGTCAATATGTATAATAATACATATGCTAAGTACCTACCCTTAAGTTTTTATCTTCAAAAATCGATTGTTTTCACTTTGTCCTATTTGCAATACTACTTCATAATACAAACAGTGAACGAACATGTTGCTAGGGATATTTTTTCAAGTTAAGTGACTGTTTGTTTTGTCGCTACGGAGCATCACGGTGCATAGAATTGATTAGGTCATCAAATTTTGGTCACGCGCTGTTATTTTAAACATTTGTGTTTCTATATTTATACATCTATATTCATATTCATACTATATTCATCTTTTTTCTACCGTTTTTCAAACTATGTAGAGCTCCATGTAAAGTATTAACATAAAGGGTGGTCCAACAGTAATGTACGATGTTAATTGTAAGTCTCACCTTAACGTCAATTTGTTGGCCAACTTAATTCGGCATTTCTTTGTTTCAGTATTTGAGAAATTTAACCATAAAGAGAAAAGCAATTGAGCAGCGCGTTAAGATTTTTGAAGCCCATTGCAAAAAAAATCGTTCAAGTCAAAATGCATTTCGTGGACTTCATATTCAGCGACGAAATACTCGTACACTTTCACCTCAGTGGATTTATTAAAGCACGTTTCAACTAAGTTGGCAACTGAGTCAGTTGTTGGCCAAACAAGCGTGTATGACTTTGTCAGTTGATTAGTTTGGCAGTTGTCGAGTTGGTTGAAGAAAAATAAAAATGTTTTGATTTTTTCAAGTTGACTAGCAAGTCTTTCAATGCGATTGTGTTGTGTGTTGAATCTGTTGATCAGGTCTCAAAATTTATATTTGTAGTGTTTTTGCAAAGAGAACATTATATATTTTTAAAATTGTCCATAATTTCATGAAATTTAATAGTTGAATAGTTGAAAATCTATCAATTCAGTTTATGAAGTGTGTGGGCAATAATCAATTCAGTTGAAAAACCGAACTCACAATTGTATGGGTCGCATAATAAGCAGAATTAGCGTATTTGGGCAAATGAGAATTCTCGAGTGGTTGTTCAAAAAACGATGCATCTCAAAATTTATATTTGTAGTGTTTTTGCAAAGAGAACATTATATATTTTTAAAATTGTCCATAATTTCATTGAATTTAACAGTTGAATAAAAATCGATCAATTCAGTTTATGAGTGTGTGAGCAATAATAAATTCAGTTGAAAGACTGAATTGACAATTAAATTGAAACGTGTATGGGCCGCATAATAAGCAGAATTAGCGTATTTAGGCAAATGAGAATACTCGAATGGTTGTTCAAAAAACGATGCATCCGCTAAAAGTGACTATTTGATACGGTTGATGCGCTGGCGGCATCATCGAGCGATACTGTAGTGCCATCACTTGTAATACTCTTTACTACAACGCTGGCACTTGTCTCAACTCTACACACATGGTAAAAATATGTATAATAAGTATTAGAATAATAATGACGAGAGTTGCTAATCGACCACCACATAATAACAGCGTTTTTCATGCCCATAACTGCATTCATTTCATTTACATAACTGTTAGAACTTCTTCGAAAATGGGGTCGGCCAAGTAGTTACCGTCAATGGTGTTCGCCATTCATGTGGTTATGTTGATCTAAACAATTCCAAGAAGATAGTGCCAATTGACGTTAAGGTGCGACTCACAATTAACATCCGTGCATTATGGTTGCACTACCCTTTATATTTATTTTTGCTTTACCAAAGCAAATTTAACCTGTAATAGTTTTCGACTTAACAAAACGTTGAGAATCAAAGCCAAATAAACTGAAATTACGTCCACATGCCCATGGCTTCGTGAAGTTCTATGGGCTATTTTTTTTTTCTCTCTTTTCTTGTATGGGCATGTACTCGTACATGTGTTGGCTGTATTCAAATATCTTTGTGGTGTATGTGTGTAAGTGTTATTATTTCATTCTAAGTAATTTGTGGTGGCTAAGTTTAGTTGAGATGCCTTGTTGTTATTAGCTTTACTGCATTTAACTAGCGTGACATATTAACCTTATTTTGTTTTGCTTTTTTTTAAATTATTTCCATATTAACCAGAATTATGTACTCAGTGCTTATTCTAGCTTAATGGTTTTGTTCTTTAAAACTTTAAATACTTATACATACATACCGATGTAGGTATATATAAATATATTACCTAGCATATGAATAGAAAATTATCAGAAATTGGATTAAATGATTTCACAGGAAATCTTTTTTACAAATTAATTGTGTGGAAAAATAGAAGATTTTAATTTTCAAATGCTTGTTAAGAGTATAACGTTAGTCTCACGTAGAAAGGCCCTAACTCGCATTTTCCCTGAATTGAGCTCTTTTAGGGATTCTACTACGTTTCACACAAGTACACAGTATCACAAAGTTTTAATTATATAATTTCATACAAATCGCTCTTACAAACAATAGAGGAAAAAAAGTTACTTTTAGATGTACCTATTTACAAAGTTTCCATTACGATTTTTCCTTGTGCTGTAAAATTGCATTTATTTTTGTTAGGGCCTTTCTACATGAGACCAACGATAAGTAAATTTTGTATCCATACAGATATGTTGTAGAATATATCTTATAAATTTCGGATATTGGTGTAATTAAGTTAATAAATATATTGACCACAATAAATTTATTTTCACAATTTGAAAGAGGAAGAAGCAAAAGAAGACGTTCTAATAAAAATAAAAATCGAATATTTTCGAACGAGTAAAGTTATTTTAAAAAGCTGAAAAGAGCTCAAGGTTTTTGCTTTATTTTTTTATATTTTATTTAAAACTACTTCATTTTATACTTACTTTCTACAGTAAATTGCACAGCTACAATAGGTGGTATATAACCTTCTATATTTTTGAAGGGGAAATAGTAGAATGGGAAACCCATACGTGGATAATAATCACGGGCTTTTATATTTTCAACATCAGCGGGATTTTCACCTTCACAAGATACCCAAACAACGTTAGTCTAAAAATAAAAGTAACACAAAAATTACAATATTGTTTATTCAATAAAAATTCAAGACTCAAAAAACTAAAAATAATTTTTTTTTATATATTTTAACGAATCGAAAGTGTTCAGAGGAAACAGAATCAGCGATCCAGTGTTGGCTTAATCGTGAAATGAAGCCTGATGATCCTGATAAACAAGTTGAATTCTGCAGAACAACGAAAACCCGTTTTAAGAGTTTCAATAACAAATGTGGCTGTGTTCTGTAACTCTCGCCACGAGAAACTTTTCGACTGAAACGTGTGAAATGAAACAAAGTTGAAACAAACAGCTGCTTTTCTCACTAAACTGTTGCTATAACTTTTCTTGGTGAGTAATAGCTGTTACGTAAAGAAATTACTCGCATAAGATTTCAAAATCACTTTTGATAGAAATAGAATTGTGTTTTGAAAGAATGTGTAAACTATAGGAATAACAGATTTCTTACAGTACGTCTGCACGATTTAATCGTTTTTAAGCAAAGTACTTTTAAAATTTAAACTTACCTCATTTGGTCTTAAGCTGTGTTTCTCTGTGATGTGTTGTTTCAACTGAGGTGGCATTTCTTCGGGCAAATTCTTTGAATCGTTGTAGATATCAGGAACCCAATTGTAAATCTTAAGTATAAAAAAATCGTTAAGTTTTTATTTTTTTATTTACGTTTTTTTACACATTGTACCTTATTTAATTTTAGAAACACGCAGGGTCTGGCGAGATTATAGCCGAAATGGTTTTCCGCTGTGCAGGGTGAAAATTGGGTTCGATCAAGACCGCATACTTTGCCAGGGGGTGGAGGATTCTCAAATGAACAGTTTACTTGATTCTTTTTATTCAAAGCTTCATAGGCTGCGTGTTTGAGAAAAAAGAAACGTATTAGTGTTTACGAATTCCTTCTACCATTAAACAGCAGCAGTGGTTAAGTTTGCTAGCGCTTTTATTTTTTATTACAGTCTTATTGAGGATTATCTAGCCCATTTTCAAGTACGTTAAAGGGTGTTTAAGCATTAAAATTAAGAAAAACTCTTATACTTACAAAAAACATTTAAACATGAATAAAAAACAAACAAAATATTAATTAATTGTTGCCAGAATCCAAAAGAAAAATAAGGTTTAATTGCCTGTTAGTCACTGAACTTTTAATTAAACGTGTTTTATTTTTAAAATTTTTGCCACAAAAATGCTGGAGAAAAAAGATAATTCAAATTTAAACTGCTTTTAATCATGAAATAAATGAATCATTCATACGATTCATTCGTTTGATCAGCAAGAACAACAATGTCAAAACAGTTAAAAGTTTAAATAAAGTTATTCTTTACGCAAAGAAGATTTTTTTTCGCGATTAAGTCTTAAGAGAGAGAGAGAGAGAGAGCTCTGTAGTGCGATTTTGTATCTAATTTTAACAATACTTGTTATTGTTAAAAAATTTAACAATCAATTTGACAATTCTGTTATTCTCTAGCATATTTGACAACACTTGTTATTGTTTTGTCATTTGACAAACTGGAAAATTCCAACTGCATATAGTTGGGCAATAACATTTGTATTGTGTTGTAGTTTTCTTTGTTCTTTTCGCAGTTTTGACATATTTTTTAAACGTTATGCCACTTGATTGAAATTTATGTCAATATTGTTATTTATTAGTTATAGAATCGCACAATCGTAACTGCAAGCAACAATAGTACTTTAAAATTTAACAAATTTTGTTGTTGCTAAAAGTTGAAGAATTCGCACCCTAGAAATGTACAACCCGTCAATCAATAGTTGTGTGCGTGCTCTTGTATTTTTTCCACTATCCGTGCGCATTGTCCGCAATGGTTTATGGAAACAAACAAAAAAATTTTTTATGACGTTTAGTTATTTGATCGTCTGCTGTTGCGATTGACAAACAGGTTTCATTTATTTATGGGTTTGGCGTCATATGTATGTACACATTTTGTGTCAAAGGTCATATGCTGATTGACAATTTTAAAAGTTAAAGCACTTGCAGCCTAGAAATGTACAATCCGTCAATCACATAGTTGTGTGCTTGCTCTCGTATTTTTTCCGCTATCCATGCTCATTGTCCACAAAGGTTTATGGAAACCAAAAAAATGTTTTTTTATATGACGTTTAGTTATTTGATCGTCTGCTGTTGCGATTGACAAACAAATTTCATTTGTGTATGTGTTTGGTGTCATACGTATGTACAGGTTTTTTGTCAAAGGTCATATGCTGATTGACAATTTTATTTGTACGTCTTCTTTAAGGCAACAACCATACGATACTCACGCTTACACACTAATTGACGATTTTATTTGATCATCTCTAGAACATTTTAGATCTGTTTCTTATATAGAAGAAGATAAGCAGCTGCAATTCCTAACAAGGGCATTTAACAAAGGTGGGTTTATTTGGCAAAAACTTAACATTTCTGTGGAAAAGCCTTTTTATACACAGTGTGTACTTTTGAGGAATTTGATATTCCGCTATAGAAAGAACTGTTGGCGCTTTAGTGCGAAAATTTAAGTTGTCGTATTGATTTCAGGTAAAAAATGGGGATTTTGGCCGTTTCAGAAACCAATTTTGAGAATTCCCAAAAAATTCAGAACCGGTTTTTCATATTCGATTTTCGCCATAGAATGTGTATCTGAACTTTTAATGGTCAGTTTGGGATCCGTATTTTCGGGTAATTATCCGGTTTTTTATTCATTTTGATCGGATTTTTGTAGATTTTTTGTCGGGTTTTTCGAAATTTTGTCGGGTTTGCGAGCTTTTTATGTAAGCATTAGCACTTTTCAATGTTTCCTGCCGGTCTTCAGTGGCTGCATAACTGATATAACATATAACACAAGGCGGTTATTCAGCCTTATATTAGCTTCACTTATATGTTTGTTAACTCTCGCGACTCTTATCGTATGAGTGATTATTTATAGGGAGAGCTACGAGTATTGTTACTAATACGTTTTCATAACGTATCAGACTAAAAAGAAAAAAATAGTTAAAAAACACTCCTCAATATCCGACTAAAAACTAATGTGGTGTCTATGGAACACAAATGAGTGATACGTCTAGAAAATTTGTATGAAATAGACTTAAAATATTAAGTATATTTCATATATGTGCTGTTAATAGAACACAGACGATCGACTTGTCACGAAAATTTGTATGAAAAAAAACGCAATTTTTTAACTGTTTTCCATCTAAAAATTCTGGACAAGTGGTTCGCCTGTGTTCTATGAACAGTACAATAAACTTTCTAGATGTATCACTCATTCGTGGATAATTTTAAAAATAAACTTAAAACAATAGTGAACGAAAAATTCTTGTGTTATTGTGAAAAAAAGCGAAAGCGCTTTGTGCCATATTTTTCGTATATCTAGCGGGCGATGCTTTTTTTCACAATACTAGTATTTCTCGTTTACTATTGTTGTAAGCTTATTTTTTCTAAATTATTTTTTACTTTTTAGTTTGATATTGAAGCGTGTTTTTAGCTTTGTTCATCTATATTTCTTAGTATTTGTAATTGAAATAAAATTTTGTAGAGGCCATAAACTGCTTTCGAAAAATTCGCATATTAAATAATGGCACACAATTAAAGTAGTCAAAATAACTTCAGAAAGATTTTAATAATTTTTGTGAAAGGTTTCTGCACTTCTAAATAAATTATAAATAATATGTTTTAAAAGGCATTTTTACATGGTAATACACATATTTAGATCTGTCAAAAATCTGTGTAGAATAAAGGAAATTTTGCAAAATGTATTCAGTAAGAGAGAAATCCAAATGCAAAAATTGACAAATGGTCGCTAAATCATCATTTTCTAAACCATTTCAGAAAACTCTGTACGAGTATTTTTAAATTTGTATTAGCACTACTTTGAGTTCTTATTGAAACCTAAACAATTGCTTGATGTTTTTGTCAATATTTGAAGAATTGTAACCATTAGTAATTTTATTAAACTTTAGACTTTGATTGATGTAAACATAAAAAGTACTCACAACACATTTTTGTTCACTAAAATACGGAGGGAATTTCGTAATATTTTGCTCCCACAAAATCGAAATATCTTGTACTACCATGCAAACGTGCCTATAATAGTATTAATTAAAACAGATATTGATTACTTTTGTAATTGAGACAATTAATTGAAAAATTATTTTCTCTTAAGCATGACAATAAAGCATGCAACTGCTGTCAGGTTAAAAACATTCACATGATTTTTTTTTCAAAAAGTTTAAAAATAACTAAATTGTTAATATAACTACAAAGCTTTTTATTTCCAATTTCAGTTTGTTCTTTTTTTTTCTCATTAAATGTAACTTTTTTTCTGTGGTATAGAAAACTTTTTTTTAATTCAAACAGACAATTTCAATACGTTTCCGTGAATAAAGGAAATAGCAAAGTACTTACATTTCAGAAAACCATTAGTTTCATCTACCCAATATTGAAAGTTATCAGGCTTATTTGACTCATACCAGACTAAAGTACTTTCAACATTCACCTCTGGAGGCATTGGTCGAAAACCAAGACCTGCAAAACATCAAAAGAAACAAAAAAAGTGTTGAAGTATTAAATAGTGTTAATTGTTTTATAAATCATATATTTTTTTCATTTATTTTTTCTTTGTTTTTTTTCATTTTTTTTTTTTTTTTATGTGAGTCTGAAAAAGATTTGCACAAATATAAAAATCCAATTAGTTAATTAAATTTCATTCAAATAACATTTCGTGATAAAATGTTAATGTTTATAATAAAAATAAAATCGTAAACCACACTCACAACACAATTTTTAAATCCATAAAAGCAAAATGAACTTAAATATTGTACATTGGCAAATAAAAATCTCTTTTTTTTACGTAAGCAAAAAAAAAAAAGATATCGCAAATTCTATTTATTTATAATATCGAATGTTAATACTATGTAAAATTATTAATACATCACATCCAGGGCTGGGCAGTATTTGAAATACTTGTATTTGAAATACAAATACGTATTTTGTAACTGTATTTCAAATTCATGACCTGAAAGTATTTAGTTTATTGTATTTCAAATACATAATTTAAAAGTATTTCGTATTTCAAATACATATGGCTCAAAAATACATTTTTACAAAATACTTTTTTTATCATAGTAAATTCAAAATATGTAAGTTATACAAAAGCTAAAATTACTAGATACTACGACCATTAAATTTTTTATCATTTTGCAAAACTGCAATTCAACTTTCATTTGTTTTGTCCAAATCAAATTGATTTTACACTAATCAGGTGATATCAATAAGAATTTCCACATATTCGTCCCCAGCTTTTTCCCAATGTTTGTCAAATTTGTACAAAATTCTTTGGTGAGTATTTTTGCTGAACATATGAACTCATAGTATTTGCAAATACAGGGTGCTTTGATAAAATTTTCAGTAAAACTGAATTTTGAACTAACTATATTCAGCAATTTAAAAGGCAATTGAAATGAAGAAATGTGGAAAAATATCTTGGTATAAATTATAGTAGCTAATAGAATAAATTATAATCGACTTAATTTTTCTTATTCTAAGTACGGATACAGGGTTGAGTCAACTCTTAAATACTTGAACCAATCTGTACTTGGATTAATTAATCCGTACTTGATTCAAGAATTTATTGTACTTTTGGCTACGCCTGGGATTGATTTAAATACAGATGAATTAGTTTTGTTTTCAGTGTAGAAGTTGATACCAGAAAATAATTTTTTTTTACCCGCCCTCAAGGCGAAATCATACCAGGGGCCAAATTCCGCAACAAGGAATTTTGAAATGTTCACCAATTTCAGTGTCCACTTTTGATTTTTGTGTCCGCAATGGTGAGAATGAATAATTTTGACAATCAAAGTGTACACTTAATAATAATTTTTTCACTCAAAAATCTTCCGTGAATTATAGTTTTTTGTTAAATAATTTGAAGCTGAAAAATTTGTATTACAAAAATTTACAATAAAAGAAAAACTTAATTATTTCATGAAACTTGAAGTCTCAGATCATAGAGCTTGAAATGGTGAAAACGGCCAGCCAGATTGCGGAGGATTGTGGATGATATCTGGCGCTCAAGAATACATAATTTAAAAAATTGTTTTAACATTTTTTTAATTATGCCATTGATATCTGAAACAGATTAAAATTAAAAGAAGTTATCAGCTGCGCTGTCAATTTCACCTCTTATGAATTCGCCTTGCCCACCCTAATGATTATTTTTAAATACTCTTTACAATAAGGAAAAATAAAAAAGCACTTTGCTGAACGCCTAAACGAGAAAAAATCTTAAATCTTGCAAGAGCTTTGCTATGAGTTTTGCCCATTTTCTGTAAATAATAAACAATAACATTGAAAAAAATTACCTGGATTTGTCCCGATTAGGCCATTGTCTAGCGTCCATTTAGGTTTCTCCGCTTCCAATGTTTGATAAAATACGGTAAAAATGGCAGCAAAGAATCCACTTAGTACCGCATAGAATATTATGTAAAATATAAGAATTTTTGCTGCAATTAAAGAAAAATATAAATAAAAACTTTATTAATAATGCTTATTTATGTATGTATATAGAAAACATTTTTTTAAACTGAATTCAGCTTAATTTGCTGAATTCATTATGTTGGTATACATGTCTGTTATATATGTTGGCATTATCAGCCATTTCGGATTGTCAGTTTGGTTTTGATAGATAAAAAGGTTAGTCATGTTGTACTTTCCTATTTTTTTACTAAACTTACTAAATTTTGAGCAAAAACAACGTCGCTTGAACATCGCTCATGAGCTGTTGAACATCGTCAACGACGATCCAGATTTCTTCAAAAAGGCCATAACTAGTGACGAATCATGGGTGTATGGCTATGACATTGAAACCAAAGCCCAATCATCCCAATGGAAGCGTTCAGAAGAGCCAAGACCGACAAAAGCACGTCAAGTTCGGTCAAATGTGAAGATTTTGCGCACTGTTTTCCTCGACTGCAATGGCGTGGTGCATCAAGAATTCTTGCTAAAAGGTCGTACGGTCAATAAGAAATACTACCTTGAAGTAGTGCACCGTTTGCGTGATGCAATTCGTCGGAAATGCACAGAATTGTGGAAAAACAATCATGGATTTTGCACCATGATAACGCACCAGCTTCCACATCGATGCTTGTGCGTGACTTTTTTGCCAAAAACAAAATTGTTATCACACCTCAACCACCGTAATCACCGGATTTGTCCCCCGCTGACTTTTTCCTCTTCCCAAAACTGAAGATACCGGTGAAAGGAAAGCGTTTTGCTACGATTGAGGAGATAAAAGAAAAATCGAAACAGGAGCTGTTGGCGACACCAAAAAGGGCGTTTCAAAAGTGTTTCGAGGATTGCAAGAAACGTTGGCATAAGTGTATTATGTCTGAGAGGGATTACTTTAAAGGGAACAAGGTAGTTACTAATGAATAAATGAAAAAAATTAAATAACAGTTTTCTGGATTAGCTCTCGTATGTGTTTTGTTTACTTTATTTCGTAATTAAATAAACTTTAAAATCTTGAATCATTCGCATTTTAAAATTAGTTAGATCTCAGTTATTCTCAAATCAATATTATTTTGGGTTTATTTGAACTACGTATTCGGGCTTAGATATGTCTAAAAGTAAATATTTACAGCCTTATTTAAAAAAAACTTACTAAACGTTTACTTATCGTTATTAAGCAAAATTCCCTAAAGTAACGAGTGATTTTTTTGCTATTATCTTTTTGGCAACACTAGTTTTGACAGCTCACGCACGTTTTGTATCTTGTGTCACTGTCAAACATCTTCAGTTTGGTCTATAATTTAATCATGAATCGTCTTACAAACGAACAACGCTTGCAAATTATTGAATTTTATTACCAAAATGCGTGCTGTGTTAAGAAAGTTCATCGCGCGCTTCTTCCATTTTATGGTCAATTTAATCGACCTACTGAGGCTTCTATTCGGGCTATTGTAAAAAAATTTCGCACCAAATTTACATTGTTGGACATTAAACCACCAACACGCTTACGTAGAGTGCGAACTGAAGAAAATATCGTAGCCGTATCGGCCAGTGTTGGTGATGACCGTGAATTATCGATTCGGCGCCGTTCGCAGCAATTGGGCCTCTGTTACTCCACTACGTGGAAAATTTTGCGGAAGGATTTGGGTGTGAAGCTTTATAAGGTACAGCTGGTGCAAGAATTGAAGCCAAAAGACCTACCACAACGCCAAATTTTTGGTGAATGGGCTCTTGAAAAGTTAGATGAAGATCCACTTTTTTATCGAAGAATTGTGTTCGTGAACAAGCAAAACTGCCGTATTTGGAGTGAAGAGCAGCCAGAAGCATTGCAATGCATCCACAAAAAACAACCGTTTGGTGCGGATTATGGGCTGGCGGCATCATTGGGCCGTATTTCTTCAAAGATGATGCGAATCACAACGTTACTGTGAATGGTGAGCGCTACCGTGCGATGATAACAAACTTTTTTTTGCCCAAAATGGAAGAGCATGACATGTGGTTTCAACAAGACGGTGCCACATGCCACACAGCACGCGAAACAATGGACCAATTGAGGCGCAGCCGCGGCCAACATTTGCATGAAATAATCTTCAAACATTAAATTATATCGACCCAACTATCGATCCAAATAAATATTTCATGCATTTTTCTGAATTTTATGTGTTTTTTTTTTTTTAATTTCCGATAGTTCTTATAAAATCACCCATTATTATTCAAAAACCAATATTTGTTTAATACACTAATATTAACTCAGTGTCAAATGCTGAAATTTTAATAAACCTTCTGCCCATCTTTAAATCTACTTTAAGTCATAATTCCTCTTATTGGTTTTTGTCCCCAATATAATTTTTCAGGACAAAATCCTATTTGGTCATATATAAGTGTGAGCATGCATGTGTGTGTATATATGTTCATATGTACATACATATTTATGAAAAAAATTTTTTAAATAAAAACTTTATTTAAAACTGAAAAAGAAATTGAAAAATGTGTCCAAATACATATGAATGGATGTTTGTATGTATGTACTTCTTTCATTCATATTTCAATTTTAATAAATTTGTATTTTTGAATGACAAAAAATTACACACACAAAACTGATGTATAAATAAAAATTAATATGTGCTGTTCATGGAACACAGACGAGCACTCGTCTAAAAAATTTTATAGGGAATTACTCAAAAAATTAATTAATAAACGTTATTAATTTAACGTTTATTCTAGTGAAACGCACTAAAGTTCAAGGCTAAAAATTTTGTCAAACAAAAAAATGAAAAAATTTCCAATTATATTTTATGCCTATTTAATAGTAGGAGGATGAAAATCAGAATTAAGTTTATTTTTATTAATCCCTATTCCCAAAAACGTTCTTGCTTATTTGAGATTTGAGAAAAGCTTGGGAAATATTTGTTGAAAAATTAATTGCTTTTCAAGTATGAGAATCGAGTTTCAATTTCTTTTTCAAACTTTTGAACGAAAAAAAAGCATTGTTAAGCTTCAATTATAAATATTAAGCAAACAAAAAATTATGTGACCTTCAGTGTTATAAAATAAAAGCTTCTCCTTGATTGTTAATGTTGAATGAGTATATATGTGTATGTATGTGTGTGTGTGTGTGTGTACAGAAAAATTCAACTTTTGACATTTCGAAAACTTAGTTCTTAAAATAGCTTGTGATGGAATAACAATTGATTTATCAGTAAAGGCTGTGGAAAACGGAAATGCAGGTGAACATTAAACATGTTTGAACATGGTGAACATAAATACAAATATAAACTTTTAAGTAAATTTTTATGTATTTAAAAGTCAGAATCTACAAAATTTATGAAATATTCAGGCCTGTCACAGACATTATTCGGATTTTGTTTTGCCTTCTTCAGACTTTGTTAGATTCACATCATTTCGACAAATTTTATCTTTGGTATTTTTATAGTAAGTGTGGCAATATTTTTCATTAAACGTGGTAATAATATGTTTAAAACAAGAAAGTGCTAAATCGCCACCATTTTTACAAATTAATTTCAACAAAATTTAAAACATTTACGAAGGCGGATGGATATTGAAGCTATCTAAGTAGCAAAAAAAAATTTGTTTTTAACTATTTATTTCTCAACACCTATACCGTAATGGGCAGAAATTCGACTGGAATTGCAAACTTTTGATATATGTATAACGCAATTTTAAAGTCTATATGGTGCTACGGACTTCAATTATAAGCCACCCACCGCTTTAACATCTAACATTGAAGATGGTGTAAATGTGGAAAATGTCTTCTAGAAACTGGGGGAATAAAAGTAATTGAACTCCAAGAGCCAAATTAAACAATTAAAGTCTTTGAGAACCACTTTAATCACTCGGAAAAAGAAATGAACCCCAACCAATGAAATAGAAATAGAATGCACAGGGAATTAGTGTTAAAGTTCAAAGTTTATTATTAACAAAATAATTGTGACCTTGTAAAGTGACTCGTTGAATAGAACTAATAGAAAAACCGGAAACCATCTTTTAGGCATTTTTGTAGTTTGTAGTAGGAGTTTTATGGCCGTATGCAAAAAAACTTAACAAAGCTTGGTAAGCAATTGTTAAGAAAAATTACCTAATGTTTTATGCAAAAACAATTGTTAGCTTACCATGCGCTTAAAGTTGAGTTGGGTACACTTTAACTCTACGTTAAAATGACAGTTGACTTGCCGATTGTTATTTTGCTTAAAAATTGAAATTTTGCGAAAACTAAAGAATAATACTATTTATTACTTTCATTATATAAAGAAATAAAAACATTACATTCTCAAACTATTAATTTTGAAAGAATAATATAAATTACAATTATGCTAGTGATACACTTTCAATCAAACGAATACAATGAAAAACTTTATTCGAATAATGAAAATATTTCTAGTAAGTAAACCTATTAATTTTTCTCAATTTCATTAATATACTACATATAATATATTCAGTATTTATTAAAAAGGTAAATCCAGGAAATGTTTGTCAAAAATGTGCTATTTTATGTCTTAATAATAATTTTTTATTTTTTAAATTTGTTTTTCGGTTTTCGAATATTATATTTCTTGCATCACTATTCAAAATATTACAACTGAACATAACGGCGTTGCCAGAACAAAACAATTAAATTCCTTACTACATTTAAAAGTTAACGTACTGTTTTTGCATAAAAGTTTTTAACAAATGTATGGTAGTGCTAATGTGTTTGGTAACTAACGTATGCGTTAAAACTCAAGTAAGAATTTTTTTTGGATATGGCCCTTAGGCTTTAAGCGTAAAAGAGAAAGGAATATTTTCACAATATTCAGCTATTGTATGTAATGAGCAGAAAATGAGACTCTAGCCCATCACAGTTGTTAATACCAAAGTACATACTTATTTTGGCATTAACAGACGGCAAAATCAAATTCTTCGAACGATTACTGCAGCTCCATGGCAGGTTAGAATTTTGGGATGCACACGGAATATTGCTTATCGATTATCTTGAAAAAGAATCCAAAATCACATTAAAGTATTATTTTGCATTATTGGATCAATTGATCAAGAAAAAACGACCACATTAAAAGAAGAAACAAGTGCTCTTTTTGCACGACTACGCACCGGTTCACACAGCATTAGATACGATGCTAAAATCACGTGAAACACATTTCGAATTGGTTTACCATCCACCTTATAGTCCAGATTTAGCTCCTAGGGACTTTTTTCTGTTTTCAAACTTGAAAAAATGGCTCGCAGGAAAAAGAATCATCTCAAAAGAAGAAGTGATTATCGAAACTAACGCGTATTTTGAGGGGTTCCCAAAATCGTTTTATTCAGATGGTATAAAAAAGTTGGAATATCATCCTACTAAGTGTATTGGGCTAAGAGGAGGCCATGTTGAGAAATAAATGGTTTTGAAAAAAAAAAATTTCCTGCGTACGTAGCTTCAACTCGTATATTAATCCGCCCTCGTACCTGATCAAATAGTAAATATGCTTTGCTGTTCAAAAACAAAGTTCTTAGAAATATTGAAAACATTACTCATAAACAAATATCGATGTATTGGTATCAGTTTTTAAAATATTGGTATCGCCAACAGCTCCTGTTTCGATTTTCCTTTTATCTCCTCAATCGTAGCAAAACGCTTTACTTTCATCGGTGTCTTATGTTTAGAGAGACAAGTCCGGTGACCCGACTTGAGGCATGATAACGGTTTTGTTTTTGACCAAAAATTCACGCACAAGCATCGGTGTGTAAGCTGGTGCGTTATCATGATGCAAATTCCATGGTTGTTTTTTCCACAATTCTGTGCGTTCCTGACGAATTGCTTCGCGCAAATGGCGCACTGATGCACTACGCCATTACAGTCAAACACTTTTATTATATCTTGGACCAGTACTGACTTGAATTTTCCAACGTTATAACAGACAGGAAACACGTCTGCAGCCACAGACGAAGCGTACGGCTGCAAAACGAATTCTCTCTGTAATGCGCAGTACGATTCCCCGGGCAATCGACCACAAATGGATGAGCTCTGGACGATGAATGCATGCTACGTAAAAATGTGCAAGTTTCGGGAACAAGATCCCTAATCTCGTCAGTAACGATAGAACAGAGTAACGCACCCCACACTGCGTCGATGTTCCAGTGAGTCAATAGAGTTGGATACCCTGCTGTCACCGATAAGCTTCTTCGCCCTCTCCTGCACACGGTCCAGTAACCCCAAAATAGACTTTGAGGCACCGGCCCTAACATGAGAGTTGTATTCCAATTTCGGTCGGATGTAGGTGGTATAAATAGTAAGGAGGTCGGTTTTGACCGAACTTGACGTGCTTTTTTCGGTTCTTGGCTCTTCTGGACGCTTCCATTGGGATGATTGCGTTTTGGTTTCAATGTCATAGCCATACACCCATGATTCGTCACCAGTTATGAGCTTTTTGAGGAAATCTGGATCGTCGTTGAGGATGTTCATGTGTTTGTAAATTTAGTAAAAAAAAATCGAAGAGCGCACCAAAACACGACTAATCTTTTTATCTGAAGAAAAATCGAACATACGTAACTCACGAAATTTGAAAATAACGGTTATTGCCTGATCAGACCATGTACATCGATATTTTTTCCTAAATAGTCTACATTAACGAAAATCCCGGCTTATCTATTTGAAAGTTTTTAACGCATTTCATTTTAAACAATATTGCTCTTTTTGATTATGTTCCTTAAAATATTTTCTTTTTATTATGAATTGCTTCTACGTATGTATGTATTTTATCTGCCTTCATAAAGGAAAATCGTAGAAAATATAAATGAGCAAATTAAAAATAGAAAATGTATTACATTCAAAAATAAATAAAGATTTTATTTGTAATAAAATCTATACTTAGAGGGGGAGGCAGTGTCGAAAATACCCTTAGGTATGACGTAACCCGTGGAAGGGAAATTTTTAAAAGGCCAACAATATGTTGCAAAAAGAGATCAAAATAAAAAAAAAAAATTACACAGATATGTATGTGTGTATGTAGTTGTTGCTCGGCTGTGTCATGCCACATCACGTTAATATAAGAGAAATTCAGTTGTAGCTGCAGTGCGCATGTCCCTTTTTTATGGCAGGACTTAATTATAAAATACATCAAATTATAGAATTAATTCAATTTCAATATCTATTTAAATTAAAAGTTTTATTAAAAGAAATTATTAAATCAGGATTTTAATTTTTGTTTATTTAAATACATATAAATGATGAAAGAGTACGAGTACCCAAGCAGGGAGGAAAAATCATTTAAATAATATTTTTCAAGTCTCATGTTTTGTCACTTGTTTTCAGCTCGTACGGTTGAGTTGGCAAGCAGCCTGTTAATGTTAAAGTTCACGAGTAAAGACAACTTTATCGTTTTGAAAAATGTATGCCTTAACAGTACATGACTACAAACATATTAGAAACGATTTTTTGCAGTTGTGTTTTTTATAAGCATTAAATCCGCAAAAAAAAGAAATTATTAAAATACGAGTACGGTCGAACTTCCCTATAATGAAAGTGCAGGGAAGCAAAAAATCGATACATTATATTTGAAACTTCATTGTACAGAAATTGTACTTCTCTTTGCACTTACTCGTATTCGGATAACTCTATTCCACTTTCTTTTCTTCTTTTAATACATTTAGAGATTTACATACATACATTAAATACCTTTAACTCATATCGAACTCTTTGACTCACTTTTAACCTCATTACGAGTAAAGGCCTCGTTATGCGAACGTTGATGTTAGAAAAACTTAACGTACCTTAGCGTACGGCCGTTTGTATGGTTATAGAACTTAAAAAAACGTACCACATGTCAAAATAAACAAAACATTGCACAGCATAGTGTTTTTACTCAAGTGCAATTTAATTTTCGGTGTTTTTAATTTATAAAAAGATCATCCATATCCTTTTTTTTTAATTATTAACAAAACAATTTTCACTTATTAAAACAAAATCAAAGTATTTATATTTTACAGCCAAATTATTCTTTTTTTTTATCAATTATTGTCGTCTGTTCCAAACAGTGTTAAGCTTTTCAACATAGTGATGGGCATTTTTAAGTCAGTTTTCCTATTTGCTGCAGGCAAATAAGTACCAATTGGCTTCAAGAAATATAAAGTTTGTGTTTAAAGAAATAGTTGTACACATATATTTATGTTTCTATTGTCATTATTCAAACTCAATATATTTTATTAAATAGTATTCTTATAACTATTATGATAAAAATGGCAAAAACTGTAAATTATAATATTATTTTTGCACCACTAAAAAAGTTCCAAAAAGGGCTTAATGTGCCAAAATACTATCTCTCATATAAGAGTTCCAGCACTGATCTACGAATGTCACGTAACAACGGCGTCAAATTCTATTTTAAATAGGTTGAGACGTTCCGGCAACGTGACAGTTAGTTCAGTAAGCACTTACATTATTAATGTATACTTAAATACTAACGACCGTTCCATAAACGTACGTGGACGTTCGCATAATTGTACCTTAATGCTATAGAAATACTTAGGAATACACTTAACACATTCGGCGGTTACACATTTGAGCATTGTTTCATCAATATCTCCTAAAGTGCCATGGAGGCGATCAAAAAAGCACATCAACGCTCGAAGTGTGTGCGTGCAGTCGTGTTTTTTCGGGTACATCTATTAGTTGTCGGCTCTGATTGATGAAAATCAAAACTTTTGATATTTTATTTTGACGTGTAATTATTTTAATAGTGTCCAATTGTGATTGACGTTAGAAAATTACAGTTTTGTTATCGAAATGAACAACAATTAGTAAATTAAAAAACTATATCTATATTTATTATGATTATTGAATTTTATTTTGTTTATGATTATTAAATTTTATTTGATTCTTATATTATTACTTTTCATACATATTTTTTATTTATTTTTTATTTTTTTCTTTTCATGTCTCATGATAACTTAAAAAACGTCAGAGAAGGAAAGTTTAATATTTTAGTTTTGAATGTTTTGCGTACACATCCGAAAGTTACTATTATACATGGTACATGAAGTCACCAAAAGGTGCAAAAAAAAAGCATCTTTCGTATCCTAAAGGGCATCACTCATTAAGACATCGAACATTAATATCTGTGGGCTGTGGGCAACGCTATACAATTCAAACAACAACTGTTTCTATATTTTAGTTAAGTTTGAACCTTTATATTTTATTCAATAATTTGTTTTATGACAATACTTTTGTTTTGTTTGCTCTTTAAGTATAATACTTTAATATCACCAATCTATTGTTGAAGAACCTTAATGTATTAAAATTTAAATTTTATCTGTTATAACTTTAAAATATATATTATGCTATTATAAAATCTCATACTATAATTGAAAAGATTTATATCTTGTTGTATCTGATATACCTTTTTCATAAATATAAATAAATAAAATAAATAAGTGTGATTCAAACGCAAACCCTTAAATATCTCAATATATAAATAAATGGACTTATATCACTTTAAAAAAGAAACCACTTCATATATTGGTATGCATAAGAATACATATATTTATGGTTAAAAGAATATTATTATTTTTTTATAATATTATGGCATATGTACATATGTTAAACGCACATTGTTTTATTTTTATTAATTGTGTCGTTTGAATTTAACTCATTTGAATGTTGAGCCACAACAGAGAGGCTTTTCAATTGCTGTTGCTCGCACAGCAATTAAGAGATCAGAGGAGTACATACATACATATACACACATTTGTTCTTTTCATTTCAGCTTTAAGTATTTCAATTAAAAATGACAGCACTTGTTAAACAAAAAAAATATGTGTGTGAGTAAATAAATCAAATACATATGTAGGTATGTATTTATATATATTTGGCTGTAACACAGAGCAAGAGCTTTTTGTTTTTAATCAAACTGCACTTTAACTTTTTTGAATATACGAGTATTGATAGAAAATGGTATTTTAAAATCATGCGTTCTAAATATATTGTTCTAGCCCTATTGAAGAATCTATTTTCTTTTCTTTTGTTTTTTTTTATTGATTCATATATGTACTTACAAACATATACATATAAGTGCATACATAGTTTAACTGAGTGCTTTGAGCAAAAGGAGTATTTGTTCTCTTGTTGAAGTACAAAAAACAAATTTTATTGAATAAGTACAAACTTAGTTCTCTGCTAATGTAGTGTTTGATCATGTAACAAAATTCTATTTACAAGTCTAAAGTGTTAAAAATTACACAATAAGCGATGAAAATTAACATAAAAGCCATTTAACAAATTGTTCAAGTTCACATACGAGTACAATTTGAACCTGTGAAAATATGCAAATAGCAAAATTTTAGCTATTGTTATAATTATTTAAATTACACTTAACAATTACCTTTATATACAGGGTGTCCCAGAACTCAAAATCAAGCCGAAATGGGGTGACCAATTTTTTAAAAAAAGTATGTTATTGTGTGATGGATGTTGGAAAATAAACACAGTAAACTCTCGGTAAAATGAACTAATAAAATTTAATATCGAATTAGTTTAGAATTTCGTTTGGAAATATATATATATATATATATATATATATATATATATATATATATATATATATATATATATATATATATATATATATATATATATATATATATATATATATATATATATATATATATATATATATATATATATATATATATATATATATATATATATATATATATATATATATATATATATATATATATATATATATATATATATATATATATATCACTCCATCATCATCATCACTCCAAACACGACAGTTTTGTTTATTGATGTATCCATTCAAACAAAAGTGAGCTTCATCGCTCAACGAAATTCGCTTATGACAATCGGGTTCAATGGCAATCTAGATTCGATTCCATTTTGCACAATTTGGAGGCGTTGTTCAGACGTCAGTCTACTCGTATTCATGTGGAAATGCAATACCACACTAAACATACATCACTTCACAGCTGACAACTTTGTCACCTAAAAGTTTTATACCTCTATAGAAACACCCTTTGATTTGATTAGTAATGTTCAAACGTGCGAAATGCGAAAAGCATTACTGAAATATTCACTATTATAAAAGTTCACAATACCGTGAGCTGACTGTAAATTAAAAATTCTAAATAAAGCTGCATAACCGAATTATATGTCGTGTAAATAAAAATACACAAATTAATATTGAAATGTTTTTTTTACGATTTTCAAAACAATAACAATAAACTACAATGGTAAATTTAATTAATGTGATTTTTGATAACACACAATGAATTAGTCAAAGAGGATTAATTCAAATGATGACTCTACAGAATGTATGACAGCTGTGTGCATAATAAAATTTTTTTTAATTTATAACACCATGTGACAGGATTTTTATGGTATGAATGAACAATAGAAATTTTTATATCAAATATGTAAGTAATTTCTTCAATTTCATTGTTATATTCAGGCATGCTCTGGCAAACACAAATCGCTTATGATTCGCATTTTCGTTTTGAAAACGCCAAATAGCTGTACTGACAAATGTTTAATGCGAGAAGTATGATCAGATGAAAGAGTTCAATTCACCTACATCACATTCCTATATTTCTGCCAAATTGTGCAGCACCGGCCTATCTAGATACCAAGCCCTTATATAAGAAAAGTCTGGATATCGACAGAGGAAGTGCTCAACACTCTCTACTTCGTCCTCTTCCCAACAACATCTACAGAAATCATTAAATGAAAGATTTAATATTCTTGCATGCATTCCCATGTGGCAATGTCGTGTCAGAGTGCCGCAGTAAAAGGCAACCTCCATCGAGGCAAGATAAAGATAATATTCGTCCTATTATCATACCAGGGCTATGTAAGACTTGTGTTTACGTTTCTACAAAAATGTGTCATTTTATTTAAAACGCTTCTTTTCTTTAACTTTCTTACATTAGTTTCACTTGTATGTTTGTTTGTATGTATGCAACACTCAAAACCCTTGCCATATGAGTGGTTATTACATAATGTAGTTAAGTAAATTGTATTACAGTGTTGCTGCTTTAATGCGAAAATGGGGGTTGCCATATTGCTTTCGAGGAAGTGGGAGAGATTTTGGGGATTCACGAAACTGATTTTGGGAAGTCCGAAAAAAAATTTCGCAACCACTTCACTAACTGGTCTGAAATCCGTTTTTCATATTCGGTGAACGTTTTTGCTGAACTACAAAAGGTAATTCGCTTTAGTGCGAAAATTGAAGAGGGATTTTGATGTTTCCTGTAGTCGCCTTTGGCTATTCCCACTGGCCGAATCCTAATTTTTAGTTTAATATCGAAGCGTGTTTTTAGCTTTTTTTTTTTAAACTATATTTGTTATTGTGAAGGAGAACTGCCAGCTATTTAAAAAACAAAATTTTCTTCTTTTTTACCCAACTTATGTGTTTTGTTGTGGGAAAACAACAATTTGAATTTTTACAATGATTGCAGAAAATCGTTTATTTTTACCTTTGAACAAGGCGGCATTTTTCGTATAGGAATGAAAACGCTCTTAATATTCGACAGGTAACCTCACTAGTGCAACCTAAGGTAAGGCTTAAGGCGCAACGTAATTTAACGCTTTGATTTTACGCTGTAATAAGTAACTTAAATAAAGACGTTAAAGTTGTGCCATGAACGATATTGCTCACTAACCTTGTTTAATACAAATCGCTGAATAGAAATAATAAAAAGTGATAAAGTCGCTAAATTAGTATGAGAGCACGTAAAGTGTGATTATTAATGGCCGCAAAAAATAAGTTACATTTGTTTTGAAAAGGACTTTACTTCAAGACAGTAAAGCTTTCTCACTTACGTTCTGTCAAAAATGGATTTTCCAATTGCAGAGCGTTGACGCCGCGCTATCAAAAATGAGGATTTTTGACAGATAAATTACGCTTGACGCGCTAATTAAGGTTGCACTCCCTAAAATTTAATGCTGTATTTGTTTCTTCCAGCTGTCGAGCGGGACCCCAACAATTTCATTTACGAATTTTTTATGAAATGCATTAAAAAAACTGAAAGGTTTTCGAATAAATTTTCCAGACCTGTCGCTCGTTTGTGTTCTGTAAACTGCACACTAAAGCTGGTAGTAACAATTTAATAACGATGAAGAAACAATTAATGCATGTTATTTTCTGAATGAGCTTTGAAATTACTCAAAGATAATCTACAGCTTTAGTTTGAAACTATGTGTGAAATCCCGACACATTTTGAGATAAATGGATATACAGGCATACTCGTATAAAACAAAGGGTGATCCAACCATAATGCACAATGTTAATTGTGCATCACAGTTTGAAGTCAGTCTTTTTGCCCAATTTAATTTGACAGTTATCTGCTTTAACGTTTGACAAATTCACAATCATAGAGAGGTACGCAATTAAGCAGCGCTTTACGATTGTTGAAACACTTCGGTTACTTCGTTTTTCGATCAGCGTAATCGACCAAATGTGTTCTCAATCGAAAGCATTTTAGCAAACCGCAGGAAAAGTGGAAATATTTGTGCATGCTCTCCCAGTTTGTTCTACGGAAAACATTGCTGTTGTTTGCGATAATGCGGCAGAAGCGCTTTCAACTTGGGCGTGTTGTCGTGCCCAACTATTGAACATGTCACGAACTTCACTGATGTGAATATGGATCTGGACGATAAGCCAACGAAACAATACTTATTTTGAACAAGAAACTCATCCTTCGTTCGTGAGGTTGTAAAATGGTCGCCACAATCATGTGATTAAACACCGTTGGACTTCTATCTTTGTGCATATATAAAAAAACAAATAAAGTGTACGTCAATAAGCCAAAAACAATTCAAAAGCTAAAATTTTAGATAATGCGGCATATTAACGACATTGGACCTGTCTCAAAAAAAAAAAAATGGACCATCGGATAGAGGTATGCTAACGAAGCCATGGCGAGCATTTGGCCGATATTTCATTTCACACATAATTGCCATCATAATAAAATATTTTTTTAGATGATTCTCTGAAAACTTTTTGTTTTATTTACACTTACAATAACAATATTATAAAGGGTGGTTGGACCACCCTTTATACGAGTAATAATTCACTATTTGCTGTGGCTTATGATTGTTTTCATCGTTGTGTGCATAGTTATGTGCTTAGTTGTTTTAGTACAACGATAAGGGCATTTTTAAGCCCGCTTATTCGCTTGACAGGCTTCTATTGATAATTATTTTTAATGCCAGTTAATCATTTCAAAAAAATGGCTTAAGAAACAAATACTTGTATTTTTTATTTTTGATTTTATTTTAAAGAAAAACGCTTCAGTTCATCAGTTGTGAATGCTTTTTATTATAAACATGTATAAGGTCGTTTTCTGTCAATAATTGCCGTAATTGATATGTTCAAATCACTGATATGGAAAAAATGTACAAACAAAATTATGAAGCTATCAATAAACTTGATATGACGTTAAATCATTTGATAGAACATTTTTATATGATTGTTTTGTTTGCGACATTACATTCAAATGGGAAAAGAGCAAACTGGTGCGGACAATTAAACGAAAATAAAGTCTTAATTATAAATGGTCTGCTCTGTTTGCAAATGGTTCCAATCGCTATAAAACTTTATTATTTATGCAATTGTCATCATATGAATAATACTCGTAGGTATTGCTTATGTTCACACAGTTTCTATTTATTTTGCTTTTGACGCGAGAGGTTTATGAATTTAAACGGTATGTACATATGTAACATATGTATGCATGTGTGTTTGTTTTCTCAGAACTTTTAAATTTTGTACGTGTCGTTATAGGCGCCTTTATTGTTTGCTGGTTGTCGTCTATATATACGTCACACTAAAACTATATGCGGAACCCTCTTACAAGCTGATACGAACAAATCTGAATACTTTTTTTCAAACATCCCAAAGAAGTCAAAGTTTAACGATTATCAGTTATAATTTGAAAGAGTACTTAGTAACGTTGAAAGCATTCGTCTCTCTATTCGAGAAGTCACTTTCACCATAAATACGTGCTCGTTTCAATTTTTGCTTTTCTAAAACATGAGTACACATTTATATTCATTAGAGATGAGAGTGATATACATGCAGAAAACATATGTTTTCTTTCAAATCGTCTGCATTGTAAAATACCTTGGCACTGCATTTTAGTCCCAATATTGTTCGACGCCGATTTTACCGCGTAAAGCACAAATTAATAACAAAAAAATAAATTATTTGTGAAAAATGTAATGTAAATATGGATAAAAAACAAACGTCGCCGCAACAATTTAGAGCAATGATAGAATTTATGTTGGCATATCCTTTTTTACTTTTCTTGTCTTCTTTAACAAATAAAGAGTGATTTTTTTGCTATTATCTTTTTGGCAACACTAGTTTTGACAGCTCACGCACGTTTTGTATCTTGTGTCACTGTCAAACATCTTCAGTTTGGTCTATAATTTAATCATGAATCGTCTTACAAATGAACAACGCTTGCAAATTATTGAATTTTGTTACCAAAATGCGTGCTCTGTTAAGAAAGTTCATCGCGCGCTTCTTCCATTTTATGGTCAGTTTAATCGACCTACTGAGGCTTCTATTCGGGCTATTGTAAAAAAATTTCGCACCAAATTTACATTGTTGGACATTAAACCACCAACACGCTTACGTAGAGTGCGAACTGAAGAAAATATCGCAGCCGTATCGGCCAGTGTTGGTGATGACCGTGAATTATCGATTCGGCACCGTTCGCAGCAATTGGGCCTCTGTTACTCCACTACATGGAAAATTTTGCGGAAGGATTTGGGTGTGAAGCCTTATAAGATACAGCTGGTGCAAGAATTTAAGCCAAACGACCTACCACAACGCCAAATTTTTGGTGAATGGGCTCTTGAAAAGTTAGATGAAGATCCACTTTTTTATCGAAGAATTGTGTTCAGCGACGAGGCTCATTTCTGGTTGAATGGATACGTGAACAAGCAAAACTGCCGTATTTGGAGTGAAGAGCAGCCAGAAGCATTGCAAGAGCTACCAATGCATCCACAAAAAACAACCGTTTGGTGCGGATTATGGGCTGGCGGCATCATTGGGCCGTATTTCTTCAAAGATGATGCGAATCACAACGTTACTGTGAATGGTGAGCGCTACCGTGCGATGATAACAAACTTTTTTTTGCCCAAAATGGAAGAGCTTGACTTGCATGACATGTGGTTTCAACAAGACGGGGCCACATGCCACACAGCACGCGAAACAATGGACCAATTGAGAGGCGAGTTCGGTGAACAGTTTATTTCACGCTTGGGACCAGTCAATTGGCCGCCCAGATCGTGCGATTTAACGCCTCTAGACTATTTTTTGTGGGGCTATGTTAAGGCTAATGTCTATAGCGACAAGCCCGCTTCGATTGACGCACTGGAAGCCAACATTGCCAACATTATTCGTGATATACCGGCCGAAATGTTGGAAAGAGTATGCCAAAATTGGACTAAGCGGATGGACCATTTGAGGCGCAGCCGCGGCCAACATTTGCATGAAATAATCTTCAAACATTAAATTATATCGACCCAACTATCGATCTAAATAAATATTTCATGCATTTTTCTGAATTTTATGTGTTTTTTTTAAATTTCCGATAGTTCTTATAAAAATTATTAATCAAAAGCAATAATTTAGATATGAACTTGAGCCCGACCATGGCACAATAATATACCAGGTAAAAGCGGAACTACAACAAGCCAACAATAAAAAAAACAACATGGCTTTTTATTGTTGCTTTGTGTTGATAACTGTCAAAGAAAATAAAAAAACAAACGTATATTTTTCTTCATGTTTTTATTTTACAAATAATTTTTCAATAAGTTTTTGCATTTAAAACTCGTGCAATAAATTATATATATAAATAAAGATCATTATATATATAAATAAAGATCTGTTGTGTTTGAAAAATATTATTGGAACATTTTTTTTTTTTCAAAAACTTTTTCAATTTGTAAACAATAATAGAAAATGTGTGTATATGTGTGCACAATATAAACAACTTTTGATAGTTGTCATCACAGAAAAAAATGTCGGCCACCGTTTCGACACTACCTGTATATTATTATACAATGAGCCCGACCAAGGCGAATTCACAACAGGTGAAATTGACAGCGCAGCTGATAACTTTTTTCCTATTTTAATCTGATTCAGATGTCAATAGCATAATTAAAACATATTTGAAAAAAAAAATAAAATTTTAAATATTGTATTGTATCTTGAGCGCCAGATATGATCCAGAATCCTTCCCAATCTGGCTGGCCATTATCATTCATGCTCTATGATCTGAGACTTCAAGTTTCACGAAATAGTTAAAAGTTTCTGGAAATATATTTATCTTTCATTCTAATTTTTTTTTTTTTAGAAATTTGAAAAAAAAAAAAAAAAATTTCAAACAATGTTTTAAATTATGTATTGTATCTTGAGCGCCAACTATCATCCAAAATCCTCCCCAATCTGGCTGGCCATTTTCAACTTTCCAAGCTCTATGATCTGAGACTTGAATTTTCACAAAATAATTACTCGTAAAAGTTTTACGAAATAATTAAAAGTTTGTCTTTTCTTTTACATTTTTTTTTTAATTCCTTTTTGTGCAAGGCAGCTTTAATATGGTAGTGGTATAAGCGCAGCTGTTTGTCGTTTCCTTTGCGTAAATTTGTCAAAAACACATAGACTTCCTTGCTTTTTCAAACAAAATTTTGACAACTGTTCATAAATTCTACCAACAAAATACATGTTGATGTTTGCTGGTGTTGTATTTATTGTAATTCTGCCACTACCTATTATAAAGCTGCCTTGGTTTTGTGTTTATATTTTTTCCTTGACATTTGAGAAAGATTTATTTTTTGTAGTGTTGTATTTATTGCTCTTGCATATACCTGGTATGAATTCGCCTTGAGCCCGACAAAGAAAAATTAAAATTCCATATACACAGAAAGAAAAAGCTCGTATTTGGTTTTAGTGCGAATAAAACAAAACTGCACTTACAATAAGCCGCAAAAGGGACTGTTCAAGAAATCAAATCCGATGTCTTAAAATAAGTAGAAAGTTCTTGAATCAAAGACATTATTCTTGAACCGAGTAAAAGACCATATAAATACATGTGAATAAATTGCTAAGAGATAGGAATAAAAGTTTCTCTAAGAAAAAATCTGTTTTTGTTTTGGTTGTGAAATATTATGTGGGCATTTTTCTTTTTGAATTCTCATTGATTTATTTAAAATAATGGAATATATAGTTTAATGTTTGAAAATATTTTTAAAAGTTTTCGAATGGGAATGAAAGTGTCTTTAAGAAAAAAAGTGGTTTTTGTTTTGATTGTGAAATATTATTTGAGCATTTTTCTTTTTGAATTCTCACTGATTTGTTTAAAGTAATAGAATATATATAGTTTAACGCTTGAAAATATTTCTAAAAGTTTCCGAAGTCTACTGTTGATTAGGATAACTTCTAGGAAACACAAAAAACAAGCTGCATATATTTTATGTTTGGTATAAATTATTGCATCCAAAGGAGTAAACAATCTTAGACTCAATTGTTCTTGGAAAAAAAAACAGAGTTTTACTAAATCCTCTATTTAGCTTATTTCAAGTATTTATTCGAATCCGTACTTGAATCAAGCGCACCGTACTTGATTTGAGAAAATCCGTACTTACCGTACTTTTGACACCATTTGAGATTGATCTAAGTACGGATGGATGGAATTTTCTTTTCAGTATATAAGTATACCGCGCGAAAGGCGGTAAATTGGCAACCGTGCTCATCGCTGCTCATGACGAATTTGGTACACCCAACTTCTTAAGTTTGCCCTTTTAAAGTAATAAGCCCTCGGCTAAAAATTATACATGTAGTTTTTCGGGCCAAAATCATATCATTGGTTTTCCACAAAATATAATATTGAAAATAAGTTTCGTGTCGCTACTAGTTATTTGTAAATATATGAATGTTTAATTTTCAGAACAACAAAAATGAATGAACAACTTTTCAAATACATTTTTACTTTCATTATACGGCTTTTCTCGATGGTAACACAAAAAAATAATGATACAAATGATACAGGTCTGTTAAGCCCAGTTCAGACTATTATACTGTGTATTAATACTTTTCAAAAATTCAAATAATACATGCAAGTCTGATAGTCTGAATGTAAAACGTCATACATACGAAAAATAATATGATAAAAATTTGACATCCCATGCGACTTTCTTGTTTTTTGACACTTTTCAAAACGATCATTGGATCAGGGTTGTGTCTTTTAGCAAACCAGCTGTTTAAAGACTTAGTAGCCGATGGCGTGCCGTCACTGATAGTATTTTTTGTCGTTATAAGAAAGCTCGAAATTTGGGATTTAGCTGTCTGTTTTATATATAGCTGTTATTTTGCTATATATAAAACAAACAAACAAATTTGGTGCTAATAAATTTGGATCTGTTTTACATTTTCGCTGCTGAAGGTCTACCGCCTACGGCAAAGAGCTCATCTGCCGCCATGTAGAGTTTTATGTTAGCACATCTATTTTCTAAATAAATAAAACAAATTTCAAAGCTTTTACATATTTCGGTGCGTGTTATAATAATTAAAATGACCGAATACATATGCATGTGATTTCAGAAAATCTACTGCTGCCATAACTCCTAAAAAAAATTTTTTTTCGGCCCATCATTTTCCAAATTTGTTGGTTTTATAATTTAATTTCTTCTTTAAAACTGTTCATCACTACATTTTTATCACGAACAAATTTTTCCCACGTAAAATAATTAAAATTTATTGTTTTCTAACAAAATATGAACAGCTGTTTTCTTTTCTACTTTGTTGGTTTATGTCAAGTGAAATGGTGTGAATGCAAAATCTAATTTACGTTAGACTTTTTGACAGTCGCAAGAAATATGTTTGGACTTTTATCTCACAAAATCGAATGAAAGTATTTATACTTGTATAATAGTCTGAACGGGCCTTTAATAATAGTCATTAATATCGTATGGTATCGTGTCTAACATTAATTATAACATTGTCTTGCCCATTTTTGTTTTTATTACAATTATTCAGCTTTTTTCAAGAGACAAATCAATATGTTTTTATGTATGTATATAGATATTTTAAATGTGATATTTTGGGGATTATGTATACATAAGTACATATACATATGTATGTTTTCCTATTTTGTTTTATTTCTTCCAATTTGACATCAAAGAACCACAAATTATTTTAGTGTATTTGAACTATAATACTTTAAGCATCTTAAAAGGAAAATATGGAAAAAATTGAACTTGTAAACGAAACAAAAAGAAATTGTACAAATTTAAAATATTATTCCTTAGTTATTATTATAACAGCGGAACGAATGTCATAAATAACTGCGGCAATAACGAAAACCTTCTTAAGTCTTATTATCCGATTTTACAAGAAAGTATGTTTTTTCGATAATGTTTTATTTGTAAATAATTTTATTTGTTAAAACTTAATTGAAATTATTTGTTAAAACATTAATATTATTTATGTGCTGTTCATAGAACACAGACGAACAACTTGTCCAGAAAATTTGTATGAATGTCACTAAATTTTTTGAGTGATTTTCATACAAATTTTTTAGACAAGTCGCACGTCTGTGTTCTATGAACAGCCCATTAATTATTTAATTAATAAAGAAAATTTCTCTGTTTAATTTGTGGTAAAGAAAGCGAACGAAGTTATGGGTTAGGGGTAGAGGGAAGGGCAGATATTCTTTCCTGAACGCTGCTCTACCAATCAGCACACCATTCGCGTTCAAACTAAGCTTCTGTTTCATGAATTCGAACGTTAATATACGCAAAAAACACATTTATAGTTCAAAAATAAATTTCTTTCTTATGAGTTGATACATTCTTTGCTACGTTTTCTTACACTATGTTGCCTTTCAGCTCAAAAGTAAAGCGGAGATTGGTGTTTTCACCACTCAAAATGCTTGCAAACGTTAAGGTTCGAAATCCTGAAACAGGCCCGAAAAACATATTTTTTTTTTTTTATTTATTTATTTTTTATTTATTTATTTATTTTTTTCAACATCGTGCTCAAAAATATAAATTAAAATTTTAATATAAAACTTACACTGAAAAGAAAATTCAATCCACCCGCACTTAAATTAATCTCAAGCGGTATCAAAAATACGGTAATTACGAATTTTCTTAAATCAAATACTGATTACTTGATTCAAGTACGAATTATTCAAGCATAAAATACTTACTTTTAAACATATTTCCATACATATCGCGAATCCATACTTGAAATAAGCCGAAAATGAGATGATCTGAAAAATCTTGATACCAAATCAATTTTCAAATTCGACTGATTCAAGAGTTTTTTAAAAGAAGAACAATTCAGTGTATTATTATTTACTCTATTAGCTATTATGATATGTATACGAATCAAAAAATATATACAGCTTTTTTTGTGCTTCTTAGCTGTATATACATAGTCTGATCAAAAAATAACCGTTATTTTCAAATTTCATGAGTTACGTATGTTCGATTTTCGCATTTTTTTCTGTTATTTTGGTATACATATCTGTTATATATGTTGGCAATATCCGCCATTTCGGATTGTCAGTTTGTTTTTGACAGATAAAAAGGTTAGTCGTGTTTTGGTGTGTTCTTCGATTTTTTATTAAATTTACTAAATTTTGAGCAAAAACAACGTCGCATTGACATCGCTCAAGCTGTTGATCCAGATTTTCTCAAAAAGATTACAACTGGTGACGTATCATGGGTGTATGGCTATGACATTGAAACCAAAGCCCAATCATTCCAATGGAAATGCCCAGAAATGCCAAAGCCGAAAAAGGCACGTCAAGTTCGGTCAAATGTGAAAGTTTTGCTCACTATTTTCTTCGACTGCAATGGAGCGGTGCATCATGAATTCTTGCCACAAGGTCATATGGTTAATAAAGAATACTACCTTGAAGCTATGCGCCATTTGCGTGAAGCAATTCGTCAGAAAAGCACAGAATTGCGGAAAAAACAATAATGGATTTTGCACCATGATAACGCACCAGCTTACATGTCGATGCTTGTGCGTGAGTTTTTGGCCAACAAACAAAACCGTTATCATGCCTCAACCACCGTACTCATCGGACGTGGCTTCCGCTGACTTTTTCTTCTTCACAAATGTGAAGACACCGATGAAAGGAAAGCGTTTTGCTACGATTGAGGAGATAAAAGAAAAATCGAAACAGGAGCTGTTGTCGACACCAAAAAGCGCGTTTCAGAAGTCTTTCGAGGATTGGAAAAAACACTGACATAAGTTATTACATCTGAGGGGGATTACTTTAAAGGGGACATGATAGTTATTGATGAATAAACAAATACTTTTTGAAAAAAAATTTAAAGAACGGTTATTTTTTGATCAGCCCTCGTATGTCGACACTTTAAGGAATTATCCCTATCAAAAAAAAAAGAGCAATAGACTTGAAGAACCTTAAACAAAATTTTCAAACATAATAATGAAAAAAATATATACATATCGCTCCTTTATTGCAACATAGTCATATCTCAAAAAATGAGCTTTTTGAGTTAACAACGCAGAATTTTTAACAGTACTTCCTTTTATATTGTGGCAAAATTTTATTTAAATTACCTTTAAACTTGTATGGAAACGAAAAATTTGAAATGTGTTTTTCTCGAAACAAGCTTTTTTGCGTAATCCATTATTTTAAATAAATTATTGAGAATTCAAAAAGAAAAATGCTCAAATAATATTTCACATGTAAAACAAAAACAGCATTTTTTCTTAGAGAGTCATTTATTTCTATCTCTCCGGAATTCATTCACAAGTACTCGTATGTAATCGTATTTGTGTCTTTATTTTGTTTTGGCTTTTTACTCAGTTCAAGAATTCTGGGGTCTTATCACCGCATACGATATCGAATTAACTATCGTATCGAATAACATTACGATACATCTAGATTATGGCAAACGAAGCATATCGGATCGTAATTTAAACAAAATGTAATAGATTGAAGATCATACGTTTCCTAAAAGTACGAATACAAAAAATAAATCCTTTAACTTTTTTATATTATTGCAATACAATTTATTCGATATCGTATGCCATGATACCAAAATGAAAAGTTTCGATGATTTTGCTCGATATCGTATGCGGTGATTTGGCCCCTGCACTTGATTCAAGAATTTTTTACTCGTTTTAAGACATCGCAGGTTTGGTTTTATTGAACAATTCCGTTTTCGACTTATTGTAAGTGCACTTGTGTGTTATTCGCACTTGAATTTTTGAGTATGACTTGCACTAAAAGCAAGTAAAAAATAATTAAATTTACTGCCTGGCTTACGATGTCTGTCGTTCCGTTAACGTTCGCTAATGTTTTATATTAAAAATAAGTGACTTATAGTCAACTATTATTCAACTAATGGATATATCGGAGGTAGACAAAGCAAATGATACTAGATCAAACGGCATCGGAATAGGTTTTTTGACCTTAAAAATTATGACGAACGTTAACAAAACGACATCGTAAAAGCTTTTTGTTTTTGTGTATGCTTTATATTTCAGTATGTGCTTTCAAATTTACAATATTTTTTATACATAAATTTTCGCGAAGAGGACACACAACGGAGTGTTAAAAATTTGAAAATTAACAGTGACAGGTCAAGTTACAAACAATAATTAAAATAAAACTTTTAAAATTTTTTTCTATTCCAATAAACACAAAAATAGTTTTTTTAAGTAACATTTTTTAAAGCTATTAAAATTGTAATAAATTTAGAATTTTATTCGAATTTAGCAAATTATTTATTGTAAACAGTTTTTATTTTTCCTGAAAATTTTTTTAAATTATACCTGAAAAATCAATCACTCGAAACTAATAAAAATTCTTCATGTCATCCATAACTACTCGTAAGTACTAAGCAGGGCTGCCACAAGCCTAGAAAAGAATTCTGCAAAACCGCTCTCCAAATTCTAATAAAATGTTTTCTTGCATTTAACTTAAAACGAGTTAATGAATAACTGACATATTCATAAAATTGATTTTATGTTTATTACAGGTTTATTTGGCAAACATCTGTACAAAGCTTGTCAAATAAATCTTTATTTTAAATATATATAACACAACTGACATAGTGACCTATCAACTCACAGCCCAAACCACTGGATGGATCGGGCTGAAATTTGGCATGCAGGTAGATGTTATGACGTTGGCATCAGCCTAGAAAAGAGTTTGCTTAATTCTACTTCCAAGGGGATAGAATAAGCAAGGAAATTTTGTATGAAACTTTGTTGGCGAGCGAAGCCAAGAAGAAAAATGTACCAATTCTGGTCCAATTAGGCTGATGCAGCAACTCAGGTACCATTTTTGGATTTTATAAGTCTTTATATTCTCTTAAAATATACAACTCTATATGGGCTCATGCTAAATATTCCAGTTTAAGTAGTTACGAGTAGTAACATTTGATTAATTGAATAAATAATGAGCTGGTTTTTACGGTTACCTTATCCAGAATTTTTTTCTTTTCGTAATCAATAATGAAATTCGTTGAATCAATTAATAAATTGTTTGAATGCGGACCTGTAAAGAAATTCGTGGCTTCAAACAAAAGTTTAGTAAAAATAATTATTAATCGAAAGCAACTATTTTTTTAAACAACAACAAAATATGATATCCAAAGTTATTTCGTTATGCATACAAATTAATTTTTCGGACAAAAATTTGTTGATTTTATTTTTACTATAATTTTTCTGTGTAAAGTAATGTCTTATTTATAGTACTCTTTAAAAGCTGCTACCTAAATCATGTTCCATTTCTACGATGATTTTTAAGTCATGCCTTCTTTTAATTGTTTTCGTTAACTAAAATTCGTTTACTATAATTTTTCTGCGTAAAGTAATGTCTTATTTATAGTACTCTTTAAAAGCTGCTACCTAAATCATGTTCCATTTCTACGATGATTTTTAAGTCATGCCTTCTTTTAATTGTTTGCGTTAACCCTAGAATAATAAACACTTGTAAATTTTACCATCCAGAAATTTAAATTTGGCGCTGAAAGCTTAAAAACCTACAAGTGGTTTCAAAAGTCAGTATAGCTTCATACTTTGAAGTAACAATTTGTGCTGTAGTGAAAACAGTGAATTTTTTGCGATAGTTGCGATAGAGTCGCTCATCTGAGGAGTTTATAAAAAAAATTGTATGAGTTTATAAAAAAATTGTATGATAACACCTTGGCTTGAGCAGCGAGTAAAACTCCCAACTTTGCAGAGCTCACTTAAACAAAGTACAAGCGAAATACTGAACATGAAGCTTCCGCAGCTAGTAGCGTCCTCTTCTAAGTCCAAAAGGACCATTTCTTTTATCTGTCTCTCGAATAAGAGAAGAATGGCAGCACTTCATTGCAAATACTGCAATCGAGCTTTTTGCGCAAAGCATCGAGCGCGTTGCTGTGTTTGGGGCGACAAAGAAAAATAATTTCAATTACATATCAAAAAATTTTGCTCCTTAATACCTATAAATTGCTCTCGATATAAAAAATTAAACAAAAATTTAAAAATAAATATGTTTGTGTTATAATTAAAAAGTCGTAAAATTTACTAGTGCTTATGATTTACGTAACGCCAAAATAAGCTTATGATTCTAGGGTTAAAAAGGGTTTTTCTCTTTTTATCCTTTTGTTAGTATCGATGTAGTCACCTTGTCAGTCAATAACTAAAACAGTTATAGAAAAAAATAATAAACAAGTTAAAAGAAAATAAAAAAAAAACATGAAAACACTAAGTATACCTTTTTTCATCATGCAAAGTTTTCAGTAGACTTGGCTTTAAATCATCGTAAAAATTTGCTCAACTTCTTTTATAGTCATTATTACAAACTAACGATAAAGTTCCTGGTAGTTAAAGTGAACTTTAATTAATGTGAGCAATTAAATTTTTCCCAGTTTTGCAACTGAAGTGATTATATTTTCAGCTGAAAATATGGCAACTTCAAATGCTTAAAGTTCACTTTGAAATTTGCCATGAGGATAAATCTGCTGTTAAGTTATCAGTAACTTTTCAGGTTAGTGTTAAAAAAATTATATAATATAAAATCCTAATTTTTAACTATTTGTGAGTTGTATTAACGTAATAGTGATAAAGTCTAATTTACTTTCATCTTGCAGCACTTTTAGCCTATGAAAAATATAATAACACGAGCATGTAAACATTCTTTTTTTTTTTAACAAATTATAAAGCGCACGCTTCGTGCGTGACTTTTAACAAATAATAAAATTTCAATGAATTTACTGCTTGTAAGCTAAAATCGCATTTTTCAATTGTTTTCATTTTAATTGATATTAATTTCAATGAGTACATTTTTTTTATTGAATCTAAATACATAGTAAATATATCGCTCCTTTATTGCAACATAGTCATAACTAAAAAAAAGCTTGTTTCGAGAAAAACACATTTGAAATCTTTAGTTTCCATACAAGTCTTAGAAAAATTGTTTAGAAAATATCTCCTAAAGGAAACAGTTTAAAAGTAACTTGAAAAAATTTGTGCACAATATAAAAGGTAGTACTGTTAACAATTCTACATTGTTAACTCGAAAAGCTCATTTTTTGAGATATGGTTATGTTGCAATAAAGGAGCAATATTTGTAAATATGTATGTAAAATAAAACTGAAAAATTGAACTTGAAAATTTGTTACAGCGGAAAGATATTTCATTTCAACGATAAAATCGTCATATAAACACAAAAAAAGCTGGTCCCAGTGGATGCTGATGAGTAGTGTAGCGACTACGAAACAGCTCCCCCATCTATAGTATTCAAATTTTTTCTGTTCTTCTTTGGTCTTATTGTTATAATTACAAATAATGCCTCTTCTTGACTGAAGTTGGACTCGAACTCTCAACCAGTTAGTTAATATTGAACATATGTAAAAAAAAATCATATTTTTCGAAAGGGATAAAATAATTGGAAACCGCTGAACTAAGTGTGTAGAACACAAAGGAGAATATGTTGAAGCATTAAAATTGTATAAACTTGTGGCTCATTAAAAAATTCACGGACTAATTGATCTGTAGTTCCTAACGTAAAAGAAGATACAAAGTAGGTAAACTTTTAGACAGTTCTAAAAATGCTAACAAGAAAATTTTCTTGATTCATTTTGCGTTCTTCTTCTTCCACCACTTCTCTCTGGCAAATTTTTATGGAAATGACAAAATTTAGCGCTAGACGACATAAACATTCAAGATGTTTGTACGAAAACCAAAAATTTTTGTTTTTCGTACCGTGTGTTCGCCGGAAAGGAATACTATTTTGTTTTGCCGCCATTTTGGTAAACATTAGTCTTGATAGCTAATATTTGGCAGTCGTGAAGTAGTCACGTGGAAAATTTATTATGGAATAATATTCGACAAACCAACGTGTTTTAATCGTTAAAACATTTTATCAAAATCAATCATCGATTACTGTGACGATGAGAAAGTTACGTGAAATTTTTAGGTGAAACAACATGCCAACAAAACGTACTATTTATCGCATGCTTTGCTTGCGAGTTGACATAATATGATTGCTAAAAACACATGTTTTACCAAAGCAATTAAACTAAAAAATAATTTGAAACTGATAGCAGCATTAATATTATGCATTTTGGGTTAAAAATGTAATAAAAAATTGAATGTAAAAAAGTTTATTTCCAGAAACACATAATGAGTTCGGCTCGCGTTTTAAGAACATTTTTTAAATTGCATGTATTTAGCAAAAATTTTATTAAAAAAATCGTCTAGTTTTTATTTTAATATATAGAAAACAAATCTAATTTAATATATACGTCAGTTTGTTATTTGTTTAAGGTTTAGTGTTAATTCATCAGTTCAGTTTGGTATAGTCTTGTGATTTGAACTCGCCAAGAGCCTGGCGATTGCAATTTACAGAACACCTTTCTTGAGAATTCATGAGACATGCGAGTGTTAGAACATGCCCGATAGAAGTTTTCGGTTTAGGTTATATCTCCGGTATGTATGGACCGATATTCTACTCGTATATTTTAGTAACCTCTTTTTATTACCAGAATAGCTTATAACAAAAAAATAAAAAAATTAAAAATTGTTTCATGGGAAAATCGGTTTCAACTCATTCATTTGCCTGTAAACAATATTTTCAAAATTAGTTGCATATATCGAGGGCTTACTGTATTATCTGTAAACAGGTTTCGGATTTTATTTTTCAAAAATATTCTAGTTATTTGTCCTGATTAAGTTTTAGTTGGTACTGTTACATTTGATTGTTGTGCTATGACAACCAAATTTGATGACCTGAAAGCTTTTCATGCCTCCAGTGCCACTTAACTCAATTTGAAAAATTTGTCAAAACACTTTGTAGTTGTTGTGGCAACGCAATACACGCTGTAGCAAGTACATACAAATTTTATTGTCTTGTAAAAAAAAAAAAACAAAAAAATTATGTAAGACAAATATTAAATAAGTGCATGAAGAAGAACAATAAAAACTGTTCGTAAAACGGTAACAAATCGATAATTGTGCCAGTTTGATTTTTGGACATTTACATACTTATGTACAAATATTAGATTAGAGGCTAAAAAGATTTATGTATGTTCTTCATTATATATGACACTTACCCCAACTTCCGCCAGTGCGACCCAGACATTGACTAGTTTCACTGTTCCACAGAAATGTTTTGAAGCCTTCCCATTTGCCCATTTTGGGTGGAGGCGAATAGTATTCATTCTTTTTATCAGCCATTTCTTTATTTAAATTATCTGTGTGTTTTGGTTTTTTAGGTTAATTATATTTTGTTTATATTTAAGGAATATTTGTGTGTCTACGAGTAGTTTTATTGGTTTTGAATTACAGATAGATCTGTTCTTTCTGGTGTACGTACGCTTGTAAGTTTGAGTTGGAAAGGTTGGTAATAATTTAGTCTATGTTTAACTTTAGTCGTTACTATTGAGACTCGTTTAACAATTTCAAATATTTAGATTGAATAACGATGCTGTTTGTTACTGATTGGTTGTTGCAGCAGTCGCGTAATCAACTGTCTTGTAGAAACATTTTTAACGATTTTGTTTTTTTGGTTACTGGGTTATCTTGAATAAATATTTTTTTATATATGTATTTCAATATAATTATATTCTATGAATTTTACACTTTTTATGTATGTATATATATTTTTTTTACTATCAAGTGGTGACACCTAGAAGAAAAATTTAAAAGGAATGTTAAAGAAAAATTGAATGCTCTTCATTTATAAATGTACAATTATTTAAATATCGCCCTTAAAAGTGTAAAAATATTTTTTATAAAAGTTTTCTTTGTTTTTTTTAATCACACAGTTTTTGTTTTCTGAAATTTGTCTTTTTTATAATTTATTATTTATTTTATTTTTTTAATGTTTATAGTATCTATTAAAATTTATTTAAATATTTTTAATGTTTGTTCAGTTTTTCTATAAACTTATTTAATTTTTAATAAAAAATTCTTCCTTTTGATTTCTATTACTTTCAACAACTTTTGGCCTACAGAGCACAGTTATGTAACCGAGAACAAACCGTTTAAGAAAAAAAATTTTTCATTCTTTTTTGCTTCTTTTGTCGAATCGTTTTCTTTTTTCCGTTTTTGTTCTTTACCAATTCAATTCTCTACTGTTCTGTGCTGTTTTTCAAACTGCGGTCTTAAGAGTATATTTGGTTTCAATTCCTTTCTTTTTGTTCGTTTCGGTACTAAAAATTTGCCTCTATTTGTATGTATGTATTTGTATACTAAAAACTACAACAACGGGGTGCTAAAACTAAGTACTAAAAAACTATAAAATCGAAGGAAACTGCTTGTAGAATGTAAAGCAAAAACATAAGTAAAAATGGCAAACGAAAAAATATTGTAACCGTTAGTGCAGATTTAAAAGATGGTTTAAAAGAGAGTGAAAGAGAGTGAATGAAAGAGAGGTGTGCGTGCGTGATTTTTTTTTTTTTTTTTTGTGTAAGAGAATACTTAGAAACTATGAGAGAGAGACTTTAACAATTTTGCTTTGGGGCTTTATACTTTTGTTACAGGTTAATTGTATGAAAATCATGTCGCTACCCAAAATGAAAGAATTAATTTCAAAATTATTTTTAACAATAATTTCTGGGAAATTGTGTCCCCTTCACGCACAAAGATTTTACCTTTGGGGAAAATTTCCCAGTAGAAGAAGTATTTACAACGAAAAAATAAGCATTTTTCTCCCATTTTTTTCTTAACTTTATGTTTAGCCGGTTTTTTCGTCAAGTTGTCACAATTTTTTTTTTACTTTTTTGTGAAAACGGTTAGAAACCAGACCAAAATTTGTCGACTTGCGATATTTTCAGATACTTATCTGACCGCATTACTTACTTAAAAAGTTGGTATGCGTAGGTTAATTTGTTTCCGCTGAAATAAGAAAAGTTTCAACACAAGTTTTACCTTTTGATACTAAATAAATTGTTCCATTATACATTCCTCAGCTAATTTTCATCTCACTGCTATATTAAACTCTTGAATGAAATTTCGAAACTAACATGAGATTTAAATTGAATTATGGTTCGATTATGGATAGCAACCGAACTTTAGCTACGTTGCTTGTGCGCAACCCAACTAACAAAACAATTATATTATGCATGGCAACTATTTCCAGTTGCTGGAAGTTTCTCAACAGTGATATTTTCACATATTAGCAACCATAATTTTTGTAAACAATAAAATTTCTTTTGTGAAAAAACAAGAATTTTAATTTAAAGGCAAAAAAATTAAATTGATTTTATCAACAGAAAAACATGCAGAGCGTGGCATCTATTAGAAGGCCGTTAAGGGATGCTCCTAATCTTATAGATTCGCGCTCTGTGTTATAAGTAAATACCATTTGTGGGATAAGTTTTGATAATTACGTATCCATGTGCGTTTTTTCAGCTTTAAGATTTTTTTCTGTCTTCCTAAGAATGCTGTCGTGTAGTTCGTGGAAATTTTAGAGAATGCTCTCCTCCAGTTTAGGCAAATTTCTTTTGTTTTGGGCCATTTTTTTCTCAAATTTGCTCTAAAATGAGCCCCTACTCTCTGCCATTTTTCGGGAGTACGAACTGGTGGACCAATAGGATATAGGTAGGCAGGCCGCTGGATTCTCCAATAAGTTTGTGGTCCTGAAGATCGTTCACTTTGTGATACGATATAACTTTTCTCAAATATTGACTCAAACCTGATCTGCAGTTGCTTTATCTTCTCCAAATGCCCAAACTTCTCGAACACCGTGAGGTTTAATTTCTATTGCTTCTACAATGTTGTCAAAGTTATTAGTGCTTGGTAGTAAGTTTAACCATTTTTAGATGTGCTTATAAGAAATAATTATAATACTCAACTTAATTTACTCCTTTTTTATTTATTAGCCCATCTCGCTTTCAAAAATCATACAGCAACTAAAAATTTGTGGTCGCCAAAATTACTTTAAAATAGCAAGTTTGGTTGCCAATTGCTATCTGTAGTACCTTTTTAGCAACTGAAAACGCAACTAAAGTTCAGTTGCTGTCGACAATCGAGCAATTGTGTTTTGTTAATTATTAATCATTAAAGGATACTTGACTTGAAGATTCCAATATTATAACAGACGGGAAACACGTCTGCAGGCAACTTATTCCACAGACGAAGCATATGACTGGAAATTGAATTCTTTCTGTAATACGTTTTACGATTACCTAGGCAAGCGACGACAAATAGATAAGCTCTAGACGATGAATGCGAGTTACTTAGCGAGTTTTGGCAACTAATCTCGTCAGAGCAAAATCTATTGTTGTAACGATACAACAGAGTGATACACTCTACACAGCGTCGATACTCCAGTGAGTCAATACATTTGGATACCGTACCAAAAAGCTTCTTCGCTCTTTCGTATACGGTCGAGAAACCCCAAAATAGACTTTGAAGAGCCAGCCCAAATATGAAAGCTGTATTCCATTTGTTGGTTTAAGTGTTGAAAAAATCGATAATCATATATGCTAATTAAAATAATATTATTTTTAACAGGTACACGTATGTATATATGGTATTATTCCATTATTATACAGGGTAGCACAGGGCTCAACGTCACGCCGAAGCAGGTGGCAGGATTCATTTTAACCGTCATGAGCAAAATCAGAAAAAAATCTAAAAACAAACAATTTTACTCAGTTCAAATGTTTTTTGTTTTTTTAGATTTTTTTTCTGATTTTTCTCATGATGGTTGCAATCAACCCTGCTACCTGTTTCGGCTTGACGTTGAGTTCTGAGACACTCTGTATACCTGGGGTCACATAGCCCAGGGTCTTAACGGACGGAGATTGCATTCCACTGAGACGGTACGGTACTAGCTGGGGATTGTCACACAAGGACGTATAGGATATTAAAGCTTCCATTCAATGACTTCTGTAGAAGTTTTCGCGATAGGGTAGAGAGGGTAAGGGCGTTGTATCTAAGCCAGTAGTCTCCACAAAGAGATCACTCAATATTTCAATATATACGTGCTTATCCTAAAAAGGCCCTAGGCACGATTTGGCAGAAATAGCCAAATCCTCCCATCCTCGGATTGATTATGAGCTCGCCTAGTGATATGTAGATCTGCTGAGATACATATCATACTCAGGCAACACAATGGGACCAAATTGGGCCCAAGTGTAAAGGCTCTGGAAAACTTTTAATCCTACCCTAAACTGTGTACGAGGGCAGATTGATATTGAAGCCATAACTAGCGCTAAATGGCAGCTTTTGTTTTTTGAAATTGCGATCTGTCATATGTCAGCTGTTAAAATTTTACTCAAATTCAGCAATTATTTTATGTGCTGTAGTCATTTGAAGTAAGCAACTTTTGCGTTTCTTGAAAAATTAAAAAAAAGTGAATATCGTGCGGTTATTAAACACTATTATTTGAAAGGGAAAACGGCGAAAGAGATAAAACAAAGCTCGATAAACGTTACGGTGAGTCTGCTCCGTCACATATTGGATTCTTGAATTTACACGCCGAACAAGCACTGGACAATACCATGAACAAGAAGGCTAAAAGAGCTGTTTACTGAAGAAAATATCAATAAAATCCTCCATGTCGTTATAAATGATCGCCGAACCAAGTTATGTTAGATTGTTGAAGTAGTAAAGATATCATATCAATGTGTTTTCAACATTTTGTATGAAGATGTACATATGAAAAAATTATCGGCAAGATGGGTGCCGCGTTTGCTCAGTGTCGAACAAAAACGAGCCCGACAGACCACTTCATAGCGGTGTTTCGACATGATAAAGAGTAATCCTGGTGAATTTTGGTGTCGATTATTAATTGTTGATGAGACGCGACTCCACCACTACACACCTGAATCCAAAAACCAATCGAAACAATGATTGGAAGCTGGTGGAAGTACTCAGAGGAAGGCGAAGATAGTGTAATCGTCTGGCAATGTTATGGCCATTGTATTTTGCACACGAAATATTGCTCATCGATTATCTTGAAATATGATCCACAATCACAGGAAAGTATTATCGTACATTATTGGATCAACTGATTGATGCCCTCAAGAAAAAAACTACCATATTTAAAGAAGAAAAAAAGTAATCTTTCTTCAAGACAACGCACTGGTTCACACAACATTAGATACGAATCTAAAATTACGCGAAACACATTTGGAATTGGTTGATCATTTACCTTATAGTCCAGATTTAGCTCCTAGTGACTTTTTCTTGTTTTCAAACTTGGAAAAATGGCTCAAACGAAGAAGTGATTACCGAAACTAACGCGTATTTTGAGAATTTCCCAAAATCGTCTGACTAAGTGCGTTGAGCTAAAAGGAGACTATGTTGAGAAATAAATGGTTTTTGAAAAAAAATGTTTTGTTCCTAATTAGGTAGCTTCAATATCAATCCGCCCTCGTACATCTATATATGAATAATTTTTTTTTAAACTGGTCTACAAATGTTAACTATAAACCTGCTGGTATCAAAACAAAAATTCCATTTAAATTCATAGCTTAGTTTAAGCGGATCGGTTTTTAACACTAATTTTTCTTTTATTTGAAAAGGTGTGTGCAACCACACCCATTGAAATAAAAAAGTACCAGTTGGGTACCAATAGTTTCCTTTTTTTTAATATTAAACCGATTTCCTGTTGTATCTACTTCGTACTCTGCTGTTTTTAAATTAAAAATCTTGTTTACATTTTGAAAAGTATTTTACTGTAGTGTTACTCGTTATATGAATAAATATTGCAATCATTTGTCGAGTCATCATACTCGAAATATGACCAATGGGCAATTAAATATGAACGCTAATTTTATGCTGGTCCTATATATAAATCAGTTGAAAATTGTCATTTAAATTTAAAAAAGCAACTTCGCGATTTGTTCTAAAATTGTGCTTAAATGGAGTACCTACCTACATATTTTACTATAAGATATAAAAAATTTACTCAAAATTTTATTTATATGCACTTACATCAAATCTCATAAAAGTTTTCTAACTGAGTGTACAAAAAATTGTTTGATCGAGGTTAGTTTAGACTTTTCTATATATTTACACTAGAGCGGTTCGAAAAAAAATTATGTCAGCACTAGCCGAGTCGTGAACGCCTAAGTAAGGTGAAATCAATACTCAAAACGATTTCTTTAAAAAAAAAGATGTGATCAACAAAATTTATCCGTTTTGAAAATGTTTAAAAACTTAGAAATGATCAATTTTCTTCACTCTTTTAGAGATATTTCTGATTATTCATTTAATTTTAATCACACTATATATTTGAGTGGATTTCAAAAGGCAGTCATAAAAATATTCATAAAACTCTTTTTCGAATGTGATTGTTTTTCATCACAACTTTTGAAAACGATGATTTTCAAAACGATCGATTTCTATCACATACCTGGGGCCAAATCATCGCATACGATATCGAGCAATATTATCGAAATTTTTCATTTTGGTATCATAGCATACGATGTCGAATGAATTGTGTTGCAATAATATAAAAAAGTTAACGATTTTTTTTTTGTATTCTTACTTTTAGGAAACATATGGTCTGCAATCTATTACATTTTGTTTAAATTACGATCCGATATGCATCGTTTGCCATAATTTAGATGTATCGTAGTTAATTCGATATCGTATGCGGTGATTAGACTCCTGATTATCGGACTAAAAATGGCAACACAGTGAACAAAATACTAAGAGGGAGGTATTTGTAGGCGTGACAAGAAAACTAATTATCGAATTTTTTTTTTTTTTTGCACTATCTTTATTCCTAGGGGGTGACTGACAGAGTTTTTCTAATGTACACTCATAAATATCCTTATTAAAGTCTACATTAACTTTATTAATCGTTAATTTTTACTTAACAAAAAATCCAAATGTGTAATAACAATTCGTTGTACTCTTATTTACATCACTTGTTAATGAAAGAGCGTCCTTTCCAAGAAAAATTTTCTTGTTGGCTGCTTCTACAAAATTTACTAAAAAAAAAAAGCTTTTTTCAAACATTGTATAACAAGTGTTAAGCTAAGAGTAAAGAGATGTTAATATGTACACATATTCAGATTTAATGGTTTTCAATACAAAACTAAAGTATTGTACTGTAGAAGTTGTAGCTACATATGTAAATATGTATGTATGTATGTATACTTGACGTTTCTCGTTGTATCAATATCGTTTTCGAAAATTTTACTACTCTACAAATCAAGTTCCAGTTATCAATGCCAAGCTGACATAAAATTAAAGCTATTAAGTAAGTTTTAAATATTTAGTATTTCGTAAGAAATTCAGCTGTAACAATTTGTATAATCATTGTGAAGTAATTTGGGACTGTCGTACTTTTACGATTTGTCAAAAACATCGTTAATAGACAGTACTTGTCAGTTGTGTATTGGTTTGGAATGAGAGAGTTTTTTTCGGGTCTTTTTAACTCTCTTCTCTTCTTTCAGTGCATCCATTTCTAAGAATTTCATAAATGCTGGAATTTTAACAGAAACACTTTATCGAACTCTTATTATTATATGTAAATATTTCGGAAATTTTCATCATGAAATTCATATGCTAAGGAATCCAGAAAAAAAAATTGTTATATAATTTTCATTTTAGCTGTAAAGAGGGCGTGGCAATTTTTCGTAGCATATGTAGTAGCTAGAAAATTTGTTAGCCATTTAAAATAATTTTACAAATAATCGAATGAAGAATGATTTCTTTTGTTTTTTAAGTAATCTTTTAAGGCCAAGTCATGTAATTGATAAAAATTTATACAGATTTTGAACACACATGTATACAGATTAACAATAAAATGTTTTTCCATTATATGCAAACATTACTCCACTTTTGTAAAAGCAACAGACACGCACACACAAAATTTATCCTACTGACACAAATAAAACGTATGTATTTTATACACTTCAACTTCTTTTTACTTGATTTATTTGATTTCGGATTTTTCGTTCATACACCGATTACGGCAATTCTTTTTAAGGGAACATTTTTACGAAAGAATCCTTTTGCAAAAAAAAAATTAAATAGCCACAAAAAAGAGAGCGCGAGAACTTATTTATCACGAGCAAAATACAGAGTATATTCGTGTAAAAAATTGTTATATGTTAAATAATTTCAAACAATTTTTTTTTTTTTTTTAACTTAAAATGTCAAGTAAGACAACAGTGTAACTTGAGAGAAATTGTTTAGCATACATAAAAACTGCTTTGTATTTAAAATGCATAACCGTTATTTTAAATACATATGTACGAGTACGTACATCTTTGGCCTCTTGTTCATCTAAGCTAAACTCTCTCTCTTAGAATTCTTTTACATTTTATGTTATACCAACTCTCTTCTGGTATTACATACTAAAAGGCAAGAAAGTAGAAGTTCAATTTTCACAGAAAAAAAGTTATATAAATTGATAAAAGTAATAAATTTGAAGAAAATAAAATCTCCTTGGGATTAAGAAACTTGAAAAAATTATGAAAAAAGAAAAATATGTTTCAGCGTAAGCATAAAGGTGGGCTTAGCTTATTTACTAAATCTTATTTTCCCCTCTTTCACACTCTTTCTTCCATATTGATTTTTCCATTAATAATGTATATAAAATTGTTACACAATATTTCTTTTGATTTTCTTTTTTACTGTCGAACGAAAAAAAGTCTTGTTTTTTACATTAAGGAAACTAAATTATTTGCTTAAATTATTAAAAGTTATTCGACCCTTTTTGAAACTCTCTATTAAAATACTGGATCTTTCTCGGCTGTATGCAGAATGAAAAATCTATTTTTAGTGTATGTATACATAAGTGTTACAAGGATAATTTTTTCACTGAGAATTTTCACTCAAAACTGTCACTTGAAAACTTAGAAATGTTCATATATTTATTGAAGTCTAGGCTTTTTCTTTAAAATATTTTTCCAAGTTTTTATATATTTTTACTACATGTACTTTTAAATATTTTTTTGCACTATTTGTATCTGAGGGTCTTTAATCCGTATTTAAAATTCTATCGTATGTCGTCCAATGTTGGAGCACCAATGATAGTGGCTTAACTGCAACTGAAAGAGAAGTTTATTTTGTGTGTTCAAATAAAAAGAACTTTTCACAGTATGCGTGTGTTTCGTTTGTGCTTTTTCTGTGTGCATTAGTAGTAATTTTTACGGTATTTGCGGGAGTGAATGGGAAATTTTTATGTTCTAAAATTATTGCTATTCTACACGCGGGTGTGTGTGTTTGCGTATTGTTTTGCCTAGCAATTAGTACAACACCAAAATTATTGGTATTCGATTCGTTTAATGGGTGATAGAAGGAGAGAGAACAGAAAGTACTCATATGTTGTTTGATTTTAAGGCCAAAATAGAGGGTTGTTTTAAGAGAAATGGCAAAAAAGCTTTTCAAAGCTTAAGTTTGATACGACCGCTTAATGCTTGTTAAACATTTTAAAATAAATTTCAAAACTCACAATATCGACAGAGATTAACTTAAGTTATTATTATAACGCCATGATTTTGATTCGTAAAAATATTTAAGCCCCGCTTGTTACAGTTTTTTCTATCGTCAAAGTTATATAAAGCTAGTTAACTTTATCACTATGTATATACCAAGTCGAATTCATAACAGATGAAATTGACAGTGCAGCTGATAACCTTTTTTTATTTTAATCTGTTGCAGATGTGAAATTTAAAAAAAAGTGAAACATTTTTTCTATTATGTAATGTAGCTTAAACTCCAGGTAATCTTCCTAGCCATTTTCACCTCCAAGCTCTATGATCTGAGGCTTTAATTTTCACAAAGTAATTAAAACGTTCACGAAATAATTAAAAGGTTTTCTTTTCTACCAATAAAAAATTATAAATAGCTTGTTTTCTATTACCTATTCACAACTAAAAACTAACAAATAACTAACTCACTATACAATATATATATATATATATATATATATATATATATATATATATATATATATATATATATATATATATATATATATATATATATATATATATATATATATATATATATATATATATATATATATATATATATATATATATATATATATATATATATATATATATAATTATAATTGTTTTTTAATTGTTTCTTGTCAGAGGAAAAACATAAAAATTTTGCAGAACTTTTAATTGTTTTAGTCAGAATAAAGCAAACCAGTAGAACACAATATAAATGTTTATTTGTGCAAAAGGTAACGCGTAGTTATTTAGTTAAACTAATTTCGCAATTCTTTCTGTTACACTAATGCACGTGTTCAATACATATCCAATAATTTAATGTTACAATTAATCATTACAAATAAAGTTTTTCAAAAAGTTTGTAGCTCTACCTCTAAAATTTATGCAATCAATGAAATAAACTCGCAAATTAGATCAGAAAATGCATATGGAATGTGATACTTCACGGTTTAGTTTTTATTCTCTTCTTATACGTACGTTGGGAATTAGAGAATGTCCCTCTCTGCAGTCTTAATACGATTTTAATCATTTTTGCGTAATTGGAAAATACTAAGTTATTTTAATGAATTTAACATTGACGATTTTTCTTTGTAATCGGAAAAATTATACTATTATGTTAATCCTTCGTGATAATTTAAACAAAATCCCTACGATAAGCCTAATCATACAAAAGCTGTGCCTTTCCCCCTACACGTGGAAATAAATAATTAAATCTGTACAAAAAACGAAAAATCCCTACGCTTGGCAACACTGGTCATAAGTCAAAAAAGTAAGCAACTCTTATGTGTTAATACACAGTGGTATTAAGTGAAAATAAAGTGTCTACAAGCAAGTACCAGTGTCATTTATTCATTTAATAATACAATTATTACAATAAATATATAGAAATAAGAGTACTAGCGAGGCTTTCGACTCGAGTTTAAATTAATTATTTTAGATAAGATTTTGAAATTTTATTTTAGAAATGTATTTAAATATAAGTTTAATGTTTTTGGCACATGGATCTTTAAGTAGATCAGATGGTGTAGTGGACTCAAAGATTGATGACCTACGAGTATAGTAATTGTAGCAAAAGCATTCATCCAGAACATACAACACACTTAATTGACTGTCACAAGTTGTGCACCAAGGTGTATCATTTTTTTCAAATATATGTTTATGGGAAAACTTACGGTGACTCATTCTCAGGTACGTAAATATATTTGTTTCTCTTCTTGAAGAAGTTTTATGATATGATGGTTTTGTCCCTTGTGGATTGAAAGTTTTGTAATTGTGTTGGTATGGCCCATGGGGCCCCCATTGTATACTGATTTATTGTTTTACGTGTTGAGTGACAGCAAGAAGAATATCTAGTTTTTCCCAAGTTGGATATTTCAAAAGCGGTCTCCTTTTCGCCTCATCTGTAGCACGATCAGCTTTTTCATTACTCGGTATACCAGTGTCATTATATCAATTGCAATTAAAGAATCCGCAAAGCGTTTTTAAAGATAAAAGCGTAACAATATTTTTCCGTTATATTTCGATAAAAGCTTTTTTCTTTTCTTTTCCTTTTCACACTCAGCAAAACTTTTGTCAGTTGCTTGTGCTCATACGAATACATACAAATTGCAAATAAATTGTAACGACACCCTAAGGATAAAATAAAAGAATAAAATAGAGAACGAAAATCCATCAACTCGCCCTTTCGGTTTAAATACCCACTTTGACGAAAGAAAACTGAGAAAGCAACTTAAACTCTTAAATTGAAAATATATTTTAGGTGCACGGGATTAAAAGCGCAGGTTCTGCTTGTAGCAAAATGAGCAAAAAGGATAAAAACGGGGCAATTAGTTTTGAAAGCAACAAAAACAAAACAACAGAAGGGATATTTGAAATGGATAATCATATTAAAATACATATGTATGTGTATTGATTAAGAATTAATAACTGTGACAGATGAAAACCAAAAAGGAGGCGATAAAATTGATAACAAAAAGTATAATTTTAAATGATGGCATGTTTTATGCTTTTTATAATATTTTAAATTAACATTTACTTCTTTTCAGCCATATTCCTAAGCACCAATACATCATGACAATTATTTTCCATCGTTGTGTAACCACGTGATTGATGCTCTCCCACTATGGATAGATTTGCTCCATTTCAAGGAGTTCAAGATTCAAATAAAAATTTCTCTCTGTTTCAGTGTTTCTCTTTATTCTAAATTTTCGTATTTTTCGGTGGCTAATAGCATATACTAAGCTTTTTATTCCTTTTTGAAAAATATTATAAAGTTCCTTAAATACCCCTACAAGTCTTACGTCATTTCTCAGCTGTTATCTAAGACTTTTGTTATACAACATTCCCCAATGTAATAAATTTTAACAGCATTTAACAATTGGCTACACTATCAATATTACTGTTCTTAACACTTGCAATGGAAAGCTGTCAAATGTGGCCGAGTGTTAAATTCTTTGCTTGATCTCTGCTGTTGCTCTTTGTGACAGAACGAACACGTTTGTCCTGTCATTATTACTTCTATTTTTTTAATACAAAATCGACAAAGTGAAATAAGAAAAAGCATATGGTTGTTACCCCACCCTTAATAGCAAAGAAGCAACCGCATACATATGTACATAGAAGCACACTCATGCCCGCACATATGTATATGTATGTCTGTGAGTGTGTGTGCATGTGTTTAGGGTGTAGAATTAGTTTTTTTAAGAACTTGCGGTTAAGCCTCCAAACTGTTTACAAGAACAATTATGTTAAAAACGCAAAGTGCTTGTATATGTAATTATATTCTTATATGTGTGTATGTATATATGTATGTGCATATAAATGCAAAATACCAGTATGTATGTGCTTATATTCTCCCTCCTCCTTTCTTGGCATTTTTTTCTATTTAAGTAATCCCCTGTAGGCCGAAGGACGTTTCATGACACACAATTGTGTTTTTTGCAACTGCCACCAATACAAGCGAAAATGTATGTACGTATGTTTGTATTTATAATAATAAAATGTATTCTTCTCATATTCATTGTTTGGTCAAAAATATAGCAAACAACCGAGTAAATTTGTACTCTTAGCAAGGAACGTTTGTTTGGCTGTGTGAACCTTTATATTTTTCTTTCCACTTACAACAGTTGCAGAAGTCCTTTTGAAAATGTTGGGGCATTTCTAAAAGGGCTCTGGTTTAAAATAGCACATTGCCAAACATGTATATATCTTAATATTAAAAAATTACTTACCTTTTGAAGTCAGCGAACACGCAATAAATATTTTTTACACTATTTTAAGCTTAAAACTTTTTTTATCTCAACAACTATAAAATTTTTAAATTAAAAAATACAGAATATGTCTTAAGTTTTAAATAAAAACTAAAACTAAAAGTAATTTATAGGTACACGTATGAAAAAATATATGGTTGATATGACAATACTCTAGGGGCAACATACTACGGTTTAGTTATATGATTGGGTGTAATTGTATTATATATTTATATCCAACATTATAATTTAACAACAATGACATTTCAATGACACGTGATATTGCTAAGACCTGAAACAGGCTGTGGTCAAGCGGGACGTGGAAGGATACGACATATGGTCATGCCTCAATAACAGAAAGAATAGTGAACCTTCCGGAGAATATTGATTACTGTTCGTCGTCTCTACTGCCCGACAGATGATTTTAATGTAATCTTATCAGACTCGGGATATGGTGGGGCCATATTTATCCCAGCTAACTGGTTAAGGTACTACAGGATATACTGGGATGATATCCGAATTTGTACTGATAGTAAGGCTGCGTTGTATGCACTAGCTGGATTCTATACGACATCCAGGTTGGTTCGTGCACGCCGGATATCTATAAACGAGATAGCGAGACATTCGAACCTGGAGCTCTTCTGGGTACGAGGGCACAGTGAAGTGCCTGGAATTCTAGTAGCGGATGAACTGGCAAAGGCCGGTGTCCAGCTACAACAAAGAGATATAATTGGGATCGTTGTGATCCCGCTAGCGAGCTGTAAGAAACAAGTGCAGTGTCAACTTTTTCAGACCGCTCAGGTCTGATACCTGTCGAATATCAAGGCTGACATGGCCCAGATATGATAACAGGAGGACTATCATCCTTAAGGGCTTGCCAGGACAGAGGTTGCGTTTTGCTGGTGCTGTCCTGACGGCACATTGCCACAAAGGGTCGTAGGCGAGGAGGTTAAATCTTCCATTTAAAGACTTCTGTAGAATTTGCAGAGACGAGAAGGAAGAAGAGAGCGTTGAGCACTTCCTCTGTCAGTGTCCAGCTCTTTCTTATATAAGACCATTGTACTTAGGCAGACCGATGCTGCATGATTTGACGGAGGTATCGGAATGCGATGTAAGTGGATTGGATTCATTTATCCGATCGTCGGGTTGGTTCTAAACCAGTGATATGTAAATTTACTGAGATACGTATCACATCCAGGCAACACAACGGGACCAGACTCGAACGAAGAGGACTGGCCTTACTATAGCTGGCAGCCTGTCAAACCTAACCTAACCTAAAGCACTATTACTACTTGTAACCATGGTAATGTCACTTGATACTCTGTTAATATTTCTATAACTATTCTGATTATGACCTTGTTCTGCGGCGTCCAGATCCGGCTTTTTCGTTTTTCGCAGAAGTTTTTCACAGAATCGCGATACCGCTAAAAAGTTGGGGTCGCTCACCATCATGATGTCCACGACATTCTCTACCGTTATTGAGCCAGCTACCATCTCCAGCTCTCTACGAATTTCCGCCCATCGAATACTCTTAAAGAAAGTGTGTTCGGCATCGTCCAGGACTTTTTCTTCGCCGTATAAGCAAAAGGGTGTGTTACAGTCATTGCAATGGGGAGAATAAAAATGTTGTTAATAACAACAATAATAAAATTATTCTGCAAATATACTTGCGTTTAAGGCAGCTTAAATACGGTAGTGGTACAAGCCCAGACGTTTTTCGTTTCCTTTGCAAAAATTTGTCAAAAACACATAGACTTCCTTGCTTTTTCAAACAAAATTTTGACAACTGTTCGTAAATTCTACCAACAAAATACATGTTAGTGTTTTTGATGTTGTATTTATTGTAATTCTGCCACTACCTCTTATAAAGCTGCCTTGCTTGCATTACTAGATAATAAATCAACCAATCATAAGTCTGCAATCAAATTGTATTACTCTATGTTTCAAAATTTATTGTTGTAATTATATAAACCATATAGCAATGGTAATGATAGAATTACAAAAAAAGATAAAAACATATTAATAGTGAAATATACTATATTTAAAACTTTTTACATCAACAAAATGCATTATTAAAGAAAAATTAATAGTATTGACACAACAATATTTCAAAATGCCTTTTCTCCGCGTGTATGTACATGTGTCCACAACTAGAACGAAACTAAAAGTAGCTTTAAAGATTAATTTTTTTTTTTTAATGTAATGATTCGAGTGATGCCACTCGTATGCTACCTGGCAATGCTACCCGAATGCAGCCAACTTAATATAATTCATTTACATATAACTTAAGTTTGAATGTACTGTTTCCGGTGATTAGGAATTCAACCAAGCAGGTTATATTAACTTTTTGTATAATTTTATTAAACTAGTTTTTGGTTTTTTGTACATATGTATGTACATTGGGTTTTAATTCAAGTATTTCCTTTCTTAAAAAGAATTGTTTACAATACAAGTTTGCTGTGATCAATAATTTTTGATTTTTTTTTTTTTTTCTTGGACCAGTACTCAGGGGATAGCCCCTACATATGCAGTGCATTGTACTGGAACTAGAAAAATAGAGTATGAGAAGGTGGAAAGGGGGAGTAATGCTTGCTAACTTAACATACGGAACGACCAAAACATTTAAAATGTTGAAATTAAATTAGTAAAAACTGATCAGTGCCCAGTGTACATACCTTCGACACTGCTCAGATGAACAAAAATTAATTCAACACCGTAGGATAGTAAAATACATAAGAGAAACATAAAACAGAATTTAATAATAACAAATAGAGAAAAAACAAATGACAGTAAAAAAATAATATAATAAAAAAACACGTGCATACATGATGCAAAACTCTACCTTTTCATTGATTGATTGAAGAAGACCAGAAAAATAGTCAAACCTTTTCTGTTTCGTAGCCGCTACATTACGCATTTTCGGATTTGAAATCGGGTCACTACGCAGCATGAACGACCGCCTTAACCACTCAGCCACCGAATCATTGAATTATTTATTCTCTGTCGTAATAGTATTGCATACGACCCTATTTCGAAATTGAGAGACGATGGTAATAATGTTACAAAAGTGCAAATACAGTGAAACTTCGATATAACGAATGCTAAGGATATCAGATGTTACTTTATTATAGCCATTGCTTCGCTTTAAATATAGTTAACAAAGCCTTGATATAACAAAATTTAAAGAAATATGAAAAAAATCCGTTATAACTATAGTTTTCTTAAATCAAATTCTATTTAACCTGAGAATGCATTATATTTACACAGCTTAAGAATTCGTTCTTTTGATAACGGGTCTTCACCATTTTGCAATAATTTTATTATTACTTCTTTCTATAAAGTCTCTTGTACGAGTACTTCGTTGAATAGAGGCTTTACAAATCTGCTTGTAACTACATTTAGACTTTGCTGTTTTTATAACGGGATTGTATCATTTATTTATTTATTTCACAAGTTTCTTAAGCCGCGAGAGCCAGTAAACTATAACAATTTATTGAGGCATTTGAAGGAATATTTCGCTATATAGAGGCTTTTTGGTTAAATTTGTTCATTACAGCTATAGTATACTTTTTTTTTGTATTTTTATGTGAAAAACTTTGCAATAAAGAGCTTTTGTCAAGGGACTCAATAAAACATTTGTTATATTAAGTTTTTCGTTATAAAGAAGTTCGTTATATCGAAATTTCACTTTGCAATAAACAGCTTTTGTCAAGGGACTCAATAAAATATTTGTTATGTTAAGTTTTTCTTTATAACGAAGTTCGTTATATCGAAATTTCACTTTACAATAAACAGCTTTTGTCAAGGGACTCAATAAAACATTTGTTATATTAAGTTTTTCTTTATAACGAAGTTCGATACATCGAAACTATATAACATATTTGCGGGGGAATAAACTATAGTTAAATCGATATTAGTATATTTTTAACAATAATACACAGTATTATAGATAACATACTAATGTTACTGGAACCATATTTCCAACTGCTTTTTTGTTTCCTTTAGTTACTCTACTCTAAAATTACTAAACTCTTATCTATCAATGTAGCTATAGTGTATTTTTGTATAAAACACTTTCGAATAAAGTTTTTCGTTATAACGAAGTTTGTTATATCAAAGTTTCACTGTACAACATATTTACGAGGGAATAACTATAGTTAAATCAATGTCTTTTGTTTAACAAAAATACACAATATTACAGCTTATATACTAATGTTACTGTAACCATATTACAAACTAATTTTTTTTGTGTGGCCTTTAGTTACTTTACTTTAAAATATTTACGGCCGTATTCATAAAAAATATTGTATGTTTATTAAACAGCTATTTGACAAATTTCCCATAGAAATTTGTCAAATAACAGTTTAATAAACATAAAATATTTTTTATGAATAAGGCCATTAAACTGTTATCTAACAAAAAAAAATCACAAGAACGAATTTGGAAATATTATCAAAAATCATTCAAGTACATTCTGGCCGTCGGGTAGTTAAATTCAATAAGAAAATAAATTTATTGAAGACTTTTCAAAATGATTTCCATATTTCCCTTTTTCCATTTTGATTTTTGGTTGTACGATTCCGTTCTTATTTTTACAGTATCCTTAAAGAAACCTCTTTTTTCGACCTATTTTAAAACAATGCTCATTAAATTATTTCAAATTATGAATATCCAATGCACTCCATACTATAACTTTTTTAAGAACTTTTTTCCGGAATACGTTCCAAATACTAATTACAAAGAGTATTTATTTATTGTTTTGATTCATAAATTATTATTTGGGTTGTCTTTTCCGCAGCGCAAACTGCAAAAAACGTAGACTCTCAAAAAGAAAAAAAGATTTTACAGATTAAAATATGTAGATGCATTATTGTTAACATTTTTCAGCAAAACATGAAACAGAGCATGTTGCTAAAAGCATTCAACTGTAATTTACATACGAGTATGCATGTATGTATGTATATAAAACAGACAACAACAATATACTGGTATTTGACGTGCACCATAGATACAACTGAACCAGCTAAAATACTTTTTTAACTTATTAGTCTGTAAACTCAACTTTCCGATTGTTAAATGAAAATAAGGAAAGGGAAAAGTGAAAATTACATTTGTAAATGAAACGTGAATGAATTTATGAGGACAGAGAGAGAGAGAGAGAGAGAGAGAGAATAAGCAAAGAAAAATAACTACCCAGCAGTCCACAACTTATTACAATTTGCAAAGCATCCGATTGTAAGCGATTGTGTCAACAGAAAAAATCAAAATAAACATGTTAAGGACAACAAAAAACTAGCATTCGATTCAGATTATTCTCTTTCTACTCATTATGTTAAATTAAATGTACAGAAGAAACAAAGTAGAAAAGAAATGCTAATAATATAGTTTTGAACTCATCCAATCTTCGCTTACAATGTATACAGACTTGGATGCATCTCACGGCCTAGGCCATCGCTGTGTAAATGTAAGTAGGAATTGTATACAGACTTCGGATGCGTCACGCTTACATTGTCAATGATCTTAGATCGAAGATGTATGTGACAAAAAGTTCACTGGGTATAGTCATAAAACGACCTACTTTTAATTTTTAATATAATTTGGTAGATAAAATCATACATACTTGTACGTAGTTCTTTATGTATGTCTATATATATATATATATATATATATATATATATATATATATATATATATATATATATATATATATATATATATATATATATATATATATATATATATATATATTGTACCATTTTACTATCGTGATTATATGCGCGAACCTTTCCTGATACAAGTAGAATTTTTTAAACTAACGGACTTTCAAAGTCGACAAATTTTGAAAGTTTTAAGTTCATAGTTTAACAAATAGTCTTAATTCTATTAAACTTGGGACAATTGTGTCATTATTTTTGACTGTTCTAGAAATGTTATTTACGGTTACGGTTTCAAAATTTATGTTTTATTTAAGGAAAATAGTTGGATCAAATTTCTAGGTTTTTCTTAAATGCCCAAATTTTCAAACTGCATGGGATAGATTTTTTTCTGGTTTTTCACATGATGATTACAATCAATCATCTCACCCCGTTTCGGCTTGACATTGAGTGCTGAGACATCCTGTATACATATATTGAATTCTTAGCTCACCACTTATCATGTGCTCAAATAACAAACGTCACAAATTTAAGATTAGAAAAAATTTTTATATTAGATAACAGATTTTTTTTATATCTTGAATTCATAACCTAATTTTCTTCAATATTCCACTTTTAAATTTAAACCTAATATTCAATAGTAACACATTTGGTCTTGAGATATTCATTAAGAGCCTCTTGGCCCAAATCCTTGCCAAAACCACTTTGTTTAAAGCCACCAAAAGGTGCAGCTACATCAGTCTTGTTGTAAACATTCACAAACACTGTACCGGCGTCAATGTTGTCGGCAAATGTCAAAGCTTTGTTTATGTCTTTGGTGAAAACTCCGCTGGCTAAACCGTATTCGGTACGGTTGGCTCGTCTCATTACAGATTCCACATCACTGGCATGAAATTTAGTGATGATCATTATCGGACCGAAAGATTCTTCTTTAGCTATAAACATATGATCTTCCACGTTGGTAAAAACTGTAGGCTCAAAGAAAAAGCCTTTCATACTGTCCACACGTTTGCCGCCGCATACTAAGGTGGCGCCTTCTCTAACACCCCGCTGACAAAATTCAATAAGTTTTTCCAAGTGGGCACGATGGTTTTGTGGACCATGAGCTGTGGAACGATTAAGTGGATCGCCAATTGTCATTGAACGTATATCCTTGACAACTCTCCTCACAAACTCATCATGAATGGTGTCTTCCACAAAGAGACGGCCAGCTGCAATACAATTTTCGCCTTTGTTGAAAAACACTGAGGACATGCCCTATAAAATATAGTTACTCGAATGTGTGCCAAAAATTTGAATGCTAAGCATCTTACATATTTTACAGCTTTTTCAAAGTCGCAATCAGCAAATATCACCAGCGGGCTTTTGCCACCCAATTCCATGGAACATTTCTTCAAATTAGATGCAGCACAAGAACGCATTACAGTTTTCCCTATATTGGTGGATCCAGTAAATCCCAATTTCCTAATTAGTTCGTGATCGGCTATAGCTTGGCCAGCTTCAGAGCCCGTACCGTTTAAAACATTTATTACACCGGGTGGAAAACCAGCCTTCACTGTCAGTTCTGCAAACTTTAAGGCTGTTAAGGGACATGTTTGCGCCGGTTTAATGAGACAAGTGTTGCCAGCTGCTATACAGGCAGCCATTTTCCAAGATAGCATCATTAATGGATAATTCCAGGGGGTTATCAATCCAACCACTCTGCAAATATACATAATTATTCAAATATTTACCAGCCTACCAATAATTTCAACTTACCCTATAGGCTCTTTTTTGGTAAAAGTCAGTACATTATTGGGTCTAGCTGGGTTAACTGGTATTGTGGAACCCTGAATTTTGTCACACCAGCCGGCAAAATAACGCCAAGCATCTATGGACATGCCAACATGAGTCTTTAAGGCCAAAGTATAAACAGCACCAGAGTCAACTGATTCTATGGTGGCCAATTCTTCCTTCTGCTGTTCCATTAAATCAGCCAATTTAAGCATAAGTTGGCCCCTTTGTCGTGCTGATATTTGACGCCAGGGGCCGTAGAAAGCTTTGTGAGCAGCCTTAGCAGCTTTATCAACATCTTTACGTGAAGCACAAGCTACTTTACAAAAAACTTCTTCATTTGCAGGATTAACAATATCTAAAGTTTTGCGATTTTCAGCATCTAAAAATTGGCCGTTTATAAATAATTGAGTGGGTATGGAAATCTCTTTTTTATTGGCTTTTAACACAAAACCATCAAAATGAACTTTGAGACCGTCGTTGGAAGATCCTTGTCGTAAGGACTTTAGGATTTCGCAGTAAAACTCTTCGAAACCAGGAGCCATGAATACCTGCTCAACTTCTAAAGGTATATCAAAAGCATCCTTACATTCTTCTACCAGTCTTATTACATCCATTGAACCAGCACCGGCAGCAAAGAAGTCGGTTTCCGCTTCAATTGGGCATTTCAAAATTGATAACCAAATATTGCGCAATACTTCTTTTTTGCACAATTCGTCTTCACTTAAATTGGTTATTTGAGCAGTCTGTGATTGGTTAAACCACTCCGAAGCATTAATCATTTTAGAACCTTTTTTTATGCGGCGTACATTGACGAATTTGTTGTCAGTGCCCTGTATTAGTAGTCCTCTCTCGTGTACAAATGCTAAAGTAGGCAAACCTTTAAGCCTTACAGATTGGCCTTGGTTTATTGGTACATCTTCGTACAAATGGGCGCCAAACAATCTAATATTTTCTTCGCTTTTGTCTTCTTTTATTACCACAGCTAAAGCACCAGGCACAGAATCTAGAGCTCTGATGAAATTCCATATTCTTTTCGAAGTTTGATTCAAATTGATGTATTGATTTTCTTCTTTGAACATGGCGGGATCGTATGTGGCTCCGATATCGGTCTGCTTGATTTTGGGTGCCTTACCCTTGGCTACTAAATGCACAGCTTCGACCATGGATTTTATGCCTTCCGGATATAAGAAACGTTTATACAATGTATCCAAAGTATCTAGCGGTTCTACATTCACTTGTTTTTGCAACAAAATTGGTCCAGTATCTAAGCCATCATCCGCCCAAAATATGGTGAAACCTGCAACATCATCACCTTCTATCAGCGTCCATGAAATGGCACTTGCACCTCTATGACGCGGCAAAATAGATGGATGATAACATATACTACCCAATTCAGCACCATCTATTACTTCCATGGGTATAAACTGCGAACAAAAGGGCAGAACATTTAGATTAGCCTGAACCGATTTATATTGTTCCAAAACTTCGGGAATAACAACTCCTTTTCGCCGCCATGTAGAAAATTTAAATACTGGTATGTCGTGAGCAGCTGCAGTAGTTGCTAAAATGTCTTCACGATTTCCCTTATTGGGAATTGTAAACACACCAACAACGTTGTATTCTCTTTCCAAAAGCAAACTCAGCACGTCTGCAGCAAAGTTACTTTGGCCAATGATGGCAATTTTTAATGGATTCTAGCAGTAAAATAAAAAGACAAATTTAAATAATTTGTGAAAGTGATTACTGATTTCAAAAATAGAGAATGGTGTCATAGTTTTGCAATCTCAAAAAGTTTTTAAGAATCGCGTGGGCGAAGCTCAGGTAGGCTCTGTGTGTACGCACAAATAAAAATACTTTGCCTGGTAACATTTCAACAACATTGTTTTTTTCTTTTATTTTTTACTACAATACTCTATTGGGGGTCCATACAACGTTCTGTCAAATATCCTGAAGCACAGTAGAGTGCCCAGATATACTGTAGCGGGCGAACTGACAAAGGCCGCGGTCCGGTTACAAAAAGGAGATATAGATGGGATGGTTGGGATGCCGCTCGAGAGCTGTAAGTACGAGGCACAATGTCACAACGTCTAGTGACCGGTCGAATATCAAGGATGACATGGCCTAGGTACGATAATAGGACTACCATCTTTAGGGATCTATTCTAGACTTGTGACATTCATAAATGAATTCATTTGAAGGGAATAACTCTTTAAAATTAAAGAATGACATATTTCCGCATTCTTTCTCAATTTCTTTCATCATTCTCTTTCCTTTCATATTTCTTTAAAAAAAAAGTCCTTATTCATCCTATTTTGCACTTTTTAATTTAAATCAATTCCAAAAATTACTATTAAGGACTCTTTTATATTTTGCCTGTAAACAAACTATGAAACACACAACCCTACAAGAAATTTTTATATAAATATGTACATCAGAAATGTTAGGATACTCATCAGGTTTGATTCAGCAGCCATTATGTGTTTCTTTATCAGGTTTGATTTGTCTTATTATACATTCATTAAGAATGATCAGAACTGATAATACATACATCACTTATGGGTACTAAAAAAAATGTAGAGTGAGCGGTTCAGGTATGTATATTACAAATACAGAAAATACTTGAGTTTGAAAGGGAAAAAAAATCACACGTACACGAAAGCTCATATCAGTTTTTTCACATTGTTCTTAATAAAATGATGTTACTTCACATCAGCAATGCCCATCAGATGATGCATCATATGACCGTCGTTGTTCTTGATGGGAAGTAGGTAATGCCTGTGGTTGCTGTATAATAATTCGCAATATTGCCATCTGATATACATAATTGAAACATTTTCATTCATTCTGATATATGTTTCGCATACAGATAGATGAAAGAAAATAATGAATTAAAGCACTTAACCTTTCTGAACGAGAATGAAAGATTCACACAAAGGAAAGTTTTTGCCCAACACAAAAAAGGTTGTGTTCCACTGTAGCGGTTCTACTGGGGCATTGTCACATAGAGACACATGCGAGGAGGTTAAATTTTCCATTTAACAACTTCTGCTGAAGTAATTGTAAAGAGGAGGAGGTACAGAGTGACCAGCCCTTTCTTATACGAGTATAAGGGCTTTATATCTAGGCAGACTGTTGGGAAGAGGAGCAAGTAAAGAGTGTTAAGCACTTCCTCGGTCGGTATCCATAGGCTCGGTCTGCTCGATTTATCAGAAATATTGGAATTTGACCTGTGTGGATTGGGCTCTTTCATCCGATCCTCGGTTTGGTTATAAACTGGACTAATAATATGTAAATCTGCTTCATTTCACACTCAGGCAACACAACGGGACCAAATTGGGCTCAAGTTGGCTGGCAGCTTGTTAAGCCTAACCTACCACAAAGAAACGAGTCTCAGACTCATCACCATACAATTCAGATTTTTACTACGTCGCGGCGGAGGTTTGAAGCCATTTGTTTTGTGTGAACGTACTTACTACAAATTTAACGTTCGTATTGTCTAAACCATATTAGCACACTCTGTATTTTCATTACTTCATACTTTGATTTTACTTATCCCACAAGTGTAAACACAAAAATACTTACTTACAAATATGTGTTATATTTGTTCACTTTTTTATGCACGAAGAAAATTTCCTAATATTTTGCTGCTAAAAAAATCTAAATATTTTGTATTACCATGTAAACGCACCTTTAATAACGTGCCGTTTTTTTTTCATTTTTGAAATCACATACATATATACTAAACATCTGCAGCGAGTAAGTTTTTTCTTCATATGTGAAATTCGTTGTCGAATGTAGCATATATTTGTACTCTTGCTCAGAGCACAAATAGGGAAGTGAAGAGAATGTTTGTTTAGTAAATACCAACAAGCAAGTAATCGAAGTTAATATAGTACCGAAAAATAAGAATATATCGAATGTGAACAAAAAAGAAAGAAGTACTCAGAAATAATGTTCTCTTCACATGGTTCTGCAATTACTTGCTTCCTCCTTGTAAAAAAATGTATGCATATATTTATGCAGGAATAGATTTGTTGTTAATTAGTACTACGCAAGTTCAGAGTATGTACTCTTACTCGAACTTACTCGAAAAAATATATGATTAAATTTTTGAGAACAAGAAAATTATCGAATATATATTTATTGTTACTTGGCTTTGTGTTTACTAGTTAAGTATAGGTATGTTTTACGCTCGCACTCTTAACATACACGAAGAGAACGTATCGAGTATCAGGCAGTGATGTTAACTGCACGGTAAATACCGTATTATACGGTAATTTTATCCGTCAAACGGTAACACGGTAATTTTATTACCTGTGCGGTAATTTTCAAAAAAAAATTTTATTAGGTTTCATTTCTAATATTTCAAAAATAATAGTTGCCTTATTAAAAGTACAACAATCTTACTATAACTTCGTACGAATCGCCAAATTTACTGAACTGTGGCACTCCAGGTATAAATGAATTAAAATTACATCTTCTAAGAGCAAAAACAATAACGTTTTTAATCGAATTAATCTGTGTAAACAAATAACGTAAATAATTACTAAATATGGTTTACTTATAGAGCTCTTTTATTTATATAAAAGAATTTTTGCATTTGTTTTACTTAACATAAACAAATTGCAAATTAGGCGATGGTGTGCTGAAACTGAAGAGTTTTCTGAAATGCTTTTTGAAATTAAGATTTTCCGACCAATTGTCAAACTTTGAATTCAGATTTCTCTCCTACTGAATACATTTTACATTTGCATGGTAAAATTTGTACATAGTACAAAAATTATTTTTAGTTTTTGTTTACTTGATAAATTATTACAAATTGCATTTTTTATTCAGAAAACCAGAACTAGATTAAGATACATATATGCATACTCGTATATATAATATAATTATTACTTCTGCAAAATTGGTTCTTTTAGTTTAATACATGTTTAAAATATCCACTTCGTTGTTAGTTAGTACGGTAATTTTGCTCAAAAACGGTAATTTTTTTAAGGTCGTACAGTACTTTGAAAATAAAAGTTAACATCACTGGTATCAAGCGACAATCAAACTTCACGAAGTACTTGCAGTACTACGAGAAGTTTTGCAAATAAAATTTAAATTTAATATTTTGTTGTGATCATCATAAGAAATAGCAATAAATGAGTTATGTAAAAGTCTCATTGAAATATCAACTTTTGTAACAGTCACTCTCGTAGAAGGGATCGTCTGCGATTAAAAAATGAGCTCTACGACGCTCAAAAACACTATTTATAAGATTCCCATTAGAGCCTTCTACGATTGAAAACGCTAGCTGGGTATTTACTTATTCATTACATTTTATTCAACTTACACTCATAATTATTTTTTGGTGAAAAACTTTTAATTTATTTATGTTCGTTAATATATATTTTAATTTTTTAATTTCACTTTTGTTATTTTTTTAACCACTAAAATCAGCTAAACTTGCTTCTTTTTGAAATGAAAATAATTATTAAACTAAATGTCAGATAATCGTGGGTATTTATAAGATTTTAGAAAAAAAAATTTTTACATACATTAATACAAACGCATTTTGTTAATGAGATAACAAAGTTTATCAGTTTTTAGAAATAAAAAAATATATATAAAAAATTAAACATGTAACAAAAGCACGTCTTGAAGTATAAATACAGCTTTTGAACAGTTTCTTACAATAAAAAGTCTTTATCAAAATAAGAACACTGATTGACTTCTCGTCAAACAATCAAAATAACTCGTGATTTTGTCACATCCAATTTGTCATATCATAAGTCCATAAAATGCCCATAAATTCAAGAAATATTTTTTGTTTATTTAATTACAAATTTTTAATTTTGATTTATCGTTTAGCACATATTATTGCAGCATCAAATTATAGTTTTTTTAATTATTTAATAAAAAGTAGTCCAAACAAAACGCACGTTTTTAATTGTAAATAAGACGTAAAGTTTGCAGAGAATTATCTTAATATTTCTTATTATGCGGTTCAATGTATGAGTACCAATTCGATTTCATGTTGTTTGGACATGATCTCTCGCTTGGTTAGCAGCGGTGCCGTTTGAATAAAGCCTTTGGGTACTAAGATTTTATTCGTCAGTGTCCCAGCTAGCATACATTGTTTGTTATACGAGTGTGTTTAATATACAAGCACCAAAAGAATCGTCTGTTGATTATCTGACGAGTAACAATAACAAAAACATCTACTTTTTAACACGCTTCTTATATTAGTAGTTTCACTTCTTTGTATGTTTGCAGCACTGGAAGTCCATGACATATGAGTGACTGTTACATATATATGAAACTGTATGTACAGTGTTGCTGCTGTAGTGCATAAATTGGAAATGCCGTATTGCTTCCGGGCAAGTGGGAGGATTTTGGGGATTCATGAAGTTGATTTTGGGTATTCCCAAAAAAAATTGAAACTACTTCGCTGACCGTTTTGGAACGGGTTATTTATACTCAGTGCACGTTTTTGCAGTGGAACATGTATCTAAACAATAAATGGTCATTCGTTTTAGTCAGAGCGTTGGAAAGGTGATTTACCAACAAAATACACGCAAGAAGCAACTTTTCGTCTAGCGTTGGCTGGACCTAAGTAAAAAAAATGTTTCACTATTAATTAATTTTTTTCTATATTAATTAATTAATTTTTAGTTTTAAGATTTGCATACTTATGGTTAGTTCTTTTAGAAGATACAATAAATAATTAAATTGTTACAAAAAAAGAAAATCGTTTTAGTGCGAAGCCGGCTTTGGGAGTTCTCAAAAAAAAAACTCGGAACCGTTTCGCTAACTGAATCGGATCCGGGTTTTCATATTCGGTGCTCGATTTGGCCATGGAACGTGTATCTGAACGGTCATTCGATTTAGTGCGAAAATTGAAGTTGCCATATTATTTCCGGTGAAGTTGGGGACTTTGGCGATTCTTGAAGCCAATTTTGGGAATTCCAAAAATTCTTTGAAACTGGTTATACGAAAAATTATCTGGTTATATGGATAATTATTTGATCGAAATGTGTTTTTTAGTTATTTTGAACTACTTATATAGAAAATCTTCTTTGTTAAACATTTTCTGACACCCTAATAATATATGACATTTATATTATTATATTTTACTATTATTTTTTATTTACTTATGTATATTTTTAATTGATTTTTATGTTAAAGATAAACAGAAACAAACAGCTGTAGTTTAAGTTAAAGAATCCTAAACGGTTTAGTTAAAGAAATATTAATTCAAGGCGCTGCAACTGCGCCTGCTCACAAAACAAACACGAAACTTTAATTTAATTATACAAAAATTTGTCACCTTTATTAAAAACAATATAATTTAGTAATTGAACTTTATTCAAACAATACAATTAATTAATCTTCCGATAATGAATGACTTCAATCCACGCCGTAGCCAAGACTCCCCGTTCTCAGCCAACTTTGTTGGCTCGTTGCTTTCTTCGATCACGTTGCACCAACATGTGCAGGTATGTAGACGCTGACGGTGCAGAATCGTTTTCCCATCGAATTGGAAGTTGTGCAATAGTGGATCAAATTCAAAGTTGTGCAATTGCTGAGTACGCAGAATTGTTTTCCCATTAAATGGAACGGAAATTGGATCGGCGCGTGTTGGAATAAAATGATAAAAAATTAAAATTATATTTAGGCAACAGTGTTGCCAACGTCGTTAACTCCTCCCTCCTTAAATGTCTGCGTCCCGCAGATCTGGGAGTCTATGGGTGGTGATTGGACGCGTAGTTTTGGGAGATTTAGTTTTCTTGTTTGTTGGTACCAAAGCCATCCGATGCAGAAGGTCATGGAGGCAATGATCATCACGTTTACTCCAATGGTACCGTTAAATTTTTCTCCCAACTGGTTTAATCGGTTTATGTTGTTGAGGCTTACTTCATGGACGTATTTGATGTCCAGCAACAGGTCATCGTGTGTAATGTTTGCTAGAACAGGTGGTAGGGCTTGAACCTTTGTAATTGAATTGCTTGAGTATGTGTGGTTCTTTATGATAACCGACTCGTTGGAGAGTTGTAGAAGATAGGTCCCATTGAGAAACTCGGTTTTGCCATTTGACTCGATCTGACCCTTATAGTTCGTTATGTAGATAACATCATCACTAAGGAGCTCAATAATCTCCTCTCGGTTGTGTCTATATTTACATCTGGCCGATCCACCTCTAAGTATGATGTTAATGCAGTCGTCTTTTTCTAGTTTAATGACGGATGACCTTTTGCAGACTGTCGAATTGTTTATTATAAGACAGTTACCCTTGATACCGTAGGTCTCGGCTTCACTAGCAAGCACCCTTTCGAAAGGTAGGTCTATTTGTTTCCCATCATTAATTGTAGCCTTTATGAGAAGCAAGTTATAAAAATTTTTTTCAAGTTTTGGTATTGATAAAACGTATAATAGTAATGACCCATTTGTGTAAATTGATGGGGTTCCGTATTCCAATGCCTCTATTGCGTTGCTATAAGGTAGCGTTTCCATCTCATCGATTATCCTATTCATCTCCGATTGGTCCAGCAGATTTGTGTTGACGATTCCACTCTTAGCCAACTGGCAAGCTCGGACAATTTCATTTACCTCGTCCTTCAGGATAAAGACCTCATTGATGGTATTCTGCTCCAGTAAGACATAGTCTTTACCACTCGTGATATTGTTTAGTCTGGTGATGACTTCATTGATCTTTCCCACAACCTCGTTAGCCTTCTGCCGGAGTTCCTTGTTGATTTTGTATTGTTCATTGTTATTTACGATGATACTTTCTTGGCTCCTTAGTACCTTATTCCAGTCTGTTGCGTCAGGACTTCCGGCAACCCATTTCCAGGCCGACCCAATCCAATCGATTGATCTAACCGCTCTTCTTTTCACACTCGTCAGTTCATTAAGGCGTTCTTGTACCCGCAGCATGTGGTGCAAAATGAATTCTTTGTTTTTGCTTGGCGGAATGTGCCCTTGAATAAGAGATGATATGTTTGCAGCCACCTTCATGTATTGTTCCAAGTCGATGACATGTACCAATTTAAAATTCCCATCGACCATCCATCCATTGCCAATCTTTAAGGAGACAAGCGATGTTTTGTACTGGTAAATTTGCAGACCGCTTACAAAAGCATATAGGCTGAATAGAATAAACTTGAGATGCATGGTTAAGAAGCGTAATTTCTGAAAATAGTCTAAGTTAATTATGTTTGTGAGAATGAAGCGATTTCCTGACCATGAAATGTTTAGGTGACTAATGGTTAACATAAAAAAAATTATTTTAGTATTTAATATTTAAGCTTAAAGGTTTTATTTTAGTATTTCCCCCTTTTTTTTTTTTTTTTTTTTTTTTTTTTTTTTTTTTTTTTTTTTGAAGTATTGTTTAAGTGAGTGAGACGAGAAAGGATCAATTGCTTATAAAATTACATTTTTCTTTGGACTTTGTCCGTTTATATTTTTTATGTGCTCCTTGTGAATTTTCCTTCCACTCCTTGTCAGCACCGTCACTCTGTTATCTTTCTCAACTACTTCTTTTCTATATAGCGCTTTGTTCTTTCCCTTAATTGTTTTAATAGCCACATAGATTCTATCCCCCTTCCTATATTTTTTTGGGCTCTGCCTTTTCCTATTCATTCTTGCGTTGCGAGCTGCCATGTTCCTTTTAAGCAAATGCCTGAGGTCCGTGTTAACCTTCTTTTGTTCTAACAATAGATTTTCATAATTTGCACCAACGCTTCTATTGAAAAACAAATCACGGGGTCTTTTTTTAGTTGTTGAATGGATAGTGTTATTATATCTATCCACACAGATCTCAATTAATTCTTTTGTTGATAGACTCGGGTACTCAGCTCTTAAACATCTAAATATTTCAATTATTGTTGAGTGCAGTCTCTCAACTTGCCCATTCACCTCACTCCTTTGAACTGGCGTAAGATATAATTTAATGCCTAATGATTTTATGAAGGTTTCTATTAGGGGACTTAGGAAGCTGCGTTCATTGTCGGTAACGAGAATCTTTGGGGCCGTGAAATAATGTAAGACTTTAATTAATTTTTTCCTTACCACTACCAACGATCTGTCCTTAATAGCAAAGAATTTGGCGAATTTTGTGAACTTGTCTATACAAGTAATGAACTTTTGCCCTTGAATTTCCATGATGTCCATGTGAAGGATTTCGCATGGATATTTAGGATCAGGGGTTTCCTGACGATGTATTCGTGGGGGTTTCCTGTCGTATTTACATTTGTTACAAACGTCGCAGCTGGCGACGTACTTCCTAATACTGGCGCGCATGTGCGGGAAGTAAAATTGTTCTAAAATTTGCTCACCATTTTCTCTAGGATTACGATGTGCTCTTCTATGCTCAGTTTCAATTATTTCAAATTGGCGTTCCTTCGAAGTAATATCTGTAACTAAATTCTGCGTAATTCTTATTTTATATCTAGAAAAGTGATCAATATAAATTTCTTGTATAGCGGCAAGGAGACCTTCGGGTGCTTTTATTCCGTTAAGGATATTTGGGCAAAGTTTTTCTTTGAGCAAAGTTACAAGTTTTTCTTTAGACCAATCTTTTGAGGAAATAAAATGCCTAATATATCCACGGTGTGGTTCCTCCGTTGCTGTCATATCCATTCCGACTCCTAGTATAATCTGATTCTTGAAGACGTTTATGGGTACCTCTACATGGGGTATCAAGTCAGAGGCATCTTGTTCTGCACTGTGCACTGTTGCCGCTGATGAAAAATCATCGTCTTCTCGACCCTCCGAAGCAGTTAGGGTTTCGTTTCCGCTCACAGCACCTTCGCTTGCTGTATCGGTAGAAGAATGATACAAATGATTCGAAGAGGTTTTCAACCTTGAAAGGGCATCAGCCACGTGGTTTGATTTACCAGGTTTATAAATCAACTCGTGGCTGTATTCTTCGATCCGTGCCTTCCATCTTTTTAACTTGGCATTAAAATTCCTATTCCCCAAAGCAAACGTCAAAGGTTGGTGATCAGTATAGATCCTGATTTTCTTTGCACCGTACAGGTAATTTCTGAGATTATCGAGGGCCCACACGATAGCCAACATCTCCTTTTCGTTCGTGGCGTAATTTTCCTCAGTTTTGTTCAGGGATCGAGAAATATAGGCTATGGGTTTGTCCTTGCCGATTTCACCCTGCGATAAAACGGCACCTAGGGCAGTATTAGAGGCATCTGTCGTCAAATTAAATGGTTTCTCAAAATCTGGGAAAGACAGGAGTTCTGCTGTAGTCAACATTGATTTAAGTGTATGAAAGGAATTTAGAGATTGGTCATTTAAGGTAATTGGTACTTTTTTAGACTGGCTGGCTTTTACTTGGGCATGTTCTCCCCTTGTAAGATTGGTGAGGGGTTTTGCCACCTTTGCGTAGTCGCGAATAAATCTCCTATAGTAGGAGGTCATTCCCAGAAAACTTTTCAGCTCTTTCAAATTTGTAGGTGGTAGCAGTTTTTCTATGGCCTTCACCTTGGCAGGATCAGGTTTGATTCCTTCGGAACCAACGATGTAGCCAAGGAACTCCACCTCGGTTTTCATAAAATGCGTTTTGTCGAGATTTACCTTAAGGTTAGCTTCGCGAAGCCTTGCGAAGATTGTATCTATGTTCTTTAGATGATTTCCTATATTCTCACCAATCACAATTATGTCGTCGATGTACACAAAGCAAATTTTCCCTATGTACTCGCGAAGGACATCGTCTATCATTCTTTGAAATATTGCCGGCGCATTCTTTAGGCCAAAAGGCAATCTCAAGAACTCAAATTTGCCATTCGCTGTTGAGAAAGCAGTTTTTGGGATATCCTTGGGTTTCATGCTTATTTGGTGGAAACCTGATGTAAGGTCTATTGTCGTAAAATATCTTGCTTTACCTAAGCTAGCTAAAGTTGACGTAATATCCGGAATGGGGTAGGTATCTGGAATCGTTACTGCATTCAGACGTTTGAAGTCCACTACCATTCGATACTGTTTTTCACCGTTGGGTTTTGGCTTCTTTGGCACGACCCAAATGGGTGAATTGTATGGACTCTTCGAGGGTCTTATCACTCCCTCCGAGAGCAGTTCTTTTACCTGTCTTTCCACTTCTTCCCTCATACAGACTGGGTACGGATAGCTCTTCGTATAAATTGGTTCTTCCGTACTCGTCCTGATTTCAGCCTGAACGTTTGTTGATGCAAGTTCACTACCATCAAGTGGCCCAAAAAGTGGTTGGTACTTATTAATAAGACTCTCTATTCTTATCTTAATTTCTGGCACGTACTCCTCCCCTAATATATAATTTGATTCGGTTGTTACTTTTTCCTTTAAAGGAATTTTGAAGCAGTTTTTCAGAACTAAAACATTTTCTTTTCTATCGACTAGCGCGCCCAGTTCTTTAAGTGTGTCGTCCCCAATTATTCCATCGAATGTTTTTAGTGCTGGCAAAACATAAAATTGAATAACTTTATTTATCCCTAAAAATTTAAAAAATGGTCCAACTACTTTTCTATCTATACTAACATCTCCTCCCACCGATCGCACCTTTATTGGTTTTTCTAAAGTTATGCTTCCATGAGATAAGCGCGGGCTACAGAAGTTCTTATTGGAGCCCGTGTCGATCAAAAAACATAAAGTACCACCGGTAACAGAAGGGTATTCTATATACGGTAAACTTGATGGCCTTCCCCCATAAAATTTACCTCACCTACAGTTTCTTCCTGACAAGAGTCTTCTTCCAACTCATTCCTAGCTACGTGGTCTTCATCAGGAAACGTTTCCACGTGATAAAGTTTAGGTTGTTTATTAATTATGTTTTCGTCAAATGCACCCCTTTTCCCCGCCGTCCTAGGGTTGTTGATGTAATTTACCCGACGGGATTGTATTGTCCTATCGACTTCCATAGGCTCATGTTTTATGGCTGGGTACCGTGGGGGTAAAGCTGGCTTATTATAATTAGTGTACCCATTTGTCCTAAAGTTAAAATGATTGCTATTATGTTGCCAATTTCTAGGCCGAGAATTTTGATTTTGCCACCCTGATCGCATGGGAAATGACTTTGGTGGCCTTGAAGGCCCAGGACGATAAGTTGCTTCTGGTGAGATCGAATCGTGAGTCTTGGTTTTCGCATGAACTATATTATTTCGCATAGTTAAGTTTTCTAATTCTAAGCAAGCGGAATACGCTTCAGGGAGCGTTCCTGGCCGCTGTATTATAATCATACGGGAAAGGTCTGGTTTCAAACCTCGTATGAAAATGTCCAATGCTCTGTTTCTGTACGTTTCTACTAGGGCTTTAATCGTTTCCTCGCTGTACGATTCAGTCTTTAGTTTGTTGATGATAAGGGACAGCTGGTGATTAACCGTGGAATAAAAGTCGCCTATGGTTGAGGATCCTTGCGATAGTTGGTTGAGCTGATGCTCTAGGGTTTGGATATCCCGTTTATCGGCGTAGTGAAGGGAAAGTACTCTTTTGATTTCAATCCAATCACCGTCAAATACATTATAAGACACCAGAGCTGTGTCTGCGGCGCCAATAATTTTCTGGCGGACGCTCTGTATTATCGCACGATAAATTGGCTTGTCCCTGACAATTTCAAAATCCTTCAGTATTGTTTCCACAGAATGAACCCAAGAAACATACTGAGTTGGATTTCCCTCAAACGTTCTTAATTCCTTTACACCATCGGGAAGCCGACTGATATCCTTCAACTCAGTCTCGGTTCGTGGCCGTTGAAGTGATCCCTCATCTGAGCCAGCTAGGGGTGCCGCAGCGCCCTGCCTATTTTCAAGATTCACTAACCTATTCAAAACATTTCCTAGCATATCGTTACTCAGACTCGCTTCTACAGCTCCTATTCTGGCTTCTACCAACTTGAGCTGTTCCATAAACCGGTTTATGGCTCCAGTCATAGCCGTTACCGTGGACTTTAACTCCTCCATTTCTATTTTAAGCTGACAAGGGGGAAAGAAATTTCACGTACCTGGGATATCTGGAACACGTTGATGAAGATGATCCTTGATCGTTGCACACTTTCACTTCACTTCTTTTTTCTTTTAAAGCCTTTAATAATTTCTACTTGATTTATTTTTTATTCTCAATTTTTTTTTTTTTTTATAGGATATATTCGATAGGTAATTTTTCTTATTCTGCTTTAGGGATTGATTTCAGGGGGATATTTCAAATTCAATAATAATATTTTCTTTTTTCACTTTTGTTTTGATTTTCAGTTCTATTTTTTATAAAAAAATTTTCATATATATTTTTTTTTTTAAACTTCTTTGCTCTCATGGCACTTGAGGGAAATTCTTCCTCGTAATTTTCAATTTTATATATTTTCTTTTTTATTTTTGTTTTGATTTTCAGTTCTATTTTTTATAAAAAAATTTTCATATATATTTTTTTAAAACTTCTTTGCTCTCATGGCACTTGAGGGAAATTCTTCCTCGTAATTTTCAATTTTATATATTTTCTTTTTAAGGCACTTGAGGGAAACTCTTCCTCGCAATTTTCAATTTAATACTTTATTTAATTTTTATATATTTTCTTATTAATAGCTTTTTCCTTATTTTTAATTTTATTCACATATACATATGCTATAAATTTCTTTTTTTCTCTTTTTTTTTTTTTTATTATTTTATTGTTATTATTTTTTCTATTTTGAGGAGCCTTGGCTATGGCACGCGACGCGACCGTTTAGAATCCTTTTATCCTCGCGGAAGCTCCGTATTTTTCCGGTTTGGAAATCCACTTTTATACTCGTGGACACCTACTTGGGTACGGGTTACTTCACTTTCGCCTTGGTAACCTTCTGTGACTGCTTTCTTTTTAGTCACCAGGAATACCAGTTTAGCGAAGGAGGATTAACTTTTTTATTAGTTTTTTATTTTTATAGATCCTGCAGTACTCCGAAGAGATCGCAGGATTTATTAATACTCTTTATTTTATTTCTGAAGAATATCAGCAGAAATTACTTTTGTTGTTATCAATTTTATTTATGTTAATCCTGGAGTGCTCCGTAGAGGTCGCAGGAATATTATTTAGTTATCTTTTTCCAAGGACCTTTGTCAGGGTCCCTGCTCGGGCGCCAGTTAAAGAATCCTAAACGGTTTAGTTAAAGAAATATTAATTCAAGGCGCTGCAACTGCGCCTGCTCACAAAACAAACACGAAACTTTAATTTAATTATACAAAAATTTGTCACCTTTATTAAAAACAATATAATTTAGTAATTGAACTTTATTCAAACAATACAATTAATTAATCTTCCGATAATGAATGACTTCAATCCACGCCGTAGCCAAGACTCCCCGTTCTCAGCCAACTTTGTTGGCTCGTTGCTTTCTTCGATCACGTTGCACCAACATGTGCAGGTATGTAGACGCTGACGGTGCAGAATCGTTTTCCCATCGAATTGGAAGTTGTGCAATAGTGGATCAAATTCAAAGTTGTGCAATTGCTGAGTACGCAGAATTGTTTTCCCATTAAATGGAACGGAAATTGGATCGGCGCGTGTTGGAATAAAATGATAAAAAATTAAAATTATATTTAGGCAACAGTGTTGCCAACGTCGTTAACTTTTATTTTGTTCATTATTTATTTACTTATTTATTTATTTACGTATTCATAAAAAATTGTATGTTTATTAAACACTTATTTGACAAATTTTCTACAGAAATTTGTCAAATAACAGTTTAATAAACATACAATATTTTTTATGAATAAGGCGGTTAGTTTCTTTATTGTTCAACAACCTTTTGAGTATAAAAACTGCAGGTGATGAGTCAGGGCGAATTATAGTTATATAATATGAAAATATCGAATAAGTATTTAGCTGTTTTCTTTATGAATCAACCAAGGACTATAAGGCTGATTCCTTGACGAGTTGTAAGATATCTACGCAAGTCTCAGACTTTCTACGATCAACATAAACTTCGTTTGCTGAGTTGTGTAAGAGTCTCATAGCACAGTCAGCTCTTGTAACAGTTACTCATCTGCGATTTAAAGATGAGCTCGTCAACGATCAAAAATACTCTTCGTGAGATTCCTAGTAGACTCTTGAATGATTGAAAATACTAGCTGGGGTGTTTCTATATGAAAAAAAATGTCCAATAGAGATGAGAGTTTTAGAGTCTCACTAAAAAACCGTTTTGCTGAGTTCGTCTTTATAACAAAGTTTATTGTACCGAAGTTTCACTGTATTTTTAAGTCTTTCATTATACAAGTAGCTGTTAAAGTTAATAAAATAAATTAAAAACGTCATGTCTATAACCAAACCAGATTAATACCAAATTATCAGTTGGACACTCTTATGGTTAGTTTTACACACAAGGACCCTGAGGACTATTTTTATATCTACCACTAAAGTTAGTTGTATATGAGTATCTAGTATTTTTGTTTTATTGATTGCTATTCATGAAATTAACAAATTACATTGAATTAATCATTTCGAATCTACATATGTACAGACTTATGAGTATATAAACCATTTATCAAAAGCATGCTCATCTCTATTATAACAATTTCATATTTTCCATATTCAAATAAAGAGAATATTAGCAGAAATGCTGACAGTAACAAAAGGACACATCAGTTCGATAGACGTTTTTTTTTTTTTCTTTGTCTTTCAAAACAGAAATTTTAAGAAGCAAACACACACATAAACTGACTATGATGACCAACGTTCACAAAAATTTACTCAAATACGGAGCACTGCTTGGCCTAGTGCCATATTTGACGCCAAATGGCCAGCAAAATTATAATTTTAAAAATTCATTCAAAGGTCCCCACTACCCACCAAATAGCCGCCTTAAAGAACATCATCATTATCTTGATAGTGAGAAAAGTAATAATCGTAATAAAGTTGTACGTTGGCAAAAAATTTACACAGTGATGTTAATTGTTGCCAATTTGATAATAACCTTGTATGGTGTAATATTTTTACAATTTGAAAATACATTTTTTGTATCGAGTCTTGTAAGCATAATTGTATTTGTGGCGCAAATTATAACCATGATCTCTATACTCTTAGAGACAATGTTTAAATATGAAAAATATTATGAACTAATAAACAACTATAATAGAGTTGAGTTTCTAATTAAACAGCTCTTGCAAATGCAACTCTGTATGTTGCAGATACGAAAACGTCATTGGCGTAAATATGCTCTGGCCATCGTGACGTTATATGGCAGCTTGTTGGCTGCGATACTTGTTATTGGCATAAAGACGTACAACGGCTACTTTTGGTATGCTTTCATAGCAGTTGTGATACTGCGTAGCCGCACCATGCAAATGTCCATCTACTTGGATTATATTATTTACTTTATGGAAACATTCAATCTTAAATTAAAAGCCCTAGTTTCATGCAAAATCGACAAGAATTATCACATTTTGGATATTGATTACAACTATTTGGAATCCTTCCAGTATTTACAAAATTTGAAAGGAATTTATATGGAAATTTATGCTTTACATGAAAAATATAATGAACTTTTTGGGCACTCTTTGGCAACTTTATATACTGTAGTGGTTTTGGATATAATTATCAATATGTACTGGACTTTTTTAACCATGTTCGAATATTACGAATCGTACTATAATTATATAACGTGTTCAACACTTGTGCCGCTTTTTGCAATTCTGTTTACGCTTTGTTACACGGCCGACCAGTGCGAACAGCAGGTATGGAAGTTAATGCTGTTAGATATATATATATATATATATATATATATATATATATATATATATATATATATATATATATATATATATATATATATATATATATATATATATATATATATATATATATATATATATATATATATATATATATATATATATATATATATATATATATATATATATATATATATGTAATGCCGGAAAACCACGTAACTTTTATCGTGTTGAATTGTGTAATTATTACTGTAGAGTATCAATTAAGTCATTGTAGAAATGTGAAAAAAAATTATTGCCTTGTTTTTTTTTTCTGTGTTGAACAAAATTTATTAATTTAATTTGGTTATGTGAATCCCCTTCTGTATTTCTAACAAATCTTTTTTTTTTTTTGTATTATAATTGTTTGGGTTTCAGTGTGCTCAGACCTTAGTTTCGCTCAAGCATCTTTTAAGAACCAAAATCTCTTTAAGTAAGTCCATAGAGCGAACTGATAACGAATGTTATAATGCTTTGTTGCAAAGTTTTATTCTACAAATTCTTCAAAATCCAATTACAATATCAGCGAATGGTTACTTTACCATAAATTTGAAAACCTTAATGAAGGTAAAGGTATTGAATTTACATTCGACTTGAAAATCAGCCTTTCTTAATGTACTTTCAGATGTTAGCAATAATTGCGACTAACCTGGTCATACTGTTGCAATTCCGTAAGACAAGTGTAATTGAAGCATCAACAAAAGTGACAGAATTTTATTTAAACTTTACTGATATGTAATTAGAAAATGTAAAAAATATATATAATTTAAGCATTTTTAATCAAAAACTTATTTTGAATAAATAACATTGAAAAGTTTTAATTTTTTAATGTCACTTGCCACCCATTTTTTCGATTGATTTTTGGTTTCAGGTGTGTAGTGGTGGACCCACATTTCTTCAACAGCTATTATTCGACGCCAAAATTCAACAGGATTACGCTTTATAATTTCCAAACACAGCTGTGAAGTGGTCTGTCGAACTCATTTTTGTTCGACAATGAGCAAACGCCGCATGGCACCCATCTTGCCGATAGCTTTTTCATATGTAAATGTTCAAGCAAAATGTTGAACACATGCTCATATGCTATGTTTACCATATCAACAATCTCACGTAATTTGACTCGGCGATCATTTATAACGACGTGGTGGATTTCCTTAATATTTTCTTCACTGCACGTAATTCACTCTTTTTCATTTTTCAAGAAAACAAAAGTTGCTTACGTCAAACGACTTCAATATCAATCCGCCCTCGTACAATGTTTTAAATAACACTTGAGATAGAATTCGTATTGCATAAAGAACAAATTAAATTTAGATTTTTTCTAATCAAGATCTAGAAATTGTCAAATCACTTTCCATCAAAACAAAATAAAAAAATTAAGTTGGAAAATATTCCGGCGATTCGACAAAGTACAAATAATAATTAAAGAAGCACATTGTTGACCTTCCTTTCTTTGATTTATTTAAAAAACAAAACAAAAGTTTTATATTTCACTAAACCACTTCAACATTTCTAGTTTAAACCGCTTCAGTTGTGTACTAATTTTGATAAGACCAGCAAGCAGCCTGTCAAATCATTCGATTAGTAAAAAATTATTACCGAACAAAATATTTTTTTTTTTTATAATAAATATGTATATACATATGTATCTATTAAAAAAGCCAATTACTTAGTTAATAGTGACTAGAAGTTCAGTTTGTTTAACTACATGCCAGACATTTGCTGAGTGAGTGAAAAACTGAGACTGGTTTCAACTGGTTCCGAAACTCTAAGAAAACTGGAAAAAATTGAACTTTTTAATGTGATAAGGATTCTAGTTTGATTAAGTCACTAAACAAATGTAAACAAAACGAACAGATGGAAAAAAAAGTTTAGCCCGAATCCAGATATATACATATAAATATGTGCCTACATACATATGCATGTATCTCTCACCGATGTTAATTGCAGAATATTAAAGGATGCTGCAAACAAAACGTACAATGTTAATTATAAATAAATGACAAAAATTTTAGAAAATAATCTTAATATTTTTTATTATGATACGAGGGCGAATGGATATTGAAGCTGCTAAGCGCTAGAACACAATTATTTTTTTTTTTTTTAATTTGCGATCTGTCAAATCGCAGCTGTTAAAGTTTCACCCAAATTCATCGATTAAAGGCAGAATTAGTTTGTGCATTCTTTTCCGTTCTGACTCAGCTGTTTTGTTTCCGTTCCATATAAACTGTGTAGAACAAGATATTGACCAAATATTCGCCACGGCTTCGGTGGCATACCTCGATCTGATTATTCTATATTTTCAATGACAGTTGTGAGTTTGCTAAGAGCTGCACATTCTAATCCCTCCTGTAAGCAATTCTCCAGCAGTCAATGGAAGACAAGGCTCAATGAGTTGGTAGGCCGATGCCCATTCATACCATCAGCCTTTAATCAGCTCACCCGTCTTACCACTGTTGCAAGACAACTGCACCGTGGTAGCCATCGACATGCACCAAAGTTATCCTGCGATTTTACTTTTAATTCACAGTTGTAACGTTTTAGCCAAGGCATGCAAAATGATCAGCACCGAGAGATCAGCGAAGCAGAATCTTTCGGCGGTTTTGCTGATCCCCGTTTTTCCAATTTTAGCCCTTGGTTAAAATTGGAAGTCCAACACAACATAAGTCATGCGGCTTCTTAGAGTTTTGTTTGCTACAACAAACGAAGGACTGCTTCCCCTCTATGCCCCAAAAACGGAATGTCCTGGCTAGGTCTACGCCAAGGCAAACCCTGTTCCCCGGGGGTAATTACTCACATACGCCAAGCTGGTCGACCGTTTTGCAACAGATGGCTGTAGCGGTAAGTGGTTGTCGAAATAAATAGATCGCAGATGTCATACAATAAGCTTACGTATTAGTAAACATAACGATTATAAATATTAATCAAGGCAGCTTTAACAGGTAGTGGCAGAATTACAATAAACACAAGACCAAAAAACGTCACATGTATTTTGTTGGTAGAAATTACGAAAAGTTGTCAAAATGTTATTCTTCTTTTGTTCGAATAAGCAAGGAAGCCTATGTGTTTTTAAAAACGTTGACAAATTTACGCAAAGGAAACGAAAAACAGCTGTACTTATACCACTACCCTGGTAAATCTGCCTTGATATTAGTCGATTTGTGTCTGCATCATAAAGTTATTCTCAATTAAACATGTCATTTGCGGCAGGGTTTAATATTCTGCTTTAATATGAAGAATGGAATGCTCTTAAATACCTTTGGTGAAGCCGCTATTGGTGAAAGAACGTACCGAGAGTGGTTTCAACGCTTCAATAACAGTGATTTTGACTTCGATAACCACCCTGGCGGTGGAAGAGAGCTGAAGAAACAGAATTGGAGGCATTACTTGATCTAGACTCGCGTTAAATGCAACAAGAACTGGCAGAGCCATTGGTAGTGACGTAACAAGCCATTTAAAAATGCCTGAAAGTTATGGGAATTAAACAGAAATAAGGATATTAGGTGCCATGCGAGATGATGTTAAACGGCATTTGTTTGCTTGTGAACAGCTGCTTGCAATGCAAAGACGGAAGGGATTTCTGCATCACATTGTGACTGGGGACGAAAAATGGAGTCATTGCGATAACCCCAAGCGCAGAAAATCATGGGGATATCCCGATCATGCTTCCACGTCGATAGCACGGTTTCATGGTCATACTCAGTATGTGGAGGGACCAGCTCAGCGTGGTGTATTATAAGTTGTTAAAACCGACTGAAACAATCACAGATGATCGTTATCGAATGCAATTAATCTGTTTAAGCCGAGCATTGGAAGATAAACAGCTACAATATAAGGAGAGATATGATAAAGTGATTTTACAGCACGACAATGCTCGACCTCATGTTGGGAAAGTGGTCAATACATATTTGGAAACGCTGAAATGAGAAGTCCTACCACTACCCGCCGTATTCCCTCAGACTATCACTTGCTTCAGTCAATGACACGCGGCCTGGCTGACCAACAGTTCCGGTTTTATGAGAAGTAAAAAATTGGATCGATTCTAGGATCGCTTCAAATGATGACCAGTTTTTTCAACGCGGGATTCGTACGCTGCCCGAAGGTTGGGAGAAAGTAGTGGCCAGCGATGAGCAATACTTTGGATCATAAATGTATAAACAGTTTTTTACAATAAAGCCTTGGAATTTCGGAAAAAAAATGACGGAAGCAAAGTTGTGCACCTATCATTTTGCTTGCAGTAAAGTATTCAAATTTCATTTACAGAAATATGTGAGTGTGTTGGTCAAAAAGTTTGAATATATGGACTTGATTCGAACTTGAACTTACGAGTATATGTGTAAATACTCAGCCATGTCACAGAGCTTAATTCCGTTCGGAAACGGAATTGAATTATTTTTTTTTTTCTTCAAAAAACTAAAAAAAATTTCGGAATGAAATTATTTCTAATTGCAAAAATGAAACCAGTATTATCTTATAGAATTGATTTCATTCCGAAAAAGTTTCAAATTTTCGTTTTTTGAAGAATTAAACCGATTCAATTCGATTTCCGAACGGAAGTGAATTCTGTGACATGGCCGACTGTGTTAGTTTTCAAAATTTTATCGAGGTAACTAGAGGTAAAATCCAGAATTGTATCTTATTAACTGTGATGCAACAAATCAAAAGGCAATGCCAGATCTGTACATAATTTTTTAATATATAGCCGTTTTATTGAAATAAATTAAAGAGTTATGTGAATAGAGCAAAATCTACAAAAATCGTAAATCGTAATTAGGCAATAACCGTACAGTGCTCTATAGGCTAAATGCTCTAATTATAGTTGTATTGTCGGCAAACTGCTCTGAAGTTTACTAATTTCTCTTTTCTTCAACATGTTCTAATTTAGTACTCGAAACTCCGCGGTTGTCTTTGTATTCAAATAATTTCTTGTGCGCAGCTTCATTTTCTATATCAGCATTGTTTTCAACTTCATTTTTTTCCTCTTTACCCAGCTGCGTCTCATTTAAAAACGATTCTTTACTCTTTTTCTCATGTTGAAACTCCCCACTCTCCTGATCTTTTAAAATATCTCTTAAATAACTTCTTGTAACCGTTTGCTCAAAAGATGTTGCTAATTGGCTTGTTTGTTGATGATCTTTAACAAAAGAGTTTTCATGAAAGCAGAGTTGCTCTTCTTTATCACTATGCATAGTTTCTGCATCACTTTTTTCTTTGACTATATTTTCCAACAACTTTTTTGATGGTTCGATTAAGCTTATCTCTTCTTTATTAGGAGCTAAATAATGTTTAAGTTCCTCATAGCTTTTGGCGCATTGCGTAATACGATTTTCATCTTGTTCAGTTAGTTTGGACAAGTCGAAATTTAAATTTTTAAACAGTTCCTTGTCGATCTTATAAAGATCTGGCTTGTCCTGGGCATCTAAGGAATAAAACTCATCAGTGCTTTCCTCACTCTCCGCATTAGAAATAATTTGTTCATTTTCGTTCAGAGCTTTAAAAATAATATCCTCGCACGATTTACGTGGTTTGGGCTTGAAAAGCTTGAAGTTTTCGTCCATCGCTACTTCTTCTTCGGACAGAGCGGTATCATATTCGTCCTCGCTGTTACTTGTTTCAGAATGCAAAGGTTGAGGTAGCTCCTGTAATTCTTTGGTTACTTGATTGCACACCATTAGCTTGTTATCCACCAGCTCTAAAGTATCGCTGTAACGATCCTTTTGAGCATAAACTCTCTCAACCATACACCGAACCTTCTTGTGTTGATTTTTTCTTATTTCCTCGAGCTGAGCATCCAGAGTTTGTAAAGTGTCCTTGTTGAATTGCTTTAAATTTGGATTTTGTGATAGTTTATTTAAACTAAATGATATTTGTTTGTCAGAATGTTCAAAAGAGTATTTTTTATTTGCTCCTTGTTTGGCTTCTATTTCATTGAATAGCTGATTGAAGGATGTAACGACTTCCGGTAAAGTTTTAGAAATTTTGTGCGACTGTGCTAAGTTTTCGCTAACATTCAAATCTTCCTCATTTTCAGTGAGATCATATAAGTATGAATTTCGTTTCAAAGGCATGCTGTCCAAAGATTGCATAATTTCTGTCAAAATTCCTTCAACAACCTGTTTTACTTCTTCAACGTTGTATTTCATTGATTTCTCTATTGCTGCTTTGTTCTGAAAACAGTTTAAGTCAGAAGTTTGCTTGGAAGCATCTTTTTCTATATTTTGTTTCAAAATTTCATCATATTCATTATCTACCAATTTGGGCTCAACATTTTTACAGCTTTCATCTCCTCTTCCATTGTTTTCTTCCAACTTTGTTCCTTTAAAAATATCTTCATTTTTGTTTTCCAATTTCTGCAATAGTCTTTTCAATACTTTAGACTCTGCTTCCAAAGCAATTAAAGCGTCATTGGATTGACGTGTCAGTGATGCAATATCTATGGGCACATGCTCCAAATTTGAAGTAGGTCTACTATTCACTACATTTTCTCTTACACCATTTTCTATCTCCATTTTATGTTCCTCTTGCTTTTTATGAGTGTTCGCATCTGTGTTTTTAATTTTCGGCTCATTATGCCATCCGTCAGCTGAAGACTCAAGTGTAGACTTGAATGCAATGTTGTCACCTTCATCATCCGTGCTGTCAGAACTACACTCTATGGCAGCTGTTTCTTTGCAAAAAAGTAATTTTTCGATGTCCTGTCGCTCTCCATGCTCTATTTCCCAGTTATTTAAAAAATTACTTATATTTGTAGACAATTCTTCAAATTCAGTTTGCAACTGGTTATTGACTTTTAAGCTTTCCTTCGCAGTTTGGAACTCTGGTTGAGAATTTTCTTTTTCCCTATCAAATTTACAAGATTTTTTATCGTTCTTTGGTTCTTGTGAAAGTGTACTAATCGTTTCGTCTAATTCTTTGAATAACTCATAGTTATCTTGCAAATCCTGTTCCATCGAATGGCATTCTTCTCCAGATAATTTCTGTGGAGATTCAGCAGCATCTAAAGGTAGGTTGATTTGTTTTAATGTTTTAGTTGTGGTTATATGATTTTCATGATCGGACTCAGGAAGTTTTATAGCAAGTTTATTTTGTGCTGAAATTCTGTTTAGTTCTTCAAGCTGCTTGTCATTAACATATTTTTTTGGTTTATTCCTTTCTTCACATTGTTCACCCACTTTAACTTCTTCGAATTCCGAAGAATTAACTTCTGAGGAATGCTCTTCTTGCTCTTTTAGCATCATTTTCGTCTTCAAATCTGATTCATGCTGTTTTATAATTTCAATACCATCCATACTCATTACCATGATATTCTTCGACTCTTCGCCTTTCGTATTTTGAATTGTTGGAAAAATCTCACCGCTCTGATCTTCTCTGTCATGCTCTAAATTTGAATATATATTTGTATCTTGCTCATCTGCCACTTCATCCCAAATATTTTCTATACTGGCTTCTGATTGCAACTGTACTTTGACATTTTTCTTTTGATCACCTACCTCATCTTCAGAGTCCGATGAAGGTATACGAGATATTTGGTCTTCAAGTTTGCGGTGCTTATTACGTAAATGTATAGTAGCTGTAAAATACATTGATGTGAAAAATGAACAATTATTCAAAACTATTAACTTAGCATTACCATTAACACTATCTCTCATTTTTTTACGTTCCTTACGATTCCAACGTTCGTTTTCTTTGCGCTCTTCTGCATAGCCTCCCCGTTTCCTTTGAAATAATCTATTAACGATAAATGTATTAGTTAATAGCGTAACATACATACCAGGCTTCAGCGCAAGCCCTGTCCTTAAGAAATACCGGTCGAGAATCCAAGTAGGTTAACTTTTTCTGTAAATTTTAGTTAGTTAAAGACAAAGTTAGAAATACTAGTTCTCTTGCTGCAAGCTCTAGCCAAACAGTTTGGAACAGAAACTGCATAATGCGAGTATTCGTATACATATTTGTTAAAAACTACAATTATTAAATATAGTGGTCCCAACCACCACTATATCCCTCTAGTTTCCTATGCCTTCTACCTTTCTATTCTATTTTTCAGGCAATCACAGAGGGAGCGAAAGTTATAAAAACTTAGGTTTGGGGATGGTGAAGCAAGATGTTTTAACCATATTTCATTATCACTTCTACTTACAGTAAGGTAAGTGATAATCGACACCCAGGGCTAAGCGGTTTTCTAAATGAACGTTTTTCCAGTTTCGGTTCAAGTAGAGGAAGAAGCATCTTGTATTGAGAAATACTCAATCTTGATGAAAAAATGAAAATGCTCCTTATCCTGGCTTTCAATCCGCTGTAAGCGTGTTTTGGGAAATTCATACATTTATAAAAATGTATGCAGAAATAAACTAATAAAAATATAAACTAGCACCCTATAAGAAATAGATGACCGAAACTAATACACTTAAATGTTATTTTCCAACATATTCACAAAAATGTTATACTTATATGATATTTTTGAGAATGTGGTAGAAGAAACATCACACGTACACGAAACTTTCGGTCATTTTCTTCATATCGGCCTTAATAACTTGATAGAAAGTTGTGACCTATGTTTCGGTCAACAATGTCGGTCAAATGGCCGGTCATTTGACCGTCACTGTTCTTGTAGGGCAATGACAAGTATTACCGTCACCGTCCACCGTCATTGTGTCATATATATTTTTCTATCCCACCAAAGGGAAAACGTTGTGTTCAGGCTCTAACCAATTTTTTGCGGTTTTTTTGTCACATATTATCAACATGCATACATATATGTACACTGCCTGCCCTTTGAATAAGGAATCAAATTTTGTTAACTTTAATTAAGTATGTCACCTATGAAAGCGGATTGACATTGAAGCTACCTAGCGCTAGATGACAGCACAAAAACAATTTTTTTTTTTTTTTGAAATTGCGATCTGTCAAACGTCAGCTGTTAAAATTTTCCCCAAATTCACCGATAAACTTATTTGCTGTAGTCGTCTGAAGTAAGCAACTTTTGTATTTCTTGAAAAATGGAAAAAAATGAATTTCGTGCAGTGATTAAACACTATTATTTGAAAGGCAAAACGGTGAAAGAGACAAAAGTTCGATAAACATTACGATGAGCCTGTTCCGTCCGATTACATGGTAAAATATTGGATTGCTAAATTTAAACGTAGCTGAACAAGCAGTGCAACAATACCACAAACAGGAAGTCCCAAAAAAGTAGTTACTGCAAAAAATATCAAAAAAATACTCGATATCGTTATGAATGATCGTCGAGTCAAGTTACGTAAGGTTGTTGAAATGGTAAACATATCATATGAACGTGTGTTCAACAATTTGCAAGAACATTTGCATAGGAAAAAGCTATCGGCAAGATGGGTCGAACAAAAACGAGTTCGACAGACTACTTCACAGTGGTGTTTGGACATGATAGAGCGTAATCCTGTGGATTTTTAGCGTCGATTAATAGCTGTTAATAAAACGTGGGTCCTCCACTACACACCTAAAACCAAAAATCAATTCGAAACAATGGGTGGAAGTGGTAGAAGTGCTCCGAAGAAGGCGAAAACAGTGAAGTCGACTGGCAAGGTTATCTATCGCCCAAAAACGACCACATTTAAAGAAGAAAAATTGCTCTTTCTTGAAGAAAACGCTTCGGTTCATACAACCTTAGATACTATGCTAAAATTACGTGAAACACACTTCGAATTGGTTGATTATTCACCTTATAGTCCAGATTTAACTCCTAGTGACTTTTTCCTGTTTCCAAACTCGAAGAAATGACTTGCAGGAAAATCATATATCTCAAACGAAGAGGTGATTGTCGAAACTAATGCATATTTTGAGGAGGCCCCAAAATCATATTATTTAGATGGTATAAATATCGTCTTACTAAGTATATTGAGCTAAAAGGAAACTATGTTGAGAAATAAGTGGTTATTGAAAAAAAAATGTTTTTTTCCTACTTAAGTAGTGTCAATATCAATCCACCCTCGTAAACTATATCTCAAAGTTCAGAAAAAAATAATTTTTTGCACAACCAAATTTAGTTTCCTGAAGATATAAAATATATACATATGTTTGATATTTAATTATTTGATCTTGTTTTGGTAAATATTTCTTATTTTTGCAGCAAAAGATCGTTTTATGTTATATAAAAAATTTAACAGTATTTATTTTCAATATTTCGATAACAATTTGTTATCATCGTCAGGAAAATTAATATGTTATTAAAAAAGTTTTTCCATTTTATAATATACATATGTATATATTTTTTTATACCTAAAATTATGCATTTATTTACAGATATGTATTTCTGTGGTACTTTTTCGTGTGTCACTTGAATAAAGAATTCTTTTAATCTTAATCAGGAACGCTATGATTTTAACTTCTTTCAGTATAAACGGCTAGGGAATTTTTGATTTGATGGTTTTAAAATAGTTTTTATTCAAAATGGTAATACTCTTAATAACTCTGAAAAATAAAAACTTCTGATTTTGAAATTTCAGGGTCAGAGTACGGCCCAAATAGCCAAAAACATTAATGGAGGGAAGACAGTTGTATACAATTATTTAATTAAAGTAAAAAAAGAATCCCAATGTTAACACAGTCATGGTAAATTCCATAATTATTTTAATTTGCACTGATTTTATGGCTAGAAAAAAATACTTACACATTCCAATATCAAAGTTTTGCGATATTGAGGTATTTTTGAAACGACTGGATTGCCCTGCAAAACCAAAACTTTCAACTCCGGCATTTGAGAAAATATCTAGAAACATTAGTTACGTAAAGAATATGTTCAAACAAATCTAAGAAGAATTATGCGCTATACATAGAACACAGACGAGCGAATTGTCTAAATAATTTGTCGGGAAATCACTCAAAAAATTGAGTAACTTTCATACAAATTTTCTAGACGAGCTGCTAGTCTGTGTTCTATCAACAGCACATTAATTTACCTTAACTACCAAAATATCATCGATACGATTGTTTGAAAGATCTAATACAGAAAGTGTTTTGCAATCCATTAATGCTTTCAAACTCTCAGTATCCTTCAGATAATTCGAGGCAAGATTTAATGTATTTAACACTGGCAATACTTCACAGCCACAGTTGTCAATTTTCCTGATGTGATTTTGTGACAAATTAAGAGTGTCCAATTCTCTGCAATATTCCAAATTCTCAATTTTTCTTATAAGATTACTTTGCAGGAAAAGACACTTAAGCTTAGTTTGTTTGCTGAGGCCCTGGATTTCTGATATAGCATTGCATTCGAGCCAAAGACACTTAAGTTCAGTATAATCATCTAAGCACTCAATACAATCAAAACCTGAGGAAATTATCTATTATTTAAGAGTCGTTCTTTTATTATTTTAACGGTCACCTTGATAATGCAGGTACAAAACATCATTCAGTTCGGGTGTTTGGTATAATTTATCCTTTTTGCATAGTTGTTGGATACGCTTTTTAGACATACGTGTTAGTCCCAAAACTTCTTTACTAGTTTTTTTATCAGCCATTTGAATTGTATATATTTTATATAAAACAAAAAAAATAGTTTTCTTCAACGACAACTTTGATTATTGACTCAACAATTACATATGTACTTATGTGCATATATATATGTATCTATTATGAAAATAATGCTATGGAAACTAAACTAAAAGTAAAAAAACAGGTTCTGAAATTGTCTCTTTGAACATACATACCAAGTCTGCTTTTACATTTGTACAGCCGATGGGCAGACATTTTTTCAATTCTCTTTTGGTCTTGCCTAAACCTTTTACATTTAAGAAATTAATAGACAGACAGAAACTTTTCGTTTTTCTTTTGTTGTTGTTGTTTTTTTAAGCACAGCTAGTGTGTTTATATGAAGTTGATGTTGATATGAGAATAATGGTATGAAGCAACAACATAAGAAATACGAAAAGTTAAAAAGAGAAACAAAGAATGTCCACAAATGTCTAGTACAGAGAGTCGTGTACTACACACTCTCCCCCACCGAAAATTTTCGTTACCGCACCCTCAAATTTCGTCTGTCTGCCCGTCGTCTGTACAAATGTAAAAGCTGACCAAGGCAGTTTTACATTTTACGGTACTCAAAGGCTGGTCAAACATCTTAAAATAATAGAATGAAAAAATATGACTGCCTTGATCATGCTGTCATATGTTTTTTTTTTTTTTAACTTGGATCAGTACTTAGGGGATAACCCCTACATAAGCAGTGCATTGAACTAGAGCTATGAAAATATGTTGTGAGGAGGGGGGGACATTATAAACAGCTTGTTTTCTATGTTTCCCAGCTGTCTATATGTCGACATTTCATAGGACTCACCCTAATCATCAGTAGACTTTGGAAATTATTGAAAGATATTCTCAAATATTCAACTTTTTGAATTATTTTTGTTCTCTGCTTTTCGATACTTTCAAAAAACAAATCGTAGCAACCAACGGCTGTTCATTCGTTTGAAACATGGTACAATAATATCTAGGTAGTGTCGCAACTGTGGCCGAGATTTTTTTTCTGTGATGATAACTATCAAAAGTGCACACATACACACACATTTTTTATTATTGTTTACAAATTGAAAAAGTTTTTGAAAAAAAAAATGTTCCAATAATAATTTTGAAACACAAAAACAGCTTCAAACACAATACACAGCTTTTTCTTGATCTTTATTTATATATTTAATTTATTGCACGAGTTTTAAATGCAAAAACTTATTGAAAAATTATTTGTAAAATAAAAACACAAATAAAAATATACGTTTGTTTCTTTATTTTCTTTTTTTTTTGACAGTTATCAACACAAAGCAACAATAAAAAGCCATGTTGTTTTTTTTATTGGTGGCTTGTTGTAGTTCCGCTTTTACCTGTTATATTATTGTACCATGGTTTGAAAGGTGTAAAGAAAGGTAAGAGATATAAATGAAAAAGCTTGTTTCTTATGTTTTGACAGGTATTAATAAAACATTTTTCTTTTTAAATTCTCATATATATATATATATATATATATATATATATATATATATATATATATATATATATATATATATATATATATATATATATATATATATATATATATATATATATATATATATATATATATATATATATATATATATATATACATATATATATATATATATATATATGTATATATATATATATATATATATATATATATATATATATATATATATATATATATATATATATATATATATATATATATATAGGGTGTTTTTTTAAGCTAGATAGAACTTTAAATTGTAAAAAGTTACACAAAAAATTAAATTTTGATGAAACATTTTTTTTATTTGTTTCAACAACGCTACGAAATTATCCAAATTTACTTTGAAAATCAGTCGTCGATTCGCGCGTTATTTTATCGCAAAATTGTGTTCAGCGATGAGGCGCATTTTTGGCTTAACGGGTTTGTTAATAAGCAAAATTGCCGCATATGGAGTGAGACCAATCCACAAGAGACCCTACAGACTCCATTACATCCAGAAAAATGCACTGTTTGGTGCGGTTTTCATGCTGGTGGCATCATCGGACCTTATTTCTTCAAAAATGAGGCCGGAGCTCGCGTTACGGTCAATGGAGATCGTTACCGCACCATGATCAATGATTTTTTGTTTGAAAATATGGATGACATTGATCCGGAGGAGATGTGGTTTCAACAGGATGGCGCTACGTGCCATACGGCGAACGCAACCATCGACTTACTGAAATCAAAATTTGGCGATAAGTTGATTTCGAGAAATGGACCTGTCAATTGGCCTCCAAGGTCGTGCGATTTGACACCTCTCGATTATTTCCTGTGGGGCTACGTGAAGTCACTGGTTTATGCTGATAAACCAGCAACAATTGACGCCTTGGAGGCCAGCATTGTTCGTGACATACGGCCAGCAGTGCTCGAAAAAGTGGCCCAAAATTGGACGTCCAGAATGCGCTTCGTCAAGAACAGCCGCGGTGCCCATATGCCCGAAATCATTTTCAAATGTTAATGTCACGTATTGATCTTTCGAATAAAAAAAATTTTGATTACAATTTAATTTTTTGTGTTATTGTTTACAATTTCAAGTTCTATCGGGCTTAAAAAAACACCCTATACTACAAAAATAAATCTCACTTATAGCGAGTGGCTACTGTTCTGTATATATTTATATTTCAACTAAGGGTTAACATAGAGTACATAAATTTGCAACGCTTAATTGGCAGCTGATTTTCTTTGACATCCAATTGACGTTTGTGTTTTTTTTCTTTCTTCTTTTGTGCAATGAAAAGAATAACAATACAAACGCAATACAAAAGTTCATTCAATAATATTTAATTAAAGTGCTACGTATTCGCAAATAAAATTTGCAAGAAAGCATTAAAAACGAGGTTATTACAAAATACAGCTTAGAATTTTGTAAAAAGTTAAAATTATAAATCAATCCGTGCAAAAATAAAGTAAAACTTTGCAAATTTTCAGTTCAGAAAATGTATAACTCTGTCATTAAAAGGTATAAATATGTATATGCAAATGTACATATGAATATAGATGTTTACGCAAATATGTTGGAATTAATAAATTTTCTTATTGTTGCAGCATTATTGGATTTGTTGTTCATATGTTCTAACATTCTTTTGTTTAAACTTTACGTCTCGCAGTTGATTCATACTTGGTGGCCAATATAGCACTCAAACACAAGTAAAAGTATTAAACATATAGTCGTATACATACATACATATGTAGATGTGCATAAGCATTTGAATTAACAAAATGGGACAATTCGCATACCTATTTAATAATTTTTTAATTGCTTCTCCGATTTATTATACTTAATTGTTGGATTTCATCTTAATTTGTCGTACATACAAGCGAGGATATGGATCCTAAAAAAATAACAGAACTGGCGAAATTATTGCGGAATAATGGCGACAAAATATTGAGTTCAGAGTTTACACTCCGATTATCAGGTAAATTATCAACTATGTATATGTTTTGTTTAATTCGTTTTGATAAGAAGTTAAAAACTGGTTCAACTAAAACTTAAAGATTTACTTGCGCAAAAAATGTAATTTCTGCAGTCAGATTTAGTTTAGTTTGAAATTTTTAAGGGACAAATTTTAACTAAATATCTAACTGCTGACCGGAAATATAGGTTTTTACTTTCAAATTAACGATTTTTGTACTCAAACTCAATTTTTTACAAGTCAAACACAATGTTTTGCTACACAAATTCTATTTCTTGCATTTCAAATTAAATTCTTTGCATTTCATATTAAATTTTTTGTATCTCAATTTAAACTATTTTTATTTCAAATTTTCAATATTCACAATAATTTAAGTCGGGATGTCTTAAACGATCAATAAAGTCTGATTTGGTTAAATACTTGCTACTATTCACCTTTAAGTTATGTGGAGCAGGAAATAACCTGTGTAAACAGTATATTGCCAAAATTTTATGTTTCAAAAATTCGATGTTACGGTAGATTGTTATATTATCATTATTTTCTATAGGTATATAAAATTTTTAGAATTTGAGATCTTTTTTTTCTAAAAAATGTAACAATTTTTTTACCTTTATTTTTTAATATTTCTCCAACAATTTGTTAGCGAAATATTGAAAAACAAAAGTTAAAAAACTGTTAAATTTTTTTTTTAACTAGATTTCAAGCTGCAAAAATTTTATATACGAGTATATTTAATAAAAAAAATCAAGATAAAAAAATATTAAGATAAAATTATTGTTATATACGTTTTAATGTAGATTTAAGTCTAGTTTAAAATACACTTTTAATTAAATTTTCAAAGATATTGTATCGGGAGCAAGCACTTTTACACATACTTAACTAAAATTAATAAATTTAACACTGCTAACCCCCCATCTGAACAATTGCTTATTGCTTTGCTTATATTAAAGGTACGGGAACACGTATTTATGTCAACTCATAATAACAAAAAAAACCGAATAGGAAACTTCAACTCAAAGACCAGAATTTTATTGCAAAGAAAAGTGCCAAAGTAAACACAAATAACTAAATTTTATTGCAAAGAAATGTGCCAAAATAGAAGCAATATAACTTAATATTTTATTTCTTCTACTTTTGAAAATTATCAATCATATTTTTAATATTTCAGCCCATGTATTTTTTCCTATCCAATCTCTTGTACCTTGGTCTCTTAAAGTTCTAAAGACTGCTTGTACAGCGTGATTACTTTAAATACATCCTCAGTGCACCAATCCTTTCGTTTACACGCATTTTCAATAGTAAGAAAGCCAATTTTTTGCATTGGTGGTTCTGTAGTACGAATACAAAAATTTTTTCCTTCTCGGTAACACAAACACCACTCGTTCTTAGCATAGCCACATTTTTCAGTTAACAGTGCTCTGTAATCTACTTAACAGTGGAAGCAAATTTGACGTCATATATAAAAAAAAGGCTAAAGAAAAACTAGGAAACCACATCCTTGTTAAAAATTAAGTGCGAACTAAAGGCAAGAAGTTGATTTATGGTATCCAATCAGTTGGATATTAAAAATCTTTTTGGAAATTAAAAATAATTACGTATTATAATTAGTTATATTACCAAGCTTCTGGTGAAGATGAGAGCACTTTTTTTTTGGAAAATTGGAGACTTGCTCCAAGTACACACCATATACAAATGGAAGCTAAGAGGGTCCTCTATGATACCTCAGGTCAGATATCTGAAATAATGTTGTGAATTGAGAAATATGACTTAAAAAAATTGAATTTTTGATTTTTTAATGATCTACATATGTTCATACATACTTATATAAAAACAGACATCATACAAATTATATACATTCTTCTTAATTCAATCTACAATACAATATAAAATTCATAAATATTATTTAACATATAAAATTTCAGCTACACTTTTACGGGCCCTGAATGACTCCTTCACGTTGATTGCCGATTCCCTTGAAATGGGTGATGTACAAAACTTTCAAGTAGTTAAACCCATCAACTCAAAATCTCCCGTATTTAGTGATTTGCAGTTGGTGCATGATTTTGTACAAAAGACAACCCTTCTTTGTATAATTATATGTCCAGGCGAAGAATGCTTTGAAGGTAAAATAGATATTACGAAATTCCGAGCGCTAAAACGTTTGGAAATTCAAAAGGTTCCAGTTAAACAAATTTGTGGCATTCAACCATTACGTGGACAGTTGCAACATTTAGTCTGTACAAAGAGTATTAAGTCCGTGGATGATATAATTACCAATTGTGGAGGTGATAATTCAAATGGATTTGTCTGGAACGAACTAAAAATAGCTGACTTTAGTTACAATAATTTGCAAACAGTCAATACTTCTTTGGAGTTTGCTCAGTACTTGCAGCATTTGAATTTAAGGCACAATAAACTTCAATCCGTAAATGCAATTAAATGGTTGCCCCATTTAAAAACATTAGATTTAAGCTATAATCGCATGCAGTCTATACCGCAATTTCATATGGATGCCTACAAGCGTTTGCAGTCGTTAAACATGAGCAATAATCTCTTGGAAGATCTTATGGGTATCGTTAAATTGGATGCATTAACAGAATTAGATTTATCAGACAATTGCTTGTTAGACCACACTTGCTTGTTGCCATTAAGTGCCATCAGTAGTCTTAAATTTTTAAATTTGTACGGCAATCCGCTCCAGTGTTATCCCAAACACCGTTTAGCGTCGTGTCAGTACCTGCATAAAAACTGTTCAACAGTAAAATTTATTTTAGATTTTGAAACTCTTTCCAAAAATGAAAAATCTGTGACTGGAACTCATCAACTGAGACTAGTCGGTGCTCTTAATCACTACACCACACGCTCCTCAACTTCTTCCCTGTCCGTTGTCAACCGCTTAACGCCATCGTCTTTTAATAATCAAACACCGGCTTCTAGTGTTGGTTCAATTGCCTCTTTTAAAATAAATGGAAGTAATTCTGATACATCAGAAACTAACAACACCGAGGAAGTGATTGTCAAACCATTGCGCAAAAAATCTTCTAAAGTGCGTCATGTTGAAATTGAAGACGATATTATTGAAAGTGGGGATCATTTAGATTCCTTGCTCTCTGAAAACAGTTTTAATGTTCCCTCCGAAGACAAGAAAGATCATCTCGAAATCAAAGGCCAAATAGTCAATTTGCGTAAAAAATACGGCAAAGAATGGCTGCATACAGGCAATGCTGAAATAAAAAGCGTTTTAGGTAATGAATATATACTAGTATACAAATATATACAAATATTTATATAAAACCCGCTTTACTCTCATACATTTATGTGATTTTCTCTTCCAAGGTTTAACTCCTCCAAACGCTTTTGATGTCGACATCGACTTAGAGCGACAAAAATCACGTGAAATGTTTAATGAATATGTAAAAGATATATCAAACAATTCCAATAATGATATCAACAATACTACCGCATGTTCCTCAACACCTACCAAGACCAGGTTGGACAATACTTTGGCCAATTTCGACATATCTCCTCTGAAAGCACAAACTGATATTAACAAATCTACTTCACTTTATCAGAGCCTGGAACATACTCAAACTTTAGCAGATTATAGTACAGAAAACGATAAAACCTTTTATAAATCTTTAGAAAGTTCTAAGACGGAAAGTAAAAATCCTTTTGAACAAACTATCAAAGAAGATACAGAACAAGAGAAAATGGAATCGGAAAAACAAGAGGTGCATGACATTCTTAGTACAATATACCTACCGACAAATAACCAAAACACAGAGGAAGAATGTGAGTGAACTTTATATCTTACAAAATGAGTTTGCATTTGAAATACAGAGAAAGAGAGAAATATATATAAGCAATATGTTTTTCTCTTTTAGTATCGGATCACGAAGAAGATGAAGAAACATATATTGTATATACAACCAACCAGAACGAAACGATATTCTTGACAAAGTCTTCTCAATTTCTTAGAGAAAGAGATCCTTTAACGGAAAAGTACTCGTATTGTTTATATATTAAAATATTTGTTTATTCATCTCAATTTTTTTTTAGAACCAAAACAAAGTGGAGCTTGAAAATTTTAGAGTCCTGCGATCGCATAAAATCGAATACATTGCGTATAAACTTTGACACAGTAAAAAAGGATAAGCAGGAACGCGTTTATACAGTTGAAGAAGACTTGTGTCAAGTAAGTTTTATTTTCAGCAAAACTTTCAAGCGGAACTAAAAAGCAATTCTTGAATTAACGACTTTAGGAACTGGAAAAGAAATTACGAGATATCCTCTCACAAAGAGATTTAACTGAAATGAATCAAACAATTTATAGATGTGTTAATTGCAGTTGCCAATTTTCTCAGGAAACTAAAACGAATTTCAAAAAATCGGGTACGAAAATAAGCCCCATACTCATAAAATAATCTTGTGTTTGTAACGATTCAAATTTGTTGATTTACGAATTATTTTCCATAGAAACACGTTGTCCTGATTGTAAATCTTATTTTGTTGCGGAAATCCGCGACATACCAAAGTCATTGGAAAAGTCTATTTATACAGAGAAATTATCCCCCGCCTCTATAGTAGAAGAGCTCCCTACTTCTATTGTCCCCTTAACTGTACAAAAAACGCTGGCTTCTCATTCAAATTCTACGGAAGACTCAAACAGCATAGGTAAGTTTGATTTAAAAACGCAATGAAAATTAAAAAATTGTTGTTTATTGTTTTTCGCATGTAACTTCTGTTTTACTTTTAATGAGAACTAACTGATATCGGTTTTGTATGCTCTTCTTTTTTTATTACAAAAAAAAAAACAAACTTATTTTAACTAAACAAACATTACTACTGGTCTTTTAAGGTAAAGGAAACGCAAGGCTATTTGCTAACACTCCACTTCATAGTAGGACACAGAAGCAAAATCTTAAAAGTTAATATCACTTTTATATATTTTTTACACTTTAATCAATTGTCTAAGAAGCATTGGTATTGTAAAAAAAATTTAAATCGTTTAAGAGTTTGTTAATTTAAGAGCATTTGGTGGTTACTAACATTCCAATGTTTCTTGCTTCATTAATAATCTGTGATACACCTAAATAAAAATTCTTAATTCTAATATCTCCTCAGGTTCTGCTAATTCTCTTAACGAATCCTCTTGTTCTAAAATTACCACCAACTCCCAATCTGAAAGTTCTTTCAATTCAAATCAATCTTTAGTAGGCAGTTCAAATACAGATCGTGAATTAGATTTCAAAACGAATGGAGAGAGTGACATTGATATAATCTCTAATCCAAGTCAGTCTAGCATAGAAGTACTAGATCCCTGGGTTAGCCGCAAAAACTGGGAAGAAAAGCGCAGCATAGCTCATGTGCCGAATTTAGAAACAATCGATGATCAAAGCTATACTCGAACATTTTTGGAGCGTGAGTTTGATAATATGATAAACTATGCTAACAAAGATAAATACTCATCTGAAGAGCGCTCCCAATTTGAGCCACAAGAAAAGGAGGCTGCTGCAGCGGCAAATTTAGAACTAAATGCAGTACTTCAAAACAAAACTTCAACAACGAAGTTGAGCAATAATTTAACGGAAAGCAGCTCATCAGGTTCAGTTACGGACAGCATTTGTACAGCGTATGAGCAGAAAGCAGAGCAGCCCCTTCAACCACCTGAAGGGAAAAAAGACATATTAAAAGAATTCATACAGCATGAAACAAATAAAAATTCAGCTGACAAGAATGCAAAGAAAGAGGAAAATACTGGTTTATCTTCGATTTTTGGAGGTAAATTATTTCGAAAAAAAAAATTTGCAAAAAATAATTTTTTCAGGGCTTAAAAGAAAAGTAGTTTAGTTTTTAAGATGTTAGTTTCCTGGTTAAAGTTCAAATTCGGCTTGTAAAATTGTCTGTCAAAGATATACAATTAAACCTATTCGTAGGGGGAAATCAAATGGTATATATCTAACCACGTACTAGTTATTTTATAAAATTTAGATTCCTTCTCTTAAGTATAAGTATGTATGCACATACGGGGGCGGATTGATATTGAAGCTACCTACCGCTTGATGGCAGCATGAACACAAATTTTTTATTTTATTTTTTTAATTGCGATCTGTCAAACGTCAGCTGTTAAAATTTCACCCAAATTTATCGATTTGTTTATGTTATCGGCACTGATTAAATATTTATAGTGTAAACGCATTTTATTTATGTATTCAGTTTTTAGATTAAGTACCCATTATTGTCACAGTAACTTTTCTTAAGTACCAATTACTTGTGGTAACTATTTATTGGAATAAGAATATAGAAATTTCTAGAGTCCAAAAAGGCGCCAGACTTAACAACAGGCGATTTGTCATTGTTTCCCTTCTTTTCACACTAAAAAAAGTAAGTTTATTGAATTATAAAAAAATATACATAACTTTTTTTTATTAAGTTGTATAACATATACCGGCATGTTCCAAAAAAGTAGTAGAATGAAAATAATAAATGATTTGAAAAGTTAACTTTTCATTTTTGTTGTTCTGCAAAAGTAGTAGTTTGGGTGTTTCAATCTCTCGTTCGAACTGAACTTCGAAAATAAAAGGTCAAATAACTAGTACTGACACGAACCACGTTTTCAGTTTTATTTGTTTTTTTTTTATATATATATAAATCAGTACTGAAATGAACCATATTTTCAATTTTATTTCATATTTTGCGATGTGCGTTTTGCCCAAAAAACGACATCCAAAATTTTTAATCTAATGCTTGTTATTTTATAAGAGCAAAACTTAGTTAGGTTTATTAAACTCTCCCCCAACAACGATGAAGATAATTTTTTAAGTGCCATTTTATTCAAAATGATAAACCGATGGGGGTAAACCCAAGACATGAAACTGATTACGATGATGATCGAATGAATTAGTTATTCCGTAACCGCTGTAATAAGAGATGATATCGCCAATCGAGTTTAGTTAATAAAATAACAATTATTAGTTTTTAATATAATATTTTCCTTATTTTGCCTATAAATATATGCCCAACTGTATCTCAAATAAATATTTCGTCATCTAACCCTCTTATTTCAAAGGACTTGTAATTATACTTAGTTTTTCTGTAAAAGTTTTCATTTTCACAAAGAAATTAAAAAGTGTTTTCAAACTACTACTAGTTTCAAGAACCAGACAATTCACTACAAAATAATGTTCGAAAACAAAACACTAATGAAAAGTAAAGAGTAAGTAGAATGAAGAACACTGAATATTGAAATTAAAGTGGTTTCAAACTATTTTCACTTCAAAGTAGAATCAAGAACATACCCGATATTTAGGAATTTGAACGTTAAAGAATTAAAACACAACTTTAGTTTTTCTCTGATGTTTGTAAACCCGTGAAAATTGGGCACTTGGTCCTTGTTCCCGGCTTTAACCAAGAAGGATTTTTTTATTTTAATTACAGTTGAATCGCAATAGAGGAAAGGAACACTTGGTAATATGAATTATTCGATATTACGAATTTATAATTTTCTCATTAGTTCACTCTATAGAATGAACAATACCCAACTCAACTAAGTGCACTTTTGTTTTTCTTTTGCAAAATAGACAAAGTTACAGAAGTAAACAAACGTTTGTTTACATACCTGTGTTTATGAACCCGTTATATTTCTATTAAATTTGCAAACATTTTTGTTTCACTTCTATTCTCATCTCTATTTTTTTAAGATTTTTCACATGATTAAGATTTTTCTTGTCAAGTGTTTATGTGCAAAAAGCAATAAAATGAGTTCTAGTAAATGTAATACGTTTCTTTCTATCCAATGGATATATGGGAGTAGCCAAGTCCGCAATAAGTGGGATAAAAAAATAAATCTAAAATTGAAAGTGTTTTATTCTCAAGCAAAAGTGGGCTTAAAAGGAAGTCGTTCAAAAATCCTTTTGCAATTAGTATTTTTACGTATTTATTTATTTTCTTTATTTTTATACATAGGAAGCCTATAAGGCCAGTATACTCGTATATTTCCAAATGGAAAGATATGAGTATATTCTAGGTATTTCAATCTGAACATTTCGGGTAGAGTTAATAAAATAGAAACTACTTGCTAAGACAGCCGGTTGTACCAGCTTAGTAGTTTTATAAAGAAGCATAAGAATGTGTACTTGAAGGTAATGATGAAAACTACAGCCTAGGAACTGCGAAACAACATCGAGTTTGGGTGGAATTTTAACAGCTGGCGGTTGACAGATGGCAATTTCAGAAAAATCTGTGCTGCCATCTAGCGTTAGATAGCTTCAATGTCAATACGCCCTTGTAACACACTATTTTAAATAAAACAAAATGTTCTTGTAATTCCTTTCAAACACAAAAAACAAGAATTTTCCTTCACATACGTTTCTAAATATTAGTATCTAATAATGTAAATAATAATAAACTCAAGAGATAAAATTGCAACCTGATTTTATATTTGGTTACTTATGTAAAAAGAACAAATGCTGTGTTTAATTTGCCAAAATGATAAACCTATAAAATATTTGTTTCCCGAAAAATTTCTGTATTTTGAAACACATAGTAAATCCAATTCAAATATAAACTCTTAAAATGCTTTAAATATTCCCTAACATATTTATATTTTTCAAACATATCATATTGGGTTTTAGCTCTTATGCAGTCCACAAATATATTAATGAGCAGCTCGAAGAAACTAATTGATTCTGAGACTTTATCGAATGTCAAATCTGGAACAGCATTACCTTTGAACTCTGCAGCCAATTGCAAATCTACATCGACCAGCCAACCGTATAAATTCAATTATACAGATTTTAGTGAAATTGATCACCGCTTGAAATTATATTTTTATCAAACAAAGTTTGAAAAAGATGAACGTTTTAAATGGCTTGTGAAGGGGCGTATTTTCAATGAAGGAAATAAAAAGTTAACAGATGGTATTATTGTTATGTCCACTTGCAAATTGTATGTAATGGAAGCTTATGCTGCTGAAAATGATGATGCTTCGAAATGGCTTAGACCGATTGTAAGTTGTACGATAGATCGCCTGCAAACAATACAACTGCTGCCTTGGAAAATAGGTCTATCATTTTATTTGAGTGATTGGGGTGGCTTCTTGTTGCTGTTGCAAGACATATTGAGAACAGACTCGTTAGTACTATTTTTTGCAAGTGAGTTGAGATAAACTTCTAGTAACTTATCGATTTTGCATTTAAAAAAAAATTTAAAAATTTCAGATTATTCATTACCATCTTCTTGTGAATTGAAGCACCAGCCAGCTGAAGTATTAACTAAACGTCTAAACAGTGCTGTAATAGATGAACAGCTTAATATATGTTCGTTATTAGTTACCTGTGAAATAACATGCGAAAATGCAAAACGTTCATTTGATATCTGCAGCCTTTTGGCCACCGACACACGTATTTATTTAAGTTCGGAAAAGTTAAATTGGCTCTCCGAACTGGACCATGACTCAGATATTGAATTGTGTGTTACGCAATTCATGTCTAACTTAGTTGAAGTTGAGCACTGCTCTGACAATACTTTTATTATAAACTTCTTGGATGAAACCCAAGACAAATGTGAGCTTTGGAAGTGCACATTTCAAACAGCTCAAAATGCAGAAACCTGTTTGAACTCAATAGCACAATCATGGGAGAAACTTTTCGGTGTCCCTCTAATAAATGCATAAAAATAAAACTGAAAAGTTTCTACTTAATGTGCTAATGTATAAATAAATCATATTTTTCATATCGGTAAGTTTTATTGCAAAATTTATACACTTATGTAAATAGTTCGTTTTTAAGAAATTTTGCTCAAAAAAATGTTTTTTATTCTCAAATTCATTTTCTTTCTTATCCCAAACAACAAGCAAATGTATGCCTTAATAAAATAAAATTATGTTTTATTTACTGTTTAGCCATAAAAATAAGTATATAATCAAAATTAGTATTTTAAATTAAATAAATCCTAATAGATGTTGGATTTCAACATATATGTTTTAAACGGGCAATAATAATTCTAATAAAGTATTGTATATTAAAAAACAAATTTTTTGAATAAAAATGTTCTCAAAATATGTTAAGAAGCTAAACATGTGTACTTGTACGCATTTGGAATTATTATTAGCAGGTATGTGGTGGATATCTATTGTGAAAACGGAACGCTTTAAATTAGAAAAACGTTCAAATTAAATATAAGATATTCGTGTTTACGTTTTTTTATATTGGCTTTTTTTTATCTATAATATTGTTGCGTTTTTTGCCTCTAAAAACGCTTTTGCGGATTCTTCAATTGCAAATGAAATAATGACTCACACAATTGTTCGTTATACAGTATAATAATTCATAACTTTATTTACACTTGATACCACTGTGTACCAAAACGCTAGACTTGCTACTTTCTGACTTATGACTGTCTAGCACTACGCTTAAAAACAAACTGACTCATTGCAGTCGACCTGCCTGCTATTTATACGTCTTTATCATTTGCTACAATCGACATGAATTTTCTAGTCATTCATAATTCTAGAATCAAATATACAAATGTATTTCTTACGCATATACACATTCACACACATGCTTGCGAACAATAAGCAAGTGGCAGCAATAAACAATAATAAAACGAAATACCAAGAATGCAAGAATAATAACAATAAGTTGATTTACTTGGAACTTTACCTACTTTAAATCATGTATGTTTGTTTTATCTTGTTTGTTTGAATGTGCTCTACATTTATAACAAGCAGTTCAAAAGCTGCACACTGGATTAGAATGGCAAGAATAATAACAACATCATTTACAGTTGATTTACTTAGAATTTTACTTACTGTAAATTGTGTATGTTTGTTTGTGTATTATGTTTTTAATTTTATCTTGTTTGTGCGAATGTGTTGTACATTTTATAACAAGCAGATCAACAACTGCACACTGGGTAAAAATGGGGTAAAAATTCTTAACATTATTTTAAAATGTCTTGAAGCAGTATTTTTCTACGCTTGTGCGCCCATTGGCACGCCTCTTCAACATACTTTACCATATTGCTGGAAGGTTACTAATGTAACGCGAATTCCCAGAAAGGGTGATGCAAATAACCCCAAATTAGTTACTGATGAATTAATAAATACTTTTTGAAAAAAAAAAATGAAAATAACGATTATTTTTTGATCAGCTCTTGTATATGAGTACTTAATGAGTATCCTTATATATTTTGAACAAATTAAACATATATGTAATTATAATAAAAATTACTTCATGCAGTATTAGAAGGGTTTATTTTAACTTTTAAATAATATCACCTTAATAACAAATTATTATTTAAGATAAATACAAAATAATAAAACACTTTCTGCAGCAACAAAATAGCTAATTATTTTCATCATGATCATCCAATGCATTACAACAAACTTGCAATAGAAATTATTCTGTTTATTTATTACTTAATTGATCTGCAATCCAATCGATATTTTCTTCGTAATAGCGTGGATCCGATATTGTCAGGGCTGTACGTTTATATGAATAGTAGTAGAAAAATGAAACTAGGGAATAATTAACAGGAATGCATTACAAATAATTTTCAAATAAATAATTTACTAAAACTGCGTCCAACCTGTTCTTTGCACAAACGACAAAGCCGTCAAAGTAGTAGGCCACCTCGCCATTGGATACCATAAAACATTGTAAACGAACCAAAAATGCTGTGAAACCGATAACAAAAAGTACAATAGAATAGTAAAAAGGAAGAATTTACAATTCCTTAAAATCACATGAGTAGCTCCAACCTTTAAGATATAATTGAAAAAAAAAAAACTTTCAAAATATGTATGTTTGTATATGCGAGTAATTGTTCAAACCTCATAAACACAGGTTGCATGCACAGCAAAAGTGAAAAATAAATATTCACATATTATGAACAAGTCCTGGGTCCTGCGAGAGCCAAATTAAGTGGATAAATCAATAAATGTTAAAAAAAAATATTCTATAAGAAAATGTTGATTACTTACACAAATAGTAAAATAGTTAATTGCAATTTTGGTGTCAATAGCAGATGAGCAAAAGTATTAAAAAATAAATCTGCTAAAAGCAATACAAATTGTAAAGATAATAAAACTCGATAACGACTTAAAGTTAATTTCATTGTTGCTTATTGTGTTCCTTTCAGTTATGAGAATTTTTTATGTTTAGTTGAGTTGTTAGTGCAAGTACGTTACGAATACAAGTGACGTCAAAGGTGGTTGTTTCAAAGGATACTAACAGTTGGACTTTTTTCAGAGCGTAACAATAATTTTGCTCTTAGTGCGGTAAAATGCAACCCTTGTTCAAGTCTCATTTTAAATAAAAAAAATAAGAAAATAGTTTATTGGGTATGTCGAAAATGTGTGCTCACTGGTGACTTCTATTGAACAAATTTAAAACTAATAAATTTTGGGGATCCAAACGGTGTCATATCACGCAAAATGGCCTAATGTTTTACGACCGCATTCAAATCTCTTTGTGCTTCAAAGTCATAAAACAATTGGATTCTTTAAACTAAGTTTTTTGATTAATAATAACGAAACCGTAAACATCTCAGCTGACTCAAATTTAAAATAGCACACCAAATTCTGACAGCATGCTCAGAGCAGTCATATTATTTTCATGCTATTATTTTAATAATTATAATTTTATTTACTGTAGATTTTTTTCGGTTGGAGAGGGGAAATGCCTAACGCATCGTCAGATACAGTGGCCACACAGTATCCGGTATGTGGGGCTTGCACCCACTAAAACCCCTCCCTTTTCTTTGAGCCTTGTCTCCATCCCGGTACTACTGCTTTCGCATTGCTTGAGGATGGGGCTCCTCCTTTGTTCCTACCGGATTGCACTTGCCATGCCCACGTCTATATCTTGCTTCTTGCCTCGTAGGATCTTCTGAATATAAGTCGCTAATTGACTCCATTTCCTCTCGCTTTCCATCATAACTTCTGCGACGTTTCCCGGTGTTTTTTCACCAATATCTATAGTAAGATTAAAGAAAAAATATTATTAATAATTAATAGTTAAAATTTTTTAATTATTTATAATTCTACTTACTGTAGCTTAAAGAAAAAGGATTAATAATAATTAAAAGGATTAATAATAATTATTTGTAATTGAAATTCAATGTCGCTAATGTGCAGAATTAGCTCATCCTTTAGATCAGGGGTGCCCAAAAGTTCTATATGGAAGAGCAAACACCAATACTACGTTTATTTTATATTTTTTGTTGTAAAAAAGGTCTGGTAAAAAAATAACCGTTATTTTCAATTTCATGTGTTACGTATGTTCGATTTCGCATTTTGTTCTATTATGTTGATACATATGTCTGTTATATATGTTGGCAATATCAGTCATTTTGTCAGTTTGTTTTTGACAGATAAAAAGGTTAGTCGTGTTTTGATGTGCTCTTCGATATTTTACTATTCGAAAAAATGGATCAATGAAACTGTATTAAGTTGTGTGTAAAGAATGAAGTTGTGTGTAAAGAATGAAGTTAGTACATTTGAAATGTTGACTGTGGCGTTAATGAGTCTACTTGAGCAGAACACAAGTTCAATTGTGGTATAACCAGTTTAAGAAAGGCCGAGAAAATGTTAATGACGATGCTCGTCCTGGTCGTCCGAGCACTTCAACAACCGATGAAAACATTGAAGCAGTGAAGAAAATGATTTTGGATAATCGTCGAATTACTATCAGAGAGGTTGCTGATGTGGTTGGCATATTGTTCGGCTCATGCCAAGGAATTTTTACAAATGTTTTAGGCAAGAAACGTGCGACAGCGAAGATTGTTCCAAAATTGCTAAATTTTGAGCAAAAACAACGGCGCTTGGATGTCGCTCAGGAGCTGTTAGACATCGTCAACGACGATCCAGATTTCCTCAAAAATGTCATAACTGGTGACAAATTAAGGGTGTATGGCCAATGGAAGAGTACAGAAGAGTAAAGACCGAAAAAGCACGTCAAGAATTGTGCGTTTCTAAAAATTATATCGAGTTGAGCCAATTGTTTTTTCTCGATAAGTAATTATGATTAATTCAAACTTGATGCAGAAATTAATTAAGAGCCGTTTTAGAAACAAAAGTAGAAAACCCAGTTCAACAAGGTTTTTTTTATTTCTGTTTCAGTTGATTAAAGAACTTGAAACAACAAGTGTCGCAGAAATAAATCGCTGAGGTTTAAAGTGTTTAAAAGTAAAAAACAGGCTAACGGTAAAAAACAAGATACTCGAATAATTAGACAAAATTTTATTCTTAGACTCGTTTTCTACCGTCTCTGCTTACTGGGCAACTACAAAAGTCGCTACTATCAGTTTTCTCTCTTGAATTGATTATCGCTCCCAATCTAGATGACATACATGGAAAAGTATTGATCAAAAACTTTAAAAAGCTTTGTGGTGCCTTAACAAGTAAGTGTATTTAAATATAAAATACATTAAAATCACTACTCACATACATTTTCGTTTTATTCAACAGAAGTAGTTCGTTATAAGGGAGTAAAAGACCCGGAAAAGGCTATAAGAAATGCTATCAAGCTTATTTCCAATCAGTTTGTCTCAACAAAAAAAAAATCTGAGAACTAAAATTAATAATAGCTATATCGCCAATAATAGTAATTGTAAAAGTCAATGTACACTTCGTTATTTTATGGCATTCAAGCCAAGAATCTGAAGTCGGTCTCCTTATATATATATATGCTACTTTTCTTATGTTCTTTTGCACCGCTGATAGGCTCGCGTTAACACAAGTTTTTCCTTAATTTTGGCAGATAAGTCGTGGGAATTAGATGCTTCCCTCAGTATAGCTCTCCTATCTGCTTCAGAAATCACCCGATTGTTACAGCTTCGACTTTTCCTCCAAAGATAAAACTGTTCCTCTTCCCATATTTGGAAGATACTGAATATTTCAAGCCGCACAAAAAAGTTGATGACAGTAATTGCAAAGGATAACTTGATAACTTACATTCTATTTGGGGGGCGCTAATCTGATGAAGCAGAATAAGTGCAAAGTACTTTGTGAAAAATAAAACAAAATATAAAATAATGTATAACGGTTCTTTTATTGAGCTTAATTTTCATGTGAGAGTAAACGCATATGATGATTGCAAAAACAAAACAAAAATTAAGAAGTTGAGCGCAACATAGAAACGGTAAAAAGTAGGTGTATTTCACGAAATCTCGGACTAATGAGAGCAAAAAGAGTATTTCGCTCTAAATTTGCAAATTTTACCCAAAACTCCTGGAACGCAAAAAACCACAATTGTACAATCTTGCAATACTAGTGCTGCTTACTTTTTAGATCAAAGTATATTTTAGTGACACTTAAAACGCATAGCATTATTGGCTGTAAAATTAAAAGCAATGTAAATTTGCAATAAATTTTTATATTTTATATTTATAAAATTAATAGCCAAATAACAATTGCATATTCTCTTTACAACTTCACAATGTTAATTTTAGTTTGGGCAACCTGTCATTTTACTTTTAACTAATTTTTAAAGAAACACTTTTTCCAGATTAAATTTTCAGTTTTATATGTATGTAAACATAAAACAGCTGATTATTCAATTCTAGTCCATAGAAAAAGTTCGGGCTAATTTGTACAGAAAATGAAAAAACTACTCTCTCATTTTCTCTCAAAATTGCACAAAAATCAATCTCAAATCTCAAAATTCACGTGAAACGCTTTTGGACTACTTTTCACTAGTTCGGACTGTTTCATTATTCACGTGGAATACACCTAGTAAATGAGTAATTTGGGCGGCGCTAACCTGATGACGCGCAGTGTATATTCGAGTATATTTAATTCCAATTTGTAATACATACTATATATTTACGTTACTATCGTGAAGGGTATTTTAGATTCGGCCCAGCCGAATATACACTCTTACTTGTTCTTTTTCAAAGTGGGAGGGCGTACCCCAATAATTAATTATCAAATAACTTCGTCATTTGTGTAACAATTTCCAAAAATCTGTCTTTCATATGAAAAATATTCACAAAATGGTTCGCTGCAAACTTGAAGACCGCTGCGCTGCGCATTCATAACGATATCGAAGATTTTCTTGTCTCTTTCGCCGTTTTCCGTTTCAAATAATTAATCACTGCACGAAATTCACTTTTTTCCATTTTTCAAGAAACATGAAATTTTAACAGGTGACAGATCGCAGTTTAAAAAAAATTGTGTTTCTGCTGCCATACAGCGCTAGGTAGCTTCAATTTCAATCCGCCCTCGTATATATAAAATAAACAAGTTCGAAAACTTTCTAGGACATTTAAATGTTTGTTAGCTTACCGTTATAAAAAGGCTAAAACAACACGTTGTGCGCATATTTCAAAAATAATATGCTCCAACTTTAAATTGTCTCTTGCGATAAAAAGAGAGAGCGAGAGAACTCCTTAACAACCCACAAGTATTTCTAAATATCGGTTTAACAAAACACATGATTCCTTTTTATATTTTTGTGTTGGAACAGTCTTCGTAAGCGGAGAAATCGTTTTAGTCATACAATTTTTAAATTGTTTTTCACTTTTCCACGGCAAATAAGAAGGTCAAGAATTATTTTGTTAACACTTTCCCCTCATACAACTCATTCGTTCACACAAGCACATACGAAAATAGTTAAAACGGATACTGCTGCTGAGCCAAATACTAAAGGTAATTGAAAAACTGACCTTAGCTTATAATTTATTTATGTATTTTTATTTATTAAAATTTTAACATAAATCCTGTTCCTATACAAATTCGCATTATACTCATGCATACATACATATGTATGTATGTAAGTAGGTCTGAAGGAAGACAACAAAATAGACTTGATTATTTGCAAGGATAAAATATTTGCAGTTTTGATACGTTCGTATAGGTACATACATACATACATCCTTACGACTTACTTATATAAAATGCTTTAAATGAGTATTTGCATATCTGTGTGAATGACTATGTATAAGTTATTAGAAGTATATAACTACATACATATGTGGCAAGTTAAAAAACATTTTTCTTATTCTTACAAAAAACTATAAAAAAACCATGTTTATTTATTGTTTTTTGCTCAAAGTCTCAATGTCTGAAGACACAATCAGGTGCAAATTTGTTGCCGTTCTTTCGATTTCATACACAGTTATTGACAATAAAATTTATTTACTGACAAGTTTGTTCTTAGAGATGATTCATATTAAATGAAAATGATATATGTGCTTACCCAACAAACATTAAGGTTTCAATTCAATTCAGTAAGTTCCCTTTCACAGTTTAGAAACTGATGGACAGACAGACGAAGTTTGTAGGCGATGTATTAAAGAGGAGCAGTGTGCAGCAAACCTATACTGTAATGGACATTTTAAGACATATTTCGTTTGAAGTTGCCTCTGTTCGCATTTTTTCATGTTGTTGCTTCATATTATTATTCTCATATCAACATCAACTTCATACACTAGCTGTGCTTAAAAAACAACAACAACAAAAAAGAAAGAAAAGAGAAACGAAAAATTTCTGTCTGTCTATTAATTTTGCAACTCTAAAAGGTTTCGGCAAGTTCAAAGCAGAATGAGCAAAATGTCTGTCTTTCAATTTCCAAACCCTAAAAGCGGACTAACGAATTCACGCGCCATCATAAATAAGAACTTCACTATTCTGCATTTATTGTAATATTTAACAAACTTGGCTTGATCGTTTAATAGCGAAACATGCTCTAAAAGCAGCAAATGAATAAGTCCCGGGCCTAACAAAGAAAATACAGTTTTTTTTTGTTGAAAACTAGCTTTATTCATCAATGTAATCTCCATCAAGAGCAACGCAATCAATCCAGCGCCGATCTAACTTTTCAATACCATTTTCTGTAGAACGATTTATCTTTTGCTCAAAATAGCCCTCAGTTTCAGCGATAACCTCTTCATTCGTGCGAAATTTCTTACCAGCGAGCATTTTTTCAGGTCTGCGAACAGCCAATGGTCGCTGGGAGCCAAATCTGGCGAATACGGTGGATGTGGTAGCAATTGGAAGTTCATTTCATGTAGTTTTGCCACTGTTTTTGATTGACTTGTGACACTGTGCGTTGCCTTGGTGAAAAAAACATTTTCTCTTTGCCATATGCGGTCGTTTATTTGCAATTTCGGCCTTCAAAAGCCCCGACAACGCTATATAATATTCACTGTTAATAGTTGATGAATATTACACCACGCACATCCCAAAATACCGAGGCCATAACCTTTCCAATCGATTGTTGTGCTTTCGGGCGCTTTAGACGAGGTTCACCAGTTGCTGTCCACTCAGATGAGACGATCGTTTTGATTTCGCAGTTAAGTGATGGATCAATGTTTCATCCATTGCCACATATCGATGCAAAAATTCCGGTTTGTTCCGTTTCAACATGGCCAAACACTGCTCAGAATCATCAACACGTTCTCGTTGTTGGTCAACAGTGAGCAATCGCGTCTCCCACTTTGAACAGTAACAGCCAGTTTACCAATTTCGAAAGAAAATGAATGCGAAAGAAAGCCAGTCACTCACATTCGACTCAATTTGGGTTTGTCTATCTCACTACTATTCGTTCGCATATTCTTATGTATTTTGATTGAGTTTTGACACATCGTTCGCATAGAAAAAAGTTAGACGAACCCAAATCAATCAAGCAGGCTGTCGAGATTGGTAAACTGGCTGTAATAGTTGGCTATTTTTACATACTTTGTATTTTAAATATGGCATTCCTATTTTCTCTAATGTTTTATTGCAACGAGAATTCATACTAGGTATGTATATGCAAGAGCAATAAATGCAAGACTACAAAAAATATATTTTTTTCAAATGTCAAGAGAAAAATATAAACACAAAAAGGAATTTAAAAAAAATATAATGAAAAATTTACAAGAAATGTTTTTTCTTTTTTTTTAATTTAAAAAACAAATTACATTAAATGAAAAACTTTTAATTATTTCGTGAAACTTTTATTCATATCGTAAAAATTAAAGTCTCAGATCATAGAGGTTGGAAAAATGATAATGGCCAGCCAGATTGTGGAGGATTCTGGATGATATCTGGTGCTCAAGAAACACTACATAAGTTAAAAAATGTTTAATTTTTCTTCAATTTTCTTTTAATCATTTCATTGACATCTGAAACAGATTCAGATTATATAGGTGAATGCAAGCGGAAAGTCGAATTCAGTACTATATATTTTGTTATTGTAAAACATATCTAAAATTAAGATTGTTCAGCTGGCAAAAATTTTATATAAACGTTAAATATTAACTTTTATAATTGTTTGTAATTAAAATCACAGATTATATTAGTTTTTCACTTTTAAATTCACACAAATTTCTTGAAATTGCACTAATCCTACAAAAAAAAAAATCCTCAGATTAAAATGGCGCGAAAAAGTTTGTAAACAAACGAAAAGAATTGACAGTCTCACTGGAAAAACGCGAGAAGCAAAAAATAATCACATGTGCTAGTAATGAATTCGCCTTGAACAGATTAAAATGAACAAAAAGCTGCGCTATCAATTTCAACTGTTTTGAATTTGCCTTGGTTTTTTTTTTTTATCAATTGAATGCTCAAATGATTTATAATGATATATGTGTCGAAAAAAAAACGTCTGTTTTTGATATTAATTAGTACGACATTGAATCAATTAAACCTTGCAGTTCAGTCTGACTACATGCATGTAGGAAGCGGGCGTGGTGAACTATTTTCTACTACTCAAATTAATTAAAGCAAGAAGAAAAATACACATTTTTTTCACTTGTTTGACATTTCTCAACACAAAAAACCCAGTTGCTTGCTGTAATTCTGCTTTTACCTGTATATTATTGTACCATGGTTGACATCTTCAAGGATTTCTCTGTTTTATGTCAAAGTAAATTATATAAACAATTGAAAACAATAAAACATTAAAATATTGCAAATACAATAAAACATTTAACCAAGGCAGCTTTAAACAGGTAGCGGCAGAATTACAATAAATACAATACCAAAAAACATCACATGTATTTTGTTGGTAGAATATTGTTTAGAAAAATTTTCAAAATTTTGTTTTACTTTTGTTTGAATGTTCTGAGAAGCGCAAATCGCTTAAATTTAGCGTTTTCGATTTGAAAACGCCAAATAGGTGTTCTGAGAAACGTATACCGCAAGAAGTATGGTTTTGCGATTTGAAATCGCCAAATAGGTGTTCTGGAAAACGTATATCGCTTAAAATTGGCGACTTCAACTCGCATGTGTAAAAACACATGTTGTATTTTTTCGGAAAAAATTCCGAAACGCTAGTAAAATGCGCGTTCCTTAGAACACCTAAAAATCAATTAAGCGTTTTTCAGAACACTTTGCGGTTTCAGAACGCGCGGTTCTCGGCTGTAAATATTTTTGACAAATTTGCGCAACGGAAAAGATAGATAACTGTTCTTATATCACCGCCCTATTAAAGCTGCCTTGCATTTAACTGAAACTTATTCACCTTTAATCGAATATCACAACTTTTTGTTTTATATACTTTTTATTTTTTGAAAATGACAAATTTGAATATATTTATTAAAAAATTAGAGTTTTCCCTCACAAAGGAAATTTGGTGGTATCCAATTGTTCAATATAATGTCATCAGCAAATTTAACCAATACCAACCCATATGGCAGGCAGACACCATGCTCAACAGGAAATGAAGACGAAAATGAATACGGTAACACAATGACCAAGCCAACTGCAAAACGCTTAGAATCGGCTTCAATCACTGGACGAAAGCCTTTAGCAGGTGCTGCTCAGCAAAATAGCGTAAAGCAATTGGTTGGTGGCACTGGTCTAATTGCCAGTGTTCCAGCTAGCCAACAGCAACAGTTGGAAAGTTTAATGAAACCTAAAGACGCTTTAGAATACATTATCAAATTTCCCACGTCACAGTACCGTAACGAGCAAAGAAACTCTACGGTTTTGGACCAACAAGAAGTAGATGATTTTGAATTTGTTTACAATGATACACATGTACCTATTGTAATGCTTTTGGGCTGGGCTGGCTGCCAGGACCGTTATTTGATGAAATATTCAAAAATTTACGAAGATAGAGGGTGAAATAATATAATTTGAAAAAATATGTATTTTTCTCAATATTTAAAGAGTTTTCCATTTCACAGTTTAATAACAGTTCGTTATACCGCCCCAGTTGATACACTGTTTTGGAAACGCAAGGAAATGATGCCAATCGGCGAAAAAATTTTGAAACTTATCTTTGATATGAATTTCGATTCACATCCTGTTATATTTCATATATTTTCTAATGGTGGAGCGTATCTCTATCAACACATATCACTGGCCATTCGTAAGCATAAGACGCCACTGCAAGTACGCGGTATGATTTTGGACTCGGCACCAGGCGAAAGGCGCCTATTAGGACTGTATCGTGCCGTAACTGCTATATACGGGAAAGAAAGAAAAAAATGTCATTGTGTAACTGCAATTATAATAACCTTAACACTAGGAATTATGTGGTTTGTTGAGGTAAGTTGCACACAAAACAATCACTCTAAAAATCAATAGTCAATTTTGATTATTGTCTCTATTTAAATTTCACTTCTAATCCAATTTAGTAAAGTAGATAACACACGACATGTTTTTAACAATGTAGATGTCATTTTTCCCAATGTAAAATGCCTACATGTCGTCTGTTACCGCAAAAACATTGCTTCTGTAAAAAACTGGAGCAAAGTCATTTGACAAAATTTCAAATAAAAGGTGTGTTTCACGAGATCTCGGACTAGTTCGAACTAATGAGAGTAAAAAGCAAACTACTCTCTAAATTTGTAAATTTTACCCAAAACTGCTGCTTACTTTTTAGATCAAAGTATATTTTAGTCAATTTAGACGCTTAAAACGCATAGCATCATATAAACAAAACATTTGCATTATTGGCAACAGCTGTAAAATCAAGGCGAATTTATACAGGTGAATGCAAGCGGGAAGGCGAATTCAGTACTATGTATTTTGTTATTGTAAAACATATCGTGGATGTCAAAATCTAAATTCGCCTAATATTGTTCAGCTGGGAAAAAATTTTATATAAACGTTAATACAAACTTTCATAATTGTTTGTAATTAAAATCACAGATTATATTAGTTTTTCACTTTTTAAATTCACACAAATTTCTTGAAATTACACTAAATCATACAAAAAAAAACTTTAGATTAAAATGGCGCGAAAAAGTTTGTAAACAAAAGAAAAAAAATTTTACAGTCTCGTTGGAAAAAACTCGAGAAGCAAAAAATAATCACCTGAGCTGTCATGTTCACCTAGTAATGAATTCACCTTGTGTAAAATTAAAAGCAATGTGAAATTTCCAATAAATTTTTATAATCATATACTTATATATAAAATTAATAGCCAATTGCATTCAATTCTAGTCCGAACTTACCCAAAGAAAAGTTCGGGTTAAATTGTACAGGAAATGAAAAAAATTACTCTCTCATTTTCTCTCAAAATTGCACAAAAATTGTTGCATGGAACGCTTTTGGACTAGTCCGGACGTGGAACACATCTAGAAGGTATTATATTTTGTTATGTTTAACATCTGACATTAGAACTCTATGCCTTGCGACCAATTCAGTGGTGGTTGAGTTTGGGCGTTATAATTATTCCCAAGAAGGAATTTTTAGCGCATTAATATTTTTATGTTTTAAATAGTTTTTAATACTAACCAAGGCAGCCTTTACACAGGTAGTGGCAGTATTGCATTAAATGCAACACCAAAAACCATCACGTGTATTTTGTTGGTAGAATTTTCGAAACATTGTCAACATTTTGTTTTACTTTCGTTTAAAAAAGTAAGGAAGTCTACTCGCAAGGCAGCTTTATACAGGTAGTGGCAGAAGTACAATAAATACAACACCAAAAACTTGTATTTTGTTGGTAGAATTTTCGAAAAATTGTCAAAATTTTGTTTTACTTGTGTTCGAAAAAGTAAGGAAGTCTACTCGCAAGGCAGCTTTATACAGGTAGTGGCAGAATTACAATAAATACAACACCAACAAAATACATGTTGATGTTTGTTGGTGTTGTATTTATTGTAATTCTGCCACTACCTGTATAAAGCTGCCTTGTCTATTCGTATGTATTTTTTTAGAATTATGTATCTTCTAAACAAAATTTTGACAAATTTACGCAAAGGAAACGAAAGACAGCTGTGAATTATTTCGTGAAACTTTTAACTATTTCGTGAAAATTAAATTCTCAGATCATAGAGCTCGGAAATGTGAAAAAGGGCAGGCAGATTGCGGAGGATTCTGAATGATAGTTGCAATACAAAATTTAAAAAATCAAGTTTCAAAAAAAATTTTTTCAAATTTCACTTAAAGCAAATTTACAATAAAAGAAATCCTTAATTATTTCGTGAAAGTTTTAATTATTTCGTGAAACTTAAAGTCTCAGATGATAGAGCTTGAAAATGTGAAAATGGCCAGCCAGATTGGCGAGAATTCTGGATGATATCTGGCGCTCAAGATACAATAATAATTTAAAAAACTGTTTTAATTTTTTTTTTCAAATTTGTTTTAATTATTCCATTGACATCTGCGCTGTCAATTTCACCCGTTGTGAATTCGCCTTGTAGCTAACTTTATATCGGAAACTGTGAATGAGAAACTCAACAATAACTGCATGTATATGAAAGAAAGTACATGTTGCCCTTCCCTTTTCCTTTAACATCACCAAATTCTAAAGTGCGGTCTCCACCTGACATGAAAACACTAACTTTAACGCTAACTTCAAGTTAAAGTTAAATGTTTACCGCTCATGTTGAAGTTTAGTTAAAGTTATAACTTGGTTGTTAAAACATTTCATTTGAAAACTATTTGTAGTTGTTTTTCACCTTTTTTATTTTTTTAGTATGAGAAGTTATAACTCTAACATCACTACGTGTATGCCGACTTAGATAGATATTTAAACAGCAACTTTTAACTTCATGTTTTAACTGCGTTTGAAGTTAGGTGTAGACTGCATGTAAAGTTTTGCGGCAAATGTTTCATAGTACGGACGTGGACCTATAAGAATTTTTAACATGTTTTCAAATAGTTTTTTATAACATTTTAATTTTCCTGAGGATAACAAACTGTTATCGAAATACCGAAAATATTATAAAAAAAAACGTTACTTTTTATAAAAAAAAATATAAAAAATCATAAGCTGCAAAAATATAAATTATTTCATAATTTATGATTGTGAAAAAGTACTTTCGGAGTTTACAATTGTGAAAAAAGTTAGAAATATTTTTGTCTCATGCCTGTATTTGTTGTATTGTTGTAATATTGCTCTAGTGTTGCCACCTTGTAGACGTTAATGCACCTTGTGTTATTGTTTATTTCTCAAACATCTGATTGCTTGCTTAGCTACTTGACGAAACTAGTCCGAGGAAAACGGACGGTGTGTTTCGTGTAAGAAGAAAAAGAATATATGTATCTTTCAAAATGTCTCTCATTTGCCCAATTTTAAACTAAGAGAAAGCTTTTCGGGTGAATTGGGACCCAAAAGCAAAGAGTAAAAAAGCACTTTTTTATACAATTGCTGGTAAACTCGATATTTATGAAACTATTCCATGAAGCCATTGTGAGGTGAAATATAATAGAATCACTAAATACCCAAATTCGGGAAAATGCGAGTTAGGCCTTTCTACATGAGGCCAACGACAAGTACTCGTACGTATTAAGCGGAGTAGATACGATCAAAATACTTGGCGTGCTTACCGTCATATGCTTGGTCTGCATTTCTTTACACCTTTCACACAAATGAATGTGTATAAATGGAAAAGCTTGGTTTTTGTGTTTTGACAGGTATTATTTAAGCATTTTCCTTTTTAAATTCTCAATAATTTATTTAGATTGTTGGGATATGAAGTTGAATGTTTGAGAATATCTTTCAAAAATCTCCAAAGTCTACTGATGATTAGGGTGGCTCCCATGAAATGTCGACAGCTGGGAAACATAGGAATCAAGCTGTTTATAATTTTTTGATTGCTATCCATGTTAGATGCTAATATAGTGAATAAAACTCAGTTGTTTTTACATATTATTACTTTATTATTTCAGGAAACATTCGCAGCATTTAAGAGTCTTTTTATAGAAAGAAAAAGAATATATCTTTCAAAATGTCTCTCATTTGCCCAATTTTAAACTAAGAGAAAGCTTTTCGGGTGAATTGGGACCCAAAAGCAAAGAGTAAAGAAGCACTTTTTTGTACAATGGCTGGTAAACTCGATATTTATGAAACTATTCCATGAAGCCATTGTGAGGTGAAATATAATAGAATCACTAAATACCCAAATTCGGGAAAATGCGAGTTAGGTCTTTCTACATGAGGCCAACGACAAGTACTCATACGTATTAAGCGGAGTAGATACGATCAAAATACTTGACGTGCTTACCGTCATATGCTTGGTCTGCATTTCTTTACACCTTTCACACAAATGAATGTGTATAAATGGAAAAGCTTGGTTTTTGTGTTTTGACAGGTATTATTTAAGCATTTTCCTTTTTAAATTCTCAATAATTTATTTAGATTGTTGGGATATGAAGTTGAATGTTTGAGAATATCTTTCAAAAATCTCCAAAGTCTACTGATGATTAGGGTGGCTCCCATGAAATGTCGACAGCTGGGAATCAAGCTGTTTATAATTTTTTGATTGCTATCCATGTTAGATGCTAATATAGTGAATAAAACTCAGTTGTTTTTACATATTATTACTTTATTATTTCAGGAAACATTCGCAGCATTTAAGAGTCTTTTTATAAAAACCGAGCCAATCCAAACGAATCCTTTCAATGATTTAAAAAATGAGCCAAATGAGTACCCTCAGCTATTTTTATATTCAAAAGGAGACGTTGTCATACCATACACGGTAAAACACTAATGATAAGAAAATAAATGGTTATTAATTTCTTTTTTTACTTCATTTTAAGGATATAGAAAAGTTTATCAATATACGACAACAGCAAGGAGTCGATGTTGATTCCGTGTGTTTCGAAGATGCCGAGCATGTTAAGATTTATACCAAATATCCTACGCAGTATATACATTGTGTTTGTAACTTTATAAATAATTGCTTAGCAAGCCCATACAAACCATCGGTGGAAGCATTTGCTGGCTCATCTCCGGCTACGCCGTCTTCAAGTTCTCTTAAATTTGAATAAAACAATTGTAAATCAAACTAAATAATAGTATTATAAAAATAATAACAAATTAAAAGGTATTTTAAATCATTTGCTTGGATTACTTGTTTAGTTAGTGTAAGATCGGACAGGTCCATTTTAATTGTCCAACTTTTTCACAATTTGCGCATATATGAATGTGAAGAGAAGAGTATGAAATTGTTAAGTGCCTGCAATTTGCCTCATTTTATTCCCCCTCTAAATTGCCCACCTAAAATTGCTTTGTCTGATCTGGCACTTATTTAAACCTCCAAAAGAAGACTTCCTCTATATCATCGATCATCACGCAATGACCTCAAGAGACGGCCGACGCAAAGCTATTAAGTGTTCTGTTATGGAAAAATGCTGCCTTCGATACCTATAATTAAGTCTTCTCAAACTGCAGTCCTTGCATACTCCAAATTGGAAACTAACAGCTACATTCATAAAAAAAATTCTACTATGCACTTAAAGAGTACAATTGTTATGAAACAATTTGAATTCAATAAACCTCTTAAAAATCAATTTAAACAAATCAATTTTAAACAAATGAATTGGTTTAAAATATGTTTCTAGAACGCAAACGGTATCCGCCAACACAAAACTGAACTTGAGCACTTCCTTATGGAAAAGCAAATCGATATAATGATGATTGCTGAAACTCATTTGACAAGCAACAGTTATTTCAAAATAAATGGCTACACACTATATGACACAAAAGATCCCCGCGGAAGATCTTGTGGAGGCTCGGCAATTCCAATAAAAAATAGAATTGAGAACTATTTACTGAACGAGACACGTCAGGAGGATCTGCAAGCAACTAATATATGCATTGAATATGTTCATGAAAAAATTGCTATTTCCTCGATTTACTCACCGCCATGATTTTCAGTAACAGAAAACCAATATTCACATTTTTTCAAATCACTTGTGTCTCGATTTCATATGATTTCGATGACATATCGGCCGTCAGACCGACGAAAGATCCCAGCCGTTATAGATTTTGGAGTGGCAAAAAATATTTCCTTAGAATGGATGCAGCTGGTGCCTTCAATGGATTTGTCATCAGATCACTCACCCACTTTAATCTCTGCTTTGTTTCCCCAAGAGATTGGCTCCCCGTCTAGTGACCGTTAATAGAGTTAATTGGTTAAAATGCAAAAAATATCTGAGTACATATTGTACAGAAAATATCGCCTTAAAAATGCCTGAGGATATTGATGTGTCAATTAACGATTTTTCTGAAAACCTCAAACTAACCGTCATATAGATCTAGAAATGAGAACAATAGGACTTATTCGTCTGAAATTGAGCAACTTCAGTGGATTTTGCTCTGACGAGACTAGGTATCTTGTTCCCGAAACGCATACATTTTTACGTACAAGGTTATCGTCCAGGGCCCATTCATTTGTGGTCGATTACCCGGAGAATCGTGCAACGCATTACAGAGAGAATTCGTTTTTCGACCACACGCTTCGCCTATGGAATAAGTTACCTACAAACGTGTTTCCTGCCTGTTATATCGTTGGAAAGTTCAAGTTAAATGTTCATAAACACTGCTCACTCTTTCCCCCTCTTCTATTTTCTATTCCTTGTGAAAAGCAACTAAAGGTCTGAAACGGCCCGGTAGAGGTAAGCCACCCTTGCGTACTTCAATTGGGGACTGGGCAAAAACCGATTCTGAAAAGGGGACGTTGTATGTCTGACAAATGGTTCAGCGAATAATACAGTGGAATTACCACCATATGTTGTTAGACCGCCTGTGCCTTTGAGACTTAATTTTCAAGATGTCGAACACATTATCGGTAATAAAAACGCCAGGAAAGCTCCAGGCATTGATCAAATTACTGGTAAAATGCTTGAACAGTTACCTCGTGTAGCTAAAAGAGTTCTATTTTTTATTTTTAACGCTTTTTTACGCCTTGAGCATTATCCTGCAGAGTAGAAGGTCTCTATGATTACTATGATACCCAAGCCAGGGAAGGATCCGACAAGGGTAGTCATATATACCAATAAGTCTACTAGCAACGATTTCAAAATTATTTGGAAAAATATTTTTCTAATAATGTTTAGAAAGGCGTACAAAGTTTCAAAATAGAGGGTAAAACAATTCGTACTTTGCAAACTTCATATGACAAGCAAATTGCCGCAACACAATGACCGTCTACCCTCATTGAAAACAAAGAAAATGTGACTAATATGTATTTGTATATGTGATTAAATTAAATTGGATGTTTTGAGTGCAAACGGAAAGCGTATGTTTGGCAACCAGTTTGCGTAGTATATTTGGCCCTTTATTATGCTGTCACCTAATAATTGCACCATGCAAATACAAATTAATCACATTTTCTTTGTTTTGAATGAGAGTATACGGCCATTGTGTTGTGGAAATTTGCTCTCCATATGAAGTTTGCAAGGTACAAAATGTTTTACCTTCTATTTTTAAAACTTTATTTTTGTAACTTCATATAAATCAAAACTTTGTAGCGTTGACTATATGTGTCCAATGGCTATACGGGGGTTAATACTAATTATTGGTACATAAAATGCAACGCTGAGTAGTTCAACTTGTGTTTATAGATGCCAGACAAATCGGGACTAAAATCGTCAAGTTCAGGGAGAAAAATCGTCAATATAGCTATTGAAAATTGTCAACCTGTAAAATTATATTTTAAGTAGAATAATTATTTTAATCAACACTACGGGACCAGACTGGACCCAAGTGGGCTGGCTTTACAATAGTCGGCAGCCTGTTAAATTAATTATTTTAATGTGCAGAACAATTACAGTTACAAAGTTGTAGGTAGCTTTTATAATGACATTTCTTCTAAACGAGGTTTCTTCACTTATTTCTTATTTTCGGTTTGTTAAAATTTGTGTACTTTGTGTTAAATATTTTATACATTACAAATTTTGTAAACATTTACTTACAATTGTTGTTACTAATTGTATTCTCATAAGTGAATTTATAAATTGGAAATTGTAATTATTTTATGATATACAAGTATACATTTTACTTGTAGAACAATTTGATTTATTAATATTTGGTCACATTAAATTGAAAAATGACGATTATCAGAGTCTACTTCGCTCACTGTTGTACATATCTGTTAATACACGTCCTGATATATCTGCAAGCGTTTCAATATTGCCAAGTAATCCAACATATGAAGATTGGAATGAGCTGAAACATGTAACTAAATATTTGAAAGGAAGTTCTGAAATGTATTTAAATTTAAACGGTTGCTCTGTTAACCAAAACCAGACAGTTGGCTATGCAGATACAAACTGGGCGGAGTGCAGAATCGACTGTAAGTCGAACTCCGGTTATGTGTTTATGTTGAATGTGAATGTAATTAGCTGCGCTTGTAAAAAGCAGACTTGTGTATCCTTGTCTACAACAGAGGCGGAATTCATTGCCTTGTCTGAAGCTGCGAAAGAAGCTGTTTGGATCAGAAATGTTCTAGCAGACTTGGGGTGTCAACAGAACCAAGCTACAATAGTGTATGAAGATAATAGGAGCTGCCTAAACTTAATCAAAAATGAAAAGTTAAGTAATAGATCGAAGCATATCGACACAAAATTCTATTTTATATATTGTTCACAAGAATATAATTAGTTGTGACTACTGCTCATCCGAAGAGATGATTGCTGGTATGTTAACAAAACCTTTGCCAACAACGAAGTTTGAGTTTTTTAGGATAAATTCAAGTGTTTACTAAATTTGAGGAGGAGTGTTAAATATTTTATACATCACAAATTTTGTAAACATTTACTTACAATTGTTGTTACTAATTGTATTTTCATCAGTGTATTTATAAATTGGAAATTGTAATTCTTTTATGACATTCTTCTATACATTTTACTTGTTGTAGAACAATTTGATTATTGATATCATTAACTTAGACAAAATAAGTCAATGTGAAAATAGAATTTTTAGATAACAAATACTTTTATACTCCAACCATAAAGATATGTTTTATTTTTCCAATACTTTGCTACTGCAAACTCTTCCTGGATCATGAAGCATAGCTAATATTATTGCTATGCGCTCTGCCACAGTAGGACTGGTTAGTTAAGAATAATTATTGATTATTTATTTTAAAAATCTAGTATATTTGTATCTGTATCATAAAATACACTTTCCAAGTTCAATAGTTGCTTGAATAAAAAAATATATTGATATTTTTACAAATTATTATCGATGATTAGATTTAGACAGACGATGGGCAGACATTTTTTCATTTCTCTTTTGGTCTTGCCTAATTTTTAAGAAATTAATAGACAGACAGAAACTTTTCATTTCTCTTTTCTTTCTTTTTTGTTTTTGTTGTTTTTTAAGCACAGCTAGTGTGTTTATATGAAGTTGATGTTGATATGAGAATAATGATATGAAACAACAACATAAAAAATGAGAAAAGTTAAAAAGAGAAAGAAAAAATGTTCACAAATGTCTAGTACCAAGGCGAATTCATTATTAGGTGGATGCATCGGCGAATTCGGTTAATATGGCGGCACTACCTGTCAGGTTTGCTTACTTTTTTCGGCGCCATTTAAATTTTTGTACATGTTCTTCATGATACAAAAAAACAAGGTAGCCGCTTCGCTACAACAATACAACAATAAAAAAACAACAGGTATTTTGTTTGTGTAAAAAGGCGAATTCACACTTACGCTGTCAAAAGTAGTTGATAAAGACATGTACAAAAATTTAAATGGCGCCGAAAAAGGTAAACAAAACTTGACTGCGAAGGTGCCGCCATATTAACCGAATTCGCCTGAATTCGCCGATGCATCCACCTAATAATGAATTCACCTTGATGTTCTTTATCAACTACTTTTGACAGCTGAAGTGTGAATTCGCCTTTTTACACAAACAAAATACCTGTTGTTTTTTTTATTGTTGTAGCGAAGCAGTTACCTTGTTTTTTGTATCATGGTCTAGTACAGAGAGTCGTGTACTACACACTCTCCCCCACCGACAATTTTCGTTACAGCACTATCATATTTCGTCTATCTGCCCATCGTCTGTCCCAATGTAAAAGCGAACTAAGAAAGTAAATAGTTGATTTATAAAAATCGTCAAAAACGAACCTTAAATCGTCAGGACGTCAACGCGCTATTTTCAACACCCAAAATCGTCAAAAACCGTTATCGTCATATATGGCAACCGTGCTTGTGTTAGATAAATTTTGTCTGAACGACCAAATTTTGTCTTCTGCCGCAAAATAGTAAACAATAAATTATACACATATTCAGAATCCAATGTTAAATAGAGAAGAATGGATTTGTATGATGATATAGACACCAAGCCGAAAGCTTCACAAATAGATGGATGGTCGTCGGGAATTAAAATGCTTCAAACCCAATTGGCCATCAAGAAAGCTCAGTTACCAAAAGCAAAGGAACCTAGCAAGAAGCCGGTATAAAAATACATTTTTTCCTTTTTTTACAATTTGAATAAAGTATTTTTTAGTTGATGACCCCTGTAGTCAATTTGAAGTCGAAAAAGATACAAGGCTCCGAGGAAATATTTTTGTCAAAAGCTGATAATAAGCGAATCATATCACAACCATTAGTGCCTTCGTTGGAGAATGTTAAAACGGACGATTGGGACTTTGTTGATGAATATGATCCTTTATGGCCTAACGAGTATGAAAAATTAAAAGATAAACAAAATAGCACTAAAGAAAAAGTAAGAGATGAACGAGACCGCGAGCGTGCTCGCGATAGGGATCGTGACCGCGGAGATCGAAAGCGAAGCCGCAATCGAAATTCGCGGAATAATGATTCTCCTCCAGTTAAATTCAGTGGATTCGGTCAGCGTATTACAGAAGACGATCGTTTTAGTCCCCCACCTTCGGGATCAGTCTCAAATAAAAGTGGTGGTGTGGCTATTGCTCCGCCTCCTTCTTTACAAGAAATATCAATTGCAAATGATGGAGATCCCTCATCAAATGTTACTATACCCTATTCTGCTAGTTCCGTGGCCGCAAAAATTATGGCCAAATTTGGTTATAAAGATGGTCAAGGGTTGGGCAAGCAGGAACAGGGTATGTCCATGGCTTTGCAAGTGGAAAAGACATCCAAGCGCGGCGGTCGCATAATACATGAACGTGATGTGTTCTTGCCACCGCCAGCAGCCGCTCCAGCTTCAAACACTGGTGCCTCTAATCCAATTGCTAACATGGGTACGCCTCCATCTACGTCTTGCGCGACTGAAGCCGTGGATTCTGAACCAAGCATTACAGAAATAATGAAAGCACCTAGCAAAGTGGTTTTGTTAAGAGTAAGCTACTCATATTTCTATCATAAATTATTTATGCCTTTGTGTGTCTTACATGATAGAATATGGTTGGTCCTGGTGATGTAGATGAAGATCTAGAACCTGAAGTAAAAGATGAATGCAATACCAAATATGGAGATGTAGCTAATGTTTTGATACATGAGTCATTTGGAACAACACCAGAAGATGCCGTAAAAATTTTTGTTGAATTCAAACGCATCGAAAGCGCTATTAAAGGTAAGCATTTTTAATTTAAGGCAGCCTGTGTATTAACTTTAATATTGTTTAAGCTGTTGTGGATTTAAATGGCCGCTTCTTCGGTGGACGTCAAGTACGAGCTGGATTTTATAACTACGATAAATTTAAAAGCCTAGAACTGCACTAAATATATAAACAAAAATTTTTTATGCTTAATTGCTTATAATTTGTTTATTATTAGTAATACTTTATGGAATGTCGGGGCAGTTTAGTTTTTAGGCGTAACTATTTCGGGATCACTTATCCGTTTGCTTATGTCGCATGTGAACGATATTGTGATGGCAAACCTAAGAATGTTAAATAGCATATTTTAGCTAAAAAGTTACAGCAACTTATTAACTGGCAAGTTTACCTAGACCCATCTGTTACTTTTTCAACATGATGTTTATTTTCGGAACCAGATGTAAACGCACTAACTCTACCTTTTTTTGGCTCTACAGCTGACGTTGTTCGATTTTTATCTACGCCATCAACAAAAATAAACCTTCCGCCTTTATAATCTTTATTAAATGTATTTAAATAAAGTAATGAAGTATAGTGGAATGAAGGATATGTTTCCTGTATTTCAATATAGAAATAAAATTTATGCATATTATTCGTTTGTATAAAATATACACACCTTATCGACATGCTCATGCCAGTATTCGTCATGTATATTCTTTGCTGACACGTTTGTTAAGCGAGAAAAAAATGTAGGTGAAGTTAAATACAAATTTGCAGGCTCAATTCCAAACTGCTCGGCAATAGCCAACTGAATTTTGCCTTTGACCAGCTAGATTTATAAAATAATTTATTTTTATGATAAAACTGTTATTCTTATTGTCTCTTACGTTGTAAACTGTTAAATGATCCGGCCTGAGAATTTTTCTTGCTTCTAGCATTCTATAAAAGTTGATATATTTTTCACCATATGATAATGCTCCTGTGTGTATATCTAGTATAGACGCCCCTCCTGAAGAGCCAGCCAAATCAAATATTTTATGTGCCATATCGAAAAGTGATTCAACTTCTTTTTTCTCTACCAACTTATCAGATACAAACCTTCCACACTTTTTTGGCACGCATTGGGGATATTTTTTTATCTCTTTTTCAAACTGCTCGGAACACCCAAACTTATGCACCCGTAAAGGCAAATTTTCACGTACCAAGGCAAACTGTGTCTCACTACTTTGTTTGCTTGTATAGAAGAATACTATGGTCATAACCGAGAGAACAACCACAGCTCGTGTCCAAACTCTATGAGTAAATGAGCTAGTAGCATGCTGAAGTTCATTATTTACATCCGCTCTAATAAAAATTCCAATTAAATTTTTAGTTCTGCTTATTTCCAATATTTTCGTTCCTATTAAAATTATACTTTAGCTGGAGCCAACTTACAATTTTGTAGTTTTCTTGCCCTTTCCTTTATCCCCGTTTGCAAGCTTTACATTGTATGGGTCTGAAAGACGGTGTCTTAAATTTTTCGTACCCATTTTTATTCAAAATATTAAAAAATTTCCGAATGTTTACGAAATTATCGATTGCTTTCAGAGATAAATCTTATGCGTTACTTTTTGAGTTACCAGACTAGAAATTAAATTGACGATTTTTTCTGCTATTCAGAAAACGCACTACTATTTAATGAAGATGAATATTTAACAGGTATGTATTAAACATATACACGGTTACACTCAAAGTACACAAATTTTTGAATTGACTCACGATGTCATTTCGTTAACGTTCGCTTATTTTATATAAAAAATAAGTGATTTATAATCAACTGTTATACAACTAACATATATGTCGGAAGTAGACAAGGCAAGTGATCAGGAAAAATAGTAGTTATTTGAATCCCACTACCAAACGGGTCTTAAAAGATGTGGAAAAAATTAAAGTTAAATACAAAAAAAATTTAAGAAAATCGAAGAGTACAAACAGTGAGAAAAATTGATTTAAAATATTAAATCCCGAAAATCTCATCCATAGATAGATAGTAGACAGAAAAAGAACAACAATGCAAAAAAAATTATTCTGTTTGGACTTATATTGGAAACGTTATGAGTATTTATTCGGGCACGGTTTTCTCATAATTCGGCTTTTTCAAAACGCGATATCTCTCAAACCATAAGCCAAAAAAAACTACGAATTTGCTGAAATGTGCTGTTCAATAGGGACACCAATACAATAAAAAATAAAGAAAATCAAAAAAATTTTTCTCCGAACTGTCCGATTTGACTTGGATTGCCCCATATACAGGTGTTTAGAGGTACATGTCTACAAAGCATTAGACAATTTGCACTGCAAATTTTTGCAAAGGTTTGTTTGTCACGAAAAAAACACGAATCATTTTTTTTTTTTTTGATAAGTTAATGTGTTTGTCAGAGTAAAGCAAAAAGTAATGCGTAGTAAACTGATAAAATTGTTAACTGTTTTCGCAAAACTTGATGTTCACGCCTTTACGAGTAGTATTCATATACATAATTATAAATAAAGTTTATGTATAGACAAGGAAAAGGTAACGTATAAAAAAACTGGTTATTTACCTAAATGCTGAAAAATGAAAAATTCAAATACTTTACAATCCATGCTGATATTTTTCAAGTTGTTGGTACTTAAAAATTTCGAATAAGTAAATTAAAACGAAATACAACTCGGTACTCCCTGTCCGTATCTAATAGAAAGAGTGATTACAAGTGTAAATAAAATTTTTATTTTATTTCACATACCTAGTCTTATGACTACAGTCGCTTTAAAACTTCTGCTTCATTTTCAATTTTTTATTACTAATTTATTAATTTTAAGCAAAAATCCTTTATAATTTTAGGGTAACTGTTTCAGATGTTATTCCGTTGTAAATAAGAGTGTTATCTAGGGGCTTATATTGATTTGTTATGATTTTCACAACCTCTTGAGCGGCACATCCAGCTGAAAAAAAATACAATAAATAGACAAATTTATGCGCCCATAGCAAATTTTTACCTATAAACGCTGAAATACTATGCACTTCCCCTCCACCATAACGACAAACTTCGTGGACCATATCATTTGAAAGAGTTGCTTGTGTTGCTCCCCATTCTGCAAGCATTTTGCACGCAACGCTTTTAAAACGGGCTGTATCGTTTTCAACGTAACATTCTCCTGGAATGTTGCCGTTTTCGGTGAGGAAGCGTTCATAAGCCCTTAGGGCAATATAGTGTTCCGTAAGTGTACCTTGAACATCAACATCGTCGACCAAGCTAAAAAAGCGATTGTTTTTCTCATATTCGTCCGATATTTTTGATCCTCTTATAACAGTGAGGCCAGCTGCCTCTTTACAAAACAATCGAACAGTTTTTTCTGAAATGCTCTCTAAAGGCATACTTAACTCTTTGGCAATAGCCTGACATCTGCGAAAAACATTATCTGCATCTTGCATAGCCTGTTGTCGGTAAATATTCTGAATATAGATATACGACTCTGTATCGGCTGTCATATCTGGCAGTACTCCTGGTAATGGCAACATTCCATTGTTGTCATTTTCAATAAATTCTTTAAGAGCTTTTGCTATTATCCAAAAGTGTTTGCTCTTTAGAAAACCATATTTTAATTACTTTTTATATACTTACATATGTACATATATATCTACATACCTGCTTATTTGGATGTAGACATGACTCGTCTTCAAATATTTTCTTCAGATTTAAAGGAATTTCAACAGTAGCGAATGCAGTGTTAACCGCCTTTTCCGCCTCTTCAAAATTTTCTTCATCCTTTTTCATATCTAAGAAAGATTTGCTTCAATTGATTGTTAATTATATTAGAATTTGTTTACCATTTCTTATCATACTGCGCAATTGAGACTTTTCTTTGTAGTTTGAAGGTATTCTGCCTTCGTTTTCTTTTTGCCATTGCAGGAAGTACTTGTTTAATACAACAAGCCAAGGAACTTTATTAGTAACATGTGTTATCTGTAAATATTTCATTAAAAATACATGCAGAAAATTTGGGCTTTGCTAATAAAAATTGTAGGTACCTCAAGATGTTTCTGTAAGGCAGGAAAAGGCTTATGCAATCTTAAGTCATAATGAGGATTGTCAGGATGAGACTCAATAACATAATGCTCTTTAAATTGTATACGAATGGATCCAAAAAATCCTAGTGATCGGCAGTATATTAAAGGCTTATTAGCTTCCCATAAGCAACCGGACAACTGTAAAAGTGAGCTTTCATTCAGATTTGAAGCTACAACAATATCGAAATTGTTAAAATAAACCGGGCGATTCTTTATAATATACTCGACACTCTCTTCAACGCAATCACCAATAACATCACTATTTAGTTCTTGCAACAACTGCATGCAAGACGATGCACGAGATTGTCCCACAGTACTGGCATCCAAGAAGAAGCTGCAACAAAATATACGAACTTACTTTGAAGACAAAAACCAAAGTTAGGCCATATTACTTTGCTCCTAGGTCTTCTTCCGTTACTACATTTCCATCGATAATTGTAAAGCTTCCAATTCCTGGAAGTACCAAACCTTTAAGTATCTCGCAGCCTAGACCGTTAGCGTTAATCAAACATATTTTTGCATTTTCTAATAGATTTTGACCATGTTCGCCCCACAAACTATAATGAACTTTACAAAATTAGCATATACTAAACACATAACTTCCAATTATACAAAAATACCGAATCTGACGATCATATTTTCTGTTTTTATCAGATTGTTCTGGAGACTTTGGTGCCGGTGAAGACATATCCTTGTTTCTAATTTTTTTTTTTTTTTTTGGATTTACAGGAAAAGATGGTTTCGAAAACAATATAATATGTATTTTACCATAAAGTATACTTTGTAAAATTGGTGGCAAGGCAACTTTACCAGGTTAACAAACAACTTTGTGGTAATGTTACTAGCACAGCTGTCTGTTGTTTCGGTAACAGAAAAATGTCAAATCAAAATACAAATTCTAAGAAAACACACCTAATGTTAAGAACACAACTGCGGCGAACGACGAGTTTCGCCCATCGCGACGAGTTCGCAGGCAAATACTCGTTGTATAAATTCATCGTGTGAAGCAAGATGAATTTTCTGCACATGTTGGTCAAATGACGTCACGAAACAATGCAAAAACAGCTCTATATACATTTTTAAATACATACTCTGTCATAGGTTAAACTACGTCATCTAACGGAAAATCATGCGCATGGCGTAATCTGTAGTTTTATTATTCTTGGAGTGAAGCACAATATCAACGAACTTTTCTGTAGATAACATTGCTTACATTCCGTGCAAAGAAAAAATTAATATAAATACTAAGGGGGCCGTATTAGAAGTAAACCTATATAAATCCCATTCGAAAGAGGGATTTTTGAATAAATTATCTAAGATACTATATATTTTGAGAACATCGTCATAAATTTTTTACTATATGGATTAATATTAATATAAAAAGTATTATTTCGTGAAAAATACTTTTTTTTATATAAGAAGCCTGATCATCTGATACTGTTTTGTTCGTCGTTCGCTGACCTAACAATTAGAAATAAATCTATTTCAACTTTCGCTAAGCATGACGAATTTTGACCAACACCACGATTGTATACGTTTTCGTATACATAAATGTTTTTTTTTTTTTATATTTGACAATGAATATTCGTGACCCAAAATTCGTCGTTCGTCGCAGTTGTGTTCCTCCTCTGTTGCTTTTTAAATTAACTGAGTATGCAGATTTTGACATTATTCTATAACTTTCTACCAACAAAGTATATATATTATGAATTATAAATAGCTTGTTTTTTATGTTTCCCAGCTATCTATATGTCGACATTTCATAGGAACTACCCTAATCATCAGTAGACTTTGGAAATTTTTGAAAGATATTCTCAAACATTCAACTTTATATCCCAGCAATATAAATAAATTGCTGAGAATTTAAAAGAAAAATGCTCTAATAATATCTGTCAAAACACAAAAAACAAGCCTTTTCATTTATTCACCTCTCTAACATTTCTTTACACCTTTCAAACAAATGAACAACCGTTGGTTGCTACGATTTGCTTTTTGAAAGTATCGAAAAGCAGAGAACAAAAATTCAAACAATTAAGTTTTTAATCGCTATTTTTAGCTTCTACCATTTATACCAATAAAAATTATAAATAGCTTGTTTTTTATGTTTCCCAGCTATCTATATGTCGACATTTGTTTGAAAGGTGTAAAGAAATGTTAGAGAGGTGAATAAATGAAAAGGCTTGTTTTTTGTGTTTTGACAGATATTATTAGAGCATTTTTCTTTTAAATTCTCAGCAATTTATTTATATTGCTGGGATATAAAGTTGAATGTTTGAGAATATCTTTCAAAAATTTCCAAAGTCTACTGATGATTAGGGTAGTTCCTATGAAATGTCGACATATAGATAGCTGGGAAACATAAAAAACAAGCTATTTATAATTTTTATTGGTATAAATGGTAGAAGCTAAAAATAGCGATTAAAAACTTAATTGTTTGAATTTTTGTTCTCTGCTTTTCGATACTTTCAAAAAGCAAATCGTAGCAACCAACGGTTGTTCATTTGTTTGAAAGGTGTAAAGAAATGTTAGAGAGGTGAATAAATGAAAAGGCTTGTTTTTTGTGTTTTGACAGATATTATTAGAGCATTTTTCTTTTAAATTCTCAGCAATTTATTTATATTGCTGGGATATAAAGTTGAATGTTTGAGAATATCTTTCAAAAATTTCCAAAGTCTACTGATGATTAGGGTAGTTCCTATGAAATGTCGACATATAGATAGCTGGGAAACATAAAAAACAAGCTATTTATAATTTTTATTGGTATAAATGGTAGAAGCTAAAAATAGCGATTAAAAACTTAATTGTTTGAATTTTTGTTCTCTGCTTTTCGATACTTTCAAAAAGCAAATCGTAGCAACCAACGGTTGTTCATTTGTTTGAAAGGTGTAAAGAAATGTTAGAGAGGTGAATAAATGAAAAGGCTTGTTTTTTTTTTTTTTTGTGTTTTGACAGATATTATTAGAGCATTTTTCTTTTAAATTCTCAGCAATTTATTTATATTGCTGGGATATAAAGTTGAATGTTTGAGAATATCTTTCAAAAATTTCCAAAGTCTACTGATGATTAGGGTAGTTCCTATGAAATGTCGACATATAGATAGCTGGGAAACATAAAAAACAAGCTATTTATAATTTTTATTGGTATAAATGGTAGAAGCTAAAAATAGCGATTAAAAACTTAATTGTTTGAATTTTTGTTCTCTGCTTTTCGATACTTTCAAAAAGCAAATCGTAGCAACCAACGGTTGTTCATTTGTTTGAAAGGTGTAAAGAAATGTTAGAGAGGTGAATAAATGAAAAGGCTTGTTTTTTGTGTTTTGACAGATATTATTAGAGCATTTTTCTTTTAAATTCTCAGCAATTTATTTATATTGCTGGGATATAAAGTTGAATGTTTGAGAATATCTTTCAAAAATTTCCAAAGTCTACTGATGATTAGGGTAGTTCCTATGAAATGTCGACATATAGATAGCTGGGAAACATAAAAAACAAGCTATTTATAATTTTTATTGGTATAAATGGTAGAAGCTAAAAATAGCGATTAAAAACTTAATTGTTTGAATTTTTGTTCTCTGCTTTTCGATACTTTCAAAAAGCAAATCGTAGCAACCAACGGTTGTTCATTTGTTTGAAAGGTGTAAAGAAATGTTAGAGAGGTGAATAAATGAAAAGGCTTGTTTTTTGTGTTTTGACAGATATTATTAGAGCATTTTTCTTTTAAATTCTCAGCAATTTATTTATATTGCTGGGATATAAAGTTGAATGTTTGAGAATATCTTTCAAAAATTTCCAAAGTCTACTGATGATTAGGGTAGTTCCTATGAAATGTCGACATATAGATAGCTGGGAAACATAAAAAACAAGCTATTTATAATTTTTATTGGTATAAATGGTAGAAGCTAAAAATAGCGATTAAAAACTTAATTGTTTATATATATTATGTTTTTGATGTTGTATTTATTACACAGCCTTTACTATCTGCCAAAAATATCTCGGATTGAATCTAGGAATAGATTAAGTGCATTGACCACCGCAAGGTAAACAACTGTAAATGCCGGTAGCTCCACCCAGCCAGCTTATTTATTTTGCAAGTGGTAAGTCCATTTTTACAGTTGAGAAATTAATGGGCAGACAGACGAAGTTTGTTGGCGATGTATTTAAGAGGAAGAGTGTGCGGTAAACCTCTACTGTACTGGACATTTTTTGTTTGAAGTTGCCTCTCTTCGCATTTTTTTCATGTTGTTGCTTCATATTATTATTCTCATATCATCATCAACTTCATATAAACACACTAGCTGTGCTTAAAAAACAACAACAACAAAAAAGAAAGATAACAAGGTGGCAGCGCTACGGCGTGTAACAATTTTTTGCTACTGGCAATATGGAGAGCCATTTACGTCAAGTGTATTGTTTACATTTTTTAAAGTGAATTTAGTGGTTTATTCTGAATTAAACATTTAAAAATTGTTATGTGAACATAAGAATAGTTCAAAAACATACCACAACAATATGAAACCATAATGTATATATAATAGGTGTGTTCCACGAGATCTCGGACTAGTTCGGAATAATGAGAGTAAAAAGCAAATTACTCTGTAAATTTGCAAATTTTACCCAAAACTGCTGGAAAGCAAAAAACCACAATTGTACATCTTGCAATAGTAGTACTGCTTACTTTTTAGATTATAGTGTATTTTACTGATTTTAGATGCTTAAAACGCATATCATGTAAAAAAAAGATTTGCATTATTGCAATTTTTTTATGGACTAGTTCGGACTGCTTCGTTATTCACGTGGAACACACCTAATATACGGCTGCATATTAATATACTAGGTAACAAGTGCCCTGTTTACAATGTTGTTCAAATGGCCTTGCATGAGCATTTGCAATATAATGGAGTATATTCTTGCTTTACACTAACAAAATACACCCAACTAACAAAATATACCTGCAATTGCAGAAACATGCAGTCTCATATGCACAAGATTGTGAATAGGGCTAAGATGTATTAACGTCTACATGGTTGCAGTGCTAATGGCATGTTTTTTATCATATGCAGGACATTGTACTGGAAATAGGAAACTAGGTTATGATGAGGAGGAAAAAGAGAGTAGTGTTTGTTGGAGGTTTAACTTTAAGAATAACAAAAAGAAAGACTATAACAAACTCTATTGCAGCATTTGAAATGTTGGAATTATATTAGTTAAAATTGATCAGTGCCTTCGACACTGCTCAGAATAGCAAAATTTAGATAATTCGCTCAAAATAACAAAAACTTTCGATGAATCGTAAGTTACACTAAGTGCAATATATTTGTGTTACTTTTCTTATAAATAATATCTTAAATCCATAAATATGTACACAAACACATTATGTGTATATAACACCATCGTAGTGACAAGCCCAACACAAGAGAAAGTAAAATCATTTCACCATTTAATATTTAAAACAGTATTCATTTTTTCGACGGCATGATAATTTGTATGTAATAAAATCTTGGCTTTATCAGTATTTTGACCATCAAAAAAATCATTATATATTTTTTTGGTACAATTATTGTCAGGACTTGATTGCGGTAGCGTTCGGTAAAGTTGTTCTAGTTGTAACGTTAAGTCTCGAACATTTTGTCCATTTGCTGGACGGATTTGAGCCCCTCCGTTAATGCATCCTGAAAAATATACCATAAATATATAACATTTAGATTTTTGAAATATACAAACCAGAAGGACATGCCATGACTTCAACGAAATGATACTGGACTTTCCCACGTTTGAGTTTTTGAACTAAATTTTGTATATTGCGGAAACCATTGGCTATAGCAAACTTTAATACGCACTTCCCATCAATTTCTAATGATGTTTCACGAAAATCAGGATTTCTAAAAATTAGTTTAAAAAATCTCAAAATGTCGTGAAATAGAGTTTAGATGGCAATCGAAAAAATTCTTTTGATAAATATTGGATAGTATAAGTTTGAAACATTTCCGCATTTACAAATTATTTTATTTAACTATACAGTTGCAAAGTATAGGATGCACAGCATGGGCGGAATGATGAAGACCATTTGTCCAAAATGGTATTAAAAGTACACCTGTAGCATCGCTGTGACTTACCATAACGACCTACGCCTTCACATAGGAAGTTGCAGTGTGGTTAACAGCGAAATACTTATAGAAAAACTGTAAACCAATACTATTAGTTGGACAAACCGTTAACCAGTGCTAGCCTGACCGCACTTGAGAAATAATTACGATGACACGAGAGTTGTTCTTCAGACCAGGGCTGCGACTGATTAAATTATTTGAATTTTCACAAAATTACAAATTGTGTAAGCACCTTGATAAGTACTTGAGCTTCGGTTTACAATTCTTTTTTTCTACAACATTGCTGTCAAATTTAAAAGTAATTTTCAGTTAAAACAAAGCTTTTAAAACAGACTTCTTAACAGCCGTGTTAGGTAGGAGAGAAAACGGTAACGATGACACGTTTTTGTTAGTCTTTACATGTCAGCTGTGGACCGTACTTTAGTATTCTCATACCAGATGTAGATCGAAATTTGAACATAATTAAAACAACTTGTTACTAATAGAATACATGTGCTTCCATTGAAATTATCTTTTAAAAGCTACAAGCAAAATTTATGAAATTGTACGAAATTTGTACAGCACTTTTGTCGCATCCCTCCGATATCAATTTTTGTTCGACATTTTTTGTTTGTTTTTTAACCATTACCTAAAATTATGAGGAGCATTCATTCATACCTTAAGTTTTTATATTCAACTTTTCCCATATCGCAATCAAATAATTCCTTTGCTGCATATTTAAATATGTGTTCGGAATAACCACCTGATGTACTATTTTCATGTGCCCAGACATTAGAATTTTCCATCTCGTTGTTTTCACTCCAAGGCCAATCAAAAGTAGAACTAGGGTACGTCTGAAGTAGTTCTTCATTAAGCATTTGTTCGATTTCGACTAAAAAGATAAGTTAAATTGATTTTTATTTTGTAGGTATTGTGACAATCGTAAAACCAACTTGAAGTTATAACGCAGTCGACATCTCGGCAATTTAATGCTTCATTATAGAAGTCTTCTCTAGAAGCTTCTAATTTTTTATCGTAACAAGGCATAACAGTGACGTGATATATTTTGTCTGAAGAAATATTTAGCTTTTGTGCTAACATCTGTTTTACCAAAATTCCCATAATTTGTTGCGGTGATCGAGTTGTAGCAATATACGGTAATATAAAATTCCCATGTGTCTTTTCCGCATAACAAACCCAACCGGGACATGATGAAGATAGCAACGGTAATGGTTTTTTAGGATGATTATCTTGAAAACGTTCAACAAACTCATTACGCATTTCCATCAAAGCCAGGTCATCAGCAACTTTAGTTGTTAAAATGTAATCAGCTCCCAACTGTCTTAGAAAACCACATAAATGTGCAGCAGCTTTTTCAACAGGCAAATTATACCGTTGAGACAAACTTAATATGGATTGCTGAGATACCGTGAAAACAATTTTTCGGGCCTGAGACATTGTAGTTTCGTTCGCCTTAAATGCCTTGTTTTCCTGTAAGACCCTCAAAACTTCTTCCTGGCTTTGTTGGGTAATCAGCACACCCTCTGCGGATGTTATACAACCAGAGCACGCCAAACAATCTTGTAATGTAATTTCTACTTTCTGCAATTTCGTTCTGCCTTCCTAATAATTAAATCAACTATTTTTATTCGTGCGTGGTGCAAATATATGTATATACTACAAACATATATAGACACACAACAATTTGTCTTGATTTTTAAATAAAAGTTAATAACAACACCCCACTACAATATGCTTGCTTTTATCATAATAAATCTTTAGGCGTAGTGGGATGTACGGGTACATGTGTAAAAAAAAGAGATATGCGAACGGTGGTCAATTACCACCTATGTAGGACATTCCTATATTAAACAGCTAAGAACATGTAAAATTGTAAAATACTAGTTGTTTTTGAGCCAGAGCATATACACACGTGAAACCAGTCCCATAATCCACTGGGATGTGCAACTACATATATGTTATGTACATACTTATGCATGTATTTGCACTTCTTTTTTCTACTTTTTTACTTACAATTGTTTCTTCATAGTAACCGTCTTGTTCAATGGATATTTTTGCACCAGTTTTTGTTTTGGATTTTTCAATTGGTACTGGTTTAATGCATTCCTGGTTTAATTAAAGGGACATACATATTTTAATTGTTTTTAAACATTTTTAAATAGTGCAAATATTTACTTGTGAAGGTGTTATAAAATCATCAAGTTCAGTTAATTGTAAAACGCCACTAAATCGCGACATGGTTTTTTTTATAAATAATAAAAAAAAACTTTGGTAAAGAATCACGAAATCTTCCTTGATGTTTTAGGTAGTATCACACGATTTTCTTTAAAATACATGACATATTTACATACCACATTTATATCCCAAGGTGCATTAACTTGCAAAAGGTGGCAGCGCTAGAGCAAAATTACAACAAAGCTAGAAAAAACGGTACAAGGCAAGGTGCATTAACGTATACACGGTGGCAGCACTAGAGCAAAATTACAACAATACAACAAAAACAGGCATGTGGTAGGCTATGTTTGCCAAAAATAATTGTAACTATTTTCACAATTATAAACTATAAATGTACCTTTTCATAATTATAAATCAGCTGAATTGCCGCAAAAAATTAGTAACATTTATTTTGAAGCAAACTTTACTGAGAGTACTTCGCGCTGTAAATATTTAAGTTTGAAAAAGCTAATAAATTCAATTTCAATAATAAAACAATACATATGACGTTAAGCACTCACGTTAAATAAAAAAAATTTTGAAAACTTTCAAATGCTGTTGCTGCTACCTTGTAGACGTTTATTCCCTTTGACGGCAAGCAAGTGTAGACCTACATGATGGAAAATTTTTCTGTAATACATCGATATGTCACAGCATCGTCAAATTTAACTCTTCAAAATACATGACGTGTGAAAGCCACAATGTACAATATGCATATATGTGTGTAATGTGTAAACTTAACTTTTAATAATAAACATTTATAAACATATTGCGTGCTAAGTTCCCTAATAATGCTTGGAACATCTGAAGGCTGGAGAAATAGCAACGTTGATGGACATCACGTTGAAGTTGATGAAATGGAAGGTGATGAAGATTGTACTTCACTTTGGAGTATAGATGACACTATGTTTTATGCTCAAGGTCTTAAGCACCACAGTGCTGGCAAAGGAAAATCTGTATACGTTACATGGAACGAAAATTGTTTGCTGAATTTTGTGTTTAAAACCTCAAGCAAAGCGGGAACAACAACACTTACCAAAGTTCGAATTGCGATGCCGGTTCATAACGAGGAGCAAGAAAAAATTTCTAATACATTAATATTGGAAATGAATACCCTTCTGTATATGAAAAGTGGAAGTGTTTATTATTTTAGTTCCGTTAAATCAATGCACAAAGTCGATTGGTTGCACGGAGTACGTTGTATGACTTCGTGTTCGCCTGCACAGTTTAGTGTTATACGGTTATTGAGACCTCTAGATCATAGTGTACAAGACCAGAAGAAAAAATTAAGTTTAGAAGTATATAAAGATGTCCCACAACTGGGCAAGTGCATTGAAAGTGACGTTTTAAGGCATAGTTACGATATCACGTTTGATTTTGATAACTGGTTTAATTGCGACTGGCTTGACGAAATGTTTACTTTAACTTCAATTATAACAGACGAAAAAAATATCGAATTTCTTCAACAATTGGTATCAATCGGTGATCTTTTTCGTAGCCAGCACGAGATTATAAACCTAGGCATTAATCAAGAAGTACATATATTTACTATATCAGGAAATGTTTTCATTTTAGTAGGTGGTAAGTTCATGTTTTATAATTGTCTGCAACAATTATCTAAACATACATAAAAAAATTATTTTTTCTGCACATGTTGATAATCTTATCTATATGTTATCCTTATATGTTTGCAATAAACAATAATAATTATGTGTATTTATTAAAATTCAGTACGAAGAAAGCCAATAATATATATTGTATAATAATAATGTGTATTGTATAAGTAAAACTATCAGCCAGTTTACCAATCCCGATAGTGTTTGTGTTCGCAATCTAAGCGAAATAAAATTGATTTGGGTTTGTCTAACTTTATACGAAAAAAATTCGTTGTTGGGCATCAAGTTGCTTTTGTGTATTCTTTGAAAGCCTTGGGGTTATTTTTGATCCTAATCTAAGCTTTACAGTAAGTTTAATCCTTCACTCCTAAACATATTACAAAACGCTTAGCATTTTAGTTGTTTTTTTTTCGAGAATAAATTGCTGTTTAGAAGTTTATTCTATATCGTAGTCTTAGAATTTGAATGCTATTGTGGGAATTTTTAGAAATATTGTTCGATGTTGATTTGGTATAAGAATTAATGAACATGATCGCATTTCTGAGGTGGTCTTAATTTTTTTAGAATTGTAAATTTGATGATTATTTATAGTTACGTATTTATTTATTTATTTCATAAACAATAATTGGCGTTCCCTTGGGGCATATTGTTGTTTTTGATAAATGCTTTGTTATTAGAATCGACCGTACATGGAGTCAACTTCCAAGCTCTCTTTCTCCCTTCTCGTGTTGTACTTAAACCGTGGTGTGGAGTTGCGATAGTTTTTAATTTACTTTTGTTTTTTGTTATAATTATAATGTAATTAAATATTCGTATTATTTGATCTTGTTTATATTGTTTTCTTCTAAATTTTCCAGCTAAAGATCTTGATTGATTTTTGTTTTTTATAAAAAAAGGTTTAACGGTATTTTATTTTTTTTAATATTTCGATAACAATTTGTTATCATCATCAGGAAAACATTAACATTTTAATTTTCCTGATGATGATAACAAATTGTTATCGAAATATTGAAAATAAAATACCGTTAAACCTTTTTTATAAAAAACAAAAATCAATCAAGATCTTTAGCTGGAAAATTTAGAAGAAAACAATATAATCTAATTGTATTATTATGTAGTTTATTTCTTACATTCTTTCGAGATTGGTAAGCTGGCTATAAGATTAAAAAAAAAAAATCAAAAAATTATCATAAAATTATTTTTTTCTCAAAGCTGATTTAAGTTTACTCCGAGTTAAACTTTTATTTTTCTTTTTTTTTTAATATTGCCAAACTTTAAATTTATAGGTATTGTTACGGAAGATGAATTAATACCAAATCCACAAGTAGAGAATTTTAGTATTCATTTGCTAAACACATATGCTTGTCCCATCGAACGTATATATATAGACTGTCAACACAGTTTATTAATGGTGATGATGCAAAGTGGACATATGGATATATGGTATAAAAGTAACCGAATGTTTGGAAGTATTCTCCATTGCCAACACGAAGTACCACAATTCTTATGCTATGATTTCTGCCCTTCGAATAATATATTTTTCTTTACGACACCTGAAGAAGTTTTGCAACTGAAAATTATCTTAAATAGCAGCAACGGTGTTGAAAAAGAATGCATTGTTAAAGAAACGCGAAAATGTTTAAGTGGTATGTCAGCATGTACGTTTGTAGAAGGCCTGCAACAATTGATATGTTTAAGTGTTAACAACATTTTCTACAGGATAAACTTTACAACACAGAACGGAAATACAGAAAACTGTGAAACAAATGTTGAAAATTTTAATTATTTATATGCTCTTAATTCAAAACGCGTAAATGATCTAAGAGCTAAAGTTAATATAGTGGATGAGTTATTGGAGCAACCTAAACTTTTACATAATGCCATAGAGAAGGAATTTCGAAAGCAGCAAATTTTAGCGCTCGAATCTAAAAACCTAATCTTTAAAAAGCTTTTTCAGTGTCATATTGAATATCATACGCAGTTACCAGGGATGGAATACTTTGACGACGATTTTGTCCACATTAAAACAAGCTTCAATGGTCTGAAAACCGACGCACAATCAATATTTTGTTTAATTTTTATGTCAACAAAAAGTAATAAAGGCAATTTTCTTTCTTCAATTTTCATATCTACAATATGGTACTTGCATATTTCATATTTCGAACATTATCTTCAGTTGCGTGTTCCTTACAAAATTTTAAATAATAAATTGTGTGTGGTTGTTGAAATCCCCTTAAAAACCCTCAATAAACAAATTTTACCAAAATTGTCTTTAGATTTAATGACTTTTTTGAGCCACAACAATCGGTTTTTATGTTTAAAATATAACTTAAGTATACAACATAATGAAAAGACTTATATAAATTTATTTAGCGTCAGTATTCAAAATCTAAAAATTTTTCGAAATTCTTTTGATGACGTAAAACTTTTGCTTAGAAAACAATCAAATCACGCATCAACTTCTACAAAAACTGCTACATTGGATCAAACCAATTTAAAACTCAAACAGCGCCATAAAATACAAAAAAATATATTATTTAATATTTTGAAAAAAATTAATGCAAAGCTAACCTGGACAAAAGAGGTGGACTTTAAAATATATTATCTTCATCAATATTTAATACATTTAAATTATGATGATACCAATGAGACTTTAACAATATGTTCGAATTATTCCGTGGCAATATTTTACATAAAGTTATTATTGGTGTATGCTGTGCAGCCCTTCAATGATGTATATATTGATCGAGCAGTAGGCCATGACATGCAGCAAACGTTGATTGTAAGTAAATTTTAAAGGAACATCCTAAAACAAAAAATTATAAAGAATTCATAATATTAAAAAACAACAAAAACCGCTGGAAAATACAAAAAAGCATTATTTATTGAGTTTTGTTAATTAATGGGACTGAAAAGTCTTAAAATGTTTAATTTTATATACATACATATAACCATAGATACTAATACATGTACTTTTTTTTAGAACTGCGGGTCAATGGTATCGAGCAATCCTGATTACAATTTATTGTCGATGCACTTGGAAAATTTGCGAAATGTTTACTTAAAATTGCGCTTAGAATTTTATGATACATTGAGATAATTGATAAGACCATACAAACGTATATGTTTATAGAAACTTTTGAAAATAAGTTAATATATGTATGAAAAAGTATTTAGTGTTATATGTTAACAATTTGTGATTATATATGTTTGCATTTGCTAAATGTGCTAAATAAAATATTGCAAGTCGTAACATCAAAATTCCCATCTAGCTTATTTGAACAAATTAAATTTTCTAGATCTACTAGGAATCCTGTTTTGGTGCTACCTAGAATATCAAATTCCACGTTTGAACGATATTTTTTGGTAATAGCTTCTAGACATTGGAATAATTTGCCTATAAATTTAAAGAAATTTAATTTCTCCAGAGCAACTTTTATTTAATTCTGTATTTTAGCCTTATATTGTTCAATTATATTGCACAACTACCCTTTGTACTTATTGTTTATATATACTTATTTTCTTCTTTAGTGTTAAATTGTGTTATTTTTTTAAAATTATAAATGTACCTCATTACGGAAATGATAACATCTGTAATAATCACATATGGGTTTTAGGGGCTCGATTAATTATTGAAAAATAAATAAAATAAATATTATTTTAATAAGCATAAGGGCCCATACCCTTTCAACCTGCTCGATCATTTGATAAATGCTGCGGGAGAATAATAAACCAAATTTTGGAAATCCCAACTTATTTTCGAAATACATATGTACATACCTATACAAAATTTATGAAGACTTTTTAAAAAAATCAAGTTAAAACAAAAAAACAAAACAAAAAACAACAACCGTTTTTAATGATTTATGAAACGGAAATGTTGAATCAACCTATTTTACAATGAAAGGTTAAATACTATGTTTTATCATATATTGTTTGTTATGTTTAGTATTAAGATTCGAATGCTTATTAAATAATAGACATTGTTAAGCATTAAGTTATTGTAATATTTATACATAACCTCTTAATTTCCTTAACTTATGGAGAAAAATAAAACTGATACATTTTTTCAATCAAGTATTATATTATTTTTTGCACGCCATTTATATATGTGGATAAAAAATTATGAAGTAGAGCAAATTTATGACAACGCAATCCATAAGCAAAACAAAATTAAAAAAAGAAAACAAAAAAACATTTACGCCGCATTTAAATCGGAGTATGAAAGAGGACTTCGAGCATTTTAGTACTTTTTGTCATCCCAGCGGACCTACTATAACAATTGGGATACCAATTATTTTTCATATACATATTTATGAGTTTTAATGTTTTGATTTTTATTCCCTTCGCACAGCAACGTCCTATTTGAAAAACAAGGACCTTGTAGTTTTTAATACTTAACAAATTCGCAGAGAATTCCTTACTAGGTGAACTTGACAGCTCAGGTGAATATTTTTGGCTCGCCGCGTTTTTTCCAATGAGACTGTCAAATTTTCTGACGTTTTATTTTTTATATGATTTAGTGCTTAAAGAAATTTTGTGAATTTAAAGTGAAAAACCATTACAATCTGTGATTTTAATTACAAACATTTATAAAAATTTGTATATAATGTTTATGTAATATATTTTCTTAGCTGAACCAACGCGAATTCATACCTAAATTCGTCTTGAGCTGAACAATCTTTGGCGAATTTACATTTTGACATTCTCAGTAAGTTTTACAATAACAAAATACATAGTATTGAGTTTGCCTTCCCGCTTGCATTCACCTGTATAAATTCGCCTTGGATGAAAACCAAGTAACCGAAATACGTGGCATGTCTGATTATATTACCAAGTATTGTTAATGGCATAACAGGTGAAATTGACAGCGCAGCTGATAACTTTTTTAAATTAGAATCTGTTTCAGATGTCAATGGAATAATTGAAATAAAATCGAAAAAAAATTATAACAATTTTTGAAATTATGTATTGTAACTTGAGAGCCAGGTATGATCCAGAATCCTCCCCAATCCGGTTGGCCATTTTCACCTTTCTAAGCGCTTTAATCTGAGACTTTAGTTTTCCCGAAATAATTAAAATTTTCATGAAATAATTAAAAGTTTTTCTTTTCTTGTAAATATTTTTTTTATCATATTTTTTTAATTCCTTATTGTGTTTATATTTTTTCCTTGACATTTGAAAAATGCTTTTTTTTGTAGTGTTGAATTCGCCTTTTGCTTTGTAATACTATTATTGGAGGCTTTATATTACTGTAAAAAATGAAATAAATAAAAATAAATAAATACAAAATTCAGAATCAAGTCTATAAAGTCATATAACAAGGCAACTTTACCAGGGTAGTAGTATAAGCACAGCTGTCTTTCGCAAATTTGTCAAAATTTTGTATACCAAATACATAATTCTGAAAAACACATAGGCTTCCTTGCTTTTTCAAACGAAAAAAAACCACAATTTTGACAAATTTTCGTAATTTCTACCAACAAGATACATGTGATGTTTTTTGGTCTTGTATTTATTGCAATTCTGCCAATTCCTAATAAAGCTGCTTTGCCATATACGATTCATATTCTACTCCCTTATAAAAAAAGTTAACAACAGTTGTATAAGGATTATTATTAGACCATAAAGCTTCCGCTGGGTTTTACTTTAGCATGTTTATACTTTGTACGTTTATATCCACCATATGATCTGCTTGGAATTTTTTCTAAGTTATATTTACTGCTACTTCCACTATTTCGAATAAATATTTTCATTCGCATAAAAACATTAGAAACAAAAACAAAATTTGTTTTAAAGTGGCAGTTACGCAAATTATTAACCCTTTTAAAAGCCAGTTACATTATTTTTATTCTTAATTATGAACCGTTTGCTACAATACTTCTGACCAAGAAAACTGATTCTGAACCCCTAATTTGTAATAAATACAACTCTGAAATTGACCATATCATATGAGCGTAACAGTGCTACCAATACCAATCTACAAAAATCCTTTAGTTAGCTGAATTAAGAATTTCATGTACAAGAAAAAAATCGAAACAATTGACAGTCGCTTACAGCGGAAAATAAATTAAAAAAATACATCAGTTTTAATGAAAATTGTTTAAAAGAAATATTAGAATCGTTAACTATAAAAACAAACATTAGTATAAAACAGTAAAGTTTTACAAAGAAAAGTGAGTTTTCGCTAATAAGTAAAAAGTTGCTATTGGAAAAATAAAGAAATTGTGAATAAGAAGAAGAAAGATGAATGTAATATAAGTGCTGTAAACGAAGAATAAAAAGCAAGAAAAAATTAATATAAGCAAAACTAGTAATTGATTTGTTTTATGCCAATTTGGTTTTTTGTGGCAATTTAATGAAACTGAATTTAAATAACAAAAACTTAATTTATTGAATAATATCCGAAGAAGCCAAAACTACTTTTGAACAATTTCAATTGGCAAATAAACAAATCTTAATACGAACCAAAAAGTATACTTACTAGGTACATACATTCATGCTTATGTACATATGTATAGGCTTATGAAGTGCATAAATATTGCTTTCCAAATAATTATTGTGCGGTGTTTTATTTTCCTTTACAAAAGATTTGTTTTTTCACTAAGCATATTAAATAAATAATGTATACATTTTACTTATAACTAGTTATTTATTTCAGATATTTATCGCAACTAACTGATTTTTTTTTATTAATTTCAGTTCCAAACAATAATTTTCCCGAAAGGTGTCAACAAACTGTGTAAAGGAATAAGAAAGAGGAGACTAAACTCGCTGCCTGCGTATTTGTGAGCGTGTGTACTAGAGAGTTTCGTCAGAAATTTTTGTTGCTTTAGCTCCACTGGACTATGTCTAAGCATTTGTATCAACTAAATAAAAAACATATAACATAGCCATGGCTGCGACGAGAAAGTTGCAAGGTTAGAAGCATAAATAGCAAACAGAATACTTCCAATAAAATTCAAAGTTTAGCTAGCTATTAGACGATATTTAATTTCTTTTGTAATTTTTCTTTTTTATTTTGAATATAATGATCATTTATGATGATGCATTTATTTCGCACATTTACAGAAAGTTTATAATTTACCAAACTTTCAACTTCAATCAATACTGCTTACAGTATTCCTGTCTGTGTTAACTGGACTAAAATTAAAACGAGTCCTATCTAGGCCTAAAATAATATTTATAGATTAGTAACAGTTTCCGCTTCTGAAAGATAAAAAAAAGTTTCTAAAGTAGCTGTAGAGAAAAAAGTAAAAGTTTTTATTTCAAAAAGTCCATTTTATTGTCAATTCGTAGGAGAAATTGATCGATGTCTTAAAAAAGTAGCTGAGGGAGTGGAAACATTCGAAGATATTTGGAAAAAAGTACACAATGCCACAAATAGCAATCAGAAAGTAATTGTACTTAATTTTTGACATTAATTATTAGACAATGTTAATAAACAATTTTCATTGATAGGAAAAATATGAAGCCGATCTCAAAAAGGAAATCAAAAAACTGCAGCGGCTTCGCGATCAAATTAAATCATGGATTGCTTCGGCTGAAATTAAAGATAAAAGTGCTCTCTTGGAAAATAGAAGGCTTATAGAAACGGTATATTTTAGACTCGGCTCGATCATATAGCCATTTAATAAATTTTTACTTTCTATAATATTAGCAAATGGAACGCTTTAAAATTGTTGAACGTGAAACGAAAACAAAAGCGTATTCAAAAGAAGGCTTGGGTGCTGCACAAAAAATGGATCCTGCTCAACGTATTAAAGATGAAGCCCGCAACTGGTTAACCAGTTCTATTAGCTCGCTCCAAATACAAATTGATCAATATGAAAGTGAAATCGAATCACTATTGGCGGGCAAAAAAAAGCGATTAGATCGTGATAAGCAGGATCGTATGGATGAGTTAAGATCAAAATTAGACCGGCATAAATTCCATGTAACAAAGCTGGAGACACTTCTGCGTCTTCTAGATAATGATAATGTTGAGGCGGAGCAAGTAATATAAAACCTCTTCTTAGATCCAATTTACGCATACAATTTTAACACTTAAATTTTCTAGGTTAACAAAATCAAAGACGATGTGGAATACTACATTGATTCATCGCAAGAGCCAGATTTTGAAGAAAATGAGTTCATTTATGACGACATTATTGGCATTGATGATGTCGAATACTCGGGTACAGGTAAGTTTCGTATTATTACCATATTATGTTGCCTGTTCAAGTAACATTCCGTTGTTGCATCTTTATTTATTGTGTATTGTGATTATGCTATTAGAAATTTTTCAAAAATATTTAAAATATATTCAAAAATTTTTCATATATAGTAATTTTTTTAAAAAATATTGAGCTTAAAAACTTAGATGTTTTAAACGTTTAACGTTTGAAAATGGTTTCTTAAGCTAAATAAAAAGATAAAAAACGTGACAATTATTTTCTTGAAATCGTTTCCGTTTTAGCTTTCTAACTTGTAACAAAAAAAAAATATTCCCCAGATTTATACAACTCAGGATCAGTATGAAGAGTTTTATTAAGCTCGACCTGAAAACAGATTTAAGTAAGATAATGTTTACAAATTACGTTGCCAGTTTTTGGTTATATCTATTGAAAATTTCGTAAAACTATATCTAACATATGACAAATAATCCTGGTTTTATTAGGACGTAAACAATTATTTTTTATGAAATTTTCCTTTTTAATAATGAAAAAATTCGTAAATTACATTGCCTTACTTATATCAAAATAGATATGTATATTACATTCAAAAGAATTTTATTTCAGTAACCGTTTTTAGTTATTTTGCAAGATTTTTCTAAAAATTTATTTTTTGTTATATCTGATTTTATATTCAAAATGTACTTGTTGCATATTGGTCTAGAGAAATATTCTATGTGTCATCTTATGTTTTCTCTTTTTTGTTTTTCTCTTTCCTCAAAATATTTTTTTTTTATATCAATGTGTTTATTATTTTAATTACAAAAAATGTATACTCGCTCCTGTAATGAAATTATCCCTGTGTCGTAAAAACGAATCGTATTAAATTTTATGTATGTGTACTACAAAACAACAACTTGTTCAATTATACAAACTGATTTGGTCGAACTTTTGAAACGTTAAATTAACAAAACGAATTGAATAAAACTAAAAATATTATATGAACAACATTACCCTAACTATACACGTATATGTAAAAAACAAAAATTTGTATACCATCAATGGTAAAGGTGTCTCACTTGGTATTCCATCATCAGCAACTACAGACAGTAATAATAGCAATGAAACTAGCGGCTCACCAAGTAGTATAACATCAGGAGGAAGTCCAGTTCAATCTCCACTACCGGCTCAGCAACAACTGCAGCAACAAACTTCAAATACAAGCGGAAGTGGGTCAATAACTCAACAAATTAATTTAAATTATTCGAGCGATACAGCTGCAGATGGTACGGCAAAGGATAAACATAACAAAAATGAAAGCAATGCTAATAGCAAAGCGAAGGTAAGAATAATCTAAAATTTTCGTCTCTATTTTTATTTGATTTATGTGTCACATAGTTTATCTTATTTGTTCAAGTGTCAGTGGCCATTTCTACATTAAAGATAGAAAATATATGACAGAATAATTTTAAAAAAGTGTTTAAAAGAACAGGAAAATGACTAAATAAACCAATTTTTACCAATATTAGAAGCTAGTATAGTGAATAAAACAATTTTTTCTGAAAAATAATAAAATTAAAGAAAAGCACATTTTTAATTGGTTACAAATTATTCAATTAAAAATAATGAATAAAAAAGGCAACTGTATAACATACCATAATATATGATATATTAAAACAATCATTTATATTCTCTGTAGACGATCAAATAAAATCATCAATCAGTGCAAATAAAAACGTAAATTATCATTTAAGTTTTGACACAAAACATATTTTTCCCCGTATACAATTGTTATGACGCAAACTCAAAAGAAGTCAATCACAACTGGTATCAATCGAATAGTCAGCGAAAATATAAAATAATCAAAAGTTTTCGTTTTCCATCAACCATTGCCGGCTGCGAGTACGTGTAGCCGAAAAATTCTACTGCATGAACACAACTACGTGTTTGATGAGTTTATTTGATCCTCTGCATAACGGTTTAGTAAAAAGTGATAAAATAGGCGAGCGGGAAGCTATATATTTATATTAAAGTTAAAATTCTGTTTAAATTTACATATCTAAATTTACATTCAGTTATAAAGCAACTCAACCTTTATTTCGTTTAGCAACCCGTCAAACCTACAGCTGTTCGAGCCAACAATAAAACAACTAGCAGTTCTTCTGATAGTAAGAATAATTATTTGTTATAAACAGCATATACGATTGTTTTACAAAATTTCTTTTTTTTCAGTCCCCACAAATAAAATAATAAGTTCAACACCTAGTAAAACCCACCATCCACCCCAGACACTGCAGCAACACCATCCTACGCAACAACAGACGACAGCGGCAATTGTCGCAGCCGCATCAGCGTCTTCTGTAACGGGCAATCACACCTCTAACAACATAAATACACCAGGAGCGCCGACACTAGCGGCAGCTGTGGCGGCGGTAGTATCTTCAGTACACAACAATCCTGCCGTACAACAACATGCACCAGCGCCCACGTTACAAGGAAACTCAACATTAGCCTCTGTTTCTGCGACCTCAACAAACTCTATCAGTTCAAATCAACAAACACAAGGCCAATCTGTGATTCAAGCTACACCTTCAATTGCATTTTCAGCAGTGGCAAAACACAACACATGTATGTATTTCTTTTAACTTAATTAATTTAATTTCTTGCTGCTCTTTCAAAACAACTAAGTGTTAATATAAGCTGCATATTGAAAACCTTTTACCTAAAAAATATCATTGGCTTCTATCTAGCACATATTGAAAATGGCCCTGTACATGGTGGCACTTCTTATTCTATAGTAGGTGGCTCTCAGCAACAACAGTTATCCAATCTTCACACGAATTCCTCTCATTTACAAAATGGTAAGAAAGGAAATTTACAGAATTTAAGGAATCAACTGTTCGGATTTGGTAATAACTATAATCATTTCAATCATTTAACAGTAGGTAGTATTACAAATGTAGTACAACAAGGAGCAAATCCTGCTAACGTTAATAACTTGGCAGCATCTGTGGTCAATTGCATTTCACCAAATGGTATTGCCGGTTTGCAACAAGCTTTGAACGCACAGCAACAAGTTTTGGGTCTGGGGTCTAATAACAGTAATTCTCGAGCGTCGCCAGGACTTCTGTCGCCTAAACATATGAATGGTAACCATTTCTTTTGCTTATAATGAAAACATATTATCAATATCGATGTTTATATTTAAGGTTTGCCTGTGTCGAATGCTGCTAATAACAATACCTCATCTGTAGATGCTATATCATTGAAAACAATGGCACAAGAAGCCATTAACCGATCTGTTGTCGATACAAATAATATTTCCCAACAACAACAGCAAACTGCTAGCATCGACAATAGACAGCAACAACAAGTAATTCAACAGCATTTTTCATCGGATACAACTGCCAACCCACGTCAACAGCAACAACAGCAGCAATCAAATTCTACATCAGGACTTGTTGCCCTGACATCAACAAACGGACCTACATCAATTAGAGCCAACGCTTCTTGTAACAGTTCAGGCAACGTTGGCTCCATTAGTAGTAGCATTAATGCAACTTCATTAACAAATGCTGCTGGTCAGCAGCCTATTGGAGTAGGTTCATCATCTGCATCAAACAAGCAACAACTATCACAACATCAACCTACAAACGAAGCCCACATACCACCTCTCTTGGGAGTAGCACCGCTGGGTCCTTCACCACTGCAAAAAGATCACCAACTACAATTTCAAATGATGGAAGCTGCTTATTATCATTTACCAACACCTAGCGACTCTGAAAAATTAACAACATACTTTCATCGAACTCCAGTGCAAACTCCAGCACATTATCCACAGGTAAAAATGGTGCTAATCCTTTAAAATTTATTTTTAAACTGTTTTTTTTTTTTTTTGTTTTAATTAAAAAGCTGCTATTTATTTACAAACACAAATGAAAATTACGTATTTATATCGATATGAAAAAAAGTTTCTTATATTTTTCTCAAAATATAAAGTTGTGCTTAATATGAAGATCGAAACAAAAGCTAAACTATACGAATAGATATATATTTAACTTAGCAGCAAGTCAGAACCTTATTGTTTCGGATTTTCTTTTTAATTAACAACAACAAAAGGTGTGTTTAAAAATGAGATATTCAAATTAAAGGAAACAGCGCTGTCTGAATTGCCCTTTAATTTTAAAACAAAACTCAATTTTTGATCGCTGTTCTGTTGTATAGTGTTCCATGTTAAATCTTCTTCTCAAAGTTCTGAAATAGAAATAAAAAAATATAGATAAACTAAAAAGTTATTGAACATTCAAACCATGAAGGTACGGGGGCGGATACATATTCAATCTACCTAAGTAGGAAAAAACGTTTTTTTCTTTCAAACCCATTTATTTGCCAACATTGGTCTCCTTTTAGCTCAATACACTTAGTAAGACGATCTTCCAACTTTTTTATACCATCTGAATAACCGCTTAATGAACCCCTCAAAATACGCGTTAGTTTCGGTAATTACTTCTTCATTTGATATGCATCTTTTTCCGGCGAGCCATTTTTTCTAGTTTGGAAACATGAAAAAGCCACTAGGAGGTAATTCTAGAATATAAGGTGGTTGATCAACCAGTTCGAAGTGTATTTCACGTAATTTTAGCATCTTATCTAACGCTGTGTGAAACGGTGCGTTGTCTTGAAGAAAGGGCACTTTATTCTTCTTCAAATGTGGTTGGTTTTTCTTGATTGCATCAATCAACTAAACCAATAATGCACGATAATACTTTCCTGTGACTATGGATCCTTTTTCAAGATAATCGATGAGCAATATTCCGTGTGCATCCCAAAATATAGTGGCCATAATCCTGCCAGCCGATTTCACTGCCGGAGCACCCATTGTTTCGATTGATTTTTGGTTTCAGGTGTGTAGCGGTGAATCCACGTTTCATCAACAGTTATTAATCGATGCCAAAAACCAACAGGATTACGCTTTATCATGTCCAAACACCGCTGTGAAGTGGTCTGTCGAACTCGTTTTTTGTTCGACACTGAGCAAACACGGCATCCATTTTCCCGATAGCTTTTTCATATGCAAATGTTCATGCAATATGCTGAACACACGTTTGTTTACCAATTCAACAATTTCACATAACTTGACTCGGCTATCACTCATAACGATATCGAGGATTTTCTTGATAGTTTCTTCAGTAGCCAACTTTTTTGTCTTTTTTGTTGATGGTATTGTTGCACTGCAAGTTCGGCCACGTTTAAATTCAGCAATCGAATATTTTACCATGTAAGCTGACGGAGCAGATTCTCCGTAATGTTTGTCGAGCTTTTCTTTTGTCTCTTTTGACGTTTTCCTTATAATAGTTTTTAATCACTGCACGAAATTCACCTTTTTCCTTTTTTCAAGTAGCACGAAAGTTGCTTACTTCAATCGACTACACAAATAAACTGATCGATGAATTTGGGTGCAATTTTAACAGCTGACGTTTGACAGATCACAATTAAAAAAAAATTGTTTGTGCTGCCATCTAGAGCTAGTTAGCTCCAATATAAATCCACCCTCGAACATTAAAATCTCGGTATAACGAAAAATACTTCAACTCTTTTATTTTTCTATTAATTTACTGAATTTTTGTTGAACTTTTTAATAATTTTAAATTAGATTTTTGTTTTGTACGTTTGTACATCAGGTTTTAGCAAATCTTAATTTTTCGTTTGTTAAACAAAAGCTGTTGTTCCCGATTTTGTTTTTTAAAATACCAATAATCGTATTCCAGCTACAAACAAAAAACGAGAAGTTGTGCAGCCCAATTCATGGCAAAAATGCCAAGGAAACTGACATAAGTTGGTAGCCTGCTATGAACTAAATGACGCAGCTTGTTCAAATTTAGTGAGTAGCCAATTCGCTGTTGCCTATGACAGGAGTAGTGCTACCATTTCAATTGTGTAGTCGATATGTTCGAATAGTTTTTCCTTTGACAGACTTAAACTTTTATGGCCTTATTCATAAAAAATATTGTATGTTTATTAAACTGTTATTTGACAAATTTCTATGGAAAATATGTCAAATAAGTGTTTAATAAACATAAAATATTTTTTATGAATACGGCCGTTAATCAATTCCGCGGTTAGTTAAAACAAGTAAGAGTGTAGTATATTCGGCTAGGCCGAATCTAAAATACCCTTCACGTTAGTCACGTATGTATATAATATATATTACAAATTTGAACCAAATATTTTTGCCTTGTAATCACCATTCCAAAAGGTAATATTTCATGGAAAAATCGGTTTATGTTATATCTCGTGTATATATGCACCGATATCAGAAATTTTCATTTTCTGTATTTTAGAAACCTCGTTTTTTAATCAGAACTGATTTTAAGTAACAAAAAAAATTTTATGGAAAATTCGGCTTAGACTATATCTCAGGATATATGGACCGATATCGGAAATTTTAATTTTATCTTTTTGGTAAACTTATATTATCAGAACTTCTTCATACGTGACATTTTCATTTTCTGTATTTTAGTAATCTTTTATAATCAAAACTGCTTTTAAACAAAATAAAAAATTGTTTTTCATTGAAAAATCGGTTTAGACTATATCTCGGGTATATATGGACCGTATCGGAAATTTGCATTTTCTGTGTTTTAGTAACCTCCTTTTATTACCAGAACAGCTTTTAAGCAAAAACAATTTTTTTCGCTTAAAAGCGACATTTTCATGGAAAAATCGTTTTAGGGTATATCTCGGGTATACTACATATATGGACCGATATTGAAAATTTTAATTTTCTGTATTTAAGTAAACTCCTTTTATTACCAGAACTGATTTTAAGCAAAAAAAATTTAATTTAAAAAAATTGGTTTAGGCTATATCTCGGATATATGTACATACATATATGGACCGATATCGGGAATTTTTTTTCGCCATGCAATTGTCATGCTTAATAATTGTGCGAAGTTTGAAACTAAACAAATAATAAAAAAAAAATTCATACAAAATTGCAACAAATAATGGCTTTTTTCGGAATTTTGGATATATCTCAGCTATATGTGAACCGATTTTACTGCAATTCAATAGCAAACCCATTAATCGATGGTGTAATTTTGATAAAAAGAGTACCGAACGTGCTCTAAAACTGGACAGGAAAAGTCACAGAAAAAACTCGGAACGTAATGATACAGATAATTATTTGATTTTATGGATAATTTAAGAAGAAGCTTAAATAATAGTGAATGAAAGATTTAAAATTTGATATCGCAGCGTGTTTTTTAGTTTTTTAAAATATATTTGTTTTAAACTATCAGTGAGACTACACCTTTCCAACGCATATGTTTTTCACAAATTAAAATAATCTCTTTTTTCTTTTTTTCTTTTAGCAACAACTTCCAATTTATGATACAGTGGAGTTTTATCAACGCCTCTCAACTGAAACTCTATTCTTCGTTTTCTACTACATGGAAGGTTCAAAAGCTCAATATTTGGCAGCAAAGGCGCTAAAAAAACAAAGCTGGCGTTTTCACACAAAATACATGATGTGGTTCCAAAGACACGAAGAACCAAAAGTTATTAACGATGATTACGAACAAGTACAAATTTAAACAAAAAATTGAAAAAAATTTGCATTTCAAAGGTTTTGTTTCTTTTAGGGTACGTACATCTATTTTGATTATGAAAAATGGAGTCAACGAAAAAAAGAGGGATTTACATTTGAATACAAGTACTTAGAAGATAAAGAATTGAATTGAAGTTTAACGATATCATCTGATCAATTCTAAGTTGATTTTGAAATGCATCTTCAAAACTACAATTAGATCAAGAAAAACCAACCAATTCCTCCTCCCCATGTAAAAAAAGCGTAAACAATTTGCATACAATTGCTTCTTTCTCGTTTACTACTTCCATCATTTTTTTTTCACATTTTGTTTCTTTTATTATATAAAAATAATTGCAAAAAGATATTTCAAATTAAAAAAGAAAAAATTTAACTTGAAAAATTAAATTCTCAGAATCTTGTTCATTACCTTTTTTTGTTTATTTATACACACAACTTTGTTGCATAGAGTACAGGCAGTTGTAAAATAATATGTATTGCTTCTTGGTTTTTGATTGTTCTCTTAAACTCTAATGAAGTAAGCGGAAACTCGAGAGAAAAGTTGAATTTTTATATATAAAAAAGTTGAAAAAAAACTGAAAATTTTTGCAAATTCATATAATGTTAGTTGTACTCATTTTTTTTATTTTATTTTTTATTTTCTAAAAATTAAAGAAATAATTATATTATAAATATGATAAATCTGAAAAAATTAACAAAATGGTTTTATTTTGTTAGCAAAAAGCTCGAATCGTTTCTACTCTGTTTGTTAATTTTACTAGACTATTTAAACTTTATTTAGGTTTTTACTAAATTCATGTGATTATTATTTGAAGTCAAAATTTCGACAAAGTTTAAATAATTTAATAAAAGCTGTAAAATATAAGAATATCAAACAAAAAATAGCTATTTAAATTATTCTCCTTATTGTGCTGTAATAATATTATACAGTACGACTCAAAGTAGTGTGAATTTCCTTAAAATAAAACTAACCAAGTACTAACTTTTCTTTTAACACTGTAAAATTGTACTAAAAGTTTTTTTTTTTTATTGAAATTCCTTCATATACCATTTAATTACTTTGGGATGCGCACGTTGACTAACTAATTATGTTAGTCAGCTTCTTTTTAATTTCAAGCAAATTTGTTTTCTTAAATAACTTAAAAAACAGAAAAGGCATTCAGGTTTATAGTCATCGGCCGAATAAATCTGTTGCTTTTTTTATAAGACTGTTTATTTAAACGAAACGAAAATGAGAAAGCCAGGAACTTACCTTAGTAAAAATGCAGATTTTATTGCAAAAAAGAAGCTTACAAAATTCCATTTTCAGTCTTCTGTTGCAAAATTCATATCTTCGTTGCCTTAAGAGAATACTGCGAAATGCCTAACCCGGTATTGGAATAATAAAAGATTGACGATAAATTTTAATCTAGATGAAGCAGAACAAACATGAATGTCCAGATGATGTTAAAAGCACAAAATGGCAAGTATTATTGTATGTTAGGTTTAACAGGCTGCCAGCCATTGCAAAGCCAACCAGCCCACTTGGGTCCAATTTGATCGCGTTGTGTTGCGAAAAACCACATATGTATAATATACGAGGGCGGACTGATATTGTAGTATAAGTAGGAAAAAACTTTTTTTTTTAACTATTTACATATTCTCCTTTTAGCTCAATACACTTAGTAAGACGATATTCCAACCCTCAAAAAGCGCGTTAGTTTCAGTAATCATTTCTTCATTTGAGATGAATCTTTTTCCATTTTTGTCACTTACATCTTCGATCTAAAACCATTGACAATGTAAACGCGACCCATCCGAAGTCTGTATTCAATTCTTACTTACATTTACATAGCCTTTACGGCCTAGGCCGTAAGATGCTTCCAACACTATACATTGTAAGCGAAAATTGGATAAGTTCAAAACTATATTATTAGCATTTGTTTGCTTATTATGTACATTTAATTTAACAATATGAATAGAAAAAAAAATATTAATTTGAATCGGATGCTAGTTGTATGTGTTCAACATGTTTTTGTTTTTTTCTGTTGACACAATAGCTTACAATCGAATGCTTTGCAAATTGTAATAACTTGTGGACTGCTGGGTAGTTTGGTCACTAGAAGTTAAATCTGGACTATAAGGATGATCAACCAGTTTGAAGTGTTTTTCACGTGATTTTAGCATCGTATCTAATGTTGTCTTGAAGAAAGCACTTTTTTCTTCTTTAAATGTGGTCGTTTTTTCTTGATTGCATCAATCAATTGATCCAATAATGCACGATACTTTCCTGTGATTGTGGATCGTTTTTCAAGATAATCGATGATCAATATTCCGTGTGCATCTCAAAATACAGTGGCCATAACCTTACCAGCCGATTTCACTGTGTTTGTCTCCTTCGGAGCACTTCCACCAGCTTCCAGCCATTGGTTCGATTGATTTTTGGTTTCAGGTGTGTAGCGGTGGACCCACGTTTCATCAACAGTTTTATCATGTCCAAACACCGCTGTGAAGTGGTCTGTCGAACTCCTTTTTATTCGACACTGAGCAAATGCGGCACTTATTTTGCCGATAACTTTTTCATATGCAAATATTGAAGTAAAATGTTGACATATCGCTCCTTTATTGCAACATAGTCATAACTAAAAAAAAAGCTCGAGAAAAACATATTTCAAATTTTTAGTTTCCATACAAGTCTTAGAAAAACTTTTCAGAAAATATCACCTAAAGGAAACAGGAATGAAAGGTAATAGTACGTTAGCATTGTTAACTCGAAAAGCGATATGTTCATATTAAAGAGTTGCATGAGCATACTTGATTTCTGAGTATGCTCATATGCTCGAACTTTAAACAGAGTAACGATCATACCCAAATATCAAGAAGCAGATACGAGCACTGTCGATTTAAACAAAATGCTTACCTAAAATAACGAGCAATGCTCAATATCAAAACAATCAGTGTCCGGTTATTGTTTGATTATGTTCGATTAATACCCGTAAATAAAAAAGCGAAACTATTTAAAGAGAGCTAAAGATTTGGCTTTGCTACACTGAGGAGTGTAGCTATATAAACTTATGAATTTTTATGTTTCGTGCAAAATAGTTATTTGCAACTTTTTAGAACAAAATATTTAATGAGTGTTTTTTCAATTTATTCATTCATATTTTTCACTGAGAAGTTAAAAAACAAACAAAAAATAAAACACGTTAATAATATATATGGAAAATAACCATAAACTACGTTAATAATTTCCACTTGTTCCTATAAATTTATTATAATATATTCTCAGAAGTTAAAAACTGAAAAAACTCTAACAAACCAAATACTTTAATAATATTTCACTTTTCTGTTAAATTTAAAACAAAGAAGAGACAATGTTCAATAATTTCATAATTGTTTTAAGAATGAAAACAAATTTTGCACGCAACAACAAAGAGCAAACCTCATAATTTCTTTCAGTGTAATATTCTTATTTTAATTTTTTTTTTATCTGAAGACCAAACACTTATAAGTTGTAACCAATGCATTACTCAATGCATTGCTCATAAGCAAAGCGAGTAATGCTCACTTCAAACTGTCCAGTCATTATTGTTTATTGCTTATGAACAGTAGTACATATAAGCAACACTTGAAATGAACAGAGTATAAAATAGAAACAAGTATGATCATATGCCCGAATTTCAATGCTCACGCAACCCTTTAGTTCATATGATATGTTTACCATTTCAACAATATCATTCATCACAATATCAAGGCTTTTCTTGATATTTTCTTTAGTAACCACCTGCTTTGGCGTTCCTGTTGATGGTATTAATACAGTGCTTGTTCAATATCAATCCGCCCTCGAATGTACATATTTATTAAACAAGTAGAATATGTTTCCGAAATTTTATACAAAGTGGCCCAAAATTACCGAGGAAGCGGGGTTTAAAAATGTAACAATTTTTTCTTTAGTATATTTTGCAGAAAGTACGGAATATCACTTAAATAACTGCCGTTTTCAGCTTCGTATTGATGGGCTCGTTTTAGAGCACTTTCTTTAAGATCACTGGAGCATCGACGCAGTGTGGGGTGCGTTACTCTGTTCTATCGTTACTACAATGGATTTTGCTCTGACGAGATTAGGGATCTTGTCCCCGAAACTCGCACATTTTTACGCAGCACGCGTTCATCGTCCAGAGCCCATCCATTCGTGGTCGATTGCCCGGGTAATCGCACTACGCATTACAGAGAGAATTCGTTTTTCAGCCGTACATTTCGTCTGTGGAATAAGTTGCCTGCAGACGTGTTTCCTGCCTGTTATAACGTTGGAAAGTTCAAGTCAAATGTTCACGAACACTACTCCCTCTTCCCCTCTCCTCACAACCTATTTTCTTGGTTCTGGTACAATGCACTGCATATGTAGGGGTCATCCCCTGAGTACTGGTCCAAGTTAAAAAAAAAAAAAATTCTCAACAGTATTGTTGGATTGTCTCGGTTTTGTTCGCTTATACGAGTACCTGCTACTTAAAACCCCAATTCAGACGAACGCGTTGGCCAGTTAATTTCTGAATTTATAGAAATTATTCGCTCTCTGAAAACGGAGGTCATTTAAATGACATTCAGGTGTGTGATGGAAATTAATATTGACAACGTATAATTTTAAAAAGGAAAAAGAGTGTGTATGAACATCATTATAATTATAATAATTGCCGCGATCAATAACTCTTGATCAAAGACAGGAGAAAATAATTGAATACACTAAGCTGGGGGGACAACTAGCTGTTTCGTAGCCGCTACACTACTCATCAGCACCCTTTAGGACTCGAACTCGGTATCATGTAAACATGATGTGTTTTAATACGGGCGCTTAACCAACTCAGCCACCGAGCTCTTATTTACTTTTTCGTCAAAGCTGCAGACCTACATTCAAACAGAACGTCAAGATAACAATTATGCACGGGACTTTTTATTCATATACATAGTTAAATTTGACTGTTTTTTGAATGCGAATACAATTAAATAAATAGCTGTTAGTTTGCCACATAAAAGTATTCAGTTTTAAATTAAACGATGTTATTAAACAAGTATATGTATAAGTTTTATTTAAAATTTTCATTTGGTATTTGCGCGAACTGCTAACTCATATTAAACAACTAGTAAATTCACTCGTTATTATAACGTATTAATCGTATAAGAAGCAGTTTTCATTAAAAGAATATTTGATAAAACACATTTTTAGCTAAAGTCGTTAGAAAAAACAGAAAATTCATTTGCAATTTAATGTTAATACAAGTACTAGAAATATTAGTAAGAAATTTTGCGTTTTCGCTAAATCAAAAACGGATATAAATAAACAAAATCAATAAAAATAAATTATTATTAAAATCAAATATAAATTTTTTTAAATATATACAGTTAGAACTAAATTTTAAAAATAACATCAAAGATACATCCATTCATTAGGATGGGTCGATTTAGCAAACGATAGGGTGCCAGCGATTTTTCGACGTCTTGTGCCATGAGTAAAGAAAAGTTCCACTACGACATATCAAAAATAAAAATTTTCATGGCGCTCAAAACTCGTTAATAAATAATTCAACTTCATCAAAAATAATTGAGTAATAAAATAAAAAAATATATATATGTATATATAAACTTCACCTTTGAAAGGTAATATTAAAATTAATTCGACAATTTTTTTTCTATTATCTACCAAAAAAAACCTTAGACACAATAGTTGACAAAATGACAAATAATTGAAATTTAGCTGCCTCGAAAATTATTATTTTTGAAGTGTCGTAGTGGAATTTGTTTTCCTCATGCCAAAAGCTATCGAAATATCGATGGCACATATTCACAAATTTTGGTCCTTCCGAATCGACCCACCCTAATGCCCATACATACATAACGCATGTATATACACACATTTGGGATTAATTACAAGATGATGCAAGGTAAGGCGATCAAATTTATAAGACATTATAACTAATGTTTTTAAATACTATTACACACACCTACATAAATTTGTTCTCTATCACCATTTTTTATTCAAGATGAGCACATTAGAAAAATACATACCGAATGATAATCAATAATGTAAATATTTATGCATTAACAACTTTCCAAAAAAAAAAAAATATTTTAGACAATTAAGTTTTTTATTCGCTATTTCAGCTTCTAACATTTATACCAGTAAAAAATTATAAATAGCTTGTTTTCTATGTTTCCCAGCTATCTATATGTCGACATTACATAGGAACTACCCTAATCATCAGTAGACTTTGGAAATTTTTGAAAGATATTCTCAAACATTCAACTTTATATCCCAACAATCCAAATAAATTGCTGAGAATTTAAAAAGAAAAATGCTCTAATAATATCCGTCAAAACACAAAAAACAAGCTTTTCTATTTATAAACGTTAGAGACGTTGGGAAGCATAGAAAACAAGCTATTTATAATTTTTTACTGGTAAAAATGTTTTAGCTTATAAAAGATTTATAGAAGAAGTTTACGTACAAAACTACTTTCAAACCCTTTTATAAACTAAAACAAAATGTTAAATAAATACTGAAGCAATAATACAATAAATTATAAACATACTCAGATGAGAATTATTTATTTATTAATTTTCCGAAGTTAAACAAAAAAAAAAAAAGGGATAAAAAAGTGCATTAATTGCCTGCCCACAATCTCGATCGCTAACGTTCGCCAATATTTTGTAGCTCATAAAACTGGTCCATCGCATTACTGAATTGCGTCATGTAATCAATTTCTTTACGTTCAAAATGCTAGAGAACGCTAGCATTCGAGATAGTGGAACAGGCCCTAACTTTATCTAATAATCCATGTGGAATAAAAACGTTAGGAACTGTCAAGCTTAGTTAATATTTTTTATTTTACCACCCGTTTAGATTAGCAATAAATATGTTAACATTTATTGCAGCAAACGTCAAAATTGTGTTATTGCCAGTGAAGACAGCTTATTGCTAGTGGTTGCAATTATTGCTGCAATAATTGTCAATGAATTTTCGTTAACAATTATTGCAGACACAAAACGTCAAATTGATTGTCATTTGAGTTTAATATTAAAGAATTTTTGGAACATTCTGCTTGCGAATAATTTTAGTAAATTTTTCTTTTGCAAAAATTATTAATTTAATTCTTATTACTTAAAATAAAGTGTTTTCTTTTAATGGATTGGTGCATTGAGGGTGTTTGCAAAGTAATCACGCTGTACAAACAGTTTTCTTGTCTTTAGGACTTTAAAAGTCCAGATAAAATAAAATTTTAAGTTATTTTGCACATTTCTTTGCAATAAAATTTTGCTTTTTGCGTTGAACTTTCCTATTCGGTTTTTTTATAATTATGAGTTGTCATAAATACGTGTTCCCATACCTTTGACATAAGCCAAGCAATAAGCAATTTTGTACCGTTGTTCTGTCGGCGTTATTGCTTTATTGCGGAGATATTTATTGCTAATCTAGATGGGGGGTTAGATGTGGCTTCCAGCTTTTTTTTAACCAAAGATGAGACGATAGTTTTTAACGTTTTTATTTGGCTGGGAATAATTTCTTCTCCTAAAGCGAATAAAGAAAAAGAGGAATGTGTAATCATAATCAACTATAAAAAATTCATATCAAATGAAAATTGATTGATGGGAGCACGGTTATACGTAGTCAATATTTCTGTGGTCTTATGTAAAAGTAGCTTAAGTCAACATGAAGAATTGATTTATTACATTGGGACATTCACAGAAGTCAACATGTTTACGTATATGCTTTTCTACCGTTTTGATAAACCTCTTTTTAACGATGTTGGGAGCACTTCTTTGTTTTATAGAAAAAATAATGCATTTATCAAAACATATTATATAAGTTTTATAAATAAGTTTACACAAAGTAATGTGTTTAAGTATGACACTGCATTTATATGTGGAAGTGCTTACATGGAAGTACTGTGTACATAACGAAAATGTAGAGAAGATATTTGAGTTTTTTTTTTGCAAGTTGTACTAAACCAGAATCCCCAAGCCCTATGGGCTCATTTGTTTTTGTAAAAGCACTCAGCTATAAGCTGTGCGCTTTAATATACACATGTGTGTGTACACACACAAGTCGAAACAAACACACTTTCGCATGCTTTGATTATTAATAATATTAGTTTTTCCTTAACACTGCATTTACACATACAAGTAACTTACACCCAATTTTCACGACGACTTTTAAAGTTTGTTTTTTATTTTCTTTTAAAGTTGCTACCAAAATCATGTTGCATTTTCATCATGATTTTTTAAGACATGTCTTTTGTTTAATGTAGTTGCAAAATTATATCGTTTGTCTCTTTTTATCCTTTTGTTAGTATCGATGTAGTCATCTTGTCGAACGAATGTAAATGAAAAATAATAACAAGATTACAAATGATAACAAAAAAAATAGGAAAGAAACACGGAAAACAGAACTCGTGTCTTGTTGTCTATCCCTCTTTCATTTCTATTAAATTTGCCTACAAACATGATAGACATGACTTAAAGACGTTTGAAAAAATCATCGTGAAAATTGGGTGTAACAGTAAGTTCCGTATACATATTATTATTAAAAATGTCGGAAAAATTGTCGAATATCTCGCAAGTTACTTTTATGTTTACACAGTCAAGTGCAAGTTCATTTTTTAAATGCCATCACTGCGTAATAAAATCTATTAAAAATTGCTTTCATTTTGCAGCTAAACATTTTAAATATACACAAATGAAAGCGAAACAATTTCTTGTTCATATAATTTTTTTTGCACTTGATGAAAAATATTTGATTTAAAATAATATTTGATGAAAAAAATATGGATCAAGTATTGCCATTTTGTCATTATTGGAAAAGTTCAGAAAAACATATTTGCATGAAATGATTTTTTTCTAAAAAACACTATTTATATTTAGTACTACCATTGAAATGCGTTGCTATACAGCTGTGTTCTTTCTTTATTTTTCTTTTCATATAAATTTGCTAAAAATCAGCTATGAATATTACTTTTCTTTTAATAATATCAATTTCATTTGAAACTTATTTTCGGCAACACTGTTTTATTATTTCTCATTTTACTTACAGTAATATGCTGTTTATAGAACACAGACAAGCAACTCGTCAAGAAAATTTGTATGAAAGTTAATAAAGTTTTTGAATGATTTCCATATAAATTTCGTAGACAAGTCGCTCGTCTGTGTTCTATAAACTGCACATAAGTATTCAAAATTCACTTACAAATGAATTTGATTATAAGTTGAGTTTTAAGTGTATTCTGTGGTTTTAAGTAAGAAAAATGTGTGTTTGGTAAAAAAAGTTTCAATGTATTGCACTTGCATGTGTAAATGCTGGGTAAATGTATTTGTGTTTGCTCTTCCATATACAACTTTTGGGAACCCCTGGTCTAAACAGTAAATTTAATATGAAAACCACTCAATTTTTGTCTGAATTCTATACAAATATTAAAGGCTAGTCACTTGTTTGTGTTGTCGAACAGCACATAAATTCAAAAAGTTAATTTGTGTTTACAAATTTTTATTATTTTTCCGTACTTATAGACAAAATATTTTTTTGAAAAATTTTATTTGATCACAAACTTAACAATCACAATTACTATAATCGACGTATGCACAGTAAAAGGTGGTCAAGTTTTGACAGGTTACTTACTATAAGCATGTCTGATTACGGGGAGGTGGCTAAGTGTTTAACTAACTTAACTTTTGGCTAGTCAGCAATTACCCCTGTGTGTACTGTTACATATGGTGCAGTTTTGTCAGCTGTTTACTAAAGTTTACGAATTTTTACTATTTTTCTGTTCGAGGACTTTTTTTGACAAGAGAGTTTGAAGAGAGTAATTTTTGCAATTTTTGTAAACGAAAAAAACCTGGTATGTGAAAGTGGCTAAATTCAACACCTACATACATTTACTTAATGTTTACACACGCAAGTGCAAGTGCAAAAAACCCAATACATTACCATTTTTTTACTAATACATACACACACCTGCAAGTAGTAGCCTCACTTGCAACTGATTTTGGTTGGCAGTGATTTTTTCACTTGCATGCAAGCAGAAACAAACAGTGTTGCCCATAGATATTTCATTTTGACTTTAATAGGTATTTTTCAAGGAAAAATTTTTAAAATTTTAATATTTTTAGTTATATGCCGAAAACATAATATAAAAACACAAAAATAAATAAACATCTATAACTTATTTTTTCTTTGGATTACAAATTTATTATTTATATTGTGAAAAATTTATGTACTTAATATAATTCCCCTGTAATATTGCTAGGCTAAAACTTTGGCAGCACAGACATCAAAAGCGCATGTAGTACAAAGGCGTACAACGTTTGTCTTCGACGACATTTTGAAAATGAACTTGCACTTGCGTGTGTAAACAATCGTGCAAATTGCAAGTGTTTTTATTACTTTTTTCGATGTATTGGTTGTTAATATGTACACGCTACTTGTAACAAGTTACTTGCACGTGTAAACATAGTGTTAAATGCAGGTACATATATATTAATAATCATAAAATGAACATCAGAAAGAAAGATCGAGCCCTTGATCATTGATGTTGAACACGTTTGTTCGATAGCATATTTGCAGTTAGAATAAGTGAAAATTTTATTGTTTTCATTTTCAATGCAATTATGCGATCAAACGAAAACATTTGATATTCACGAAAAGACACTTAAATTTATATAGTTTATGGTATACTTAAATGTATTATTCCTTTAAAGTATATATATAGCTACTAAATATTTGTTGCGAAAATTCCCGATCTTATTAACTCCTCTATGTTTGTCACATCATCAACTTCATCTACTTGCCAACCAATTTCTCCATCATCGTTTAATGAGTCAGCTGCAAATCTAGAAGAACTTAACACAAAGGGTTCTACACATTTGCCACTATTTGTTGTAATATCTTGCTGCGGTTTCATATTTGTCTCAATAACAGGCTCCATGTCTTTAAAAAAGTCAAATTCTTTTGTTTCTGGATTTGTTGAAGATGCTGCCATTTTTTGCACTTGTATATCAAGACATGATAAATCATCACTATACGAAGCCAAAGTCGAAGGCTTTAATGAATTATGCGAAGAGTTTTTGGACTTAACTGTGCGATAATATTCAGCAGTTGTTAAATGCGAAGGCAAAGCTTCGCTGGAAGATGTTTTTTCTATATTTGTGTTAAAACTTGCTGCATAATTTTTACTCTCTTCTGAAGCTTTGCTCAAAGACAATTCATTAACAGTATTATTTTCAGTACAAATACTGTTTACAGTACTAAACCCGTCGTTGTTTTCCCAATCAGACCAGGCATTATCTTCGATATCTCCTGCATGGTTTTCCGTTCCCGATACAATGCTGCCATTATTCGTTTTATCGGTTATCTCTGATTTTAAGTCCTCTTCTTGCGTATCACTATTTTTTTCGTCTATTTCATTTATTAAATCTTGTGTGACAACAGACTTGACATCTTCGCCGCCATCAGGACTTAGTCGCGGCGGCATGTATTGTTCAAATACATCTGAATTTATTACCTGGGATAGGGAAGAACAACTGTTTGTTTTACTTAATGTGTTCCCATGAATGGGGCTACCAGAAACCATCGGACAATCGCTATTTTCGAACAAAACGGGAGTGATCGATCTTGGTTCCACCCAATGAGTATTTGCATCTGAGACTGCAGCATGTGGTCTGCCATCTGAAAATAGTCTTACTCTTTGCCCACCTAGTACTGCGATTGCTCCTAATATTGGTATCAATTCCGCCATACATCTTAGGGTTTTTGCAACTAAAACTTCATTTGTATCTTGCATGCCAACGGTTAGATGTGGTAATATGTGCTCCTCTAGTTGTTCTTTTGTTAGCAGTCTTATGAATTCCGTGAAATATTCTAGCAGTATTAGTCGTATTTGAGCATCTCTAACACGAAACATTTTTAAAATGTGAGGTATCAAATACTTTTTATAAACAGCACAAGAAAACAGCGCAGACCAATGGTCCGTTTTAGTTCTTAGCACATAAGGTGTAACACACAACTGAGCAGTAGGATCTAATAGAACCATACGGGAAAGCAAGTCTCCTGCAAACTGAGAGCCCACTACTTCTTCATCAAAATATCTTAGACGATCAATGAGAGCTGCGAAAAATTCCTGCTTTTCTTGTATGCTTTTTAATGGCAACTCAAAAAGAAAAGAATGTATTAATACGAACTCATGGTTAAAATAGGGATGTAAAAGAACTGCGGAAAGTTTTGGCCTCATTTTTGGATTCTTATGTTTTAAATGTGTAACACAATATTCTCGATAGTCCTGAACATGAGGTATAGGAGTAGCAGGTATTAATTGATTTTGATTCTTTGAACATTTTGATAAAATTTCTTCGCATAATGTCGCAAAAGCATACTGTTCGATAGTTTCGAAATATTGTTCCTTTGATTCATCTGGATCTACTGCGGCTTGGTAACGATGAGCATTTGCAAAATCAAGAAGATTTTTCGTAACTTCTGCTTGCTTCCAGACATATTCAAATCCTGCCAACCGCCAGCTACCAGAGTCTGTAATATATATAGACTGTGGGCATATATTTAAATGTCGAGCCATCGCCTGAAAATATTTGAAAATGTTAATTAGTAAAAGGTAATATTTTTTAAACAAATTACTTTTTCCGTCAAAAATATTAAGCTGCACAAAACCGTACGTAGTCCCAAGCAAACTTGAATGTCAGATTGTCGATTTAAAACATTTTGTAAAGGTCGTACTCTCTCTGTAGCTAAATGCTTTATACCGCCTTGTTCCCAAGTACAAACATATTTAAGAATATATGGATGTCTATATATCATAAGGTTCTACAAGTTCAAATATTAACATTTTGTTTAATTAAGTTATGTCAAAATTTATACTTTAATAGCTCTTTCCATGGGACCTTGCGCTACCCATAGTTGACCTGTTACCACCGGTTCACCTTGGAACACTGATAAGTATTGTTTGCCTTCTTCATTAGTCGTGGTGGAAGCGACAGAATCAAACAAGGCCCAAAAATCGTTAACTTCTACGGCATTTTTATCGATTTTTAAACCCTGTAGTTTACTTCCTTCGTTTCCCATTAGCTTTTTTTAAATAGGCTTTTAACAATTCAGAAATATTTTAAAATTTGTTTGCATTTATTAATCTTTCACAACTTTTACACTTTTTATTTTGTTTTGGCAAACTTTGTACAATATTTTTTTTATTCGTGTCAATTTTTGGTATTTTGTTTTTGTTGACAATCACTCAATTTTGACAATTCAACAAAAGCTGTTATTTACTTTAAATGCGAAATGTCATTTCGCATATCATTTTTGCTTTTATATAGATATACTTATATATTCATCTATTCTTTAATTCATCAGTAATTCAATTATATTTTAGGGTTTAAGTATTTTGAATCAATTCATAAATAAAATTTATGAATTATGTTTGACAACGAGAACATCTGCTCCCCCCCTAAAATCAACCATTTGTACTGAAGTTAGCTGCAGTTGTTCGAGTCTCGATGTGTTTCCTTTTAAATGTCAAAATAACAACTCCATCTTTCTTTTCTTTTTTCACCTACGTGTGTAGAACATCGCGTATTTTTGAACGTCGGTGTTTTAAAACTAGAAAGAAGTGAATAATGGTAATAAAAATAAAATTTTGTTGACAAAGTGTTCATAAACGTCGTTTAAACGAAACTAATTTTTTATGGTTCAAAATATAAGAATGATGTTAAAGAATATTGGTGATGTTTAGTGCAAAATTTTTTTTATGTGATGCAAACATTTTTTTTCTTATTGCTGCTTTTTAGGGTTTCGTTAAAGTAGTCAAGAACAAACAGTACTTCAAGCGTTATCAGGTTAAATTTCGCAGGCGTCGCGAGGGAAAAACTGATTACTATGCCAGAAAACGCTTGATCTTCCAAGATAAGAACAAGTATAATACTCCTAAATACCGCTTAATTGTCCGTTTGTCGAATAAAGATATTACGGTACAAATTGCTTTCTCTCGTATTGAAGGTGATCGTATTGTATGCGCTGCCTACTCCCACGAGCTTCCAAAATACGGCATTAAGGTAAGTCGTGTTAATAATTCATGAACGTATACATGAAGGGTGCTTAATAAAACATTCTCTTTCAGGTTGGTTTGACGAATTATGCTGCTGCTTACTGCACCGGCTTATTAGTTGCTCGTCGTATCTTAAACAAGTTAGGTATGGAATCTTTGTATGGAGGTTGCACTGAAGTTACTGGTGAGGAATACAACGTTGAGCCTGTAAATGACGGTCCTGGTGCTTTCCGTTGTTATTTAGATGTCGGTTTAGCACGTACTACAACCGGTGCCCGCGTTTTCGGTGCCATGAAAGGAGCTGTTGATGGCGGTTTAAATATCCCTCACTCCGTCAAACGTTTCCCCGGTTACTCGGCTGAAACCAAGAGCTTTAATGCTGATGTGCACCGTGCCCATATCTTTGGTCAGCATGTTGCAGATTACATGCGCACTTTGGAAGAAGAAGATGAGGAAAGCTTCAAACGTCAATTCAGCCGTTATATTAAATTAGGAATTCGTGCTGATGATGTGAGTACTGGATTAAACTTTATGAAAATTTGTGATCAACGTCCATTTATGAAATTGCAACTGTCGTTTTAATTTTGCAACTAGTTGTGCCAAAAATGGACCACATAAAAAATAACCTTTGTTCGAAATTTAAAAACGTTTTAATGTTTTAAATTTCCTGTATTAGGTTGCACACACCAATTCTCATATGCCTATTCCTGTGCCGTCGGAATTATTGCGATCAAAGTGTATATAAATCATAAATTTTTACGCACGCCAAATTTCTTTCTTTCTAATAGTGCCGTAAATTCAGCACAAGAAAAACTATTCTTTATAGTCAAACCAATCGTTACATCGCGAATGAAATAGTTCATATTCCCATGCTTCAAAAAAGGTCTAAATTTTAGATAAATCTGAAAATGTTTAGCTTGAGTTTTCTGACACCAAATATTAACTTATTACAAAGAGGTGATTACTTAAAAAATACAAGAACATAACAAAAATGCAATTCAATCAGATATAGGGTGTCTCAGCAAATATTGTGTCATATTTCTATGCAACTGAAAGCTTTGAAATTTGGCAGTTGTCGCATACGTTTGTTCCAAATATTAAAAATTAAGTGCGTAACGAGAATATAAAGCGTTATAGTTATGAAAACAGGTAACAAAAAGGTTAATAAAAAAAATCTTTAAAAAAACATGTTTTATGATTCAATTGGAAAGTGCACTCTTATAGACATCCCTTATATGACGAATATATAACTATGTACATATGTGAAGGATGTCCAAAATTTGTATCATCAGTAAATGAAAGTCACTACACTGTAAAGACTATGTCCTTGTTTCAACAGGATGGTGCCATTTGTCACACAGCAAGAGAAACAATGAATCTTTTGAAAAAAAAGTTCGAAAATTGCATTATTATTCGTAGAGTATAGTTGGCAACAAAGTTCGTGTTATTTGAAATATTTATGCTTCCAAGTTTAGAATAGCTGACAACAAACAATTTCCAACGAAAGAAGTAATCAATTTTGTTGTAGATTCCAGTCAAGCAATTACACCTTCAATAGCCAGTCAACAACAAAAACATACAAAGAAAGAAGTAATGTGAATTTCAGACAAGCAATTACGTTTTACATTTTTTTTTTTTTTTTGGTAATTTCTTCGGCCTCGCTCGGAAAGTATTCGCTAATGCTTAAAATTATACAATAACACAAATATTTCAGTGCAAAGAATGAATTTTGTTTGAAAAAGCAAGGAAACGAGAAACAACTGCGCTTATACCACTACCATATTAAAGCTGCCTTGCTCTATGCTTGGCGAACTAAAATGAATAATTACATATTAAAAAACAGACGTAAAACATATCGTCTGTGGGTGCCTTTATGAATACTTTTTTTTTTTTTTTTTTTTTTTTTTTTTTTTTTTTTTTTTTTTTTTTTTTTTGCAATGAAAAATTGTTTTAACTACAAAGTTGTTGAAATGCTAATCAGTGTTTTCTTGCTTCTGAAGATATCCCGAAATATGTGGAATTTTTTCTGATATTTTCTTAAATAATGTTCACCTAATGAATATTAGTTTTCATTGTAACAAATTAGATGAAAAATTGTAAATTTAGTGGTTGGCCGCATTCAAATGCTTCAGAATTTTTAAAACTTTGGAATAGTGCAACAGAATTTATTACCAATTTTGGGAAAATTATTGAAATAAATGTAATTAAAATGAAATAATTTGTAATCATTTTCTCTTTCGTTTTTAATTTCAGCTTGAAGAAATCTACAAGAAAGCCCACCAGTCTATTCGTGCTGATCCTACCCACAAGAAGGTAGCTAAGAGCGGTATCTCGAAGAAGAGGTGGAATGCTAAGAAACTCACAAATGAGCAACGTAAGACTAAGGTTGCTGAACATAAGGCCGCTTATGTGGCTAAGCTTCAATCCGAAGCTGATGCCTAATCAATTAAAGTTATGAGTGTTATTTTACAATCGACTTTAATTGGTTGAAAGAAACATGTTTTATCATAAAATAATAACAGTTTAAATAATATGAAATAAGATGTTTTTATTTTTGTCTAAAGGAAAAAAATTTCTGGGTTTTATTTTGCTACGGCTTAAGGATTAAATTGCTTGCGACTTTATTGCACGTGTCTGTTTTCAAGTTCATAACATTATAATAAAACTCATTTGACGAGATACTTACCAGGAATATTATGGCGCAGGATGTACACGGAAACGAGAATATTCATAAAACTTAAATATCTTCGACGTGAAAAACTTTGCAACAAGAATAAAAATTATCTGCCTGGCTCACGATGTCTTTTCGTTAACGTTCGCTAATGTTTTATATTAAAGATAAGCGACTTCTATCTAGTCAACTGTTTACAACTAACAGATTTATCGGAGATAGACAACGCAAATGATGCAAGATCAAGGGAAAATATATAATATAAATATATAAAATAGGTTCTTTGACCTTAAAAGTTATGATGAGCGTTTACGCAACGACATCGTGAGCCAGACAGTATATTTGTACCTATATACAGTTAAGGAAAAAATTACATACACCCCCTTAGTGTGATGTCGTAAGGTAAATTATAGTGTTTTTATATTTAAACTATCAAATATTTGCAATAAATTCTTTCAGCTCAAGATTCTTTTCTGATTAAAAAAAAAAAAATTCGTCTTCCTTCGGAGGAAGATTTCTTTAGGAAAATTTTTTTGTGTGTTATTGATTCAATAAAAAATTTGAATTGAATGAATTAATAACACACAAATTTTCATTAAGAAGTCTTGAGAAGGAAGACAAAATATTGAAAAATACAATAAAATTAAAAAAAAAGTAATAATAAAGATCTTGAGCTGAAAGAATTTATTTATTGCAAATATTAAATAAAGGTCAAAGCAACTAGAATCATGTTTAAACAAAGTTTATTTTCAAAAACATAAAAACGAAAATTCATGAAAATTCTACATACTGTCTCAAAAACAAAACAACAATATCTTTTGTAGGACCGCCTTTTTCAAATGCTCAATTGGAGATTGAGGTTTGGTAACTGGAGAGGGAGGTGGGTTGAGCTGTCTTGAATCATGATAAAGAAGCCAGTCGCGAACAATATGCACAGTATGATTGGGATCGATGTCTTGTTGCAAAATCCACTGATTTTCCAGGTTCAAGCTATCAACAGATGGCTTCAGATTTTGTTCCAATACTGTTTGAACTGATATCTGTCCATAAGTCCTTCAATAAAAATTAATCTATCAACTCCTGATATCGCCATAGCTCCCAACACCACAATGGTGTCCGTCGCCATTATTACACAGTAGGTATATTAATTTTGGGATCAAGTACAGTGGCTGAATTTCGCCAAACCTTATTTCAGCCGTCATTCCCGAATATATAATTTCACCGGTAAATATAACTTTTTTCCAAAAATCTGTTCCTTTCTGTAAACGTGCCTAGCAAAGTCTAGGGTGAAACAAATGGCATTTTGTGTGCTGTTCTGCTTTTAAACTTCTTTAAGAACACTACTAATGTCGCGTCTTGAAAGCTTTTTCGGTCTTCCAGGTCCTGGCTCGTTTTCGGTATTATTGGGGTTTTGAGGTTTTTGACAGCAGTTTGCATTGTATAGCAACTTAATTCTACTATTTTGGCAATTTCCCCGTAAGATTTGTTTTCCTCTCAAAGGTTAACCATAAAATTTTGAACTGATGGTTGTATTCCTCTTCTATTTACCATTTTTAAAGTTAAAATGTGTTTTACAAATCGCTTTCTGAATTTAAATGGCTGCAATGTTTGAGAAATAAAACAAATTAAGAAAACTAACGGGTTTTCTCCTTTAGGTGTGTTTCTTTACTCTACTTTGGGATCCCGCGGGATCCCAATTTGCACGAAAAGCGTTCCCGTACTTTAAAATTGGGCAAATGAGAGCGCTTTTGAGAGAATAGTATGCTTCCTCTTCTTGCACGAAACAGACCGTACTTTTGTTTCGGGCTAGTTTGGGCAAGTACTTAAGCAATCAGCTATTCGAAAAAATAAACATAATAAGAAACAAAGTTCATTTGAATCAACTCGTATACAAATCATTTCAGTGTTTTTATATAAATATCAAATAAAAAGGAATGTGCAAAAGACCTTAAAAGTTAAAAAGTGTAAAATATCACAGTATTTTTTCGTAAAACTAAATGACAATTTTTTTGCACATCAAACACAGCATATGTTTCTTTTTGGGCTAGAAATTTGGCTTTTTGCGTTCCCGTACTTTAGGTAAATTTTATCTCTTTTTGAGAAAAACTTATGCATGTTCTCTTTTGTACGAAACTTGCCCGGAAAGTAAAGAAACACACCTTTTATCTCATTTATTTTAAGAGTTGCCAATGCTGTATGTAGACTCTTCCCACCGATTTTTATGTTTATTGCCAAAAGTTCCTAATGTTCAATACTTTGAAACATTTTTTTCTTTCAATCAACATTCTTAATTATTAATGTCGTAAACATTGACATCAAATTCATGTTTAATATTATCATTAGTTCAAAATAGTGGAGTGTAAGTATGCAGAGTTTTGTCCTTAACTGCATTCTTAGTTCGAAAAGCTCATTTTTTGAGATATGACTATGCTGCAATAAAGGAGCGATATGTTCATTTTATGAGATAATGAGTTTACAATTAATTGTTTAATGTATGTGGACATAATAGTTTTTTATTAACACCTAATTCTAAAACATATTTTGTTTTGTCGAATTTTTTTACAATGAAACAACCCTTTTATTTGAAAAATAATTTCTATGTTCTAACAATGAACCAATGTACGAGTATATAGGTATAGGATTTACCCTAAATTCGAGTAAGATATCTACTTAGTATGACAATTTATGTGAACTTTCTTACGAAAATTTATTTGGCTCTAAAATTGGATTATAAGTTGTATCACTGCTGCCAATAAGTTAATGGATTTCACAGCAACAGGTAGACTTTAAGAGCGAATTAATCTGCCGTCTTTTATATACTTACTGCCTTATTTATAAATTTTTTCATGTTTATTAAGCTGTTATTGCACTGATTTCTACACAAAATTTGTATAATAAGAGCTTAACAAACATGAAACATTTTTTATAAATAAGGCACAATACTATGCATAGAACTTCATGATGATAAACTGTTTTTAACATATTGTAATCACGTTGATTGTGTGTTGGTTTCAGTCTTCTCGCAGTTAAACAACTCGCAAGACATTTTTTGTTCTGCTATATCTATATCATCTTGATAATATTCCTTTTTTATTTCTGTTAAAGGTTTCTCATTATTTTTCATGTTACTTTCATGCATATTTGAAGGAGTTGTGTCGTTTGAGACAGGTAAGGCGGTGTAAGTGTGATTTATGTTGAACGAAAGTGCATCTCTATGCAGAGTTCCCATTTTTCCTTCAAACAAAACGTCGCTTACAAATTTTTCTGCAAAAATTCTTTGTTGTGGATCCATTTCTTCGAGTTGCACTGCCCAAGCTTCAGTTAATTTTTCGAATTTGCTCTGACCCTGCAGCAAATGCTTTGTTGCTAAAGCGATAAGATCTTCAGTGTTATTTCTCCTTTTTCGCTTTGCTGTGTCATTTTCTAACTACGAATATAAAAAAAAAAATATTTTATGTACATATTAATCCACCAGTAACAATCAAACAGCCTAAAAATCACAAAATTTATTAATTATTTTTGCGTAACCACACGACTTAAAATGCACGGTATGTTTATCGAACTGAATCAATTATATAAACAAATGTCTCAAAGTTTTGGAAACCAATCGTTTTGAAAATTATCGCTTTCAGAAGGTTTTATGGAAAACTATCTCGTTTGAAAATATTTTTTGGGCAAAAATTATTGCCTTTGGATAACCACAATATTATATAAACTACGATTGAAATTAAATTAATAATAAAAAATGTCTCACAAAAAAAAAAAAAAAAAATCAGAGAAGTGATTTTTTTACGAATTTTTAAAAATTTTAAAAACGGATAAACTATTGCTTATGTCCAGTTTCGCCACAGAGCTCCGAATTGAAAAAAATTATTATATATCGGGTAGGAAAATGAAAAATAAGAAGAAATTGTTCAATGAAAAAGTTGGCGGAAACGCATAATAGTTTTTGAAGTTTTGATATATAGGTGCGTGTACATGAAATTGCGATTTTTCATTACATTTCTCAAGGTATTTAGAATTTGGTATCATTTAAAAGCTTTTATATAGGCCATTTTCGATATGAAAAAATTTTTTTTTAACTCGTTTGAAAGCACGAAAAATATAATGGCTTTGATAAAGCGTAAACTTTTACGAGTTATACCTAGATCTCTAAAATTTCGATGTACTTATACATGAAATTGCGATTTTCACTACATTTCAAAAGTTATGTCTTTATGGATGTGCTACGCAGGAAAGCTTTATTCAGCGAAGCCGGTGTTTGTTATCCCATAGAGGAGAACATCCCTGCGCCCGGCCAAAGTCCGTCTATACAGAGATATTTTAGTCAGCGTAGCAGGTATTTATAGACCACAGATGTAATCCCTTCCGTCGGCGGAAGGCCTGCTATGTAGGGAAGTTTTAGTCAGCGAAGCCGGTGTTTGCTATACAGTAGAGTAGAAAATCCCTCCGCCCTGCCGAAGGATGGCAACACAAAGACAGTTTTGTTAATTAAACCGGTGTTATTTACTAACGCCCTTATGTATAATCAAAACCCTTATGCTAACTAACTAGCTGCTAAGTTTTTTGTGTGTAAATTACCATAAGGGAAAGAAAGCAGCTAGTTAGTTAACACAAGGTTTTTTTAAAAGTCGCAATTCATGCACACGAATATTATAACTTTAAAGGTCCATAACTCGGAAACTATGCGTTTCTGCCAACTTTTTCACTTAACATTTTCTTTTTTCAATAGTAACTTTCCATGATAGAATTTTTCAAACAAAGAGGTGTTATAATAAGTTGGCAAAATAACGTTAACGTCGTGCATTATGGTTGGACCATTCATAGTGCCATATAAAAAAGATTTCTATAACTGAATCAACTGCTGGTCACATATTCTTAAGTAAAATTTGCATATTTGAAAAGATATTTTTAAGCTTTCATATAACGCCAATATACCTAGTCATATATGTTCAGAAATTTAGTGGAAGCCCGCTAAATAAATATAAAAAAAAAACGTGAAAATAAAGTTCAAATACCTACACTCACCCCTTTAAAATTATTTGCGCGCGATGTACAAGGTTCCTCGTTTCTCCGTAGAAAGCTCATCTCATCATAGTAAAACAGATTTGATTCGCGTTCTTTTCCTTCACCAGCTCCGGTTTTTTCTATGGATTTCATTCTTTTTAGTTCTTTGCGGTAATTTGTACGTAACGCGTTGATTTTTTGAGCCAACTCTTTTCTTCCAGCGTTCGGATATTTCTCTTTAAATTTTTCCAATAAAATGTCATATTGCTTATTTTTAATATGTTTTTCCTTATATTCGCTACTATTTACATCCCATAATGCTGGTAAGGAACTATAAAGTCTAATAAATTCTATGATAAAATTCTTTTTTTCCATTTGATAGGCAAATTCCGTAGACGTTCGCTTGATATGCAAGCAGAACCAAGGCAGAACTTAACAAATATTGACAATATCAATGACAGACTACACAAATTGCATTCATTTTTCTAGTGTATGACTGGTCAGGGTTAGTAGTCTCGACTGGATTGTTTCGTATTTCTTTTTACAAATATGCGACTTAAATAAAACATCTTTACTTATTTATGGTATTCAAAGCGCATATTCAGAAATTATATCTATTTGTTAACTTTTTTAAGTACCTAGCTTAAGTTAAAATTTTAACTTAATTAAAAGTCATGTCTTAAAATAATAGCATTAGAAAGAAATCACTGCTGTGATCATTCTGTTATAATTAAGTGTTTAAGCACATATGATTTGCCACAGTAACTCCATATTGCAATGCAAAGCTATCCAAGCCAACAAAATGTATTGCAGAATATAAACACATGTTTAAAAATATTAACAGTAATTCATTAAATACTAATAAGATATAACAATGAGCTTTTCGAGTTAACAATGCAGAATTATTCCTTTCATATTTTGTCAAAAATTTATTCAAATTACTTTTAAACTGTTTTTTTTTAGAATATATTTTCTAAACAAATTTTCTAAGACTTGTATAGAAGCTAGAAATTAGAAATGTGTTTTTCTCGACTATGTTGCAATAAAGAAGCGATATGTACGAATATCTATAAAATTAGATTTTAGATATCGCATATATTTTTAAGTTAGTTTGATGATTGAACTAATTTCAAGATTTTTTCAAATAAGCAACAGTATCTTAAAAAAACTAAAGTCTGAAGTGAAAACATTATTTTTATTTTGAATATTTATTTTGCGTTCAGAAAAAATTCTTTTTACAGGAAATTAGCAGAGAAGTCTTTTTTGATTATAGGTATTAACACTATTTTGCAATTCTAGTGTCAATATTAGTGGAAAAAATCATCACAATTTAAATAAAATTTTATGGTAAAATGAGACAGGTACAAATATCAAAAGCAAGTACATATTTATGTGAATATCTAAATTCGTTACTTAAAACATATGTTTAAATTGCGTAAGTGTCAGATCACAGCAACTTTAGTTGGGCAATTCTAATTGTTTTCCAAACATGAATAATTCAGAATACTCGTAGGAGGAGTCGCATAATAAAACGTACTTTTTGCATTTTTTTAGAAATTGCGTTTTTGAAGTATTTGCATTAATTTGGCTTAGTTCTACTGGAAAAGATCTTATTTGCATAATATTTCTGCCATTCTCAGTGAAAAATTTTATCTTTAAAAAGTTGATGCAGAACAAAACGTAGTTTCTTATAACCTAACCTAACCTAACCTTCTTATAACAATTTATTCTTCTTGTTTCATTAAAAGAAGAAAAATATTGTGATTTTCTCAAATCACGCGTGGTTGTAGCTTGAGCAAGCGTCCAGTATTACGGGGCAGTTATTTTTTCGGAGTTTCTCATGCAATTAACAAATCTTACTTGTTGGATTTTTATATGAAATGGCTATCTCTAGTATACATTGGTACTACGGGTGGTCATTATTTGCAATAATCTCACTATTATCTGGTATTTGAAAGTTAATAAATGTAACATAATATAACATAGAGTATAAAAACTAAAGTTTGAGAGATGGAAGGAATACAAAATACGGTTAGAAATTTAAATATTGGAACAAGAAAAGAGCGTAAATTCAAAAATCTCAACAGCGGTAAATAAATGGAGTTATCATTAAAGACTTTGTTTTAAATATGTAAATATGTATATTACCAATATACCCATAAGAACATTATTTTTTGTTGTAGGGCGTATTAAGATACAGACACTCTAATTCGGCTCAAAAATATGCATATATAGTTCAACTTTCAAGTTCAAGTTACAAAAATAGTTTCATATAGATATGTACATACATTTCATTTTATTTTAAGCAAAACTAGCCTTTTTTGTTTTATTTTAACAAAACGTGCTATATCAAATTAAAAGCCCTTTCATTTCGCACACCTTAAAACATTTATTGAGGCCGTCCGATACATTTTCAAATAAGGAATAAACATGTTTGATATTCAGGACTCGTGCTATAAAATAATCCGGGGAAAAAATAATTTTTGATTTTCCAACATTTTTAAATAATCAAAAAGACACGTTTTGTTCTGCGACGCATCATATATCCCAACCGATTTATTCGGTAGCGTTGTGGACTGAAGACAATCAGATCTTTTCATTTACTTTCAAGCGACGAATAATGTTTTTGAATTAAAAAGTGATGTTGGCATTACCGATGAAGTACTCCAGTTCTCTTTTCTTTTTTACCTATTTTCTAAACATGATGCTTGCTGTTCGTATACAGCTGATGCGTTAAAAAAAAAAAAAAAAAAATAACAAAGAAGAACGAAAACAGCACACTAATTTTATTTATTGTTTTTTGTCTGATAAAAAATAGTGTTTAGTTCAATTTATATAAAAAAATATGGCTGAAAGTGAGACATTGTGTAGTGTAAGCTTAGAAATAAAGTATAAACTTTTCGAGAATCCCTTCATTTTATCTTCTTCTCTTAGGAAACTGAAGATAGCACTGAAGAGGAAATTGAACCTAAATTTAAATATCAACGCTTAGCTCATGATCTAAAAGACATTCTAAATAAGGACGTGGTTACAGCATGTGCAGTACATTCCAAGGTTTGAATTGGTATTAAGGTGTTAGAAAATACACTAATATAGAAAATTTAGTTTATAATATTTGGTACATTCTTGGGCGGTGTCTATCTTTTGGATCATCAAGGCAATACTGTAAATTCACACTTGAATTGTGACCAAAGAGAATTTGCTCACACGGTGGCAGTAAATGATGTAGATATTGATACTAAAGGAGAATACGTTGTAACATGCTCCGATGATGGTAGAGTAAATATAATTGGTTTGTTTAGTGATGAGCACAATCAAACCGTTTCTTTCGGTCATTCAATAAGATCGGTAGTGTTGGACCCTGACCCTAAAATAAGTGAAGGCAGGCGGTTTATAGTGGGTAAGTTGACTTTATTTTTTGCTGGACTTGAAAAAAATGCATTGCAATTTCAGGGGATGACAAATTGACTCTTTACGAAAAAAATTTTCTTAAAAAATTGAAACCAAACGTACTTTCGAAAGCTGAAGGACGTGTTTTATCGGTATGTTGGAATGGTCCATTTGTAGCCTGGGCAAGTTGTTTAGGCGTACGAGTATATGATTTAAATGAAAAATGTTCACTCGGTTTAATGAAATGGGAGGAGCCACCTAAGTAGGTTTCATTGCTTGATACTAAACTTTTTAAAAATAGAGTAACATGTAAAATTCTTAGTTCGCGTCTTGAAAACTTTCGATGTAATTTCCGGTGGGCTAACTCAAATACGTTATTGATTGGCTGGGTTGACACAATTCGAATTTGTGTTATACGAAAACGTTATGATGTGGAAGCAACATTAAGGGCATTGCCAGATTTTATTGTGGATCCTGGTATGTATTTTAAATTATTGAATATATAACAAAAATATTTTACGTTTTTCCTTCAGTTTCAACCTTTCAAACAACATTTTACATTAGTGGAGTAGCAGCTTTAACTTCAAATCAATTAGTTGTTCTCGGTTACCCTAAAGAAAAGGATTCTGAACACAAAGCCTTGCGACCAGTGTTATCAGTTTTGGAATATAAATTAAACAGCAGCGAAGAAGTTTGCACTGACAGCCTATCTCTAAGAGGGTGAGCATAATTTATATATTGTGATAGTATGCTTCTAATTTAATCTCTTTTGCAAGTTTTAAGGAATATTCTGTTAATGATTATGTTTTGGGATGCTTGCCTGAAGAAAATCGATACTACCTTGTTGCACCAAAAGATATTGTAGTAGCAACTTTACTCGACACTGAAGATCGTGTGCAATGGTTGGTAGAACACAAGTAAGTATAAAAACTTTTACAAAGCCATATAAAACCGAAAATTATGTTATGGATAAATAACTAATTAAAAGCAAAAAATATATGTTGTTCATTCAACAATATTATTTTTGGTTTAAACAAGTTTCTAGAATTCTACATACATACATACATATGTATGCATATCAGTTTCAAAAGCTGAGAATGTGTCTTATATTTTTTTTTTGAATATTGTCAAAGTATATCTATATTACATGCAAAGTATATCTATAGTGCATGCAACTTGAAAACATTACAAAAACAACAGGAATTTTGTTTGCATAAAAAATTTGTTTGCTATTTTTATTTGCAGGTATTTTGCGAAATTACGTACGTGTTTCGCTTAAAACTCGTGATATATTTTGCTCAGGGTTTCGTTAACTGACTAAACTATTCTAATGTCGTGTTGCTATGTTAGACTCTTTTATTTTATTTATTTGCCTTATAAAATAAGCGTTGGCTAGGGAGCTGATTTAATATATTTCTGTTTCTGATTTTTAAAATAATTTTTTGCTTTTTTATTGGATTATTAGTTGTAATGTTTATATTTCAGTTTTTATATGCTATATTCAAATTTTTATTTATGATAACATATATCTGATTATGTGTTAATATATATTATGTAATAGAGCTATTGGCCCTATGGGCTTACGAGTAGTATTACATATTATAAATGAATAAAATAAGTAATTTGGGAACAGGGCTCTTTCTTGTATGTATATAAGATCGATGTACTTTGCATATTTTTATATGAACAACAATCAATATATATTTAAATACAAATTACGACCACATTCCAAATTCTGGCAACTCAAATAAGAAACGACCGCTCAAAAATAGAGTAGTTTGTTAATGGGTTAATAATCTGGAGATTTTTCATAGATCTAGAAAATATAAACATATAAGCTGCTAAGTCTTTAGGTATACCAGTTTTAACCATTTTACTTTTTATTCAAACACAGAGCAGCGCAAAAAGTCAATCACTGAGCCCGAAACATGTTCTCGAAATTTTATTCCATAGACAAATCGAACAATTCTTTTAATAACGTTCAGTTTATTAGGGTTATAGCCTAGAGTGCCAGAAACGGCTTCAATACAATAATTAACGTGAGTCATTAGTGAAGTATGCGCAAGAATCCACGAACTGAATATCCGTACCCTGAATTTTAACTTTAGGAAAGTGTGATATACGATATCCCGTTTGAAACATAATAGCTCTCGTCTTGCTAGCATTAATACTCAATTTATTAGCTGACATTTAATCACATAATTTCTGAACTGTAAAATTTATAACCGCTTCCGACACATCAGTAAAATCTCTCGAAATACCAAACATCAGTTGAATATCGTACGCAAACATAAAGAATTTAGCTAAACTAACATCCAAAGAGTCAAAACAATTCAAACTTTATTTGTGAGCATGATAGGTATAATTTATTTTAACTATGTACTTAATCTAATTATTGTTATATTTATGAAACTGATCTTTGGAATTCTAGTTCCGTATGCAAGATGACAACTATGAATTTTTATTTGCATTACTCAGAATGTAGAGTATTGAGATAAATTTTTGAATTGGTACAAATTTTATTTTTGATATTTCCCCTTACCAATTCCAATTTAATACTACATACGAGTTCTATCTATGTACATACTCATATGCACTTAAACAAATAAAACGTTAAAGGAAATTTATTTTTCTGAGCTGGAAATAACACATATACATAGTATGGAAAGAAAGGTTTTCTGTTGCTAAAAAATCAAATATAGTATTTGTGCATGTGGCATTTTGATGACACTATCCGTAAACATAATGCATATTGTATTTTACACTAGTTTACTAAATTGTCGCAACACTTATCAGCTGTTTTCCGCCAGTCGTAGAAATATTCGGGAGGTCTTTGAATATGTTGTTCATTCGTTACTTCAAAAGTGCATAGCTTTCCATTAAATATATCCTTCATTAGAGCTTCGTTTCGTTTGTGCAATACCAAATGATACTTTTTACATTTTCTAGCCATATAAGCTGTATCGAATCTTGGATCGTGTCGACGATAAATATTCCTAAATGGTGCTAACCACGTTCCCATTGACACGTCCTCACTTACGTACGTTGACAAACTATGAGAATTATTCGCCACATATTCACATAATTTGCGGGAGATTATGTATCCACCTCCTAGAGCGTAAGTGTTGTAACGATAAGATAAATAATAATTTGGTTCCCTCCATTGGCCTTTAGTTTTAATGTTGGATTTGCCATTGAAGTAGCCCCAATACAAATTCGGCAGAGGATGTCCTCTATATTCATTACTTTTTCTTATTAATTTCCGATCATAAGAAACTAACTCATTCAGTAGATAATCAAGTTTTACATATGTATCATCGTCTACTTTGAGTAAATAACTAAATTCATAATGATGCGTTAACGCGTCTAGCGAATGTAATAACTTTTCAGTTAAATTATAGTACGTATCGGTTAATCGTGGTAAGAGCAGCATATCCAAATTGGTTTTTTGTTCCCTTTCTAGTTTAGATCGCGTAACTGTGTCTAAACCTTGCGTGCCTATAGCAAAAAAATGTTTGACTTTAATGTTTCTTTTAGGCACAGAATTCCCTTGATTTCCACCTTCTAGCCAATCAATAAAAATGTGGAGTCGATTTGCTTGCTCTGCTGGGCTCTCTACTTCGAGATGACCCCTTTGCCCATATTGTGGCAAATAAACAAATTCTTCGGGGTAATAAGGCAGACCTAAAGGCTTGCCCAATTGTATCCATGTTTCCCTTATAACTTTTCTTTTATCCTCGTTTCGAGGAGCACTTAAAACAAGTATCATTAAAAATAGTTCTGGATGCGGCTCCAGCATATGAATACCACTTTTTTGCGTGGGGCATTTGTCGACAGTAGTTAAGAGTTTAGTGATGAAAAATCCGAAGAAAAATGCAACCATTGCTGTAAACAATGTTAATAAGTTGTTCATACGCCTCATTATTGACTTGTGCAGGATTTATTGATTTTTCCAAGATCCATATTTTTTGCGGTGGCAGAAGTTGAGCAATTTTTGCTTGCTTTTCATTTAAAAAACAATTATAAAATACTTGCTCTTGTTTTAAAACCATTGCTTTTTTTAGAATTTCTTTTCATTATGGCTTCTATTGCTTGAGTTTTTCCTAAACCATCACCCGTTTTCACTATGCCTTTTTGGTCATGACATTTTTCATATTTTGACTTTGATATGTTATGAAGAGGAACAGTCACGATTACGGGGAAAATATAGAATTGTGTGGACTTACTATTAAGTTTATTAATGAAATATAAGGTAACCGCAAGATTACTACAAATGTGCGTAGAAAAGCAACATGGGCTTTTATTATTAAAAATATGTGTGTGTATAGGCAATGAGTTGCATACAAGGTTCAATTATTAGGTGGCAGCACTAGGAGTTGTTGTACTACAATACAAAAACAACATATTCTGCTTGTCGGCGGCAATACAAGACGACGCCGATTTTTAAATTTTGCGGCTATTCAGCATTCCTGTTGTCAATATTGGCATGTATCGATAACTGCCGACACATATTTGATATTCTACAAGAGAACATGGCGGCAATATTGTCTTTAATTGCCGGTTATTTTGTCGTCACAGTTTTTAACGTCGAGTTCAAACAAAAACATAAAAAAAAATGATTAAAGAAAATTAAAAAAAAATTGGAATAAAATGAAAAAAAAAATTAAAATTACGAATCCCGCCCAATTTCAAAAATTAGTAGAGGAGCTGGAAAAGAGCCCATCAATGGCCAGAATTCAAAATGTGGGACTTCTGTATTGGTCACTGGATTCTAAATATGGCTGGAAAAACATTTTGTATTTAAAAACTTCCTCATCTTTCTTTTTCTACAAACTTTCTTATTTTGCACAAAATTTTGTTCTAAATCAAAATGTAAAAAAAAAACGAGGCAACTAACACATACATTAGAGATGTGTGTTGGGTTTTATTAACATAATCGATAAGCCGGCAACATCAATACAAAGCTGTTAAGGAATGCAAGATTAATATTGATGTCGTCTTAAATTGATGATGCCATAATATTGCCGACAGTATTGCCGTCGACAAGCAGAATATGGGTGAATATATTGTTTGTGTAAAAATCCCGGAGGCAGTCAAAAACTTGTTTACAAAACAACAAAAAAAAAGTGTATAGCTATAAAGAAAATGAATATAACTGTTTTCACAAATTTTTTTCAACGCATTTGAAACAATTAAAATATATTTGATTACGCTAATTATAACGTTTTTTTTTTAATAAAAATAACGGTTTTTTTAATTTTTATTTCCATATTTCGCTAACAGTTTGTTAGCATCGTCAAGAAAATTAAAATACACGTGTGTTTTGCACTCGTGGTATAATAATATATTAGGTGGTATCATGACGAAAATAACTGAAATGACGCCGAAAAGTTGATCATATTATTCTCTGTTATGCATGACGTCACACGAGACTTGCGATTTGTGTTGAAATACTGGAATAACGAAATAATAAACATTATTTTCAAATGACTAGAAGACAAATTAATAAATTTACTTCTTTTTGTTTTAATTGTTTATATTTATTGTGACAAATTCGTGTTTATAAAGTAAAGTTTGCAATTTATAAGAGACTAACCGTGTAGGTGGTACATAGTATTACTAAGAAAATAAATTGAGATTTTTTTTTGTTTGTTTTATTATAAATTTTGGTGAATTCGTAGTTTCTATTAAATTTCAATTTAATTTTCTTATTTTAAAATACAATAGAGACTTAAAACAAGCAGTTTTATATTTTTACAGCATTCAACTTCATCCACATGTGCGACAAGGAACTTAAAATAACCCTTTCGTACAAGTAGGGTTTCTCCATTGTGCTCTTGTTGTGCGAATATTATTTCTAGTCAGCTTTGATAGGCTTTATTATAATAAAAACTAAATAAGATCTTAAGCTGCAAAAATTTAATTAATTTTTTAATTTAAATATTTTTTCTTTTAATTTTTCAATCTTATGTAACGACTTGTTGTCACATCTAATACAGTGGGCAGCTGTTGATGTGCTTGTTATAAATGTACAACACATTCATACAAACAAGATGTGTATTATACACAAACAAACAAACATAAAAAAATTTTAAATATATAAAATTCCATTTTCCATTTCTTGGTATTAGTTTTATTATTGTTTGTGTTGTGACTTGCTTATTGTTCGCAAGCATGTGTGTGAATGTGTATATGCGTAAGAAATACATTTGTATATTTGATTCTAGAATTATGAATGACTAGAATGATCGTGATGATTGTAGAATATGACAATGAAATATAAATAACAGGTAGGTCGGTGGCAACGGGTTAGTTTATTTTTAAGCTTTGTGCAAGACAGTCATTAGTCAAAGTAAGCAAGTCTAGTGTTTTGGTACACATAGTATCAAGTGTAAATATAGTTGTGAATTATTTAAGTACCGTATAACGAACAAGTTTGAGTGGCATTATTTCATTTACAATTGAATAATCTGAAAGAGCGTTTTTAGGGGCAAAAACGTAACAACTGGTGTCAGAAGTGGGATTGTAAGAGGAGATTTGACGAACTTAAGGTGGAGCAATTCAAAAAGGAGTTGGACAAGCTAGACTTGCCTGCAGCTGGTAATAAAGCGGAGTTGCGGAGGAGGCTTATAGAAGGTTTTAAGCATATTGATTTGGACATCGATATGCCAGCTACTAGCAACATGGACTTAAATTCTATGTTTGCCGCCATGATACAAAAGATGCAGAATATGGAAGAAAGCTCTAGAAGCATACAGCAAAAGAAGAAATCTCTAGAATAACAAATGAAAAGCTGATGGAGATGTCTGAGGCCGTTAACTTTAGAGTGAACGTCATCGAAGGAAAATTGGCAGATTTAGAGAGAAATGTCAGTGAAAAGTTTGATGATGTTGATCAAAAACTCCATAGCTTAGAAGGTAAAATTAACAGCCTACAACTATAATAGGCACCGTTGCCAAACATTCCAGAAACTGGAAACAGGATAAAAGCACCCTCTTTTGATAGTAGTGTCCCCTTTAATATCTTTAAGTACCAGTTCGAAACAGTGGCGAATAAAAATGTTTTTAGTTTTATCTTGTTTGAATGAATGTATTGTACATGTTGCAGATCAACATGTACAACATGGATTAGATGTGACAAAAATTCTTAACAATATATTGACTTTTGTAAAGCTCCCAATGTAAGCTACTTTTCCATATAACCGCAGAAGTAATGAAAAGCTTATCCCAAAAGCGGTGGGCTTTTATTTCAATTGCTGTAGAAAGTGTTTTTGTCTTAGCAAAGCAGACTACAGATTGCAGGACAAAGATAGCGAAAGAAGGGTATTACACCTATTAAAAAAATAATAAAGTGTGGTATATAAAAAGCAATAAAATAAAATCACAAATAATTATTAGTTTTAATCACATGTATAAAACTATAGATTATTTCGTTTAACATCTTGTTCGTGAAATAAACATTTTTTCACAGTAATATGTAAAAGAACAAAATGCGTTAAATAATATAAATTTTATTTTTAAATCGTTTCAGAAAATTTGAAGAAGCAATGGAAATAACATCATTACATGGTGGAAATGTTTTATCTGTTGCTAGGTTAGATATTAGTTATATATACCTACATATATGTATATTTATTATTGATTCTTATATATTCTGTTCATTTTAGAATTTATATAAATCATTTAATCACAAAAAAAGACTTTGAGACCGCCGGAAAACTATGTCTTCGTGTGTTGGGGAACAATAAATCGCTATGGGAAGAAGAAGTCTTTAAATTTGTAAAACACAATCAATTAAGATCTGTTAGCGCATACTTACCAACTTCGGATGATTGCAAGTTAGATCCCCATGTTTATGAAATGGTATTGTACGAATATCTCAAATTAGATGTTAAAGGATTTTTAAACTTAATAAAGGAGTGGCCATCAAATTTGTATGATTGTTCAGCTGTTATAAATGCTATACATGATCATTTTCGAAAGCAATATGCTAATGAATTATTGGAATCATTAGCCTTGTTGTACACTTACCTAAAAGATTACGAAAATGCTTTAAGAATGTATTTGAAATTGGAAAACACAGATGTTTTCGATTTAATTAGACGTTATGATCTCTACAGTGTGATTCACAAAATGATTGTACCTCTAATACAGCTGGATAAGGAACGTGCCTTTCAAATATTATTGAATAAAAATAAAATTCCACCCGAAATTGTAGTCAAGCAGTTAGACAAACATCAGGAATATTTATATTTGGTAATTTTCTTTTTTGTACCTCTCTAAACATAAGTTGGGCACATAAATTGTTTAATTATATTATATTTTTAGTATTTAGATGAGTTGGACAAAGTTGACAGTTGTGGCACATTCCATTGGAAATTGGTTAATTTGTATGCAACATTTGATCGCACAAAGTTACTACCATTTCTAAGGCGTTCCAAACACTATCAAATACAAGAAGCTTTAAATATTTGTGAAAACAAAAATTTCCATCCCGAAATGGTATACTTATTAGGACAAATGGGAAATGTTAATGAAGCATTAAACATAATAATACATAAAGTAATTAATTGATTATAAAAAAAAAATTATGTATCTTATATGAACTTTACAACTTCTTTATATCATTGCAATTTTTAGATAAAAGATATTGAAATGGCTATAGAATTTTGCAAAGAACATGACGATTCTGATCTATGGAACTTACTAATCGAAGAATCAGTTAAAAATCCGGAAATTTTAACAAAGTTATTAGATGGTATTATTGGTAAGAAGAAATATACGTAATTTAAAGTTTTTTTTTTAAAAAATTTTTTGTCTTAAAGGTTATATTAACCCAGAAGCATTACTCAATAAAATTAAATTAGGGCAAAAAATTCCGGGCTTAAGAAAATCCCTATATAAAATGTTATGGGACTACAGATTGCAGGTAATTCTGTGGCATTTCAGCTATAGTCAACAATATATCTTCTATTTCTAAATTTAAGGTTGAAATTCAAAAAGGATTCAATAAAATACAATTAATCGATTATTTCAATACACATGCTGATGTTGTCCGACAACAAAATCGAGCAATAAGTATTAGCTACGATAATAGTTGTGCAAATTGTCATCGTAACGTCTTATGCAGAGACAATACTCCCCTAAACGGTGTTATTGCATTTAAGTGTGGCCATGTTTACCACGAGCACTGCGTGCCTGGACATTTTAAAAATGAGCATTGTGGTATATGCTCAGTAAACTCTGATGATGATTCTGACTAAATTGTTTTTTTTCTTTTATTTATATTTAAACCTGCAAAATATAAGTTAGTTTTAAAATTATAGCTTTTTTATTGTAATTAATGTACATACACATACTTACAATAGGCACATGTACGAAAGCAACTGCTAATTGTTTTTATTTTTCCACAGTTTAATATATTTTTGCCTGTTATATTTCTAAATTAAACTTTTTTTACATCTCGAAATGTTTTTATATTTACAAAAAAAATTTTTTTCAGTCGTTTAGCTTTTGGAATTGATGCACTTTTTGTAAGATAAAGAAATAGTGTAAAATTTGATACAAAAATTCTGTTTGATACATTTTTTATTTTAAATTTTTTAACACCACAGCACAGTTACCATCTTATGAAAAAAGTTAAAGAAAAACAAACAATAATTTTTATTCCCAAATATGAACGTATAAATAAATAAATATGGATACCTTATGGCTTTTCCAAAACACAATATTTAACAATATGGTCAACAAAATATTTTAATATCGTATGAAAAAAAAAAAAGAACAATGCTCTGTTACAGATAGAACGAACTAACTTAATGTCCACACCTGCGATAATAAGTGTTCCTCGTGAATAGGTCTAGGGGGTTACTATCTATTGCGATGCGAAAGAAAAATCTAAGAATTGGTACCCTATATTGCGTTTTCGTATTTTCTTTTCGCATTTAATTTTCTCTTTCGCACATTTTATTTTATCAGTCTTCGCTATTGTCTATTTGTATGTATTAATGTTAAATAGTCGAACTTTTATTTCTAATATTTCTAATATTATATGATGATGGGTGGGTATCATTCGTCTAGCTCGAGTTCAATCCTGGCTAAAGCCAAGAAATATTTTTATTTATAATTATAACAATAATTGCCGCGATCAATAACTCTTGATCAAAGAAGACAGGAAAAAATAATTGAATACACTAAAGCTGGAGGACAACTAGCTGTTTCACAGTCGCTACACTGTTCATCAGCACCCATTAAGATTCGAACTTAGTACCATGTAAACATGATGTATTTTTAATACGGCTGCTTAACCAACTCAGCCACTAAGACCTTATTTATTTTTTCGTCTATATTTGTCTCATATTGATCACATATGCAATTTGTTATAATCCCAGTTGTTTGTACTGCAGTTTGCTGTCACTGAACAACCAGTTATTTTTGTATTGTATATGTTATTGTCTATTTTGTGATACCAGTGCTGTTTCATTTTTAAACTATTTCGCGAAAAAGTTTGCGTAAACAGCACTGAATACCAATTTGTACTTTTATCGCATCTACCTTTTGCATCGAACTTACTTTCGCATCGCAATAGAGAGTAACATTTGGACAGACGATGGGCAGACATGCTGTAACAAAAATTGTCGGTGGGGGAGATTATGTAGTGTACAACTCTCTGTTTACATTTGTGGACATTCTTTGTTTCTCCTTTTAACATTTCGCATTTTTTGGTGTTGCTGCATATTAATTAATTTTACTTGTTGGCGTTTTTTTTTTTTTTGACGATTTGCTATAGTCATTTTGACGATTATTCTTCCCGAATTTGACAATTTTAAACCAGATTTATGTGGCTTCTATGGCTCCACGTAACAATTTTTGTGCAATTTTGAGAGAAAATGAGAGAGTAATTTTTTTTAGCTCGAACTTTTTATTTGGGCAAGTTCGGACTAAAAATGAATAATCAGGGGCCAAATCACCGCATACGATATCGAGCAAAATTATCGAAATTTTTCATTTTGGTATCACGGCATACAATAACGAATAAACTGTATTGCAATAATATAAAAAAGTTAAAGGATTTATTTTTGTATTCCTACTTTTAGGGAACGTATGGTCTTCAATCTATTGCATTTTGTTTAAATTACGATCCAATATGCATCGGTTGCCATAATTTAGATGTATCGTAATGTTATTCGATACGATAGTTAAATCGATATCGTATGCGGTGATTAGACCCCAGCTGTGTTTTGTTTATATACATATGAAACTAAAAAAGTAATCAGAAAATTTGCAAATTGGAACAAAGTTTTTGTTTAAAAATTAGTTAAAAGCAAAATTGAAGGTTGCCCAAAATAAAATTATCATTGTGAAGCTATAAAAAGGGGGGGTTACTCTCTATTGCGATGCGAAAGAAAAATCGAAGAATTGGTACCCTATATTGCGTTTTCGTATTTTCTTTTCGCATTTAATTTTCTCTTTCGCACATTTTATTTTATCATTCTTCGTTATTGTTTTTTTTTTTGTGATACCAGTGTTACCTCATTTTTAAACTATTTCGCGAAAAAGTTTGCGCAAACAGCACAGAATACCAAATTATACTATTATCGCATCTACCATTCGCATCGAACTTACTTTCGCATCGCAATAGAGAGTAACCCCCCCCAGAATATGCAATTGTTATTTGGCTTTTCATATGTATTATAAAAATCTGTTAAAAATTTTACATTGTTTATAATTTTACAGCTGTTGCCAATAATGCAAATGTTTTGTTTACATGATGCTATGCGTTTTAACCGTCTAAAATCACTAAAATATACTTTAATCTAAAAAGTGAGCTACACTAGTATTCCAAAATAAATGAACTAGTCCGAGATCTCGTGAAACACAGATGAGAACGTTAAATTCAATCGCAGAGAGAATTCTGTTACGTGTAGACTTCAAACCAGTGTTATTGTAGTCTTATAACCATTTTTATGAGAGCTTTCTTATGAGAAATCTCATTGCAACGATCTTATAATGAGAGCTGTCATAAAAGCGATTGTACATGAGGGCTGACAAAAAAAAACAGCCGTTATTTTACATTTTTGCAAATAGTTTTTATTTATTCATCAATAACTACCTTGTCCCCTTTAAAGGAGTCCCCCTCAGATATAATACATTTACGCCAGCGTTTTTCCCAATCTTCTGAACACTTCTGAAACGCACTTTTTCGTATCGCCAGCAGCTCCTGTTTCGATTTTTCTTTTATCTCCTCAATCGTAGCAAATTACTTACTTTCCTTTCATTGGTGTCTTCAGTTTTGGGAAGAGGAAAAAGTCAGCGGCGCCCAGTCCGGTTATCAAAGCCCACTGTGCACAATGTTTTTCTATTTTTTATTAGATAGTAGACAGAAAAATAAAAAAATGCAACAAGTTATTCTGTTTGGACTAATATTGAAAAAGATATGAGTATTCGGACACGGTTTTCTTTTAATTCGGTTTTTTAAACCCGGATATCTCTGAAGCCATAAGCCAAAAAAAGTTGCAAATTTGCTAAAATGTGCTGTTAAAAAAGGAACATCAATACAATAAAAAAAAAATAAAGCAACTCAAAAAAATGTTTTCTCCGAACTATCCGATTTGATTTGGATTGCCTGCGCATAATTTAGACAAGGTCGTTCGCGCGTTTTATTGTATATTTAGTTTTGATAAAAATTTAACGTACGATTCAGTTTCTAAATAAAAAGAAGAAAACAAATATGGAGACACATGTGATAATAAATATATTTATTATCACGTATTTATTTAAAATATTAAAACCCGAAAACCGTATCCAAGCCCACTGTGCACAATTTTTGTCTATTTTTTTTATTAGGTAGTGGGCAGAAAAAGAAAAACAATGCAAAAAATTATTCTATTTACAGAGCTGTTCTGCAAATCACTTTTTGTGAAAGTGATTTGAAATCACAAAAAATGTGTTCTGTACACAAAATATTTCTGATTTTTGTGATTTTAAAATGGTAAGCTAACATGCAGTCAATTTGAAATCACAAAGTAATTTTTGCACGTAGTTTTTTATGAATTTCATAATTTATTTAATTAATAAATAACTTAATGTGTTTTCTATTGATTATTTAAGTAAAATTATTTAAATTATCGAAATAAATTACTACTAAAAATTTAGCCTGAAAATAAAAATACCAGTAAATTGAAGCAAACCAGCGGTTTGATGGTTCTTATGCTTCAGAAGAGTATAAATAACATCAAAATCACAAATAATTGTGATTTGCAGAACGGGCACAAATCACATTTGTGCTTTTGAAACGGCATGTGCTTTGAAATCACGTTAGTTTTAGAACAGGCCTGTTAGACTTATATTGGAAAAGATATGAGCATTTATTCGGACACGGTTTTTCTTATAATTCGGGTTTTTTTTTAAACCCGATATCTCTGAAACCATAAGCCAAACAAATCTGAAAATTTGTTGAAATGTGCTATTCAAAAGGAACATCAATACAATAAAAAAAAAGAAAAATAAAGCAACTCCAAAAACTTTTATCCGAATTGTGCTTTTAACTTGAATTGCCCCATGTACTTATACATATGTACATATCGTGTCCAAGTTATCTTCACGTACCTATAACAAACTGATAATTAGACAAGATCGTTCCCTAGGGCAAATCTTATTTACCTATGACATAGTGAACGCGCTTTATTGTATACCCAGTTTTGATAAAAATTTAACGAGTTGTAAAAACTTAAGATTCGATTCCCAAAAACAAAACAAAAAATTTGGAGATACGTGATAATAAATAACTTCGGTTAACATCTTCGTTTGTTTTGGCATATATATGAATAAACTGAAATTGAATTGCTATATAATATTGAATAAAAATGCATATCATTATAATATTTTAAAGTTTCACTTGTTTATTACGTGTACATGTTCATATATATATTTTTTTATAGCCGCAAATTTAATTCAAAATGGTATTTCATTTTTCTTTAAATCTCATAATATAGTAAATAATCATAATTGAGAAGACCTTTAAGTCTTCCTTTTGTTTATTTGACGATATATATTATAATTATGTATGGTGTTTTAAATTCTACTTTTATATTAAATTGAATATAAATACTTTCTTTTTTAATATACTTCTAAAAATTCATATTTCGAATATTTCAATGGTGTTTTTTTTATTAAAATGCTTTTAAGTTTTTAAGAAAGAAGTTTTTTTTACAAAGTCGTTGTTTAGAATTCCATTATAGATTATAATGGTGCAAGTAAAAGAAAAATATAAAATATTTAGCCCAATTATGAATTACGCGTTCGTTTGGAAGTTTTCTCTTCTGCATTTCCTTGCAGTGAGAACAAAAAACGCACCTTGGAAACATTCACGAAGCAGAAAGTAAAAGTAAAATGTAACGTCAGGGGAAAATATGTAATAAAGATTTTGCATTTTTATTGACATAAAAAAAGTTAGGCCTCACCAGCTAAGTATATACTAAAAACAAATAACGTCATTTGTTTTAAATTTACAGGAGAAGCAAAAAAAAAGTTTGATAAAATAAAAAATACATACAAAATGTAGCAATTTTACGCCACTTCTTAAACACGTTGAAGGAGTTTCTTTAGACAGAGCTGCGTCGAAGATGTATGCGTTTGGTATTTATTTCCAGGAAGATGGAACAACTGCACACATGCATATGTAGCTCTAACGAAAACTCCCAAACAAATTAATATTCTGAAACTTCACTTTCCACTAGCAATCAATCTTCATTTGACCAGTAGACTGTTTTTATGGGATTATGTCAAGCAAAAAATGTACAAAACAAAACCAAAGAATTTAACTGAATGGAAACACAACACACCAAAGCAATCTCGATTTCAGGCTGCAATGAATAACTTTCTGATCAGGTGTCATCACCTATGCTTGGATGAGCACAGAGGCCGTTTACAGTCCATCATCTTCAAAAACAATTAGTTATGTATATAAAATTGAAAAAAAAAAATAAATACAGTCGACTCGCGAAATCGTGAACATCCAAAAACGTGAACACTTTAAAACGTGAACAAGTGCTGATGGCTCTAAAACGTGAACTTTTTCTTTTAAAGACTTTTTATTTCTAAGAAGTTCTGTAGTTTTTATTAGTTTTGGGAATAACGGTATTATAATTTCTTCGCAGCCTAGTGGAGAATGAGTCACAGTGAAATTACAGTGTTGCGAAGCCTGAAAGAAAAAGCGGCGTTGCGGATACTCAATCAAAAGCACCGCCAACAATAAATTACCTCGTTTTTGGTTTAGTTTACAAATATTTTAGTAAATTTACTATTATAGTAAATTTATTGAATAGTCTATTAAACTGTTCTGCATAATGATTTTCAACGTATAATTCATGTAAAAAAATCCAATCTATAACGTGAACAAAATCAAAAACGTGAACACCCTCGGTAAAAATTAGTTCGCGTTTTCGCGAGTCGACCGTACATTGAAGAATTTACTATTGTAACACAATTCGTTGTAGCCACCTTGTACTTCAGAAATATGAGAGAATATGGAATTAAAGCATAACAACTAGACTACTTTGTAGAAAACTACGAACTGATAGAATCATGTAAGTTAACCTACGTATAAAAATCAATAAGGGGCTCGATATTGTTTTATTTTTAATGTTATACCGCTATTGGAATTTCTACGACGATGTGCTATATATAAATAAAAAAAAATCATCACTCCATCCCAATTTTACCAGCTTTGTATAAAGGTGAACAAATTGCAAAAATTAAAACCCTTTAAAAACAAACAAATATCTTTTATCTTGCTGCAAAAACACAAGACTGCAATAGTCAAAAACAGAAAAGCTTGCAAGCTTTTTGTTTTTGAAAGGCAAGAAAGAAAAGAACTAGGTATTAATACGAGTACCTGCTGTTAATATCAAACTGGAGGAATTTTATTTTAAAAATGTAGTATATTGTTTACACATCTTTTTATGGCAAACTTTTATTACTTCCTTTGTCCTTTTGCATATCGCCCCTTTATTGCAACATAGTCTTATCTCAAAAAAATGAGCTTTTCGAGTTAACAATGCAGAATTGTTAACAGTACTACCTTTTATATTGTGCCAAAATTTTATTTAAATTACCTTTAAACTGTTTCCTTTAGGAGGTATTTTCTGAGACTTGTATGGAAACTAAAAATTTGAAATGTGTTTTTCTCGAAACAAGCTTTTTTTGCGTTAATACTATGTTGCATTAAAGGAGCGATATGGTGTCCCGAAATATACGAGAGCTGATCAAAAAATAACCGTTATTTTCAATTATTTATTTATTCATCAATAACTATCTTGTCCGCTTTAATGTAATCCTCCTCAGATATAATACACTTATGCCAGCGCTTTTTCTAATCCTCGTAACACTTCTGAAACCTGCTTTTGGTATCGCCAACAGCTCCTGTTTTGATAATTGCTTTTATCTCCTCAATCGTAGCAAAACGCTTTCCTTTCATCGGTATCTTCAGTTTTGAGAAGGAGATATAGTCAGCGGGGGCCAAGTCCGGTGAATACGGTTGTTGAGACATGATAACGGTTTTGTTTTTGGCCAAAAACTCACGAGCCGGTGCATTATCATGGTAGAAAATCCATGATTGTTTTTTCCACAATTCTGTGCGTTTCTGATGAATTGCTTCGGGCAAATGGCGCATAACTTCAAGGTAATATTCCGTATTGACCGTACGACCTTGTGGCAAGAGTTCATGATGCACCACGCCATTTTAGTCGAAGAAAACACTGAGCAAAACCTTCACATTTGACCGAACATGACGTGCTTTTTTCGGTCTTGGCTCTTCTGGACGCTTCCATTGGGATGATTGGGCTTTGCTTTCAATGTCATAGCCATACACCCATGATTCATCACCAGCTATGGCCTTTTTGAGGAAATCTAGAACGTCGTTGACGATGTTGAACAACTCCTGACCGATGTCCATGAGACGTTATTTTTGCTCAAAATTTAGTAAAAAAATAATCGAAGAGCACACCAAACCAGGATTAACCTTTTTATCTGTCAAAAACAAACTGACAGTCCGAAACGCCTGATATAGCCAACATATATAACAGACATGTATACCAACATAACAAAAATAAAAAATGCGAAAATCGAACATACGTAACTCACAAATTTGAAAATAACCGTTATTTTATGATCAGACCATGTATGTACAGTAGCTTACAGCTTATTTCTTGAGGCTTTGAAGTCCAACTTTCAAAGCTTATAGCAAGAAAGCTGAAGATATCAAAAAGATTTAAACCTTCAATATTTGTAAAAATATATCATCAACCATGTTCCGAGAAACGCGCGTTCTGAAACCACAAAGCGTTCTGAAAAACGCTTAATTGATTTTTAGGTGTTTTAAGGAACGCGTTTAGGAGTTATTTCCGAAAAAAGCAATAAAAGCAATAAAAAAAATACGATATGTGTTTTACATACCTATATATGTATGTGGTAGTTTTATGAAATTAAAAAAAAATTCACAACAAATAAATAAATTTTTTAATTTGGTTTTTTTAATTGAAAATGTGTAAAATTCTTTCAACTTTTTACTGAAATAAAAAGAAAACATATTAGATTTTAATTATGAGTAATTTTATTGCGTTTTGCAAGTTTAGTTTTAGCAAATTCAATCAGTTCACTTCAATATACATATGCGAGTTGAAGTCGCTAATTTTAAGCGATTTGCGTTTCTCAGAACATGCCTGCATATATTTAAGTATTTGCAAAAAATAAATAAATAAATAAATAAAAATTTATGAAAAGTTGAAGTCACAAAAAACTTGTTTGTGTGTCTATTGAACAGTCGTGTTTGTTGTTCGGTCTTCGAGAGTTTTGCATCTCACTTGCACTGTTTAACGGTTTGCCTCAACTAACTGTATTAGTTTACAGTTTTTTAGAGGTTATTCATTGTTAACCACGTGAAGACATAGGTCATTATAGTTAGTCATAGCGACGCTACAAAAGTACTGTTAATACCATCTAGGACATTATGATCTTTGTCACCCCGCCCATGCTGTGCATCCTATACTTTGCAAATTTACTTTGCAACTGTATAGTTACTAAATAAATAAATAATTTGCAAAGCATCCGATTGTAAGCGATTGTGTCAACAGAAAAAAATCAATATAAACATGTTAAGCACAACAAACAACTAGCATCCGATTCAGATTAGTTTTCTTCTACTCATTTTGTTAAATTAAATGTACATAAGAAGCAAAGAAGAAAACAAATGTTAATAATATAGTTTTGAACTTATCCAATCTTAGCTTACAATGTATACAGTGTTGGATGCATCTTAAGGCCTGGGCCATTGCTGTGTAAATGTAAGTGGGAATTGTATACAGACTTCGGATGGGTCACGCTTACATTGTCAATGATCTTAGATCGAAGATATAAGTGACAAAAATGGAAAAAGATTCATCTCAAATGAAGAAATGATTACTGAAACTAACGCGCTTTTTGAGGGTTGGAATATCGTCTTACTAAGTGTATTGAGCTAAAAGGAGAATATGTAAATAGTTAAAAAAAAAGTTTTTTCCTACTTCGGTAGCTTCAATATCAGTCCGCCCTCGTATATTATACATATGTGGTTTTTCGCAACACAACGCGACCAAATTGGACCCAAGTGACAAAAATTTCACTGGGTTCTTAAGTGCCGTCAGGCTTGTGGTTGTTTGGCCTTCGAGAGTTTTGCGTCCCTTTCTAACGATTAACTGTTTGCCTCAACTAACTGTATTAGTTTACAGTTTTTTGTTTTTTGGCATTTCTCTGTTAACCACGCGGCAACTTCTTATGTGAAGGCAGAAGTCGTTATAGTTAGTCACAGCACCGCTGCAAATTACTGTTAATGCCATCGTGGGCATAACGTCTTCGTTACTTCGCCCATGCTGTGCATTATATAAGTACTTTGCAAATTTAGTCCGCCTTTAAGCCGATTTTCCATCGAGTCTGCTAAATGTTTGTGTAATATCGTGGGGATCTTGTTCTACTCGTCAAACAGAGCAATTTTCAAGTTGTTAACATCACTGATCTGTCTTTTTCGCTTCCCCAAATCCAAAATTGCCCAGAATTTTGAAATGGCGTTTGGGACGGGAGATTATATTAGCGAATTTATCAGATATGAGCAATTCAATATCAGCCATTAATGCACATTTCAAGATTTCTATTTTGGTTAAATGGCGTTTGAGACCGGAGATTGTGGTTGTGGCACTTTATGAGGTGTGAGCAATTCCACGTTAGACATGAATCGCATTTCTCGATTTGTGTTTTGATTCATGGGCCAGATGTTACAAAAAAAGGCAATCTGAAAGAACTGGGAAACATTATAACAAATTATCATTCAATATATATAAGTACATATTTCCGTCTAATGTGCTTTCGATGAAACAACATTGCCAGCTCTAGACAACCATACGCGCCCAAACCATTGCACTTCCATGTTGTCTTTGTGCTTGTCCTGGAACTCCGCATTGACTTTGTAGCCGTCATGTTTACCAACCGATTCAAAAATATTAAACGTCTACTCGTCTGCAAGGTATACCTACGTCTTTCCAAAAATCTTTTAGTTTTGTAAATGTTTTCCATGCTAACGATAATTTTAATTTAATAAATTTTAAAAATTTTGTTTTGCATATGCACGAAAAAAGCTGTAAGCCACCGTATGTACATAATGTGGAGTAAGAACAGCGATGAAAAAAAATTTTCGTTTAAATTAGCTTCTCAAGATATAAATTAGAAATGTAGTGTACAGCCTTCAAAAATGAAAAGCTTTTAGACCGGTTCTAATTTACATATTCATATTATACCCGTTTGCATTTTTTTTATTTCCTGTCAAGCGATTAATAAAGGCGGAATATCGTGGTACTCAGGTTTTTAATAGGAAGTTTCTGGAAACATAATGCAAATAAATATGTGACTTCGAACTGGAAGATTACTTTTAAGATGTTTATTTTTTACTTGTTTAAGTAATTATTTATGTACCACTTACTGTTAACAAAAACATAAGTATTGCTGGATTGAGTTGTCAGAAAAAGAAGAATTTCTTCGCGTGTAATGAATGAGAAGGTAAAAATTACGTGGGAATATTTATAATTGGGCTTCCTACACTATAAACGATTTTCAAAACAAACAAAAAAAATAAATAAATAAAAGGATTCGAACAAAAATATTTGTATTTTCAAATTAACAAAACATTTTAGATTAAAAAAATATAATAAATTTACATTAAATGTTGCAAGGAATACTTATTTATTTTATTTTTTAACGTCTGGCCACGTTGGCATTTGAAAAACCCAAACACTAGAAACAAGCTTAAAAGATTATTTTTTCAGAGAAATGAAGCGTAATAGAAATTTTATAAATTCATGGATTGTAAACAGCATAAGCGTCCTTCAATATTGTGAATATTTTGAGAAAATGTCTCTCTAAATGATTTTTTTTCACCTTTATTAGATAGTCTTCCAGCTTTAAAAAGGATGTACTCATCTTATATAGCATATTTTAATAAAATTATTACAATAATAAAATGTCAGTTTTTAAAATGCCAGCTTGGCCTGGCCTTAAAATGAAGATGAATACAAATGTAAATATATATTATATATAAATAAAAAATTAAGTTAATATGTATGATTTTGCTTAGTTTTTAACACAATCTTTATTTTTGGTCTTGATATTTAACAGAATTGCCTTTTAACGGGTTTTTATATGTATGAATTTAATATGGAATGCGTACATAAATGCACAATATGGTAAAAGATTTTCTGGAAATTTTTATACTGCACTGTGACGTCATATTCGAAAATTTGGGCAAATATTAAAATATCCGAATTTCATCTAATTTTGTGCGAATAATTGGAATGGCCTTTCGATCTTTTTAAATAATGATTATTCACTTATTTTGTGGGTTTACGGTTCGCCAATATTCGTACATATTTTCATTACTATTATCAAATTTAAAGAATCAAAAGTGGAATTTATCATCAAAGATTAAAACAGAATTCGTAAACACATTTTGTTGATATACATATATAATTTACGAAGCAATTTAGCTGCATACTAATTTATTAAGAATTGATATTTTACGTTTTTATTAAATTGAATAAGGGCAACTAACTAAATATTACTATCTTTGCCCAAAGAATATAAATAGACCTGATCACAGTATTTTGTTATGCATAAAGATTGTGTTCTGAGTTGTTTAAATAAAATGATTTATTTTTAAATTAAGATATTATAATAAGCAATTATGTGAAAAAAAATATAAAATAAAAAGTAAATTTAAAATACTTATATATTTATGCATGTATAGTGTAGCGTGTGTATAAAATTATAAAAAGTTTATAAGAAACTAAATATAAATTTATGTATATATATGTTTGTCTCGACAATTTTACAAATTAAAATTATTAACTTTGAAAGTTGCCTATTTTTTTTAATTAACAATTACTTTCTTAATTTGTTGCTTTTAAGTATGAGATATTTTAATAAATTACAAATTATTAATTAAATTTTCGAAATATATATATTTTTTTATAATTTTGACAATAAAAACGAATATTACAGGTTTTTCGGTAACACAAAAACCAACCAAAGGTAGCACCTTTGAACCAGCCAATATATTAATGTAAGTTATCCATATACACTAATGGAAGTATGTATGCTATATTATTCAGCTGCTATATTCATTGATGTCATCATTACCCATAGTCCAATAATGATCGAGAATATCTTCGCTGGTAAAACGTACATCTGGATCGGATTGTAGCATGTTGGCAATAAGGTCTCGCACGCCATTACCAATGCCAGACCAATAGGGGTCTGGAAACTCATAGATTCCCGATATAATTGCGTCAAACAAAGGTTCCTGTTGATTGTCGGGTGAAACGAAGGGTGGAAAACCACAAAGCAATATATATAAAATAATACCTGCTGCCCAAACATCAATCTGCAATATAACAATAAAGAATAATATGAAATATACAATTTTGCAGATGTACTAGTTACCTTTAAACCATAACCGGTTTCCATTAAAATTTCTGGAGCCACATATGTTGGTGTACCGCAGACAGCAAATAGTGGCTCAGTCACCTCACACGCCAAACCAAAATCAGCTAATTTCAATTCTGTGACATTTCCCTTGCCATCTAATTCAACCTTTAATGCGAGAATCGATGTTATGAATAATAAATAAAAAAATAAAATATAGAATCTGAACAAACCCACCAGTAAATTTTCTGGTTTAATGTCACGGTGAACAATACTTATGGAATGTAAATAAGCCATAGCCGAAGCTAAATGTTTAATCATAACGCGAGATTGTTCTTCTGAAAACCGTGTTACTCTTGTTATAGCATCAAATAAATCACCACCTAAAAATTAAAAACGGATATTATATAGTGTTATTTATGCAGTAACATAAGTTCATTAATATATTAAGATATAGCAGCAACTTTAACTTACCACTAACATATTCAAGCACCAAATACATATTCGATTGTTGATCAACATCCATTATTAAAGATATAATATGAGGATGTGACAATTTTTTCATAACACGAACTTCATCATCGATGTAATGCTCTTTACCCTTACATTTACTTTTGTCTATAATTTTAAGTGCGTATGGTAGACCATTTTGCCGGTCTTTGCACTTGAGGACAATTGCAAAGTTGCCATCTCCAATTATCTGACCAAGAATGTATCGTTCCCGTATTGTGGCTGGTAGTTCGGTTGCGTCGATACCACTATCATGGAGTAGCTTTTCTTCATCGATTGTAGATGTGTCATAGGTTTTCTTACTCTTCACAGGCATTTTAGGTTTGGGCCCTTTGCAAACTGTTCCAGCTGTACGTAAATTTTTACGTATATTTTGCAAAGATTTCTGTTCGTCGGCTTCCAGCCGAAAATCGTCAGGGTTGTTAACGCGTTCTGTGCCGTAAGCAAAGAACACATCATCAGGTCCAAAAAAATCCGCCAATTGAGTCACCGGGGTACCGGATAAGGTAAACACTTTTCGTACATAGCCAGTATCCAGTTTGACTTTTTGCGTTATAGCAGTTAAAACGTGTTCAAAACTGGGACTGTTACGTTTATTTAATAATAGCCGCATAAGTTTCCGGGGCTTTGTCCCATTGCGGATGAGAGTTACTATGCGTGGATGTACAACACTATCACGTTCAGTTAGTTTTACCAACACCGGACTACCGTTGGAGTTACCAGTTGAACCGGTATTTGGCATAGCACCGTTACCGACGCTTCCTGCATTGGTTGAGCCATTCTTTAGAGGTGAAGAAGGCCGATAATGCTTCGATAAGCGGTTTGAGGTCTTGCTTGACATCGACAGATTGGTAAGCGGCTGTGAGGTCGTGTTATATTCGATTTTTTTAAAATTTTCATTATTACAGGAACACACGTAACTCTGACCGTCTTCCAATTCTTCCAATGTTGCAATCTTGTGGTAAGGTAAAATTTAGTTAAAAAGAAAAAAAAGCAATATTCTCATATTTTGTAATCAAACCTTTTTACCGCACATGCTGTAAATGGTGCGAACAGCACCTGGAATTTTAACGTTTTCTTCTAAAAGCCTAGTAAGATCTTCAAATAAACTATCAAACGATCTGAGTTGGAAAAAATAATTATATTTAAAGAAATGGTGTTTAAGTCAAATAATATAATTTTGCTTTACCTATAACGTTCATTTGAAACTGGAATGGTTATGCCTGGATAAAAACGATCTCCATTACGATAAAATTTTATTCGCCTCGCTTTTCGTGTTGGTGTTCGACTTGAGGAAATTCTTTTCTTAATACTCGTAGCTGCATTAGCGGCTAAGCTATTAGTTGATTGACTGCCATTTGTTAAAGATGACGAAATGTTATCTTTCAACCCCGCATTATCACCACCAACACAAACACTCGTCGATGATGTTATAAGGCCATGTGTAGATGTAGATGAGGCACCACTTAATGAACCGTTTGATTTACAATTTAATTCAGCACCTAAGCTAATACTTCCGCTATTCATAGAACTATTCAAATCTAAGTCTTGTAATTCTTTTTCGATTTCTGAATTCGAACTGGTTGGACTGTTGCTGCGACTAAGTTGCTGTTGTATTATGCCATCATTAAACGGTATTTTTGATTGTTGTAAATGAACTAGCGGGGCAGATGATAATGGTGATGTGGTTGTTGATGATTTATTGGTGAGTGTTTGAGAAGTTGTGGCAGATAACGGTGACAACAGAGGATTATTCAAATGATTATTGACAGTTTCAATCTCCATTCTGAAATTATATAAAAGAAATTTGTTATGGTGCTACGTATTACTTTAGGTTAAGATTTGCTTCATATTTTATTAGATTTAGCAAATTCACAACTGTAACAAATTAACCGACTTTTTTTTTACTATTTTGCTAGTTTTTCCACGAAATGAACTATTTTTTTTTATTTTAGTTAGGGTTATAGTTTTATTTTGCTACATACATAACTACCTAAAATGCGCGTATTTTTGCATTAAGGGCCATTATTACAACCGACGAATAGTTAACATTAGGATTTTATCTTACAGATATTTTTTTTTCGTTGTTACAAGTTAACATTAACCTGAAAAGTTACTGATAACTTAACAGTATATAGTCTATACCAGAGATCTGCAACCGGTGGCTGTTTTAATGATCTAAGTACACCCGTCATATATCGAGTTGCGGTGTCATTGGGCACCGCATATTGTTTGCACAAGTATGTTTTCTATATAACATACCCAATCAAGTTTGTATGCGGTGGCTGGTTGATTTAGAGTCTCAATTATTTTTTTCACATTTGGCAATCAAACTCGTACAAAAAAAAGTAATGAAAATAATATTTGTATGTAAGAATTTGCAGTCACGCATTTACCTTACCCATGAAAGTGTGTGTGTGTGTGTGTTCAGTTTTCTGTATTTACTCACTCACACTCGGTAAACGTATTCGTAATAAGCGCGGCATTGCCAGAAGGTTTTTAAAACGTCATGTTTTGGCGATTGTGTTTTGAAGAAAATGTATACACATATTTTATTTGAACATATTTAGTACAAAACCAGTAAAAATAATAACTTTTACTTAAAAAAATAGATTTTTTTATGAAGCATATTTTCATAAAATTTTTATGTTCCTTCATATATACATACGGCCATGTCACAGAATTCACTTCCTTTCGGAAAAGGAACTGAATCGATTTTTTAATTCTTCAAAAAACGAAAATTTAAAACAATTCGGAATGAAATCAATTCTATAAGACAATACTAGTTTCATTCTTGGAATTAGAAATGATTTCATTCCGAAAAGTTTTTTAGTTTATTGAAGAAGTAAAAATATTATTCAATTCCGTTTCCGAACGGAATTAAGCTCTGTGACATGGCTGATAATAATTTTTATTTCTACGTTTTAATCCATAACCACAATAAATGCACAGTTATGCATACATATAACCAATTGTTTGAATTGAATTCATCAATTTTTAAGAGCGCTTAAAATACTCGGATGTGAAAATGATTGGGTAAACAACCGGAGTACTTATGGTTGCGGTGCACCGGTGCAGATCTCTGATCTATAACCCTTAAAAATGAATATTTTGATAGATATGAAAAAATACATGAGTAATTACATATTAAAACCAAATCAGACGTAAAAAAATGTCGTCTATGGGTGCTTTTACTACGAGAATATTTTTTCTTTTTTCCAGCTTGGCTGGACAACTTTTGTACTCTCTTATGGCGGTTTTTTGTAACAATCTCCGTACACAAACCAAATTCTACCTTTCCTAACGTCGATTTTTCTTAAATTTTTGTGCAGTTAATTTCAACAGTGAACATATCACACGTACGAGTACATATGTACATATGTATAATAAAAATGTTTACTAAATTTGCTAAAAAAAAACCGTTTTGTAGAAATACTTTCTTTTTAAAGCTTAAAAACTTGTTTAAATTAAAAAATGCTATAGGTAAATAAGAGAAAAATGCTAAATTTTTCAAAGCATGCGCATGCGCTGCTTTTAATTGAAATGTTTGTTTACTTCGTTTGATATTAATGCAAAAAAGAAGATGGTAAATATTAAGTAAAAACGAGGTAAAAAATGAGAGTACTTTTAAAATTTCACCAAATGAAATTTTTTTATACATATGTACATATACTTAGAGTACATATGAGTCTAGTATATACAAACACGTACGTACATACATACATACATATATAGCCCAAATGTTAGTCATTTCATTTTTTGTGGGTTTTTAATACTTGAGAACCAAAAAAAGATTCATTGATATTTATAACACAATAACAAAAGAAAACAGAACTGGTTTTAAAAGTAAATTTATTGCAAAAAAATTCAAAAGTTGTATTTTAACAGATTGCAAATTTGCTTTCATTACTATGTTATTTTAAATGGTTTTCTACGTTAAGGTGCCCATATACTTCGTTCTTTTTGGCAGGTTTAACGAGACGGGTAAAACTGCTGGAGTATAGCAAAATCCGTCGTGAGTGATTGCTGTATTACATAAAGGGATTTCCTTGGTTTATATTAACTTTTCAGTGTTTTACTTAACACACATGTTTACTTTTTTAAACTTCTTTTTTATTAAATTTAGCACACAAAACGTTACAAATAATCATAAATTCCAAAAAAAAAAAGAACAAAAACGGTAAAAAACAAGAAATTTCAATGTGCTAGAAATCAATACACAAGTTGTTTTGCGGCACTAACTTGTATTAAGTTTCGCTCTCATCTTAACATCTTTTAACACTAGAAAGACAGACAGGCATCATTTGGCCCATTTACTAACCTAAATGTTAATATTTCCCTTATGAATTATATAACAGATTTCTTACATCGTGACAAATTGCAATTATTAAAACAATTAGTACCTAAAAAGACGGAAGGGGTTATCTGACCTTTCATATATCTGACTGCCGCTGTTTATTTTATCAATTACTTTTCCCAATTTTTTTATGAAATAACTGCAACAAAAACAGAAATCATGCATTCCAAATTTATGTTCATCACAATATCGTTATTATACCCTTCACAAAAATGTAATGTGCGTTACTCTGTTCTATCGCTACTGCAATGGATTTTGCTCAGACGAGATTAGGGATCTTGTTCCCGAAACTCGCACATTTTTACGTAGCACGCGCTCATCGTCGAGAGCTCATCCATTTGTGGTCGATTGCCCGGGTAATTGTACTACGCATTACAGAGAGAATTCGTTTTTCAGCCGTACGCTTCGTCTGTGGAATAAGTTGCCTGCAGACGTGTTTTCTGCCTGTTATAACGTTGGAAAGTTCAAGTCAAATGTTCACAAGCACTAGTCCCTCTTTCCCCCTCCTCACAACCTATTTTCCTAGTTCTCGTACAATGCCCTGCATATGTAGGGGTCATTCCCCTAGTACTGGTCCAAAATAAAAATATAAAAAGGTTATATACAAGTTTCTGATTCCGTTTGTAATTTCTACAATTTTCATTTCCGACCATATAAAGTAATATATATTCAGATTCAGCATTAATAGAAAATTCGATTAAACGTTATCCGTCTGTCCGCTCTTAAAATACCGTTTCTGAGAAAACTATTAGACTTAGAAACTTTTTTCTTTCCCATACTTTTACCCCATCGATTCATGGGTTTGCTATTGAAATTCAGTAATATCGGTTTACATATACATAGATATATCAAAAATTTTGTATGAATTTTTTGAAAATAAGTTTGTTTTGTCACAAACTTCACACAATTTTTTAAACATGGTGACCAAAAAACAAAAAAAAAAAAAATGTTTCCAGACCGATGTCCATATATACCCGAGATATAGCCTAAACCGGGTTTTTAATGAAAATGTCGCATAAGCGAACTTAAACAAAAATTTTTTTTTTGCTTTAAAGCTATTCTGGTAATAAAAAAAGGTTAATATGGAAATTTTAATTTTCCATATTTATATAACCTTATTTCATTACCGAAACTGCTTTTGACCACAAAAAAAGTTGTTTAAGCATTTTCATGAAAACCCCGGTCTAGGCTATATCTCTGGTATATATGTACCGATATCGGAAATTTTCATTTTCCATATTTATATAACCTTATTTTATTACCAGAACTGCTTTTAAGCAAAAAAAAGTTGTTTAAGTTCGTTTACGCGACATTTTCGCGAAAACCCCGGTTTAGGTATACATATGTATATGCACCGATATCGGAAATTTTCATTCTCCATATGTATATAACCTTATTTTATTACCAGAACTGCTTTCAAGCTAAAAAAGTTGTTTAAAAACCGGTGTGAAGTTTGAAGCAAAACAACCAACTTTTTTAAAAAATTGCAACAAAAATGGCTTTTTTCGGAATTTTGGATATATCTCAGCTATATGTGAACCGATATTGCTGAATTTCAGTAGCATGAATCGATAGGGTAATAGAATGGTGAAAGAAAAAAGTTTCTAAGTCTAATAGTAATCTCAGAAGCGGTATTTCAACAGCGGCCAGACGGACATCGCTTTATCGAATTTTTTATGAATGCTGATTCGGAAATGAAAATTGTAGAAATTACAAACGGAATCACAAACTTATATATACCCTCTACATTTTTGTGAAGGGTATAAAAAATTAATAAGGATCTCCTTTAATGGATTTTAAGTGTTTACAGGCAAGGAGAATTCATACCAGATATATGCTAGAACAATAAATACAACACTATAAAAAATAGCAGCTCAAGTACAAATGAAAATTCCGTGGGAGTTTTTTTTCACTTTTCTCTTTCCTCCAATTATAAACAAAAATTAAATATAATGTATTTTATTTCTTCCTTCTCCCCATTCACTGAAAACACTAAAAAGAAAGAGACCAAATCTTTAATTCCTACGGTTAAGTTAACAAAAATTGTGCTTTTCTCTTTAATTTGAATTGAAAAAGTACTTTATGTGAAAAATAAATTCAGAGGGGAAAAAATTCCGTGAGAAATAAATTGCGTGAGAATATTCATAATTGGGCTGTAAATCTATTTCAAATGCCAAGGAAAAAATATAAACACAAAAAGGAATACAAAAAATATAATAAAAAAAAATTTACAGGAAAAGACAAACTTTTAATTATTTCGTGAAACTTTTAATAATTTCATGAAAATTAAAATCTCAGGTCATAGAGCTTGGAAAGGTGAAAATGACCAGCCAGATTGGGGAGGATTCTGGATGATACTTCGTGCTTATTGTACATAATTTAAAAAATTTTTAATTTTCTTTTAATTATTCCATTGACATCTGAAACATATTAAAATTAAAAAAAAAAAAAATTATCAGCTGCTCTGTCAGTTTCACCTGTCATGAATACGCCTTTACGGTCTCTTAATGAAAGAATATAGAAATGAGAAAGGAAAGTTAAGCATGAACGAAATAGAGAAAGAATACAGAATTATATAGCATTCTTTCACTTGAAAGAAACATTTAGATGAAATAACTCTTTCATGAATGACACAAGTCTAGGCCATATCAATATCATTCAACTTCGGCAGAAAGAACTAGATTACAATGTCTCGATATCGAGCACCAGTAACGGTCAATGCTCGGCCTGCCTTATTTTCAGAAAAGTATAGTCCAATTTTGCCTTTGGTTTAGAAATTTATATTTATTTTTATAAAAACCTTTTGCCAACTGGCCCCTTTAATGCCCCTAGTGGCGCTGGAGCACTCATTTTGTTACATATATATTTATATATCCCCGAACCCCAAAAGCGGCACCTTTGGCGATCAAGGTGGAAGTCTGCTGCATCGCTTAGCATGATGTTTTTTTTTCATTGTTATTGAACGTATGTAACGCTCTATTTTTACTCACCCTAAATTGCCAATTTTCGAACTGATCTTTCAGGATTGCGGACACTTTACTGCATAAATGGCGGAAAATTTAAATCGTTGGTTAATTTTGGGACACCATTTACAACAAAAAAGATAAATATTAGATTATTTCTATGGATTTCAAAAATATTTTTCATGAAAATATATACATAGCTCAAGAAATTTTGTTACATAAGAACATATGTGCATATGTATGTATGTATGTATATACTCTAATTCCACAATGTAAAAATCATTATATGGACATATATACTTGTATATACATACATATTAGAATAAAGGCATGAATTACAACGAATAAAAAGCTAAAGGAGCGTTAGTTGATTTAGCACGCAATCTTCAAGGAAACCACTTAATGGCCTAACAAAACAAGAAAAAGCCCTATAGCCTGCTGCTTATTTTTGAGCTCTTTACAAATTATGATTTTCTTAAAAAACAAACAAGTCTGCTGCCAAAACCTACATAAATAAAAATAATATAGGTTACCAACAAAACTTACAAACAAAAATGAAAATCTACAAAAATGCCTAATGAATATTATATACTCGTACTTACATACATATGTACATACGAACATACATGCCCATTAAACGTTTAAAGTTAAGTATTTTCATAAACTTTAACCAGAATTTTTTTTCTGCAGTTGATTCTTTTGAAACCCTAAAGTAAAACAGCTATTGTAAAAATGGTAATGGCGATGGCTTGAAGGCAGGTGTGGTTTGTTTAGTTAATGTACGAAAACAGAAAAGTTTGTAATAAAATATATTTGCAAGAACTGATGAAAAAAATATTAACTGGAAAAAAATTTTTAGAAGGAATTTTTGAACTGAAGCTGAGCTGGTCATATGGTTTAATTAGGAAGGTGTCGTTTTACATAAAAATGAAACTTAAGAAGGGATTGCCTTGGATATGATGTGAAGAGCACCGGTTGATTTTTAGAACTTTAAACTTGCAGTAATGTGCGCTATTTTGACAGCAAAAAGTTATTTAACGGCATCTGAACTACGTCTATAATTGTGCAATTCAACTTAAGAATTTTACAGCACTTTTCGCCATAATCTGTTATACAATCATGCAACCATTCGTTTTACGTGAATGTAAACTCTTTTAAACTAATGTGCCATGAAAATATTTTTCTTTTCATCAAAAATGATCAGTAAACATTCTTTGTTGGAAATCTAAAAGCTGTAGCAGAAGTTCCTTTTTTTACTATGTAAAATTTTTTTTTAGAACTACAGATGAAAAAGCTTTCTGCAAGATGGGTGCCGTATTTGTTAACAGTCGACCAAAAAGGCATAAGAATGAACATTTCTTAAGCTAGTTTGGATCGTTTTAAGCGAAATAAAATGGATTTTAAGCGTCGTTTCATAACTGGTGATGAGACATGCATCCACCAGACACAAAAGAACAATCCAAACAATGGACTGAAGCAGGGGGAAGTGCCTCAAAGAAGGCAAAAACAATTTAATCGGCTGGTAAGGTTATGACAACGGTTTTTTGGGACTTCAAAGGTATTTTATTGATTGACTATCTGCAAAAGGGTAAAACAACAAATTCAGAGTACTATTGCAACCTATTGGATCAATTAAATGAACAAATGCGAGACAAACGTCCTGGCTTACAACACAAAAAGTAATTTTTCATCAAGACAGCGCACAAGAATGTTTTAACAATGACTAAAATCAACGAATTAAAGCACGAGTTGTACCTTATTCTCCTGATTTAGCTCCCAGTGAATTTTACCTGTTCCCAAATCTAAAAAAAAATCCTGGTTGGCAAGCGTTTTACCTCGAATGAAGATGCAATTACAGTTGTAAACCACTATTTTGAAGACCTTGAGGAAAGCTATTTTAATCAAGGGATAGAATTGCTAGAAGAGCGTTGGGCTAAGTGTATTCATTGATAGGCTAAGAAGTTTCCGAACAGCCCTCGTAATTAACTTTAGGATGTTAAATTTAATTAGTTCGTATATACTTCACCATTTAAATTTGTTTTTTTTTTCTTCAAAAATTTGCTAAATAATGTATTCTATTTTACGCTTACACAATTTTATCTCATATTTAACTTCTTTCATTCATATATGAACACTTTTTAATTCTTTTACGAATTAAAAGCCTCCTTAATGCATACATATACTACTTTAATCGAAAAGCACCCGAACTCATTTAGGTTACGCACCAGCCACCAGTACAAATATGCGTGGAACAACAGAAGGGGAACCGATTAAAGCAAAATACGGCTTCATATTTCATTGAACTTTGTTCGGATTTTAAGCTTGTTGAAATCGACAACCTTTTATAAATGCTTTGATATGCATTTTGTTGTTGCATAAATTTCTTTGCAAAAAAGGAAAATGTAACAAAAATAAAGAAAATTAACAATAGAAAACAATACAGAAGAGTACATATGCATGTACTAAATAAAAATGTTTGTATTGATAAAAAAAAATAATAAAAGGCATTACATGCTAGAATGAAACGAAACAAAACCTACTTCTTCAGTGAAGTCTCAATTAACCACTTTAACTATCGCTTTGTGAATTTATGACATTTAAAACTTAAAATTGCCAAGTATGACAAACTTCGTTAAGAAAGTTCTTGGTTTTTTAATAACTTTGCTATTTCTCTAGTTCTTTTTCATTATTAAAATAAAGATGTTAAAAAACGAACTGCCTTTTTATAAGACGCGACGCGTATATAAAAAGAAATAATCTTGCAAATTTTCTGTTTTTGGTCATTTTATTTTGGTTTGTACATATAACACGTCGTGTCTGACCATAAGTGTCAAAATCGGGCTCGGCAGAAGAAAATACTTATTTGCACAGTGTTTTGATAATAAATAAAAAGAAAAATAGGAAAGGAAATTACAGCAAAACATTTTAAGAATCTCTCATATTTCTGTGATATAGACGCACATCGCTTTGTATGCAAATAAAATATTCATCGCATATTTATTTGCCTCTTCATACGAGTATAAGAAAGCGATTAACATGGCCATACTTTATGTAGCATATTCTATATGGGTTTGAAATAATTTCGGGTTGTTGTACAACACATCTGGGAAGAGTTAATCGTTTGGTCAATGTTGTGGTTCGCTTTGTCTACAGTGTTCCGTCGAAGAGAGCAGATTTCATCGTTTATCCGAAACCAGCGATGTCAACTTTGAATTTTCAAAACGCACTAAACTGGAGAAAAACGCGCGTTATTATTCAACAAAAGCGCACCGTATTTTGAATTTTTCTTTCCATTTAAAAACCCCCATTTTGTATTATAAAAAGTATAATATTTTCATATTAAAAACACGATAATGAAACAGCCTTTTAAAAGACTATTATACAATCAGACTGGGTCTGGTACCACCCACCGCCTGATGGCATGCCATCAAATTCGTTCAATAGCTAGAATTATAAAATAGCACAGCTAGAATTCCTATTTGTCAAACTTGACAAACAGGAACTTTTATTAAATAACTATAACGATAATTTATTACAATAATTCTAACGATATTTTATCATATTTATTATTCAGCAATTTATTTATTTATTTATCTGATCATTAAAAGTTATAGAATCGCATTACAAGCCTCTAAACTCTATTAATAGCCAATCTATCAAATACCGTGTACATTTCATTTGTGTTTCCTTAAGCAAACAGTGAAAATCAGTTTGGTGTCTTTAAAAGAATTTGCCAAAATTATAGCCAATAAAATATGAAGTTTACCAGAATCAATATTTAATGCAAACGTATTGGAAAACCTTTATAATTTAATTAATAATTTATCAATTACCAAAACAGTAGCGAATTCACTTTTCATCATAAATATGAACTTCACTATCTGTGTCTGCATTTATTGTAATATTTGACAAACTTGGATTGATCGTATAATAGCAAAACACGCTCTAAAAACAGCAAATTTTATAAAACGAAATGTTTATATTTCTTTCGAGAATATGTATAATTTCGAGAATATGTATAATTTAGCAAGATTATCTTACTTTGTAAATATAATATCGCTCTTTTATTGCAACATAGCCATAGCTCAAAAAAGCTTGTTTCGCGAAACACACATTTCAAACTTTGAGTTTCCATACAAGTATTAGAAATATATATATATTAGAAAATATTTCCTAAAGGAAACAGTTTAAAAGTAATTTGAATAAATTTTTGGCACAATATAAAAGGTCGTACTGTTAACAATTCTGCATTATTAAATCGAAAATCCATAAACATTATAGCTCCGCGTCCTGATTGTGCTCTGCAAAATGAAACGTTAAAATATTGGACACTTGAATACTTTTTTTTTTATATTAAAACAAAAAGTTGAGTTGAATTTGATTGGCTGCCACCGAAATATTAAAAGCGCACTGAAGATTTAAAAAAAGCGCACCACACACCGACTAAAGAATTTTTCGCACAAATAATATGAAAAAGCACCAAAAACGGTGCGGAACACACCGAGTTGACAACGCTGTCGTAAACTTTCTTGAATGCTATTTTAACGAATTTGTGCTATTTTAACAAAGAGTACCGAATGCTAGTATTTTTTTTTTTATAAAATAATGAAAACTGCTATACCAACAGCGTTGTCAACTTTGAATTTTCAAAACGCACCAAATGGAGAAAAAGGCGCGTTATTTCAACAAAAGAGCACTATTGGTATAATACCAATATCATTGTATTATACCAATGATCATTTCTGTATGCGCACTCAACTCGAAACCCGCGACCATTTTTGAGAAATCATTTAAAGTAAGAATTGCTCGCTGCTGGAACTAATTACCATTTTCTTTCTATCATTTTAATAATGTGTTTCGCTTGAAACTCTTAAAATATTTGGCTCAGGGTTAAGTTAACTGACTGAAATGTTCTAATGTATTGTTACTATGTTGGACTGTTGTAATAATAAAAAATTTATTTTACTTACGAGCTGATTTGATATATTCCAGTTTATGATTTTTTTATTTTATTTTATTTTTTTTCGTTTTATTTAATTATAAGTTGTAATGTTTATATTTCAGTTTTTATATGATATATTCAAATTTTTATTTATGATAATATATACCTGATCAGCTGTTAATCTGTCTTATGTAAAAGAATTATTGGCCCTTGTTGGCTTAGTATTACATATTATGAATGAATAAAATAAATAAAAATAAATAAAATAATAGGTATTAATCAAACTTGCATGTTAAGAGTACAAATAACACAATTCTTATTTTTATTCATTTTTTAAACGGTTTGTTTACTTGAAAGCATGCATAATTAAATATACACGTACATATGTCTAGCAATAGTGTTTAAAATACGATAGCCGGATTTTTTAGGTTGAAAATAAATTGTGTCTAAAATACGATTGCCGGTTTTATAGTTAAGAAATTTTTCGTATTAAAAATATTAGCAAATAATAATTTATTGCATGTTAGCAACAAAAGGATTTCAAAAATGTTTGATAGGTATAGAAGAATTGAGGAGTAAAGTTACAGGGATATAGTAGGAGTGAGGGAGAGGGATAACAAAGGTGGGAAACTGCTTAATGTGGCATTAATTGCCACATTAAGTACTACGAGTAATATACATAGTGTCTAATAGTTTTGTATGAATATGTTCGTCGTCCTTCCTCACATCGTAAGCACTGTAAGTCTATCCGATATACGTCAGAATTGTCAAAACTTATGTCTGCGTTTTGCAACAACTTTGTCACTAAAATGTCGCTAGAAAGCTACGCAATGGAATAGGTTTTTATTAATTTAAAAAAATATATATTTTTAAAAATAATTGCAATTCACGCCACTGTGATTATTATACAAAGATGATTTAAGAGAACAATTATGGTGTATCATTTGTTAATTTTTTTTTTTTTTTTTTTGCAAAAACAACTCACACCAACGCATTTTTATATTTGTCATACGACACTTCATTCCGCTGCGAAAAGTTTTATATTTCCCTGCCTTGTTTTTATTTGTTTCTTCTTGAATCTAGTGTGTGATTTACATACATACATGCAATATTTTAACTTAATTTTAATGATTGATTAATTAATAATAAGCGTAGCTTAAAACGTGTACAATTTAAAATTCTAGAGATTTCAAAGACATGTTCTATCTGAAACTAAACTTTGTAAGAGCAATTAAATTTCGTGAAATTACGAGAAGTTGAATAATGGTTACCTAAACTGCGCGGTACAGAAAAGATTTTTTGCCGCCGGACTCTAGGCCAGGTCGTGGACGAGCGTTAAAAAGGATAATATGCAAAAAAAAACCTTACTTGAGTTTTAACGCAAACGTTAGTTACCAAACACATTAACACTACTATACATTATATGTTAAAAAAGTTTATGCAAAAATAGTACGTTAATTTTTAAATATACTAAGGAATTTAATTGTTTTATTCTGGCAATGCTCAACGCTCAGTTGTAGTATTTTTTTTTTTTTTTTTTTTTGAATTGTGATGCACGAATATGAGTATTATATTAGTTCGAAAAAAAACTTAAAAAAAAATATTTACAAAATAATACATTTTTAGCAAAAATTTTTTGGTTTTACCTTTTAAGTAAATGATGATCGTTGAAGTATATTAATGAAATTGAGAAAAATTAACGGGATTACTAAAAAATCGTTTTTATTACTCGAATCACATTTTCGTTGTATTCGTCGGATTGAAAGAGCATCAATAACATATTTCTTAAGCACCCCATACTCGTTTCAACTCAATTGGCAACTGAGTGGGTTGTTGTCCAAATCAAGGCTTATATGGCTTTGTCAATTGATTTGTTTAGCAGTTGCCGAGTTGCTTGAAGAAAAATTATAAGATTTTGATATTTTCAAGTTGGCTAGTAAATGTTTCAATTCGATTGTGCTGTGTTTTTTTGAGTTTCTTAAAGAGCTATAATATTTTTGTAAAGAAAACGTTAAATATTCTTTAAAATTTTCTATAATTTCATTGAATTTGACGGCTGAATGAAAATCTTTCAATTCAGTTTAAGAAGTGTGTGACCAAGAATCAATTCAATTGACAGTTGAATTGAAACTTGCATGGGCTGCTTTATTTACATATATTACCCTTTCAAAATTAATGTTTTCAATTAATATAAAATGTACGTTTTAATTTATTTATTTAACAATCATAATACATTATTTTTGTCAAAACTTTTCAAGGGAGATCAAAATTAACAAATCAAATATCATTTTAACGTACATTTAAAGTGGCCCAATTCAACTTTAAATGAATGGTAAGCTAATAATTATTTTTGCATACGTTAGAAAATTTTTTTAACAATTGCTTACCGAGCTTTGTTGTTGTTTAGTTTTTGCATACGGTCGCATGCTTTATTCGGGTTAAAACGATCGTCATTGCAAATTCTAATTAATTTAATGTATACATTATGTCTGTACGTTTGCAAAATTTGTTTCCGCTACAGTAACTGAAAACCGAAAATAAATGTTGAGATTTATTGAGACATTTCTTATCATAATTCAGGTTTTTATTTTTTCAATTTACGAGGGCTGATCATTAAATAGCCGTAATTTTAAATTTTTTTCAAAAAGTATTTATTTATTCATCAATAACTATCTTGTCCCCTTCAAAGTAAACCCTCTCAGATATAATACACTTAAGCCAGAGTTTTTTCCAATCTCGTAGCAACAACGCTTTCCTTTCGGTGTCGTCAGTTTTGGGAAGAGGAAAAAGTCAGTCAGAGGAAAAGGGGGCCTGGAGTCTGGTGAATACGGTGGTTGAGGCATGATAACAGTTTTGGCCAAAAATTCACACACAAGCATCTAAGTATGAGCTGGGACGTCATCATGGTGCAAAATCCATGATTATTTTTGTCCATGCGACGTTGTTTTTGCGCAAAATTTAGCTTAAAAAAACGAAGAGCACATCAAAATACTACTAACCTTTTTATCTGTCAAAAACAAACTGGCAATCCAAAATGGCTGATATTGTTCGAGTCTTTCTTACTTATTAAAAAATTTATTTTATATGCTTGTGAATAATTGCAAACCAACTTCTACTAGTGCAGCCAGTTATTTTTGTGTTTGCACACAAGAAACGGGTATGCTCACGATCAACCATAATATGCATTGCAAATTTACAAATTGATAATTTGCACAGTGACCACCATAAAAATCTTTATTAAGTCCCACAATTTTCATGCTTAACCCGAATCGTATGTTTTTCCCTCAACCACGAAATTTCTCCATATGAAATTTTATCAAAATCTGTCTAAAAGTTTAGGCGTGCAAATGAACCACATACATACAAACATATATAATTATATTCACATTTATAATGTTGATAAATAAGTATTTAAAGATTGTAAACAATAATACATGTTTCTTAATTTAAATATTAAGTTTGAAATCCAAGATATTAAGAAAGCATTGAAAATTCCATCACAAGATGGTCATCTTTACAAATCAGACAGCTGTTTGATAACGCACAGTTTATACAAATTTATTTTGAAAAAATATAAAATTTTAACAAAATAAAAAAAAAATTAACTCGCATATTCAAGCACATGCTCCTCAAATTACAAAACCAGGGAGAGCATACATACATGATGACGGCAGCGAAATAAGAAATAAAAGAGGAACAGCATGACAGAAAAACACATCACTCAAGCAAATTCGAGCTATTAAGGAAAAGATGGTATTAAAACAGTAAAAGTAAAACAATAACCTTGCTGTACGGGCGAACGTGTTATAAAGTTTATTAAAAAAAATTAAATGTTTATAAATATGTACATACATATGTATATAGACATATGCAGCGAACCGCGAGATGATGACGCCAACACGGCTATAATAAAAATTAAAAGCCTAAACCATGTACATATGTATCTACGTGCATATGTATGTATTTATGTAAAAAATAATAAGAAATTTATTCGATCGTATTAAGAAAAATATAGAAAACTTATTAAAATACAACGAGTAAGTGCACGATTTCAAAAATACATATGTATGCACTATGCCACAAATATAATCAAGTTAGGGAAAACATATAACAAATCCAGGCAAAATATGTTTCCGAGGCTCATACGAAAGACTTACATTATAATTTTGTTAAACTATTATTTAATTTAATTCAAAAAGCAGTCCATTCGCTGCAATAAAATCCGCGTGTTCACAAAAGCAGGATGGTGCTCTCTTGCTTGAGCACCATCCAAGTCAATTTCTTCAACTACTGTTACAAGTAAGTTATGAAGCTTTTTGAGGATTTTGTGCTGTTTTACCTCTATGCAAAGCCATTTAATCCCATCCTACCGTCCTAGTTTTTGGACTCAGACATGTTTTCACCAAACCCCACAAATAAGAGCTCCTAGCGAATCCAAATTCTAAAATCGTGTACTAATTCACCCCCAAGAGGAACAGCTAGGAAACACAGAATAGCTGAACATACTTTTGTTTTGCTTTTACGTTTACGTTAAGTGCAAAATAAATAAATAAAATCGTTTGGGACGGTTCGTAAAGTTTGTTTTCGAACTCTGCAAATAATAACACTTAAATACAAATTTGTTCGTATTTTTAACAGCAATAATCTTTCCATTTAGTTACTTTAACCACAACCCCTCATAGGCTTGTAAAACCCTAGATCTCATAATACCCTAGATCTCATTGTTGCAACACTTTTTAAAGTTTTTTTTTTTTCAGAATCGTTTAAGAAAAGTTTTTAAATTCTTTTGCAAAATATTATATAAAAGTTTTAAAATTTATTAAAAAATATCTGACAATTTTTCATATTTTTGCGTTTATGAATTGTATACAAATTTAGATTTATTCTAAACAATTATTTGCAATGCAAAAACATTACTATGAAAAAATTTCCGTCACGTCGGACACATGTATTTATCTTTACAGCTAAATACCTGTGACGTAAGTACTTACGCCAAAAACATTTCTAACTCCACATACATATCTTCACACGTATTGTTACCGTTATGCTTTGATACGACAGCATGAGTACATAGCGTTAAACCATCTTATATATGTTTATACATATATACATATGAACATACTTATTTGTGTACTTGCATGCACAACAGAATTGCTGATGGTCGTTCATTGTCGTCTGGCATTTTCAAGCGTCGGTTGCAATATTATTTTCTGTTTTATTTTCCACCTTTTATATTTTGTGTTTACAGCTGAGTATTAAATAGCAATGAGTCATTTAAATAAAACATTAGTAGCACTCAATGTTTAGTGTGTTTTAATGTTGTCGCTCTTTTCTTAAACAATTTTTTCAGATTTTGCGCAAATTATAACTTACACAGCAGCATCGTTGAAAAGTTAAATTAAGTACGGATTTTTTATTAAACGTGGAATTGTTATACTAATCAATACACTATTGTAAATTGGCCAAGAAGGTTTTATATATTGAAATGAACCTAAATAAATAAATAAAGCTGTCTTTTTCAAATACAGGGTGCCCGCCGGGAAGGTATGCTACTTTGCTTTGCTGCCATTTTGGTAAACATTAATGATGAAACAGAACTAGGGCATGACGATTTTCTCGATATAATTTGGCATAAAATTAAGCCAGGGAATGCAGTCGTAAATTAGAATATATTTTATTTTGGCAGTGATTTTTCTTATGCTCTCACTTTCAAGCATAAAAGCTTTCAACCATGTTACCACACTTAGTAAATTTCATACATTTTGTAAACAAAACCAAAGCTTTAGCGCGAAGAAAAATTAAAATAAAAAACCTTTGGTTGTATTCATAGATGAAAATAAAGTTACTTTAAGGCAACTAAAGTCAACTTTTCTAAGAGTCTACTCTAAGTCATTCATAGACGAGTTAAAGTATAGTTTTGACGCTAAAACGAATTCTAAATTTAAAACCAGCTGAACCTGTGTCTCATTTAACAACATAGCGGCACTTCAATTTGCCTCTGCCTCTTTGGTTTTTCGCTTGCTGAAAATAAATCATTGATTGACTGACTAAAATTTTTCGCAAATGAACTTATAAAATGTTAAAAAAGGAGCGTATAAATTTTTACTATATTCTTAAAAAAATGTAAACAAAAGAAAAGCATGAATCAAAAATATTTAATTAAATAATTAGTTATTTGCTTCATGAAAGAAAAGCAGTTGTTCAAGGTTGCCACTATCTAATGTTTGGCTAGAAATTGTGAGTGAACATTCAACAATTAAAAGTCTAGATTGCCGTACTTTTCCTTCGGGCCTGTTTGGCTGATTGAAAAGTAAACAATAACAAAGAAAGAAAATTCATTTTAATTATCTCATACTCGCATACAAATCATTTCAATACTGTTATAATTTTAATAAGTGTGTGCAAAAGAACTTAAAAGCCCAAATGTTTCATTTTGGGCTAGATATTTGGATTTCTGCGTTCCCGTACAGCAATTTAGTGACGCTACTAGATTTTCTTAATATTTTGAACGCACCGAAAAATAAATTAATCAAAATATCAAAAACATAAAAAACAGGAATGGGCGAACAAAGCGCATTGCTGAGTACAAGCAAGTCTGTACTCAAATATCAGCAATTCTTTCCCATTCATTCTGCTCTTACTTCATACATCTGCCAGACAAGACTTGCGCAACTAAATTGCCGAAAGGGAAAGCACTCCTAATGTTATCTCTTTTTAAGAGAAACTTTGTTTTGTTTGCTCTCATTTATTTATTTACTAAAAAACACACCTACTATAGGAAAATGTTAAATGTTGTTAAATGAACTGGCAAGACACAACAAGGTTACTCTGATCTGGATGCCAGGACATGAGCGGCATTATGGAAATGAGATGGCAGACATTTACGGCAAAAAATGCGCTGAGGGAACTTTTATTGGACCCACTTCAACATTTAGCTTCAATAAGAGTGTACTTAATGAGGAGATGAAGAAATGGACGGTTTACATCGTATAGCAACTTTGGAACGAGACTACCGGTCTAGTAGATTGCAAGAAATTTTTAAACTCTGAATCAATGTGGTCCGGTTTCTTGACGTATTCAACCCGTGAAGGGACAAGGCACAATAGACCAACAATAATAGTCACAGTACAAGTGGCCATAGAGTACCACATACAATTCAAATAATAATAATAATAATAATAATAATAATAATAATAATAATAATAATAATAATAATAATAATAATAATAATAATAATAATAATAATAATAATAATAATAATAATAATAATAATAATAATAATAATAATAATAATAATAATAATAATAATAATAATAATAATAATAATAATAATAATAATAATAATGGGAAAATGTTAAGGAATATATCTGAATTCACAGCATAACGAGTATGTATGTATATAAGTGTAAAAAAAATTTTTATTTTATATACTTTGTATTCTGAAAAAAGGAAATGCAAAAAATATATAACCCAAAGAAAACGGTTTGACATTGCGACCAATTGTTTTCAACAAAAATATATAACTAATGCTTGTAAGAAAATAAGTGTAAATTAGATATTTAATGTAAAAAGCTCAATATGATTTAAGGAGAAAATTAGAAATGTACAAATAAAAGCATCGATAATCCAAAATCATTTAATATTGCTTTATTAATTCTTAGCACAGTCCTTGACTTAATAATTCAAATTATAGAAAGCAATTGAGGCAGAATTTAATTCAAAAATATTAATAAAAAAATTTGTTTATGTATCATAAAGTTATGTATTATGTCTAATATACACTTACTCTTAATATAATAATAGAATACAATCGGAACAAAAAATAAAATTTTTATAGTATTTAAGATTTTTATGTCATTTACAAAATTCTTTTTAAACTAAAAAATATTTTTTAATCTATTACAATTATCGTTAGCTAATGCAATCAAATGGATTTCTCATTATTCCTATCGTACATTGATCATGAAAATACTTTCTCTTTTAATGTTATTTTCATGTCAGCAACCAGGTTTTAAAAATATTTAATGGGTACAAATTATATAAATTACATAGGAATGAACTGCAGTAGCAGTGTCTTACTAAATAATTTATTATCAACGGCATATTTTCCATCTTTTATATTGCGTTAATTTCGTTCTTTTAAATACATATACATTTTACTATAATAATTAAATACTTGTACTTTGAGTATGTGCACATTCACATACTTTCATTGGAGACAGTTCCATAAAAACATTGAAAAAGCGATAAAATCTTAAAATACTCGTATATAGGTAAATGAAAAATAAAACTGAACCAAAACATAACCAATTGCCTCCATTTCGCCAATTTTAATTAATACTGAAGTTAATTTTTGCTCATTTATGTTGGCATTATTTTAATTTAATATTTAAAAATAGGTATAAGTCGTGTGCTTGTTAATTAAAAAAAAATTAAAAAATGAGAAATTACCTGCCTACACCCACTCAATGATCTTGCATTTTTAATTTCAACAAGAGAAATATCAAGTAGTTAGATTGAAAACAACCACAATATTATGAGGTATAATTATATATTCGTTTGGCATAATGCCGGCGAAAGTTAAGATTTATTCAAGTAAAAAATCGTTTGATAACAGAAAAAAAGAAATTATTGAAAGTTTAGTTGTTAGTAAGAGCGCAATTTGATTTGAATTGGATTTGTTTTGTGACTTAGTATAGAAATGTGTTATAGGTATTAAAGCATTGGAAATGTTATAAACAAAGCAGAATTACAATAAATACAACACCAAAGAACATCACATGTGCTCATATTTTGTTGGTAGAAAAGTTTACAAAATTTTGTTTGAAAAGCAAGAAGGTTTATGTATTTTCGACAAATTTACGCAAAGGAAACGAAAGACAGCTCTGCTTATACCACTACCCTGGTAAAGCTGCCATGGTTATAAACATAAATTTTTGAAGTCAGGTTACCTACCTAGTAAACAGGGTGACCATATCCAAACTAAATTGGCAGCAAAATTGTGCTAAAAAAAAATTTAACTGCTAAAACATAGTGCTAAAATTTAAATGCCTTAATTTTATGCAAATATTTTTTTTGAGAGATCATTGTTTTATCATTTATTCTTGTGATGTCTTAGAAATATTTATTTCTATTAAAAGAAAAAAAAAAAAAAAAAAACAATAAATTATTTTTTACACATTAAAAAAAAACACAACAAAAATAAAAATTCAGGGCTATAACTATAGTCAATAAAAAAGTATACTTTAAGAAATATAAAGTAATGTTTAACAAAAAGTATACTTTTCGTCTACTATAAACAAAAAAAAAGCTTAATTTACTTTCAAAAGCCGGTTCTAAAGTTAAACAGAGGAAAAGCTGTTTTTAAGTAAATTAACATAGCTCTAAATAAATAAGCTGTTCGCCGTCAAATGATAAAATGTAAAAAAAAAAATAATTTTTGCATAAATTAAGTAAAAATTGGTATAAAAATTAAAAAAAACTATATGTATAAAATGTCTACATGGAAAACATTGAAGTGGACTTTGCAATAAGAAGACCAAAATATATTGTTAAAGGTTTGATCCTTTCCGTTTTTTTTTCGCGATACAGCCTGGAAAATGTGCTCCAGTTAGCCTTCTGCTCTCTATTATGTTTATACCCTATCAATAAAAGCGCAAATTTATAGGGTAAAATAATTTGTAAAACACAACTATTTTTCCATTGTAACTAATTTATAATATTGTTTACAAACTTCTGTCTTTTTTAATTTATATTAAAATTTTTTAACCGTTTGTTTTCTTTTTTTTTTTAGTTTTGCCTGTAAGCTGATCAGAGATGCCACTCGTTTATATTTTGTACTAGATTGTATGCAAATGTTTAATGAATTTGACTTGTCACCCATTTAAAGTCAGTTCAACTTAGAACCAACTTTAATTTTGACTATGGTTGAAAAAATGTTAGCAGCAGATGCTAAAATTTAAGTTGTTTTTAAACATAAAAAATTACCTATAGGCTAAATTCAATGTAAAAGAGGGTAGATACTTAAAAGTATATAAGTTTTATGGTGCACTAACTTCTTTTATTTCTTTTTCATTTATAAACACGTACTAAAAGTTAGACCATATTTATTAAATGGATTTATTCATTTACGTTGCAAATGGAAGCCTTACAACAAATATTGTTTATCTGAATGCAAAAAACTAAACCTCTATCTTGCAATCAATTTTCCGTACTTAAAGATTGCAGGAATCCATATAGTGTAAGATCTTGAATTTGGCAGCAATGAAAAACATCGACCTGGTACGGTACCACACGAAGTAGAATTTAGAATTAAATCTTTTATATATTATTTTTTACTAGCAGTGTGCCCATTTCAGCAATTTCGGTGCTAGCACTTTTAAGAAGTACACTTTCTTTATTTGATTTTGGATGACTTCCCTCTAATGTCAACCACGTGTAAAATTCATCAGAGTTTCAGTCAATTTTTCACTACTTGGGTTTGAATAATTGTAGTGAAAAAGTAATGATTGTTTAGCTCTTTTCTTGCTGAGAGATAATAGCGCCTGAAAATAAATGCTTTTTAATTTAGTTTACTTTTTATGACCATTCTTCAAGTGTTTACTAGATATTATTTATACCCCTGAAACGTTGGGAAAAAATGAATTAAATTTCATCTGACCATATTGAGCCCGTGCAACCGTGCTGAAAAGCCAATAAATCCTAGGAACTCCTACTGGCTTTTCAGCACGGTTGCAAAGCCCATTCTAACATATGGAGCGCTTGTGTGGTGGAAGTCGTTGGAGAAAACCACCTACTGCAAAATCGCAGAAAAGATAATGCGTACTGCTGCTTTGATGGTGACTGGTGCTTCCGGCACTACGCCATCGAAAGCACTTTTCACTATGCTGAACTGGCTGCCGGCTGATCTCATGGTGAAGGAAATAGCCATGAATTCGGCTATCAGGCTGTGGTCAAGCGGGACGTGGAAGGAGGCGACATATGGTCATGCCTCAATAATAGGAAGAATAGTGAACCTTCCGGAAAATATTGATTACTGCTCGCCGGCTCTACTGCCCGACAAGAGATTTGATGTAATCTTATCAGGCTCGTTCTCGGAGACGACTGGTACAGATCGTCAAGAGGACGTGCTTGAAATTTTTACAGATGGATCCAAGTCGGACTCGGGAGTCGGTGGGGGTATCTTTATCCCCTTGTATGAGAGGAGGATGAGTTTTAGGCTGCAAAATGAGTGTAGCGTAGCGCAGGCCGAAATTGCGGCCATTATGAGGGCAGCTAACTGGTTAAGGTACTACAGGATATATGAGAATGATATCCGAATTTGTACTGATAGTAAGGCTGCGTTGTATGCACCAGCTGGAGTCTATACGACATCCAGGTTGGTTCGTGAATGCCGGATATCTCTAAACGAGATAGCGAGACATTCGAACCTGGAGCTTATCTGGGTACGAGGGCACAGTGAAGTGTCCGGAAATCTAGTAGCGGATGAACTGGCAAAGGCCGGTGTCCAGCTACAACAAAGAGATATTGATGGGATCGTTGGAATCCCGCTTGCGAGCTGTAAGAAACTAGTACAGCGCCAACTTTTTCAGACCGCTCAAGACAGATGGTCTAATGAGGGTACCTGTCGAATATCAAGGCTGACATGGCCCAGATATGATAACAGGAGGACTATTATCCTAAGGGGCTTGCCCCGACGGAGGTTGCGTTCTGCTGTGGCGGTTCTGACGGGACATTGCCACATAGGGACGCAGGCAAGGAGGTTAAATCTTCCATTTAATGACTTCTGTAGAAGTTGCAGAGACGAGGAGGAAGAAGAGAGCGTTGAGCACTTCCTCTGTCAGTGTCCAGCTCTTTCTTATATAAGGGCATTGTACCTAGGCAGACCGATGCTGCATGATTTGACGGAGGTATCGGAATGCGATGTAAGTGGATTGGACTCCTTTATCCGATCCTCGGGTTGGTTCTAAGCCAGTGATATGTAGATCTACTGAGATACATATCAGATCCAGGCAACACAACGGGACCTGACTGGACCCAAGTGGGCTGGCTTTATAATAGCTAGCAGCCTGTTAAACCTAACCTAACCTAACCTATATTGAGCCCGAAGGAAACCTCTTTTTAAACAATATGAATGCTTTTTGTTTGTGTAAAGTCTACTAGAATTAAGTAAATAATAACTTAATTTCAAACTCTTTCAGCATTTTTTTTTTATTTAGATATTAAGTAGTATTATGAAATACTTTATTAATTACAATACGAAAAATGTTTAGCTAATACAAAATTATTATGTGTTCTTAGCCAAATTATTTTTAATAAAATTAACAAATTTCATACTGAATAATTTTACATTTTGTTCATTTTTAATTTCATTTGGCCTGGTGTTATATAGTTTCAATCTTTTATAAAACAATGTTCTCTGCATCGCATTGGTGTGCTGTTGTTGAAGCCTAAAATCATTAGCATTTCTGAGATTATATGACAGAACTTCTCCAACATATCTCGTCTGCTCTATTAAGGAGTCCGGAGCTTTTTGTGGCTAAAAAGTTGTAAATTTATATCTTACTGTGGCTATCTAGAATAAAATTGCCTAAGCACGTAATATACGCGTATGTATAACTACGTGCAGGTCATTTGCGAATAAAACTATTGTAATCCGGAGATTTTTGTGGCTAAAAAGTTGTAAATTTATATCTTATTGTGGCTATCTAGAATAAAATTGCCTAAGCACGTAATATACGCGTATGTATAACTACTTGCAGGTCATTTGCGAATAAAACTATTGGAAATAGAAAAATGCCGCATAAACAGTATATAAAATTTTTATTTGCGAATAGCTAAGTCACGAAAACAATTACTGATTCAAACCCTTTTTTGCAAATAAGATATAAGTAGTTACCACTTTACTTCAGAATTTGCAAGATTTCGTCGATGAGAATAACGTGCAGAAACAAATATTCGTACTACCAATGATTTGCATATACCATATCAAAAAAATCAAACTTTTTCATAGCAAGCAGTGTGTTAGTTATTTGCAAATAATTTTTATTTGCGAATAGGCTGCGTATAAACTGGAGAACTGCTCAAGCACAAAAAAAAATGTCTTACAAAACATCTTAGTATTTTCAAGTACTATCCATCATCTTCTTTCACAATTCAAAACAAACACTTCAGTGCCGAAATGTTCTAAACACATAAACGAATATTGTCTTATAAGCATTTAGTTCAAACAGAACCAAACACAAGTAGAACCAAATGATATAGAACAAAATTGAAGTAGAACTTCAAGCATTGTAGTAATAATGTTCTACTTCAGTTTAGTTTACAAAACTTGTTGTTGTTGTTCATGGTTTTTGTCTTTGTATTAGTGCACAAGTGTATTAGTGCCAGTTAGGTAAAATGTATTTCACAATGGGAAATTAGCTGTCACGCCAGTTATCTAATGGAAATTTTAATTTACATAATACTTTTGTTCATTTTTTCAAAATAAAAAATATTTTATAAAACTCAAAACTCACCGCAGATTTTTGAGTGAAAAAATTATTCCTAAGTGTTAACTGTAATTGTCAAAATTATTCATTCCCACTATTAAATTCATTCATTCTCCTAATTAAAAGTGAACACTGAAATTGGTGAACATTTAAAAATTCATTGTTGCGGAATTTAGCCCCTGGCCGGCCTCATTTTGGAAAAAATACAGCCCAATGATGCCGCCAACCCATAAACCGCACCAAATAGTCATTCTTTGTGGGTGCATTGGTTTTTCAACTATCATTCTGGCATTATGCGGTAATTCTGCTTATTGACGAATCCACTAAGGTGAAAATATGCCTCATCACTGAAGATTATTTTCTTCGAAAATTGATCATACACTGGGCTTAAATCTAGTTTACCAACGCAACTCCAAATGAAATAAAAAGTACATAGGGTGATAAAGAATTGAAAAATACGAATAGGTAATATGAAAATATTGGGGAAAAGCTTAGTTACCAAGCTATAGACCGAAGAAGTTTTCATATATACATACATGCAGTTTTCTACCACATTTTTCAATCTAGATGGTCAATATTTGTAACATTTGAAAGCCTATTATATCTCTTTAAATATACTAAAATTACGGGAAAAATTTAATTGAATTGAATTCTTTATTCGTGTAACATTTTAAGCCACTTCTGGCCAATGATATTAAAATCGATATATACAAATAAATAGAGTTAGTTTGAAATTGAGAAATACCAAATTTTGACGTTTAACAGTGACCAAAAATAGAAAATATTATCGGCTGAGCAGTGAATTTTTCAAGTTATGAATGTCTTATGTCTGAAGTATGTAAATAAGAAATATATCTTACCTCATCGATTATTTAGAGCTGTTGCCTGTAGAACTTCTAGATTGACAAGTTCAACATACGAAAATCAGCAATGAAGATCACAAATGTCGTTATCAATATATCGTTTTAACTTTCTCAATATCAATTTTTTCTGAATGAATGTATACAAAATTATTAATAAAGAATACAAGTAACAATAATATATAATATAGGTTTTTTGCCATCAAGGCTATAAATGAATAAATAAAAACAACACATTCCCACTACACATTTTGAACTATTTATTTTGAATGGCAACTCTTTTTCTTTCATTTATTTTTTTTGTTTTTAACCCCATACTTTCTACTTCAAATTCGTTAATGTCATAGATTTTTAACTTCGTTATATTTTTCTTTCCTTTTCAAATTTTTTCATAGTCGGCTTTTGAGACCACCCAACCCATAGTAATGATTTAAAAGCTCAACTTTTTGCCTATTTATCATGTTTCATAATTTATATAGAATGAATTATGACAATGCCTGAATATTTGAAGTAAAAGGAAAGAAAAACACAACTCACACACTCATGCACATTCAAAATTGTAATTGCACTTTAAAATTGATCAAATTCTTCATTCGTCAAAAACATATCCATATGTAATCTTTATATAACATTTGTGTATTATTACTTTTTAATAAATGCGGCTTTGTTTAAATGCTTTTCGGATCTTTCAATTTAAATTTCTTTTAAATAATGGAAAAAAACATTCTCCTCGAAATTATCGTCCTCCCGTTTTTACACGACCACTCGTTTTGCCAGCACTCGTCGCACTGAAAGACAAAAGAATATCGTTAAAGCAGTGCTGCCAAATCAGTTTCTTTCGTTAAACAAAGTATTGCCACAAATAAATTATTTTTAAGTGCAAAATATGTTGCCCTTTTAATGGCACATATTGTCTATGATGTTACATATTCTCCTACCTAGGGTCGAGGTCTTATAAAACGTGAAAAGTTTAATAATTGTAATATGTGTTTATATATTGATTCTCACGACAATGTTTTTTAAACTTAAACCGGATTTTAGGCTGTGCATTTCGTGTTTACTTAAAATTCATGTCAATGCTCATTTTTTACAAAACTATTACAAAGTTCCCCAATTTTTATTCTCAAAACGATACACCCTATTCTACACATTGTAAAGTCCTTGATATTTTTTAAAAATTCTTCGTTAAGAAATTGGAACTGTTTTCCCAATGGGCTCAAAGACGTTCAATTTCACCGTTTACCATCAAAAATAGTATTTTAGTTTATTTTAGTAAGCAAATATGATGGTACAAAATGTTAGTTTTGGTATTTTTCGCAGGGTTTTGATGTTTTCGGGATTGTATTATTTTAGTTTAAAACTAGTCTTAAAAATATTGACCAAAATTGTTTTGTATTGCTTAATAACAAATGCATATACGTGACCACATTCTTAAAATATGTAGGGTATTTTTATCTTTTATTTATTCATTCAATAATATATAATACAAAGCCTATTTGGCCAATTTCATGGTATTATACAGTAAAATATAAAATAGCAATATAAAATACTGACAGCAAAAATTATTTTAGAATTTCCAAGTAAGAGTGGACAATTAAAACACATATAGCTCCCCCCACAACAACACATCACCCAAAAAATAAAAATGATTAATTTCTGAAAAATACGTGTCCCCCTAGAATTTAGGAAAAAAGAGTATAATCAGAATCAGAAAAATATCTCAGCTCAAAAGGTAAAGAATTCCATGACCTGAACGAGAAAAAAATCGAAATGAATACGAAGTATATCAATATTTTTAATAATTTGTAAATGTTGATTTTTCTCTGTCGTTTGATGATTTTAAATTGTTACTACATTATAAAGATGTGCATGATATACTTTTTAATTAAGATGTTGTTAGCCTGTAAGGTTTTTTATTCCATATTAGATAAATAAATATAAAGTAGAAAACAAGTTATACATTTTCTACAAGGATGTAATTTTAATTTGAATGATTAGCTTTTATTCTCCATAATCCAAGTCCATAATATTTACTGCAAAATATTTTTAAATTCAATTTTGATACTGCATGCGTGTCCACACTGAAGTTTTTGTTTGCAGTTTGCTGTGGTTGAAGTACCTACCTTCTTTTTGCTTTTTGATAGTTTTGGGCAAAGGGAAAATATTTTTGTCTTAAATTAAATTAGATTTTTGATTTTTTGTACATTTGTACATCGGGTTTATAGATCAAGTGTTTCCTTTCTTAAGTTTCTTAAGAATGAATTTTTTACAATACAAAACAGCTGTGATCAATAATTTTTGGTTGAAGAAGGCTAAAAAAAATAATTAAACCTTTTTAGCTAGGGGACTACTAGCTGTTTCGTAACCGCTACACTACTCGTCAATAAAAATGAAACAATTAAAATAATAATTTTTTTTTTTAAACTATAAACAGCTTGTTTTCTATGTTTCCCAGCTGTCTATATGTCGACATTTCATAGGAGCTACCCTAATCATCAGTAAACTTTGGAAATTGTTGAAAGATATTCTCAAAGGCAACCATAATTTATTTTTCTGTACTTTACGCCGTTGAAATAAATCTTTTATTTAAAAATAATTAGTTTTACTAGCTGACTATTTTTGACGATTTGCAATAATCATGTCAAGCATGAATTTTACGATTTTTACAAGATTTATCTGGCATCTATGGCTGTGTTATTTGCAACAGTACATTTACAAATACTTGCAGATATGCATGAACTCGTATGTGAGCAAACCGGAAGCAACTTTTGACTTACAAATAGAAAAAAAGTAGAACATCTGTTTTTCAGCCAGGTTTCACCTGGTAAAATGAATTCGCCTTGGTTGCATTCTCTTGTTATTATTTTTAATAAGTGGGTATATGTGGTCGTTTTATTAGCTATATTTTTTTCAATACTTTAATAATATATTAAAGTATTGAAAAAAACTTTTTTGTAATAAAATAGACAACTAAATTTACATGTTAATTTTTACATTTCATTTGCCAAAACTTATAACCATCCTTTCAAGTATCTTTTACGTTCTTCAACATCAGTGGATTTTTCATTTGTACAATTTTCATTTACCCTACGGAAATTATTAAAGATGCATAATACCATGTTTATGTTTGGATTGTGTAATAAACCAAATTGTTCATCAATAAAAATGAATACAAATAAATATAAGTACTGCACTAACACCACCATTTGTATGACTACTATTTTATATACTATAGTCATACCAAAGACAATAAAAATATAAAGATGTTGCACTCTGAACATTTAAAAAACCAAAAATTATGAACTGCTTGTTGACAGCGGGGGTAATCAAGAAGGGAAAATATGTTCCGTAAGCAGAAGCAAAAATGAAGAGAGCACAATTTTGTAAACATGAAAACATTCATGCGCACATGCGTAAATATGTAAACATGGTATTTATGTATGTATGCATGTTCTTATTTGAGTTTTGTTGATGGGAATTATTCCCAGCGGCGAACATTGCCTACCACATTACTTCTCTTCGATGATGTGTGTAACACTTTGTAATCAATGAATGATAACTTACAAAGTGTATGAAAGTAGTATATGGATTTCACAAAAATGAATTACATTCATCTTTTGTATCACATTTATATTTATGTATTTTATTTTTTAGTTGTAAATCAAACGTTCACCGTCTTTGTCAGACTACGTTGCAAAAATTTTAATTAACAAAATTAGGTAAAAGTGCCTAGAAAACAATTTAAAAAAGGTACAAGAAAGATAAAATATTTAGTGAAAAAATAAAAGAATGCAGTAGACAAAAAACGGAATATTCTCAAAAAACTGAATTGCGCAGTACGTACGAGCTGCCTACTGCCGGCTTACAATGCATGCGAGATTGTATCCGAGCTGCCTACTTCCGACTTACAAAGTATGCTAGATTGTATTCGAGCTGCCTACTGATAGCTTACAATGTATGTTAGGAAGTAATGAGCTTTTGTTGGATGAACACCACACTAGCTCGCTTACTTTGTGTGCAGGTGGTAGCCGTTCACTCTACAAATGCGGCAATGTATATGAAAAAGTATACTAGGTTCGTATATGAGATGGTGTGCATTACTGACTTACAAGTGTGCATCGGATCATCGCTTCTGTAAGCGAAACTTTGGCCGCTGGGTTATTTATATATTTATTTTCTTTGGTCATACTATACCTTTTGCTTAGTCCGCTCTTATATTTAGACAGACGATGAGCAGACATTTTTCCATTTCTCTTTTGGTCTTGCCTAAACCTTTTACATTTAAGGAAGTAATAGACAGTGAGAAACTTTTCGTTTCTCTTTTCTTTCTTTTTCGTTATTTTTTTTTTAACACAGTTAGTGTGCTTATATGAAGTTGATGTTAATATGAAGCAACAGCATAAAAAATGAGAAAAGTTGAAAAGAGCAGCATAGAATGTCCAGAAATGTCTAGTAAAGAGAGTCGAGTGTTACACACTCTTCCCCGCCGACAATTTTCGTTACAGCACCATCAAATTTCGTCTGTCTGCTGGTTTGTTATTAATATATTGTTAAGAATTTTTGGTCACATCTAACCCAGTGTGCAGCTGTTGATCTGCTTATTATAAACATAATACACAAACAAACATACGTGATTTAAAGTACGTAGAATTCCAAGTAAATTAACTACAAAGGATGTTATTTTTCTTGTATTCTTGGTATTCGTTTTATAATTGTTTGTTGTTGTAACTGGTTTATTGTTCGCAAGCATGTGTATGAATGTGTATATGCGAAAGAAATGCATTTCTACATTATGAACGACTAGACAATTCATGTCGATGGTAGAAACCGATAAAGACGTATAAATAGCAGGCAGTTCGGCAGCAATGTCAACATATAGATAGCTGGGAAACATAGAAAATGAACTATTTATAATTTGTTATTAGTAATTCGGAATAAAATTTAATTTTTGGATCCAAGAATGAAAATAATTGTTTCTCTTAAAAATTACTTCATTTCAAAAAGCTTTTTATATTTTCGTTTTCTGATGAACTGAAAAACAGTCCGTTTCCGAACGGAATTGAATTCTGTGAAAAGTCTGATTTGTCAGAATACCTATTTGGCTTTTTCATGTCGGAAACACAAAATTTAAGCGATTTGCGTTTCTCAGAACATACCTGCATATTAATTGTGAATTTTCTTTTCTTTTGAAACTTTTGTTTAAGCAAATTCAGTCAGATCACTTCAATAAACACATGCGTATTGAAGTCGCCCATTGTAAACGATATGCGTTCACCAGAACACCTATTTGGTGATTTCAAATCGCAAAACTACAGTTCTTGTGTTATATGTTTGTGAACACCTATATATTTGGCGTTTTCAAAGCGAAAACGTTAATTTTAAGCGAATTGCGCTCGTCAGAACATGCCTGAAAATTCTAATTTTCATTTTAGCTTTGTATTAAAAAGACTTACATACAGCCCAATTATGAATATTCTCTCGGAATTTATTCCTCACGGATTTTATTTCTCACATAAAGTACTTTTTTTAATTCAAATCAAAGAAAAAAGTACAATTTTTGTCCGTAAGACTTGAAAAGAAAAAATAAAAAAAACATACTTAATTTTTGTTTATAATTGTAGGAAAAGGAAAAATAATAAAATTCCTATGGAATTTTTATTTATAATTGGGCTGATAAGCATGTTTAGTTTTCACATTTTTAGTAGACAAAACTCACTGTCGCTAAACAAAGATATCAATTACAGATTTAAAAACGAAGGAAAGCGAAATATTGGCAGAAATATTAAAATAAATAAGCAAAAAGGACCTTAAATTCAACGAAATACTACTTGATTTAAAATTATTTTAGTATGAAGTTTGTTTGCTTTTTTTTTGAGAACATATTGAAAATTTTTCTTCATCGAACGTATCAACTTTTGAGTAACATCAAGGGCAATTTTCCATCATTCATCCAGTAGTGTTTGCCTAAACATAATTTTGGGGTAATCCGAACATGTGGATTTATATAGTCCCACAAATACCCGCTAAGTTGAAGCTGGAAAGTTGTGGAAAAGCGTCAAGATTATGGCGGATGTTGTGCAAGACCCACAAGCGAATTACTTCTATGTAATTTCCACCCATAGGTCAGGCATTAAAACATTTTGGTGTTAGGTCCAATATTCGATTTTCAAAAAATTAAAAACGGTGTTTTAAGTACTGATTTAAAAGCGCTTAAATATGAATATTTTTAAATTAAACACCAACTGTTTGTGTATTATTCCTTTATATTCATTTTATTTCAATAACTTATTGTGTATATATTTTATATTAATAATAATTTATTTATTCTTTTACATGCATATAATTTACAATAATTTGAATTTCATTTTCTTATGATAATTAGCAAAATTTTTAAATTTTCGACATTTTTTTAATATGCTGGCAAATTATTTTTCATTCCTTTAATATATAGCAAAGCTATTATACTAAAGTTCGAGATGGATGGATACTAACAAATTATAAAACACAACAAAAATTAAAAAGAAATAATAAATCTTTAAAAATTATTTTAATCTTGTTTTTTTTAACAAAAAAAAAAAAAAAAAATAATAATAATAATAATATATATGTACGCAAATTATAATAATAATATAACTAATAAAAATTAACTAAATATAAAGAAATCTTACAATAATTAACAAATTCAATAAATTCATATTTATAAAAACTGTCGTTTTTTCTACAAATGCAATTTCATATGGTTTTCTTTTAATTTTTGTTCTTTTGGTAACATACAAATTATTTTTAAGCGTCAAGCTTAAATAGCTGTGAAGATAGATAATGACATGAAAACTTATAAATCTGGACTTTGATTAGTTTTCCAATTTTTCATAGCTTATTCAAATTCATTAAAGTAGTTTTTTATATAATATCTATTCAGCTGAAGGATTTGTTTTGATATATGTATGTATGCAAAATATCAACAGCACATGTTCTCTTCAATAACCGCCGACATTTTACAATGCACAGTTTACATTGCAAACACTTATTACTTATGTATGTTTCTTTAAGCAAATACAAAACTTTGAGAAATGTTACAGTTCTTATTTCTGACATAAAAATATTATTGAATATTTGTACATGTCGTCGACGAAAACCCAAAACTACGTAATATCGTTTGTTATAATTATATAAAAGAAGCACGTTATAAAAATTATACAGAAGAACGTTATAAAATTTATAATGCTTCAGATATGCGAGTAGAAACAAATGATATAATATAAATATAGAACCTAAGTAAAAATAGACTACTTAGCAGAAGCCTAAAAATTGGAAGAGGCATGTAAATTAATAAATCATAAATAATCAAAAACTCTATTTATTTTATTCATTTGATCAATTCAGTAATATAAAGCCAAAAATGGGATTTTTCTCGATAAAGCATGCGTTATTTGAATCTTTGACAAAGATATGTACTTAAAAGAAAAAAAAAAATTGAAAATTGTACTATTAATCTATTCAAGTCCAAATTTATTAGTTTTCAAACGAATGTGTATATATGTATGATGTAAAAAAAGTTGTTAGTATTTATTAAAATATTTCATCATAATACAGGCCTTGACTTGCTGTATTTTTTAAAATCGATTTTTGTTACTAAATACAATTTTATTTTCATATTTTATTAAATGATTATGTATTTTATATCAGTTATATTCGGTATCGTTAGATATAAAAAATTTATGTGAAAGTAACCTAATGATTACATTAAGAAAAAAATATATAGAAAAAATCAACCAAAAGGTAAAGAGATAATATTAAATATTTTATAAATTTGTATTAAGTTTCAAAAAATATACGAAATAATATGCATAAATGTTGAAAGATAAATGAAAAAACTAATGTATGTTGTTGGAAAAAAGGTTTGCTAATAATAGGTTGTTGCAAAGTATATTATAATTGCTAAAACAATAACACAATAGGGCAAGTATTGTCTTAGCATCAAATCTTTCGCGGATTCTGCACTCGATTTTTGCTTAAGTAATGCGATTTCGTTGCGCAAAACAATATTTTCTTTTTGTTGTTCTTCTAAACGCTCCTTGTAAGTAATCAATTCTTCTTCACGTTCTAAATCGGTTACGTTTATAGCATTTAATACAGAGTCCTCATCTAACTCATGACTTTCCGTGAAGATTTTAGTTTCAATTGTTGGCAGGATATTTTGATTATCTTTAATTGTCTGCTGCAAAGCAGTTTTATCGTTCTTAAGGGCTTCAATAATTTCGTTAAGATTTTGCATTTTTAATCTAAGGTCATCACATTCAACTTGCATTATTTCTAAGGTATGTTGGGCGTCCATTTCTGATGACCGCAACTTTTCATTTAATGCTTCAACTTCTGATTGATAATCTTTAAGTCTTTCTATTATTAGTTGATGACCATTGTTGGATCTTGAATCTACAACTGTACCACAGACAGAGCTATGTATAGGTGAAGATAGCGATAGGCTTTCAAGTTCTGAGTCCGATTCAGTGTTATCTGATTCTTGATAGAGTAATGTTGTTGGAATTTCTAATTGTGTTGTTACGGTTGTTGAACTCGAAAGGTTAGATTTGATATTAGATGGCAGAGTTTTTGGTTTTTCCTCATGTTGTAAGTTCTGTTTACCATCATTTTCTTTTACGCTATCCCAAATCTCATTATAAGCTTCTCTTAGCATATCAACACTTGATTTTAATAATATATATTTTTTATTTTCTTTCGAAAGCACCTGATTTTCAGTTGTTATGCAAGTATTTCCATTTTTTTTAATTATAAACTCCTTCTCGGCGCAAGCACCTTTAACATCATCGGCATCGCCAGCATCATCCTCATCGCTACTTTCATATTCTTCATTTTCAGATTTTACATTTTCTTTAGCACTTGTTTCGTTGTTCGTTTCGCATTGTATTTCTTCTTCCAATTGTCTCAAATTTATTTGTACATTTTTCAATTTGCTCCTAAAATTGGGAAACAAACTTGTTTCGCTAACTGCCAATGTGTTTGGTATTTGTAGAGGTTTAGTAGCTCCTAAGTCATTATCATCATTTTCGTTTTCATAACATATGGCTTTGAAAATATCGAGAGAACCTTCGTTTTTATTTAAGTCAGAATTTTGCAGCCACTTCATTATAGTCGTTTCGTTAACACATTTTGGTGGTGAATTATTTGTTGTTGAAACACCCACGGCTTTCGCTTGTTTTAGCTTAAAAATTTTAAGATATATATAAGTCTGATATTTTGTATTTATGCTTACTTTAAAGCATCGAAAAGAATTTAACAAAAGAATCTGCGGCTTTCGAACAAAATAAAATTTACAAATTTATGAAAAATATTGTAAGAAATTTTCTAAAACTACGCAAAACACAAAGTTTTCATTAAATTAAATAGATTTTTATCAAATGTATTGTGTTTTCTGCCACTTCTACTTTACTAGTGAAAGCTACAATCCAACTTCTCTATAGCTATAATCTTTATGTACATACATGTATATGTTCTTATGTGTATTGTATTCTCTGTAAACATTTGATTTTGATTTCAATTAAGGGTAAATCGCATCCAAATACATTTATATGAACACATAAAATGATGTTTTTGAGGCTTATTTATAAAAACGCGTTGCTTTTGTATGTTTTAGACTTGTAAATTTAATATCATCGACAGATATTTTTGATTTTGCAACGACAAAAAAATCATTATAGAGAAACAGGGTTCATACGCTGTAGGGATATCCGTTATAGCGAGATATAAATGTGAGGAAAACCTTAACAAAATACGAGGGCGAATTGATATTGAAGCTACCTAGCGCTAGATGGCAGCACAAACACTTTTTTTTAATTGCGATCTGTCAAAGGTCAGCTGTTAAAATTCCACCCAAATTCATCGATTAGTTTATTTCGCTCCTTTATTGCAACATAGTCATAACGCAAAAAAGCTTGTTTCGAGAAAAACACAATTCAAATTTTTAGTTTCCATACAAGTCTTACCATATTTTTTTAGAAAATATCTGCTAAAGGAAACAATTTAAGAGTAATTTGAATAAGTTTTTGGCACAATATAGAAGGTAGAACTGTTAACAATTTTGCATCGATAACTCGAAAAGCAAATTTTTTGAGATATGACTATGTTGCAATAAAGGAGCGATTTGTTGTCATCATTTGAAGCAAGCAACTTTTGTGTTTCTTGAAAAATGGAAAAAAGTGAATTTCAAGCAGTGATTAAACACTACTATTTGTATGTGAAAAAGGCGAAAGAGGTAAAAGAAAAACTTGTTAAACATTACGGTGAGTCTGCTCCGTCAGATTACAGGGCAAAATATTGGAAGGTTGAATTTAAACACGACCTAATAAGCACTGCAATAATACCATTAAGAAAATACTCGCTATCGTTATGAATGATCGCGGAGGCAAGTTACGTGAGATAGTTGAAATGGTAAATACATCATATGAACGTGTGTTCAACATTTTGCTATCGGCAAGATGTGTGCCGCGTTTGCTCAGTGTCGACCACATGTACGTGGGTCCAGCACTGCACACCCGAAACCAAAAATCACCCGAAAAGGTTCCACAATCACAGGAAAGTATTATCGTGCATTATTGGATCAATGGATTGATACAATCAAGAAAAAACAATCACATTTAAAAAAGAAAAAACTGATTTTTCTTCAGGACAAAGCACCGGTTCATACAACATTAAATACGGTGCTAAAATTACGTGAAATACACTTGGAATTGGTTTAAACACCTTACAGTCCAGATTTAGCTCCTAGTGACTTTTTCCTGTTTCCAAGCTTGAAAAAATGGCTCACAGGAAAAAAGATGCATTTTAAACGAAGATGCGATTACCGAAACTAACGCGTATTTTGAGGGGTTCCCAAAATCGTATTATTCAGATGGTATAAAAAAGTTGGTATATCGTCTTATCAAGTGTAGTGAGCTAAAAGAAGACTATGTTGGGAAATAAATGGTTTTTGAAAAAATGTTTTTTTCCTACTTAGGCAGCTTCAATATCAATTCGCCCTCATTCGTTCTAAAAAGTAGTTCATTATGGAGAAAAATTCGTTATAGTGAAGTTCAATTGTATTACTGTCGTGGCAAAAAATACAAACAAAAATTAAATAAATAATGCGATCTTACCTTAGAGTTTTCATCAACACCATTCAATGTATCACCAAATACAGAAGACAAGTGAGGTCGAATAGCGGGTTTTCTTACTCTCATGGCGAATTTCAATTCTTCTTCTTGTTCGGTAGTTACATTCTCACAGTTAGCCTCCTTCTCTTCATTATTTTTAGTACTTTTGAAATCATTTTCATTAGCGTCTATTTCGTTTTCATCCTCACTACTACCCTCATCGTCCCCCAAATCCATATCTGCAATCGCAGCATCTAATTTCTCGATGGCTTGTTTTTCTAGCAATTGCTCTTCGTCTTCAAGTAGTTCGGAACGCTTAATCAAAATATCTGAAATTTTCTTGTGTAAATCTTTACATTCTAATTCGCGTTCACGCAACTTTTCCGTAAGCTCAGTAATACGTTTTTCTTCATGATCTTTCATTTCCTGCTGCTGGCGATCTACTTCGTCTTTGTAATCATTATACTCTGTTTCGAGCTGCAGCAAACGTATATTTACATCCTGCAAAGTCTGTTTAGAATTCATTATTTGATCACGTAAAACCGAACATTCGTTGTCCGACTGAGAATAAGCTGATTCCATTTTAGATAACATTTGCATTGCATCACATCGCTCTTGATAAACTTTGCGTAAGGCCTCTTTGGCCGTATGTTGATATGAACTTTTGTCATCTAACAATTTTAGAACCTATTAGAAACACCAGGAAGATAAACAAAAAATCTTTGTAAATTAAGTTAATAAAAGTTGGACTTACTTCATTTCGTAAGACATTTTCAGGCACATTTTTTTCCATAAACTGCAGTTTTTTCTCCAATGATTGTATTCGATGCAACAACTGATCTTCAGTTATCATCGATTGCCAACATAGAGCAGATTTTTTCCTCGTGGAATCTAGAACATTTTGTATGTTGCACAATTTGGAAGTCAACACTTTCTCTCGTTGCGTTGTTTCCTGTATGTATAGATTTAAACGATGCAATTCATCATAGCTGATGCGTCCTTCCCCAGAAAATTGACTACGATGGACAGAAGATTCAATCGAAATGGCTTCTCGACCATCGGGCATGTACAATTTAACACAAGCTATTATACAGCCGTGTACTTCTTTGCGGGAGTTTTCCAACACATCCACTCCAAATTTGACAATGTCACCAAAATGCAGTTCAGCCTCTTCGTCACCCAGTTTATTGTCATTTATAAAGGTCCCATTTGACGATTTCGTATCTTTAACCCAAAATTTTCCATCGGTTGTGTACCAAATGACTGCATGCTTACGTGATAATACTTTGCAATCAAAAATAGCATTGTTTTCGGACGCTTTACTTTTTGCTATTAAACGTCCTACCATGCATTCCACATTTGGTGTTAAACATATTGAACGGGTTTGAAAGGGATGACTATTACCTTCACAAATCAAAACAATTTTAGCTTGACCATTATTATCGTGTGTTGATGATGCAGGTACAGATGTTGTTGATACAGTGCTTTCCAAAAGATTACTATCATTTTTAATTTGATTATTCGAATCTAACATATTAAAAGATTGATTCAATTGCTTGGCAGTTATTACAGTTGCCGCTGAAGTTGTAGATTTTTGAAGCCCAGCTATATTTGCCGTTAATGCCACTTGATTAAGGACATTTGGCTGCAAACCAGCTGCTGCCACTGAAATGTTAGTGTTGTTGGCATTAATGGTTGCATTTAAAGCCGTTTGAGAAGCACACTGTTGCCGATTGTTTTCGCGCTGGGGGGCTAATGTTAAAGTATTGGTATTGGAACTATAACGTGAATTGTTTTCAACAACGTCCTTATTATTGTCTGCATACTGACTATTAATCAGAGTTTGTGGCTGTAATTCCTGATCTTCATTAGCCTCTTTTATTCGAAATTCCTTGGTGTTTTCCGCCATTATTTTTAAGCAATTGTTGTGATTAAAAACAGATTCTTCCAAGTTGTCCTCTTTTAGGTTTTTATTTGAAGTAAATATTTTTTCTACTTCAGTGATTTTACTTTCATTAATATCGTCGCCGTCTAATTTACTTTTGTACAGGATCTCTATAGAATTTGCTGCTTCCGTTGTAGAATTTATTAAATACTCCGCTTCAGTATCTAAACAACTTTGAGTAACTTTTCCATTGTCTTCAGTTCTTATTCCCGGTATGGTAAGTGGAAGATCAGCAACACTTCCAGCTACATTTGCAACTGGCGATGACGTCGTTGGTTCTGTTGTTGTATTTGTACCTTCCGTGGTTGTTGTATTCTCTGTCGTTCTTGGGCCATCTTCACATTTATTTTGCCATTCGTTGCCGACTAAAACCATAACTAAAAAAATTTTCAATAAAATCCTTTTTTTTAACATTATTTCAACACCTATAATTTAATTTAGATTCAGTACTTCAAAACTTTGTAGATATTACACATACAGAATAGTAAATAGAATGCAAAGCGTTTTAGATACGAGTACATAAATACATACTTAAAAGTTTCAAAATGTGTGTCAAAAAATTATTGAGTACAGATAGCAAATATTTTATGAAGTAAATTGTTCTTGAATGTAACAAATTAATATTAAAGCGATAGAAATACAAAAATGTGTCATATATTGGTAATTACTTATAATAAATCTATTTATTAATAATTACTTTAAAAAAAAATCCAAATACGGAATTGTTTCTAGACGTTAAACAATTACAGAAAAAGAAAAATTAGCTAACTAGCTAAAACAATTTCAAAGAAAGTGTTGTATGTGTGGCGTTATGCAACCAAATTTTTTTTATATCAAAGGCAACGTTATAGGGGTAACTGGACATTGTTATATACATATGTGGACTCCAAAATTGAAGCAACGTTTTAATTTTGCTGCTATATTTTTCTACGAATAGTTTTTAATTCTAATGTTTATTTTCAGATTCTAAATACATTCCGGTTAGCTATTATGGACCGTTACATCAATAACCAATCGGGTATGTTCTCGATTCTACTTTGAAGCGAAAATAATTTGAAATCCCTTCAATTTCTAACTTTGCTGTTCTACATTCTATTCTTTACTTTTCATTTATATATTGTTTCATTTGTAGTTTGAAAATACGTTTAAATTTCATTGTAAAATTGAAAACTTTTACAGAAAAAGTAAGTATAATTACAAAAAGGATTAGATGTCGAAATATTTATTTAATAAAATTATGAATAAGAATAATATTACTCGTATATAAAAAACTAATATTTATTATTTTATTAACTAAAGTGGATTGGCGATATCATATCTTATTACAGCGGTTACGGAATCACTAACTCATTCAAAACATCGTCGTCACTTTCATGTCTTGAGTTTACTTACATCTACCGGCTATATCAAATTTTTGCATAAAATGGCGTTGTTCATTTAGAATTTGATAAACTTAACCAAATTTTGGTTTTATAAAATATTAAATATTTCTTTATAATATTCTAAACTTGGTGCGTTTTTGTGGAAATATCGCGCTTTTTCCGAACTTGGTGCGTTTTGAAATTTCAAAGGTAACAAAGCAGAGCTTTACTGTCTCTCAGTAAAGTTCGTTTCAAAACAAATATTGCTCTTTATTTGCGGCACACTTTAGGCGATTTCGGACGATTTTAGCGACTTTTTCACTTTTTATTACACTCAAAATATTTTATGCATAAAATACGAAATTTTTTTACGTCGAATTTTTTTCGTACATTGACAAAGATTTTGTAAATAAAACGAAATTTTCGTAATTTTCTTATAAAAAATAATTTCACTTTTTTAGAAAATTTGTAAATCAAAAAAAAAAAAAATTCTTTCGTAGTAATATTTTTGTAATTATTACTTTCGTTTTTAAGTTTAACAGTTTTCCAATATTGGTACCGATACTATAGCGTAAAATCAAAGAGTTAAATTGCGTTTGCGACCTAATTTAGGCTGCACTGTAAGTTTTTGATGCAACAGCGAAAGATGAGAGGGAAATAGACACCAAATGCGAATTAATAAAGAACGTTCAAATATTGAAGAGTGTATGCGAGATATTTCTATTTGAATATTAGGTGCATGTAAATACATACAAGGGCGGATTGATATTGAAGCTACTTAGCTCTAGATGGCAGCACAAACACAATTTTTTTTTTTTTTTTTTGAAATTGTGATCTATCAAACGTCAGCTGTTAAAATTTCACCCAAATTCATCGATTAGTTTATTTGTTGTCGTCGTTTGAAGTAAGCAACTTTTGTGTTTCTTGAAATTGATTGAAATTGAATGTAAAAAATTGAATTTCGAGCTGCGATTAAACACTAATAGTGGGAGTCGCATTCTTTTTTTACCGCTCTTAAATAGCGCTCTCTCATATAAAATCCAATGATGGATATACATACAAATATGTACTTTACAAATATTTGGCTACACCGTTTTGGTTATACTTGCACAGAGCTAGTATTTTCAATCGTCGAAGACTATACTGGGAATCGCATGAAGAGTGTTTTCAATCGAGCACATTTTTTAATCACAAACGATCCCTCGCACGGAAGTAAGTGTTACAAAAGCTGATTCTTCTATGAGACTCTTACACAACTCAGCAAAAGACTATTGTGTTATTGTTAATCGTATAAGGAACCGTCTGAAACTCGTGTAGATATTATCTTACAACTTCTCAAGGAATCAGCCTAGTAATCTTGGTATGATTCATATAGGAAACAACAAAGCTCATTCTATATTTTCATATACTTCGCACTAACTTACCACCTTAATAACCACACGCACTTTTTATATTCAAAATATTGTCAAACAATAAAGAAATAGCTACTGTACGGCGTTTGTTTATCTAGAATATAAAAATCAAATAAAAATATAAATAAATAAAAACAATAAAATTTTTATTGTCTAACAAACATTCTAAGATTGTGTGACGAGCGTGTCAGAAAATTTGTAGAAAAGAAATAAAAAAAAATAGGTGTTTTTGTTGTTGTTACTCGTCAGATAATCGGCAGAAGATTCTTTCGGCGATTGTATATTTAACACAAAAGTCTAACAAATAACGTATGCTAGCTGGGTAGTGACTTGTTCCTGTTTCCCAACTTGAAAAAATGTCTCATCTCAAACGAAGAATTGATTACCGAAACTAACGCGTATTTTGAGAGGTTCCCAAAATCGTATTATTCAGATGGTATACAAAAGTTGGAATATCGTCTTAGTAAGTGTATTGAGCTAAAAGGAGGCTATGTTGAAAAATAAATGGTTTTTGAAAAAGAAATGTGTTTTTCTTACTTACATAAGCAGCTTCAATATCAATCCGCTCTCTTAACTATTTTCAATTTTCATAATAGTTCATAGTACCAAATATACATTTTATTAGCGAATATAAAATACACAAAAAATCAATACACAGATTTTTTAAAGTAATTTAAAAAAAAAAATAAATTTATATACATTTTTATAAGAAAAATTTTGAGGATGCATAAGGCAAATCGTGTTATTAAGCTAAAGAATTTAATAAATCTGTATATATGTATATATATAAAACTCCTGCACTTTATGTTTTACTGTATGCATTGCCACTTGTGATAATGTATTTATTGTATCTTTAATAAAAAACTTAAGCACAACAAATCGTACAAGCAACATACAACTGTCTAAAATGCGTGCATATGAAGCCAAGAAAAATCATGGTTGTGTGTTTATTTCTTTTATTATTGAGTAATAGTGACATATGTTTGTAAACATACAAAACCACTAAACAACATGGCTACACGAAGAATAAAATAAATTTGTTTATGGACAGCATACTTATTTATATGCATACATACTCGTATATATTACATATATACACACATAAGTTTTTATTAAATATTTGTACGAATTCCATACAGATGTTAATTTTGCTATTCAAGAAGACTCCTAACTTAATGATTCCAATGCAAACAAAATTTTATTATTTTTAGAAATAAATAGCAAAAGGATTAGAAAAGTTAAGATCAATTTGGAAGAAACATTACGTTTTTTGATATACTTAAAAATATTTTATATTTAAGCAATAATGGCAATAATATAGTGCACGCTCGGTATTCGCGACTACTCATTATACCGAAGTCCCGGTTATTGCGACATCCTAATTTTCAACATTGCAGATTCTACAATTGCCACAGTTTTTAATAAACAAGATTAAATTTTCGCGACTTATATAGATTTGTTTAATTTGAACAGAATTGTGTTCTCTTTTCTTATAAATATTTTTATTAATCAACCTAAGGAAATGTAAAAATGTTTAATATGGAAAAAAATTCAACATATTTTAAAGCCAACGATTACTCAAAAATCAGTTATTGTAAAAAAATGGGAAATGTAGATTCCATAAATTCAATTCGCGTTAATTACAAATCGCATAAGTCCTCAGTTTATCACATTATAAGATTATGCAAAAAAAAAAAAATTTCGTTTACACAACAAAAAGTAACCAACAAGCGTTCCAACTTTTAAAACAAAGATAGAATAATGTTCCAATCTCAGCACATGTTTCTCGATCAAAAGCCATACAAACATACACTGTGGAAAAGGCTTTGGAAAATTACAAGTCGAGAACAGTAATTCTACTGTTTTTCTCAAGGCAAATTTATTTATTTTTCAATAATTACAGGTAAATAAATAAATACTAGCTGACCAGGCAAACGCTGTTTTGCCTTCAAATTTTATTTACATGATATGAATGACTCTAAATTTTCGCGTATATGAAATGAATGCATCCATTGTTCGTATTGTACATTATGGAAGATAAATTTTACGTGATACTTTAATTTTTATTTTTTAAGAAAAATTCGCAAGTATCCACCAGACAAACGTGACACACAGGAACACAGGATGAATGGAGTGGATCGGATGGAGATTAAAATTGTATCAATTTCACTTTACGTTAGCACAACACAGGCCAGTGGTTCCATCTGGAAATGTGGACATCTCAACGTCATTCTACCGATACGTCCATGTAGACTGCAACCAATTTCGCGGCTATAATTAAAAGCAGCATATTCCATGTCTTGTACAACACGACGTGGAAGTCGTGTTAATCGCCGCGATGGTCGATTTCTGGACTTCTATCCGCAGATGTAGTCTGAAATCGTGCATCGCATTGCAATTGGTTTTGATGTAATCGTTCAGCTTGCGATCTCCTTTAAATTTTGATCGAGCAGCTCATGGCGCTACCTTTGATACAATAACCGTATATAGCAAGTGAAAAATCGAAGGGTCGGCGTATAAATAAAATGACGATCGAAACAACGCCTGAAAAGATTCAGCTCAGGAGTCCAAATATCGTTGTATAGATAAGATATAACAATACATGGTTTGGTATTTTTTCAAGTGACAATAAAAAATCATAATATGAAAAATGGAGGGAATTTTGTTGATATTTGTATGGGAATATATAGGAGAATCTACATAAACCATCTACAGTTCATCACCAATGTACCTTTAAATTTTGGTCGAAATCGGTCGACCCGCTTGGCCAGTTAGTGGTGACATCAAAGTGTACACTTCTTTATGTATATGTATATATATAGATTTGTGAAATGTTAGTGAAAAAATATAAACATAAAAAGGAATTAAAAACAAGTAAGAGTGAACTAAATATGCTCGGATATATGTATATGGACCGATATCTGAAATTTTCAATTTCTATATTTTAGTAACATCCTTTTATTACCACAACTGCTTTTAAGCAAAAAAAAAGTTGCATGAATGCATGAAAAAATCTTTTTAGACTATACCTGGGGTATATATGGACCGATATCGGAAATTTTCATTTTCTGTATTTTAGTAACCTCCTTACCAGAACTGCTTTTATGGAAAAAAAAAGTTGTTTAAGTTCCCTTACGCGGGTCGGTTTTAGCTATATCTCGGTTATTTATGGACCGCTATCGGAAATTTTTATTTTCTGTATTTAAATAACCTTATTTTATAACCAGAACTACTTTTAAGCAAAAAAAAGTTGTTTAAGTAAAAATCGTTTTAGGCTATATACCGGGTATATATGGACCGATATCGGACATTTTAATTTTGCATATTTAAATAACCTTAATTAATTTTCCATATTTAAATAATCTTATTTAATTACTAGAACTGATTTTAAGCAAAAAAAAGTTGTTTAAGTCCGCTTATGCGACAAATCGGTTTAGGTATATATGAACCGATATCGAAGAAAAAAATTTTTTTTTCACCTTTTGATCGCCATGCCAAATGATCGCGTCAAGTTTGAAGCAGAACAATCAATTTTCTTTCAAAAACTTTCATACAAAAATGAAAAAAAAAAGAATTTTTCGGAATTTTGGATGTATCTTAGCTATACGTGAACCGATTTTACTGAGTTTCAATAGCAAACCCATGAACCGATGATGAAAGAAAAATGTTTCTAAGTCTTATTCTGAATATGTATACTTTATAGGGTCGCAAATGAAAATTGTAGAAATTACAAACGAAATCACAAACTTATATATTATACCCTTAACATTTTTGGCAAGGGTGTAAAAATATAATAAAAAAATATTTACAGGAAAATTAAAAAATGTTTCAAACTTTTAAATTGTTTCTTGAAAATTAGTCTGAATGATATATGTACATAAGCTTGGAAAAGTGAAAATGGCCAGCCGGATTGATCATACCTGGCTCTCAAGCTACAAAACATAATTAAAAAAACATACTCGTAGTTTTAAAAAGGTTTTTTATTTTTATTTTCCAAGTTTCTTTTAATTATTCCATTGATATCCGGCAATAATAATAACACAAAAAGTTATCAACTGTACCCTCAATTTCACCTGCTATTAATTCGACTTCTTGTTTTCTCTAATTTTTTTACTGCCCATCTACATTAGACATGTAAAGCTGTTAAGACATATCTTTGACGGTCCGATTTGTAGATGGTGGAGTACACGTATAGCTTAATTTTTCATTATTTTAACTCCGTCAACAAAAGCATATCATCATGTTTTAGGCCTTTTTTTTGGTTTGTGAAAAATAATATATATTTTTATTGCAAAATTTGTAATCTATAATAAGAATATGAACTTCTTTTTGGCAATTTCTTCTAATTTGAAACTACTTTTACTTTATTCATATTAAAATGTAATTTTCTGTTAAGACAGAGCTTTTAAATAGACGTCTTAACAGCCGTATCAAGACGGCAAGAAAACTGTAACATTTGCAGTCTACACCTGACAGTGACAGTATTTTGCTGTTCCTGTTAGTGCTCGTATGCCAGGTATGCCAGGTGTGCTGTAATAATATTTAAACTAAAAATATTCGTATACAGAATTATAAAACAAAATAAATAAATAATGTCAATAAATACATATGTGCAATAGACGCTAATTAAAAAAGTTGAAAATTATTCGTATTTGTTGTAATATTTACAAAAAAAAAAAAAAAATTATAGCGAACAAAATAAAAACTAAATCAGTGATATACAAATCTCAAGCAAGGCTATTATTAAGATTTTGAGTGCATATAGAACAAATAGTTTTAAAAACACTAATTCAAATTTGTGAATTAAGGGAAAAGTGAAAACTATTGCGAACTCATACAATTCTCTTTAGCTCTACACTGTGAATTGAAATAATAAAACTATAAGAATATAATTCCTACTTCAATGATTTAAATGTTTTGATCATTTGAAGTTTAGTTTTTATGCAGATAAGAAAGTTTACAATCATTTAAGAAAAGCTTTCTGCTACTAACCAGTAACTATGCTAACGGAAAGCAAGTCTATGCAACATCTTGTTAGAAGTTGGTGATGATTCTTCAGACGGAAACAACGCCTAGTGTTCCACAAGTATGAAAAAGAGAAAAATTAGTAATAATAAAATTAATTTTAATATTTCCGAAAGTTTTCATGTTTTTACAACACCACTAAATAAATTTGTTATGTATTTTGTTAATTTCAATTTTTTAAGAGCATTAAGCCCATACATATTTCAATGCGATTGCCAACTGAGCCGGTTAGTCTGGATTAAAAACAATATGAAAAAGGCAAAAGCTTGAGAGTTGCTTCTAGAAAAATATTTGAAAATTGATGACGAAGTACCTATATCTGACAATTTTAAGAAATAATAACACTAATATAAGCACCTACTATAGGCGAAAGCTTAACAAAGTTAGAATTTTCATTTGTTTTTTTTTACTATTCTTCGTTGTTTTACTTTTTTCATCATCAATGCGTTCTGCAATAACCATTAATGCAATTATTTTTCTTTTTTCAGCCATTGCAGTAGAAGTTCTCACTTTTTAAATTTGTAATTATAATAAAAAAAAAAATATACATATGTGTATATTTAAGTTTGTCAGTTGAATAAAAATCATTCGATTCTGTTTATGAAGTATGCGGCCAAGAATAAATTCATTTGAAAGACTCAATTGAGAGTGAATTGAAATGTGTATGGGATGCTTAAGAGTTGTATTTCAATAGAATTCACGATTGTTTTACGCTCAGTTACATCTTTTGTAACACCCGTCGGAATTCTAGACCATTTCTTTTCTATCGACGATTTGTACCTGATTTTGAGAAATATTCTTTTCATTTACTTTTATTGTATATTAATCGAGCCCTTAGGGACATATATAATTAATTATAGACAATTAGTAATAATTTGATAATAATGAAATATACAAGATAATGAAAAATACAAGATTGAAGCAAGAAACGTGTCTCTAATATTTCTCAACAATTTATTTAGATTGTTGGGATATAAAATTGAATGTTTGAGAATATATTTCAAAAATTTCCAAAGTCTACTGATGAAAATGTCGACATATAGATTGCTGGGAAACATAGAAAACAAGCTATTTATAATTTTTTACTGGTATAGTGAATAATAAACTCAATTGTAACTACATTTATGTAATATATGCTAAAATTTCGTACAACTTTAACAAGCGACTTTTTAGAAAAATTAAATTTGTTTTAGGGAAAGAGGACAGTAGTTCCATAGTCCACAAATTGTTTTTCGAAAAAAGAATTTGAGGCTATAGGTAAGATAAGAGGTAGGATTCGTAATAGATTTGGAAAAACGAAATAGTACCTATATGGAAATGAGTCGATTTATGTAATTAAAATATCAATTTTAACAACCAAGAAAAAGAACTGAACGGCGAAACGTGTTATATGAGAAATGTTTAAGAGAAAAAAATAAATAGCTACAATAAGGCTGTAGATTAACTCTAGGCACTCCAATTATATTACATTTCCAATATGTATGAATTTTACAATATTTCAAATATTGCAAAATTCATACGCAGCTTTTAATAATGTTTTAACTTCGTACAATTTTCAATTATAGTTTGAATTACGCGAAGAAAAGTGGTCATACCATTCTTTAAAGCCTACTTCCCCATAAGATCGTGAGGCAGCGAGTTCAAAAAATATGTGGAAAAGAAGTGTATTTATAGACTGCTATAACATTTGCGATACTTTGTCACACACGATTTGAAGGGCTTTAAATTTGTTTAATTGGGTTTACTATGTATGCACTGTAAATGATATACAATTTATATTAAATCACGAATAAACAAAAAACAGGAATATTGCATTATTTAACATGATTTTGTTATTTCACTTATTAAAATGAATTTCATAAAATAGAACACGTTTTCAAAAATACTTAACTTACATATCAAGCTATATACATACATTTGTATATCGCTTAATTTTATGGAACATTTTTTAATCTATCTATATTGGTATCATTTGAAAGTTTATGAATATATCTCTTCAAACATACTAATACTCCTGGAAAAAAAACTTAGTTCCGTAAGTATCATTAGTTTAAAAAAATTTGCATGCATACATATAAATTAAAATCCAACAAAAAAATATTTCTTATTTTTGCAGCTAAAGATCGTTTTATTTTTTATAAAAAATTCAACAGTATTTATTTTCAATATTTCGATAACAATTTTTTATCATCGTCAGAAAAATTAAATTGTTATTGTTAATAACATATTAATTTTTCTGACGATGATAACAAATTATTATCGAAATATTGAAAATAAATACTGTTGATTGTTTTATAAAAAAAAAACAATATTTAGCTACAAAAATAAGATATATTTACTTAAACAAGATCAAATAATTAAATATCAAATATCCAACAAAAAATGTAATTTGATAATAATCACCGGCTTCGCTACCAAAGCTTTTTTGCATAGCCGGCCTTTGGGCGGATTCAGAACTTCTCCCTTCTGTTGTGTAAGCAACACCGGCTTCGATAACAAGTTTTTTTTACATGGCCGTCCTTTGGCTGGATGCAGGGATTATCTTCTCTATGGTATAACAAACACCGGCTTCGGTAACAATTCTTTTTTTTTTTTTTGCATAGCCGGGAGAGAATCCCTACCTAGCGGTAGGGATACTCTATTAACAAGCTTTCAAATGATACCAATGTTAACCATATAAGTAAATTGAAAAATGTAGAAAATCGCATGTATACATACAGTCACTCACATTTAAAGTCGGGCAAACATTGTCGAAAATTTATGATCTTAATATTTATGTTTTGATGAAAGATGATGCGTTTAACTTTTTTTTGTTTTATCATAAAAACTCTTATTAATAGAAAAACCAAAGAAATTTTATTTTAAGTCCCGTTATAAAATACATAAGAATAACAAAATGAGAAAAAGTAAATTCTCTGTCTCACATTGAAAGTCGGGCACTTAATGTTTTGTACAATGAAAAAGTGAAATATACCGTTATTTCCACTTTTTCTTCTTTTGTCTCCAAAACAATTATTTCTTCTTACACAATCATTCGATCAGTGAAGATTATAAAAGTTTTTTGAAAAATGCCGCGCAAAATTAAACAATCCACCTTCGAAGAACGGAAAATAATAATTGAGTTGCACTTAGATGGAAAATCTGAAAGGGAAATATCTAACTTGATTAAAAAAAAAACAAATCTACAGTGCATGATATCATTTCTAGATATAAAGAAAGTGGTTTGGTAGCAAATAAAAAACGCGGAGCCCGAGCAAGAAAGCTTTCACCCAGAGATGAAAGCATGATTTTAAAACAGGTGAAGAAAAATCCTTTTATTTCTGCTCCAAAACTGACAGCAATGGTCAATGAAGCTTCTGGGACGGAGGTAAACCCAGAAACAATAAGAAGACTTCTTCGCAAGAATGACTTTCATGGCCGAGTGGCACGGAAAAAACCTCTTATAAGTAAGAAAAACCAAAGCGAACGGCTTGTTTTTGCTCGTCAATATATGACCCAAGATTTTGATTTCTGGAGTACCGTAAGTTGGAACAAACATAAAAATTTAATTAGGCTTATTATTAATATTTAGGTATTGTTTACTGACGAAAGTAAATTTAACTTATTTGGGTGCGATGGAAGGCAAAGTATGGCGCAAACCAAACAAAGAGATGGAAGGCAAGAATTTAAGAAAAACAGTAAAGCACGGTGGTGGATCGGTTATGGTTTGGAGATGCATGGCAGCCTCAGGAGTTGGAAATTTGCATTTCATTGACGGTGTTATGAATAAGAATGTTTATTTAAATATTTTGAGAAAAAATTTAAAAGCGTAAAAAAACTCGGCATTGAAACTAATTTCCAATTTTACCAGGACAATGATCCTAAACATTCAGCATATGATGTAAAGAATTGGCTGCTCTACAACTGTCCGAAGGTTATTAAAACCCCTGCACAAAGTCCGGACCTTAATGTTATTGAACATTTGTGGGACGAATTAGACCGCCGGATGCAGGACAGGCAGTGTACGTCAATTCCACAACTAAAGAATGCCTTACAGGAAGAGTGGAATAATATAAGTCCTGAGGTTTGCAAAAAATTAGTGGAATCTTTGCCTAACCGCTTACAAGCTGTTGAAACCCAAAAAGGTGGTTCTACAAAATATTAATTATGCGTTATGTTCACATAATGCTAATTTTTATTAATTGCCCGACTTTAAATGTGAGACTGAAAAGTGACCTTTTAAGTTAAGCCTTCGTATACATTTAATAAAAGAACTTGGAATAAATTGTTTTTGTTGTTTTTAAATAAAAAAAACTTTTGTGATAAAATAAACAAAATTAAAACGAATTTTTCTTCCGTCAGCTTATAAATATTGGGACTAAAAGTTTTTTCATGTGTCTGCCCGGCTTTAAATGTGAGTGACTGTATATGAAAACTTCTTCGTTCCATAACTCGGAAACTAAGCGTTTCCGCCGATATTGTCATTTTACATTTTCTTATTTTTAAATTTTCTATCACTTTATGTACTTTGATTTTATTTGGAGCTGCGTTGGTAAACTAGATTTAATCCATTAAAATTTAATTCTTACAATTTTTTTTTTTATTAATTTGCAATTTAGTTGTTAATTTTCAAACAACCCACTTCAATATTGCATAAAAACTATTTTAATATTTTTGAAAAAAAAAAAATACAATGCATATCTATGTATGTATGTATATAGATGCACTTTGCTTGCATATGTAGTACATACATATGTATATTTCTGCCTTAAGTAGTAGACTGCAGCTATATGTACATACATAATAACAATAACAATTCTAGGTCTGAGCCGATGACACCATGTTACATACATTTGTATTAATATGAAAAAAGTATGCCTGCACTATACATTTCAGATGACCCTACTTTATAATATTTCAATATGTAATTGGAATTCGACTTTTGACTCATGGCTTCATTTGGATATGCAGAAACTTTTTGTTACTGATGTATTCGTCTACTTCTTTTTGTGTGACATATTAAAATATATACATATCTGCTTCGTTGGTTCAATGGCTTGCTTGCTGTTTATTTTTTTTTATCATTTATGTACATACATACAATACATACATTGTTGATGGTACTGACAGTAACATTTGTTGTTGCTGTGTGCATATGAATATACATATATATTAATTCCAATAAATTAACTCTAATTTCTTTAATTGAATTTAATTGTACTTTTTTTATTGCCATAATACATAGCTGTTTTTCTTTCAAAACACATACATACATACATACTACCTATAATTTTGACAAGATTTTTTCCTTCCTATTGTTCTGCGTTCTATATTTCATTTTTTTTTTAATTTAATCGATCAACTTTTTATTTAGGCATTTTCTTTTATGGTTTTTATACGCACCTTCTTAATTCCCTTTTCGTTTTCGCAAGAAAAAGAAAAAATCTTTTATATCCTAATTTGGAGAATTTTAGTTTTGTTCAAGATTTTGATTTCTGGAGTACCGTAAGTTGGAACAAACATAAAAATTTAATTAGGCTTATTATTAATATTTAGGTATTGTTTACTGACGAAAGTAAATTTAACTTATTTGGGTGCGATGGAAGGCAAAGTATGGCGCAAACCAAACAAAGAGATGGAAGGCAAGAATTTAAGAAAAACAGTAAAGCACGGTGGTGGATCGGTTATGGTTTGGAGATGCATGGCAGCCTCAGGAGTTGGAAATTTGCATTTCATTGACGGTGTTATGAATAAGAATGTTTATTTAAATATTTTGAGAAAAAATTTAAAAGCGTAAAAAAACTCGGCATTGAAACTAATTTCCAATTTTACCAGGACAATGATCCTAAACATTCAGCATATGATGTAAAGAATTGGCTGCTCTACAACTGTCCGAAGGTTATTAAAACCCCTGCACAAAGTCCGGACCTTAATGTTATTGAACATTTGTGGGACGAATTAGACCGCCGGATGCAGGACAGGCAGTGTACGTCAATTCCACAACTAAAGAATGCCTTACAGGAAGAGTGGAATAATATAAGTCCTGAGGTTTGCAAAAAATTAGTGGAATCTTTGCCTAACCGCTTACAAGCTGTTGAAACCCAAAAAGGTGGTTCTACAAAATATTAATTATGCGTTATGTTCACATAATGCTAATTTTTATTAATTGCCCGACTTTAAATGTGAGACTGAAAAGTGACCTTTTAAGTTAAGCCTTCGTATACATTTAATAAAAGAACTTGGAATAAATTGTTTTTGTTGTTTTTAAATAAAAAAAACTTTTGTGATAAAATAAACAAAATTAAAACGAATTTTTCTTCCGTCAGCTTATAAATATTGGGACTAAAAGTTTTTTCATGTGTCTGCCCGGCTTTAAATGTGAGTGACTGTATATGAAAACTTCTTCGTTCCATAACTCGGAAACTAAGCGTTTCCGCCGATATTGTCATTTTACATTTTCTTATTTTTAAATTTTCTATCACTTTATGTACTTTGATTTTATTTGGAGCTGCGTTGGTAAACTAGATTTAATCCATTAAAATTTAATTCTTACAATTTTTTTTTTTATTAATTTGCAATTTAGTTGTTAATTTTCAAACAACCCACTTCAATATTGCATAAAAACTATTTTAATATTTTTGAAAAAAAAAAAAATACAATGCATATCTATGTATGTATGTATATAGATGCACTTTGCTTGCATATGTAGTACATACATATGTATATTTCTGCCTTAAGTAGTAGACTGCAGCTATATGTACATACATAATAACAATAACAATTCTAGGTCTGAGCCGATGACACCATGTTACATACATTTGTATTAATATGAAAAAAGTATGCCTGCACTATACATTTCAGATGACCCTACTTTATAATATTTCAATATGTAATTGGAATTCGACTTTTGACTCATGGCTTCATTTGGATATGCAGAAACTTTTTGTTACTGATGTATTCGTCTACTTCTTTTTGTGTGACATATTAAAATATATACATATCTGCTTCGTTGGTTCAATGGCTTGCTTGCTGTTTATTTTTTTTTATCATTTATGTACATACATACAATACATACATTGTTGATGGTACTGACAGTAACATTTGTTGTTGCTGTGTGCATATGAATATACATATATATTAATTCCAATAAATTAACTCTAATTTCTTTAATTGAATTTAATTGTACTTTTTTTATTGCCATAATACATAGCTGTTTTTCTTTCAAAACACATACATACATACATACTACCTATAATTTTGACAAGATTTTTTCCTTCCTATTGTTCTGCGTTCTATATTTCATTTTTTTTTTAATTTAATCGATCAACTTTTTATTTAGGCATTTTCTTTTATGGTTTTTATACGCACCTTCTTAATTCCCTTTTCGTTTTCGCAAGAAAAAGAAAAAATCTTTTATATCCTAATTTGGAGAATTTTAGTTTTGTTCATTTGGTAAAGTTTGAAAATAACTAGAGTTTCACAGATTTTCGTAATTTCGTTTTACTTCTCAATTGTTTTATATTATTTCACCAAAAATTTTTCTCGTTTTGTACAAAAGAAAAAAATTATTACACTGTGAACAAAATGTCATAAAAAGTGACAAAAGACAAACTGCAGGGTTGTATTTTTATAACGCAGGTCGGGTCGTAATATTAGCACTTTTACAAACAACAGCTTTGTTTGCGGTGAATTTCACATGAATAAAGACACCCACAGACGATATGTTTTTACGTCTGTTTTTTAAAATGTAACTCCTCATGTATTTTTTCATGTCTGTCAAAATTAATACATCACAGCATTAATTAATAGACAGATAGAAACCTTTCGTTTCCCTTTTCTTTCTTTTTTGTTGTTGTTTTTTAAGCACAACTAGTGTGTTTATATGAAGTTGATGTGGATATGAGAATAATGATATGAAGCACCAACATAAAAAATGCGAAAAGGTAAAAAGAGAAACAAGGAATCCCCACAAATATACAAAGAGTCATGTACTACATATTCTCCCCCACCGATAATTTACGTTACAGCACCATCAAATTTCGTCTGTCGGGCTATCGCCTGTCCAAATGTTGACCTTGGTGTTTATTCGTGCTTGTCGACCTGTAAACAAAAACTTTTTTATTTAATTGAGTTTTATTCACTATATTAGCTTCTAACGTTGATCCCAATCAAAAATTATAAAATGCTTGTTTTCTATGTATCCCAGCTGTCTATTGTTGAAATTTCATAGGAGCTACCCTAATCATCAGTAGAGTTTGGTACTTTTTGAAAGATATTCTCAAACATTCAACTTTATATACCAACAATCTAAATAAATTATTGAGAATTTAAAAAGAAAACTGCTCTAATAATATCTGTAAAAACACAAGAAACAAGTTTTTTCATTTATACATATCTTTCACATTACATTAACATTTCTTTACACCGTTCAAACAAATGAACAACCGTTGGTTGCTACCAGTGATCACTAAAAATCATGTTTTTGTTTGATTAACTCATACTCTAAAATCTGTAATCAATAAAAATCAAACAACAAAGCAGTTCAACACTAAGTAAAATCAACTCTTCTGTAAACATTTTGAGTTTGTAATCAACAAAAATCAAGCAACAACGTTCCATGCTGAGTACACTACTATTGCGTTGCGGCAATTTGTTCGCCATATGCAAGATACAAATTGTTTTATAGATTGTTTTACCCCCTATTTCTTAATATTCTGCAGTGTAATCTCCATTTTTTTAATTTCCACAATAAAAGTCAACTTTTACGCCATTCTAAACATTATTACAAACAATTTTTTTTCTTAATTCACTCTGTATGCGTCTTCTTCCACTACATCACTCTGCAAAAATTCCACTGAAATTACAAAATTCACACATATAAAATTTGGATTTTCGTGCAAACATGCTACAAATATTTATACAAACTAGCAAACACCCCACAAATGAACAAAAATGTTTGAACGAACCTAAAATTTTGACATGTTTGGCAAGTAGTTTGTGTGGTTTATTTGGCCCTTAAAATCAACTCATCTTGTAAACATTGCGCATTTATTTTAATATTGAATAAAATATGCTTCATGTTTATTGTCGCTTTGACAGTGAGTTATATGAACACATTTGAAACATATTTACATACATTTTTCTTTCTTTTTCTTAAATTTTATTTTAAGTTTCACGTACATACATATGTACCTAATTAAGTAATTTTATGTCTATAAATTATTTTTGTTGAATTTTATTGTGTTATATACTTATAAATCTAATTTAATTTTTAAAATGTGTTTGTTATGTACATATGTACTTACATTGTTTTTTTCTATGAAAACCTTTTGTTTTTACATACATATGTACATTTATATGATTTTCTGTTCAAGAAGCATATAGAAAAAATGTTGAATACATCACAGCATTAATTTTTCTTCATTTGCTTTTCTTCTAAAGCAAAAGTTCAAACGCAAGAAATCATTTTAGAATACCTACTTTTTCCCCGCCGAATATTTTTCTCTTTCGCAATTCATTAACCAGAGATGATAAATCAAAATTTCTCACAAAATATTTCAACATAATAGGAAAAAAAGGGAAAAAAATTTCATAAGGAATTTTCGTTTATGATTGCATATTTCTCATATAAGATACTTTAGTGTTTTCAGTTAATTAATTAATTTATTTATTTTCACAGCTATAAAATAATTCAGCTGAGGAAGAACATAAATAAATACATAATTCGACTCGTTAATACAATTATAAATAACTATACATATAATCATTTGAATTTAAATAGTTTAAAAGTATTGCCTTCGAAATATTAACATGATTGAAATACCCTTGGTGTGGTGGTGTCATGTGGACGAAAGTGTACTGATATTAGAGGGACAATGTTTAAGTGTAAGGTTTTTTTTGTTTGGTATATTTTCGAAGATTTTTGGTTTTTCTATAGTGTAGAATTTTTGTTTTTTTATGTCGGCATACCTAGAGGGAGGGTTGGAACCCGCTGAGTGATCAAGTGCTCCTAAATATGGCCGTAACATAAAAATATACTTTATCTAATATTAATGATAGAATTTTCGACCTTTATAATTGTTAAATAAAAATTCCTGACATTTTTATTTAATATACTTTACCTCTTCCTCATCATGGAGAGAACGAATATATAAGCACATCATATTTCCTTTTTGTTCACAATTGGAGGAAGGGGAAAAGTACAAAACTGTCATAAAATATTCGTTCGCTGATTGTGATTTTATAAAGTGCGGTCTCCACCTGACTTGAAAACACTAACTTTAACGCTAACATCAAGTTAAAGTTAAATGTGGACCGCTCATGTTAAAGTTTGGTTAAAGTTACAACTTGGTTGTTAAAACATTTCATTTGGAAACTCTGTTATAACTTAAATTGACAACAGCCTGCTATTTGTAGTTGTTTTTCGCCATTTTTATTGTTTTACTATGAAAAGTTACAACTCTAACATCACTACGTGTACGCCGATTTTAACAGATAGATATTTAAACAGCAAGTTTTAACATCATGTTTTAACTGCGTTTCAAGTTAGGTGTAGACTGCATGTAATGTATAAATTTACATATTCTGGCAAAAGTTTATGTGCGTGTAAAGGCCGGGACACATAGAATCCGTCATACGTTATACGTCTCCTTTTTCAACTGACATTAACGTATACGAAGTATGAAGTTGGCACAATCCGTACTTTGTTAACGGATATAAAATCAACTGCATTTTGCTATAATTTGATTAAAATCTTTTGATTTATTTTTCAGACACAGCACAGAAAATCTAGCACAATTTGTTTTTAATTTATTTTATTTTTGAACGAAAAACTAAATCAAAATATACAAAAAATATTACCAAATAGTTGCCAAAGTTCTCAACGTACGTTAAAAGTTGCTCAACTTTAATACTTTGCGTTGACGGACAAGTACGGAATGTGACAAAGCTCATAAGACTACATGTATTTTAACTTAGTTGTCAAGGCCGGGGCACATAGAATCCGTCGTACTTTGTCCGTCTACTTTTTCAACTGACATCAACGTATATGAAGTATGAAGCTGGCACAATCAGTACTTTGTTAGCGGATATAAAATCAACTGCATTTTACTTTAATTTGATTAAAATCTTTGAATTTATATTTAAGACACAGCACAAAAAATTTAAAACAATTTTTTTCCAATTTATTTAATTTTTGAACGGAAAATTATTTCAAAATATACAAAAAATATTACCAGATAGTTGTCAAAGTTCTGAACGTACGTTAAAAGTTGAAAGTTGCTCAACTTTAATACTTTACGTTGACGGAGAAGTACGGAATGTGACAAAGCTCATAAGAATTCATGCACTTCAACTTAGTTGTCAGTTGAAAAAGGCAACGTATAACGTACGAAGGATTCTATGTGCCTCGGCCTTCAGTTGAAAAAGGCAACGTATAACGTACAACGGATTCTATGTGCCCCAGCCTTAAGCTTCACGAATTTTTTGCACCTATATATATGAACCACCTTATTGTTTACAAATGTTATTTTGAGTTTAACAGTGAACTCTGTGTTTAACAGTACAAATTATAAATATCCGTAGTATGTTTTCTTCAAACTGTTAATAGCTTTAACAAAATGTTAACGAGGTATTCTCTTCGAATAATAAAGGTTTGCATAAAAATTTAAAATTTTTTCGTTTTAAAAAATTTGTTTTAATTAAAATATTTAGCGTTCTTTAGCTTCAAAGGTCACTCCCCATCAAGAAGCCATCATGGCTAAGGGGCTACCAAAAAGATCACCTTTGGTTGGTGTTACAAATACAGTAGTTGTTGCTTCTGGCAAAGGTGGCGTTGGAAAATCTACAGTAGCTGTAAATTTGGCAGTAACACTGGCTCAAATAGGAAAACGAGTTGGATTGCTAGATGCTGACATTTTTGGTCCATCTATTCCCCTTATGATGAACATACATGATGAGCCATTGGTAGATGACAAAAATTTAATGATACCTCCTATAAATTATGGTGTCAAGTGTCTGTCAATGGGCCTTATAACTCAACAAGATAACGCTATTATATGGAGGGGGCCGTTAGTTATGTCTGCTATACAAAGATTATTGAAAGGAGTTGTATGGTCTCCTCTAGATATACTGATTGTAGATACGCCTCCAGGAACAGGTGATGTTCATTTATCCTTGACCCAGAATATACCAATCGACGGCGTTTTATTGGTAAGTACTCCGCAAACTGCAGCTTTGGAAGTAACTCTTAGAGGAGCACAGATGTACAGAACTTTAAAAGTTCCGGTGTTTGGATTGGCCTCGAATATGAATCACGCAGTATGTGAAAAATGCAATAGCAAAATAGAAATTTTTAAAAATTCAACGGGTACTTTTCTGCAACGTTTGAATACTCAGATATTAGCTTCAATACCGATAAATAGCGATATAACCGATTGTTGTGACACTGGAATACCAATGGTAGTAAAACATAAAAATTCAGAATATGCTAAAAGCTTTAACAGGTTAGCTGAAGAAATTCTTAAGAAGCTACAAGCAATAAACAAAGAAAGTAATGTTTAATAAAAACTATTTTTTATTTTTCTTAAGTTTTTTCATTTTATTCACAGCTTTGCGGCGAGCATATTTCTGTTTGGTCATCATAATTTCCTTATGTTTACGTTTTATGTACTTTTGAGCTTCCGTATCGGCTAACAGTTCATCCACAAGAGTTCTTTTCTTATTACGACGAGTATCACGTTCATTATAATAATCCAAAGGAGAATGCAAAACGGTGCCAATCTAAAAGTACATGTATTTTTCAATGCTAATCAGGTTTTACTTCTAAATTTTGTATTTCACTTACCTGAAAGTATTTGGGCAAAACTTTTAAATCGTTTTTCTTATAGAACTGTTTTGGATTCAAAACAGAACGCATTTGTAAGATTTTCAAATCGTTTTCCCTTTCTTCCGTCAGTTCTGTAGCTGGCATATCAAACCATCCTTTGCCCTTTGTTTTAGAACGAGCAATCTTAAATATAGAAAAATTTGTAAAAATGTATCTGCATACATAGCTAATCAAAACATGTTACAAATCGTTAGCTTATCAGGTTACTAAAGATGTCATCAAATCGACTTGACCAATATCTCAACGTTTTCTTATCATAAGTAAAAAATATATCGAAGGATTCATTTCGTGTTTTTAATGTTACCTCTAATTAAATTGCTAGTTTACAATTTCACACCAAGCAACAGTCTAATGGCAAGGTTTATATTTACCGCTGGCCTTACAGTAATTGATTGATACTTTCATGGCAATCACTAAGATTACAACGGCTGAACTATTTCTGATATATTTTTTTACTTAAACGAGTCAGGAAGACAAGACAAACGTCTCAGGCAATAATGGCAAGTAGGAAACTTATTACATATTTGTGAAATAAGTTTATGATGTCGAATATTTCATCAACGTAGCATATGTAAAACAGACATCAACCAAATTTTGTGCACCTTACCTTACTTAGTTCCCTTTGTTTCCTTTCTGTTATACTGGGCAATTCACGAAGTTGTTCCAAATTTGGTCCCATATCTGAATTAGCCAATTCCTTTTCAATGTTTGTTTTAAATTGATAAATTTCATCCCGCTTTCCTGTCATTTCATTTAAATCTGAGTGATCTAAATCGATCAAGTGATTTAGTTTGGATTTCGTCTGCCGTTTGTTTTCAAATGCTTCATTTGACTTTTGTATTATTTCATCCATTTCTTGGTCAATTTTGGACGGCGTTTTACGAGTTACTGCCAGTGTGTTCTCAATTATATTTGAAATATCAACACTCGGTGGAGGAAGACCTACCGTACAAAATAATTAAATAACATAAAAAGTAGTATTAAATAACTTACCAAAAAAATCATATTCTTTATTGACTTTATTATCTTCAAGCAATTCGGTTGCAAATGTTTCAAGTTTCAAACTCGAAACCTCGTTTAGCAAATTTCGATTTTTGGGGCTTTCATATTTTGGTTTCGATGAACCACCAGCACCAATTAAATCTTGGTTTCCTTTAGTATCAAGAAAAAACAACGACATGTTTTTCCCTCAAAAAATTATAGAAACGTGCTCACTGAAAAATAGACGATGAAAAACAAATAATAATTACCAGATGCCTGTTTTTGTTGTATTGTTGTAATTTTGCTCTAGTGCTGCCACCGTGTATACGTTAATGCACCTTGGCCAAGGCGAATTCATTAACAGGTGAACTTAACAGCACAGGTGATTATTTTTTGCTTCTCGCGTTTTTTCCAATGAGACTGTCAAATTTTGTTTCTTTTGTTTACAAACTTTTTCGCGCCATTTTAATCTGAAGGCTTTTTTGCATGATTTAGTGCAATTTCAAGAAATTTGTGTGAATTTAAAAGTGAAAAACTAATATAATCTGTGATTTTAATTACAAACAATTATAAAAGCTTATATTTAACGTTTATATAAAATTTTTTCTCTGCTGAGCAATCTTAGGCGAATTTAGATTATGACATTCACGATATGTTTTACAACAACAAAATACATAGTACTGAATTCGCCTTTCCGCTTGCATTCACCTGTATTAAGTCGCCTTGGTCTACACGTAACAGAATTCTCTCTTCGATTGAATTTGACGTTATCATCTCAGATATCGCAGGTGTGGACACTAACCATGATACAAAAAACAGCGTTAAATATAAGCTTTTATAATTGTTTGTAATTAAAATCACAGATTATATTAGTTTTACACTTTTAAATTCAATTTCAATTTATTTATTTTGTATTTAATCGAGCCCATGGGGCCATATATGATTAATATATAATTTTTCCATATAGTTATAATGATCAATATTATGAATAAAGTAAAAATAACTTAACTAGTGACAAGTTTTTTTTTTTAATACAAATTGATTTATTTTTCATTTGGTGCATATATATCTATATACATACATATATACACACATACATATGTATATATATATATATTTTTATTTTTTTTATTTATTATTATTTTTTTTATTTTTTTATTTTTTTCCAACGAAATTAAATGCATATCCATTCTACATATCTTTTAATTGGTTTTTAAAAATAACAAATACTTGAGCCGAATTGTAGACAATGAGTGCGTGAATGTTTTGAGGCAACTCGGTAGACTGTTCCACAACCTGGAAGAACGTATTAAAAATGACCTTTCAAAAGTACTATTATTTATTTTCGGTATTATTATTATAGGATTTCGTGTTGATTTGGAAAACCGAAAATTATTCGAAATAAGTTGTGGTTTCTGTGTTTTTATAATGCGGTACAGAGCTAACAAAATCCTCATATTAATGAGTTGACGAAAAGAACATTCAGTAAATTGGAATGAGAAATTAGACACTGATTCTGAAGGCTTGATTTGAAAGATAAAACGTAAAATGCGGTTGTAAATTAGTTGCAAGCTCTTAATATTTTTTGCTGTAGTGCAACTAAATACTTCAACGCAATATACCATATGTGGCATGATTAGGGAGTGTGCCAGGCTTTTCCTAATGTGGGTAGGCAGAAAAATGTCTAAGTTGTATAGTGAGCGAAGAGACTTACCCACTTTTGCAGCAATTGTGGATATATGATCTCCAAAGTTTAGGTCCTTATCAATTATTACACCCAAACAGTTCAGACTATCTACAAATTGTACGGGAATATTGTTAAAACTGATTTGCGCACAGTTATGCAGGTTGTCGTCAACGGAACCAAAAAACATAGCTTTAGTTTTGCTTGGATTAAAGTCTATTTTATTCCTAACGGCCCAATATGAGACTCTTGATAAAACATAGTTAGCCGTTGCCACATGGCAGTCGAAAAATTGTTTCTCACCGGTAAAAAGTAGATTTATATCGTCCGCGTATAAAAAAGGTTGACATTGCAAGGTTGTAATATGATCAACAAAATCATTCATATAAAGGATGAAAAACAATGGACCCAAAACAGATCCTTGAGGTAAATTCACACAAATTTCTTGAAATTGCACTAAATCATGCAAAAAAACCTTCAGATTAAAATGGCGCGAAAAAGTTTGTAAACAAAAGAAACAAAATTTGACAGTATCATTGGAAAAAACGCGAGAAGCAAAAAATAATCACCTGTGCTGTTAAGTTCACCTGGTAATGAATTCGCCTTGGTGTAGACTTAAAATCACTGTTATCGCAGTCTTATAATAATTTTTATGAGAGCGTTCTATGAGAAATCTTATGGCAACGATCTTATAATCTGCGATTGAATTTGACGTTCTCATCTTAGATATTATTGCAGGTGTGTGGACACTAAGTAAGTAAAGTTAAAGAAGAAATATGATTTGAAAATAAACAGCCAATTTGCTTAACGTCTGGTTTTAATATTTTTATTATTTGCTTTTGAAAAAAATCTTATTGTTTAAACAAATTTCTAAAAATGGTGAAGTCATGTCAAATCTCTTGTCGTATTATTTCTCATTTTAATAACGCTTTACATTCACACTTGCTCCTATTATATGAATTTTTGACAAGTCTTTATACAAAGTGTGATGATCTGAAGTGCTTTTTTTTCTTGGACCAGTACTCAGGGGATGACCCCTACATATGCAGTGCATTGTACCGGAACTAGGAAAATAGGTTGTGAGGAGGGGGAAAGAGGGAGTAGTGTTTGTGAACACTTGAACTTTCCAACGTTATAACAGACAGGAAACACGTCTGCAGGCAACTTATTCCACAGACGAAGCGTACGGCTGAAAAATGAATTCTCTCTGTAATGCGTAGTACGATTCCCCGGGCAATCGACCACAAATGGATGAGCTCTGGACGATGAACGTGTGCTACGGAAATAAGATCCCTAATCTCGTCAGAGCAAAATCCATTGTAGTAACGATAGAACAGAGTAACGCACCCCACACTGCGTCGATGCTCCAGTGAGTCAATAATGTAATGTTCGAAAATAAATATTGCGAGTGGAGACGTGCAGTATTTATGCGAATTCGCCTTGTAAACGCCCCAGCTGTGGATGATACTATTTTATAGTGAGTGGTCGGTTTTTGCAAATGTCACAAGATAAAAACGTGCGCGTATTTACACGTTAACAAAAGCTTAAACAAATTATTTCTAAACAAGGAATATTGAGAAAAAAGGTTTTAAATATATAGTTTAGAGACATTTGTCTGGAAAAGCGAATACAATTGTTCAAGAAACTTGTGTGTGCACTTCGGAAAAAAATTATAAACAGCTGTTTCTAAAAACGTAGTGAAGAGCTGGATTTCATAAAATATTGAAATAAAAGATAAAAAAAAAAATCACATTCTTTCAGTAGCAATACTAACTACAATTAATCTTTTTGGTTTTTTGATTGACAATACATGTAGATTTTACCATGTCAGTGCATAGTACAAGGACGTCTCGCACATCATTTTCTTCAATATTAAAGACGTATTCTCCATCGGATAGAGATAAAACGAAAAATGTGATCATTAGTAAAGTTAGGTTTGAAATGCCAAAACAAAAGGGGCTACTGGAGGTCATAACTGCTGCGAAGGAGAGAAAAAGCTTTGATCAAATGAATGAGTTCGTTTGTTTTTTAAAAGAAAATATTTTAGATGTAAGTGGATTAAATCACAAGAAATTTTTGATATTGGCAAATAATATTAACTTGAAATATTTTCAGGACTCGGAATTTTTGAAAATTTTTTCCGATGCATATACTGTTATAAATCAATTTAGTCCGAAATTTTCTATGTTAGTTGAAGCATTACTTTCTCTTCCGTGGATTAAAAGGTCGCATGAGTGCCGTACATCTTATAGCAAATTTTGTTTGGGCATTTTAGTAGCCCACAATAAATATCTGGAATTTGGCATATCGAAAATAATAAATTTATGGATACCAACAGAAAGTTGCAGCAGTCAGTGGCTTTGTGATAAGCCAAGTCAGCAGATGGAAGATGAGTTACTGGCAACACATTGTTTATTGGAACGTATTTTAAATGCAATACCAATGGCTTTTGATGCAGTACTAACTTCTCTTGAAACTTTATTTCCATACTACAAAAGGCCAACTTATATAATTGTGGGTTACTTGCATAACTTACTAAAATTACTGGAATATAGTCCTATGTTTTCTGAATATGTGATACAACTAATATTACAAAAGTAAGAAAATTTTACAATTTAAGTGGATTTTAGCAAACTTTTGTTATTTAAATAGGTTGGTTATTTTGGATGTCCATGCTCCTCGAGCAGTAATTGAAGATATGGAGAGTGACGATGATAATGATGAAAATGAGTCTATGTTTGAAATGGACGATTGCGAGAAAGGTAGTTACAGATTACTTTTATTTATTAAGTTCTTCCATAATTTATTATTTAATTTTTTAAGGTAATGATGAACCAATGAAACATGCCATCGCTCATACATTAGATATTTGTATGTTGAAATTTATGGAATTCTTAAAAAAGAAAAGTGTCACGCAACAAGAATTAGGTGAAAGTGAGAAACGACGAAATATTACTGATTCGACGTTTTTGAAGCTTTTAATTCAGACCTTCGATGAGGTCATTCTTCCCATTCACAATACTCATCACGTGCAGTTTTATATATTTTATATTTGCAGTTTAAAGGTATGATTGGTAAGTTATTAATGTGTATCTTAAATATATATATTTTTTTTTTTTGGTTTATAGCAATCCTTTGCAGAGACATTTTTGTCTTCTCTATGGGACAAAATTAAAAACCCGAATTGTTCCGCAGTTATTAGACAGACGTCTGTGGGATATATGGCTAGTTTTTTGGCTCGTTCTAAATTCATAAACCTAAAGTAGGTAATTTGTATTTTATTGTTATATTGTATTTTAAACTGTTTTCTTTAGCCTTCTAAAGCATTACTTAAAAGAACTGTGCAGTTGGGCTTACAAATATATACAGAGCAGCGATCAGTATCGCTTGAATAGTTCTCTTAAGGCAAATATAGTTTTCTTTTCTGCGTGTCAAGCCATATTTTATGTAATAGCCTTTCGCTCAAAAGATTTAACAGGAGACAAAAAGAGTTCGTATAAAAAAAAAACCTAAATAAATTTGAAATTATTTTAATATTTTTTAGGTTTGCTGTTTCTACAATCTCTTCACTTACCCGCTTTGATAACATGCAGCTATAATCCTTTAAGAGTTTGTTTGCCGGCAGTGGCTACAGCATTTGCTGGTGTAACTAGGGCGTACCAGTTGGCTTATTGCCATGCCATTCTAGAACGTAACGCTAGAAGAAAATTAGCTACAGTATACGCAAATGATACAGCAACTCCTGAAGAAACACTGGACACATTCTTTCCCTTCGATCCATACTTACTAAGAATGTACGTAAGATTTTTTTAAGTTTTGCGTGTATTTAATTTTTGTATTATTTCAGGTCAAGCAAATATATAACTCCAATTTATTTGATATATCAAGCTAGTGAACCTGAAGAACAAATGGTTGATATAGCGGAGAGTAATAATGTTGCACGCAAACGCGGAGATTCTGAAATGATGGATGACCTGGAAGTCGATGATTTTATTTTAAGAGATAAACGTCAAAAATTGCAAAGCTTTACAAAAAACCAGGAAAGCGAAAATCAATTCAACTATGGGCTATCACCTGGTTTTCATATATAACACAAAAATCTTTAAAATTAAGATGAACTTTCCTACTGTTTTCAACTGTCGTTAATTTCGCATCTTCCTGCTTTATATTGTGTACATGTTTTAATATCTGTATTATAAAAATATTTTTTATAATAAAGAATAATTATTAAATCCGATATTTGTGCACAGATTCGATGCAAATGTTTAATCCTTTCAATTTTTTTTTTCAATCAGCTACAGAAGAGACTAATTAATCGCCATTGCAAAAGCACTATAAACAATTACATTTTATCATTAAGCAGTTAAATAGAAAAGAAGATATATAATTATTACACTAAGACGAAAAGCTGATATTTTTTTTATCTTGGACCAGCACTCAGGAAAATATGTTGTGAGGAGGTGGAAAGAGGGAGTAGTGTTTGTGAACATTCGACTTGAACTTTCCAACGTTATAACAGACAGGCAACATATTCCACAGGCGAAGCGTACGGCTGAAAAACGAATTCTCTCTGTAATGCGTAGTACGACTCCCCTCTGTTGCGATGCGAAAGATAAATGCTATTAGAGTATAATTTGGTACTCTGTGCCGTTTGCACAAAGTTTTTCGCTTAATAGTTTGAAAACGAAGCAACACTAGTACGACAAAATAAACAATACCGAAGAATGATAAATAAAAAGTGCGAAAGGGAAAAATTAAATGCGAAAGGAAAGTATGAAAACCCAATAGAGGGTACCAATTCTTCGATTACGACACATTTTTCTTTCGTATCGGAATAGAGAGTAATCCCTCTGGACGATGAATGTGTGCTTCGTGTGATCCCTAATCTCGTCAGAGCAAAATCCATTGTAAGAACGTTAGAACAGAGTAACGCACCCCACACTGCGTTGATGATCCAATGAGTCAATAAAGTTGGTTACCTTATTGCCATCGATGAGCTTCGCCCTCTCCTGCACTGGCGAGTAACCACAAAATAGACTTTCAGGCACCGGCCCAAACATGAGAGTTGTATTCCATTTTCGGTCGGATGTAGGTGGTATAAATAGTAAGGAGGTCGGATGGAGTGAAGTAAATCAATTTGGTTTGAAGGTAATTTCTTTCTTCTTGGACTGAAACTAAGAAAATAGATTATGAGGAGGAAAGAACTAGTGTTTGTGGGCCTGCACCTATCAATAACAACAGGGAAAGACTAAAACAACCATCAGCACAGCATTTAAAATATCGTAATTATATTAGATAAAACTGATCAGTGCCTAGTTTATATACCTTCCACACAGTTCAAACGAACAAAAATTAGTCCGACACTTCTCACACTTCGTGGAAAAGAATTAAATTTAAAATATTGTTAAATATAGTCATATTGTTAAATATTTATTTATATATTATATTTAATTATATATTAATATATGTAATACGTTGAATAAATAAATAAACCTTTAAAAAACAAAATTAATAATGAACAAATAAAAAAATGAGCGACAGTGTAAAATCTGTGTACACGACAAAACACTACTTGTTCCGATGTAATTTGGTTTCAAAAGAAAAAAAAAATAGAAAACACGGACGCCGGTAAAAAGAAGACTTGTGGTCAGGATGGAAGACAGCACAAAAAGGGTATGCTTTATTATTGAAATCCTTTTATAAATATGAGTTTTTATAACAGAACTAAATTTATGAACACTAACGGATTAAGCTAACAAGTTTTTACTCAAAAAAAAAAAAAAAAAAAAAAAAAAAAAAAAAAAAAAAAAAAAAAAAAACTTTCGAAAAGTTTAGTTTCTTTGATGATACGACTTGCAGTGCTGAATAAGGTGTCCCGAAGTCCTAAAATTTTTGCTGCAGATATTACAGCTAAACGGCGTTTCTTGTGTATGCATTCTTAGATGCAACTTTAAGGATTTACTAGAAGCATATTGTCTGCCACACACTTGGCAAGTAACTTTCAATCGTTCTGCTGAATGGACTAAAAAATGGCTTTCTAGAGACTGTTTAGTGCGGAAATCTCTACAGCAGGTACTACATCTAAATGGAAATTCATTGGTGTGTTTGTACTTGAAATGCTTTTTTAACCAGCATTTGTAGCGAAATGACTTCTCACATTCTGAGCACTTATGTTTAAGATTTTCGTCTGTGCTTACTTTTTGCTCCCTAGCTTTAAATTGTTTATTATTTTTTATTACAGAAATTTTAGTTGTATTAGGTGGCTGATTGTTTGCATTTTCTATAATAGTGGAAACCAAATCTATGGTGCCTTCTTTACCTTCATCAGTTTTAAGCAAATTCTTTAGATGCGTTTCCATATGTCGTCGACAGCTTTGTCGAATCGCAAAGCATTTATGACAATAGTGGCATTTAAAATTCTTATCACTTAGATGCTTTCTATTGTGAATCCTTAATGTGGTCATTGTGGCGAACGATTTTTGGCATTTAGCGCATTGACTTTTGAACAAATTTTCATGCCGCTTAACAAGGTATTTAAATGAGGTTTTTTCTCTAACCCTCATTCCGCAGATATTACATTCAGAACTGCTTATATTATATTGCGATAATTGTAATTCTTTGCTTAACGGTAGCGGATCAGGTAAAACCGCCTTTAACATTTCCAACTCACTATCCTTTTCAGAATGTTTATGCCGTAAAACCGTTTTCAAGGTTTTGAAGTGTTTAAAACATTTTTCGCACTTGAAGGAAACTTTACAGTCAGATGAGCTAAAAATTAAAAATGCGCACAAAGAAATTTTTGCGATTTTTTTTTTTTAAGAAAATAATTTTATACCTGATATGTTTATCAAATTGTTGCATTGCACAAAACCCCTCATCGCATTTTGGGCATTTGTACAATTTATAGAAAACTCCAAACTTTTCATGTAGTTTGTGAATAGAACAGTGCGTCCTTAACTGTGCGGTGGTAGGGAATGCTGCTTTACATAAGACACACACAAAAGGCCGCAGTTTAGTATGAATCCTTCGGTGTCTAAAAAAACCGTAAAATTTACAAGTATTGACAAGACGTAGGCGCATTCGGTAATTACCTTAAAAAGTTGTATGTCTTTCGAAACTCTTTATTACAGAACTCACATATAAAATATTTTAATCCATTTGCGCGTGTAATTGCTTGAGCTTTAAGAAGTGTAAATTTCCCTAGGGGATACAAATTATCCTTAACGGTTATGACTTGTACTTTATTATTTTCAATATTTGCAGGTTCCCGCACATTTTCAAAACATTTGGGAGCGGGAATTTTCGCTTTTTGAATATCTAATTCCAATTGCTTTAGTTCTTTTAATACTGACCCTGCTACAGATTGAGCATCTATTTCGGTGGCTAGTCCAGAAGTGTTCAAAGAACTGTTTGATTCAAGACACCCCTGTGAGTCTGTAAAATGTTTCTTGAACATGTTTGATTTTGTAAAAATACGATTACATTGATAACACTTCATTTGTTTACGATTCTTATAATGAACTTGTAGTACGTGAACCTGTAGGTTATATTTCTTGGAAAATCTTTAGGCAAAAGAAGAGATAAATAACTTTTAATAATGCAAATGTAAATATTTATACCTGGATTCACATTGCTTGCAATGATACATATTTGGTTTCAGATGTATTTCTTTCATGTGACGGTTACGTGAAGAGTTTTGAGAAAAATATTTCTTACATAGATCACATTTATATCTTTTTAAAGTTTCAATGTCTTCCATGATTCAGTTTGAATTTTACTTCAAAAGTACAGGCAACAGTTAGTGGGTAACAAGATGAATTCACGAATTTAATGTTAAAAATCTCGCACCAATTATGCGTGTATTTATTTTTCGGTTGCGTTTTTTTTGTAGTTTCACGTTGCCACCTTATCAAATTAAGCGTGAAAACTGGTATGAACATAAAAACGGGTAACCGGAAGATATGCCTGTTAATTCTTTTTCGTTATTAGGTGGTTCCACGGGAACCACCTAATAACACCATTGGTTCGAAAAAAAACCAATGAGATTAAAAACCAAATTAATCTTTAAATTGGCAAATTTCACCCAAAACTGCAAGAACGCAAAAAACCACAATTGTACACAAGGTGCATTAACGTCATCTAATTTTGACACATTTTGTCATTCCTCGCCATTGTTTATTTTGTGGTACCAGTGTTGCTTCATTTTCAAATTATACTCTAATCGCATCGCAATAGGGAGTAACCCCCTGTTTTAAGATGAATTTTGTCTTTAAACAACCAACTTGATGTCTATAAAAATATTTTCTAAATAATTTTTTGCCCAAATTTCCACCGTTTTAGAAATTCGTACTGAAAGTAGAAATTTGTTTTTTTTCTATTCCAAACGTTTTCAGAAATCGAGCAAAAATCAAAACACTAGATTTCGTGGTTAACGGATTAAGTTGCTTGTATCAATGTAGGTAGATATTATAATACAGCCGCCGACCTGAAGGACAATAACCGAGTTTTTGTAAACAAACACTTGGTTGAAATAAAATTTTAAGCACAAAAGTATCAATAGTGCTTGGTCTTCACATGTAGTAAAACTGTTTGCAATATTACAAGTTCAAAATCGTCACGAAAAGTAGTAAACGTTCTGTATTTTGGTTCTTTAATAGGATCGTTCTTTTTTTGTTTGGAAATAAAGCAATTTGTCAGCATGTTAGTGGAATTTACACTTTTTTTTTTGTTACAGATGGTTAAACAAACACTCAAAAACGTTTTCTGAAATTGATTTTACCACACAACACAGAATTTCCGTATAGATTAAACTATTATTTAAATGATATTAAAGAATTTATTTGTAATCTATGCAACGAATTCATATGGAATGGGTGCCAAAACAATGGGTTCTTCAACCTTTTTAACAAAATGAGCCTTCTTTGGTTGGGCAGGTTGGCGTTTCAAGTTGATCCAGATTCCCTTAGCTTTAGCATCCTTCAACAAACGTTCGTTTTCCTTTACACGGCGAAGAAAATCTTCACGACACTTTGAGTGGTGCACATGTTCTATGCGGACGTTGATACGTTTTGGTAGAATCTTTCCTCGTACGCGTTTGTTTACAATAACACCAACGGCATGAGGTGTTACATTGTACACACGGCCAGTTTTGCCATGGTAAGCTTTATAGGGCATACCCTTTTGAACAGCACCATGTCCTTTAATATCCACAATATCACCGAATTTGAATACACGCATATAGGTAGATAAAGGGATTACACCATGCTTACGGAATGGACGAGAGAACATGTCTCTGGTGCCGCGACGATAACCCTTCGAATTAGTCATTATGTTGATGCACTTTGTTGCTCCCTAAAATGGCAAAAACACAATATTTACACTCATATTTTTAACAAAGAAAAACGCGATTTGCTTTAGTTTAAATTTTTAATTAATTTGAATTTTATCTCGTTTTCTACTGCAAATCACTAACCTTTCAGAAAACACCGTCCACGCGGTCGTGCAGTTGGGAAAAAAGGAAGATGGCGACGGAAAGGTATTGCCAGACATTATTTGACAATGTTGTGCGAATATAATTTGACACATAGAATTGACGTGTTTAGTAAACTGAAACATAGAAAGAGCTGTGTTTATTATGTTTAAGAGAAAATTGGTACTGTACTACAATATCAAAGGAAAATATAGAGGGATGAGTTAATGCGAGTTTTATCAAAACTTCTAGACGACATAACTGTCAAAATTAATGTGAAAAATGAGTATCAATCAGTTCAGTGTTGTTTATACGTATGGATTTTGGCAATCGGAATTAAAAATTTGCTATGCTTTTTTTAGTAAATGATTAGTCATGAAAACATCTGGAAACATACAAAACATTTTCGTGATATTCTGAAATTGCACGTAGATAAACAATATGCAGCAATTTAAAGGACTGGAAAAAAGTTTATATATCTGGTCTGAACCAGAAAATTTGGAAAAACAAGTTGATCAGCTGAAGACGGCCACGGGTGGTGAAGTTTTAGTGGAAAATATTAATCGTTTAACTGTTTGTGAGTTATTAAATAAAAATTTTATATGTAGTTATGTGCTCATCTTGTTTATGATGGTTGCAGCAACTCATGAGAAAGCGTCTTTTGATTTGGTTGTGGTGGATAACGCTCAACTGACTGATGCTTTTGGTAAATTATTGCAGTTGTTAAAACCCAAGGGAAAATTACACATTTTAAGTTATGTTGGATCTGCCGAAAGTTTATCACAAGAACTAAAACTTTCCGGGTTTATAAACCCCCAAGTTTCCGATTCCAGTATAACAAGCGAAAAACCTAGTTATGAAACAGGCTCTGCGGTGAAATTATCATTTACCAAAAATTCCACAAAGCCAGCAGCCGTATGGAAAATCGATGGTGATGAAGAAAACGAAGATGATCTTATTGATGAAGATGATCTATTAGACGATGATGATAAAAAAATGCCAGATCCAGAATCCCTTAGAGGTAAAAAGCCAGGAAATTTTAAATATTTAATCGCTGTTTTGATATATTTCTTAAAGTATGCGGAACTACCGGAAAACGCAAAGCATGCAAGGATTGTTCCTGCGGTTTGGCTGAAGAGTTGGAAGGTGAAAAATCGAAAACCAAAGTAGAAACTCAAAATGCTAAGTCCAGTTGTGGCAGTGTAAGTTTAAACCCCGTTGCTTATTTAATATTCGCATAATAGGTATTTGTTTTTATTATAGTGCTATTTGGGCGACGCGTTTCGCTGCTCTACTTGCCCCTACTTTGGCATGCCAGCTTTCAAGCCCGGTGAAAAAGTACAACTTGTTGGAAACCTTCTAAATTCTGATATCTGATTTCAAGCATGACCACCGTTCTACTTAAAGTTTTTTTTTTTTATTTCAAGTAATAAATTTCGGTAGATATTTAAACGATTATAATTTTGTTTGTTAAAATTTATAAGCAATGTTTGACCACTAGCAAGTAAATTTGATAGCACAGCTGATGATTTTTTGTATTTATGCTGCTTCTGAGAAAGCTCGATAAATACCAAGTAAAGTCATCACCGACACCAAAATTAGTACGTCGATTCCATTACTTTGAAATCGCAGAGCAAATTGCAATTGGGCGGTAATTTTCAGGGTTATTTGCTTCACCCTTTTTGGGAATTGGCGTTACATTAGTAACCTTCCAGCACAATGAAAACTCACCAACATCGTAAAGTATTCTGAAGAGGCGTGGGAGGATGAGAGTAAAAAGCAAATTGCTCTCTAAATTTGCAAATTTTATCGAAAACTGCTGAAACGCAAAAAACCACAATTGTACATCTTGCAATAACAGTGCTGCTTACTTTTTAGATTAAAGTATATTTTAGGGACGCTTAAAACGCATAAGATCATATAAACAAAGATTTGCAACAGCTGTAAACTTAAAAGCATTGTAATATGTTCAATTGGTTTTTGTAGTACATATTTACAAAGTGAAAAGCAAAATAGCAATAGCATGTTCTGTTTACAACTCCACAATGTTATTTTTAGTTTGGACAACTTTCCATTTTGCTTTTAACTAATTCTTAAAGAAAAACCTTTTTCCAATTTGCAAATTTTCTGATAACATTTGCTGTTTTATACATATCAAGGCGAATTCATTACCAGGTGAACTTAACAGCACAGGTGATTATTTTTTGCTTCTCGCGTTTTTTCCAATGAGAATGTCAAATTTTGTTTCTTTTGTTTACAAACTTTTTCGCGCCATTTTAATCTGAAGGGTTTTTTTGCATGATTTAGTGCAATTTCAAGAAATTTGTGTGAATTTAAAAGTGAAAAACTAATATAATCTGTGATTTTAATTACAAACAATTATAAAAGCTTATATTTAACGTTTATATAAAATTTTTTCTCTGCTGAGCAATCTTAGGCGAATTTAGATTATGACATTCACGATATGTTTTACAATAACAAAATACATAGTACTGAATTCGCCTTTCCGCTTGCATTCACCTGTATAAAGTCGCCTTGATACATATGTAAGCATAAAACAGCTGATTATTAAATTCTAGTCCGAACATACCCAAAGAAAAAGCGCGGGCTAATTTGTAAAGGAAATGAAAAAAATACTCTCATTTTCTCTCAAAATTGCACAAAAATTTAACGCTTTTGGACTAGTTCGGACTTTTGTTATTTACGTGGAAAACACCTATAATGGACACACTTTGAAATGATTTCCTCAAATCAACTTAATTTGCTTATATTGGAAACGTACTATTAAATTCAATTTTAGCTAAATATTCCTCAGATAAAATTTCTGAAGCGCCTCCAGCCTTTTTTTGCTTTATTGAAACCATTGAGTTGAACTTACAAAGAATACATATACATACATATTTAATTTAGTAGCATAAAACTTAAAATGGTTGGCATGGAGTGTCCTGAATAAGGTTTTTGGCTTTACCACTCAGCACACGGAAATTAAAATCATTACGATCCAATTGTCTGTACAAGAAGGTTGGCATTTTATCAGATAAGACCCAAAGGTTACTATCGTCATCTATCTTTAGATCGTTGATAAATACTAAAGTATTTGAATTTGATTCGACTAGTCCCTGATTGTTGGATTCGTATTTTGTAGAGAGATGCCAACAAAACAAAGAGTCCTTCATAATTTCGCTGAAGAAAATAACGCCAGTACTCTTGTCATATACCTGGGAGGAAGACTGACCGTGCTTGCCTCGTGACCCTACATGTTGGAAATGGTGATAGTTATTTGGACTCGTAGCCAGAGTTTTGTTCTGTAAAACACGATTGGACACCTTAAATTCATCGATGCTGGAGAAAGAATGGAAATAAATATCTTTGGATTTATCCAAATTAGTGGGCCCAATAGTCATTGCAAAAACACCATCAGCCCATTGGAAATTTATACCGCTAACATTAAAGTCACCATGCAATGGGTCATAACTGAAGAAATGGTGACTGACACGATAAGACTCATTATCTTTGAATGAGTATACAACAACGCCATATCCACCTAAATCGGGAAGATACGCATAAGCATTTAAACAATCGGAATTGTCAATGTCAACAACCTGCGAAAAAAGAACAATTAGTTTAAAAAATCGATGTATAAAAGTACCATTATTTCGAAACAGAATACTTACGATATTGGCGAATAACGTTTCACTTTTAACTTGATGGCTAGGAATGTTAAAGCGACGTATTAATTTGTCAGTTTTCAAATCAAAAATCACAATAGCGCTGCCGGCTATTTGCTGAGCAGCGCCATTTATATCTTCCATACCGGTATCCATAACCCATAAACGATCGCATTGATCTACCTGCATGCGGAATGACGAGACTATGCTGGAATTATATTTTATTTCGCATACATTATTTTGGCAACTATCTACTGGCGCATAATTTGTTTTCCAACTCGGGTACGGTATAAGTTTGGGAGATTCGTCTCTACACTCGAGATCCACATAATTTAAAGTTGATGCCACGCCATTTTTCCACCTATAAATAAAAACGACCTTATGTGTACTCCGCAAATTGTCAAATTCTATATTAAGAAAAATAAATAAATAAAAATTATAATTAAAGGCCTTGTTATAGCCTATTTACACCAAAGCGAAATCTGCTCATTCGAGATTTCAAGCCAAATCTAGTAGATTTTGAGAAGATTTCCCATACAAAATGAAATCTATTTTATGAGTAGATTTCGATGAAATCTACTCAGTACTAAGTGATGCAACTGTGATTTCTTGCAAAAAGTACTTAAAAATACTACGCTGTAACAAAAATTGCACTATAATGTGGTGTATGCAGTCTCTAGGCACAAAAAATATACACTTTAATGCTGGTGTATTCAGTCTCTGATAATATTGTATTGTCAAACCCGCATGCATAAATTATTTTTCAGCAAATGAAATCTTGCTAGATGTCAAAAAACGGTGGTGTAAACGATGTAGATTTCAATTAAAGTCTACTAGATTTCGAGTTGGTGTAAATGCGCTATTATAGCCTATTTACACCAAAGCGAAATCTGCTCATTCGAGATTTCAAGCCAAATCTAGCAGATTTTGAGAAGATTTCCCATACAAAATGAAATCTACTTAATGAGTAGATTTCGACGAAATCTCCTGAAATCTACTCAGTACTAAGCGATGCAACTGTGATTTTTTGCAAAAAGTACTTAAAAATACTACGCTGCAAAAAAAAAAATGCACTATAATGTGGTGTATGCAGTCTCTGGGCACAAAAAATATACATTATAATGCTGGTGTATTCAGTCTCTGATAATATTGTATTGTCAAACCCACATGCATAAATTATTTTTGAGCAAATGAAATCTTGCTAGATGTCAAAAAACGGTGGTGTAAACGATATAGATTTCGTTGTAGATTTCAATTCAAATCTACTAGATTTTGAGTTGGTGTAAATGCGCTATTACACTATCATACACGATCGTGCGATCTACTAAATAAAGCATGTGTGCTGAAAAAGTACTAAAAATGCAACCGTGCAACAGAGTTTTTGACAAATCGTGTGATTTGAAAAATTTTATGAAACTTTTCAAAACATTATGGTGTCTGTGCGATCAGTGTGGTATATATTGTGAAAAATATAAGAATATTGTTTGTTCCTCAAGAAAAAAATTTAAGTAATGTAAAATTATTATGTTAATAAATGTTTTTAGTTGTTTTATTGTGCAAATAAATTATTTCAATCATACTTGTATAATAGTGTGGCCTACAACGCCATTTTGAAGCGATTTTTTCAAGTCGGCCAGACTTTTGAAACAGTTTCCTGTGAATGAATCGTACGATCGTGTAGGATAGTGAAACAGGGCCTTAAATTGACATTTAGCTCCTGCAACCACTGCGTTCTTGCTTAGTCGTTTTTAGTTTGCCTTTCGAAAATTAAGGCCCATTTAGCCAACCGTAAATGTAGAAATGTAGTCGAAACAGCTGATTGTTTTTGTTATACGAAAAACCATGAAAACGCTTATCTGACTGTAATCAAATGTAACCGTAACGTCTCAACCTGTATATGCCCATTTAGCAAACCGTAAATGTAGTTGAAACAGCTAATCGTTTTTGGTACACGAACCATGAAAATGCTTACTTGACTGTTATGAAATGTAACCGTAATGTCTCAACCTGTAGAAAATAGAATTTCATTACGTGTTTACGTGACAAATGTTGTCAGTGATGGTATACATTATTGTGTATATATTATTGCAGGATGGCACAAAAACCTTGTTTTCCTACTTTTTGTTTATTTGATAATTAAACTACTTTGATAAAGGTAGTTCAATTTGTATACACACATAATATATTTTAACAAATTTGAGACTTTTCTGTAAAATACGCAAAATGGATATACATACATTGGTAGCATAATTTATACACTGCGCACAATTTTTTGCGCAGTGTTATATCTGAGGGGGATTACTTTGAAGGGGAACACTGCTTTAAATGCTGTAGTTTTTTTTATGAAAGGCAACCAGGAATTGTTTGCTGTATTTTCCCGTATTGAAATATATATTTTATTAAAAATATATTAATTTTAATAACTGAAAACTTGCGATAATAATATTGACGATTTTCCCAAGAATTTGACGATTTCAACCAGATCTGTTTACCATCTATGGCTGCAGGCGATTGAATGAAATAAATTGTTGCTTACCTTGGCACAGTTATAAATAATTTGTTTTTCTATTTGGCTAAACCCAAAGGTAAATTATTTTCCGGTATATATCCCCCAGTTTCAATGGCTTCCTGTTTAGCTTCTTCACAGGGCCAATCGAACTCCACCTGCTTCCATCGGAATATTTCATCTAACTTGGCATCGACTGCAATTGCCAAAGTTGTAAAAAAAATTATGGAAAGAAGCTTCATAGCTCCTGACTTATGTATTTTGGTAAGCTGTTTTGTCTTAAAACTTAGCGAGACTAATTGCTTAGTTATAGATTTTATTTCCTTTTATTAAAAGTTTCACACCGCGAAAAACAAACACCTAGGAGTTAACATACGCACGATACACTTACATATTTATGTATGTGCGTAGTCCGCTAAGTAAATATTTACAGATTAGATAATGTTTACTTTGAGAATTAGGTTTAAAAATAAGTTATATTATTGATCGCAGTTTTTTTACGTCAATATAAAGGGTATCTCATCTGGTGTTTCCACAAAATTAAAGGTAGAAATACATAGAAAGAGCTTATTTTATTTATATAGCAAAACAATTAAGTGAATGACTTTTTGGTTGTATCAAAAGTAGAAACTCACTTTTTCCCCCAACCAATAAAATAATAAGGAGCAGCAACCAATTGCTGCCAATGGCGACAAGTAAAAAGGTGTTGGCCTATATATTTAAGGAATCACTTCTTTCCCCAATAGACGGCAGCTCCAGCTGCTGCCAATGAGTCCCCCGGGGAAGAGGTTTTGTCTTGGCGTATTTTTAACCAGGGCATTCTGTTTTCTGGATAAAGAGGGAAAAGGATCCACAGTTTGTTGTAGCAAATACAACTCTAGGAAGCCGCATGACTTATGTTGTGTTGGTTTCCGAAACCGTTACGAAGGATATAAATTGGCAGAACAGGGGTTCACTTGCCCCCGGGTGGTTCTGCTAGCAGTTCAATCCAGGCTGATCATGGTTGAGGTGCCTACCTTGGCTAGAACGTTCAGGCTGTGGTTTAAACCTAAAACTCAGGAAAGGGGAGTTAGTATCCCTGATAAATGTTTGGTGTGTGGCTTTTTTCGAGGACTAAGAACCTCCCGAGGGTCTGTTGCCTTAACAACAGATACCTGTACTGTAAGGAACCTGTAGTGATGGTTGACGGGTGAGTTGGTTTAAGGGCTAATGCTCTTAGTGGGCTTCGGCCTACCGACTCATTAAACCTTGTCTTCCATTAATTGCTGGGAAATTGCTTACAGAAGGGATTCAAAGGCCGGAACTCTTCAACAAAAAGCTGCTCATATGGCTACAAACATATGGCAGAAATTGCTACCTGAATCTTGAATCATTCACTCCGTGGAATTGGTACATCAACAGATAAGGTCGTAAAGGCAGGTGCTGATGTAAATCTTTCTCACTACTGCTGCCAATGAGAGACAAACATAAATAATAGAGTGTCAAACGACGCTGCAATTGAAAAGGCAATAACAGCAGTACTAGTCAAAAGCTGCTACCAGCCAAAAACCACCTAATCGGGGTTATTGCTGAAGTGGCAGAATATTAGCGCGGGGAATGAATTCGGGCACAGTTAGCAAAAGTGTGTAAGCGACAATCAGCTGGAGATTCCACGGTGGCGGCAGCGACGTCGATGGCGACCGCAACAACTACAACAAGAGTAGTCGGTGAAATAAACGATGTTACAAAGTATTCAACGGGTGTAGTTAGCAGAGGGGAGTTGAACAGTTTTTTGTAGTCATGTGTGTTGAAGTGCGGGCGCAGAATATACCGGCTAAAAACGTCCTCTTTCCTAGAAAAAACACCCTGAAACTACTTGTGCATTACTTCAGGGTGTCCTGCGGCCGGGCCCAGTGGGAGTTCCGGGACTTCCGAAAACATTTAACTATTCAAGCAGTTTACGTGAAAATCCATGACTTTCAATATGGAAAAGAGCAGCCGCACTGGGACTTCCAAGACCGAGTATTCATGAAATTTAAAAAAAGGATCTGAAGTACCATCCTTTTAAAGTTCATGTCGTTCAAGAACTGTAAGAAAGTGACGTTGATTTACGCAAAGCGTTTGTAAAACGATGTTGGATCGTTTTCGCACTGTAAATCCCATTTTTTTAAGCGACAAGGCTCATTTTCACTTAAACGGCCACGTCAACAAGCAAAACTGCCGTTACTAAACACGATTAATCTGTCAAAGAAAAAAAAAAAAAGAAAAAAAAAAACTGACAAGTCGAAATGGCTAACACTGCCAACATATATGACAGACATGTTTCCCCCAGCATAACAGAAAAGAAGTGCGAAAACCGAACATATGTACGTAACTCACGAAAGTTGAAAATAACGGTTATTTTTTGATCAGAACATGTGTGTCAAGCCAAGAATGACCGTGTGATAGCTGGTTAAGAAGCCTCCATTTACTCGGTAACGGGCCGTTGATATTCGCCATCAAACGATTCAGCCTCGACGTTATCCCAGGTTGAGTTAAGCAGCTGGGACTGGACAGTTGCAGTCAGTAGTTGATAATAAATAAAATTAAATAAACGAAAGTTCTTTCATTTGCGGCAGCGATAAATAAATAAATACTGCGGTTTTCTACTGAACCCTCCAGAATAGAATAATATTTATAATAATAAATATTTTCTGCGATTTCCTACGGGATCCTCCTTTATTTTTTTAGTTTTGTTTTGTCATTTAGTTCTTTTTTGGGTGTAATGCTGAACTACGCATTATCTAAAGTTAACTGTGTTAACCAGAGATTTGCACCGGTACACCGGTTGTTTACCCAATCATTTTCATATCCGAGTATTATAAACACTCTTAAAAATTGAACCTGTCGTTCGTTTGCGAAATCTTGATACATGAGAAGTGTATCCAATCATTATCGTGTCTTGTGTATTTTTTTTAAGAGTAAAAGAAACGACCACAAAAAAGAGTGTTGTTACTAGCACTTAGTAAGAGAAACATTGAAACAACATGAGTATTTTCCATTTTCGTTTCTAATCGTTTTCTTAATAATACATACATAACGTCGTCACAAAATCAACTTGTAAAAACAACAGTCTCGACAAATTCTTTTGTTGCGTATATGCGTCGACTTTTATTTAACATGAACTGAAATTGCGGCTGCCAGATTTAATAATTTACGACCACGTTGACGATTTTGAAAGTATCATAATGAATGATGATTTTTACATTGTGTTTGCTGAAGAATTTGAAACGATAATTCCATTCAAACAAAATTTTTCCCACAATTGGTTATATGTATGTGTAAGCGTGCATTTATTGTGGCTATGGATTAAAACTAAGAAATAAGAATTATAATAAATGAAGGAATATAAAATAAAAGAAGAAGATGAAAATGTACTTCATAAAAAACCAAAAACACGCTCGCTAAAAATTATGTTTTAAAAACCTTTTGGCAACGCCGTGCTTAGTGCGTATACGTTACCGAGTGTGAGTGAGTAAATACAGGGGCCAAATCACCGCATATGATATCGAGCAAAATAAACTGTATTGCAATAATATAAAAAAGTTAAAGGATTTATTTTTTGTATTCCTACTTTTAGGGAACGTATGGTCTTCAGTCTATTGCATTTTGTTTAAATTACGATCCAATATGCATCGGTTGCCATAATTTAGATGTATCGTAATGTTATTCGATACGATAGTTAATTCGATATCGTATGCGGTGATTAGACCCCAGTAATTGTAGTAAGGTAGTGCATGAGGGTTACCATTACATATAAAACTGAACGCACACGTTCTCATGGGTAAGATACATGTGTGACTGCAAATTCTCACATACAAATATTATTTTAGTTGTTAAGAAGAAGTACGGCTTCGATTGCCGCATGTGGAAAAAATAATTGAGAAACAAAATCAAGCAGGCACCGCATACCACTTGATTGGGTATGTTATATACTCTAGTTAACAGACGCAAGCTCTAACGAGTAGAAAACATACTTGTGCAAACAAAATGCGGTGGCTAGTCACACCGCAACTCGATTTAAGACGGGTGTACTTAGATCATAAAAAAGGCACCGGTTGCAGATCTCTGGTGTCAACCTTAAAAGAAACCAAACAGTAAAAAAAACCCGAACTGTAAATTCAACAAAACAAATATGATATAAAGCAAATATGGTGACATAAATTAATTAAGGATGAATATAGATATTATCAAAATTTAATATTTTCCTCAACTAAAGGGTGCTTGTAGATAGATTATGTTTTCTGCAAACCGAAAAATAAGAATTATTACACGCGTGATAGCAAGCGTGTGTTTTCGACAGATTCTATTCTTATCGATTATACAACATTTTCCAATAACCGTGTTTCGAATAGTTCGAATATTCAAAATTAAACATCCACAAAACAAGCAAGTAAATTGTAAATAAATTTTATATGAAACCACTCAATTTTTAAAGTTATTGCTGCTTGATTGAGTCGTTTGCTTGTTTTGTAAAAAAAAACACCATCGAAATAAAATATAAAACTTAAACCTAAAAAAGATTTATGTGATGTTTCCAGAACACAAACGAATTGAACAGAAGTGACCGCTTACTAAAATGAACGAATGCTGTTTTTCGATGTGATAGAAGGTCGCCCAGAAATGATCGTGATTGATGTTTGCTGTCGCGAGACGATAACAGAATTCTTGGGCCCAGAAATTGAGGATATACTCGTACACCTAGATGAAAAGATGGTGCCACATTACCAACCAAACAGTGGGTCTTTTGCTCGAGTAATTTAATAGCACAAGTTGTGGCGATGTTAACCGGCTGCCACGATCAAGTGATTTAGTGCCGTTGGATTCCTTTGTTTAGCGATATTTAATAGAAAAAGTTTATGTAAAAAAGGCAAAAACAATTCAAGAGAGTTAAATGTAAGGAAAAATAACTTTATTAATAGTTTCACTTAATTTACAATAGACAGGGGGTACCCTTAATAAGTTCTTTATTGCTTCCTGTAAGAATACGATAATTGACAGCAGCAGGGTCCAGTTCTTTGTATAAGTATGTTGGCATCTTATCCGATAACACCCAGATATTGCCATGTGAATCCAGCTTCAAATCGTTGGGAAATACTAAAGTATGTGAATCGGAATCGATGAGTCCCTGATTATCAGGCTCGTATGGTTTTTTAACATTCCAACATGCAATGGCATCTTTATTAACTTGAGTGTAGAATATAACGCCAGTTTCTTTATCATAAACTTCAGCGGTGGATTGACCATTCATGCCACGATCGCCTACATATTTGAAATCATAATATGAACTTGGACTTGTGGCTAGAGTTTTGTTTTGTAAAACACGATTGGATACTTTGAATTCTTTTGTGCTGGCCAAAGCATGAAAATATATATCTTTGGAATGATCGGGATTCATGGGCCCTATAGTCATGCCAAAAACACCATCGGTCCATTGGAAATTAACACCGCCCACATTAAAATCTCCTTGCAGAGGATCGAAATGGAAGAAATTATGTTTGACACGATAAGATTCATCATTTTGAAAGGAATAGACCACAACACCATATGCACCCAAGTCGGGAATGTAGGCGTAGGCGTTAGAACACTCTGAACGATCAGAGTCCACAATCTTAAAAGAGAAATTAATGAAAATATATTTTAATAAAACAACATAATTTACAGCAAACTACTTACTATATTGGCAAAGAATGAGTCCTCCTTCACCTGATCCTTCGGTATGGTGAAACGACGTATCAGCATGTTTGTTTTCAAATCGAAAATCACAATAGCGTTTTCAGCTACTTGCTGGGCTTCACCCAAAATATCGGCCAAACCAGTATCCAAAACCCAAAGACGATCACATTGATCAGCGTGTATGCGAAACGTTGAAATTATGGTCGAGTTGTCATCAAGTTTGCAGTTCTCTTTACATTTTGCTGTTGGTGCGTGATTTGCTTCCCAACTGGGATACGGCATTAGTTTGGGGGATTTATCTTTTGAATTAAGATCTACATAATTGAGAGAAGATGCAACGCCGGATTTCCATCTACAAGAAATATTTTTGTTAAATAAAAACAAATAATAATTATTATTTATCAATTGCAGTGATAAAATGATTATTTTAAACAGCTCTATGAAAAATGGCCACAATTAAATTAAAGAAAATAAAAATGGGTCAGAAATGTGGTGTTTATGGGACACGAATAAGTGATACGTCTAGGAGATTTGTGTGAAGTACACTCAAAGTATTCGGTATATTTCACACAAACAATTTTTTGGACGTATCACTCATTCGTATTCCATAAACACCACAGAAGAATTAAAAATATGTAGCTACAAAAATAAAAGTATTAAGCACAATTGAATGAAGTGTTGACAAAAAATTCATATATCTATGTATATGTGCAAAAATACAAACAAATTAATTTCCAAAAGGTTTTTTTTTTTGTTTAAGTAAAACTTTAAAGATCAAATTTTGAGTACGTATATACTCCCAATTTGAATGTATCTACATTGTACATAATTTCCCATTCTTTTCGTCTTTATTTTTTTATTTCAATACAAAGCCATAAATTTGCTGTTTGTCATTAGTAATAAATACTAAACGTAAAGAATTTAATCGATTTAAAATAATAAATCTTCAACTCACACATTTGTACATACATAAATACTAAATCGTATGCACACAACTAACAACAATGATGCCAATCAGAGAACAGCTTTGGGCCATTGGAAAAAAAATCATGCATGAAAAACATTACATTTCGTTCAAACTTGAATTTGTGTTCAGCCGCACAAATGCGTTGTTGATTTTTAATCCGTAACACAATGAATAACTTCTTCGCTAATCATCGTTAATAATCATCGTTAAGGTTTGTGCTTGAATATAAATGAATGCGCATGTAGTTCGGCAATGATTGCTTACGTTTTAATTTTTATTTATTTAGTAACTATACAGTTGCAAAGTATAGGATGCACAGCATGGGCGGGGTGACAAAGACCATAATGCCCAAGATGGTATTAACAGTACTTTTGTAGCGTCGCTGTGACTAACTATAACGACCTATGCCTTCACATAGGAAATTTCCACGTGGTTAACAATGAATAACATCTAAAAAAACTGTAAACCAATACAGTTAGTTAAGGCAAACCGTTAACCAGTGCGAGCTAGACGCAAAACTCTTGAAGACCGAACAACAAACACAAGCCTGACCGCACTTAAGAAATAATTACGATGACGCGAGTGCTGTTTTCAGCCCAGAGCTGCTTTACGACTGTTTTAATTTTTATTTTCGAAGAAACAAAAATTAACAATAATCAATGCTGTGATGTATTCAACAGTTTTTTCCATAAGCTTCTTTTAATAAAATTTATTATTTGTTCGTATGTTTGTACGAGTATGTTTGCAACACTCGAAACCCATGCCATATGAGTGATTATTACATATGTAGGTATATAAAACTTTATATACAGTGTTGCTGCTTTAGTTTCAAAATCGGAGTTGCCGTATTGCTTCCGGAGAAGTGGGGGGCATTTCGCATTAATTATTAAGATACATATATAAATATGAAGTTTTCTGAAGAAGTGGGGAGATTTTGACGTTTCCTGAAGCTGACTTTGAGAGTTCCCAACAAACTTGGAACCGTATCAATAACAAAACCGGAACCGGGTTTTCATATTCGGTGTGCGTTTTGGCCATGCATAGTCTGAACTATTAACGGTCATTCGATTTACTCGTAGTGCGAAAATTGAAGGTGACATATTGTTTTAGGTGAAGTGAGGGATTTTAGCGATTCCTGAAGCCGATTTTAAAAGTTCCAAGAAAAAGCACGGAATGTGTTACAAAAATATATTTTAATATATAGTTCAATATCAAAGCGTGTTTTTTTTTACATTTTTGAACTATAACTATTTTTTTACGACAAACAAACTTGAGCAAAAATTTATTGTATAAGTTATCTGATGCTTATAGTTGGCCAATGCACTTGTCATCACGTTTGCCAATTAAGCGCCTTTGGTCAACCCACGTGTCACCACGGTCGGCAGTTTAGCACCTTTCACGCTAGGTTTACAGAAAAATTCGCATTTTTTCACCTCAGCGCTTTTATAAAAAATACGCTAAGCTAGCGCTTTTTGATGATAACAAAATTCGCATTTTTTCACCTCAGCGCTTAAAAAATACACTAAGCTAGCGCTTTTTTATACACTTACTTTTTTGCTATCTTCAAAAGTTTATAGTTAGTTCTGGGGATTTAGAAAGTGATATTAACTACGTATTAAATTAATGTTATTTTTTGAAAACATATTCAACCGCATCCAGAAAGACCCTTTAAAACAATATTCCATGAAACAAATTACTGATTGCGAAAAAGTTGTTTGATTTTGAAAATAAAATTGCATTTTTCTATTTATGTTATCTAAAACGTTGCATTTTTTCAACTCAGCGCTTTAAAAAAAATCCTCTAGAATAGCGCTCTTTGAGACACTTACTCTTTTGAATATCTTAAAAATCTAAAGTAAAAAATATTGATAGTTTAGAAGGAAGTTAAAAGTTTTGGAATAGAACTAACTAAAAAATATTTATGTGCTTTACAAAGGAGCTTATTTATCAAACGTCTATCGATATCAGGAAGAGTACCCATACTTTTATTAGAGAGCTTATTGATTTTGAGAACGAAATTGGAGAAGTTTACAATTGCTTCTATGCTTACGACAAAATAGAAATAGAACTCAGTTGGGATTGAGGAGTATAGTTGTAAAATTGTATTTAATGCAAAATAATAATATCGACCTTAGTCATTAACGCAGTAAGTTTTCCTTTTTTGAAAGCAGAATCGGTAAGATTTTTAATTGCGATGAGTATTTTCAAATAAAAAATCGGAAAGATAACATCACTTGATACCGTCAACTCAGAAATTCACACAAAATAAGGGCATAGATTGCAATATTCTGTAAAAATTACATAATTCTACGCGATAAATGTTAATAGTAATACAAAATACTTAAAAGAATTCAAAATATTATAGTCAAACAATTTAATGACTAAAAAAAGCGCATAATTTGAAAACTAGCAATTTTAGTTCGATTATATTTTAATATCTCATATTCTAAAATATTAGGTACGGCTTTCTTTATATTTTAGAAAGTAAATATCTCCGTCTTTTTTATATGCCTGAACTGAAAATGTAAAGAGAATTTAAATTTTAGGACTATTTTCAAATTTTTGTTCTCGTTATTACAACTAAGTCTAAAAAAAAAAATTATGGCTGTTTGTTATTTTGCTTTTTGGGAATGCCTATAGTATATAGCGGTTTTTAGCGCTTTTTGAGTAAGTTCACGGCGTGTTTTGCTTATAAATAGTTGATTTTGAACTCAATACCAACCTTTACTAATTAAAAGTCAACAGCGCATTTGTGCGGTTGAACGGAAATTCATGTTTGAACGAAATTTAATGTTTTTCATGTTGTTGAGTAAGTATGATTTTTTCTTTTTTGCAATCGCTCAAAGCTGTTCTCTGATATGTACGTACGTGAAACTTAAAATAGAAGTTAAGGGAAACAAAGAAAAATGTATGTATGTATTTATATAACTCACTAATCAAAGCAACAATAAACATGAAGACGATTTTATTCAATACTAAAGCGAATGCGCAATGTTTACAAGACGAGGTGATTTTACTCAGCGTTGAACTTTATGGCCTGATTTTTGTTGATTACAAATTTTAGTGTATGAGTTAATCAAGCAAAAACATGATGTTTGGTGATCACTGTTTTCAACGCTACAAGAACGGTGATTTTGACGTCGAAGCATGGCGGTGGAAGAGAAGTTTTTCGAAGATGTAGAATTGGAGGCATTACTTGTTGCATTTGACTTGTGGCAAACGCAATACGAATACTTTGATTCATAAATGTATAAACAGAATCATAAGTGTATAACCAATTTTTTACAGTAAAGCCTCGAATTTCGTACACCTACATATTTATATTATGTGATAAAGGTAGGTTAGGTTAGGTGATATAGGTAGTTCATAAATAAAGTAGTATTGTTTATCCAAAAATTTCATCTTTTTGATTACTATTGTGAATTATAACAAAAATATGGTTCTAAGTCAATAAAGCTGTGACATTAGTGTGGTTGTTAAATGAAAGCAATATTTTTATATATGACATAAGTAAGATTGGTTGATATAATAACATGGTTGGGTATGCTATTAATATGGTAACTCTTATTAATACACTGGTAGTTGGTTACAGTTATAACAATGTTGAAGCAGAATATAGTATAGTTATTTCTAATATTTTATTTACAAAACTATAGGCGGGATGTGACTGGTATTACAAATGTAATATTGTCAACACCAACCAACAGAATATTGTCATGTCAACCAACAAAATCAACAATTATAGCAACGTTGAACCAGAATACAATATAGTTATTTCTAATATTTTATTTACAAAACTATAGGCGGGATATGACTGTCATTACAAATATAACATTATCAACACAAACCAAAAGAATATTATCATGTCAACCATATATTTTTTCTACATGTGGTTATTTGTTTCTATACATAAAAAAACTTGGATATTTATCATGTGGTAATTGCAGTAAAAAACCTGCGAGAGGAGATTTTAATCAAGGCAGCTTTTCTAGGTACCGGTACCCGCGCTAGAACAACTGACTATTGTCTTAGTAGCTGCAAGGTGGCAAAATTTTGTTTACAAGCTGCATACGCACATACATAACAAGTCATAGTCGATTTTGACATTGCACTGGTATGTTTCCACCAACAAAATAGATACGTGCATGTGAGTTGCAGTATTTGTTGCACAACTGGTTGTACCTGTTAAGCGGTCTTGCTGAATATCTTTTTTACATTTTAGTTTTCTGTGCTTAAAGTTTTCCTTTAATGGCCAACAAAATATACTTGGGAGTTGATTGTTTGGCTGACGTTAATGAAAGAGCAATGCACCTGCTGTTATTATAAAATTCTTTGTGTAATCAAGTTACAAGTATTTAAAGGTTAAACTACGTTTGCAGTCGTACATTAAGTTTCGATATTCTCTTGATGAATATGTAATTAAATGGCATTGTGGATAAGGAGCACGTTGAAAATTGCTTTAAAACCGTCTTCAGAATATATTTTTAATTGCGTACGCAGAGAAAATAGTTTATTTTCAAGGTATACCAAGCGAATGTATAATTTAAAATGCCATGCAGTATTTTATTTTCGCAAAAATGAGTAATTTCAGCTTTTTGTGGAGCGCTTTTTATATTAAAGACATGGGCCTGTAATATAGGGTGAATACCTTTGGAATATTTCCTTGTTGTTTTCGATGGAGGACACCCAACTGACCATATCCGAGTTAATCAGAAAATAGGATTATTTATGTTTTCTTTACTCCACTTTATTAGTTCAATGATATTTTAATGCAAAAAATAAAATTTTAATTTACACTTAAGAAAAACTTTACACTTAAGGGAAAACGATGTCCTTCGAGGTTTAGGACTTAATGTAATGGGTGATTTTATAAGAACTATCGGAAATTAAAAAAAAAAAAAACACATAACATTCCGAAAAATGCATGAAATATTTATTTGGATCGATAGTTGGGTCGATATAATTTAATGTTTGAAGATTATTCCATGCAAATGTTGGCCGCGGCTGCGCCTCAAATGGTCCATACGCTTAGTCCAATTTTAGCATACTCTTTCCAACATTTCGGCCGGTATCTCACGAATAATGTTGGCAATGTTGGCTTCCAGTGCGTCAATCGAAGCGGGCTTGTCGCTATAGACATTAGCCTTAACATAGCCCCACAAAAAATAGTCTAGAGGCGTTAAATCGCACGTTCTGGGCGGCCAATTGACTGGTCCCAAGCGTGAAATAAACTGTTCACGGAACTCGCCTCTCAATTGGTCCATTGTTTCGCGTGCTGTGTGGCATGTGGCACCGTCTTGTTGAAACCACATGTCATGCAAGTCAAGCTCTTCCATTTTGGGCAAAAAAAAGTTTGTTATCATCGCACGGTAGCGCTCACCATTCACAGTAACATTGTGATTCGCATCATCTTTGAAGAAATACGGCCCAATGATGCCGCCAGCCCATAATCCGCACCAAACGGTTATTTTTTGTGGATGCATTGGTAGCTCTTGCAATGCTTCTGGCTGCTCTTCACTCCAAGTACGGCAGTTTTGCTTGTTCACGTATCCATTCAACCAGAAATGAGCCTCGTCGCTGAACACAATTCTTCGATAAAAAAGTGGATCTTCATCTAACTTTTCAAGAGCCCATTCACCAAAAATTTGGCGTTGTGGTAGGTCGTTTGGCTTCAATTCTTGCACCAGCTGTATCTTATAAGGCTTCACACCCAAATCCTTCCGCAAAATTTTCCACGCGAACGGCGCCGAATCGATAATTCACGGTCATCACCAACACTGGCCGATACGGCTGCGATATTTTCTTCAGTTCGCACTCTACGTAAGCGTGTTGGTGGTTTAATGTCCAACAATGTAAATTTGGTGCGAAATTTTTTTACAATAGCCCGAATAGAAGCCTCAGTAGGTCGATTAAACTGATCATAAAATGGAAGAAGCGCTCGATGAACTTTCTTAACAGAGCACGCATTTTGGTAATAAAATTCATAATTTGCAAGCGTTGTTCGTTTGTAAGACGATTCATGATTAAAGACCAAACTGAAGATGTTTGACAGTGACACAAGATACAAAACGTGCGTGAGCTGTCAAAACTAGTGTTGCCAAAAAGATAATAGCAAAAAAATCACTGTTTATAAGAAGTAAAAGTTTTTTTTAAGTTGCGGCAACCTTAGCTGCGATGCAGCGACACCAATTCGCCGTGTTTTTTTAACTACATTATATATTGTTATTATTTTTTAATTGTAATAAGGGATACCATGTTCACAACATATATTTGTTCAACTTTAGTTTGAACACAGGGTGTCCCCAAACTCAACATCAAAAAAATCTATCCCATGCAGTTTGAAAATTATGGCCACGTAAGAAAAACGTAGAAATTTGTAAAATGGTACAATACTTGTTAGTTTTATACTAAAAGAAACGGGTAATAAATGTAGTTTAAAAATAAAAAATGCACGCTTCGATATCAAACTAATTATCCAAAATCGGCTTCAGGGGTGTTACTTTCTATTGTGAAGCGAAACAAATGGTCAGTAATCGAAGAATTTGTACCCTGTATTGCGTTTTCATACTTTCCTTTCACATTTAATTTTTCTCTTTCACACATTTTATTTTATTATTCTTCACATTGTTTATTTTGTGGTACCAATGTTGCTTCATTTTCAAACTATTTCGCGAAAAAGTTTGTGCAAACGGCAGAAAGTACCAAATTATACTCTTAACGCATTTACCTTTCGCATCGAACTTACTTTCGCATTGCAATAGAGAGTAACCCCCCTGGAATCGCCAAAACCCTCCACTTCACCGTAAACAATATGGCAACCACAATTTTCGCACTAAATCGAATGGCCGTTAATAGTTCAAATACACGTTCCACGGCCAAAACACGTACCGAACATGGAAACCCGATTGCGATTCGGTTAGCGAAGCGGTTTCGAGGTTTTTGGGAATTCCCAAAGTCGGTTTCAGGAAGCGTCAAAATCCCCTACTTCCTCAAAAGCAATACGGCAACTTCAGTTTTGGCACTAAAGCAAATGACCGTTTATAGTTCAGATGCATGTTCCACGGAAAAAAGTCACCAACCATATGAAAAACCGGTTCCAAACAAGTTAGTGATGTAGTTCCGATTTTTTTGAGAATTCCCAAAATCGGCTTCGATAATCTCCAAATGTGCAATCTTTATCATAGCAATTTTTTATTGATATACATATATCTTACACATACACAAAAGTAAACATGCATATGAAAAAAAACAAATGCCAAAAGATGAATACAGCTCTCTATACATGAAACAAAGAATTGCTTGAGTACAAGCATATGTGTATCCCTTTCAATTTCTCTCTCCCTTCTCACCAGCAAAGTAGGAATTGCAGCGACAAAAGTTGCACAATGTAAACTGCGACCAAGCGTGCTAAAAAGATTAGCATTGCATAGGAGGCCTCAATTTGAGTGGCCTGTGACAGACACCTCATTATTTCACTTGTGAATCACTTTCAACAAAAATAATAATAAAAAAAATTATCATAAGAATATTTTACATTATTTCCCTTGTAAACAACTTTCAAAAACAAAAAATTAAATAAAATTATAAGAATATTTTGCATAAATTTTTTATATTTAATTATTGTTTCTTGCTTGAGTTTCGTGTCATTTGTTATAAAAACTATCTATTATTACTGAGTATTAGGGTGGGTCATTTTAGGAATCGATATTGTGCCATAGATTTTTTGATAGCTTAGCTTAGTCTAAGATGCCGATGTAAAACGACCTTCATCAAGATGTTTATTTGATGAAACATATTATATTCAATTTAATATGCCAATAAATATATTGTATATGAATTGCCTAATAAATTTCAATTCAGGATATGTTATGAGTGAGAATTTGATCATTTTTGTGCTGCATATATAGAATTCACATAATAATTGAATCTTTAAAACTATCTTAGCTGATACAACTTCTATATATTTTTTTTGTTGAAATTATTGTTAGCAAAATTCACATATGAATTTATTAATTTTCAACACATATAAGTTTTTTTAAATTAACTTAACGTTAGCAAACAGTTGTATAATTTTATTTAGTTATTATTATCTTTCTGAATATTTCGAAACTTCTTTGTGCGTCTTCTTACTTTTTACATTTTTTACTTGGTCTTGGTAAACTGTAAATAACAAATTTTATTATGTTGTAAATAAATACATGCATACTAGTACGAGTACTTAGTATTGGAAAGAAAAGTTAAAACTTTTAGGAACTGATAAGCTTTAAAAGATAATTAATTGCCTTCTTATTTGTTTTCTATAGTAAAGCGTGGTGCAACCATAATGCACAATGTTAGTTGTGAGGCACAACTTAGTGTCAAGTTTTTTGTCCAAATTAATTTTCTTAGTATAGTGTTAGAGAAATTCAACCATTAAGAGCTAAACAATTGAGCAACGCGTTAAGATTGTTAAAGCATTTTACGAAAATGGGTGTTCAAATCAAAATGCACATTTCTTAATTTTTTAATCGACAAAATGTGTCCACCACCGCAAGAATTGTGCGCAAATTTCAGCAAACTGAGTCTATAGAAAATGCGAAAACCCCTGGGGCCAAATTCCGCAACTATGAATTTTTAGGATCAAAATGCACATTTATTAATTTTTTAGTCGACAAAATGTGTCCACTACCGAAAGAGTTGTGCGCAAATTTCCGCAATCTGAGTCTATAGAAAATACGAAAACACCTGGGGCCAAATTCCGCAACTATGCATTTTTTGACCAGAACACTCAAAACAAAATTTACCGACAGGCACAGTGTTCACTTTTCAGTTAAAAATCGATTCCGTAAGAAACAATGAATTTTATTGCGCTGAATGTGTTTCTTCAGGCTGAATGATGTGCTGATTTCTCAAATTAACCGTGTCACACAAGTTGTTTAGTAGATAATTTTAATATACATACATAATCCTTTTGTTTATTTTTTTCAACTACAAAATAATTTACAAAAAACCAAAATCCACCGAAGATTTTTCAGTGAAAAAATTATTATTAGGTGTACACTTTATTTAAGCGTCAAAATTATTCATTCTCACCATTGCGGGCTCAAAAATCAAAAGTGAACACTAAAATTGGTGAACATTTCAAAATTCATCGTTGCGGAATTTGGCCCCTGTGCATGCTCGCTCAGTTTGTTCTCCGGAAAATATGACTGTTGTTCCCGATAGAGTACTCGTAGCACAAGAGTCGTCAACCTCGTCATGCCCAACAATTCACTATCTCACGTATAACACTGGTGCTGATTTTGAATAAATATTTGAATTTACACGCTAAAAAGGTTCAGTTGACTCAAGAGCTGAACACAAATGACGATTTCAAGCGTCGTGAATAAGCTGAATGGCTGTTTGAATTGAGAGATTATGAAATTGATTTACATCAGCACCTAACTTGACGACCTAATCTGATGATAAACTAACTTCATGGTGTGAACTATTCACGATCCACCAGCTTCCCCGTGTGCATTGCAAGGCTCACACAGGTAGCAAGTTCTTACCATAAATTTGTAGCCATATAGACAAACCTCTTGCTTAAGAGTTCATGTCTTCTAATCCCTCCTGTGTACAATGTCCCAGCAGTCCGTGAAATAAAAAGTTTAATCAGTTGGTAGACTGAAGCCCATTAAGTGCAGCAGCCCTTAACAAACTTACCGGTCCTTAACTTACTGGTATTTGTTACAAGACAACAGTAGCTCGAGGGTTGTTAGCTGCCGTTAACCGGTATGCACTAAAGTTATAAGAGAAACTAATTCCCCTTCCTATGATTTTAGGTTTAAAACAAAGAACCTCGCGGGGGCTTTGCTGGTCCCCATTCAGCTAATTAACTCTTGGTTAGGGTTTCAGAACTCCAACACAGCATACGGCTTTTAGCGTTATAGTTGCTACAACAACGAGGGAATTCTTCTCCTATATGCCCCAGGAAGCAGAGTGCCCTGGTTTGGAGTACGCCAAGGCAAAACCTATACCCAGAGGGGAAGTTGAATACACAGATTGTAAAATTGGTATCGATGTTAATTGTGCCTTGACTCTGATGAAGTTTGTGTTAGGATATTAAAAAGAAAAAGCCAATAAGAATTGGATATCTAAACGATGGGATAATTCGGCACATTAACGACATTCAACCTCAATTATGTCTCTGAGTTGTTGAAAATATGAACCATTGGATAAAAGTATTATGCCACCGAAGCCGCGATGGCATAATACCGATATTTTGTTTAACATAAAACTGTCTTATCATAATAAAAAATATTAAAATAACCCTTCGAAAACTTTTTGTTTTATTTACAACTAACTTCGTGCATTACGGTTGGATCACCTTTTCTTATTCTTACTATTTAATTAAAGTTCCGGCATTAATTTAGTGGTTAAGAAACAAACTACATGAATAATAAAAAAACCGGTTCTTAATAAATTACAAATTGAATGAACATTTACGTAAACGAGAAAAACTCCAAAAGGAGAAAAAACCCCATAACTGAATGATTATTCTTTGTTGACCAACCGAACGACAGGTGACTAAAAACAAAGATTGGATCTCGTTTTTTTTATTTACCATAAACAATTTAAGCCATTTCCTAGAATAATTTCAAAACTTACACTTAACTCACTTTTTTCTTTGATTATTCTTTTGCAGATTACAAACATAAACATTTTAATCAGTTAAAATGTTTTTCATTCGCACCAGCCCTTGTATTTATTTTTTATATTATAATAAAAATTCCACTTGCCTTGGCACTGTTATAAACAATTTATTATTCCATCTTTCCAAGCCCAATGGTAAATTATTTTCCACCACATATTCTCCAGACTTAATGGCCGCTTTTTCAGCTTCTTCGTTGGGCCAATCGAAGGCCAGCTGCTTCCAATGAAATTTTTCTTCAAGTTTCGCTTTGACAACAATTGCCAAACTTATGAGGCAGAAGAACGAAATTAATTTCATGATTTTTAATTAAACAAAAAAAGATTCACGCTCAAGCACTTAATTAATTAAAAAAATACATATGTTTATATACGAAATGATACGTAATGATCTCTTTAATTTCACTTCTTTGTCAAACTGCGAATTGTGGTTAATTGTAAAAATCACTTTAGCCAGCAAATAACGCAAATGTTGTCGCTTGAATGCCCGTTTTGTTAATACTAACAGTCCAGCTTTAAAGTGTTAAGCTTTTTATTCTAAACTAAACGGGCCAACAACATCTGAGCTTTGTTAGAAATCTGAAACACAATGAGAGAGAAAAATATGGAAAAAATGTTTACACTCGTAAACCATCCAAACAAATAATCTCACAGAGGCGATGCAATCAGTGGCGCCAGAAGTAATCTTCACTTGCAAACAAAAAAAAATCTTAATATTAGAAAATAAAAGAAATCCTAAAATTTTATTTTATGATTTTTTTTTTTATATTAAACGATGTCATATCACGCATAATGTCGTAATATTTAATCACAGTATAAAAATCTTACTGTTGCGCTTCGAACCGAAAACTCATAAATTAATACGACTTTTTAAATGATGTTTTTTGATTTGTCATAACTGATCCCTAAATATCTCAGTTGACTGAAATTTAAAGCAGCGTGGCCACACGTCAAACTATTTGATCAAATTTGTGTATGTGTCAGTGATCACCAAAAATCATGTTTTTGCTTGATTAACTCATACACTAAAATTTGTAATCAGCAAAAATCAAGCAACAAAGTTCAACGATGAGTGAAATCAACTTGTTTTGTAAACATTGCGCATTCACCTTAGTGTAGAATAAAAACAGCCTCATGTTTGTTTTTGCTTTGATAGTGAGTTGTTTGTTTTTGAAATATATATACATATATTTTTCTTCGTTTTTCTTAAATTCTGTTTTAAGTTTCACGTAATATTAGTAATTTTATGTCTATATAAATTGTTCTCATTGATTTTTTTTTTGTTATATATGTAGGCAAGGCAGCTTTAATAGGTAGTGGCAGAATTACAATTAATACAACACCAAAAAACATCAACACGTATTTTGTTCGTAGAATTTACGAACAGTTGTCAAAATTTTGTTTGAAAAAGAAAGGAAGTATTTTTGACAAAATATACGCAAAAGAAACGAAAGCCAGCTGGGCTTATACCACTACCGTATTAAATCTGCCTTGTATGTAGGTATTTTAACTCAAATTTAATTTCTTAAATGTGTTTTTTAAAAAAGTTCTAAAAAGAAATATATATTGACGTATACGACGATTCCTTATATTCCTAAATGACCTGTTATACCAAACTTCCAACCCTATCCACTCCTTCGCGGATGACAGCAGCATCTGCCATTCGTACTCTTTCAGTTATAGGCCCAGCCTATCCGAGATCGTTGCCAAGAGGCAAAATATGAACGACTCACTAAACAGTGATCTTCTATTAATCTCCGAATGGGGTCGTAAAAACAGGGTCGTCTTTAACGCTCGTAAGACCCAATGTTGTTTATTAACACACAAACAAACGACCACAGATGCTGCTTTATCTGTACTCATGGATGGTATAAATATTGAGGAATCGGAAGCTCTTGATGTTCTTGGAATGAAGATACAGTGTGATGTTCGCTGGAATGAACACATTTTTCATATCTCTAAAGAAGCATTCAAGTGCCTAGGGTTTCTAAAACGGTGTAAGATGTACTTCACTCCATCTGATCTCCTTACTATTTATACCACCTATACCCGACCAAAAATGGAATACAACTCTCATGTTTGGGCCGGTGCCCCAAAATCGGGGGTTACTCGACCGTGTGCAGGAGAGGGCGAAGAAGCTTATCGGTGACAGTAGGGTATCCAACTCTATTGACTCACTGGAGCATCGACGCTGTGTGGGGTGCGTTACTCTGTTCTATCGTTACTACAATGGATTTTGCTCTGACGAGATTAGGGACCTTGTTCCTGAAACCCGCACATTTTTACGTAGCACGCGTGCATCTTTCAGGGCTCATCCATTTGTGGTCGATTGCTCAGAGAATCGTACTACGCATTATAGAGAGAATTCGTTTTTCAGCGGTACGCTCCGCCTGTGGAATAAGTTACCTGCTGGCGTGTTTCCTGTCTGTTATAACGTTGAAAGGTTCAAGTCAAATGTTCACAAATACTACTCCCTCTTTCCTCCTCCTCACAACCTATTTTCCTAGTTCTGGTACAATGCACTGCATATGTAGGGGTCATCCCCTGAGTACTGGTCCAAGTTAAAAAAAAAAAAATATATACATGTGTATCTTATTTCAGTTTTTTCAAAAGAAGCATATAGAAAAACTGTTGAACACATCACTGCATTGATTTTTGTTAATCTTTTTTTTCCAAAACAAAAACTCAAACGCTAGAAACCATTGCCGAACTATATGTGCATTATATTCAAACACGAACACTTTACTTAGTGTCCACACCTGCGATAATATCTGAGATGAAAACGTCAAATTCATTCGGAGAGAAAATTCTGCTACGTATAGATTTAAAACACATCGCAGTCTTATAATAATTTTTGTGAGAGCGTTCTTAAATTTAAATTTCATGGCAACGATCTTATACTAAGAGCTGTGAAAATCTTATAATAATTTTTATGACAGGGTTCTTATGAGAAATTTCATCGCAACGATCTTATACTAAGAGCTGTGAAAAAACGAATGTTTGTGTGTTTGTTTACAAAAGTACGCCATTGCAATTTTACCGATTATTAGTTTTGCAAAATATCTGTTAAAAAACATCTTACATTGAAAATCATTTGAATTATTTAAATTATTGACATTTGTGCAGCTTAAAGCGGCCCATACACGTTTCAATTCAATTGTGAATTGAGTTATTCAGCTGAGTTATTGCCCACACACTTCATAAACTGAATTGAAAGATTTTCATTCAACTATTAAACTCAATGAAATTATAGAAAATTTTAAAAATATATAACAGTCTCTTTGCAAAAGCACTACAGATATAAACTTTGAGACCTAATCAAGAGACTCGAAAACACACAATACAATCGAATTGAAAGACTTGCTAGTCAACTTGAAAAAATCAAAACATTTTAATTTTTTTCAAACAAATCGACAACTGCCAAACAAATCAACAGACTAAGCCATACACGCTTTGATTTGGACAACAACCGACACAGTTCCCAACTGAGTGTTGAAACGTGTATGGGGTGCTTAAGATTTTTATAAAAAAGTAACGGTTTTTATTTTAATTACTATTTCAATATTTCGCTAACAGTTTGTTAGCATCGCCAGGAAAATTAAAAATAATAATAAAGCTGCAAAAATTTAAATAATTTAACGTAAAAGAAGATCAAATAATATTAAGATAAAATAGAAAATAATTTGCTTTTATGTGTTAAATATACTTATACTATAAGTGATTACTTTTGTACAAAATGTGCACATAGACAAAATTCATATAAGATTATATTGATCACAAAGAAGTGTTTTCTTCTCGGCTTTCAATGATTTATGAATTCTTATAAGATTCACAAAAACACGTGCACTCCTTGTTCGATATTAAGATGGAACATAAATAAATTCGCATTCTCATTCTGTAGACGTTTTCTTAGATTTCTTTTCATCGCACTGCGCATTTGTGCGCCTGAACATAAAATCAGATTTGAACGAAATGTAATGTTATTCATGTTGTTGAGCAAGTATGATTTTGTTTGCAATCGCTCAATGCTGTTCTCTGGTATGTGTTAGTAAAATTTGTTTTGACTTAGTATACGAACACAGCAAACATTTTCTGTCAAACTTCATTTTAAAATTGTTTTGGAAAAGAAAGAGTCTGAGATTTTCCGATCGGAAAACGTTTCAGTATTTGGCAAATTTTGTGAAATTATGTTTTTTTTACCTTATTTACATACATACATATATATGTACATATGCTTGTATAAAATTCATAAAAAAAATATTATAAACGTCACAAAACTTAATTTCTTTACTTTTTTTATTTAATCTTTCTTTAATTTTTTTAATTTTATCGAAAACATTGATGTTTTTGCTGCCAAGACCACTCAAAAATAAAATCTGAAGTATACGTATTTGTAACTACTCGTATACTCGTACAGTTGCAAATAAATTTGCAAGATAAAGGATGGGCGGAGTAACGAAGATCTTATGCCCACAATGGTATTAATAGTAATTTTTCGCGGCGCTGTGACTAACTGTACCGGGATATACCTTCGCATAAGAAGTTGCCGCGTGTTTAACAACGAAATACCCCAAAAAAACTGAAAACTAATACAGTTAGTTGAGGTAGACAGTTAACCAATGAGAGTGAGACGCAAAACTCTCGAAGGTGAAACAACAACGACAAGTCTGACCGCACTTAAGAAATAATTACGATGATGCGAGAGCTGTTTCCCAGCCCAGCGCTGCTTTACGACAGGAAATCTGAAATAATTAAGCGCAGACACATCAAACTAGCTTCAAACCTGTAAAAATCTGTTTTAGTTTTACCGCTTCTCTAATGCGCTTAGATGAGGAATTGTCAAAAACTGAAATAAAGAGTATTCTAATTAAGTTGGACAAAAGATTTGACGTTAAGGTGTGACTCACAATTAATACCGTGCATTGTGGTTGGACCAATCTTTATTATGGAAAACAAAAAGAAGGCAATCAGTTCCTAAAAGCTTTAATTTTTCTTTGCAATACTAAGTGCTTGTACGTATTTAACAACACATTAAAATTATTAATTTACAGTTTTCCTTTTGTTTCTTTCAAATGTAAAAATAAGAAGCCCGAGAATTATGTTTCCTAGCTAGCTATATGTACACATTTAATATGTGCTAATTTAATCACCAGTAGACTTATAATTAAATAGTAAAATCAGCTGTAAAGAAGTCATACTGTTTTGACATTTACACATGTTGTTGGGACAGCCGCTGTTATTATCACAAATATTTTTCGCAGCACGTGAAAATCTTTTGATAAATATTTATTTTGCTTAAATATTATCCAGTCAATAAAATTTGAATATTATTTGTAAAATAAGGAAACTGTTGTGAATATGACATTTTATAACGATTTAAAAACAGAATATCATCATCTGTATTTAACAAGTTTATTTGACGATTTTAAATATTTGGATGGGAAGAATGTAAATGATTCATTACACTGCAAGAAAATTTTTTATATATTGAAAATTAACAAATCTATAATGAAAATTAAGAAAGTTAATCAATAATAGGATTTTTCTACTAATAGATAGCATGCCGGAGGGGTTTTGATTGTTATAAATAAAATATGCATAAAACAAATTCGCAAAACAAATTTAATTTCAATTTCAATTACGGACTTAAACGAACCAGTTAAAGAAGTTGTTTGAATAAGGATTGAATTCGTTTAATCAAATAAAAATTTAATAAAAACAGTTGTTAAAAGCAAGATTCGAATATGTGGGCATTGGAGCAATAAAGTGTTGGCAGCCCTAAAAACATTTCGACAGCTGACAATAAAAATCGTGCGCTACATGATAGAACAATCGTAGAATTATTTAGATTGTTGAGATATAAAGTTGAATGTTTGGGAATATGTTTAAAAAATTTCCAAAGTCTACTGAAGATTAGGGTAGCTTCTATGAAATATCGACATATAGACAGTAGAGCGGCTCACCAAAGAAAGTGTTCGTTGTACCCTATTAAAAATGAACTTTGACATCTAAATTTAAATTTTGTAAAAAAGAACGGTTTTTGAATTTTTTGTTCGTGGTTGTTTGTAATAAAAATGTCAAATTAATTTATTTTAATCTCTAATCATATTAATTAAATACTGGTCTCAGCTGTTTTTAAAATTCGTGCTAGTTCGCGTTTTTACAAAAATGCACTGGGGTGGTAACCCTTCGTTTTAAATATAGAAAAATTCAACCTGAAAATAAAAATATCAGTAAATTGAAGCAAAGAACAGCTGTTTTTTTTTGTGCTTCACAAGAAAAGCACAAAAAATTGTGATTTACAGAAATAGCACAAACCATATTTGTGCTTTTGAAACGGCATGTGCTTTGAAATCACGTGAGATTTAGAACAGCCCTGTATGTTGAGAAATAAATGGTATTTGAAAAAATATGTTTTTTCCTACTTACGTAGAGCTTCAATACTAATCCGCCCTCGTATTCTTTGTATATATTTATCTCATATTGAATCACGTATGCATTTTGATAATTGCCCGCATTGTTATTGGTGCAGTGTTTACTGTCTCTGAACAACCGGAATTTACTGCCTGGTCCACTATGTCGCTCGACATCGGTCGCTCGCATAAATACATTTGAAACAAAAACAAATTTTAAAATGTTGTTTTTGTAGGCATGTATTTATGCGAGCGATCGATGTCGAGCGACATAGTGGGCCAGGCAGTTATTTTTGATTATTAACATATCTGTCCTTTATTGCAACATAGTCATATCTCAAAAAATTAGCTTTTCGAGTTAACAATGCAGAATTGTTAACAGTACTACCTATTATATTGTGAAAAAAATATTTTCTAAAAAAAAATTCTAAGAAACAAGCTTGCGATATGTATGTTAATAATTCTCTATATCCAGAGAAAACCCGGTGTACATATGTACAAAAACCCAAAATCTATCTTGGGTATCACTCTTTGCTATTTTGAAAATAATGCATTCAACAAATATTTTAATAAAATTATTTTTTGAGTCCACGAATTCTTTTACTGATCTCTACTCAAATAATTTATGAACTGATTCAGCGAATCCCGTTGTTGATTGCAAAACAATATTATTTTCTCTGTGTAATTTATTGATTAAATATAAAATGCTGCCTTAAACTGCCGCAATTTTTAATTCATTCAGTAAAAACCACATGCAGCATTTTTTGAATATTTAAAATGTATTTAATAATCTGCACAATTTTGAATAATTATAAACAATATACTGTAGGCGAAGTAACATACACACATATATGTATATGTCTATATATGCACATGTCTGTATATTTTTGTGTTCTTGCACATGTAAAACATTCAAATCGTGTTTTGTTTTCTTTTTTATACAAAAGTCATACACAAAGTCGAACTCTTTTTTTTAAAATAAAATCACTTATAAATAAAACACATTCATATTAACTTTTTAACTTTTTTTTTGAGGAATGACAACAAACAACATTTATTGCAATTGATTGAAATCATATAAAAATAGAATTTAAAAATTTATAAAATCCTTTCAGACTTTTTCATAAAAGAATGTACGAGTAAAATTCTGGTATCTTAAAAGCTTATTAACTGATTTTGACGGGAAATTTTACTTAGTAAATTTAAATAAACAAAATATATTTATGAATAAGGTACGAGTATATTGTATGCATAAGGTTTATGACTTCGATTTTAAAATCGTATAATAAAATAATGTTTCCGCAATAAATTTCACTTTCGTCTATCTTCCTTACATTAAAGAGATTGTAATATGCAGCAAAAGGGCGTCGTTCACATCATTTATGTAAACCAGGGGTACCCAAAAGTTTGTTATGAAAGAGCAAACACCAATACATTGAAGGAAAAACTGATTTTATTTAAAATTTTTTGTTGCAAAAAGCAAATTGGTATCATACGTTAAACAAAAGCAAAATTTACACTGATAATTGCTGTCGTCTATGTTTACCAGTCGCTGCTTTGCATTTGTGTGTTTGCAGACGCACACACATGTGTATAATAAAGGTCACAGCCTATAGCTAAGTGCTTTTACAGAAACAAATGAGCACCAAGTGCATAGGGCTTGGGCATCTCTGGTGTAAACAGTTGTTACAATGATTGTTGTCATACTGACCATCTAAATCAGGGACATTTTTTTTGGCTTTTAGCGTGGATATCCTTTATCCTTTATATTATAAATGGAAATGTAATTCCGTCTGTCTGTTACTTCTTCACGCTTAAACTGCTCCACCGATTTCAATGCGTTGCAATCTTAATGCGCTGCTCAATTGTGTACATTTCCATATCAAACACTGAAACAAGGAAATGTCAAATTAAGTTTGGCATGCAACTTGGCTTGGTATGTGACTCACAATTATTATCGTGTCGTGCACTCTCGTTGGATCACCCGTTACTAACGTCCATACATATATTAAAAACCGGATGTTATCAATATATTAAAAAAGCAAACTTAAAATGAAATTAGCTATTTGGATAGTAATTATTTAGTTAAAACAACATTTTAAAATAATTGAAGTTAAAATAATTGTTGTCAATAACAGCGGCGTTTTGTAAAAGTGGGGATAATCTAATAATACAATTACCAGAAAACAAACTGCTACAAGTATTTACAATACTAGTAGTGTAAATATATATATGTGTATGTGTTAAACAAAATCAGAATTTTCTGCATGGTATTACTAGTACTTAGAATAAAATATCAAGTTTCGCATCACAAGAGGTGGTTTCCAAAAGCATTGAAATCCAACTAGAACAAACTTTAGAAAAATAATTTTTTAAATTTGACCTAGTTTTCTTCACATAAGAGGTATTATCTGATTCCAGAAACATTTTTGTGGTGTTGGTAGGTATTTAAAGATCCATAATACATACTTCTTTTCCTTTTATTATACTAGTAATTTCCTCGTCTATTTTTGGGACTCAAAATCTAGTTGAATTTTCCCCCTGTTAGCACCAAGCGGGTTTGCTGATATAATTTCTTATTATTGGGATGCAGTTGTTGTGGCAAGTGGTACTACCAGATCTGCAATAACCCCAAATGGCGAGCTTCCAGAGCGAGCACAAAACCAGCACGAGCAAGGAGAATCAGTTTCCCTGATAACTATGGTGCATACTGGTTTTCGGGGACTAATAATACTCGATGAGCTTAGTCTTGCACTGTAGAGATAGGGATGAAACGATACGAATAAATACAAGTAAATATTCGATACTTTTATGTCGATACCAAGTAGTTTTGGTATCGATGCTTTACTATCGAGTACCAAGTAGATATCGGTCAAAACTACTAGTATCGGTCAGAAATACTATTTTCTTATTGACAGGCAAAAAACTGAGTTGGTCACCATTTTTTACCATAATTTGTTTTCAAAGTTTTTGCAAAATGAATCCATCCGTGCAAATGGGACTACCAAAATCGGGTGTATGATTGCATTTCATGACGATAAGATTGCAGTCACAACCTCTGAGACACCAAAATAAATAGTCCAGTTAAGAAAACCATTCGAATTTATTGCTGAAAAATCTTCAGGCCAGAATTATGTGACTTTGTCGAAGTTTATACTAATTATAAATTGTCTTACATCCAAGCTACAACGTTTTTCTTCCTCCATTGAATGTGTCAGACAGCTACAGGACAAAGTATTGGGTGAATGTAGCAGAAGAATTGTTATGCTAGATTTCCTGCGTTTTAAAAATCTTCGCTTCCGGGATCCTCAACTTCAGCCAGTGGATCATAATATCAAGCCCATAACAACGATTTTGATTTTTGGCTCCATGTGTTCTTCCCTGCACTAATCGTACGAAGAAATCGACCGATGCAAGTATGTATCGATGCTTTTCATGCGACACCGATCGATACTTTGCCTACCCTACTGGTATAGTTTCAACCCTATGTATAGACCCATTAATGATGGTTAGCAGGATGAGTTGGTTAAGGGCTGATGTTCTTAATGGACTTCGGCCCACCAACTCGTTAAGCCTTGTCTTCCATTGACTGCTGGGAAATTGCATGCAAGAGGGATTAGAAGGCCCAAACTCTTAAGCAAGGGGTTTGTTCCAATACAAGGCACTGCATGTGTAGGAGTTATCCCCTAATTACTGGTCCAAGATAAAAAAGATGTTCAAGTTTAGACTTGATAGGATGCAAAGACGGTTGATAGAGAGGAAACGAGAAAGGGTATGCCTATAGTGTTGTAATTACTGGGCTGATAGCACGCATTGTTTATTTTAAACTAAGAGATGTTTGACAGTTAATTTATAGCTTGTCAGAACTACGATTTATTCAGCTGTTTACTAAAGTACAAATATTTTCTATTTTTCCGATCGAGTACTTTTTTTTTACAAGAACGAGAGTTTTTTGAGAGTAATTTTTCAATTTGTTCAAAATTTTTTATTTACTGTATTTTACTGTAAAAGTAAACGATTAAACCTTATGTCGTAACTGTTTTAAAAAACCGTTTTAGCTTTATTGAATTATGCTGCGAGTTTTCAATCACAAACGAAAACAATTTGTTCTGCAGCTTGGTGGCGAACGGAGAAGAGCACAAAACCAATACAAATACAAGCCATGCATTCGAAATACTAACATACACAATTCTGTGTATATGTATACATGTTATGCCAGATGAATTAACTAACCTTGTGTGTGATGAAAAATTGTCCAGACTAAAAATTGTTTTCGTGTGTTCTAGCATAGTAGAATTAAATATATGGTTTTAGCTATTACTTACTAAAAAGATAATCACAAAGGGAACGACCTTCAGGACCCAAGTAGGCTGGAGTATCCGTGTACTTTCTGGAGAATCTAGCGGGGTGCCTACCTACTAAAAAGATATTTACAAATTTACCAAACAGATGCAACATTTACAGGTCTGGTCTAAATACAACAATAATCAAATTCCATCGTATAAAAGCAAGAAATGAAAGCAGTGAACAGCAAAAATACAATAGTGGATAATTAGACAATTGGACGACGTATTTACACCAATGAAAGCTAGTGAAGTGAACGATTATATTATAATCTATAATATAAATTAATAGCTGTTTATGTTGAAAATTTTATATTAAATTAAAGAAAAAATTAATAAATAAATAAACGGAAGTTATCAATAGAATGTGTCAAATATTGTTTGATACTTCCGTTTCGTAATCATCAGCAAAATATAACAAATAAATCAGAGCGAAAAAAACAACATGAATAAATTAAAAGAAGAAAATCAAATATAGCGGGTGATACATCGAGAGGCTTGATTTATAATGTAAAAATAATAGTACATGTAAATTTGAACTCAATATTTTTATTGTCGCTTATAAGAACAATTTATGACATTTATTGTACGAATATTATATCAATAAATCAAAAGTTAGCCACAACCACATCTGAGGTAGACCATTCGGAAGGTCCAATTTTTGGCAACTCGTTCGAGCATAGCGTATAACATGAGTAATGTTGGCTTCTAAAACTGGCTTATTCCTGAAGACTTCAGCCTTTACGTATACCCACCGAAAATAGGTCAAAAGTGTGACATCGCTCTAGCTAGGTGACCAATTTACCACAGCAAAATGTAAAATTAAGAGCTCACCAAAATAATATATTTTTTTTATATCTTGGACTAGTACTCATGGGATGACCCCTACATATGCAATGCATTGTTCTCTATGTACATACATATCTATGTATATAGCGCTGTCTTAATGAAACCAGAGCTCATCGAGATCATTTCTGAAGGCACTTATACCTTATTCAGACGGTAATATAAAACACTTGGTTTGCTCTCTGAACCACTATTGCGATACTAAGTGTTCAGACGGTTGTTTATTGCCTCACACTGATGTTTACATATTTTCTACAAACGTTTCAGCAATTCTTATTTATTTATTTATTTAGTAACTATACAGTTGCAGAGCAAATTTGCAAAGTATAGGATGCACAGCATGGGCGGGATGATAAAGACCATAATCCCCAAGATGTTATTAACATCAGTAGCATCGCTGTGACTAACTATAACGACCTATGCCTTCACGTGGTTAACAATGAATAACCTCTAAAAAACTGTAAACCAATACAGTTAGTTAAGGTAAACCGTAAACTAGTGCGAGTGAGACGCAAAACTCTCGAAGACCGAACAGCAAACACAAGCTTGACCGCACTTAAGAAATAATTACGACGACGCGAGAGCTGTTCTTTAGCCCAGAGCTGCTTTACGACTGTTTCACCAATTCTTTTTTAAATTTTTATTTAAATCTTTATGCTAGGAACACAACTGCGACGAACGACGAATATTTGGTCGCGAATATTTGTCGCCAAAAATAAAACACATTGGTGTATATGAAAATGCACACAATCATGGTGTTGGTCATAAATTCGTCATACTCAGCGAAAGTTGAAATAGTTTAATTTCTAATTGTTTCATCAGCGAACGATGAACAAAGCAGTATTAGGTGACCAGGTTTCTTACATAAAAAAAGTATTTTTTATGACGTAATACTTTTTTTTTTATAACTTATATTAATCCATGTAGTAAAATATGTATGAAGATGTTCTCAAAATATAAAGTACCTGAGATAATTTGTACAAAAATTCCTCTTTCGGATGGGTTTTATATAGGTTTACTTTTAATATGACCACTTTAGTATTTATATTAATTTTTTTTTCTTTGCACGGAATGTAAAAAATGTTCACTGATATTGTGCTTCACACGACGAATTTATACAACGAATATTTGCCGGCGAATTCGTGGCGATGGGCGAAGTTCGTCATTCGTCGCAGTTGTGTTCGTAGCATTATGTTAGTATCCAATTTTTATGTGTTCCATATGTTTCTTTTGATTTTTAATTATCAGTTTTTTCTTTGTTTACATTTTGTAGAGAGCTAGTTCAGATAAACTAGCGATAATTTATTATCAAATTTGGAGATGATCGTAGTTTTTGCATGGTTCGCAACAAGATTGAAAATAAACCAAGTAGGTTCGCTCTCAAAATTTTGTATGGCGAATCATGTTGGTTCAATCAAGATTGGGCTGCGTATCACGAATGAGACAGCGAAAATCGAATATAAGCATTCGTGTGAACATGCTATTAGTCCGTTAATATGGTGCGATAGCTATTGCCATCAAAGATAAATATTCTGCCTTACCTCATACCTCATTGTTGAAGAAATAAAGACCAATGATTCCACTAGCCTGTAAACCACGCTATAACGTTGTTTTTAATGGATATACCGGTAACTCTTCGTTACTCCTCGGGTGGTTCATCAGCCTAAATACGAAGGTATTGACAATAGTGATTTCATTAGGTTGCTGCAAGTTCCTCGAATCGCTCGAAAGTCTCTTATCACTACAGCTGAAGAATTGGGAGGCGCTGTTGTGTGATAATGCCGAATGATACTGAGCAAAATGACTAAGCAGTTGAATATTAGTCATGCGTGATCTGTAAAAAACCTACTGCAAATAACGGCTCACGATGAATCACCCGATATCAAAAATTTGATTTTATTGAAAATTGTGTATTTATATTTCTATGTATATGCGATTACAGGGTGTTTTTTTTGAGAGTTATATAAGCTTAAATCATAATAAAACAAAGATATACATATATTTTTAATATCCATGAAACTTGATTTATTGGTTGCAAAATTTCATGATATTAATGATTACATCTGATTTCGGCCATGTGACTGCCACGGCAGCAGCATCTTCAAGTGTTCAATTGTCTCCGGTTTTTTCGATCTAGACAACTGGCTTTACATAACCCCAAATAAGATAATCCAATGAGCTGAAATCACATGATATTTGTGGCCAATTAATTGGACCATTATGTGATATATGCACTGCATATATATTGGAACCAGGAAAATAGATTATGAGCAGGAGAAAAGAAGGAATACTGTTTGTGTACGTTAGACTTGTACCTATCACAGCTATAACAAAACCGAAGTACTGAAAGAAACGTGATCACCGGATTTTAAAGTGTTGGCATTAAATTCATTATAACTGATCAGTGTCCAGTGTATATACCTTCGACTCTGTTCAGACTAACAAAATTAGTGCAACACCTGCCACACTATAAGGTAATGGATTCAAAAGTTTCTTTTTTCGAGGCCAGGTGACAAAAGTCAGCGGGGAAAATTTTCGGTGCATGATTATAAAGTTCTTTTTACCAAACGTGCAAGTTCATCACGTGTGTAAAGAGTATGTGGTTTACACAAGTGCATACACAGCCAGAGCTTTGTTGAATTTGCTTCGGGAAAATTTCCCCAAAAACTGATGAGTCGCTTTGGGGACATACCATGTCCACTAAGGTCTCCCGATTTAACTACCATAGATTATTTTTAGAAGTTACCTCAAAGAGAGTATTTATAATGACAATCCTCAATCTAAGCAAAATGCAATTATTTATCAGCTGTTAAATGGATTGTAAAATGAAGCAGTGCTGCCAACCCAAAGTTATGAACCTTTAGAAAGAAACAACCAATTTTCATGTATGTTAGCAAAATATTATTAATATAAATAGTTCTGTTATTAAATAAAATTTTATTTTAAAGATGTTGTTATTTTTACTATTAAATATTTAACAAATGGCTTAAATAGCAATTAATTAGCAAGCATTCATGCATGCGGATGTTTTTCTTTTCAATTGTTGTAAGTACAAAAAAGTCGAAAAAAGTTGAATATTGTAAACATTTAAATTTATAACTATTAATTTTTATTGTATTTGTCACATTTGTTTTTCCTTTGTAGAATTCTATGCTGCTATGCTGATGTTATGCATCAGGGCGCAAATATTTAATAACTTTGATACAAACTATTTATTATTCCCACCAACATGCGAATACAAACTTTAATAACACTTTCATAATTCATACATAAAAAAATACATTGTGTTTTATTAGTTTATAACCGGTATAAAAATCCACAAATTTGCTCTTAGTAAAGCCTACTGCCAAGAAAAGCTATATACGAGTATATATGATTCTTGATGACTCTTACAATATAACGAGTGCAACGCCAAAATTTGGAATATCCATTCTCCATGTGAACACGGTTGAGAGAGTTGGCATTCCGCTTTAAAGCTGCAGGCAAGAAAAAAGCAGTTTGAGATATGGTTACAGCCAGTGTTGCAGTGGTATTTTAAACAGAAAGGTGTATTTTAAACTGAATGGTGTATTTTTAGAAAAATAAATTTGGTCTAAAAAACTAAAAACCACGCTTTGATGTCGAACTAATTATCCATCTAACCAGATATTTATCTGAGTTTATTTGGAAATTCCAAAATTCGCTTTAGGAATTGCGAAAATCCCCCATTTGTCTAGAAACAAAATGGTAATTTCAATTTTCGAACTAAATCGAGTGACCGTTAATAGTTCAAATACACGTTCCACGGCCAAAACGCGCACCGAATATTCGGTTAGCGAAGAGACCGATTCTTGGGAATTCCCAAAGTCGGCTTCAGGAAATTTCAAAAACCCCTCACTTTCTCGCGCAGCGAATATGAAAAACCAGTTCCAAACCGGTTAGCGAAGTGGTTCCGATTTTTTTGGGAGTTGCTAAAATCGGCTTCGTGAATATCCTAAATCCAACAATACGTCAAGTCCAATGTTCGCACTAAAGCAGCAACATTGTATATACAGTTTTATATGTTTCGGGTGTTGCAAACATACAAGCAACAAAGATACAATTGAAACTAATATAAGCGTGTTAAAGAGGTGAAAACAAAATACTATATTTACTTCACAAAGGTGGTACACAGATAGGCCCAAAGCACTCCAAGGGACAGGAGCAGGAATGGTGGGACATAGAGCACGAAAGTAATAACTCTTAGCAAGCACAGCACAATCTTCCAAGCAGAACTATACGTAATAAGAGAAGTGGTGGAAATACTATTCAATAAGGAACACAAAAGTGTGATGATGAAAACACTCTCTGACAATCAATCGGTTCTCAAAGACCTAAGTTTTGTTGTTATGTCGAAGCTAATGCTGCAATATCACAACAGGCTAAATGGGCTGGTAAGACAAAACCAGATTAATCTGGGGCATGTGGTCATGAGATGGCCAAAAATAGTGCAGAGAGTACATTTATTGCACCCTCTCTAACATTTGGTTTCAAAACTAGTCTTCTTAAAAGGTAAGTGAAGAAATAGATTGAGTAAATCGAGGAGAAAAATTGTAGCGTTTCAAGCTACCCTAAAAACTCCAAGAAATTTCTACTTAGATGAAAAGAGGTGTGAACATGATCTAATGCTGGATAAGAAGAGCCTCAAAACACTGCACTTACAGGTCATTCATTATACCTGGCTTTAGCGTCTACACAGAATGGGCGTTTCCAATACAGACATCAAAACGTTTCAGCCAAGGTAGGCACCTGAACCATGATGAGCCCGGGTCGAACCGCAAGCAGAACTACCCGGGGGCTATGCTGATCGGCGTTCTGCCAATTTATACCCTTGGTAAGGGCTTCGGAAGCCAACACAACATAAGTCATGCGGCTTCCTAGAGTTTTGTTTGCCGCACCAAACGAGGGACCCCTTCCCCTCTTTTCTCCGAAAAACAGAGCGCCCAAGTTAGGAATACGCCAAGGCAAAACCTGTTCCCCGGGGGGTTATATGTGACAAGAAAAAAGTTCGCAAGCAACTTGTTACACACACAAACTGTACGATGGAAGAACGCATTCTCTCCATCGATGGACGATGGGCGATGGACGACAAATAGATGAGCTCTAGCTAATGTATGCGTATACCGTAAAAATAAGTAGGTTTCGGAAAAATATCTTCAATCTTATTAGAACAATACCAATTGTAGTATTGATAAAACAAAGAAACGCACCCCACATTGCGTCGATGCTACGCTGAGTCAGTAGAGTTGGTTTACCTACTTCACTCTCTCTTGCACTCGGCCGAGTAACAATGAAATAGGCTTTGAGGCACCGGCCCAAACATGAGAGTTGTAAAGCGGATGAAGTGAAATATGTCTTACGGAGTTTCAAAGGTCAAGAGACTTGAGTGCTTATTTAGAAACATGGAAATTGTCCATATTTATCCGGAGGAAATTCAGATTAGAAATTTAATTAATAAATGCAAAGCAATTTAAAATATAAATGAAAATTTACATGTTTATTTAGTATGGCGTAATTAGCGGTATGATGAGTATGTTTAAGTGTAAATAAAAATTCATCTGAATAACTGGCAACATACTAAATTTCTTTATAGTATTTTTCTTTTTTTTTTGTTTTTGTTTAATTGTTGATATCTAAACATATTTTGTGGTAAAATTGCTAATATTTATTTGCAAATGAACTACCAATTTACACGTCCAAAACATGTGTACTAGATACTTAATATACATATGTATATGCTTATGTATAGAATATCGATTTAAAGCATTTTGTATTGATATTTATTCATGTACCATATGTACACGCAAAGAAAAGACAGTTTGAAATATATGCGCCATAATATTGTGCGTTATTGTTAATCGATTTTATTACAGTTTATTTCCTCATCAATATGTTTATGTTTACATTTCTGTAGATCTGCTGTTACCGTCTATCAATTGTAAGTGTGTAATTGTATGAGCTTTTCTTTTAAAACAACAATAGTTTTTATCACTGCAATACAAAAATATTTGTTTTTATAATATTGTTACGTTTTTACCTCTAAAAATGCTTTGCAGACTTAAGTTAAATTCTTGCGAATAGTATTTAAATACTTGAAAACTTTATTTATCCTCCATAATACTGTGTATTAGCATACTAGCTTACTTTTCTGAATTATGACTGTCTGGTACAACGTCTTGCCTCTGCCGTATATCTACCTGCTATTTAAATCAGTCGGACATAAAAATGCAGTTCAAGACGTTTACCTCCTCTGACACCATTTGAATGATCTATAAAATTCCAAGCGAATCGGGAAGTCTCTAGGGTTCAGTTTATTTGTTAATTGAATCTTATATGGAAAGAAGTCTAAATCTTGGTGTAATGTTGTTGTGTTTTTTACATGAAAAATATTTTAATGAATTTATTGTTCGATATTTCGTCAAAGAAATCTTCAGGCCAACAATTTTTTATCAAATCAAAAATATGTAAAATATTTTTGGTTTTTTAAACAAAACCGAAAAAATTTTTTCCTGGAGAAGTCTTCCCAGGGAAGACGAAATATCGAACAATAAATTCATTAAAATATTTTTCATATAAAAAACACAACAACATTTCTATATAATTTAATAAAGAAAAGGTCAAAAAAATTAGGATCAAGATAATTTACGGACTATTTTTAATTATACTATTTTAGCGAAATATGGCATACTAAATATTTTTAGTTTAATTTAATATTAAATGTATGGTTAATATATGACATCGGTAGTCGTAAATAACTGAAATTGTATTTTGTATTATGAAATTTCGTATTCTTAATTAATATTGTGAATGATGACAAAAATATTGTCAGAAATTTCGTATTTTTAATTAATATGGGGAATGATGACAAAAATATTGTCAGAAATTTCGTATTCTTATTTAATATGGTGATTGATGACAAAAGTATTGTTCTATGTAAATAAAGTTGTGCATGACGTTAGCTGGGTTGGATATATGATTATTTGCAACATAACATTTAATAAGCAACATGGTTACTTGTAACATAAATGTGATCCTTTGCTATAATAACATGGTTGGGTATAACATTAATTAGGTAACTTTTACTAATACTGTGGTTACTTACAATTATAATAGTGTTCAATCAGTATTTAGTTTATTTACAACAATCGTTTTATATGGTGAGGCATATCAAATGGCGTCTCATATGTAACAACATAACATTATCAACTCCAACTATATAATTCAACAATAGTTAGTTGCACTTAGAATATTGTACGTGTAGGAGTATATATGTATGTGTTTATATGTTAAAACTTTTAATGAATTGTATTAGAGCAACCAAACATATAGTTTTAACTCTTCACAACAAGCATTTAATCAACAAAACCACAAAACGCATACAATATTAAGCACTGACATGGACACGTCACTTGCACATATTTATATACATACGAAAGTAAGAAAGGCCAAGGACACAATTGCATACGTAGATAACCACAAATGCATGTGAATAATTAATAGCAGATATAAACGGTGGTCCAACCACAATGCACGGTGTTAATTGTGAGTCACATTTTAACGTCAAGTTTTTTGCCCAACTCAATTTGACATTATGCTAACTTGTTTTTTGGCATAACGGACCAAATGTGGCTGCAATGCTGAACTTGGTCTATAATGTTGTCTTTCTAATACAGACCTTGTTTACTGAAATTTGCGCACATTGACAAGGAAATATGGGGAGACCTGTGCATCTGTTTGGTGCTGTTTATGAGCTTGCGCACCATCGGGCAGTACTTCTCCGAAAATCAGGTCTGCCAAGCAGTAACTGTGAATGGTGTTCGCTTTAGCGAGGTGATAACGGAATTATTGTGGCCAGAAAGTGGGGCTCTTATGTGCAAGAAATTCAATGGCCGTGTTATCTCACATTGTGGCGATATTAATTGGCCGCGGCATTCAATTGATTTGACACTATTGGACTTCTTTCTTTGGGGATATTTATAATTCTAAAGCTAAAAGATGAGGTAGCTTAGAACATTGATGACATTGAATCTCAATTATGTCCCAGAGTCATTGAAAATATGGACCATCGGCTAGATATGTCACCGAAGTCACCGTTAATTTGCTTCGCATGTAATTGTTATAGATCATTATACAAAATATTAAGATAATTCTCTCTGCAAACTTTTTGTTTTCATTACGATTAACATCGTGTGTTTTGGTTTGACCACTCTTTTACAAACACAGAACAATACAATAAAATATAGTCGTATGCAAAACGTTTCAGTTTGTAACATAAAAACCACTTCTTTACATCGTTGTTGTTTGGCCTTCGAGAGTTTTGCGTCTCACTCTCATTGGTTAACTGTCTACCTCAACTAACTGTATTAGTTTACAGTTTTTTGAGGTATTTCCTATGCGAAGGCATAGTTCGGTACAGTTAACACCATCGTGGGCATATGGTCTCCGTTATTCCGTCCATGCTGTGCATTTTATACTTTGCAACTGTATAGTTACATAAATATGTAAATAAATAATTAGTTAACTTCTTTACATGTTACAAAAATCAACCATAACATTAATACAATAAATATATACATGCACTTTAGATAATTCTATTCCTTGTAGCATTTTAAAATCTACGTTTTCCATGCCTGTTTAATCCAGTTATTAGCAGTTGTTGTCAACTCATAAATTCTTTTGATTTTTTTGTATTTCACTGGACTGTGTTTACATCCATAAAATGAACTTTAAACACTATTTTACATTTTTTTTTAATTTTTGATGTATAAGTTGATTAAATAGTTTTCTCTATATTTCACCAAAAAAATCAATTGATTAATTCGAGATAAACCTGATTTTCCTGCACAAAGAAACCAATTACACTGTACAACTACAAAAATGTCCTTTAAATAAATCTACCTAGACTCAACTCACCTATGAATATAATCAACATTTGTTAATGGATTTTCATGGTTTATTTATTTATTAAGATATTTTGAGAAATTTTAAAAATGTAAGCACTTGTTTTTTAGTGCGCTTTAGAAACTAAAAAATTTTTAAATTTTGCATTAAAAAACATTTTTTTCCCGATTAATTTCTGAATAACTTCGAACCGCAAAACATAAAAAATGGTCCAACTATAATGCACTACGGAAATTGTACAAAATAGATAAATTTTTTCAGATAATTATTTAAATAATTTTTGTTATGATAGAACGATTTATGACAGTTATGTATGTGTAAAGCAAAATATCGGTCAAATGATTGCCAACGCATCAGCGTTACAGCTCTAGCCGATGGTCCATATTTTCAATGGTTCTGACACATAATTGAGGTTAATGTGCGGAATTACCTCATCCTTTAGCTCTTGAATTGTTCTTGGCTTATTAAGTTGAGCTTTTTCTATTAAGTTACCGCAAAGAAAGAAGTCCAATGGTGTCAAAACACATGATCGTGGCGGCCAATTAACATTGCCATTACAGGTGTATTCCACGAGATCTCGGTCTAGTTCGGACTAAAGAAAGTAAAAAGCAAATTACTTTCTAAATTTGTAAATTTTACCCAACACTGCTGGAAAGCAAAAACCCACAATTGTACATCTTGCAATAAAAGTGCTGCTTACTTTTCAGATTATAGCATATTTTAGTGATTTAGACGCTTAAAACGCATAACATCATATAAACAAAATATTTGCGTTATTGGCAACAGCTGTAAAATTAAAAGCAATGTAAAATTTTCAACAGCATTTTATAGTACATATTTATAAAATGAAAAGTCAAATAACAATTGCATGTTCTGTTTACAACGTTATTTTTAGTTTGACGACTCGCAACGGTGCCTTTTGTAGACTATTCACTTTAGCCTCCAAGCTTTATAGCTTTTGATCAACATCATTTTCTAAAGCTTCCACTTTTTCATATACATCCGACAATTTCTCTTCAATCACGTTCATTCTAACGTCCACGACCTCAGAGATCTCCATCAATTTTTCATTCATTGTTCTAGAGTTTTCTTTCATCTGCTGTTGTACACTTTTAGAGCTTTCTTGCATCTTCTTAGAGTTTTCTTCCATTCTCTGCATCCTTCTAGAGTTTTCTTTCATCTCTTGCATCATGGCGGGAAACATAGAATTTAAGTCCATGCTACTTGTTGCTGGCTGTGTACTCATTTCTAGTTCCTTTTTCCCCCTTGAATTCATAAGAGTCTGCTTAAACCCTTCGATAAGCCTCTTCTGCAACTCCGCTTCATTGCCAGCTCTAGGCAAATCTAGCTTGCCCAACACCTTTTTGGGTTGCTCTACTTTAAACTCGTCAAATCTTATTTTGCAATCCCATCTCTGACACCAATTGTTTCGTTTTTGCCTCTAAAAACGCTTTTACCGATTCTTGAATTTTTTTTATATTGTACCAGTACTCAGGCGATAACCCCTACATATGCAGTGTATTGTACCAGAACTAGCAAAATAGGTTGTGAGGAGGGGGAAGAGGGAGTTGTGTTTGTGAACATTAGACTACAACCTTCCAACGTTATAACAGACAGGAAACACGTCTGCAAGCAACTTATTCCACTGGCAAAGCGTACGGTAGTACGATTTCCCGGGAAATCGACCACAAATGGATGAGCCCTGGACGATGAACGCATGCTACGTAAAAATGTACGCGTTTCGGGAACAAGATCCCTAATCTCGTCAGAGCAAAACTCATTGTAGTAACGATAGAACAGAGTAACGCACCACACACTGCGTCGATGCTCCAGTGAGTCAATAGAGTTGGATAGCCTACTGTCACCGATGAGCTTCTTCGCCCTCTCCTGCACACGGTCGAGTAAGCCCAAAATACACTTTGAGGAATTGCAAATGAAATAATGATGCACACACTTATTCTTTACATACTAATTAAATAACTCAGGCTTTTAATAGACTTACTTACTATTTTGACTTATGACTATTTTGTAGAACCTTTAAAAATAAACTTACTCATTGCCCGAAACCTGCCTACTATTTATATTTCTTTATCATTTTCTACAATCATCATGATCTTTCTAGTGATCGTAGTTCCAGAATCAAATGTACAAATATAATTCTTGCGCACAAACACACATGCACATATGCTTGCGAACAATAAGCAAGAATGCAAGAACAACAACAACATCATTTGTAGTTGATGTACTTGGAATTTTGCGTACTTTAAATCATGTATGTTTATTTGTTTGCTTGTTTGTGTGAATATGCACACATATGTACATTTATATCAAGCAGATCAACGGTTGCACACTGGATTAGATGTGATACAAATTCGTAATAATATGGTTGGCCAAAAATATGTTTGAATACATTATTTTCGACTAATTTTTCATGTAATATTAATCAGGCCTGTAAAAAATCCCTTGTTGATATTAAAACAAGTGTAAACAGCTTAGAAGTAAGTGATCAAAGCCAATATAGTCCACGTTCTTTTATCTAAAGCACAACCAAAAAATGTTATTTTGTTGAACAGTGTTAGTAGATGGAAATCTAGTCAGCTATCAAGATGGTTAAATAAAATCTAAACAATCAGCGTTAAATCCTGTTTTGACATAACGTTTTGAAGTTTCGTCTGGCAGACAATAAATGTGAATGAAATTTATTTACACACATATGTATGTGTATCATAAAATTGCTAATTTATAGACTTTGTAATTTGCCATAAATTGCTGGTATAAAATACAAGCCAGTAAGTTTTAACAGATTGAAGAAGTGAGAGAAATAATAGCCAGTCGTTGATAAATTAAATGCATGCTATTGTAACGATAACCATCGTTTTCAAATCAAAATATACAGTAAGTTAAAAGAAAAACTCAATGCGGTTCAGCTGTGATCAATTGTGTTCAGTGTTGCAATTTGAGCTTGAAAATAAGCCTGGAATAAATACTTTTCTTTTCGTTGTAACGAAAATACGTTAAAGAAAATATTAAAACGATTTCGAATAGAATTGCCATCTTTAAGCCCAAGGGGATGGTTGGTCTTCCCATTCAAAAATTTCCTTGGCTCTCATCTGCTCGGCCTGTTCGACTTTTCTGATTTCTAGCACATTATTTATAAATGCTGTACTGTCACTATTAATCACCAGTCTAAAATAGTTAACCGTCAAATTTTGAGCAAGTTGCCTTATTTAATAATAAAAAAAAATGCGTCACGCACGCACTAAGGAATGTTTCGCAGAAACATCTTAAACAGCACCAAAAGCATAGAGTTGGCGTTGCTGACTATAGGCATCTCAACTCAGCGATGTGATGTAAGTTTGACATAAATATTTAATCATGAAAAAGCTATTAGCAAGATAGGTGGTAAAATTATTCACGCTCAACCATTAACGCAACCGCGCGATCATTTCAAAGCAGTGTTTGACCGCAATTCGGACGAGTTTTTACGCCGTAAACGGATCAAGAAACAATGAAAACGGTATATTTCACCGGCTGAACGTGTACCAAACACGGGGGTCATGGCCGCTGTGAATTGTAACATCAATGTTATGTATATAGACATTAGTAGCAATCTCAATGACAAAAGCCATCAGAGAGTTTTGTCTTATATATAGCATGTTCAGCATCATCAATGCTACAACTGTCTTGACATCAATTCAATGATACATTTTATTATTAATAATTATAGTACTTATAATTTGTCAAAATATATTAAAAAAAAGGATAAATAGGGTTAGTCATTATATTCGGCGTTAGTGAAGTAAGAAATATAATGAGAGCCTAGAGAATAAAATAAAAAAAGGAACTACGAAGCAAAGAAAAAAAATTCTCGTACATAGCATACATATGTATGATAATGTGACACAAAGACGTTAATTGATGACAGTAAATCATCAAAAGTAATATTAGAACAATTTTAATTCTCATTGATTTCTTGAAAACGGTGGAATATACTTACATATTTGAACATATGAAATCATTATATTGAATTGAAGTTTAAGTTTAGTTGATGATAGTGTATTGATAATATTTTGTCAATAAATTTACTCCACTTAGTAATATTTCAAATTGAATCCAACTTATAGTTGGTCTGATGTTAGTGTGCCATTCTATTTATGATATTTTGCCATTACATTGACTTCATTTGGTCATCGCTTCAATGTTAGAGTGTCATTTCATTGATCACTTTAAACGTATTCCCATAAAGCATCATTATGATGTCGGTACTACATGTCATTCGTGAAATAATTGTCATAATTACCGCTAATGTTAATTAGAGCAGCTGATGTAATTAATGGTTGACATCACACCGATAAAAAGTGTCATGGGATCAAAAATGAGAGCATTTGGCATTGCATTGATGTTAAAATAGATCATAGTTATGACGGGGGGTTCTATGAGAGCAGAATCGATATTGATTTAAAGCGAAAACGATCATATCTATCGACAAAGAATGTCAAGACAGTGCACGAGTGCACACATGTGTAGTCACTATGGCAAACAGCTATAAATTGGGCTACGAACTGCTATTCTGTTTAGCATATTTTTCAGATACAGCCTCCTCTAACAATGTTCTTTTTCCATACCTCAAAAAATATAATATTACTCCTTAAGGGCACTTCAGACTGTCCCATTTTGTATTAAAGGGCCAAACAAACTACGCAAACTGCTTGCCAAACACACGCTTTCCGCTTGCACCCTAACCATAGAAATACAACACATGCAAATGTAATTTAGTCACACATACAAATACAAATTAATCACATTTTCTTTGCTTTCAATGAGAGTAGACGGCCATTGTGTTGCGACAAGTTGCTCGCCATATCAAGTTTGCAAGCTACAAATTGTTTTACCCTCAATTTCTGTTTTTTAATCTTTATTTTTTAAATTTCCACAATAAAAGTAAACTTTTACGCCATTTTAACGTTTTTACAAAAAAAAAAAATTCTTGATTCACTTTGTGTGCTTCTTCTTCCACCACCTCACTCTGGAAAAATTTCGTTGAAATGACAAAATTTAGCAAACACGCTTCAAATAATTGTACAAACCAGCAAACACCCCGTTAAACGAACAAAAATGTTTGTAGAAGCCTAAAACTTTGACAAGATTGGCAAGCAGTTTGTGTAGTTTATGTGGCTCTTAAGACTTGTCAAAAATTGGTATAATACATGCAAGTGTGATAGCATGAATGTAAATTCAAAAAATTTAAATTAAAATGACGAGTTACTTGAAGTTTTGCGTTCTTTTGCGTTCTTTTGCCATCATTTGTTTATCTTACCAGCCTTTTCTATTGGACTCCACAAGTGTTTGAGTGGGACGATATACCAAAAACACATAAGCCCCGTTATCTAAAAAACGGTACTTAGAAAAAAAATTACAGCGTTTTTCGTGTTCAGGAGATCCCAATTAACTTATCTAGGCATGTGGCGTTCGTGGTATTTTTGGGCTGTAAATCAGTATTATTAAATCAAAATGTTGATCAAGTTGGCTGTTTATTCTCAACACATATTTTCCTGAAGTAATCAGGTGGTATGAAAAAGAAATGTAATAGAAATAAGATATAATAAGAATAGAAATTTCTATCTCACAAAATCCAATCAAAATCTTAAGACTTGTATAATAGTCTGAAGCACCCTTTAATATGACTTGAAATTTATATTTGAATGGGAGGAATCCTTCCTCTGCTGCTTTCCTTGCAGACCTTTGATAATCGTTTAGCCGTACTAAATTGAACACAGTATTCTTGATTTTACGATTTCAAAACAACTTTATAAAAAACAAATTAAGTCGATTTAATTTACACATACGAATACGTACATAAACTGCCGATAGAACGTGACTTGCTCTATGCCACTTGGAAAAGACATGAACAAGATATTTTTTCAAAAGACAAATAAATAAATAAATCATTTGTTGCTCAGGCATGAAATAATTTTGAATTTAATTCCAAACTCGTTCTTGAATGTCGCGGAAAGCGATTGAGTGTTGAATTTAAATTTTCCATCATGAATTAATTTAACTCTACGGCAGAACAAAAATTAAAAAACAAACAATACTTTTTGCTTTAAAGTAATTTCTCTAGTGAAAGAAAAAACAAAAAGATTTAACTTGGAACAGGAACTACCAGCCGTGTTTTGAGCATATACGAGGGTGGATTGATATTAAAGTTATCTAATTAGGAAAAAAAAAATTTTTTTTTAATCATTTATTTCTCAACATAGTCTCCTTTTAGCTCAATATACTTAGTAAGACGATATTCCAACTTTTTTATACCATCTGAATAATACAATTTTGGGGAACCCCCAAAAATAAGCGTTAGTTTCGGTAATCACTTTTTCGTTTGAGATGATTATTTTTCCTGCGAGCCATTTTTTCAAGTTTGGAAACGGAAAAAAGTAAATATATGTAAATATACATAACAACACATTTGTTTACATATAATTTTTTTCAGTTATTTTCAGCCGATTCGTCCACGTCTGTTGAACGACTAAACTAAAGAGAGTAAGAAAAAGAAGGCGTTGCTTATAAACAATTGTTTGACTAAATGTCCATCACTGCTCTAGTTCAATTTTGTTTTGTTTCATTTGGTTCTACTTGTGTTTGGTTCTGTTTGTTCTAATTGCTTGTAAGACAGTATTCGTTTATGTGTTTAGAACATTTCGGCACTGAAGTGTTTGTTTTGAAATGTGAAAGTAGAGGATGTTTAGTACTTGAAATTACTACGATGTTTTGTAAGACATTTTTATTGTGCTTGAGCAGCCCTCTAGTTTATACTATCAAAAAAATGTTTTCTTTACCGTTCAAATGAAGTTCGGCTTTTTTCAAAGCCGAGCTTGAACATATAATTTTGCATCTGTTAACTTCATTAACATTACAAGAGAAAAAAAGTAGGCACAACGATAAATGGAAATATTGTATTAAAATTAAAATTAATTTTTAAAACAATTTGCATAATAGTTCATTTCACCGATTGTTTTAAGTAATTCATAGTTGTACAATAACGCTTATAAAAAAAAAAGAAAAGATAAAAATAAAAAGTAAAACTAAAATAAAAAATATAGTTGTTCAAATTGTTGTGGACGCCATACTTATCGCAGTTGTGACACCGCTTGGGCTTGATTTAAGTACCGATGGGTTGAATTTTCTTTTCTTATGTATGTAAAACAGCGAAGGGCAGATAGAGAGGATTGAGCTTAAAAGAGTAAAAAGTAGCTCTAGACTTAGACAAATTCATTTGTTTCGTTTTGAATAAAAAGCCGTATATATTCCATTGGATGAGTTAATGTTCGGCGAGATAATAGCTTTTCATTAATTATAAAAGAAAATAAAAAAATTTTCAAATTCTACATCGCACAATACTACTGAAAAAACGTATAGAAGATAGATTGATCTCAACAGAATCTTTATTTTGCCAGCGTAAAACAAACAAAATGCGTAATTAAGCAAAATAAAAAAAAATTCCGCAACAGCCGTGCTTTGTAAGCTACTGAATTAAATCTCATGTTTTCCTCTCATTTGTAATTGTATTAAAGCTGGGTTCACCTATTGTTTCCGAACAAAATTTTTGTCCGGACAAAAATTTTTTTAATGATAGTTTTCTGCAGCACGATTCATCCATTGCAAAAAAATTTTCCGGAATATCAGAGCTGCCATATGTAAACAAAATCTATTAGGTTTACAAGGTGGTAGTACTGCTTGTTATTATTTTGGTTTAATTTCCTGGCGTATTTTACATATTCTCAATTATTAGTAAATATTGTGTGATAATAATGGAAAAAAGAAAACTGCTTTCGCTTATGGCCATTGAAATACATAAAGCATTATTATTAGCCAAGTACATAAATATAAAACAAAAAAAAAAAAAAATTAAAAAGAACTGCAGTGAAAAAGTGGCTTAAAACAAAGAAGGGCAATGGGTTATTTTTACACATTATATCATACATACACTCTCTTCCTGGCTTTTTAATTTTTTGGACAATCAACTCATTTATGTATTTCCATATTAAAATTATTAAATGTTTTTTAATAGCTACTAAAACTAAGTATGTACATATATCATATGGCAGCCACAATCGAAATTTCATCAGAATAAAATTACTATGTAAATTGTTTTCTTCTAAAATTTCCAGCTAAAGATCTTGATTGATTTTTGTTTTTATTAAAAAGTTTTAACGGTATTTTATTTTCGATATTTCGATAACAATTTGTTACCATCATCAGGAAAAATTAATTTTATTGCCATTTCGTATATTAATTAAAGTCAAGCACTTTTAAAATAAATTATGTTTTATATCAAAAATTGTATGTTTGTATTTAACTCTGCGGCCATCAACCATCAAAGTAGTATAACTTTCATTCACAATAATAGAGATGACAATGATAATATAATATGGTTTTCATGCTAGTATTATGAAAATTTTTACCAAATGTATGGTTGCATGATATAATATGATTCTTGGATGTACTTAGTTTAGCAAAGAACATTTCAGACTGAAACCACGTTATTTGGTTGTCTTCAACCATATAATTCAACAATAGTATGTTGCCCTTAGAATATTGTTATCTCAACCATATAATTTTTTCTACGTACAATAAAAATTGCCAAAAAATGTGTAGTTCCGCTTTCATTTCAATATTGTCTCAAACCTCTGCTCATTGTCATTCATCCTAAAACTCTTATTATAATTAAGTATTTTGAAATACTTAACTTGCATGCACGAGCACGCACGCCGAACTTTACCTACAAATTTATATATACATACATACATAAATTAATTGCTAAGTTCTTTATTTATACAGGTGTTGCTCAAGACTGGCAGGCAGGCAGCAACTATACGAGTATTCAACAGCAGCTAAAGCAAGAGTGCAAAAAAATAAAAAAATATATATAATAAAAGGAGTTGTTATTCAGACAAAGTTGCAACAACTTTAACATTTTATGAAAATGTTGCAAACAAAGTTTCTACGTACTTGCAAAACGAGGTTGGTACGACAAAGAATAACATTTCTGCATGTACATAATTAAAGGAAATATTTATACAGAAAACTCAATTCCATTCCAGTGTACAAGGCACGAGTAACATAACACAATTTGTGCATGTTTGTGTGGTAAAGAAAAAAGAAATTTTTGTGTGTTAAATGCGGGTTATTTCCTATAGAAATGTTTAAACTGTATATAGCCACACTCTACTGCATGAGTATAATACATAGCAAGTTTAGTAAATAGGAGTGTATACACTGAAAAGAAAATTTAATCCATCCGTACTTAAATTAATTGACACCAAGAGGTGTCCAAAGTACAACAACTACGGATTTTCTTAAATCAAGTAGGGATTACTTGATTCAAGCACTAAAAACAAAGTGTCTCAAAAGAAAGTTTATATTTATTTAGCTTACTGAGTGAGCGCAACGTATCCGAGGAGCGCGAGGGGTTATGTCAATCGGTAGACTGGCACTAATCCGCATCAAACAGTAACTGGTTGTGGGTGCATTATTGATAAATCCATTGAGGTGAAGATGATTTTCTTTGAAAATTGGTCATCCACTGTTGCCATTTCTTGCCACCACTCTTATCATTGACAACGCTTGGAATGGTCAAGAGTCTTTAGTTCTTGAGTCAATTGCACCTTGTAAGCATGTAAATGCAAGTCTTTATGCATAATGATCATTAACGACGAGCGTGAAAAGTGCAATACAAGGTGTCTCAAAAGAAATTTAAATTTATTTAGAGCGTACTGCGTCAACGCAACGTATCCGAGGGGCACGTGGATTATGTCAAACGGTAGCCTGTCTCTAAAATGCACCAAGCAGTCACTCTTTATGAGTGTATTGATCACTCTTGGATTATCATTCGCTCAACTGAGGCAATTCCGCTTAGTGACGAATCCAGTGAAGCGAAAATGTACCTCATTACTGAAGAAGATTTTCTTCAAAAATTTATCATCCATTGCTGCCATTTCTGGCCACCATTCTGACCAGTGACGACGCTTGGTATATTCAAGAGTCTTTAGTTCTTGAGTGAATTGCACCTTGTAAGCATGTAAATGCAAGTCACGAGCGTGAGTGGTGCAATTGTTAGGCACGACGGTACGGATTGTTCAAGCACTAAATACAAGGTGTCTCAAGAGAAATTTTATATTTATTTTGCTTACTGCGTGCACGCAACGTATTCGAGGGGGTTAGTTATGTCAGTCGGTATGCTGGCTCTTGGAAATTCAGTGGCTATGGAGCGTTTCATGGGAGCACACCGCGCATTGTGCGTGCGAGTTTTACAGTATGCGAAGTTTACGCCACTTAAATGATGCGCCAAGCATTCTAATAAATTAAAAACTGGTTCTGCAGTGACAGAAAATGCTGTACAAACAACTGGGGTTATAACAATTGCATATATGTGATCAATACGAGTATGTAGCAAACATTAACGTAAGAATAATTAGAGAGCTCGGTGGCTGAGTTGGTTAAGCGGCCGTATTAAAAATACATTATGTTCACATGATCCCGAGTTCGAATCCCCGTGGGTGCTGGTGAGTAGTGTAGCGAAAACGAAACAGTTAGTTGTCCCCCAGCTTTAGTGTATTCAATTATTTTTCTGTTCTTCTTTGGTCTTATTGTTTCACAGCAATTATTGTTATAATTAAAAATAATCCTTCTTCTTGACTGAAGTTGGACTCGAACTCACAACTAGTTAGTTAATATTGCACATATGTATAAAACACGAAATAATTTTGTCCAAAGTAGTTTGTCTTCAATTTCGAAATGCAAAAATTTCTGGTGCACGCTATAAAATGTTATTAGAATCAACTTTTCCGAAGTTCAACGCAATATTTGGTCTCATATCTTGGATATTGCAATAGGATAATGCCCCCTAAACACAACGCCATAGTAGTAAAGGTGTTCATTGCAAGCCAAAATGTTAATATTCTTGACCACCATATTCGCCAGATCTCAACATTATCGAAAATTTCTGGGATTGGTTTTATGAAGGCGGTAGACAATTTGATGGCAAGCAGTCACTAATTCGGGCTATTAAGGATGCTTGGAGTCAAATTACGTTGGGTTACATAAATTTTCTTTATCTGTCAATGAAAATCCGTGTACTTGAAGTTACTAAAAACAAAGGGGGTCTTATCCATTCTTAAGTAAAGTAAATAAAGCAATAACAAAGAAAAATTAATTACAAAATCAATAAAAGCTGTTATTCTTTTAAATTAGTTAAGTTGCCTTTATTCAAGTATTGCTCAAAAAAAATTGTTTAGTTAGCAGGCCACCATTGGCATGATTTTTTTTTATATCACAAGATGTCTAGCATAAACTTCTATTTTAAAATTCTGCAATCGGTTAAAAATTGCAAAAGATACAGGCTTTTTATATATAGGAATATATTAGTGCCTTTAAATAAGTGAACCGGAGTGTATGTCAACATTTCATAGAAGTTATAATGATCAACAGTGGACTTGGAAAACTTTGAAAATATTGTCAAACATTTAACTGTAAATTGCATTATTTTAAATAAATTAATGAGAATTCAGAAAGAAAAATGCTCAAATGATATTTCACAAGTAAAACAAAAACAGCTGTTCTTAGAAAGCATTTTATTCCTTCCTATTTCTCAGCAATATATTCACATAGCACGAGTATATTAGGAGTATTTGCATCTTTGATTTGGATTTCTTACTCGGTTCAAGAATTCCTCACTTGATTCAAGAATTTCATATTTATTTTAAGATATTGTACGTAGTCTTGGTGTTCTTAAATAATCACGTTTTCGGTTTATTTTAAGTACACTTGTGTGTTATTCGTACTTAAATTTTTGAGTGCGACTTGTACTAAAAGCAAGTAAAAAATGCTTAAGTTTAGTACCAGCTTTTTTTTCTGTATATGTACCTATGTGTGTGTGTATGTATTGCAAAACATTTTAGCTTACGACTTCCTTTTGGAAACGTTTCCTTCCACTTTTTGTTGACATTGAACCCTGCAAGAAAACGAAAACGGAAAGAAAGGAGCGGAACAATAAATTGAAAGCCAAGGAATGTGTAATGAACTTAACTCAGTTCTTGACCATGTTTGTTTGTCCACTGTTGCAAGGATACCAGCGAAACCCTTTTTAGTATTTGATTTACTATTTTTTGTTTTTATTATTACGGAAGCAGAAGTTTTTCTGGTGTTAAATATTTTTAAGACTTTTTTGCATTTTCAAATTTTATATTGTCACGTCATGTCGTATGCAAATATTTTAGGGCTATAAATTATAATTGTTATTGTTGAAATGATTTTGTTTGTTTTTTGCTTCCATAATATTTTATTTCCTGATTTGATTTTCTTGAGCATGTGTGCACTTAAGTTAAGATTAAATTTTAAACATTTAATCAGACATGATTACATTTTTTCCTTTTTTCAATTGATTTACTCGTATTATTCTAAGCCTTGGAAGGGCTTGGCTATTTCTCCTAAGCGCTGTGGACACACATCAAATTATTTGATCAAATTTGGTTATGTATGATTTAGTACAGCAACACATCAAACTTATTCCGTCAAATTTAGTTTTAAAATTATTTTGAAAAGAAAAGAATGTTTTTCGATATTTTTAAGAACCTTAGTTCTTCCTTTAGCTAATTTGACCTAAATTTTCTTATTAGCTAAAGGAAGAACTAAGGTTCTTAAAATTATCGTACAAAACCAGTTGGCCAAAAACACACGCAAAAGAATGTTTTTCGTTATATGCCAAATTATGTTTTGTTTGTAAAAAAGTTTTGAGATTGATTTAGAACTACGAGTAACATAATTTTTTCAAATTGAAATTTTTTATGAAAGATCAACAAATCCCAAAATAAAACTGCTTTCTTTCAAGTTTTTTCCAACAAAGTCAACAAAAACATTGATGTTGCCGCCTCCAAGACCATATAAAGAATAAATTTGAAGTAATTACGAGCACACACATCAAACTAGTTTCAAAATTCTTCAAACTCATATCAAAACACACATATGTGTGAATTTATTTTCATTACCCCAATAAAAACAAGTAAGAACCCAGCCGAATATACTACGCTCTACCTTCACGATATGAACCGATATCGGAAATTTTCATTTACTTTATTTATATAAATCTTTTATTACCAGAAGTGGTTTTAAGCAAAAAATTTTGTTTTCATGAAAAAATCGGGATAGGCTGTATTATATCTCGAGTATATATAGACCGATATCAGAAATGTTCATTTTCTGTATTTTAGTAATCTCCTTTTAAGCAAAAATATTTTTTTTTCATGGAATAATCGTTTTAGGCTATATCTCGGGTATATATAGACCTACATATGTCAGAATTTCTAATTTTCTGTATTTTACTAACCTCCTAGAACTGCTTGTAAGAAAAAAAATTAGTTTTTCATGGAAAACTCGATTTATGCTATATGTCGGATCCATATCGGATATATATGGACCGATATCGGAAATTTTTATTTGCTGTATGTGCTAACCTACTGATATTACCAGAACTGCTTTAAAACAAAACAAGTTGTTTAAGTTCGCTTACGCGATTCGGTTTATACTATATCTTGGGTATATATGGACCGAATTCAGAATTTTTCATTTGCTGTATTTTAGTTACCTCCGTTTATAACCAGAACTGCTTATAAGCAAAAAAAAAAAATAATAATTTTCATGGAAATATCGGTTTAGACTATATCTCGGACCGGTATCGGATATATATGAACTGATATCGAAAATGTTCAATTCTGTATTTGTTGACCTCCTTATATTACCAAAACTGCTTTTCAGCAAAAAAAAAAAGTTGTTTAAGTTCTCTTACGCGACTTTTTAATAAAAAAAAAACGTTTTAGGCTATATCTCGGACCGATATTGGGGAAACATTTTTTTGCGTTTTTATTGCCATGCCGAATAATTGTGCCAATTTGAAGCAGAAAAAATAATTCTTTTTCCCAAAATTTTCATACAAAATTAAAAAAATAATAATGGCCAGTTTCGGAATTTTGGATATATCTCAGCTGTATGTGAGCCGCTTTTACTGAATTTCAATAGAATCGATGGGGTAATAGAATCCTATCCACTCTTTCGCGGATGACAGCAGCATTTGTCACTCGTACTCTTTTAGATATAGGCCCAGCCTATCAGAGATCGCTGCCAAGAGACTAAATATGAATGATTCACTGAATAGTGATCTTCTATTGGTCTCTGAATGGGGTCGTAAAAACAGGGTCGCCTTTAATGCTCGTAAGACCCAGTGTTGCTTATTGACGCACAAACAAACGACCGCTAATGCTGCTTCATCTGTACTCATGGATGGTATAAATATTGAAGAATCGGATGCTCTTGATGTTCTTGGAATGAAGATACAGTGTGACGTTCGCTGGAATGAACACATTTTTCATATCTCTAAAGAAGCATTCAAGTGCCTCGGTTTTTTGAAACGGTGTAAGATGTACTTCACTCCATCCGACCTCCTTACTATTTATACCACCTACATCCGACCGAAAATGGAATACAACTCTCATGTTTGGGCCGGTGCCTCAAAGTCTGTTTTGGGGTTACTCGACCGTGTGCAGGAGAGGGCGAAGAAGCTCATCGGTGACAGTAGGGTATCCAACTCTATTGACTCACTGGAGCATCGACGCAGTGTGGGATGCGTTACTCTGTTCTATCGATACTACAATGGATTTTGCTCTGACGAGATTAGGGATCTTGTTCCCGAAACGCGCACATTTTTACGTAGCACGCGTTCATCGTCTAGAGCTCACCCATTTGTGGTCGATTGCCCGGGGAATCGTACTACGCATTACAGAGAGAATTCGTTTTTCAGCCGCACGCTTCGTCTGTGGAACAAGTTGCCTGCAGAAGTGTTTCCTGTCTGTTATAACGTTGGAAGATTCAAGTCAAATGTTCACAAACACTACTCCCGCTTTCCCCCTCCTCACAACCTATTTTCCTAGTTCTGGTACAATGCACTGCATATGTAGGGGTCATCCCCTGAGTACTGGTCCAATAAAAAAAAAAAAAAAAAAAAAAAAAAAAAAAGAAAAGGTGTTTTTTCAGAAACGGAATTTCAAGGACCAACAAAAACGGAATTTCAAGGACAACTCTTAATTGAATTTTCTATTAATTCGGATTCCGAATATATATATGTATACTTTATAGGGTCGCATTTGAAAATTGTAGAAATTACAAACGGAATCACAAACTTAACATTTTGCCGAAGGGTATAAAAATACTTATAAGAATCGAAATATATTCAAACAGTTTTATGGCTAGAAGATAAACATGATTTGAAAATTTACAATTTTAGTTTAATTATTTTTTATTCTAAAATATTGCTTATCTGGTTCTACTTTGTACTTCAGAAAATAAACGCTATATATATTTGACTCTTAAGCAGCCCATTCGCGTTTCAGTTCAATTGTGAATTGAGTCTTTCAACTAAATTGATTATTGCCCACACACTTCATAAAGTGAATTGAAAGATTTTTATTCAACTATTAGATTCAATGAAATTATTAACAATTTTAAAAATATATAACGTTCTCTTTGCATAAACCCTACAAATATAAATTTTGAGACCAGATCAAGAGACTCGAACACACACAACACAATCGAATTGAAAGACCGGCTAGTCAACTTGAAAAAATCAAAACATTTTAATTTTTCTTCAACCAACTCGGCAACTGCCAAACTAATCAACCGACAAAGCCATACACGCTTTGATTTGGACAACAACCGACTCAGTTGTCAACTGAGTTGAAACGTGTATGGATGTCAATATAAAAAAATAGTTTACTTTTTAAGATTGTTTTGACATTTTGTTTTATTTCAACTTAACCTTAAAATTTTGGCCGTTTGTTTATTCTGCTTTTTTGTGAATATGTATAGTTTAACGGTTTTTAGCGCTTTTTGGGTATGTTCACGGCGCGTTTCGGGTTGGATAGCGGCTAAGCTGAGCCTATAACAGAATGGGTACGAATGGCAAATGCTGCTGTCACCATGAAAAGAGTTTGACATAGAAAGTCATTAAGAAAAATAGGAAATAGAGTAGGAGAGCAACATAGCCTTGTGGTAGCCCTGAATTAATCTAGAACTCGTTTGAAGAGACTTACATCAGCGGAATGCACTTATCTATGACTATAAAGGGGCCCTTAATAACAAACTGAGCAAAGTCCGTTTCGTGCAACAAATTTTCGTTAAAAAACCATTTTCATTAAAACAAAAATCTAAAAAATCTAAAGTTTTTTTCTAGTTTGCATTCAAAAACAGTTTTGTTTTCACTTTTTATGTGGTTTTTAACAACTACAACTACAAATACAAATATTACATTTTCTTTAACAACATTTCATATAAATCTTCCAAGCATGTTTTTGTTCAAGTTTGTTTAACTGCTCATTTCAAACATTGTTCTTTTTCTTTTCCTTAAGTTGTTTGTTTTTTGCAAAATTTTGCATTTAACCTTCAGCATTAATGTTTGTTGGAAAGTTAACACCCTCATTTTTTTTTATTTGTTTTTTTTTATACATTTGACAGCAAAAGTTAAAAAAACAGGAACAAAGAAGAAAAGTTAAGAAAAATGAGCAGCACTGAACTGTTTGGACAAGTTTAACGGCCAGTTTTGTTTTTTTTACATAAAAATTACATGAAAAGATCTGTAACCAAAATAAATTTTTTTTTGCGTTGTTTTTTAAAGAATTTGTGAATGTTTTCTGTAGGGGCTTTTTCAACTGTTTTTAATGATTTACATGACTTTTATTGGCATTTGACACCCTTTTACGTACCAAGTAACATTTCTTTTTTAAATATTTATACAGGCTGCTTTTTCCAGAGCTACTCAAGCTTAATATCAATGAAACGGGGCTTTTGGATACAAAATTGTGAGACATTAATGTTTAAATACGATTTCGCCCATGTGGCGCATTCAAAGCATAATCTGGAGCACAAATTTTTACAAACTATTCAAAGTATTTCCGACCATAATTCGCCAATAACACAGCTTTCACAGAAAGTTTACTTTGCAAAAAAAAATGTCTTGAGTTTGGTGGTGACAAGGGAAAATAGAGAGTGTAACTATAGAAACTTGAATCAGCTCTGTTATTTTTATTTAATAAAAAATTTTATATCAAAACAATTTTACTAAAAAAACATAGAGTTCAATAGTTTTTCAAACAATTATTGCGGTTAAATTCATTTTGTTGCTATGGTACCATTACTTTGTTGCGTTGCCAGAATGAAAACTTTACCTTAACTTTGCAGATTTTATAAGCAAAATAAGATTTGATAAGATATTTCTTTCAAAATTAAGATTTTTGAGATTTATATAACGTTTCTATATTCAAAGTAATCGAATTGCCAAGCAAAATTTATATGAAAAGCCCTCAATAATTTGTATGATTTCTATACAAATTTTTCAGACAAGTCAGTTGCTTGTATTGTGAAAACATCACATTAGAATTCTAATATTTATACTAATGTGTGAACTACGATGGCGGATCAATAAATAAATTAATGTAATGTCTCAACATGGCTTTCTTCTAGTTCTATACAGTTATGTGATGTTTACACATAGCAAGCTAGAAATTTTTTATTTAAATCACTCAATTGTTTTAGTAATTTCCAAACAAGTATTTCTGACATGTCGCTTGCTTATTTTTAAATTCTTTTTTTAAATTCTCAATAATTTATTTAGATTGTTAGAATATAAAGTTTAATGTTTGAGAATATCTTTCAAAAATTTCCAAAGTCTACTGATTATTAGAGTAGCTCCTATGAAATGTCGACATATAGATAGCTGGGAAACATTAAATACAAGTTGTTTGTAATTCCTAAATAATTTATGCTTTATTCAAAATCAATATTGGTCCTTAAAGTTGAATCACCCTTTACTTACGTTTGAATAGTTATTTTAGTTCTACTGAGAATTCCTTCAAAAATACTCTTCATTTTTTAAGTGCTCTTTCTGTGCCAGTTTTTGAAAATTTCCAAGGGTAACAACGCTAGTCCGAATCAGTGATTACCCAAAATCATATTTTTGCTCATAAACTAAAATTTTTAATAAAAAAAAAAAAAATCAGGCAACTAAGTTCAACGCTGAGTAAAATCCATTCGTCTTGTAAACATTCTAAATTTGTAATCAGCAAAAATCAAGCAACAAAGTTCCACGATGAGTGAAATCAACTCGCCTTGTAAACAATGTGATTTTGTAATCAATAAAAATCTAGCAACAAAGCTCAATGTTGAGTAAAATCAACTCGCCTTGTAAATATTGCGCGTTCGTTTTAGTACTGACTAAAATCGGCTAAACTTTAGATGCTGCTTCGATTGTGTGTTGTATAAATAAATTTCAAACATATTTTGTATGTTAGTTTAAAGAGCAAAGTTAATTTAAAAATGTATTTTTTGTTATATGTATACCATTGTGTTTTTTAACAAATGTTCAAAAATAAATACATATATACATATACACATTTGTTTTTTTTTATGAAAACCTTTTGTTTCTATGTAAGTGTATTTTACTTTGATTTTTTCTCAACAGACACATACAGAAAACCTATTGAATACAACACTGCATTGATTTTCCTTAATTTTTTTCTGCCAAAACAAAAATTCAAACACAAGAAATGAATGTCGGACTATGTGCGCATTCATTTATATTCGAGTACGCACCTTAACGATGATTTCACTCACATAACGAAGTTGTTGCTCATTGAGTTTACTGATTAAAAATCAACTGCGCATTTGTGCGCCTGAATACAAAATTATATTTGAATGAAATGAAATGGTTTTCATGTTGTTGAGCAAGTATGATTTTTTTTGCAATCACTCAAAGTTGTTCTCTGGTCCGAACTTACCCAGCGAAAAAGTTCCTCAACTTTTCTCACGAAATGAAAATGATTAATACCCCATTTTGTTTTTAATTGTATAAATATTGTTACGTGGTAACTTTATGCAAGTTTGGGCGTTATCCATGTGGAACAGACCTAATAATGTGAGCAGCAATGATAACATCGAGTCAATCATTGCACTACAGTGATGCTAATCTAGCGTCTAGACAAGCATCGCACATATGCACATGTGTAGTTTATTTTGGCTTTGTTAAATTTTTGTTTCACTTCATGCCAATCTCTTCAAATATTATGCACACACATCTTAATATCGCGAGAAATTTTCTACGAACTTATTATCTTTGAATTTACAATTTATATAAAAATGTGACCTATTTGGTGTAAATATAAACAAAATATTAACAACTAATATAAATATGTAAGTTTAACACATTGAGATAAATTGTTACCTTTTGTGTAAATGAATTTTGAAAGCAACGCGTGCTGTTCCATTTATTTATTATTGTGTAAAATTTATTCGCTTTTTTGCCTCATTTAAAAACAAAACAAACAACATAATAAATATGTATGTATTCATGTACATATATACGCTATAATACACATATAAATTATTTATGCATGTATATACTAATAGGCTGCATGAATAAATTCATTTGTTTATATAAACATTGAAAATACGATATCCATTCAAATATTGAGTTTTTAAATATTGAGTTTTCAAATATTGAATAGAAAGTAAGACGAGTGAAAACAGAAAAGAGAATGAATTGCGTTTTAAAGTTGATCGTAATAAATAGGTTCTTTTATGTACTCTTTTTAACTCGAATATTCATTTATTAAATTTTAAGCAAATACACGATTCCAGTTATATATGAAAAACATCAAATAAATGAAGGAATAAACTGAATATTGTTCTGTGTCTGAACACGCTATTACTTTTCAAAATTAGTAAATAAATTACTCTTAGAATACTACTTATATAAATATGAATACATTCGAATACTAGTTACATTCATTCGAATGATAATATGTTTGAAACTTTTTCTTTTTATATTCGTTTATTCGCTTCATTAGCGGTTTCCTACGGGCTAATGATGGTCAAACCTTTGTTTTAAATTTTAAATAAATTAAAAACAATTTTTATGCGTTTTTTCCCTAACGTTTCGTTCACTTTTTTCGGACATCTTCAGGAATATATTTTATTTAATCAGGCACTAACAAATACAATAAAATGGTTCAGTTATATGTATTATATTTAATACTAACATTGTGGTTCAACCTGCGATTATTTGCTTCTCTTTCATGTTATTTATCTTAATCGAAAAAACTGGACATCACGAAAAATGAATTTTAAATTAAATAAATAATTAAAAAATGGTACAACACCACAATAATTCGTCAAACGAAGCAGTTCGTTCGTTCGCACAATTACATTTAAAACAAAAACAACATTAAAAATTTTGTTATTGTTTCAAATGTAATTGTGCGAACGAGCGAACAGCTTCATTATCGTGAAATTGGCACTTAATTTTAATATCACATTAACCAGATTCACAATCTTGTGCATTTGAGATTGCATATTTCTGCAATTGCAAAAGTGACATCTTTGGCTGTATTTTGTTGGCAAGAATATACTTTATCATTTTGCAAATGCAATGATGCAAGACCATTTGCACAAGATTGTGAATAGGACAATTATGTTAACTAAGCAATTATTTTTTGCTACACAGTATTGTAGCTTTGTCTTCTTTCGTATTCATTTTTTGATGTATCCTTAGGCTCTATAGTGAACCGTTTATTCTCTTTTTCTTCCTTGTTTAATATTTTTACATTTTCAAAGTCAATTACGTGCAGTGTTGCCAATTTAGCGCCTTCTGCGCTATATTTAGCGCTTTTCATTACCTAAAAATACGCATTTTTATATACTTTATGCATTTCTTAAGAAATCTATGCTAAATTTTGATGTTGATATTAACTCCATATTGAATGATATTGTTATCTAGTATTTTTATATCTATAAAAGTCTGCCGTAAAACCAACGTCAAAAATTCTGAAAAAGAATTAATTAAAGAATAATTAGTTTCTTTTACAAAGGACTTTCTTTAAAAAAAATAGATAACAAGGCGCATACATATGCTTATTAGAAAGCTTATTGATTTTGATTGACAAAATTGAAGAATTTTAAAATGATTTTTGTTGTTGCTTACGTGAAAATATAAATAAAGCTGAATCATTTGGATTAAGCTACAGACATAATTCTACAAATGTATTTAATGAAAAATAATATTATCGACCTTAGTCATGATCTCATAAAGCTTTCCTTTTTTGAATGTGGAGATGAAAGATTTTTAATTATGATGATTCTTTTCAAACCAAAAACAAAAATCGAATGCCACTTGTTAATGTGAACTCATTAATTTATTTGAATGTGGTTGTTTATGTTACTCCACGAGTAAAGTAATTCATTCGGCATGTGTATTCATGCATTTGTTTGCATTAAAATAGAATGTGAGTAATTTCGTATTCAATTGTGTATGGTTAGAAACTTTATTTATTCAAAATTTAAATCAATATATTCAAATGCCGTAATCATGCAGACGTTTAGTATGTACCTTATAAGCCTTTTTGTATGCTACAGAAAACTCGTTGAATTATGCGGAATGTGTAATGTAATTCACAAAAGTTCACATTTTCTTTCAGTCTCTCGTATTATCATATTTCGTTTTGCCTTTTTTTTTTGTTTGTTTGTTTTTGTAAATTTCCAAAAATAAAGTCAACTGAACAAAATGATTAATGATGGTGGGAAATTAAAACACATTTTTAAAACAAAATGAAGCAAATGTTAAACGTCTCTCGTTCACATTGCGTGAGTAAATGTCTAGATGAGTTTTGAAAAATTCTTTTCATCAAATATTTAAATTAAAATATTTTACAAGGACTTCTTTAAACAAAACGTACATATAATTTTTCGACCATTTCACGCTTGGGATACCTCAAGTATGAAGGCTGATAAAAATAACTGTTATTTTAAATATTTTCAAAAAGTATTTAAACTGATAGTAGGTTAGCTAACCGGTTTGAAATCACAAAAATTAAAAGTATTTTGTCTGTTAGACACATTTTTTTGTGATTTCAAATCACTTTTACAAAAAATGATTTGCAGAACAGCTCTGATAATGCTGAAGTTTTTTTGTTTGTTTGTCTAAATAACTATTTTTCAGGGATGGTTTACTATTGTAGAGTTTTTCCTTTAAAATTTCTACTTAAACATCATTTAAACAACATTAATACATCCTTGTTTAATTCTGTTTGCGAAACCTTTTTGCTGCGAATTTGTTTTTATACCTAACGCTCTGCTAGTCAATTATTCCCCAAAAAGAAAATAAAATAATTTGATAACAAAAAGCACTTATGGCTCATTAAATATTTAATAGTTTTATATATTTTGCTTTTGCCTGGCAGTCCATTTTGTGTGTATAAATACATAAATTTATGATATTATAGTTAAGTCTATTAATCAGAAAAAAAAAACTCTGCCGCATTGATTTTATGGAAAGGGAATTGTGTGGATGCTTTCAAGTGTGGTGAATTAAATTACCGAAAATAAAATGAACAATTTCACTTAAGCTGAGGTTTACAAATTTTACTCTGTCCTTTTTTGTGTCATACTATTGTATAAATAACATTATTTGTACGATGACATGACACGAAATTTAGTTTAATTGATGGGTTTTAAAGCAAAAAAATCAAAAAAGAAATAAATAAAAGTTTTAGCGATAATAACACAATTTCTTAAATTTTTTACTAAATTGATTTATGACAAGCAATTAAATTAAAATAAAAAGTTATTGTGTATTCAATAGTACAATAATAGAAGCATTAAATGTGGAAACTTTATATTCTTTTAATAAACAAGCCTAAATCTAGGCTACAAATATCAAAAATATTAAAAGTAAATTAAATATAGTTTAAAAACTATAAAACACGCTACGATATCAAACTAAATTAATTATCCATATAACCAGTTAATAATCCGTTTAACGCCTTTCACCTTTTTTTTGGAATTTCCAAAATTGGCTTCAGGAATTGCCAAAATCGCCCACTTTCCCAGAAACAATATGGCAACGTAAATTTTCGCACTAGTTTGAATGATCGTTAGTTAATCAGTAGTGCGATTCTGTAACTTTAAACAATAATAGACATTGTTTTATTGTCAATGTAAAAAAATATTTGCAGTAACGATTTTGTTATTCTGTAACTAACAAATAACAACATTGGCAAAAATGTAAGTCAAGTGGCATCGCTGTGAAAACATATGCCAAAAAGTGAATATAACAAAAGATCACAAAACAAAAACATTGTCACCGAAATAAGAATACAATTTTCTTTAAATGTATATTGTTGAAACAATTGAGTTTTTTATTCGCTATATTAGCTTCTAACATCGATACAAATAACAAATTATAAATAGCTTGTTTTCTATATTTCCCAGCTATCTATATGTCTATTAGGGTAGCTCCTATGAAATGGCGACATAGAAAACAAGCTATTTATAATTTTGTATATTGTTGATAAAACTGAAAAACTTAAAGACAACTGCTGTTTATTTAACAAGAACAGTTGACAATAACAAGTACTGTGAAAAATCGTGCAGAATAGAAAAATCGCTAAATTGCTTGTTTAATTTTTTAACAATACAACTTTTGTAAAAAAACGATAAAGAATCGCACAACAGATATCCATTCCATGGCAAAAACGCGCACCGAACATTAACAGCCGGTGTCGATTCGGTTGGCTCAGTGGTTCCGAAATTTTGTGCGAGTTCCCAAAATCGGCTTGATAAATTCCCAAAATCCCCTCACTTCTCCGAAAACAATATGGCAACTCCACTTTTTGCACTAAGGCAGCAACACTGTATATACGGCTTTATATACTTAGATATGTAATAATCACTCATATCGGTCCTTTATTGCAACATAGTCATAACTAAAAAAAGATCGTTTCGAGAAAAACGCACTTCAAATTTTTAGTTTCCATACAAGTCTTAAAAATTCTTTTTACAAAATATCTTCCAAAGAAAACAGTTTAAAAGTAATTTGAATAAGTTTTTGGCACACTATAAAAGGCAGTACTGTTGATAATTATGCATTGTTAACGCGAAAAGCTAATTTTTTGAGATATGACTATGTTGCAATAAAGGAGCGATAAGGAATGGATTTCGTGTGTTGCAAACATACAAGTGAAACTAATATACTATTGTAACAATATTGAACCAAAATATAGAATAGTTATTTATAATATTTTGTGCATCAACATAACAGAAAAAATGCGAAACAAGAAATTTAAAAATAACGTTTATTTTTACACCCATGTTCCGAGAAACGCGCGTTCTGCAAAACGCTTAATTGATTTTTAGGTGTTCTAAGGAACGCCTGTTCAACAAATAGAAAATTTTTTTGATTTAGTTTTTCTAATTGAAAATGTGTACAATTCTTTCAACTTTTTAATGAAATAAAAAAAAACTTATTAAATTTTAATTGTGAATAATTTTATTGCCTTTTGCAAGTTTAGTTTTAGCAAATTCAATCAGTTCACTTCAACAAACAGATGCGAGTTGAAGTCGCCAATTTTAGGCGATATGCGTTTTCCAGAACACCTATTTGGCGATTTAAAATCGCAAAACCATACTTTTAGCGTTATACGTTTCTCAGAACACCTATTTGGTGTTTTTAAATCGAAAACGCTAAATTTAAGCGATTTGCGTTTCTCATAACATGCCTGAACCAGGCATCAGATCTCACAGATTTAAGTCACAAAATTCGCCTTCAGATATATCTGCAATTAGCCAAGTTTCAATAATTATGATAAGTTCAAAATCAGCTTGAACCGTACAATTTAAGACGTCCGGTAATTTAATGTAAATCCCAGATGCATTTTGGAAGAAAATTTTTAACCCAGATTTAGTAGGGCAAGACGATAGGGCACAGCTTGAAAGATCAGTGGAGGCAACTAGGTTTTTTGATTAGTTGGTAGAATTCGTTTATTTTCTTTATAAACATATTCACGCACCAAAGTGCTCGATGGCCAAAAACAAGGCTCCAGTGTATATTTAAACCAAGTTTTACTTCTCGGACGTAAGTATGAAAATTTGAATACAGATAGAATGCTGTTGATATAAAAATCTATATCCTCAGTAGACGTTTAGGAAGCCAGTCGTGATACGAAGTTATGCGTGTTCGGAGGTATAACTTTTAACGCTTGAGGATCACCTAGATGCGTATTTGGAAGGATGGGAATTTCACACAAGTTTTCCTCAGGTTCGTGGTCTTCTTGATTGCTGATAGATACTACTGGAAACGGAAAAGTGCAAACTGATGGTTTTGCATTATGGGCTACATTTGCAGAAATTTCGGTATTTATATTTGGCAATAGTAAACTCCTAACTTTTAATAGATTAGGGTCATAATCGTTACCCACCACAATATTGTCATATCTAACATATGTATTTTCTACAACTATAATGTAATACTTTAAAGATAGACTTTGAGGTACCGGCCCGAACATGAGATCTGTCCAACGAACATCACACTGAATTTTCATTCCAAGAACATCTGATTCGTCAATATCTATACCATTCATGCGTACATATGAAGCTTCATTCATGGTCATGAGTTTGTGTGTTAATAGACAGCCCTGGGTCTGACGACAGTTGAAATCAACCCTGTCTTTACGAACCCTTCCCATGATTAAAATACGATCATTATACAGTGAGTCAACCATATTCTGCCTTTTGGCACCCATTTTTAACAGACTGGGCCATAACAGAATAAGTACGAATGCACAAGCTGCTGTCATCTGCAAAAGAGTTGAGAGGCTTTTAAGTTTGGTATAGTAGGCAGGTCATTAAGAAAATTAAGAAATAGAGTAGGAGAAAGTTTTTTTTTCCATAACGCGATGCAGTATGGGAGGAAATATTCATCAAATATTCGAATCAACAATTCAAGTGACTAAGTATTTTAGTCAAAAATGTGTTTAAACTAAAATTTCACTGCGAGACAAAACAGAAAAATTCAACAAACACAATTTTAGCGGCCAAATGCAATCACTTGATTTTAAATGTAAAAAAAAAAATTTGTGAAAATTTTGCTTAAATATTGCTTGTCTGCGAATGTGCTGGAGTTTTGGGGTGAATGTTTGTGTATTGTTTAAAAGCCATAAATTTTAATTGCCGCATTTGGTGCAATTTGCTGTTAGTAATTGCTGTTCAGTCAGTCTATAGAGCAAAAAAAAAAAAAAAAAAAAAATGAAAAACAAAAAATAGCAAAACAAAACGAAATGGAAACGAAGAGAAATACGCTTACAACTAACCATCCATTTAATGAAAAATAACAATGTTGAAGTATATGATTCCGTTATGACAGACACCAACATCGAAATGAAGGAAATTAAATGCAAATTGGGTTTGAATAATTTGAACTAAGAGTTATTTAAAATTTATGTGGGGCACTTTAGACAAATCACTGCATTTCTGAGGCAAAAATTACTTTGTTAAAATATTCAAAGAAAAATCTTTTAATTTCTTGAAAGCTATTGTATAAAACCAACAATTTCCCGGAAGAAAAATGGGAAATACGATATTACTACAAGGGCCAATATTACAACTGACGAATAGTTAAGATTTTAACTTAGAGATATTTTTTTTACGAGTTAACATTAACGTTTTATTACAGCATTACCCTGAAAAGTTGCTGATAACTTAACAGCGTGTTTATCCTCATGGTAAATTTCAAAGTTCACTGTAAGCATTTGAAACTGCCATATTTTCTGCTGAAAATATTGTAACTTCAGTTATTCGTTCATGTTAACTAATGTTAAGCACACGGTTGTCAGATGCTACAATATTGTAAGATTTGGCAACATGCTGACAATGTAGTGACAATGAAAAAATGTCCCGCAGAAGTAAACTATGTGTTCAGATGATCGTAAGAAAATCTTACAATTTCATTGTCAGACTGTCGTCTGACAAATAATACATCTGACAACAAAAATGGTCAATTCACACGGTTGTCAGATTGTTAGATGAAAAAAATTGCCAGACATGTTGTAAGGCATTGCCACTTATGTATATCAACAAACATCTGTTTAGCAGTGTTGCCCATCAAACTTTTTTCTGCCAATGATGCCATTGTCAGGTGAATTAATTTTATACATCTGACAATTATCGAAATTCGTTGAATCAATTAATAAATTGTTTGAATGCGGACCTGTAAAGGAATTCATGGATTCAAACAAAAGTTTAGTAAAAATAATTATTGATCGAAAACAACTATTTTTTTAAACAAAAAACAAAATATGACATCCAAGGTTATTTTTTGATATTTATTTCAGACGAAAATTTTGTTGATTTTATATTTACTATAATTTTTTCTGTGTACTATATATTTACGTGACTATCGTGAAGTGTATTTTAGATTCGGCCTAGCGGAACAGTCTTACTTTTCTTTTTGAAGTAATTGCGAAAATGCAGCATGTATATATGTATGTATGTATATTTAAAAACTTCAAAAGGCAGCTTCAAGGATAAAAACTCATTTTAAATTCACAATTTGAGCAAAATTTAATGCTCGAACAATTTTAGATTAGAAAAATATTAAACAATACCAGAAAATTTGTTGCATTCATTGTTATTTCTTTAATTGAACAAATTCGAATTAGAGAATATGTATTTATTTATCAAACATTTATTTAACAAATACTACTAGTATTTAATTGAAATTTAATGAAAATATTTCCTATAAAAATAAACAAAATTTTGCAAAATTTGCCACTTTTCACAACAAAACACTTGACTTTTGATAACTGTTTGTTTTGTGTAGAGCAAAAGTATTTAGAAAATATTTATGTGTGTTTATAAAAAAAAAAAAAAACAAAAATTAGGAAAAATAAAATTCAAACTTTTATTTGAATCAATAACAATCAGGTTTGTTTATATGTATTGTAATAAATAATTCAATAAAATTAGAAAAATATTTTGTAATAATAAATAAAAAGAGTAAAGGTCTGTTTCACGATCTCGCACGTTTGCCCAATTTAAAATGGCATTTCTTTTTTTTCGAACTCAACCATAGAGAGGTGAACTATTGAGCAGCGAGTTAAGATTGTTGAAGCCTTTTACGAAACTGGGCCTTCAAATCAAAATGTATTTCATGCTTTGCATGATTTTTGATTTTGAATTGCCGCTTTTTTGTAACTGAAAAGCCGATGCACTCACAAAGTGTGGCTGTTTGGTGCACCAACTGGGTAGGCAAGCACAGGTGTTTTAACATTTCCTGCAGACCCGCTTCGCTGCATCTTGCCCACATTTCTTCTGATTGTGAACTCATTTAGCTGATTATGCTGACCGAAAAAATCGCGAAGGGCTCAAAATGCATTTGGATTTGAGCGCCCATTTTGGAAAAAGACTTAATGGGCTGCTAAATTTTACACCTTTCTATGATTGAATATGTCAAGGAAATGTTAAATTAAGTTGACGATGAGGTGTGACTCTTTAATAAGCCCTGCCTGCAGTTTTATCTACAACCAGGATGGTTCAGCCAAGATGCAGGCACCAGGATGGTCTGCAAAATAAAACTTTTTTGGGGCTTTGCCTATCCCCATTCTGCCAATTAGCCCTTGAGGATGAGGGTTTCCAAAGTCTCAGCGCTACCTAAGTCATGCTGGGACTCCTTAGAATTCTATTTGCTACAGCAACTGTGGGACTCCTAACCCTCTATACCACGGAAAACTGAGTGTCCTAGTTAGGAATAAGGTAAAACTTGCTCCACGGAACATTCAAAGCAAACACATTATCATATTTTAATAGTTTTGGATATACGAGGTATGATCAAAAAATAACCGTGATTTTAAATTTTCTCAAAAAGTAGTTATTTATTCATCAATAACTATCTTGTCCCCATCAAAGTAGTCCCACTCTGATATAATAATATACTTATGCCAGCGTTTTTCCAATTTCCGAAACACTTCTGAAAAGCGACTTTTGGTATCGCCAACAGCTCTTGTTTTGATTTTTCTTCTCCTCAATCGTAGCAAAACGCTTTGCTGCCATTGGTGTCTACAGTTTTGGGAAGAGGAAATAGTCAGCGGGGGCCAAGTCTTTAGGCTATATCTCGGGTATATATGGACTGATATCGGAAATTTTCTGTATTTAAGTAACCTTTTTTTATAATCAGAACAGCTTTTAAGCAAATAAAAAAAAATTTGTTTATGGAAAAATCGGTTTAGATATATAGAGACCGATATCGGACATTTTCATTTTCCATATTTATACAACCTTATATTACTACCAGAACTGATTTTAAGCAAAAAAAAGTTGTTTAAGTTCGGTTACGCGAAATTTTCATAAGAAAAACCCGGTCTAGACTATATCTCGGGTGTATATGGACCAATATCGGAAATTTTCATTTTCCATATTTATATAACCTATACCTATATTTATACTTTATTTTATAACCTTCTATATTTATATAACCTTCTTTTATTACCAGAACTGCTTTTAAGCAAAAAAAGTTGTTTAAGTTTCGGTCCATATATATCTTAAGTTTAAGTATCGGTCCATATATATCTCGCAGATATATGGACCGATATTGAGGAAAATTTTGGCCTTTTAGTCGCTATGTCAAATAATTGTATTAGGTTTGAAGCAAAAGAAACAATTTTTTTTCTTTTAAATTTTTTATACGAAATTGCAAAAAATGGGGGTATTCGGAATTTTTGATATATCTCTGCTATATGTGAACCGATTTTACAGAATTTCAATAGCAAACCCATGAATTGAAGGAATAATAGAATGGTGAAAGTCTAATAGAAACGGTATTTCAACGCCGGATAGACGGACATCGCTTAATCAAATTTTCTATTAGTTCTGATTCTGAATATATGTATACGAGCATATACTTTGTAAGGTCGCAAATGAAAATTGTAGAAATTGCAAACGGAATCACAAACTTATACATACCCTTTACATTTTTGTGAAGGGTATATAAATGTTCAAAATCGAACATACGTAACAAGAAATTTAATAATAACGGCCATTTTTTGATCAGACCTCGTATGCAAAAGCTGTGGCTTTTAAATTTCATGTTTTTTTTTTCCTGTAGAGTGTCTTGGATGAAACAATTGCAGAATATTATATAATTGAAAAAATTTTTTTTATTATTAATTAAAATAAATAATAGAATGGAAAGTATAACTCAAATCATCCCACAAGCTAACGAACATAAAAATGTAGATCTTACCACAGAGATGGCAATGTGTCATTTGCTGTTGCAGCAAATGATTCCTTGCGGGTTCGAGCTGATGTATTGTTTCCAAAACCATTTCAGGACACATGAAAGCAAAATAATGCACTAGAATTGTAACATGCGTATTTAAATATTTGCAAATGAAAGTGACAATTCGTATGTGGCTTTGACTGTCAATCGTCATAAATTTTGCCAAGCAAATAAAAACTCAAACTTGAACAAACATTAAAACAAGTATATTCATTCATTAGCATTAGTTCACTCTTTAGAAGTTGTACGAACAAATGCAGTTGTAATTCAAGAACTACCCGGCAGTTCTTTTGCCTACTATTTTTATTTCAAAATTTAAGACATTTGAAGTAACAAAAATCAATTCAGTTTACCACTTATCTAGATATGTAAATATGAATATTGGAGTGAGACAATGAAAGAAAATTTGTATAGCCTTAGAACTATCGATAGAATTTCTTTGATATATGTATGTAGTTATTTATGCATGCTGCTGCATGCACTGCATTCGTCTTTTGTTCTTTTGTGTATCCAAACTCCAAAAATAACCATTTGAGTGTGTGTTTTGGTATTGATATTTGTTCGTGTTGTTGGAGATTATAATTTTTAATATTTATTTCAATTAAAATTGTTGTAAATTTTTAATAATTGAGGAAAACAAAGTTTGATAAAATATTTATTTAAAAAAATGAAATTGAATTATCAAGTTTAACTGGATCATTAAATTATGCAGAATTTTGCATATTTTAGCTTAGGGAAATATTAGTCCGATTCACAATCTTGTGCATTTGAGATTGCATATTTCTGCAATTGCAAAAGTGGCATTTTTGGGTGTATTTTGTCAGTGTAAAGCAAGAATATACACCATTATTTTGCAAATGCAATGATGCAAGGCCATTTGCACAAGATTGTGAATAGGACAATTGTATATACGGGATGGCATTATCAAGGCTACACGCAGAGAAAATAATTTTAAAATATTGCTGCCGCAATACTAATTCATTTTATTTAACAAGGATATATATTTGAATTTACACAAGAAATAAAGTCCAATGGTCATTTCAAGCGCCGCGGCACTTGCACGAAATAAATACACAGCATTCCATTTTCATATCGCTCCTTTATTGCAACATAGTCATATCTCAAAAAATGCGCTTTTCAAGTTAATAATGCAGAATTGTTAACTGTACTACCATTTATATTGTGGCAAAAATTTATTCAAATTGTTTTTAAACTGTTTACTTTAGGAGATATTTTCTCAAAAATTTGCTAAAACTTGTATGGAAACTAAAAATTTTAAATGCGTTTTTCTCGAAACGTGCTTTTTTGAGATATGACTATGTTGCAATAAAGGAGCGATATGTCCTAACAAATCACAAGCATGCGTCAACTAAAGGGTGGTCAAACCATAATGTACAATGTTAGTTGCGAGTCAGACATTAATAGGCTTTTTCCATTGAACAACATATAACATCTACCATCAGTTTTTGAAGATGATAACATCTTCCCATAGAAAATACATTGTACAAAAAGTCAACATTTTTCAACATCTTTATAAAATGTTCCTATCTCATTTTATTCCATTCAACATCTTCCGATTATTTCAGTGGCATCACTAGAAAAGTGGTAATAATGTCGATTATTCATGTGGCATCACTGAAAAAACGTCATTTATTTTGAAAAAATTAAAAAAAAACATAATGTATTTATCATGTGACAATTGTTTGCATGTGTATTTTCTTCTTTAATTTTTCTTGTGTAATAATTTTTGCTGTGTTTTTGTTATATTATATATGTATAATGCCTTACATTTTATTTATAGACTAATGTACGTACATAAATTTTATAGTCCTGTTATTGTTTTTTTTTTCAAATTAATTTTTTTTTCCAAAAATTTTGCGCGCTTTTGTTAAATTGTTTGAAAATTGAAAATTAATATTTTTGGTTGATAGTAGATATTAGCTGTGAGCAATAGTTTTTTGCCCAAATCAGCTTGAAGTTTTTTTGTTTCATTGTTTTTTGAAATTCAACCATGGTCTTTTTGAATTGAGCAGCACATAAGACTGTAGAAGCCTTTTAAGAAAATGGGCGTTCAAATCAAAATCCTATTCGAGAAGTTCTTGTTTTTTTTCTTTTTTGGTCAGCTTCAGTGATCATCAAAATCATGTTTTTGCTTGATTTACTCATACACTAAAATTTGTAATCAACAAAAATCAGGCAACAAAGTTCAACGCTTAGTAAAATCCACTCGTCTTGTAAACATTCTAAATTTGTAATCAACAAAAATCAAGCAAAAAAGTCCCACGATGAGTGAAATCAACTCGCCTTGTAAACAATCTGGGGCCAAATCACCGCATACGATATCGAGCAAAATTGTCGAAATTTTTCATTTTGGTATCATGGCATACGATATCGAATGAATTGTTTTGCAATAATATAAAAAAGTTAAAGGATTTGTTTTTTGTATTCGTACTTTTAAGAAACGTATGGTCTTCAATCTATTACATTTTATTTAAATTACGATCCGATATGCATTGTTTGCCATAATCTAGATGTATCGTAATGTTATTCGATACGATAGTTAATTCGATATCGTATGCGGTGATTAGGCCCCTGATTTTGTAATCAATAAAAATCAAGCAACAAAGCTCAATGTTGAGTAAAATCAACTCGCCTCGTAAATATTGCGCGTTCGTTTTAGTACTGAATAAAATCGGCTAAACGTTAGATATTGCTTCGATTGTGTGTTATATAAACAAAAACATTTCTAAATCCATATTTTGTATGTTAGTTTAAAAGGCAAAGTTAATTTAAAAGTGCAGTGAAACAAGTGTACACAGAAAAAATTATAGTAAAAATAAATTCAACAAAATTTTTGTCTGAAAAAGTAATTTGTATGCATATACATAAATTTAAAAAAAAAAACCTTGGATGTCGTATTTTGTTGTTGTTTAAAAAAAAATTGTTGTTTTCGATCAATAATTATTTTTACTAAACTTTTGCTTGAATCAACGAATTGCTTTACAGGTCCGCATTCAAAGAATTTTATTAACCGATTCAACGAATTTCGTTACTGAACACGTAAAAAATTTTTTTCTGTGCTATTTTTGTTATATGCTTATTATTTCTTTATTTCGACCGTTTTTTCCTTTCTTAATATGTGTAATTCTTCGAGCTTACAGTCTTTCTTGGAATTTTTAGTTTTTTTGGTTTTTAATTATCTGACAATATTTCGCTTTCCTTTGGATAGCTTCTTCAGGCCAAATAATTGAAATTAAATAAATATTAAGACCGAAGAATTACACATATTATTTTTGTTATATGTATACCATTGTGTTTTTTACCAAATGTTCAAAAATAAATACATATATACATTTGTTTTTTTTTCTATGTGTGTGTATTTTGCTTTGATTTTTTCTCAACAAACGCATACAGGAAAACTATTGAATACATCAGTGCATTGATTTTCGTAAATTTTTATTCTTCCAAAACAAAAATTCAAACACAAGAAATGAGTGCCGAACTATATGCGCATTCATTTGTATTCAAGCACGAACCTTAACGATGATTTCACTCACATAGCGAAGTGGTTGCTCATTGTGTTTACTGATTAAAAATCAACTGCGCACTTGTGCGGCTGAATACAAAATCATATTTGAACGAAATGTAATGGTTTTCATCATGTTGAGCAAGTATGATTTTTTTGCAATCACTAAAAGTTGTTCTCTCGTCAGCATAATCGACTAAATGTGTAGGGGTCTATAGAAATGTGAAAACTCTTGTGCATTTCGTCCAGTTCGTTCTTCGGAAAGCATTGCTGCTGGTTGCGATAGTGTGACAAGATAGCCATCACCCTCGTCCTTTCAACGTGTCCAACAACTGAATATCTTGCAAGCATCACTGAATAAAGATTCCAATTTACACGCTTAAAAGTTTCAGTTGGTTCAAAAGCTGAAGACCAATGACCATTTCAAGTGTCGTCAATACTTCGAATGGTTGATTGAAAAGACAAAAACTAATGGGGATTTTAATAAAGAAAGTTATTCTCAGCGACAAGGCACATACAAGAAACCATGAGTAATTATTGAAAAGTCGATGTTTCCACAAAGAGTCACTGTTTGGTGAGGTTTATGGGCTTAAGGCGTCATCGGTCAGCACGTCTTGGTTACCGTGAATGGTGTACACTATCGCAAGGTGATAATGCTATTCCTGTGATCAGAAAATGAGGACGTGGACCTGGAACTATAACAAGGTAGTGCCACTTGACACACAGCCAACAAATCAATGGCCGAGTTATGTCACTCTGTAGCTATGATTAATATCGCAGCCACGATTCTATAATTTGGCATTATTGGACTACTTTTTTTTTTTGAGATATATAAAAGAGAAGGTGTACAAGAATAGTTTAAGAGCTAGAGGATGAGATAATTTGGCATATTAATGACATGGCACCTTAATTATTGCGATGCTTCCACAACACAAGCAAGCAACATGTCGATATATTTTATATGAGAAGCACACAATTTTTGGAGTGGTATACAGACTTTGAGACAGTAGCTTACTTGTGCTGTCGCAACAATACGTATCTCTCAGAGTCATTGCAAATATGGACTCTCGGATAGAGGTATGCTGTTGAAGCCGTACCGAGCATTTGGTCAATATTTTGTTTCACACATAAGTTTCATAGATCTTTCTATCATTTGCGTAATAAAAACTACGAGTATTAGGATAGATAATACCCTGAAAACTTTTTGTTTTATTTACAATTGATATTATGCATTTTGGTTGGACCAGCCAAATTAATTGAACGTAAAAAATCCCGATTGAGGCTGTTAAAGTATTTGTAACTAAACAGTTGCAAATAAATTTGCAAGGTGTAGGATGCACAGCATGGGCGGAGTAACGTAGACCTTATGCTCACGACTGATTAACACTAATCTTTTGCAGCGCTGTGATTAACTGTTCCGATCTATGCCTTCGCATAGGAAGATAGCGCGTGGTTAATAACGAAATAGCTAAAAAAGCTGTGAACTTATACAGTTAGTTGAGGTAAACAGTTAACCAATGACGGTGGGTCGCAAAGCTCTCAAAGGCCAAACAATAACGACAAGCCTGACTGCACTTAAGACATAATTACGATGACGCGAGAGCTATTCCCCAGCTCAGAGCTGTTTTATGATGTTATATGGTTTTTAAAGTAGTTTTTAACCTTTTCTTGGTAAAGTTTTTCATTTTAAACATTTTTAACTTCCGAAAGCTTTCTTTAAAATTAATTTATTTTTGTTACTTTTCGAAGTTTATATAAATATGTACATATGCATACTCTCCTTTAAAAATGGCAAGTGTCTGCTTGATATGTTGACAGCACAAGTATTTATAAATATAACACTACCTTGGCAAATGATAATAAACGGAAAACACCTTAAAATATGCAGCAGACAATTTTTATTAAAATCTGTTGAAATGTTAATTTTTCTACTTTTAAACTGTTTAATATTCAGTGGTTCTTTAAGGAGCCAACATGCTTGAAATTTATTTCAAGCTATATTTTTAAAATTCATTTCAACACCTCTAAGTGTGGTATGCATTATTTATTTTCAAACTACGAAAACTTGCACAAGATCTCAGCGCGCACTTGCTTTTGTTTTTCTTCAATTTTCTCAGGAAAACAAAGCAGCCACCCCTTAAATATGTTCTGTTATCTATCACCTTTGCTGTTTGTTGTTATTTTTTCATGCGGTTTCGCCTCATTTTGATAAATTACATTTGAAAAAAGTAAAATAGGAAAACAAAAAATAACAATTGCAACATGTTCGATTTCGTTTCATATATGTTTACTCTTAGGTGATGTTTATGGGACACGAACGAGTGTTATGTCTAGAATATTTGTACGAAATATGCTCAAAATATTGAGAATATTTCATACAAATTTTCTAGACATATCACTCGTACATGTCCCTTGTGTCATTTACCAGGAAAAGGGAAATAGAGGTCAGTACTCTAAGGATAAAAGGTATCGAAATAACTCCCAAGACAGAGGTGAAATATCTGGGCTTAATCCTGGGTAAAAAAGTCACATGGGTAGCGCACCTTAAATCGATTATAAGAAAGACAACAATAAGCCTCTGGACTGTTAAAAATCTACTGGGAAGATCCTGGGGCCTAAGTCCTAAGATGACATATTGGTAAGACCCACTATACTATACGAGGGCTCTAGTAGGGTGGAAGAAATCAAACGAGTAAATGTCATATCAAGACTTCACAGGATTCAGAGACTCCTTTGTATCACAGGGGCGATGAAAACCACCCAACGGTGGTCATTTAGGCGATTTCAATCTACAAAAGGGAAAAACTAAAGACTTGCAATCCTAAAGGGTATTAGAAACGTAATCGGCTTGTCTCAAACAAGTGGCCTTGTATATCCGACTAACTCTTCCCAACAAGGGAAGAATGGAACATGAACCCAAGATGGCTGCCGGCTGGATTACAAAAGTGGTACACGGATGGATCTAAAATCTACCATGGAGGTGAGACGGGAATAGTGGGGCCTAGAGCACGCAAGTATTTAACTCTTGGTAGAGACACCACAATCTTCCAAGAATTATACGCAATAAGAGAAGTCGTGGAAATACTCTTTGATAGGGCACACAAGAGAGTGCTTATCAAGTAATTCTCTGTTAGTCAATCAGTACTAAAGGCCCTGAGCAGTTGTGTTTTCATGTCCAGTCTAGTAGTGGAATGTCACAACAGGCTAAATGAACTGGCAAGCCAGAACCCGGCAACCCCGATCTGGGTGCTTGGACATGAGGGGCACTATGGAAATGACATGGCTGACATGTACTCCAAAAAAGGAGCAGAGGCGACTTTTATTGGCCCCACTCAAAGTTTTTTTTTTTTATCTTGGACCAGTACTCAGGGTCTTCAACAAGAACCTCTTTAATCAAGAGATGAAGAAAGGGGCGGAGTCCATTGTTGAGCAACATTGGAACGAGACAGCTGGTCTCGAACATTCCAAGAAAACTCTAAGCTTTGATGCAAAGAGGGGTCGAATGTGCTATAAAATTGGGTAGGGAAAGCCCCAGAACACGGACAGGTCAGTATACCTGCATAAAGCACCTGTAGAGGTTAGACATTTCCAACACAGTTATTTTGCAGATTCTGCGTTCAGGAAGAGGAGACAATGGAGCTTTAGGACACAGAAGATATAGGCTGCTACAAGCGCATACGTTGACTGAAGAAGCTAGTTCGGTTTCTTGAAATACGTAACCCATAATGGAACAAAGGGACGCACGATGGACCTACAATGGTCGCAGTGCAAGTGGCCGATGAGGGCCACATCCCATCCTGCAATAATAATACCGCAATAATCAGTATACTTGGAAACCTTTGAAAGATATTCTCAAATATTCAACTTTATATTCTAATATTTTAAATAAATTATTGAGAATTAAGAAAGATTTTTTAATAATACTTATCAAAACTTAAAAAAAAACGAGCTTTTTCACTTGCACACATCTCTAATTTTCTTTACAAAAAGCAAAAAAAAAAAGAAAAACAAAACGAAAAAGCTTTTCTTATGTGTTGACATATAATATTTTGCTTTCTGAATTATCAATAATTTATTACACAATTTTTTAGGGTAGCACCTTTTTTTATTTTTATTTTAGACCAGTACTCAGGGGATGTACCGAACTAGAAAAATAGGTTGTGAGGTAGGGGAAAGAGGGAGTAGTGTTTGTGAACATTTGACTTGAACTTTCCAATGTTATAACAGATAGGAAACTCGTCTGCAGGCAACTTATTCCACAGGCGAAGTACGATTCCCTAGGCAATCGACCACATATGGATGAGCTCTGGACGAAGAACGCGTGCTTCGTAAAAATGTGCGGGTTTCGGGAACAAGACAGCTAGGAAATATAGAAAACGATCTGTTTATAATTTTTCAATTAGTATAAATTTTAGAATCTAATAAAGTAAATAAACTCAATTGTTTTATTTGTTAGAAGTAATTATAAAAAAATGCTTAATATTGCTTTAAGCTTCCAAAAGTAATACAAAATATTTCGTCTCTGTACTCGTGTGTCGCTTAAATTCCTTTTTATATTCTTTCCTCCCAATTGCATTAATTCGTTCTCTCTAATTAAATTCAATTCCGTAACAGCGTTTTCACACTTTTGAAACAGCAACAAAACTGCAATATATTAAAGTATCCACCTTTGGACCACTGTGGATGCCAGCACTCGGATTTATTTGTGTGTGTGTGTGGTGTGTGCTTTTTACGAGTATTCGTCTTTTTTCACTCTTGTAATTATTATGGAAGTTGAAGTGGTCGTATAATTTTTATACAGCTGCAGGTTTGACTGAGTTTTTGTTGTTTGTTTTGAAAAATTAAAAGATACGCTTGTAAGGGAAAAAGTAGCTTTTATATAAACGACACATATTTATGAGTAAGTATGAAGGTATGAGTATGTATGTGTGTACTTCTAGAACAGCCATGACCATAGTAACATTTCTTAATATGATTTGTGTATTTTTCGCCTTTTGACTGTAAAAACAGTGGGGAATAAAAATAATTTGATGTTTACAAAGTGGCGTTTGAAAATAAAATATTTATATAAGAGGTAAAAAAAAAAATATTTAAAATACAGTGTGAGCACAATTTTTGCAGCTTGGAAAAATCTGGGGTGTTGAATTGATCAGTAAAAATAATTAACTTTCATTTTATCAAATATAATTGAAATTTTGATTGGCTGGACTGTGTTCCTTGATTTGTTTTATTTTATTCGACTTATTGGCTTAAGTATTAAACACATAGACCCCGGCAGACCGCACAACTTCACGACACTAAAGTCTCCTTTTTCATTTGACATCCATGTATACGAAGACACAGGCGGTTCAGAAACTTTTTAGCCTATCATTGAAGGAGAATAGTTAGTTTTTCAAAAATATTTTTGTTTTTCAATATAATCTCCTAAAACTTCAATACACTTAGTCCAACGCTTTTCTAGCAATTCTATCCCTTGATTAAAATAGTTTTCCACAAGGTCTTCAAAATAGTGGTTTACAACTGTAATTGCACCTTCATTTGAGGTAAAATGCTTGCCAGCAAGGATTTTTTTTAGATTTGGGAACAGGTAAAAGTCAATGAGAGCTAAATGGAGAGAATAAGGTGGGTGGTCAAGCAACTCGTAATTTAATTCGTTGATTTTAGCCATTGTTAAAACACTATTGGGCGCTGGTGCGTTGTCTTGACGAAAAAATATTTTTTTGTGTTGCAAGCCAGGAATTTTTTTCTCGAATTTTTAAATTTAATTGATCCAAAAGGTTGCAATAGTACTCTGAATTTATTGTTTTACCCTTTTGCAGATAGTCAATCCCTTGAAGTTCCAAAAAACCGTTTCCATAACCTTACCAGCCGATTGAGCTGTTTTTGCTTCTTGGGGCACTTCCTCCAGCTTCAGTCCATTGTTTGGATTGTTCTTTTGTCTCTGGGGTATAGTGGTGGATCCATGTCTCATCAACAGCTATGAAACGACGCTTAAAATCCATTTTATTTCGTTTAAAACGATCCAAACAAGCTTGAGAAATGTTCATTCTTATGCGTTATTGGTCAACTGTTAACAAATGCAGCACCCATCTTGCAGGAAGCTTTTTCATCTGTCGTTCTTCATGCAAAATTAAATGGACTCGATCATTTGAGATGCCCATCACTGTGGCTACAATTTCTGTTGTTGTTGCTGTTTTTGGACGTCCACTACGTGGTTCATTTTCGATACTTGTACGACCATATTTAAATTCAGCTACCAAATTTTTTACTGTTGCATATGAAGGAGCACTTTCACCTAACACATTAACCATATCATTATGAATTTCTTGTCCCGATAAACCTTTTTTATGTAAATATTTAATGACACCATGCATTTCAAATTTTTCCATTGTAAAAAAATCGCGGATGCGTCTTTTGTGAACACCTGTTTCTATATGAAGGAGTTACCAGATCGAACCAAAACTTAACATGTGTGCATAGCAGAGATGGAAGTTTCCAAAACATTTAACTTTTTTCTGTTTATACCGCGCTTTTTGTGCTAGGCTAAGAAGTTTCCGAACCGTCCTCTTATGAAATTGGCACAATCAGTACTTTGTTAACGGATATAAAATCATTTGCATTTTACTTTAATTTGATTAAAATCTTTAGATTTACATTTCAGACACAGCACAAAATATCTCACATAATTTATTTTTAATATATATTACTTGTGAGCAAGAACTAAAATCAAAATATACAAAAATAGTTCCACACAGTTGTCAAAGTTCTAAACGTACGTTAAAAGTTGACCAACTTTAACCCTTTGCGTTGACGGAGAAGTATGGAATGATACAAAACTTATAAGAATACATGTATTTCAACTTAGTTGTCAGTTGAAAAAGGCAACGTATAACGTTCGACGGATTCTATGTGCCCCGGCCTTAACTGCTGCAACCAGCAATTGTAGTCGTGTAGTCAATTACTGAAATATTTTGAACGCGGCGGCGATATAAATTTATTAACATAAATGCATACTTCATTGTGTCCACCTTAGAGTTTTTAGTTTTACAAAATTTCGTAGCTTTAGCGAACGAGTTCTGTTTATATCAAACTTTCAGGAAAAATGTTCTTTTCTCAACACAAGTCCTTGAAAGATAAAAAGAGCAGCTTACGAGGGTGGCAGGAAATAAACATCATTTTTCATAAACCATTTATTTTTCAACATAGTCTCCTTTTAGCTCAATATAAGATGATATTCCAACTTGTTTATACCATCTGAATGGTGGTTCTTTTTGAAGTTCAACTCGGGCTGATCACGGTTGAGGTGACTACCTTGCCTGAAATGTTCTGGCTGTGGTTGAAACCTAAAACGCAGGAAGGGGGTGTTAGTATCCTTGATAATAGTTTGGTGTGTGGCTTTTTTCGGGGACTAACAACCTCCCGAGGGTCTGTTGCCTTTACAACAGATACCTGTACTGTAAGGAATCAGTAGTGATGGTTGACTTGTGAGTTGGCCTAAGGGCTGATGCTGCTGGTGTACTTCGGCCTACCAACTCATTAAGCCTTGTCTTCCATGGATTGCTAGAAAATTGTACACAGGAGGGATTAGAACAAGAACTCCTCAACAAGAAGTTGCTCATATGGTTACAAACATATGGCAAGAATTGCTATCTGTGCGAGCCTAGTCAGCAACACGGGGGCGCTGGTGAATCGTGAATACTTCACTCCGTGGAACTGGTCCATCATCAGATAAAGCCGCAAGGCAGGTGCTGATGTAAATCTTTTTCGCAACTGTACGCCTAAACACAAACTTTGCTTTCTGTTCCTAGAGGTATAAGAGTTTGTTATTTGTTGTAGCCGCATGACCATCCGAAGACCTTACTAACGGTTAATTGCCCGAAGGGGGATTGTCAAAGCGCCCGGAAGGTTCTGTTTGCAGATCATCCTGGGGCTATTTTTACTTTTTTGTTTTTCTGTTTTCTAATACAATAAAAACTTTTAACATCATTCAAACTTCTATTTCTCCTGGTTCGTGGCACACTGTAACTTTCCATTTATACATTACCTTTTGCCGACAATTGAACAATTGAATAAACATGTATGTATGTATGAACAAATTGTATGGAAAATAAACAACGTAACACAAATATACATATGTATGCACACACATACGAGTACATGTTTTTATAGAGGACTATGCATCAGTATGCGCTTATGTAAGCTATGTAAGCATATTGTACATACAAATAAGTGTATGTTTATATAAAAATTGGTCATATTTCCGTGACATGAACGACTACAATTTGATTTTTGTCAAGTGCACTCAAGTATGTAACAGTTTTATTTCCATTTCCATTTTCAATTTCGTTTTCAGTTTCATTTTTTTATTACATTAATATTTTTTTTTTTTTTTGCTCATTCCGGTGTTTTAGCTTTACTCAGATTTTTAATATAAAAATTCTGTGGATACTTGAAAGTGTTAAGCATTTTAAAATTTTAGCACCTTTATTGGCGCCTTTATAGCTGAAGTGCTGTTGTAAACTATTAAAATGGCTTTGAAGTAAATCCAACTGGCAAGATTGTAAAGCATATCTTAAGGCTGAATGATCAGGCTATACACATTCAAACAGTTTAAAATGAATTTTTAAGCCGAACAGTTTAGTGCTGGTTACAGGTACATTTTCTGCAGCAGTCTCCAAAAAACAAAAATCAATTTAATACGAATTGATTTTGTACTGATGCCGACGAATTCGCCGGCAATTATTTGAGGCATAAATTCGACGTGTTAAGCACAATATCAACGAACTTTTGTGTAGATAACATAGAAAAAGTTAAAAAAAAAATGCATATAAATACTAAAAAGCCCATGTGAAGGGTGTATGTAAGTTCGTGAGTCCCGAACGGTTTGCTATTGAAATTCAGTAAAATCGGTGCACGTATAGCTGCGATATATCCAAAATTCCAAAAAAATTTTTTTTTTCAATTTTGTATGAAATTTTTATTTTTTGTAAAGAAATTGTTTATTTTGATTCAAACTTAACACGATTAAAAGGCAAAAAAATGTTTCGCCGATTTTTTCACAAAAAAGTCGCGTAAGCAAACTTAAAACTTAATTAAAATATAAAAAAATAAATTAATATTGAAACATTTTATTTTCTTATGTCCAGCCATTACTAGACGAAAAGTTGCTTTTTTTGCATGTATTGTATTGATAAATCACCTTTCCATCGATCTGAAGACTACAGGGGTATCCATATTTATCAGTCGAGTGTGATCGCCGAAGTTAAGGATACTACACGCAGAAAAAAGGTAGATTGAAATATGGTTGCAACAACACTAGTATATATTCTATAACATTATGTATTATTGTTAAAAACTTTGTATTATCAATATAATTATAGTTTGTTTCTCTACAAATATTTTACTGTTTACATTTCTATAATTATATTGTTAACATCTATATATTTCAATATATGGTTACATACAATAATAACAATTGTGAAAATTTTTTAAAAACAACGATAGCTTTTATCACACGCAATACTAAAATAATTGTTATTATCATATGTATAATACGCTGATTCTCATGCAACAAAAGTGAGTTTATAGTATAAACTTGCTTTTGTTGTCATTAACGATATTTTCATTCTAGTCGTTGACATAAAATTTTCTTTCAGTTTCGGTTTTTCTTTGGAAGAAAAAAAATGTTTTTTGTTTTCAATTAAAAAAAAAATTAACAAAAATAAATACATATATATTATAAACAAAAGGAAAAACGCGACATAGTAGAAAAAGCCCATATTCAAATAACAAATTCGCGAAATTAAAAATGTAAGTATGTATAATATTAAGATGTAAACATAAATATACATCGTGAATCCAATAATATATGCAACCATATTAATATGCTTAAATATGACTGATATAATTCAAATCGCAACGAAATACTTAATAGCTATTTCTTTTTTACAGCTAATGGATATTTCAACTTCTGAGAAGAAAATCGTGCTTTAATTCGGTTGAGATGCAGCCAGATTATATTTACAGCTATTTTGCGAGATGTTTTTAATCAAATGAAGTGAATAAAATTAATTATTTATTTGTATGTACTTAACAAAATAATTATTATAAAATTATATATGTATATGAATTGTGCAAAATATAAGAAAAAAATATGTTTACAATAAAGTTATTTACTACATTAGTATGGTTACTTAATGAAGGCATATGAGAAAAGTATGACTGGCTGGTATAATTATATAGTTGAGTATGATAATTACTTGGTGACTTTAGTAACCATGGTATTAATACCATTATTATAACAGTTTTAAGCCCAAATATAGTATGGTTACTTATAATATGTTTTTTTACAATACTATGATATGTTTTGATGTTTTAAATATAACAATTTACTGTTATTGGGTACAACCATATATTTCAACAATAGTATGTTGCCCTCAGAATATTGTCGTATCAACCATATATTTTTTTCTACGTGCATGTGCTAGAGGATACGGGTGAAACTCAAGTCTGTTATGTATCTTGTCACGTATTTTGAGAGTTCATCTTCACTATGCGTACCGCATAACTGAATTCCATAGCTCCATATTGGCTTGCGTTATGCAACAAAAGTTTGCAATCTAACTTAGAGGTAGAAATTCTGCTGATGAGCCAGTTTTTAGTTTCATCTGATTAACTTTACCGTCAATGTGAGACTGCCACGTGAGCCTACGGTGGAGATAAATAACAAGGTATTTGACTTCACAGTGTTGCCGAACAAATTGGTTGTTGATACTAATACCCCAACATGTGAAAGTAACATGAGTAAATTTTTGTTAAGTTGCTTTGATTTTCCAAAGTTTCAGCCATTTCTCCAATATAGAAATATGTTCTTGCAAAATTTGTGATCCTAATTTACAGTCTTCAAGTCTTCACTGATGATTTTTGCTCGTTGGCATGTCTGAAGCATAAATCAAATACAAAGTGTAACCCAATATGCTACCCTGGGGAGCTCCAGCTTCGATTGGCTGAGCGGAGCTTTTGAACTCACCTTCTTTAATGACGAATTTCCGGTCACATAAGTAGCTCTCTAACAGCTTGTGAGTGTTTGCTGGCAGGTTTAGTTTTATTTTATGCCATCCTGCCACACTTAGTCAAAAGCTTTGGAAACGTCAAGAAATAGAGGTGAGCAATATTATTAATCTTCGAACGCCTTTCTGTTAACATTTGCAAGCCGGTGTGTTTGTTCTATGGTGTTATGTTTAGCCTTAAAGCCGAATTGAAGGTTAATAATACATTCTACTTCATCCAAAATTGAAGCCAACTTAGTCATTAGCAATTTCTCGAACAGTTTCGAAATGGTTGGCAATAGAAAAGTTGAGTCGACTCAACTTTTGTGGGATCCTTTCTTGTCTTGGATATCGTAGTAATGACAGACACCTTCCACGCAGTAGGAAAATACTCAAGACGTAAAATAGCATTAAAAATAAAAAGGACGATTCTTTTAGCTACTAGAGGTACTAGAGGGTGTAATTTTATCAATACCTGGTGCTTTACTAGCGTTTAAGTTACTAACAGCACTCTCGACATCTTGAAAATGACGTTTAAAAGATACGGGAGGTCTAACGGCATATGGTGGTATATCAGCTTCATCATTCAATCTGTCAATGGTAAAAACGTTTCTCAAGTGTATAGCGTACGGCATTCCCTTTTCAGAATCACTTCTGGCCCAGTGCCCAATTGGAGTACGCAAGAGTGGCGTTTTTCGAAGGTTTCCAAGTCTAATGATGATTGGGTATATATTCATGAGCCTAAAAATGGCATTAAATTCTAAATATTTTTTTCTGTCTAAAAGAGTAAGAAGCAAGTTGGTCCCATTTCAAATACTTGTTAATTACAGCTTATTAAAGGTGTGCCTGGAGCAGTATTGGTAAGAGAATGTTTAAACTTTGCTTTATTCTCAACATTTGTTGCGTAGGAGTATTTATGATGTGAGGCAGGGAGCAAAACCGTATTCATTCGTGTTTAAACCAACTGCATAAACATGACATTTAATGGGTTAATTAATTAAACGATGTAATTGAATTTTTATTAACTTTAATTAGTAATTTTGTTATTGAAACATAACTTCCTTTCATTAAACATTTTATAATTATTAAAAACTCATTAATGCCATAAAAAAAAAATACTTATACTTATTTTTCAATTTAAAAGCCTCTTCTGTTGCCATTAAGGCGTTTGTCATTTAAATGTTCATTAAAAACTTGTATTCATACAATGATTAAATATAAATTTATAATGTAAAAAAAACATCATGTGAATAAAAGTAAAAAAAGGGCGAAAGCAAAAAACTATTTTATCCTTTTATTTATCGATATTAAGACACATGTTCATACAAAGGAATAAATTCAAGCATAAATACATAAAATATACAACCCCGAGCAAATATTTTGTTTAATTGTACAATATTTAAGTATTTTTTATTATGACATTTTTAACAAGCATATTCATGTAACGGTTCATTATGACAAGGACATGTAAGTTGTCAGAAAAAAAGGATTTCTGCTGGAAAAAACGGACAATTCTTCGAACAGAGCAACAGCAGTTAAATTGAAGATAAAATTAAGAATGTATGCAAAATAAAATAAATAGTGTACTTATGCTTATAATTGTGTATGTGTGTAAGTTTGATAGTATGGACTTTTGTCCTTATACTTACTAAAGCATAATTATATATTTATCATACGCATTCAGTACTATTGTGCTTCGTCCCAAGTCTCAGGTGAATTTTATTCATTAAAAAAAAAGGACGAATGAAAATTTTAAAGACGAAGCGTTATACAACACATCAGGCAAATTGTTATGATGTGTATGGAAGTCATTGTTAGCAGGGATAAGCAGATGAGCACAAGGCAAATAAGTTTTCTTCTCTAGACTCCATGGAGCTGTTATGAACAAGTTTTAGTTTGAAATATATAATATCATTATAAATATATATATTTTTTTCGTTTTTAAATAAGTTTTAAGCTTAAAGTTTATCCACTAATGAATTTACGTGACAAAAATGTTTGCTTGTACAGTGTATGAGAAATTTTACTACGACGGAAATGAAATATGTCAAATAATAATACGACTATGTTCTAGTTCAAACACACTATCCTTACTGCCCCTCTACATTGGACATGAAAGACTATTAGGACCTGCTTTTAAACTCAGATTTTTAAGTACATGTACTCGCACGAGTATGTCTTCATTTTTCATCTACATAATTAAAAAGCAAACACGTTTTTAAAAAAAGAAAAATTATAAATCGTTTTATAAAGTTGTTTCTGCATAAAAGTGAAGGAGCTTGATTTCACTTTTATCAATTCAGTATTTTAGGAGTAATACGACTATTATTAGTAATAATAATTCTTTACGTGTATTAACGTAAAGAAAAATCAATTTAGAATATTAAAAACCGACAAAAAGTTTATAATTAAAGAATGAGAACTCTTTGTAATTATTTGTTCTTTATTAATATTTTATAATCAGTGACGAGTAACCCGATTGTTGCTTAAAGGCTTCATTACTTTTTACTTTCTGTTGCCGTTCTGTGACGTTCATTTCTGTAGCAAATATTTTACAATTACTTTTTCCGAGAAAATATTCAGCTGAAGGGCATAAATAAAAGAAAAACATTGAAATGAAGAATCAAATATGTGCATAAATATTATCTTGTGTGAAAAAGCAAAAAAAAAAAAAAAAAAAGAAACAAATTAATAATTTATAAATGGTAATCACTTCAGCCCACTTCTTTCTCAAAATCTGCAGAGTTTCTTATACAAGATATAATTTTTTCCTTGCTAAAATAATATTCTTTTCATAATTCATAGCTGCTTAATTGATAAAAATGTATTAACTTTTACAAATCTTTAATTGAGACAAATTTTTTTTGCTTTTGACAAAAAAAAAAAATTATATACTTTTGAATAAAAAAATACTGTTTCCATACCTGAAAAAAGTAAAACATAGACATATCTGGCCATCACTTAACGTTGAATTCTATTTTCAACAGTGTTACTTAGTGTCCACACCTGCGATAATATCTGAGATGAGAACGTCAAATTCAATCGCAGAGAGAATTCTGTTACGTGTAGACTTAAAATCAGTGTTATCGCAGTCTTATAATAATTTTTATGAGAGCGTTCTTATGAGAAATCTCATGGCAACGATCTTATAATAAGAGCTGTCAAAAAAGCGATTGTGTGTGTGTGTTTGTTTACAGAAAGGCGCCATTGCAATTTTACCGATTAATAGTTTTGCAAAATATATTTTAAAAAGCCATTTTAAATAGAAAATAGGTTGTTTTTATGCATTAAATAAACACTATAAATGATTACTTTCGTACATATTGTGTGTATTTACAAAATTCATATAAGACTTCTTTCATCGCAAAGATGTGTTTTCTTCTCGGCTATCATTGGTTTATGAATTATTATAAGATTAACAAAAATACGTGTACTCCTTGTTAGATATTAAAATGGACATAAAGAAGTTCGTTCTCTCATTCTGCCGACGTTTTGTCAGATATTATCTCAGATTTAATCGCAGTTGTAGACACTAGGTAACAGAACAGAACGTAAAAGTGAAAACAAACCATGTTCATATAGTTTATATTGAACAGAAACAAAACAGCTGATTCAGAACGGAAAGGAACGTACAAACTAATTCTGCCTTAAGTCGGTAAAAATTATAAATTGTTGTTAAAATTAAAATTACGTTTACTTATATACTACTTATGAGAACTCAAATCAATATTATTTTAATTAATGTTTGGGAAACCAATTTGGTTCCCACGGCTTAGAGGTAAGCTGATCAGACTTTACATATGCACATACATACTCGTATATGGTTCAGGGCCATAAATTGTCTCTTTGATATGTGCGTACATACATATGTATGAACATATGTGGCGCTATTCAAGTGGTTAGATGTAATTACAACAGTGCAGCACACATGCATACGTACTTTCATAAACCCACATCATTCGCACCTCAAGTGTATCTTCAAATGATTGCACTTAGTAGGCACCAAGGCGAATTCATTACTAGGTGAACTTAACAGCACAGGTGATTATTTTTTGCTTCTAGCGTTTTTCCAATGAGACTGTCAAATTTTTTTTCTTTTGTTTACAAACTTTTTCGCGCCATTTTAATCTGAAGATTTTTTTTGTATGATTTAGTGCAATTTCAAGAAATTTGTGTGAATTTAAAAGTGAAAAACTAATATAATCTGTGATTTTAATTACAAACAATTATTTTTAACGTTTATATAAAATTTTTCCTAGCTGAACAATCTTAGGTGAATTTTGATTTTGACATTCACGATATGTTTTACAATAACAAAATACATAGTACTGAATTCGCCTTTCCGCTTGCATTCACCTGTATGAATTCGCCTTGGTATGAACACTTAAAAAATTTATAAATTGTATGTATTAATGTTAAATAGTCGAACTTTATTTTAATATTTTTAATATTATATGATCTAGCTCGAGTTCAAACCTGGCTAAAGCCAACAAATTAGAAATAATAATAAATTACCTATAATTGAATTAATTAAAAAGTGTATGTATGAACAACATATAAGTTTAATGGTTTTCTCAGAAACGGTATTGAAACGAGTGACAGACGGACATCGCTTAATCGACTTTTCTATTAATTCTGATGCAGAATATATGTGTATATACTTTATAAAGTCGGAAATGAAAATTGTAGAAATTATAAACGGAATCGCAAACTGATTTTGTAAATATTTTAATATTGTAAATATTGTAAATATTTTAATATATTGATTTTTGTAAATATTTTAAATTTTACAATTTCTTTATTTACTGACATTTGAATGCTGGATGGGTATCGAGTGTGAAACTGTTAAAGCGTCAAGCACACGTATACGAGCAAGCATTTTTACCGTATCTATCCCCTTTTAGATTAAGAAAAGTAAAAAAAGTGTTATTACGGCTTTAATGTCAGTGGTAGACTGTGAAAAATTGGTATTCCAAATTGCGCCTAACACGTGCCAATTATGGTGGCGGCATGATCGAAATCATATTTTTACACTAATATCATTCATTGATATTAAAAATGTATTTATTTTGATTTGAACTCAAAAGGTACACCCTGTACATAAATATGTAAGCACATAATTATTTTTCACAAATTTCATTACTCATAATTTGCGTAATTAAGTTCAAAAGAATTTTTTTTTACGCCACTAATACACATATGTAGGCATATACTCGTACAAACATATCTGCCCATTTCATTTCATCTCATCTCATCGTGATTTTGTTGTTTGTGCTGTCATTACTGAGCTCTTTCGGCTTATTTAACATTTCGTGTCACGTCCTTCTCTTTTTCTTGTTTTAATTGTCTTTTGTTATGATAATTATTTGTGTGTACATAAGTATTAAAATATCATAATGAGAAGAGGGAAGAGGCCAGTTTAAAACAATAATTTACAAATTTCTTTTACATTAAGCAAATAAGATTTTGTGCGTGTGTGTGTTAGAGTTAGTGTGTGTATGCATGCCTGGGAGTAATTAACTTATATTAACAAACACATGTAACCGAGTAATTTGAATTTTTTTTGGCATGTTTTTTTACTATTTTTTAAAAACAGATAAATCTTAGCAGGGCAGTGACATTATGTAATATTTTGCTTCTCCACCCTTTTATGTGCGTATATAAAAAGTTTTAATTCTTTAGTTTGCAGGGGCTTGGAACAAACTTTATGACTGTGACGAGTGCTTATCTTAATCCATTCATTTTGTCAAATTCATAGTTTTTTTTTGGGATTAAACCTTTTGTGTTGCCAGGGGACTCATAAATTGTAAAAAGTTTTAGAATAATCATAGATTTATTGTTGTTTGAATAACTCTTTAAGAAACTTTTTTTTTTAGTTAAAAGCTATGTAAGAAATTTTTTGGAATGAGTGCTAAAGATTTTCACCAACGTGTCAGGAAGATTTCTTCAAGTCTTTTAAAATTTTCAAACCTAATCATATGTTTCCACATAACAAGCAATAGATTTGCCAGGAAATTTTATATGAAAAGCTTGCTTGTGGAAACAATATAAAAATTATTTAAAAAGGCGTTTTTCGTTTAATTATTGTAACCAAAAAACATGCATTGTCCTTTGGACACATTCCTACCTTTCTTTACAGCCTTCAAACAAATGAACACCATAATGTACTTATTGGAACTTAATGATTTTAAGCCCATTGTTGCACAGTTTCGTAATAATTGTGTCTTTTCTGAGTAGAGAGTACTAAAATTAACAACAAAGTATTTGTATGCAATAATTTACAAACCATAAGTAAAAAGAATTTTGTTGTAATTTGTTTAATTAAAAATTGAAAGAAAGCTAAAACACATTTCTATTAAATTAAATACAAATGTGTTTGTTTCAATTCTTCTTTATTTTAAACATTTTTGTAAACAAAGAAGATGCGTTCAATTTCGTACTTTACTTAAGCAACTGACCATGGTGCATTAACGTCTACACGGTGGCAGCACTAGAGCAAAATTACAACAATACAACAAAAACAGGTATCTGGTAAGCTATGTTTATCAAAAACATTTGTAACTTTTTTCACAATTATAAACTATGAATGTACCTTTTCATAATTATAAATTATTCTTATTTGAATTATTTCTATGTTCAGAAAATAATTTTTATATGTTTAATTCAGAATAAAACACTAAATTCACTTTCAAAAATGTAAACAATACATTTAAAGTAAATAACTTACTATATTGCCAGTAGCAATATAGTAAATAACAAGTAAATAACTTACTATATTGCCAGTAGCGAAAAATTGTCACATGCCGTAGCGTTGCCACTTTGTAGATGTTAAGGCACCTTGCAACTGACATTGGACGAAACTTAACGAAAAATTTCATTACGTACATTATACACTGCATTTAGACATGCGAGCAATCTCATGCGAGTGCTGAATATGTATTCAGATTCTGAATACATATTCAGAATATATATGAGATTCTTCGAAAAACTCGAATCTCTTGCAATTTTCATTTCTGTCTACACACGCGAGTGAGAGCTCATTTTAAATTTCAAACATGTTTTGTTTCTATTTCAATTTATCTTTTCTTTATAAACTGGAGTTGCCGTGCTCTTCACTTGAGAATATATTTAGTTGGCATTATTTTTTTTTATTATCATTATATTATTGATATTAACCCTTTGAATAAAGTTGGGTGACTTTATTATAAACTGCTCTCTTCTGATTGGCTTGCGGGTTGGCAAAGTCTGAGTGGACTAGGGGCCAATCTAGATGAGAGGAATTAATTATAAACACTCGGTGTGAAGTAATTTTAATTAATTAGATAAGAAGCAAAATGGGGAATATAAATAGCACGCACGTATAACTTACCGAATTTAGCAATTTTGTAAGAAACAACTTCACTTACAGATTTTATTTAAACTACTGGTTTATTAATTTCCAGTTGGTTATTAAGCTTCACGTTGGTTATTAGTATTTCAATCATGTGGTCCAGAAGTTGCCCACTGCTGTACAATATAAATGCAATGATTGAGTAAAGAGTTAGAATGCAAGTGACAAATTCATTATGTTTACTTTAAAGAAACTTTAAAACTAGATTTTCTGCTGCTTAGCAGAACAAATGAAAATTGACAATTCAAATCTGACGGTACTAAAATTTCTGTGGTGCCAAATTCATACAAAAAAATATACGTTACAATTTAAATGTATTAATATAAATAATTAATATAGAATGTATAAAATTCAATGTTAATTTTAACTATAAAAGCTGTTCTCAATTGTGCATATGCACAGTTTAAATATTTTAATTAATTAGTTCTGCATATGCACATTTTTAAGTTCCAAACAAAGTTTGGACACACTTTTTAATCTAAACATTTCCATCTATAGTATTAATTTTAATAAATTAACATACAATTTAGCAAACAAGCTAGCTAAAACTTTAGTTTCATTTTACAATGATCCAGTTGATTTGCCCAAAATTATTTACATGGTAACACTGTTTGTTTGTTTCACATTTGATTGCTCGGAAGTGGCAAAAAAATTTCTCGCATGTAAATTTAGCTGCGAATGCGAAAAATGTTAATGTGTTAGTAAATAACTGTGATTGTATTGAGTTTTTCGAACTCTTACTCGCATGTCTTAACACTAGAACAGTTATACACATTTGATTATATGTATTCGCACAGTTGCTTAAAGTGGATTGAGCCAGTCTATGTACATTAGGGTTAGGTCTTAAAGTTCTCTACCACGCGTTATATGCGTTCACGCTTTCTAAGCATGATGGATGAGCTCTGGACGATCAATGCATGCTAGGTGTTTCAGGAACAAGATCCCTAATCTCGTCAGAGAAAAATCCACTGTAGTAACGATAGAACAGAGTAACGCACCCCGCACTGCGTCGATGCTCTAGTGAGTCAGTAGAGTTGGAAACCCTACTATCGAGTTGGATATTCTACTACTGGATACGATGTGAGTGTCTCTAGTGAGTCAATAGAGTTGGCCACCGATGAGCTTCTTCGCCCCCTCCTGCACACGGTCGAGTAACCCCAAAAAAGACTTTGAGGCACCGGCCCAAACATGAGAGTTGTATTCCATTTTCGGTCGGATATAAGTGGTATAAATAGTAAGGAGGTCGGATGGAGTGAAGTACATCTTACACCGTTTCAAAAACCGGAGACAATTGAATGCTTCTTGAGAGACATGAAAAAAGTGTTCAGACCAGCGAACATCACACTGTATCTTCATTCCAAGAACATCAAGAGCATCCGATTCCTCAATATTTATACCATACATGAGTACAGATGAAGCAGCACTTGCGGTCGTTTGTTTGTGTGTTAATAAACTACATTAGGTCTTACGAGCGTTAAAAGCGACCCTGTTTTTACGACCCCATTCGGAGATTAATAGAAGATCACTATTCAGTGAATCATTCATATTTAGCCTCTTGGCAGCGAGCTCTGGTAGGCTTAGCCTATAACTGAAAGAGTACTAGTGACAAATGTTGCTGTCATCCGCGAAAGAGTGGATAGGGTTGGAAGTTTGATAGATAGAAATAAGAAATAGGGTAGAAGCAAGAACGGAGCCTTGCGGTAACCCTGAATTAATCTTGAACTCGTTTGATGAGATCCCATCTATACCAACTCGTATAGTGCAGCCTCTAAGAAAGCTCGATTTAAACCGAGAAAAGTCATCACCGACACCAAAAGCCGTAAGTTTTGCCAGTAGTGCAACATGCCACACTCTGTCAAATGCTTTTGAAATATCCAAAGCCACCACCCACGCGTTACTAAATGTATTGAGCTAAAAGGAGACTATGTTGAGAAATAAATGGTTTTTGAAAACAAAAAATTTTTTTTTTCCTACTCAATATCAATCTGCACTCGTTTATTGTTTTAGTTTGAATTATATTGTAGTGAGTTCGATGTCGATTTATATACATACATATATATCGTTAGTCCCACGTAGAAAGGCTCTAACTCGCATTTTTCCTGAATTGAGCTCTTTTAGGGATTCTACTACGTTTCACACAAGTACACAGTGGCCCAAAGATTTAATTTTATAATTTCATACATATCGCTCTTATAAGCAATTGAGCAAAAAAAGTTACTTTTAGATATACTCATTTATATAGTTTCCATTACGATTTTTCCTTCTCCTGTAAAACTGCAATTATTTTTGTTAGGGCCTTTCTACATGAGACCAACGATATGTATGTCGTGAGATGTATACAATCATAATAAAAACCTGCACACAAACAGCTTAAAATTTTAATAAACAAAAGAGTTCAGTTTAAAAAAAGTTTAGGAAAAAAATTCATTTTAATTGGAAAAATATTTCATGGTTATCTACCTTTAATTTATTTATTTAATTCCCAAAATCCCTTGTAGGAGATTCATATCTATGTGTGAGTAAATACGTATATACATACATACATATGTGTGTGTCTGATGTATATTGTTGTCTAGAAATGACATTTGCTTTCACACACATTCATCTATTTTTTGTTTGTTTTTTTTTCCTGTAAACATTTTGTTACTGATAGTTTGGAAATGCTATTTTTAAATCTTTTTTCATATTGAAAATGAATCAAATAACTTCACCTTTCATAGGGGCAAAAATATATTTTGTAGTTTATTTAAGTGTATAATTTGAAGGTATATACGTACGTACCAGAGAACGTCAAAACCATGGTTTTTCTTGATTTTATTCGGCACAAAACTTTCTGTTCATATTAATGAATAAGGAAAAATTCAATGATGATTAGAAATCATCACATTCATTCTGTTTCACTCATCAAATTCTGATTATGAGCACAATTAACAAAAGCATTTTATGAACAAGTTCGCACAGGCAAGACAAGCACTTGCAGTAAATTCATTGTGTCCAAGCACTCATATTCCCATTAACTCTTACAATATGTTTGAACAGAACGTCTGTGTGGCTTGACCAATGTAATATACCAACAATGCAAAGAACGTAGACAAGTTTGATCATTTGCAAAAAAGGCTTGTCGTTTGTTTGTTTTTTATTGTTAAATATATGTTCGATCAATGTATCAAACTTTGTTGAATTGCATACGCCGAAGTACATATGCAATGATAGAAGAGAATCTGAGTTGAATTAAGCCCAATTGTTTTAAATTGAGAATAAAGACAATAATAATATACAGTATTTGCAATATAAAACTGCAAATAAAATTAAATTTTTTTTTTACAAAAATTTCCTATTTTGCCATTGACAACACAAGTAGACATCAAAAACCAATGTAAATTTGAATAAAAGAAGCTGGCCTCTGTTGATAGGAATGAACGAATTCATAAAATTTTGAATGTTGAGTGGAAAAGACATGCGCACGAATTGAGAAGTTTGATTAGACATTTGATGAAAACAAGCATCATTCACAATGATTTCTTGATTTTTGTCTATCAAAATTTTGAGTGTTGACTGGAAAAGATAAGTGCACGAATTGACAAGTTTGATTAGACCTTTAATAAAAACAAGTGTTCAAACTAAAGGGTATATACAAACTTGGTTCGATTGCCTTAAAATGAACAACGTATAAAAAAGTTCGAGCTAGTTTGATTATTTCATTCGTTCCCACTTTAAGGAAGATTATTTTTATGAATCAGCCGATGTGCAAACCATCAGAACCAAGAATGTTCTGTTGCTTTAAAATGAACAACAAGAGATTCTCTCTAGGCAAGTTTGTAAATAAAAGACAAGTTTTTTGTGCTTTTGTTATTGTTGAACGATTTTTTAATCAACAAGTGAAGTTCTCTGCAGCGTAAATAAGTATGTATTCCTAAAATATTTGCATATTCAGTTATTATTTATTTTAGTTATTATTTAACTTAATACATCTGTATGTGTGTACATGCACCCTCAAAAAAAAGTATCACAAATACCAGAGGAAGTATTCTGGTTTTTGAAAGTCATTAACTTAATAAAAGTCACCTTTTTTCATTGTGAAGATAACAAAGCAATAGGATACTAAAGTATACTGGCGTTTCTATGGTCGATTATAATAATGGATACCACAAGACTTCGAACAAATCTTGACGACAGGTGGCTGTAACGATTTTTGTATACAAATTGATGCAGAAAAATGTGTAAATATATTTTGGCAATAAAAAAAAAAACAAACTCACAAATATTCATCTAAACACTTAAATAAAAAAGTATGCAAAAAAGACTATATACTTTTATTTCCAGATACAAATTGGCATACACCGATACAACTGTTTAATATTCATATTTTCCAATATGTACAAACTGGTACGTACTCGTACACACATAGCTGCAAAGGTACTAAATTGGATTCCATAAATCTTCATAGAAACACGCACTTTCTCACATGCCATGGAAGGGGTGACAAAAATAACATAAGCTTCTCAGTCAGGGCTGGCAACTAAATGCCTTTAACAGCGTTTTTGTTATATCTTGGACCAGTAATCAGGGGATGACCACTACATATGCGAACAAACAAGCATCGCTTAGTCGACTTTTATATCAATACTAATTCGGAATATGTATACTCGTACTTTATAAGATCAAATGGAATCACAAGTTTGTATATACCCTTTAGATTTTTTGTGATGGGTATAATAAGAATGAAAAATACATGGGTTGCTTTATGTCATATTTTTCATATATCGCACCCCATGGTTAATTCACAATAGCACTAGTGTTCGAATTTTTCATTCACTATTGTTTAACTGTATTCTTAAAATGATTTATTACTTTTAAATTTAATATCAAAGTGTGTTTTTTGTTTGTTTTTTGGTTCGGAATCTTTTAGCGAAGCGATTCGGAGTTTTTTGGGAATTCCCAAAATTGGTTTCGCAAATCGACAAAATCCCCCATTTTCCCGGAAGCAATTCGCAACTAATTCGGCAACACGTTCCACGACAGGGATGCGCACTGAATATGATAAACCGGTTTCGAGTTTTTTCGGAATTTCCTAAATCAGCTTCAGGAATTGCCAAAATCCTTCCACTTTCCCGGAAGCAAAACGGCTACTTCAATTTTTGCACTAAAGTGAATGACCGCAAATAGTTCAGATACACGTTACACGGCAAGAACGTGCACTGAGTGCGAAAAACCGGTTCGAAACAGGTTCCCAGTTTTTTGGGAATTCCAAACATCAGCTTCAGAAATCCCCAAAATCCTCCCACTTTCCCGGAAGCAATACGGCAGCTCTAATTTTCGCACTAATCTGAATGACCGTTGATAGTTCATATACAGGTTCCAAGGCAAGAACGTGCAATGAATATGAAAAACTGGTCCCAAACCGGTTTGCGAAGTATTTACGAGTTTTTTGATAGTTCCCAATATAAGCTTTGTGAATCCCCAAAATCACACCACTTCATCGAAAGTAATACGGCAACTTTAATTTTCGCATTATAGTAGCAGCACGATATGCACAATTTAATATATCTACATATGTAATAATCACTCATACGGCATGGGTTGCGAGAGTTTCAAACACACAAGTCAAGCTAATATAAGCGTGTTCAATAAGAAAGTACACATGCGTTAAAATTTTTTAAATTAAAATTTCTTTATCAACTTTAGTAAAAAATTTTTCTAAAGTTGACATTACTGGTATCAATAACAGCTATAAAAAATGAGAGCTCACCAATAACAATAATAAGAACAACAAAACAATTTGTAAATACCGGCACATGTAAGTTTTAGAAAGTGTTGCCAGCCTGTAGAATTTTACGCTTTATAAATTGTTGTTTGTTTTTCATCAAGGACATGAGAGCAAACAAAAAAAAAAAAAATTGAATGAGAGCAAGAGAAATGTAAAGAAGTAGAACTTATCAGAGACTTTGTTTACAAATGAGCACAATTTGCGCAGGAAATTAAAGCTTTCACCCACATTTTCAAAAGCTTTCTTGTTTGTATTTTTATGTCGCTTCTTTGTAACAAAGAAAAAAACAGAACATCGCGATATGAAAAAAGAGTTTAAAGTCAAAATATAGATGTGAAGATGAATCTTGAGCAATGGAACAACGATAGAACTTAATGATACTCGTATATATTTTAAAAAAGCTGAACTAAAATTTGCTAAACATCCTTTGCGCGTTTGAGTCTGAGAATGTTTGTGTGTGTGTAGTTCTTTTTTAGACCAGAAGCTTTCTTGTATTTTAAGTGTGTGTTTATTGTTGTGTTTGCTTTGAAAACACCTGCTGGAATATGGAACTTTGGAAATGTGCGTAAATAGAATCACATGTACAAGCGAAAAACAAAGGACGGATACAACTGAAATGCAATAAAAAGGTAACATTTGGAAAAAGAAAAGAAAAAAAAAAATGAAAATAAAATAATTTTTAAAAGCTTTTTGCACAGCTGGTTAAGCTCTCTTTTCCTAATGAATTCAAAACGTTTAATGAGTACATTTTATATAGGGCGAGGATTGGTAGGGAAAATATATATACCATAATAGAGAAAGCTGTACTTTTTATGTAGAAAAATGTACTTTTTATGTAGAAGAAGTACACAATTTATTTTGAAAATTAAAAAAATATTTTTTAATATTTTTTTGAAGTAAGAAAAAATTGTAATTATATTTAAAAAAAAAAATTGTTATTATACTTTACGAGTCAGGAAAAAAGGCTTGCCATATTTTAAACTTCAGAGGCGACAAAACCCAATTCTTCGAACGATTACTGCAGCTCCATGGCACGTAAAAAATTCACGAATTCATAAGGATCTGAGTAATTGACGAATTTTCAAAGTACGCGACAAGGTATATCAAGAAGCTGGAACTTCACCCAAATCCTCTTGCACGCAGCATACTGAATTTTGACGGCCACACTCGGCTTAGAAGAAGGGATTCCGTTGCCACCATCAGAATGCTCAATAGGTGATTTAAACGATACAGTTCCCACATAATAAAACTTTTTGTCTAGCATTCGCCTGACTTAAGTAAAAAGTAGATTTTTAATTTTTATGTTTAGTATTAAGATTAGAATAATTTTTGTTAGTTAATTTTGAATATTCAATAAATAAAAAACACTTTAAAAAAGTTTAAACTTTATATAATAGCTGGTAGGTGGCGCTGCAATATTGATCAAAAAGTTGAAGAACCAAGTATTTTATAACACAACATCATGCCGTGGATATTATTGTGAGTGTGTTTTTTAAAGAATTGAAAACGGCAACTCCTCCTACTAGATCCTATATGATACTTTTCGTCAATGGTAATTTTATACTCACTTTATTAAAAATGATATTTAGTCATCCGTTACGCCAGATCTTAATCCTTACTAAGAATATTAATTTTTTTTCCTAGTTTCATTTCATCCTCGAACATCTAAGGGTTTTCTGAAAAAAAGTTTTTTAATGGAAAAATTCAATTAAATTCCTTCACGATGTTAGTTGTACATTAAATAAACAGTTTTCGGGTATTTATGTTAATATTTTTTAATATGATAGAAGAATCTATGGCACTTATGTGTGAAACAAAATATTGGGCGAATGCACGCCTCGGCTTCGGTGGCATATCCTTTACCCGATGGTCCATATTTTCAATGACTTCGAGACATACAGCCATGTCATAGAATTCAATTCCGTTCGGAAATGGAATTCAATCCATTTTTTTTGGTTCTTCAGAAGACGAGAAACTATAAGCTTTTTGGAATAGAATTGCTTTTAACAGAAAATATTGATCCCATTCTTAAAGATAAGAATGATTTCCTTTCCTAAAACTGTTTAGTTTTTCGTTTTCCGAAGAGACAAACAATGGTTTTAATTTCGTTTTCGAACGGAAGTGAATTCTGTGACATGGCTGATAATTAAGGTTCAATGTCGTTAATGTGCCGAACTATCTCGCCCTTTAGCTCTTAAATTACTACATGGGTTGGAAAGCCCCAGGTGTAACATTAGTTTGTGAGTTATTGTGCTAAGAGTGACGCTACTTTTTTTTATTTTCAAAAGAATGGATCAAAAATAATTTCGTGTTTTAATTTTACACTGCTTCTTGATGGGGGAAAAATACTGTTCAAGCGAAGCAATGGCTTGAAAAGTGTTATGGGTTATTCGCTTCTTCAGAAACAATAATAAAAGTTTGTTTTGCCGACTTCAAACGTGGTCGTAGAGACACCGATGATGCAGAACCCAGTGGACATATAAATGAGGTAGTAACACCAGAAAGCAGAAAATAATGCGCAAAATCGTTTTGAATGATCTTAAAGTGAAGTTGCATGAATTAGTTGTGAAAACGATTATCGTGGGTACATGCCAGTATGGCCTTACCCCACGTTGATCTAATCACCGGGTGAATACAATGCGTCTACCAGCGCCCCCATACATGACAAACTGTCATGCATGAGTATCAATTCGATCACATGTTGTTTGGACATAATCTCCCCCTTGGTTAGGAGCGGAGCCTTTCTAATACTCCTTTCGATCTATGGGTCACGGCACCCGGTTGCAATGCAACTCCACACCGAGCTCCATTGAACTCTCCCCGCGATTTGGGTTTAAACCACAACCACCACGATACTCCCCGAAGGCCCGCACCACAACTGGGCAGGAACAAGTTCCTGGGGCTCCCAGTCCATTTTTTATTGGTGGCTATTTGACTTGTACCTTTTCTTTTAAATATCCCTGGAGTAATAAGTTCTACGTTTTTGAAATCATGATAGTGGCAAACATCAGTAGGACTTAAGATAAAACGGCCATAGAGTTTCTTACGTCCATATTATCAAAATATGGCCACAAGAAGTCCTTTATCATCCCATCATAGTGAACGCCAATCAAGGTTCAGAGTCGTTAATATGTCGAACTATCCCATCCTTTATTGACCGGTATTATTAAAACATATTTCTTTTGAAATTCTCAATAATTTATTTAGATTGTTGGGATATAAAGTTGAATGTTTGAGACTATCTTTCAAAAATTTTCAAAGTCTACTGATGATTAGGGTAGCTGCTATGAAACGTCGACATCTAGACAGCTGGGAAGTATAGAAAACAAGTTGTTTATCATTTTTTCTTTAAAGAAAATAATATTATCTTGGCTCAAAACCGGCGTTGAAATCATAAAACAAGTTAAGCCTTTATAAAAGAAATCCTTCAGTACTATTTGCTTGTTTTGAAAATTGTCTCGAACCCAACACAAATGTACCACATTAAACATACTCGTACTCTTTTATGGGAGGAAAAAGCATATTTCTGTGCCAGCTTTCTACACACAAGGCTTTGGCTTAAATTACACTCACACTCACATTCACACACATGCACATGAAAATGGTAATAATGATGAATACGATGTCGGCAAGAAGGTGGTTGAAATGAAAATGTAATCTTTATCGAAATTCAGTGATGGAGTTCCAGCCGTCGGATAACTTTGGAACGTAACCAACTAAGCGCGCGTGTTCTAAAAAAAAGAAATAATTGAAAAAGTGTAAAAATAAATGACAAATTCCTGCAAAGAGGAAATTAGTTCTAAAAATTATTAAAGCAATTTTAGCAAGATAAAAATAATTAAAAAAATATATATATTACAATACAAAAAGTGAGCACAAGTTAAAAAAAAAAAAGAATTAAAGAAAATAAAAAGAAAATTCTACTTCTCCCTGTAAAGTTTTGTTTTTTTGCTGCTGCTTTCTTTAAGTGTTCTCTTTTCTGAGCCTTCTTTTGGCTACATTTTCTGGCTTTTTAATTTGTTTTTTTTTCAGTTTTATTTTTTTTTAGTTCCTTCGTAGTGTTTGTTGTAGGAGGATAAAAGGCATTCTCCCCAAATTCAAGTGACAGTGGGTTTGTGTATAAAAGTATTAAAAAAGCAGCGACTACAAAAGCATCAGCAACAGCAGCAGCAGCAGCGGTAGCAGCGACAATAAAGTATAAGGATTATTTATTGTTGTTGCTTTTAACCGCTCGATTTTATTTTGTTGCGTTTTTTTTCAAGTTAAATACATATTTTTTTTTGTTTGGATTTTATAGCTGCTAAGTAAAAATAAAAAAAAAAGGAATAGAAACCTATAATTTTCTATGTCTCTCGCTGCCATACTTAACTACACATACAAACATATGCACATACTCCTATATATGTACATGCTTGTGGAAACATATGTACTTATACTTTAAGGATATTGAATAAATTTAAGAAAATTGCTGTTTCGCAATACAAAATTAAAGCACTTAGGAATTTTATTTCTCTTAAACAAAGAATTATTTGCCAACGAATTTTTACTTGGTGCGGCTATCACGTTTTCATAAAATTATTTTTTACACTTTCTGTCAAGGTCTAACCAGCAGCCTTCTTTCATCGAAGCATCTAGTAATAAAATCTTTCCATTTGCCCCACAAATGCCGATATTTTATGTTTTTGAAGTGTTTTATTTTTGCATAACCCGTTTTATTTATTTGAAACTTTATAAAGATCATTTTAACTATATATGGCTCCTTTATTGCAACTTTGTCCTAACTACAAAAAAAGCTTGTTTCGAGAAAAATATATTTAAAATTTTTAGTTTCCATACAAGTCTTACAAATATTTTTTAGAAAATATCTCCTAAAGGAAACAGCTTAAAAGTAATTTTTGTGTGGCACAATATAAATGGTAGTGCTGTGAACAATTCTGCAATGTTAACTCGCAAAGCGCATTTTTTGAGATATGACTATGTTGCAATAAAGGAGCGATATGTTATGCAATATTTGATACAATTTCTAATCATAGCCTGATAGCTTTTCATGTCCATCGTAAATTAAAAAGAAATTTACTAAAATCAATGGGCTATAACTATAATCATTAAAAAAGTATACTTTAAAAAATATATAGGAGCGTTAACAAAAATTATACTTTTCGTCTATTATAAACAAAAAAAAGCCAACTTTACTTTCAAAAGCCGGTACTAAAGTTAAACAGAGGAAAAGCTGTTGTATGTATTTTAACATAACTCTAAATAAATAAGCTATTCGCCAGCAAATGATAAAATGTGAAATAAAGAAATTAGTTGTGCGAAAATTAAGTAAAAATTGGTATAAAAATAAAAGTAAATATATAATATAGGGTGTTTTTTTAAGCTAGATAGAACTTTAAATTGTAAAAAGTAACACAAAAAATTAAATTTTGATGAAACATTTTTTTATTTGTTTCAGTATACTCTGACAAATCATCATGAATAGACTCACGCTTGAACAACGCTACGAAATTATCCAAATTTACTTTGAAAATCAGTCCCGTTGTTTTATCGCAAAATTGTGTTCAGCGATGAGGCGCATTTTTGGCTTAACGGGTTTGTTAATAAGCAAAATTGCCGCATATGGAGTGAGACCAATCCACAAGAGACCCTACAGACTCCATTACATCCAGAAAAATGCACTGTTTGGTGCGGTTTTCATGCTGGTGGCATCATCGGACCTTATTTCTTCAAAAATGAGGCCGGAGCTCGCGTTACGGCCAATGGAGATCGTTACCGCACCATGATCAATGATTTTTTGTTTGAAAATATGGATGACATTGATCCGGAGGAGATGTGGTTTCAATGGATGGCGCTACGTGCCATACGGCGAACGCAACCATCGACTTACTGAAATCAAAATTTGGCGATAAGTTGATTTCGAGAAATGGACCTGTCAATTGGCCTCCAAGGTCGTGCGATTTGACACCTCTCGATTATTTCCTGTGGGGCTACGTGAAGTCACTGGTTTATGCTGATAAACCAGCAACAATTGACGCCTTGGAGGCCAGCATTGTTCGTGTTGTTCGTGACATACGGCCAGCAGTGCTCGAAAAAGTGGCCCAAAATTGGACGTCCAGAATGCGCTTCGTCAAGAACAGCCGCGGTGCCCATATGCCCGAAATCATTTTCAAATGTTAATGTCACGTATTGATCTTTCGAATAAAAAAAAATTTTTATTACAATTTCATTTTTTGTGTTATTTTTTATAATTTCAAGTTCTATCTGGCTTAAAAAAACACCCTATATATACATATATATATATATATATATATATATATATATATATATATATATATATATATATATATATATATATATATATATATATATATATATATATATATATATACACTTTGTCAGCCATGTTCCGAGAAATGCACGATCTGAAATCGCAAAGCATTCTGAAAAACGTATAATTGACGTTCTCAGGAATGCGTTTTTTACTGGCATTTCGAAGTTTTTTTTCGCAAAAATACAAATGTGTTTTACATACGTACATGGGATAGTTATCAGCCATGTTCTGAGAAACGCGCGGTCTGAAACCACAGAGCGTTTTAAAAAACGCTTAGTTCCATTTAGGTGTTCTAAGGAATGCGCGTTTTACTGCCGCTTTGGAGTTGCTTACGAAAAAATACAACATGTATTTTACATGTGTATGTGGTAGTTATATAAAACTAAAACAAATTGAGAACAAATACAGAAATTTTTTAAATTTAGCAATTTTAAATGAAAATATTTAAAATTCTTCTAAATTTTTATTGAAACAAAAAGAAAACATATTAAATTTAACTGTGAATAGTTCTTTTTCCTTTTGCAAGTTCAGTTTTAGCAAATCCAATCAGTTCACTTCAATATACACATGCGAGTTGAAGCCGCCAATTTTTAGCGATATGCTTTTACTAGAATACCTATTTGGCGATTTCAAATCGCAAAACCAAACTTCTTGCGTTACACATTTGTCAGAACACCTATTAGGCGTTTTCGCAGCGAAAACGCTAAATTTAAGCGATTTGCGTTTCTCAGAACATGCCTATATATCATAATGGAAACATTTGGAAATGTTTTCCTGAAAATAGGTGTTTTCCTTTCTTTTTCTTTGTAGTGGAAGCGGCCAAGAAACGCATTTCTAACTCGAAAATAAAATCTTTTCTTATGAATTGATACATTCTTTGCTACGTTTTCCTACACTATGTTGCCTTCCAGCTCAAAAATCTATTAGAAATAGGGATTTATGCCACCTAGAATGCTTGCGCGTTTGTCCTTGATCTAATTGACTACTGCATCCCAAAACCATTCTTCACAAGGAGCTTCGGCTACCAAATTGAGGAATCTGCCCTAGAATCTGGGTACTTCTATGCTTACACGGTTGGGTCCAGAAGGGGAGAAAGGGTTGGGGCTGGTGTTTACATAGAAGAATTTAACATTAAAATATCCTTCAGACTATCAGACGGATGCAGTGTACTTCTGGCTGAAATAAAGCGGCCAGATGGCTGACGTTTCACAAGATATTTGGTAGAGATATCATGACAGTAAAGGAGAGCATAGCCGCTAACAACTCTCTGATTGGAATATACACTAATTTTAGTCCAGTCTAGGAATGCCAGATATCTTTAAAGAGACATGCTAATCTAACCCTAAAATGGGTACGTGGACATAGGTGCAACAATGGCCACAACATCGCTGATGGCTTATTTAGAAAAGGGACAGCCCTAGAGGACAGGGATATAGATCCCTTATGCGGACAACCCTTATCAGCGTCTGGGAAAAGAATAAGACACCAAACACTGGAATATGCCCAAGAAAACTGGTTCACAGGCCCCACATGCCTTATATCAAGAAACCTGTGCTCGCATATCAGGTTCGGCTAGGTTTAACAGGCAGCCAGCTAAAGCCAGCCCACTTGGGTCTAATTTGGTCCCGTTGTGTTGCCTGGCTACATATTAACTCTAAGAGAATGTGGGAGCTATTAAAACTACCCAGATCTCACCTAAGAGTGACTGTATCCATCAGCACTGGGCATTGCCCGTTTGGGAATTATGCCAGGAGACTAGGGCTACCCTATAACGACTTCTGTAGAAGTTGCCAGGACGAAGAGGAGGAGGAGACGATCCTTCATCTTCTCGGTACATACCCGAAATTGGAGCATCATCGTCTAAGATACTTAGGCAAGTGGAGCTTCAACAGCCTATTATGTCTGGACTCGGTCAAACCGACTGCATTAGCTTCTTTCATAAGGAGTATCAGATGGCTAGTATATCAGCAAGTAATGCAACATTAAGCAGTTTCCCACCTTTCCTTTCTCTCTCCCTCACTCCCCTCTAACTTTTATTCTTCAATTCTTCTATCCCACTTTTCACAATCACAACGGGAACGATCTTCAGGACCCAAGTGAACTGAAGACTCCAGGTACTTTTTGGAGGATCCAGCGGCTTGCCCACCTAACATAACCTAAAATGCTTGCAAACGTTAAGGTTCGAAGTCGTGAGATAGGCCAGATTCCGCAACGATGAACTTTTTTACCAGTGAACACTCTGAGTAAAATTCACCAACAGGCGTAGTGTTCACTTTTCTATAAAAAACGATTCCGTAGGAATCAATGAATTTTATTGTGCCGAATGTGTTCGTGTACGCAGAATAATGAGCTGAGTGCTCAAATCTACTGTTAGGCAAGTTTTCTAATGGAAACCTTAATTCACGTAATATTTTTGTTTTTTTTTTTAACTTTTTTATGAATACGGCCGTAAGAATATTTTTTTTTATCAATTTTTACCAGTAAAAAATTATAAATAGCTTGTTTTCTATGTTTCCCAGCTATCTATATGTCGACATTTCATAGGAACTACCCTAATCATCAGTAGACTTTGGAAATTTTTGAAATTTTTATTTATTTGTTGAATCTTCAAGAAGAACTAACAACAATTATTCAAATCTTAATAGCTAAAAAATGTTCTTTAAGTCCAGCCAAGACTAGACAAAAAATTATGATTCAGCGAATATATCAGAATACCGTGCCACAGGACATCATCTGTAATGCTCTCCCGAATGGAAGCCAGGGTGTCCCTTCTTTTTAATCGTGTGTGACCACCAAAGGTAAGGATGTCTCGGGCAAGTGGACTTGGGTGGATTTCAAGTTAGGTTATATACCTTCCAGCATATTTGGCAAATTCATCTTTTACTAAAGGTACGTTTAGGTCCTTGTGAATTCGAGAATTGGGGCTGCTGTAATCGTACGTAGAACGCTGTTTTGACGCCTTTGAATTTTTCCATATATATAGCACCATATTGGCTTTAGGATCGTGTTATATAGCAAAAGTTTGCAATCTAAGCTCAGGGTGGAATTTCTGCTGATGAGCCAATTCAATTGCGCGGCTTTTAATTTCATCTGGGTTGTTTTTGCGTCAATGTGTTTCTTCCAAGTTAGTCGACGGTCGAGGTGAATACCGTAAGAATATGAACATAATTTTTTTAGTTATGCCTATGTTGTAGTTAATGAGCGCTATTTGTATTTATTTTCATTTACAATTTTGTCTTTCCTTTTGTAAATATTTTGCTAATTTTGAAAACTAGGGAACATTTAAAAATTTACGGCCTTATTTATAAAAATTTTTTCATGTTTATAAAGCTCTTATTGTACAAATTTTTTATAGAAATCAGTGCAATAACAGCTTAATAAATTTGAAAAAAATTTTATAAATAAGGCAGTTAAATTTCAATATATCCACGAAAATCCTTTTTGTTATCAAAATTCCCATTGATTCAATTTCTATATTCTTTCAGAAATGTCCATGAAACCGTGTTTTTAACTAGAAAACCGCAATTAAACACACAACATACCGCCAGAGTTAATGAATGAATAAAAGTGTGTATGTGTGTGTGTGTGTGAAGTGCAATTAACAATATAACAAGCGAATTATTTATAAATGTGGAAAGTTAATTACAAAAAATTATGCAAAACGGATGTTCAAATATGCTCAATTAAAGCAAAAAGTTAAAATAACTCAACATAATTAAATTTTGCAACATCATGATGCTTAACAGCATTTCATGTGTTAAAGGATATAAATAAAGTGCGGAAACGGAAGTGTAAAGTGTGGCGGTCAACAAGCATAATTAGAAACGAAAGTGAACCCAAAACAAAATACTCGTACGCTATAAATAAAAATGTATAAAATGAAAAATTTCAAAAAACATAAAAGCTTGAAGGGAATTCCAAAACGGTTTGTTAAGCTCTAAAAGTGGCAAAGTGTGAGAAATGCATTGATTTGCTGGAAAGAAAAAACCCCAAGAAGGGCTTTAAAATTAAAAGATTGCTGGAAGCAAATGCTTACACATATGTTATGAAATAAAATTATTAAAAATTTGCCTAAAATTTAGTGGAACAAGCAATGCAAGTTATAAATGTACTTGTTTTTCCCCATCAGTGTTTAAGTGTCTAACAGCCACAACAACTGCAACAACAGCAACAAATTATTTCCGTTTCATAATCATCAAACTAACATTTTGTTTTTTAAGTAATTTATGTTTCCAGCTAAAGCATTTAATATTATACTCGTACATGTGCAATATTTCTCATACCTTTAAAATATAAATGAAACCGGAAGTTGTTTATCTCTAGAGCTGTAAGCGGAAGTGTAAAATTATTATGAATCATTAGTTTTATAAAATTGCTTTAATAACTACTTGAGAAACTATTTTAACAAAAATGCAAAAAGAAAAAAAGAAATCTCTATCAAATTAAGAAAATTGCAAAAAAAAAAATGTGGTAAAACCAGGCAGAAACTCTGCTTGCTAAATAAAAATTTAAAAAAAAAAAGAAAAAATCTTTTTAAAATAAAAATAGCATCCAACTAATTAAAATCCTTTTTATCAAATAATGCTTCTCAATAAAAGCAATAAATGTTAAGTGTAAGTGTTTTTTTTTGTTGATTTTCAATAAATAAGTATGGATAAAGTTTAAATTTGTGTTGTGCATATATAAAGTTTCTTTCCTGCTGCAACTTCCTTAAACATCTTCAAGCGGAAACGGAAGTTTTAAGCACACAAGCTATAAAACCATACCACAATATTTGAAATACGAGTACGTTTTCCATATTTTTTGTGCTAGTTCTCCGCTAAAGTTTTAATTTTTTGCGCCACCAGACCAGCCTACAACAAAGTTTATCATCTTATTGGGTTTTTCAACAGCTTTTGTAGAAGTTTTCAGCATACGTTTCAACGTTTTACAGAAAGTAAGTAGTAGACAAATTTATAAAATAACAAACTTCAAAATTATTTTCTCAACTTAAAATACATTTTAATAAAATTGCGTGTAAAAAAGTTTTAAAAGAAGCCGTAAGTGTTAAAATGACAGCTACTCTTAGAATACCAGGTTCGCTGAAACGCCGACTACACGCGGCATTTATATTGGAAAGTACCAGCGAGAGGAGGAGTAGTTTGAGCGAAAATTGTAAACTTTCAATTATTCGTGCAGGGTGTTTAAATTTTAAAAGCCGATGATGATTTGAAATTAAATACAAATTATTTGGGAATTATTGGCATTTCTTTTAATATTGGTATGGCGAATAAGTGGCCGCCGTGACCTTGGCAACACACCTTCATCCAATGTGGCTGAGGCATAATATAGGTTCTATGCCGTTCATTGTCGTCAATGTGCCGAATTATCTCATCTTTTAGCTCTTGAATGTTTGCTGGCTTATCGACGTACGAAGTCTGATCAAAAAATAACCATTATTTTCAATTATTTTCAAAAAGTATTTATTTATTCATCCATAACTATCTTGTCCCCTTCAAATTAATCCCCCTCAGCTACAATCGTAATACATTTATGCCAGTGTTTTTTTTAATCCTCGAAACACTTCTGAAACGCACTTTTTGGTATCGCCAACAGCTCCTGTTACGATTTTTCTCTTCTCTCCTCACTCATAGCAACACGCTTCCCTTTCATTGGTGTCTTCAGTTTAGGGAAGAGGAATAAGTCAGCGGGGCCAAGACCGGTGAATGCGGTGGTTGAGACATGATAACGGTTTTGTTTTTGTCCTAAAATTCACGCGCAAGCAACGATGTGTGAGCTGGTGCAAAGTCCATGATTGTTTTCTCTACAATTCTGTGCGTTTCTGACGAATTGCTTCGCGCAAGCAGCACATAACTTTATCGTAGTATTCCTTATTGACCGTTCGACCTTGTGGCGAGAATTCATGATGCACCATGCCATTGCAGTCGAAGAAAACTCACGGTTTTCTTTGACTGTCCCTTCTAATGAGATGAATGGGCTTTGGTTTCACAGTCATAGCCATACACCCTTGAGTGGTCACCAGTTATGACCTTTTTGAGGAAGTCTGCATCGTCGTTAACGATGTTCAACACCCTCTGAGCGTTGTCCATACGACGTTGTTTTTGTTCAAAATTGAGCAATTTTGGAACAATCTTCACTGTCGCATGTTTCATTAAGCCGCATGTGGTATTCAGTTACCAGCTTGTCTCAACAATGCCTCCTGGGCGGTGGGGCAACGATAATGAATTGTTTTCTATATGAAATGTAAATAAAAAAAGGTAAAAGTGTAAATAAAGTTGTAAACAGCATTGCCAGAATGAAGATTTTACCTTAATTTTAAACAAAATAAAATTTGAAGACTTTTTTTTTTTGCTTAAAATTAAGATTTTTGAGATTCAGTATTTAAAAAATATTGTAAAAGCTATTTTTAAGCAATGAAAATAACTTTTACTCGCCAGCACAATATATACTCATGCATAAGCATGTGAGTACAAAACTAAAGTGATGTGCGTAACTTAGTTTGGAAAAAAGTTTAATTGTGTTTTTGCTCAAAAATTTTTTTTTATCTTGTATTGTTGGAATAGCCATCTCTTTGTAACATTTAAGTATTTGATTTCAAAAAAGTCGGACGCAAAGCATTTTTTTCTAATATTAAGATATACTTTTTGACAAATGAAGTTTGTTTTGGCAAAAATGTCTGGCATCACTGGTTGTGAAGTACGCCAATGCCATGTAACAAACAAGAGTCTGTGTTACTATTTCATTTACAATTGATGAATCTGCAAAAGCGTCATATGTGCAAAAACTTTACAGTGCGATTTCAGTCTGAATTGTTATGTGAGGATCTAAGTGAATCCAAGAACCAATATTACGTCATATTTGGTTAATGATATGATCAAATTTAACTATATTCTTTTTCACAAGAGTTAAGCACAGCTCACAACCAAAAAAATTTTTTTTTTAGTTGTATATACTTAGGAAAGGTGGAGCCTTCCTAAAACTCCTTCCAATCACAGGGTCACGGCGTCCGGCTGCAGTGCAACTCCATACCGAGTACGAAAGCTCTTCCCGCATTTGGGTATTAAATCACAGCCACCTCGTTGCCCTGAAGGACCTTACCATAGCCGGGTAAGAACAATTTTTCCAAAGCTCCCGGCTCCCGGCTCCCGGCTCCCGTGGTACCAGAAAATAATAGCCTCTGGTCAGACTATCGCAGCCTTAACGAGGGCTTCTAAAGTTTTAAATCCCAAACGGGTAACTTTTAGCTCCCATAAACACCAACATTTCAGTAATTATTACACTTATACGCACAATGAACATGGGTAAGCCGGAACACATTTCTGGAATCAGCACCATATAAATAAACAACAGCAACACAGGAACTCAGGAATACATACATACAGCGCAAACTTGAAAATATAAAAGCAACATAGCAAACGCAAATAACCTGGAACTAATATACGAAAAACAGCACACAAAACAGCAATAAGGTAAGAAGACAACAAGATATATATGCAGAACAGCAACATCATCAACTCAAAGCGGTGGCGCAGCGGCAAAAGTACACAGCGTATGAACAATCCAGCAGCCGTAAGCAACAGGCAGGCAAAGGTTGTAGGACACTTTGGCTGCAAAAAGGCTGCAACGGAGGGTTACCTCCGCTATGTTATCCTCACCTTCTCCTATTAAAAACTCCGCGTGCAAAAATGCCCAACCTACTAAAAGTCCGACCGTCCTCTAAGATCCTACTACAATACCAAATTCCCCCGTCTTGATAAATTCCCAAGTCCGCCACACTCCTAAAGTCATCATAGTCTGGGCACTCTGTCAGTACAATACGACGTCTTGGTCAGGCCCCTTCTATGCAAAAATGCATTTAGTGAACCATGACCCGTCAGTATAAAGCCCAGACTCAAACCGAAGCCAAAGTCTGGGTGCTTCTGTACAAACGTCTCGTGACGCATAAAATTATACGTTACTCTCCCCTTGTCACTGTCTGGTCTGCCATCTAGAAACGAGACACTCCAAAAGAAGTGTCTTACCTGCTCTAACATCTTACGCAATGCGGGTAATTAACAAAATGCATTTGTGATTCAATATGAGATGAATATAGACAGCGAATAACTATCGGTGGCTGAGTGGTTAAGGCAGCCGTTTATGATACGTCATGACACGAATTGAAATCCGAAAATGGGTGCTGGGTAGATAGTTATCCCCCAGATAAAAGTTTGATTATTGATTTTCTTGTCCTTTTTCCTTTTTCAATAAAAAATTATTGATCACAGCAAATTTGTGTTGTAAAAAAAATCCTTGTTAAGAAAAATTTAAGAAAGGGAAAACTTGAACTAAAATCCGACACACAAATGTATAAAAACCAAAAATCTAATTTAAAAAACCATTTTTTTTTTCATTAAAAGAAATGCAACTTTAGAGAAAATTTGGGAAACCAAAGCAAACACATGTTAAAGTTCAATAATGCAGCGGCTGATACACATGTTGTATGTGACAGCTCAAAGCTGTTCAACTAGAGTATGCTAGTTAAAACAAAATCAATATATCATTAATTATTAGGATATTATTTTGGCGTAATTAATCACTTTGAAAATTGAATTTAACGTCTCTAGATGGATCATTCTGCCCACAGTGCAACGTTTCTTTGTAATTGCCAGTAGATTTATTTTCCTTGCCAAATGTTATAACACTCGTTACACACTCTTCTTCACACCCACAAATACCTTAAATAGTAATCCTTTTTAACAAATGTTCGCTTGTGTGTGTGTAGGGTGCTTTATAATCTTATATGTATGTACGTACACACATACCCGTACATACATATATATGTATGTTTAAGGTTGTTGCTGCTGTCATATAAATATTGTGTAGGAAGGTTTTTTTTTGTGTGGATACGTTTTAAGGTACGTTTTCTTGTGCTTTCATTGGCATTGCTGCGTATAAACAAAAGCAACAAGGTGTTAATGGTTGCTTTTGCTATTAAATGTCAAAGTTTATGAGAATAATTATACACGAGTAGAGAATATCAGAAGAACAAGAAAATGGGCAAAATTTATGCAGCGAATGTAATAATGGAAAACTTTATAATAAAGTTCACAAAATACTCAGACTACTTTAAAGTTAAATCCAACTTTATAAGACTTTGAAGACAGCTCTTTATCTCATTAGTTCTTCATGGGACAGATTTTTTTGTTATGCCTTAAGATAACTTAAATGACATTACCTCTGACTACCTTAAACTTTTTTAAATATTTTACTAAAAACGTAATATATAAATTTCACTAGTTAAATATTTATTTTTCCATTTAACTAAAGGTATGTATTATAGTATAGAAATGAAGAAAATTCTTTAAATTTTACTATTCTATTTTAGTTAAATGGAGTGTAATAAGTGAATAAATGTTTTCAATTTGAGTATTAACTTGAATAAATATTTTGTGAGTTGTAAATAACCTATATTTCTTCAAGTTCGCACTTCTTTTTGTTGTATGTAAATAAATTCTTTGTATACGAGGGTGGCTTGATAATGACGCTACATAAATACAAAAAGAACTTTTTTTCAAAAACCATTTATTTCTCAACTTAAGGCTGATTTACACGGGGATTTAAAGCCATGCCTTTTTTAAAAATATTCTTTTAAAGCTCGTACCGAAATCATGTTACATCTTTACGATGATTTTTAATTCATGTCGTTTTTTTAGTTGCTGTCGTTAAAAATAATCGTTTGTCTCTTTTTACTCTTCTGGTAGTATCGATGTGTTACCTTGGCAGCCGAATGAAAATAAAACAATTTAAAAAGAAATTAGTCTGCATTTAGACACGAAAACATTTGGAAGGGAATCATTTAGGTTGGGAGCAAATTACCGTTGGGGAAGGGAGAATCGATTTTGTGTTCGGTACTCGGCAACACGCCTTGTTGACATTTACTCTATTGACATATAGTTTACTATTTGACATTTTAGTTTAATTTACATTTTCTGCTGTTTTATGTGGTTTTAAAAATTTCGTTAATTCTGTTAAAGAAAAAGAAATTTTAATAAATATGGAATATAAATGGGGAAGAAAAATTGTCGAAAAATTAATCTTATTTGTACAGGAAAGAGATTATCTGTACAGTGTGCGATCCAAAGAATATATGGACCGAATAAAAAAAGCACAGGCCTTTAATGAAATAAAAAATATTTTGGAGAAGGAAATGTTTTGTGTGATTGTAGACATTAAAAATAAAATTATTTAGCTTGCTTCTAATTTTTCGTCCCTTTTTAATTTAAATTGTTATTTGTTGTTGAGCTAGTAGTCTTCTTTTTTTGATAAAAAGTATGGTTTTTATTTTTCAATATTTCGACACTCGGTTGTGTGTCTTCTTCAGGAAAAAAAAAAATTTTCCTGAAGAAGACACACAACGGAGTGTCGAAGTATTGAAAAATAAAAACCATACTTTTTATCAAAAAAAAAAAAAAAAAAAAAAAAAAAAAAGAAGACCACTAGCTCAACAACAAATAACAATTTATATAAAACTATTTATGAAAAACTTCAATTTTATTATTTTTTATATTTTAAATTAATCATATGTCAGGCAACAGACAACATAACGAAGAATGTAATAAACAAATAATAATGGAATGTTGCCGGCAACATGTTCCACTGTGTGAATACGAAAGAAAAATCAAAAGAGAATTCCAAATGTTTTTCTTCCAAATTTTCACTCGTCTAAATTCAGACTTAGAGAAAAAAAACTTGTAAAACGGAAAACATGGCTTGTTTTAGTTTTAAAAACTTTTCAGCACGAAAGAAAAGCCATGCCATGTCTAGGCTTTAAATCATCGTGAAAATTTGTTCATAGTCTACTTTTAGGTCAATACTCGTAGGAAGACGATATTCCAACTTTTTTATATCCATCCATTATAACCATCTGAATAATACGAATTTGGGAACCCATGTAGGTCGGCGGCAATGAGTCAGTTTATTTTTAAGCTTTGTGCAAGACAGTCATAAGTCAGAAAGTAACAAGACTAGTGTTTTGCTATACAGTGGTATCAAGTGTAAATAAAGTTGTGAATTATTTAATTGATGTATAACGAACAAATCTGTGAGTCATTATTTTATTTGCAAGTAAAGAAGCCGCGAAAGCGTTTTTAAAGGCAAAAATATAATAATATTATGATAAATTTATATAACTGGAAAATAATTTGCAAATAACACCCCGGTTTCCAAACTGCAAATGTTTTCGATTTCAACGCGATCTGGCATCTATTTACCAAAATAAAAATTAATTTGTTAAGTATTTTGCGTATTTGGCTGCCTCGATGGCTGATTTGGTAGAGTACTCGACCAACAGTCTCGAGGTCGTAGGTTAGATTCCTGCCACAGACCCTGGGTGTTACTGCAGACAAGCAAAAAAGCTTCGCAGTTTTTGTGTTTGTTAAAAAAAAAAAAAAAAAAAAAAAATTTAGAAATTATATATAACCATATTAATATGGTTGGATGTAGCATAGTATGGTTGTTATCGACAATAGTATGGTTGTATTTTTTAAAATTCTTTTGATTGTAACAATAGTACTGTTGGGCACACCCACTGTATGGTTGGCTGACAATATGGTTGACTTTGCCATAATATTGTTGATTACAACATACATACAAATATTAACATTTTGCCACACCTTTCGATTGCTGCATACGCTCTATATGCATTTTCACACAATTTCAATTTTCAGTATTTTTTGTTGTTCATATGATCAACAATAATGTGTTTTTTTTTAGTAAAAACACGTCTTTTTTTGTACCAAAATAAAACAATTATAAGATCAATTTATGTTAATGACTGATGTAAAAAAGTCGTTAATGTTGAAAATAGTAAATTTATTCTGTGAACTAATTAATATATATCACATGTGTGTAAATGTATCACACATATGTACGAGTATGATAAAAACGAATATTTTATGGTGTTTTCTTTTCTGCACAAAAAATGCCGTCTTATTAAAGATTTCATATAAACGATTTTTTGATAAAATAATAAAAATGATAAGAAATTTTACATTTTAAGAGTTCTAATTCGTAGCGATTTTATTTCCCAGCTTTGTCTGGTAGCAATTTTGTAAATACGGACTCTAAATTGCAGGTTTTAAATAAAATGACACATTTGTTTTGTAGCAACGAAAACACCATTAGTTTGGGATGTCATAAAAGCTATTATAATGATTAAAAACATTACAAACAATATTAATATTGCATGCAACCATATTCTAAAATTAATAGACGGTAACAAGAGGTTTGCAGAAATGCCAACGAAAACATATTTATGGTGATGTAAACTGTAATTAAACCGATAATAGTATGTTTTTAACAATAACTATTACTGAATGTTGTGGCATATACCCATACTAATGTTGCTGTAACCATATTTCAAACTGCATTTTATTTGCGTGCAAAAATGGGGGATGCAAGTGATAAGTAGGCATTAGATTTTTATAACCATCTAGTTTATATGTATACAAATTCACGCCAAGCTGTCAAAACTGATGAAGTTAAAAGTAGAGAAAACCAGCTTAGCTGGATTAAGGAGAACTTATCCGTTGATTGTGTATTTTTATCTGCGCATCAGCCATATCAGGTTTGTATCAGCGTCGCAAACTAACCATTAACCATAAAGAGCCCAATTTTTACGACTGTTTCTTAATAGGACTTTAGTATTTAGAGAATTTTTTCCTTTTTCTACGACAATGAACCTCTTTGAAGTTAATAAAAAGAAACAACACGCAGTTATTTGCTTTAACTAGCAACTAACTTTAACAATTTGGAATCCCAAATGAACTCTCTATAGAAACAGCTTAAATAAAATTCACATCGAAAGAAGATACAAAACAAAGTCTGACAACATGATAAAAGTCTCCCACTGTTACACAAAAAAAAAAAAAAATTATTTTCATTTTGAGGATTATGATATTTAACGCTTTTTCTAAAAGCGAAGACAAACAAATAGGATTTTGAATTCAGTTCTACGTTTAAACGTGCAAGAACGATGCAAAAAACCCCGCGATGAATATGTTGAAAACAAAACAGAAAAAAGTGAATACAAGGTACGGAAATAAAAGAAAAAGAAAAATATGTTCATTTTATTTAAACAAACATAAGCAGATCTGATGTACCCAGCAAAAACTTGGTAATGTGTTGCACTTACCTAAGAACATACTATTCAATATCATAGTACTTACCGTCTGCATTACTTATAATTAGTTAAGTAATGACTTGTTTAGAGTGTTTTTGGCAAATATATAATGAAAATCGAAAAAAAGAATACTTGGATTTGCCAAGGAAAAGAAACGGGTTTAAAAATGTTTACAAAATGAAAAATGTACTATATCAATATTTGCTTTCATAAATTTAGCTGTTCTGGCAATTTTACTATACGTGTTAATTGTTTTGCTGTCATTATGACTTACAGGTTATGATTACCTGGTATAAACGTGATGTTAACGTTAGATATGCGCTGCCAGCCTCGTATTAACCATAAATGTATTAACCATAAATTTTTAAAATGCTAAAATGGTAAATCACAGTGCTAAAAACCAGTTCTCTGTACTTGAGTCAGTGACGTTAATTAATTAATTTTATGAAAAGAAAAGTATTGAAAAAAAGTATTGAATATAAATGCTACTTTTTTTTGTAGAAAACATCTTCAGCCATTTTGATGGCTTTTATCGACATCAACCCGTAAATCAAGACTCTATAAGCAATTAGCTTTTTTAGTGGTTTTTTGTAATAACATTTTGAAATAGTTATTCGTAAGCGAGAATGGTAAGTAATTGCTTCCATGTTAAAATTATGACTTAAAATGCCAAAGTATATAGAAGTAGTGAAAAGTATGGTTATTAACACATTACTTTGCAATAAAGTTTTCGCTGGGTACGTACACACATTACACTGAGCTATAAAAATACTTGTGCACTCATAAAAATTGTTGAACCAATACGCTGACAACAACAACAAACAGCAACAGCTTCAACAACAACATAATAAAAGTAAAAAAGAAAAACAAAAATCTTATCTCTTGACGACAGGGTACTACTACGGGATGCCAAAAATATTAAATTCAAAACGGTTACGAAACAAAATAAACGTAAAAATAAAAATATGCTTTAAAGCAAGAACAACATCAAACATTGTGTAACCATAGCTGCCAGATTTGGCGATAAATCGTAATTTTTTGCTTATGTCGCAGATATTGTACGGTTTGGAGGTTGTTTCTGGAACTACGTCTATGTATTTGGGGAGGGTTAAACGCTTAGTGAATACAATTGTGAGGTTTGTGTATAATGTTAGGCGCCGGGACCATATTTCGCAATTTGTTAGTGACTTTCTGGGTTGTTCTTTTCAAGACTTCCTTAAATTTCGTAATATTTTTCTGTTCTATAGAGTTGTTAAGAACAATGCACCTAGAGCGCTTGTTCGATGGTTCGCTTTTTCACGGTCAACGAGGAATCCCCAAATATTTATACCGAGGACTTATACTTCATTTTTTGAAAGATCATTTATGGTTAGAGTGGCCCGATGGTGGAATGTACTTCCTGTTTTGCTGCGTCTTTTCTCGCACTCTAATAATGTATTCAGGGTTAAACTCCTGCAGTATTTATCTTCAGAACCTTAGGGTTATATATTTTTTTTTTTTTTATATATATATGTGTGCATTTACTGGTAATTTTGGGGCTACAGGGTTGGACTGGAAGGAGGTTGTTTATACGTCTGCCGCGTGGGGGGACCATTATTAAATGCTTCTTGTTTTTAATTTGTTACATTTATATGTTACGTTTCTTTGGCTGGGGAGCCCAATTACGAATTATGGATTATGAAAGTAGGAATGTATATATATGTATATGTATATATATGTATGTATGTATGTATGTATGTATATATATATATATATATATATATATATATATATATATATATATATATATATATATATATATATATATATATATATATATATATATATATATATATATATATATATATATATATATATATATATATATATATATATATATATATATATATATATGTATATATATGTATGTGCAGGGAGAAGCATATTTAGAATAATATTTAAGTTTTGCTGATATATGTATATATCTTGTATATCTTTAAGGTACATTCTTAGGTTATGATGCTTTGTAATATTGTTATTTTGGCCATGGAGGCTTTATATTACTGTACAAATGAAATAAATAACATAAAATAAATAAAATAAATGTAGCATAATAACGATTTGACGATTTTTGTCCTAAAAATTAAGATATTTTCGATACGAGAAACATAACATTTTTTGTAGGTGAGATGCAAACTATATCTACAGTGACTCAAAACAAAACTGGGACACTATAGTAAATATTTTCTAACTTAAAAGAATTGAAAGCATTTAAACCTTGTTTTTCAAAAGCAAAACAAAAAGTAGGGACAAAAAAAACTATTCTTGATTTTCATTTAGTTTGATTTTTATGAGCATTTATAGGGCATTTACATCTACCCAAATTTTACTAGATTTGAATGAAAATCTTGAACAAAATCTTAAGCGTTTACATTCTCGTTGTTTGACATCTTGCAAGATTTCATTTCCATAAAATTTATTTTTAACTATATCACAATATATAGTTTTTTTCTATTGCAGCGTAGTATTTTTAAGTATTTCTGTGAACAAAATCACAGTCGTGTAATAGAGTACTTGTAAAAATCTACTAGATTTCATCAAAATCTGGTCGCAATGTAGATTTCATTTAGTATGGGAAATTTTGTCAAAATCTACAAGATTTGAATAGAAATCCTGTAAGTACTAGATTTGGGTTAGGTGTAAATGCGTGTTAAGGAAGCCGTTCATGATATATGATGACCCGAGTTCAAATCCGAAACTGGGTGCTGTGATCATACAGCAAATTTGTATTGTAAAAAAGTCTTCATAAGAAAAACTTAAGTAAGGTAACAGGGTTGTCAGATATAGCGACTTCTCGCCAAATGTGGCGAAATTTTATCTATTTTGGCGACCAAATTTTTGGTTTGGCGACTGGCGATTTTTTTGGCGATTTAAAAATCGTGTGCATTCTTTGTATTTTAAATCTGGCAGTCCTATTTTATCCAATGTTTTGTTGTCATACTGAATGCTCAAATAATTTATAGTGAACTATGTGTCGAAAAAAATAGTCTGCTTTTGATATCATAAGTCCGATAGCTAATGAATAAACTAAACCATAAATTTCAGTCTGATTACATTTTCATTACACAAGTTTTTGCCTCAAAAATTTTAAGCCAAATAATTTTGAAAGTGCAGATAATTTCTTGCTTATGGTAAATGCAGCCATTGATAGATTTTACTAATGCAATAGATTATGGCTTTGAATTTGAAACTCCCTTAAGGCATACAGGAATGATTTAAAACCAGAAGAAAAAAATTATTTAAGAGATAATTGTCTCACATATATGAAAACATTTTTTTAAGGGAAATTTTTTTTCGCCATATGACCCTAAAAATTTGGTAGTTTTTTAAGTTCAACTTTTTACGATCTTTTCACATATTATCGGCATTTTGACGATTTCTTCCATATTTTTTTCTGGCAGCCCTGTGTGTAGCACACATTCTTACGCATACACACAAAAACACATTTTACATATTTTATTTATATAAAAATATGTGTTTTTGCTGCAGGTTTATGAGTTTTTATATACCGATAATGAGCACAAGTACAATACAAAACACTTACCCATACATATTTATATTAACACAAATAAACACACACACTCACTTACACATACATGCGATTACATGTATCTTGATATTTACAATGTGTGTGTAATATAATTCTCATGTTGGCCAAAATTCTGCAGTGAATTGAGGCTAAATTTGGACTTAATACTAAATATCAATGTGCCACAGTGGGCCAGATTAAAATATTACAGATATTTACAGTACGCACACATTTTACATATTTTATTGATATAAAAAAAATTGTGTTTACTGCAGGTTTATGAGTTTTTATATACCGTTACAAAATACTTACCTATAAATATTTATATGAACACAAATAAACACACACACATATATATATATATATATATGCGATTACATTTCTGTGTAAATTTTACGCACCGGCTACCAATAAGGGTAAATGAAAAGATTAGATGAGCCAGCTAATCAAGCAGATGTCGGTTAAGGGCATGAAAAGATTTTTCCAGCTTGCTCTAAGTTGGTATATTTGGTTCTTAACCCGGATTTACAATGCGTGAACATATAACAGCCTACATGCCATAGAACTGTGTGAAGTACAAAAAAAAAAAAAAAAAAAAAAAAAATACAAGCTCCAAGTGTGTTTTTCAGACAAATTTTTATTTATATTGTTTTGCAGCAACTGAAAATATGACGGAATGTGATGTCTTGTAGGGTAGAAATTCCCGTACTCACACTGTGAGTGCTCAAACCCTTCACAGACTGTTTATCCTAATGATTTCTTTATGCCTGTCCCTTACCTAGTGTCTACAACTGCGATTAACTCTGACATAATATCTGAGAAAACGTCGGCAGAATGAGAGAGCGAATTTCTCTATGTCCATCTTCATATCTAACCAAGGGGTATTGTTGTTAATCTTATAAGAATTGTTAATCTTATAAGAAGAAAACACATCTTGGCGACCAATGGAATATTGTATAAATTTTGTATATGTGCACATTTTTTACAAAATCAATTGCTTATAGTTTATATAATAATATTTATTTAATACGTAAAAATAAATTATTTTCAATTTAAAAGGGTGTTTTTAAAGATATTTTGCAAAACTAAAAATCGGTATAATTCCAATGGCGTCTTTTTGTAAACAAACGCATACACATCTGCTTTTTTGACAGCTCTTATTATAAGATCGTTGCCATGAGATTTCTCATAAAAATTATTATAAGACTGCGATAACACTGATTTTAAGTCTACACGTAACAGAATTCTCTCTGCGATTGAATTTGACGTTCTCATCTCAGATATTATCGCAGGTGTGGACACTAAGTTATGCAAGCGCTTACCATTACCTTCGTCTACCCAATCTGTTCAACATTTCTCCAGAAGCAACAAATTGCAGGTCCATTATGAATTCAATTATTTTATTAACAAAAGAGAATTAAAAGAGTGAATTGTTTTCCTTGTTTTATCAGGGTTTACAAAAATTTTTTTTTTATATATAAAATAAATTATGCAATAAATTATAAAAGAATTTGTTATAATTTAATAAATTATGCTAATATTATGGACTTTTTTTTCTTTGTTTGTATATTTAAATATATTTTACACCTAAATTTTTGTAATTAATTTCATGTTATTGCTTATATAATGGATTAAAGCCAAATTATATCTTTAGGCAAGTTTGCCCAATGGGCTTACAGCCAGTTCACCGATATCGAAAGGATAAGGTCATTCGCATTCAGGGCGAAAGAAAATTGATTTGGGTTTTTCCTAACTTTATTCTATACGAACGATGTGTCAAAATTCAATTTAAATACATAAGTTCATGCGAACGAAAAAAAGTGACATAGACGAACCCAAAATTTATTCGAATGTGAGTGACTAGCTTTCTTTCGCATACATTTTCATTCGATATCGGCGAACAAGCTGTAAGAACAATAAAACTATTAATTACATTACAATAATAAATTAATATTATTTCTGACTATCAGGTATGCCAGAGCAATGCTAATGAATTGTTAAGGTTATAACATATGTATGCTTTTAAAACGACAAAATATTGTTGGGGTGTATTTTGAGATATGCAACAAGTATTTTCTTTTTAATTCTTTGCCCTTCGTTACTCGCCCGGGTTGCAAAGTGTAATCCACGACTTTTATTTATTGCAAAAACTTTCTTTTTTTGGTAAATATTTTAATAATAAATATTTAAATTCTTTGATTTTAATTGTGACAAAATGTTTCTGAATATCATATTTGTAGCAAATATTGCAAATACTCAAAGAATTTTAAGTGTCAATATTTAAATTCCTATTTTTATATTTAATGTAGCAATAATCGAAAATTAACGACCACAAAAATGAGAAAAATTAAAATTAAAGCAGAATTGCAAATAAATGAGTTGTGCTGCTGCTGGTTTATTGGTCATAAAATGCCACAGACAACACAGAATTGTTATTTTTAAATTATTATTTTTTATTAAAAATGAAAAAAAGGAAACAACACGTTTCTGTATATACACACACACAAGCCTGCACACAAGCATAAAAACATATTGTTTAATTTTTATTCTACCACATATACAAAAATTTATTCCTCATATTTCAGTACAAGAAACAGCAGTCCTGCAACAATAATCGCTGGCTGGCGCTACAGCAGCAGTAGGAACAGGAACAGAAAAGGCAACATTAAGTTTTGTGTTTCATGTATGGAAAAATTGTGTTTTTGGAAACCTTCATGTAAGCGGTGTGTCTGTGTCGCTGTTTGTGTGTTTGTGTGTGTGTGCTTGTATGGGTTGGTGTTAATACATGTTGCATGTCTGTAATAGATAAGATTTAATATTTGTGCTTTGTATGCCTTAATTGATGATTACCAAGGGTATACTACATGACCTCGGTCTCAACCACACGAAGGCAGTCGGACAATGTGTTTTCCTTGTTTTTTGTTTTTCTTTTCCAAGTATTTTTTTTTATTTTGTTTAACAATTTATTGATTTTGTTATGAAATTTCTGCTACTGTTCTCATGGCTTTAGATTTGTAATTGTATTAAAGTAAAAACAGATTATTAAGATATCACGATTCAAACAGATTGCACAAGTTAAATAAAAGTTCTTTGAACTATTGAGTATTTTTAACACTTGTTGTAACTGGGTGGGTTAAAGGTCATTACCAGTGGTGCCAGACATTGAAAAATCTTCAATTACCAAATGTAAAATCTTAATTTTAGGATATAATCTTACAATGTTTTTATTAAGGTGTAAAGGCCGGTACGGAGTTCTTGCGGAAATTCACGTTTGAGAATATATATTTATATCTACATGGAAAAATAATTGTGTAGATTGGTGTAGAAAAGCTATATGTATATATGAAAATACTTACCTCATGCTATGTTCACCGTCCAAATATACGGCAAACAATTCATCCTCCATTTTATTAACAAATTGTCAAAAATTCCGTAGACAAATGAATGCATGAACATTAATTTTTGTTTCAGTTAACGAAAAAAAGTCTCCACTTTTACTTTTAACATACATGTAATAATAAAAAAATATCAAAAATTCAGTTAACTTTTCTTTAAGAACTCCATTTTGCATAAGAACTCCGGAAATTTGCATAAGGAATTTACCAACCTGAAATTCCGCAACTTTTTTTAAACATAATTCTTATGGGAACTTGAATTTTCGTAAGAGCTGCGTACTGGCCTTTATATTGGAAATATTGATGAAGGTTTGGTCTAGCCAGTAAATCTGTAAAAAATACGCATACATTCAAATCCATTACACACACATAAATATATTAGATGATATGAATTCTTACGTGAATCATTTTGTTTTCCAATGCTTATTTTTATTTTGCAATTTTTTCACCAGAAAATTTATATTTCCTTTTTTAATATTTTTAAAATTATCAAAATTAAAAAAACTCTCACACAAAAAACTAATTCGTTTAAAATTACTTAAAAAGAACATGTCAATGATTTTCATAAAATCAACTATATATACAGCCCAATCATAAACGAAAAATCCTTATGAAATTTTTCACTTTTCCCATTACTCCTATTATGTTAAAATATTCCGTGAGAAATTTTGATTTACCATCTCTGTTTAATGAATTTCGAAAGAGAAAAATATTCGGTGAGAAAAAAGTAGGTATTCTAAAAACATATGTTCCTTTTTTTAAAATAAGAATTAAATAAAGAAGAGTTTTTGTTTACAGGTCAAAAAGCACGAATAAATACCAAAGTCAACATTTGCTGAAGCCAACTCCGATATTTCCCGTGAATTTTTTGAAGGCAGCAAAGAGGTACTTTTTAAAATTTGGCACAAAGCTGAGATAGAACTTAACTCCATGTGACCTACAACAAAGTGCATTGCTGAATCGAAGAAGATTTGTTTCTTCAGTCGAATTATTTATTAATCACACAGACTAATAATTTTTTATTTACAATGACTGGGGAATTTCTAGAGGATTCGATGCATTCCGCAGCTCTCTTCGAACAATCCGATGGCTATTTTGTTGCTTGTCTACATCGGATATACCATCCGCAACAATGCAGTTTTATATATTTTTTAACTCATATTGTTTACAGCACAAAATTTATTTTAAGTTTGAACCAATACAAAGAAAAATACAATGTAAATAAACAAAACAGCTGTCATCGAAACTCAATGTTGCCACTCATTCATTTTTTTGTTCCGTTGGTATTTATGATTGGAGGAATTTTTTCTCGAGAAAAGTCTTTTCCGTGAGAAGTAAATTCCGTGAAAATATTCAAGATTAGGCTGATAGTTTATATTGTAAACGCGCATGTGTTGCATTAAAAATAAAATAAATAGTCTATTATTTCACATAACAAAAGATATTGTTGTGTTCAAAGAAAAAAATGTATACATATATGTAAAAACTTCAGCGTCCCAATATACGGCAAACAATTCTTTCTGCATTTTATTAACAAAATTTTTTTAGAACCTTAATAATAATAGTAAACTGTCAACAATTCCGTAGCAAATATATGTATGAACACTAATTTTTGTTTCAGTTAACGAAAAAAACTCTCCACTTTTACTTTTAACAAAAAGTAAAAGTGAAGAGTGGAATTCCGTACCGGTATGCGGAAATTTACATAAGAAATTTACCAACCTGAAATTCCGTTACTTTTTTTACACAGAGTTCTTATGGGAACCTGAATTTCCGTAAGAACTGCGTACTGCCCTATAACAAAAATTTTTCTAATTCTATTATTCTATTCTAATTTCTGTTTTATATGTTAAAATATTTATTGAAAAAATAAATTAAATAAATCACAAAAAACGATGTTTTAATTTTCAATAGAAGTTATTTATGTGTGTTTGCATGTGTACTTATGTTATCATGTGAATATTGTGATCATCAACAACAACAACACTTTCGTAGGCTTTGCTTATTAAATAAAATTAAACTTTCCTTAAATGTCTTGGTGTTTGCTCTTCCATATAGGGCTTTTAGGCACCCCTGGTATCAAGTATATATATTCTGAATCAGAATTGATAGAAAAAAGGATTAAGCAATGTTCGTCTGTCGGTCTTTGAAATACCGTTTCTGAGAAAATCATTAGACGTCAAAACTTCTTTCACCATTCTATTACTCCATTAGTTCATGGGTTTGCTACTCAGTAAAATCGGTTCACATGTAGCTGAGATATATGCCCTATAACAAAGATTTTTCCAATTCTATTATTCTATTCTAATTTCTATTTTATATGTTAAAATATTGATTGAAAAAATAAATTAAATAAATCACAAAAAAACGACGTTTTAATTTTAAATAGAAGTTATTTCTGTGTGTTTGTATGTGTACTTATGTTATCATGTGAATATTGTGACCATCAACACTACGATTGGTCATCGTAACAATAAAATTTTCAATTTTTCAATGATATGGTTGGGGGTGATGCTATGATATGGTTAGGCATGACAGTAAATTTTTTAAATCTCTTTTTACAATAACATTGTTGGGTATAATATAATTACTATAACTTTCCCTATATATATGGTTATAATTTTGAATTTCGGTTCTTGGCTGTACTTAATTTTGTAAATAAATATCAGATTGTAAGCATATTATTTGGGTGTGTTTAACCATATAATTCCACAATAGTATTTTGCCCTTAGAATATTGTCATATCAACCATATTTTTCTTCTACGTGTAAAGTTTTGCTATGGCCTTGTTAACATTAATGATAACAACATGAAATAAAATACTTCCAAATAAATGAGCATTTCCCAAGAAGTAATTACAGGAATATTTAGTCAAGGTGTATTACAATATTAATGGTATATATTTTATCTTAAAATTTAATATTTTTTTCTTTCGTTATTGATGATATTCTTAACTTTCAAAATTAGATACATAAATTGCTAAAAGCAGGTAAAATGCCTGTGACTGATTTCTTATAATTTTGTGTTCTCCTTTATAAGTTTCAACTTAATTATGTTTGACATTGACAGTTTTGATCAGAGTTTTCAAATTAAACAACTTTCTTTCCATTTAATTTTTGTAGCAGAAAAGAAAGCAGCACTAAGAAGTGAAACGCTTGTAGAGCGGAAATAAATTTGTCAAAGATAAAATGAAAAAGCTTGCAAGCGACCGACCAACTAATCAAACAGCCAACAAACTTACAAGTTTGTTTTAGTTCAAATTTCAAACTTGAAATTATGTACTTACATATGTATGTATACTTCAAAGAAAGTCTAATAATGTGTTTAGGTAATTAAATATTTATTAATGGTTTTGGCTTTAGCTTAAACAGTAGAACAAGTGGGAGTGATATAATAAGGGCACAAGTAAATTGAGACATGTTTGTTAGTCTATGTTCGCAGGCTAAATAAGTATATTAATAACCAGTAAAACATGGTTAAATTTCTGCAAACTAGAGCAACATGAGTGCTGAAAATAGCATGTTAGCGATTAGACGATTTACGATCTATTTCTGACAATTTTAGTAGATCGCAATTTTACTTTCATACCTTCCAAGCAACTTTGCTTTAGTGCATTTAATTATATTTTTAAAGTTTTATTTGCTGTTCATAGAACACAGACGAGCAACTCGCCTAGAAAATTTTCGTTACTTAATTTTTTGAGTGATTTCCATATAAAATTTTTTAACCGAGTATGTTCGTCTGTATTCTATGAACAGCACACATGAATTCAAAATTAAAATAAAGGGCTTAATGAAACACGTTTTACAAGCTGTTTTTATATCAGTAAAATGTATAGAATTTTTTCTTTAAAATGTAACTGCCACCAAGTAACAGACACCCCATCCCCCGCCCTCCATCTCACAGTCATGTCTGTCTACCTTCTCTAATACTTCCCTGAGGAAATAAATACCAAAAAATAAGTGATACACAAACTCATACGGCACCGAATCATGATAATTAAGTTGACATAATTACACACAATAACAAAAAAGTTTTGTGAACGAAAACCTCATGTGTAAATATTTTAGATTCTTTGCTTGAAAAATGCGTTTATAATTATTCAAAGTAACGTCTGTCGTTAGCCTCTACTTTCCCCATTTTTATACCACTCACAAAAATTTTGTGGTTCCGCTTGTAATTTATAAAATTTTCATTTCGACTCTATAAAGCAGAAGTACCCAAGCCCTATGCGCTTTGTGCACATTTATTTTTGTAAAAGCATTTAGGGCGGTGCTCTTAGGCAATGCGTTTTAATATACACATGTGTGTGTACACACACAAAAGTGGAAAGGTACAACACTTTCGTAGGCTTTGCTTATTAAATAAAATTAGTTTTTCCTTAAATGTCTTGGTGTTTGCTCTTTCATATAGAGCTTTTAGGCACTCCTGGTATCAAGTATATATATTCTGAATCAGAATTGATAGAAAAAAGGATTAAGCAATGTTCGTCTGTCCGTCTGTCGGTCTTTGAAGTACCGTTTCTGGGAAAATCATTAGACCTCAAAACTTCTTTCACCATTCTATTACTCCATCGGTTCATGGGTTTGCTACTCAGTAAAATCGGTTTACGTATGGCAGAGATATATGCAAAATTCCGAAAAAAGCAATTTTTGGGCAATTTTGTATAAAAATTTTTGAAAAAGAAGTAGTTTTTTCCTTCAAACTTAATGATATTATTAAAAATAGCGGTTATAAGGCAAAAAAAATTTTTTTTTTACGCAGATATCGATCCATTTTCGCGTAAACGAACTTTAATAACCTTTATTGCTTAAAAGTAGTTCTGGTAATAAAAAGAGGCAACGAAAATACCGAAAATGAACATTTCCGATGTTGGTCCATATACATATATCCATATTATAGTCTAAACCGACTTTTCCATGAAAATGTTTTTTTTTTGTCTAAAAGCAGTTCTGGTAATATAAAGAGGTTTCCTAAAACACAGAAATTTAAAATTTCCGATAACGGTCCATATATACCCGAGGTATAGCCTAAACCGATTTTTTCATGAAAATGTCGCGTAGTCCAACTTAAACAACTATGTTAACTTAAAAGCAGTTGTGGTACTATAAGGTTACCAAAGAGAGAAAATGGAAATTTCCGATATTGGTCCATGTATACCCGAGCTATAATCTAAACTGATTTTTCTATGAAAAAAAATTGTTTTGGTTAAAAGCAGTAGTGGTAATATATAGAGGTTGCTAAGACACAGAAGACTAAAATTCCCGATATTAATCCATATATACATGAGGTATAGCCTATACCGATTTTTTCATGAAAATGTTGCGTAAGCGAACTTAAATAACTTCTTTTGCTTAAAAGCAGTTCTGGCAATAAAAGAAGGTTACAAAAATATGGAAAATGAACATTTCCGATATCGGTCCATATATACCCGAGATAAAGCCTAAACCGGTTTTTTCATGAAAATATCGCGTAAGCGAACTTAAATAACTTCTTTTACTTAAGAGCAGTTCTGCTAATATAAGGAGGTTACAAAATACAGAAAATTAAAATTTCCGATATCGACCCACATATACCCGAGATATAGTCTAAACAGATTTTTCCATGAAGAAAATTTTTTTTAGCTTAAAATCAGTTCTGATTATATAAGGAGGTCATTCAAATACAGAAAATGAAAATTTCCGAAATCGGTCCATATGTACTAGAGAAACAGATTTTTTCTTGAGAAAAAATTTGTTTGCTTAAAATCAGTTCTGATTATAAAAGATCCATATATGTATACCCGAAATATAGTCTAAACCAACTTTTCCATGCAAAAAACATTTTTTTTTTTGCTTTAAAGCAGTTCTGGTAATATAAGAAGGTTGCTAAAACACAGAAAATTAAAATTCCCGATATTAGTCCATATATACCCGAGTTATAGCCGAAACCAATTTTTTAATGAAAATATTGCGTAATCGAATTTAAATAACTTCTTTTGTTCCAAAGTAGTTTAGGTAATATAAGGACGTTACCAAATACAGAAAATAAAAATTTCCGACAACGGTCCATATACACCAGAGATATACATAGTCTAAACAGATTTTTCCATGAAAAATTTTTTTTGCTTAAAATCAGTTTTGATTATAAAAGGAGGTTACTAAAATACAGGAAATGAAAATTTCCGATATTGGTGCATATATACCCGAGATATAGCCTAAATCGATTTTTCCATTTTACATTTCCTTTTTGGCATAGGAGTACAAGGTAAAATTTTCACGGTTCATATATTCGAGCATATTTAGTTAAAATTTGTAATATATACTATACTCGTATATATACGTGACTATCGTGAAGGGTATTTTAGATTCGGACCAGCCGAATATACTACACTCTTCCTTGTTGACTCCTACGTATGCAGTGCATTGTACTGGAACTAGAAAAATACGTTATAAGGAGGAGGAGAATTGAAAGAGTAGTATTTGTGGACGTTTGACTTGAAGTATCAATAACAAGCCGAAACACTCATTATTCCAACATTTAATGTGTTGGACTTTTTTCTTTCATACATAATTGTCATGGATCCTTTTTTAAGACTGAAAAAAATTGTAAACTTTTTGTTTTATTTACAATTTACTTCAAGCGTTGCGTTTGGATTACGCTTAAGCATTTGAATAATATATAATATTATATCCATGTAATATGTAAGGACTAATTTAAGCATTGATTTTGAGATGTTTGTCATGTGGTTGTTCGTTGTATTTGACGACATGTACGAGTAGCTGTAGTTTTATTACATAACTAAAATGCTGCACACTTCATTGTCAAGACATTCCTCATTGTCTTGCATTTGGATTTATATTGTATGGGGATTAAATTAATTCAACATATTTTGTGCAACATGTTCTATTTACATTCCTATAATTGATAACACGTAATAACGCATCAAGGATTTCATACATTGTATTTCAAAGACAAGTTTTAGAAGGCTTCATTAATGAAAATACTCTGTCATTACAGTCATACTAGAATAAAAGTGCCATTATTAAAACGATATTATCTTTTCGTGCCAACTTTAAATATTAATAGAAAATGGGCATTAAAATCGCCACCTCAAACGTCAAAAATACCATTGTGGCCAATTTGAAAATCAGAGCACTAAGCAACGATTAAAATTGCCACGTTTGGCTAGAAATCTCCAAATTAGCCAACCTTGCTATCCGTTAGGATTTTTTTAGCGATAGCAGTGCCTTTACTTTTAAAATATAATATTTTTAAAGCACTAATAACAGCAGTTAATCATTGCCAGGCTTTACTGTATCATAATTCTTTGCGAAACTATTAATTAACAGCAAACTTGTTTAAGCACCGAAAACATTTAAATTGAATTACATAAAAGTTTAATTTATGAGTTCTTAAAGAGTTTCGATCTATTGAGTAGTGATTGATAAATGGATTGATGAGTCTTTTTTATTTACTTTAATTGTTTTTGATATCTAATTTTTTGCCAATTTAATTAAGATATTTTGTTTGATTTGCTTAACTCGTATGCTTAAGCATAAAATATATTTGAATTGAATTATATAAAAGTTTAATATATGTTTTCTTAAAGAGTTTATAGTATTGAGTAATGACTGATTGATGTATTGATAAGCCAATGTCGTGTTTATGGGACACGTCTAGAAAATTTGTATGAAATATGCTCAATATTTTGAGTATATTTCACAAAAATTTGCTACACGTATTATTCATTTTTGTTCCATAAACACCACTTAAGATATTTTGGTTGATCGGCTTACGGCGTATATAAGTATAGTAAGTCAAGTAGGTAAGAAAAAGTTTTTAAAAAAAATTTTAAGATTAAATTGAGACAAGTGAGATTTGATTTATAATGTAAAATATAACAAATAAATTTGAAAGTGATTTAAATTATTTTATTGTATTAGAAGTTAAAAGAAAAAAATTCTGTCATTTACTATTCGAAAATGATATCATGTTAATGTTGGTCACGACTACGTCTGAGGTGATCTATGAGCATAGCTACTGGTACCTCGCGAATAATACGTGTAATGTTGGCTGTCAGAGCTTTATCGTAGTTGGATTCCTCCAGAAACTCTCAGATGATTAGTTCGAGCATAGCGATTAGTATCTTGCGAATAACATAAGTAATGTTGGCTCCAATAGCGCCAACCGTTGTGGCATTCTTTCTGAGATCTTAAAACTTTACATATTCCCAGCGAAGACAACCCTAAAGGGTTATATCGCACGGTATAGCATAACGTTAAAAATATGAGCACCGAAATAATTTCTCAACAAGCCTATTATTTTACACGTTGTATGGCTCGCATTGCCATGTTCTTGAAGCCGGTGCTCGTCAAGACCATGCGCTTGAGTTTCTGTTAACAAGGTGCGGTAACGGTTAAGATTCACGGTAACAGTTTTCGGATACATTCAACTGTAGCTGCTAAATTCTGTTCATTGCTAACGATTGAAGTCTAACCGGTCAATATTCATCCACTAATATAAATTGGGTCTCAACTGTACACATGGTATTGGAAATAATGGTTTCAGATGGTCGATTATGCGCTCGAATCGCAGAAAAAACGTTTCACACTGAACATCGTTTGTAATGCAGCTGAACAATTTGGAGATGCTGTAAAGCTTCCCACGATTACTTGTCAAACGATACTGAACTAAACTCACCAAGCTTTTGTTGCATTTTGTATGCCAGATATGAGAAACTATTTTAAAAAAGAAATAATGTTTAATATGCGTTCATAATTAGCTAAGTTGCGTTGTAAACCAAAATATACTGAACTAAAATAATAAGTCTAAACGTGTAATAAATCTTAAAAAAAGTAATAATAATAAAAAATGCATACATACTTATTGTTACGAATTTGTATCATTTCTACACACTGTGCGAGCCATTGGTCTGCTTGTTACAATTCTACACGCACATCCACAGAAACAACATAAAGCTAAAAACTTATTACACAAACAAATATACATGATGTAAAGACCGCTACATCCCCGGCAAATCAAGCACCAAAATGATTTTATTGTTGTTGCTGCGTTCCTATTGTTTCGCAAGCATGTCTGTGTGTGTGGGCATGTGCACAGCAATTATATTTGCATATTTGAGTCTGCATTAACTAGAAGGTTTATGATTATTGTATGTAGAAGGAAATTTATTATAAGTAACCAGCAGATGTTCAGTAGAGACCGAGTTTAATTTTAAACGTAGTGAAAGACAGGTATAAGTCAGAAAAGTAAACAAATCTAGTGTGTTGACGCCCAGTGGTATTAAATATAAATAAAGTTGGAAAGTATTCTAGTACTGTGTAATGAACAAGTGTGACCATTATTTCTTTTGCAACTGCAGAATCTGCAAAAGTGTTTTTAAAGGAAAAACGTAACAATATGTAGTCAGGATTTAATAATAAAATTTTTTTCTGTTAGTTTTGACTGCACAGTTATTAAAGTTTTAAGTCCTTCTCATTCACTTTGCGCTACCCTGTAAATGGAATACGATATGCTGATGTTTATGTCTTCACTTATTTATAGCTGTTGTGTTTTCGTACAGGTATCTATGTTACACATTTACCCCATCCCTTATTCAAACTCATTTTACATAATTATTTTTTAATATTGTTTTCTCCAAAGCACCATAATCTGTTATCTTCTCAAACATTTATTTGGTTTTCCATTCATTTTTCTAAAGCACTGCAACACAAGTTAAGATGCTTTTAACACTCACACTCGTTGTACTACAAAATATGCCAAATCATCTCGAATGAAGGTTTTATGGGGCCACTTAAATCCTTAGCAATGAAGAAACTTTTTCGACCTATTTTGTATGCAGGACATGCTGGAAATCCACTCAAAATTCAACAGGACTAAAAGCAAGACGGACAGAAAAAGAGAAAAACAAATTTCAGCCCTCATGAAACGTTTCTTTTGTTGTTAAAAAAAAGAAAAGAAATTGACAAGAACAACATATTTGTAACGCAAATTGTAAACGAATGTGGAAATATTTGTGAATGTATAAAAAAAACTTTAAATGCCAAGTCGAAAGTAGTTAAACAAATATTTTAAAAAGAAAAAATTTCATTCGACAAAGAAAATAAAATTACATCGCAAAAAAAACGAATTCAAAATAAAAAATTTACAAAGTTACACTAGCAAACGTAAAAAACAAAAGATTAATAAAAAAAAAAATTAATAAAATAATAATTTATTGACATGGAGAAGTCCATGATAATGCTGTTTTCTGTACACTAAAGATATTTGATGAAACATTTTACAAAAGTGTTTTATTTAGAATTCTTTTTTTGTACCAATTTTCAATTAAATCATTTTTGATTAAGAAATAAAATGTTCTTCTAGAGCAAAGTTTTGTGATTACTTTTATGATTTTACTTAAATCGCCAGCACCCGAATGTATGTAATTTTAAAAAAAGTTTTGCGAGGAAGCCAATTTCTGCACTGGTAATAATGCTACGATAAATGGGCTAGTAGGTTGCCAGGCCTGCCAATTATTCTCTCTTCAACTTTGATGGATTAATCCAAGTAATTGTTTCTTTACTCGATTAATCAATGAGAATAACGAATAAAATAATAGTTTAATCGTATCATTAAGTTTACTATGGAAAAATAATATTTTTCAAAACGACCCTACCTTAAGAATTTAATAATTAGAAGGGTTAATATACTGGTTACTTATTGGTATCAAAATCGAACAGCATCAGGTAGCATAATTACATTGTTGCAGACATAACCGACATAACCGTAACGATCTTCTTTTTATTCTCCGAATGGCGCTGTAAAAATAGGCTCGATCTCAACGCCCGTGAGAACCAGTTTTGTGAATGCTGCTTTACCTGTGGTTAGGGATGTTATAAAAATTTTTATCACATTTAACCCAGTGTGCAGCTGTTGATCTGCTTGTTATAAATGTACAACACATTCATACAAACAAGCAAGATAAAACTAAAAACATAATACACAAACAAACAAACATGCATGACTTAAAGTACGTAAAGCTCCAAGTAAATCAGCAAATGATGTTGTTGTTATTCTTGGTATTTCATGTTATTATTGTTTGTTGTTGTCACTGGCTTATTGTTCGCAAGCATGTGTATAAATGTGTATATGCATTAGAATGATATTTGTACATTTGAGTCTAGAATTATGAATGATAATGAAGTACAAATGGCAGTTTATTTTTAAGCTTGCACAAAGCGGTCATAAGTAAAGGTAAGCAAGTCTAGTGTTGTGGTACACAGTGGTATCCAGTATAAAGTTGTGAATTTTTTTAAGTACTGTATAACAAACAATTGTGTGAGTCATGTTTTCTTTTGCAATTGTAGAAACTGCAAAAGAATTTTTAGAGGCAAAAACGTAAGAATATCAGATGTGCCAAGTCATTGGACGTTCTCTTCGCTTAAAATTATTATTTTCTTAAAGTTTTTTAATTTTTACACATTGTTTCTTGTCCTTCTAAAATTTTACAATTTTTTCGTAATGATTTACCTTTTGCTCTTAGGTCTAATATAATTCAAATTTCAGTTTTCATCTTTATTGACGGCTTTTATAAAACTTTACTGGCACTTCCACAACAAATATTGGTAATCAATTAATTAAAACAATTATTTTTTGTCTTTTTTAATAAAATTCATCTTAAAAATAGCTGTAAATCTACCGGTCTTAGCGAAAAAATTAAATGAAAAAGAAACTGTTTACTCACTTGGTTAAAAGCTATTATAAAAATTGTTGGTCCTTTTTTTTGTATATATTTTGAAACTGATTAAATGAACATCAGGTAGTCTTATAGTTGTAGTTACTAAGATTATTCTAATGCTAATACTAGCAATGTAATAAAACGAAATATAAAACTATCATTGATGTTGACTCACTTTTGATGCTCATAGTATATGTTGCGTTTCGGATCATAATAATTCCTAATATTTTATTCCTAATGTAAACTGTGATCTCCAAAGTTCTGAATTATTTCATGTGGCTGTTAAAGGCAGAAAGATTTTATGCTTTAAAGTATTATCGCATTTTTATAACGAATTTTCGTTGGTTTGTTGCGTTCATTTGATACAAATAACATTTTAATTCAAATAAGTGGCTGTATGCCCTTCAATCTCACTTGTCCAGCATTGTGTCAATTTGCCTGTCTACCTTACAATTTTCTCTTTTATTTTCTGTTTCTTTTTTATTGCAAATACTTTTGTTATCTTCCAATTTGTCCGTTGATCCATACATTTGTCCATTCATCTTTCAACCTGTTTGTTTCACTGTATTGTCTGCCTGTCAGTTCTTTAGTTGCTCCCATCAATCTTTTACACACGCTTTCTCTTTTAGAGCCTTCAAAGCTGCTAAATAAAATTAAAAAAAAAGAAAAAAGAAACCGTATTTCTTTTTTTTTCGAACTATTATTTAATCAAGATAATTCTGCTTCAAAATGTATACACATTTACCATTAAATAAGACTATTTGATAAAGCTGCCTGCATGAACCAGAAAACTTTTATAAACTGGTGTTCTGAGTAACTGGTAGAGTGTTGAAGACTTACATACGTGTGTGTGTGTGTGTGTGTGTGTGTATTATATGAATATTTTGTAGGTGGCACATGCAACCTGAAGTTTATTGTTGCATACATATGAATATATGTATACGAGTATATAAATATAGGGAAAGAGAGAGAGGGAGAGAGAGAGAGAGACATTTGCAACACTTAAAAAGTCATTCATCTTGAACAAAAGATTGTGTTTTAACAACACAACCTTTTACTTGCCACTAACACCATGTAAATTTCAATGAAATGAAAGGGAATATTCATACACGTTCACATACACACGTACACATACTAAAGTTATTTCCATTTAAAATCTTCATAAACCATTTACATTGAGTAGAATCCACAATGGCTTAACTGTTGAAAATATAGGCCAGAAGAACCGACTGCCACCGAACCTCGCCCTTCGACACAAAAGCTCCTTTATTCAGTCATTCATACAATCGCTCATTCATTCACTTTGTGTTTTGAGAATATTGCAAAATAACCCCTTAAACAAATTTGCGTTCATTCGGTCACATGTCTGTGGTTTCTTTCTGCTGCTCTAGCAAAAACAAAAATACAAAAAAAAAAAGGAAGATAAAATATGTATGTCATTGATTTGGTTGCTTGCTTACGTGTGTTTGATCTGGTGAAAGTGTGTGAGTTTTTTTTTAAGTACCAAAGAAGACATAATTTGCTTTAGATGTGTTAAGTAATAAATAAAGTTAAAAAATGTTTAGATACAAAAAAAAAACTTGAAACGGTTAAAGAAGGCTTAAGAAAGTAACAGTGAGAGGGAAAACAGATAGCGAAAAAAATTTTGAAAAGAGGAAGAACCTTAAACACATCTTTTATCTTAGGTATTATAAAGGATGGTGCAACGAAAATGCACGATGTCAATGCTAGCTAAAGTAAAAAAACCGCCTGTACCGCTTCGATGTTCCCGTGAGCCAATACAGTTGTATACCCTACTGTCACCGATAAGCTTCCTCGCCCACTTCTGCACTTGGTCGAGTGACTCTAAAATAGACTTTGCGGCACCGGCCCAAACATGAGAGTTATATTCCATTTTCGGTCGAATATACACGTAGAAAAAAGTATATGGTTAATACGACAATGTTCTAAGGGCTATATAGTATTGTTGAATGACATGGTTGTATCTGATAGTACTATATTGTTACATTTAAAACGCCCTTGATAGGACACACCATAGTATTGTAAGAAAATATTATAATTAACCATACTATATTATGGTTTAAGCATTAAACACATTGAAGCCAGCAGACGACCGACTTCAATATGTCAAATATAAAATATATGCATTTATATGCGGACTTTTATTTAGCAAGACGACACGACTGCAGGTTGTTGTCTATGCTGATTTTTTTGACGCTCTGGAATTAAACTAATTTCTATTTTTGTTGACTACAAAATAAAAACAGTGTGGCTAGTGTATAAAAAAATATGTAATAAAAAAAATTTGCTCTTGGAAGTATTTTATTTTTTAGTATACATGCATGTTCTGAGAAACGCAAATCGCTTAAATTTAGCGTTTTCGATTTGAAAACACCAAATGGGTGTTCTGAGAAACGTATAACGCAAGAAATAGGGTTTGCGATTTGAAATCGCCAAATAGGTGTTCTGGAAAACGCATCTCGCTTAAAATTGGCGACTTCAACTCGCATGTATATTTTGAAGTGAACTGATTGAATTTGTTAAAACTAAACTTGCAAAAGGCAATAAAATTATTCACAATTATAATTTAATATGTTTTATTTTTATTCCAATAAAAAGTTTGAAGAACTTTACACATTTTCATTAAGAAAACTAAATTGAAAAGGTTTTCTATTTGTTGTAGAATTTTTGTTTGTTTTATGTTACTACCACATACATATATACGTATGTAAAACACATGTATTTTTTCGGAAAAACCTGCTAAACGCCAGTAGAACGCGCGTTCCTCAGAACACCTAAAAATCAATCAAGTGTTTTGTAAAACGCATTGCGGTTTCAGAACGCGCGTTCTCTGAGCATAGCTGATAAATTAATAAAATAACAAAATTTAAATGGAGTTTTAAATAAATTAAAAAATTTAGTTGTTCTACTGTTAAATATGTGCATACAAAATGCGAATTCCTGATTTTATAAAACAACTAGTTAAGGGCCAAATAAACTACATAAACAGCTAACCAAACATGCCAAAAAGTTTGTACGTTTGTAGCTTGTTTGTACAAATATTTGATGCATGTTTGCACGATTTTTGTGCAAACATCTTTAATGTTTGTGTTGTCTACCGCAAAATTTTTGAGGAAGAAGAGGCACGCAAAATGCATCATGAACAAGTTTTCTTGCTAGAGTTTTTAGTATTGTATAAAAGTTTACCTTCTTTGTAGAAATAAATAAAAAAAAAAAAAACAAAGATTATAGAAAGAGAATCTCAAGAAATAGAGGATAAAATAAATTATAAAATAATTTATGTATTGTAAACTTCATATGGCGAGCAAATTGCCGCAACATAATCCCCAAGTACTTTCATTGAAAAGAAAAAAAAATTGATTAATTTGTGTTTGTATCGTTTATGTGCAAACGGAAAGCACGTGTTTGCAGAAAGGTTTGAATAGTGTATTTGTCAATCTAGACATATACCAGTTGATTTTAATTGAGTAGTTTTAATTGCATATCTTTGACAAAAAATGTTATAATTTATATACATTCTTCTTTCTAGGGTCGAATCATTTTTGTCCATATGTTGAAAAATTTAATATAAAGTTTCAATTCTTTAATATTATTCCCATTATAGATCAGAAAATATATCTATATAAATGAATTAAGCATAGCAAACAAATCTTTTGCAATTAAGCTCTTTTAAGCTACGTAGGCCTTTTTTATAGAGGGAAATTTTTCATATAGGGTTGATGTAAACAGAACAATGGAATTTCGTAAAGCTTAAAACTCTAAGGTGGCCACACTAAAGTATCTTTTTATTCAATTGAATTTTGAATAAAAGTATACTTTTATTCAAATGAAAATTGAAATGAATGTTGCTACCGTGTTCAAAATATTTCAGTAGTCGCCTACACAACTACAATTGCCGGTTGCAGGATTTGCTGTTGTAAAGTTGTGAAGTCTGCTGTGGCCCATGTATTTAAAGCTTTAACATTGCTATATTGCAATAATAAGTAGCCTTGGTGTTAGCTAAATTTATGAAGTAATTGCCATACTCAACTATAATATTATACTAACCTTTCATACTATTCCCATATACAGCCATATTACTGTCATTAAATAACCATACTAATAAATAGCTTTATTGTTATAGAAACATACTTTTGTTATGATTGGCACAAATAAATACAGATGACAATTACAACAAAAAAGATAATAAGTATAAAATAAATACAAATAATTAAAAAAACCAAATAATCGAACTGCATATCAACGGAATTAATGCACAAATTTCCTCCTTGATGTTGAAGTATCCATTAGCTGCAATAAAACAAAAATATTTATTTATTTTAGTATTTCGATTGCAATTTTAAAAGTCATATACCTATAACCATAATAATATGGTTGGATACACCATACATATGTCATATGGTTGCATTTGTTGTTGAATACATCATACATATGTATGTTTACAGCTTAATATATTAAATACTCATTAGTGTTTTCGCGAATACTCAATACTCGTATGTATTTTTTCTATAATTTCATGTTTTTTTTTATAGCTGAACAAATACTCGTATATTTTAAATTTTTTTCAAAAAGTAATTATGATGATTGGGCTTTGGTTTAAATGTCATAGAAATATACCCATGATTCGTCACCAGTTATGACCTTTTTGAGGAAATCTGGATCATTGTTGATGGTGTTCAACAGCTCCTGAGTAATGTCCATACGAGGTATTTTGTGCTCAAAATTTTTCAATTTTGGAACAATCTTCGCTGTCACACGTTTCATGCATAAAACATTCGTAAAAATTGCTTGGCAGGAGCCGAACGCTATGCCAACATCATCAGCAATCTCTCTGATGGTGATTCGACGACTATCCAAAATCATTTTCTTCAGTGCATCAATATTTTCATCGGTTGCTGACGTGCTCGGGCGATCAAGACAAGCATCGTTATTGACATCTTCCCGGCCTTACTTAAACCGGTTATACCACAATTGAACTTGTGTTCTGCTGATAGTAGACTCGCTAAACGCCACAGTCGACATTTCAAATGTCCTTGTGCATTTAATTTCATATATTACATAAAACTTAATACAGTTTCTTTGATTCATTTTTTCGAATAGTAAAAAATCGAAGAGCACACCAAAACACGACTAACATTTTTATCTGTCAAAAACACACTGACAATCCAAAATGGCTGATATTGCCAACATACATAACAGACATGTGTAACAGAAAAAAATGCGAAAATCAAACATACGTAACTCACGAAATTTGAAAATAACTGTTTTTTTTTTTTTTATCAGACCTCTGAATACTCGAATTAAACAAAGAGTACACGACAGAATCTTTATTTTACCTCCAAATACAAATCGCAGTTCATTCTCTTTTTTCACGTTTTATTCTGTTAACCTCTCTTAAAGTATTCAATATATGAATAAATATTGTATTTCACAATGTGTACTCGTATACAAACAAATATATGTATGTATATATTTATGCTGCCTTTTAATAATTTTTTTTTGCCGATTTTTTGATAATTTTAGGGCGAAAACTAGTTATTTTTCGGTTTTAGCTTGTTACTTTTGGTCGACATTTTTCAGAGATTTTTTAGTTTTAGGTGTTTTTCTACGAGTCTGGAACATTTTTTGATGAGCTAAACAATATGTTGTTTTTTTTCTTTCTAAAATCATCTCTCCAAATGCGTATGCATTTATACCTTTGATATGCATTTATACCTTGTTTCCATTTTGAAGAGAACATTACAAGCATTAAAACCATACAAGCATCTTTCGGTATTTCACATAAAAGATGAAAGTATTTCTTTGATATGAATACAATAGAAATAAAAAAAAAACAACTTGTATGAAAATTCTTTTCACTTTTTAGAAAATATAAGAACTTTGTGAGGACTGGTGATGAAATAAATTGGTTTCAGCTTTAGTCTCTGCTACAAATTTCTCTTTATATTATACGAGTATCAAAAAGTAGTGTATGCGACTTGGTTAGCAGGTTTCACTTGTCTTTGTCCTGTTGGAAACCATTTAAATTGACAAAATGGTTGTTTGTAAGAGATTTGAGCATCATAACACAAACCATCAGCCAACCAACACTTACATGTTGCAATTTGCATGTTTTTTTTTTTGTGCTGTTTTAAAAGTTTATGAGCTTCACATTTTTGTTTGCATGTTTATTAAACAACTTATGTTTAAGCATGTCATCAGGATTTCTTTAGATTGTCTTAGATGCAATGAGGGAGATGACTGTGCATCACGGATAAAGAAACAGTAGGGAAGCAGAAAAGTTTTTTGTTTTAACAAGTGTTCATTTCCACCCACAAACGGCCATAAATTTCATTAGATGCTCGACCTACATACCGCTTTTTGTTATAGAAAACTGCTAGAAGAAGAGTTGTAGTAAAACTGTCTTAAACATATTTCAACAAAAACACAACAATGGCTTTAAACTACACACTACACTGCAGTGCACTTTTACAGTGCCACCTACTTGTGTACACTTCATGCAACCCCTTTGCTGCAGCTTCTCATGCGACTGATTTTCGCTTTGAATTGGAGAAGAGTTCATAAATTTCTGAAAACCTGAAGTTGTTAGATTTTAAAGTATTTTTCTTCTTTTCTGCTGTTACCTTTTCACTCATTAAAGACAGTATTACGAAGTTGAAGACAATGTTGGAAAATATCGTATTAAGTTTAAATCTTTAAAAAGAAATGCTCTGTTTTCTCTTAGCTACGAGTAGAAGTTCAAAAGAACTACAAAGCAAGTTTTTGCAATTTCCTGTTTTGATTGTTTTTCATAAAAAAAAGTTTAGCAATTTTTATTTTCAATAATTCAATAGCGATTTGTTTGCATCGTCAAAAAAATAAAATTAAGAAGAATTTAATTTATTTATTTAAAGTTTATTATGTCATTACAGGCGACTACTTGGCTAATATTGGTTGAATATGAACCAAACTTAAACGTCAAGTTTTTATTTGAGTTTTATTTGACATATCTCAACTTCAGGCTAATTCAATTTGAACCATGGAAATATACACAGTCGAGCACCGCGTTAAAGTTATTCAAGCTTATTGTGAAAAGGGGCGGTTAAAAACAAAATGCATGTCGAGCACTTCGTAACTGTTTCCGCTAATCTATTCGTCCAAATGTGCGTATAATCGGAGTAATAGTGTGGCTGAAGAGCCGTCCACCTCAACTCGTCGTCGAGCCCAACAATTGTATCCCTCAATGTCGTTGATGATGAACATTATGCATGAAGAGTTGCAGTTACATGCTTTGCGCATGAACTTGCAATTGACGCATGAACTCTTGACCATTCCAAGCATCGTCAATGGTCAGAATGGTGACAAGAAATGGCAACAGTGGTTGATCAATTTTCGAAGAAAATCATTATCACATTTTCACCTTAGTGGATTCGTCAATAAGCATTTGGGCGTCTGAGTGATTGTCGAAAAATAAATGCACCTGCAAAGAGAGACTGCGGTTTATGGGCTGGCGTCATCAACGGGTCATTTGTATGCATAAGTATTAAACAAATAGCCTTGGATATCGTATTTTGTTGTTGTTTAAAAAGATGGTTGTTTTCGATCAATAATTATTTTTACTAAACTTTTGTTTCAATCCAATTGTTACCGCTAACACCAAAATAAAACGATTTTTTGTTTATAATTAGTCTGGCACCACCAAACTCTGTGATGAAAATTTTCTGATTGTAACATTTTTCTGATTTAACGAAAGAATTTACCTTTAAAAGTCAGCGTAATAACTGGCGCCCTTTGACCGCCATCTTTATTCTTAAGAAGACATCGTACGAGTTGGTAGTGCTCAATTGTATTTTAATTGTATATGTACAATATTCAATATTAGTCAGCAGCATTTTCTAAACCTAAGAATTCTTGGTGATTTCCATACCAAAAAAGTATGCGCCTCAATTTTATAATTTAGATTGAATTAATTATTATTATTTCTGAATTGTTACATTTAATATAGGAATTTTAATATGTATAAATATACAGTGAAATCGAATTGTGTGTTTTATTCAAGATCCCTGTGGGAGTCACTAGGACTTGTGGCTGGCGTGCCTTGTTTACACCAATTATTATCAATTTATTAACTGATTCAACGAATTTCGTTATTGAACACGAAAAAAAAGATTTGAAATGAAAATTACGTTATAACATAAAAGGTTGAAGTTGCTTCAACATTCTCCTGGGCGGGTTTGATAAGAGCAGCCTTTCCAGGGTCCTGATACCATTCCGCTAAATTGCGTACTGTGAGCATCTCCCAGTGGAGCTTCAGTGGGTGCTAGAGAGAATTCGGTCAGCTACGGTAACCCCAACACTCCATGTTGGAACATACGCTCCCCAACGATCAAAAATACTCTTTTAGCGATCGCCATTAGAGTCATCAACGACTGAAAATGCTAGGACGTTATTTGTATGCATATGTATGTATGTATGTATGTGTTATAGCATTGCTTTTGTCAGAACCATGTTTATGGGCCGTTGTCCTACCACACTTCAAAATGATGAATGACTCTTTTGTGGTGTTATAATTTTTCTTTTTTAATTTTTACCTGTTTTTGTTTCATGCTTTTTAAACGAAAAACTTTTTATTTATCTTGTTTTTGTTGTGAAACATAAAATTTTGAACAGAAAAAGTTTTTTTTTTTGCTTTTCTTTTTGTTTTATGTGTTGTTTATGTCATTTAGGTTGATGTTGTTGGTTTTTGTAATTTACAAAGGTTTTCAGTTCTATAAAGTATATGTTTGCATGTGTGTGATTTTAATTTATAGTCAAATTCTAAAGAACGCATTGAATAACGATAAGAATGTAAAGCATGATTTCAGACATGACCCTGACAAGCGCTTGCTTCCGAAAGCTAAAACATAGTTTTAAAAGCAAAACTTTTACGTTATAAAATAACGACAATTTAAAATAAAAAAGCATATTGGGCGAGAAAACCCCTTATTATGTACACTTCAATGCAATGAAGGCCGTTATACAGAATAGTTCACTTGCGTTTTGGTGAAAGTCACGCGGGAAGTGGGCTTATTGCAGCCCTAGAATGACTTTCCAGCACTTAAGCTCCCATGAGTCTTTCTAATAGCCAGCTAAAAATATTGATCATTTAGGCTTTTGAGCAAAGAAAATACTCAAGTCAATATGCTGACATTTTATTTAAAATCATTTTATTTGAAATGACACCAAACAAGAATTTTCAGTACTCATACTACGAAAGTTACCTAGAAATTGCTTTTGATGTTTTTTTCTTATAAAATATATGTCACAAAGAAGTGGTTTTTGCTTCCTAGAATAAATATCAAGCTACGTCGTCAATCTTTAACATTCACTTAGAGAAGGTTCTGGCAATTTTGGCTGCCAAATTTAAAATTGAGCACAATTAAACATTTCAATTTGTTGCTTTAAACAAAAAGTATAAATTAGAGGATGTTTATTTTTAGAAAGTGTAATGTTTCATATATAAATAATACGAAACACAAATCTACTAACGGTTTCAAATTATTTTCTAATTTTAAAATTTATTGCATGCAGGTCTGTGTGCGTACACCATAAAGTGTGGTCCAACCATAATACACGACATTAATTGTGAGTCTTACCTTAATGTCAAGATGTTTAATCAACTTCCCAGCGAAAACTTGTATTGCAAAGTAATGTGTTAAAATGTTAATAAACATATTCTTCACTACTTCTATTTTGGCATTTTAAGTCATTATTTTAACACGGCGGTGTCATTAGAGGCAAGTACTTACCATTCCCGCTTACGAATAACTACTTCAAAATATCATTATAAAAATGTCATTAATAGAACTAATTGTTTATAATTCCTAGAGTTACGAGTTGGTGTCGATAAAAACTATTAAAATGGCTGAAGGTATCTTGTATAAATGTATAAAATGGATAACTTTATTAATATAAAAAAGACGTGACTCTAAATCTAGGTATAAATGCCACTTTTATATGGTTTTTTAGCACTGTGATTTATAATTGTAAAAATTTATAGTTAATACATTTGCACGAGTCTAGCAACACTTATGTAAAGTCAACATCACTTTTAAGTAGTTGGAAGTAAAAAATTTAATTGATCATTTAATTGAGTATTTCGAAAACGGAATAATTTTAAACCGTTCTGCCTGTTATTGCAGTTTAAATCAAACTGGAGATTGTAATTTACTTTTAGAGTGGAATGGTGCAGATCTTCACGACAAGTTATTGCGAAATGACGTGATAAAGAACATTGGGCAGAATCATTAACAAAGACAAGATAAAGTAGTTTATCCGATTCATTTCGGATATGATTTATCAGGACAAGTTATTGGGATATGAAGTGCTAGAGAACATTGGGCTGGATCATTAACAAAGACAAGATCAAGTAGTTTATCCGACTCATTTCGGATAGGATTTATTTGAAGGAGACACATGTCTGATAAATTGAATAAAAATTCATCAATAAAGTTGTTCACATTAATTGGTAAGAGACAATTTGAGTCCGGTCAAAAAGTCCAGTTTAACTGTGTGTGTGTGTGTGACGTGTAAAGCTAAAGTATAATAAGCTCTTGCTTCCGGAGCTTATTATACTTATAAGCTGGAGGCGACATCGGAGCGTATTGCTTAAAAATAAAGTCGGCCAATCAGTTATGATAAACGGTGCTAGCTAATGAGAGATGATAACTGAATTCTTGTAGGCAGAATTTGTTTATCTGGAACTGGAGAACGTATGGTTCCAACAAGATGAAACTACATGCAACGAAGCATTACTTCGTTTCGCACATGTAGTTCAATTGTTGTGTCACCTCAAGTTGAGATAATCTCAATTGGTCGCCGCGATCATGTGATTCGATGCCGTTGCATTTCTTTCTTTGACGATATTTATAAGGAAAAGTGCACGTCAACGAGTCAAGAAAAATGCATTTGCTAAAGAATAAGATACTTCGGCCCTTTAACAACATTGAACCTCAAGTCTGGCTTAGAGTCATTCCCAATGTGGACCAGCGGATACTGGCATGCCACGGAAGTCGTGGCAAGTATTTGGCTGATATTTAGCTTTACACATAATTGCCCTAGATTCTTCTATCATATGAAAAATATTACAATACAACTTTTTATTATATTTACAATTAACATCGAGCGTTTTGGTTGGACCACCCTTTATACGTACTTATATGAGTATTCTAACATTTTTTATTTGGTTTGTTGGCGTCAGAAATTTGTCGGTTACTGGAGCATCCGGCGCTGCTTAAGTTTAAGATAAATCTTAGAACATCCTTTACTTTTGCTCTCTTCCTCTCTTCCGTGCAAGTATCACAAGGACATACGTGTTCTTTCACACACAAAAAACAACACTCACGCTGTGGACCAATTTTGTTTTCTTGCCAAATACACATTTTCAGCTTTTGCGGGGCAGATTTTTGGTCACATAACGGTGTTTGTAAAATACTTATTGTATCCTTGCACCAAAAGAGCGTTGAGGTTCTCAAAATATTCATTTTTTGACTGCTTTTGCATCTGCTGCTATTTTGTGTTTTATTAACCGCACACATGGAGTTGACATGTAATTTTATGTCGAATATATGTTTTTTATTATTTCTTAAGACTTTTTGTGCCGTGTCTGACATTTTCATAAACATATCTGCATACATATGTATATGTACATATTACAAAACTTATATTTCTTTTGTTGTGCATTCAATTTTATTTTTCTTTTACTTTGTCTCTTGTAATATTTCTATTCAATATAATTTGTCTGTGGTGTTGAAAATATCTTTGGCAGATTTGTGCACTCACGAGTATGTTGCTACAAAAGCATTTTTAAGCGTCTTGGCTTAAGGCCTGTATCTCATTTTTTGGCACTGAGTTCGTCTAAACTTGATTGTTAACAGAAAATTTTAAATATTTTGCAGCTACATATATTAAGATACATTTCTCCAAATGGCTTAAGAAATAGATAACATTGCCTAGCAGCCTACCTAACCTAACCTAAGACCCAGTTTTTGACTGCATATTTAAATACAAAAATAGTTAATTTTCATTTAAATTTAATTTGTATTTAAATGCAAGTTCAGTTTATCAGTCTTAGGCCCAGTTTTTGAGTTCGTATTTAAATGTTATTTCCATTTAAATACAAAAATCTGTTTTTCACTTTCAAATAGCACCTTAGGTTAGGTTAGGTTAGGTTAGATTTTACAAGCTGCCAGCAATTGAAAAGCCAGCCTGCTTTGGTACAATTTGGTTTTGTTGTGTTGCCTGGTTGTGACATGTATCTCAGCAGATCTACATATCACTGGTTTAGAATCATCCCGAGGGTCGGATAAAGAAGTCCAATCCATTTACATCACACTCCGATACTTCCGCCAAAGCGTGCAGCATCAGTCTGCCTAGATACAAAGCCCTTACGTAGGAAAGAGCTGGACACCGACAGAGGAAGTGCTCAACACTCTCTACTTGCTCTACGTCTCTGCAACTTCTACAGAAGTCATTAAATGGAAGATTTAACCTCCATGCCGGCGTCCCTGTGTGCAAATGACCCGTCAGGACCTCCGTCGGGGCAGGCCCCTAAGGATAATAGTCCTCCTGTTGTCATATCTGAGCCACGTCAGAACGGATATTTGACAGGTGCCCTCACTAGACCAACTTCCTTGGACAGCCACAAAAAGTTGACGTTGTACTTATTTTTTAGAGCTCCTAAGCGGGACTCCAACGATCCCATCAATATCTCTTTGGTGTAGCTGGAAACCGGCCTCTGTCAGTTCGTGTGTTACAACATACCCGGGCACTCCACTGTGCCCTCGTACCCAGAAAAGCTCCAGGTTCGACTATCTCGCTATCTCGTTTAGGGATATCCGACTTTCACGAAGCAACCTGGACGTCATATAGACCCCACACGCAAAGAAAAGGCAGTTAAAAATATGGTTACAGCAACATTAGTATATGCACCATAACATTGAGTATTATTGTTAAAAACAACCTATCATTTATTTATTTTATTTTATCTAGTTTGCAATTGTGAACCTGATTATATTTTGCGAATTATTCTTAATTATTTAAAAACTAAAAAATATATTCGTATTATGATCATTTATAGTTTTATTTTATATTATTATACATATGTATATTGTGTGACATAGTTAGATGTAAGTAAACAAAAGTATGGTTTATCCAGGAATGTCGTTTATTTAATTAATATGGTGAAGGATGACAAAAATATGATTCTATGACAATAAAGCTATTTAGGCCATTAGTATGGTTGTTTAATGAAATTAATATAGTTATATGATATAATGGTTAGCATAATAATATGGTTGGATACAACATTATTATGGTAACTTTTACTATGACTGTGGTTGTTAGCAATTGTGACAATGTTAAACCAGAATATATTGTCGTTATTTATAAATTTTTTTTATGAAACTATAATGAAGCATTTCAAATATAACAATATAAAATGATCGGTATCAACCATATAACTCAACAATTGATTGTTGCCCTTAGAATATTGTCAAGTAAACCATATATATTTTTCTACGTACAGCTAGTGCATACAACGCAGCCTTACTATTAGTACGAATACGGATATGCTCCCCGTATATCCTGTAGTACTTTAACCACTTAGCTGCCCTCATAATGGCTGCGATTTTGGCCTGCGCTATGCTACACTCATTTTGTAGCCTGAAACTCATCCTCCTTTCATACAGGGGGATAAAGAAGAGAACCTTGATTTCAAAATAAATTTACTTAAATTGGAAACATTGATCAGGCATCAGTTTATTCATGTTGAAATGCCAAACCAAACTAAACATAAATCTCTTAACAGCTGACAAAATAGACGGCAAATAAAAAGTGTTGCCAACTTAAAGTTATATACCTCTATAAAAACGGCATTAAAGAATCTATAACAAATAAATATTCAATAAATATTTAATAATATGAACTAGAAACTTTTCAGTTGGTTGATAGGTTGACAACATCTAAAAACTTTTCGTGGTTCATTTCATTTTTTAGTTAAGTTTTCTTTTATTTCTTTTATTATCCGGAAAAAATTTTCCGCTTTTCAACCTTTTCAAAGTCTGCTTGCTCATCTGTTCTTGTTTTTGGCTTTCACAGCCATTTAAAACTATTATTAAAAATTAATTTGCTGCTTTTACCTTGATAGAAGCCACAAAATCTCTTTTCAAACAAACACACACACACACACACATCCGCAATTGCTCCCATAGTGTGTGACAGTGTGTGTGATTACTATTTTAGTTCGCTACAATGACAAAATTGTAATCATTTAACAATTTGCCATCTGGCAGCGAAATGCTCCAGCATCTGAATGAAAACTACCTCCGTCTCTTTTATTAACAATTTAGAAAAGCTGCGGAAAGCGGACAGCCATTAAAAGTCCCAGATAAAATCTTAAACATCATTGTAAGTTCTTCTTATACACTTACACTTTTTCTGGCGAATACAATGCAATGACATTTTTTTATTTGACAACGAACTTCAAGTAAAATGTTGTTAAATCCAAATACACATACTTACTGCCGTAAGTGCCTTTAGCGGGTGATTCATTGCGGGGTTTGAGTATAATACATAAATTTTAATGTGAACTTAAAATTTTTATTATCGATTAAAAGAACAATTTATGGCAGTTGCTGCTTAAAAATAATATCATGTAACCTAATCCAAAGATGTGTTATCCTATGGCTGTAGCAAAATGCCCTACAGGGGAACAGGTTTTGCCTTAATGTAGACCAAACCAGGGCGCTCTGTTTTTTGGGGGTTAATGGGAAATGAGTCCCTCGTTTGTTACAGCAAACAAAGAAATTAGAATCACGGGGATCAGCAAAGTCTCCGAAAGATTTTGCCTTGCAGATCTATCATTGCGGATCACAGTTGAAGTGCCTGCCTTGGCTGAAATGTTCTGGCCGTGGTATTAACCTATAATTCCAGTTTCCTTGGTAACTATGGTACATGCAGTACATCATATGAAGTAATGAACTTGTTGTAAACTTTTTTGCGGTGAGCAATTAATTTCATATTTTGCTATAGTTGTGAAATTGATTTTCATCACCATCTGCCACGATGGGCTAATCTGATGGTGAAAAAAAAGACAACAAAAGAGAGAACTTTGGTTTCATATGAAACTGATGTGATGTTCGTTGGACTGAACACATTTTTCGTGTCTCTAAAGAAGCATTTAAATGCCTCGGGTTTTCGAACCGGTGTAAGATGTACTCCACTCCATCCGACCTCCTTACTATTTATACCACCTACATCCGACCGAAAATGGAATACAATTCCCATGTTTGGGCCGGTGCGTCAAAGTCTATTTTGTGGTTGCTCGACCGTGTGCAGGACAGGGTGAAGAAGCTTATCGGTGACAGTAGCGTATCCAACTCTATTGACTCACTGCAGCATCGACGCAGTGTAGGGTGTGTTATTCTGTTCTATCATTACTACAGTGGATTTTGCTCTGATGAAATTAGGGATCTTGTTCCCGAAATGCGCTCATTTTTACATAGCAGGCGTTTATCGTCCAGAGCTCATCCATTTGCGGTCGGCTGCTAGGGGAATCGTACTACGTATTACAGTGAATAGCTATACTCTTCGATTGTAGAATGAGTTACCTGCAGACGTATTTCTTGTCTGTTATAACCTTCAACTCACACAAATTCACAAACACTACTCCCTCTTTCCTCCTCCTCACAACCTATTTTCCTAGTTCTGGCGCAATGCACAGCATATATAGGGGTTACCCCCTGAGTACTGGTCCAATATAAAAAATTAAGTTTTACAGCTCAACTTAAGAAGCAATTAAAATATTTCACATGAAATTCTTATTCATTAAGATTTTTTTTCTCTCAAAATAATTATTAAAGCCAGCTTAATTCTACACCATCATAATATTTATTAAAAAATATAAGTAAATTTTCTACAGGATTCTTGATATTCTTGTGCATTAATATCCCTAAAAGCTTTTTGTCTTATTAAAACTGTTGTATTTATTGAATGATAGTGGCAAAAGTAAAATAGTGGAAAATGGCATTTCAAGTACATGATGTATCCATCCATTAGTCAAACTTTCCTTCAGCACAATTTGTCACAAGCAACTGGCCTCATTTCCGGTTTTCAGATGATTTCTGCCGCTGCAACCACAACGATGATACAACTGTTTTTTAAGGATGTCTTCTCAAGATTGTATTCCTTGTGATTTACTACAAGCAAGTACTGGCTCTTAGAGTTATTTTCGTTTTATTTTAATAAAAAAAATTTTTAAATAAATTGTTTTTATTGCAAGCAAATATTTCGAAGGCATTAAGCACCATTTGAGAGCTGTTAGAATGGAATAAAGTGTGAAAATGTCGAAAAGTTGGTAAGGCAAGGTGGGCAGCCAATGATGCGTCAAGTGTTTTTTCTTAAGAGTTTGAGAGTCCCTCATTTGCAGGTATTACAAATGTCTTAAATTTTTTTTCTATATAAAAAAAATTATATCTACATATACATATAATGGGGACACAGCTGCACAGAACTTTTTTTTATTTTCTTTTATGAAATTCAATTTATTTTATTTTATATTAAAAAAATTCTGTAGCCTATTTAGGTGAGGAAATTAAAGTTTTTATTTGTTGCATACTTTAAGGGAGGAAATATAAAAATAATAGAAGAGCAAAACAAACAAAAAATATGTGAATTATTTTTGGTGCGAAAATAATTTAAAATGAATAATGGAAAATAACACATACAAACATTTTCTACCTGAATTGTTTGAAGCAAAATAAAAATGAAAATGTTTTTAAATGGCGTACAATTGAAAAAAAAGACTGTGACGAATGTTAGAAAATATAAATTTATTTGCTTGACTCAGGTTTGTGGCAGTGGGACGGCATTGTGTGGAACTATCTTTTGTTAAGAAAAGATAAATCTGGTAACTTTTTGTTTGTTTCATTTGTGATATATTTTTTCTCTATTAGCATATTATTTGATTTAGTGTACTTCGTTATCATAGCTGATTTATTATTCCATAATTTCTTGAAGCACAAAATTAATCGTTTAATCGCCTTTGTCAATAAGCACATTAGACATAAATGAACAAATTGAATCAGGTGATTAAATTTTAAGAGCCGATGTTGAATGTGAACCAAACCTAATCGTCAAGGTTTTTCTGCATTTCAATCAACATTAATTAGTTTCAGACTATTCCAATTTGAATCATGGAAAGATACACAGTCGAGCAATGCGTTAAAGTTACGAGTATTAAGGCTTATTATGAAAATGGGCCTTCAAATCAAAATGCACTTCCTGATATTTTCGGTCAATTTAATCGTCCATATGTACGTGCAATCGGAAAAATCCTGCAAAAGTTTAAGCAAACCAGGTCTATATAAATATTGCTACTGTTCGCGATAGTGTGGCTGAAGAGCCGTCCACCTCAACTCGTCGTCGTGTCCAATAACCTCTCCCGCCCGTTGTTGATGAACATTATGCTTAAAGACTTGCATTTACACGCTTAAAATGGACTATTGACTCAAGAACTAAAGCCTCTTGAACATTCCAGGCCTCCTCAATGGTCAGAATGGTGGCAGAAATGGCAACAGTGCATGATCAATTTTCGAAGACAATCATCTTCAGTGATAAGGCACATTTTCATCTCAGTGAATTCGACAATAAGCAGAAATGACGCATTCAAGAGTGATTGTCGAAAAACCAATGCACCCACAAAGAATGACTGTTTGGTGCGGCTTATGAGCTGGCGGCATCAGCCGGACGTACTTTTTTCCAAAATGAGTTCAGGCAGTTAATGTGAATGGTGTTCGTTATCGTGAGATGGCCCAAAGTGGAAGATATGAATGTGGACGATATGTGGTTTTAACAGAACGGTGCCACTTGCCATACAACTAACGAAACAATGGTTCTTTTACGCGAGATATGAAATGGCCGTGCTATATCACGCACGTGGTGGCGATGTCAATTGGCCGCCTTGATCATGTGATTTGACACCGTTGGCATAGACCCTGAATTATGCCTCAATGTCATTGAAAATTTGGACCATCTGATGGGTGTGTGCCGGCGAAGTAGCGGAGGCCATTAGGCTAATATTTTGTTCCAAACATAATTACAATAATTTCTAAATAATTTGTGTTTTATTCAAAGGCAACACCAATCCCTAATATTTTACCACCGTTCATTAAATCATGTGAATTCGATCAACCATTATTTTTCTTTATCATTCAAAAAATTTTCAGTAAGCTGGTAATGCTTCATTAGAAACCTCAGGAAATGAATGGGCTTATCACAAAACTTCATTAACAATTGTTTTAAATTTATTTTTGTATAAAAATCATTAACTTCGTTCTATTTGCTTAAAGACTCATCAGCATTATTGAAAGTATTGTGTGTTTCCTTTATGTGCTGCAATTAAGTCATGTGGAAAACCATTAAAATAATTTTTGAATTTAATTTAATTTCCTCTTATACGAAATACTTTTAATTGCTCGCAAAAATCTTTAAGCTTACAAGCACTTCCTCAATACGTGTTAATTTTCTCCACTTTGTATTTTTTACGGTCTCAAATTATTCTTTTAAGTTTTTATTTCTTAATGGTGGGATTTCTTTGCTGAATTAAAAATACTAATGAATACTACAGCTTGATAGCGTGGGTTTAATTCTTTTAATATTTTACACTTTTTCTTTGTTTTCGTTTTTTTTTGTGTGTGTGTGTGTGTGTACTTTATGGCCAACTCCAAAGCAATTTGCAAGGCCTGGCAAAGTGGCCATGCAAAAAGATTTGGGGAGAAAAGTGTACTTTGCACTTGTAGCTCACAGACGATGGTATGAATAGAGGGGGGAATAAAATGCTGTTGATTATACAAAAATATTTTATTATGTTGGAAGGTTGCTAATTATTACTACTGAAATGTGTTTTTTGTAAAAGGTCCTTTTTTTGAAAAGCAATTTTAAGAAAACAAAAGAAAGTAGATTTTTTCAAATAGTACCTTTTTGAGGACAGTTTCTTTTCAGCATGTTTTGGCTACCAGCCATTGAAAAGCCAGCCCACTTAGGTCCAATTTAATCCTGTTGTGTTGCCTGAGAGTGATATGTATCGCAGCGCAGCTACATATTACTGGCCCAGTTAAGAACTACACCGGGGATTGGAGGAAAGAGTTTAATCCACATACCTAACCTTCCGCTAGGCTTGACAGGCTGCCAGTCTTTGAAAAGCCAGCCCACATGGATCAAATCTGGTCCTGTTGTGTTGTCTGAGTGTCCAGAGCTCATCCATTTGCGTTTGATTTCCTGGGGAGTTATACTACGCATTTCAGAAAGAATTCGCTTTTCAGCCGCATGCTTCGCTCAAGAAGTTAATTTTATTATATATACAAGTTTAAATAGAAATAATTCAGTTTGTGATTAAGTTTATCTAGTGATTAATTTTATCCTGCTTCGCAGCTGTCAAAATGGAAAGGTGCTACAGAGGCACATTTACTACCATTTTCTCAATATTTTACATCACCAAGCTCAATTGACAGATAGTTTTAGCGAAAAGAAATTGTAGAAACACTTGTATGTGAGAAATGATTTTTTTTTTAACACGCTTATATTAGTTTCACTTGTATGTTTGTTTATTTGTGTGTTTGCAACACTCGCGTAGTGTTACTGCTTTACTGCGAAAACTGGAGTTGCCGTATTGGTTCCGGGGAAGTGGGGAGATTTTGGGGATTCACGAAGCCAACTTTGGGAATTCCAAAAAAAAAAACTTGCAAACACTTCGATAAAAGGTTTGGAACAGATTTTTCATATTTGGTGTGCGTTTTTGCCGTGGAACATGCATCTGAACTATAAACTGTCATTCGCTTTAGTGCGAAAATTCAAGTTACGGTATTACTTCCGAGGAAGTGGGGATATTTTGACGTTTGAGAATTCCAAAAAAAAAAAAAAACTCGGAACAGTTTTGCTAGCAGAATCGAAAGCCGTTTTTTATATTCGGTGTGCCTTTTGGCTGTGGAACGTGTATCTGAACTATTAACGGTCATTCGATGTAGTGCGAAAGTTGAAGTTGCCTCATTTTTTACGGGTAATTTGGCGTGTCCTAAAGCCGGTTTTTGGAATAAAAAAAAAAACTAGGAATGTAGTAGATGGATAATTATCTGGTTGTATGGATAAATAGTTTGATATTGAAGCGTTTTTTATTTTTTATTTTTATTTTTTAAACTATATTTATTTTTAATTCACATCCCTGTTTCATGTGAAATTATCCAATGCAATAAATACAGAAATGGAGCGCTTTTTTTTTTTTTTTTTTTTTTTTTTGAAAAAAGTGCTTTTTAAAAAAATATCTCTTAAGAAATTGTTCTTAAGAAAATTATTTATTTGCAGCTAAATGCCATATTGTACTCGTATTTCCAAATTAAAAACTTGTATTCAAGAGCAAAAATCCACTACTTTTTTCACTTCTTGTCAAATACACATCGCTCCTTTATTGCAACATAGTCATAACTAAAAAAAAGCTTGTTAAAAATTTTTAGTTTCCATACAAGTCTTAGACAAATTTCTTTAGAAAAATGTCATAAAAGAAAAGTAATTTAAATAAATTTTTGGCGCAATAAAAAAGGTAGCAATTCTGCATTGTTAACTCAAAAATCTAATTTTTTGAGATATGACTATGTTGCAATAAATTTGCGATATATACATACTCGTACATATGTAAGTACACAAGCATTAAGTATGAGCAGGCGTTTTTAATCCCCAGTATGTCTTAACTTACGCCATGAATTTTTAAAATACTCGTAATTTAACTGTCTTCATCGTCCAACTGAAAAAGAATTTTCTGCTGCCTGCCTGTTTTTGCAATAAAAAAGAAACATAAAATGAAAATGTTTCTTTTTTGGTTTTGCTCATTTGAATGAATGCTCTGTGAGCGTGTGTGTGTGCATGCGCAAGTGTGTGTTTTAATCTTTTGCAGAATATGAATGACATTTTATTAATTTTCCAGTTCAATAATATTTACATACTTTTTATCATCAAAAAATTGTAACAAATGTTTGAAATGTTCTCAGCAGCATTTCTACGTTATGAAATAAGGAAAATTATGAATAAAATTTCTATTGTGGTTAAAGCAAATAAAGTCTATTAAATAAATTTTTAACACATGAAAAAAAAAAAATGTTTTCAAATGATTACATACTAGAGAGCTGCTCAAGCATAAGGAACCAAAAATAATAATAAAAATATTCCAAAAAGGGACTCAGTTATTTAATAAGAACATATGTATATAAAAACTGTCGGATGTAACAAAGTTTTTCGATATAACGAATGGTTGCCAGGCCCACTGTACTTGTATAACAAGTAGTAGAAAACACTACCGAAGACTGCTTTAAAAAAGAATTCCGCTCATTATCCATATTTGTATAACAACCCTCGTTTGGTCGCATTAATGCCTGCAAGCACATGCATGCAAAATGGTTTGTTCAATAATACAAAAGTTGTTAAGAAAATGTATGTTAATGTACATACTCGTATATGTATATTAAGTATTGCTGATGATTTGCCAACAATTGCAATAAAAACAAGAAAATGAACCATTTATTAAGATGACAAAAAACCAACATGATCATGACGATGACGCTGAAGAAGAGGAAAAGGAAGAAGAAATAGCAGCAGCAGCAGAAATGCCTTACAAATTACATATTCAAACAGAAATATTATTATACATGTTAATGATGTCTATGTACATATAGCAGGTGGGCCAAAAGAAGTCATCCGAAGTGGTTAGGCTATCATGTTTTTTCAGAAATAAAGAACTTCGATTCTGTTTTTTGATTATGTTTATTCGAACCTTTCGAATTTTATTGGTCAATTCGAGAAGATGACTTCGGCCAAATCAACGCCGCCACAATCTCGAGGACGAACTGGACGATTTTTTTTTACCAAAATCATAATGAGCGATGAAGCTCATTTCCACCTCAGCGGGTACGTGCACAAGCAAAACTATCACTTCTGGGGCCCCGAAAATCCACAAGTGATGCGCTAGAAACCATCACTTGCGAACATTTCATTACCTTGTAGTGTGGAAGGTGTTGGACTAGGTTTTGCTAGTCTGAGCGCTGTCGAAGGTGTGTACACAGGGCACTGATCAGTTTTAACTAATTTGATACCAGCATTTTAAATGCTGCAATAGACTTTGTTTTAGTAGTTCATGGTGTCATTGTTAAACCTCCACGAACACTGCTCCCTCTTTCCTCCTCATCATAACCTATTTTCCTAGTTCCTGGTCCAAGATAAAAAAAAAAAACTTAAAGTGTCTGCATGGTGCGTTGTTCACGCTGAAGGAGTCCTCGAGCCATTTTTTTTCGAGGACTGCCTCAATTGAACGAATTGGTACTGGGGGACATGTGTTTCCAACAGGACGGAGCAACGGCAACAGATATTCTGAAGGCAACAGATATTCTGAAGGCGATGTTCTCGAGTCGCCTCATCTCTCGCAAGATCCTCCGATTTAACACTTTCGGACTTTTTTGTGAGATTTTTTTAAGTCCTGTGTTTACCTGAACAAGCCCGAGACCCTGGAAGCACTCATGGACTGTATTCACAGGAATGCGATAATCTGTCGCCAGAAGATCTCGTCGAAGTGATGAAAAATACAATAAGACGAGTGCGTATAGCAATCAATTGTGGCGGCGCTCATGAAAATTTTCTTGATTTTTTTTTTATTTATTTTTTTTTTTTTTTTTTTTTTATAAATTATTTGAAAGAAAAAAATATTTATAAAAAAAAAAAAAAAAAAAAATCAAGAAAATTTTCCTGAAGAAGTCTTCCGAAGACGAAATATTGAATTAAACAAACAATTTTTTAAAAAATTTTTATAAAAAGACCTCAGCTTGAAGATCATTACATCTTAATAAAATAAAATAAAAAAATAAAAAATGAGAGCCTAACAACATCGGCTGACTTCTTTTGGCCCACCTTGTGCATTGCACAGGGTGGGCTATAAGGTACCATATGGTAGCGTTTAAACGCTTTAACGTTTTCGTTTATAGACATATCGCTCCTTTATTGCAACATAGTCATTACTAAAAAAAAGCTTGTTTGGAGAAAAACACATTTCAAACTTTTAGTTTCCATGCAAGTCTTAGAAAATTGTTTGAGAAAATGTTTTCTAAAGAAAACAGTTCACAAGTAATTTTAATAAATTTTGGCACAATATAAAAAGTTGTAGTCCTCTTAACAATTCTGCGTTGCTAACTCGAAAAGCTCATTTTTTGAGATATGACTATGTTGCAATAAATGAGCGATATTTATATTTCTTATTTTTCATATGTATTTGTGTCATAAGGTTATTGGGAAGACCTGGGTTATAAATCCATGGAATTATTGCTGGTTATTGAATATGGTAATAAAGTCTATTTTAATGTATAGAGCTACTGATCGGTAGAGGACTGTGGAGAAAACTACCTATTGCAGACTTAAAGAGATTACTGCGTTCGTCTGCTCTGACGGCGACTGGTGCTTTTTGCACTATACCAACAAAAGCGCTGATTACGATGATACATTGGCTACCACCTGATCTCATAGTGAAGCAAGCAATCAATTTAAAAGCATGTGGGCTGTGGAAAGAAGGGACGAAAGATCACACAGGGTACACACATTGGGCACTGAACAGTTTTAACTAATTTAATTCCATGATTTTACATGATGTGATCAAGTCAAGTCAAGTTGGTCAAGTCAAGTCAAACACTCAGAACACTACTCCTTACTTCCTTCTACTCATAATCTATTTTCCTAGTTCCAGTATAATGCACTGCATATGTAGGAGTCATCTCCTGAGAACTGGTCCAAGATAAAAAAAAAAAAATAATGCAAACTGGTTGAGTTATATTGGATACACATGGTGAGCGGACATCCGAATCTATACTGATAGCAAGGTTATATTAAATGTGCTTGAGTGTGTCTATACGTCTATCCGTTTGGTTCATAAACGCCGGATATCTCCGAACAATATAGCGAGACTGTCGGATCTGGAGCTTTTCTGGGTGCCGAAAATATTGTAGTAGACGAATTGCAAGAAGTCGTGGTCTGTTTACAACAAGGGGATATTGACGGGATAGTGGGAGCCCCATTTAAAAGCTGTAAGAACCAAGTGCCAAGTTAACTTTTGCAGGCTGCACAGGATACATTCTAAGAGGTTGTCCACATAGACGATTGCGTACTTTGGTGGTGGTTTTGACAGTATATTGCCGCAGAGGGAGTCATGCAAGGAGATTAAATCTTCCATGTAACGATTTTATTAGAAGTTGTAGGGATCAGGAAGCGAAAGAGAGGGTTCAGCAGTTTCTCTCTTGGTGTCCGGCTCTTTGTTCTATGAGAGCGCTATATCTGGGCGGACCAATACTGCACGTGTCGGAATGCGGGGTAAACAGATTGTACTCCTTTATACGGTTTTTGGGTTGGTTTGGATCTGAACTGTCGGGCGATGTGTACATCTCATAGGGTGCATATTAAATGCAATTAAAGTGAAGACAATAAATGCTGAGAGGTCTAGCGTGCCAACAATTCAGGTTTTTTGATCAGCTGGAAATTTCTTCCTTATTTATTTTTCATGTGTTATATATGTATGTTATTTGAAAAAATTTTTTTTTTATAATTTAGGGGAAAAAATCTATTAAACTTTTAAGACCCATGGTGACATTTGGCCCACCCTTTATGTTCATATGAATGTATGGTAAACAGATCTGTGCTTAAAATCTTAAGTGTGTTTGGCATAAACTGAAAAATGAAAAACCAAAATGAAATTGAAGATTCAGTGAATGTCATGAATACGAAAATAATGACAGAAATGCAGGACGACAAACATTTTTTTCTTCACGAAAAATAAAACATTACACTGGTTTTGTGTCTGTTAGAGTATAAATGATACATTTGCAAATAATACTTATTCTAACATTGAAGGCATTTCATTTTGCTGTTTTATGTTGAGGACACGTACGAGTACACACATATTTTTTAACTTCTGTCAAGTTTCTGCATGTTCATTTATATTTTTTCTTTCCTTTAAATGAATTTGTTTGTTGTTTTCGATGACAAAAACTCACAAGCCAAAAGCCGGAAGGAAATTATGTTGGTGGGGGGGAGGGGCGGGAAATATAATAATAACAAGAACATTTGCACATAACAAACACATTTCAAAGAAACATTAGATAGAGCAGCGTACAAAAATCGAAGTGAAGAATCAAAAACAAAATAAAATATGTTAAGACAAACTAAATAATAAACCCTCCTCAAAATTCATTTTATAAAAGTCAAGCAAGAAGATAAAGTTCTCCACGTCAGTAGCAGTCATTGAAAAATCCGCTAAGAATTGGTAATTTTTGAATTTTGATAATATTAATGCCATACAACAACAAGTTTATTAAAATTTTGCTGAAGGCAAAAAGTGATATTTTCATGACTTTATAATAATATGCTTGCTGTAGGGCTAAAGACCCGTTGAGGAATTGTTTACATAATTTTATGTAAATGTAAGTAGGAATTGTATATACAGGGTGGCTGATCAATTTGGCTACATTAAGAAGCTTAAGAAATAACTTTTTGTAAAGTCTATGTAATTTATTTTTTATAAAACATTTTTATTAAAGTAATACATGAAGTTTTGAAAATAAATGAATTCAAGTGGCTGACACATGTGCGACATCTTATCAAAAAGTTATTCATTACTGCCTGGAGTATTGCGGCGGGAATTGTCTGAAATGCCGTTCGAATAGTACTGTTTTGTTTCTCATCATGTGCACACGTCTTTTGTTACTGCTGTCCGTATTTTCTATATGTGTATGATCATTAATTAAATTCGTATGAAACCACTGTAAACACGTGTTTATTTTTTTTCCCTCTCTCTCTTTTTTTACCGTTGTCGGTATTTTCAGAATTAATTCCGTCTAAAATCAAAGTGCACCGGAATAGGTAGCAATATGTGTACACGTGTTTCTCTTTTCTTCTTTTTTTTTGTCTTTTTTCACCGTTGTCCGTGTTTTCTTTATATGTTCAATATTAATTTCTTTTTAATGCATTTCATTACCTCGTAGTGTGGAAGGTGTTGGACAAAATTTTGCTAATCTGAGCAGTGTCGAAGGTAAAAGCACTGGGCACTGATCAGTTTTAACTAATTTAATTCCAACATTTTATATGCTGCAATAGGTGTTGTTTTAGTTTTTTGTGTTGTTATTGTTAAACCTCCACGAACACTACTCCCTCTTTCCTCCTCATCATAACATATTTTCCTAATTCCAGTGCAATGCGCTGCATTTGTACTGGTCCCAGGTAAAAAGAAAAAAAATGGATTGCTGTAAATCATCGAAATTTGTTGGATTTCTTTTGTAAACATCTTGTTGGCAATACCCCACAAAAAAAATCAGCTATAGTGAGGTCAGGAGACCTGGGAGGGCAACGGAATGTTATCAAAAAATTATAAACAGCTAGTTTTCCATGTTTCCCAACTGTCTATATGTCGACATTTCATAGGAGCTACACTAATCATCAATAGACTTTGGATATTTGTGAAAGATATTCTCAAACATTGGGATATAAAGTTGAATAATGGAGAATATCATTCAAAAATTTCCAAAGTCTACTGATGATTAGGGTAGCTCCTATAAAATGTCGACATATAGACAGTTGGGAAACATAGTAATCAAGTTGTTTAGAATTTTTTGGAATGTGTAGTTTCTTGAAATCGGTTTATTGGGAAATTTGTGCCTCAATTCAGTCATGATAGGCGTGGTTATGTGACTAGTCGGTCCCTCTTGTTTAAACCAAACAGAATTGAAAGGGATTCTCTTTCGGAGTAATTCTGGAAAGAAAACCTCTTTCAACATCGTTAAGTAACGGTCTCCATTGACCGTAAAAGTAAGACCGTTTTCTTCGAAAAAGTAAGGCGTAAAAATGAACTTTGAGGAAACTGCACACCACACTGCACACTGCGAAGATGTAATTGCATCTGATGGAGTAACTGTGGGTTAGAGTTACTCCACATTTAACAATATAAATAAATATACCTTTTAACATTCTTTTCTAATAATTTTCCTTTCAACTGCCAACAAAGTCTATGGCCAAATTTTGACCTTGAGAAAGTTCATAAGTTCATAACAATTAAATTCTAAATAAAAAACGAAGTTATAAATAGCTTGTTTTCTATGTTTCCCAGCTATCTATATGTCAACATTTCATAGGAGCTACCCCAAAAATTTTTGAAAGATATTCTCAAACATTAAACTTTATATCCCAACAGTCAAAATAAATTGTTGAGAATTTAAAAAGAAAAATGTTCCAATAATACCTGTCAAAATACAAAAAACAAGCTTTTTCGTTTATAAACGTCTCTAGATAGCTGGGAAACATAGAAAACAAGCTATTTATAATTTTTTATTGGTATCAATGTTAGAAGCTAAAATAGCGAATAAAAACTCAATTGTTTAAAAAACGAAGTCTTAAAAGAAAATATTTTCACAAAAAAAAGATAAACAATGGTAAGGCATAAAGAAAATAAGAAATAATAATAAATAATAGAAATTCAAACCATTGCATTCATTGAGTTTATTACCTTCTAATGTTGATAACAATAAAAAAACAAAGAAAACCAGACGTTTATAATTTAATAATAGAAATGTTCAAAATATAAGTTTACAATAAGTATTCAAATCTTCAATTACTCATTATTTTTTTTTCTTGGACTAGTACTCAGGGGATGACCGCTTCATATGCAGTGCATTGTACTAGGAAAATAGGTTGGGAGGAGGGGAAAGAACATGTTTGTGAACTTTCGACTTGAACTGTCCAACGTTATAACAGACTTGGAAACACGTCTGCAGGCAACTTATTCCACAGACGAAGCGTACGGCTGAAGAACGAATCCTCTCTGTAATGCGTAGTACGATTCCCCAGGCAATCGACCACAAATGGATGAGCTCTGGACGATAAACGCGTGCTGTGTAAAAATGAGCGCGTTTCGGGAACAAGATCTCTAATCTCGTCAAAGCAAAATCCACTGTAGTAATGATAGAACAGAGTAACACACCCTACACTGCGTCACCGATAAGCTTCTTCGCCCTCTCCTGCACACGGTCAAGTAACCCCAAAATAGACTTTGAGGCACCGGCCCAAACATGAGAGTTGTATTACATTTTCGGTCGAATGTAGGTGGTATAAATAGTAAGGAGGTCGGATGGAGTGAACATCTTAATCCGAGGCAATCAAAATCAAAATCCGAGGCACTTGAAAGCTTCTTTAGAGACATGAAAAATGTGTTCAGTCCAGCGAACATCATACTGTATCTTCATTCCAAGAACATTCAGAGCATTCGATTCCTTAATATTTATACCATCCATGAGTACGGATGAAGCAACATTTTCGGTAAGGTCGTTTGTTTATGTGTTAATAAACATCATTGGGTCTTACGAGCGTTAAAGGCGACCCTGTTTTTACGACCCCATTCGGAGATTAATAGAAGATCACTATTCAGTGAATCATTCATATTTAGCCTCTTGGCAGCGATCTCTAATAGACTGGGCCTATAACTAAGAGAATACGAGTGACAAATGCTACTGTCATCCACGAAAGAGTGGCTAGGGTTGGAAGTCCGGTAGAGAAGATCGTTGAGGAAAATAAAAAATAGGGTAGGAGAAAGAACTCGTTGATAATACCCCATCTGTAACAACTCGTATAGTGCGATCGCTAAGAAAGCTCGTTATAAACCGAGAAAAGTCATCACCGACACCAAAAGCAGTAAGTTTTGCCAGTAGTGTACCATGCCACACTCTTTCAAAGGCTTTTTAAATATCCAGAGCTACCACTCTACTTTTAACGAAATGATGGATTGAATGGCACCATTTCTCTGAGAGATATGCCATACATATGGCCAACTGCGCTTAACGAATTCCTGCTAATTGTGTTATATTTCTGCAACGTATTTTGATCACACACTTAGACAAGCAAAACATATTTATTGAACTCAATGTTCACTTTCTTTTTTTGCTTATTCATTTTTGTCGAGTTGGTTTTTTGTTTAAAGAGAGTGAAACTTTCGTAACGGAAATTGCACGCAGAAATAACCCTCAATACGTTGTTGATACTGTTTGTTTTTTGCTTTTGTAGAGTACGGGTATGAGTATTTGTTCGTGGCGCTGTTTGCTGTTTTGCTGGTAATCGAAATGTCTGAATTGTTGAGGGTAAACAAGAGCATTTAAAGGATTAGAAAGGTTTTTCTTCCACTGCTTTGTTCGGATTTGAATACCGTGACGGGAATGGAAGGTTAGAAATAAGAGTACGTGTTTTTAGTTACAGCCAAATGTAATATTTTTGAAATGATTTTTTGCATATTTTCTTTTACAAGAAAACGCATTAAATTAAGAAAGCTTTAATAAAAATCGCGTAGAAGCTTCAACAAAAATCAATGGAAAAATGGCTGCCGTTCAAAACGTGATTTTAAAAATGTTTATTATATATTTACTTATCATTTATTTATGCGAATGACATACTGGGAAGGAAATATTTTAACTTGACAAACAAGGATACACTTGGAAAAAACATATATTTTTGATAAGACAATGTTCTAAGGGCAAGGAATTATATGGTTGAGCCTCATAACATTATATTATTATATTAAAAACGCCATTGATGTGAATCTCCATAGTATTGTAAAAATAATATTATAAATAACTATTCTATATTTTGGTTCAATATTGTCATAATAGTAAGTAACCATAGTATTAAGGCAAGCTACTATATTAGTGAATGCTCAACCATATTATTATGCTAAGAAACCATATTTTTGTCATATATAATCACATTACTTCATTAAACACTATACTAATGTCGAAAATAACTTTATTTTAATAGAAACAAATTTTTGTCATAATTAACTTATTATACATGTATACATATGATAATAAATTAAAGCTAAAATATATAAATTTATATTTTCATGATATAAAATATTTAGAAATAATTCGGAAAAATTATTTGGTTTGTTTCTCGATAGGATGAAAGCACAAATTTCCTCTTCAATGTTCAAGTATCTATGAGATCAAAAGTATTTATTATGCACTTGGTCTGAGACTGCGATTTTAAAAGTAATTTGTTTATTTGTTTATTCAAGTCTATAGACTATAAGTTCTTACAGACTAAAGAAAAAATATAAAGGAGTACAATTACGTATTTATGTACAAAATTATATTTCGTTTTAGAACATCATTAGATTCAGATATATCTATAATATGATGAAATCTGTTAAATATAAGTAAATATTAAAAAAGGCAAAAAGTAAATAAGTAATTTGAGAAGCGCTAACTAGAGCTGCAAAACTATCGATAGTACTGTCGATAGTATCGATAGTTTTATTTTTAGCTAACTATCGATTGTTTTCGTTCGATAGTGATACTATCGCGCAGTGTATATGAGGGGATGGTAGCCACAATATTATAATATAGCTAACCATACATTAAATTTGATCATATTATGGTTGTACTATTGTAACAGCTATTAAAAATTCTCAGCTTCAATCACACTATTGTTGTATTCAACCATACTATGTAACATCCAATCCTTTTTATATGGTTATATATGACATTATAAATTGCAATCACAGATGAAACGCTAATAAATAAATTTGTTTTGTTGCAGCTAAAAGATACTTCCAGATCAAGGAGGAAATTGTTGCCCTAATTCCAATTAGACGCATGCAACCCGAATTGGGGGTTTCGACTAGTATTAACTATTTTATAACATCAAAATATGTCATACATACATATCTCTTTGTTTTAATTTTTTTATATGTGTTAGTTATTACAGTCAAAATCGAAGTTAAATATAAAAAATTCTTTAAAATGCATGTGAACTCTATTATTATCTATCGATCTATGTATGATCTATCAATCTATGTATGCTCTTTTTGTTATTTTTGCCTATGGGACACAGCGCTTTGAAGCCTTAGCCTTAGTAGCGTAAGTAGCGCTTAACGATAGTATCGACAATATAGTATGAAACTATCGAAAATATCGATGTGGACAACTATCGATAGTTTTGCAGCTCTAGCGCTAACTTGATGACGCGCAGTGTATATGAGGCGATGGTAACCAACAATATTATTATATAGCTAACCATACATTACATTTGACCATATTATGGTTGTACTATTGTAACAGCTATTAAAAGTTCTTAGCTTCAATCATACTATTGTTGTGTTCAACCATATATTATATATGACATTATAAATTGCAATCACAGATGAAACGCTAATAAATAAATTTGTTTTGTTGCAGCTAAAAGATACTTCCAGATCAAGGAGGAAATTGTTGCCCTAATTCCAATTAGACGCATGCAACCCGAATTGGGGGTTTCGACTATTATTAACTATTTTATAACATCAAAATATGTCATACATACATATCTCTTTGTTTTAATTTTTTTTTATATGTGTTAGTTATTACAGTATTTTTTTATTTTTACTTCAAGTTGTCCGACTTTGGCGCCCTTCAGTGCCGTCAAAATCGATGTTAAATATAAAGAATTCTTTAAGAAGCATATGAACTATATTATTATCTATCGATCTATGTATGATCTATCGATCTATATATGCTCTTTTTGTTATTTTTACCATGGAACACAGCACTTTGAAGCTGAAGACAACTTTTTTGTTGTTTTCATTAAGAGTATTCTACAAACTAATTTTATAATTATATACATATATAACATTTTGTGTAAACACGGTGGGTAATAAAAACATCGCTTTTTTGCTTTACAAAGCAAATAATAAATAAAATTTATTACATTTTTCATTTCACATTGTTCGTTATTATTCTGTTGTCTTTATTTGGTGTAGTAATTTTGTGACATAAAATAACGTTTCTTATTTGTTTCATTGTTAGACAACAGCTATTTGGTTTTATTCTTGAATTTTATTGCGCAAATATTTGTTCAAATTGAAAATAATAGAAAGAAAACATAAAAAGTGAGCAGAGTAAAAGAAATTAACACGTAATTCAAAGGCAGCAAAAAAAATTCTATTATTATAACTTCAGATTTTCTTTACGTTTTCTTTTTACTATTAGTTCTCGTTTTTTTTTTGTTTGTTGTGAATAAATTTTCCTTTAAGATTTCGTTTTTCATTTACAATTTAATTGTTATGAACTTATTTTTTCCTTCCCAAGGTCAAAATTTGAACATTAATGCCCATAAATTTTATTGGCAGTTGAAAGGAAATTGTGTAGCAAGAAATATTTTCTAATATTTGTTGTTTTAAGTAAATTGACTTCATTTTATATATAGGGTGTTTTTTTAAGCCCGATAGAACTTGAAATTGTAAAAAATAACACAAAAAATTAAATTGTAATCAAAATTTTTTTTTATTCGAAAGATCAATACGTGACATTAACATTTGAAAATGATTTCGGGCATATGGGCACCGCGGCTGTTCTTGACGAAGCGCATTCTGGACGTCCAATTTTGGGCCACTTTTTCGAGCACTGCTGGCCGTATGTCACGAACAACACGAACAATGCTGGCCTCCAAGGCGTCAATTGTTGCTGGTTTATCAGCATAAACCAGTGACTTCACGTAGCCCCACAGGAAATAATCGAGAGGTGTCAAATCGCACGACCTTGGAGGCCAATTGACAGGTCCATTTCTCGAAATCAACTTATCGCCAAATTTTGATTTCAGTAAGTCGATGGTTGCGTTCGCCGTATGGCACGTAGCGCCATCATGTTGAAACCACATCTCCTCCGGATCAATGTCATCCATATTTTCAAACAAAAAATCATTGATCATGGTGCGGTAACGATCTCCATTGACCGTAACGCGAGCTCCGGCCTCATTTTTGAAGAAATAAGGTCCGATGATGCCACCAGCATGAAAACCGCACCAAACAGTGCATTTTTCTGGATGTAATGGAGTCTGTAGGGTCTCTTGTGGATTGGTCTCACTCCATATGCGGCAATTTTGCTTATTAACAAACCCGTTAAGCCAAAAATGCGCCTCATCGCTGAACACAATTTTGCGTCTATAAGTTGCGCGAATCGACGACTGATTTTCAAAGTAAATTTGGATAATTTCGTAGCGTTGTTCAAGCGTGAGTCTATTCATGATGATTTTTCAGAGTATACTGAAACAAATAAAAAAAATGTTTCATCAAAATTTAATTTTTTGTGTTACTTTTTACAATTTAAAGTTCTATCTAGCTTAAAAAAACACCCTTTACTATTTAGCCATTGTTATATATGAAATGTTAAAAAAGATGTATAGAACTATGTTGCTGGAAGGCAATTCGTGAAAATATCGCAGCTGCGAGTACTGTCTGCGACATCTTTACATCTCTTTATTGCTGTGAGCCTCCCTTTGTGTTCAATGAATACTAATTTAAAATGTGTTCAAATTAGCCATATGAATAAATTCATTTGTTTGCAGCATTAATCACCACGCAATGGCCTCAAGGGTAATCGCGTTTATAAATTTCTGGGCACCACTGGTGTACATCAGAGGCTGACAATAAGTACTCATAAAAGAATTATACTTAAGTATTTACTCTCAAACTTTGTTATTGTGTAAACCCATTACTTATAAGGAAAAATATGCATTCTTACATGACTACTTCGCAGCATATGTATAATTTACATAGAAAAAATTATAGTAAAAATAATATCAACAAAATTTTTGTCACAAAAAAAAAAAAAAATTTTACGCATATACATATATATCAAAAAAATAACCTTGGATAACGTATTTTGTTGTTAAAAAACAGATGTTTTCGATCAATACAAAATTTTTGTTTGAATCTACGATTTTTTTTACAGGTCCGCATTCAAACAAGTTATCAATTGATTTAACGAATTTCGTTATTGAACTCTGTATTATATATATTATATTTATACACACGAGAGCATTGAACACAATTATACACGAAGAACTAAAATACACGCAATACTTTTATCAATTTTAATAATACTTAATACCCATATTTAAAGACGTCCATACATAAAAGTACCTGTGGATTTTTCCACTGCAACGCACTTTGTGAAATAATTTTTGAGTAGCGAACTTTTTTATTACCATAACTGCTTTTTAACCAAAAAGGTGTTTAAGTACGCTTGCACGACATTTTCGTGAAAAAATCAGTTTAGACTATATCTTGGGTATATATGGACCGATATCGGATATTATCATTTTCTGTATTTGATAACCTCCTTTTGTAAACAGAACTGTTTTAAAGCCAAAACAAATTTTTGCATGGAAAAATCGGTTCAGACTATATCTCGGATATATATGGACCGATATCGGAAATTTTCATTTTCTGTATTTGGTAACCTCCTTTTATTATTAGAACTGCTGTTAAGCAAAAAAAAGTTGTTTAAGTTCGCTTACGCTACATTTCTCGAGTATATATTGACCGATATGGAAATTGGAGTATCCACGGTAAAGAAGGTTAATTATGAGATATGGAATGAATTGCACGAAGTCTATGTGGCTAAAACGAATATAAACGATTCGTCCCAAATATCACCTGCTTTTCATGAAAAAATTGGTCTTCCTCATTATAGTGAAGAATTGTTAAAAACATAAATCTAGCCCTTACTGAGTCACGAACTCCGATATATAAAATGTTATTATCAGACTAAAAATGTCAACACAGTGAACCAAATACTAAAAAAGTGGTATTTGTAGGCATGGCAATAAATAGAAAAACTAATTTTCAAAGTGGTTTTACATTATCTTTAATCCTAAGGAGTAAGTGACACAGTTATTTTTCGAACCACCCTAATGACCAGGATGACCCGCTCAATAAACAGACTCTGTACACGTTTAATTTAATTGCATAGACGTATGCTACCGCAGCCATTGACCGATAGTTTACCTCACACACAATTGTTTAGTGTGTCATAGGCCAGAACTGCCCAAACCCTATGCGCTTGGTGCTCATTTGTTTTTGTAAAAGCACTTTAGGCTATAGCTTTAATATATACTTATATGTGTACACACACAAAAGCAAAGCAACAACACTTTTGCATGCTTTGCTGGTTAAGGCAGATATTAAGTTCAAAATTTCGTGCGAAATTCTGTCAAAATAAATACAAAAGCGATTCGTACGAAACATTTGCGAAGTAAGTTGATAAAAGTAGTACTGACAGCCAGCTTGCCGATGTCGAACAGATAAATTCATTACAATTCTAGGCGAAAGAAAATTGATTTGGGTTTGTCTAATTTTACACAATGCGAACAAAATTCAATTAAAATACATAAGTATATGCGAACGAATAATTGTGACATAGACAAACCCAAATTTATTCGAATGTGAGTGACTAGCTTTCTTTCGCTTACATTTTCATTCGATATCGGCGAACAGGCTGTGAGTTTTTTAAGTGAGAAACACGCAAAAATTGTTTCTGGGATTATTATTTTTTAGCTGCGAAATAACATAACGCGGCTTTCACATACTATGCAAAGTCTTGAGTTTGGTGGTGGCAAGGGAAAGTAAAGAGTGTAAGAGAGCCACTTTCCCGTACGAAATAAGTATTGTTGCTGAAAAATTTTCGCACATTCAATCTCATTACTAGACTTAAACATTGACAAGTTTTGGTTTAAATAAAATTCCTTAAATGTATTAGTGTTTGCTCTTCCATATATAACTTTTGGGCACCCCTGTTACAGATCCTTCTATCAAAATAGAAAAAGAAATGGTTGTAAATTTCTCAGGAAACTTTTAGTTTTATTCACAATTAACAACGTGCATTATAATTGGACTACTGTGTATACTTGTGCACTAGTTCGGTGACATTTGATGAGGTGTTCGTCATATAAAATTAAAAGATTCTTTGTAGGCCAAGTGTTTGAGCAGGCTGTGAAAGAAATTATTGTATTTACAAAGTTACTCAGTTCAGCGCACATGTTATATGAAATTACAACTTGTAAACAGGCACACAAATGTTAAATTTTTAAAGCTTTAAATGCTATTACTGATAATGTTTACACTTATTTCTATGTACGAGTATATGTTTAATAAGAAGTCATACAAATTTTACCTGCATGAATGACTACACTAGCATTAACTTATATGTTTATTCCCTATTTTTTCACTAAAGTTTTTGAAAAAATTTGCAATAAATATTTTATGACTTTGTCTTCCTTTTCACTACAAGAAAGTTTTTTTTTCATATTTTTTTTTATTAAGTTTGTAAAATAATTTTTATCTGTAAATGCATTTTTTAGTTCTTGTCATAATAGTTTTTACTTTAATGAGTTATTTTCTTTTCCCGCATACTCTCTCAGATGCTGTGTTTATGTTTGACACAGTTGAAGGTCTGCCAAAGAAGTTGACTGCTGCGATACTTGGCTGTTGATCAAGTCGTATTATAAATTGGGAACACCGACAGACAGATAAAATCACAAACTTCAAAATAAATATTTAAACCCAGTGTTACAAATGTGCATGATTTTCAGTGTCTTTACGTAACCTACCGTTTAGACAGCAAATATATATATACTCACACTTTCTTACTAACACACTCACATTTTGCTTACTTTCCACTCAACTTTCATCAAAAATTTCATGAAACAGATTCTTTGATGTTTTCTGAAAGTAAAATGGCAAATTCTAAGCACTGTTGCCATATACAAAGAATTATACAAAGTTGCAGTATTGTAGTAAAATAATATTTATAAAATAAGCTTCTTTTGCCTGTATATGCAAATAATTATAATATTTTTTCCTTATATTGTATATTAAACATATAAAGAAAATAATTAAAGTATTTTTATCAAAATATTATGATAGAAAAATGTATAATGATAAGTTTTTTCAACTATTGCCTCATAAATTTATATATGTAATACGTCCGGCAACTCTGATTAGTAAGCAAACAAAATAAGAGTGGAGAAAAGCAGAGGCAAATTTTGCAATTCTTTGCCTGGGCGACATTTTTAAAATGAACTTTCATTTTCCTGTGTAGACGAACAAGAAATTTTCATGAAAGTCGTCTATTTCATTGAAATTTTTATTTGTAAAACGTATACAGAAATTTCATGAAAGTACTTTCCTGTGTAATGGCAGCGTAAAGAACATAACAAATGCCTACAATAACAACGAATCATATTGATGTTTGCCTTTTGGTTTAGTTTCACTTTTGTATTACTCTCGTTAGAGAGTTTTAGTAGGCCAGTAAAGTTTATACTATTTAATTAGGTCATGCTTCTGTTCCGTCAGAACCGCCACAGCAGCAGCTCCGTAATATATCAAGTTGCTTATTAAGGAATTTATTTTTGGGTTGAAGAGGGGAGAATGCTTAACTCATTACAGATACTATAGTCACCATTGTGGTATGTGAGAGCTCCTCTCTTTTCGTTGAACCATATCTCCATCCCGGTACAGCTTTTGAATTGCTTCCGGGTGGGGTTTCTTCTTTATTCCTACCCTGATTGTAGGATCCTGTAGATCCTGTTTTTTGTATCGTAAGTCCTTTTGCATATACGAGTATGTCGCTATTTGATTCCACTTTCTCTTATTACTTTTCAACATTACTTTCCCAATGTTTTCTGGGAATACACTGCAAACGTTATGTCTTTTCGGAAAATTTCTATGTCCAGAAGGCATCTGTATTACATAGTACTTTATATCACCATGCTTTCTGTCCACCGAATTATTAATGTATGTGTCTAATCCCGCTGTACTATCTTTCCTGCCATTTTTAGAATTGAACAATTAATGCCAAATTAATAATCTTTAACATGAAATCATGTTAAAATAACATGAAATGCCAACAAAAGAGAATTATTAAGTTTGTCGTTTTTAATCTGCTTTATTTGGATACTTTATACTTATTCAACCTGATTTCATATTACATGTATTTTTATCCAGAACTTTGGGTATAGATTAGCAAGAAAATCTAAAAATTTTGGAATTACTTCGCTTCTTAAAACTATAGATTTTAAACGAAATGAAGAAAAGTTTAAACTCAATATGATTTTCCATAGATTTTCGGTGTTTATGGACTTATTAACGTTTCATATATTTTGTTCTCCAGAAAGAAGGGGTTTTGCCATTCTCGTGCATATGAAGATATTATATTTTAATAAGTAACCCCTTTTTGTCGTATAGACCCCAGCTACTGCATTTAGCGCGGTCTTATATCAGCACAAATTCGGATATCCTCCCCATATAGCCTGCAGTACCTGAACAAGTAGCTGCCCTCATTGCGAGTTCTACCTGCATTACGCTATAATCATTTTGCAGCCTAAAACTAATCCTCCTCTTATACAGCGGTACTAACTCCCGAGCCTGACTCGCATTTGCAGCAAAGTGTGTTCCCACGATTATCAGTTGTCTGGCAATATTGTGTTCTTAGAATAAACTGACAATGTTTTTGTTTTTTTGTTTTTACAACGTTGTAAGTCAAAAATGGCCAACATGCACGGTTGTAAGGTATATTTTTTTAATATTTTAGCTTTAAGTTAGAATTTTTGTAGGCTATCAAAAAGCTTGTTAAAAAGAATGTGAGTGCAAGACGCAGCAAGCAACCGTTTACAAAGCCTTCTAGCTGCTCTATTTCACCACTGGGTAGTTACTTGTTTGCATGCATATTTTTATATAGGTATATGTTCATACAATATGTATGTTCGTATAATAAACAAATATAGAACAATGTGATTTTTAAAGTTTTTATCTCCTGTCATTCTGTTAAATTATTTTTAAAGTTATGATTTGTTGTGTAAAGAAAACAACAAAGTTATTAAAAAGAATATTAATATTTGTTTTTCTTTCTCTGTGAAGAAGTATTCCTGGGGAATAGAAGATGTAAAATAAGCTGATCAGACTCCTTGTTCATGTAAGAAATTTCCTGCAAACGTGGTACAACCATACTAAACGATTGTGAATCGCACCTTAACTTCAAGTTTAATGCCCAACTTAATTTGTCGTTTCTTCGTTTCCATGTTTGGCAAAGCCAACCATGGGCAGGTATACAACTGCACAGTGCGTTAAGGTTCTTTAAGCCCTTTATGAGAACGGACGTTCAAATAAAAACGCATTTCGAACAATCGTGAGTTTTTTAGACACGACAAAATTTTGGCAAAATTTAAGCAAATACAGGAACCACAATTTGGTGTCGTAGACAAGAATTGCTAATTTCAAGAATCATACAATTTGACGTGGTAGACAAAAACTGTTCCAGAAAGAAACGTAGCCCTTACAGAGACGTGAACAGAGATATATAAAATGTATGATCGGGCGGGCTAAAAATGGCGACAGAGTAAACACAATACTAAAAGGGCGGTATTTATAGGCGTGGCATTAAAATAAAATAACTAATTTTCGTATTGTTTTTACATTATCTTTAATCCTAGGGGTTGACTAACACAATTTTTTTCTCGAGCCACTCTAATGTAGGAGCCATTTGGCTACTGGTCCATTATAACAAAAAAAGACATAAAGTCCAACTCAGGCAACTATTAAAGCCGACTGATGATTCCAAACGCCGTAGATATGCTGACTGGGTGCTAAAGCACACTCGTAGAAAATCCGTCACAACTGTGATATATTTGAACATCGAAACAATGACAATTGTCTAATACTGATATTTGAACATCAATACAATGACAACTGTCTAATATTGACGAAAGTCAATGCAATGACATAATATCATCAATGGAGCAAAACTATAATTCATTAAATGGTCATTCGAAAATGACACTTAAAGTACAATTACCGTTAATTGTAAGCGCTGTGACTGTATGGTATTGTTACGAACTTTTATCTAACCCAATGTGAGAGCCGTTAATCTGCCTGATACTTTTATTATTGTGCCACATTGCTTGTTACATTTATAAGGTGTGCAACACGCACATTCATACAAAAAACATAAAACTGAAAAAATAATACACAAACAAACAAAAACGTAAGTGGACAATACGCAACGCAACTAATTAAAAAATTCCAAGCACGCAGTGAGTAGAATAATACGGCGGAAGTAGCGTATATAAGAGAAGATTAAGGCCTAGAAATGCAACATAGTGTGCAGCATATTGGCTTCTTGCAGAGTGGAATAAATAGGAGATTTGTATGCCAGCATTTTATCTTAATGGCTTATAAAATGGAAAACATTTTTTCCCCTCTGGAAGTTGCTGCAACAACAACAATAGTGTGGCTCTGGTGGAATAGTTCAAAGTTGGAAAAACGTTTTGCTGGTTTGAAAAACAAACAATCTATATAAAACTCAATTGCAGTATTTTTTGCTTATTGTATGACAATATATAAAATAAGATAATTTAACAAGACAATTCTTTTGTTCTAGCACCTAAATTAACAAACTGATGCCTGGTTTGAATTGCAAACAGACAATCACTTTTTCCGTTTTATTTCTATAATTTTTTTTTACCCTAACAACTACAAAAGAAACTACTGTCAATTTTAACAACAATAAAATCCTTTATTTAATTTAATTCCACTGTTGTTACCAGAACTAACAAAACCGAATCTACAATTCTGCTATTGTTTGCTTTTTATTAAACAGTAAAATGTTGCGGCAAAAATTAGTTTCCAGCCAGACAACCCAGCTCTCTCTCTCTCTCTCTCTCTCTGGTAATGCAAATAATATTAGAAATGGAAATAACAAAAAGAATTTTTAAACAAGAAAGTCCATTAAGCCAGTAATTTAAACAAACTAACTACAAATTATTTTAAATTGAAAAATATTTTTCGTTACACAAACAAAATTTGCAAAATATCATTTTTGTTGATAAAATTTTATTACTTTCAATTTTGCTTTTTTCTTGGCTTTCTTTAGCTTTCTCTACATGTAGTTTGTTTGTATGAGTGCGCTTAAGGACACGCTTTCGTACCAATACACACACACGCTCAGTGGCTGGCTGGTGGTGTTGCAGTTTAGTGAACTTTTCATTTGACTTGAAATGTCGGGCCATTTATTGCTATTTACATATACATACATATATTTAAACAAATTTTTTTATTCGGTGAACGAACATGAAACTTAATTGATTGGAAAGATTATTTTGCAATAAACAAATGGGAAATTTTCTTAGAAAGGATGTTGCGTTCACATATTTCAAAAGCATTTGATGCAATAAAAAATAGAATATTCTAGACAAAGAATTTCTTAAATTTTGAAATATAAATTAAAACATTTTCATGTCCCGAGGCACAGTGCTTTGATCCCATATGGAAATGGGACAAAAATGGGACAGAACTAGAAATTTAGTACTCTACTACAAAACTTTTATATTAAGAACAATTAAATGTTTGATAACATCGGACAAAAGACACGTCTCCCGTATGTGGTAAGAACAAAATTTTCAATGTTGGCTATATATCGTGAAAAACCATAAATCTTCTACATTCCGTGCTAGTAACTTGTGAGGTAAAAATAATCGATGCAAGAAATGTAGGTCCTGTCATATATCCTTTTTTGTAAATAAAATTTACAAAATTTACAAAAATTTAAATTTGTTATGACATATTTTGTTTGGTATGTTTTATATATTCGTATGAGAAGTCGCAGGACAAAATGTGCCTTTTTGATTATTTGAAAATGTTGGAAAATCAAAGATTATTTTGTTCACCTGGTTATTTTATAGCATGAGTCCTGCATATCAACGAAGTTCATTCCTTATTTTAAAAAGCATCAGATGGCAAAAAGTCGCTCCAATAAGTTTTCTGTAAAAATTTATATTAAATGCGCAATGAAATTTGAAATGTTGACTGTGGCATTTGGCGAGTCTATTCTGTGCAGAACACAAGTTCAATTGTGGTATAACCGGTTTAAAGAAGGCCGAGAAAATTTCAATGACGACGCTTGTCTTGGTCGCCCGAGCACGGCAACAACCGTTTCATCGGTTGTTGACTTGCATTGAAGCTGTGAAGAAAATGATTTTCGATAATCGTCGAATCACTATCAGAAAGGTTGCTGATGATGTTGGCATATCGTTCAGCTTATGACAAGCAATTTTGCCAGATGTTTCAGCCATGAAATGTTCGGCAGTGAAGATTGTTTCAAAATTGCTAAATTTTGTGCAAAAACAACAGCGCATGGCTATCGCTCGCGAGCTGTTGAACATCATCAACGACGATCCAGATTTCCTCAAGAAGGCCTTAACTGATGAGGTATCATGGGTTATATCTATGATATTGAAACCAAAGCCCAATTATCCCAATGGAAACGTCCAGAAGAGTCAAGACCGAAAAAAGCACGCCAAGTTCGGTCAAATGTGAAGCTTTTGCTCACTGTGTGCACTGTTATCCTGCCTCAACCACCGCATTTACCGGATTTGACCCCCGCTGATCTTTTCCTCTTCCCAAAACTGAAGACACCGATGAAAGGAAAACGTTTTGCTACGAATGAGGAGATAAAAGAAAAACCGATACAGGAGCTGGCGGCGATATCAGAAATCGCGTTTCAGAAGTGTTAAGATGATTGGAAAAACGCTGAAATAAGTGTATTATATCTGAGGGGGACTACATTGAAGGGGACAAGATAGTTTATTGGTGAATAAATAAATACTTTTCGAAAAATTAAAAAAAAATTAAAAAACGATTATTTATTTAATCAGATCTCGTATGTTTGTGTATTATGTTTTTCATTTCATATTGTTTGTGTGAATGCGTTGTACATTTATAACAAGCAGATCAACAGCTGTACACTAGGTTAGATGTGATACAAATCTGTAACAATATGAAAATATGAAAACAACTTATGTTTTATCTACTCAGAGTTTGATTAAACTGGTTGATTGTTCATATATGTGTATGAGTTTGGATATATAGTCGCCAAACGTACTATACAAGTGGAAAGTTTTGTACATACAGAGTATCTCAGAACTCATCGTCAAGCCAAAACAGGGTCATAAGATTGAGTCATGATCATGCGAAAATTAAGAAATAAATCTATCCCATGCATTTAAGAAAACCGTATAAATTTGGTCCAACTGTGACCATTTTTCAGTTATTGTGGTTAATTTATTTATTTTATTTGTTCATTTAAACTTTGGTGACGTAACCCTAAATAAAATTTCTAGAACCACAGTCAAAAAAAATTGGTTGCGGTTATACGGGTAAGAGTGTTGCCGCTTTAGTGTGAAATTGAAGTTGCAGTTTTGCTGCGGGGATTGTTCCAGGAAAGTGAGAGGATTTTGGCGGTTTTAGAAATGTGATTTTGAGAGTTAATGAAAAAAATCGTAATCGAGTCGGAGCCGGTTTTTCGTATTTGGTGCGTGTTTTTGATGTGGAACGTGTATCAGAACTTTTAACTACCATTTTGGCCCTGGTTATACGGGTAAATATCCGTTTTTTTCATTTTTTACCGGGTTTTGCCATTTTTTGTCAGTTGTTTTAACATTTTGCCGGTTTTGTGCGCTTTTTGTGTTGTGCTGCAGCACTTTTCAGTTATTAACATGTTTATTTTAGTTTCAGTTGTATATTTGTAAGTTTGTTTATATGTTCGTATATTTGTAACTCTGGCTAGCAACCTCGAAGGTAGTTGTAAGTAATTATTTATAGAGAAAGATAAGAACGTTGCACACTCATACTTGCTTTATTAGCACATCAAACTAAAAAATAAATATGGATAAAAACTATTGAACTAAAAAGTAAGAAATAATTTCAAAAAGAAGCTTAAAATATTATTTCTTTTCGGTTGGGGAGGGGAAATGCCTAACGCATCATCAGATACTGTGACCCCACAGTATCCGGTATGTGGGGCTTGCTTATCTTATTTTATCTCGTTGGATCTTCTCAATATAAGTCGCTATTTGGCTTCACTTCCTCTCAATTTCCATTATAACTTATATGACGTTTTCCGGTGTTATTTCACCAACATTCTCCTCTAAGTCATGTCTTTCCTACCTCTACCTATCACATCTGAAGAATGTGTGTTACGCATCGTCCACGCAATCATCTCCCTAAAGACAGATCGATGTATCTGTCTTCCTCATTCTGTGGAGGTATTCCAGAAATTACCCGTGTCCAGAAAGGATCTGTATTATGTAGTAATCTATCTCACCATGCAAGCTTAAAATAATAGTGAAGGAAAAATATTAGTATTATGGCGATTAAGTATTGGGCGCTTTGTGCCATATTTTTGGTGTATTGTAAACAGTGAAAATGTTAACCAAACACGTGTTTTGTTATCTTATTTTCGAAGTTGATATTTTATTTCAAAATCAGATCCATGTTAAATTTTTTGTTTTGCTGATGTTTGTCAAATAATTTTTAGCATTGATAATCATGCAGAGACATGCTTCATTTCAGCTGCAGTACCAAGTTTAAATTACATATATATTGTTTTTGTTATTTGGCTGATATGCTTATGTTAACAAGAATGTGGATTTAGTGTTTATATAAACTAAATACAAAATAAAAATGTTGACATTTTGTTGAAAGCATTCAGAGAAACATGTGACTAACATACAATTTAAATTTGCTTAGAAAGTTTTGCGATTATAAAAAATTTTTTATGCCGTGTAGTTCGGATAAGAATAAAATGTTCTATTCATTTATATAATTTTATTTGGTGGTCTAAAAACTGTGCCCTTAAACGATTTTCTAACTGATAAAAAAAATTGTTTAGCTTAAAAATTTATTCCAGTAAAAAATTATAAATAGCTTGTTTTCTATGTTTCCCAGCTATCTATATGTCGACATTTCATAGGAACTACCCTAATCATCAGTAGACTTTGGAGATTTTTGAAAGATATTCTCAAACATTCAACTTTATATCCCAACAATATAATGGGATATAAAGTTGAATGTTTGGGAATATCTTTCAAAAATTTCCAAAGTCTACTGATGATTTGGGTAGTTCCTATGAAATGTCGACATATAGATAGCTGGGAAACATAGAAAACAAGCTATTTATAATTTTTTACTGGTATAAATGTTAGAAGCTTAAATAGCGAATAAAAAACTTATTTGTTTAAAAATTTATTGGAAAACTTTCATTTCTATAACTGAAACTGCAGGGCGTATGAACAACATTTAAACGTGAACTTGTTTTGTTTTTGTGAAAAAATGTCAAAAACAGCTTGGCAAGACAATTTTGCGATAAATCCTTTAAGAAATATCTTTCACATATATGGGGAAAATCAACATAAATAGCGACTCTCTAGTTTTCCATCTGCAAACATTTATTTGAGGACAGTAAAAACGAAACAAAAATCTTTTAGTAATGACCTTGTTCTTAAGACAAACGAATGACACTGAGCATACGGTCAATATTGCAATGGAATTACTGCATTATACCTTCCCGTCAGGCACCCTGTAGCATTAATATCCCGCTTAAGAGAAGTAAAAAGTCTGTTTACTAAAACAATGCGGGTGTCTAGCTGTTCCTTTATAGCCTCTACTTGTAATTAGGCAATTAGGACAATAATTAAAGTAGTTAAAATAACAAAAATATCTTTATTGTTCGCTTATTAAATATAAATAAAGTGTTATTTTTCAGATAAATTTATTATTTTATCCGCTTGATTAAATTAGTATTTATGTGTGTTTTTTTTTGCCTTTTTAATGTTTTAAATTGAAATAAATTCATTATTATTAACACCGCCATAAGCTGGAAAAGATTTAGAAAAAATAAATTTAATTGCGTTGTTTTCTGCCTAAAAAATATTAAAAAAAAATGATATATAATAAATTAAAAAACACTTAAATTTGCTTAATTAATTATTGAAATGTTTAATAAACTAATACAAATATAATTTTTAATATTATTTAACCTTTAATGAATATAGTACAGAAATTATATTTCACTTAAAAAAAAAACAATTAAAACTGAATTGGGATCTAATGATAAGAGTATGTAGAATCTCAGCTTCATTGAACATAATTTTTTACTAAAGACTTAATTTAATGCAATTTAAAAATAAATTGCAAATTGTATATTACTGGCCACTTTTCAATTATTTATACGCTTAACATGTAAAAAAGAAAAATAAGTTTAATTTGAAAATATGCTGACAAGTATCTTATTAGCAGCAGGCAAGTATTTTGCCCTGATAAAAGTTTTTTGTGGGAATGAGAGCGTTTCAATTGAATTATAAACGTTTTAAATTCAGTTTTGCGCCGTTCGTATTAACACACTTTTGCAACCAGTAATAACGAAGTTTTTTTGTTCGATTATTATGTTAAAGTCAATATTAAAGTTAATGTTTATATCAGAAGCTAATTAGTCGGGTACGTTCACATCGAAACGCAAACACTTTAATCAATTCCCAATATCTTTTTCTTTCGCCTTAAGTATTGTAATGTTACTAAAGGTAACATTACCATCAATATGAACAGAAATGTTAATATTAGCATTTAGGCTAATGTCTGTGCCAATGCCAAGTCTGTTGTAACGATGAAAACGTCTGCTGGAATTCGAACGTTGCAATGATTTTTATACGCCTTCCATTTCTTTCTAAGACTTTCGCATTAATATATTAGCACAACTGTTATATCAATATTAATGTTAAAGTTTAGTTTGTCGCTAGTTTGTTCACATCGAAACGTTAGTCGTCTAGTCGACTACTGAAATATTTAAAATACGCCAGCAACATAAATTCACTTATATAAAAACTTCGTTATTTTATAACAGTTCTGTTTATATCAACTTTTCATGAATAAACTTCTCTCTAAAAAAAAGAGCAGCTTAAATTAAAAAGAGTTAATCCGATTATACCTTCAAAGTTGAAAATATAATCGGATCTTCTATCTTCTGCTATATGATGAGAAAAATATTAAGGAAGACTTTACAACAGTATATCGAAATTTTCAAAATGAAAATGTATACGCATCTCCTTTAAAATTTTGCCGCTCATAAATGAAATACATCAACTGGTATATATATATATATATATATATATATATATATATATATATATATATATATATATATATATATATATATATATATATATATATATATATATATATATATATATATATATATATATATATATATATATATATATATATATATATATATATATATATATATATATATATATATATATATATATATATATATATATATATATATATATATATATATATATATATATATATATATATATATATATATATATATATATATATCTAAAAAGCAACTACACTAGGCAAACCGTTTGGAAAACATGTGCTTTCAGTTAACGTATAAATGACACAAATGCAAACACAAATTAATCACTCTATTGCAGTGGGAGTGGTTTTTTTTATTTTCTACAAAGGAAGTAATCTTTTATACATTTAAAAAATTCTAACAAAAAAAGAAAACATTTTCTTTATTCATTTTGTGTGCCGTATCTTCCACCTTTTCACTCTGCAAAATTTACTTTGAAATAACAAAACTTTGTGCTAGACAACACAAACATTCAAGCTGTCAATATGATTCAAATGTTTGTACAAACAAGCAAACACCTCCTTTAACAACGCTACATGTTTGTACAAACCTATAATTTTTGCCAAGCATTTTGTGTAGTTTATTTGGCTCTCAACTAGTTATTTTGAGGAGAAGTATTAACAATACAACAAATACATTTATTAATTTATTTAAAACCCCAACTTTTTTTTGTCTTAAGGATTATACTATTGTTGAATATAGTAATAATATTAATGTGAATAGAAATGTTACTGCTAGTACGAATATTTCTATTTTAAGCGAATGCCATAGAGTTGGATCAACTCATTTTTGGTACGATAGATTACGATCGTTGTAATTGATTTATAAATGTTTTTCAACTTATTCTACACCTCCGACATTATTATACAATTTTCTTCTACAATTTTCATTTCCGACCCCATATAGTATACATATTCTGAATCAGAATTGATTGAAAAGTCCATTAAGTGAAGCAAACATTTTATTACCCCATCGATTCATGGGTTTGCTATTGAAATTCAAAACAATTGGTGCACGTATAGCTGATATATATCAAAAACTTCGAAAAAGCCATTTTTTTGCAATTTTGTAAGAAAATTAAAAAAAAAAAATTTGTTTGTTTTGCTTCAAACTTGACACAATTTTTAAGCATGTCAAGGTAACAACAAAAATGTTTCCCCATATCGTCCATAAAAAAAATTATTTTTTTGCTTAAAAGCAGTTCTGATTATAAAATGTATCGATATCGGTCCATATGTAAGCGAGATATAGCCTAAACCGATTTTTCCATGAAAAATTTCCTTTTCGGAGTGGTGATTACAAGGCAGAAATATTTTTTTCCCGATATTGGTCCATATAGTTCCGAGCATAATTAGTTAAAATATGCAATATGCGACTATCATAAGGATATTTTAGATTTGGCCCTCCCGAATATACTACAATCTTACTTGTTTTAGTTCATTCTCTGTTATACTGTTATTTTTACGACGATAATACCAAATGATAATGTTAGTTGTTCTGTCAATGTTAAAGTAAATATTACAGCCTGTTACGATATCGAAAGAAAATGTATGCGAAAGAAAGCCAGTCACTCACATTCGAATCAATTTGGGTTTGTCTATGTCACTATTGTTCGTTCGCATGAACTTATGTATTTTAATTGAATTTTGACACATCGTTCGCATAGAATAAATTTAGAAAAATCCCAAATCAATTTTCTTTCGCCTAGATTGCGAATAAACTTATCCTTTCGACATCGGCGAACTGGCTGTTAGTGTTAATATTTTAACCAAAGTAGTAGATGAGACGATTTGTTTGCTTGTGTTTTGCTTATTTTAAAGTTTCGTGTTACTAGTTCATTCTCTGTTTTATCGTTATGACTGTGACGTTAATCTTAGTGATAATGTCAGTTGCTCTATTAATGTTAAAGTAACTATTAGTGTTGATATTTTAAGGCAAAATCGATGACACCGGCGTTTGATCGATTTAATTAACTATATTTTGCTGGGTAAAGTTTCTTATTACGTCCATTCTATACTCTGACGTTTTGATTACAATGTCAATGACAATGTTAATGTCAGTGTAAATGTTAAGGTAAATATTAAGCAGCCCATACACGTCTCAATTCAATTTTGAATTCAGTCTTTCAATTGAATTGATTATTGCCCACACACTTCATAAACTGAATTGAGAGATTTTCATTAAGCTATTAAATTCAATGATTTTATAGACAATTTAAAAAATATATAACGTCCTTTTGCAAAAACACTACAAATATACATTTTGAAACCTAATCAAGAGACTCGATCACACACAATACAATCGAATTGAAATTGAAAAAATCAAACATTTTAATTTTTCTTCAACCAAGTCGACAACTGTCAAACAAATCAACATACTAAGCCATACACACTTTGATTTGGACAACAACCGACTCAGTTGCCAACTGAGTTGGAACGTGTATGGGGTGCTTTAGTGCTAATATCTCAAACTAAAGTCTATGGGATATGTTTGCCCACAGCTTGTCTATTTCAAAGATATTTTTGTTTTAAATCTCATGTGTTTTTTAATATCATTATGGAACGAACGCATCACTAATTACCCTTGAGTTGTTAATCAGCAGGAATAGAAATAGCTCGCCCACTTTATCCTGCTGTTAAATATTGAATTACCAAACCATGTATGTGATTATGAGTATATTATTATTATTCTTAATAAAGCAGCATCGTTTTGAAATATTTTAATAACAATTTTAATTTGCTGTAATTCGTTTTATCATTTCAGGATATGACATGTGATGGTGTTTTAACATTTTGGATATTTTTATTTTTTACTTTGATTTTTTACAACAATATTCATTTGACAAATGGTGGCCGTGCCGATGAATTGCATATAGGCGGTATATTTCCCATTGCTGGCAAAGGAGGATGGCAGGGTGGCCAGGCGTGCATGCCAGCCGCAAGATTGGCATTGGATGATGTCAATAAGGAACCAAATTTGTTGCCTAGTTTTCGTCTAATACTGCATAGTAATGACAGTGAGGTAAGTGGTAAAAAATTAACATTTTTATTATTGTAAATTAAGATGACTGAGAACTGAACTTTTCAACAAAAGTCTGATAAACATACAAACATATAAAATATACATATGTACATAGATAAAACTTAAGATGGGGAAGTTGTCGTCCGCGACATTTTATATTATTTGTGTTGCTATAAATAAATAAATTTGGGTATCAAAGTTGTTTATTTTTAAAAATGTGTTCAAGGCTAACAAAAACACAAATTGCTCGTAAGAAATAGAGATGGTTATTTAATGTTGAGGATTTGGTTGTGTGCTCAGTTGAGTCAAATCATAATAAATTTAGTGCGCTTTTGCATGTTTTAAGTGAAATATCATCTCATAATTATCTCTTGAGACTCCTTGTACCAGGCGACCTTCAAAATATTTTCAATGATACACTGCCATGTAGATTTGGTCGAAGCAGTCAGTTGGCTGCTTTTGTTTTTAACCTTGTGCAATAGATTTAAATTTCTTCATTTTTCAAAATTTTACATATTTTTCTCAAAAAAAAAAAAAAAAAAAAAAAAAAAAAAAAATAATAATAATAATTAAATTTTAATTTTACACTATAAGCGTAAAAGACAAATAAATCCCTTTGTTCCATAATATTTTCGAATATTTCAGATGATTAGCAATATCACAGAGCTCAACTCCGTTCGGAAACGGAACTAAACTCTTTTTTTTCTGGTAAAATTAAAAAACTTTGCGGAATGAAATCTTTTCTACACGTAGAAAAATATATATGGTTTATATGACAATATTCTAATTTATATTATATATTATATATTTCAAAACAGCCACATAATATGGTTTCAATCTGAAATGTTATTTGATGAACTAAGTGAATTCAAGAACCAGTATTATACTATATATATTTAAAACATTTCTTTTTTGGAATGGTGATTACAAGGCAAAAATATTTGTTTCCCGATAGCGGTCCATATATATTCAAGCATATTCAGTTGAAATTTGTAATATACTATACATATACGTGACTGTCGTAAAAGGTACTTTAGATCCGGCCCAGCCGAATATACCACACTCTTTCTAGTTTTTTTTTAATTTTCATACAAAATTGCAAAAGATATTGACTTTTTTTTCGGAATTTTGGATATATCTCAGCTTTATGTGAACCGATTCTACTGAATTTCATTAGCAAACCAAAAAATCGATCGGATAATAGAATTGTGAAAAAAAAGTTTAAAAGTCTAATGGTTTTGTCAGAAATGGTATTTTAACGGCCGACAGACCGGACAGATGGACTTCGCTTAATACACTTTGCTATTGATTCTGATTCAGAATATACATATATACTTTATAGGATGGCAAATACAAATTGTAGAAATTACAAACGGAATCACAAATTTATTTATACCCTTTACATTTTTGTGAAGGGAAAAATGTGTTTTGTCCAGCGAACGTCACACTGTATCTTCATTCCAAGAACTCCAAGAGCATCCGATTCCTCAATATTTATACCATCCATGGGTACCGATGAAGCAGCACTTGCGGTCGTTTCTCTGTGTGTTAATAAACAACACTGGGTCTTACGAGAGCTGAAGGCAACCCTGTTTTTACAACGCCATTCGGAGATTAATAGAATATCACTATTCAGTGAATCATTCATATTTAGCCTCTTGGCAGCGATCTCTGATAGGCTGGGCCTATAACTAAAAAAGTACGAGTGGCAAATACTGCTGTCGTCCGGAAAGAGTGGATAGGGTTGGAAGTTTGATAGAGAAGGTCGTTGAGAAAAATAAGAAATAGAGTAGGAGAAAGAACGGAATGTGTTAAACAAAAGAAAGAACAGCAGTACCAGCAAAAACTGCTACAACCCGAAAATGGCATAAACTATAGCAATTGCTGGCACGATGGAATATTGATGCGGGTCATGAATTCGGGCACACTCAGCTATAGCACCAGGTTTGCGGCAGCAGCGATGACGGCAGCAGCATAGATAAAAGAAGAGGTAGAGTTAAGCAGGAGGGGCAGTTGTAGTCAGAAGTGTCAGAAGCGCTAGTTAGAAGAAGTTGTCAGAAGCAGTTAAAATATCACTTAATTATAATATCAAGAATAAACAGAAAGTATAAAACGTTTTATTTCAATTAGGATAGAAATTTAATATAATAGTAAATCCTGCGATTCCCAAGGGACCCTCCAGGATAAAATAATAACTACTTATACATTAATATAATAATAAGTGTTTCCTGCGAATCATATACTATAACAATCTAAAGGATGGGATAGTTCGGCATATTAACGACATTATCGTCAATTATGTCTCAGGCTCATTGAAAATCTGCTCCATCGGATGGAGGTACGCCACGGAATCGTGGCTAAAATTTGGCCGATATATTGTTTCAGACATCATTCCCATATATCCTTCTACAATAATAAAAATATTAAGCTAAAATAAATATAAAGTTATATATAATTAACTTCATACGTTTTGATTGGATCACCTTTCACTAGAAGCCACAAAAAATCTAAACTAGGGAAAATGTGAGTTAAAGCAAAGTTTAACTATCTGATTTTTTTTATTAAGAAGTTTTGCTATAAACCGAAATGACATGATGCTTAATATTTGGTTGACACATTGAAACTTCATACCTTCACTTAAAGCTTCTCGTCTGAACAAAAAGAAAAAAACCTATCAAAGCATCAATTTTGTTTAAACAAAAAAGTAATTTTGCCAGCCATTATATAGCCAAAGCTCTATTATATTTTAATTTAGCCAATTTGTTATGAACTTTTCCATGTTTTCATTCTTGCATATTAAGTACAAATGCTAGTCATAATTTGAAGAATAAATTTTTATAATACTTACCCGTATACATATATATTTATGGCACTGTCATTAAGTTACATTGATCTTCAACTTTTCGTTTTTGTTTTTGGTTGCCTAAAGTTGAAAATAATATTGACAAATTCTGAGATGAAAAATGAAGAAGTGTTTGAAAGGAAAATGATGGAGGCAGAAGTAAAGGGAGGTTCAACCAAAACGCAGGATATTAATTGTAAATAAAACGAAAAGTTTTTGCAGAATTGTGTTAATATTTTTTATTATGATAGAAAGATCTGTGAAAAGTATAGGTGACATAAATTATCGTTCAAATGGTTGCCTCTACTTCGATAGCCTAACTCTATCTGAGTGTTCATATTTTCCATGAATCCGAGACATACTTGAGGTTAAAGGTATTTATATTAAAGGTATTAAAAGTATTTATAGTTGAAAAGAAATTTGGTTGTTAAAATTATTATTTTTAAATGTAAATTAGTTTTTAAGAAGTAGAAAAAAAATTAATCATAATAATGACACTTAATCATCATATACGATGTTTAGTTACATTAATATAATGACAGCGTAGAGAGGAAAAAAAATGAAGAACTACGATGCAAAGAAAGATAATATTTTCTCGTACACACAATTAAAATATTATAATGCGACACACAGACATTATATTGATAACAGTATGTCATTAAAAGTATTAGAACATTTAAATTCTCATTGGTTTCTTGAAATTAGTAAAATATAAAGTTATATGTTTGAACATATTTTTGAGTTAAATTACGTTTAGTTGATATTAGCGTGCCATTGTACTGATGACATTTTGTCATAAAATTTACTTCACTTAGTAATTAGTTAATGAGACATCACATCAATGAGATTTTTACATCATATTGAAACCAAATTATAGTTGGTCTGATGTTAGTGTGATATTCCATTGATAATATTTTGTCATTATATTGGCTTCATTTAGTCATTTTATCAATTTTAGAGTGCTACTGCATTGATCACATGCTCACATCAGACGTATATTCCAATAAAGCATCACTCACCATGATTTTTGACATGTCATTGATGAGTAGTTGTCATAATTACTGCTAATGATAATTATAGCAACTGATGTAATGGTTGACATCACAGCGATGAAAATCATGGAGTCAATTATGAAGACATTTGTGACGAGTTTTCTATGAGTATAGGTATAAAGCAACTTGGATGCTCTTCGTAGCAAAATAACTGAAGTGAACAGCCGAACGTGACAAAAGTCACGAAGTGTATGAAGTGCACAGGCTTCAACAAACTTAGCGCGATGTTCAATTACGTCCATTTCCATGGTTGAATTTGTCAAATACTGAAACAAAGAATTATCAAAGTAAGTTGGGCAAAAAACTCAACATTAAAGTTTGACTCATGATTAACATTGAACGTGATGGTTGGACTACCTTTTGTATAAAGTTAGTTAGGTGCAGAAAATATACAATAAAGTAATGTTCGTTAGACACAAACTCATTGAACAGCAATATTCAAAAGTATTTGTCCATAAAAAAGCATTATGTTACTGTCAAAATAAATCCCCAGATAAGGCTTCAGATCAACCTCAATAACAAATAAAAATTTTTCAAACAAACAACCTTCTTTTCATTATATATTTATACAAAATGTCTGCTACTCTCCAGCTCATCAAGCATCAGAGCGAATGTGTGCCTAAAAATAGACAACAAAATTTTTGAAGAGCCAGAAAACTGATGATGATTTTCAAGTATTGATGAAGAAAATAAAATGAATAAACTGCCTATTGTGCATGCCATTGTTGTTGCTGTTAAAGTAGGCTGACAAGGTGACACTGAAATTTCATTTTAGGGTTCTTATCTCTGTCTTTTCTGTTTTTACTTCTGCGTCATCACGTTACAAAAATGAAAAGCTGAAATTGAGAAAAATCAGCAAGCCACATAGAAACTCTTACAAGTCCCTTTACGATACTCAAGAAATATTCAGAAAAATTGCCCAAACTGGGTAGCAAGAAAGTCATTTGATTATTTTATATAAAATGAAAATAACGAAAGTTGTTGTTAGTAAAACAAATGCAAGGTCAAGTGTTAAACAAGTAAACTTACATTTACTGCAAACACTAGAAGTAAATTAAGAAAAAAACAAAATAACCTTAATCTCTTGTTCATATGGCATCTGATAACTTCCGTTTCCGTTTCCGTTCACATTTAAGTGAGCTTATTTTTCACACACAAATACAAATATACCTACAAACAAACCAACAATATTAATGTTTGATCCTTTTGTCTATGACAAATAAGAAAAAGAAAATAAAAGAAATTTTTGTAAATGTGTTTCACTGCCTGTTTTTGGAAAACAAATAAAAATTTTTCTTCTTCAATTTATAAAACAATAGTCTGACAGTTTGCTTTTCTTTTAAGTACACGACAGAATATTTATTGAAAAAAGGCGTTGAGCCTTACAAAGGTCTTGAAGAAAAATATTGCTGCTTAGTTATAAAAACTTTATCGCAAGTAGTAAAAATTTTAGCTCTAAAGGATTTTGTCACTCCGGCTTAAGTATAGGGTGTTTTTTAAGCCCGATAGAACTTGAAATCAAAATTTTTTTTTATTCGAAAGATCAATACGTGACATTAACATTTGAAAATGATTTCGGGCATATGGGCACCGCGGCTGTTCTTGACGAAGCGCATTCTGGACGTCCGATTTTGGGCCACTTTTTCGAGCACTGCTGGCCGTATGTCACGAACAACACGAACGATGCTGGCCTCCAAGGCGTCAATTGTTGCTGGTTTATCAGCATAAACCAGTGACTTCACGTAGCCCCACAGGAAATAATCGAGAGGTGTCAAATCGCACGACCTTGGAGGCCAATTGACAGGTCCATTTCTCGAAATCAACTTATCGCCAAATTTTGATTTCAGTAAGTCGATGGTTGCGTTCGCCGTATGGCACGTAGCGCCATCCTGTTGAAACCACATCTCCTCCGGATCAATGTCATCCATATTTTCAAACAAAAAATCATTGATCATGGTGCGGTAACGATCTCCATTGACCGTAACGCGAGCTCCGGCCTCATTTTTGAAGAAATAAGGTCCGATGATGCCACCAGCATGAAAACCGCACCAAACAGTGCATTTTTCTGGATGTAATGGAGTCTGTGGATTGGTCTCACTCCATATGCGGCAATTTTGCTTATTAGCAAACCCGTTAAGCCAAAAATGCGCCTCATCGCTGAACACAATTTTGCGATAAAACAACGGGTCTGATTTTCAAAGTAAATTTGGATAATTTCGTAGCGTTGTTCAAGCGTGAGTCTATTCATGATGATTTGTCAGAGTATACTGAAACACATAAAAAAAATGTTTCATCAAAATTTAATTTTTTGTGTTACTTTTTACAATTTAAAGTTCTATCTAGCTTAAAAAAACACCCTATATATTTGAGACCTAATACATTATGTGCTTTAGTAATTACTCGTAAGCTGCTTTAAAGCAAAGTAAATCGGGATTTCAGCACTTTGGTTTTCTTATACAGATTTTTGTACTATATATCTTATATTTGAACTTAAGAAAAGGTTGAATAAAACACAAATTATTAAAGACTTATGAAAAAATTATAAACAGCTTGTTTTCCATTTTCCCCAGCTGTCTATATGTCAACATTTCATAGGAGCTACTCTAATCCTCAGTAGACCTTGGAAATATTTGAAAGATATTCTCAAACATTGGGATATAAAGTTTAATGTTGGAGAATATCTTTCAAAAATTTCCAAAGTCTACTGATGATTAGAGTAGCTCTTACGAAATGTCAGCATATAGACAGCTGGAAAACATGGAAAACAAGCTGTTTATATTGTGGTGATACCACAGCGTGGATTTACTACAATGGTATTTGACTAGGATCGCTGGTCTCAATCTCGTGCTTGAAACCCATCTATTTTTACTTAGTACATGTTTTTCCTCCAGAGCTTATCTCTTCGGTGCCGATTTTCCAGTGGATCAACGCCTTATAGAGACAATTCACTCTTCTAGCATACGATTCGTTTGTGCAACGTAAATTCTGTTAATAACAATATTGGAAAATTCTATTCAAATATTTCTCTTTACTCCTCCTCTCCCAAGGGGAACAGGCTTTGCCTAGGAGTATTCCAAACCAGGGCACTCTGTTTTTCGGGTAAAGAGGGGAAGGAGTCAATCGTTTGTTGTAGCAAGTAAACCTCTAGGAAACTGCAAGACTTATGTTGTGTTGGCTTCCGAAACTCTTACCAAGAGTATACATTGGCAGAACGGGGATCAGCATGCCCTTGGGAAGTTCTGCTGGCAGGTCAACCCGGGCTGATCATGGTTGTGGTGCCTACCTTGGCTGGAACGTCGTGGCTGTGGTTTAAACCTAAAGACGTAAGAAGGGGTAGTTAGTATCCCCGTTAATTGTTGATGCATGCCTTTTTTCGGGGGCTAACAACCCCCGAGGTACTGTTGCCCTGTAACAGATGCCTGTACTGTAAGTAACCAGTGGTGATGGTTGGACGGATGAGTTGGCTTAAGAGCTGATGTTCTTAGTGGGCTTTGGCTTAAGCTTTGTCTTGCATTGATTGCTGGGAAATTGCATACAGGAGGCCCAAACTCCTAAACAAGGGGCATATGCAAGAATTGCGACCTGTGTATACCTGGTAATCCACATGAGGTGCTGGTTAATCGGGAATATTGCACTCATTGGAATGGGTTCATCATCAGATAAGGCCGTAAATGCAGGTGCTGATGTAAATCTTTTTCACTCTCTCCTCGTCCTCACAGCTTGTTTTTCTATATTGAAAAAAAAATCAATATATCTGTATTTGGATGATTAATTTTGCAACACCTTGTATTTTAAGTGATTTAATATTGATATGGCTCAATAGAAAAAGGCAGACTTTTTTGGATTCATTTACTGTATTTTTGGTAGTGTAGCACATAAAAAGTTGAAAAAAATAAAATAAAATAAAATAAAATAAAATAAAATAAAATAAAATAAAATAAAATAAAATAAAATAAAATAAAATAAAATAAAATAAAATAAAATAAAGTAAAATAAAATAAAATAAAATAAAATAAAATAAAATAAAATAAAATAAAATAAAATAAAATAAAATAAAATAAAATAAAATAAAATAAAATAAAATAAAATAAAATAAAATAAAATAAAATAAAATAAAATAAAATAAAATAAAATAAAATAAAATTAAATAAAATAAAATAAAATAAGATAAAATAAAATAAAATAAAATAAAATAAAATAAAATAAAATAAAATAAAATAAAATAAAATAAAATAAAATAAAATAAAATAAAATAAAATAAAATAAAATAAAATAAAATAAAATAAAATAAAATAAAATAAAATAAAATAAAATAAAATAAAATAAAATAAAATAAAATAAAATAAAATAAAATAAAATAAAATAAAATAAAATAAAATAAAATAAAATAAAATAAAATAAAATAAAATAAAATAAAATAAAATAAAATAAAATAAAATAAAATAAAATAAAATAAAATAAAATAAAATAAAATAATAAAAAATAAAATAATATCAAAAATAAAATAAAAAGACCGGCACTAAATTTATAGCTCGCTCTAATCTCGCTCTAAAATGTAATATTATTTTTCTTACTTTGTAGAATTTTTTTATTGTATTCAGCTTTACCAAGGCGATGGTCTTTCGTTTTCTTTGCGTAAATTTGCCAACATTTTGTATAAAAAATACATAATTCTGTAAAAACACATAGACTTCTTTGTTTTTTAGAACAAAAGGAAAACAAAATTTTGATAAATTTCGATAATTACTAGCAACAAAATACTGGTGATGTTTGTTGGTTTTGTATTTATTGTAATTCTGCCACTACCTATTAAAGCTGCTTGAAGCAAATTCCTTCCCCTTTAAAGTAAAAAAAAACTTGTGTTTGCAACATCTGTTTTGCTTAAATTGTTCATTGCACTTTTATTCATATCTATCTACTTTCTCTTCATTAATAGACAAATATTTGCATTATACAGGGTGTCTCAGAACTCAACGTCTAGTCGAAACAGGGTGACAATATTGATTGTAACCATAATGAGAAAAATCAGAAAAAATTCTAAAAAAATTACAAAGACTTATGCGAATAAAAAACCTTTGAACTGAGTAAAATGTTTTCTTTAGATTTTTTTTTTTGATTTTTCTCATCATTAACCTTGTCACCCTGTTTCGGATCGATTTTAAGTTCTCAGATACCCTATATAAATTCTTTGTAAGTAATTTCGTTTGTATTTTTGTTTCTGCTTGCTTCCAGAAATTAATCCTTAGCAAAATGATGACAGAAATTTCGGAAATGATTTGTGTTTACTACAGTAACATACTGCTGTTGTTGTATTTATAGATGTTTGTATATACTGGGTCTTACTTAAACGCACACAGTGACAAAGTTCAATAAAATACTTTTTAAACAAAGAAACACATAAAACATGGTCTGCCACCCGCCTCTGGTCTATTTTTGCCAATACAAGAAATGTCATTGTTACAACGACCTGCTCCTTCTTTATTTATTCTATTCATTATTTGGCTGCCCTGATGTTGTTGTTTTTGGTGTTGTTGTTTTTTCTTCTTAACACCCCATTCATTATCATTAAAACAAATGAGATTTGGGATTATAAACTGTTTATTGCTTTTGTTTCATTGATGCGAAAAAAGAGGAAAGAAGGCATTGAACGAATGGTCGGCCACAAGAGTGCCACCCAGGTAATTAATCTGTATTGTTTCTCCGCACCTTAAGCCTCCACTTACCATTAAAATGGCAACACTTGTATGTATGGAAATAAAGAGTAATAAATTTGGTTGTATCTTTGTAAAAATTAAAGAACAATATTATAACTAATTAAGAAATTTTGCAAGACCTTGCTGAATGGAATTCAATATTAATTAAAGGTATAAATTTAAATGATGATTATGTTTTGACACGAACTTAAATAATAATTCTTTGTTTTTACAGTTTGTTATTTGTTATCACTTTTGAAATGAAAAAGGATATTATTTTTGTAACCTATTGTTTACTCACAATACTATGGAGGTAAGTTAGGTTAGGTTTAACCGGATGTCAGCTATTGTAAAGCTAGCCCACTTAGGTCCAGTTTGGTCCAGCTGTGTTGCCTGGATGTGATATGTATCTCAATTGCTCTACATATCACTGGTTTAGAACCTACTCGAAGATCGGATAAAGGAGTCCAATCCACTTAAATTGCATTCAGATACCTCCGTCAAATCATGAAGCATGCGTCTGCCTAGATACACTGCCCTTATATAAGAAAGAGCTGGATACTGACAGAGGCAGTGCTCAACTCAACGCTCTCTACTTCCTCCTCGTCTCTGCAACTTCTGCAGAAGTCATTAAATGGAAGATTTAACCTCCTTGCCTGCGTCCCTATATGACAATGTCTCGTCAGGACCGCCACAGTATAACACAACCTCCATCGGGGCAAGCCCCTAAGGATGGTAGTCCTCCTGTTATCATATCTGGGCCATGTCAGCCTTGATATTCGACAAGTGACCTCACTAGACCATCTGTCCTGAGTGGTTTGAACAAGTTGACGCTGTACTTGTTTCTTACAGCTCGCAAGCGGGATTCCAACGATACCATCTATATCTCTTTGTTGTAGCTTAACACCGGCCTTTGCCAGTTCCTCCGCTACTAGATTTCCGGGCACTTAACTGTGCCGTCGTACCCAGAAAGCTGCAGGTGAGAATGTCTCGCTATGTCGTTTAGAAATATCCGGCATTCACGAACCAAGCTGAACGTCGTATAGACCCCAAAGACAACCTCAAAGACAACAAAAGTATGTCGTATAGACCCCAAAGACAAATTCGGATATCATCCCATATATCCTAAAGTACCTTAACCAGTTAACTGCCCTCATAATGGCGGCGATTTCGGCCTGCGCTACGCTACACTTATTTTGCAGCCCGAAACTCATCCTCTTCTCATACAAGGGGATAAAGATACCACCACCAACTCCCGAGTCCGACTTGGATCCATCTGTAAAAATTTCAAGCACATCCTATTGACGATCTGTACCAGTTCTTTCCGAGATCGTGACTGATAAAATTACACCAAATCTCCTGTCGGCCAATAGAGCCGACGAGTAGTAATCAATATTCTCCGGAAGGTTCAATATTCTTTCTATTATGGCGGCATGATCATATGTCACCTCCTTCCACGTCCCGCTGGACCACAGCCTGATAGCCGAATTCATGGCTATTTCCTTCATCGGCTGTCAGCCAGTTCAGCATAGTGAAAAGAGCTTTCGATGGCCGAGGGCGTAGTGCTGAAAGCACTTGTCACCATCAAAGCACCAGTACGCATTATCTTTACAGCGATTTTGCCCCATACTTTGGAATGGGCTTAACAACCGTGCTGAATAGCCAATAGGAGTTCCTAGGATTTATTCCCCAGGTCTTTTCAATGGCCCTTTTGTACAAGAATAAGGCGATAGCCGCTTTTTCTGTGCTTGACTGGACATTCCGCTGCCAGGACAGTTTGGAATCCAGGTAGTTGCCCAGATATTTTGCACTGTCTGACAACACTAGTTCAACCCCCCTTACGGTTGGTTGAGCAAACAATGGAGTCTTGTATCTTCGAGTGAAGGTCACAAGCTCCGTTTGCTGCGGATTCACACTTAGACCGTTGTTTATACATCATCCTTCTATAAGGCTTCGTGCAGAGCCTAGTTGCTCTGATAGTATATCCTAGTACTTATCCGATACAGCAACCGCAATATCCTGGGCATGTGCCACTGTCCTAAACAGCATGGAATCTAATTTCATCTATAACGAATTCAGGGCTAAATTCCATAGAAGAGGAGACACAACCCCTTCCTGTGGAATGTCCCTTGTAGCCACTCTGTAAATTGTGGCTCGCCCCGTATTGTAACTAATGACCGTATTGGTCATTAAATGACTTAAAAAGCTCTCAATTGACTGATGAACATTCAGTCTTTCCAGAGCCATTTTTATGGCCCTTGGCAAGACATTATTAAATGCTCCCTCTATATCAAGGGAGGTAACTAATGCATACTCCCCATTATCGAAAGCTCTCTCTACATACTCCACGAGCGAATGCAAAGCAGACTCAGCAAATTTGCTCTTAGTATAGGCATATTGAGATGCTGATAAATGGCTCGGAACAATTGACATGCTAAGATGTAATTCAATTACCCGTTCCAAGGTTTTCGGCAAGACGGATTACAAGCTTATAGGCCTGAAATCTTTCGAGGTGGTGTGAAGCCTTCCCCCCTTTCGGAAAACTATGGAGGGCAGTGACGCTTGAAACATTCAACCATTTAAAGACAGGTTGCTGTTGTTAAGAAAATTGAAATGATTAAATTAAGGTAATTCAAGAAAAATATTGCAACTTTTATTTCTTTGTTGCTTTTGCAAAGTTTTTCTCAAACATATTTTCAAACTGAAAGTTAGACTAAACTCCTGCTTATGCTGTCATTTAATCCGAAACGAAAAGGAAAACTTCAAATAACCCAACACTTTAGACAGTTTATTTAATCCTATATCTTTTCAAATACTTTGCCATCAAAAGTAAGAACAACAGTGTGTACGAGTAAGTGTGTAATAAATGTACTTGTAAACGAACAATTTTGGTGGTATTTTTACAAACTGCTTATTGTATCACATTGTACAAACTTTAACAAGAATTAAAACGTTTTAAAGAGGGAACCAAAATAGTTGTTATTCTAGAGATAGTGTGTCAGCGCAGGCATTAACAATGTTTGATCCGAAAAAATTATGGCTAATTTTCATTATTAATCATAATATTTTTATTTAGAAACGCTTTAGATTTTATACGGGGTGCACCATACAAGTCTGTTAACATTTAAAATTATCGATAAACAAGAAATAGTGTAGTATATTGCGCTGGGCCGAATCTAAAATACCCTTCACGATAGTCATGTAACTATATAGTATACTTGTATATTGAACTAAATATGCTCGGATATATATGGACCGATATCGGGGAAAAATTGTTTTGCCTTGTAATCACCATGCTAAAGAGATAATCTTTAATGAGAATTTTTATGGAAAAATCGGTTTTGGCTATATCTCGGGTATATGTGGACCGATATCGGAAATTTTAATTGTCTCTATTTGGTAACCGTATTTTATAACCAGAACTGCTTTTAAGCCAAAACAAAATTTTCATGGAAAAATCGATTTAGGCATAGTCTAATTAATTTTCTGTATTTTAGTAATTCCTTTTATTATTAGAACTGATTATAAGCAAAAAAAAAAAAGTGGTTTAAGTTCGCTTCCCCGACATTTTCATGAAAAATCTGTTTTGGCTATATCTCGGGTATATATCGATATCGGAAACATCCTTTTTCTGTATTTTAGTAATCTCCTTTTTTTTAGCTCTTATTTATTTAGTGAATCTTTACAATGTGAACTAACAATAAGTATTCAAATCTTAACACTAAATACAAAAAAATTAACTAAGTCCATCCATTACTAGACAAGATTTTTATTTTGCGCCAATTATATCGGTAAATTACCTATTTAAAGCTCTGATGGTGGCAACAGTATCCCTATTTCTCAACCGAGTGTGCCTGCTAAATTTAAGTATGTTTCGTGCAAGAGGGTTTGGGTGAAGTTCCAATTTGCTGATATATCTTGCCAAGTACTTTGAAAATTCTATTACTTGAGCTGCTTTTAAGTAAAACAACGTTGTTTTGGTTCGCTTACGCAACATTTTCATGAAATACGGTTTAGGCTATATCTCAGGTATATATGGACCGATATAGAAAATTTTCATTTTTCAATCTTCAGTTCCTCGCATGTATTTTTCTTTACTTCGGTAAATGGGGGTATCATTGCTACTGAAAACTTTGCGTTTTAGATAGCCTCAAAAGAAAAAAATCCATTGGCGACAAACCGGGGCCACGGGGCAGCCAGTTAATGCTACCTCTTTTCGATATGTTTTCTGGCTAAAAATTTTACGAAGTGCAGCCAATGAGTCACTTGGCATATGGAATGTCTCATTTTGTTGGAACCCCGATCTTTGTTTGAATCCAGAGATGGTTTGTTATGCTGGAGCATGAAAATTCTGTACTATTTACAGTTCGATATAGATGATAACTGAGCGTTTAGTTCCGGTCGTAGATTTTTTTTGCGTTTTGCATGTTGTGCTCCGCTAAAGAAGTCGTTGCATTAACTCCTTAAATTATGATCTTCAGCTTCGTAGCCTGCCGCTCCCATACCCCTGCTCACGCTGATGTTAAAATACTTATGGTCTACTTTGTATAGCTTACGATAGTTGCTGAAAAGTAAAAGCTGTGCGCAAATTCATGGTGCTCTTAGTTAAAAAGATATATTTTGTTACTAAATTCAGTGTTTTGGTAGCGGCAATTCATTGGATTACATTCAAATTACTAAGAAATCGCGCTAAATGCGTTTACGATTAGCTCAGGGGTACCGAGAAGGTCGGTTCTTTCTCCTTTCTGTTTTTATAATATATATTTTAATGAATTTGCATTACTTCTAGCACATTTGCATTACTTCTGTACACATAAAAGTAAGCTGCGAGGCAATCGAGACTTATTCCGACATTTTTGAGAATAATCAAGTGTGTGATAGAAATCAATACTTGAAACGATTCGTTTTGAAACGGAATAAAGGTGTAATGAATATATTTTATCCATTTTGAAAATGTTCAAAGGTCGTAATTAAACACTCTTCAGTTTTTGAGATATAGTTTTGATCATTAACTTAAATCTAATCCTATTATAATTTTTTCATTTTTTATTATATAATAGTGAGATTTTCAAAAGGTAATTATTATAAAATTCTCGACTAAAATTTTTAAAAGTGATCGTTTTCCATCACATCTACCGAAAACGATCGCTATCCATCACATATCTGATTATGTATACTTACTGCAAGTTACTTTTATACGTAAATGCAGTGTAAACAACAAATTCTTTAAATTTTTAAGCCGCATGGCAGCTTTTAGGCCACCCTGTATTAATCATTTCTTCCAATTCGTTAGGTAATACACTACAGATGATATTTAAATCGATTATTTTAGGTTTATAGTACGCAACGTCATGACACGGTCATGACTCCCAGTGAATTAATGTTATCATTTTTATTAAGTCTATACATCTTCCTAAATTCTCCCACAAATAAGTAAAATTTTTCAAAGCCACATTTTAGTCTCTTAAATATTTAACAAATTTGAGGACTTTTGGCAGCTAAAAACATCTGGTTTGTGGTTATTTTAATCTCATTAAAAGTTTCATATCTGCCATCTATGCATAGGTGTGTATATATGTACGTGTGTGTATGTGAGTGTTGAGGATTAACTGGATGTTGTAGCTGTCTTGATTCCATGCGACTGGTATTTTGGCTTAGCTTTTGAAAATGACACTTGATTTTTTCTATTTGTTGTTTTTGTTTTTCCTAAATATGTTGGAAACATTTACTTCCCACCACTTTGGTGGCATTAGAATATTCCATTAAAACAAGTTTCAAGTTCATTCAAGTAGTTAAAAACATGTGTGCATGTAACTTGACTTTTGGTAATCAGTGCGTATGATTAATATTTGAAGAAATGTCTTGCATAAATTATTATCATACGCATGAGATTGTTTAATCCAGAGAGGTGACTAGAAAAAAACAAAAAAAAAAAATCATGTTTACGTAACTGGGCACGAAACCACCTAAAAATGGAAAAATTACAATAAGTGAGAGTGAGAGAATTTTTGGGAAAAGCTCGTTAAGGTAATTGGGCACAAGTATTAAAACGGCTATTTATGTGGAGATGTGGTAAAAAGCATTTTGGTCTAAAGCATATGAATAGATATGTCAAAAGGGATTATTAGATACATAGACATAGGGCATTTATACAATGGACATTCTAAAAAATGACCTTTAATAATTATAATCCTTTTAAAAATGAGTCCTAATTAAAAAATTGTACACATACTAGTTATTGCTCTTCTTCTCTGAAGTTCGACTCGAGTTCACAACTAGTTAGTTAAAATTGTACATATGTAATAACTAAAGGTTCGCTTATTGATGATTTGATACATATTAGTTGCTAAAGTTTCGTTTTGATACTTGGTTAATTTTAATCATCAAATATTTTAGAGCTTTTATCTGGGGAGACACAGGCTAAAAAAGTGTCTGGCTGCTTTATAGAAAGAATGTTTTCTATTTGATTGTCGTACTCAATATTATGACATTCAATTCAGGTGTATTTATTTATTTTTTTGCTAATAAATTAAAAAGGCCTATAAAACTGTGTTCCATCATTTAAATTTTTGACCACAAATTTGTTTTTGCAAACACATTTATTCAACGTAATTTATGTTCAATTTAGGCCAATTAATTCTGTTAAAAACAATTTGGTTATAGCCTAGAATACAAACAAATATTCACAGTTAAAGAGTCATATACGCGGAAGAAAATTTTCACGCGATTTTCATTTTGGGTTTCATTTCAAACCACAAAAAAGGGAAGTTTTCATTTAAATACTGAAACGCACACGTGAACATCTGTTTTGTTGAAGCTTAATATTTTAATGAGGCCAGAAATGAGAAATGAGACCGCAAACAAGAAATGCTACCACTTGCTGCATTTTCAAGCAATTTCTGGTCAATTTAGGTAAATCTTATAACTGTTAGATGTTAAGCGAATAAGTTGTGTTAAACACTCAAATGAATAAAAATATAATATAAATAAATATTTTAATAAATAAATTTAATTCCATCATAAGTCACTGGAAATCATTTAGTGTTTGATGCAAGCTATATATAAAGTGCTGTCCACACCCGACATGAGAACACTAACAGCAAAATACTGTTCGTTGGTCTCATGTAGAAAGGCCCTTACAAAAATAATTGCAATTTTACAGAAGAAGGAAACATCGTAATGGAAACTGTATAAATATGTACATCTAAAAGTAACTTTTATTGCTCAATTGCTTGTAAGATCGACATGTATGATATTATATAATAAAATCTTTGTGACACTGTGTACTTGTGTGAAATGTAGTAGAAGCCCTAAAAGAGTTCAATTCCGGTAAAATACGAGTTAGGGCCTTTATACGTGAGACTATCGTGTAACTGTCATGGGTAGAGTACAAATGTTACTGTTTTCTCACCGTCTTGACACGGCTGTTAAGATGTCTATTTTAAAAGTTCTGTCTTAACAGAAAATGACATTTCAATATGAAAACAGTACAAATAGTTTTAAATTGAAAAAAAAAATACTAAAAAAAATGTACAAATTCTTATTTTAGATTGCAAATTTTGCAATAAAAAAATTGGGGTTCCCACAAACCATAAAAAAGGACATAAAAAGTAGTGATGTGCTTTTGTTGACAGACTTAAAATAATGAAAAAACAAGCGTGTACTCCACCATGTAACAATCGAACCGTCAAAGGGTTTTTTAACAGTATATCTTAACAGCAATGTCTAATGTAGACGGGCAGTAATAGACATGTGAACAGCTGAAGATATATCGGGTGCGTAGAAAGGTGGACTTAATAGTCCTTCTTAGGTTTTATTTTAAAAGCGCAAAACCAGGACCAGACAAGAAATCGTCCTAGTTGGTTAATGCTGTTTTAAAATAAGTTATTATTCTTAAGGGAGAAATCGGACTATAAAAGTCTTAAGTTGTCCGCTTTTAAATAAAATGCAGCTTTTAATATTTGGAGACTGTTGCCGTCCAATGTTCTTATGCGAATGAATCTTTATTTTGAACAGTTTCTTATATAAAAACACAACCATATAGTTAATTATTAATAACAAATAATTAAACTGAGTGCAGTTAAGTAGCATTGCATCGAAATAAGAATAAAAATACAAAATATGCAAAACAAAATAACAAATAACAGTTGTAAATAAGATAAAGCAGTTCAGTACTCTGCATTTAAACAAAACAAATTTTAGTACGGAACATAAAATTTAGCAAATTATTTAAAATTAAAGAATAATAAATGTTGCTCTGCTACAGGTGCTTTAATTTAAAAGGCCGATGTTTATTTAAGAGTTCTCAATTTCGGATTACCTTAATTTGAAACATGGAAGGATACACAATCGAGCATCGCGTTAGTAGAAGAAGTTATTCAGACTTTTTATGAAAATACCGTGCACTTCATGGTTTTTTAGGTAGCTTTAATCGTCAAAATGTGCGTGCAATCGGAAGAATCGTGCCGAATTTGAAGCCAACCGGGTCTGTAAGAGTTGTGAAAACCCTAGTGAATGCTGGAAATGGACGTTCTGTAGAAAATTTTGCTGCTGTTTGCGATAGTGCGGCTGAATAGTCTTCCAATTCAACTCGTCATCGTGCCCAACAATTGCACCTCTCACGTTCGTCGTTGATGAACATAACCTAGTGTCTACAACTGCGATTAACTCTGAGATAATATCTGACAAAACGTCGGCAGAATGAGAGAACGAATTTCTTTATGTCCATTTTAATATCTAACAAGGAGTACACGTATTTTTGTTAATCTTATAAGAATTCATAAATCAGTGAAAGCCGAGAAGAAAACACATCTTTGCGATGAAAGAAATCTTATATGAATTTTGTAAATGCAAACAATTTGTACGAAAGTAATCATTTCTAGTGTTTATTTAATGCATAAAAACAACCTATTTTCCATTTAAAATGGTTTTTTAAAAATATATTTTGCAAAACTATTAATCGGTAAAATTGCAATGGCGCCTTTCTGTAAACAAACACACACACACAATCGCTTTTTTGACAGCTCTTATTATAAGATCGTTGCCATGAGATTTCTCATAAGAACGCTCTCATAAAAATTATTATAAGACCGCGATAACACTGATTTTAAGTCTACACGTAACAGAATTCTCTCTGCGATTGAATTTGACGTTCTCATCCCAAATATTATCGCAGGTGTGGACACTAAGTAATGCACAAAGACATACATTTACACGCTTAATGATAAATAATCGAACTTTATTTTAATATTTCTAATATTATGTGATGGTATCATTCGTCTGGCTCAAGTTCAATCCAGGTTAAAGCCAAGAAATATTTTTATGATAAGCTGTGTAGCGACTGCGAAACAGCTAGTTGTCCCCCAGCTTAATGTATCCAATTACTTTTTCCTGTCTTCTCTTATCAAGAGTTATTGATCGCGGCAATTATTGTTATAATTAAAAATAAAAATATATCTTGGCTTTAGCCAGGATTGAACTTGAGCCAGACGAATGATACCACCCCATCATATAATATTAGAAATATTTAAATAAGTTCGACTATTTATCATTAAAGTAGATATGTTTTTAACAATGTACCTTTCATTTTTCACAATGTAAAATGCCTACATGTCGTCTGTTACCTCAAAAACATTGCGTCTATAAAAAACATGCGCAAAGTCGTCTGACAAAATGTCAAATATATTGTGTTCTATTTTGTTATGTTTAAACATCTGACATTAGAACTCTATGCCTTGTGAACAATTCAGCAGCCTCGTTTGGGCGGTATAACTAGTCGGCTTGAGGAAATTTTAACGCATTAAGATTTTAATACATTTTAAATAATTATTTTTTATAATAATAAAAAAGACGTAAATGTACTTATACGTTTGTGAGCAAATTTTAAAACCCGTCTGTAAAAATTAAAATTTTGACAGACATGAAAAAATACATGAGGAATTACATGTTAAAAAACAGACGTAAAAACATATCGTCTGTGGGTGCCTTAATACACACACAAAAGAAAATATTTTAAGTGTAGTCAATATTTCTGATTACTTTTATTCTGAAAAGAAAACTGCTGTCAATTTCTATGCGGGCTCCGAACTTATTTTCATTTTTAAAATTTTCCAATTAATCCATTCACTCCACAAACGAGTTGTACGTGTTCAATTAAGACCAATACATGCACAATAATCGTGTTGTTGGTATGGCAACCGTTAACACAAAGGCGCTAAAACCAATGAAATTGTTAGAAATCTTTGGGGATTTGTTTAAAAGCAATTTATGTGTATAAATACACGTGTATCTGGATTGTTTTTTTTATTCGTACATTAGTTTCAACAGCACACGATTATTTTTGCTTTTAGCATTTTGAAATCTGATTGCCATTCAATATTTATAAATTGGGAAATAAAAAATAATATTTATGTACATGCTTTCATTTGCAATATACTTATGAGTATTTTCAAAAAAAAAAAAAACTTTTAATATGTAAAAAAAATTAAAAGAGCAGATGTTTTGTTGAAATATATAATTCAAAGATTTAATTACATATACTTGACCTTCTGCGAAAGAAATTATGGTACTTCAGCTGCGCTCAATATTTTAAAGTAAGTTTGATTCATGTTATGTTTACAATCTAGGAAAACAATAAAAAATTGTGAGTGATTTTTATCGATAAAAAAGAAGGTACAAATTTAATTTGAAATAGCAACATATGAAAAATTATCATATTATTTAAAAATGCTTTTGTGAGTTCTACAATAGCAAATGAAATAATAATACTCCCACTTGTTCATTACACAGCGTTAAAATATTGCATAATATTATTTAATATTATTTTTATTATATGGTTGAGATAACAATATTCTAAGGGCAACATACTATTGTTGAGCTATATGGTTGAAAACAACTAAATAACATGGTTTCAGTCTCAAATGTTCTTTGCTAAACTAAGTATATCCAAGAACCATATTATATCATGCAACCATACATTTGGTAAAAGTTTTCATAATATTAGCATGAAAACCATATTATGTTATCATTGTCATTTCTATTATTGTGAATGAAAGTTATACTACTTTGATGGTTTATGGCCACAGAATTTAATACTAACATACAATTTTTGCTATATAACATAATTTATGTTAAAAGCGCTTGACTTTGATTATTATACAAAAAGGCAATAATATATGGGCCACTTCCTGGTATCTTGGATAAATTATTGGGTTGCAGATCTGTAAAATAATACTTTATTATCAGCATGAATACATTTCTAAAAATAAAAATGCTTATACAAACCTCTTTGTCTTCATATACTATTGCTTAATAATGGAGATGTTTTTACAAAATTCTCTTTGACCGGCTTATTTATTTCTTTTACCACTGTAACATTTTTCTAATAATAGATTTATTAAGATTTAAACTATGTTAAAAATACAAAATGTTATAGAGTACATACTAATGTTGGCATAACAATATGAAGAAATGTATTTTCTCTGCGTGTACCAACGTTTAACATTAAACTAATTTTCTTGCTGGCATCTGCCTGCTATTTGTGCTTTTATATGATCTTCTCCAATAATCATGAAATTTCTAGTTGTTAGCTAATGATAATTGCAGACTTAAATGTACAAAAACACATGAACACACGTGCTTGCGAAACAATAAGAACGCAACTACAACAATAAAATCATTGGTGGTTGATTTAATTAGAATGTCGCGGCCTTTAAATCATCCATGTTTGTTTGTTTGTGTATTATTGCTTTATGTTTTTTGTGTGGATGAGCATTTACATTTATAACAAGCAGATCAACGGCTAACAATTGTTTCAAAATCGCGTGGTTAAATTTTAAGAGCCGTTGTTGAATGTAGAACACACCTAAACATTAAGCCATTTTCTGCACTTCGTTTGACATATCTTAAAATCAAAGTAATTAAATATGTACTAGGGAAAGATACACAATCGAGCAATGCGTTAAAGTTATTCAGGCTTATTATGAAGCCTGTTCGACGATGTCGAAAGGATAAGTTCATTCGCACTCTAGGCGAAAGAAAATTGATTTGGGTTTTTTCTAACTTTATTCTATGCGAACGATGTGCTCGTTCATGCGAACGAGCAATAGTGACATAGACAAATCCAAATTGATTCGAATGTGAGTGGCTAGATTTCTTTCGCATACATTTTCATTCGATATCGTCGAATAGGCTGTAACTTTCATACAAATGTGCTAGGCGAGTTGCTCGTCTTTGTTTAATTTTATATTACAGTATTGGTTAGATATATGGCACAAACATATTTGTAAAATTTTGAAAAAATAAAAATAAAATAAAAAAATACAACAAAAAAAAAAAAAAAAATATCGTGCGGTTCACAGAACACAGACGAGCAACTCGTTTAGAAAATTTATATGAAAGTTAGTAAAATTTTCGAGTGATTTCTATATAAAATTTTTAAAATGAGTGCTCGTCTGTGTTCTATGAACAGCACATATATTTAAGAGAGTACAAAATTTGGATTTTTTTTTTGATTTATTTATTTATTGAAATAAACTAACAATAAGTATTCAAATCTTAATACTAAATATAAAAATTTAGTTGGAAATTTAATTGAAATAAATTTAAATTCGAATTCCTGGTTTTTTCTGGTTGTACCTTTCGAAAATGTAAACAATATTTCGTGCTTGCAAAAGCACTTGCTTCTTGATTTAACAATTATTATTAATGAAAAAATCAATATTCTTTTGATATAAAACAGCAATCCCCTGTAAAAACAAAACAAAATTACTGTTTCCGTTCAGCCGTCACGGAAAAGAACACAAACAAATCGCTGGCGGGTAAAAACGAAATTCATAAAATTTTATTTTGTCACAGAAATTGTCGTTATTATTTTATTACGAGTAACGAATGTTTGTAAAAAGGTAATAAACTGTTTTTGTTGTGGCAGATCGAATATTAATCAAATAAATCTTGATTAAATAGCCTTTAGATATGCTTTACTTTCTGTCATTTCAAGTTGTTTTTATCGTTATTGTTGTTATTGTGAAATTTGTTGGTTTTCAGGCATTCGCTTCGACTGATTATCAATTTCATGTGTGAAAGGCAAAATTTCAAATGCATAGTTTTAAGTGCTCACATGTATTTAAAACATTTCTGGCCCAAATAAAATTTGGCAAATTTATTTATTTATCTCCTTTAAACTACAATTACATTGCCTTATGAATAAATATTGGCATATACAGTTTAGAATTATGTTTAATTAATTTTAATTTAAACAATTTTGTTACATCCCTGTGGGTTTTATTTATGGCATTTAAGTGAAAATTCAATCTGATTTTAATGTCCATATTTTATTATTTAAAACGATATTGTTTGTAAATCAAATGGAAAATAAAATAGTTTTACGTATTAAAATAAAAACTGTGAAATAAGATTTTGATGACATAATTGCTGTTTTAATTGCGCTTGAGGTCACTGGTTTATGTGAAAAGTAATATTTAATCTTCAATATTTTAAAACTCCTTTCGATTTTGATGACTTCAACAGAAATTTTGAATGCAAAATAATGTTTCATTTTTAATGCACTCTTCAATTATGAATATAATGGGAGATTCGTGGTGAGGTATGTTTCTCAATTGGTTTTTTTTTGACAAATCAGGGTAAGATTAGCTGCGTAATTTATGTAGGATGCAGCCTGTGTGACATTGACCAAACACATAAGACTTAACGAGTAACGGCAGATAAAATCATTCGAATGACAAACAAACGAAAAGAGACAAAGTGAACAATTGGAAATAAGAAGAAAGTGCAGTCGATGAGTTGATGATTGAACGAAGAAGGTATAAAACGGTTGTGAACATAAAATAAGTTAAAAAAGTTTATATTATCTAACTACCTAATCTAAACTTAAGTTAATATTTATAATTAGTTTATAAATCTAAAAAATGAATTAAATAAAATACCTGAAAAACTACCTGGGTCGTTCGCTAAAATGAAACATTAATCCCACATTTATAAGAAATATTTTATGTTTCTTTGACAAAATCCTAAACAAAACTTGACAAATAAGAACTTAATAAACATAATATAGGGTGCCTGGCTGCAGATTTATATGTTCAAACTTAAATAATAAAATAACTATAAACGGCTTGTGTTTTATGTTTCCCAGCTGTCTACATGTTGACATTTCATAGGAGCTACCCTAATCGTCAGCAAACTTGGAAATCATAGCAACGAACGATTGTTCATTTGTTTGAAAAATAAAAAGAAAATTTGATACGTGTGCAAACACAGAAAGAAAGTTTTTTCGTTGTCAATAACGAAATTCATTGAATCAATTAATTAATTGTTTGAATGCGGACCTGTAAGGGAATTCGTGGATTCAAACAAAAGTTTAGTAAAAATAATTATTGATCGAAAACAAATAGTTAAAAAAAAAAAAAAATAACCACAAAATACGATATCCAAGATTTTTTTTTTGATATATAGCTTTTTTGGGCAAAAGTTTTGTTGATTTTATTTTTACTGTAATTTTTTCTGTGAAGGACAAAGCTTGTTTTTTGTGCTTTGAATGCTTATTAAAACATTTTTCTTTTTATATTCTCAATAATTTATTTAGATTGTTGGGATATAAAAATGATTGATTGAGAATGTCTTTCAAAAATTTCCAAGTCTACTGATAATTAGGAGAGCTCCTATGAAATGCCGACATATAGACAGCCGGGAAACATAAAAAACAAGCTGTTTATAATATTTTTATTGGTATAAATATTTTTATAATAAATTGTATGTTGATTGGTGGGCACAACTGATGTAAATCAGGGAGTCCAAACTACTTTGGACAAAACTATTTTGTATTTAATTGCATATAAATATATTAGTATATTATGGTTTGAAGTTTTTTATATATATGTACCTATATTGTAATGATTAATTATGAATTATTATAATTATGAATTTAATTATCTAATACTTGCCATTGTACTAACTTATTTAATTATTACCAATTATTTATTTGAATTGCCTTATGTGTATACTCACCGCTATGCAAAGTTGTTTGCAGTGGCAAGTCGAATCAATTGGAAACTTTCCAAGTGTCAATTTAGAACATTTCCGGTTTTTTCAAAAAAACTTACTTACCATCGAGATAGACTGAAGACTGCTAGTACGATCAGCTCTAGTTTTTCCCCACTTGGAATCTTACAAACCCCTTTGTTAACCTACAAGCATTACCCTGCAAAGCAGGTGCATAATAAACAAAATCTATTATATTTATTGAAAAGAAATAATAAATCCCCTTTTTATTTTATTTCTTTTCACCAACTCATTATCATTAACTCAAACCGAGTTAATCATATTCCCAATTCTGCTTTGCATAAAGCAGAGTTGGTTAACACAAAAGTTTGCTTTTAGCACTCAAAAAGCAACAATTTTGTTCACAGGTTAACAAGGAGGGGAAAAGGGTTCGGGATATGAAGACTATATAAAGTGAATAAAACTCAATTGTTTAAAAATTATTTATTACAAAAATGTGGCCAAAATTTCATAAAGCTTTTGGTTCCCACAAGTTTCACCACAGGCATTACCCGCAGGGTTATTATTTTTGGATTTTATTATATATGCATTTCTATACATATGTTCGCATACATTTTTTCAAATCGAAAATTTATTTCAAATTGAAGACAGTCTTCGCCAAAGGGGCAATAGATATGGGATTCAGAAGACCCAAATTACTAAAAAAAAGAATAAATTTCGTTCAGAAAGCTCACTTTTGAATTTTTTTTGCTGAATATTAGCTAAACCAGGGGTGCCCAGAAGTTCTATATGGAAGAGCAAACATCAATGGATTTAAGGAAAAACTAATTTTATTTAATAAGCAAAGCATACGAAAGTTTTGTTGCTTTGCACTTGTGTATACACACATATGTATATCCCCTGCCAGCAAATTTGTAGTCGCCTATAACTAAAATCAACTAATAATTAATTTTTTTGGCCTAACTACAACCTAGCTACAATGTAATGTAGAATTTTCCCAAATGATTATTATGATTTAGTTTTATGCGTAGTTTTGCTTTTGTTTCTTCATTACTCGTACTTCACTTGCTTGCAGAAGCTGAAAGACGATGTCGTTAAATACACGACGGCTTCAATCCGGTAGCAGAAATTTCAACTTCTCCTGATTTTCTTAGTAAAGATAGGATTTATTTGTAAAAATGTTACTGTATCTCTATAATAGAGTAAAATGGCAATTAGTGGAATTATCATGCATATTACAAAATTTAAATCATAGAAATAATCATCATAGTCATAAACATCATACTCGTATATGCCGGTCAAAATCTTTTAGTATTAGTTTTTAAATTATATTGTTATAAGATGCATATATGTTTTTTGAACGAAGTTGTTCTTTATAGAAGAAAAATCTCGGATTTGTTTTTTAAAGTTAACATGTAGGAAGAAGTTAGATAATAGGTAGTAGGTATTTAACTAGTAGGTATTTAACTAACTAAAAAAACAACTTAAAGTCCCCTGATAAACGGTTAACTTCTGAGTAGCTATATCCATTAAAAATTGACTTTTAGAAAACTAACTTTTTGCTAGGACATCGCCACGTTAAAATAGTCAGTTATCTCCATTGAAAGTAATCTAAGTGCCACCCACCATCAGCTAAAAAACTATTTTAAAGTTAATTTTAAGCTAACTGAGTTGCCGGCAGGGTTAAAGCACATAGCCTACAGATGCTACGTGCTTACAAAACAAATGAGCACCAAGCGCATATGGCTTGGGCACTGCTGGGTTAAAGAATAAAATTTCTACTGAAAGTAGATTTATTATTACTTGAAAATTTATACTTCAATCTATTTTTGAGCATTTTTTATATTCTTTTCTGCATCCATCACAAAATTCTGCTCTAACGAGCGAAGTCAATTTAAAGTATTTTCTTGCAATTTGGAAGTTTTATGTAATTTTCTAGACTTCGTTAGATTTTAATGTTTGAGCATAAAAAATAGAAATATATAAAAAGAAAATGTTAAAAATAAACTTAAAGCAGAATTAGATTTTAATAATAATAGAGGAAAGGATCGAAATCATGGCGTTTTATATTCACCCCTCTGCTTGAGCTCTTTTTTTCTGCTATTTGCACAATATATTGTATATTTCCTTCCTATCGGTGTGTGCATATATGTGTGTATATATGTATATGTATGAGTGTGTGTGAACTGTTTATGTATTAGTTTGGAAGAATGCGTGCGTAAATGTACTCTTATTTATTTCATTTCCTTCACAACTGCTTTGGCTGGCTTTAGGGTTGTGCTTATGTTCAGACACACTACATACATACGAGTATGTATTTTTTTTTGAGTTCAACATAATTGTTGAATTTTTAAGGAGGGTTTGTAATTTTCAGTTTGTGCTTGCCAAGTGTTTGTTTAATTATTCTCCTCTTTTTTTTTTTGCTTGTATTTGTTTTTAATCCTTTAAAGTAGCTTCTGCTATAAGAGCTGCAGTTTTAGAGGATGAGTAGGTGGTAAAGTTTTATTTCAATTCATTTGCCAACTGTTAGTAGAGTGAAACGAACAAGCTTAATCGCCAAGATTTTTGTAATGAGTTAACAAATTTAAGAGCTTGAACTATGAATTTTTTGTTTGCGTTTGTGGTTTGAAGGCATACGGAGGCAAACTTTTGGAAAGGTATAGTGAAGACATTAAATACGTGACATTTAAAAAATAGAACAAGTCATTTGAAAAACCACAAAGCTATAACAGAATTATTAATTGCCATGAATTTCTTAATAGATAAGAAAAATTATAGCCCATGAATGAGCACAATAAAATATTTATCTGAAAAAAAAATTATTTTCAATAAATACTTTTACAGATTTAACAAAAGTTTTCTTTATATTGCTACGTTTTTGCTACTTAAATCACTTTCGCGGGTTCTTCAATTGCAGATAAAATAATGACTCACACACTTGTTCGTTATACAGTCTTAAATAGTACACAACTTTAATTACACTTAATGCCACTTTGTACCAAAACACTAGACTAGCTGCTTTCTGACCTATGACTGTCTTGTACAAAGCTTAAAAATAAACTGTTTCGTTGCCGCCGACTTGCCAACTAATTATACTTCATTATCATCTTCTACAATCGTCACGGTCTTTCTTGTCATTCATAATTCTAAACTCAAATGTACAAATGTATTGCTTAGGCATATACACATTCACACACATGCTTGCGAACAACAAACAAGTGACAAAAACAGGTAATAATAGAACGAAATACCAAGAATGGAAGAATAACAACAACAACATTTGTTGTAGTTGATTTACTTGGAGTTTTACGCACTTTAAATCATGTGTTTTTGTTTGTCAATAGCTGTACACTGGGTTAGATGTGCTAAAAATTCTTAACAATATTTAAGTTTTTCCCGACTTTGGTTAAGTTTGTAGAATGTTGCCGATGTAAAGTCAATAAAACAAATGTGTTGTCTTAACGATGTTATGCATTTGGATGTCTGGGATCAGTACAAAAAGTTTAATAAAAAGTAAGCAGCTTCGCGTATTTAGATATTATAAGTTTTTGCTGGAACAATTTTAAAGTTGGCAAATTTAGAGACTTATTTATTTTTTAATCTCATTAGTCTAAACATTTTCGACAGTAGTGTAGTAAGTAGTGATTTTTCTTCCATCCCGTGTAGACTATAGAGGAGCGATTTTTTTTGGATTTAGTTTTTTTTATATTAAAAATCGATGCTTTAAATACAGGGTGTCTGGTGGCAAATTTATATATTTAAATAGGATTATTTCAAAAAGTAATTAACGGTGAGGATGGAGGTCAGCACCGTTGAAATTATCGATTGTGCGGATTTGTCAATCACGATATCGCAGTGGTGTGAGCATCGCGCGTTTGCTATGGAGATATTTTTTAAGAGTAATGATTCTTAGGTAATTGCCCTTCAAAAATTTTGTTCGGTATTTGGGAAATACGTGATGGACCGAGTGTAAATTTAATTCATTCGTGGCTGTAGAGATTCACGTAACTGCTTCGGCTATGAAAGTCCTATAGTCAGAGCCAAATCGATCTTCAAGGACTCCCGAAAACATTGAACTTATTGAAAGCAGCTTACATGGAAATTTGCGTCTTTCAATACGGAAAAAAGCGTTTGTTTAGTGTCGAACAAAAACGAGTTCGACAGACCACTTCACAGCGGTGTTTAGGCATGATAAAGCCTAATTCTGTTGATTTTGGGCGTCGATTAATAACTGTTGTTGAAACATGGGCCCACCACTACACACCTGAAACCAAAAGTTAATTGAAACCATAAGTGGAAGCTATTGGAAGTGCACCGAAGAAGCCGAAGACAGTAAAATCGGCTGGCAAAGGGATGCACACGGATTATTGCTCATCGATTAGATTTGTAAAAGGACTCACAATCACAGAAAAGTACTATCGTGCATTACTGGACCAATTGATTGATGCAATCAAGAAAAAACGACCACATTTAAAGAAGAAAAAAGTAATTTTTTTCAAGATCGGTTCACACAACATTAGATACGGTGCTAAAACTACGTGAAATACACATCGAATTGGTTGATCATCCACCTTATAGTCCAGATTTGGCTCTTGGTGATTTTTTCTTGTTTCAAAACTAAAAAAAATTTATCTCCAACGAAGAAGTGATTACCAAAAGCAACATGTATTTTGAGAGATACTCAACATCGAATTATTCAGATGGTATAAAAAAGTTGCCATATCGCCTTACTAAGTGTATTGAGCTAAAAGTAGACTATGTTGGGAAGTAAATGGTTTTTGAAAAAAAAATTTTTTTTTTCCTACTTAGGTGGCTTCAATATCAATCCGTCCTCCTAGTTATAATCAAAGTTTTCAAAATTCGAGCATCATTTACTTCTTTTAGTTGTTCGCAAAATTTTAATTTCGCTTAAAAGTATTTTGTTGCTTCTGCCTGAGTCTTAGATGCTGCTGCAGATGAAACTTAAAATGGTGCTACTTTCTCTCTACTGGCTGCTACTGCCAATTAACATTCAACACAAAGCAGACGAGTGTGCAGCAATGTAAGAAAAACGCAATCATTTAACTTGCTGCAGTAATTAAATTAAGATTTTGCTTTTTGTGTTTAATTTTCAAGAAGAGTTTGGGAAAATGTCATGCTGCAAATGTTTGCTCTCTTGTCTTTGGAATATTTATTGCATCTTTTTTGTCAAAATATGACAAATACTGTCGCAGCGGAATGTGGTGAAATTCCAACAGATGGGGAGTGAAGTGATATATTTAATTAATTGGAATTTTTTCACTTTATTAATGTTCCAGCTTTTATGTTTTAAAGTTAACTTAATGTCAACCAAAATAATATATCAGCAGGATATTTATTTCTATTTCTATTTGACTATACAGTTGCAAAGTAAATTTGTATAGTATAGGATGCATAGCACGGGTGGGGTGTTGGAGACTATATGCCCAAGATGCTATTAACAGTACGTTTGTAGCTTCGCTGTGACTAACTATAACGACCTATACCTTCACATAGGATATACCTATATATGGGAAATACCTCTAAAAAAAACTTTAAGCCAATACAGTTAGTTGCGGCAAACCGTTAACCAGTGCGAGTAAGACGCAAAACTCTCGAAGACCGAACAACAAAAACAACAAGCCTGATGTCACTTAGGAAATAATTACAATGACGCGAGAGCTGTTCTTTAGCCCAGAGGTGCTTTACCAGGATATTTATATAAAACAAAAATATAAAATGCTTTAAGCATGTGGGCTCATTGCGCATGCAATTCCAAAAATGCAAGAACCATAAACTTAATTATAGCCTGTGAAAGGTTAAAATAACTCTTTCCTAATAAAGTACGAGTACTGTAAACAGTATTGGAGAATACATATTTAAGTTACAATAACGTGCATTTTTTTCTGAACAATTGCACTGCACAATTACTCCAAGCTGTTTTGCAAAATGACGGGATTCCCACGATTGATTCTGGGAGAGGAGACAAAAAAACACGGAGTTGGCGTTTTGAAACATCACTTCTTGATATTGAACTTTATATTATTAAGGCCAGGGAAGGATCCGACTAAGATAGAATCATATAAGCCAGAAAGTCTTTTAGCAATAATTCCAAAACTATTCGTAAAATTTTTGATGACCAAGTTGAGTCCAATTTTGAATAATGTGGGATGCATCCCTGATCAACAATTTGGTTTTCTGGCTAAACACAGCACCATAGAACAAACGTACAGACTAGTCAATGTCATAAGACAGACCTTTGAAGAGAAGAAGTATTGCTCAGCTCTATTCATTGACATTTCTCAAGCTTTTGATAAAGTGTGGCAAGACGCCTTGTTGCACAAAATAAAGTTTAACTTACGCCTGCAAACACTCACAAGCTTCTGGAAAGCTACTTATATGGGCGGAAGTTTGTTATCAGAGAAGGCGACTTTATAAGCCCAACTCAGCCAATCGAGGCAGGAGTTCTCCAAGGCAGCATACTGGGGCCTACTTTATATTTAATTTACGCCTCTGACATGCCAACGACATCCGGAATCCACATTTCAACCTTTGCAGATGACACAGCGTTTTTTAGTGTTCATGAAAACCACCAATTTCAATGCCAGAGAAATTGTTAAAACTTTCGAAAAACAAACTTAGTGAACAAAAATGTACTTATGTCACATTCACACTGTGTAAACAAACATGTGAATAACTCACCTATTCCGCAGCACAATGAAGTCAAGTATCTTGGTATATACCTCGACCGTAGGCTAACGTGGAAGTCTCACATTGAAGCAAAAGTCACTCAGTGGAAACTAAAAGCAGCGCAACTGAATTGGCTTATGGGCATAAACTCGACATTGAAGTTGGAGTGCAAACTTCTGTTATACAATGCAATTCTAACGCTTATATGGTGCTATGCAATTCAATTATGGGGCACCGCCTCAGCGTCAAACATTGAAAAAATCCAAAGGCGACAAAACAAAATTCTTCGAACGATTACTGCAGCTCCATGGTACGTAAAAAATTCACGAATTCATACAGATCTGAGGAATTTTCTAAGTACGCGGCAAGGTATGTCAGTAAACTGGAACTTGATTCAAACGCTCTTACGTGCAATATACTTAATTTGGCGGCCACACTTGGCTTAGAAGAAGGGATACCGCTGCCATCATCAGATTGTGATTGTACTGAAATAGCTCCCGCATAATAAAACTTTTTTTCTAGCATTGGCCAGACTTAAGATAAAAGCACATTTTTATTTTTTAAATTTAAATTTAGTATTAAAATTTGAATACTTATTGCTAGTTCATTTTGAAGATTCATTAAATAAAAAATGCTTAAAAAAAATATTATTTTTTAAACTATAGCTTTGGCCTGTTCTTGCAGCATCTCAATATATAAACTATGTTTTGATTGCATATGACGTGTTAAGTATGTTCAGCAACTAAAGTCATACTGATGTAGGTATAAGGACTTAAGCCATTGTGACAGCTGTTTTTTCAATTATTTTTAGTCTATGATTGAAAGAGTAGAAGAGGCAATCTTGAAAAGAGACACGCATACAGGGTGTACCGGATTTCAATGTAAGGCCGAAACATGGAGACAATATTGTTTTAATCATCATGTGAAAAATCAGGGGGAAAAAACGAAAAAAAAACAAAAATATAACGCCCAGTGGAAATAAAAACATTTGAACTTAGTAAAATGTTGTTTTTATTATTCTCATTATGGTTAGAATTAATCTTATCACACTGTTACTTGACGTTGAGTTCTAGGACACTTTGTAGAAGACATAAAAATAATCTTTGTGTGCATAAATTTTATTTTGTATTTTAATAGTTACCGTGAATGGAATGGAGATGGAGGATCATTCACGGTAACTACTAAAATACGAAATAAAATTTATGCATACAACTGGACGAGATGTGCTTCTAACAGTATACAGCCACAGGTTGCACAGCCAATGAATTTATAGAAACACTTATTGAACGAAAGCAGTGTCTCGTAAGCTACATTAAGCAGCTTTGTGAAGATTCCTGAAGAGGACAGAAAAAGTAGTACTAGATTATATGAAAAAAAAACTTTTGTTGAATAAATAAAAATTTATATTGAAAAAAGTTTTTGTTGCGACCAAAATTTTATGGAATTGTATTTTGCCATAATTTTTCTAGGGTTTCAATAAAATAGCTTAATCATAATAAATCAAAGTAAATTATTTAATATAATTAAAAAATTGATACCCGCTGCTGACCTCTGCTGGTTACAATCGAGTTAACAATTAATTAATTGATTGGTTTTCAATGAAACTTATTAAACATTACTTGATTTCACTGTTATGAAATTTCACTTCAAATAAAAGCAGAAGTTCAATAAATTTATTGTCAAGTGCCCGAATTTGTTTAAGATGTTATTAATTTTAAAGCATAATTCCAATAAAAACAATTATGTTTTTGTTTGCGCTTAAATGTCAAAAAACATTTTAAATTGCCATCATTAGCAGCAGCAAAAATATATTATTGAAAATTCTTTTGTTCGTTGTTTGCTTTCTTTAAGCACACTTTTGATTGTTATAATTTTTTTCTTCTTTTTTTCTTAAAAAAAACTTTTAACTCAACTTTGTTAAAAATACAAATAAACTTAGAAACAATCTAAGAAAAAAAAAAAAAAAAAAACAAAAAAAATCAAAAACTTGAAACCATTTCTGTTTTCTTAGGAAAATATAAAATGCCAAGACTGGTTACTTAAAAATCTTTTGAAAAAAAAAGAAGAAAACACCAAACCTTAACAATTTTTATAATACTGGAAAGTTTTAAAAATCCAGAAAATCTTTTTTACATTTTAGCAAGAAAACAAAAAATGAAACGAAATAAAAGAACAGAAGCAGCAGCTTCTAGCTCAAGCATGTGTTACGGGAGAATTGAAGTTGAGAATAAAAGGTTGCTGCTTGTTTTTCTTTCTACTCGTATATTGAATTCAATATAAAATTGTTACAAGTTTCCAGCAAAATGTTGAAAAATATAATACCAGTTTTATTTTCCTAAAGCAAAAAGGCATCTCAAAAAGTGTAAAAAGTTTGAGTTCAATGGAGTAAAGTTGTTATACAAAGAAAAAAAAAAGCATCACCTGCAATTGAAGTGCAATGCATTTAGAAATTTTTAGAAAATTTATTTATTTATTTATAAACGTAATCCTGCAGCTTTAATTTTGTCGAAAAATTGAACAACAAAATGGTTAAAGAAAAAGAGCAAAAGTTTCTAGATAGCAAATTGTATGAAAATATTTTTTTGTGGGGATTTTCATATCGCCTTACACCCCCCATCCACCCTCCCAAAGGAAAGAGTGAGCATATATAAAATGTTCAGAGGAAACTTGCCAATTATTTCACTGAATACTTTTACTCAAGAAAAATATTTTAGTTTGTTTAAACATTTTAATGCGCTTCGCCAAATAAATTTAAATAATTGTGAATAAATTACAGTGAAAAAGAGTATGAATTTAGAATAATTATGATCATCAACGGGTGTTGTAAAGCAGCGGTGACCAATTCCCTATACTCACTGTAGCTGCTACGTTCTCGTATAAGCACTGTAAACGTCTGCGTATAAACCACGATGGTATACATACGATTGATGCTTTCTTTGCATTTCAACAAACAGCATTAAATAAATTGCTCTTTACACCAGTGGTGCCCACAAGCATCGCTGCCAGATTTGATGATAAATCGTCATTTTTACGATTTTCATGCTCAAATTTGGCAAAATGACGATTTGACGAGTTTTGTCCTAACAATGACAATTTTTGCTATTCGAAAAGCATGCCATAATAAATTTTTTTTTGAATTAGTTGTAGGAGAGCCACTGCGTAGATGTTCATCATCATTTTGGAAATTTCCAAAACTTTGAAGTTTTATTAGCATATTATGGTTGATCGTGAGCACACCCGTTTTTTTTTTATGGAAATATGCTCTATTTCTAGAAACACAAAAAACTTCTGGCTGCACAAGCAGTAGTCGTCAATTGTACAGAAGCATATTAGTTTTAAATAAATAAGAATGTCCAGAACCAGTGAAAGAGAAAATATTTTAAACTTTTTCGCAAAGTAGTACTTTTGAGTTTTTTATTCACTTTTTTAGCTTCTAACACTGATACCAATAAAAAATTACAAATTGCTTGTTTTCTATGTTTCCCAGCTGTCTATATGTCGACATTTCATAGGAGCTATCCTAATCATCAGTAGACTTGGGACATTTTTGAAAGATATTCTCAAACATTCAACTTTATATCCCAACAATCTAAATAAACTGTTGAGAATTTAGAAAAAAATGTTCTAATAATCAACCAAGTCACAGAGCTTAATTCCGTTGGGAAACGGAATTGAATTCTTTTTTTACTTCATCAAAAAACGAAAAACTAAAAAACTTTTCGAAATGAAATTATTTCTAATTGGAAGAATGATACTAGTTTTATCTTATAGAATTGATTTCATTCCTAAAAAGTTTTAAATTTTCGTTTTTTGAAGAATTAAAAAACCGATTCGATTTCATTTCCGAACGTAAGTGAATTCTGTGACTTGGTCGAATAACTGTCAAAACACAAAAAACAAGCCTTTTCATTAATACACGTCTCTAACATTTATATCCCAACAATCTAAATAAACTGTTGAGAATTTAAAAAAAAATGCTCTAATAATCAGCCAAGTCACAGAGCTTAATTCCGTTGGGAAACGGAATTGAATTCTTTTTTACTTTTTCAAAAAAACGAAAAACTACAAAACTTTTCGGAATAAAATTATTTCTAATTGGAAGAATGAAACTAGTATTATCTTATAGAAGTGATTTCATTCCGAAAAAGTTTAAAATTTTCGTTTTTTGAAGAATTAAAAAACCGATTAGATTTCATTTCCGAACGTAAGTGAATTCTGTGACATGGTCAAATAACTGTCAAAACACAAAAAGAAGCCTTGTTATTAATACACGTCTCTAACATTTATATCCCAACAATCTAAATAAACTGTTGAGAATTTAAAAAAAATGCTCTAATAATCAGCCAAGTCACAGAGCTTAATTCCGTTGGGAAACGCAATTGAATTATTTTTTTACTTCTTCAAAAAACGAAAAACTAAAAAACTTTTCCAAATGAAATTATTTCTAATTGGAAGAATGAAACTAGTATTATCTTATAGAAGTGATTTCATTCCGAAAAAGTTTGAAATTTTCGTTTTTTGAAGAATTAAAAAACCGATTAGATTTCATTTCCGAACGTAAGTGAATTCTGTGACATGGTCAAATAACTGTCAAAACACAAAAAGAAGCCTTGTTATTAATACACGTCTCTAACATTTCTTTACACCTTTCAAACAAATGAACAACCGTTGGTTGCTACGATTTGTTTTTTGAAAGTGTCGAAAAGCAGAGAACAAAAATTCAAACAATTGAGGTTTTTTTATTCACTATTTTAGCTTCTAACATTGATACCAATATAAACATAGAAAACAAGCTATTTATAATTTTTTATTGGTATCAATAATTTTTTACATTAAAACAAAATGCTTGGACAGCATCCTTTGGTTTAAAAAAAAGGCAAAGCATTAGGATCAATAGAACAATAAAAAACTTTTAATTTTCCTCTTTTAAACCATTCAAACTACTTCTCTTAACCTTTATTTTGTAAAGAAAACACAATAATTTTTTGTTGCTGTAATCGCATATCATTTTTTCTCATTGAAACATAAACTTTACATTTTTACAAACACATTCTTAAAGTGCCTTTAAGTGCTAAAATATTTTATGCTAATTTAAAAGTTTGTTAAAAGAGAAAGGAAAAGAAATGTGTGTATACTCACTCGTACATTAACTGTCGAACAATACTTTGATAAACTTTATTTGCAGCAATAAAACAAATTTCAATAATTTTACCAACAAAATTGGCATTCGTGCACATTCACAGGCAATATATTCGTACTCGTACATAAAGTCAATGCGATAACACAAATATCCTTCATTGACAGTCATTGAATTTCTTAACAAAATTGAATACTTTAACAAATGTTCTTGAGTTTTTCAACAGCATACAAACAAACGTACGTATGTACATACATACATACACAAGTTTAAATTGGCCCAAAAACTTTGTATTTTTTGAAATTTTCAATTGACATTTGGTTGGCATAGAAATTGCAAGTTTTCGAAAATTCGAATACCAGCAACCAACGTATCAACCACAAACCTGCTAAATAATTGAGAACAATTTGTATCAGTAGTATCAAGATTCATTTACTTTTCGTCACACACACATGCACACAGTCTTACAAGCCTACAACAACTTATGGAAACCATCATTTTAGATTAGAATTCAATAAAATATTCGTATATATGTCTGGTTAAACCAGTTAGACCAGTGATCACCAAAAATCCTATTTTTGCTTGATTATGTCATACACTAAAATTTGTATTCAACTAAAATCTAGCAACAAAGTTCAACGCTGATTAAATTTAACTGCACGTAGAAGAAAAAATATGCTTGATATGACAATATTTTAAGGGCAAAATACTATTGTTGAATTTTATGGTTGAACACAACCACATAATATGGTTTTAATCTTCAGTTTATTTACAAAACATAGTACAGCCACAAACCGAAATTATACCATATAACCATATATTTGGTAAAAGTTCCAAAAATTGTATCATGACTAATACTGTTATTGTAAAAATTTAAATTTATTGTAAATTTTACTGGCATGCCCAACGATATAATATTATCAATTCCACCCATGTTATTGAATAATTTTGAATTCTGTTATCACAGTCAATCGTAGTAATGTTGAAGGCCACAAAATTACATGATAGCATAAATACACATACATGCACACATACGTTACTTCCATAATTAAAACCACATTTATGTAACTCATTCAATATATTTTTTTAAACAATATTTTGAAGTTCAATATATCTTTAAAAAAATATTTTGAAAAATAGAATAGAAAAAAACTAAGATGTTTTCTTGATGTTTTGGAAATATTGCTGCATGTTTCCTCTGGCCCATAAATCTGCAAAAATACATACATTCTAAAACATTAAAAGTATTCTTTAATATCAATTATTATACAAACCTTTTCGATTTCGAATATTTATTTTATGTTTATGTTTATTTATACAATTAAGTTTTTTATTCGCTATTTAAGCTTCTAATATTTATACCAGTAAAAATTATAAATAGCTTGTTTTCTATGTTTCCCAGCTATCTATATGTCGACATTTCATAGGAACTACCCTAATCATCAGTAGACTTTGGAAATTTTTGAAGGATATTCTCAAACATTCAACTTTATATCCCAGCAATATAAATAAATTGCTGAGAATTTAAAAGAAAAATGTTCTAATAATATCTGTCAAAACACAAAAAACAAGCCTTTTCATTTATTCACCTCTCTAACATTTCTTTACACCTTTCAAACAAATGAGCAACCGTTGGTTGCTACGATTTGCTTTTTGAAAGTATCGAAAAGCAGAGAACAAAAATTCAAACAATTAAGTTTTTTATTCACTATTTTTAGCTTCTACCATTTATACCAATAAAAATTATAAATAGCTTGTTTTCTATGTTTGTTCTCTGCTTTTCGATACTTTCAAAAAGCAAATCGTAGCAACCAACGGTTGTTCATTTGTTTGAAAGGTGTAAAGAAATGTTAGAGAGGTGAATAAATGAAAAGGCTTGTTTTTTGTGTTTTGACAGATATTATTAGAGCATTTTTCTTTTAAATTCTCAGCAATTTATTTATATTGCTGGGATATAAAGTTGAATGTTTGAGAATATCTTTCAAAAATTTCCAAAGTCTACTGATGATTAGGGTAGTTCCTATGAAATGTCGACATATAGATAGCTGGGAAACATAGAAAACAAGCTATTTATAATTTTTATTGGTATAAATGGTAGAAGCTAAAAATAGTGAATAAAAAACTTAATTATTTATACCAGTAAAAAAATTATAAATAGCTTGTTTTCTATATTTCCCAGCTATCTAAGGTGTAAAGAAATGTTAGAGACGTTTATAAATAGGAAAGCTTGTTTTTTGTGTTTTGACGGATATTATTAGAGCATTTTTCTTTTTTAATTCTCAGCAATTTATTTGGATTGTTGGGATATAAAGTTGAATGTTTGAGAATATCTTTCAAAAATATCCAAAGTCTACTGATGATTAGGGTAGTTCCTATGAAATGTCGACACATAGAAAACAAGCTATTTATAATATGTTTATTTATATTTATTTGCACTAGAAATTACACACTTACATGTTTTACTATTAAAATCAATAATACACATGTCACTACACACGACAAACTGATTCGTTCAAAATTATTATAATTGCATTTGTCAAAGATTTTCACAAAAACAACGATAGTTAGTATATTTTCTAAGCGCACATGTGTTGCCTATACAAATAATAACCATACACACGTTTAAAAATAATAGTCTATTATTGTATACTACAAAAGCTATTGTTGTATACAAAATGGCTTTTAAAATATTCTTATTGCATTGAACCATATTTTGAAATGATAGAAATATAACAGTAGAAATGTATAATTTTCAATCTTACTATGTTTAGAGTGAACGAAGCTATATTAAAAACGATAATACAGTGTTACCAGCAATAATTCAAATTATGACAGAGTAAATACTAACGTTGCCACAACAATATTCGAAATTGCTTTTTCTCTGCGTGTGGGGGCTAAATCTGTCATTCGCTTACGAGCGAGTTCTTTCTCGAATGTGCGAGTTTTTACACTTTTGGGATTATCTCATTCGATATCGAGTAAAAGGTTTTGAAATTTCTAATGATGACATTCGATAGCGAGTAACCATTCGAATGCAACCGTGCAACTTTTTACTCGTAAGCAAAAGTACTATCGAAAACACGCCAAATAGAAAAACTCAAAAGAAATGTAAGTTCAAAATTTGTATTGAATATAAAATTAAAAGTATAAATAATTTCTTATTTCTCACAAAAAGAAATTTTGTCCAATTTTATGGCAGTATATACATATTTATAACTTGGTCACACAGCTAATTTTTCATTTCATCAATGACATGCTTTGTAATTTTGCTAGTCCCCATTAAAAAATCATTTCCAATGGAGTGTTAGAATCCTCCTCAGAGCCAAAAGCGCAAGTGTGGCTGCCAATTGAATTTTTGGTGAAAAGTTGTGCCTCAAAATTCAATTGGCCCAACATATGGTTAAATGCTTCCTTTGTGAGTCTAAATCATCTGTTGAAACTGTGAAACAAACATTCTTTATTAGTTTATTGACTACGAAACAGCTAGTTGTCCCCCAGCTAAAGATTTGATTATTATTTTTCTTGTCTTCTTCAATCAAAATTATTGATCACAGCAGATTTGTAATGTAAAAAATCCTTCTTAAGAAAAAAACTTAAGAAAGGAAAAAACCTGAACTATAACCTGTTGTACAAATGTACAAACCAAAAATTTTAACATTCTTTATTTTATGGATGTATTTGAACAAAATATTGACGGCAGTTACACGTTTTTTTTGGCAAATTTAAAGGATCTGCATTTCCCCTAATTTTTTTCCTTATTGTATTAAGAGTAACCGTTTCGTCGAAGTCAAAATATAATAATATTGGGTCCATTTCTTTTGCGTTTTTATTTTGATTGAATTTGTTGCTCGTAAATTTTAACATGTTTTGTCAAAACATATGATTTTTGTTGACCATTTTCGGCAGTGTTGTAAAACACATTTTTTCAGTATTTTGCGACCCTAAAGTGATAACTCGACTCGTTACGTAACGAGTCACATCATTAGAAATTTACACGATATCGAAATTATTTTCTACTCGATAGTAATTTCGATCACGAATGACAGAATTAGCCCCCTGGTATAAAGTGTAAACATTCTGAATTTGTAATCAACAAAAATCAAGCAACAAAGTTCAATGTTCAATGATGAGTAAATTGAACTCGTTTTGTAAAAATTGCGCATTCATCTAAGTGTTAAATAAAATCAGCTTCATGTTTGTTGTTTTTTTTGATAGTGAGTTATATGTATTTGAAGCATGAATATATAACCTTTCTTCGTTTTTCTTAAACTCTGTTTTAAGTTTCACGTACATATGTACATAGTAAAGTAATTTTATGTCTATGTAAATTGTTTTTTAAATGTGTTTTTAAGAAAGTTCTAAAAATATAGATGTATGTATCGCTCCTTTATTGCAACATAGTCATAACTAGAAAAAGCTTGTTTCGAGAAAAACGCATTTCAACTTTTTAGTTTCCATACAAGCCTAAAAAATAGTAAATAGTAATTTCCTAAAGGAAATAGTTTAAAAGTAACTTGCATAAATTTTTGGCACAATATAAAAGGTTGTACTGTTAACAGTTCGGCATTGTTAACTCGAAAAGCTAATTTTTTGAGTTATGTAGAGTAAACTGTTGAACACATCACTGCATTGATTTTTGTTAAATTTTTGTCTTCGACAACAAAAACTCAAACGCAAGAAATCATTGCCGGACTACATGTGCACTCATTTATATTCTAGCACGAACCTTAACGATGACTGCACTCCCATAGCGAAGATGTTGCTTATTGTGTTTACTGATTAAAAATCACCTGCGCATTTGTGCGGCTGAATATAATATCATATTTGAACGAAATGAAATGCGTTTCGTGTTGTTGAGCTAGTGTGATTGTTGTGCAATCGCTCAAAGCTGTTCTCTGCTGTAGATGACTCTTTATTTCAAAATATTAAAACATACTCATATGTATGTACGAGCAAATGATAAAAACTTTTAATTGTTTAATTGAATTCAACAAACATATGACCACATTTTTAAACAACTAAAACCAAAATTTGCAGGTCTAGTATTACTAAGTTAGCATAAAAATAAATATTAATTGTAAATATAAAAAAAGGACGAATATATAAGTAAAGGCTGGCACAACCAAAATGCTTTACATCTGCTCGTCAAGTTTTCATACAACTTGATTTGACATGTTTTTATTTTTTATTTTAGTGTTTCAACCAAATGCAAGCAACAAGAGGTACAAAATTGAGCGGCGCGTTAAGATTGTTGATTTTTTAAACGGCGTTAAACGGCTAAAATTCATTCTTTAGCGACGAGCCACACTTTCGCCAAGCAGAATTGCTGCATTTGGGCAAATTAGAATCCAGGAATGATTGTTGAAAAGCCGATACATCAACAAAAAGTGACTGTTTGCCGCGGTTTATGGCCTGGTGGTGTCATGGGGCCATACTTCTTTGAAAATTAGGTCGGCAAAGCAGTTGCCGTGAATGGTATTCGCTGTCGCGAGTTGATAATAGACTTTTTGAGGCCAAAAATTCAGCACCTGGATGATATGTGCTTCCAACATTATGGTGCCACTGACTACACAGTCAATGCAACAAATATGTTTGCCCAACAAAGTTGCCTTTTCTTGGGCACTAAAAGCAACCAACCAAACCAAAGCAAACCAAAGCAGAATTGGGAATATAATTAACTCGTGGTGAGTCAGCTATAATGGGGGTTTTGTGGAGAAAAAATAATTAAACAGGGACTTAGTACTTCTTTCCAACAAATACAGGAGTTGTTTATTAAATTATTCACCTGAGTTTACATTGGATTAAACTGATAAAAAATCCCTCACGCACAAGCATCGATGCGCAAACGGCACATAACTTCAAGGTAGTACAACTTATATTCCTTACGACCTTGTGGCAAAAATTCCTGATGCACCACGCTATTGCAGTTGAATGAAAGAGTGAGCAAAACCTTCACATTTAACTGAACTTGACGTGACTTTTTCGGTCTTCTGGACGCTTCCATTGAGATAATTGTTCTTTGATTTCAATGTCATAGCCATACGCCCATGATTCATCACCAGTTATGGTCTTTTTGAGGATATCTGGATCGTCGTTGGTGATTGTCAACAGCTCCTGAGCGATGTCCATGCGATGCTGTTTTTGCTCAAAATTTAGCAATTTTGGAACAATCTTCACTGCCGCATATTTCGTGACTAAAACATGCGTAAACATTGATTGGCATTAGCAGAACGATATGCCAGCATCACCAGCAGTCTGTCTGATAGTGATTCGACGATTATCCCAAATCATTTACTTCACTGCTTCAATGTTTTCATCAGTTGTTGACGTGCTCGGACGACCAGGACGACCAGGACGAGCATCATCATTGATATCTTCTCAGCTTTCCTTAAACCGGTTATACCACAATTGAACTTGTGTTCCGCTCATAGTAGACTCGCCAAACGCTACAGTCGCCATTTCAAATGTCATTACGCATTTAATTTAATTTTTTTTACAAAAAACTTAATATAATTTCTTTGATCCATTTTTTCGAATAGTAAAAGACCACACCCAAACACGACTAACCTTTTTATATGTTAAAAACAAACTGACAATCCGAAATGGCTGATATTGCCAACATATGTGTATAAATGTGTAACAATATAATAGAGAAAAATGCAAAAATCTAACAATGTATCTCATGAAATTTGAAAATAACGATTATTTTTTTTATCAGACCTCGTATAGTGAACTCAATATTTTTGGGTTTAAGGAGGTCCATTAAAATAAATAGTCTATTTACTGCTATATATAATAAGTTAATGCTAAAAGTCGACGATTTTATTCATTGAATGAATTTTTTTAACTCTGTATCACAAATGACTTTTTGCTCTATTTTCCCATAAATAGGAAACGATTTTAAATTTCGTCAATTTCCTTTTCAAAATCATACAACTTTTTAACAAGTAGTTATTTTAAAATTTTTTTATTGAATATTGTTGTAAAGGGCCATTCTGAATGTGAGTAAATTTGTTTTAATTAATTCTTTTTCAGAACTTTAAAAATGTTTTTCACAGCAGAGTTTTTATTCATATCTCAGAAAATAATATTAATATAACACGCAGACTATCAGTATATCACTTTCTAAATCACCAGAATTTACTTTGAGCTTCATAGGATTGTAAAAGAGTAAGTGTATAAAAAAACGCTAGTTTAGCGTATTTGTTTCTAGGCACTGAAAAGCGCTAAATCTGGCTCGAAAGGCGCTAAATTGGCAACTGTGGTTATATTTATGTATTTGCGTTTTTGATTCGATTTTTTTACTTGGTTTCTGCACTCGATTCAATAATTTTTTTTATACTTAATTTAAGACATCACGGGATTGGTTTTCTTGAACAAGCCAGTTTTCAGCTTATTTTAGGTATTAAATTCATACTTGAATTTAATACGAGCTTTTAGTTTCTGAGTAACAATTTTCGTCCAATCAGAGAAAAGTAACAGCACAAAAAGCGTTTTTCATGTACACATCTCTGTATTACTCAAAATATATACAACCTTCAGTAAAAATAAATAATTATGTACCAATCGCACATTAAACCAATTCTATACATATGGTTCAACATCTCACTACCCTACATGGAAAAAATACGGGGTTTTGAGAGGAAATGTTTAGGAGCTTGCTTCTCGTTATTTAGATGAACTAAAAGCAATTTTTTAACATACATTTTTTTCCAAACAAACATTTATATAACAAAGCAAATATTATTAGAATTGATAACTTTATCATTGATCCTCATGCTGCACTGAAAATAATTTAATAATGGCGGCATATTAGGTAAATATTTCTTTTGGAAACAAGACTAGGCCCATCAGAGTCTTTCTTATAAATAGATACATTAAGCGATGCAAATAGTATTCCAATACAATGGCACAAATATAGACGTGCTAGTGATAAGGCTATATATTCTAATTTTTTGTGTAATACAAATAGATATGACATAAGCCTAAGTATTATACCACGTTCAGGCGATAATATGAAACCCTTGGTTCGCTCTCTGAACCACTATTGCGAAACTAGGTGTTCAGACGGTTGCTTTTTGGTTCACATCGATGCTTACATATTTTGTGCAATTTTGTTAATTATCAGCGTTGTCAACTCGGTGCGTTTCGCACCGTTTTTGGTGCTTTTTAAAATTATTTCTGCGAAATATTCTTTAGACGGTGCGGCGTGCGCTTTTTCAAAATTTTCAGTGCGTTTTTAAAATTTCGGTGGCACAAAATCAAATTCAACTCAACTTTCAACTTTTTTTTTAATGTTTTATATGCACAAAGTAATACAATACACACACTATATCTTACCTTGCTGTTATATATAACAAGTATAATATATATTATACACACTTTCGAAATAAAACGAAACATTTCGTTTTATAAAATTTTCTGCTTTTAGAGATTGTTTTGCTATTAAACGATCAAGCGAAGTTCGTCAAATATTACAATAAATGCGGTCTCTGAATAGTGAAGTTCATGGCGTGTGAACTCATAACTGTTTTGGTAAATGAAAAATTACCAAATTATTAAATAAATTATAAAGTTTTTCCAAAATGTTTGCATTCAATATTGATTACGGTAAAGTTCATCTTTTATTTGTTATAATTTAGACAAATTTTCGTATATTTCAATAAATTCGTTTACACTGTGTTTGATAGAATTGTTATTAACCGAATTTGAAGGCTTGTAGTACGATTCTGTAACTTTTAATGATCCGATAATCGTAATGGTTATATGTTCCTGAAGTATAATTTTGACGACGGTAAACAGGTATTTTGACTCCCTGATAATAGACTGTAAAAGTCACAGCTGATTTCGGTTGACAGCAAACATAATTAAATGATATTGCTTAATAATAAATTTGATAAAATATCTTTATAATTATTGTAAAAATAACATTATCTTAATAAAACTGATGGAGTCGTATTAGAGGCCAAGTTTGACAAACACGAATTTTAGCTATTGAACAAATTTGATGGCATTCCATCAGGCGGTGCTATCAGACCTAGTTAATATATAATATAAAATAAATAGTAATAGTCCCTTAAATGGCTGTTTCATTATTGTGTTTTTAATATAAAAATACGTCTTAAAATACAAAACAGGGTTTTAAAACAGAAATGAAAAAATTCAAACTTCAGTGCGTTTTTGTTGAAATAACGCGCTTTTTCCTCCATTTTAGTGCGTTTTGTAATTTCAAAGTTGACAACGCTGTTTATTATAGTAAAAGCTTACTATAAGTTGATTTCCACTTAAAGATGTGTTTTATTTCTCTTGCTATGCTTAATTATAAAATCTAGCCCTTGTCTGGTAATTTGGTTTAAGTTATAATCCTATTTATTTTAATATATGCATTAATGAAATTCCATTTCGTTTCTACCTCTTGTTATTTTTTTTTTATTATTATAAAATGTTTTGAGTTTGCTGGATGTGTGTTTGTGAGTGTTTAATGGATAGTAAAACTTTTGTTAACCTTCACCCATAAATATTAAATTCGTTTTATTACGCTGACCTACTTGCTTTTATTTGTTAAAAAAAAAAAGGCAAAAATAAAGTAATAAAAATTAACCACAAATGCCGGTTTCAGCGTACATAAACACAAGCACAGACCCACACACGTATAGAAGCACACATACAGACATAAAACACAAAGCACATACAACAACTACAATTCTATACTCAAACTTGCTCACACCCCCACAGAAAAAAAAGTCTACTGAAATATTTTTGAAAATTCAATAAAAGCCAGGCTGCTGTATATTTTACGAAATTTTTGTTTTTTTTTTTAGGTTCTGTAACCAATTTTTATATATTTTTTTTTTCTTTCATTTTTGCTTATTAAACTTTTAGCAGCCATTTTAAAGCAAAACATCTTCATTGAAACATGCGAATCTTATGTTTCAATTTTGTAGTTTGTTAGATTTGTTTTTATTACCACTGTCTGTTACATTTTCATTGCCAAAAGCCAAGTTTTTTTGTTTTTTACTGCGACATTTATGAATGTAAAAACAACTACAACGACCTTACACCCACAACACATTCAGAAAAAACGACGACTATAATGAACAAATTATATGGAAAATGTTGTAAAATTAGCTAAAACATGAAGGTTAAAATGCGAAAAAGGCAGCTGGCTCTAGATGGAATACACACCACCAGTGTGGCCACATTCAAAAATATTTTACAGCTAAATCGGCTTGGAAGTAATGCTAAAACAAATCCTAAACTGCAAAAAAAAAAATAATGCTATAATTTATTTGTTTTATCTTGAACCAGTACTCAGGGGATGACCCCTACATACCATTGTGCTGGAACTGGTTATGATGGGGAGGAAAGAGGGAGGAGTACTCGTGGAGGTTTAACTTTAACAATAACAACATGAAAGACTAAAAAAACTCTATTATAGCATTTAAAATGTTGGAATTAAATTAGTTAAAACTGATCAGTGCCCAGTGTTTTTACCTTAGACACTGCTCAGATTTAATTTTAGTTCATCATTTAGTTCATCACCTTCCACACTATAAGGTAATGAAATGCGTTCAAAAGAAATTTATAATGAACATATAAAGAAAACACGAGCAACGGTGAAATAAAGAAACACTTGTTACCTATTCCGGTGCAATTTGGTTTCATACGAAATTAATAGTGAACATACATATATAGAAAATACGGAGAGCAGTAACAAAACACGTGTGCACTGGATGAAAGACGAACCATTACTCAACATCCAGCAACGGTAAAACTACACAGAAAAAAATAGATGAGATTTTTTTCAATCAAGTTATGTTATTAATAAAAACCATCAATTTAATAAAATTTGCATTGACTTAATTAAATTATTATTAATAATGAATTTTTGGAAATATCCCTTAATAAAATGCAATTAATAAAAAGTTTTCCGAATTATTGATTGTTATTCAATAAATAAATTTAAAAGGTTGTCATATAACAGTGAAGACCTGTTGTTTCTTTAACAATTTTTTTTTGTTAAGTATATTTTACATATTAACAACAATTTTTTTCAACTCAATAATTTTTGCTTTTAAGTGAAAAAGCTATTTCTACTTTATAATTTGAATTATCAACCCGGCAAAAAATCTTTTTCACAGGAAATTTGATAAAAATAGTTCAATTTTTTTTTATCAATAAGGCGTCTATTTTTTCTGTGTACAAAAAGTTATAGGTTACGCTTTCAATTTCACCTGTTATTTATTCGCCGTGACTGGTACAGTAGCACAATTTTTTTCGAAAATGACACAATCCTTGCACTTAACTGCTCACGATGTCGTTTCGTAAGCGTTCGTCATAATTTTTAAGGTCAAAAAACCTATCCTAGTGGGTGCTCATCAGCACCCATTAGGATAAATAAATAAGTGGCTGAGTTGGTTAAGCGGCCGTATTAAAAAAACATAATGCTTACATGGTACTGAGTTCGAATCCTAGTGGATGCTGATAAGCAGAGTAGCGTCTGCGAAACAGCTAGTTGTCCCCCCAGCTTTAGTGGTGTATTCAATTATTTTTTCCTGTCTTCTTTGATCAAGACTTATTGATCGCGGCAATTAGTGTTATAATTATAAATAAAAAAATATTTCTTGGCCAGGATTGAACTCGAGCTAGACGAATGATACCAACCCATCATCATATAATATTAGAAATTTTCATTATTATTGTGGCTGGAGTTAAACATTTAAATAAATTTTCAAATTAAGATTACTGTTTTAAATATTCTTAAAATAAATAATGATGAAAAATGTTAAAAAATGCTAACTGCTAAATGTAAGATTAGACTGGGTAATTTTAATTGTCCATTTTTTTTTCACAATTTTCTCTTGAACTTGCTTCTATGTTAACACATGCAAAAACTGTTTTCGGTAATTCTGGTGTTTTTCCTAGGTTCTATTTTTTACAATTTACACATGCATACATAATAGAAGAGTGTGGAATTGCTTCTCTCCCCTTCTTATTCTATCTCTTCCATAAAGTTAAGAAACTCTCAACTTGCTTTGTCTAGTCCGGCACTAAATGGAAAATTTCCTCCTAAATCAGAAAAGAAAGTTAAATTTAGAAAGAAAGTTAAAAATAGCTAAATGGCCACGCTGCCCACCACCAAAATTAGATAGAGAGAGAAAGCGTGTTGGAAAGATAGAGAAAGCTATAATTTATGTTCGGATTAAATTATATTTTTATTAAATTTCTTTTTTATATATTTTTTTAGTATTTCACTACGACAAAGAAATCTAAATCGAAACGTTAAAGTAAACAATAAATATTCTAACATTTGTTGTTTATTTACGCCCTTAAATAAAATTAATTTAAGGTTATGTTCAAGTACAAATTTAACGATTACTTTTTAAAAACAACCATAAACAAACCCTGATTTCGTCACATGCAAAACTAACATCAATTTAAATATGAAAACGGAGCTTAATAGAGAGTACGTTAGAGAAATATTGTGGTAGAGCGATGAGAGGGGGAGAGGGAAATTAGCATATCTAACAAGGCTATGAATTAAAGCACATTAGGTGCTTAACAAACAAACAGTGAATTTATGTAAATAAAATTTTTTTTTGTAATATATTATAATGTATTTAAGTATACGGAAATATTTATGGGCACATACATACATACATGTTTGTAAAAGGAAAAACTCAAGGAAAATCTACTTTATTAAGGGCAGTACAGAGTTCTTATGGAAATTCAGGTTCAAATAAGAACTGTGTGTAAAAAAAGTTACGGAATTTCAGTTTGGTACATTCCTTATGAAAATATTCGCATACTGGTACGGAATTCTTAAAGAAAATTTAATTTTAAAGAAATTAATTAATATATAAAATATATCGTGTAAAATCCAAGAGAAAATTCGCACAGTGACTTAATCCTCAGAATTAACATATAAAATATTGTTAAGAATTTTTGTCAGATCTAACCCAGTGTGCAGCTGTTGATTTGCTTGTTATAAATGTACAACACATTCACACAAACAAGATAAAACTAAAAACATAATACACAAACAAACATACATACATGATTTAAAGTACTTGAAATTCCAAGTAAATCAACTTCAAATAATGTTGTTGTTTTCCTTGTATTCATGGCATTACGGATTATTATAGCTTGTTGTTGTGACTTGCTTATTGTTTGTAAGCATGTGTATGAATGTGTATATGCCTAAGAATTATATTTTTACATTTGAGTCAAGAATTATGAATAACTAGAATGATCTTGATGATTGTAGAGGATAATAATGAAGTATAGGGTGTTTTTTTAAGCTAGATAGAACTTTAAATTGTAAAAAGTAACACAAAAAATTAAATTTTGATGAAACATTTTTTTTATTTGTTTCAGTATACTCTGACAAATCATCATGAATAGACTCACGCTTGAACAACGCTACGAAATTATCCAAATTTACTTTGAAAATCAGACCCGTTGTTTTATCGCAAAATTGTGTTCAGTGATGAGGCGCATTTTTGGCTTAACGGGTTTGTTAATAAGCAAAATTGCCGCATATGGAGTGAGACCAATCCACAAGAGACCCTACAGACTCCATTACATCCAGAAAAATGCACTGTTTGGTGCGGTTTTCATGCTGATGGCATCATCGGACCTTATTTCTTCAAAAATGAGGCCGGAGCTCGCGTTACGGTCAATGGAGATCGTTACCGCACCATGATCAATGATTTTTTGTTTGAAAATATGGATGACATTGATCCGGAGGAGATGTGGTTTCAACAGGATGGCGCTACGTGCCATACGGCGAACGCAACCATCGACTTACTGAAATCAAAATTTGGCGATAAGTTGATTTCGAGAAATGGACCTGTCAATTGGCCTCCAAGGTCGTGCGATTTGACACCTCTCGATTATTTCCTGTGGGGCTACGTGAAGTCACTGGTTTATGCTGATAAACCAGCAACAATTGACGCCTTGGAGGCCAGCATTGTTCGTGTTGTTCGTGACATACGGCCAGCAGTGCTCGAAAAAGTTGCCCAAAATTGGACGTCCAGAATGCGCTTCGTCAAGAACAGCCGCGGTGCCCATATGCCCGAAATCATTTTCAAATGTTAATGTCACGTATTGATCTTTCGAATAAAAAAAAATTTTGATTACAATTTAATTTTTTGTGTTATTTTTTACAATTTCTATCTAATAATCTATCGGGCTTAAAAAAACACCCTACACAAAGAGCAGGCAGGTCGGCGGCAACGAGTCTGTTTATTTTTAAGCTTTGTGCAAGAAGTAAGCAAGTGTAGTGTTTTGGTACACAGTGGTATCAAGTGTAAATAAAGTTATGAATTATTTAAGTACTGTGTAACGTATAACAAGTGTGTGAGTCATTATTTCATTTGCAATTGAAGAATCCGTAAAAGCATTTTTAGAGGCAAAAACGTAGCAATATTATAAAAATTAGTAATTATTAATTTGTTGAATTTTTGTCGAATTTTTATAATTTTTTTTAAAATTAAATTTATGGTTTGTACATTTTTACAGCGAGATTTAATTCAAGTTTTTCCTTCCTGTTTTCTTAAGACAGATTTTTTTTTAGAGTACAAATTTGCTGTAATCAATAATTTTTTATTGAAGAAGACAAGGAAAATAATAATCAAATCTTTAGCTGGGGGACAACTAGCTGTTTCGCTACACTACTCATCAGCTCCCATTCGGATTTGTAAATAGTAAGTTTTTGAACTTCACTAGCCAATTGGCTTTGCATTAGTGGAAAAATAGAAGCCTTAATAAAAAATTTCAAGAAAATCGAGGACTAGAAGGTAATAAAAAAACTAATTTTAAGTATTAATTCGCGGAAATCTCATCCAAGCTCCTTGGGCACAATCTTTTTTTCTATATATTATTTTATAGTAGACAAAAAAAATTGGGCTATTTGTAACAAGATTGCAAAAGTTATGAGTATTTATTTAAACATAGTTTTGTTATAATGCGAGTTTTATAAATTCATAACCTATGTAATGTTCAATCAAATAAATCTGAAAATTTACTGCGGTGTGCTGTTTTAAAGAAACATCACCACACTAAAGGCTAAAGCAAATCAATATATTTTTCTCTCCAATTTGTACGAATTGACTTGGAATGACCCATATGTTTTTTCACATTACATAACAAAAAAAGCAATGCAACATATTAGACAATTTATATCAATTTCATTACAAATGATTTCCTAGTTTTTATCACAGATAAGAGTAGAACACACATTGTTCGTCTTTTCTAATTAAGATTTCCCAGTTCATCTAGAAAACTAAACAAAATAAATAAATACAATAGAAATTCCAAAAATTATTCTTTTTAACCAATTAAACTTTATTGGTTTTTAGAACAACAGAGAAAATACTTGTATTTTCACACTTTTTGTACTTCAATATGGTTTATCTTTGTTTTATCCATTTAAGCATATAATCTAACCAGCAAACAAAAACCAGCACATGGAAATGCACAGCTTCACTAATCACACATCCACATTTACAAGTGTAAATCTAAAACCAATAGAAAATTTGCCTTGTAACGTTAGAGCACAAAATACACAAACAATTTAATAAACAGTCACAAAAAACAAATGTAATACATATGTATGTGTGGGGAAGGCCGTTGAGTTTGTATTGATTCTGTGGCAAAAAGTGCCTAAACGGAAAAAAAGCGCTGGACACCAGCAAAATATTGCTCAAGTAGCTGCGGCTGTCGAAAGTAGAGATGTCTTTTGATTTTCTTGTCGATTTTGTAATAAGAAAAACAAACATTGATTAGAGCACACGATTTACATCCTTTTCACTGTTTGTTTTGTAACACAATATTCCAAGATAGTAAACATGCCGCTGGAGGTTTGTGGCTTTTAGAATCATAAAATAAGAAAACATGCTCAGGTTTGTGTCACAAATGACTGAATGTATTGCAAGGCGAATTAATTATTAGGTGGATGCATCGGCGAAGTCAGGCGAATTCGGTTTATATGGCGGCACTTTCTCTGCCAAGTTTTGTTTACCTTTATCGGCGCCATTTAAATTTTTGTACATGTTCTTTATCAACTATTTTTGACACCTTAAGTGTGAATTCGCCTTTTTACAAAAACAAAATACCTGTTGTTTTTTTTTTATTGTTGTATTGTTGTAGCGAAGCGGCTACCTTGTTTTTTGTATCATGAATGTATTGGCATTGCAAGTGCTTACAGCCAAGGCGAATTCATAACAAGTGAAATAGACAGAGCAGCTTTGAAACACTTTTAATTTTAATCTGTTTCAGATGTCAATGGCATAACTAAAAGAAATTTGAAAAAAAAAATTAACAATTTTTTAATTATTGTATTGTATCTTGAGCGCCAGCTACCATCCACAATGCTCCCCAGTCTGGCCGGCCATTTTCACCTTTCCAAGTTTTATGATCTGTGACTTTAATTTTCACGTAATACTTAAAAGTTTCACAAAATTATATATTCGTAGTATATGATCTTGTTTATATTGTAGCATGATCACGACATAAATTCACTCTTTTAGCCATAACATAAATGCATCCTATTAAAGGCATGCATAAGATATAACTAAAAGAATATTAAGTTACATATTAAAAAATTCATAGCCCACGTCACTTGACACCTCTTGCTGTCACTGACCGTCGTCGCGACAGTGGGCCTATTAAGTGCAATCATTTGAAATTCACTTGAGCTGCGAATGATATGGGTTTATGACGATATGTAAGCATGTGTGTAGCACTGTAATAATTAAATCTAAAAACACTTGAATCACGCCGCATACGTACATATGTATGAAACAATTTATGGGCTTGAACCAACTGCGTATGTGCATATGTGACGTCTGCAGCCGTATTCTGTAACCCGCTTAGCTAAAACTCAATCGCTAAAATGCTAAAAAAAAACTGTATTCTGTAAGCTAAATTGCTTAGCTAAATTTTTATATTTTGGCCGCAGCTAATTTGCTAACTGTATACTATTTCCTTCTTTCTACTTTGATGAACTTCTGTTAAACAGAGATAAACATAATGTAATAATTTTTGGCAATTCATTATAGTGTTACCTTACTTTATATTGTGCTTCCCGTAAATATTCTTAAAACTTCTCTTCAATAACTTTTTAAAATATGTTTTGAAATCTCGATTTTAAATAGTTATTGTGAAAGATCTATTCAAAATTTATTTTGTTTTGACAAATATTACTTAAACAGCACTTATGTAAGTCGATATATGTATATATAAAGTATTATTATTAAGATATTAAATTATACAAAATTTTTCATGTTATTCTGTGAGCAACATGTTCCATGTTAATTTCTCTAAAGTTGAGGAGCAACATGTAATCGTTAACAGGGCTTGTATTGGTTGCAGAATAAATTTAATTTTGTATTGTGTTATTTTTTAATTTGTAAATATTGCTAAAGGCACCCACAGACGATATGTTTTTACTTCTGTTTTTTAATATGTAATTCTTTATGTATTTTTTCATGTCTGTCAAAATTTTTCTTTTTACAGACGGTTTTTAAAATTTGCTCACAAACGTCTCTTGTCTATGCTTTTTATTATTATAAAAAATTATTATTTAAAACAAATTAAAATATTAATGCATTAAAATTTCGTCAAGCCGACTAGTTATACCGCCGCTGAGTTGTTCACAGGACATAGAGTTTTCTACCGTCAGATGTTTAAACATAACAAAATAGAACACATTCTATTTGAAATTTTGTCAGACGACTTTGCGCATGTTTTTTACAGACGCAATGTTTTTGAGGTAACAGACGACATGTAGGCATTTTACATTGTGAAAAATGACAGGTATATTGTTAAAAACGTGTGTTATCTACTTAAGAATTTTTCTTTGTGTTTGAATTTTTTGTATATAAGAATTTTTTGACAAAATTTTTTCAACCAAAAATTTTTATGTCTCAGTTTACACACATCAGGTTTTCTTGATCAACTCTGCTACAATTTGCTTTTGAACTTGCATTTATGTTCACACACAAAAGCTTTATGTCATCAAGTTTAAGTATTTTTGCCTTCAAGTTTTAATATTTTTTTGCATTTCATTTTAAACTTGACGGTGCCGTCAAATCTGCACCCTTTTCCCTTCTCTTTTCCCCGTTCTCACCCAAACTCAAGACTTGACGAATCAAACTTGATGTGTGTAAACTGAGACTTGTAAAAATTCTTTGCACTAACATTTTTATTTTCCTGACGTTTTTCCTGATCTTAAGTTGCAAAAATTTAAATAATTTACATAATACATTATATTTTGTTTGGGTCGGAAATTAAAATTGCATAAATTACAAACGGAATCACAAACTTATATGTTATATATATGTATATACCCTTAAAACTTGTTTGTGTGAAGAATATAAAAATTAATTAACTGACTGGCTCACGATGTCGTTTTGCAAACGTTTTTAAGGCTAAAAACCTATTCCGATGGCGTTAATAAGCTTTATTTTCCCTGACCTTATCTACCTCTGATACATCCGTTAGTTGAATAATAGTTCACTATAAGTGACATATTTTTGATATAAAACATTAGCGAACGTTAACGAAACGACATCGTGAGCCAATCAGTAAAAAGTTAAAATAAAAACAAAACAGTCGTTATAAACTGTGTAAACTTAATTGAACAACAAAATGCTTATTTTTTCCATTTTGTGATGATTACTGTTTTTTGAAATACTACTCACAGCCTTTTTATTTACGAGAAATAATGACAGTTGAAAGCGGGAAACTTTTTCGCAAAACTTTTACAGACACAGTTTTTCTGTAAAGTGGCAAGTAATTTCCTTACGTGACAGTTATTTCGCACCAAAAGTGTTATAGCTACCGTTTAGTGAGAAAAACCGCTTTTTGTTTCAACTTATTAGAATTTTGTTTTATTTCACACGTTTCAGTCGAAAAGTTTCTCGTGGCGAGAGTTACAGAATGGTATGAATTCGCTTTGCTTGCGCGTGAGAAGTTTATGTTTTGGGTTTAACATTATTTTTTTATTAAATTATTGTTTGTGTTTTGAGTTGTCGCCAACTTATTATAAAAATTGATACTATTTATTTTTGAGTTTTTCGATACTTCTTTTTAATTAAGAAAATAGTGTCTACAAATTTTGTTAATTTGCAAAGCAAATTGATAAGACAAAAGGCAGAATATAACACAAAAAATAATATAACTTTAACTACTACGTTAATAAAGACTTATAATATTTAGTATAATAAAGGTCCAACCATAATACACAATGGTAATTGTGAGTGAGATCTTCAGACGCATTGAGGTTGTTGAAGCCTTTTACAAAAATGATAGTTCAAATCAAAATGCATTTTATATACTAGTTTCGTGAGTGACGTATGTTCGATTTTCGTATATTTTTTTCTGATACACACACATGTGTGTTATATTGGTTGGCAATATCAGCCATTTTAGATTGTCAGTTTGTTTTTGACAAATAAAAAGATTAGTCGTGTTTTAGTGTGCTCAACGGATCAAATGAATGAATGAACGAATTTTGAATAATATGAACCTGGACCATACGTGGCTTTAACAGGATAGTGTTACTTGCCAAACAACCTACAAAACTTTGGTTCTTTTGCGTGAGATATTCAATGGTCGTGTTATCTCACTTCACGGCCAAGTGAATTAGGCACCACGTCAAATCACCATTAAGTGATTTGAACTAAAAACATTCAATATGATATTCTGTCTCATAATATTATAAATAAGACCGAATTCAAATTCATTTGACTTAAAGTTATTCGCCAAATTCAAGCTTGCATTTGTTACTGAAAAAATTTCAGTCAAATTATGTATAGAGTGATTCATCGTGAGGTTTGAGTTCTTTTTTTAATATCCCACATAAGACTTATGTGAAACAGCTTTGTTGTTTTTCTTCAGTGTCTAGTCATCATTTAATTACTTTATTTAAAAAAGAAATACTATTTTTATTTAGTTTTTTTTTATTCTTCTATCATCATTTCATAGAATACTTTTCAAATTAACTTTTAAAGCTTTTTAATATTTATGGCTTTCAGGTTTTAATAGTAAAAGTAATTTGTTTTATATTTAAAATGAATAATAAAACTTCCAACATTGCAAACAACAAAAAATAATAATAACAACATAAAAAATATCATAAACAATATAAAACATATGCTCTATTAATTTTTTATTTATAATCTTCTCCTAGAGTAAGAAAATTGCTTAAAACAATTTTTGAAACAAAAGATTTGATATAAGTTCAACAAACTTTAAAATAAACTTACTTAAATTTTATTACTAAAAGTATTTTTGTTTTTGGTCTTCGATTTTTTCCCTTTTAATTCTCTTAAAGCAAATATCAACAGAAAAATATGTTTTATTTAAATCTATTCATGAATTTCGTTTTTGATTGCAAACAAATAAATATTACCTCAAATATTAATACCAATACATATGTATGCATATAAAAGAAGTTTATTATTAAATAAATTAAACAAAAAATATTTCATATGCTTATGTTTTTCATTTATAATCATTTATAGAGGTAATTTTCGAACTTAAAAAACTTGTAGGAAAAGAAATTGAATAAATAAATAGTTAAAGGTTTGTTTACACGACAATACAAATGTGTTGAGCTGTTCAAAATATGCATAGAATAAAGAAAATTTTGTCGTGTAAAAGCAAAATCTACTCATTGGGAGAGAAATCGAAGTTCGTTTTCTAAAGTACTTTAGCAAATGTTGTTGTTATATTAATAAGTTACCATTGGCAACATTTTGAGTACATACAGATATTAGCAACAATTCTAAACGATATTTATTAGGTTTTACATTAGAGACTTGAAGTTTTGAGTTGGCAACATTGCTTATTTAACAGCTGATAGTTAGCTTAGATTAGGTTAAGTTAGGTTAGGTTAGATTAGGTTAAGTTAGGTTAGGTTAGATTAGGTTAGGTTAGGTTAGGTTAGGTTAGGTTAGCTTAGGTTAGGTTAGGTTAGGTTAGGTTAGGTTAGGTTAGGTTAGGTTAGGTTAGGTTAGGTTAGGTTAGGTTAGGTTAGGTTAGGTTAGGTTAGGTTAGGTTAGGTTAGGTTAGGTTAGGTTAGCTTAGGTTAGGTTAGGTTAGGTTAGGTTAGGTTAGGTTAGGTTAGGTTAGGTTAGGTTAGGTTAGGTTAGGTTAGGTTAGGTTAGGTTAGGTTAGGTTAGGTTAGGTTAGGTTAGGTTAGGTTAGGTTAGGTTAGGTTAGGTTAGGTTAGGTTAGGTTAGGTTAGGTTAGGTTAGGTTAGGTTAGGTTAGGTTAGGTTAGGTTAGGTTAGGTTAGGTTAGGTTAGGTTAGGTTAGGTTAGGTTAGGTTAGGTTAGGTTAGGTTAGGTTAGGTTAGGTTAGGTTAGGTTAGGTTAGGTTAGGTTAGGTTAGGTTAGGTTAGGTTAGGTTAGGTTAGGTTAGGTTAGGTTAGGTTAGGTTAGGTTAGGTTAGGTTAGGTTAGGTTAGGTTAGGTTAGGTTAGGTTAGGTTAGGTTAGGTTAGGTTAGGTTAGGTTAGGTTAGGTTAGGTTAGGTTAGGTTAGGTTAGGTTAGGTTAGGTTAGGTTAGGTTAGGTTAGGTTAGGTTAGGTTAGGTTAGGTTAGGTTAGGTTAGGTTAGGTTAGGTTAGGTTAGGTTAGGTTAGGTTAGGTTAGGTTAGGTTAGGTTAGGTTAGGTTAGGTTAGGTTAGGTTAGGTTAGGTTAGGTTAGGTTAGGTTAGGTTAGGTTAGGTTAGGTTAGGTTAGGTTAGGTTAGGTTAGGTTAGGTTAGGTTAGGTTAGGTTAGGTTAGGTTAGGTTAGGTTAGGTTAGGTTAGGTTAGGTTAGGTTAGGTTAGGTTAGGTTAGGTTAGGTTAGGTTAGGTTAGGTTAGGTTAGGTTAGGTTAGGTTAGGTTAGGTTAGGTGAGGTTAGGTTAGGTTAGGTTAGGTTAGGTTAGGTTAGGTTAGGTTAGGTTAGGTTAGGTTAGGTTAGGTTAGGTTAGGTTAGGTTAGGTTAGGTTAGGTTAGGTTAGGTTAGGTTAGGTTAGGTTAGGTTAGGTTAGGTTAGGTTAGGTTAGGTTAGGTTAGGTTAGGTTAGGTTAGGTTAGGTTAGGTTAGGTTAGGTTAGGTTAAGTAAACAGGCCGCTAGATTCCCCAAAAAGTAACTTAGAATCTCCAGCTCACTTGAGTCCTGAAATTGTTCCCATTGTGATAGCCTGAAAAGTGTAGGAGTATAGGTGAAAAATAGAAATTATTGGGATATAGTGGGAGGAGTGGAGGGTGTAGGAGAGGAAAGGTGGGAAACCTCAGTTTAGTTTGGCGTTACATACTGATGTACTAGCTATCCGCTGCTTATTATGAAAGAGGCTAGCGTGGTCGGATTGATGCTCTAATGCCGGGCATGTTCCGAAGAGATTTGAAGAATTGTTTCCTCCTCTTCCTTGACTTGGCAACTTCTGCAGAAGTCGTTAGAGACTAAGCCTTTTCTCCGCTCATGGTTCGCACACTGGCAATGTCGAGTGATGACTGCTACAGTGACTTTCAGGAGAGATCTGTGCAGCTTTAATAGCCTTCGTCTTCTCTTAGCGTTAACATGCTACCACAGGTTTCTTGTTATAAGGTATGTGAGCTCTGCTAGCAATTTTTTTTTGGCACGTTTCATCGTGGGAAGTTTTATTGTTTTCCAACACGCTGATAAAAGTTGTCCGCAAAAGGGATCTATTTTCCTATTCTCTAGGGTTGTCCCTTTTTGGCTAGGTCATCAGCAATGTTGTATCCGTTGTTGGACCCGTGTACATGTACCAATTTTAGTGTTAGGTTAGAATGTCTCGAATGTTAGAATATCTTGTTTAAAGATGTCCGGTGGAATTAGAGTATATTCCAATCAGGGAGTTGATGTCAGCCTTGCTGTCCGTTACAATCACGATATCCCTACCGAATATCTTGTGAAACGTCAGCCATCTGACCGCCTTATTTACAGCCGAGAATTCAGCTTCAGCCTTTTCTCTGCGTGCAGTATCAAACGTTTGTCGTTTGAGAGAACGTTTGATTTCAAATCATTCTCAATTTGAAATCAAACCTTAGTGTTTGTTGGGTATATACATTTTTTTAACGCTAAACTAGAATTATACATCAAAACAGAAAATTTTATTAAAATATTTTCACACATGTGTGCAGAAGCTTCTTGAAGGAATAGAAAGAAGTTAATTGAAAAAATATACATATGTATGTGTATGCTCGGTATTGTAGTTTGTATGTTTGGGTAAGAAAATTGCAAACAAAAAACCTGTTGAAGTAATAAAAATGAATACAAACTCAAATGGCATTATTTGAAAAGAACTACAAAAAAAAAAGAAATATAAAAGGGAAGTATATAATTTACAGCAAATTGCTTCCTTAATTAAATTTAATTAAATAAAAGTCCTTCGAGGCAAAAGAAAAGTTGAACATCGGGCAATTAAGGAAAGTAGTCTATTTTAAGAAAGAAGATAAAAAAAACAAATAAAAAATATTTTTCTATTAAAGCACAATTATTATTCATTTGCCAGCAGAAATAAATGACAATATTTAAACAAACTGCGTTCTTTCGTATGAAAAACAATTTTTTTTAAACGACAGACTTGCTATTAGATATTATTTAAATTAAAAATAATATTAATCACAAGAGCTTAATTTTTTGTTGATTAATTACCCCGCTATTTTTCCTCATAAAAATTTAAGTTTTCATTTGCGGACACACCCATCAGTTATAATTTCCTAAACGAGAGCCATTCATTAACTCATCAATTACGACTGTCTTTTCGTTTCAAAAAATTCGATAAAACACACACGGAAATATATACATATATATATATATATATATATATAATTTCATACAGCGTATGGACAAGAAAAATACACAACTGGCATGTTAGAAAGTTATCAAGAAAAATTCTATACAAACTTGACTAATTTGCCACTTGATATGTAAAGAGAAGTAATTAAAAAAAATATCCCTTTTGAAAATTATATTCTATTTATATTATAGTTATACTAATTATTGTCATAATACAGGCTGGTACAAAAGTCACCATGGGACATAATTGAATAACTTTTTCGTTTTTATATAAGTATATTTTTTTGGTTTCACAACACGCAAAGAAAAAGTAGTTTACTGGGATATGGTTACAGCAATATTACACTTAGGTCAGCGTTTTTTCCAATTCTCGAAACACTTCTGAAATACGCTCTTTGGTATCGCCAACAGCTCCTCTTTCGATTTTTCTTTTATCTCCTCAATCGTAGCAAAATGCTTTTCTTTCATCAGTGTCTTCAGTTTTGTGAAGAGGAAAAAGTCAGCGGGAACCAAGTCCGGTGAACACGGTGGTTGAGGCATGATAACGGTTTTGTTTTTGGCCGAAAACTTACGCACAAGCATCGATGTGTGAGCTGGTGCATAATCATGGTGCTAAATCCATGATTGTTTGTGCGTTTCTGATGAATTGCATCGCGCAAACGGCATATAACTTCAAGGTAGTATTCCTTATTGCCCGTACGACCTTGTGACAAGAATTAATGATGCACCACACCATTGTAATTGAAGTTCACAATGGACCGAACTTGACGTACTTTTTTCGATCTTGGCTCCAGAAGTGCTTCCATTGAGATGATTGGGCTTTGGTTTCAATGCCATAGCAATACACTCATGATTTGTGACCTTTCTGAGGAAATCTGGATCGTCGTTAACGATGTTCAACAGCTCCTGAGCGATGTCCATGTGACGTTGTTTTTGCTCAAAATTTAGTTCGCTCAGGAGCTATTGAACATCATCAACGACGATAAAGTAACTTAAGGGGCAAGATAGTTATTGATGGATAAATAAATACTTTTTTAAAATGTTTAAAATAACGGTTATTTTTTGATCAGCCCTCGTAAATGGGCACGTAGGGAAGATAATGAAGCGGGTTTTTTATATGTTGAGTGGTTTTATTTTAAGGGCCGATGTTGCATGTAAACCAGACCTAAACGTCAAGTTTCTTTCTGCATTTCATTTGACATTTCTCAATCTCAGACTAATTCAACTTGAACCAATGAAAGCTACACATTCGAGCAACGCGTTAAAATGATTCAAGCTGATCATGAAAATGGGCGTCAAATCAAAATGCATATCGTGCAATGCGTGATTTATTCGGTAAAATCGTAAAAATCGTGCAAAAATTTGCATAAACTGGGTCTATAGGAAATGCAAAAACACCACTGTATTTTCGTGCAGCTCGTTCTGCAGAAAATATTGCTGCTGTTTGCGATATCGTGGCTGAAGAGGCGTCCACCTTAACACGCCGTCGTGCCCAACAATTGCATGTATTACACTCGTCGTTGATGAACATTATGCATAGAGACGTGCATTTATACACTTACGAGTACATGGTCCAATTGACTCAAAAACTAAAGACTCTTGGCCATACCAAGCGTCGTCACTGGTCAGAATAATGGCCAGAAATGGCAGCAGTGGATGAGCAATTTTCGAAGAAAATCATCTTCAGTGATGAGGCACATTTTCGCCGCAGTGGATTCGTCAATAAGCAGAATTTAAGCTCCTTTGAGCGAATGATAATCCAAGAGTGATTGTCAAAAAACGAAAGCACCCACAATGAGTGACTGTTTGGTGCGATTTATGAGCTGGCGGCCTCATTTGGCCGTATTTTGTTCCAAAATGAGGCCGGTCAGGCAGTTACTGTGAATGGTGTTCGCTATCATGAGCTGATAATGATTTTTTTATGTCCCAAATTGGAAGATGTGAATGTGGACAGGATGGTGCCGCTTGCCACATAGTTAAGCCCAGTTCAGACTATTATACTGTGTATTAATACTTGTCAAAACTTCAAATAATACGTGCAAGTCTTATAGTCTGAATGTAATCCGTCACACATACGAAAAATAATACGACAAAAATTTTACATCCCATACGACTTTTTTGCTTTTTGAAACTTTTCAAAACGATAATACTTTTCTTTTTTTATTGAATTTTTGATGAACTTTTTATAATTTTTTAAATTAAATTTTTGGTTTGTACATTTGTACAACGGGTTATAGTTCAGGTTTTTTCTTTCTTAAGCTTTTTTTTTCCTTAAGAAGGATTTTTTTACAATACAAATCTGCTGTGATCAATAATTTTGATTGAAGAAGACAAAAAAAATAATAATCAAATCTTTAGCTGGGGGACAACTAGCTGTTTCGTAGTCGCTACACTACTCATCAGCACCCACTGGGATTTGAACTCGGGTCATGACGTATCATGATCTACTGCTTTAACCACTAAGCCACCGAGCATTTAATTATTTTCTATCTATATTCATCTCATATTGAATCACATATGCATTTTGTTAATTGCCCACATTGTTTGTACAGCGTTTGCTGTATTTGTATTGTAAAAAATCCTTCTTAAGAAAAAAACTTGAGAAAGAAAAAACCTGAACTATAACCCGTTGTACAAATGTACAAAACCAACAAAATTATAAAAATTCAACAAAAATTTAACAAATTGATAATACTTTTCATTGGATCAGGGTTGCGTCTTTTAGGAAACCAGCTGTATAAAGATATACTAGCCGACTATTTATTAGCCGATGGCGTGCCGTCACCGATAGTATTTTTTGTCCTTATAAGAAAGCTCGAAATTTGGGATTTAGCTGTCGTATATAAACGTGTTTTGCTCATGCTATATGTAGAACATAAAATATTTTGGTGCTTTTAAATTTGGATCTGTTTTACATAATTATTATATTAGCTGCTAAAGATTTTCAAACGCCGACACGTCTACCGCCTACGACGAAGAGCTCACCTGCCGCCGTGTAAAGTTTTATATTGGCACATCTCTCTGCTGAATGAATAAAAAAATATGAACAGCTGTTTTCTTTTCTACTCAAATTTTTTGGTTTATATCAAGTGTGATGGTGTGAAGGCAAAATCTAATTTACCTTGGACAGTCGCAAGAAATGTGTTTAGACTTTTATCTCACAAAATCGAATGAAAGTATTTATATTTGTATAATAGTCTGATCGGGCCTTTAACGAAGCAATTGCTTTTTCGCGCGAAAAATTCAATGGCCTTGTTATCTCAGGTCGTGGTGATGTCAATTGGCCGGCAAGATTATGTGATTTTTTACCATTGAATTTCTTTCTTTGGGTTGTACGTCGGTAGTTCAGCCTCAATTCAAGAGTTAAAGGATGAGATAATTCAGCACATTAACGGCATAGAGCCTCAATTATGCCTCAGCGTATCGAAAGTTTGGAACATCGGATGGAGATGTGCCGTGTGGCGACGTGCTTTTGGCTGATATTTTGTTACATACGTAATTGAACCATACCAAAATTTCACAAAGAGAAAAGATATGACAATAATTCCTAATTAATTTGTGCTTTATTAAAAATCATCTTTGGCTCTTAAACTTTAACCACCTTTTAGTGCCATTTTGTTGGGTATGCGTTCTGTTAGCAGCATTTAAAGTATTTCCCTTTCAGTTATGTTTAGCAAAGCTTTAGCAAATATTAGAAATCGAATTTCCTTGAAAATATGTCTTATATTTCCTTTTACTTTTCTTTATTATTATTAACTCTCTTCTTTGTACTTTGAGTTGAATAACTTCGTTGTATTGAAATTTGAACTCATTTTCTGGCACAATTCGTGATGTTTTGATTTCTTAAGTTTAAGGGGGAAAAAAACTTCTTTTATTTTTATTGCCTTTCACCTCAAACTTGAACTTTGCATGTTTAATTTTGAAAACATAGAACCAACAAAAGAGGTATATAAAAAAAAAAAAAAACAAAACAAATAACAAGTTCACGTTAGTTTTCTTTTCATTGGCCTCAAACGAAGCCGTTTCATTTCATTAACTTTTTGTTAAAGCATTTATGTTTATTTTGTTGCCTTGGTGCTCGAGGAAAATGAAAAGGAAATTATGGCCCCGCCACAAGGTCTTGGAAATAACCCCAAAACATGCAATTATTTCAATACAATATACCACTCAGAAGAACAAAAGGAATTTGAATGTTAATAAGCAAATAAATCAGGATTTGTATAGAAAATTTATGTGCATGTGTGAAAATGAGTGAAAATTTGCTGCCAGTTAGAGAGACTTTGAATCGATTAAACATTGTGATTCAATAAAATGAAATAAATTGTTTATTTATTGGCTTTTTGTGCACTAAAGCTGTCTCGATTTCTTTTCCATGGTTAAGTTATTTGTTCAATACTTTTTCAACAAAATTAATAGTGATTTTTTAAAAGTTTTATTCAAATTACTATTGAGATTTCATCAACGACGAAAATGCAGAAGCTTATAAAAATCCTCAAAAAAATGTTAAGGATATATAAAAGTGTGATTCCGCTTGTAATTTATACAATTTTCATTTCCGACCCTATATACTTTATATATATTCTGAATCAGATTTAATAGAAAATTCGATTAAGCGATGTCCGTCTGGCCGTCTGTCCGCCGTTGAAATACCGTTTCTGAGAATTCATAAAATTTTTTCTTTCACCATTCTATTACTCCATCGATTCACGGATCGAAATTCAGTAAAATCGGTTCAAGCACAGCTGAGATATATTTAAAATTCCGAAAAAAACCATTTTTTTTTCAATTTTGTATGAAATTTTTTGAAAAAAAAAATTGTTTGTTCTTCTTCAAACTTGACACAATTATTTAGCATGGTGATTAAAAGGCAAAAAAAATTTTTTCCTCGATATCGGTCCATATATACCCGAGATATATGCTAAACCGATTTTTTAATGAAAATGTCGCGTAAGCGAACTTAGACAGTTTTTTTTATTAAAACTAGTTCTAGTTATAAAAGGAGGTTAGTAAAATATAGAACATGAAAATTTCCAATATCGGTCCATATATACCCGAAATATTGTCTGAACCGATTTTTGCAAGAAAAAAATTCTTTTTAACTTAAAAATAGTTCTGTTAATAAAAGAAGGTTACTAAAATACAAAAAATTTTAAATTCTGGTATCGGTCCATATATACACGAGATATAGCCTGAACCGATTTTTTCATCAAAATGCTTCATAAGCGAAATTAAAAAACTTTTTTGGCTTAAAAGCAGGTTATCAAATATAGAAAACGAAAATTTCCGATATCGGCCTATAAATACCAGATATAGTCTAAACCGATTTTTCGATGAAAAAAACTTTTTTTTGCTTAAAAACAGCTCTGCTAATTAAAGGAGGTTACTAATGTATAGAAAATTAAAATTTCCGATATCGGTCTATATATACTAAAGATATAGTCTAAGCCGATGTTTTCATAGAATAATTTTTTTTTTGCTGGAAAGCAGTTGTGGTAATACAAGAAGTTTATATAAATACAGAAAAATAAAATTTCTAATATTGGTCCACATAGACCCGAGATATAGCCTAAACTGGTATTTTCATGAAGTACCGCGTAAGCGAACTTAAGCAACTTTTTTTTACTAACTAGTTGTGAGTTCGAGTCCAACTTCAATTAAGAAGAAGCTTAAACCGGTGTTTTCATGAAGTACCGCATAAGCGAACTTAAGCATATTTTTTTTACTAATTAGTTGTGAGTTCGAGTCCAACTTCAGTTAAGAAGAAGTCTTATTTTTTTTAATTGTAACAATGATTGCTGTGAAACAATAAGTCAAAGAAGAACAGAAAAAATAATTGAATACCATGTAGCTGGGGAACAACCAGCTGTTTTGTAGTCGCTACACTACTCATCAACACCCACTGGGATTCGAACTCGGGATCAAGTGAACATGATGTATTTTGTTTTAATACGGCTGCTAGTGTTCTTTTGAAAAAAAAAAAAAACAATTTCTAAATCCCCGATGATGCTACCCAGTGGTGTAGCGGAATATTGGAAATTTTAAAATAAAAAACTCGACCTCAAGCTCGAAAAATTCCTGATATTCCTTGTTAGTCTAATAAATAAAAACAGCGGCGCTCTTTCAGCCGGTACAAGCCGATGATGTCGGCGGCTATTTTTCAGCCGATGTAATCGGTGGTGGCTGAGATTATCTAAAATAACCCGGCAGCAGCCTGCCCGCTTGTTTCTCTGGCTGGGCCTATAACTGAATGAGTATGAATGACAAATGCTGCTGTCATCTGCGAAAGAGTGGATAGGATTGGAAGTTTGATAGAAAAGGTCATTGCGGAAACTGTGAAAATGATTTATATCAGACCTGCCTTTACGGCCTAACCTGATGGTGGATCAGTTCCACGAAGTGAATTTTTCACGATTCACCACCGCCCCCGTGTGGCTTGCTAGGCTCATACAGGTAGCAATTCTTGTCATATGATTGCGATCATGTGAACAACTTCTTGTTGAGGAGTTCGGGCTTTCTAATCCCTCATGTATGCAATTTCCCAGCAATCAATGGAGGACAAGGCTTAATGAGTTGGTAGGCCGAAGCCCATTAAGAGCATCAGCCCTTAAACCAATTCACCCGTCAATCATCACCATTGGTTCCTTACAGTACACGTATCTATTATATAGGCAACAGATCCTCGGGAGATTGTTAGCCCTCGAAAAAAGCCATAGGTTTCAACCACAACCAAAACGTTTCAGCTAAGGTAGGCCATTGGTAGGTCATTGCGGAAAATAAGAAATAAGGTAAACTTATGCACTAAAAACAGCAAGTTTCGCAATCGTGATTCAAAGAGCGAAACAAGTGTTTCGCATTGCCGCCTGAACATGTTATGAGATTAATACTAAAGAGTATCTAAAAATTAGACACTAAAAAAAACACTTTCACTTTTGGTTTTGAATATAACTACTGACTTCTTTATATTTTCCTTAAATATATTTTCCTTAAATACTATTTTACAATTAAGTTTTTTATTTAATAAAAAATGTTTCTTTGTATATTTTGGCTTATCGATCATAAGCGTGTTTTGTTTCCGTCTTTTTGGTTTGGGAACAAAACAAGCTTATATATTAATTAATTCTTTGGAAAGTTAATAATTCGTAAAAAGATTCAATTTGTATTTGCAATGGGAACGGAAGTTCACATTATTGCGAAAATAATTCTTAAGAAAAATGTCTAGAATTAAATTTGGTTAAAAGCTTTAATATAAAATAATAGTTCATTGAACTTGTTTGTGTTCTTCAGAAACAAATGCAATTGGCAAAAAATGTAAAGCTGAATTTTCCGTTATGAGAGCGGATGAGCAAAAATATACTGTTACAAGTTAAAATATAAATGTACATATATGGATATGTATTTCTGCATGTATGTAAATTTGTTTATTAGGTTATATTGGTACGTGTTGCAGGAATACTTGGATATATTGTAACAATTAATCATTTCACCAAAAACCTTGAAACGTTATAAAACTATACAAACCAGCTAAATAGGCTGGAGATAGTAAAATTTTTAAGAATCCGTCTCGGACATACTAAATATACTCATGGTACTCTATTAAACATACATAACATACTGCAATGCACTTGCAATATACCTCGGCCCACAACCCCCGAATATTTTCTATCACACTGACCAGATTTAAACTTCTTTAGACAAAAGATTTTCTGTAACAAAAATCCACTTTCTCTTATTTCAAATCCAACGTTAGAAAATATCCAGCTTATTATCCAATTTCTTAGGGAATCTAATATTTATAACTTTATTTAAACAGCCTTAACAAAATAACAATACTCAAATCGAGCTTAAAGCCTGAGTCGCTATAGCTCTTGTTCCTAACAATTAGCTTAGAAATTTTAATTTTAAGTTAATTTATAATAAATAAATAAATAAAATATGACCTCTAGTTAATCGAATCTGTTTCAACAGTGTAAAGTATTTTAAATCTTATTTGGTATTTAAATTTAACAATCAAGCTGTAATAATTCAAGCATTAAATGACCCATTTAAGCAGCAAATAAGGAAAAAAAAATTGTTGCATTTGATGATGTTCTAAATGTGTATATATTAACCTTAATTTAAGGCAATAGAACAACCTGTTTGGGAATTAAAGAGAGCATACCAATCTCACAGCCATCATTATCAAGCTGCTAGAAAACACACACACACACACACAGCAAAGCACATTCCCAGGCAAAAATAAACATTCTGCTCATTGTACTCCTGACAATAATGAAAATTTTTTCACATTTCATTTTTACAATTTTTTCCTTTGCCGTAAAAAGTTTCTTTAGTTTCCTACACAGTTGACAATGTTTATTTTGCTGCGATGCCAACAACAAAACAGATCCAAAAAAAAAAAATAAAAATAAAAGAGAAGAATGATCCCTTAAAAATCTTTTGATAACTCTGCATGACAAATCATGATGGTGATGTTGGTTGGTTACAGCAGGAAATTTCTATATGAAAAACTGAATATACGAGTAAAAATTACAATAAAAATGATGACTAAACAGGCCATACGCTGTGAATAGACTGGAAAGTCTTTGAAACTCTATATGTATATGTGTGTATGTGTATAGAAAAAACAGAGAAAACAAAACGTTTAAAAGATAGAAGAAAAAAAAATATATGAAAGGAATGTTTACTATAAAAATTTGCAATAGCAAAAAAGCAAAGTTGGTTTGTTTGCCACCTGTCCTTTGGAGGCATTCACGTAGCCTTGCATTTACTTTAACCTTTATTGTTATAGCTGTTTGCTGCTATTTTCGTATGCAAATTGCACACGAAGGATAAAGTGTTGCGGACAAGTAGTTTGTCGACCATAGACACAATGCTGCTTTAGTAAATAAACTGCTTGAATAGCAGCAGCAACAACAGAAAACAAACTCGCTTACATGGCCACGATTAGCTGGGTTTTGTTTGCCATTAAACAGGTAACTTCCGTTATTGTATAACGTTACTTAATTTCTGTTTGAAGTACAACTACAAACACAAACTCTCATATGCTCAAAAGCTAAAGCAGAGTTGTTGTGGCTGCTGATTTTTTTTTTTTTTTTGGGTACTGGCAAAGAATATTTCATAACAAAAAGCAATTGACTTTTGCTATATAGAGCGTGAGGAGTTAAATTCTATGAGAGTGTAGGGCTTTAAAAAGCTTAATTTATATTAAATAATTAAAAACTCATGCCATGAATGTTTATTACAAAATTTAACCCCCTCATCTTCAAAATAAAATAAAACTAACAATCAGCCATGTTCTGTGAAACGCGCGATTTGTAAACGCAAAACGTTGTGAAAAATGCTAAGTTTTTTATAATTTTTAAATATGATGTAAGAACCGCATGACGTCATACCATCATACTCGTCTAATAGCGAAAAATTCGAAAATGTCATGCTGAAAATCAAAAACTTTCAATATTTTGTGTATGCTCGTCTAATAGCGATTCTGACATTTTCATTTGAATTTTTGCAGCCAACCAGTAATAATGTCTTGGTAAGAGTGCAAATTTAAAATTAAAAAACAACACCAACTTTCCGTTTTCGTTTTTTTAATACGACCGATTCGTTGTTAGAACAATTTAAATATTCTAACTAGCAATAAAGGCAACAACAAACAATATTGACGTCTAATTTTTATGATGCTGCAATCAGTAGTATATACTGTTAAGATAAAAGCAAAAAAAAAACAGTGAAAAAATTTAAATTCCCGAAAACCTCATCCAAGCCCACTGTGTGCATTTTTTTCTATTTGTTTTTTTATTAGATAGTAGACAGAAAAAGTAAAACAATACCTGAAAAATAAGATAGACTAGAGAAGAAAAGAAAAGAAGTTATAGGAATATAGTGTGAGTGGAAAGGATGGGCGGGGATGGAAAGAAAAGGCGAGAACCTTTTAGTGTAGCGTTACATGCTGCTTTACTAGCCATCCGCTGCTTCTTATGAAAGAGGCTAGCACGGTCGGTTTGACCGCGGCCAGATAGGCTAATGAAGCTCCGCTGGTGATGCTGAGGAGGTGAAGGATCGTCTTCTTCTCCTCCTCGTCTTGGCAACTTCTACAGAAGTCGTTATGGGGTAGTCCTAGTCTTCTGGCATGGTGCCCAAACGGGTAATGTCCAGTGATGACTGCTACAGTCACTCTTAGTTGAGATCTGGGCAGTTTTAATAGCTCTCACGTTCTCTTAGAGTTAATATACGGGCACAGGTTCCTTGATATAAGGCATGTGGGCTCTGTGAGCTACTTTCCTTGTGCACGTTCCAGTGTGTGGAGTTTTATACCAATCCTCTAGGGCTGTCGTCAGCGATGTTGGTGCCATTGTTGGACCCATGTCCACGTACCCATTTTAGGGTTATGTTAGAATGTCTCGCCATTTTATTTAAAGATGTTCCGCATTCCTGGACTGGACTAGAATTAGTGTATATTCCAATCAGGGAGTTGATGGCGGCCTTGCTGTCCGTTACTATCATGGTATCCCTACCGAATATCTTGTAAAACGTCAGCCATCTGGCCGCTTTATTTATAGCCGATATTTCAGCTTGAAGAACACTGCATCCATCTGACAATGTGAAGAATATTTTAGTATTAAATTCTTCTATGTAAACGCCACCCCCAACCCTTTCTCCTCTTCTAGACCTCCGTGTAAACATGGAAGTATCCAGATTCTAGGGGAGATTCCTCAATTTGGTAGCCAAAGCTCCTTGAGAGGAATGGTTTTGAGATGCAGTAGTCAATTAGAACGGGGACTAGATCCCTTCCAATCTCCAATATATTGGCATGTCCCCACGGTCTGTGGGTTCATGCTCCTGTCCCGTTCAACCTGATCGCGGCTTTTAGTGCTATCTGCCTGGCTTCTAAGTCATGGCATCCAGCTCATAAGTGCAAGAAGTGCTTTGGTTGGTGTTATCCTCATGGCGCCTTTGGTCAGTATTGCCATGATTTGACTGACTTTTTAAATTTGCAGTCTGTTGGTTGCGGAGTCAAGTGATTTCCATCATACTGATACTCCATAGAATATTATAGCCGAGGTATAGCCTAAACTGATTTTTTCACCTTTTTGGCATGGCGATTGCGAGGCAAACATATTTAGTTCAAATTTGTAATATATACTATATATATACGTGACTATAGTAAAGGGTATTTTAGATATACTACACTATTACTTGTGTATTTTCAAATTGCTTAAATCGTGTCTTATTCAATAAGTATTTTCTGAATACAAACTTTTAATAACAGTGTATTAATCACCTATCAGTTAATATGTGTGCGAATGGTTCTCCAATAGTACAACTCTGCATCGGACACCCTAAAAACAAGAAGGCGAGAAAGAATATGAAGTTTACACGTGTACAAAGAGACTACTAAAAAATAAACAAAGTCAGTTGCGGTTGTGATGTGTTGTCGATAACATCGACTAAATAAATATATTAAAGTAATTTTTTGGATAAAATAATACCGTATTTGAAATCAAGAGTTTATGAGTTATATGAGCTTTCTCTGCACATACACTTATAAACATAAGAACAAAAGCAAATTTATTTTTTGACTATTGTCTGAGTCTGTTTTTTTACAAATACTTCAATTACTTCTAATTACTTTTATTCAAGACTGCCTTGCTTCTATTCATGTTAAAGTGATATAATTTCACCTCAATCATTTTATTCTCTGAATGTCAAACTTAAGCTAAAATCTTATTTTGAAATCTTTTTTATGGTTTTTTCATTTGAAGTAAAATACTCGTATAGGTAAAACCCATTTTTATGACCATTTATTGTGTTCGCAAAAAAAGTTTACAAAAAAATTTATTTACAATAAATTTTGTTTCAAACGCTCCTTTGTAAGGCCTTGAGCATTTGTTTTTCTCTGCAGTTTTGAGATTATTTATCATAAATATGGTAATAAGATTTATAATAAATAAGATTTATTAAGACAATTTTCTTCGATTCTTGAATACAGAAATGGAAATGTTTTATTTTTAAGCTTGAGGCCAAAATGTTATAGACGTTCAAGTGCTTAAATAAAAGGGACAATAGTAAATCAAAAAGTCATTTAATGACGAAGGGAAGAGGCAAATAATAAAAAAAGGTAAGCTTTTATTATCAAAAGGATAATTAGAATATGACAAACCATTAAGGATGGTCCAAACAAAATGCACGATGTTACTTTATTTTAACAAACAAACACAAAAACTGCAAAGCTTTTGCTTGTCTGCAGTAACACCCAGAGTATTTGGCAAGAATCGAACACATGACTTCGAGACTGGTCGAGTACTTTACGAAAACAGCCATGGAGGCACCCTATTGTGAGTTTCACCAGAAGGACAAGTTTTTTGCCCAGTTGTCTTTGATATTTCTTTACTTCAGAGCAAGGCGAATTTAATCTGAAGATTTTTTTTCGTATGATTTAAAGAAGTTTCAAGAAATTTTTGTGAATTTAAAAGTGAAAAGCCATTATAATCCGTGATTTTAATTACAAACAAATATAAAAATTTGTATTTAACGTTTACGAGTATGTAACATTTTTTCTTAGCTGAAAAATCTTCGTCGAATCTAGATTTTGACATTCTCAGTAAGTTTTACAATAACAAAATACATAGCATTGAATTCGTCTTCCCGCTTGCATTCACCTGTATAAATTCGCCTTGATCTAAATTCATCTAAGATTTTTCAACAGGGGAAAAATTTATATAAACTTTTATAATCAACTTTTCAAATCAAAAAGTATTTCGTGTTTTTTTTTTTTCAGCACCATCGACCAAATATGAATTTGTTAATAAGCAAAACTGCCATATTTGGGCAAACAACAATCCATGATTTTGAGTGATTGTTTAAAAGTGCATGCATTTCGCGCATTTTGTGATTTTTATGCTGAGCATAATCCTCATCCAAAAACAGAAGAATTGTGCGCAAATTTAAGCAAACCAAATCTGTAGGAAATGCGAATATGAGTCATTGTTTCGTGCGGTTTATGGTACGAAATTGAGAATATAAAGCAAGATGATTCTTGAATCCAACACGATTGTGCTGCTTGCCCTAGAGAAAACGAAACATTCAATGGCTTTGTGCGCGATCTTGTGATCTTCTTTGCTTGGGGCTATTTAACATATAAGGTGTACGGCAATTACATAATAATAATAATTCAAGAGCTAAAATATGATACAATTTGGCACTTTAACGGCACTGTATCTTCATTATGTGTCAGATCCGTTGAAGCTATGAACCACCGGGAAGAGGTATGCCACCGAAGCCATAGCTTTTGATCAATATTTTGTTTCACATAAAATTGTCACAGATCCTTCTATCAGAATAAAAATTATGATAATTCTCTGAAAAATTTTTGTTTTATATACAATTTTGTGAATTAAAAACGTAGTGAATTAAAAACGTATGAAAAGGAAAATGCTTGTTTTTTGAAATTATTAAAGTATTGATACTTTAATTGATATGAAATTATTAAAGTATTATTAAAACAGTTTGCTTTTTTAAAATTTCATTGTTTTATTTAAAATAATGGGATATATATGTAGTTAAATGTTTGAAAATATTTTTAAAAGATTTGTTAGTCTACCCTAATAGCTCCTATGAAATGTCTATATAAGAGTATACACAGCCACGAAACACAAAAAAAGCTGTATGTATTTTTTATTGTTTTTCTTTTATATTCTATATAATAATAAAAATGGTGTAAAAAATGTATAGTAGTAATTCATAAAATGAGAACGGCTGAGCCGATTTCTGCAAAATGTTTAAGTCAGTTGTTCGTATTTTGAGGAGAAGGTTTTTACGTAAGAAAATCCCTGCGGAAACTTAGAAAATTGGAAATAACGAAAATCGTGCTTTTGTATGAAATTTTGTCTGAAATCATTCCTGGATGGCTTTTCAAATAAAATATAGAAGTGAAAATCATGGAAAATTACGAAATGCTGGAAATGTGGTATATATGCAAAATCTCTCCGCAAAATTCGAAAAATTGGAAAAAACGAAAATTGGGGCGAGACGAACTTTGCCAGAAGAAGAAACTGCACACCACACTGTGATGCGAAGTGGGTGTAATTGTATCCGATTGAGAGTCTGTGGGTTAGAATTACTCCATATTCAACAATTTTGTTTGTTAATATTGCCGTTTAAAACAAAATGTGCCTCGTCAGACATAAAAATGCAGTTCAAGACGTTTTCATCCTGTGACACAATTTGAATGATCTTCTCAAAAAATTCCAAGCGAATTGAGAAGTCTCTAGGGATCAGTTTGTTTGTTAGTTGAATCTTCTATGGAAATAAGTTTTAATCTTGGTGCAAAATTGTCTGCTGACACCCATTTGAGAAGATAAGCTCCTTGTCGAAACTCTAGGATTTAATTGTATGGCAGCAGCTACAACAGAGATAGTTTCCTGCGTCCGAACTAAGAGATCTCGATGATAAGGCCTTCTTGCGGTTGTGCCATGGTCAGCAAAATTCTTTACGAGGCTCTTTTTAAACCATTTGCTAGAAAGGGTGCCGCCAAACGTGCGCCGCCTATATTCTCTTTAGACGGCAATAACGGACTCTATAAAGTGAAAGCATTGCACTATCCAAATTCTTGTTTCATTGTCCCAATTCTCCACTTAAGTTAAATTTAAAGATCAATCTATAAAACACAATAAAAATGGAACAGGTTAGTCACACAGCAAATAAGTTATTACGTTTTATCTTTTGGTAGCAGCTTTCATCAGCCACCCTGTATTAGATCCCTCACCATTATCACCATAACCGAAACCAAGACCTAGAGCCTGTATAAATAAGAACAAACTATATAACAGTTTAAGAAGCTCGAAAATCAAAGAAAAATAATTTAATTGATTATATTTATTGTTGAGGCCGATTAGTGTACCTTTTACAACCCTTATTACCACCAATTAGTTTATGTATCGACTCATAGGTCTAATTATCCGATATCGAACCTGTTTGAGCGTTCGTATAAATACATTTGACGCAAAAACAAAACTTTAAAATTTGTTTTTGTTTTGGCAACACAACGGGACCAAAAGGACTCAAGTGAGTTGGTTTCATGAAACTGGCGGCCTGTGCAAACTAACCTCAATGTGTTTATGCGAACACTCAGACAAGTTCGATATCAATAAACTGGTCATAAATAACAATAATAATATTGTTTGAATAGATTTTTCCCTATTTGCTGATGTCGTTAAATTGCTCCTAGATAATAAGGATCTGTTTAATATATTATTTAGTTTATAGATTGTTAGCCTATAAGGATATTGTATTCCATTTGGCGTAAATAAATAAATGAATTTCACTTGAAAAAGTGGAGAGATAAAACGGATTAATTGGACTAACAGGTCTTTTAACGATTTTATTCCGGTCTGAGAGTCTCATAGATACTGTATTATTTTTGAGTTCTTAATTTTTTTAAGTCAATCAGGATTTTTTTTTGTTAAGAACAAAGTCTTTAAAATATTGAAAGTTATTTAGATCGAAAATGCCCTAAAATTTTTCTTTAGCTATTTTTTATCATTGCATAGAAGAACTTAAAATAATCATCTGAAAACTTTTTGTTTTGCTTTAATTTTCTTCAGCAATTCATTCACTTTGCTGTAGGCATTTAGTTCATGTCCTTTATCCATTTTTCTCTCTCTAACATTTCTTTTTTTGAAACAAATTCATTTCCTTTAATGTCACTTTGGTATTTATTGGAGAAAAGGAAACAGGCAGTTCGTTGCACTTGACTTTTTACGCAAAGAAGAAAAATAGTTTTCTGTAGTCTTATCTACATATTTTTTATTCAGACCTTGGCCATACAGAGAATTTGGCGACACTTGCAATTGTCTTGGTAAATTGATAATAGTTTCACCACGAACTGCGGCAAAAGAAAAACATGTTTTGAAAGATATTTTCCAGCAGTTTTTCTTTTAAAAGGCACTAAAAAGTAGAATATTTCAGCATTTGGTGTGAACACAATTTGCAAACATTTTAAAGCAAAACAATTTGCAACAAAAAGGCGATGCGAAGCCGAATGATTCAAAAGGAATATATTGCATGTGATCTCTGGAGGAACGAACAAAAAAAAAATAAAATAAAAAAAAAAATAAATAAATAAATAAATAAATAAATAAAAAAAGAAATATGTAGTTTTCTATTGCTACTGTTTGTTTATTTGTTTGTTTTACTTTGCATTACAAAAGATTTGCATACTTTTGGGCGTCAGATTTTGTTACTTTTTTGTTTATTTATTGTTGTTTTTCCAACAGACAATTTTTTATTGTATGTTTTGCTCTTAAAAATCGAGTTTATGTCACAATGATAATAAATGGTTTCGGAAGAGAGGTGAGACAAAATTTCTTACCATTGGCTGAGTGCTTTTTCTTGCAGCATTTAAACATCTGCAAAAACATGCAGCATATTTTTCAAAGTAATTTATATTTAAATGTATGACATACATTTAGGGGTAGCAAAAGAAAACCAAGAAAATAAGTAAACAATTCTGCTGTGCAATATTGCTTTTTACATTTATGTACGATATATGGCGAGACTTTAAATCTTAAATATACTAAAAAAATTTTTCAAGCACAAAAATTTTTTTTTAACTTTTTTTTTTACAAAATTTTATTTTTAAATTGGATTTCTTACGATAGTAGAGTGAACAAAGTAATATAAAAGGTGACCTAACAATAATGTACGGTATTAATTGTGAGCCTCACCTTAACGCCAACTTTTTTTTCTATTTAATTTGATATTTTTTTTGTTCCACTGTTTGGTAAATTTAGTCAGGGAGAGTTAAGATGGTTGAAGCCTTTTACGAAAATACATTTTACGTATTTGTGATCTGTCAGTCCGGATTTAAAAATTTTTTTTTTTTTGGAGATGAAAATTTTTTCTGTGTGATGAATCCACGTCACTTTCAATAAAGGCACCCACAGACGATCTGTTTTTACATCTGTGTTTTTAATACGTAATTCCTCATGTATTTATTCATGTCTCTAAAAATTTTTTATTTTTACAGACGGTTTTTAAAATTTGCTCCAAAACGTCTATATTTATATACACGTCTGATATTGTCTATGCTTTTACTATTATAAAAAATAATTATTTAAAACATATAAAAATATTAACGCATTAAAATTTTCTCGAGCCGACTACTTATACCGCCCAAAAACGGCCGCTGAACTGTTCGCTAGGCATAGAGTTAAGGCCTCATTAGTTTTTACTTTCAGTTGCCGTTCTGTGACGTTCTTTTCTGTAGCAGATATTTTACAATTACTTTTTCTGTGAAAAAGTTCAGCTGTTTTCTACAGTAAAACAAAAAAGAAAAATATTGGAATTAAGATTTTTCGTAAAAATTGTTTTATTTGAAAAAACAAAAAAAAGAAACAATTTAAGTACTTAGAAATGCTGACAAAACAGCCAACTTTTCTCTCGCGATCTGCAGAACTTACGACATTTCTTATACAAAATATAATGTTTATGCGCTAAAATTATATTATTTTGATCATTCATAGTGGCTTAATTGATTGATATATATTAAATATAAAAAATTCTTAATTAAAACAAATTATTTTAGCTTTCGATAACAAAAATTTGATATGACTAAAAAAATTAGTTTTTCCATACCAAAAAAAAAAGTAAAACACACACATATCTGGCTGTCACTTAACGTTGAATTCTATTTTTGAGGTAACAGACGACATGTAGGCATTTTACATTGTGCAAAGTGACAGGTACATTGTTAAAAACATATCGTGTGTTATCTACTTAAGTCGCCGTCGAATAGTTCTAGATAATATATTGATACTATATGATGACTCTAATTCAACTTTTAACTGCTTAGAGCTTTTAAATCGCTCAGCTTTAGAGGCACTTACGACTATTCTATCATCTCTGGTTGTGGTTTTACGCGATTTGGAGGCTCTGAATACATTATTTGAGTTCCCAAATTTATCATAATGGTTCATTGCATTTTTCCTCTAGAGTAAATAAGTAATTTAGAAAATGATTACCTTCCTCTCTTCTTCGGAGCAACTTGGTCTTTTTCTCATACCTCGTGGCTAATATTTGTTTACAATTTTACGGATATAATTTGAAACATATATATTAAAAAATTTTCGCAACAATACAGGGGCCAAATCACCGCATACGATATCGAGCAATATTATCGAAATTTTTCATTTTGGTATCATGGCATACGATATCGAATGAATTGTTTTGCAATAATATAAAAAAGTTAAACAATTTCTTTTTTGTATTCGTACTTTTAGGAAACATACAGTCTTGGATCTATTACATTTTGCTTAAATTGCGATCCGATATGCATCGTTTGCCTTAATCTAGATGTATCGTAATGTTATTCGACACGATAGTTAATTCGATATCGTATGCGGTGATTAGACCCCAGAATTATATAGTAGAATATCTTTATTTAAATAGCAGAACTGAAAATGTTTTAGTTATGTGTCCACTAAAAAAAAACATCCCTTTCACTAAATAATGGCTTATTTTTTAAAGAAAATTGAACAAAAAATGAATGTAACGAAAGAACCAAGTGCAAAAGTTATCAAACTTATCTTTACAGTGGAAAAGTTCCGTTGAAATAACAATAGATCATATTAAATATCGAAAGAATGAAAGATCATATTTATATATTAATTAAATTTTAATTAAAATGCCCACCACCGTATATGTATATTCTTTTCTTCACCTCCATACAATAATCCCCACTGTGCTCTGAAAAATGTCTGCTTTATTTATAACTAATATCGTACATTTGGTTGGATCACCCTTTATATTATTTTGTTGTTATTAAAATTGTTTCTTTGTTTTTTTTTAAACTCCTTTTATACATATGTACATATATTTTTGCCCTGTTAGAGTAAAAAATTAACTGGTTTTTTTGAAAGTGGTCCATTTTTTCCATTTTTTCATATATTGAGATATTTAAGGGTTTGCGTTTGAATCAATTTTAAAATATTCGCCAGCTTTAATCAGTTCGAGTGATGTTATTTACACTATAAACCTTTTAAACTTTGTTGTGAAATAATAATTACTAAAATTATTTGAAAAAATAAACTATTTTCTTAACCCCACATGGACTTATGCCACTTTCAAAAAGAACATATTCCAAGATATAAAAATAGTAGCGTAATAAGTCAATATATTTGTAGACATAAATGCTTTACTGAATTGAATTTTTATGTAAAAAGTAATAGTTAAAATGATGACATATAAATATACGAATAACCAAGTTTAGTAGGAGTTTATTTCAATTGTTATAAAAATTAAGGGCTTTCTGGCGCTTACTTACCAACATCACTTTCAGACCAAATTGACAAATTGTCGTATTCTTCACAAGTATATGAATTTATTGTGACAACTAATATTATTTATTTAAACATTTAATTTTCTAGTTTAACAGCAATTATATTTAAATAATACTATTTGCACAAGAACTATACAAAAATTCTCATCATTTCATCAGAACAACAATACCTTTATTTTGTTACCAATGTTGTTTTTAATACATTAGCACTAAATAAGCGATCAGCGTACAATAATCAATAATAATTGCAATAAGAAAGTTGTTTTAATTATATACTTATGTATTTGGAATGGACTTATTCCACTTTCAAAAGAAATTTGTTTGCGATACCACTGTACAGCAAAACTGTTTTCGTTCATTTTATTTGAAAAAAAGAACTGTATTGAAACTGTGATTATTACTATAGAGAGAAGGTGTCTGTAGCTCATTAAAACTACCGTTAACTTAGTTTTTTAAAAAAGTGGACTTATACCATTTTCAAAAATAGCAGTTCAAATGTTTATGCTTATTTATTTATTTAGTTTTCAATATAAAAACATGCTTTGTAGGTATAAAAATGTTTTGCCATCATTCAGAATCATACAGTTTGAAAAATATTGTAATAATGAAAGTATACCCCAGTTCTGTAGTTATTTTCTGAAATTTAATATTACAACTTGAAAATCAATTTAATTAAAGTTCTCTTGGCATGTTGCAACATGTTTAAGCATGTTCAGTCATGTTCTTTTAAGAGCTCATGCCCTTTTAAATGTTGTTTATCAGTCTTAAAAAGTCAGAAATTAGGAATAAAATGAAATAAATATAATTTCATAAATTAGGTCTGTTTATGTCTGCCAAAGAAGAACCGGCTTTAAAGTAAACTTAAGCTATGTACGCACGGTTGTCAGTTGTTACAATATTGTAAGATCAGGCAACATGCTGACAATGTAGTGACAATGAAAAATTGTCCCGCAGAAGTAAATTGTGTGTTCAGACGATCGTAAGAAAATCTTACAATTTCATTGTCAGACTATGGTCTGACAAATAATTCATCTGACAACAAAAATTGTCAGTTCACACGGTTGTCAGATTGTTAGATGAAAAAAATTGCCAGACATGTTGTAAGGCATTGCCACTTATGTATATCAACAACCATCTGTTTGGCAGTGTTACCCATCAAACTTTTTTCTGCCAATGAAGCCGTTGTCAGGTACATTAATTTTATACATCTGGCAATTACAACTGAGCTTACAATACCAGCCAATTATCTGGCAATGCCAACGTAGAGTGTTCTCACGACTGTCAGATGCCTGACAACATTGTCGTCTTACAATTGATTGACAATGGTTTTTGTGACAACGTTGTAAGTTAAAAACTGGCAGTTCACATGATTGTAATACATTTTCAGACAATTTTACTGGCAATATTGTAAGATCTGACAACCGTGTGTACGTAGCTTTAGTCATTTACTTGCATGTGTGTCATATCAGTTATGTTTATTTTAACTTGCATGTTACAATTTTCCGCTTTTTTTTTTAATGAAAAAAATCAAATTGTTGCTGAGTATTAAAATTTCCTCTTTATGAGGTTTCTTTTTGAAAGGCGCAAAAAAATAAAAAAATCAAAACTGTTTCTACCGCCAGCGTTAGTATAGTTTTTAGCTTGCGTGCGTCCTTGCCTCACCTTGACACTGTTTATGACTGTGACCTAAGAAGTTTTTTTTTTAATACGTTTATAAACGTTATTGTTAATAGGTTTTTAACTATTCATTTTTAACTTTCATTGAAATTTAACGGAACTTAACATGTGTTTTTTAGAATTTTTTTTTTCACTTCATTAAAAGGGCCAACCAACAGACCAGCAGCAACAAACTTTTAAGCCCAAATATGTTTACACACAGTAAAGTACTTGGCAAAACCACAATTCGTTTTGTGTGCCAGACTTTTGGGATGAAAAGGAAATTAAAATAATTTTTTCAAAAACTTTTTGCAGAAAAGACATTTAATTTTATACAAAGAAAATAGAAAATTTCTTAAATTTGTGTTATTTTTCTTGCAGTGCGAACCTGGTTTGGGTGCCAGTGTCATGTACAATCTTCTCTACAACAAACCACAAAAGCTGATGTTATTGGCCGGCTGCAGCACAGTCTGTACCACAGTTGCTGAGGCCGCAAAAATGTGGAATCTCATCGTGGTAAGTGTTGAAAATAGTTTTAGGGAAATCTTTAATTTAATAAGTACACTGTACTCGAATTTGAAAATGCTGGGCCCCCTACTGGTAAAACTAATTTGAATACGCTGCAAGCAATGGCATTAGCCATTTTTTGAAGTCGCGATTTAAAATTTGTACGAAAGGTACAAAAGAAATGGTATTTTTATATTTTCTTGGCCATTTTGTAATTTTAAATTTAGAAATTTTGATTAAGTGTACACATCAATAAATAGACAATTTCAGCCACATTTTTTTCGCGATTTTTTTTTACTCGAATATTTTTTTTTTTTGGAGAATTGGAATGAATTTCAAACTCGAAACAAAAAAAAAAAAAAAAAAAAAAAAAAAATTAAAAAAAAAAAAATCGCGAAAAAAAAATTCGCGTAAAAAAATCGTGAAAGAAAACTCGCAAGAATTTTCTATTTATAGATGTGCATATTTAATCATAACTTCTAAATTTTAAAACTTTTTAATTTAAAAAATTATCGAATAAGTATAACAAAAAACCATTACAAATTTTTAATCGCAAATGCGTGCGCTGACTTCGAAAAACGGATAATGACACTGAATTCTGCGTACTCGAATTTACCAGCAGGTGTCCAGCTAGTTTTTTTTTTTGCGTTGAAAAAAATATTCTAGACTATATTTCGGGCACATATGGGGAGATATCGGAAACTTTCATTCTCTATATTTTCATTCTCTATATTTTGTTACCAGTAGTGCAATTCACTAACCTGTTTTAACGCTAAAAAAATTCGGTTAGAGAAATTAACACTAGCGTTGGTGTTTTCGCGATTCTATAGCAGTTTTTAACACTATTTGTCTTCGTTTTAATCAGCCGATTTTATAGCCTGACTGATTAGCGTTAACCAATTATTTTTGTGGTGTTTATCTTAACAACAATGTCGTTAAAATTTCTACTGGAATAACTTCACAGTATTTGGCATACGACTTGTCGGAAGACTCCAACAGTCGGTCAGCGTGTTCTCCGTGAGAAGAACTTATCTTTATCAAAAAATAGTTTAAATAATAAACATATAAATAGTTTTACTTTCCCTAAACATGGAATTATTTGCAAATTTGCTTGTTTTTTCTGTTCCTCTTTGTGGTTTTCTTTATTTTTAACAAAGCTGCCACATTATTTCAAATTTTTTTAACATACAACCAGAGGTGTTAAGAATAAGTTACTGAATCACATAAGCGTTAGCGCAAACCACAATAGCTCGCGTTAAGTTATGCTCTTTTAAAATCGTTAAAAGTTAGTGAATTGCACTACAGAACTGCTTTTAAGCAAAAAAAATGGTGTAGGCTATATCTCGGTATCAGAATTTTTCATTTTCTGTATTTTACTAACCTCCTTTTATTATCAGAAGTGCTTTTAAACAAAAAAAGTTGTTCAAGTTCGCTTACACGACATTTTGGTGAAAAAATCTCGGGTGTATATGAACCGATATCGGAAATTTTCATTTTCTGTATATTAGTAACATCTTTTTATTACCAGATTTGCTTTGAAGCAAAAAAAAATTGTTTAAGTTTGCTTATGCGACAGTTTCATAAAAAATCGGGTTAGGCTATATTTCGAGTATATATCGACCGATATTGGGAAATACTTTTTTTTGTCTTTTAATACGCATGCCAAATAATTGTGCCAAGTTTGAAACAGAACAAACAATTTTTTATACCCTTCCCAAAAATGTAAAGAGTATATATAAGTTTGTGATTCCGTTCGTAATTTCTATAATTACAATATTCAGAATCAGCACTGATAGAAAAGTCGATTAAGCGATGCCCGTCTGTCCGTCAATGAAATACCGTTCCTGAGAAAACCATTAGACTTATAAACTTTTTTCTTTCAGCATTCTTATACTCCATCGATTCATAGGTTTGCTATTGAAATTCAGTAATATCGGTTCACATATAGCTGAGATATATCCAAAATTCCGAATAAAGCAATTTCTTGCAATTTTGTATGAAAGTTTTGGAAAAATAACAATTCTCAAAAAGCCTTTTCTGTGATTTAAGCTTGCCAAAACCATGACTAAAATTTACGCCTCCCTTTTAACTTCTTTTTTCAATAAAAAAATTATAAACAGCTTGTTTTCGATGTTTCCTAGCTGTCTATATGTCATAGGAGCCACCCTAATCATCAGTAGACTTTAAAAAATTTTGAAAGATATTCCCAAACATTCATCTTTATATCCCAACAATCTAAATAAATTATTAATAATTTAAAAAAGAAAAAATGCTTTAGCAATAACTGTCAAAACACAAAAACAAGCTTTTTCATTTATACACGTCTCTACACGTTTCTTTACACCTTTGAAACAAATGAACAACCGTTGGTTGCTAGGATTTGTTTTTTGAAAGTATCGGAAGCAGAGAACAAAAATTCAATCAATCCAATCAAAAAATTATAAACAGCTTGTTTTCTGTTTCCCAGCTGTCTATATGTCGACATTTCATAGGAGCTATCCTAATCATCAGTAGGCTTAGAAGCTTTTGAAAGATATTGTGAAAAATTCAGCTTTATATTTTTTTTATCATTATTATTTTATTTGATTGAATGGTTTGCAAAAAGCCTTTTCTGCAATACCATTGTGCAGCTTTTAAGCTTCCCAAAATCTTCACTAGACACTTACTATTCCTTTTTAAATTATTTGTTTTGCTTGTCTTCTCTTGAATTGCGTTGTCTTCAAAAAAATATTAAAATTTATGTTTTTGTTTGTCTTAGAATTTTTTGTTGTTGTTTCTTTTTTTTTTGCTTTTTTTTTGTTGAAATCTCTCTAGGCGAAATTGTTGGTGACGAAAACAAAACACACAATTTATGTAAATAAATTTTCAACTTTTATTTACTTTTTCATTTATTTACAGCTTTGTTATGGCGCCTCATCACCTGCTCTATCCGATCGCAGCCGTTTTCCCACTTTATTTCGTACTCATCCTTCGGCTACCGTTCACAATCCCACTAGAATTAAGTTAATGAAAAAGTTCGGTTGGTCACGGGTGGCCATTTTACAGCAAGCCGAAGAAGTTTTTATATCGGTAAGTCATTTAACGATTTTTCTCAAATTGTTTCTAAATATTTTTTTGTTTAATTATTCAAGTCTTTTGGTTGATGGTAGTCTGCTCGTTGATTATAGTGTATTTGATACTTGAACTAGAAAACTATAGTCTACTTGTTGACTACAGTTAACTGAAATGAAGAATGACTACACAGGGGATGCGAAAAGGATTTTTAAGGAATCATACAAATTGTTTTTTTTTTTTTTGCAAATTTATTTTTGTTTTTGAAGCAATAATACTTTTTTTTTTGAGTTCATAATTTCACATAATTATTTTATATATGTATATAGAGAGTGTTCGCCGGGATGGTATATTACTCAAAGTATTTCCATTGTAATCCTGGCTATATGCGCTGTTGCACCATTTTGTTGATATCACATATTAATAAAGCCCAAAGCATGCAGTTGTGTCGTTAAGAAGTTTTCAATCGATATCACGATATCACTCCCCATTCACACTTAGCTGTGAAGTGACAACTTATTGGCATACGTAGGGCAGCGTAAATGGTCTTGTGGAAGACGCATGTCGACTGTACTTCGGGTAACACGTGCTTAAAGTTAAAAAGGTCAACGTAACATTTTGCGCCAATTGCATTTTATGTATCTTGCATATGAAATACTATGAAGACAATATGCTTCTGTCTGATATAGGATTCCATCTATCAACATTTCACTCGCCATTACTTCAGGGGAATGCTTCATCACAAATAGAAAATTCTTCGATTCGTGATGTACCATTTACGCAATATGTTGGTAAAGACGGCACATTTTGGGTCGAAACCCTTTTAGTACAAACGTTTGTACTAGAGTTGAAAATATAATTAGACAGTTGCCAAGCTTTGTACCAGAAGCTAGCTCTGCTAAATCTGACATCGAATGTTGGAGCTTGTTTTTTACTAACGATATATTACAAAACATTCTCGCATACACAAAGAATTAGGCGAAAGAGACCTAATTTTCGTAAAAGATGTCAGGTGTGTCCTGGCAAAAAAGACCGAAAAACCAATCATACGTGTCGAAATTGCAATAGATAACATATCATACCAATTGATTTAAGTATCTTCCAATTGATTTAGTTTTTATAAACATTGATTAGTCAAAAAAACTTAAAAATATCAATTTGATTTAAGGACTGATAAAAAAATAAGCTGGTAAAAAAATAATTATATGATTGTTGCTGATTATATCGAGTGGTTAAATTTTAATTCTATTTACTGTCAGATCCACTGAGGTGAAAATGCGCCTCATCACTGAAGATGATTTTCTTCGAAAATTGATCATCCACTGTTGCCATTACTTGCCATCATTCTGATCATTCTGTGATTGCGTATATTTCCATGGTTCAAATTGAATTAGTCCGAAATTGGGTACAGTCAAATGAAATGCAAAAAAAGCGTTTAGGTGTGTTTAATATTCAACATCGCCTCTTAAAACTTGACCACCCGATATAAGACAAAAAATTTTGTGAATTCGCTTTTAAAAGAAAGGTGTAATTGAAATCCTTAATAAAAATCTAAATTTTTCGAGTTAGTTCAACTGCTTCACAACTATCGGAATCACGTCAGTTACATACATACGTTCGGCTGGGCCGAATCTAAAATACCCGTCACGTAAATATATAGTATATATTACAAGTCAGAACTAAATGTGCTCAAATATATATGGATAGTTATCGGAAATGTTAAATTTCTGTATTTTAATAACCTCTATTTATTACCACAAATGTTTTTAAGCAAAATAAGTTATTTAAGTTCGCTTACGTTCGCATTTTCATGAACAAATCGGTTTAGGCTCGGATATATATGGACCGATATCGGCATTTTTCATTTACTGTATTCAAGTAACCTTCTTATATAAACAGAACTGCTTTTAAGTCAAATTTTTTATTTCATGGAAAAATCGGTTCACAGTTTATATCGGGTATTTATGGAGCGATACCGGAAATTTTCATTCTCTGTATTTACATATATAACCTTATTTTATTACCAGAACTGCATAAAAAAAAAAAAAAAAAAAAAAAAAAAAAAAAAAAATTGTTCACGAAAAAATCGGTTTGGACTATATCTCGCATATATGAAAGACCGATATCGGAAATTGTCTTTTTCTGTATTATAGTAACCTTCTTATATTACCAAAACTGCTTTTAAGCAAAACAAGTTGTTTAAGTTCGCTTACGCGACATTTTCATGAAAAAATCGGCTTAGACTATATCTCTGGTATGTATGGACCGATAACGGAAATTTTCATGTTCTGTATTTTAGTAACCTCCTTTTATAACTAGAACTGCTTTTAAGGAAAAAAAATTCTTTAGGTTCGCTTATGCAACATTTTCGTTAAAAATCGCTTTGGGCTATATCTCGGATACATATATAGGAACCGATATCTGGAACTTTTTTTTGCGCCTAGTAATCGCCATGTTTAATGTTGTGTGAAGTTTGAAGCAAAACAAGCAATTTTTTCTTTCAAAAATGTGCACACAAGGTTGCAAAAATTAATGGATTTTTTCGGAATTTTTGATATAGTTCAGCTATACGTGAACCGATTTCACTGAATTTCTATAGCAAACCCATGAATCGATGGGGTAAAGGAGTGGTGAAAGAAAAAAGTTTCTATATCTAATAGTTTTCTCAGAAACGGTATTTCAACGACAGACGGATAACAATTAATCGACTTTTATTAAAGCTTAAGAATTTCTCATTAATGTGTGACTTCACCACTGTGCCAACATTTTTTTTTTTCAAATTTATTCCTGTGTATGAGTATAATTTGTTTTCGCTTTCTTAATAACTATAAGTCTATGTTGCGGTCCTTGCCATCCAATTAGTATTAAGAAGAAAATTTAACAGATGAATGAATATGTAAACGTTGCTTTGCCTCTTTAAGCAAAAATACGACCACATTTAATTAATGCACGTAACATATCATCCTAAATGGTATTAATTGCTTTCAGTTTAGTTATAAAAGTTACAGCATTTATCACTACATAGCTTAAAATACATACATTCATATACACTGATGCCTATACATATAAATACACAATAGTTTTTTTTGTTTTTTTTTTTGCGACAACTCTACGAAAACGAAACCAAAATTCACTTACGGCCATTATTACACTCTAATGATAAAGTTCCTTTTGTAATGATATAAATGATACAGCAAATGGCGCAGCTGGATTAGCATCATATGCAGTTAGACAGAATGTGTCTTTGAGACTCAAATTTCAAGACTTAGAACTATAAACCCCAGGAAAGCTCCAGGTATTGATCAAATTACTGGCAAAATGCTTCAGCAGTTACCACGTGTAGCTAGAAAAATTCTCCTTTTTGTTTTTAATGCTATTTTACGCATTACCTTGCAGTGTACACTACCTTGTAGTGTGGAAGGCGCTGGACTAAATTTTGCTAATCTGAGCAGTGTCGAAGGTATATACACTGGGAACTGATCAGTTTTAACTAATTTAATTCCAACATTTTCAATGCTGCCATAGAGTTTGTTTTAGTCTTTCGTGTTGTTATTGTTAACACTCCATGAACACTACTCCCTCTTTCCTCCTCATCATAACCTATTTTCCTAGTTACAGTACAATGCTCTGCAGGGGATGACTGGTTCAAAAAAAAAAAAAAAAATAAAATAAATAAAATAAGAAACAGGGTAGGAGAAAGAACAGAGCCTTGCGGTACCCCTGAATTAATCTTGAACTCATTTGATGAGACCCCATCTATAACAAATCGTATAGTGCGGTTCTGAGAAAGCTCGATATAAACCGAGAGAAGTAATTTTTGAGTTTGATAATATGTTTTAACGATTAAAACTCGTTGGTTTACAGAATATTTTTCCATAATAAATTTACCACCTGTCTACTTCACGACTGTCAAATATGAACTGTCTAGACTAATGTCTACCAAAATACCGGCAAAACAAAGTAGTATATCTTCCCGGTGGACACCCTGTATTAACTTTACATAAAAAGTAAATTTATAGTTTTCAAAAGAAAAAGTTGAATTTTTGATTCCCATATAAGGAGTATAGAGCTGCAGTAAAAGAAATTTATTAAATGAAGATGATAGGGTACGTGCCCCCACATAAAACTCGAATTTTTTTCTCAACCTTTTAAAATGTATTCCGTATATTTTTGTTTCGTTGGATTAAGTCCTAAATTTATATAAAATAACCATATTAAATAATTTAAAGCCATTTCTTGAAAAACATATTTAAAGCTCTCATATTTTTCCTAAACAAAAATTGTATAATTGGTTTTGTGAAAGAGTGCCGTAAAAAAGTTTAAAAATTTGCCAACTTCCTGGAATTAACTTTTGATTATATTTCTGATTAAATCATGCCAGAAAATTCGTTTCTGATTTTCCACTTACATTCATACAAAAGCATTAATATTTTGATTTTTTGGCAAAAGTCTGTCTGTCTATGCTTCGTTTCTTTTTCGCACTTATGCAATTGGTAGTCAACGATGAGTTCTTTTCAGAATTTGTTTGAATTGTGAAACTCAACAACAGCTTGTTTGCCTGCGTATGAACTTTAGGAACATAGCAAACAACTCCACAAGAGTTGTGAAATTCTCATCGTAATGATATTATTTTCTTTCCTTTTTGATAATAAGCGGAAGAATTTTAATCAAACCAAGCAGGATAATTGTGTATCATAGGTAAGCCTTTAAGATTCACCCCCCCGCAATTTATCTGTTTAAAATAATTCTATTCTTTACTTAGGCTCTTAACAACAAGTTATCTCATACAACAAGCTGCACCAGCTTTTCCTCGCGTAGTCATAATAATTTTTTTTTTTTTTCAAAAATGGCTTTAATTTACAAAATACTCTTTTTCTTCCCTCTCCTGAGCACATATTTAGTTCTCTGATATTATTGAAATAACAGGCAATTTGTAAAGAGTTTATTTAGTTAATTTTGAAATCAATGGTTTGATAAAATTATTGATTTTGAAATATAGATTCATAAAAATATTTTATGTTTATTAAACTATTATTTGACAAATTTCTAAAGAATATTGGTCAAAGAAGTGTTTAATAAACATTCAATATTTTTTTATGAATACATTGATGTGAAATTAAATATTTTTTTTATAAACTATTAATTTTTATGCGCTTATTTTAGAAAAAGGGAAACGGTGCCTCAAGGCTCAGTGTTGGCACCACATCTTTATAAGATTTTTATTAGTGACTTTCCTGATGATAACTCCCTTCTCTATGATGAATCTCCTCAAGTTGCTCTCCAACGCGTTTCTTCGCACCTCAAAAAAGTTGATGAGTTTTATACACATTCATAAATCTATTATAAAAGCGTTTTAGATATTTTTTTTTAACTCGCCAACCATGAGAAAGACATTGTTCTCTATCATTGCTGGCAAATTGTAAAAACGTCCATGACAGTTTTGTAACAGATCAAAGAGAATAAGTTCACTTATTCGTGAATCTACTACAAAACTGTTTTAGGTGATTTTTGTAACTCGCCAACCACGACAAAGACATTGGTCTCTATAATTGCTGTCAAATTTTGAAAACTTCTACGAGAGTTTTGTAGCAGATCAAAGAGAATAAGTTTACTTGTTCATAAATCTATTACAAAACTGTTTTAGGTAATTGTTTTAAAACTTAGTTTTGTAGCGAATCAAATAGAGCTATTACAAAACAGTTTTTGTCGCCAACGACGACACAGGCAAATTTTAAAAACGTGTGTGACAGCTTGGTAATAGATTATCATGGTTGGCGATATTAAAAAAGTCCATGACAGTACATATTTATTTATGTAATAAGCTATTACATAACTGTATTAGGCGTTTTTTTTTTTTTTTTAATTTGATAAACATGACAGAGGTTGGGTAAAGGTTCTTAACATAGCTGGTAGTGTTGGTTTTGAAATAAATTACTAGTTTTCTTTTACAAAGAATCAATACTGCGTACCTAGCTACCCTAGCCATCAGTAGACTGAAATAAAGCTAAATGTTTGAGAATTGAGAAATTTAGATTTCCAAGTCTACTGATGATTAGGGTAGCTCCTATGAAATATCGACATATAGATAGCTAGGAGACATAAAAACAAGCAGTTTATCATTTTTTGATTGGTATCGATATAAAAGCTGTAAGTAATAAAGCGAAGAAACTCTATTGTTTGAATGCTTGTTCTCTGCTTTTTGGTGTTAAAGAAAAGTTGTAGCGACCAAACGTTTTTCATTTGTTTGAAAGGTGTAAAAAAATAAGGGACATGTAGAAAAGAAAAATCAGTATTTTTTTGTGTTTTGATAGGTATTATCAAAACATTTCTCCTTTTAAATTCTCAATAGTTTATTCAGATTGTTGGGACATAAAGTAGAATATTTAAAACAATTGAGTTTTATTCACTATGTTAGCTTCTAACATTGATATCAATCAAAAAGCTATAAACAGCTTGTTTTTTATGTGTCCCATCTGTCTAATGTCAACATTTCATAGCAGCTACACTAATCATCAGTAGACTTTGGAAATTTTTGAAATTTTTTCTTTTGTATTTTGACAGGTATTATGAAAGCATTATTCTTTTAAAATTCTCAATAATTTATTTAGATTGCTGGGATATAAAGTTATATGTTTGAGAATATCTTTTAAAAAATTTCCAGAGTCTAGTGATGAAGAAGGTAGCTCCTACGAAATGTCGACATATAGACAGGCTGGGAAATATAAAAAACTAGCTGTTTATAATTTTTTCTTGCATGTTTGAGAACATCTTACAAAGGTTTCCAACTCTACTGATGATTAGGATAGCTCCTATGAAATATCGATACATAGAAAGCTAGGAAATATAGAAAACAAGCTGTTTATAACATATAATTTGTATAGATACCAATTAAAACTTAGAAGCTAATAAAGTGAAAAAACCCAATTGTTTGTATAATTTTTCTTATCTTATACGATTTAAGCAATATTTCAATGTAAGTGACTATCTTAGTCATCCATTTAAAGTTAATTTTTTATCTTTGCCCACTCAGTACCTCTTCTTACCAACAGTTAGATAATTTGTAGAAGAAAATATCTTTTCTGTGATACAACTTTTCTGTTAACTTTTCTCCTGTATACTCGTGTATTTCATTCATGTAATAATTTTCTGATAAAAACCTTTTAAAGTCCCTTGTTGTTGTCAATGCTTTAAAAAATGGAATATTTTTTCATTTATTGACATATTTTTAAAACAACAATTTAAGAATGACAGCTGGCACAGACACAACAACCAAGACGCCCGGCAACTTGAGATATTTTAAAGCAGGTTATTTTAAGTGAAAAACTGACAGCAGAATAACATTGTGAAAGACTCTGGAGAAATTAAGATCAAATGATACAATCATTCAGTTTCACGAATTGCTAGTAAAATAATTTTGTTTAACAGAATGTTTGTACGTGCGTACATTAGAAAGATTCAATTTGCTGGGAGGGTGAAGTAGGAGGGTGGTGTTTTTTAAGTGCGAATTTCAAAAAAACATACTCATGGTCCTGAATAATATTACGGTGCATATCTTTTGAGAAATTCCGCTTTTTTATTTATTTATTTTTTTTTTGGCTAAGACTTTTTATTAAAGTAGCACACAAGCAGCTATTGCTTTTCAGTCTGCGGCCAATAAGACATTCCACTTGTCCGTTTTACCATCATAAAAAAGATATATTTTATTTAAAAAAATGTTTTAGAAATCATAATACAACACTTTTATCTGAGAAGGGTGTAGAAGATATTATTTTCCGTGAGTCATGATACTGTTTGTATATTTTTATAAAACACAGATGCACAGGTGGAATAGACGGCTAGTAAAAGGGGCCAAAGCAAAATTGTCCAAAAATGTCCTAAATTTTAAAATATTCACAAAAAATTGTTTTTAATAAACTATACAGCTGCAAAAAAATTTTCAAAACATAGGATGCATGCAGCATGTGCGGAGTAACGATTACCCTATGCCCACGAAGGTATTAACTGTAATCTGCAGCGGCGCTGTGACTGACTATAACGACTTTTGCCTTCATAAAAGAAGTTGCCGCATGGTTAATAAAGAAATGCCTAAAAAACGGTAAATTAATACAGTTAACGAGGAGTAACGGGACGTAAAACTCTCGAAAGCCAAACAACAACGACATGCCTGACTGCACTTGAGAAATAATTCCGATGACAGCTGTTCTTCAGCCCAGAGCTGTGTTGCGCCTAAGATACCCAATAATTAAGGGTGTTTTAATGGAGATAAACACGCTCAAGTTGACAAAACTTTTTTACAATAACCGGTGGCCAGTTCGTTTTAAAGCAGCGATAGAAATTTAGTCAAACAACTGTTTGTAAGTGCCAGTTTACGCACATCAAGTTTGAATCGTCAAGTTTTAAGTTTTTGGGAGAACGGAGAGAAGCGGGTGGAAAAGGGTGCATACTTGACGGTACTGTCAAGTTTAAAATGGAATGTGAGAAAATATGAAAACTTTAATGTAAAAAAACTTAAACTTGACGACGCAAAACTTTTGTGTGTGAACGTAAATGTAAGTTCAAAAGAAAGGTGAAGCAGAATTGGTCAAGAAAACCTGATGTGTATAAATTGGGGCTAAACAACGCATGCTTTTTCTTATGATCTTTAGTTTAGTCGTCCAACAGACGTTGGCGAATGCACATGTCAGCTGGAAGCTTAGAGCTTTTTTTCCACTTACAGTAGATAATATAAATGGCAAAGCAAAATTTTTTTATGATAAAAAATGCGTTTGTATATGTCTTTTATACTATCAAACATTTAAAATGTGTAAAATTTTAAAAAAAATTTTAAATGTAAAAAATGTTATTGGAAGGAATTACGATATCTTCCATTCTAATATGAATAAATATAATAGCATACTTATGTGAAAAAAGATTTTCGGACTTAAAATCCATGCGTAGTAAACACCGATATATTGAATCTACGTCTTTGTAATATTTATAGCTCTTACGAAACTGTCATAACAGACAGCATTAACGTACGCGATTTAATTGTTCAAACGAAAATGTTTATTTTAGTTTTGCTTGTCACTATACTTTAAATTACTCTCAAATTATCTCACTAACAAAAGTGCAAAACAAATTTGTCCACCACTGTTGTAAAGCCAACTTTACTGAGAGAGAGAGCGAGAGTAAATCTTCCTCTCTTATGCTCTGTCAAAATTGGATTTTCTAATCACGGTTGCCATAGTTGACGATTTATCGCCATTTTGACGATTTTGGATGCTAAAAATAGCATATTGACGATTTGACGATTTAAGGTCTGTTTTTGACGATTTTTTTAGATCAACCATAGATATGTTCAAAAAAATTATGTATTAAAATTTGTAAACATATTTTCTTATAAAAAAGTGTAATTGAATTCTAATTAGTTTTCAACTTGAAGATAAATTCAAAGCCTTAAGTATTTTTCTGGATATAATCAAAGAATTTTGTAATTTCGACGTACAATGCGAAAGACAGAAAATTTAATAGTTCAGGCAACTAACACTATTAAACTTAAAGTATTTATTTTATGATACCAATATATAGATTTTTTTGGCTAAATAATTAAAAATTTTTTTTCACTAATCTTTTCTACAATGGCCAATCTTGTAGTAAGAATTATCTTTTAGTAAGAATTATCCAGAAAGAGTTTTCAACAGCCAAGTACAAGAACCTTAATAAAATGAAAGTGAGAAATAAGTTGAAGAATCCTTTTTAAAAAGAAATATTATTCTAAAAACACCGAGAACTTTGTAACAGTAATTGTTTTGATCATTAAAATAAATATTTTGCTTGAAAACAAATAATTTTACATGTTGACGATTTCAAATAACTATATTGACGATTTTGACGATTTCTTTCGACAAATTTGACGATTTTAACCCCGATTTATCTGGCAACTATGTTTCCAATTGCAAAGCATTAACCCCATGCTATTTGGGTTGATCCTCATGTACATTTTGTATGTAGATGAGGATTTTTGACCGAAAAATTACGCTCGACGTGCTTATTTAGGTTACACATAAGGAATTTATGTTTACTTTGGTTTGGCATTTCTACATGGATATGGATAGATTGACATTTGCACAACGTTTTCAAATTGTGCAAAGGGGCTCAAAAGAATATTGCCTTTCTGAGGTATAAACGATTAAGGATCCCTCATCTATTGTAGCAAATAAAACTCTTTGAAGTTTCAGCATAACTTAGATTATGTTGGTAATTACGAAAACCTGCACCAAGGGCTGCCTGACACAACGGGCATCAATAGGACACCAGGTGGTTCTGTTTTGCAGACGGTCCTTCGCTGGTCACGGCGAGACTGCCTGCTTCTTGGCTAAAAGGTTTTTGCTATACTTTAGTCATAAAATTTCAAGGAGATGCTATAATTATTCTCTGATAGTTATGGTGCTTGACCCATTTTTGGGGAACTAATTATAATCACAAAAGTTGTTGGCTTCCAAGATATACTTGTAATGCAGAGAACCAGAAGTGGTAAAAGGATGGGTAGTTTGTTAAGTGTTAATATTTTATATGAACTTTAAGCTACTACCTTCCTCTGACTATCTGCAAGGAGCAGATTTTGCCTTGGTGTACTCCTATTTAGGACTTTCTGCTTCCTGAGGCATAGAGAGATAGGAGCATTTCAATTTTTGTCGCAAATAAGATTCTATGTTGAACTTCCAAAATCTTTACCAAGATTTAATTGGCAAAATGGGGGGCACATTAAAAAAAGGTTATATAAAGGACTATTTTAAGGCGCATTTATGTATGTTTTCTCAGTTTGTTAATGGTAGTTGTGTATCTCATCTCTACCTCTCTCCCTGTCTTTCGCTATTGCAGTACTTTTTTTCTAATATTTCCGTATAAAACAACTGTGTATATTTTGGCACAATTTGTATGTGTAATAAAAACAAGTATTCATAAAACTTTCAACTAAATGTTCCTACAAACATCGAAACGTTTTTAAATAAAGCATAAAAGGCCATTTAAGGACAGGATATTAAGACAACATAAACAAGAATAAGAAAAAGAGAATGTTAAAAACATGAATATACAATTTTTATCATGAGACTTTTGCAAAACATGACAAGAAAACTGATTTAATCTATTTTTTTTTTTCTTTTTTTTTTTGTGTTCGCATTCCACTGTGTGTAATCAAGGAATCACAACGATGAAAAGAAGTTTGCAAATAAAATCGAGAAGAAATGAAAAATATGTTTTCATTTAAGATGCATACAAAAAGATTCAAAGCTGTTTCAGAAATTAGTAATATACAAAAACATAGAATACATAAACGAAAACACAAATAAACCGTCAATCACATTAAATTATTTAAAACAGTGGTGTGCCCAGAAGTTCTATATTTAAGAGCAAACACCAATACATTTAAGAAAAAACTACTTTTATTTAATATTTTTTGTTGTAATAAGCAAAACATATGTACAAAAACAAAATATACATTGACAATCGCTGTCGGCAATGTTTACCAGCAAAGCAGGCGAAGGTGTTGTTGCTTTGCTCTGCTGTGCAGTGAAGAACTACAAAAAAATATATAAGATAAAGTTATTTGTGTATTTTTCATTGCTAGTGTTGACAGCAGTATGTGTATATTAATGAGCACAACCTCATGTCTAAGCACTTTTACAAAAACAATTGAGCATCAAGGGCATAGGGCTTGGGCACTTCTGATTTAAAGCATGTGTGTACTACATATAAGAATAAACAATTACCATATTGACATATTCACATTTTGTAAAAAGTAATTGCTCCATTCATAAGCTCAGTTATTTAAATAATCAAACATTTGTTAATATGTAAATAATACGGCATTAGTACACAAACAAGTAAACAAATTATATATCATTCACAATAGCTTGAAACCTGAGGAGGGTTGTGAATTATCGATTAAAAATTTTATTCAAAGCAATTATGTTTTCTCAGAAATATATTCCCTGGATACTCCAATATTGCAATTTTTTTCAGTGTAAGCAAACTCATATCTAAGTATATCAGTTTCCAGGATGTTAATGATGATGTAATAACACATACCTGTGTAGGTATATTTTATATATTTCTTTTTATGAACGTTCAATTCCCCGGATGATAATTAACTTCGTCCTACCTTAGTGATAATGTTTTCATAACTTTTTATCGATTTTATACTCTTTATAGTTCTTAATTTTCTTTTTTTTTCTTCTTGCAAATTCCTCTTTAAAGTTTTGTTGTTGGCCTTTGCAATACAGTCTACACATCAGAGGTGTCCATACTCGTACACATTCATATTTATACGCTGGTATTGGAAGCAGCAAAAAATGTAATTTCGAAAAACTACGCAGTGAGATCTAATTTCATTAAGGTCTAACGAGCCACTAATTTTTTGAAAACTAAACAAATTACCAACCGAATGCGTTCGTGCTTATCACGAAGATTTTTATAGTGCAGACGTGAAAAATAATAACGGCGCACAGAAATAAAAAGAGGTCTTATATTGGGGATAATAAGAGGCTGCAGGAATATATATGCCGAAAACACAATATTCATTCAAATATTGAGTACAGAGTAAATGGAGTACAAATAGAAAATATACTAATTTGCGTTTTAAAGTTGATCGCAATAAATAGATTCTTTCATGTACTCTTTTTGACTTACTTATTCAGTTCGTAATTGCAAAAGCACGCAAATATGCGATTACAGTTCGGCTGAGTATAAAAAATATCAAATGAATGAATAAATGAAGTGAATATTATTCGAATATATATTACAGTCATAATATAAAGTTAAAGACTCTATTCAAATGTGAGAGTTTGCATACAGGTATATTATTCTTAAAAAACCAAAGTGACAAACTGGTTGAAGAAACCATTTTCAGAGAAAAATGTTATATTCCCACTACCACTTAAGACCACTTAAAACTTAGCAAATGTGTTTGTTTTGATTTAAATTTAATAGAAGTGTTTAGTACAATAATGAGTACATAACATGGGCTGATAAGTCGCGGATCTAACATAGAAAATATAGTTTTTTGGTTCAAAATTAGCTTTATTCATCATCATTGTCTTGATGAAACAAAATTTTTTTCTTTGCCATACGTGGTCGTTTCTTTCCAATTTCGCCCTTCAAACGCTCCTTTCTCAAGATCAAGTCAATGAATATTACACTACGCACATTCCAAAATATCATGGTCATAACCTTACCAGCCGATTGTTATGCTTTCGGGCGCTTTGGACGAGGTTCACCAGTTACTGTCCACTCAGATGACGATCGTTTTGATTCCAGAGTGAAGTGATAGATCCATGTTTAATCCATTGTCACATATCGATGCAAAAACTCCGTTTTGTTACTTTTAAACATGGCCAAACACTGCTCAGAGTCATCAACACGTTCTTTGAACAGAGCTTTCTTATAATCAAATGATCATACAATATAAGGCCATTGTTGTTTTGATATCTTTACGATGTCAGCTAATTCATGCAACTTCATTGTTGGATCATTCAAAGCGATTTTGTGGATTTTTTTAATGCTTTCTGTTGTTACCGCCTCATTTGGACATCCACTGCGTTCTGCATCACCGCTGTCTCTACGACCACGTTTGAAGTCAGCAAGCCAACGTTTTATTGTTGTTTCTGATGGAGTGGAGTCTGCATAACACTTTTCAAGCCATTGCTTTGCTTGAACGATATTTTTCCCCATCAAGAAGCGGAGTAAAAGTAAAACACGAAATTGTTTTTGATCCATTCTTTTGCAAAAAAAAAAAACAAAACTACCCACAAACTAAGCAATAGAATATCGTGAAATTTTAACAGCTGCTTTTTTAAAGGTTAGTATTAACTAAATGCAATAAAATCAGCGCCATCTGTGTATTAGGCCCAGGAACTTATGTAGTAACCATTAAATATAGTATATTAAAGGATATTTCAAAATACCTTTTATTACTTGAAATCTTATTTTAAAAATTGTGTTATGTACAAAAACTAATGAATGTGTCCTTATGATATTAACTTCATGTTTGGTCAAGAATATATTTTTTGTTAAAGCTTTGAATGCTGTAGTTTTTTTTATTAAAAGCAACCATCAATGGTGTTGCTATATTTCAATCAAATGAAATATATATTTTATGCAAAAACTAATTATTTTACTAGCTAACGATTTTTCGATGATTTGCGCTAATCATATTGATGATTTTAATGATTTGTTCCGCCATATTTTAAATTAGATTTATCTGGCATCTATGTACCCTATGCTTGCAAGCACAGCAAATTGAGGTTTTGGCCGATACTGTACAGTGTACATTGATATGTATATACTCGTATGTTAGTATGTTGTTCGGCAAAAACAACACCTTAACTTTCATATATGTATGCACACTTTATATCTGCTATCTTTATTTGTGTAGTTGTGCTTGAAATCTTTTCTATGTCTCTGCTAGTGTTTGTGGTAAATTTCATTAAACTAATTGCCTTTTTACAGTGTTTAACTGCACTGCACTTGACAGCTCATTATTAGTTTGAACAGTAAATAACTCGCAATGAAACACAACAAAATGATCAATTGAATGAAACTTATGAATGAACACTGAAAGAACAAAATTTTGCAGTAATCACAAAAGCATAAATAATATAATACAAAAAGTGAACAATCATTTTCAGTTTCAAAAGATTTTCAAATAAAGCTCTTAATATAAGTTTAGTATCCCTTTTATTAAAACTGCTTACGCAGCTTTTAGCAAAGTTTTTGCACTTTTTTTTACAACAAAATTGCAGCAATATTAAATACTAGAATTAAATATTAAGCTAAGCAAAACTTCCAAGAGAATATAAAATGCAAATGCAATTTTTATATCTTAAGCTTAAAATGCTAAAACTTTAAAATATAATGAAAAAAAAAAAAAAAAAATAAGAAACGCTCACACGTTGTTTTCATAAATGCACATTTATTTTATCTTTCATTTTACTTTATTTCTTGTTTGTTCTTTTTTGTTATAATATAAACTATTCTTTGAAACAATTGAATTGGGGATTTGCAGCAAAACGGCAAAATAAATTTCGTTTAAAAATACGTTTTTGCTCATATGTAAATGAAATCTAACATGCTCATATTCCCTAAAACATATGTGACTAACACACACACACACACACACACACACATAAAGCACACATCATTTCTTAAGCACACCCAGTTGGTCATGTCGTGCACGCGTCGTTGAATTGTCTTGTTTACTTGACGACGACACAATGAACACAGCTCAGGTCTATTGCTGTCGATATTTTCGAACAAACGACACTATATTCGTTTACGACTGTAAGAGTAAAACTGTCTTCTATATAGTTGTTGACCACAACTGCAATGCAAATGTCAGCCAAATTGACAATCGGTTGTCAGCACGGTTGCCATAGTTGATGATTTATCGTCATTTTGACGATTTTGGATGCTGAAAATAGCATATTGACGATTTGACGACTTGAGGTGTGTTTTTGACGATTTTTTTAGATCAACCATAGATATGTTCAAAAAAATTATGTATTAAAATTTGTAAACATATTTTCTTATAAAAAAGTGTAATTGAATTCTAATTAGTTTTCAACTTGAAGATAAATTCAAAGCCTTAAGTATTTTTCTGGATATAATCAAAGAATTTTGTAATTTCGACGTACAATGCGAAAGACAGAAAATTTAATAGTTCAGGCAACTAATACTATTGAACTTAAAGTATTTATTTTATGATACCAATATATAGATTTTTTTGGCTAAATAATCAAAATTTTTTTTTCACTAATCTTTTCTACAATGGCCAATCTTGTAGTAAGAATTATCTTTTAGTAAGAATTATCCAGAAAGAGTTTTCAATAGCCAAGTACAAGAACCTTAATAAAATGAAAGTGAGAAATAAGTTGAAGAATCCTTCTTAAAAAGAAATATTATTCTAAAAACACCGAGAACTTTGTAAGAGTAATTGTTTTGATCATTAAAATAAATATTTTGCTGGAAAACAAATAATTTTACATGTTGACGATTTTTTGACGATTTCAAATAACTATATTGACGATTTTGACGATTTCTTTCGACAAATTTGACGATTTTAGCCCCGATTTATCTGGCAACTATGGTTGTCAGTGTTATCAATGTTATCGCTAACGACTACGTCATCAGAAACTGACATGATATTTCCCTGCCCAAAAAATTTAGACATTTTGGCTGACTTCATAAATGCAGTTTGCAATGCAACACTACAAAGTATAGTGTTCATAAACATTTCAAACTGTAACCTGGACAACTAGTCAGTTGTCCAGCGTGCTATCACCTGTACAAACAAAACTTAACACAATTATTTGTTTTGTAGATATGTACAACAGGTTTTTAGTTCAAGTTTTTCCTTTTTGAATTTTTTTCTTAAGAAGGATTTTTTACAATACAAATTTGCTGTGATCAATAATTATTGATTGAAAAATAATAATCAAATCTTTAGCTGGGGGACAACTAGCTGTTTCGTAGTCGCTACACTACTCATCAGCACACACGGGGATTTGAACTCGGGTCATGACGTATCATGATCTACTGCTTTAACCACTAAGCCACCGAGCATTTAATTATTTTCTATCTATATTCATCTCATATTGAATCACATATGCATTTTCTTAATTGCCCACATTGTTTGTACAGCGTTTGCTGTCTCAGAACTAGCGGTATTTCTTTTCAGTTATTAACATACATATTTTTGTATTTTAATATTCTCCGTACCCAGAGATGTAAATATTAATTTGTTAAATTTTTGTTGAACTTTTTTCTTGTCTTTTTCAATCAATAATTATTGATCACAGCAAATTTGTATTGTAAAAAATCTTTCTTAAGAAAAAAATTAAGAAAGGAAAAACTTGAACTAAAAACCTGTTGTACATATGTACAAACCAAACAATTTTTAATTTAAAAAATTATAAAAAGTTCAACAAAAATTTAACAAATTAACACAATTATGATGAAGAAATATTCTGATCCATTGCATTTATTTCAATGAAAAATAAAACAAGGCGGACTAAACAATGAGTGCATGCATGCAGCTTATCGTGCTTCAAATGTATTACCGACAACTATTTTTTTATGTCATTTCAATTATTTATTGTATCTTCCCTAAAAGAACTAACAATACGAGAGCGGTTCGGAAAATTCTTAGCCTAGCACAAAAAGCGCGGTATAAACATAAAAAAGTTAAATGTTTTGGAAACTTCTGTGGCATATGGCGGTATTTCAGCTTCATCATTCGATGGTTAGCATACAACATCCTCTTTTCGGTAACACTTCTGGCCCAGTTGGAGTACGCAAAGGCGGCGCATCTTTAACGGGTCTCTTTAATCCTCTTGCTGCTTTCCACAAAGAATAATCGGATTGAGAGCTACCTTGATGGTAGGCTGTACAAATAGGTTGTGAAGGAAGCCATTCTTTGGGCTTCAAGCAAACTTCTTAGTTTTTTCGGTTATATTTAACAGGCTGCCTGCTATTGTGAAGCCAGCCCACTTGGGTCCAGTCTAGTCCCGTTGTGTTCAATTTCTTAGTTGTCTTATACAGTCTCGAAATCTAGCTTTAAGCTGGGTTGACCTGCGAAGTTGCCATTCTCTTCTAATTTTTAATTTTTCTGAGACAAGGTGTACGATTTCCGAAGAACAAGTTCTGCTATTCATATTTCTAAATTTTGTAGGGAAAAATCGTAAATTGACTAATTACTATACTCTGAAGTTCTCAAAGCTATATTTTCCGTACAACGAGTACTTAAATATTTTTTATATTTTACCTGATTCCCTCTAGACTGGAATACACTTATGTCGTTAAATGGGGATCTAACCTCCTGGGAGAAACCTATAGAGAGTAGGTGTGTGGTCCGAGGACAAATCCATTGAAGGTTTCACATGCATCCATTCTAGAGGGACGTTTTTTACAATTCTAAAATCCATAACAGTTGTGATCTTTCGCCGGTCAAACGGCCAAGCGGTAGAATGCTCGCTATAGATTACATCTAGATGCATTTTTGATATAGTTTCAAAAAGCAAACGACCTTTCGGAGAGATTAATCGTGAGCTCCAAAATATGTGTTTACAACTTGCAGACTATTTGTAAAGCATTATTTTGGAGTTTAGAGTGTAACTTATAAAAAGATAGGCAGCAAATAGAGTTCTTTTTTACGTATTCTAACCAAACGTCTATATCTTTTTATATTTTCTTTAATTTTATATTAATATGTATGTATATGACATTTTAATTTTCCTGATGATGATAACAAATTGTTATCGAAATATTGAAAATAAAAATACCGTTAAACCTTTTTTATGAAAACAAAAATCAATCAAGATCTTTAGCTGGAAAATTTAGAAGAAAACAATATAAACAAGATCAAGTATTACGAATATTTAATTTGTATATGATAAATATAAACCAATTTACTAATATTAAATTTCAAAAACAAACCAAAAAACTTTAATCGAAGGTAATATTCTAATAAATAAAAAACACAAAAGTAAGCTTGAACTAGTTCGCTTTTGTTAAAAAAACTGAAATTTATGATATCTGTGTTCAATTTTGATACCATTAACATAAGATTGGTTGTTGATGTCAGTTAAAACTGTTGATAACTTTGTCATGCTAATTGTCGTTAAAGACAACTTTGATATCGTTGTCATTAAACTGGTCATCGATGTCGATGTCAATGACATTGTAATTGTAATTACCGTCAAGTTAGATGACAGTGCTACTCTCATTATATTGCACGAATTAAGTGCTCTTTGTTCGCAAAAGTCATCAGTAATTAACCTGGGATGTTCTCATAGTGTCGTTAAGCAAATATGACAGGTCTTGAACCCACCGTCGACAACGCGTGCATGACATGGCCAACTGGGTGGGCAGACATGCACATATACATATATACAAACACAAACATTAGAGGTATGATTATAAAATATCCCTACATTATATAGACAATCAGCAATTGCTGGCTTTGCAATTGGCTTTAGTTTTATATCTATTTGGCTTATTCATATGCAAAAAGAAGAACAAAAAACTTTATTATATTTAAGAGAAACTCAATATGCTTGTGGCAGAAATTTGAATTAATATATCAGAAAAAAATATATTGAAGGAAGAAAAATTATACATTTAAATAAGAAATTGCATAAATTTCTGTTAAAGTCTCCCCGGAGTAAAAAACTTTTACTTATACAAAAGCCTGTATGCTCCATGGTTCAATGAGGCGAAAGATTTATGCAACTCAAAGGATATATAAAGCATTAAATTATTTTTTAAATTAATACCACTGAAATTTCTGTATGCTAATAAAGAGTTTTATAGATTTGTAAATGGAATTTTAATTGTAAAAAAAAAAAAATTTAATGACTTCGAATCCTAGTGGGTGCTGACGAGCAGTGTAGCGACTGCGAAACAGCTAGTTATCGTCCCCTAGCTTTAGTATATTCAATTATTTTTTCCTGTCTTCTTTCGTCAAAATTATATTAATTATTGTTATAATTAAAAATCAAAATAATTATTGGTGAAAGCCAGGTTTGAATTTGAGCCAGACGAACAATACTATCATATTATATTAGAAATATTTAACCACAACAACAACATTTTGGAAATCAATCCCCTTTTCGCCTTTCAGCAAGTAAAGCTACGTACACACGGTTGTCAGATCTTACAATATTGTCAGTAAAATTGTCTGAAAATAATATTACAATCGTGTGAACTGCCAATTTTTAATTTACAACGTTTTCAGAAAACCCATTGTCAATCAATTGTAAGACAACAATGTTGTCGGGCATCTGACAATCGTGAGAACACTCTTCGTCGGCATTGCCAGATAATTGGCTGGTATTGTTAGCTCAGTTTTAATTGCCAGATGTATAAAATTAGTGCACCTGACAATGGCATCATTGTCTAAAATAACTAAACTCAGTTTAGTCGTTTTCGAGGACTACTCGCTTTTTCGAGCTTAGAAACTCCTATATGCTGACTTTTTTTACCTTAAAATCCCCGAGATATTAATTTTCATTAAAACCGTTAGAGCCGTTAACGATAACAATCAAAAGTTTTACGAATGGGTAAAAACCGGGACAAAATGGGTCTTCCCGAGGCCGGGGATATTCCAGATCGCTTTCTTGACTTTACTGATTTTCATTAAGAACGTTAGAACCGTTTTCGAGAACCAATAAAAGTTTTACAAATGGGAACAAACCGGGACAAAATGGGGTTTCTCGGGACCGGGGACACCCTAAATCGCTTTTTAGACTTTAAAACTCCCTAGATACTATTTTTCATTAAAATCGGTCGAGCCATTTTCGAGAACCAATAAAGTTTTACAAATGGGCAAAAACCGTGACAAAATGGGTCTTCTCGAGACCGGGCACAATCTAAATCGATTTTTCATCCTTAAAACCCCCTAGATACTAATTTTCATTACAATCATTGAAGCCGTTTTCTAGAACCAATGAAAGTCTTACAAGTGGTTAAAAACCTAAAATGGGTCAATACCGGGAGAAAATGGATTTTCCCGGACCCTAGACGAACTTAAATCGATTTCTCGTACGCAAACATCCCTGGATACCGATTTTCATCAAAATCGTTAGAGCCGTTTTCGAGAACGCAATTATATATATATATATATATATATATATATATATATATATATATATATATATATATATATATATATATATATATATATATATATATATATATATATATATATATATATATATATATATATATATATATATATATATATATATATATATATATATATATATATATATATATATATATATATATATATATATATATATATACCGGTGCAGATCTCTGGTGGTGATATCGATTGAAAAATTTTTAACGCTATAACTGCATGCTTTAGGCCTAACATTTGGTGTCAACAAGACGATTTCACATCGTATACTGTCAGGACTACATTGGAACTATGCGAGTATTTACTATACTATTTGTATTTGCATTTTTTCTTTTTTTTTTTAAATATTCTTATACATATACTCATATTTACACACGCATGTATGTCTAACAAATTGAAATGAAAATATATATTTCCCTTGAAAAGAACAATCATAACGGCCATTTTTAATGGGAAATATAGATTTAGTTGCTCTTTTTTTCATTTAAACTTTAAGCTAAGAAGCAAACGGTTTTAATTTTCTTCACCTTATTGCAATCAATCTACATACACACATGCATACATATTTCTCTTGAACTCAACCAATCATCTTGTAAAAGTTGAACCACAATTATTGTAATTGAGTGAACAATCGTCTGAATAATTAAAGAGTAGAATTAAATTAGCAAACACACACACACACAAACGCACAAAAAAACAATTCCACAACTGAATAAAAGAGCAAAACAAAAGATACGCATCAATTAATTTACAAAATCATTAGACTGAGGTTTGTAAAATTAATTTGTAAAGAAAACATTATTCTTAAAGGGAAAATAAATGTAGTTTTACTTTTTTTTTAAATAATATTATTCGTATGTATATACGCGTTTATTAAAGCTATAAAATCAAATATCATCTCCAAAATTAAAAGCATAATGCAAATTTTAGTGCCTTAAACTTAAATCGATTTCTATTGTTTTTATTTTTCAGACCGTCGAAGACTTAGAAAATCGCTGCATGGAGGCAGGAATTGAAATCGTTACAAGACAATCATTTTTATCGGATCCAACCGATGCCGTACGAAATCTAAGGCGCCAAGACGCTCGCATCATAGTGGGCCTGTTTTATGTGGTAGCCGCGCGACGTGTTCTGTGCGAGATGTACAAACAGCAGCTGTATGGCCGAGCACATGTGTGGTTCTTCATAGGTAAGAGTTGTTATGAAAAAATAAATAAAAACAAACTGCAAAGAATAACTTAAGAAAACTTGATATAAAGATTTGATTCATAAAAAGTGAAATAGAGGCGATAAACATGGTTTGATAAAAAAAATTACCGATATTTTCAAATTTCGTGAGTTACGCATTTTTCGAATTTTTTTCTGCTATGTTGGTATACATGTCTGTTATATATGAGGGCGGTTCGGAAATTTCTTAGCCTAGCACAAAAAGCGCGGTATAAACAGGAAAAAGTTAAGTGTTTTGGAAACTTCCATCTCTGCTATGAACACTCGTTAAATTTTGTTTCGATCTAGTAACTCCTTCATATAGAAATAGGTGTTCACAAAAGACGCATCCGCGATTTTTTTTACAATGGAAAAACTAGAAATGCGTGGTGTCATTAAATATTTATATAAAAAAGGTTTATCGGGACAAGAAATTCATAATGATATGGTGAATTTGTTAGGAGAAAGTGCTCCTTCACATGCAACAGTAAAAAATTCGGTTGCTGAATTTAAACGTGGTCGTACAAGCATTGAAGATGAACCACGTAGTGGACGTACAAAAGCAGCAACAACAATAGAAATAGTAGTTAAAGTGCATTGTATGGTATTGAATGATTGACGAATAAAAGTGCATGAAATAGCTAATATCATGGGCATGAACATATGTTCATTATTAATTTCGTATTTTTTCAGCGTTGTCCGTGTTTTCTACATATGTTCAATATTAATTTCTTCTGAATGTACTTCATTACCTTGTAGTGTGGAATTTGTTGGACTAAATTTTGCTAATCTGAGCAGTGGCGAAGGTACTTTTTAAATGCTGCAATAGAGCTTGTTTTAGTCTTTCGTGTTGTTAATGTTAAAGTTAAACTTTCACGAACACTACTCCCTTTTTCTTACCTTATCATAAGCTATTTTCCTAATTCCAGTACAATGCACTGCATATGTAGGGGTCATCCCCTGAGTAGCGGTCCAAGATAAAAAAAAATCAATGCATTCTAAGGATATAACAAAACGCCAAAGTATAGATAATGAAAGATTAATTTCTTCTAATGCAAAGGATACTTATATTCGCCGCTTAATAGGAGATATATGATCGTAAATGTTGGAACATGTGATCGAAATTTTGAGCCGCAGATTGCAATCCGCCATTCGTGCATGTCATAAGTTATATTTAAATTGTAATGCCAGAAGAATATATTGCCAATAAACTAAATTTCATATTAATATAAAAAATCAGAGTTGTTTTATTTTGTTTCAAAATTTCATAGCTCTATGAAAACATATTTTGAACAAAGCATTAAATTTTAAAAATATTGTTATAAGACTTTCAGCATTTTGGTCAGCCACATGCATTTTTTTATAGCATGAGCTTTTGTTTAAATAAACGATTCTTGCACCGCACTTCCTTGAAAAAAAATCAACGCAAGAATCAAGTGAATGAAATGCTCACACAGAAATGAACACACTCATCACACCATTTTTAAATGTTTTAAAACGCAAGTTTGTAGCAGAGAACTCACTGTACGAGTATTTGAAATTTCATTACGATTTTAATCCGTAAAAGGAAATGAGTTTAAATTGTTTATAAACGTGCGAGTGTTTGTAAGTGAATGTTTTTATATGGATACGAGTATGTCGCACACATACAGGTGTATGTGAACGTATTTATATATTACTTTATGTGCATTATCGTGTGAATTTAGTTTTGCGATTGGTCACGTTTAACACGTTTTAAACATAAAAATTTAAATTAGCCTTCACTTACAATATCCGAATACTAGCACTGTATGCCAAGTTATAAATCTTACTCCAACCTAAACCAGCATATCCATGACTCTATTACAGTTTAAAGGTTAAAGCTAAATTGCAAAGCAAAATTTTCCAAAAAATTTATTATTTTAAGGTAACGAAAGCTTTATGTTAAGAAAAAAAAAAAACCTGGAAATAGGAAAAAAAGTTATGTATGAAAAATAATAATAAATGAAAAATAGTAATAAATTCGTATATACACAAGCGGTTCGGAAACTCCTTAGCCTCTCAATGAAAGAGAATAGTTAGTTTTTCAAAAATATTTTCATTTTTCAATATAATCTGCTGAAACTTCAATACACTTAGTCCCACGATTTCTAGCAACTCTATCTCTTGATTAAAATAGTTTTCCTCAAGGTCTTCAAAATAGTGGTATTTTTTTAGAATTTTTTTAGATTTGGGAATAGGTAAAAGTCACTGGGAGCTAAATCAGGAGAATAAGGTGGGTGGTCCAGCAACTAGTACTTTAATTCGTTGATTTTAGCCATTGTTAAAATACTCTCGTGCGCTGGTGCGTTGTCTTGATGAAAAATAATTTTTTTGCGTTGTAAGCCAGCACGTTTTTCTCGAATTTGTACATTTAATTGATCCAAAAGGTTGCAATAGTACTGTGAATTTATTGTTTTACCCTTTTGCAGATAGTCAATCCCTTGAAGTCTCAAAAAACCGTTGCCATAACCTTACCAGCCGAATGAACTGTTTTTTTGCTTTCTTTGGCGCACCTCCCCCAGCTTCAGTCCATTGTTTGGATTGTTCTTTTGTCTCTGGAGTATAGTTGTGGATCCATGTCTCATCAACAGTTATGAAACAGCGCTTAAAATCCATTTAGTTTTGCTTAAAACGATCCAAACAAGTTTGAGAAATGTTCATTTTTTGGACGTTCATCTTCAATGCTTGTAAGCCAACGTTTAAATTCAGCAACCCAATTTTTTACTGTTGCATATGAAGTAGAACTTTCACCTAACATCATTATGAATTTCTTGTCCCGATAAACCGTTTTTATGTAAATGCTTAATGACACCACGCATTTCTAATTTTTTCATTGTAAAAAAATCGCGGATGCGTCTTTTGTGAACACGTGTTTCTATATGAAGGAGTTGCCATATCGAAACAAAATTTAACGTATGTTCATAGCAGAGATGGAAATTTCCAAAACACTTAACTTTTTCCTGTTTATACCGCGCTTGTTGTGCTAGGCTTAGCAGTTTCCGAACTACCCTCGTAGTATACGAGTATGTATTTACATAAATAAAATAAAATTCAATAATCATAATATATATGGATGCAGTTTTTTACTTACTTATTGCTGTCCCTTTCGATAACAAAACTAACATTTTCTATCGTCAATCACAACTGGAGACTATCAAAAATACTTACAAATAAAAATCAAAATAAAATATCAAAAGCTTTTGAGTTTCGTCAATCAGAGTCGACAACTAATAGGTGTAACCGAAAAAACACGACTGCACGCACCCACTTAGAATGTTGATATGTTTTTTTGTTCGTCTCCAGGGCACTTAACTTGCTCGGGTGCGTTCCTAAGTGACATCATCCTTCGACAACAGCAAGGCAAATTTATTATTAGGTGGATGCATCGGCGAATTCAGGCGAATTCGGTTTATCCGCCGGCACTTCCTCGGTCAAGTTTTGTTTACCTTTTTCGATGTCAATTAAATTTTTTTACATGTTCTTTATCAACTACTTTTGGCAGCTGAAGTGTGAATTCACCTTTTTACACAAACTAAATACCTGTTGTTTTTTTATTGTTGTAGTGCAGCGGCTACCTTGTTTTTTGTATCATAGACAACAGCTAATACAGTACGCAAACTGTCTAGGCAGACCACTTCAGGGCCCTCGGGATGTTCTACTTTCAGACCACCCCAGTGCTGATCATGGTTGAGTTGCCTACATCTGGTCTGAAACGTTCTGGCTGTGATTTAAAGTTAAAATTACAGGGAGGGGCATTAGTTTACCTAATAACGCTGATGCATGCCAGTTTTCTAGGGTTAATGGGGCTCAAGGTGCGGTTATGTTGCTTAGCTGGTTGAGTTCGCGAAGGTAGGCCTCCATTGACTATCTGGGGAATTACATACAGTATGGCTTGTGCTCTTCAGCAAGGGGTTTGTCTATGTGGCTACAAACTTACGGCAAAAAATTGCGAACTAGGTGAGTCTTGCAAGCTAAAAGGGGTACTGGTAAATCGCGAATAATGCTTTCCTTTGAGTGTATCAATCAACATATAAGGCGTCAAGGCAGGTTTTGATGTAAGCCAATGTCCATAGATGCCAGATAAATTTGATCAAAAATCGTTAAATTCGGCGGAAAAAATCAGCTACTAAAATTAATAGTTTTTGAATATAACATATCTGTATTTATATATACAAATATATATGTATTTCAATAGGTAAATAAGAGGATTTATAAAGCTAAAGTTTTCGTTTCAATATGAGCATGACATTTTTACATAAAATTTTTTTTAATTTTTAGCTTATAATGTCCCACTTTACATTCTTGATAAATTCTGCTTCAATTTCTTTTTAAGCTTGTATTTACGTTTACACACAAAAGCTTTGTGTCGTCAAGTTTAAGTTTTTTGCCTACAAGTTTTTGTACTTGTTGAAATTTTATTTTAAAGTTGACGATACCGTCAAGTCTGTACCCATTTCCAGTTCTCCCACAAAATCAAGACTTGACGAGTCGAACTTGATGTGTGTAAATTGGCACAATTTTGTCAAATAAAGGGTGGTTAAATTTCAAGGGCCGATGTTGATTTTGAATAAAACACAAACTATTTAGGAAATTATTGTTATTTTATTTTATTATGATATATTGGTATTATTCAATTATGTATGGAACAAAATATCAGCTAAATGGGCGCCGCGACCACGGCGGCACACCTCCATCCGATGGTCCAAATTTTCGATGACCCTGAGGCATAATGGAGGTTCTATGCCGTTAGTGTGCCGAATTATCTCATCCTTTAGCTGTTGAATTGTTGCTGGCTTATCGACATACACCTTTTCTTTCAAATAACCCCAAAGAAAAAAGTCCAACGGTGTCAAATCACATGATCTTGGCGGCCAATTGACATCGCCATTACGTGAGATAACACGGCCATTGAATTTGTTGCGCAAAAGAGCAATTGTTTCGTTAGCTGTGTGGCAAGTGGCACCGTCGGGCCATAAAAAGTTCGTTATCATCTCACGATAGCGAACACCATTCACAGTAACTGCCTGACCGGCCTCATTTTGGAAAAAATACGGCCCGATGATGCCACCAGCACATAAACCGCACCAAACAGTCACTCTTTGTGGGTGCATTGGTTTTTCGACAGCCACTCTTGGATTCTCATTCGCCCAAATGCGGCAATTCTGTTTATTGACGAATCCACTGAGGTGAAAATGTGCCTCATCACTGAAGATGATTTTCTTCGAAAATTGATCATCATTTTCATAATAAGTCTGGATAACTTTAACACGTTGTTGGATTGTGTATTTCCATGGTTCAAATTGAGTAAGTCTGAAATAGAGAAATGTCAAATAAAATTCGGAAAAAAAACTTGGTGTTTAGGTGTGGTTCACATTCAACATCGGCCCTTGAAATTTAACCACCCGATACTATTGACATGTGATCTTTTAAATATACCTGTAACCGATATAATATATGTATACTCCCAAATAAATATCAGGTAACATTTCAATGTTACATACAGCATATATGTAGTTGTAAATGTGATCTACAAAAATCGTCAAAAACAGACCTTAAATCGTCAAATCGTCAAAGTACTATTTTCATCACCCCAAATCGTCAAAATGGCGATAAATCGTCAAATATGGCAACCGTGCCAATGTCACATTTTGTCGTTATCATACCAAATTTGCTTTAATGTTCGCCAGTTAGTTCATAAGACTATCTGGTATGTGTGGACTCTAATTGATGCTGTACTTATTATTAAGTTGATGCTGTATAAGTACAGCATCAATTTAATAATAAGTAATAATATTGAAACGTTAATTGTACTATTTTGTGTACGTAAAGTTTTATTTTATGTACATAAAACTGCAGAACTTCTAAGGCATAACAACTACATTTAAAATGGCTTGCCTACTATATGTACCAGGTTATTTTTAAGGCATATGGATTAATATTACTATTGACATAAACGTTGGTACTAGAAAAAATATCATACAAAGATTAAAATTGACATTAATATCAGTTAATTGAAAGAAAAATAAAACACCATTATTTTTTCAGGTTAAAAAAATAGGGGGAAAAAAACGAAAAAAGTTGCTTAATGGCAGCCTTTTAGTGCCGAAATAAATAGTTTCAGCACAAAACCCCAGTAAAAGATTAACCACAGCATTTTTTGTTATGTTAAAATGAAACACTCCAACCAATGGAACACTTTTGTGTTACAGATTTATGTTTCGCCTGCATAAAACAAACTCAAACTCACCCGCTCTCTGACTCACACACACTCACAGTTGGCAGACTTTCTCAAAATTTATGGCACTCCATTAAAAACAAATGAGTTTACAATTGTTATTGTTTTAAGACTGTATATGTGCATTTGTCTGTGTGTGTGCGAGTTACCGGTGCTCAGGAGCTAAAATAGTTTTATACAGGCAAAAAAAAAAAAAAAAAAACCAAATAAATATGGTTAAATTAAAAAAGGCCACAAAAAGAAAAGTAATAAAGACAAAATAAAAGCAACCTGTATTCTGTGGAAAATTGAGGTTGAAGTTGGAGGACAAAAAGTTTTCGCAACAGGAAAAATGAGCAAAAAATTGTTTAAGAAAATTTCACTGGAAGAACAAGGAATTCTTTCTTTGCTATTTCACAGAATAAAACATGAAATTCTTAAATTAAAGAAAATGAAAGAAAGAAACCACAATAGTGTTTTATGTGGTAAAATGTTGGTGGTGTTTTAATGTATTTTCTTCCTTTATTTATGGCATAGAACAATAACACTCCAGGAATTAAAAACTTTTGATAACTTAAAAGAAAAAAAAAAAAAACTACCAGAATTATTCACAGCTTAGAGTGATATTAAATTAGATTTTCATCTTAAAATATTTGCTTTCAGATAAGAGCTTTCACTGATTTTCCTAACTTTTTGTCGACTGTTTTTCCTTCAAATTTTTAAATCATATTTTAAGTGCATTACTCGTTAAACTTCCTCTAAAATATTTTAAAACGAATTGAATAATTAAAGCAAACTATTATTGGCTTAAGTATATATACGCTTTATTAATGATGTCGTTGCTTTCAGCATTAATATTCCTAAGGGAGCAAAATTTACTGCTTAAGATAGAGGGCAGCACATATATCGCGCTACGAAAACAAAATGTAGAATTTTTGGTTTTTGTAAATCGTAATGGCATTGACGTTGAAACTAGAAACGACTTAATTAGGTCAGCTGTTGTCGCTGAAAATCTTAAAATATGTCTCACTTTAAGGCATAAAATGTTATGGTCAACTATATCGATTGGTCGGAATTGATCCAAAAGTACTAAAAAAGTTATATTACTAAAGCAATGCACACACGGTTGTCAGGTCTTAAAATATTGCCAGTAAAATTGTCTGAAAATGTATTATAATCGTGTGAACTGCCAATTTTTAACTTACAACGTTGTTAGAAAAACCATTGTCAATCAATTGTAAGACGGCAATGTTCTCAGGCATCTGACAATCGTCAGAACACTCTTCATCGGTATTGCCAGATAATTGGCTGGTATTGTAGGCCCAGTTTTAATTGTCAGATGTAAAAAATTAATTCACCTGACAATGGCATCAGTATCAGAAAAACGTTTGATGGGCAACACTGCCAAACAGATGGTTGTTGATATACATAAGTGGCAATGCCTTACAACATGTCTGGCAATTATTTTCATCTAACAATCTGACAACCGTGTGAATTGACAATTTTTGTTGTCAGATGAATTATATGTCAGACCATAGTCTGAAATTGAAATTGTAAGATTTTCTTACGATCGCCTGAACACACAATTTACTTCTGCGGGACAATTTTTCATTGCCACTACATTGTCAGCATGTTGCCAGATCTTACAATATTGTAACATCTGACAATCGTGTGTACATAGCTACCTGTGGCCTTATATCCTCAGTAACGTCTACAAGAGCTACAGCTATGGGTTTTCCGAAACAAAGATTGCCGACCCGTCTACATATTATTAGTTTCTATGTACTGTGTAACTTGTATATGAAGAATTCGTTCAAATACCAACATGGCAGAATGACAATAGGTCAGAAGTCCGAATACGCCTTAGGTATAGAAATAATTTTGCAAGCTTCCCTATTTTTGGATATTGGTTTGTAGTGAAAATCTTATTGAAAATAAAAGTTATGTGAGGAAGAAGCCTAGCAATAACAATTTTCAAATACCTTGGGTCCATTCCATCCATGCCAACAGCATTCGACCTTATTGAGAGAAAACTGGATGGAACATCACATTGTTTTACACCGCAAAAAGAGAAACCTTCCTGCAAAATAGTACTAGAAGAATTATAGTAACCGGCATCAGATTGCACACTAGAAATATTTAGAAATTTATTATCCAACGTATTTGCGTAAACGGCAGCGAACTCCTACCTATCAGGTTTGCCAATACCGATTTCGCGAACCGCGTGCCAAGTTCTCCTCAAGCCTTTGGCTGCTATTCTTTCTTTGTAGAAAGAATAGCTGATCATCAGCTGTCCTATATTTATAGTTCTTTATTACCTTATATTGGTCGTGAGGCTTTTAGTTAATCATAATTCCAGACTCAGAGGTACAAATGTAATTGCTACGCACATACACATACATGCACCTACTTGCGAAAGAATAAGCAAACAACAACAACAACAATAACATCATATGTGGTTGATTTAACTGAAATTTTATTTTCTTTACATCATGTATGTTTTGTTGGTGTAGTATGTATTTTTAGTTTGTTTTGTTTGTGTGGATAAGCGTGTACATTCATAACAAGCAGATCAACAGCTGCACGGTGGGGCAGAAGTAATGTAAACTCGTAACAACATATTTCGGTCTCAAAAGTTTGGCTCAATAAAGTGATGGTTTTATGGGCTGTTTGGCATATTGCGTAAACTTTTTAAATCATTCCTCCTTCCAAAGATTTTCCATAGCATTATAGCAGGAATAAAAAAACTTACGAATCATTCTTCAGATCATTATTGGATTGATAAGTTAAACTCGTCTGCCGCATTGACGTCTACAGCGACGATGACTTCTTTTGTACGCATGGTAACAGCTCGATTTGAATGGATAGTACCCAATAAACTAAATGGGGCCATGAATCGATACATATTACTGTGTACTAACTGCTAAGAAAGGCGATTACTTACAGCAAGTGCTACAGTTAAAAGCTCTTTTGCAAAAGTATAAAGTTATTGTAGTTTTTGACTTCTTACTCAAATGAAATAAATGAAAATATTCACTTCTATAATAAAAAAAGTTTTAAACTAAATTTGGCTCCTTATAGCTTTACCCTATTTCTTGTTTGAGTGCCCAATCACTGTCCAGTTCCTATCAAATCGTTATTTTTGTACTTTTTCTTAGGGAAAGTTTAAAGAAATTGTTGCTACTATTTTGTATCTTTACTCATTTTTTTTTGTACGAACTTTGAGATACATTAAGCCTTGAAAACAGACATAAATATTAATTACTGTTCATTGAACAAATTTAACAATATTTTGCGTCAAAAGAGAAAACAGTCTTGTTGTTTGTTAATTCTCGCAAAGCAAGAAAAAAGAGCAATAAAAATAGTTTCGTAAAAGTTTTGCGAATAGCATGAAGGTGAGTGTAAAACATTGTTTAAATAATTCATGAAATGGAAAGAAACAAAGTTTTTCTTTATGTAAGAAAATTTTCTTATTAATATAAAAAGTTTAAAAATCAATTTTAATCTGGGAGTTAAAAGAAAGGAGAAGGTTGCAATAAGAGCTATAAAGCAAACCCGAACTATCAGACAGTTTTAATGAAATTTATAAGAATTTATTAGAAACTAATTCAAAGAAATCTGGTTTGAAAAGTGCTTTTGAGATTTGTGTATAATATTTTTAATAGAGGAAATTGTTATATTAAAAACAATTAGAGTTTTTAAGCAATTTTTTTATATGAATTTATAAGAAACGTACAGAATGTTATGTAGCCGCACTGGTATCTTTCATCAGATCTTTGGATTAGTTGTGAGCTGAACAAGTGATAAGTAGATATGCTGAGGTACATATCATATGCTTTTGCAGTTGACAACAGCATTTGCGATTCTTACTCATCCAGTAATAGGCCGAACATATCGGTGCCAAGTAGCAAAATATGAATGACTCACTGAGTAAAATTTTCATTTTAATCTCCAAATGGAGTCATAAAAACCGTATCGACTTCAACGTTAAGCTATAACACACGCTTGTCGGATGTTACAATATTGTAAGATCAGGCAACATGCTGACAATGTAGTGACAATGAAAAATTGACCCGCAGAAGTAAATTGTGTGTTCAGACGATCGTAAGAAAATCTTACAATTTCATTGTCAGACTATGGTCTGACAAATAATTCATCTGACAACAAAAATTGTCAGTTCACACGATTGTCAGATTGTTAGATGAAAATAATTGCCAGCCATGTTGTAAGGCATTGCCACTTATGTATATCAACAACTATCTGCTTGGCAGTGTTGCCCATCAAACTTTTTTCTGACAATGATGCCATTGTCAGGTGCAATAATTTTATACATCTGACAATTAAAACTGAGCTTACAATACCAGCCAATTATGTGGCAATGCCGACGATGAGTATTCTCACGATAGACAGATGCCTGACAACATTGTCGTCTTACAATTGATTGACAATGGTTTTTCTGACAACGTTGTAAGTTAAAAATTGGCAGGTCACACGATTGTAATACATATTCAGACAATTTTACTGGCAATATTGTAAGATCTGACAACCGTGTGTAGGTAGCTTTAGTAAGACCTAGTGTTATTAACTTGCAAACTAACAATCGTGAACGCTACTTAATCTGTACTCTGTACTCGTAATCGGATGCTCTTAATGGTCTTGGAATGAAAATTCAGTATCAATTGTGTTGATATTTTGAAACGATGTAAGATGTACTGCACTCCATCCGAGCTTCTTTCAACTGACACCACCTATACCTGATCAAAAATGGAATACATCTCTCGTGCTTGGGCCGGCACATCAATGTATGCTTTGGGGCTACTCGATTATAGAAAGTGAATACGGGTAAGCTTATTGTTGACGGTAGGCTAATCAACTCTATTGACTAATTGAAGCATCGCCGTAAGGCGAGGTTTGTTACTCTGTTTTATCCTTAGTTCAAAGGGTTTTGTGGTAACGAGATTAGCGACCTTGTTCCCCAATCCCACATATTTTTACGTACGTCCAGTGCATTACAGAGAGAATGCCTTTTCAGCCGTAGGGTTCCTCTCCTGAAACAAGTTGCCTATAGATGCGCTTGCTGTCAGCTATAACGTTGGATTTTTTTTCTTAATTTGTTCTTAACACGAGTACTTGTAATCATTAAATTAACTTTTATTTTAATTCAATCTTGTTTGGTATTTGTTTCCTTTGCTTTCAATGCTGGAGCTTAATCCTTCTTGGCTACTAGCTTTTTTCTTCACGACTTTTTTTGACGACTTTTGTTTAATACTTTACAAACTTAGTAATTTAACAAACTTAAATTAAATAACAAATAATAAACTAACTTGCAACTTAAATAACAAATAAGAATTGAGGTATTTAGTTTCAAATTTAAATATTATTTTTCTTTTATCTCTTAATTTGTTTCTTTAGTTTTCTTTCAAATCTGTGTAAACTTCTTTACAACCAACTAGATTTTTTTCTTTTAGATTGAAATGTTCTTACAAAGTAGCCCCTTTTGTATAAAAAAAAAACAGCAGAACTTTTCCCTCCCTTTACGCAGTTACAATTCCATTTCTGGTCAAAGTTTATGCAAATAAAATTAAAGATTTTAAACTTTTAATTGTGGCCAATTCGAAGGCCTTTTGCATTTGCTTTATTAACCCGGTAAAAAGAGAGATGAAATCTTACAGTTAAAAAGAGTAAATCAAATAACAAGGGAACTAAATAAACTTTATATAAAATAAGAATTACAATTCTTAAATATCAACCAAACTGTTTCTTGGGCAAACTTAGAAAGGTCACTGCTAATAATCTGTGGTTTCAATAAAGTTTTCCAACAATTTCTTCGATTTAGTTCCTCTTCCCGTTGTGGCTGCCAGAAATTATTATGTACTGAGCTCAATATAAGAAACATTTCTTACAAGTTTAATTGTGTAGGTTTCAAACTGTTTGGATAAGTTTCGAAGGGTGGTAATCTTTTAAGAAGATTTGATTGGCATTTAAAACATTATAAACAAAAGCTCTATAAAAGCTTCTTTGCTTTTCTATGAAAATTTACTAAAACAGTTAAGAAAAATTAGTTGAATTTTAATACATTTTTTTGGCGGGTCTTTACGTAAAACGAATCATACAGTATCATATAAACATGATTAACTTTCAGGGCCATTATTACAACTGACGAATAGTTAGCATTAGGGTTTTATCTTACCCTAATGTTAACATTAACCTGAAAAGTTACTGATAACTTAGCAGCAGGCTTATCCTCATGGTAAATTTCAAAGTTAACTTTAAGCGTTTGGAGCTGCCATACCTTCTACTAAAGATATTTTAACTTCAATTGTAGAAATAGGAAAAAATTAATGGTGATTCACGTTAACTAATGTTAAGGTTAACTATCAGGAACTTTATCGTTAGGTTAGAATAATGGCTCTCAAAGTTATAAATAATTGACTTGGAAAGTATTAGTATGATAATTACGTAACTTTTTGGTCCTAAAATTGTATTTTGAATAGTTTAAATAGTGTCTATTGAAAAATCCTGATTGCAAATCAAAATGTAAAAGCCGTTTAAGCCGTGCTCAATATAGCCTTTCTTCCAAAACCGGTTTTTGAATAATTCAAAGAGCGGCTATTTAAAAAACCGGGGACTTATTCTCCCCAATGTACACGAAAAGAAAGAGCTGCTTGAAATATGGTTACAGCAACATTAGTATATACGCCGTAAGATTGTGTATTATTGCTAAAAATAGACGATTATCGATTTAATTATAGTTTGTTTCCCCATACGAGGGCCTATCAATGAAAGAGAATAGTTAATGTTTCAAAAATATTTTTATTTTTCAATATAATCTCCTAAAACTTCAATACACTTAGTCCAACGATTTTCTAGCAATTCTATCCCTTGATTAAAATAGTTCCTTGATTAAAATTTACAACTGTGATTGCATCTTCACTTGAGGAATTCTTTTTAGATTTGGGAACAGCTAAAAGTCACTGGGAGCTAAATCAGGAGAATAAGGTGGGTGGTCAAGCAACCCGTACTTTAATTCGTTGATTTTAGCCATTGTTAAAACACTCTTGTGCTTCAGCGTTGGTGCGTTGTCTTGATGAAAAATAATTTTTTTGTGTTGTAAGCCAGCACGTTTTTCTCGAATTTGTACATTTAATTGATCCAGAAGGTTACAATAGTACTCTGAATTTATTGTTTTACCCTTTTGCAGATAGTCAATCAATACTCGTAAAATACCTTTGAAGTCCCAAAAACCCGTTGCCATAACCTTAGCAGTCGATTGAATTGTTTTTGCCTTCTTTAGGGCACTTCCTCCAGCTTCAGTCCATTGTTTGGATTGTTCTTTTGTCTCTGGAGTATAGTGCTGGATCCATGTCTCATCAACAGTTATGAAACGACGCTTAAATCCTTTTTATCTCGCTTAAAACGATCCAAACAAGCTTGAGAAATGTTCATTCTTATGGGTTTTTGGTCGCCTGTTAACAAATGCGGCACCCATCTTGCAGAAAGCTTTTCCATCTGTAGTTCTTCATGCTAAATTAAATGGACTCGATCATTTGAGATGCCCATGATATCAACTATTTCTTACACTTTTATTCGTCAATCATTTAATACCATATCATGCACTTTGCTACAATTTCTGTTGTTGTTGCTGTTTTTGGACGTGGTTCACCTTCAATGCCTGTACGACCGGTTTAAATTCTGCAACCCAATTTTTTACTGTTGCATATGAAGAAGCACTTTCCCCTAACACATTCACCATATCATTATGAATTTCTTGTCCCGATAAACCTTTTTTATGTAAATATTTAATGACACCACGCATTTCTAATTTTTCCATTGTAAAAAAAATCGCGGATGCGTGTTTCTATATGAATGAGTTACCAGATCAAAATAAAATTTTACATATGTCCAGAGATGGAAGTTTCCAAAGCACTTAACTTTTTTCTGTTTATACATCGCTTTTTGTGCTAGGCTAAGAAGTTTCCGATCCGACCTGTAAATATGGTTGCATGCAATGTTAGCATTGTATGTAATTTTTTAAAAACTTCAATAAATTCTTTGGCACCCAATACTGAAAGGTTTGAGTGTATCATATGTTTGATATGATTATTTACATGTAGCAAATATTAGTTTACAAAATCAACTTACTATTGTCAGCATTAGCGATTTTTTATATTAGTCGTTGACATATAATTTTCTTTTAGTTTTATTTGGTTTTATTAAAAAAAATTTGTGTTATGGATTTTAAGTAAAAAAATGTTTTCTTTTTGATCTATATAAGAAGAAAAAAGATTTAAAACTAAATTTAAGCACAAACTACATATAGAACGTTTGCCCCAATAAAAAGGCATGCCAAAAAACTAAGATGTTGATATTTGTTTGTGCGTCGTAATCAATAATACTATGGCAAAGTTAACCATATTGACGGTCAATCATCGAATCAATTCGAGTTTGCCTATGTCGCTAGTATGTGTCCATGTCGTTCGCATGTACTTATGGAAAACCCCCAAATCAAATTTCTTTCGCCTAGAATGCGAATGAACGTATCCTTAGCTGTCCATCGGCGAACTGGCTGTTACTGCCTTGCTCACGATGTCGTTTCGTCAGCGTTCGTCATAACTTTTAAGGTCAAAAAACCTATTCAGATGCCGTTTATAGCTTTATTTTTACCTGATCTTATATCACTTGCTCTGTCTACCTCCTTTATATCCGTTAGTTGGTTACGATGATGATCTTTCATTATAAATTTTTAGTAATTTGTTCATATTGAAAACATGTTAAAAAGTGTAAATGAAAAAAAAGCGACTGCTTAATTAAAACTCCTCAAAACCATTTTTCATATCGCTCCTTTATTGCAGCATAGTCATAACTCAAATAAGCTTGTTTCGAGAAAAACACATTTCAAGTGTTTAGCCTCCATACAAGTCTTATAATTTTTTTTTAGAAAATATCTCCTAAAGGAAACAGTTTAAAAGAAATTTGAATAAATTTTTGACACACTATGAACCGTAGTACTGTTAACAATTCTGCACTGTTAACTCAAAAAACTCATTTTTTGAGATATGGCTATGTTGCAATTCAGGAGTGATATGAATATCAGCCTAATTTAAATGATTTTTTCTTTGGCAGCTTATAACTTCTTGTAGCAAATATTTTTAATTTAGTGATTTTTTCATAATGACCTGAACACATTTTCGCTTTTTTCAATACAAACTGAACTTTAATGTTCAGCAAATTTTATGGACATACATAAATTTATTTGCAATTGTAGATTAAAACGGAAAAGAAAGAAAACAGAAAAATAGGAAGAGAAAATAAGAGTCCCTTAAAAAATTGGTATTTACTTATTTCGAATGCTAAAAGAGGAGAAAAATAAAAAGTGGAAAATGAAAAATGATTTAAAGATGTAACTTTAAAAATTGAAGAAGTTTTTTTTCATTCTGCAATTCAAAAAGTCATTAATAAAGAAAACTTTGTGTTTTGTAAGCAGGTCAGGTCAGGGTTTGAAAACAAACAAGTAAGCTTGTAGTATGTATATTCGGCTGGGCCGAAACTAAAATACCCTTCACGATAGTCACGTAAATATATAAATAAATATGCTTGGATATATATTAACCGATATCGGGGAAAATATTGTTTTGCCTTGCGGTGAGTCGCGGAGAAAATATAACAAGCGTATTTCTATGTTAGTACAGCTAAAATCTGTCAATTTTATTAATGGAATTACACATAATTTTACCTTATTTTGAACCATACTTACTCTTGTGCTTAAACCTAATTTCTCCAATTGCCCAACTATAATTGAAAAACGTGGTGTTTCAATAAGCAGGTTAGAGAAAAAGGAAGCAAAGTGTATGTTAAATTCGACATGTGAAAAAATTAGCAAATGACAGCTGTTGTTAAAACAGAGATGTATAATATATTATAAAAACAAATTGCGAATATTCGAAAACTGTTAATTTTAAATTCTTATATGATTAGTTAAGCGCTGTAATACCTTGTAATCGCCATGCAAAATCATGGAAATTTTTATCGGTTTAGGCTATATCTCCGGTATATATGAAACGATATCGGAAATTATTATTATTTTTTTTTTCTTTTTGTATTTTAGCAACCGCCTTTTATAACCAGAACGGCTTTTAAGCAAAACAAATTTTTTTCATGGCAAACTCGGTTTAGACTATATATCGGGCATATATGGACCGACATTGGAATCTTTCGTTTTCTGTATTTTAGTAATCTCCATTTATAACCAGAACTGCTTTTAAACAAAAAAGTTTGTTTACCAAACCTTTTCCTGAAAAATCGGTTAAGACAATAATATCTCGGATATATATGAACTGATATCGGAATTTTTAATTTTCTGCATTTTAGTAATCTCCATTTATAAATAGAACTGCTTTTAAGCAAAAAAAGTTGTTTTAATGAAAAACACTATTTGGGCTATATCTCGGGTATATATGGACCCATTTCGGAAATTTTCATTTTCTGTATTAATTTGCCTTCTTTTAGTACCAGAGCTGCATTTAAGCAAAAAAAGTTGTGTTAGTTTGCTTACGCAAGCATTTCATGAAAAAATCGGTTTAGGTTATATCTTGGGTAAATATGGACCGATATCGGAAATGTTAATTTTGTTCATTTAAATAACCTCCTTTTTTATAACGAGAACTGCTTTTAACTAAAAAAAAAAATTCGTTTTGGCTATACCTCAGAACCAGTAACTGAATTTTTAATTTCTTGTACTTTAGTAACCTTTTTTTTATAATCTGAACTGCTTTTAAGCAAAAAAAATTTGTTCAAGGGAAAGTCAGTTTAAACTATATCCCGGGTACATATGAACCGATATCGGAAATTTTCATTTTATGTATTTGGTAACCTTCTTATATCACCAGAATAGCTTTTAAGCAAAAAAAGTTGTTTAAGTTCGATTACACCACATTTTCCTGAAGAAATCGGGTTAGGCTATATCTCGAGTATTTATGGACCGATATGGGAAATTTTCAGTTTCTGTATTTTAGTAATATCCTTTTAAACCCAGAACTGCTTTTAAGCAAAAGAAAGTTTTTTCGCGAAAAAATCGGAAATTTTAGTTTTGTGTATTTTAGTAACCTTTTTTATAACCAGAATTGCTTTTAAGCAAAAAATTTTTTTTTTCATGAAAACTGTATCTCGGATATACATATGTATATGGACCGATATCTGAAATTTTCATTTCCTGTACTTGATAACTTCTTTATATTACCAGAATTCCTCTTAATCAGCAAAAGCCATTAAGTTCACTTACGCGACATTTTCATGAAAAAACCGTTTTAGGTTTTTATGGATCGGTATTTATGAACCGATGTCGGAAATTATAATTTTCGTCATTTAAGTAACCTCCTTTTTATAAGCAGAAGAGCTTTTAACCAAAAAAAAATTTTTCGTAAAAAACCGGTTTAGACTTCAGCCATGTCAGAGAGCTTAATTCCGGTCGAAAACGGAACTGAATTATTTTTTAGCTATTCAAAAAACAAAAAACTAAAAGACTTTTCGGAATGAAATCATTTCTAATTGCAAGAATGAAACTAGTATTGTCCTATGGAATTGATTTCATTCCGAAAAAGTTTTAAATTTTCGTTTTTTGAAGAATTAAAAACCGATTCAATTCCATTTCCGAACGGAAGTGAATTCTGTGACATGACCGTATATTTCGGGTATTTGTATTATAGGATTTTTCTGAGGTTATCCTTTTAAAAAGCAGTTCTTTTAAGCAAAAGAAAGTTTTTTTCGAGAAAAAATCGGTTTAGGCTCTATCTTGGGTACATATGGACCGATATCGGGAAATCATTTTTGTTTGCCTTTTAATCGCCATGTCAAATAATTGTGACAGGTTGGAAGCAAAATTAACTGTTTATTTTTTCAAACAATTTCATACAAAATTGCAAAAAAAAATGTTTTTTTTCGAAATTTTGGATATACATTTCTCAACTATATGTGAACCGATTTTACTGAATTTTAATAGCAAATCCATGAATCGATTGAGAAATGCAATGGTGAAAGAAAAAAGTTTCTTAGTCGAATGGTTTTCTCAGAAACGGAATTTCAATGGCTGACAGACGGACATCGTTTAATCGAATTTTCTACCAATGCTTATTCAGAAATGAAAATTGTAGAAATTACGAACGGAAACACGAACTTATATAAACACTTAACATTTTTGTGAAGGGTATAAAAATTGCTTTTTCCTCCTTAACCACATTCACAAATGAATGCTGGAAATTACTTGAAGAAAAAATTTATAAAAGTTTTTTTTTTTTCGTTTATTTTTATAGGCTGGTATGAGGACAATTGGTATGAAGTTAATTTAGAAAACGAAGGCATAACCTGTACAGTGGAACAAATGCGTTTGGCAGCCGAGGGGCATTTAACAACAGAAGCTTTAATGTGGAATCAAAACAATCAAACCACCATCTCCGGCATGACGGCGGAGGAATTTCGGTAAGAAAAAAACAAAATTAAATTAAAAAATAAAAACAAGAGTTTACTCAGCGTTAATCTGAAATCGTCTACATAGCTCAAATCATTATAATGCAAGACGAATATTATTTGTAGTTATTATTTCCATAAATTGCCATTATTATAATTAGGTGACATCAGCAGCTACTTTCCTTATTCCAGGGGCAGCAATGATGGTTATAAGTTTTAATTATATTTTCATCATTATTTTTGGAGTTTTATATTTCGCTTACAAAATAAAAGTTATTTTCCGAGTTTTATTTATTTCCCAGAATATAATACTTATTTCTTGCGTTCTATTTATGTCTCAGTATATACGAGTAATAATGATTTTCTGAGCTTTATTGTCGTCCCTCATTATTGAATAATCTTAACAATAAGCATTGAAATCTTAATATAAAACACAAGGAAACTTATTTCTTGAGTTTAATTTCCTTACTTAGAAAAACAGTAATTTTTGAAGTGAATAAAACATAAAAAAAATTTGATTTATTGTAACAAATAAGAGTAGAGACGGTGCCAGGCTTGTGAATACTCTCGCAAAAGTTATGGATTTTTTTTATGAAATTATCCAGTTTGCATCCCCCTTCAACTAAATTTCGGAGCCAAGTTTAAATTAAATGAGGAACTAATTTTAAAATTTCCAAAGAAAAGTTTTTCTACATGTTTTTATGCAGTTCAGTTTTTTATGTTTAATTCAATATTAAAATTATTTGTTTTTAATTTTAAGTAAAAGTGTAATAGATTCAGCTGGGCCGAATCTAAAATACTCTTCACGATAGTCACGTATACGTATAGAATATATTACAAATTTGAACGAAATATGCTCGAATATATATGGACCGACATCTAGGAAAACATATTTTCCATTCCAAAAGAGAATTCTTTCATGGAAAAATCGGTTTAGGCTATATGAAGCGATATCGTAATTTTAAATTGTTTGCACTTAGTACCCTTCCAAAAGCAGTTCTCTAACGAGAACTGATTTTAAGCAAAAAAATAATATAAAATCGTAAGTCCGCCTACGCGACATTTTCATAGAAAAATCGGTTAATGCTATGTATCTGGTATATATGGAGCAATATCGGAAATTTTCATTTTCTGTATTTAAGTAGCCTCCTTTTATTACCACAACCGATTTTAAGCAAAAAAAAAGTTCGCTTACTCGACATTTTCATTAAAAAATCGGTTTAAGGCAGAATTAGTTTGTACGTTCTATTCCGTTCTGAATCAGCTGTTTTGTTTCTGTTTAATATAAACTATATGTGCATGGTTTGTTTTCACTTTTTCGTTCTGTTCTGTTGCGGACTACTCTGCTGAAAATAGAATTCAACGTTAAGATATCCACTGAGGTGAAAATGTGTTTCATCACTGAAGATGATTTTCTTCGCAAAATTTGTCACCCACTGTTGCCATTTCTTGTCACCATTCTGACCGTTGACGGCGCTTGGAATTGTCAAGGAGCATTAGTTCTTGAGTCATGTACATCATGCAAGCGTGACACATGCAGATCTTTATGCATAGTGTTTATCTACGACGAGCGTGAGAAGTGCAATTATTGGGCACGACGACGAGTTGAGGCGGACGGCTCTCCAGCCACACTATCGCAAATAGCAGCAATATATTCTGCAGAATGAGCTCTACGAGCATGCACCGGTGTTTACACACATCCTAGTAAACTGGGTCTACTCAAATTTTTGCACGATTTTTATGTTGGAACGCACATTGGGACGATTAATTTGACCAAAAAAATCGCGAAGTGCACGAAATGTATTGTGATTTGAACGTCCATTTTCCTAACTAGCCTGAATAACTTTAACGCGTTGCTCGATTGAGTATTATTCCGTAGTTGCAATTGAACTAGTGTGAAATTAAGAAATGGCAAATGAAATGCGAAAAAAGTAGAAGTTTAAGTGCGGTTCACATTCAGTGTCGGCCCTCAAAGCCGATATTTTCAGACACCGTTGTAAGCTAAACAGAGTTGCGAAACAAAATATTTACATACAAAAATTTACATCATTTTGTCAAAATCCAGTCGCGAAGAACATTTCATTTCGTATGTGAAATCCGGTCATAATCAAGATTGGGCTCGAAATCCTATATAATAAATTGCGCTTCGATGAAATTGTGTTATTAAACTTTAGGTTTATATTTCCTCCCTTTAATGGAAAATGCGTTGTTTTTTCCTACAGTATTATTGAACATAGATTTTGTTGCAAAAATTCTCATATGTTGCCTGCAATTAAGAATTTTCGGTTTTCTTTTTCCCTGACATTTTAAAACTTTTTGTTTTTCCTTTTTTCAGACAACGTTTGAATCATGCACTAATTGAAGAAGGTTATGATATCAATCATGATCGTTATCCGGAGGGCTATCAGGAGGCGCCACTGGCCTACGATGCTGTTTGGAGTGTGGCGCTGGCATTTAATAAAACCATGGAGAGACTGAAACAACACAACAAATCTCTTAAGGAATTTACATACAACGACAAAGAAATTGCCGATGAAATTTATGCCGCCATGAATTCAACACAATTTTTGGGAGTCTCGGTAAGTCAATACAAAAATAAAACTTTCTTTCTATTCTTTTCTCTCGTTTTCTTTAATTAAGCAGAAATCCAAGGTCTTTTTTCACTTATTAGAAAAATTCTTTAGAAAACCAGAGATGCAGAGATAACATATTTGGTGTTAAATATTAGTGCTGTACAGCGTTGCCCTTTTGATATTAAAGCATCATACCCTTTTTGACCCCTCTGCTGAAGTAATACGGTTAAAAATGCTGTGCATTTTAGATTTGCTCTTTATTTCTTAAGTTGTCTTATTTTTTAATGCGAGTATATGCACTTATGTAAATATGTAACCCTACAATAAGCATTTTATAAATTGTATGAGCTTTATTTTGTTAAATTCAGTTGCCTATAGAAGATATTTCAAAATTAGTCGCTAATTTCGGCCTAAAGAACAGCACAATATTATATATTATTAATTAAAAATAAAATCGCATGAAATACAATTAAGTGGTCTATGCCGTTGATAAATTTAATAACTTTTCAATTTGTGCACAACACAACGCCTGTCAAACGAAATGTGATAATTGCCACCAAGTCCAATCATCATAACACAAGGAGGTTAATTTATCTCTACATCATTAGTTATGATAAAAAAAAAAATATGTAAATTTTTAGCTTTTATATTTGTCAATCAACTTATAAAAACAACAAAAATAAGTTAAAAACCTGAATAAACTTAAAATATTTGTTTGTATCCACCAGGGTAGATATTGGTAAACCTAGAAGAAAAACTGAAAAAAGGCAAAAAAAACATGTTTGATATTAAAAATTTTATCATGTTTTTTTTTTAAATTATGGAGGACTTCACAATTTATTCAGTGAGTTCATATGCAATATAAGACAGTTATTAACAAAACAAAACCCAAATAATCACTTGGTTGGCTATTGGTAAAGCGAAGGTTGTGGCTGAAAAACTGAACTTGTTCGAGTATTTAAATACAACTCAAAATTTAAATGACTAATTTTGTATTTATATACACGTAGAAAAAAATATATGGTTGATAGGACAATATTTTAAGGGAAACATACTTGTTTAAAAGCAAAATGAAACTATCGATTGAATTTTTCCATAATTTATTACTTGTGAAATTATTATTATTAATTTTTATATGTATCCTTAGTTTTAGTTTATTGCTTCCAGTTATACAAATTGTTGTGTAAATTAATGAATTCACATGAAGCTTAAATTATCTCCAATTAAATTTTGCTATAATTTATTAGTTGTAAATTGATTACAAATACAGTCATAGCTACATGGTATCACTGATACTACTATGTGAATTTTCGATGATCGAATGTTGTTACCTCTTTAACGAAAATTCATATTCCTTCTATTTTAACGATTAGTTTTTTGCCCCTTTTTTCGAAAATGATTGGAGTTGATTTAAGCTGGCACAACGATCAATTGAATTATTCTTTTTTGTAACTCACAAGTGAACATACCATTACTTTGAATTAAATCAATAATAAATTTGGAATTGCATTTTCTATAAATTTCATTTTTTATGAAGAATAGTTTTTGGTACATACGGACAAACAGACACACACTTGGTTTTTATCCACACCATTTCGATAAATGCCTCGTGATTGTGGGATTTAATTTATGTTTTAGAAATGTTAAGTCATTTTTAAACAATACTATTGTTGAATTATATGGTTGCACTTGATAATGCTATATTGTTACATTAGAACGCCATTGACAGGACGCACCATAGTATTGTAACAAAAATGTTCAAAGTAACAATATTTTGGTTAAACATTTTTTTCTTTTCTCAGTGCATACTCAATTATTCTAACCTTTCATACTATTCTCATATATAACCATATTATTCTCATTAAGTAACCATACTAATATCATAAATAACTTTATTGCAACAGAAACATATTTTTATTATAATTAGCACAAATGCATACATATGACAATTAATAAGAACAAAAAGACAGCATATAATATATTTTGGTAATACGTGTAAAATAAATACAATTAATAAAAAAATAATAATAATCAGATTACATTTCAACGGAATCAATGCAGAGTTTCCTCTTTGATCCTGAAATAGCCATTCATTCCATCATTAGCTGCAATAAAACAAAAATATTGTTATCAGATTGTTTTGATACACAACATGCTAAATCAAAAAAACTTTTTTATATCTAATAATAATCGAATAAGTAACAAAAAATTTACTATAGTAAATGGCCTTCAACAGGGTACAGTAACCGCTCCAATTCTCTTTAATATATTTCTTTTAGAGCTTTTGAAACAAATTAAAAATAACATTGTAGCATTTGCCGATGATATAATAATTTTTCATTCAGGCGACAAAATCATAAAAATTAATCGGGAATTGCAAAATTTATTTTATACTGTAGAAAAATATTCATGGGATTGGAAAATGAAAATAAATATTGACAAATGTGAAACTATTCTATTCCGTCCACCGGTTGGAAAGTGCAATTATAATATAAGAAAACACTGGAAAGAGTTTGGGGTTAAGTCAAGCGCTAATATTATTGTAGCTAACAAGCAGATGGTAAAATATTTGGGTATTCACCTCGATAAATTCTTATATTACCATAAACACATAGATCTACAAATTATAAAAGCTAGAAAAGCATTTTTTATGTACAAAAAATTATTTTACTCCAAATATGTAAGCGCGCCAGTTAAAAGTATATTATACCAATCCTTAATTAGACCAATATTGACTTATGGTTGTCAAATTTGGTACAATGTTTCACCATCATATATGGAAAAAATGAGAGTTTTCGAACGTAAATGTCTAAGAGCTTGCACTTCCCTCTTTAGATCACCAGATAGTGACTTTAAGAAATATATTTCTAATAAGAGGATATACGAAACGTCAAAAATAAGCCGAATCGATAATTTTATAATTAACATAATAAGAAAACACATTTTAAAGACATTCAATTGCAGGGTTAATAATCTTATTATGGCACCCTACTATGTTAATGAACAATATATCGAGGAAGTTCGAAAAAATGGGTATGTGCCACCGGAAGCATTTTTATACCTAGATAATCAACGATATATTCAGAATGATGTCGGCATTCCAGTGTTATATCACATTTATAGGCGTGCTAATGTTAAAGCCATAATTAGTAAACAAACTACACAACGTAACATTAGATACGATACAAGCCTCTACTTGAAGGATAAAAACATGTTACCGAATTTGAACACTAAAAAATATTGGTGGCTGAACCGATCTGGTAGCTAATTTTTTTTCTTTTTTTTACTCTTTAACTACATATCTTTTAATAATCCTCATATTAAAGTGGTTTTTTTCAATTGTTTTTTCCTACACAAAGTATAAGCTATTAGCGTACAAACATATGTATCACAGAATGTACATGTAAATTAATCTATAAAAAATTTCTCAAAAAGAACTTAAATTTCTAAGAATTTTGAATGTACTAGAGAGCTCGAATACGGGACAGTGTACACTATACTATGTTTATCTACTATTTGTTTATTTATAGTCTTAATTGTTACAAATTACTTGTTAAATAAACGTAAAAAAAAAAAAAAAAAAAAAAAATATTGTTAAGGATTTTCAATTGAAATTTCAAATGTCATATATAACCATAATAGTATGGTTACACGTCTTGTTGGATACACCATATATACATATGTATGCATGTTTACATCTTAATATTAAAAAATACTTATCGTTTTACTTTCGCGAATACTCAATATGTATATTTTCAACAATTCCACGTTTTTTTTATATAGCTGAACAATTATGTATAAGTATTTTGAAAATTAAACACGCACAAAACATCTAATTGTTTCCAAAGAAAATAGCAAACTAAAACAAAATTATATGTCAACGACTAGAATGAAAATATTGTAATATTCTGTAAACTTACTTTTATTGCATATGAATTTGCCGATTATACATATAATAAAACAAATATTTTGATATTGGGCGTGATAAAAGCTATTTTTGTTTTTAAAAAAAGTTTGAAATTGCTATTGCATATCTTGAAATTTATAGATGTTAACAATACAATTACAGAAATGCAAATATTGACATATTTATAGAGGAACAAACTATAATTAATTTTATAAGACATAGTATTTAACAATAATGCACACTGTACTGTATATATACTAATGTTGTTGCAATCATCATTGCAACATCAAACTGTATTTTCTTTGCGTGTACGAGGTCAAAAACTGGATCTGAGTAACATGACTATCATATAAACCGATGTTATTAATTATGTCTGAATCATTTTTCTAAATATAATCATTTCATTATATTTTGATTCAACTACAATAACTTTTGAAGTATTTTTGTTTAGTTTTTATTGTTTTTTTCAACTTAACACTTTTTTTTAAATACCCTTTTTGACACTGTTTGAAATATAAGAGGGCAACGCTGGTTCTTTAATCTTCCATCTCTCAGAAAATAATGAAAATTAAATGTGTACTCGTACAACTCTTTCATTCACTGTTTAAAAAGCACACACGTTTTATGCTCTTTATTCCTAACTGTTTATTATTAAGGTCTATTGTTGAGAAAATGATACCACATGTATCTTACATGTCCTTTTAAAATAATTTATTAATCAAAACACATGAAAATACACTCTCAAAATTCACTTGGACGAACGGAAAGTTGAAAAGTTAAAACGAACTTTAAAATAAACTTTTTTGTTGTGACATTTCTCAGAGTGTGTGTTAAGCAAATTTAATATATTGTCATATCCTAGCTGCATGTCTCTTGGTTAGTCCTTAAGGACATGACCTAATTGTTAATGCTTGTCATAAACACTTGGCACATGTGCTACGAACAAGCAGTGTTGAATAATAAAATGGGTTTTATAAATAAACGATTGTGCAAAATTCTGATTAACAACCAACAAGTTTATTTAGTAAATAAATTTAATTTTAAGTAGAGCAAAAATTGACATAATAAGCAAGAGCCAGATACTCAATTACCAAAATTTGTTTAAATTAATTTGAGGACAATTTTCAGGATATTCAGTTTGTCTTTATTTAAGAGAAATATTACACAAAAAGAAAGTTCTTTAATATTGATTTAACAATAAGCAATGACCTGCCAGCACAGTTTGCCGGCTTTGTAGCAAAACCACATAGTTTTTGATGCCCTGATGATACAAGTGCTTTGCCAAAAAAGAAAATCTCCACAAAATTTTTGCGACATAATTTTTATCCTCAAGCAATTTATAGCACAATATTTAGGATCATCTAGTTTAAAAAACAAAAGTCAGTTTTTTGGCAAAGTACAAAGAAATTTATGTGGCATTAAACTCCGATATATGAAAATCACAGCACATACAAAAAAAAAAAAATTTGTGATAGTTAAATATTTTATGAAAAATATTTTAAAGCCTCCTTTTTAAAGGAATTTTTCAAGCACCTTTTTTGTAAGCGAAGTTTTTCTATATAAAAAAACACTTTTTTACGCAACTTTTCTCAGCAGGAAGTTTTTTAAAGTAACCTTTTTTGAAAGACAGTGTTTTATAAAATGGTGCACAAAGAAAAAATTATATATTGTAGTTTACACGACTATATTGTTACGGCAGTATACTATTGTTGCATTATACTATTATGTTATATTTAAACTTGTTATATTTAAGAGGCCATTGATATAACAAAATTTATAAATAACTGTACTATACTTTGATTCAACATTATTAAAATAACAAGTAACAGCAGCTTTAACTAAATACTATATATATTGTCTTACTTAGCCATATTATCGTAATAAGTAGATAACTTTCCTCATATATATAATATTACTTTCATTAAATAGCCATAGTAAAGTCATAGATATTTTACTTTTGTTGCAATCTAATCATACTTTTGTCATAATTATTACAAAACCATATATACTACTACAACAAAAAGATAGCATTGATAATTTTAATAAAATGTCTACCGGGTGTCCCAGAACACAATATCAAGCCGAAACAGGGTGATAAAATTGATTGTAACCATCATAAGAAAAATCAGGAAAAAACAATATAAAAATTTTGTTAAGACTACTATTTCGAAAGGCACTTTTAAAAAAGGGCTTTTCTAAATGGTACTTTTATAAAAAATACTTTTTAAAAGGAAATTTTTTAAAAGTTAAGTTTTTAAAAGGTACTTTTTTGAAACGTACTTTATAAAATAGCCCTTTTTTAAAGGTGCTTTTTTAAAAGGTTATTTTTTAATAATAAAAGGTACTTTCTTAAAAGATAAAAGATACTTTTTTAAAAGGTACTTTTTTAAAAGGTACTTTTTTGAAAAGTACATTTTTAAACGGTTCCTTTTTAAAAAGTACTTGTTGAAAGGTACTTTTTTAAAAGATACTCTTTTAAAAGGTATTTTTTTAAAAGGTACTTTTTTAAAAGTTACTTTTTTTAACTGGTCCTTTTTTAACAGGTACTTTTTTAAAATGTACTTTTTTAAAAGGTACTTAATCAAAAGGTACTTATATAAAAAGGTACTTTTTTAAACGGCACTTTTTTAAAAGATTTTTTTTAAAGGTACTTTTTTAAAAGGTACTTTTTTGTTAGGTACTTTTTTGGAAGATATTTTATAATCTATTTTTTGAAGGTACTTTTTTGAAGTATCCTTCTTTTAGAAGATGCTTTTGAAAGATACTCTTTCAAAAAACACATTTTTAAAAAATACTTATTTCAAAAGGAACTTTTTTTTTTTAAATACTTTTCACGAAAGATACCTTTTTTAAAATAAACTTTTTAATAATTACTTTTTAAAAAAGTAATTTTTGTGATAGGTACTTTTTTTATTTTATACTTTTATTAAAAAGTGATTTTTAAAAGGTAATTTTTTAAAAACTATTTTGTTGAAAAGGTTTTAAAAGATACTTTTTAAACATTGTACTGATTTTACAAGACAGTACTTTCAAAAAGTTTTTTTTTTGGAAAGGAATATTTTTGAAAGGGTTATCTAAAAGACTTACGTGTTTTAAACAATTTGCTCAAAATATATTTTATAATATTTTAGAAAAAAAAAAAAACTATTGGGCTGTTCATAGAACATAAACAAGGGACTGATCTAAAAAGTTGAGTAAATTTCATAAACGTGCTATTTATAGAGCACAGACGAGCAACTCGTCTAAAAAATTTGTGTGAAAGTTACTAAATTTTTTAAGTGACTTCCATATAAAATTTTTTAGACGAGTGCTCGTCTGTGTTCTATAAACAGCACAAAAATTTTCTAGACAAGTTGGCCGTTTGTGTACCATGAATAGTACACATACTTTGCTTTAAGAAAAACAGAAAACACAGAAAAAATTATGGAAAAAATAACCAAATTCATACATACATGTACTACCGGGTGTCTGCCGGGAAGGTATACTACTTTATTTTGCCGCTGTTTTGGTAAACATTAGTCTTGACAGTTCATATTTGGCAGTTGTGTTATTTATGGAAAAATATTCGATAAACCAAAGTGTTTAAATCGTTAAAAAATTTCTTCAAAATCAATCATCGATTGTCTTGAAAAAATCTTAATAAATGACGAAGCACGTTTTCATTTGAAGGAATACATGAATAAACAGAATAGTCGATTCTGCGCAATGAAAACTTTTCAAATTATTCCTCAGTCACCTTTCCATCCATTAAAAGTGGCAGTAAGTAGTGCGATTCACTAATAAAATTCGTTTAGAGAAATTGACTGTAGCGTTGGCGTTTTCGCGATTCTGTAACAGTTTTCAACACTATTTGTTTTCGTTTTAAATCAGCTGTTTTATAGCCTGACTGATTAGCGTTAACTAAATGCCAATTATTTTTGTGGTGTTTATTTTAATAGCAGTGTCGTTAAAATTGCTGTTAGAATAACTTCAGAATATTTGGCATACGGGTTGTCGGAAGATCAGTCCACTTTTAGCACTCCAAGTGTCGGTCGGCACTTTTCCATAAGCAGAACTTATTTTACTTATCAAAAAATATGTTAAATAATAAATTTATAATTACTTTTACTTACTAAAAGGATGGAACTATTTGCAAATTTCTTTGTTTTTTTTTTGTTCCTCTTTGTGTTTTTTTATTTTTATTTTTAACAATGCTGCCATATAATTTCAACTTTTTCTTAACATACAACCAGAGGTTTTAAAAATATGATAGTAAATCGTATAACAGATCGCGTTAGTGAATCGCACTACTGGGGTGTGCAGTTTGGTTAAGAGGAATCATTAGACCTTACTTCTTTGAAAATGAAAACGGCGTAAAGGTAACTGAGAATGCGGAGTGATATCACCATATGATTGAAAACTTGTCAATGCCACAACTGGATGCTTTGGGCTTCATTAACATGTGATACCAACAAGACGGTCACACATCGCCTAAAGCCAGGATTGCAATAGTATTACAGCGAGTAGTATACCCTCCCGGTAAACACCCGTTACATATATCAAAATAACAATAGTAGATAACGTATATCGTTGTTGTTTAAAAAAATAGTTGCTTTCGATCAATAATTATTTTTTCTGAACTTTTGTTTGAATCCAGGAATTATTTTATAGGTCCTTATTCAAACAGTTTATTAATTGGTTTAGCGAATTTAGTAATTGAAGCTGAAGAGAAGTTGTCTGTGTTATTGTTTTTTACATATGTATATACATATGTGAATTTCTTTAAATTTACTTTTTAAAGCATTTCTGAGAAATTACTTTTTAAAAACACGTTTTAGTAAAATGACCTTTCAGTTTCTTTGCTGATGGTTTCTATTCCATTTTATTTGTTTTCAACGACTCATTTATCAAATTTTATTTGAAAGTAAAACGTTGTGTTTTATTTTTTCTTTATTTTTTCTTGCAGGGTGTTGTGGCATTCAGCTCTCAGGGAGATCGCATTGCTTTAACACAAATTGAACAAATGATAAATGGAAAATATGAGAAACTGGGTTATTATGACACCCAGTTGGATAATTTAACTTGGTTAAATATGGAACGATGGATTGGTGGAAAGGTGCGACTTAATGCAAAAGTGCCCCTTAAGTACAAAAACATTTTAAATTTGAACTTTTTCTATTTGCAGGTTCCTCAAGATCGCACGATTGTTCGACGTGTCTTACGTACTGTATCGCTGCCATTATTTGTCTGCATGTGTACAATTTCTTGTTGTGGCATCATTGTAGCTTTAGTTTTAATTATATTTAATATATGGAATAAACATAGAAGGTAAGTAAATGCCTAAAAAGCCTTTTCGAGATTATAAAATATTAAACAATTAGAAAACATTTTGCCACATATAAATTGAGCCTAACAAAACCACCACAAGCCAAAAAGGATATTTTTACATCCTTTTAAAACTCAAAGAATGTTTAACGAAAGGAAAACTAAAATGTTTAACAAAAAAAGCAAAAAAAAAAAAAAAAAAAAATGGTTGCCAACAATATACAGGCTTTTAGAAATGGCTTTTAAGGAAAACAAAAAGTATTTCACGAAAACAAAAATTTTTGCCAAACAAAAAGATTTGCTGCGTAGTAAAAGTGAGTTTTTATTTTCTATTTGAATGACTATGAAAATATTTTTTAGAAAAAACTTTTTCTTTTGTTTCTTTACAAATTTATTCTTTATTTAAATTGTTGCATTTAAAAATACATGTCGTTTTCACGGTCTACTAAATAAAAACTATGTTCTGTGAAAACAAATTAAAAAGTAAAAAAAAAAAAAGATCGAGGTCGGCATATCCTTTATACGACCATACAATTCTTGAAGGTAAAATAGTAATAGAAATATTTTGTAAGCAAAAAGCAAAAAAAAAAAAAAAAAACTTACGAAACATCTTGTAAAAAATAGTTTTATGTCCAATTGTATGATCCAATTAATTTAACTTTCGCTTAAACCTGAAGGATTTTCCAGATATACTCGTACACAACAAATCTTTCGTATGCAAACTTTGCATCAGCTTCCGTAAAACGCATGTGCTTGAAAAACAAAAAAACTACAGCCATTTTTTATTCAAACATACGTCGAGGATTTGCTCACACTGCCAGTTTAATGTGTGCCGCAGAAAGACTCAGGTATAGAAATAATAAAAAAAAAAAAAACTCTTACCAGCATCAAAACGAGACAAAAACCCATTTGTTGTTGGTTTTCTCAACAATCTAGGGTTTATAGCAAAATTTGCTAATATATGGCATGCGGCACGCGGCACGCGGCAGCTGGGAATTTAACAAAGAGAAGAAAAACAACCAACTGCGTCAGGTGTTGAAGGGGTTGACGAGAATTCATTACCGTGGAAGGCAACAAAGCAATGTTCTTGCTTGATATATAAAAAATTTTATTTATAAATGAATTTATTTCAAATGATTTCGTTAATTTTGTGCAGATTTTTGTACCCGATTTTTTTTATCATCAAATTTTTTTTCCAATAATTTTAAAAAAAAAAATTTTTTTTATACTCTTCACAAAAATGTAAAGGGTATATAATATATAAGTTTGTGACTCCATTTGTAATGTCTACAATTTTCATTTGCGACCCTATAAAGTACACATATTCAGAATCAGCATTGATAGAAAATTCGATTAAACGATGTCCGTCTGCCCGCCGTTGAAGTGCCGTTTTTCTGAAAATCACTAAACTTAGAAACTCTTTTCTTTTGCCATTCTATTACTCTGTCATTTCATGCTATTGCTATTCAGTAAAATCGGTTCTCGTATAGCTGAGATATATTCTAAATTCCAAAAAAAGCCATTATTTTTTGTAACTTTGTATAAAAATTATTGGTAACACGGCTGTCCGCTTAAGCTTGTTCGTCCCGAACAAGTGCAGATCCACATGTTCCATATTTTGCTAGTCATTCTTAGTGGACCATTATCATTTTAGATCGAGGGGCATCGTTCTTTTATATCCTGCCAAGCACATGGTTTATTCTCTTAATCACTTTATAAGGTCTTTACCAATGGGTTGAAAACTAGAACCAGTTGTCGCTTCTAGAAATCATCAAAATTTGCTTTCCTCTTACTGACAATTGTGGTTCGGGTACATAAAAACTTATGTAATTCGTTTAGATGTTGTTTCACCTATGCAGTGTATCGGTATCATCATTTCTTGCTGTAGTTGTGGTACTAAGTTTCAAATTGCGGGCGTCACTGACTAGAATCCGGCCTGTCATATCCACAGAACTTTGCCCAAATTGTGCATCTGATTCATATCGCTGCAACCCTGCTGCTAGTACGTCGTACTGGAGTTTCAGTTGTGATTCACTTTGGGTAATTTACAATCCACTCGAATACCAATTGTCGAAGTAAAATCCAGTAAAAGCGTAACTTCAACTTTTCTACCGCATTCTTTATTGTTGTTGCCTTATTGACGTGCACTTTCCCTCTTAAATATTCCCAAAGAAAGAAGTCCAACATTGTCAAATCACATGATCATGACGGCTAATTAATAACGTCACGAGGTGAGATAACACAGCCATTGAATTTCTTACTTAAAAGAACCATTTTTTCGTTGGCTTGCCTGCCACACAGTGGCACCGTCCTAATTTAACTACATAGTGTTCAGATTCAGATCCTTAATATCTGACTACTAGAAGTTCCTTATCATTTCGCAATACAGAACACTATTGACGGTAACCGTAACAATTTTGAAGCAGTTTTGTAAAGCCCGCCAGACTTTTAAAACATTTTCTTGTTAATGAATCTTACGATAGCGCAAGATAGAGGTCCTTTAGTAATTTTCAAGAAAATCACCTCGTTGTGCTAAAACTATCTGTGGTTGGCCCACTGTGCGCCATCATATTATGCTGATGCTCATTTAGTCTAACAAAGCAATTAAAAACTATTTTGAGTCGGAAAACACTAGGGAACTGCACCGAAAAACAAAAATAAATTTTTGACACCAAGCAAAATATGCAGCCTGAGGCAAATGACGCATTTAAAAGAAGTGAAGAAAGAAGAGGGTCATCGTTCGTTGAATAAGTGTAGGAAAAAAATTATGTCATGTGAAATTTTTGGGTGATTTTTTCTAACTATTTACTACTACAGTGGCTTAGCAGTGACATTCCTTTGGAGATGTTTTGTAATAACCCTCGTTGTTTTAACATTCGTAGTAGACATACAATAAAAAAAATTTTAATATTTTTCTTTAGCACACACACACAGACACTTTTATTGTTTTAGGTGCCCTTGTTTGAATTAACAAAAAAAAAAAAAAAAAAAAAAAAAAATACAAAACAAAAAGAAAATCCTGCGAAAAATATCTATTTGGGTGACTGAATATATAAACGAAATCAGCGTTCTTACGTTAGAGACAAACGGCTGGTATGAGCTGAACAACGAACGAGCGACTGACTATTTACAGCTGAAAATCATTCACTCATTCATTCATCCATCCATCCATCCATTCACGGCATGAATGGTTGTTTGGTTTTACGCTTTGTTGCATCGAAAAATAAACGTTAAATACAAAAAAAGAAAACAAAAGAAAAAAAAAGATCAAATATGTATATGAAACATTTTAAAACAAATACGCACATTTGAAGGCTTTATGTCGCAGAAAACTGCAAAAAATCGTTCTCCGCACTCTGCATGCTGATTTTAATGAGCTCATGGAAAACTTTTTTTTTTGTTTTTTTTAAATTTTAGGAAAACAACAGAAATTCAGTCCTTGCGAGTCAAGAAAATAGAATATGTATACAGTTTTTTATGTTAATTTCTTTAAAACAAATTTAAAAAGTAAATTCTTAATGTAATTTAGGGAAGCTACATGGCAACTTCAATTTTTGGAATAAAGCAGATGATCGTTAATATATAATTCATTCAATTCCACGTTCTTTTTTGTTTTTGACTTATTTTTTCATTGACTATATATTTTCTATAAAAAACTCAAAAGTATTTTACATACGTGCTGAATGATAAATTAATTTTTAGCACGCTGATATTAGCTTCATTTGTATGTAACGCTCGTAACCCATGTTATACACGGAGCGTACCTTTGAGATATTTAAGTCGCTGGATTGCTTCCCCAACTGTTCCAGGGAAGTGTAAGGATTTTGGCGATACCTGAAGCCGATTATGGGAATTCCCAACAAACCCGGAACCGCTTCGAAACCGATTTTTTTAAATATATGTCGTGAGCGTTTTTGTCCTAGAACATGTGTCTGAACTTTTAACAGTCATTTTGGACTCAGCTGCACGGGTATTATCCAGTTCTTGTATAATTTTACCGGGTTTTTTTTACGATTTTTTTTTTTATCGATTTTTCAACTGTTTGTCGATTTTTGGACATTTATTTGTTTCTACGTAATTCTCGCATGTTATTTACAGAGTGTACTTTTGAGGAATTTACTATATCGCCATATAAAAGAGTGTTGCCGTTATAATACAAACATATAAATTGCTATATTGCTTGCGGGACTGTTATGGGGAAGTCAGTAGATTTTAGCGATTCCTGAAGCTGATTTTAGGAATCTCCACAAAAATTGTAGCCGATGCGCTAACCAGTTCGGCATCGGGTTTTTATATTCGTTGCAAGTGTTTGTATTAGAATGTGTGTTTGAATTTTCAACAGTCATTTTAGGCCCGGATATACGCGTAAACGGTTTTCGTGGATTTTTCCCGGTTTTTTACCTGTTTTTGACAGTTTTTATCGGTGTTTTGGACAATCGGCCGAGTTTGTGTGCTTTTTGTTCAAACATATAGTACTTTTCAACGTTTCCTGCCGGTTTATAGTGCTTCAGTTGTCTGTTTGTAATTCTCGCATGAACTGCCGTATGAGTGATTATATCTAAGGGGAGATAGGCACATCATTACTCATACGCACACTCATACACGCTTTCATAACACGACAAACTAAAAGGTACAAAATAAATACAGTTAAAAAAAAAAAACTAAAAAAATAAGAGATAATTTTAAAAGAATAGTGAAAGAAAAATAGTATTCTTAGGGCCATTGTTACAACCCAACGATAAAGTTCTTGATAGTTAACCTTAACATTAGTTAACGTAAACGATAAAGTCACCATTAAATTTTTCCAATTTTTACAGTTGAAGTAACAATAATTTCAGCAGAAAATATGGCAGCTTCAAATGCTTAAAGTTAACTTTGAAATTTACCATGAGGATAAACCTGATGTTAAGTTATCAGTAACTTTTCAGGTTAATTTTGACTTGTAATAACGAAAAAAAAAAAAAAAATTATTCGTAAGATAAAATCCTAATGTTAACTATTCGTCAGTTGTAATAATGGACTTTATAGTTATGGAAGAGTTGCTTGATTGTTGTATGGAACCGAAGCTTATTGCAAAATATATTTGAGGATTTATTTTGTATTATATCTGAAAGTGAGATAGATAATGTTTTGAATGTTTTTAATAGTTACCACAAAAACATTAAATTTACCATTGAAAAGGAATCAGATTCTAGACTTGCTTACTTAAATACATTGGTAATAAGAAAGGATAATAATTTATTGTTGGATTGGTATCAGAAACCTACGAGTATATCGTAAGAAAGGATTATAAACTATTTTTCAAAACATCCCTGAAGAATAATTTTGAATACAGCAAAAATATGATAAATAGAATTATAGCAATAAGCGATAGACAATTTCATTGAAAGAACAAGGAGATAATTAAAGATATTGTGGCGGAAAATAGTTTTCCCATAGAGCGTACAACTAAATTAATAGAACAATATAGAATTCAAGGCAGAAACAACAATGTAACCACAATAGAATCAAAAACTTACAAGTCATTTACATATATTCCGGAAATATCAGAAAAGTTAGAAAAATCTAAGATATATAATAAAGAAAAGTATATGATGGCACTCAAGACGTATAAAATATTAATGTACTGTTCATAGAACACAGACGAGCGGCATGTCTAAAATATTGTGTACATTGTGTAGTAAATTAAAAAATAAACAGACAAACTTGAGATATCAAATGAAGTTTATAAAATTTATATAGGAGCACCTAAAAACAAACTTAAAAGTAGATTAGCAGGGCATAGATCAAATCAGAAATATAAGATGACGAATTCAACACAAAAGACAGCACTGAATGCACATTGCACAATATCGAATCATTTCCCAAAGTTTGAAAATACGCCAATTTTAAATAGACAGAATAATTATAAATGTAGATGTTACATGTGTTATTAACACATCAGAGGATAGGAGAATTAAGTTTAATACAGATATTGAGAATATAGCTCAATTATGTAAGTACTATATGTACTACGTGTAACGTAGTTAGAAATTAACGATTGTTTGTTGTTATTTATGTTTGTTGTTATTTTTAACTATATAGACGATTTCCACTCTGCAGACAATTTCCACTCTGCAGAATAATACTCGAGACGTACAATAGCGTTAAAGTTAAAGAGCAGAATTCTTCTAGCTAAGCAAGTTAGCTCCTCAAGCATTTTTCAATACCTCGAGCTTTCTTGGAATTTGTGTTACTGATACCGTCTTTTTTTTTTTTTTTGAAAATTAATTCTCAAAGAGATCATATGCCGGTAATTCAGCTGCATCAAATGCTGTGTCATTTGTAATAAAAACGTTTCTCAAATGGTTTACATACACCATCCCCTTTGTCTAGTCCCCAGTTTGATGTTCGCAAAGGCGGCTTATCTTATTATGATGGGTCTTTTTAAACCTTTTGTCGCTTTTCACAAGGAATAGTCAGGTTGAGGAGTACCAGCAAGGCTTTCTAAGTATGTTTTAAGAAAAGTCATTCTCTGGATTTCAAGCAGATTTCTTAACTGAGTAATGCTTTCCCGTAGCCTAATTTTAGGCTGAGGAAACCAGAGGAGTTACCGCTCTCTTCTGACTGTTCTTTTTTCTGACAGAAGCTGTTCAATTTCAGAAGAGCTCTATTATATTCGTTGCACATACATTTCTCAATCTTATATGATGAGTGGTAGCAAGTTATATGGCTAGCTTAAGGTTTTCAGAAAAATCTTTAATTGACACATGAATATCTTCAGGCGTTCTCAAAGCAATATTTTCTGTACAATGAGTATTAAATTTTCAAAATTTTGTAAAAAATTAAAAAAAAAACTTAATTAGATTTTTGTATATTTGTATATCAGATTTTAGTTCAAGTTTTTCTTTTCTTAAGTATTTCTTAAGAAGGATTTTTTATAATACAACTATTGGGGGAAACTAGCTGTATCGTAGTTGCTATACTATTCAACAGCACTTACTTTAGGATTTTGTGGGGATATAAAGTTGAATGTTTGAGAATATCTTTAAAAAAATGCTGGAGTTTATTGAGAGGTAGGCTAGGTTTAACAGGCTGCCAGCTATTGTAAAGCCAACCCACTTGGGTCCAGTCCGATCCCGTTGTGTTGCCTGGATGTGATACGTATCTCAGTAGATTTACATATCCCTCGTTTAAAACCAACCCGAAGATTGGATAAAGAAGTCCAATCCACTTACATCGCACTCCGATACCTTGAGGGTTATTGAGGGGCAGCTCCTACGAAATGTCGACATATAGGCAGCTGCAAAACAAGCTGTTTATAATTTTTTGATTGGAATAATAAAAATATTTTTATAAGTTAAACATATTCAACGCCTACTGGATATATAGTAATATATATCATGATTAGCTATAATACCCAGGTACTTTGCTTAATATAATTTAAGTAACTAGTGAGCTAAGATTTTTTTTTTAAATACTAAAATGATTTGAATGATTTCAACTGCTTATATTTTTATTGAATTTTTGATGAACTTTATAATTTTTTAAATTAAAAGATTTGATTATTATTTTTCTTGTCTTCTTCAATCAAAAATTATTGATCACAGCAGATTTGTGTTGTAAAAAATCCTTCTTAAGAAAAAACTAAAGAAAGGAAAAAACTTGCTTATATTTTTGTCATATTTAGTCGTATCACGTTAATTTTTTTACACATGATCTGTTGGAAGATCATCTTTCGAAATTTACAAAAAAAAAAATCGATTTGAGGAAAAAACCGAGTTAGGACCTTTCTCTATTAAGGTAACGATATTCTCTTCTAAGAGTGGAATGAATATACCATTGGCAATTTTTCTAGAGATCATGTTTGTTAAATTTGTAAACTGTTTTACAAATCTGCAGCGTTACGTTTTTATCGTTAAGTTCTTGGTGAAAGTTCTACTAGTTTTGTACTGAAGCCGCTGGAAAAATTTGCTCTACTCGTATTGTATGCAGAACTTTAATGAGTGTATTGACAATAGTTACTACAAAACCATTTGTTAAAATAATTTATATCTTGTAATCTTTAATTAAAAACTTTCCTTTTGTTCTTAAGCCACTCACAATATTTTTAAACGATTTTTTTTTTTTTTTTTGTATGACGTTTTAAGTCAACAACAAAAAGAAATTTACTGGCAACCGAAATAAATGTATTTAAATAATGAATAACTGAAAAATAACTTGCTGAAGAAAAAAACTAATAATAACTGGTAAGAAAAAACTCCATTATAAGAAGCAAGAAACAGAAGAACAACTGCAAGCAAACACACAATGAACTAAAAATAGAAAAAAGTTTCTTAGACATCCCGTGGATTTTGGAACCTTCCTTAAAACTTTGTTTCGCCTTTTAAACCATAAACCACCAGCAACATGACCACTTTAATAAAAAAAAACTAAACTTAAACAAAGCAAGAAAAAAAAGCCAAAAAAAAACAGGAAATGAAACATTGTTCTAATATAAAGCAGAGCAACAAAAATGTTTTCAAGGCAAAAGAGAAAAATTGTTAAAGTCTTAAAAATGCACAACAACGTTCTTAAATCAAAAGAAAGTTAAAACAACAGCAGCCAGCTTCTTTCAGGCTTAAGAAAAATCCTCTTTAAAAAAACAGAAACTAATTCTTAACTACATAAATGAAATAACAGCAAGCAGATTCTTTGGCCGGTTTTAAAATTTAATATTTCTTTGCCACAACTGCCAAGTTAGAGTTGAAATATTTGCTACAATATATATAAATGAGCAGCTATAAGCTGCGACAGATTTACACCCCGGATATTTAAGCCTTTGTCAACAAAAAGCACACACAGGATGCATACAATGCTTTTTAGCACTTTGCTTGCAGCTGCATGCAAATGAATGTTATAAATAGACAATTTCTTATCTTCAAATATTATAATCTGCAGTCGCCTTTTTAACGTTCTACAACCGAATTCAAACCAACTTAACATCCGGCTAAATAAACTTCAAAGTGTTCTAAATCTAAACAACCACACGAAAACATAAATATTTCAAAGATTTTGTTGGCAGCCATTATCATACATTTTCTGCTACTTGAACAGCGGCCATTACCAGGATTAATTTTTCAAATGACAAAATGCTTTCTTAGCAAACTGTTTAAAATACAAGTTTAAAGTAAAAAGCAAATTTGTTTATAGTTTCTGGTAAAGACTTGTTATCTCTTAGAAACATTTCTAAGAAATATTGTGATAGAATGCAAAACAATTCAGTTTTACAAGAAAAAAAATTTCTTAATAATTTGCTTACTTGTTTTGCTTATACACAAATAAAAAATATTATTTCTTTTTATTACGTTGACTACTGTTTATCCTTTAAAACTGTTTTTAAATATATGATTGTTTACGTTGCGTTATGTTACGTATTTAAAGAGAAAAATATTCCAATAACAAAGAGTAGTCCAACCAAAACGCACAATGATAATTCTAAAGAAAACAAAAAGTTTTCAGTTTTTATTATGACAGAAGAATCTAAGACAAAAATGTGCAATACAATTTTCGGCCAAATGCTCACTACACCGATAGAAAGACCAGCCACCCTGTATCTACGAAAATACAGAGTGACTGGTCAATTTTGCTACATTAAGAAACTCAAATAACTTTTTATAAAGTTTATGAAATTTATTTATTAATGTTAAATAGTCGAACTTATTTTTAATATTACCAATATTATATGATGGGTTGTTATCATTCGTCTAGCTCAAGTTCAATCCTGGCTAAAGCAAAGAAATATTTTTATTTTTAATTATAACAACAATTGCCGCGATCAATAACTCTTGATCAAAGAAGACGGGAAAAAATAATTGAATACACTAAAGCTGGGGGACATCTCCATCTAGGGCCGTGTTTTCTATTGACTCTACCAGTAGAGTAGAGAGGTAGTTTTAACGTGGCAAACAATATAGCTACAAAAAGTGGGCGTGATTAGGGCGGATGGACTTGAAATTTTTATCGAAGAGTAAGGTACCCATCGTAGTCACCTGTACTAAATTTTCAAGCTCTAGCTGCTTTCTGTGATTTCTTGCCTCAAACCCCCTTCATTTGACCCATAGTGCATTGATACCAATCAAAAATTTATAAATAGCTTGTTGTCTAAATTATTGATTGAATTCAAATGGCCATCACGCTCGGTGACACATGTACGATATCTTAACAAAAATATATTCATTACTGCCTAGAGTGTTGCAGCGGGAATTTTCTCAATTGCCGTTCAAATGGATTGCTTTTAATCATCCAAATTTGTTGGGTTTCTTCTGTAAACTTTTTCTTTGCAATAACCCTACATAAAAATAAAAATCAGGTGCAGTGAGGTCAGGAGACCTAGGGGGCCAACAGAAAGTGGAGTTGACAAGTTGCCTCATCTTGTTGAAACCAAACAGAGTTGAAAAGAATTCTCTTTCGGGGTAATTCTGGAAAGAAAAGCTCTTTCAACATCTTTGACCCTAACAGTAAGACCGTTTTCTTCGAAAAAGTAATGACTATATTTACTACATTATTTAATACATGAATTTTGCGTCTCATTAATAAAGTTTTCATAACCGAAATGAAACTTTTCATGGTATTAATGAAAAAATGGCGAACGAAACGTTTCATTCCCATAACGCGCCGTTTTTCTTCCAGTATAAGGCTCCGATGACATACCTCTATCCGATGGTATCAATTTTCAATGAATCTAAGACAGAATGTGCTTAGTGCACAGGGTTACTACTGGTCTTAACAGCCATAGTGCCCAGGCATCTTAGAGGTACTGCAGATGGATTAACTGGTATTAACAGCCATTATTCCCAGCTATCTTAGTAGTAGTGCAGAGGGATTAACTGGTATTAACAGCTATTATTTCCAGGCATAGCGGTACTAAACTACACTAACAATCTCTTTAAAAAAAAAATCAGAACCTTCGTAGTTTTCACCAGAATTTGGAGCCTGTCTTTTCTGGCGACAACTGCAGGACATTATGCACGTATAGTCCACGACGTCTGGTTTGGCAAGTAGAATTTATTATTTAAATAAAGAGAATTGTTAAACAAATTTAAACGAGGCCTCAGATTTATTTTCTTACAAAAGGAACGCTTTGGTAAGCTTGGTCTGACTAAACTACTCTGACAGGAAAGAAACGTTCTTATAACACTTTTGGGCTTTAAAGTTCCTTTGCAGACTTTTTTATTTAATATTTATATAAAAGCATTGGACAGATTTGTATTCGGTTGATTCAAATCAATTTGTTTCTTTTTTTATTATATTTTTGTCCAAACTAGCCCGAATAAATAGGGGTTGTTTCGAGCGAAAAGAAGAAGAAGGAGAAGAAGTATACTTCTCTCTCCAAATCGTGCGGATTGGGAAATCGCTGAATCTCAAAGTAGAGTAAAGAAATACACCTAATATTAGTAGCTAGCAAAGTAAAAATTATAAACTCAATTGGGTTAGCTTAAATAATTATTAAGTTTTTTTTGTTGAGATTTTCTTACGCAGCACTTAAACACTTACGGGCATATTAAGCAAAAACCAAAAAGATTTCGAAATTTCAGCAGCTGTCAGTTATCATTCTTTAAATTAAAATTTAATTTTTTTTTAATAATAAAATAATGAGAATATTAGCGAAATTATATATAAAACTAATTTTGTGTTAATCATTTCCTGTTTCTTTTAGAGTTATACAATCATCACATCCTGTATGTAATACAATCATGTTATTTGGTGTCATTATTTGTTTGACATCTGTCATACTGTTGGGTATGGATGGACGTTTTGTAGATCCCGAAGAATATCCAAAAGTGAGTATTACAAAAAAAAAAAACTTTCATAAAAAAAATTCACATAAAAAAAAAATGTACTTGTTAGAGTCTGAATACAATGTAACGATAGTTTATTGCGGTGCAATTTTTCATACGATTTTGAAGTAACAAATCTCAGTGTTTAGCGGGTAAAATTAAAATTTATTTTATTTTCATTGCGGACGTTCTCATTCTCTCAATTTTTTACTCCCTTTCTCTCTTCGATGTTGCCATATCTTGTAAATAAAAAACATGATTTTGGAGATTATTATTTTTTTCACAAAATATAAAACTTTAAAAAATATATAAACGGGAGAAGAAAAAATTATAAAAGAAGTTGGAAGTATGACTGTCTCTAGAATTTGCAGTCGGAAAGTTACAATAACTTCCAATATAAAGAAGATTTTTGGTTCAAATTGACAAAGATTTTTTGCCAGACTTTATTTATAATTTTAGCTGAGGAAGCAAAACGAAAAAAGTTTCGAAATTTACGGGCTAGGTATAAAAAGTGGAAGCAAAAGGACAATTGGTGCATTAACGGGTTTTACCCGCCATATCCTGTTAGCATGTGCCATAGTTTCTAATTCCACATACAAATCAAACGTGGCTTCTACCAAACTAATAATTTTTTAACAGCTATAATTTTTTATTTAGTGCCATTACAAAATACGTTAAACAAACAGTAAATGTTTTAGAAATTTTTATAAAAATGTACTCGTATGCACAAATAAATTAATAAAAATATAATCTAACAATGACAAGTATTGCCGTCGCCGTCTACCGTCGTATTATGTTTATTTTTCTCTCCTGCAACGGGAAATCGTACCGCACCGCAAACATTGTGTTCGCTCAGACTTGGAATTTTTTAAAGATAAACATTCAACATTATATCCCAACAATCTAAATAAATAATTGAGAATTTAAAAAGAAAGCTATTTTTTGTTTCTAATATTATATGATGGGATGGTATCATTCGTCTGGCTCAAGTTCAATCCTGGCTTAAGCCTAGAAATATTTTTATTTTGAATTATAACAATAATTGCCGCGATCAATAACTGAAAACAATTTTAACAATGCCTGTCAAAACACAAAAATTAGAATTTTTTTGTAACTGTCAAGGCATTATTAAAAACATTTTTCTTTTTAAATTCTCAATGATTTATTTAGATTGTTGGGATATAAAGTTGAATGTTTGAGAATATCTTTTAAAAATGTCCAAGTCTACTGATGATTAGGAGAGCTCATATGAAATGTTGACATATAGACAGCAAATTGTTCATAATTTTTTCGTTGGTATCAATATTAGAAGCTAATATAGTGAATAAACTTGAATTGTTTGAATTCCTTTACAATATTTCATTTTTAGGATAAAAATTCATTGGAAGCATTTAAAGAGTTCTTTCGAATAAGTTGGTCGGATTAATTTTTTATTTAGCTAGCAATATAAATGAGAAATTGCGGGTTATAGTTGATTGGGCAGATAACAATTTTTTGAGTTTGAATGCTTCTAAATCGAGAGCAAGGTTTTTCTTCCAAATTACACTTCCACCTGTGATTTACATTAGAAAGGATGTTCTTGAACACGTCTCGCATCACAAAAATCTTGGTATATACACTGATACTAAACTGGACTTTTTGCATCAGATAAACAATATTGTATCGCGTATATCATTCATAATAAAGCGTCTGTACAATACAGCACTGTTTCTTCCGTTAAGAGTTAAAAAGCGTGTAGCCATTTCATTATGTCTTCCACTTTTCTTATATGAGATTGAAATTTTTTCTAGTATATCACAACAAAATATTGCAAGACTTAGGCTTTGTTTTAACAGAGTAGTACGATTTATTTACAATCTTAGGTAACATGACGACGTGTCGGCTTTCATTGTTAAAACTATAGGTACGGATTTCGAAAGTTTTATTAATCAGCGCTTAATGATTCAAGTTTATAAATTAATGAAAATTGGAAAGACCTCATATATTTACGAACGCTTTATATTTGATACTTCTTCAAGAACGAGTGTTTTAATTTGTTCTCGGCTCTCGAGTTTATATACGACGTGAAAGTGGTTAGAATATGAAACAGCATGCTTCCATATTCGGCACGTAATTTTAATAAAACTTCCCGGCGAAAATTTGGTAATGTGTTGCAATTACCTAAGAACATATTTTTCAATATCATAGTGTTTACCGCCTGCATTACTTATAATAAGCTAAGTAATGATTTGTTTAATGTATTAATTTATAATATCCCAAAGTGATACATCACACTGCTAATAAAAACCAGTTCCATACATAATTCCATGACGTTAAAACATAATTTTTTAGTATGTAAATCATTAATGAGTGAACTTTTTTAGTTATATACATATGTACGAGATTAACTAGTTTTGAGTTCGAGTCCAACTTCAGTCAAGAAGAAGGATTATTTTTAATTATAACAATAATTGCTGTGAAACAATAAGACCAAAGAAGAACAGAAAAAATAATTGAATACCATTAGCTGGGGGACAACTAGCTGTTTCGTAGTCGCTACACTACTCATCAGCACCCACTGGGATTCGAACTCGGGATCATGTGAAGTCAGAATTTGATATATTAACAAACTTAAATTTCATCCAAATCCTCTTGTAGTTAATATTCTTAACTTTGGTGGTCATACCCGTCTGAGAAGGAGGAATACTTTGGCTACCATTCGAGCTCTAAACAGATGACTGAATTCTGAAATAATATTCGTATAAAAATAAATTTTTGTCCAGCACTGGCAGGACTTTAATCACAATTTTTTTCTTTTTTTTAGTATTAAGATTTGAATACCTATTGTCATTACATTTTTTTTATGTAGATTCAATAAATAAAATAAAGAAGTTAAAAAAAAAAAAAAAAAAAAAAAAAAAAAAAAAAATTGTGCAAAAAAATGGGGGCAGTTTTTTTTAACTTTAATTATTTTTATTACTCGGTAGTATTATATAGGATGTTTTTTAAGCTAGATAGAACTTTAAATTGTAAAAAGTAACACAAAAAATTAAATTTTGATGAAACATTTTTTTTATTTGTTTCAGTATACTCTGACAAATCATTGAATTGAAGCCACGAGACCATTGTATGCGTCGTTCTTTCGCCGATTGGGCTCTAGAGCAGTTGGCAACTGACCCGTTGTTTTATCGCAAAATTGTGTTCAGCGATGAGGCGCATTTTTGGCTTAACGGGTTTGTTAATAAGCAAAATTGCCGCATATGGAGTGAGACCAATCCACAAGAGACCCTACAGACTCCATTACATCCAGAAAAATGCACTGTTTGGTGCGGTTTTCATGCTGGTGGCATCATCGGACCTTATTTCTTCAAAAATGAGGCCGGAGCTCGCGTTACGGTCAATGGAGATCGTTACCGCACCATGATCAATGATTTTTTGTTTGAAAATATGGATGACATTGATCCGGAGGAGATGTGGTTTCAACAGGATGGCGCTACGTGCCATACGGCGAACGCAACCATCGACTTACTGAAATCAAAATTTGGCGATAAGTTGATTTCGAGAAATGGACCTGTCAATTGGCCTCCAAGGTCGTGCGATTTGACACCTCTCGATTATTTCCTGTGGGGCTACGTGAAGTCACTGGTTTATGCTGATAAACCAGCAACAATTGACGCCTTGGAGGCCAGCATTGTTCGTGTTGTTCGTCCAGAATGCGCTTCGTCAAGAACAGCCGCGGTGCCCATATGCCCGAAATCATTTTCAAATGTTAATGTCACGTATTGATCTTTCGAATAAAAAAAAATTTTGATTACAATTTAATTTTTTGTGTTATTTTTTACAATTTCAAGTTCTATTGGGCTTAAAAAAACACCCTATATAATATCAAAGTATGTACATATACGGCCGTATTCATAAAAAATATTTTATGTTTATTAAACACTTATTTGACAAATTTTCCATAGAAATTTGTCAAATAACAGTTTAATAAATATTCAATATTTTTTATGAATAAGGCCAATAGTATTTTGCCTTTTAAAAACTATGAATTATAAAGGCTTATAATTCATTTAAATAAATAAATAATAAAATTTATTACATTCTTTTTTCTTGCAGATCTGCCAAGCCCGAGCTTGGTTTCTATCCACCGGTTTTACTTTAGCTTACGGTGCCATGTTTAGCAAAGTATGGCGTGTACATCGATTTACTACCAAAGCGAAAAGAGATCCCAAAGTGAGTAAAAAATTTAAGCAAACACAAGTAAGTTGAAATTTTTACTTCTTAAACGACTAACAAAATCACAGCAAATTGCACATTCAATAAAAGTTATAAAAAAATTGAAGCATCAAGCAATTGTTTTAAAATAAATATATATGTACATATTCATTTAAATGTAATCCCAACAAAAAAAGCTTCTACATAAGTATTTAACGTTAATTATATTTCACAAAGAATTTGCAAAGTGACAGAGTAAGCACTTCCATTTCAAAAGCCATTAATGAGCAGCTCCTCTAAAGCATTAAATTATCAACACGAAAAATATTAAACTCATATTTAATACTATGAACTTAAATGTGCATGAAAAAAAAAAAGAATTTATTAAATAATTTTCATCAAATATTTTCTGTTTTTATTTATTTGTTGTTTTTTTTCTCTTCATGTTTTTAAAGTGCAATAACAACATGATTATGCAATTAATGCTTATGCAGCAAATGAACATCAGTATCCAGTACACTTACACGCACACACTCACACACGCGCGCGCCACTACTACAATTTCACAGTGACACTTTATAACTGAAATGATTATGTTCATATATTGTTTTAAATATATAATAATGAGTTGATACATGAACATGATAAGTTGTGTGTGCATGCACATGCATGTCTGTGTAAAAAGTATGTATGTGCACTAAAAACTGAAGCTTTTATAGATCTTTTTTTTTTTTTTTTTTGTTTTGATATGCGTGTAAGGTGCGTTTCGTATTTTCAAAATCGGTTTAATGTTCAAGGAAGTATTGAAATAAATACCCGTTGCCGGCTAGCAGTAAAACATGTCTTAAGCTCTAAACACTTAGACGACAGCAGACTTCACAACTTCACGACTACAAATGAAGTTAGCTTCAAATGCTGCCGTCTCATCAGCAACGTAATTATTTTAAAGACAGCAGCAGCACTATGTGTATTTAAACAATGCAAATTTCAGAGGTGCCACATACATATTTTACATGAATAAAATTAAAATTACCGACTGAAAACGTAATAATATCACGTTAAGTTGTAAAAGCTCATGTTTTGCCTCTCATCAGGTGCACACGTCTTTTGTTACTGCTGTCCGTATTTCCAATATGTGTATGTTCATTAATTAAATTCGTATAAGGCCGGATTGCACCGTAATAGTTGGCAAGTTGTGTACACGTGTTTATTTTTGTTTTTTTTACCGTTGCCCGTATTTTCTACATATATGTATGTATGTTTATTACTAATTTTGTATTAAATAAAAGTGCACTGGAATAGGTAGCAGTATGATACACATGTTTCTTCTTTTTTTTGTCTTTTTTTCACCGTTGTCCGTGTTTTCTTTATATATTCAATATTCATATGGAAGGTGTTGAACTAAATTTTGCTAATCTGAGCAGTGTCGAAGGTATATACACTGGGCACTGATCAGTTTTAAATAATTTAATTCCAACATTTTAAATGCTGCAATAGAGTTTGTTTCAGACTTTCGTGATGTTATCGTTAACATTTCGCGAACACTACTCCCTCTGTCCTCCTCATCATACCCTATTTTCCCAGTTCCAGTACAATGCGCTGCATATGTAGGGGTCATCCCCTGAGTACTGGTCCCAGATAAAAAAAAACAAAAATTTGTTTGTTTATTTTATATATGTGATGTTTATTTCTATTAAATACTTCAAAAAAAATTTTGTTCTTATTGCTGCCAATTTATATTTATAGTGGCAGCACTGCATTTTCTTTTTGCTGCGTACGAAAATAGAAATTAGTCTAAGTCGGCAGCAGCAGCAAATGCGGTTGTCAAGTCGTGCTGCTGTGATGTCGTTAAAATAATCGTGTGCATTTAAACACATGTATTTTACTTTTGACAGATTGCTGCTTGCTGTCTGCTGTCGTCTATGTGTTTAAAGCATTACAGTGCAATTAAAATTAGGGCATCAAGCGTAATTTATCGGTAAAAAATCCTCATGTACCTACAAAATGTATGAGACCAACACAAATAGCGCGGCCTCAATGCTTTGTAATTGGAAAATCAAATTTTGCTCTCTCTCTCTCTCTCTTTCTCTCTCAGTAAAGTTCGTGTCAGAGTCTAAACACAATCCCAGCGGCGAACACTGCCTACCACATTACTTCTCTTCCATGATGTGTGCAACACTTTGTAATCAATGAATGATAACTTACAAAGTGTATGGCAGTAGTATATGGAGTTCCCAAAAATGAATTACATTCATCTTTTGTATCACATTTATATACATGTATTTTATTTTTTAGTTGTAAATCAAACGTTCGCCATCTTTGTCAGACTACGTTGCAAAAATTTGAATTAACAAAATTATGTAAAAGTGCTAGAAAACAATGTAAAAAAGGTACAAGAAAGATAAAACATTTAGTGAAAAAATAAAAGAATGTAGTAGACAAAAAACAGAACAAATTTATTTAATGGAATATTCCCAAAAAACTGAATTCCGCAGTACGTACGAGTTGCCTACTGCCGGCTTACAATGTATGCGAGATTGTATCCGAGCTGCCTACTTCCGACTTACAAGGTATGCGAGATTGTATTCGAGCTGCCTACTAATAGCTTACAATGTATGTTAGGAAGTAATGAGCTTTTGTTGGATGAACACCACACTAGCTCGCTTACTTTGTGTGCAGGTGGTAGGCGTTCACTCTACAAATGCGGCAATGTGTATGAAAAAGTATACTAGGTTCGTATATGAGATGGTGTGCATTACTGACTTACAAGTGTGCATCGGATCATCGCTTCTGTAAGCGAAACTTTGGCCGCTGGGAATATTTGCAGTGCGGTGCGATTTCCCGTTGTGCGGTGCGATTTCCCGTTGCGGGAGAGAAAAATAAATATAATACAACGAAAGTCAGCGACGGCAAGACTTGTCATTATTAGTTTACATTTTTATTTATTTTAAATTTGAGAAAAATTTACTGTTTTACTCGTAGCTGTTAAAAGTTTTTTAATTTGGTAGAAGCCATTTTGGTTTTATGTGTGGAATTAAAAACCATGACACATAATAACAGGATATGGTGGGTAAGACCCTTAATCTTTAGAAAACCGCCCAAGTGTCGATTATCACTTACCTTAATGTAAGAAGAAGTGATAATGTATAATGTTAAGTCTGCAATATGTTTAGAAATATGATTAAAAACTTCCTGCTTCACCATCCCCAAACCTAATTTTTTATAACTTTTCATTAAGCAACCTTGCTGACTTGCAGAATGCAAATTTTGTCCTGAGCATATAAAATTAGAGTATCCACGATTATTTATGAAACATGCGAAGAAATAGGGAATGAATGGCATGAAATCTATGTGGCTAGTCCGAATATAATCGATTGGTCCCCAAACATCATTTTCTTTTTATGAAAAAACTAGTCTTCCTCATTGTTTGGGGGCCATAGATGGCAAACACATCAATATGACAAATCTTTTCTACCCTGAAAGATTTCGTAATTTCCCGACTTGCTAATTTCTTTGAAGAAGTAAAAAATTTAATACATTCTTGTAACGCTTCAAGAGATGATCTGCATTTTTAACGTGGCCTTCGTAAGCAACCTGAAATATGAGAGAAAGTAGTGACAAGCGATACTTTGCATCATAAATGTATCACCAGTTTCTTACAATAAAGCCTCAAATATCGGATAAGACGGCGGAAGCAAAGTTGTATACCTACATATGTAATTGAACTTCATCACAATTCCTTAATCTAAGCTGTCATACAAAAATAATTCAAGAAGATTTATTGAGAAACTTTCAAAATTCAAAATAGTAAACAGCACGTCACAAGTATGAAACACGCTATTTTAGTATACGAGTAGTCGTATGTGAAAAAATATATTATTACCCTGACAGATAACAAGAAAAATGAGTAAAATAACAAGCGAGAAAAACAAAATAAAAAAAAATAAATAAATTTCAACTGAACAAACAAAATCGATTAAAAAGTTGTATATTTAAAATTTATGACAGCTGGGAACAACAGTCAGATGAAAGGTATTGCGTTCTTGCTCGTATTATTAATGCCGGCTGCCATAAAACAACAACTTAAAAATAATTAAACAGAAAATAAAACAAAAACCAGAATTGATGAATAAAATATTGAATGATCCTTAAATAGCATGTAACTTTTAATTAAATTAAATTTCTACAAATTGGAGTTATTATTAAATAGTCTGTTACAACAGGCCAAATGAAGTAGTGAGCCAGAACCAGATTGCTTGGGTCTGGGTGTCAGGACATAAGAGGCATTGTGGCAATGAGATGGCAGACATCTACGCCCAAAAAACAAAGGAGCGGAGGGAACTTTTATTGCCACCACTGCCAAATTTTGCTTCAACAAGAGTCTCTTTAACGTAATGGACGGAGTTCATATCAATTAATTTCTAATATTTGATGCAAACAGGGCCGAACGAGCTCTAACACCAGATAGGAAAAGCCTCAAAATGCTGACAGGTGCACTTACAGGTTATATACCTGCATTATACTTGCCTTAAAAACCTGTACAGTGTGGAACACGATACAAAAAACAAGGTAGCCGCTTCGCTACAACAATAAAATAAGACAACAGGTATTTTTTTTTGTGTAAAAAGGCGAATTCACTCTTCAGCTGTCAAAAGTAGTTGACAAAGAACATGTACAAAAATTTAAATGGCGCCGAAAAAGACAAGCAAAACTTGACAGAAGAAGTGCCGCCATATGAACCGAATTCACCTGAATTCGCCGTTGCATCTATCTAATAATTAATTCGCTTAGGTGTGGACATTACTAATACCCATGATACAAAAAACAAGGTAGCCGCTTCGCTACAACAATACAACAATAAAAAAAACAACAGGTATTTTGTTTGTGTAAAAAGGCGAATTCACACTTAAGCTGTCAAAAGTAGTTGATAAAGAACATGTATAAAATTTAAATGACTCCGAAAAAGGTAAACAAAACTTGACAGAGGAAGTGCCGCCATATTAATCGAATTCGCCGATGCATCCACCTAATAATTAATTCGCCTTGACTAATACCGATATCTGCATATTCTGCCGTGAGGAGAAGAAGTCAATGGAGCACTGGATCAGCCACCATGGGGTATTGGGACATAGGAGATACAAGCTGCTACAAGCGCATATGCTGAGTGAATAAGACTTGCTATCACTCCCAATTAAGGAGCTAGTCTGGTTTCTTGACATACTTAACCCATAAAGGTACAAGTGGAAGCACAACACATCAACAATGGTGCAAGTCACTATTCAAATAATAATAAAATTATCAGTACTCATGGATGGTATAAATATTGAGGAACCCCGGATGCTTTTGATGTTCTAGAATCAAAATTCAGTGTAAAGTTCACTGAACATATTTTCCATGTCTATGAAGAGGCATTCAAGTGTCTCGGGGTTTTTAAGCAGTCTAAAATGTACTTTACTCCATCCGATCACCTTACTATTTATACCATCTACATGGGATACCTATAATGGAATACAACCCTTAGAATTTGGTTGGTGCTGCAAGGTCTATTTTAGAGTTACTTGACAGTGTGCAGGAGAGGGCGAAGAAGCTTATCGGTGACAGTAGGGCATTCAACTCTATTGACTCACTGGAGCATCATTGCAATTTAGGGTGCGTTACTCTATTCTATCGTTACTACAATGGATTTTGCTCTGACGAAATTAGGAATCTTGTTCTCAAAACTCCAACATTTATACGTAACGCACGTTCATCGTCCAATTCGCGGGTAGATGCTAGTATTTATTATAAATTTTAGTTCTGTTTAAATTAAATTTTGTCACGGGCTCGTAGCTTAGGCTGATTTGTTGGTATGGCTCCAGTTATTACACCAAATGCTATGTGTTTATGTATGTGACACGCATTTAAAAAATCACAGCTTTCATCACAAATATTTGAAGTGCTTAAAGAAAGCACAAACCTTTTGTTTTTTCAATTTAATCCCAAACATTAACAAATCCTTATTACGTCTTATTTCATCTTTTCTTTAGAAAAAAGTGGAACCATGGAAGCTTTATACCATGGTGGCGGGCTTACTTTCCGTTGACTTTATTATTTTATTAGTCTGGCAAATAACAGATCCTTTGCAAAGAATCTTAGAGACGTTTCCTTTAGAAGATCCCATATTAACGACTGATGATATTAAAATACGTCCAGAGTTGGAGCACTGTGAGAGTGAAAAGAATTCCATGTGGTTGGGTGAGTATTGTCTGCTGTAGCATTTATTCATTCACTTTACATTGTACAAAAAAACATTTTATATAAATAAAATTTCAATTCTATGAAATCATTTTATTTATATTCCTTTAACTTAATATTGGTGTTTGGCCTTTTTCTGGCTTACGAAACGCGTTCGATTAAAGTTAAACAAATAAACGACTCACGTTACGTGGGCATGAGTATTTACAATGTGGTGGTTTTGTGTCTGATTACGGCACCCGTTGGCATGGTAATCGCTTCTCAACAGGATGCTTCGTTCGCATTTGTGGCATTGGCTGTGATATTTTGTTGCTTCTTAAGTATGTTGTTGATATTTGTGCCAAAGGTAATAAAATATAAAACGAAAGATGCAAATAAGAGTGATTTTCAATTAAGTTCTTCTTCTTCTTTGTGTCTGTAAGCCAATAAGAGCTGGAAATGGTTTCATTAACTGTGTTGTATTAATTCCGTGTGTCTTTTCTTTTAAGGTTATTGAAATCATAAAGAATCCCAAAGACAAAGCGGAATCCAAATATAATCCAGATTCGGGTATATCGAAAGAAGATGAGGAACGTTATCAGAAATTGGTAACAGAAAATGAAGAACTACAACGACTGATAGCTCAAGTAAGATTTAGGAATTATTTTTAAAAGAAACATTTTTGAAATAAACTTTATTTATTAATAAAAAAAACAGCACATCTCATAAAAAAAATAACTTGTCAGTGAGCTGAACACATATTAAATATCTTACAGACTTCTGAACAGAATGGTAGAGTAGAGTAAAATAGAGTAGAGTAGAGTAGAGTAGAGTAGAGTAGAGTAGAGTAGAGTAGAGTAGAGTAGAGTAGAGTAGAGTAGAGTAGAGTAGAGTAGAGTAGAGTAGAGTAGAGTAGAGTAGAGTAGAGTAGAGTAGAGTAGAGTAGAGTAGAGTAGAGTAGAGTAGAGTAGAGTAGAGTAGAGTAGAGTAGAGTAGAGTAGAGTAGAGTAGAGTAGAGTAGAGTAGAGTAGAGTAGAGTAGAGTAGAGTAGAGTAGAGTAGAGTAGAGTAGAGTAGAGTAGAGTAGAGTAGAGTAGAGTAGAGTAGAGTAGAGTAGAGTAGAGTAGAGTAGAGTAGAGTAGAGTAGAGTAGAGTAGAGTAGAGTAGAGTAGAGTAGAGTAGAGTAGAGTAGAGTAGAGTAGAGTAGAGTAGAGTAGAGTAGAGTAGAGTAGAGTAGAGTAGAGTAGAGTAGAGTAGAGTAGAGTAGAGTAGAGTAGAGTAGAGTAGAGTAGAGTAGAGTAGAGTAGAGTAGAGTAGAGTAGAGTAGAGTAGAGTAGAGTAGAGTAGAGTAGAGTAGAGTAGAGTAGAGTAGAGTAGAGTAGAGTAGAGTAGAGTAGAGTAGAGTAGAGTAGAGTAGAGTAGAGTAGAGTAGAGTAGAGTAGAGTAGAGTAGAGTAGAGTAGAGTAGAGTAGAGTAGAGTAGAGTAGAGTAGAGTAGAGTAGAGTAGAGTAGAGTAGAGTAGAGTAGAGTAGAGTAGAGTAGAGTAGAGTAGAGGCGCAAAGAAGAAAAAGAGGAGTTAATTTTAATATTAAAAAAGGAAGCAAAGGAAGAGATATAGTCCGGATAATAGGAAACAATAAAAGAGAAAATAAATCAATGCAAGTTAGATAAAAGCGGAAATATCTCAATTCAAGTTAGATACGCAATTAGCCTAAAGTAAAAATAGAATGTATATTTGTACGAGATTAACTAGTTGTGAGTTCGAGTCCAACTTCAGTCAAGAAGAAGGATTATTTTTAATTATAACAATAATTGCTGTGAAACAATTAGACCAAAGAAGAACAGAAAAAATAATTGAATACCATTAGCTGGGGGACAACTAGCTGTTTCGTAGTTGTCCCCCAGCTAATGGTATTCAATTATTTTTTCTGTTCTTCTTTGGTCTTATTGTTTCACAGCAATTATTGTTATATTTATAAATAACCCTTCTTGTTGACTGAAGTTGGACTCGAACTCACAACTAGTTAATCTCGTACATATGTATATAACTAATAAAGTTCACTCATTAAAGATTTACATAAAATGTATATTGTTTTTGTGATATTAATACTTAGATATAATTTTGCTTTATTGCCTAAAAGTTAATCAATCTTCATATATGATACTTTTAGAAAGAAGAAAAAATTCGCTTACTCCGTCAACGTTTGGTCGAACGAGAATCACAAATGAAAACCTCAGAAGCCAATGGCTGTGGCATGACAGCCGCAGGTACAAGTAATACATATTTGCAAGAGCAGATACCCTCCGCCACAGCAGCCACTAGTACCTCATTATCGGTACATGCAACTGCAACGTCCTCACATCAAACACCCGCCGTAACACTAGCAATAACGCAAGGTAAGTAACGTTATAACATGACTTGTTACTTCTTCAAGAAAATCGACACAACAGAATCAGTCAAATAAAACCACTGCCACAACATTATCATCACTTACAACACTCACGCAGCGCCAGCAAACAACAACACTGCCTTGTTCCATAACTTTTGTTTTTTTTTTTTTATTTTTTTATTTGTTTTTAAAGTTGAACCTCAAAAACAAGTTGCAAAATTTACATTAACAACCGACATTTCATCAACATAACCAACCATTGTCACTATCATCTCTACAAACAACATCCACACTATTATCGCCAACAGCCTTTGCGTCAATAGCATTAAAAACAAATTTTCCACAAATATTGGCTGCAACAGCAGCAATAACAACAAATGCATTTGCACCACCCATATTAATGAAAAATTTGTTACAACGACAATCTTCTTGTTATTCAAAAACATCTGCATATAAAACAATCATCATCATCATCATCGTCATACAGCTGCCTCAGTTTATCGAGCTTATCGTACAACAAGTAAGAAAAATATTAAACAGGATTCGGCATTGCAACCACTGATACAACCAGAAGGCATAACAATGACCTCTATATCGGATTTCGATAGTGGGGCCACTTGTATGGGGGGTGGCTATTCACAATTAACCACAACAACAGCAGCAACAACATCATCAACACGGTCACGAGCAGCCAGTCAGTCGTCGACATTTGAGTTTACTGATAATTATCTTTGAGTTGCGCCAGCAGCAGCAGCAGCAGCAACAACAACGACACCAACTCAGTGGGCCAGTGTAAGGAGAACACTAAAAATTAAAATTACACAAGTGGTATCCACGTTGTAAAAATCATTCAAATAATGGAAATCCTTAAGGAAAACAAACAGACTCTTCCAGCTTTATTTTATAACAAAAATAATTGGAATACATTCATATTTTTCTAAATTTTCCACACAAAAAAAAAAAACAAATTCTCAGGGTACGAAATCTTCAAATCTACTCCTTCACTTTTAGCTTTTAATTGGCAATATTGTTGTTTATTGTTGATTTTTTATTATTTTAATTTTTGCACATAAGTTTCTATAATTTTTTTTTTTCCTTTTTGGCTTCCGGACTTAATCGATGTTGTATGTTGTGGTTGTGTGTTTGAGGCGTGTGTGGAAAGTGAACCCATAAAACCATAATGAACAGCTTTAGCAAAATGCTTTCAGGTTTTTAGTGCAGATTTGTTTACACTGTGCAGCACGAAAACAAAAAAGTCAAAGTCAGGTTCTGTAAGACAAGACTTATAAAACACATTCGCGGAAGTTTTAACGCAAATCTATCATTGTTGAGTTAATAATTCTAGAATGCTCATTACTTTCTGTAGCTCAAACGTTCATTTAGTTTCAGAAACTCCTATTGCCGTTACTAGTTATCAGTCCACCTTAAAATTTGAAAAAATGTCTTAATAGAATAGTTTGATATATTTTACCTTTAACGGCCTGTTTTCGGGAGACGATATGGCTTTAGTTCGCGTTAAAACGTTAACGTTTTGCATATTTGCGTTTTTCAACCGCTAATGTCAAATATTATTACTACTTACGTAATAAATTACATGTTTTTGTATGTGAACTTTTAGTTATATACATATGTACGATATTAACTAAGCAGTTGTGAGTTCGAGTCCAACTTCAGTCAAGAATGATTATTTTTAATTATAACAAGAGTTGCTGTGAAACAATACGACCAAAGAAGAACAGTTGTGAAAAGATTTACATCAGCACCTGCCTTGCGGCCTAATCTGATGATGGACCAATTCCAAGGAGTGAATTATTCACGATTCACCAGCGCGCCCGTGTGGCTTACCAGGCTCACACAGGTAGCAATTCTTGCCATGTGATTGCGGTCATATGAACAACTTCTTGTTGAGGAGTTCGGGCCTTCTAATCCCTCCTGTATGCAATTTCCCAGCAATCAATGGAGGACCAGGCTTAATGAGTTGGTAGGCCGAAGCCCACTAAGAGCATCAGCCCTTAAACCAACTCACCCATCAACCAGTACCACTGGTTCCTTATAATACAGGTATCTGTTGTATGGGCAACAGATCCTCGGGAGATTGTTAGCCCCCGAAAAAAGCCACACACCAAACATTTATCAGGGATACTAACACTCCCTTCCTGCGTTTTAGGTTTCAACTACAGCCAGAACGTTTCAGCCAAGGTAGGCACCTCAACCATGATCAGCCCGGATCGAACAGCAAGCAGAACTACACGGGGGCCATGCTGATCCCCGTTCTGCCAATTTATACGCTTGGTAAGGGTTTCGGAAGCCAACACAACAAAAGTCATGTTGCTTCCTAGAGTTTTGTTTGCCGCACCAAACGAGGGACCCCTTTCCCTCTTTTCCCCGAAAAACAGAGCGCCCAAGTTAGGAATACGCCAAGGCAAAACCTGTTCCCCGGGGGGACCAAAGAAGAACAGAAAAATAATAGAATACCATATAGATGGGGGATTCATCAGCACCCACTGAGACTCGAACTCGGGATCATGTGAGTTATTTAAGCGGCCGTATTAAAAATACATCATGTTCACATGATAATACAAAAAAATACAAAACTTTTTATATTTTATGAGGTTTAGAAATAGAGATTGGTGTGGTTTAGTTGAAATAATGCGCTTTTCTCCACTTTGGTGCGTTTTGAAATTTCTAAATTGACAACACTGGTAGGTAATAGTGCAGATAATCATTGACTCAGTTGTTCTTTGAATACTAATAAATCTCGTTATTGCCTTTATTGCAAGTACGCGTTCGAGATTAAAACAACTTTTTTACTCAATCAAATAAAGATTGCTCCGATCTCAGTTTTTCTTAAATCAATCTCTTTTGCGGGTTATTTAGAGTTTTGATTCGGGATCAAGTATGTCTAGAATGCTTGAATAATCCGTAGTTGAATCAAGTGCACCATACTTGATTTAAGAAATCCATACTTACAGAACTTTGGGATTGATTTACATAAGTATGGATGGCTTGAATATTATTTTCGGTATTTAAACCTTATTGCCAAATTGAGCCTGATAGCTCAATAGCTGTCTGAAATCAACAAACAAAGTGAAAAGTGTTAAGGCAAAATTTTCATAGGATTGCAAAAGAAAGGCGTAACATTACACTGACCTTAAAAAAGGTTACAGACGAACAAATACAAATCGTAGTTGCTGAAGAAAAAAGTTAAATTTTGCTGTACAGTGTATCTTGTGAAAATAATAATTAAATTTAAAATTAAAAGCAAATTGTTTTCAGAATATTAAATCCTTTTTATTTTGAAAAATTTTGCCGTTTTTGTAAGATTTATTAAAAGCTTTTAATATATACACAGATTTAATGACGTTTTATTGAAACGAAAATAAGAATTATTATATAAGCAAGATTGTTTTATTTATACTAAAACAAAGAAAACTTGTTTAAGCATTTTAGCACTTGTTTAAAAAAAGCTAGTGAATCCATAATTACCGTCGTGCAAACATACGCATTTGTTAAAAAAAATTGATATTTTATTTATTTAATTTTTATAAGATTATTGTTTAATTGGTTAAGCCGCACAACTTTTCACTGAAATTTGTTTACGTGAGGGACGCAAAATGCTTTTACAAAATAAAGTAACGGCTTACTACACCAAGAGCTTGAGCATCTTGTATATTTTGTTTACGATTTGACAAGCTTTTACTGCAGCATAATTTACATACCAGCTTTTGGTTCATTTTTTTTTCTGTTGTCTAAAATTTGCACTTTTTATAATAATATTCAACCATTTTCATCTAAATAGTCGCACCTATGTACTTATATATATGAGACAAACTGTAGAGTTAACAAGAACTGAAATAAGTGCTGAGAAAACTGGGAGTATAGTGAATAACCAAGAATGATAGAACTAGAGATCGGAGCCGTGACTTTATCTAAAAAGCGTGGAAAACCGGTCCCACTGTACATATTAACAAAAAAAAAAATTATATACACATAAACGGGATCTGATTAAGAAATAACCGTTATTTTAAAATATTTTCAAAAAGTATTTATTTATTTATCAATGTATACAGTACTATAATATAAACAGCTTGTTTTCTATGTTTCCCAGCTGTCTATATGTCGACATTTCATAAGAGCTAACCTAATCATCTGTAGACTTTGAAATTTTTTGAAAGAATAGAAGAGAAGAGTAGAAAAGAAGAGGGAAGCAAAGAGAAAGAAAGGAAAAGAAGATATTAGAAAACAAGAATAGAGAAGAGAATACATAAGAAAGGACAAGCATAGCAGATAAATGGTCTGGAGTGAAGAAAAGAGAAGAGGAGAAAGGAGCAGAAAAGATGAGATAAAAAAAGATGCGAAGAAAAGAAAAGGAAATAAAATAAAATATAATATAATATAATATAATATAATATAATATAATATAATATAATATAATATAATATAATATAATATAATATAATATAATATAATATAATATAATATAATATAATATAATATAATATAATATAATATAATATAATATAATATAATATAATATAATATAATATAATATAATATAATATAATATAATATAATATAATATAATATAATATAATATAATATAATATAATATAATATAATATAATATAATATAATATAATATAATATAATATAATATAATATAATATAATATAATATAATATGATATAATATAATATAAAAAATAAAAGAACGCAATAGCAGAGAGGAAAAAAGAAAGAAAGTAAAAAAAAAGAAAAGCGAAACAGATCAGAGAAGAGGAACCCCAAACAGAGCAGAGAAGAAAAAAAATGAAGAGTTGAGTAGTGGGAACAAAAATGATACGACAAGAGAAGAAAATTGAAGAGAAGTGAACAAAAGAAAAGAGTAGAGAAGAAATTTGCAAACAATTGAAAGCCGAAAGAAAAGAATAGAAAAGGAAAGAGGAATATACAAAATAAAAATATGCAAACAGACACAAAGAAAATCAGAAAAAAGAAAAAACAGAATAGCAAAGAGGATAGAGAAAAGAAAATAAGAGAAAAAAAGAAAAGCGCAATAGAGCAGAGAAAAGAAAAATGAAGAATAGAGGGAAGAAAACATGATACGATAAGATAAGAAAGTTGAAGAGAATTAAAGAAAAGAGCAGGGAAGAGATTTGTTAAAAAAATGTAAGCCGAAAGATTTGAGAAGGAAAATGATTTATGTGAATCAGTGGAAATGTTATATTTATCATTTAATAATTTAACACTTTCCTGTATCACCACATTTTTGAAATACATATGTGCAAATATATTTACATACAATTTAAAAATTTTTAACTTAAGTGCTATTTTTTCCCCTTACAGATACTCACGATCACCGTACATGAAAAAACGTGTCAATTTCCTTAACGTGATAGGTAAATATTTAATTCAAATTTAAGTTCTTAGAAACAAAAAATTAAAAAATAAAATAGTTATAATTAATATTAAAAAAAGAAACGTTGTTTTACGCTTTAAACTAAGTTAAAATTACTTAAATGAAGGTAATTAGTTAAATAAAAATGTATATTTAGATAAATTATTTAACAAATTTTCCAAAAACCAACTCCTTCTTATTTCAACAATAAATTAAAAGAAATAAAACAAGACGGCAAACGAGAACTTTTGTACAAATATTTTGTACCTTTATATAATTTTGTTATTATTAAAAGAAAATCTTTTAAAAAATTGTTAAACAAATCATTGCGTTCATTTTATTTAAATTGCAGAAATATTCAATTTAGCTTAAATATACTGTAAATAATTAATTTATTGCGAATCCATTTTGGAAATAATTGTTAATTCTTTTAGTTGGAAATATTTAATTCACTGTTTTTTGATTGGTTGTATTGTTTGAATGGTTTTGGTTTTAATTTAATATCAATAGTTGTAAATAAAATCAAGAGATTTTTTTAATGTTTTTTTTTTTAAACTTCGTTGATGAATTTCTCAGAAAAGAAAATATATTAAATTGATAAATTATGTAAATAATTAAATAGACTTAAGATTGAAATAAATGAATGTTTTAATGAAATTTGCTAAACAAACGAATATTTACTGTTACAAAAGAAATATTTAAGTAATTAAACCAAAGAATTAAATAGAATTAACGTTACATGCAATGTCGTATATATTATATGCAAAAGAAAAACTAATTAAAACAAAGATTACAAAATTTTTTAATTTTATGAATTATAAATAAAAAAATTTTTTTCTTTTGTGAATAAGTTTTTCGTAAATTTTCTTACTTTTTTATTTTCTTTTTAATTTTATTAATATGTTTCAACATTTGCATTATATTTTTTTATTATTATTAATTATATATTCAAAATTATTTGCCTGCAAACATCTTTCAGAACGAATAAGATTTTTAACGATATGCAACTCAAGCGAACTACTTTGCAAAAATAACTGACTGACAAAATTTGTTTATATGCTGTTCCTACATACACTTTTAATTAAAATTTAGGAATTAACGCCTTAATTGATTTTAATTACTCATACAAAATTTTAATTAACTTAATTGCCAATTAGCAGTTAATTGTTCTAATATTTAGTAAAATTAAATTACAACCCTGTGGCAACCGTGCTTACTTAGCACAATAATACCCAATGAATACTCTTTGTTCAAATTTGACAGCTCAAATGTAAACAAAAGATGGCGAGTCAATAAGAAGAAATATTCACAATCAAAATGTAAACAACTTTTCTGTCAGCTATTGTCAAACGTGAATTGCATTAGCAATATTAAGAGTGTATGGACATTTAAAAAATGTTTTAATTAACTGATAATTGAATTAATTAAAAAGTGTGTGTATGAACAGCATATTACCATTTCATTAGTAAATTACTTCTTTAGTACTTAATTATACAGGACCTTGTTTTGTCGACGAAAAAAACTATTGAGTACGAAAATTTAATAGAATATGAAAATTCACAACTAAATATTTTAAGTAAAGGGTGTCTCAAAATTAACGCAAGTATGAAATTTTAAGCCCTGTGCACAGTAAAGGGTTGGCAGCCCTAAAAAATATTCGGCAGGTGACAGTTTAAGGTTAGTAGAATACCGTGTCTTCATATTTAAGCAATATTTTCAAGATAATGAAAAGACTTCGAAAATTTCATACAAAATATGGGAAACAGCACTTCTACTTCGTCGTTTATCAAGAGATTAATTAGAAAATCCAGGCAGGCTAGGCCTGATAGACCAGTGCCAAAACAAGCCCATTAACTGTCACTATTGAAGCAGTGCTGGAGAGTGGCAACCCAGAGAGCTCAATTAGCCGGTGTGGACAAGAATTTTAAAAAGTTCTCTACAGCGTATGCTCGCTAAAAATTTTTATTTCCAAGCATATAAAATTCAATGATCATGCACAGTGAGCAGAAATTTCGTTGAATGGTTTATGGAATATCAATAACGCATGAATGATATAGATATTGAGGAATCGGATGCTCTTGAAGTTTCTGCAATGAAACTTTAGCTTGATGTTCGCAGGACTCAACATATTTTTCCTGTCTCTAAAGAAGATCAAGGCGACTGTCTGGGTTTTTTAAAACTGATTTTTTAAAGCTGATTTTAGTTAATAACGAATATTGTTAAATAAGGAAATTCGAGAAAATATCGTTATAACTATTTAAACTCTACGATTGTCATAATAAAAGGTATAGAGTCGCTTTACTGCTTTACAATCTTTAGAAACATCTAGAACAGTTATTTTTGCTTTTTAAATAGAATTCTTTCATTTTGAAACGCAAAATCGCCAAACACTCCTCATATTTAATCTCCCCTATCATATATATAAAAAAAGAATGCACGATATTAGTTAATTTAATTTGCTTCGATAATAGCCGATCTCTCCGGAGTATATTGGTTACTGTTCACCAGCTCTATTGCCCAACAAGAGTTTTGACGTAATCTCATCAAGCATGGCCCTGGCAGCGACCCACACAGATCGCCAAGAAGATGATCTTGAGACCTTTACAGATGCATCCAAGTCGGACCTGGGAGTTGGTGGCAGCATATTTATCGTCCAGTAGCAGAGGAGGATCAGTTTAAGCCATATAAAGAGTGCAACGTAATGCAGGCTGAAATTACAGCTATAATGAGAGCAGCCAACTGGTTGAGGTAATATAGAGTATACCGGGTAAATATCCTAATCAGAACTGATAGTAAGGCTTCGTTAAATGCGCTTGTGGGTGTCTATACGACGTCCAGGTTGGTTCAAGAATGCCGCATATCCCTTAAAAAGAGAGAGAACCTGGAGCTTTTCTGGGTACCAGGGCACAGTGGAATTCCCGGAAATACTGTGGCGGATGAACTGGCGAAAGCCGGGACTCGTCTACAGCGAGGATAGGAATCCCGCTTAGGAGCTGTAAGAACGAAGCGTCAACTTGTAAGTCCTGCATAGCACAGATGGTCTGGTGCGGTTACCTGTCGACTAGAGAGGATGATATGGCTAGAGTATGATCGCAGGAGGACTACTGACCTGAGGGTCAGTGTACTTTGGTGGCAGTTCTGACAGTATATTGGCACATAAGGATGCATGCTAGGAGGTTAAATCTTTCATTTAATGATTTCTGTAGGAGTTGTAGAGATGAGGAAGAGAGTGTTGAGCACTTCCTCTGTCGGTACGCTGTATCTAGGCGGACCGATGCTGTTCGGACTAGCAATTATATTGGAATGCGGAGTAAACGGACTGGATACCTTTATCCGGCTTTCGGGGTGGTTTGAATCTGAACGGTCGTGGAAAATGTAAATCTCATAGACTACACTCCTCAGGCAACACAACGGAACTAAGAAAGGAGCCAAGTGGGCTGGTTTCTTAAAACTGGCAGACTGTACAACCTAACCTAACCTAGTTAATTTAAGGAAATAAAATACTTTTTTAAAGCTCAAGCAAAAAGTTAAATTGCAAAAATCACAACTAATTATAGAATTAATAGAAAATATGACGTCATCTGTTTTCAAAAAAGTCCTCAGCTACAAAGGTAACTAACGGGAAATAAATATGTTATCAAAAAGCTTCTAAGCTACAAAAAGCTCAGAATCGACATTCTGATTGATTTTGATACACTGTGTCATAGGCATGTTTCAGCAAAAATTTTACTCTACTACTATTAAAAATTATGATCTTATCAACTCCAATGTTATGAAAAAAATTTTACATTTTTTATATTAAGAGAGATTTTTGCTTCTCTTTCAAAATTTCTCCAACATGATTTAGGGTTTTTATGAATTTATATGACGCCTATTGTTTTTGTAAGATTTGCTTATTCGATTTTAAAGATGTTTATGCTGCTGTTAATAACTTTTGATTACCGCAAAAATCTTAAAGCTTTATATTTGTAACTAATCCTTGCGCTTTTGTTTTCACTTCATGCAAAAAAAAGATTGAGAAAATCCAAACAACTAAATTGTTATGATCAATAATATTTCAATATTCTAAAATTAAAAGCATTTACTAAATAATAAATAAATAAAAAATAAACAAAATTTAAAATAATTAAATAAGAGGAATAATTCAAATGAACAAAAACAACCTACATGACTATATTTTCTACAAGCCTATTGGCAGCACTGTAACATTCGATTGTAAAACAAAGGAAAAACAATAAAAACAAACGACTCTCCTTTCACACCATCTCCGACAGCCATTAAACGTTTTCATCATCAACATTTACAAGAACTAAGAATATGAAAAAAATTTTCATTAAGAACTAAACAAAATAAAATAATAATAATTAAGAAAAGCACATTAAAAAATGATTAACTTCAACGAATTTTTTTATACCAAAAGGGTGATTAATTAGGCATTTTTTTTTATTCCGCTCTCTTGAAAATGCTGATATGAATGAGATTCAAAAGATTTTACTGATTTACTGTTTCAAAGCCATATTTGCATTTAACTAAATGCGGGATGATGATTGGACGAATTGCCTGATGATTTTCGATAACTTTGAGACATAATTTAGGTTCAATATCATAAATACCTCAAATTTTCTTATCCTTTAGATCTTCAATTGTTATCTGCTTATTGGTCTAAGGCTTTTCTTTTAAATTTCAAAAATTTCGACTGAAAATGAAATAATTATACAGGCACTTGTTGCCTACGTAGTACTAAAATTATTCACAACTTTATTTACACTTAATACCACTGTGTACTAAAACACTAGACCTGCTTACTTTTCTGACTTATGACTGTCTTGCACAATGTTTAAAAATTAACTGTAACTCTGCCGAACACCTTATAGCTATTTATATTTCTTTATAATCTTCTGCATTGTTTGTGAGGCTTCTAGTTAACGATAATTCCAGACTCAAATGTACAATTATAATTGCTACGCATGTACGCACACACACACACACACACACACACACTGCTTGCGAAACAATAATAATGCAACAACAACAATAAAATCATTATTGGTTGATTTACTTGTTTGTGTACATATATCTTTGTTTGTGTATTATGTTTATGGCTTCATGTTGTTTGTGTGAAAGTGCGTGTACATTTATAATAAATAGTGCACAGTGGATGAAAGGTAATGCAAATTCATAGCAATATATGAAATTCTTCCGAAAGGTCGGTGCAACCAAACGGACGAAGGTAATTGTTAATAAAACACGAGTTTTCTAGAGAATAATCTTAATATTTTTCATTTTTGTAGAAGAAATCTATAACAATTATGTGTAAAACAAAATAGCAGCCAATGCTGGCTACAGCTTCAATAATATATCTCTAGCCGATGACTCATATTTTCAATGACTGTGAGACATAATTGATGTTCAGTATAAGTAATGTGCCGAATCCCTCCATTCTTTAGCCATTTACACATTTTTTTTTTTAAATTTCAACAAAAAAGAAAGTCCAACCGTGCAAAAAACATGAACGTGGCGACCGATTAACATGGTCAGAACATGAGATAATACACGGCCATTGAATTTCTTGCGCAACGGAGGTATTGTTTTGTTGGTTGTGTGGCAAGTGGTACCAGTCTTATGGAACTATATATCGCTCAAAACCACTAAAACAAATATTAAATAAAGTAATTTTGCAATATCTCTGAAGCGAAAAAAAACTACAGCAAAAACTCTAGAGGACATCTTTGCAACCATAATAATTCCCTGCCATTTCGGCCACCTTAAAAGACCATGACGTTTATATTCGATTTCAAGTAAAGCAAAAATAAAACTTTCTTATAAAGCAAACAGATTAGCTAGATTTCACAAAACGTGCAAAACTAAATCACCTCTTTTTTAAACAGAACTTTAAATCATAAATTTATTCACTCTCCGACTCTTTCCACTTCAAAACTTTCACCAAAAATGTAAAGGAAAACACTTAATTGAAATTTCAATTAAAATCAAAACTTAAAAGCAAATCATACACTCACAGAAAAAAATTCCTATGAAATAAAAGACTTTAAAATGAAAATAAATTAAATTTAAAACACTTGTTTTAAGCTAAAATTAGTTTTAAGCTTTTATTAAGTGATTAAAATGTCGCAAGAAAAAAATAAATAAAATAAAAACATAAAAAAGAAAATAAAAATTATTGAAAATAAAATGAAATAAATTATAAGAACAACTTTAAGGTAAATTAGAAAATTAATAATTAAGCGTTAAACAATTGTAAATAGTTAAAATGTTAGTAAAATCAGGAATAATTAAATATAAAAGATATAAAATAGAGCTAAAAAACAATTAAAAATTGATAGCTATAGGTGACAAAAATGTTTAAAAATTTATATAATAAAGTTCTAAAAAAAACTGTTGAAATTTTGAGATATTAAACAAAAAATCAAAACATTAAAAGTCATTTGAGAAAACTAAACATACATATTTAACACTTTTTCCAAGTTGCCTGATCTAGTCTATTGTCCAAGCAAATTCTTCAGCCTGTCAAAACTTTTCAGCGGCCTTTTAACTGTCAATCAATTTATGGAATTATTTAATTTCGAATTAGTATTTCTCCGAATAAGGGAGACTGCTAAGAAACTTTCTACGCACCGGTGAACTTTTATAACGAACGCAACTTAATAAAGTTTTCAATACAAATTTAATGTCAACTTAACAAAAAGTGGTTTAAGATAATTCTAATTAGAACTAACTCAAATCGAAGATTACTTATTTGAAAAATATAACAAGAAATCATTCTTGCACTATTTACTTTTACCAAAATTACATCTGTTATAAAATGTTTACTCAAAGCCGGTTTTACAAAATGATAAAAACAATTATTTTAAAAATATAAGTATGTGCAACTGCTGAAAAAAAAATTCCATCATAAACCTCTAATTTATTATTATATTTAAATAAAAACCGCAAAAATTTTATATTTCATTATTAAAAATAAATATCACTGGAGTTTTCAAATAAAATATATTGTTGCGTTTTCACCTTTTGCGAATTCTTAAACTGATAATGAAATAATTATACGGACACTTGTTTGTTATACAGTACTAATATAGTTCTCAATTTTATTTACACTTAATACCACTGTGTATTAAAACACTAGACCTGCTTACTTTTCTGACTTATGACTGTCTTGCGCAACATTTAAAATTTAACTGTAACTCTGCCGAACACTTTATAGCTATTTATACTTCTTTATTATCTACTACACTGTTCATGAGGTTTCTAGTTGACGATAATTTCAGACTTAAATGTACAAATATAATTGATACGCATGTACGCACACACACACACATGCATGCTTGCGAAACAATAATAACGCAACAACAACAATAAAATCATTATTGGTTGATTTATTTGTAATATTTCGTTCTTTAAACCATATATGTTTGTTTGTGTATTATGTTTTTAGCTTCATGTTGTGCGTGTACTTTTATATCAAGCAGATCAAATTGCACAATGGGCTAAAATTAATGCAAATTCGTAACAACCCGCCTTCCCGAAAGGACGGTGGAACCAAAAAGGGTCGAGGATAATTGTTAGTAAAACAAGAGGTTTTCATTGAACTATCCTGCATGCTGTTCACATAATACAGACGAGCAAGTCGTCAAGAAAATTTGTATGAAATTTACAAAATTTTTTTTAGTGAGTTCCATACAAATTTTTTTTTTATCTGGGACCAGTACTCAGGGAATGACCCCTACATATGCAACGCATTGTACTGGAGCTAGGAAAATAGGTTGTGATGAGGAGGAAAGAGGGAGTAGTGTCCGTGGAGTGTTAACAATAACAACACGAAATACTAAAACAAACTCCGTTCCAGCATTTAAAATGTTGGAATTTAATTATTTACTCGTAAAACTGATCAGTGCCCAGGGTATATACTTAAGACACTGCTCAGATTAGCAAAATTTAGTCCAACACCTTCCACACTACAAGGTAATGAAATGCATTGAAAATAATATTAATATTGAACATATAAACAAAACACGGACAACGGTGAAAAAAAGACAAAAAAAAGAAGAAACATGTGTATCATACTGCTACCTATTCCGGTGCACTTTGGTGCACTTCTGTGCTGTATGAGCAGCACAATAATATTTTCCATTTTGGTGTGACACAAAATATCAGAAAATGTTGGCCACATCTTCAGTGACATATCTCTAGCTCATGACTCATATTTTCAATGACTCTGAGACATAACTAATGCTCCATATAGTTAATGTACTAAGTCCCTTCATCCTTTAAACCTCTATACTTTTGTTTAAATTTCTCCCAAAGAGAAAGTAGAACAGTGCAAATCGCATGATCTTGGCGGCCAATTAACATTGCCAACAGATAATACACGGCCATTGAATTTCTCGTGCAACGCAGGCATTGTTTTGTTGGCTGTCTGGCAAGCGGCACCGGTCTTATGGAACTACATATCGCCCAGAGCCACATCGTCCAATTTTGATCTCAAGAAGTATGTTATCATCTCGCCATAATAATAACTACCATTCACTGGAACTGTTTGACTGACCTCATTTTGGAAGAACTACGGTCCGATGACGCCGCCAGCCCATAAACTGCACCAAACAGGTACTGGTTATGGATAGGTCGACTTATCAACAATCACTCGTGAATTCTTGGTTTTTTATTTTGGACCAGTATTCAGGAGATGACGCCCACATATGCAGTGCATTGTATCGGAACTAGTTAAATAGGTTATGAGGAGGGGGAAAGAGGGAGTAAAGTTTGTGAACATTTGACTTGAACTTTCCAACATTAAAACAGACAGGAAACACGTTTGCAGGCAACGTATTCCACAGGCGAAGCGTACGGCTCAAAAACTAATTATCTCTGTAATGCGTAGTACGATTCCTTGTGCAATCAACCAAAAATGAAAGAGCTCTGGACGATAAACGCGTGCTACGTAAAAATGTGCGAGTTTCGGGAACAAGATCCCTAATCTCGTCAGAGCAAAATCCATTGTAGTAACGATAGAATAATTATTTTTATTATTATTGGATGGGATATGGCCCTCATCGACCATTTTCACTGCGACCAATGGTGATCTATTGTGCGTCCCTTGCCCCATTATGGGTTGAGTATGTCAAGAAAACGGACAAGCTCCATCATAGGGAGTGATATTAAGTCACATTCGCTTAACATATAAGCTTGTAGTAGCCTATATCTTCTGTGTCCCAGTGCTCCACATTGGGTGATTAAGTGCTCCATTGACTCCTCTTCATCACCGCAGAATCTGCAAATGTCTGTGTTGGAAATTCCCATCCTATGCAGGTGCTTGTAGCAGTTATAATGACCTGTAAGTGCACCTGTCAATGTTCTGAGACTTTTTCTGTCCAGTTTTAGAGCACTTTCGGCTCTCTTTTTATCAAAGTTTAGAAATTTCTTGGAGTGTTCAAGACCAGCTGTCTCGTTCCAATGTTGTTCAACGATGGACACCGTCCATTTATTTATCTCCTCATTCAGGAGACCCTTATTGAAGCCAAAAGTTGGAGTGGGTCCAATAAAAGTCCCCTCTGCTCCTTTCTTGGCATAAATGTTAGCCATTTCACTGCCAACGATAGAATAAAGTAACGCATCCTACACTGCGTCGATACTCCAGTGAGTCAATAGAGTTGGATACCCTACTGTCACCGATGAGCTTCTTCGTCCTCTCCTGCACACGGTCGAGTAACCCCAAGATAGACTTTGAGTCACCGGCCCAAACTTGAGAGTTGTATTCCATTCTATTATTGGACGGCGAACAGCTGATTTATTTAGGGTTATGTTAATTTACTTAAAAACAGCTTATTCTCTGTTTAACTTTAGAGCCGGCTTTTGAAAGTAAAGTAAGCTTTTTTTGTTTATATTAGATGAAAAGTATAATTTTTAATAAACATTACTTTATATTTTTTAGAGTATACTTTTTAATGACTATAGCTATAGCCCCATTGTATGTTTATAGAACTGATATTTGACAAATTTCCTATAGAGAGTTTAATAAACATACAATATTTTCGAAGCCGTTTAAATTTAAAATTGCTGCGAGGCCTTGTAGATTAATAGAAAAAAATTACTTAATAGAAAAAATGACTTCTGCTTTTTGCAGAAGTGAAACATGGTACACTGGTATGTCGGTATATGTCATACGATAATGGCAAAAGGAAACGCATTTTGGGACTAAAAACATGGAGAAATTGTTTTGTAATCTAATATGGTAAAGGCGTAAATTTGTATTTTATGTATTCCTGCATGCGAGTATATCAAGCCGGTAAAACAAAACCTCACCCCACATCTTCTATTTCTTTGCTTGGTTTTCAAACACAGCGTGCTGTTTTCTTCTCACTGCTTCTGTCTTTCTTTTCCCCTCTTTCTCAATCAATCTCAAATGCTGTTTTAAACTTTTTCTATTCAAATTTAATATATATACACTTTTTACACATAAAAAATACTTTTAAAAGTACTTTTAATTATAATATTTATTAGCAAAGCTAATTGTTGTATCATAATAAAACTAAAATTAATATGAAATATAATTTAGAAAAAAAATGTTCAAAAAAATATTAGAAAAGAATTATTAATCTAATTAAATTAAGTAAGATAATTGAAATAAAAAGTATAATAAAAAAGTTTTAAAAATTGTATAAACTTAACTTTTTAAGCAACTGAAGAAACTGCAATTAAACGAATTATTTAAAACTAATGATAAACTGAAATGAAGAAAAAAATAAATAAAAACAAATTTTATTGATGAAAAAATTAAAAAAGCATAGTTTTAATATTTCTATATATCGCACTGGTTCCTCTAAAGAGATTCCACCCAAAATTTTACAAGTTACACTTTTTACAAGAAATCAAAGAACAGAACAGAGATCTGCACCGGTGCACCGCAACCATAATTACACCGGTTTATCTTATCATTTTCACATCCAATTATTTTAAACTCTCTCTTAAAAATTGATGTGTTGTTATTTACACCTGTAGTTCGTTTGTGAAATCGTGATACATCAAAAATGCATCCAATCTCTTTCATATCTTGAGAAACATTTCGAGTATTTTCTCTTTTCGTTTCTAATCGTTTTCTTAAAAAGACATCCATGACGTCGTCACAAAATCAACTTGTAAAAACAACACTCTCGACAAATGTTTTTGTTGTGTATATGCGTCACTTTTTATTTAACATTAACTTAAATCGCGGCTGCCAGATTAAATAATTTACAACCATGTTGACGAAATAAATAGTCCAGTTACTAAAGCCATTCGAATGTGTCACTAAAAAATCTTCAGTTCGTAATTATATGACTTTATCGAAGATTATACCAATTATAAATTGTCTTACAAAAAATTCCTCTTGTCGATGTTGCCAGCCGGTTGACTATAAAAAGTTGGCAGTTTCGGCCCTGCCACAGTACCTTAAGCAGAAGTGAGCGAAAAACTGTAATACTACATTTAAACCAACTCAAAATCTAGTAGATTTGAATTAAAATCTACAACAACATCCATGTCGTTTACACCACCATTTGTTGACATCTAGCAAGATTTCATTTTCACAAAAATAATTTATGCATGCGGATATGACTAAACACTTTTATCAGAAACTGAATACACCACATTAAAGTGTAATATTTAATGCAGCGTAGTATTTTTAAGTACTTTTTAAACAAAATCACGGTTGCATCACTTGGTGCTGAGTAGATTTCAGGTGATTTCTTGGAAATCTACTCATAAAATAGATTTCATTTCGTATGGGAAATCTTCTCAAAATCTACTAGATTTGGCTTGAAATCTCGAATGAGCAGATTTTGCTTTGATGTAAATAGACAATAACTTAATAAGTTTTCATTATTACAAGTTGCCTGTGAAGATAAAATCATAAAGTATGGCAACAAAACTTAAATTAAAGACTACTTTTAGGAGATAAAAACTGTGGCAACTAAACTTCACAGATTGTAATTTATTTTAGTAAGAAATACTCATATGGTAGCATGTACAAATATGGCAACTTCAAATAAAAACACTTTCGTTAAAATTTACAAGTAGGATTGTCTTCCCGGTAACTTATGGTTTACTCTTAGATTAAGAAAGTTGTAATAATGAAATGCGATTTATCCGGCTAGGATGAAATCCTACTTTTATCTAATGCCAAGTTGTAATAATGGAAGGTCCATAAGACTAACTATTGGGGTGAATGTAGCAGAAGAATTGTTATGATAGAATTTCTGCGTTTTAAAAATCTTCGCTTCTGGGATCCTCATTAAGACACCTTCAGTCAGTGCATCAACAAAGATTTGGATTTTTGGCTCCATGTGTTCTACCCTGACGCTATAAAATGGACCGATACAAATTTGTATCGATGCTTTTTCTTCGATGCCGAGTAGGTATCAATACTTTGCGATCAATACCGTATCAAGTATAAGTATCGACAAACTAGTGGTATCATTTCATCCCTACAAGTGTAAGTGGTATCATTTCATCCCCACATCCCATTCAAATAACAATAATAAGTTCCATCATCAGAGTGTCTACTGTACTTCAAACCGCGAAATTATTTCAATGTTTTTTTCGCTAGCAACTTTTTTCTCATGTTATTAATTAAGTTTTTAAAACAACAAAATTTATTTTTTTTGTATTCTTCATTTTGGACAGTTCTGAAAAGCGATGCTCTTAGCAAGCAAATAAATGTCAGCCATAAAAAATAAATAAGCGAGTTTTTAAGTACGAGTATATGCCATAAAGCAGATGTGCCCAGGCCTATGGGCTAAATGCTCAATTGTTTTTGTAAAAGCGCTTAGCTATAGGGCTGTGCTCTTCAAAACACACATACTGTGAAAAATACACAAACAGCTTTATCTTATATATTTTTTGTCTTTCTTCACTGCACACACACATACACACACACACACACAAGCAAAGCAACAATACTTTCGCATGTTTTGCATACATTGACGGCAGCGATTATCAGTGTAAATATTGTTTTTTACAAAAAAAAAAATATTAAATAAAAGTAGTTTTTCCTTATATGTATTAGTTTTTACTCTTCCCTATGGAACTTTTGGGCACCCCTGCCATAAAGCGTGCTGCAGTGTACTCAAGAAGTAAAAAATATGTTGGTGAAGTTGAAGCAAAGTATTCTTTACTACATGCATCATTATTTATATGAGTAACAAGAAGGAAATACATTTTCTTATTTTTTCCACAGACTCATTTGTTTTGAAGTCTTTTTGCACATTGTTGAGCTGAAAATTATTTTCCTCACATGACAGCAATTTGTTATTTATTTTCTTATTCATTTTTTTCTCGTTTTGTTTCTTTGTTTTGATGTATTGAGGAAAATACTTCTTAATACCGCAATCATTATCGAGTCTTAATCACACTTTTTGTGGCCTTTAGCATCTTTCACTTATTTTTGTTGATATATTTGAATGTTTTTTTTTATTTTCATATACTTTGTACACAACTCCTGCAAAGCATTTAATAATAAATAACAAAGGAATTGAATTTTCTTTCGTAAAGGTTTAATATATTGCAGACATTTGAAGTTCAAAAGATTTTACCGCAAAAAAAATTGTCTTTACCAACGAAAGCATTTCGTTGAATGTAAGCAAGCACATGATAAAAAAAACAAGTAGGAGTGTAGTAAATTCGGCTGGACGGAATCTAAAATACCCTTCATCATAGTCACGTAAATAAGAAGTATATATTACAAATTAAAACCAAATATGCTCGCATATACATATATAGACCGATATCGGGGGAAAATTTTTTTTATTTTGTAAACGTCAAAAAGATAATATTTCATGGAAACTTGAATGAAAAAATCGGTTTAGACTGTATCCCGGATATACTCGTAAATATGGACTGGTATCGGAAATTTTCTTTTTCTGTACTTTAGGAACCAACTTTTATTACTTTTTGTTTTAAAAAAATGATTTTGTTCTTTGCATTGACTTCGTGCTTAAAATATTTGCCTTTGTCTCCATTACCCTCTTTTTGACATTGCAATCATGTGAATAATGAACTTAAAGCTCTTATAAGACACTATTGACAGCAACAACAAATAATAAAATGTCAACAGATTATGATGCAAAAAGAAAATACGTGACATTGCAACCGCACACAGGACTATAAAGACACTTCATAATAATATAATACTCATATAATATTTTAAAAGTGAAAATAAAGCAATAACTTCAATAAATTTAAGAGTCTGAATTTCAACTGAATTTTTGTATTGAAATTTTATGGCTTTAAGACTATTAAATGCTTGCATTCTGGGATGAATTACTGCGTTCAATTACGAGCTTCAAACTCATAATAAAACAGCCATAATGGCTTCGATTAGTGCAAAATATCATCGTTTTAGTTTTCACCATCATTTCCGCCGCTTATGGCCCAGCTATTAAACAAACTTGAATTGATTTTCACACAGTGATAAAATGATAATCATCTGGGTATTCCCAGTAACACACTGCTCAACGTACACCTATGGCTGTTTTAATAGATACTTTAACTCCTTTTTGCATTTTTTTTCTCCTTTTTTTTTTTTTGAGTTCATTTGGTTTAGTTGCGTACTTAATAACGTTCGCTGTGGCACGTTGTTGCCGGTGCTTGTTGTTGGCCGCAGAGAGCACTTCAACCGAACTAAAGACACACAGCGAATTTAAAATGAGCATCATTAACCGCTAAAATGCATAAAACTGAAATCCATTTAAACCAGAAAGTGTATAATAGATAGTTTTTGGCGTATTTTGCTGTTTCCTGATGCCATCCATATTGGTTTAAAGCGAGAAGAGCAATGCATTTGCGCCCGTATCGCAAAACCTTTAGTTCTAGAGATTTAAGTGTCAACTAAAGTGCAAATATTTGTTAATCGTTCAAAATTGATTATATCATATATTACAATCAGTTAATACGAACCTTCAAAAGACAGCTGTTAAAATTTCTTTATATTCATTACATTCGTTTTTTTTTTTTATCTTGGACCAGTACTCAGGGGATGACATATGCAGTGCATTGTACCAGAGCTAGAAAAGTATAACAGACTGGAAACTTATACCACAGACGAAGCGTACGGCTGAAAAACGAATTCTCTCTGTAATGGATAGTTAGATTCCCCGCGCAATCGATTACAGATGGACGAGCTCTGCACAGTGAACGCGTGCTACGTAAAAATGTGCAAGCTACGGGAACGAGATAATCTCGTCAGAGCAAAATCCATTGTAGTAACGAGAGAACAGAGTAATGCACAGCACACTGTGTCGATGCCCCAGTGAGTCAATAGAGTTGGATACTCTACTGTCCCGATGAGCTTCTTGGCCATCTCCTGCACACAGTCGAGTAACCCCAAAATAGACTTTGAGTCACCGGCCCAAACATGAGAATTGTATTCCATTTTTGGTTGGATGTAAATGGTATAAATAGTAAGGAGGTTGGATGGAGTGAAGTACATCCTACACCGTTTCAAAAACCCGAGACACTGGAATGCTTCTTTAGAGATATGAAAAACGTGTTCCGTCCAGCGAACATTACATTCCGATTCCTCAATATTTATACCATCCATGAGTACAGATGCAGCAGCACTTGCGGTCGTTTGTTTGTGTGTTAATAAACAACATTGGGTCTTACGAGCGGCGAAGGCGGCCCTGTTTTTACGACCCCATTCAGAGATTAATTGAAGATCACTATTCAGTGATATAAGAAATAAGAAATAGAGTAGGAGGAAGAACGGAGAAAGAACGAAATCTTGTGCGGTCTCTGAGAAAGCTCGATATAAACCGAGAAAAGTCATCACCGACACCAAAAGCAGTAAGTTTTGCCAGTAGTGCACCATGCCACACTCTGTCAAACGCTTTGGAAACATCCAGAGCCACCACTTTACTTTCACCGAAATTATGGATTGAGTGGCACAATTTCTCTGAGAGATATGCCATAAGATCGCCAGTTGACGGTCACAAAGCAATTTATGCTACTCTAGATACCACATAAGGTGATAGTAGAGCATACTTTCCATTTCTTTGGAAAGCGCAGAGTTATTGTGCTAAGAGTGAAGCTACTTTTGTTATTTTCTAAACAATGTAGAGGTTATCGCTGAAACTGGTGCCTATTTTGAAGTAAAAGATAAATCGTTCCAAAAAAGTGGTATTGAAATCTTAGAGCACCGCTGAAATGACTGCGTTGCTCTTGATGAAGATTACATTATAAAGCTAATTTTAAACCAAAAAAACTGTGTTTTCTTTGTTAGGCCCGGGACTTTTAAGCCCATGGTATATGGTATCCATCAAAAATACAGATTGTTTTTTGTGCTATCTGCCTGTAACATTTCATAGCAGCTACCTTAATCATCAGTATACTTGGAGTCCTTTGAAAAATATTTGCAAACTCTAAACTATATATAAGAGCGGATTGATATTGAAGCTACCTAGCGCTAGATGGCAGCACACACAATTTTTTTTTTTTCTTAAATTACGTTCTGCTAGACGTCAGCTGTTAATCACCTAAATTCATCGATTAGTTTATTTATTGTAGTCATTTGAAGTAAGCAACTTTAGTGTTTTTTGAAAAATGTAAAAAAATGAAATTCGTGCAGTGATTAAACACTATTATATGAAAGAGAAAACGGCAAAAGAAAGAAAGAAAAAGCTCGATACGATTACGCTGGATCTGCTCCGTCAGATTACAGAGTACAATATTGGACTGATGAATTTAAACGCGGCCGAACAAGCACTGCAACAACAGGAAGGCCAGAAGATGTAGAAGAAAATATCAAGAAAATCCTCGATATCGTTATGAATGATTGCCGAGTCAAGTTACGTTAGATTCTTGAAATGGCAAATATATCATTTGAACCTATGTATGTTCAACATTTAGCATAAACATTTGCATATCATAAAGCTATTGGCACGATTGGTACCGCATTTGCTCAGTGTCCAACAGATGCGACATCGACAGATCACTTCACAGCAGTGTTTGGACATAATAAAGCATAATCGTGTAGATTTTTGGCGTCTGTTAATAATTGTTAATAAAAATGGGTCCACCCCTACACACCTGAAACCAAAACTCAATCGAAACAATGGGTGGAAGCTGGTAGAAGTACTCCGAAGAAGGCGAAGTCAGTGAAATCGACTGGCAAAGTTATGGCCACTGTATTTTGTGAAGCAAAAGGATCCACAATCACAGGAAAGTATTATCGTGCATTATTGAAACAATTGGTTGATGCAATCAAGAAAAAACGGGCACATTTAAAGAAGAAAAATGTGCTCTTTCTTCAAGACAACGCAGCGGTTCAAACACTATTAGACACGATGCTAAAATTGCGTGAATTACTCTTCTTATTGGTTGATCATTCACCTTAGAGTCCCGATCTAGCTCCTAGAGACTTTTTCCTGTTTTCAAACTTGAAAAAATGCCTCGCAGGAAAAAATTCAGCTCAAACGAAGAAGTGATTACCAAAACTAATGCTTATTTTAAGGTGTTCCCAAAATCGTACTATTCAGATGGTATAAAAAAGTAGGAGCATCGTTTTACTAAGTCTATTGAGCTAAAAAGAGACTATGTTGAGAAATAAATAGACTAACAAAATCTGTACTTTGCGCCGATAATGGGATCTTGGCTTTATAATCAACTAATTTCAATTAAAAATTAAATTATTTTTTGGTGGCATTCAATATTTTAAACCAAATTTCTTACCAAAGACAGTCGAACAAATAAAGTTAACTTGATAAATGCAACTCTGCAAAATCTCTACAAAATATTTAGTGCACTGTAGTGAACCGTCACCATTTTTACTAAGCACACTATTTAATTGATAGTAGCTCGAATGAAAAATTATATGTAAATCCATCTCCCTCAACACTGCCGGGTAATAATCTCTTACAGTTCCATTTAGCTTACCTAAATGTGTGACTGTCAGCTTTACCTGCAAAAGGATAAACCAATATTTTTAATGGTTTAAAATACATTTAAAGTTGGCAATAAATGAAAGAAGATATTAAAGTGAAAAAAAAAAACGAAAAGATTTAAAGCTGGTTGCCAACTTAAGTGGTCGCATTCTTAAGAAGTTAGTTTGAAAAATGTTGGCAAGGAAGTTAATGAAAATTCGCGACAAACGAATTGTAAAATAAACAAAAAAAAAAATTAACTTAAATTATGTAACCAGTCACATAATTAACACTATATAAGAAATCCACCCAGGTGGATTTAAAAGCGAATTTAGCGTACAACTTGTTGTGTGAAGTCATGTATGTAATACGCTTTATGGAAGGGTTTGACGGGAAGGTGTCCAAAATAGTGCAGCTGCCCGTTTACATCAAACATGAAGCAGTAGAGGCGTGCTGTTAAAATGCACCCTTGAAAAATAAAGTTTTTCTAAATTTTCATTATTTTTATTCCGTCAACGAGTAAGCAAAGTCGCTTTTTATACCCTTCACAAAAATGCGAGGGGTTTGTGATTCTGTTTTCTACAATTTTCATTAGCGACCCTATAAAGAATACACGAGTATATTCTGAATCAGAATTATTAGAAGAGTCGATTAAGCGATGCCCGCCTGTACGCCTGTCCGTCGTTGAAATAGCTTTTTTTGAGAAAACCATTGGACTTAGAAACCTTTTTCTTCCATTATTTTATTACCTCATCGATTATTGGGTTTTCTATTGTATTTCAGTAAAATTAGGTCACATACAGCTGAGATATATCCAAAATTCCAAAAAAAGCTTTTTTTGCAATTTTGTGTGAAAAGTTCTGGAAAAAAAATTTTTGTTTTACTTCAAACTTCAAATTATTAAGCATGGCGATCAAAGGCAAGAAAAAATAGTCCACGATATCGGTCTATATATACCCGAGGTACCGATTTTTAATAAAAATTTCACATAAGCGAACTTAAACTGTTTTTTTCTTGTTTTTTTTTTTTTTTTGCTTAAAAGCAGTTCTGGTAATAAAATAAGGTTATATAAATATGAAAAATTAAAATTTCCCATATCGATCCATATATACCCGAGATATAGCCTAAACTGATTTTTTCATGAAAATAACTTAATCTTTTTTTTTTTTTTGCTAAAAAAATTCTCGTTATAAAAAGAGGTTACTTAAATACAGAAAATGAAAATTTCCGATATCGGTCCATATATATCCGAGATATAGTCCAAACCGATTTTACGTGAAAAAAAAAATTTTTTTTTTTGTTTATAATTTCTGGTTATAAAATGAGGGTATTTAAATACAGAATATTAAAATGTCCGATATCGGTCCATACTCGTATATACATAGATCCCAGATATAGTCTGATAATTAAAATTTCCGATATCGGTCCATATACACGAGATATAATCTAAACCGATTTTTCATGAAAAAATTTTATTTTATTTTTTTTTTATTTTTGTTTAAAAGTAGTTGAGGTAGTCAAAGAAGGTAATATAAATGCAGAAAATCAAAGTATCCGATATCGGTCCATATATACCCGAGCTATAGCCTAACCCGATTTTGTCATGAAAGTGTCGCATAAGCGAACTTAAACAGGTTTTTTGCTTAAAACCAGTTGTAGTAATAAAAAGAGGTTACTAGAATACAGAAATTGAAAAGTTCTGATATCGGTCCATATATACCCGAGATATAGCCTGAACCGATTTTTCCATGAAAATTTGTTTTTTGCTTAAAATTAGTTCTGATAATAAAACGAGGTTATTAAAATACAGATAATGAAAATTTTTGATGTCGGTCCATATATACCCGAGATATAGGATAAACCGATAGAAAATTCCGATATCAGTTCATATATAACCGAGATATAGCTTAAACAAACTTTTCCATGAAAGATTTCGTTTTTGGAATCACAAGGCAAAAATATATTTTCCCCGATATCGGTACATATATATCCGAGCATATTTAGTTAAATATACATTTACGTGACTATAGTGAAGGATACTTTTGATTCGGCCCAGCTGAATATCCTACAGTCCTACTTGTTTTGTTCTTCAACAAAAGTATAAATATATATAATAAATTTAGAAGCTTAAATAAATCGATCAGTTTCAAGATTAATTCGGTTGTGCCTCAAGGCTCGGTTTTTCCTTTTAATCCATATCTGATTCTAATCACATTTTTTAACAACCTTACTTAGCGAGTTTGGTAAAAGTTGCATCACTATCTGTCTCGCTCGGTCATGACAAACATCCACGTCTCTCATCAATCAACTAGTTAGTTAGCACAAATATCCGGCTGCATAAGTAGCTTTCCAGCAGCTTCTGAGTGTTTGCAGGTAAGTTTAACTTTATTTTGCCAATGAAGAGAAACCAACTAAGCTGAGCCAGACCGAAGCTGTTTATAAACTGTTTTATATCCAGAGACTCCTTGATGTATAAAAATTTAACTATTTAACTTCATTAACTGGTGTTATTAAAAGCTAAAAGTTTAAACCATTTTAATACCAGCTTGAGCAAAACTTTATGAACAAAAATATATTAGCGCGATTTTATTCTTTCCTACTTCGTTTCCAAACTCAAGAGCAATCCCCCCTATTTTCTGTTTTTGATTATGAAAGTGTTTGCGGGCGTTGAAACATCTGGCTTATAATTTCTATGAAAAAAGTTTATTGGCATTTCCGTATTTTCATTTTGTTTCAAGCAACAGCAACAACAACAAGAGCAAACGTAAAACAAAACTTTTTGCCAGTTATCTCTCGCACAAGCAAGATAATAAACAACAACATTGAAATTAAATTCAAAAGTCAAACAAACAAATGCATACAACAATTATTTTAAATTTGAGAAATAAAGTTAAAAACGAAAACAAAAGCTCTAAATAAACTGTTCACAACTACAACAACAAATTGAATTTATACTTCAAAACTGATTCACTTCAGCATATCACACTTAAGCCAAATACAACGAAACAATAGCAACAGCAGTGTGGCCATTTTGGCATTTTTGCGCCTAAATTTCGCATATATTTTTCAGAGTTAGCTGCAAATTTTCCATTCAGCAGTTTGTATTTTTTCCGGCCTGTTTTAACAATATATTAATCATTTTTTAGCATTATTCAATTTAAGAATATTTAAAATAATAATTTGTAATTTTGGTCCTAGTTGCTTTGACCTTTATTTAATTTAATATTTGCAACACATTGTTTCAGCTCAAGGTCCTTTTTGGTTGTTTTTTAATTTTATTATAATATTGATCAATATTTCGTCTTCCTTCGGAAGGCTTCTTCAAAAAAAATTTAATTGTGTGTTATAAATTCAAAAAAAAAAAAATTTAAGAAGTCAATAATAATAAAAAAGAAGTGTGATTAGCTCAATTATTGGAATGGGAGCTCTGGTGAAGAAGATGGAATTAATATGTGCCGTCTAAGCCGATGAAACAAAATAAAGGGATGGTTTTTAGTTTGTTTACTCAGAATAAATTCTTAATTGGAAATAGGATAGGGAAAGATAGAAATCAAACAAATGAATTAAGCGGCCCATACACGTTTCAATTCAATTGTGAATTGAGTCTTTCAACTGAATTGATTATTGCCCACACACTTCATAAACTGAATTGAAAGATTTTCATTCAACTATTAAATTCAATGAAATTATAGACAATTTTAAAAATATATAACGTTCTCTTTGCAAAAACACTATAAATATAAATTTTGAGACCTGATCAAGAAACTCGAACACACACAACACAACCAAATTGAAAGACTTGCTAGTCAATTTGAAAAAATCAAAACGTTTTAATTTTTCTTCAACTAACTCGACAACTACCAAACTAACCAACTGACAAAGCCATACGCTTTGATTTGGACAACAACCGACTCAGTTGCCGACTGAGTTGAAACGTGTATGGGGTGCTTTAGAACTTATAAATAAATGAGGTTTTGATATTGTATTGAACACATTGTGCGGAAAATGGGCACGAATATTTTACCTTTCTCAGTATGCAGGTCCTCCAGTTAATGATTTAAAAATATATAAGAAATAGAATTGACTACGTGCATAAATGAAAAAGCTTGTTTTTTGTGTTTTGACAGATATTATTAGAGCATTTTTCTTTTTAAATTCTCAACAATTTATTTAGATTGTTGAGATATAAAGTTGAGTGTTTGAGAATATCTTTAAAAAATTTCCAAAGTCTACTGATGATTAGGGTAGTTCCTATGAAATGTCGACATATAGATAGCTGGGAAACACAGAAAACAAGCTATTTATAATTTTTTATTGGTATCAATATTAGAAGCTAGAATAGCGAATAAAAAAACTCAATTGTTAATATTTTATTTTAATTTTTAGATAAAGTATATTAAAAAATATAAAAAGTATAGCGCCATTTGCGATAATGAAATTTCAATATATTTGTGATATTTTGAAAATTTTTAAATGAAATTAGTAATGTGTGGTTCCGCCTTTATTTGAAATCACCTCGCAAATTCGATTGGGAATGGAATTGTGCAGACTTTCAATGTAATCCAACGAAATGGTGGACCAAGCGTGTTTGATGGCTTCGATTAGTTCTGTTTTTGTGCTGTATTGCTTTCCGGACTCGTATACTTTCCTAGCCAACCAGCCCCATACGTTTTCGATTATATTTAGTCGAGCGAGTACGGTGGCCACTCAAGGACATAAATTTTTGGATTTGAATCCAGGATTGAAATGCTACTCTAGACTCCAGAACCAATTTTGGTATTAAAAAAAAAAAAACATTTCTAAATCGTTTCTGCATTCATGACCTTCCGCATTCATGAGTGACGTTAAAAACTGCAATTCGCTGGTGCCTTAGTAGGATATATCTCCCCACACTATCATACCTCTCTCTCGGCTGTGCAAACGGTCCAAGTCGTGTTCGCCTTTACGTAGGTCATGGATGACGCGCAGTGTATATACATACATAAGAACATATCACTGGTCTCATGTAGACCAATCAACGGTTATTCATTTGTTTGAAAGGTGTAAAGAAAAGTAGAAACGTGTCAAGCAAAAGCCTGATTTTTGTGTTTTGACAGGTATTAATAAAACATTTTTCTTTTTGAATTCTCAATAATTTATTTAGATCATTGGGATAAAAAGTTGAAAGTTTGAGAATATCTTTCAAAAATTTCCAAGTATACTATTAATTAGGGTAGTTCCTATGAAATGTCGACATATATACAGCTCGAAAACATAGAAAACATACTGTTTATAATACTTTGATTGGTATCAATATTAATATAGTCAAAAAAACTCAATTGTTTGAAATATATATAATAATATACTTTTTATAATAATAATAATATATTTTATTATAATTTTTTAACCAGTTTGTTTTATTGAAATTATGTTCACAAGAATTATGAAAAACAACTCATTTATAAAGAATTAATATTTTAGTATTATTTATTTATTTATTTGTTTTTTTTTTTTTTTTTTTTTGCAGTTTATGACTTTATTTAGCATAATTTTAAAGTCAATTTAGCAAAATATTTTTGGATATGGCCACACTGAGCAACAGATACAATACTATTACAGAATAGTAATAATAAGGCAAATCCAAAAGTTTGAAACTTTCTTGTTTTAGATTTTATAAAAATAATACGGAATTTTTAAAAGTTGCCATAACAGCATTCACATTTTCTAAAACGAAAATATAACAAGCAAATGGATTTTAATTTTTGCAAAAATTCTGGCTGAACACTGAAGCATCCTTTCCTTTTAATTCTATCGATTTTAGTATCACGTTACAAAATATGCTACAAATGCGCCACGTTATTTTTCTATCTATATTGATGTTGACGAATAAATAAATATGTGTCAAAAGACATAAAAGAACACAAACAAAACTGTAACACAGCATTAAAAAAGTTTTAAAACTGGAGCAAAGAAACATCTTTATACACCAAATGGAAAAGACACGCCTGCTGTCTGCAAATTGCACAAATAAACTGTTATACGAGATACAAAAAATGTTTAATAGGTTGTTGATTTTTTATGAAGCTTTAACAAAATTACATTACAAAAATATTTTAACTGTTATAAACTGTTATACGTTTAAATACTGTTAAACTTATAAAAACAACTTGGTTTTTAGAATTTTGTATATAAGTATATCCATCAATTATTATATATCTGTTAACTGTTATTTTTTTAAACTGTTATACTTCTTATCTTCATACTTTCAAAAAGTGCTATATTTGTAAAAAATCTTTTTCTCAAAAATAGTTATAACTAAACAAAAATGGGTATCTTCATAAAAATGGGTATCTTTCAAAAAGTGTTATATTTCTAAAAAATCTTTTTCTCAAAAATAGCTATAGCTAAGCAAAAATGGGTATCTTCATAAAAATTAAATGAATTTGAAATGTGTTTGAATTCAAAAATTTCATACAAATTTTTCTAAAATTCATTTTAAACACATTCTAGTTTTTTATGAATACGAGTATACACATAAAAGTCTTGGAATGTAATGTTTTTTATCTGAATTAACAATTTTAAGTTGAAAATGTTATTAAATAGGCTTTTTCCATTGAACAACATATAACATCTACCATCAGTTTTTGAAGATGATAACATCTTCCCATAAGAAATACATTGTACTAAAAGTCAAAATTTTTCAACATCTTTATAAAATGTTCCTATCTCATTTTATAGCATGTTCACACGAAGGCTTATTTTCGAGGTTCGCTCTCTCATTCGTGGGTCGCGGCCCAATCTTGATTGAACCAACATGATTCGCCTTACAAAATTTTATGAGCGAACCAACTTGGTTCATTTTGAATCTTGTTGCGAGCCATGCAAAAACTACTATCATCTCGAAATTTGATAATAAATTATCGCTATTTTATCTGAACTAGCTCTCAAAAAAATCTAAATAAAGAAAAAACAGATAATTAATGTGTGTAAAATCAAAATAAACACATTGGAATCGTACAAATTTCATACTTAATTAAAGATTTAAATAAAAATTGAAAAAAAAATGTGTGAAACGTTTGCACAAAATATGTAAACATCAGTGTGAAGCAAAAAACAACCGTCTGAACACCTAGTTTGGCAATAGTGGTTCAGAGAGCGAACCAAGTGTTTCATATTACTGTCTGAACATGGTATTATTCCATTCAACATTTTTCGATTATTTCGGTGTCATCACTAGAAAAATGGCAATAATATCGATTATTCTTGTGGCATCCCTGAAAAAACGTCATTTATTTTGAAAGAAATAAAAAAATTCATAATTTATTTATTATGTGTCAATTGTTTGCATGTGTTTTTTTTTTTTTAATTTTTTTCTGTAATAGTTTTTTCTGTGTTTTTCCAATTTTTTTTATGTGCCCTACATTTTATTTATAAACATATATGTATGTTATAATCCTGTTTTGCTTTTCTAAAATAATATTTCTGAAAAAAATTTTGCCTGCTTTTGTTAAATTGTTTGAAAATTTTAATAATAATATCTTTGATTGATAGTAGATGTTAGATGTGAGTAATGTAAACAGTGTTTCACATTTTCAACATCTTCCACGCGTTCCATGAAGATGTTGATCAGTGTAAAAAGCCTATAAACAACAAATATTATTTAAACAACAAATACTAAAAACTTTTATGTTATAATAAATTTTTATAAAGTTTATAAAAGGTGGTCCAACCACAATGACCCTTAAAGTTTTTTCCCGACATTTCTTTGTTTCTGTGTTTGAAACATTCAGCCGTACAGAGGTACACAGCCCAATATCAGTTCATATATGCCAGAGATATAGCCTAAATCGATTTTTCCATGCAAATATCTTAAACAATTTTTGTTGCTTAAAAGCAGTATTGTGGCTGTGTGCTGTAACTCTCGCCACGAGAAACTTTTCGACTGAAACGTGTGAAATGAAACAAAGTTGAAACAAACAGCTGCTTTTCTCACTAAACTGTATCTATAACATTTTTCTAGGTGAGTAATACCTGTCACGTAAGGAAATTACCCACCATTTTACAGAAAAACTGTATCTGTAAAACTTTTGCGAAAAATTCTCCGCTTTCAACTGTCATTATTTCTCGCATATAAAGAGGCTGTGAGATAGTATTTCAAATAATAATCATCATTAAATGAATAATGATACTGAAAACATAATTATTTTGCTGTTAAATTAATTTTCAAATATATATTTACACAGTTTAGAATGATTGTTTTTTTTTTTTTTATTTTAACTTTTTAATTAATTTTTATACCCTTCACACAACAATTTTTAAGGGAATACTTCAGTTTGTTATTTCTACAATTCTAATTGCCGACCCAACAAAGTATATTATAATACTTTTGTAATGTTTTTTTTTTCAGAATTCACAAATTGCAATTGTTTTTTCATTTTAAAAAATTTTGTGCATTAGCATATGTATATGTAAGTATGTATTTGTAAATAAAATTTAAACGTTAGAGACATACCATACATTTTCTAGAATAGCCGGCGGTTATAATATAGTTTCTTAACTTTTGTAATTTTTGGTCGGCGGCGGTACTAATTGTGGCTGGCGCTTTCATTTTTAAAATTGCATGTCGGCATCGTTTTATATTTTCAGACATTTCTAACGTAACGACGTAAACGCTTTGGATAGTTTCCGACATGAGTTACAGACGCAGTTTTTTCTCACTTTTCGAGAAACGATGGAATAATTTGTTTCCCAAGTTTTGGACGCGAGAACTTCTCGCCAAAGTTACAGAACACAGCCACTGTTTACAAAAATCGATCTAATATCGGTCCATATATACCTGAGACCTAGACTAAACCGATCTTTTCAAATAAAATGTCGCGTAAGCGAACTGAAACATATTTTTCCCTTAAAAGCAATTCTGATTATTAATGGAGGTTATTAAGATACAGAAAATGAAAATTTCCGTTAGCGATCCATATATACCCGAGATATAGCATAAACCGATTTTTTCATGAAAAATTATTTTTTGGCTTAAAACCAGTTCTGATTATGTAAGGAGGTTACTAAAGTGCAGAAAATGAAAATTCCCGATATCAGTCTACATATACCCGAAATATAGCCTAAACTGGTTTTACCATGAAATTTTTTTTTTAGCAGTTTTGATTATAAAAGTAGGTTACTAATATACACAAAATGAAAATAGCCGGTATCGCTCCATATATACCCGAGATATAGACTAAGCCGATTTTTTCATCAAAATGTGGTATAAGGGAACAACAATTTTTTTTTTTTTTTTTGCTTAAAAGCAGTTCTTATTATAAAAGTAGGTTACCAAATAGATAAAATGAAAATATTCGATATCGGTCCAGAATGCAGAGTGCAGAAAATGAAAATTTCCGATATTGGTCTATATATACCCGAGATATAGTCTAAACCGATTTTTCCATAAAAAAATTTTTTTTTTTTGCCTAAAGGCCCTGGTAATAAAAGGAGGTAACTAAAATGCAGAAAATGAAAGTCCGATATCAGGCCATATATACTCGAAATATAGCCTAAACCACGAAAATTTCCATGAAAGTTTAGCTTTTTGGCATGGTGATCACAAGGCAAAACAGTTTTTCCCCGAGATCGATCCATATACATATATCCGAGCATATTTAGTTGAAATTTACGTGACTATTGTGAATGATATTTTAGATTCGGCCCACTCTTATTTGTAAAAGTACAGATTCGGTATTAAGTGTGTTTAAATTAACGTATTTAGTGCTTGAATAATTCATACCTCAATCAAACGCACTGTACTTGATATAAGAAAAACCGTACTTACCTTACTTTTAACACCGCTTTAGTTTGATTTAAGTGCAGATGGATTGAATTTTCTTTGCAGTGTATGTACTCTATGATTCAAAAAATAAATAAGAACAACCATAAGAAGACTAAACGCTATTGAATTCAAACCTGCATTAATTTTTGGACACCCGTTATAAAACAAGTTTCCTTCCATAAAAATCTATATTCTCCTCTTGATTTTCTATTTCAAACATCTAAAAATATACGAGTACGAGTACAAACTTACACATGCATACTTTGTAAGAATTAATAAAAATTTTTATTGAAATGACATGTTGTGTTTTTAAGCTCATTACTATTTTTATTACTGGTCCTCTCGGTGCTACAACTGAACCTGCCACTGATGCTCATAACGGTTGAGTGCATTTACTGCATTGTTTAGTGACGACATACGAAAACACGATGCAAAAGAAAAAAAAAAGAAGAAAGACAAAACATGAATAAAACTGAAAAGTACACAGGATAAAGGCATTGTTGTTATGGTTTAGGAAAACATGTCTGAAATAAAAAATAAAGCTCATTTTCATGACAGTCTTTCACAAGTTAAAACACATTTTCAAAGCAGGTATGGCTATGAAATTCAATTCGAGAGCAATGAAAGGATTTTTAAAGATTTTTGGATGGAAGAAAATAACAACAACAAAATTGAAAACAAAAATAGCATTAAATATCTTAAATTGTTCATTTAAACAAAAGGTATAAAGCCTGTTAAAATTTGCAAACTCATCACAAAATTTTGCTGACGTGTTAAGAAGATACAAATTCATTAAACTGAAAGAGGTTTTCTTTGTTTTTCCCCCCTTTTTAATCGAGTGTGTGCTAAAAAAATATATTTAAATTACGTGTTACTATTGTGTGTATTTAAGAGTTGCGTGTGTAAATTCTATGAGAGTCGCACAATATAGAGCAGCAGGCCGACCAACATTTACAAATACCAAATGGAAACCTAGCAATTTTATTTCACTGAGCCACATGAGTTTTGCCTCTTTGCCACAACAGGCAGCGTTGTCAACTTTGAAATTTCAAAACGCACCCAAACAGAGAAGAGCACGACGTGTGACTTCAAGAAAAATGTACCAGAATTTTCATTTCATTTAAAATGTTTAAACAACTTATTTTGTACAGGTTTAACAGAAAGATCAGCAAGATCTAATATACATATATAACAGCATTAAATAGAGAACGGCTCATAGGAGTTATAATACATAAGATACATTATTTAGTAAAATTAAGGATAGACTTGGTATATTACATATTGCTAATATAGTTTATATAACTCCAAGTAAGTGAAATGATCAGGGAAATTGTAACAAAGTATATATAGGAACAACAAAAAATAAATTTATAATACTTGCCAAAACATTTTTCTTTTTAAATGCTCAAAAATTTCTTTAGAATATTGGGGTATTAAGTTCAATGTTTGAGAATACCTTTCGAAGGTTTCCAAGTCTACTGATGATTGGGATAGGATCTATGAAACTTAATTTTATTTTACTTTATTACACTGCTTTACAAATTTTAATTTTGAAAAAATACCAAGAACGCCACATGCCTAGATCAGTTAATCCGGACCTCCTGAACACGAAAAACGCTATAATCTTTTTTCCTGAGTACCGTTTTTTAGATAACGGTACTTTTGTGTTTTTCGATGTAAGGTACCACTCAAACCCTTGTGGAGCGCAAACAAAAAGTCCGATCGAGACAAATGGCATATCGTGTAATGAGAATTTCTATCTGACAAGAAAAAGCCGAGTTATGGCACCTCAAAATTCAAAATTTGCCTATTTTTTACGTTTACTTCAAAAATTTTCATTTTGATTTTGGTTTTTTTCTAGGTTGTAGTAAAGTTTTCCTAGTTCTGGTACAATGCACTGCATATGTAGAGGTTATCCCCTGAATACTGATCCAAGAAAAAAAGATCTGAATTGTTTTATTTTTCTATTCTATTTTTCTATTTCTATTATTGAATCTTCACGGTGAAAGAGACAGTTGTGAAAAAGACTTACATCAGCACCTGCCCTTGCAGTCCAATCTGATGATCCATCCAGCGCCCCCTGTGTGGCTTACCAGGCTCACACAGGTAGCAAGTTTTGCCATATGTTCGTAGCTATATAAGCAACTTATTTTTGAGGAGTTCGGGCTTTCCAATCCCTCCTGTATGCAATTTCCCAGCAATCAATGGAAGACAAGGCTTAATGAGTTAGTAGGCCGAAGCCCACTAGCAGCATGAGCTACTATCCTTACAGTATAGGTTCACCATCTGTGCACATAATCGAGAGTTATTCAACAATAATTTTTATTCAATTGAAAAAAATTATATGAAATTTAATGCGCTTAATTCATATCCCTTTCAATTTCTCTGTCTTTTGTATCTTGGAGTCCTCAGCGGATGACCTCTTCATATGTAGTGCAATGTTCTGGAACTAAATAAATGGATGAAGAAAAGGAGGAATGAGGAAGTAGCATTCGCAGAAGTTTGACTTGCAAAATTAGTTTTACTTCATGAATTTTTCGATTACTCTTATGTATTTCGCCATAAAAACTCGGAAACTCAAGGAAATATAACTTAGGGCATTTTATACATCATTACTGCGTATTGCTCTCTGTAAAATTAAAAGTAAAAATTGTGAGCACTTACAATATATTGAATGTATTGAAGGGAACAAAACCTTTTTCTTATACTGAAACAAAAAAATTGTGTTGAATTTATTTTGGTCGCATTAAAAAAAGCGCTTTGCACAAAAAATTTCAAAAATCTCCATAAATGGTGCGAAACGCACCGAGTTGGCAACCCTGTTAGCAAGCACAAAATAGAGCTGATGTAAAAGAGGAAAAAAAGTACAATCAGTTGAACAGATACAAAACACGTGCTTAGAATATTTGGCATGTTAAAAAATCATTCGAGCAAACATTTACAATAAATAACAAACATGCCACAAATGTGACAACATGTATAAAATTTATTAAGAAAAAAAAAAAGTATAAAGAACAGAATGAAGCAAAACTAAGAGCAGTACTACACATACTGTTGTCACTTGCCACTTTTGCTTTAATGGACAACTTAAATTTTGTTGGCCTCAAGGCACTTGAAATAATATGTACCCCCAACAATAATAAGGGAAATATTATAATTCAATCAGCATTTAATTCGAGATCATATTTCATGTGTGAAATAATTTAAAAAAATTATATAAAAAAAATTGTTTTTGCTTATTCAAACGATATCACTGAAAAAACTGTTATGCTTAAACAAACAGCCATGTTCTGAGAACGCACGATCTGAATCCGCAAGCGATCTGAAAAACGCTAAATTCATTTTTAGGAGTAGTGACAATTTAGAATTGTTACAAACAAAGTCTACTGATGATAAGGGTAGTTGCTATGAAATGTTGACATGTAGACAGCTGGGAAACATAAAAAACAAGCTGTTTATAATTTTTTCATTGGTAGCAAAATTTTCCATAATCAGCCTTGTCACAGAGATCAGTGTCGTTCGAAAGCGGAATTGAGTCCGAATCTAAAATACCCTTCACGATGGTCACGTAAATATATAGTATGTATTACAAATTTGAACTAAACATGCTTGGATATATGTATATGGACCGATATCGGAAATTTACATTTTCTGTATTTTAGTAACCTCCTTTTATTACCACAACTGTTTTTATCCAAAAAAAAGTGTTTCATGAAAAAATCGGCTTAGACTATATCCCGGGTCTATATGGACCGATATCGGAAATTTACATTTTCTGTATTTTAGTAACCTCCTTTTATTACCACAACTGTTTTTAAGCAAAACTAAGTGTTTCATGAAAAAATCGGTTTAAACTGTATCTCGGGTATATATGGACCGATATCGGAAATTTACATTTTCTGTATTGTAGTAACATAATTCTATAATCCGAACTGATTTTAAGCAAAAAAAATTTTTTCATGCAAAAATCGGTTTAGATTACATCTCATGTATACATATATGGACCGATATCGGAAATATTAATTTTTTGTATCCCTATATTACCAGAACTGCTTATAAACAAAACAAGTTATTTAAGTTCGCTTACGCGACATTTCCAGGAAAAAATTGGGTTAGGCTATATCTCGGGTATATATGAACCGATATCGGAGAAAAAATTTTCCGTTTCCGCGCGAAATCGAATTCTGTGATAAGGCTGAATAGGTATTAAGTTTAAAATCACATATAATTGTTTTTCTTTCTGTATAAAATACACAACAACAAAACTGTTATACTCGGTGAAAGCTTAACACAAAATTATATGCAAGACTTTCATTCGCTCACCAATGTATACCCTAATTAGTCTATTACAATTATATAAAACTTACTCAATTTTATTAAAACTGTTATACTCAATTTAACTTGAAGCGAAAAATATCTAACATTGTTAAGATAAATTTGGCGTATTTTTTCAGTTAATATAACTGATTTATATCATGATTACATAAACATATTGGTATAAAACTATTTCAGATATTCGCAATAACTGTTATACTATGCAATAACCTTTAAAAATGCTAACACACGGGAAGCATTTAGTAGTGAATACTTTAAATTAGAAATCATTAATTCATTTCCGATCGTAAGGGCGTTTTATAGAGCAATAAAACTTTAGGTTGCAACGCTTTTTTTAACTGGCAGTCGTTATGACAGCTGTTAAAGGCGTGATCAGACTATAAATACTTTCATTCGATTTTGTGAGATAAATGTCTAAACACATTTCTTGCGACTGTCTAAAAGTCTAACGTAAATAAGATTTTGCATTCACACCATCACACTTGATATAAACCAAAAAATTTGAGTAGGAAAGAAAACAGCTGTTCATATTTTTTTATTTATTCAGCAGAGAGATGTGCCAACATAAGACTTTACACGGCGGCAGGTGAGCTCTTCGTCGTAGGCGGTAGACGTGCCGGCGTTTGAAAATCTTTAGCAGCTAATATAATAATTATGTAAAACAGATCCAAATTTAAAAGCACCAAAATATTTCATGTTCTACATATAGCATGAGCAAAATACATTTATATACGACAGCTAAATCCCAAATTTCGAGCTTTCTTATAACGACAAAAAATACTATCGGTGGCGGCACGCCATCGGCTAATAAATAGTCGGCTAGTAAATCTTTATACAGCTGGTTTCCTAAAAGACACAACCCTGATCCAATGAAAAGCATTATCGTTTTGAAAAGTTTCAAAAAAACTAAAAAGTCGTATGGGATGTCAAATTTTTATCGTATTCTTTTTCGTATGTATGACGGATTTCATTCAGACTATCAGACTTGCACGTATTATTTAAATTTTTGACAAGTATTAATACACAGTATAATAGTCTGAACTGGGCTTAAGTGAATAACAGCAATATGGAGAACGAACCAAGCAAGCATACTCAGGTGTTTCCACATTTCCCAGAGATTCAGTTTGCTGAAATTTGGGTAAAGTTCTGCGCGATTATGGACACATTTGTGCTTGAAATGTCTTTTGATTTGAACGCCCAGTTATATATATAGACCGATATCGAGAAAAAAAAATTTTAACTTTTCATTAAAATTTTCATGGAATAATCGCTTTAGGCTATATCTCGGGTACTCATATATATGTATGGACCGATATCAAAAATTTCCATTTTCTGTGTTGGGTAACCTCCTTGTATAACCATAACTGCTTTTAAGCAAAAAAAGATTATTTCATGAAAAATCGGTTTGGGTATAAATGGAGAAATGGAACGATATCGAAATTTTTAATTTGAATCGAATCGAAATTTTCAATTTTGTATCTCTTCATGATTGAATTTATTCAACAATTAACATCATGCATTATGGTTGGACCTTTCACTATATATTTCATTAAAAAACTGCATTCAACTGCCTTCAAACTTTTAGTAGCTCTCAATTTTCGCAACTCAGACGTAAAGCAGCTCTGGGCTGGGGAACAGCTCTCGCGTCATCGTAATTATTTCTTTAGTGCGGTCAGGCTTGTTGTTGTTGTTTGGCCTTCGAGAGTTTTGCGTCTCACTCTCATTGGTTAACTGTTTACCTCAACTAACTGTATTAGTTTACAGTTTTTGTGAGGTATTTCGTTGTTAACCACGCGGCAACTTCCTATGCGAAGGCATAGGTCGGTACAGTTAGTCACAGCGCCGCAAAAGAAATACTGTTAATACTATCGTGGGCATAAGGTCTACGTTACTCCGCCCATGCTGTGTATCCTATACTTTGCAAATTTATTTGCAACTGTATAGTTTTTTTACATTAAATTAAATTAAATTAATTTTCGCAACTGGCAAACACATAAATTAGTAATTGTTAATAATTTCCCTTTAATTTCTGTTTGTGTACAACAGCGAGTTTTTAAAATTGAAATAATTTTTTTTTTTTCGATTAAAATTTCTATTGTCATACTTTTTTGATCTGCTCTCGTATATTACTTTTGCAACAAATTAATTTAAACTTCTTAACAAAATGTGTTGAATACAATTTTTTTGACAATTATTTTCAAAGTTGTTTCTCTCTCGTTTATTTTATTTATTATTCCTCTTTAAGTTGCAAACAAGAAATTTTGCAAAATTATTTATTTATTCATTTATTTGTTCATTAACTTTTGCTGTTGTTGTTGTTGTGACAACATGTCATAAACAAGTGAACAAAAATGTGAAAAATTGAAAGTCATTTATCAACTTTTTCCATACGTTTTGCATAAATTAATTATCAACTTTTTGTTTCCAAAAAAAAAAAAAGAGTTTTATTTTAATAAACAATTTTTGTTTTTTAACTTAGTTTCTTTTTATTTCCACATGCTTTTATAAATATACATACATATGTTATTTTTTTATCGTTTTAATTTAAATACAAATATTTTAGAAAATTTTTTAGGAATAAAAGAAAACAAACAATTTGTTTATCAAACAAGTAAGAGTGTAATAAATTCGGCTGGGCCGAATCAAAAATACTCTTCACGATACACAGAAAAAATTATAGTAAAAATAAAATTAACAAAATTTTTGTCTGAAAAAATTATTTGTATGCTTATACAAAAACATGCTTATATCAAAAACATAACCTTAGATACCGTATTTTGTTGTTGTTTAAAAAAAAATTTGTTTTCGATCAATAATTATGTTTACTAAACTTTTGTTTGAATCCACGAATTCCTTTACAGGTCCGCATTCAAACAGTTTATTAATTGATTCAACGAATTTCGTTATTAAACTCGAAAAAAATTGTTTCCTATGTAATCACGTAAATATATGGTACAATTTATATTACAACTGGGATTCGAACTCGAGATCATGTGAACATGATGTATTTTTAATACAACCGCTTAACCAATTTTTTTAATTTTCATACAAAATTGGCTAAATAATGTTTTGTTTCGGAATTTTTGATAAATCTCAGCTACTCGTATATGTGAACTGATTTTACTGGACGGACAGGTCAAATGCTGATTCAGAATATAGGGTCAGAAATGAAAATTGTAGAAATTACAAACGCAATCACAAACTTACATTTTGTGAAGAGCGAAATCTTGGTTTAATCAGACGTGCAAGAATGCAGTCAGATCCAGAGAGGAAGCAGTCGGTAATTGTCGTTTTAACAAAAACCCAGACACTGATTTGCTACGCAAAAACGCAAGGACTTCGTGTGCCAAGGTACTTAGGCGTAAAAATTTTCTTCACGAACAGTGTCTTCATGCCAAGGTCCTTACGCCTCCTGGCAGCAGTAATACCTTTTGACCACTCGTTAAGAGAGTAAAAAACAATGCTAGTTCATCAATCCCAACTCTCTTAAAGAATGACCAAGTATTCACCAACCCGGTTGAGAAGGCTAACCTGCTGGCTGAAAATTTTGCTAGCAATTCTGGCTAGCCGCATAGCAGTCAACCACTTCCCAAGCTCGAAAGAGTATCTGTAACTATGCCAAAGATATGTTTTCGGGCTCGAGCGGTTAAAAGGGTTTTGGCCGAACTCGACTTAAATAAGACTTCTGGACCGGTTGACATTCCAGCACTGGTTTTCAAGCAGTGCTCTTCTATGCTGGCGAGTCCATTAGCACGCGTCTTCAGTATGCCCTACCATGTTGGTGAGTTCCCATCGTGCTGGAAGGTTGCTAATGTAACGCCAATTCCCAAAAAGGATGAAGCTAATAACCCTGAAAATTACCGCCCAACTACAATCTGCTCCGCGCTTTCTAAAGTAATAAAAAGTATGGCTACGTACCACCTTGTGAACTATCTAGAACCGTATAAATTATTTTGTGATCGTCAATATTGATTTCGTAAGGGTCATTCTACTGGTGATCTTATGGCATATCTCTCGGAGAAATGGGGTCACTCAATCCATCATTTTGGTTAAAGTAAGATGGTAGCTCTGGATATTTCCAAAGCGTTTCACTGAGTATGGCATGCTGCATTACTGACAAAACTAACTGCTTTTGGTGTCTTTGATGACTTTTCTTGGTTTATATAGAGCTTTCTCAGTGAGCGCACTATACGAGTTGTTATAGATGGGGTCTCATCAAACGAGTTTAAGATTAATTCAGGGGTACCTCAAGGTCCCATTCTTTCTCCTACCCAATTTCTCATTTTCCTTAACGACCTTCTATATCAAACTTCCAACCCACTCTTTCGCGGATGACCATCCGAGATCGTTGCCAAGAAGCAAAATATGAATGACTCACTGAAAAGTGATCTTCTATTAATCGCCGAATGCAGTTGTAAAAACAGGGTCGCCTTTAACGCTCGTAAGATCTAGTGTTGTTTATTAACACACAAACATACGGCCGCAAGTGCTGCTTCATCTGTACTCATGGATGGTATAAATATTGAGGAATCGGATACTTCTTGGTATGAAGATACAGTGTAATGCTCGCTGGACTGAAGATATTTTTCATGTCTCTAAAGAAGCATTTAAGGGGTTTTTGAAACGGTGTAAGATGTACTTCACTCCATCTGACCTTCTTACTATTTATACCACCTACATTCGACTGAAAATGGAATACAACTCTGTTTGCGACCGGTGCCTCAAGACTATTTTGGGGTTACTCTACCGTGTGCAAGAGAGGGCGAAGAACCTCATCGGTGATAGTAGGGTATCCACTCTATTGACTCACTGGGGCACCGATGAAGTGTAGGGTGCGTTACTCTGTTCTATCGGTACTATAATGGATAATTTCTCTGACCAGATTAGAGATCTTGTTCCCGAAACTCGCTCATTTATACGTAATACGCGCCCATCGTCCATCTATAAACCGTCAAGAAAATGCAAACCACACTGTGAAGCAAAGTGGATGTAATTACATCTAATTGAGTATCTGTGATTTAGAATTAATCCATATTCGATAATTTTTTTTGTTAACATTGCCGTTTAAATCAAAATGTGCCTCGTTGGACATAAAAATGCAGTTCAAGACGTTTTCATCCTCTGACACCATTTCAATGATCTTCTCACAAAATTCCATGCGAAACGGGAAGTCTCTAGGATTCAGTTTGTTTGTTAATTGAATCTTATATGGAAATAAGTTTAAATTTTGGTGCAAAATTGTCTGCAGTGATTGTCTGCTGACACCCATTTAGGCAGATAAGCTCCTTGTTGAAACTCTAGGATTGGATTATATAGCAGCAGCTAAAGCAGCGATAGTTTTCTGCATCCGAACTGAGGGATCTGAATGATAAGGCCTGTGCGATTATGCAGACCTCTTCACGAGCCTCATTATAGTCCATCTGCTAGGAGGAGTGCAGCCAAACGTGTGCCTATATTCTCCTTGGACGGAAACAACGGACTTTAGAGCGTACAAGCGCACTATCCAAATTCTTGTTTCATTAACCCAATTCTCTGTTTTAAAAATAAACTTAAAGATCAATCTATAATATACAATAAAAATGGAACAGTTTAGTTACACAAAAAATAAGTTATTGGGTTTTTTTTTTTTTTTTTTTTTTTTGTAGCAGTTTTCATCAGTCACCCTGTATATTGTATTCAATCAATAGTTTGAAAAAATAAATCACAACTAATCAAATTTGGCAAAAACTAGTTATTTTAGAAACATTGATGCATTTTTGCTGTGACCCATAAATCTCTAAAGCAACACATACGACGCAAACACATTGAAACATGTGCATACACACATGAATTTGTCAGTATTACTTTGTATAGGGTGTTTTTTTAAGCCCGATAGAACTTGAAATTGTAAAAAATAACACAAAAAATTAAATTGTAATCAAAATTTTTTTTATTCGAAAGATCAATACGTGACATTAACATTTGAAAATGATTTCGGGCATATGGGCACCGCGGCTGTTCTTGACGAAGCGCATTCTGGACGTCCAATTTTGGGCCACTTTTTCGAGCACTGCTGGCCGTATGTCACGAACAACACGAACAATGCTGGCCTCCAAGGCGTCAATTGTTGCTGGTTTATCAGCATAAACCAGTGACTTCACGTAGCCCCACAGGAAATAATCGAGAGGTGTCAAATCGCACGACCTTGGAGGCCAATTGACAGGTCCATTTCTCGAAATCAACTTATCGCCAAATTTTGATTTCAGTAAGTCGATGGTTGCGTTCGCCGTATGGCACGTAGCGCCATCCTGTTGAAACCACATCTCCTCCGGATCAATGTCATCCATATTTTCAAACAAAAAATCATTGATCATGGTGCGGTAACGATCTCCATTGACCGTAACGCGAGCTCCGGCCTAATTTTTGAAGAAATAAGGTCCGATGATGCCACCAGCATGAAAACCGCACCAAACAGTGCATTTTTCTGGATGTAATGGAGTCTGTAGGGTCTCTTGTGGATTGGTCTCACTCCATATGCGGCAATTTTGCTTATTAACAAACCCGTTAAGCCAAAAATGCGCCTCATCGCTGAACACAATTTTGCGATAAAACAACGGCGCGAATCGACGACTGATTTTCAAAGTAAATTTGGATAATTTCGTAGCGTTGTTCAAGCGTGAGTCTATTCATGATGATTTGTCAGAGTATACTGAAACAAATAAAAAAAATGTTTCATCAAAATTTAATTTTTTGTGTTACTTTTTACAATTTAAAGTTCTATCTAGCTTAAAAAAACACCCTTTATAGCAACCTTTTTGCTTCCAAATGTTTATTTTTATGAGACTACTATTTTCACCAAATAGCAAATATTTATGTATGTGTATTTATTTTTATCATTTTTTATAATATTAAAATTGCAAAATACACTCAAAAATAAATTGACTTCTTCAAAATGAAAATAATAAAACTATGCAGACATACTCGTACATGTGTCAATGGTTTGCACAAAAACAACAATAGTTAGTTGAATCTGTAAACACATATGTGTTGCAGATACATACATACAATACACTAACCGAAGGTACGTTTAAAATAAACAGTTTATTGTTGTATATTGCAAAAACTATTGATGGCTTTAAATTATTTTGTTAAACATTATTATTACATTCAATCATGTTTTAAGATGAATAGAAATGTATATACAAATTAATAATGAGAACGAGAAAGAAAACAGCAAACCATGCACATATAGTTTATTTTGAACATAAACGAAACAGCTGATTCAAAACGGAAAAGAACGTAAAAACTAATTCTGCCTTTAGTTGTTGTTTCTGTTCAATTGAAACTATATGTGCATGGTTTGTTGTTACTTTTTCGTTCCGTTCTGTTGCGGATTACTCTGCTGAAAATAGAATTCAACGTTAATAGGCTTTTTACACTGATCAACATCTTCATGAAACGCATAGAAGATGTTGAAAATATGAAACACTGTTTACATTGCTCACATCTAACATCTACTATCAATCGAAAATATTATTATTTAAATTTTCAAACAATTTAACAAAAGCACGTAAAATTTTTTGGAAAGAAAAAACAAAAAGAGGATTATAAAATTTATGTACATAAGTATGTAAGCCTTATAAACAAAATTTAACAAAAACAAAGAAAAAAATTATTGCAAAAAAAAAAAAAAAAAAAATAAGAAAGAAAACACACATGCAAACAATTGACACATGATAAATAAATTATAATTTTTTTTAAATTTTTTCAAAACAAATGACGTTTTTTCAGTGATGCCACAAGAATAATCGACATTATTGGCACTTTTCTAGTGATGACACTGAAATAATCGAAAGATGCTGAATGGAATAAAATGAGATAGAAACATTTTATAAAGATGTTGAAAAATTTTGACTTTTAGTACAATGTATTTCTTATGGGAAGATGTTATCATCTTCAAAAACTGATGGTAAATGTTAGATGTTGTTCAGTGGAATAAGCCTATAAGTGACGGCCAGATATGTGTATGTTTTACTTTTTTCAGGTATGGAAACATTAATTTTTATTCAAATCTATATAATTTTTTTTTTGTCAAAAGCTAAAAAAAAAAATTGTTTCAAGTAAAGATTTTTAAAAGTTAAGACATTTTTATAACGTAAGCAGCTATGGATGATCAAAAGAGTATTATTATAGCCGGAATATAATTACATTTTGTATAAGAAGTGTCATAAACTCAGCAGATTGTGGGAAAGCAGTGGACTGTTTGATCACCTATATAGATAGATATGGTAAACATATCATAGGAACGTGTGCTCAACATTTTGGGTGAACATTTCTTATTATATAGCTATTGGCAAGATGGATCCCGCTTTTGCTCAGTTTCGAACAAAAACGAGTTCCACAGTCCACTTCACAGCGAAGTTTGGACATGATAAACCGTAATCCTGTTGATTTTTGCCGTCGATTAATAACTGTTGATGAAGCATGGGTCCACCACACTACACACCTGAAACCAAAAATCAATCGAAACAATGGGTAGAAGCTGGGGGAAGTGTTTCGAAGAGGGCGAAGCCAGTAAAATCGGCTGGCAAGGTTATGGCCACTGTATTTTGGAATGCACACGGAACATTTCTAAAAGATTATCTTGCAAAAATATCTACAATCACAGGAAAGCGGGAGTAGTGTTTGTGAACATTTGACTCGAATTTTCCAACGTTATAACAGACAGGAAACACTTCTGCAGGCAACTTGTTCCACAGACGAAGCGTACGGCTGAAGAACGAATTCTCTCTGTAATGCGTAGTACGATTCCCCGGGCCACCAACCACAAATGGATGAGCTCTAGATGATGAACGCGTGCTACGTAAAAATGTGCGAGTTTCGGGAACAAGATCCCTAATCTCGTCAGAGCAAAATCCATTGTAGTAACGATAGAACAGAGTAACGCACCAGTGAGTCAATAGAGTTGGATACCCTACTGTCAACGATGATGCCAAAATAGACTTTGAGGCACCGGCACAAACATGCGAGTTGTAGCCTTGTTGTGTGGAAGGTGTTGGACTAAATTTTGCTAATCGGAGCAATGTCGAGGGTATATACACTGGGCACTGATCAGTTTTAACTAATTTAATTCTAACATTTAAAATGCTGCAATAGAGTTTCTTTTATTCTTTCGTGTTTTTATTGTTAAACTTAAACCTCCACGAACACTGCTCCCTCTTTCCTCCACATCATAACCAATTTTCCTAGTTCCAGTACAAGGCGCTGCATATGTAGGGGCCATCTCCTGAGTAATGGTCCCAGATAAAAAAAGTGCTCTTTCTTCAAGCCAATGCACCAGTTCACACAACATTATATACGATGCTAAAATTACGTGAAATACAGACTCCAGATTTAGCTCCTAGTGACTAATTCCTGTTTCCAACTTGAGAAAATGGCTGGAAGGAAAAAGATTCTTCTCAATTGAAGAAGTGTTTAACGAAACTAACGAATATTTTGAGGAGTTCCCACAATCATATTATTCAAATGGTATAAAAAATCGGAATATGGTCTTACTAAGTGCCAATTCCAGGATAACGAAGCTGTTCGTTCGTTCGCACCATAACATTTAAAACAATAACAAAATTTTGAGTGTTGTTTTTATTTTAAATTTAATTGTGCGAACGAACGAATAGATTCATTATCCAGAAACTGACACTCAGTGTATTGAGCTAAAAGGAGACTATGTTGAGAAATAAAAGGTTTTTCAAAAAAAAAAATGTTTTTTTCCTACTTAGGTGGCTTTAATATCAATCCGCCCTCGTATATGTATATAGTATTTCTTTAAAATATTTTGTGAATCTATTTTTAAATTTCCATCTAATTGTTTTTGCTTTCAAACCGATTTATTCTAAATAAGTCCTTGGCTCCGATTTAGCCATTAAACTTTTAGATTTAGATTTACATATTCTGCGGATAAAAATGGCAAGAAAAAACCTTGAATAGTTTTCCTTATTTTATCGTCAGTCATATGGCAAAGCAACAACAACTACTTAAACCGCTAAAACTGTCTCTATCTAAATGTGTTGGCCAAATTTTTACCTTATTAAAGTTCGCAACTTGTGTTTCCCCTCCAACAAGTGAATTTGTTTTTTTTTTTTTCAAAAACGAGGAAAAATTAACAAATGTTTGACTTTCCAATTTTATTTATCGCATTGAAAAAACATCAGAAACCACTTACGGTGTTTAAGAACGGTTAAGGCTGCCAATGCTGTTACATCCTGCACTTTTTTGCTCACAGGACATTTATAATAAGACAAACCTGAATTTAACCACGTAGATGAAAGTTTATTTTTTATAAAATCAAGGTTTTTATATACTCGTAAATGAGTATTATTTTAAGGTAGTGGTTTACTAAAATGTTTGAAAACAAAATTAAAAGCAAAATTGTTGACAATGAGAGCTGCCAGCGAACGTATTATGACAATGCAGTAAAAACTATTTATTTTGCTTGATTTAATTATAAATAAATAGTTTAAATTAAAGCTATTCGTTTTCTTTTTTAAATTTTTTTATAATTAAAAATGAAAGTTTTTAAATATATCAAAACATTTTCTGGAAATAGTGTCAATATATTTAAATTACAGAATGAAATACTTCTAAAACGAAGCATTTCCTTGCAATTTTCACAGTTTCAGAAATTTAATTCTAGATTCTAGAATTCTAAGTTCTAGACTCAATGTCTATGAACTACAAAAAATGTTACTGTCGAAATGAAAATATTTTTTTTTTGTTTAAGCATTTTTTTATTTATTGAATCTTCAAAATGAACTAACAATAAGTATTCAGATCTTAATACTAAATTTAAAATTAAAAAAATGTGATTTTTACTTAAGTTCGGCCAATGCTAGACAAAAAGTTTTATTATGCGGGAGCTGTTTCGGTAAAATCACCTATTGAGCAATCTGATGGTGGTAGCGGTATCCCTTCTTATAAGCCGAGTGTGGCCGCCAAAATTAAGTATATTACGCGCAAGAGGGTTTGGATGAAGTACCAGCGTACTGACATACCTTGTCGCGTACTTAGAAAATTCCTCTTTTACCAGCGGAACACTCAGATCTTTATAAATTCGTGAATTGTTTGCGTACCATGGAGCTGCAGTAATCGTTCGAAGAATTTGGTTTTGTCGCCTTTGAGTTTTTGTTCAATATTTGACAGTGACAAAGTCCATGGACGTTATGACACACTTAAAAGTGTCAAAATGTCCATGGACGTTAAAACACTTTTGAAAGTGACATAATGTCCATCAGAGAGGTGTCGTAAAGTCCGTGGACATTATGTCACTTTTGTCAGAGTGTCATAACGTCCATAACTTAAGTAATATTAAAAAATATTTAGAAGTGGAAAATTTTAATTGTAATACCTTTATCATAACTATATACGAGTATATGAACATATACAAGTATATACAAAGAGAAAAAAGCCGTCAAATTGCGAATAGATGGCACAAAAATACCGGCATTAAATTGTGAATGCCTTGTTGTCAAGATGAGACCATTTTGTTTACTTAAGGCCCGATCAGACTATTATACAAATATAAATACTTTCATTCGATTTTGTGAGATAAAAGTCTAAACACATTACTTGCGACTGTCTAAAAGTCTAACTTAAATTAGATTTTGCATTCACACCATCACACTTGATATAAATAAAAAAATTGGAGTTGAAAAGAAAACAGCTGTTCATATGTTTTTATTTATTCAGCAGAGAGATGTGCCAACATAAAAAACCTTACACAGCGGCAGGTGAGCTCTTCGTCGTAGGCGGTAGACGTGCCGGCGTTTAAAAATCTTTAGCAGCTAATATAATAATTATGTAAAAAAGATTCAAATTTAAAAGCACCAACATATTTTATGTTCTACATATAGCATGAGCAAAATACATTTATATACGACAGCTAAATCCCAAATTTCGAGCTTTCTTATAACGACAAAAAATACTATCGGTGACGGCACGCCATCGGCTAATAAATAGTCGGCTAGTAAATCTTTTTACAGCTGGTTTCCTAAAAAACAAAACCCTGATCCAATGAAAAGCATTATCGTTTTGAAAAGTTTCAAAAAACTAAAAAGTCGTATAGGATGTCAAATTTTTATCGTATTCTTTTTCGTATGTATGACGGATTACATTCAGACTATCAGACTTGCACGTATTATTTGAATTTTTGACAAGTCTTAATACATACTATAATAGTCTGAACTGGGCTTTACATACCTTTTGTTACCTGATATGATTTGTTAATAAATTTGTCATTATGTTTTCTGTGTTTTCTAAGTGCTGTTACTTGAAAAGAAATATATACGTATATAATAATATAAAAGGCAAAAGGCAATTTGACTGAGCTTGTGAATTCAACAAATATAAAAAACTCTATAGTGAAATAATCACTTGTTTAATTAAAAAGAGAGGAAGTGTCAATTACTTGTAGGCAATATAAGTAAGAGTTATGAGTCAAAGTATTGCCACTGAAAGTGCGAACCAATTTGATAATGGCTTTTATTTGTTCACATTATCACTCAAATATAAGGTTATTTTTATATTTAACTTCTTTTTTAATTATGGACCTTATAACACTTTTAAAAATTTCATAATGTCCATTTGCAAAGTGTCAATATGCCAATGGACACTATGACATTTTCAAAAGTGGACTTACACTTTTATGTATGTCACAGTGTCACACATGCAACTTATGACACGTCGGCGCCGATTTTTCCAAACAACAAATCGGCGCCGATTTTGCCTCCATACTTCCTTTAAGAGTGTTCAATCAATGCAAAGTAATAAAGGTTATCAAATCTAAAAACTTGATCAGCAATTGGACACATATATCAGTATCTGAGATTTTTAATATTATTGTCAATACATACGAGTAAAACCATTTTCTTTCATTTGATTGCTTATCAGATAAATCAAATTGCTTGCCCTTTATATTATATGTACATATATACTTATTTCTTTTTAAATAACAGCACTTAGAAAACACAGAAAACGTAAGAGCAGAATTATAAACAAATCATATCAGGTTTTTCAACTTCTAAAAATTGTTTATTATGGACGTTATGACACTCTGCAAAGTGCCATAGTGTCCACGGACTTTACGACACCTTCCCGGTGGATATTATGTCACTTTCAAAAGTGTCTTAATATCAATGGCCCTTATGACACTTTTAAGTGTATCATAACGTCCATGGACTTTACGTCACAGGACGTTATGACATGCCACCCACCGGTAGATATGTATATAAAACTTTAGGTTTGTGGCTTTGCTGTGAAATTTCAAATCTCTTAAAAACATTAAAAACTCTATAAACACGATGTTGTCAGGGTCAAAACGCAACAATACTTGCGGACATAAGTTTACACAGAAAAGGGCAGGAAATTTCTTTTCTACGTATGTACATATGTATACATATATGTATGTACAAGTAAATTTCAAAAGTTAATACAACAAAAAAAAAAGTTTTTAAAAAGCAACATGTGTGCACGTTCCCTAGTCAATTACTTTAAACCCTGAAGTTGGCATTGCATTGTTATCCATCACATGTTAAATGCATGAACTCTCTTGCTTTCATATGAGAGGGTGCCGTGAACAGGCTTTTAGTAAAAAATATGGAAAAATTTATATTCAAATATATACATATGTATAAACATTTGTATATTCTCTTTTAATTGATTGAAAAATTGGCAAACGGTAGTATTGATGTATTTTTCGCCTGACTAAGCAAAACAACAGCGTTTGTAAAGCACTTCAGAACAACACCAAAATAATAATTTTGATGGAAAATTCATGACTCAATATTTAAAGCAGAGCTGACCATTGTCACAGTAGGATAAAGTTAAAGATTACGACTACATTATTATAATGGTATGTCGCTAAAAAAATAGCTTTAGATTGTTTTATTTTTGCTTAGTTTTCGTTGTGTACTCGTTTATGTCCGTTAGAAACTAAAATACCAAAATCTAAATAAGACTTTTGCCGTAGTATCCTCGTTTTGAGCAAAAATGTTGATATAATCAAAAGTTAAATAAAAGTTGGACAAGTACATATTTGTTTATCTTAAAAAAAAGGCATAAAGTTCTATTAATGGGGGGAGAAACAACGCAACGGATGATGCTATCCAGCACAGTGGCTAGAAGCAAACTGTAAGTAATATGTGAAATTGAATTTCTTCATGCCTTTTTAACAAATTATTATACGTTATCGAACTTTTTAATCATCACGCTTTTTAGTGTAGAATGCTAGAATAAGATAGAAAGATTACATCTCGCGCACGATTTCCCCTTAGATGATTTTTTGGGCCATTATAAGGGTTGCCTTATTTCATAAAAAAAAAAAATATTAACTAACAAAGGAAACTTTAAATTAGATTTTTGGTTTGTTCATTTGTACATCGGGTTTTAGATAAAGTTTTTCCTTTCTTAAGTTTTTTCTTAAGAACTATATTTTACAATACAAATTTGCTGTGATGGATAATTTTTTATTGAAGAAGACAATAAAAAATAATCATCAAAAAAATAATAATCAAATCTTTCATATTCAAACTGGGATTTGAATTTTTTTTTGTGTAGAGTTTTGGCGTATTCTTGTTATAATATATTGTTTTGTAAACTTAATTTATTTTATATTTATAACGCGGCAGGCAATAAACCCCAAAACTAAAAATGAAATAATACCCCAAAAATTAAGGAACTATTTCATTTGAAATAAGCTCCCATTTTTAGAATGATATAAACCCCCAACAAAATGAAAAAATACCCCAGACAGAAATGAAATAACGCCCCAAAATTCTTAATGAAATAACCCCTAAAACAAGTTTTCTTAATTTCGAAATAAAAAAAACTGTAGAAATTACAAACGGAATCACATTTTGGTGTAGGGTATAAAAGTTTATTGAAATTTGCAACAAATTTTATAAAATGTAAGTAAATATTTGAATAGTTCCCTCAACTATAACGCAGCAACATGGGCAGCTATAATTTTGAAGTCCTTTGGCTATAGCATCAGCCATTAACTTGACATTACAGTCACTGCAGATTTTAAGATGTTTGCATGGAATGAAAACGACATTTGGAGCTTTGTCCTTACAAATAGCGCACTCGTTATCATTTTATAAAAGTGGCAGTTCAACATACTCTTCAGCCGATTAATCTCCAGAAAGTGTTTCTTCTTTAAAAATATTTCCTCTTGAAACCTTATCTACATATATTTCGTTTTCCTTGTAAACCATCCATGACAGAAATTCACAAGACGTTAAGTTTCCTTCCTCCAATAACACTAAAACTGCTTCCAATGTTTCCTTTTTTTTTCTCTTTTTTTTTTTTGTAACCCCTCCTCCACTTTCGCATAACATAAAAAAATAAATACTTAAAAAAAAACCCTTCATTTCGAATAAGACATAAAAATTTAAAAAAGTCAGGGATTTTTAGCATAAAATCGCACGATTTTTTTATATTTTGTAAAAATTTTGCATAATTCTCATATATTATATTATTTCCACACATTTCTACATACATAAGTAATATTTTAATATTACAACTAAACTCCTTTTCGCATAACATGTTCAAATCTCAAATATAACAATCATATGCATACATATCTCTTCATCCTTGCCGAGTCCGAAAATCGTCGAAACATTTTCCAAATGAAATGCTTCAATTACCTGATTGGTTTCTAATCGTTTTCTTCATAATACATACGAGTAAATGACGTCGTCACAAAATCAACTTGTTAAAACAACTATAGTATGAGTAATTAGTTCATTTGCATTAGTTCATTTGCATTTGTAATTAGTTCATTTGCATTTCAGAAGAAAATTATAATATATTTTAACAGAGAATTAACAAAACACTCAAGCTGATCAGTCACACAAGCGGCTGATCAGCAATTCAAATACAAAATATTCATTTAAATAAATAAAGTACTAAAAAAGTAAAATAATTTACTACAAAAGTAATATGTTTTTATTATTTTATAACATGGCGATCCTCGCCAGATTAGTGCGAGTTGTGTGAAAACTTTCCTTAAAGAAGACGAGCGCCTATTTTATTCCTATGGCTAATTCCGTAACCAATGAAGATTCCAGCGACAATCAGACAATGTTAACAAGGCAACAATATTAACATCATAACGGAACCAGAAATTTTTGGGAACAATTATAACATCATCATCATCGTCAACCACTTCTAAACATCAAACAACAATGTTAACAAGGCAACAATATCAACTACCAATAACATGATAGGAACCAGACATTTTTTTAAATTGAAACAATTAACAGTAATAACAAGATCAACAACAATGTCAATAAAAAAGTAATATGTCTTTATTATTTTATAACACAACACTCTCGACAAATTCTTTTGTGGTCTATATGCGTCACCTTTTATTCAACATTAACTGAAATTGCGGCTGCCAGATTTAATAAATTACAACCAGGATGACGATTTTGAAAGTAAGATACTGAATGCTGATTTTAAGATTGTTTCTGCAAACAAAAATTGTTCAACAATTGTTTATATGTATGTGTAACTGTGCATTTATTGTGGTTATGGATAAAAGCCAAGAAATAAAAATTATTATAAATGAAGGAACATAAAATAAAAGAAATTTTATGAAAAAAAATCTATTGTTTTAAAGTAAGTTATGATTTTTACTGATTTTGTACTAAGTATGTTTAAATAAAATATGTGTATATTTTTTTCAAAACATGGTGTTTTAAGAACTTTCTGGCAACGCCGCGCTTAGTACGAATATATTAAACTGAACTCACACACTCTTATGGGTAAGATAAATGTGTGACTGCAAATTCTTCTATACAAATATTATTTTCGTTGTTAAAAAAAAGTACGAGTTCGATTGCCGAATGTGGAAAAAATTATTGAGAAACCAAATCAAGTAGCCACCGCATACAAACTTGATTGGATATGTTATATACTCTAGTTAGCAGACGCAAGCTCTAACGTGTAGAAAACATACTTTTGCAAACAATATGCGGTGCCAATCACACCGCAACTCGATTTAAGACGGGTGCACTTAGATCATTAAAAGTCACCGGTTGCAGATCTCTGATTTAGACCATCAGATGGAAGTGTGCCATCGAGGTCGCGGCGGCCGTTTGGCCAGTATTTTGTTATCATAATACAGAAAAATTATAATAATCCGTAAATAATTTGAGTTTTATTCAAAGTCAACATGAGTCCTTAAAATTTAACCACCCTTCATAACATTAAACTGTAATGACTCTATACTTCAAAGTTTTCAATACTTTTGCACACTTAATTTTATTGCACTTTTATAAAAGTCCCACTGTGTAGGACGTTGCTCCATAACACTGAAACTGCATCACATATCATGTCACCATTGACAGTGATAGTCTTACAAACATTGTTTTCAGAAAAGTACCTTCCAACGATGCAAAGCCCGCTTCTTTTTTTTTTAACTTTATTATTTTATTTATTGAATCTACATAAGAAATGTAATGACAATAAGTATTCAAGTCTTAATACTAAAAAAAAGAAATTGTGATTAAAATCCTGCCAGTGCTGGACAAAAATTTATTTTTATGCGAATATTATTTCAGAATTCAGTCATCTGTTTAGAGCCCTAATGGTAGTCAAAGTATCCCTCCTTATCAGACGGGTATGACCACCAAAGAATTCAAGTTTGTTAATATATCTTGTCGCGTACTTCACAAATTCAGATTTCACAAAAGGTACGTTCACATCTGCGTGGATTCGTGAGTTTTTAACGTACCATGGAGCGTCTGTAATTCTACGGAGTATTCTATTTTGACTTCTTTGAATTTTTTCAATGTTGGATGCCAAGGCTATGCCCCATAATTGAATCCCATAGCACCATATTGGCTTTAGAATCGAGTTGTACAGCAAAAGTATACAATCAAGCTTCAAGGTCGAATTTCTGTCTATTAGCCAGTTAATTTGCACTGCTTTCTATTTCATCTGCGTTACTTTTGCCTCGATGTGCGACTTCCATGTAAGTCTACGGTCAAGATGAATACCGAGGTATTTGACTTCACTGTGTTGAGGTATTACTTTATTGTTAATAGTAGTGGGTGAGCATGTTCCTAGACGCAGTGCGAATGTAACATGGGCACACTTTTGTTCATTAACCTTGATTTTCCAAAGCTTGAGCCATTTCTCTAGTTTGTTGATATGTTCCTGTAAATTTATTGATGCTTGCTGGTGGTTACTATGTATGCTAAATAATGATGTATCATCTGCAAATGTTGAAGTGTGAATGTTTGTGCTTGTCGGCATGTCAGATGCGTAGATCAAATATAAGATAGGCCCTAATATGCTGCCTTGGGGAACTCCAGCGTCAATAGGCTGGGCGGGGCTTATGAAATCGCCTTCTTTTATTATAAATTGGCGACAATATAAATAGCTTTCCAAAAGGTTATGTATGTTTGCAGGTAAGTTAAACTTTATTTTATGTATTAAGCCATCGTGCCACACTTTATCAAAAGCTTGTGAGACGTCGATGAATAAGAAGCCCGCTTCTAATAGTAACTTGCCGTGTACGCTTTGCCCCTGGAGATCTTCGTTTAAGTTGGTGTCCTCTAATATGCGCTAATTAACACCATTCATTCCAAAATGTGCTTTTGTCGTTAAACAAAATAATACACGTTGAATGTGCTGCTCAATGGTGTAATTTTTTATGGATCTTAAGCATCAATAACTAACTAATCAACAAGGTGGCGATCACAGGCCCCCAATACATACGAGTATCTACTTGCGTCAATTGAAAGAAATCCCTTTTTTATTTCATATTCTTGAGCTCTTGAGATTTATGAGTTTTTCTGTTGATATTTAAACAATATGTCCTCCAATTACGTATTACAATTAAGATGAAATAAAAGAAAAACTGAATGTGCTATCGCTGAACCTTAAAGAGCTTTTGCTTTCTGTAATCTACAACTCAAAATATATAAATCTCTTCAAAGAATTACCCACACTCATAAAGAAGTAATTCTTGCAGCATTTATCTTATTAAAATAACATTGTATTATTAACGTCAACGATATACATTTTACTCCTTCTGGATACTTTGCAAAAATCCATCCAAAAATTGTTGACTGCTCAAGCATGAAACGTCAAAAGAAAAACTACTGGAAAGAAAGCAAAAAGAAAAATAAAAGGGAAAATTAATTTCGAAAATAAAATATAAGGCATAACGATAAAACAAGAGCTATAAGAAATAAAGCGAGATAAATCCAACCTCTCAACTTTTATATATGTATATACATACATACACACATACATACATATAAAAGCAAAAGTGGCAAACAAAGAGTCTGCTGCAGCATTCAACGTTTTCATGGATGCTAAATAACATGCCAACATAAAAATATTAATTTAAAGAAAATAAAAACGGGTACACAATTTAACAAATAACCAGCTGATACACATACACATAAGTACTTCTACAGGCACTCACATTCTTATACATACATACATGTGTATGCATCAGAGAACTTCACTTGTTGATTAAAAAATTGTTCAACACTAACAAAGACACAAAAAACTTGTCTTTTATTTGCAAATGATCAAACTTGTCCACCCACTCTCTTTTGTTGTTCACTTTAAAGCAACCGAACAAACGCCCCTTTGGTGATTCTGTTGGTTTACTCATCGGCTGACTCATAGAAATAATTTTTTTTAAAGCGGAAATATATGTATTAATCAAACTTGCTCGAACTTTTATTTACGTTGTTCATTTTAAGACAATCGAGCCCCATGCAGGTTGAACACTTGATCATCTTTTTTTTGTCTTTTTCCACCGTTGTCCGTGTTTTCTTTATATGTTCTCAATATTAATTTCTTTTCAATGCATTTCATTGTACCAGAACTAGGAAAATAGGTTGTGAAAGCGGGAATAGTGTTTGTGAACATTTGACTCGAATTTTCCAACGTTATAACAGACAGGAAACACTTCTGCAGGCAACTTGTTCCACAGACGAAGCGTACGGCTGAAGAACGAATTCTCTCTGTAATGCGTAGTACGATTCCCCGGGCAATCAACCACAAATGGATGAGCTCTAGATGATGAACGCGTGCTACGTAAAAATGTGCGAGTTTCGGGAACAAGATCCCTAATCTCGTCAGAGCAAAATCCATTGTAGTAACGATAGAACAGAGTAACGCACCAGTGAGTCAATAGAGTTGGATACCCTACTGTCACCGATGATGCCAAAATAGACTTTGAGGCACCGGCACAAACATGCGAGTTGTAGCCTTGTTGTGTGGAAGGTGTTGGACTAAATTTTGCTAATCGGAGCAATGTCGAGGGTATATACACTGGGCACTGATCAGTTTTAACTAATTTAATTCTAACATTTTAAATGCTGCAAAAGAATTTGTTATGCTCTTTCGTATTGTTATTGTTAAAGTTAAACCTCCAAATATACTAATCCCTCTTTCCTCCTCATCATAACCTATTTCCTATTTCTAGTACAATGCGCTGCATATGTAGGAGTCATCCCCTGAGTACTGGTCTAAGGCAAAAAAATCATAGGCCAAATCAAATTTGTCAACTTTGTTTTTCTTTTCCACTCAACACTCAACATTTTGATAGACATTGAGGCAGCGTTGTCAACCCGGTGCGTTTTGCACCGTTTTTTTGGTGACTTGTTACATTTTTTGTGCGATAAATTCTTTAGTCAGCACGCGATGCGCTTTTTTTGTAATTTTTGGTGCGTTTTTTTAAATTTCGGTGGCACCGAATCATATTCAGCAAAATATATTTTCATTTCATTATACAAAGTACTCGTGCGACAAAACCACGCCTATCATACATGGTCTGATCAAAAATAATCGTTATTTTCAATTTTCGTGAGTTGCCTATGTTCGCATTTTTTTCTGTTATGTTGTTACAGATGTCTGATATAAATGTTGGCAATATAGCCATTTTGGATTTTCAGTTTGTGTTTGACAGATAAAAAGGTTAGTCGTGTTTTGGTGTGCTTTTCGATTTTTTACTAAATTTAGTAAATTTTGAGCAAAAACAACGTGGCAATGACATCGCTCAGGAGCTGTTGAAAATCGTCAACGACGATCCAGATTTCCACAAAAAAAGTCAAAACTCGTGACAAATCATGGGTTTGTGGCTATGATATCGAAACCAAAGACCAATCATAGCAATGGAAGTGTCTAGAAGAGCCAAGACCGAAATAAGCACGGCAAGTTCGGTCAAATGTGAAGGTTTTGCTTACTGTTGTCTTTGGCACAAGGTCGTACGGTCAATAAGGAATACTACCTTGAAATTATGCGCCGTTTGCGCTAAGCAATTCGACAGAAACGCACAGAATTGTGGAAAAAACAATCATGGATTTTGCACCACGGCAACGCACCAGCTCACACATCGATACTTGTACGTGCGTTTTTGACCAATAGCAAAATCGTTATCATGCCGCAACTACCGCATTCACCGAACTTAGCCGCCGCTGACTTTTTCGTCTTCCCAACACTGAAGACACTAATCAAAGAAAAGCGTTTTGCTAGGATTGAGAAGATAAAAGAAAAATTGAAACAGCAGCAGCTGTTTGCGGTACCAAAAGGCGCGTTTGAAAAGTGGTTCGAAGATTAGAAAACCGCTGGCATAAGTGTAATATATCTGAAGGGATTACTGTGAAGGGGATAAAATAGTTATTGATGAATAAATAAATACTTTTTGAACAAATTTAAAACTACGGTCATTTTTTTATCAGACCAGAACAAACTCGTGTTGTTTATAGTAAAATAGGAAATTTTTGTAAGAAAATATTAATTTTATTTACAGTTTGATATTGCAAGTAATATTTATTATAAATTTATTGAATTTTTATTATTATTATTATTTTTTGTATTAATGATAAATAGTCGAACTTATTTTAATATTTCTAATATTATATGATGGTATCATTCGTCAGGCTCAAGTTCAATCCTGGCTAAAGCCAAGAAATAGTTTTAATTTTTAATTAGAATAATAATTGCCGCGATCAATAACTCTTGATCAAAGAAAACAGGAAACAATAATGGAATACACTAAAGCTGGGGGACAACTAGCTGTTTCGCAGTCGCTACACTGCTCATTAGCACCTACTAGGACTCGAACTCAGTACCATTTAAACATGATAGCTCTATTCACAATCTTGTACCTTTGTGATTGCAAATTTATGCAACTGCAAATATATGCTATCTATTGTGAACCACCTCTGATGGTTAAGTTTGCACTACTTTTTGCAAAGCACGAAAATCAAAGCTGTTTGATAATTAGAGTAGAAAATAATTTACTAAAATTTTAGTCAATAATAAATATGCCGAAAAAAAAACTTTAAGGAGCAGTTAATGGACTTTTTAATTGAAAAAGCGAGTTTAAGTTAGATGAAGACATCGATTGGTGTTATTTGAATGCGGGTCGAGCGACGGCAACTAAGCGGCGATTACGAACCAAGTGGGTTGGATCGCAGATTGCCAGCTGTCGATTTGCAATTAACTTGTGCATAAGCAGAGCAAATAAAAACTATAGGTTTTAAGTATTGCACATACACATAAGACTAGCAAGTACATTGATGTGTGTTTTGTTAGTGTAGAGTAAAAATATGCTAAACCTTTTTGGAAATGCAATGATGCAATACCATTTGCACCAGACTGTGAATAGAGCTGATGTATTTTTCAATACGGCTGCTTAACCAATTCAGCCACCGAGCTCTTGTTTATTTTTTCGTCTATATTTGTCTCATATTGAGACAAATATTTATTTTTTTCTCCTCAACAGTGGCTTATAATAAAACTTTTATCGTCTGCCATATTTGCATTGTGTATTTCGGCGTATACAATCCAACTAAGCTTGATCCCTTAATCAGGCACATGTTAAACAATAAAAAACAAACAAAAGTAAAGCCTTTTTTGCAAATGATCAGACTTGCCCATTTTCTTTGCATTGTTGGTATATCGTATTGCTCAAGCCACACAAACGTTCGGTTCAAACATGTTGTATGAGTGAATGAGAATAAGAGCATTTGGACGCAATGAATTTACTGCAGGCTCTTGTCTTGCCCGTGCGAACCCGTTCATAAAATGCTTTTATTAATCTTACTCATAAGCAGAATGAATATGATTGTTAATTATCATTGAATTTTGCATTATTCTTTAAAATGAACAAAAATTTTTGGCGCTGAATAAAATCAAGAAAAAACCATGATTTTGAAGTTCTCTGGTATGCATATAACTCGTGTATGTATGTAAGTGAAAAAGTGTGCTGTCTTGTTCAAGTGTTGAAGCATATGCATTTCTGCAAGGAAGTCATCCTGAGTGACTGCACTAAATTTGCATTTTCTTGCAATTGCATGCGTGTGCATGTGTGCTTTCTTATATATTTTTAAATCTGTTTAAGCTTTCGCTGTTCAACTGTAGCGCACACTTGTACTTGTATAATATTTTTTGTTGCTGTTTCAGTTCTCTTGAAAAATGTTTATTGTATGACTGCTTTGAATGTGTTGGAGCATACCGGTATGTGTGTATTTGTATTCATGATATTACACATTGTTGCTGTTACAAGTATCCACAGCTTGATGACCGGAAATTAATTTCGGTCACCACATATCGTGTTACTTGTTCCAATTGATATAGACATTTATGTGGTTGATTTTCTTCTCTGACTTATGTGTCTGAGCTTGCGAATGTGTGGTGCAAGAGGTGTTCAATTATTTGTGTTTGCTTCAAAGATATTAGAGACTTGGTCTGTATATAAGTAATTACATTGCGGTTTATGAATATTTTCCAATATGTTTATGAAACAACAGTAAGTTTAGACTACTAAATATTTTTAGTGTTTCAGTTCGCAAGATAAAGCAAACAAGTTGAGAGTCAGAGTATGCTATAAAACGCTGATGCCTTTGCCTTTTTTTAACATTTTATATACATTAATAATCTTAAATCGGATGGTTAAATTTTTAAGGGATGATCTTACATGTGAACCACACCTAAACGTCAAGTTTCTTTCTGCATTTCATTTTAGGATTTTTCAATTTCAGATTAAAGGCCTAACCATAATATGCATAGATTGGCTCAAGCCACTTTAAACAACTGTGCGTATGCATGTAATCAACTGCGTATAACCAGGTGCATTAACGTACACACGGTGGCAGCACTAGAGCAAAATTACAACAATACAACAAAAACAGGCATGTGGTAAGGCATGTTTCCCAAAAATATTTGTAACTATTTTCACAATTATAAACTATGAATGTAGCTTTTCATAATTATAAATAATATTTATTTGAATTATTTTTATGTTCACAAAATAATTTGTATATGATTAATTCAGAATAAAGCACTAAATTCTCTTTCAAAAATGTACTATATAAAAAACCGTTATATGCCATAGTGCTGCCACCGTGTATACGTTAATGCACCTTGTGTATAACTATATTGTACTTACAGCCAGTTTACCAATCTCGACAGCATGCTTGCGTTCGCAATCTAAGCGAAAGAAAATTGATTTGAGTTCGTCTAACTTTTTTCTATGCGAACGATGTGTGAAAACTCAATCAAAATACATAAGAATATGCGAACGAATAGTAGTGAGATAGGCAAACCCAAATTGAATCGAATGTGAGTGACTGGCTTTCTTTCGCATTCATTTTCTTTCGAAATTGGTAAACTGGCTGTTAATGAAGCTTTTCGTTAACAGCCTGTCTATAAGACACGACTCGTCGAACAAAAGCTCTGCGTTTGTAGGTTTTTTCTGGTTTTGGTTTATAAACCGCGACTATCATACACGATCGTACGATCTACTAAATAAAGCATGTGTGCTGAAAAAGTACTAAAAATTCAACCGTGCAACGGAGTTTTTGACAAATCGTGCGATTTGAAAAATTTTATAAAACTTTTCAAAACATTATGGTTTCTGTGCGATCAGTGTGGTATATATTGTGAAAAATATAAGAATATTGTTTGTTCCTCAAGATAAAAATTTAAGTAATGTGAAATTATTATGTTAATAAAAGTTTTTGGTTGTTTTATTGTGTAAATAAATTATACTTGTGGCCTACAACGCCATTTTGAAGCGATTTTTTTAAGTCGGCCAGACTTTTGAAACAGTTTCCTGTGAATGAAGCGTACGATCGTGTAGGATAGTGAATCAGGGCCTTAAACATTCGAAGCGTAGTCAATGGTCAAAAAATACAACCATTTTTTGGTGGCAAGAACTGGCAACAGTAGATGATCAATTTTCGAAGGAAATCATCTTCAGTGATAAGGCACATTTTCAGCTCAGTGTAGTCGTCAATAAGTAGAATTACCGCATTTGGGGGAATGATAATCGAAGAGTGAGAAACTAATGCACCCACAAAAAGTGACTGTCGTCTCCTCATTACAAATTTTCCTAGTTCAAGTACAATGCACTGCATATGTAGGGGTCATCCCCTGAGTACTGTTCCAAGATAAAAAAATAAGATAAAACTATAAAATATGTCATTATTTTTTTCCAGTTGCCACATAAAAAAAAATCTGTGTAAAAATTCAAATAAAAACAAAAAATTAACAAACTTAATTATAAAAATATTTTAGTTGATTTTTTTTTACACTCTTCCATTTTCAACACAATGCTGCGCCGCATTAGTTTTCATAACAAAAGTAAAATATGATAAAACAAAACACTGGTGCATAAACAAAACCACTATAGACTACAGACTACATACATACATATATAAATTATTATTTTCTCACACCATTAGAAAAGTGAAGCACCACAACAAAATTAAATTAAATGTGAAAAACTCACAAAAGTTGAAAAGAAGAACAAAAAGGTTTTGTTTAGAAGTTCCCACGTGAATTTAATAATAATAATAATAAAAAAAAAAAAAAACTAGCAAAACTATTTTTTAAATTTGTGTGCACAAATACAAACAAATGTAATTATTTTTAATTATTATTTTTTTTTTAATTTAAGCCTAACCTAACCTAATATATATATATATATATATATATATATATATATATATATATATATATATATATATATATATATATATATATATATATATATATATATATATATATATATATATATATATATATATATATATATATATATATATATATATATATATATATATATATATATATATAGAATGGGTGAATATATAAGAACTATCGGAAATTAAAAAAAAAACACATAAAATTCAGAAAAATGCATGAAATATTTATTTGGATCGATAGTTGGGTCAATATAATTTAATGTTTGAAGATTATTTCATGCAAATGTTGGCCGCAGCTGCGCCTCAAATGGTCCATCCGCTTAGTCCAATTTTGGCATACTCTTTCCAACATTTCGGCCGGTATCTCACGAATAATGTTGGCAATGTTGGCTTCCAGTGCGTCAATCGAAGCGGGCTTGTCGCTATAGACATTAGCCTTAACATAGCCCCACAAAAAATAGTCTAGAGGCGTTAAATCGCACGATCTGGGCGGCCAATTGACTGGTTCCAAGCGTGAAATAAACTGTTCACTGAACTCGCCTCTCAATTGGTCCATTGTTGCGCGTGCTGTGTGGCATGTGGCACCGTCTTCTTGAAACCACATGTCATGCAAGTCAAGCTCTTCCATTTTGGGCAAAAAAAAGTTGTTATCGTCGCACGGTAGCGCTCACCATTCACAGTAACGTTGTGATTCGCATCATCTTTGAAGAAATACGGCCCAATGATGCCGCCAGCCCATAATCCGCACCAAACGGTTGTTTTTTGTGGATGCATTGGTAGCTCTTGCAATGCTTCTGGCTGCTCTTCACTCCAAATACGGCAGTTTTGCTTGTTGACGTATCCATTCAACCAGAAATGAGCCTCGTCGCTGAACACAATTCTTCGTTAAAAAATTGGATCTTCATCTAACTTTTCAAGAGCCCATTCACCAAAAATTTGGCGTTGTGGTAGGTCGTTTGGCTTCTTGTACTAGCTGTATCTTATAAGGCTTCACACCCAAATCCTTCCGCAAAATTTTCCACGTAGTGGAGTAACAGAGGCCCAATTGCTGCGAACGGCGCCGAATCGATAATTCACGGTCATCACCAACACTGGCCGATACGGCTGCGATATTTTCTTCAGTTCGCACTCTACGTAAGCGTGTTGGTGGATTAATGTCCAACAATGTAAATTTAGTGCGAAATTTTTTTACAATAGCCCGAATAGAAGCCTCAGTAGGTCGATTAAACTGACCATAAAATGGAAGAAGCGCGCGATGAACTTTCTTAACAGAGCACGCATTTTGGTAATAAAATTCAATAATTTGCAAGCGTTGTTCGTTTCTAAGACGATTCATGATTAAATTATAGACCAAACTGAAGATGTTTGACAGTGACACAAGATACAAAACGTGCGTGAGCTGTCAAAACTAGTGTTGCCAAAAAGATAATAGCAAAAAAATCACGCGTTATATATATATACGTTATATATATATATATATATATATATATATATATATATATATATATATATATATATATATATATATATATATATATATATATATATATATATATATATATATATATATATATATATATATATATATATATATATATATATATATATATATATATATATATATATATATATATATATTATTATTATTCAATTTACGAGTCAACATATCGGAAAAAGTTTAAATCGATTATACGTAGTTTCTTATTTCGATTTCACCGACAGTTCGTGTCATCTGTGGGGTAACTGATAATCTTTCTATTTAAAATTATTTTATAGATTGACTGACTTTGCGGTCTACTGGCCGCCAATGATGTGCGTTATCACTCTCCTAGATTTTTTACAGGTTTACGTCAACACTTTGAACGTCAAATAACTTGCAGAATGCAAGAGTTTCCAGTTGCTATGTGTATGTGCGCTTAGATCAGGGCCTAACTATTTGAATGAAATTTGTACTGATTCCTACATCCATAATAATCTTGTAAACTTTCAGAATTTAAAACAAAAATCTTCTAAATGGCTTCCCCATTCTTTTAAAATTCAGTCATCCTTAAAGTATGCTACTTTTATTTTGAAATGGTGTTTTCTTTTTCGCTGCCGACTATTTTTTCTGGTTTGTTGTTTTTCACAAATTTGCCAGCGATCCGCCAACATTAATCATAGCTGCTGCTGCCTTTTTTTCATATTTCAATTTGAATGAAGATACTGACTGCATCCTCCTCCTTTGTGTCAGTAGCTTTCATTATTTTTTATAAAAAGAAATTGTATCCATTTTAGTGGAAAGAAACCACCAACTTGTGAAAGCCGACATGAAATTATTTCGCAGTTAATGCAAACAACTAAAGCAAAAGTTATAAGTAGCTGTGCCATCAACGTGGTTTCGGTTCGGTGTGTTGCAGTCACATCATGAGGAAACAAGACAACAACTTAACCTATAACACTACGATATCACGATGAGAGTTGGGGCGGTGTTAAAAAAAGCCAATTTTATTCCTTTGGCAAATGCTATTTAGTTTTTCTTTTCTCATTTTAGCGTATTCTCGTGCCGAAAAACAACAGCAGCAAAAGCAGGACAATACTGCACAAATACGTGCACATTTCTTTTTTCGTTTTAATTTTTTTTATATTAAGATAAATGTATAAATTTCTGTGGGTTCGTTTTTGTGACAAATTTTTGGTTTTTGATTTTAAGCCTTCCAAAGGAAATATAAAATAGCTCGCCTGTTAGCTGCAAATTGTTTAAACGTATAATATAGTAAAAAATTGCAGTGGTTGTTTTGTGGCAAAGACATATATATATACTCGTATCTAAAGCTGTGAACTATTAACTAGGTGCACATATTTGAAAAAATACCTAGATAGAATTTCAAAAAAAAACTTAAACTTTTCCTATTATGAAGCAAACTTTGGACTAAGCTAAGCAGTAATAGTCACTGCTTGACTAGCCTTACTTTCGAACAAAATATGGCTCAATTATGATTAAGGTTCAAGTTGATACTCTTATGCCTTTCATTTTATGAAAAAGTCCCGCTTCTCTCATTTGACACTTCTATTAACTGTGATGCCAACAGTTTCCAGCCGAAAATCCAAAAATCCACAGCAAAAAGTTATGACATGTTGTGAAGGCATTTAATGATGAAACAGAACTAGGGCATGATGATTTTCTCCATACAATTTGGCATAAAAAAACGCCAGCGAATGCGGTCGTAGAATAGAATCTAGTTTATTTTGGCAGCGATTTTTCTTATGTTCTCACTTTTAAACAGAAAAGCTTTCAACAATATTACCACACTTTTAGTAAATTTCAAACATTTTTAAAACAAAACCAAAGCTTCAAAAGCTTTAGCGCAACGATAAGTAGAAATAATAGATAAAGCTTTTTTTTACCTAAGAATAAACAACTTTAAATGACAATTAAGTTGCAGCCGTCAGCGTTGTCAACTTTGAAATTTCAAAACGCACAGAAATGAGGAAAAAAGCGCGTTATTCCAACAAAAACGCACCAAATTTAGAATTTTTCTTTTCATGTTTAAAAATTCATTTTGTATTATAAAAAGGATAATTTTTTTTATATTAAAAACATGATAACGAAACAACCTTTTAAGCGGCTATTAGACGTTCAACCGGGTTTGATTGCACCGGCTTATGTCATGCCATCAAATTCGTCCAATAGCTAAAAATTGTGTTTGCTAAAATTGACCTCTAGTGCGATGCTATTACTTTTGTTAAGGCAATGGTATCTTTACAATACTCATAACGATCTATCTTGATCCTCGTTGCTTCATCCTTTATATTAATCAATGTTTGCAATAAATCTTTTCAGTTCAAGGTCTTATTTTATTTTTAATTTTTTTCCTTTGAAAAACGAAATATTTAAAAATTAAATTAAATTTTTTACAAAAAAACGTCATCAGCTACACAAAATACAGTTACTTACCGTCGTCAAAATTATATTGCAGGAGCAATACAATCGTTACTGCAAGGGATGTAATATATCGAAAAAATTTACGATATTGAATTATTATGTATATATAATACTCCAATAATCAACAAAACGTTCGGTACTGTTGCTTATGATATCCCTAATATTCAAGATTGTTTTTTAAAGAGTTTTACGCTTTCACCAGAGCTTGTGGGTATTGTCAATATTACTCCTGATTCATTTTCAGAAGTTACAGAATCACGCTACAAACCATCAAACTCAATTTAGAATTTAGTTAGTAATTTGTTAATTACTAAAGTAGTAAATTTCACGCGCCTTTATAAATACGAATAGCACTATTCAGTGTGCTTTAGCTTTTTTCGTAATGTGACAAACTTGGATTGATCGTTTAAGAGCAAAAACTCAGCAAAAACAGCAAATTGTATAAGCCGAAATGTTTATGTTTCTCTTGAGAAAGTGTATGATATACAACAGCAAGATTGTCTCATTTTGTGTATATGATGTGATACGTTTTCCACATTATTATTTCGTGTTCACATTGTGCTCCACAAAATGAGATGTAAAAATTTTACGAGTAGTCACTTGAATAAAATCATTTTTTACATCAAAACCAAATGTTGTGTTAAATATGATTTGGTGCCACCGAAATTTAAAAAGCGCACCAGAAGTTTAAAAAAAGTGCACACCGCACCAACTAAGGAATATTTCGCACAAAAAATTTTAAAAAGCACCAAAAACGGTGCGAAATGCACCATGTTGACAACGCTGGCAGCCGTCGTTTCAATTATGTGCATGTTTTCTCTGAGAGTCGTTTTTGCTTGAAGTTGCGGACGTATTCTGTTTCTTCATTTAATCGTCAAAATCGGATATTTTGACGATTAACAAAGCTATCAAGGTGATCATCTACTACATCGCTTCGGATAGCTGGAAAAATCAGCGTACATATATTTGGTCAATAGTTCGCTCAACAAACTCTCTGTAAATTTTTTATTATTAAACTTTTTGCGTTTATATTTTTCTCTTGATATTTGAAAAAGATTTATTTTTGTAGTGTTGTATTTATTGCTCTTGCATATACCTGGTATGAATTCGCCTTGTGTATACCCAATACCTTCTGTAGGGTTGCCATGTTATCGATTTAACACGGCTCTATTGTACTTTTGCAACCGAATGCAGAAGAACTTTGTGCATTATTTTCTGAAATTTTAGCGAAAAGCAGTGTGTTATGCTGGCAATAAGTAATTGATTTTTTCGAGCAATAATAATAATAATCAGTTAGCACAAAATGCTGTACAAGTTGAGAATGAAAGTTATTTATACTTCGAAAAGCACAAGCCTCTTCAATGGTGTGGCATACTGCAAAACAAACAACATGACATTTTGTCCAGCAGTTTTCATTTCCTTTTAATGCGCAGCAAAACGTTCGAAATCATGAGCTATTTCCAATGACAAGCAATTTCCGGTTAGAGCACTTGAATAGAGGAAGCATAGAGAACAACTTGTTTATATACTCGTACATACATACATACATACATACATACATACATACATAAATATATATATATTTACAATTCCATGCAATATTGTTGAGGCTTATAAACAATAAATTGGTTTCAATTTAAAATTTTTTTATTTTCAGAAATGCTTTTTAAGCTACACTATGCATAAAACTTAAATTTATTTGAAATTAGTGAAAAGATATCGTTAGTTTAGTAGTTTCTGAATTTTTTCCCTCCCTTAAACCTTAACAATTGTTGGTTTATTTGTTTTTAAACACTTTGAATGCATTGTTTGTAGTTAACTACCACTCAATAATGGCCCACGGCCAGACTAGACGAAGCGTGTCAATTACCATTCAGCGTTAATTTGCGTAAAAGTTCTTTTGCTTGTACGTTATTTGAACAACAACTGCAACTTTTCTAGCCCCAGCCCCAGCACCAGCACCAGCACCGGCACCAGCAACAGCCAACTACAACACCATACAACAAACTACTTGCTACAAAAATTTCCTTCACAACTTAAATGATTTGTATATTACAACGAAAAAAGAAACGCTGCTTACACCGAAGCCGTAACCCCAACAATTAATAGCTAAACATTTCAACTTAATGTTTAGCAAAATCATTAAGTTGTTACAGCAATTTTTTGGTGGTAAAATGTGTCTGTAAGTTTCTGTACAAGAAGAAAGTAATTATAATAATTAAAGCTTTTGCAAATCTAAAGCATTCGGGGAAATTCGTTTAGAGATAATTTTATTTTTTGCTTGAAAGCAAAAGGGTTCTCATTAGCAGTGTGGCCATATCCAAAAATATTTTACAGCTAAATTGGCTTTAAAATAATGCTCAAATCTAATATAAATGCTAAAAAATCCTAGACTGGCAAAAAAATTATACCAAAATTTTAATTGCAATAATTTTTAGTTATTTTAGTTAGTACAGGATACAAGGTGATGGGACAAACATCTTATGCTTGCTGGGGTTATATGAATTACGGTATTCAGAGTGTGGTCATAGAGTAGCGATGCCCACCAATGGTATCAAAGTGGTAAACAAAAGCAAACAGAATATTACGCTTATTAGTTTAGTCGTCAATGATACAGCGACGAATGAACATGCGCACGGGTGAATGAATTTATTTCTTGTTTTTTCTCTGTATTTTGAGTATTTCTTACTATATATTTGTCATATACAATTTTTTTACGAATACTAAAAACATTATTTAATATATTTATTCATTACTTCTACTTAAATTTTACATAAATTGTAAGTAAAACAATATTTTGAATTGCGCTCCTTTTCTTTCAGTGCCGCTGTGAATTTATTTCTTGTTTTGAATTTATTTCTTGTTTTTTCTCTGTATTTTGAGTATTTCTTACTATTTGTCATATACAATTTTTTTACGAATACTAAAAACATGAATTAATATATTTATTCATTACTTCTATTTAAATTTTACGTAAATTGTAAGTAAAACGATTTTTTTGAATTGCGCTCCTTTTCTTTCAGTGCCGATGTACTTACACTCAGACACTATCGATTTCTCTTTGGGCATCACTGTCATAGAGTCATAAGTCTTATAATAATAGGATTGAAAAAAATGGCGGCTATGAACTGAAATGTTTACGGCCTAATTATAACAAATAAAACAAATAAGGGTGTAGTAAAGTCGGCTAAGCTGACCATTCACGATAGTCACGTAAATATACTCCTATAGTATTTATTACAAATTTGCAAATATGCTATATATGGATCGATATCGGGGAACAAATTTTGTTGCCTTGTAATCGCAATGCCAAAAAGGTAATCGTTCATGGAAAAATTGGTTTAGGTTATATCTCGGTTATATGCGTACCGATATCGGGTCGGCTAGTTACACGTATTCCTAGCCAGGGCACTCTTTTTTTTCAGATAAAGAGGGGAAGGATTCCCTTGTTTGTTGTGGCAAATAAAACTCTAGGATGCCGCATGACTTAAGCTGTGTTTGCTTCTGATATCCTTACCAAGGGTGTAAATTGTCAGAACGAGGATCAACATGGCCCCTAGGCTCAGTCTGGTGTGCAATTTGGTCAAGATTCCACATTAATTCTTTGAAAATGAAAACGGCGTAGCGGTAATTGTGAATGGGGAGCACTGTCACGATATGACAGAAAACTTTTTAACGCCACAACTGCATGCTTTGGGCTTGATTAAAATGTGGCATCAACAAGACGGTGTCACATCGCATACAGCCAGGTTAACAATCGAATTACTGCAAGTAATATACGTTCTCGGCGGACACCCGTTATAAATGTACGTGTGTTGGCGTTTTAAAATCACATCACATCGGAATTATATTTTAGAGGCGGTTAAAACTTCCCAGCTTTGGCATAGTGCCGCAGCATATCGCTATATATAAACTTATGGTTTCTTTGTATCGGAAGTGTAGAGTTTGTAGAGCAACTTTGTAGTATATATTCTGGAAAATATTGAATCGCGCTATCTGCTGTCTTGTCTGTGTAAATAGGTTGCCACGATTATGCGATTGGGCACAGTTTTATGAAAAAGTGTATGACGATAAGCCAACAACAATTCAGGAGCTAAAGGCTGAGGTAATTTGGCACATTAGCGACACTGACTCTCAATTATGTCTCAGAGTCATTGAATATATGAACCACCTAAGCCGTGGCGAGCATTTGGCCCATATTTTACTTCACTCATAATTGTCATAGATCCTAATTTCATTAAAAAGAAAAGAGTAAGAATATGTTGGATCACCCTTTAACCCACTTTAAAACAAATGAGCTGAAATGTGTTACTCAACTTTGCTAAAAGTCTTTTAAGAGTTTTATTCCATTAAATTTTATTTTCATTTTGCAACTTTAAACCTTTTCACTCAAAACGATTTTAATGAATTAATCGCACACCTCAAAGTAATTAACTTATTTATGCTACTCTTTAATAAAACTCTTGATATACACTCTTTTTGGATTAGCTCTTCCTTATCTAATTCCCTTAAATTCTTGTTTAATTAGTTTCGCTTTGTTTAAATATCACTATTATCTCTGTTAGCATTTAGATTTCCTTTTGTAAAGACATTATTTAAACAATTTAATTATTTTGTTTAGAAAACCTTAAACAGCATCAGCCGCCACACAAAACAATGAACAACAACTCTATTTGGCTTTTAACCCAACAATACAAACAGAGTCTCAATAACATTCTCCGTTTATTTGACTTAATCCACTGTTTATTTGTCTTAATGCAACTATCTCTTTTATTAGCAGGGCAGGTGAAAGGCAAGTTTGTAGTAGTTAGTTCAAATTGTATGCGGATAAAAGACTTTTAGAAGATTATTCCTGCATATTTTTTTATAAATGATTATTTCTGAATGTTTTTTAGTAACCAAATATTTCTATTTAATATTCTTTCTATGTGTAAATATCTAAGTAAAAATAAAAATATTTATGAACACATTTAATATAGCTAAAGTGCACTCTCTGCCAAATTTATAAAAATATATTTAAACTACGTACACACGGTTGTCAAATCTTACAATATTGCCAGTAAAATGAATTGCCAATTTTTAACTTACAGCCAGATAATTGGCTGGTATTGTAAGCTCAGTTTTAATTGTCAGATGTATAAAATCAATTCACCTGACAATGGCATCACTGTCAGAAAAAAGTATGATGGACAACACTGCCAAACAGATGGCTGTTGATATAAATAAGTGGCAATGCCTTACAACATGTCTGGCAATTTTTTTCATCTAACAATCTGACAACCATGTGAACTGACAATTTTTGTTGTCGGATGAATTATTTGCCAGACCATAGTCTGACAATGAAATTGTAAGATTTTCTTACGATCGTCTGAACACACAGTTTACTTCTGTGGGACAATTTTTCATTGTCATTACATTGCCAGCATGTTGCCAGATCTTACAATATTGAACATCTGACAACCGTGTGTACATAGCTTTAGTAAGACGCATTCTTGAACTTATATATTAAAAAGTAAGAGTTTCAGCTGGGTCGAATCTAAAATGCCCTTCACGATAGTTACGTAAATATATAATATATATTACAAATTTGGACTAAATATGCTCGGATATATATAGACCAATATCGGGGGAAAACTTTTTTTGCCATGCCAGAAATTAGTCTTTCATTGAAAAAGCGGTTTAGGCTATGGCTCGGGTATATATGCACCAATAGCGGAAATTTTAATTCGGTTTCGAAAAATCGGTTTAGACTATATATCGGATATATATAGACCGGCATCGGCTTTTTTTGTATTTTTTAACCTCCTTATACTACCTGAACTGCCTTTGAGCAAAAAAAGTTGTTTAAGTTCGCTTACGCGACATTTTCATGAAAAAATCGGTTCAGGCTATATCTCGGGTATATATGGGCCGATATCGGAGTTTTTCATTTTCTGTATTTTAGTAACCTCCTTCTATAACCAGAAAAAAATGTCCTGAAAAAATCGGTTTCGACTATATCTTGGGTATATATGAACCAATATCGGAAATTTCATATCATTTTCTGTATTTTAGTAACCATTTTTTTTATTACCAAAACTGCTTTTAAGCAGAAATACAGTTGTTTAAGTTCGCTTATGCGATATTTTCATTAAAAAAATAGGTTTAGGATATATCTCGAATATGTGTATATGGACTGATATTGGGCAAAAATATGATTCGCCTTTAAGCACCATGCTAAATAGTTGTGCCAATTTTGAAGCAAAACAAAAAAAAAATTTTTGAAAAATTTTCATACAAATGGCTTTTTTTTGGAATTTTTAATGTATCTTAGCAATATGTGGACCGATTTTACTGAATGTCAATAGGAAACCCATGAATCGATGGAGTAATACAATGATGAAAGAAAAAGTTTCTAAGGGTAATGGTTTTCTCAGAAACGGTATTTCAACAGCGGACAGACGGACAGCGCTTAATTGAATTTTCTATCGAAGCTAATTCTGAATATGTAAACTTTATAGGGTCGTAAATGAAAATTGTAGAAATTACAAACAGAATCGCAAGCTTATATATACCCTTAACATTTTTGTGAAGGGTACAAAGAGGGTCTCCGTTCTTCTCCATGGAATCCAGTTGCCGCTTTATCGTAGTTGGTTGTCACTTATAAAAGTCCCAACTTTGAAAAGCAGAAAGATTATATCCAACATCGCATTCTTCATAAATTTATTTCAAGGAGAAATTGACTTCTACTATCTTCCCAGTAAAATAAACGACGAATGTTATATTTTCATTATCCGAATAAAGCTTTACGCTAGCCCAAAAACAACAACAACATCGTCAAATTAGCATTATAAAATTAAAAAACTGTTATATCTCCGAAGGTTTTTCTAGCAGTATAAGACTGTGCAACAAGCCATATAGAGCGTGAAACAGTGGACTTGTTGAGAAATGATTTTGCTGAGCATTTAATTTCCTGTTATGTTGCAGCATATTGTCCACCTAAATCATGTGCATATTTCAGTTTCTTAAAGCATAGTTTATGCGCAAATTTTTAGTTGTTGGTGTATATAAATCCTCACCCTGGTTATAAGCAAACAGTATCAACAGGAGAAGTCATCATTACAATAATGGCGTGTATGCATTGTTGGTTAGCTAAAAAGTCTTGTGGCGTCTTAAAAAGCCAAAAACGCCGCAAATTTTTGTAATCCAGGAGTTCAAAAGGAGAAATCAATAAAAGAAGATAATTTACAGGATACCCTTTTATATAAGCTTCTTATATATTGCAAAGTACGACAAGTAGTTTCTTTAATTTAGAATTTTAAAAAAGTTCTCTTCACCAGAAAGTGATGGAGAATCAGAGAACGGTGATTTAAAAAAAAAATTCGGATTTCTACAAAACTTTGTCTTTACGAGAACTATAAAGTACGCGAAAATACTTTATTTCACATGATTTGAATTAAACAGAAATCAGAATAGATTCCTGTTATTTTTATTTTTCTTGGATCAGTACTCAGAGGATGACCCCAACATATGCAGTGCATTGTATTGGAACTAGGAAAAAAGGAAATAGTGTTTTTGAAGGTTTAACTTTAACAATAACAACACGAAAGACTTATACAAACTCTCATAACGATTTTTTGTAGAAGATAATCTGGCAACACTAATTATTTACTTTTTTATTTGTTTTACTTGATTGCAATAGGAATATGATTTATAAGTTTTATATATTTATTATAAAATGAGTGGAGCCATGGACAAGGACAATTTAGATAAACGAAATACTCCTACAAAACGAATCTTTTGTTATATCATCTGTTCCTTAAAACGATATTTCCCAGTAAAATATTAAACACTTTTGTAAGCACTAAAGGTAACCTGTAAGCATATAAAAATGCACTTCCAGAAAAGTGCTTTCCATGAAGCAGTTAAGGGAAGTGATTACACCGAAAAAAATAGATGAGATTTTTTTTCAATCAAGTTATGTCGTTAATAAAAAAACCATCAATTTAATAAAATTTGCATGGACTTAATTAAATTATTATTAATAATGAATTTTTGGAAATATCTCTTAATAAAATGCAATTAATAAAAAATTTTCCGAATTATTGATTGTTATTCAATAAATAAATTTAAATGGTTGTCATATAACAGTGAAGCGTTGTTGTTTCTTTAACAATTTTTTTTTTTTTGTTAAGTATATTTTACATATTAACAACAATTTTTTTCAACTCAATAATTTTTGCTTTTAAGTGAAAAAGCTATTTCTACTTTATAATTTGAATTATCAATCCGGCAAAAAATCTTTTTCACAGGAAGTTTGATAAAAAATAGTGCAATTTTTTTTTATCAATATGGCATTTATTTTTTTCTGTGTATACATTTAAACAGTTTCGTGGCACAGTTGGTTTTAAGTGCGTCAAGTTTTCCTTACTTAAGGCAGGCAAGTAAGGAAACAATAAAGGCCTCGTTATGCGAACGTTGGTGTTAGAAAAACTTAACGTACCTTAACGTACGGCCGTTTGTATAGTTATAGAACTTTAAAAAACGTACCACATGTCAACAAAAAATAAACAAAACATTACACAGCATAGTGTGCAATGTTTTGTTTAATTTTTCGGTGTTTCTAATTAAAAAAAAAAAAGAGCATCCATATCTTTTTTTTTTAATTTTTTTATTATTAACAAAACAATTTTCACTTATTAAAACAAAATAAAACTATTTATATTTTCCAGCCAAATTGAATTTTTTTTTGTCAATTATTGTCGGCTGTTCGAAACAGTGTTGAACTTTTCAACATAGTGATGGGCATTTTTAAGTTAGTTTTCGTACTTGCTATAGTCAAATAAGTACCAATTGGCTTCAAGAAATATAAAGTTTATGTTTAAAATTTCTAATATTATATGATGATGGGCTGGTATCATTCGTCTAGCTGGACTTCAATCCTGACTAAAGCCAAGAAATATTTTTATTTATAATTATAACAATAATTGCCGCGATCAATAACTCTTGATCAAAGAAGACAGGAAAAATAATTAACATTAACATTAATATATACCTTTATGTTTAAAGAAGTAGTTGTACACATATATTTACGTTTCTATTGTCATTATTCAAACTCAATATATTTTATCAAATAGTATTCTTATAACTCTTATGATAAAAATGGCAAAAACTGTAAATTATATTATTTTTGCATCACTGAAAAAGTTCCAAAAAGGGGTTAATGTGCCAGAATACCATCTCTCATATAAGAGTTCCAGCACTGGTCTACGAATGTCACGTAACAACGGCGTCAAATTCTATTTTAAACAGGTTGAGACGTTCCGGCAACGTGACAGTTAATTTCAGTAAGCACTTACATTATTAATGTATACTTAAATACTAACGACCGTTCCATAAACGTACGTGGACGTTCGCATAATTGTACCTTAACAGATCGTTACCGCAAAGCGCTTGGAATCGTTGCTTCATTTATATGTTTAGTTTTACAAGCACGCTTTATAACAAAAATGTAGTGCTTCCAAGCGGGAAATATCCGTACAAAATGCTTGCCTCTTTTCAGCGGATTTGTAAGCAAATTTTTTCCCTTACCAACCTGATCTGCGCGACGCACTATTTTTGTCTAGGTCGTTTTACCGAGCTTTGCCTGTATAAACATATACCATTCTTAAACCACACTGAAGAGGTATCTGTGTTTAAACTTAAAATGTAAATAGGATTTAAAATTATCTGCTTCAATAAACAAATAAACTTTGGCAAAAACATTTCTGCTTTTTTTTTCTAAAACTAAAACCTTTTAAGTATTTTTTCACTCATTTTGCAATAAATATTGTAAATTAAATATAAAATAAACATAAAAACTTTGTTATCGAATGCAAAAGAATCCAGACAAATAATAGTTTTTTTTTTCTCTGTAAAATTTAAAGCAATAACCGAAATAAAATTCTTTTAGTTTAAATAATATTCTATACATAAACACCTGTAATCATTTCAGTAGTATTTTTCTGTGTGTTTAGCAAAAACATTCAAATGGATTTTGAGTTTTAATAGTTTCATTTTTGTTTGGGGTTTAAGAGTAAAATTTGCCAGCCCCATAAGCTGGCAATCACTCCCCCACTCACTCGTTCGCCAGTTGATGTTTGAAAAATATTTGAGTTTTAGTGTTTATGTGTGAAATTAGTTTTTGTTTCTGGGTTGCTTGCTGCCTTGTTGCAATAGTTTTTGTTTTTGTTCATCTTTTTTATTGGGGATTTGTAATGAGATTTTATGCTGCAAATGGTCATAAAATAAATTTTACAACCAGGATGAATTAAAAGTGTATTTATTTTTAAATACATTACTTTGGCTTCTAACAGAAAAGGTAAACTTTTGGTTTGCAAATTTGAAAATTACATAAACAACTCGAGTAAAAAATAGCAGCGTAGAAATCTAAATAGTTGAAGTAATTTTAAAATTCAATAATAATATTGCCAAACAATAATAAAACGTAGTTATTAAGGGTGTTTTTATAGAGGCTTGAAATTACTATTTTTAGTGCTATCTGCCTGGCTTTTAAGTATTATGGCATCCAGCTCATAAGTGTAAAAAGATAGAAACACATTGAATTGAAAGCAAGATAAAGTAAAAAGAGAAACAAACAATAAAATATTCACCCATGTTCCGAGAAACGCGGGATTTGAAACCGCAAAGCGTTCTGAAAACGCTTAACTGACAAACATCGTAAATTCGAAGAGAAAATTCCATACAACATGATGGAATGATTTCATCAAATCAACTTAACTTGCTTGTAATGGCAACGTACCAGAAAAATCTTGTCGAACTTACATAACTAGCAAGCAAAGCGCTACGTGCATCTGTTTTTTCATGGAAATCCTCAAAAAGCTTTATTTTTTATTACACAAACTCACACTTACACATATTGCCTGTTAAAGAGCATAAATGCGAGCCCTAAACATTTCATTCATGTGGTGACAAAAAATTATTTACTTAAGCCCAGCTTAAGTGATTTATTTGAGTTATGATGCTACTCGTATGATGACAGTGAGAGGATTAACATGAAATATTTAAATTAAAACGTCAGCAAATTTTATTAAATTTTTGCATGGCATTTGAGAAATAGTTTAAATAATAGCAAATAAATCTAAAATGCCTGATGCAATTCATAAGCCTTTGAGAAATCTCTTAATATTTGTTCAAAATATTTAGCAAAACATACACACAAGCACTCTCATACAAATATTCGTTTATTTTTCTGCTTGAACAAAAAGCTTAAAATATTTGCAAATTAAATCTAGTAATATAATAATCATAGCACACAAGTTGGGAGTTTATGATTTCTTGAGAAAAAGCTGTAAATTTAATGTTTTTAGATTAATTTAGCTATTGAAATCAAGGACTCAGTTTAATGTTAAAAACAGCGCTACATGTAGAAAAACAATTGCAGTTTTCAGGAATGTTAAATTATTTAATTACACTTGTAAAAATATTGCATCAAAGATGATGACTGTGTCATTACTTATTCCCCCAGGGAATATGTTTTAGCTAGAACAAACCAGGGCATTCTATTTTCTGGGGCATAGAGCACAGAGATCTGCAACCAGTGCCTTTTTGAATGATCTAAGTACACCCATCTTAAATCACCAGTGCCAGGAGTGAATTACTCTAGATTCACCTGCGCTCACCTATGGCTGACTAAGCTCACACAGGTAGCAATTTTTGCCATGTGTTTGCAGCCATATGAGCAACTTCTTGTTGAGTGCTCGGGCCTTCTAATCCCTCCTGTATGCAATTTGCCAGCAATCAATGGCAGACAAAGCTTAATGAGTTGGTAGACTTAAACCAACTCACCCGTCAACCATCACCACTGGTTCCTTACAGTACAGGTATCTGTTGTATAGGCAACAGATCCTCGGGAGGTTGCTAGTCCCCGAAAAAATTCACGCCAAACAATTATCAAGGATATTAACACCCTTTTCCTGCATTTTAGGTTTCAAGCACAGCCAAAACGTTTCGGCCAAGATAGGTACCTCAACCATGCACAGACTGGGTTGAACTGTAAGCAGAACCACACGGGGGCCATGCTGACCCCCGTTCTACAAATTTATACCCAACACAACATAAATCATGCGGCTTCCTAGAGTTTTATTTGCTGCAACAAACGAGTGACCCTTTCCCCTCTTTATCCGAAAAACACAGTGCGATAGTTAAGAATACGCCAAGGCAAAACCTGTTCCCCAGAGAGTGTAGGATGAGACAAGCGGACCACTGTGTAACGGGCACAATATCACGCCACTTTAGAATATTTAGTCAAAAAGACGAGACGAAAAGAGATTATATATAGCGGACTGGAATTCCAGTAACATTCTTCAACCAGCTATTGCTTAAAGTAGTAGAAAATACAAGAAAGAAATCAGACTTTGTGTAGCCGTCAAACAAGAAAGTTCGTGAGCATTAACTCAATCGAGTGTTAAAATTATAAGCGAGCATTAAATTTTTGAAAGATATTGTCTAAAATTCAGCTGAATGTTTGAGAATATCTTGCAAATATTTCCAAAGTCTACTGATGATTAGCGTAGCTCCTATGAAATGTCGACATATAGATAGCTGGGAAATGTAGACAACAAGCTATTTATAAATTTCTTAAAATAACTTTTAAGTGAATTTAATAAACAAACATTCGATTAATATTAAAACCCGAGGGGATTACCCTTTTTATTTCCTTATGTGATACATCAACTATAAATTGTAAATAATTTTCACCGATTTAACAGAAGTTTTATCAATTTTAAGTTGTACATTTTATGTTATTTGTGTGCTAAATAAAGGCAATAGAAAGTTTAATCATTTTTAATTACATTTCTCTTTAGAAATTTCTCATTTTAAGTAAATATTTATTTTCAATAAAATTGTTTTTCATTTTTCATTGTTTTATCCACAATTTTTTATTGTCTTCATAAAAATGTCTCAAAATCAAATAAATATTTGTACAAGAGCTTAAATTTCTGCAGAACTAAAGAGAGAAAACAATAAGAGATATTTTATGTATAGAAAAGTAGAAGTCATGACAAACATAAAGACACTTAAGAAAACCCAACACTAATTGAAAATTTGATTTGAAAACAACAGAAAACAAAATAAATAAAGAAAAATTGGAAAGCAGAAAAGATAGAATCACTTTGAATTGAAAGCAAGAGAAAGTAAAAAGAGAAATAAACAATAAAATAATAGGACTTTTAAGCATACAGTGGGCGAAAAAGTGAAATGAAATAACCCCTTAAGGCCAGTACGCAGTTCTTACGGAAATTCAGGTTCCCATAAGAAAAGTGTGTTTAAAAAAAGTTACGGAATTTCAGTTTGGTAAATACCTTATGTAAATTTCCGGATACCGGTACGGAGTTCTTAAAGAAAAGAAAACTGAATTTTTGATATTTTTTATTATTACAGGTACGTTAAAAGTAAAAGTAGAGACTTTTTTTCGTTAACTGAAACAAAAATTAATGTGCATGCATTTATTTGCCTACGGAAAGAAAAATGTATATACATATAGCTTTTCTACACCAATCTACACAATCATTTTTCCGTGTAGAAATAAATGTATATTTCCAAACGTGAATTTCTGTAAGAACTCCTTACCGGCCTTTAGCAGTTATAAATATTTTTATAATAAAATTTTTAACCATCTTTACCACCATGAGCTAAATGAATCATACAATACATCATAGATCATATAATGGCAGTGTGGACTTTCGAGAAATAAAATGCTGCTAATTAAATTAAAGATTGGCCTAAAAATACTTCGAGTCCCACTAAACCCAACATAAACAAGCAAAAACTAAATATAAATTACTGTATTGAGAAGAAATAATGAAGTAAGTTTGAAAGAATACTGATAGAAAAGAAAACTTTATGTCAGGACACGCTGTGTTCCTCATACAAAACACTTTTATTTGTTTTCATTTTAACGTGGAAGCAAAATTCAGAGAACATAAAAAATACTCATGTGTGTAAACAAATAAAAGCAGCTGGAAATAAACAATATGAAAATTTTTTGCGTTTAATTTTGAAGCAAGCAAGAAATAGTTCAACTATGAAACTTTTTTCAGTTGGCAACAAACTATAAACTTAATGTGGCTTAAAAGCAAATGTTAACAAAGCCATACAACACTACACATATTAAAGTTTTAATTTCAGGCAAAAAAATAAATAAATTTTTTAATAATTTTTCATTTAGATTAACGTCAAGTTTAAGTGAACTTACTTTTTATCTCGTTGTACACATTGTACAGAAGAAAGTTAAGCCTTAAAAATATAAATTAAAAAATGAAGTTTCCAAGTGAAGTGTAAAAACATTATCGTTCAAATTTTATAATTTATAATTTTATTTTTTATCTTGGACAAGTACTCAGGGGATGACCCCTACATATACAGTGCATTATACCAGAACTAGGAAAATAGATTGTGAGGACGGGGAAAGAGGGAGTAGTGTTTGTGAATATTTGACTTAAACTTTCCAACGTTTTAACAGACAGGAAACACTTCTGCAGGCAGTTTATTCCGCAGGCGAGCATACGGCTGGCGAATTCTCTCTGTAATGCGTAGTACGATTCCCCGCACAGCCGACCACAAATGGAAGAGCTCCGGACGATGAACGCGTGCTACGTAAAAATGTGCCATTTCGGAAACAAGATCCCTAATTTCGTCAGAGCAAAATTCATTGTAGTAACGATAGAACAGAGTAAAAACAATCAAGCAATTTGGTAAGAATTAAAAACAATTTGATAATACTTTAAACAATATTGTTACATTTTTGCCTTTATGAAACAAAATAATGACACCGACACTTGTTCTTTACGCTGTACTTAAATAGTTCACAACATTATTTACACTTAACACCACTGTGTATTAACACAGTAGACTTGTTTAGTTTTCTGACCTAAGACTGTCGTTCATCACATTTAAATCTAAATTCTATCGAGCAGCTGCCTGCTATTTATACTTCTTTATTGCTTCTACATTGTTCGTGATAATTCTAGACCAAAATGTTCAAATATAAATTATACGCTCATAAACATATGCTAGCGAAACAATAAGAACGCAGCAACAACAATAAAGCCATTGGTGGTTGATTTAGTTAAAAGCTTGCTTTCTTTACTATGTTTTGCTTTGTGTACTATGTTTTTATACCCTTCACGAAAATGTTGGGGGTATATGTTTATGATTTCGTTTGTAATTTCTAGAATTTTTAATTCCGACCCTATAAAGCAGGGGTGCCCAAAAGTTCTATATGGAAAAGCAAAAAAACAATCAGCCCGATTACAAATGAAAATTCCGTGGGAGTCTATTCACTTTTCTCTTTCCTCCAATTATGGAAAAAAAATTAAGTTTAGCGTTTTTTCCCCTTTACAAAAAACAACTAAAGCGGGATCAAAACTTCAATTTAAATTCCGTGAGGAATAAATTCCGTGAGAAATAAAATCAGTTGGGATATTCATAATTGGGCTGAATACATTTAGGGAAAAACTACTTTTATTTAATATTTTTTGTTGTAAAAAGCAATAAAATTTACACTGATAATCGCTGTCGACAATATTTACCAGCAAAGCATGTGAAAGTGTTGTTGCTTTGCTCTTGTGTGTGTGCAGTGAGGAACGAAATGAAAATATATAAGACGAAGTTGTTTGTGTATTTTTAATCGCTCGTGCTAAGTGTGTGTGTATTAAAGACCACAGTCCTATAGCTAAGCGCTTTTACAAAAACAATTGAGCATTAAGCGCGTAAGACTGGGCACATCTGCTAAAAAAAGTATGCATATTCTGAATCAGTTTTGATAGAAAATTCGATTAAGCACTGTCCGCCTGTCTGCCGTTGAAATACCGTTTCTGAAAAATCGTTCATCGATCATGGGTTTGCTATTGAAATTCAGTAAAATCCGTTAAGAAAATTCCGATATCGGTCCATATGTACCCTTGATATAGTCTGAACCGATTTTCCATGAAAAAAAAATTTAGCTTAAAAGCATGTTTGGTTTTTAAACGAGGTTACTTCATAAAATTAAAATATCCGATATCGGTCCATATATATCCAAGATATAGTCCAAACTGATTTGTTCATGTAAATGTCGCGTAAGCGAACTTAAACAACTTTTTTTTTGCTTAAAAGCAGTTCTGGTAATATAAAAAGGTTACCAAATATAGAAAATGAAAATTTCCGATATCGGTCCATATATGCCCAAGATATAGTCCAAACTGATTTTTTCATAAAAAAATTTGTTTTGCTTAAAAGCATTTCTGGTATATGGATGTTACTAAAATACAAAAAAATTAAAAATTCTAATGTCGGTCCATATACACATTTATACCCGAAATATAGCCTACACCAATTTTTCCATGAAGAATAAAAAAAATTATTTTTGCTTAAAAGCAGCTCTTTATATAGAGGGAAGTTACTGAAATTCAGAAAATGAAAATTTCCGTTATCGGTCCATATATACTCGAGATATAGTCTTAACCGATTTGTTCATGAAAATGTCGCGTAAGCGAACTAAAACAACTTTTTTTGCTTAAAAGCAGTTCTGGTTATATAAGGAGGTTACCAAGTAGAGAAAATGAAAATTTCCGATATCGGTCCATATACACCCGAGATATAGTCTAAACCAATTTTTCCATAAAAAATTTTTTTTTTTTTTTTTTTTTTTTTTGCTTAAAATCAGCTCTGATTATAAAAGGAGGCGACGAAAATACAGAAAATGAAAATTTCTGATATCGGTTCCGACATATAGCCTTAAACGATTCGGTCATGAAAACTTCCATGAAAGATTACCTTTTTGGCATGGCGAATACAAGGCAAAAAAAAATTTTCCGCCGATATCGGTCCATATACATCCGAACATATTTAGTTCAAATTTGTAATATATACCATTGGCCGTATTCATAAAAACTATTTTTTGTGTATTAAACTGTTATTTGATAAATTTCTATAGGAAATTTGTCAAAGAAGTGTTTAATACACATGCAATATTTTTTATGAATACTGCCGTATGTATTCACGTGCCTATCATGAAGGATATTTGGCCCAGCCGAATATATTACACTCTTACTTGTTAGTTTTATATTGTGTGTGTGTGGACAGCAACATAACAATGGCTGCACTGTGGGTTAGAAGTAATGCAAATTCGTAACAATATTTTTTTTTTTTTTTTTTTTTTGAAAGAAAACCAAGCTTTAGCCTCGTGGCTTGTCTGAATCGGTGCATGATCTTGCTGGTAAGTCAAATTTGCTCGTGATAAGCACTCATTTAAACGTTTTCCAATGTTGGCACATTGTCGCTGCTTTTCATTTTAGTTACAACTCTCGTTTTTGCAAACCCTTCAATAACCTCTATTTTCATCTAGTCCATCGAGACTAAATTTACTCTCCTCAGCAAAAATTATTTAGGAATACTTGTACTTGAGACTCCTCCGTAAGATATACTTGTTTAATTGAGCATACCTGTTTATAGTTTGTGTTCATGTTAACAAAAACAGACTATAGTCTAGCCTCAATATGACACGTCCTAAGTTCCTGGTTACCCAAAATTCTTTGGTGTTGAATAGTTTTTGAACTTTTAAAAACTCGCCATATTGCTGATTTATTTATATATTTCTGGTTGTTGCTTGGTGCTCAGTTAGCTTTGCACTCCTTGAAGACAAAATTAAATAATACAATATTTGTTAAGTATTCCCGTTGCCCTCAAAAAGTAACAAATCCAATAAAACACAGTTAGCTTTCGTTTTGCACCAGACCGCTTTAAAGTGTTGAAGGATTTTTGAAAAGATTTTGAACAACGCGCTGCAATTCCAATGCATGCAATTTCCAGGATTTTGAATACTCTTTCACTAAAAGCTATAATTTTTCCATTTTCGAGCTCTGAAAGCACTGTAGCTTGTGGCGTAATGAAAAATTCACTTGACTCACTAATTGTCATATTTTTAGAACAAGCTGATTTTGGCGCTATAAACTTTGAAAAAGGACAATTTTTTATTTTGCAAAAAAAAAAAATACTGTTACTTCATAAAAATTCAAAATTTTTACATAAGTCCAAATAAAATAGCAGTCTTTTGTTTTTCGTTTTCATTACCCGTAAATGGGTGGTTCTAAAAGTGGCGTTATAAATGTTGAACAGGGTTTAGTAGATTTCATGGAATGCATTCAAACACACAATTAAATAATACAATATTTGATAAGCTTTCTCGTTGCCCTCAAAAAGTAACAAATCCAACAAAACACTCTTTTTGTAGACTTCATAGAATGCATTCAAACACGCGATTAACTACAACAATTATATTTAAAACTTCCAACGTTTTGGCAAATACAACGTAAATATTACTAGCTAGTTCGGCAAAATCGAAAGAACAAGTTTGTCTGCATTCTAGGCGAGGAAAATTTGATTTAGGTTCATCTTACTTTATTCAATGCGAACAATGTGTCAAAATTCCATGAATAATAGTGCGATAGACAGCCGACAAATGGACTCGAGTGTGATTGACCAGCTTTCTTTCGCATAAATTGCCTTCCTATATTGGTGAACTGGCTGTAAATTTTTCCCATTCCTAAAATTTCAATCCTTTTCCTCCTTTTGATGAAAATTCTTATGTTTCCTTAAAAATCAAATTTTTTCTTTTCAAATATTTAGCTGTATCTATCCTGTGGCTCATCTTAACGCCAATTGTTTCGTCGGCACTTAAGGGCTTTGCAGCATGCCTTAGTCTATTTATGTAACAGTTTTTCATGTAACCTTCTATTGCTTAAAAACATCCGGCACTTGGTATCTCAAATTAATTTATACATCTGTCGATAAATCCACAAATCATTCAATCTTATAACCACCAGAGACAGAAATAAAGAAAAATAGCAAATAGTTTTGTTGCCAGCCTGAGATTTCAATCCACAAAAATGAAGTCACGTTTCTATAAAAAAAAGAAAATCTTACACTTTATAGAAGGCAGCAGATTTGATGATGAGATAAAAGAGCTGGAATAAGGCAAGTGAAAGACATTGAATGAAATGCCCCTCAATTATTTTGTATGAAGTTCAAGTGTAGTTTGTGCAGAAATGTTTGAATTTAAATCTATGATTTATACTTTTTTTATTGCCGATAGGATTTTTATTGTCTTTGGGTTGGAAATAGAGTTTGGTGAAATGTGTGTTATATGAAGTCTTGTTATATGAAGTCTGGGTACTTTAAAGTGCTTTCGAGTAGCTTAAGTAATTTAGAAAATAATTTTCTTATTTCTGTTAGGAGATCTAATTGACTAGTTTAAGAGGGTTGTTTTGATTTTTGTATATTTTGATTGAAAATAATAAAAAATTTTAAATGTTTGCTTAAAGGCAACCACAGAGGACATGTGTTTGTATTTATTTTTTTTATATATATTTGCTCATGTATTATCATTATTATTATTATTGGATGGGATAAGGCGCTCATCGGCCACTTGCACTGCGACCTGTGTTGATCTATTGTGCGTCCCCTTGCCTCATTACGGGTTAAGCTCCTTCATTGCTAGTGAAATTAAGTCACATTCGCTTAACATATGAATTTGTAGCCCATATCTTCTGTGTCCCAATGCTCCACAGTGGGTGATCAAGTGTTCCATTGACTCCTCTTCCTTACCGTAGAATCTGCAAATATCTGTGTTAGAAATGCCCATCCTGTGCAGGTACTTAAGGCAAGTATAATGACCTGTAAATGCACCTGTCAGTGTTCTGAGGCTTTTATAGTCCAATTTTAGAGCAAATTCGGCCCTCTTTACATCAAAGTTTAGAAATTTCTTGTAATGTTCAAGACCAGTTGTCTCGTTCCAATGTTGCCCAACGATGGACTCCGATTATAGATTCATCTCTTCATTAAGGAGACCCTGGTTGAAGCCATATGTTGGCCATAAAGGTCCCCTCTGCTCCTTTTCTAGCGTAGATGTCAGCCTCATTGCCGTAGTGCCCCTCATGGCCTGTCACCCAGATCAGAATAACCTGATTCTGATTTGCCAGTTCATTTAGCCTGTTGTAACATTCCAGGACTAACCTGGACGTAAAGACACAACTGCTCAGGGCTTTCAGTACTGTTTAGCTATCAGGGAGTATTTTTATCAGTCTCGTGTCCCCTATCAAATAGATTTTCAAATAATATTTTTTTTAACAAACTCAAAAACTGCGAAGCTTTTTGGCTTGTCTGCAGTAACACCCAGAGTCTAAGGCAGGAAACGAACCTGCGACTTCGGGACTATTGGTCGAGTAAATACTCCCCTTATTGCGTATAATTCCGCTTGGAAATCTGTGGTGTCTTTACTAATTGTTATATACCTGCGTGTTCTAGGCCTCACTACTCCCGCCCCAACTCCTTGGAGCGGTTTGGATCCATGTATATTTATTTTTGTTGTAGCTGCCTGCAGCTAGATTGGCCGACAAGAACTATGCTAACTCGGATCACTCGCTATCGTGCCAGCACTGCCGGCAATCTGGCGACGTACTTATCAAGCACGGATAATTCCAGCAATATCACTACAGTGTTCTCCTACAATAATATTTACATATTTGACAAGCAAGCTGACCTAATGAATTGATGGTGTACTTCTTTTTTAAAGCTTTTAAGTGGGGCACCAACCGCTTTATCCATTTCTACGCAATCGGATATAACCAGCTTGTAACCTTTCTTGTCTACATGTCCAGATATCTAGAAAAGTTCCAGGTTCAAGTGGCTGCTTTTTTTGGGATAGTTGCTCATTCAGGTGAAGTTCTTCTTATAGCTGTGATATATATTAAGTACAGCTTAGCATATATAATCCATTGCCAACAGGGAATTTGTGAAGAATTTTTTCACTCAATTACGACCCCCTCCACACGTAGAAGAAAAAATATGGTTGATATGACAATATTTTAAGGGCAAAATACTATTGTTGAATTATATGGTTGAACACAACCACATAATATGGGCTCAATCTGATATTTATTTACAAAACTAAGTACAGCCAAGAACCAAAATTCAAATATATAACCATATAAAGGGAAAGTTATAGTAATTATATCATACCTAACACTATTATTGTAAAAACTAAATTTTTACTGACATTCCCAACCATATAATAAAATCACTCCCAACCATATCATTGGAAATTCTATTGTTACGATGATCAATCGTAGTGTTAATGGTTACAATATACTATGATAACATAAGTATACATAGATACACACATAAGTAGCTTCTATTTACAATTAAAACATCATTTTCTTGTGATTAATTTAATTTATTTTTTCAATCAATATATTAACATATAAAATAGAAATTAGAATAGAATAATAGATATCGAAAAATCTTTGTTATATTGGAAATATTGACAAATACAGTAAATCTGTAAAAATACGCATACATATCAATCCATTACATATACATAAATAAATTAGTCGATATGAGTTCTTACGCAAACCTTTTTGTTTTCCAATATTATTTTTATGTTGCAATTTTTTTCACCAGAAAATTTACATTTCCTTTAATATTATCAAAATTAAAAAAATTTTCACACACGTTTAAAATTACTACAAATGAACATGTCAATGATTTCATAAAATCAACAATAGATAAGTTATATTATAAACGCACATGTGTTGCATTAACCATAAAATAAATAGTCTATTATTGGACAAAAGATATTGTTGTATTCAAAGTATCTTTCAAACACAGTATTATTGTATTCAACTATGTTTTAAAATGGTAGAAAAGTAACAATGGAAAAGTGAAAATTTCAATACTACTATATTTGTAGCAGACAAAACTACATTAAAATCGATAATACACTGGCTAGCGCCAACAAATCAAAATTATGACAGAGGGAATACTAACGTTGCCACAACAATATTTCAAATTGATTTTTCTTTACGTGCACTTCCACTACGCAATTGTAACGTAAATTTTGTTATCTGCCAATTACGCCATTTAAAACTATAAACAGATTTTGACAATTGTTGATTTCTCATTAAGTGATTTTCTTAAGAAACTTTTCTCCCATGTGCCAGACATGAATTTGTATTGTTTGTTTTCATCAGCAGCGATTCTGTATTCCGTTGAAGCACAAAATAAAAGACACATGTTTTACTTTTATGTGTAATTTGTTGTTTCTAACATCAAAACTGACACACATATCGTCATACGGGAGTTTAAGTGCTCCATCCGCCATTTTATACATTTCGTGTTAATGATGCCACTTTAGGGTTTCGACCCCATATTTTTCAAATCTGCAATCTGTTTTTGGCTATATCTTGCAGTTTCTAAGATAAATAGTGTCTGTTTTGTTCTATATCCTTCAAACCAGAATTTTTTGTGCTATTTTGCTCTAAGCGCCATTTAGAGGCGTATAGAGCAAAATTTCAATGTAAAATGTTGAAATTGATTTTTGATTGCCATTTTGCTCTACATTCATGAATGTATTCCTAATCAACAATTTGGTTTTAGAGCGAAACATGGCACCATTGAGCAAACACACAGGTTAGTTAATGTCATAAGAAAGGCGTTTGAAGATAAAAAATATTGCTCTGCCTTATTCATCGACGTCTCACAAGCTTTTGATAAAGTGTGGCACGATGGCTTAATATAGGGTGTTTTTTTAAGCCCGATAGAACTTGAAATTGTAAAAAATAACACAAAAAATTAAATTGTAATCAAAATTTTTTTTTATTCGAAAGATCAATACGTGACATTAACATTTGAAAATGATTTCGGGCATATGGGCACCGCGGCTGTTCTTGACGAAGCGCATTCTGGACGTCCAATTTTGGGCCACTTTTTCGAGCACTGCTGGTCGTATGTCACGAACAACACAAACAATGCTGGCCTCCAAGGCGTTAATTGTTGCTGGTTTATCAGCATAAACCAGTGACTTCACGTAGCCCCACAGGAAATAATCGAGAGGTGTCAAATCGCACGACCTTGGAGGCCAATTGACAGGTCCATTTCTCGAAATCAACTTATCGCCAAATTTTGATTTCAGTAAGTCGATGGTTGCGTTCGCCGTATGGCACGTAGCGCCATCCTGTTGAAACCACATCTCCTCCGGATCAATGTCATCCATATTTTCAAACAAAAAATCATTGATCATGGTGCGGTAACGATCTCCATTGACCGTAACGCAAGCTCCGGTCTCATTTTTGAAGAAATAAGGTCCGATGATGCCACCAGCATGAAAACCGCACCAAACAGTGCATTTTTCTGGATGTAATGGAGTCTGTAGGGTCTCTTGTGGATTGGTCTCACTCCATATGCGGCAATTTTGCTTATTAACAAACCCGTTAAGCCAAAAATGCGCCTCATCGCTGAACACAATTTTGCGATAAAACAACGGGTCAGTTGCCAACTGCTCTAGAGCCCAATCGGCGAAAGAACGACGCATACAATGGTCTCGTGGCTTCAATTCAATGATTTGTCAGAGTATACTGAAACAAATAAAAAAAATGTTTCATCAAAATTTAATTTTTTGTGTTACTTTTTACAATTTAAAGTTCTATCTAGCTTAAAAAAACACCCTATACATAAAATAAAGTTTAACTTACCTGCAAACATACATAAGCTTTTGGAAAGCTATTTATATTGTCGCCAATTTATAATAAAAGAAGGCGATTTCATAAGCTCCGCCCAGCCTATTGACGCTGGAGTTCCCCAAGGCAGCATATTAGGGCCTATCTTATATTTGATCTACGCATCTGACATGCCGATAAGCACCAACATTCACACTTCAACATTTGCAGATGTTACAGCATTCCTTAGCATACATAGTAACCACCAGCAAGCATCAATAAATTTACTGGAACATATCGACAAACTAGAGAAATGGCTCAAGCTTTGGAAAATCAAGGTTAATGAACAAAAGTGTGCCCATGTTACATTCGCACTGCGTCTAGGAACATGCTCACCCATTACTATTAACAATATAGTAATACCTCAACACAGTGAAGTCGAACACATCGCTATTCATCTTGACCGTAGACTAACATGGAAGTCGCACATCGAGGCAAAAGTAACGCAGATGAAATTGAAAGCAGTGCAAATTAACTGGCTAATAGACAAAAATTCGACCTTGAAGCTTGATTGTAAACTTTTGCTGTACAACTAGATTCTAAAGCCAATATGGTGCTATGGGATTCAATTATGGGGCACAGCCTCGGCATCCAACATTGAAAAAATTCAAAGAAGTCAAAATAGAATACTCGGTAGAATTACAGACGCTCCATGGTACGTTAAAAACTCACGAATCCACGCAGATCTGAACGTACCTTTTGTGAAATCTGAATTTGTGAAGTACGCGACAAGATATATTAACAAACTTGAATTCCATCCAAATCCTCTTGCAGTTAATATTCTTAACTTTGATGGTCATACCCGTCTGAGAAGGAGGGATACTTTGGCTACCATTAGAGCTCTTAACAGATGACTGAATTCTGAAATAATATTCGCATAAAAATAAATTTTTGGCCATCACTGGCAGGACTTTAATCACAATTTTTTTTTTTAGTATTAAGACTTGAATACTTATTGTCATTACATTTTTTTATGTAGATTCAATAAATAAAATAATAAAATTAAAAAAAAAAAAAAATTTTGCTCTACGTGTAGTTAATATTGCTGAATATAAAATATTTTTAAAAATGTTTTTCTCTTATAAAGAATTTGTAATAGTTTTTTATTTCCAAATGGAATACTGTCTACTCTTTCTTTCTCATTGAGAGAGGAAAAGAGTAACGTAACCAGAATGGTTACGAATGATCTTAAAGTGGAACGTGATATAGATCGCCAGAATCAAGACCCTTTTACAGTTGTTATATGTTTTGATTTGCAAAGTACTTTCAACTTTCCTAAAGATTTTGTATCTTCATTTTATTAGAAGCGAAAAATCAAGTTTTGTAACATGATCGTTACAATTATTTTTTCCAATAAGGAAAAATTTACTTATTTTTACGTTTGGGGCGAATTTAATAAGGACCGTGGAGGTAACGAAATAAGCAGTTGTGAATATAAAACACTAAATACTCTGGTGATAGAACATCCAACTAAAATATATTTATGTGGAGTAATTCGTGCGTTGCCCAAAATAAAAATCAAATTATGTACACGGCAATTTAAAATTTTTGTTGGATCACTTACATATCAAAAGTATAATCCAAAAATTATCTGAACCTGGACATTCACAAATCCAAAAGGTCGTTTGCATTCACAGTGCCTCAGACAAATATCTGAAATCTTTGGAAATCCACATAATTTTGTCCCTCGTTAACTATTTGAAGATTTTTCAAACAAATAAAATAAAATTTTTTAAAGTTATTGAAAGGCAATTCTCAGATATTAAGAATTTGTCCAGGATATCCATTTAATAAAATTTATCTATTGTTCCATTTACTGAAACAAAACTTCTTCAATGCACTCAAAATAATTTATTTGAAATAGCCTATAAAAACTCAATCTTGCAACACCATAATAAATTAGCAAAAATATTGAAAAAAGGTTGCCAATTACCAACAAGATTTATATATATTCAAAATAAAGTTAAATATTGTTCGAACTGAAAAATTTCCGATCTAAAGTTGTTATTCAATTTTAGATCTGAAAAAGAAAGAAATTATTATCTGAGCCAGATAAATTAATGTCAATTTAATACTTTTGTTAGTTTTGTTATTATAATTTTAATATTTTTTTTTTTTTTATATTGGACCAGTAATCGGGGGATGACCCCTACATAGGCAGTGCATTGTACCAGAACTAGGAAAATAGGTTATGAGGAGGGGGAAAGAGGGAGTAGTGTTTGTGAACATTTGACTTGAACCTTCCAACGTTATAACAGACAGGAAACACGTCTGCAGGCAACTTATTCCACAGACGAAAAGTACGGCTGAAAAACAAATTCTCTCTGTAATGCGTAGTACGATTTCCCGGGCAATCGACCACAAATGGGTGAGCTCTGGACGATGAACGCGTGCTACGTAAAAATGTGCGCGTTTCGGGAACAAGATCCCTAATCTCGTCCGAGCAAAATCCATTGTAGTATCGATAGAACAGAGTAACGCATCCCACACTACGTCGATGCTCTAGTGAGTCAATAGAGTTGGATACCCTACTGTCACCGATGTATCGACTTTGTGAATAGTTTTGATTTTTATCAAATTAATATATTATATTTTTGACAAAATTTTTTTTGTGTTTTATTTCTTTGTTAATGTCATTTTGCTCTACGTGTACGTATTTGCAACGAAATTTTATTAAGGTGGCGTTTAGAGCAAACGGGATTTTAAATACCTTTAGAAAATATTCCGTTATAGATACTGTGAAGAAATAAAAAACATTTCGTCAGAATCATCTCTTTAAAGCAAATTTATGGTGTAAAAATCTATCGCATAGTTTTTAGAAAAATTAAGTTAAAACTTGAAGATCGATTTTCTCAAAAAGTATTTTTGGCGCATAGAGCACTTAAACTCCCGCACGACGATATGCTTATAGACAAATATGAATACATATCGCTCCTTTATTGCAACATAGTCATATCTCAAAAAATGTGCTTTTCGAGTTAACAATGCAAAATTGTTTACAGTACTACCATTTATATTGTGCCAAAAATTTATTCAAATTGTTTTTAAACTGTTTCCTTTAGGAGATATTTCCTCAAAAAATTTGCTAAGACTTGTATGGATACTAAAAATTTTAAATGCATTTTTCTCGAAACGAGCTTTTTTGCGATATGACTATGTTGCAATAAAGGAGCGATATGTACATGAACAACAAATTAAAACATGAAATACTCACACTAATGGCAATGAATTTTCAATTGCAGGCAATTTTTACACAAGTGATACTTAAAAAAATGGTTATTTTTCGGATGGTAATTGAAGCAGGCAACAAAAAAATTTATGCACTTGCTTACATACATACATATGTATGTGTAATTTGGCAAGTAGGAATATGAGTAATTGTATCACTTAAGTGGTGCGTATGAGTGTGTGTTTGATATTGTTGCGTCTACGTGCTTTAGATCATTCGAGAGCAGCTGTAGTGAAAGCTATTTTGCGTGTTAAAATGCTTCTTGTGCTTTCAAGTGTAGGCTTGTTTAGAATTTGTGCAAAACATTTTTTTTTTTTTTTTTTTTGGAATTCTACAGCCATAGTGCATCAAATATGAAAACAATGTTTACATACATCGTTTTTCATTTCTGAACACAATTTGTATTTCAACTAAGTGTTTATGTTGCAGATGCAGTAAAGAAAACACAATATATGAGATGGGAAAAATATTATCAATCTGTCTAACAAGCTGCTATTATTTGCAGTTTTCAGTAAATGAGGAGATATCTTTTACTGGTATGACCGTGGCAAACCCTTTCGTAACTAACTTGACTTTATATGCCTGGCATAAAATAAAAACACTGATAAAGAAGCAAACAAGTTTACAATGAACACCGCAACGTGCATATTAGGGTGGGGCAATTTAGCAATCGATAGTGTGCCATCTATTGAAATTTAAGCGCCTACTAAAATATTTTTTTCATAAGTTGTAGTGGAACTTTTATTTCACATGCCAAAAGCTATCGAAGGCATAATATGGAAAAATGTTGGTCCTTCCAAATGGATCCATCCTAATGTATACAAATCAAGTATCGTGCATACGTGCACAATATTGTTCGTCAGGCTGTTTAGTTGTTAGGCAATTGTTGTTCTACAACGTATATAAGTAAAGGGTGTTTTTACAGAGGGGTTTTCTTCCATCTTATGTACAGGTATTTTGTTTTTTTACACAAAGGGAAAAATGACGTTCTAAAATTGTCCACGGTGTTTACAATTTGAGAACGAAGTGTTGGCAACCATCGTTGACAATTCAAGAACGTTCCGTTGGAATCGAGAAAGAAAAGTGCAAAGCTACGCTTTTCATAGGTATTCAAAAAAACTTACTAAACGTTTACTAAAGTATTATTCAAAAACCAACATTTGTTTAATACACTGATATTAACTCTGTGTCAAATACTGAAATTTTAATAAACCTTCTGCCCATCTTTAAACCTACTTTTGGTCATAATTCCTTTTATTGGTTTTTGTCGTCAATATAATTGTTCAGGACAAAATCCTATTTGGTCATATAAAAGTGTGAACCTGCATGACTGTGTAGATATGTTGATATGTACATACATATTTATAAAAAAAATTGAAAAATGTGTCCAAATACATATGAATAGATGTTTCATTCTTTTTCAATTTTAATAAATTTATATTTTTGAATAACAAAATATTACTCACACAAAAATGATGTACAAAAAAATAATAGTAAAATTATTCGAGCTCTTTTTATTCGTAATGAAAAAAATACAACTCATTCGCCTTCTAGAATTTGCACAATTTGTTTTTATTTATACATTTTTTAACTTTATTCACTAAAATGTTTCACTAAAAGATAAAAGCAAAGAAATGTTTATTGTACGCAAATGTTTTTTCATAATTTTACAACCAAAAAGTATTCGAAAATTCGGTTACCGATTAATAAAATACATATTTTTTGCATCATTAGTATATAAACCACAATTTTTTGGAACTCAAGACGCAATTGTATGTATACTGTTACCAGTTCAAAATTTCAAAATTGCTTAAATCATTTATCAGTTAATATGTGTTTTCTGAATAAAAATTTTTAATAACAGCTTCATAAGCTTTACTCATGTGGTAACAAATATGTACATTAAACCAAAAGTAGTTTTTTTTAATAAGGCTGTAGATCTTTTTTTAATAAATTATACTTCTGATTGTTAACAATCAGCCTCGATGGCTGATTCGGTAGAGCTGTCGACCAACAGTATCGAGCTCGCAGGTTCGATTCCTGCCACAGACCCTGGGTGTTACTGCAGACAAGAAAAAAAAGCTTCGCAGGTTTTGTGTTAAAAAAAAAAAAAAAACATAATTCGGCAACATCTTCCTTTGTTTTCTTGCTTAAGTGCCACTATTTTGGTCTTAGCTGTGCTCAACAGCTGTGTTAAATATAAATAAGCATTATTTTTTTTTTAATACAACTCCGGCACCACAATCTGGTGCCACCACAAGATGGTCTCAAAACAGGAGCACCTGTTGAAAAATTAGGAACGACCTGAACAAAGTTGAGGTATGTTTACTCAATCATTGTAGAAACTTATGTTTAATGATAGGAGGGGATTACTGAGCTTGAATAATAGAAAATAGAGATTTTCTTTCTATTCACTTATATGAATAATTATTGAAAAAAGTATATTTTATATGAGTTGCACGCTGTCTAGACCGCTTCTGAGATGAGAGTACCTCAAATTATAACCGGAAAAACCGCAATAACAACACAGTAATATTCAAAGTAGTAATCTACTGGTAACAAACAAATAATCGATATTCGTATCATATTTAACAATTCATATTCGTTAAATAATAGTTCAATTCATTATAGTTAATATTATACATTATTACAATAATACTTATTTTTATACAACGCTTAAACACGACCAGTTGTCAATATAAGAACAAATGTTGTCATCAGTGTTGTCAACTTTGAAATTTCAAAACGGAACAAACTGGGGAAAAAAGCGCGTTATATCAAGAAAAGCGCACCGAATTTTTAAAAACCTATTTTGTATTTTAAGAAGTGCAATATTTTGATATTAAAAACACGATAATGAAACTGCTTGTTAAGCGATTGTTAGACAATCAAACTGGGTCTGATAGTACCGCCCGATGGCATGCCATCAAATTCGTTCAACAGCTAGAATTGCTTGTCAGCTAGAAGTGTTTGTCAAACTTGGCCTTTAGTGCGGCTATGATGAATGTTACTTTACAATAATTATAACGATATTTTATAAACTTTATTATTAAGCAATATCAATTAAATAAATTTGCTGACGACCGAAATCAGCTGTTACTTTTACTGCCTGTTATCAGGTACACAAAAATACAGCTGCTTATATTGCAGGAGCATACACGATTATCGGATTATTAAAAGTTACAGAATCGCACTAGAAGGCTTCAAATTCAATTAAAAGCAATGCTATCCAACACAGTGTATATTTCATTTGTGTTTTCGTAAGAGGTGTCTTTAAAAGAATTTATTGAAATATACGAAAATTTATATAATCTCAACATTTAATGCAAACGTTTTGGAAAAACTTTATAATTTATTTAATAATTTGGTCATTTCTGAATTACCAAAACTGTAACGAGTTCACAAACTTCACTGTCCAGAGACTGCATTTATTGCAATATTTCACAAACTTGACTTAATAGTTTTATAGCAAAACACTAAAAACAGCAAATTTTATAAAACGAAATGTTTATTTTTCTTTCGACAGTGTTTATAATATAAAACAGCAAGATCGTCTTACTTTGGGCATATAACATAGTACGACTTCCACGTAAAATGAAACGTAAAGTTTTTGGACACTTGAATAAACTTTTTTCATAAGAAATAAAACAAAAAGTTGAGTTGAATTTGCTTTGGTGCCACCGAAATATAAAAAGCGCACCGAAAATTTAAAAAAATCGCACCCCGCACCGACTAAAGAATTTTTCACATAAATAATTTTAAAAAGCACCAAGAACGGTGCGAAACGCAGCGAGTTGACAACGCTGGTTGTCATCTCCGAAATCAAAAACGATTCGTTCTCAAATTGAGAGCAATCTATTGTCAAAAGCAAAATATCAAATGTAAGTTCCGTTATTTGGTTTGGAAATTTTCTCACTAGCCCGATTCACGATCTTGTGCAATTGAGATTGCATATTTCTGCAATTGTAAAAGTGACATTTTTGGCTGCATTTTGCTAGTGTAAATCATATTCTTACTCCATTATTTTGCAAATGCAATGATGCAAGACCATTTGCACAAGATTGTGAATAGGGCAATTGTGTTTTCAGTGTTTTATAAGTGCGATCTATAAAAATTAAAATTGGAAAAAGAACAAAGTGAAAAAAAAAATATTTTTAATGATGAAACTAATTTGTTTTATATAAATGTGGACGAGAGTATTGTATTTGAAAACTCTAACATTAACACGGAAGTAAATACAAATCCCGCCTTGTTAGCAGTGACGATGAGAAACTCAAAAGTTTTTTAAAATCAATAGACATGGAATGCATTTATGATTTAAATTTATATACAAATGTATGTAAGCACGTATGTAAATTTTATTCTTTTTGTTCAAGCTGCCCATATCACTGTTAGAAGTTTGCAGTATATCAAGAAAGAAGACCTAAAAGCATTGAATTCAGGAAAAAGTTGTTTGAATTCAAAGAAAAACTTGTTTGCTTGGAAAAAAGCATTTAAAAAAAATTCATATATAGTTGGGCATCGATGACGAAACCATTTTAGTACCATTCAAAAACTTACTGCTTTTGCTGTCGGTGATGACTTCTCTCGGTTTATATCGAGCTTTCTCAAAGACCGCACTATACGAGTTGTTATAGATGGGGTCTCATCAAACGAATACAAGATTAATTCAGGGGTGCCGCAAGGCTCCGTTCTTTCTCCTACCCTATTTCTTATTTTCTTCAATAACCTTCTCTGTCAAACTTCCAAACCTATCCACTCTTTCGCGGCATTTGTCACTCGTACTCTTTTTATTGTAGGCCGAGCCTATCAAAGATCGCTGGCAAGAGGCTAAATATGAATGATTCACTGAAACAGTCATCTTGAAATCATAAACCAAACTAAACCTTATTGCAGCTAAAAGTTGTTAAAGCAGTTAACAGCTGACGAAATGGCCAGCTCAATAAAAAGCACCCTTTATAAGTTCTGGAACTTACCAGTTGTAAGCTTATCGAGAGGTAATAGAAATCAAAACAAGAGAATATTCTGGTCTGCTTTGTTCTGTGGTCTCAATTGGATTAAAGCAAAATCACACAAAGTAGCCCAAATGGATTGCAGTTTTAAAGCAGAAAAAATTCCAAGATTTGATGTTTAAGGAATAGATTTTGCAATTAAACCTGTTTTAATGAAAAGGATAATATTATAATTCTGGTTTCTTGTTTTTCGTTTCCAAGAAGAAAATTTAAGTTTAGCCATCATTTTTAGTAAATAGGCTGGTTTATGGTTTTGTTTGTTAAAGACACAAATTCAATTTTCTCCACAATATTATTTTTAAATTACATTTTTAAATTACTTTTACTTTTTTTTTTATTTTGTTAACTAAGCGTTGTTAATATTTCTTTCATATTTCTTCACAAACGAAAAATATCGAAATTTAATTAATTTTGTTTCCTTCCTTGAAACTGAAGTGAAATATTTCGCAATACTGTTGTACATCATGACTGTCAATAAGTGATTGGTATTGACTTTCTTTCGCCTTGATGTTGTCATAAATGTGAGACTATAAGTGTGGGGCCAGTTAATCAATCCTTGACATTTAACCAATAACAATAAGCATCAGAGAAAAAATTGGAAATAAAGTTTGAAAAAAATATGTTATTATATGGCTTGCAGCACAGTTCAGTCAAAAGAGGCGAAACGGAACAGGAAACGGATATCATGTAATGGTATGTTCACAAAGAGAAATGATTAAGACTTAAAATACACAACGAAACACAGACGGCTTATGAGCTGTTATAAAGAAAACAATTGTCTTTTGGGCAAATGATGTAATATAGTATAGCTGCACTTAAAGTAAAGGCAATTTAAGATATTGTTGCAACAATATTAGTATATATTTACTACTCTATTACAATTTGTATTGTTGCCCCTGTTTAATTTATATTTACCACCTGTGATAACATTTTTAAAGGTTGGTCCAACCAAAACATACATACTCGCACAATGTTAATTGTAAATAAAATAAAAAATCATAAACAGCTTGTTTTCTATGTTTCCCAGCTATCTATATGTCGACATTTCATAGGAGCCACCCTAATCATCAGTAGACTTTGGAAATTTTTGAAAGATATTCTCAAACATTCAACTTTATACCGCAACAATCTAAATAAATTGTTGTTTTAAATTCTCAATAATTCTCAATAATTTCAAAAATTTCCTATGAAATGTCGACATATAAGAACTATCGGAAATTAAAAAAAAAAACACAAAATTCAGAAAAATGCATGAAATATTTATTTGGATCGATAGTTGGATCGATATAATTTAATGTTTGAAGATTATTTCATGCAAATGTTGGCCGCGGCTGCGCCTCAAATGGTCCATCCGCTTAGTCCAATTTTGGCATACTCTTTCCAACATTTCGGCCGGTATCTCACGAATAATGTTGGCTTCCAGTGCGTCAATCGAAGCGGGCTTGTCGCTATAAACATTAGCCTTAACATAGCCCCACAAAAAATAGTCTAGAGGCGTTAAATCGCACGATCTGGGCGGCCAAAATTGACTGGTCCCAAGCGTGAAATAAACTATTCACCGAACTCGCCTCTCAATTGGTCCATTGTTTCGCGTGCTGTGTGGCATGTGGCACCGTCTTGTTGAAACCACATGTCATGCAAGTCAAGCTCTTCCGTTTTGGGCAAAAAAAAGTTTGTTATCATCGCACGGTAGCGCTCACCATTCACAGTAACGTTGTGATTCGCATCATCTTTGAAGAAATACGGCCCAATGATGCCACCAGCCCATAATCCGCACCAAACGGTTGTTTTTTGTGGATGTATTGGTAGCTCTTGCAATGCTTCTGGCTGCTCTTCACTCCAAATACGGCAGTTTTGCTTGTTCACGTATCCATTCAACCAGAAATGAGCCTCGTCGCTGAACACAATTCTTCGATAAAAAAAGTAGATCTTCATCTAACTTTTCAAGAGGCCATTCACCAAAAATTTGGCGTTGTGGTAGGTCGTTTGGCTTCAATTCTTGCACCAGCTGTATCTTATAAGGCTTCACACCCAAATCCTTCCGTAAGCGTGTTGGTGGTTTATTGTCCAACAATGTAAATTTGGTGCGAAATTTTTTTACAATAGCCCGAATAGAAGCCTCAGTAGGTCGATTAAACTGACCATAAAATGGAAGAAGCGCGCGATGAACTTTCTTAACAGAGCGCGCATTTTGGTAATAAAATTCAATAATTTGCAAGCGTTGTTCGTTCGCAAGACGATTCATGATTAAATTATTGACCAAACTGAAGATGTTTGACAGTGACACAAGATACAAAACGTGCCTGAGCTGTCAAAACTAGTGTTGCCAAAAAGATAATAGCAAAAAAATCACTCGTTATAAGAAGGATTTTTTACAATATAAATTCGCTGTGATCAATAATTATTGATTGAAGAAGATAAGAAAAATAATAATCAAATCTTTAGCTGGGGGACAACTAGCTGTTTCGTAGTCGCTACACTACTCATCAGCACCCACTGGGATGTGAACTCGGGTCATGACGTATCATGATCTGCTGCTTTTTTTCATTTTTGGCTTATTTCTAGTGCAGATTCGGAATTACATGCTCGTATGTAAGTGAACCAGAGAAGATTGACGAGAGCGTTTTAAAATTGAATACGGATTTATCGAGAATTAAGGCTTGGGCAGCAGCAAATGGCTTATTTTTAAATCTAGTTAAAGTAAAGTGCTTTGTAATTGCCAGAAACACCACACACATAACTGCTGAACCCAATATAATATTAAATTCTGAAAAAATTGAAATTGTTAGGAAGACGAAAAACCTAGACATTATAATAAATTCTTCGCTAACATGGTCTGATCATGTAAATACTGCTACAGGAGAAGTATTTGCGATGCTTCGTTCATTATGGGCAATTCCAAGCATGCAACACCGATAAATATACGAATGACTTTGGCTAAGACATATCTTGCACCGACATTAATGTTGCAACTCAGCATGCAACGCCGATAAATATACAGATTACTAAAAAAGTTTTCTTTGTGAAAATAATTGCATAGATTACGACCCTTTTTGGACGGATTGATCGTCGATGGAGGAGAGTGTGGTAAAACCTCTCACATTTTTTGCACGTTTTTTTTCGACGTGCAGCTTCGCAAGTCACGGCTTCTCGCTAAGCAATTAGTACAGTGCCGGTACCTCTCCACTAATTCCTCTCTTTCTTCGGCACTCATTTTTAGAAACTTGCGACACACAGGGAGGGCGTGAAATTTTTTACTGAGTTTACACCGGTATAATTCCGAGTCCCCATGCCTTGAGCGTAGGCTGTGCTTGCTGCTCGAGCGCAGTTCACGGGTGGCCGTAAGACGTCTGTTAGTTCAGTGGAAGATATACAATGGAATTAGAATTTGGGTGTACCACAATGGCATATAAACTTAGCTAAATTTTAAAACGTGTGTCAAGGTGTAATCAAGATGCTGATGTAGGTACAAAAATGCGAATTTAATTTCTGAGAGAATTCTCTTCATTGACTAATAGCAAATAGCAAAGTTTGACAATTGGCCGCGTTATTATTCCGAAGGAGGTATGCACGCTTGCAATGCGTATGTGAGTGTCTTGACCTGGGTCAGTCTTTTCGATACGTCCTAAACGCCATTCGTTTGGTGGAAGTAAGTCGTCAACAACTACTACTAAGTCTCCGACTCGAAGATTGGGAGCTGAGGTTCTGCATTTATAGCGCTTGTGCAGCGCCTTAAGATAGTCCTGTTTCCACCTTATTGCAATTTGATGGTGAAGATCCGGTTCGAAGGACCATGAAAATAATTGCAGAGATTACAATTAATTCCTACTTCCCCTCTTTGGGCTGCACAATAAAAAGGAGAAGACAACTTTGACTCTCCAATGGAGTTCAAGTTGTTCAGTTGGAGTAGAATAGATAAAGAGGTTAGGAATTATCTTTATCTAAGGCCGGGCACATTTACTCACCTTTGGGAACGGTTTTCCAAGCGATAGAATAATAAGCGTAGTTGTTTCTTTGTGTACAGGTTTATTTAGGTAAGTAAAAGCTATGACTTACACTGTACGTTTAAAAAGGTTTGAGAAAAAAAAGATTTATAATTCAAATACAATTCCAACGTATGTGAAAAAGAGATTAATAATTTAAATACAATTCAAAGGTATGTTTAGCAAAAGGCTGCACGTAGGTAATTAAAAAATGAAAAATTTACGGTTTTGTATTAAAGCTACAGTCAGCTTTACTACTTGCCGACTGGAAGTTGTAATTATAGCAAGTTGTTACACTTCAAAGTGACCGTTTAGTCATATACAAAGAAACATGTAATTCAAACTCTTTCTTTTTTTAAATTCAATATTTAAGATTTTAAATATAATTGTTTAACAAAACGATTTTGAGTCCAAACCAAGTTTGGACACTGAAATTATTAGAATAATTTTTTTCAAAATTTGCTTATTGAAACATTTTGAAAAAGTTCAACTGTGTACATATTTTATTAACTTGCACTTTCCCCTTTTATTATTTGTTTACAATTTTAAATCAAAACTTTTTTATTTTTTTATTTCGTTGAAGAAAAGTGTTTTTAAGGAGAGTTTTATTTGAAGAGCTATTTGCAATAAAATGATTTATTTTAAGTTAAAAGGATTCAAGTATTTTATTTGAAATGCCAACATCCCAACACATACAGCCAAATAGACACACTCAAACACACACACACAAACACATACACACACACACACACAGGCAATATTAAAAGCCATATACTCTCACCTGCACTTGTATTTGCAAATTGAGAGTTTTCCTAAATAGCAAGAGTCGTAACAAAGTAGCAGAAATTATTCTTACAACGTAAAAAGATTTTAAAATGTTGTTAAAAGAATGATGATGCTTATCACTTGAAGTAGCAAAAAATATATACATAGATAAGTTTAATATATTTGTAAAAATATGAATGGTAGTATGACTTAGTACATTTGAAAGAGATAGAAGTGATCTAAACTTTTTTTTAATACCCAAAGAAGATATTTTATTTCAGAAAATACTACAAAGAGAAAAAAAAACAAATTCAATTTCAACGAGTAGGAGTGTATATAGTATATTCGACTGAGCCGAATCTAAAATACCCTTCACAATAGTCACGTAAATATATAGTATATATTGTAAACATCGGTTTTATATGGACCGATATCGGGGGAAACATTTTTTTGTCTTGTAATCGCCATGCCAAAAGAGTAATTTTTCATGGACAGTTTCATGGAAATATCGGTTTAGGCTATATCTCTATATGAACCGATATCAGAAATTTTCATTTTCTGTATTCTAGTAACCTCATTTTATAATCAAAATTAGTTTTAAGCAAAAATAATAATTTTTTTTTTAAGGTACAATCGGTTTAGACTATATCTCAGGTATCGGTTTAGACTATATATCAGGACCGATATTGGAAAATTTCATTTTCTGTGTTTTAGTAACCTCCCTTTATAACCAGAACTGCTTTTAAGCAAAAAAAAATTTTTTTCATAGAAAAATCGGTTTAGATTATATCTCAGGTATATATAGACCGATATCGAAAATTTTCATTTTCTGTATTTAGTAACCTACTTATATTACCAAAAAAAACTTTTAAGCAAAAAAAAGTAGTTTAGTAGTTTTCATAAATAAATCGCTTTAGGCTATATCTCGGGTATATATGGACCTATATAAAAAAATTTCGTTTTCTGTATTTAGGTAAGCTCCTTTTATAATCAGAACTGCTTTTAAACAACAAAATATATTTTCAAGGAAAAATCGCTTTAGACTATATCTCGGGTATATATAGACCGATATAGAAAATTTTCATTTTCAGTATTTAAATAACTTCTTTTTATATTCAGAACTGCTTTTAAGCAAAAAAAAATTTTTTTTCAAGGAATAATCCCAGGTATATATGGACCGATATCGGAATTTTTCATTTTCTGTATTTTAGTAACCTCCTTTTGTAACCAGAACGGCTTTTAAGCAAGGTAAATGTTTTTCATGAAAACCCCGGCTTAGGCTATTTCTCGGGCATATGAACCGATATCGGAAATTTTCAGTTTCTGTGCTTACGTAATCTTCTTTTATAATTACAACTGCTTTTAAGCAAAAAAAAATATTTTCATAGAAAAATCGGTTTAGTATATCTCGGGTATAAGAATCGATATCGGCATTTTTCATTTTCTATATTTTAATAACCTCCTTTTTTAATCAGAACCTCTTTTAAGCAAAAAGAAATTTTTTCACAGAAAAATCGGTTTAGACTATATATTGGGTATACATAGATGGATATCGGAAATTTTCATTTTCTGTATTTTATAACCTCCTTATATTACCAGAACTGCTTTTAAGCAAAACAAATAGTTTAAGTTCGCTTACGCGACATTCTCATTGAAAAATCAGTGTCCAAACAAGTTTGGACTACATAAATAATATTTAATCGTCGTAAGATGAATTTGAATTGTATTTTATACTTACCTTTTATTATTATTATTATTTATTATTTACTAACCTAAACTGAATTAATATAAATGAAATTATACCATATATACTTACCAACACTTAACTTAAACTAAACCATTTTTATTTTGAATTTATTTTGAAATTTAAACGCTTGAATGTATGTATGAATACTAGTTAATAATGCAAGGTTGTTCACATTGACCATTGGAAAGTTTTCAAAACGCCATTTTTAGTAGTGAAGTAGATTCCAAGATATTTCCGGGGTTTTTATTATTAATACACAACCAACAATCAGCGTGAGCAATCTCTTATATCTATTCATAAGGATAATTTGAAGGTGAAAAATAAATCCTATATTAAACCTTTTTAAGAACTTCTCAACGTATTTCTTTTCTAAAATTCACCCTGCTACAATTTGTCCTTTTGGAGCAAGTTATAGCAACAACCATTTTTTTACAGATTCCCCCTCTAGTTTCATGAGTATCCCCCTCTGAATGGTTGCTTAACCCAAAGTTGATGTGAGCCCAGACAGCAACTTTGTGCAATCAGTTTAAGCTATATCTCGGATATATATCGACCGACATCGGAAATTTTTATTTTCTATATCTAAATAATCTTATTTTATTACCAGACGTGCTTTTAAGCAAAAAATAAAGTTGTTTAGGTTTGCTTATGTGTCATTTTCATTAAAAAATCGGTTTTGGCTATATATCGGATATATATGGACCGTTATCGGAGAATTTTTTTTTTTTTTTTTTTTTTTTGCAAAACAGAAAATTTTTTTCACAAATTTTCATACAAAATTGCAAAAAAAAATGGCTTTTGCGGAATTTTGGATATAACTGAACTATACATGAACCGATTTTAATGAATTTGAATAGCAAACCCATAAATCGATGGAATAATAAAATGGGGAAAGAAAAAAGCTTCTAACTCTAATGGTTTTCTCAGAAACGGTATTTCACTTAAATGAATTTTCTATCAAAGCTGATTCAGAATATATACGAGTACTCTATAGAGTCGGATATGAAAATAGTAGAAATTACAAACGGAATCACAAACTTGTGAAGAAAAGCCCTAACTCGCATTTCCCCTGAATTGAGCTTTTTTAGGGATTATACTAATGAAATATTTTCCTACATATCGCTCTTACAAGCATTTAAACAAAAAAAGTTACTTTTAGATATAATTAGGTATACAGTTACCATCACGGCTTTTCCTTAACATTTTTGTGATGGGTATAAAAATATAGGTCATTTTCAAATAAGTGTTTGTTTCCAAAACTTTAGCAAATATTTGAATTTCAAAATAAACTCCCATTTTAAATAACAACAACGAAGATGGAATGTTTATATATTTTTCCATTTGTAATATGCACACATACATATTCATGGTGTTCATACAACATAAATCACTCAGCACAATGTGTCCAGTCATTGCTGTTATTTTTGTTGTTGCTGATGATACACTTGTATTGTTTGCTAAATTTTCACACAGCCACCCACCCACACACACACATACACACACACAGTTACAAATAGCTAACTGCAAATTTTTCGTTTCCTGAGAGGAAATAAATGCGAGAAGTAAATGAATTCAGGAATAATCCTGTATGCACTGGCAAGTACATGAATTTTAACCTAAGTAAAAAAAAATATACATAACAAATATTGTATTGTAGATGTATTTTGTATAGCAAATAAATTTGGTTTAAAAAAACAAATATGCAATAAAAAATCTCGACAAAAATTTATTGCAACTCATCGTTAATATGACGGCCAAGGGGAAGAGCTAGAAAGGCAAGGAGAAACAATCAAAAACATATCAAGTATGAAAGTAAGACACTAAAAGCCAAGAATCTCAAGAGGACAAGCTGCCACTTAAATAAATACTTTTTATACGCTTTTATACGGTTGTGTGTATGTGACCCGACTGCTAAAATATGCTTTCATACCAACAAATATTGCAATCGTACTCGTACAGTGCAAAAATTCCATCATATGCCCCGTCTTTTTCTTTTAGTTTTTATCGTTTTGCTGTTTATTTACTTAACAATATAGACTTTAAGCAACTAAACCTTAAGACAGGGATATGCGTTGCAACATGTTGCTTGACACCAAAATGGCTGGCATCTTGACTGAAACACAACAACAAAAAACAACACCAAGAAGAAGAAAATAAATAAATAAACAACCAGAACGGGTCGATGAATGTAAACAAATAAATAAATAAAACTGAAAAAGGAACTCAAATTGATAAAGCAATATTTTTATGTATTATAATAAAAAAAAATAGCCCAATTGACCATACGAATATAAACTAGAAAGTAGAGTTAGGTAGTTTGCGAACAAACTAGTACAACTGAACTATTCACTTGCGGGAGCTAAGTGAACTGATAAATTCTAAGAGCTCTTTTTTGTCCCTTTTCTCTTTTTCGCGCATTTTCATTTTTACTGGTATGTAGGTATATAGAAGTAGTCAAAATGTAGTGGCGCAATTTGGCGTAGAAAATATATAATACTTAATTGAGCAATATAATTTTGTTTAATAAAAATATTGCTGTGTTTTTGTAGCATCAAAATGAATGATTTGATATGAAACCAAACAAGTAAGAGTGTAGTATATTCGGCTGGGCCGAATGTAAAATACCCTTCACGATAGTCACTTAAATATACAGTATATATTACAAATTTTAACTAAACATGCTCGGATATATATAGACCGATATCGGGGAAAAAATATTTTTACCTTGTAATCACTATTCCAAAAAGGAAATCATTCATAGACATTTTCATGGAAAATCGATATAGGCTATATCTTGGTTATATATGAACCAATATCTGAATTTTCCATTTTCTGTATTTTAGTAGCCTTCTTTTATAACGAGAACTGCTTTTAAGCAAAAAAAAAAATTGTTCAAGGAAAAATGGGTTTATAGTATATCTCGGGTATATATGGACCGAGTAACCTCCTTTTATAATCAGGACTGATTTTAAGCAAAAAAAAATGTTTTTATGGAACAATCGGTTTCAGCTATATCTCGGGTATATATGGACCAATATCGGAATATCGCATTTTCTGTATTTTAGTAACCTCTTTTAATTACCAGAACAGCTTTTAAGCAAAAAAAAAAGTTTTTTTAAGTTCGCTTACGTGACATATTCTTGAAAAACCGGTTTTGGCTATATCTCGGATATACTTGTATGGACCGATATCGGAAATTTGTATTTTCTGTGTTTTAGTAACCTTCTTTTATGATCAGAACTGATTTTAACCAAAAAAATAATTTTTAAGCTCGCTTACGCTATATTTTCATGAAAAAATGGGTATACGTGTATATGGACCGATATCCGATATGTTCTGCATTTTAATAGCCTCCTTTTGTAACCATAACAGCTTTTGAGTAAAACAGGTTATTTAAGTTCGATATATCTCGGGTATATATGGACCGATATCGGAAATTAGTATTTTCTGTATTTTGGTAACAACATTTTCATTGAAAATCGACTTACGCTATATCTCAGATATATCGATATTGAGAAGAAAATTTTTTTGCTTTGTTATTGTCATGTGTGAAGTTTGAAGCAAAACAAATAATCTTTTTCAAAAATTTTCATACAAAACTACAAAATAAATAGCTTTCTCGGAATTTTGGATATAGCTCAGCTATATGTGAACTGATTTTACAGAATTTCAATAGCAAACCCATCAATGACGGACATCGCTTGACCGCCTTTTCTACTAACTCTGATTCAGAATATACATTATACGATCGGAAATGAAAATTGTAAAAATTACAAACGGAGTCACAAACTTATATACAAACTTACATTGTTGTGAAGTTATACCCTTCAAAAGATATGAAAAAAATCTAAATTTATTACAATCGAACCATATTTTCTTCTTAACACAATTACTTTTTATCACACCTAAATATTTTTAATCTCACCTTTAATTTACACGTGTATCATATTTTCATTGCTTTATATTAATCTAGTTTTGCCTTTTTTCTTTCTTATACGAGGTCTGATCAAAAAATAGCCGTTACTTTCAATTTTTTCAAAAAGTATTTATTTGTTGAAACCCAAAAAGCAAAAAAAAAACTAAAAGTAGTTTCAAGTTAGATTTAATCTTCAATTGTAGCTAAAATCGAATACTGTAATTTATATTAAAGTTAATAGCAAATGGAATCTCGAATAAAACAAACAATTTAAAAATAGGTAGTGGATCGAACGTGATAAAAGTGGAAGGAGTATTTCAGCGAACCCTTAAGCAATTTCGTCTTGCAATTAATTTCAGAATTTTACCTAATAATGTTACTTTAAAATGTTATGGTTTGACTAAAACGGCTCGTGTTTGTATACTTTGCTTACCTATAGTTTCAGTCGATACGTGACATGTCGAACGTGACATTTTTTCCACATTAACATATTACTACATTTTCACCAAATTTATTCTTAAAAAAAAAAAAACATTGACATTATTCATATACTTTAAAGTATAATATTTTCTTTTGTGAATATGCAGTTTTCGGTGCTTTTATTTTATCCCCGTCATGTGAAATGAGAGCATGCTTTGGAGACCCAGAATTTTGATAATACGAGTATAAAAAAAATTGCAAAAAATGATTGTCAGAAATGAGAAATTACACTTGCGCAGCACTGCCGTCAAGATTATTCATCTCATTTGAAAAAACTATGACTTAATTGATTTAATTAATAAATTTGTGTTGATCCTAATTTATTGACCTTTTTTAAATAATTTTCTTCTTTTAATAATTTGCAATATTCGAGGTCGTTTTTTATAAAAATGCTTAATAAATTTATTCAATATTTCTGAAGAAGTTTTCCTGAAGAAGTTTTCCAACGGAAAACGAAATATTGAATAAATTTATTAAACATTTTTATAAAAAACAACCTCGAATATTACAAATTATTAAAAGAAGAAAATAATTTAATATTATTAATATTATATGACGGGTTGTTACCATTCGTCTAGCTCAAGTTCAATCCTGGCTAAAGCCAAGAAATATAACAAAAATTGTCGCGTTTAATAACTCTTGATCAAAGAAGACAGAAAAAAGTAATTGAATACACTGACGCTGGGGGACAACCAGCTGTTTCACAGTCGCTACACTGCTCATCAGCACCCACTAGGATTCGAACTCAGTACCATGTAAACATGATGTATTTTTAATACGGCTGCTTTACCAAATCAGCCACTGAGCTCTTATTTATTTTTATCGTCTATATTTGCCTCATATTGATCACATATCCAATTTGTTATAATCCCAGTTGTTTGTGTAGCGACTGTGAAACAGCTAGATGTCCCCCAGCTTTTTAGTGTATTCAATTATTTTTTCCTGTCTTCTTTGATCAAGAGTTATTGATCGCGGCAATTATTGTTATAATTAAAAATATTTCTTGGCTTTAGCCAGGATTGAACTTGAGCCAGACGAATGATAACAACCCATCATATAATATTAATAATATTAAAAATAAGTTCGACTATTTAACAGTAATACATACATATACGAAAATAATTTAATTAATAAAACTTCAGTTTCTGCATTACACTATCGTAACAAAAATTATATTTAATAACTTTTGATTTTTGGCCCCGGTGGACCTTTTTCTGGATTTGCCCAAATACGCAACTCACGAAATTTCAAAATAACGTTTGTTCTTTATCAGATCTCGTATATGTTGAAATTTCCTAGGTGCTGACATAACTATCAACCCGTTGGAAATTTTTCAAATACTTAACCTCACTAATGAAAAGATTAGCACCTAAGAATTATTGATATATTGACGGCAAGACAGAAATTGCTTGCAAGGATAAATAATGCTAAGCTCAGTAGCTTAAAATTATTTTGCTTACACAGTAATAATTTCCAAAATACTTTCCGGTCTGTGTTATATGCAAAAGCAAGCCCTTTCAATATTTATCATTTTATAGAAATATATAACAAAAGAATGTGTAAATTATGATTTTAATAATGCTTTGTTGTACATAATAAAAAAATTTTACATAAAATAACTTTTAAGCACCTACAAAAATAAATATGTATGTACGAGTATTTGTTTTCTTTTGTGTATGTGTGCGTTCATCATACAGTATCTTAATAACATGCTTCATTTTCAGTGATGCGTCCTTTTAACATCCCTTCTCTTTTCTTCTTGTATTCGTGTTCAGATGTAAAGGTTTAAGAAACATACAATGTTTGCTGAATATAATTTTTTTTTTAGTTTTTTATTTGACGATTTTTGTATAAATAAAAAAAGAGTGCGGAAGAAAATGAAATATAAAAAAAAATATATGGAGCATATTAAAGGTGTCAATAAATATGATATAATGCCAACATTACGATATCAAACATTTTTTTCTACATATTACGTGAAAGACTCGTAATCACCAGATCAGAGCTGGTAAGTTGGAAAGTTTTTTTTTATTTATGTAACCTAGCGCAAAGCAAAGTATTACAGGGTTGCCGCCATTTTGGTAAATATTTGCCTTGACAGTTCATATGTGGCAGTCGTAAAGTAGACACGTTTCAAATTTATTCGGAAAAATATTGGAAAAACCAACATTTTATAATCGTTAAAACATTTTATCAACATCAATCCTCGATTTTCATTAAAAAAAAATCATAATGAGTGACGAGGCTCATTTTCATTTGAATTGATATGTGAATAAACAGAATAGATGGTTCTGGGCAATGGAAAACCCTCAACTTATTCATCGGTCACATTTGTATCGATTAAAAGCGATAGTCTGGTGTGCAATTTAGTCATAAGGAATTATTATGTTACTTCTTTGCAAATGAAAACAGCGTAACGATAACTGCTGTTTGTAAAAGATGGTGACATTTTAAAGGCCCATGTTGATGGTCCAAATTTTCGATGACGCTGAGGCATAATTGTGGTTCTATGCCATTGTGTAACGAATTATATCATCATTTAGCTCTTGCATTGTTGCTGGTATATCGATGTACACCTTTTTTTTCAAATTATCCCAAAGAAAGAAGTTCAACGGTGTCAAATCACATCATCTTGGTGGCCAATTGACATCCCCACCACGTGGTGGTGATACCACGTGATATCACATGGCCATTGAATTTGTCGCGCAAAAAACATCGAACTGTTGAAACAACATATCATACACATATCTTCCAAATCGGTCCATAGAAAGTTCGTTATCATCTCACGATAGCGTACACCATTTTGGAGAATATACGATCCGATGATGCCGCCAACCCATAAACCGCACCAAACCAAAAATCATGTTTTTGCTTGAATTTTTAATCAACCAAAATCAGGCAACAAAGTTCAATTCTGAGTAAAATCAACTCGCCTCGTAAAAAATCTGCATTTGTAATCAATAAAAATCTAGCAACAATGCTCAATGCTGAGTAAAATCAATTCGCCTTGTAAATATTGCACGTTCGTTTTAGTACTGAATAAAATCGGCTAAACGTTAGACGTTGCTTCGATTGTGTGTTGTATAAACAAATTTGAAACATATTTACATACATATTTTGTATGTTAGTTTAAAGGGCAAAGTTAATTTAAAAGCGCAGTGAAACAAGTGTAGTTTTTGTGATCGATAAAATGTCAAGTGAAGATGAGTTTGTACTGGAACTAATCCGTACTTGCTCTAAGCTTCTCAAATACACTCATAGACAAACATCTAATTTAACACGGAATTCAAATATTCTTCAGACAGAAGACAAAAAAGCAGCCATCGATAAGAGTGTAGCATAGATGTCTGTGGTCTGCCAACCATATTCTGCTGTCAGTGGCTTCGGGTTTGTTAAGCTTGTTCAGTTTTTCGTAAAAATTGGAGCAAAATATGGAGAAAATTTTGATATTTCAGACCTAATTGCTACCACCACAACTCTTTCTCATGCAACGCAAAAGGCAGTAACTGACAAAAATAACGAAATTAAAGGTGAAATAGCTTAATTTGCGAGTAGTGGAGGAGCATCTGCAACTATTTATTTATGGACAGACACTTATGTAAAAAGAAATTTTTTTAGGAATAACATTACACTACGAAAAAGATTCTAAGCTTTACGACATCGTTTTGGGCTTGAAATCCATGGATTTCGAGCGTTCGACTGGTGCCAATGTTTTGAGTAAGTTGAACGCGTTATTGGGGAGTTTGGGGTAAACAATATGCAGCAAATTAAGTTCGTTACAGACAGGGGATGTAATATTGTAAAAGCGTTGGAAAATAATATTCGTTTGAACTGTAGCAGCCATTTATTTTCTAATGTCTTAGAACACTCCTTCAATGAAACCCTTGAACTTAAAGAACTTATACAATCGTGTAAAAAAAATTATTAAATATTTAAAAAAAAGCTAACTTACAGCATCAGTTACGGACTTCTTTAAAAAGCGACTGCCCAACTCGATGGAGTTCAAATTTTAGAATGTTTAAGTCAATAGTAGACAATTGGTTCCAAATTAACCAGATTCTCAATGAGAAGAAAGAAAACCAAAGATTATTGCATATTGGCACATCAACCCTTTAAGATTTGGTAGATTTGTGCAGTAACTTTGAAATTATATTTAAGACACTACAATCTTGCAACTCTCCGTTGTTATCTTTCGTTTAACCCTCAATTCAAAAAGTTAAGAGGTTTGCCTAAAGAGACTGATGTAGCCAGAATACTATCATTGAAAGAAAATGTTAATAACAACGTTGATAAAATTTGGGCTAAAACTTTGAGAATTTGGCAGAAAACAGCGTTGTTCCAGTCGACCAAAAACGCATAAGAATGAACATTTCTCAGGCTTGTTTGGATCGTTTTAAGCGAAATGAAATGGATTTTAAGCGTCGTTTCATAACTGTTGATGAGACATGGAACCACCACTATACTCCAGAGACAAAAGAACAATCCAAACAATGGACTGAAGCTGGAGGAAGTGCCCCAAAGAAGGCAAAAACAATTCAATCGGCTGGTATGGTTATGGCAACGGTTTTTTGGGACATCAAAGGTATTTTATTGATTGACTCTCTGCAAAAGGATAAAACAATAAATTCAGAATACTATTGCAACCTTTTGGATCAGTTAAATATACAAATTCGAGAAAAACGTCCTGGCTAACAACACAAAAAATAATTTTTCATCAAGACAACGCACCAGCGCACAAGAGTAATTTAACAATGGCTAAAATCAACGAATTAAAGTTCGAGTTGCTTGACCACCCACCTTATTCTCCTGATTTAGCTCCCAGTGACTTTCACCTGTTCCCAAATCTAAAAAAATTCCTTGCTGGCAAACTCAAATGAAGATGCAATTACAGTTGTAAACCGCTACTTTGAAAACCTTGAGGAAAACTATTTTTAATCGAGGGATAGAATTGCTAGAAAAGCGTTGAAGATTATATTGAAAAATAAAAATATTTTTGAAAAACTAACTGTTCTCTTTCATTGATAGGCTAAGAAGTTTCCGAACCGCCCTCTAAATGGCATTTTTTGTTCTTTTGTGTCAATAACAAATGTTTAATTTTTTAAGGGTGATGGCAATCGGAAAAAATGATAAACATTTAAAGGGCAGCACTTTTTATCGGAAAAGAAACCACCATAAATAATAATAAATAATATAACACATGACTTAAGGCAGCCTTGCCAGTACAGCTGTCTTTAGTTTTCGTTCCGTAGGATTGTCAAATTTTGTTTACAAGCTACATAATTCTGAAAAATGATATAAACTACATTCCGTTTGCAAACAAAAGATGAACAAAAATTTCACAACATTTCTTAAGTTCTACCAAAAAACTATCTACATGTGATGTTTTTCAGTGTTGTATTTATTGTAATTTTGACCCTACCTGGTAAAGCTGCCTTGACATGACTTTAAATTTTGATGAAAATGCCCTCAAAACTAATAAATGATTTTTTTTTTTTTTTTTAATTTAACTAACACTGTGGGACTTCAATCTCTGCAACAGCACATCATAATTTTAATATGAATTTATGAATGTTTAACCTTAATGGTAATGTTTGCATCAGTCTGTGTGTGAGTTGGTTTTATTTATGTACGAGTGTGTATCTGCAATTACGAGGATGAAATGACGGTGTGTCATAATTTTTCATTCGCTTTAGAAAATACATATCTTTCTTCTTCATTTCTGTAATTTATGGAAATATAAATTTCTCAGAAGCTTTTTAAGAACGATGAAAAAATCCAAAACATGCATATTTTCACATTTAAAAATAATAATAAAAAAAGCTTTATTTATCCTGCGGTTGTTGCTTTTGAATGAGAGAAATTGGTTCAGTGACGATAGAATCATATAAAGGGTGGTCCAACCAAAACGCACGAACGTCCATTGTCTCAAATGGCTTCAACAACAGTAAAGCGCTGCTGAATTGTATGGAATTTATCAAACGCTGAAACACAAAAAATGACAAATTCAATTGGGCAACAAAGTTGACGTAAAGCTATGATTCACAATTAATATCGTGCAGTATAGTTGGACCATCTTGTACATACATTTCCACAGGGTGGGCCAGAAGTTATTATGAGGCTTAAAAGTTTAACAACTTTTTCGCTTATTGATTTTTTAAATACTTTTTTCTCAGATTATATAATATACAAAATGGAAATTGTTATTCCCTTCACAAAAATGTGAAGATAAAAATGTAAATATAAGTTTGTGATTTCGTTTGTAATTTCTACAATTTTCATTTCCGACCCTATAAAGTACACATATTCTGTATCAGTGTGGATAGAAAAGTCGTTTAAGCGATGTCCGTCTGTTGGCCGTTGAAATACCGTTTCTGAGAAAACCATTGATACTTTTTCTTCCACCATTCTATTACCCAATCGATTCATGGATTTGCTGTTGAAAGTTATTAAAATCGGTTCACATATAACTGAGTTACAGTGCTATCTGGGTACAGTGAACTAATTTTTGCAGAGAGATTTCACTATACCCAGGTTGTTCACTAAATCGAAGTTGATTTCTTTTTATTTAAAAACTAATTTATTTATTTGAAATACATTTTGGGTTATAAATTTTATTTATTTCCATGTAATACTAAAGTTTAAATTTATGACTGGAAAAAATTCGTAATAGTTGTTTGTTTCTTTGGTTTATAAGGGATAAATGCTGGAGTAGCTCGCCAGGCGTAGGAAAACACGTTGAAATAATTTGTTATTCCAATTTATTTGATTATAATTAATTTGTTTTAGTAAATTCAAAGCGAAAAAATGGTTAAGAAAAACGAATCAGTCCTCACGTAGCTTTACTGAAAATGACCAGAACACGAGTGTCGCAGATAACCCGTGAGACGAGTGTATTGCTTGCTGGTTGGCTAAAGAATGGTTAGTGTTTTAGGAAATGCCTGGGACCTAAGGCTGTAAAAACCTGTAGATTCCCCCTGCACTACTACAACTTGGTCTGGGCGCTATGGCTGTAATAACCAGTAGCTACCCTCTACCACTACTAATTATTAATTGATCTGGGAACTATGGCTGTAAAAACCCTAAACATGGGTTGAGGAATCTTTTCACGGTTCCTTATGTTGGTTACATGTTTTATTTTAAAGCCTTCCTCTTGCAATCCAGTCTTAATATCATCCGTGTCTACACAAGGGTCAATTCCTTTTATAACGACCTGAAGACAAAAGAATTAGAATAATAAAAAAAAAAAAAAAAAAACCAGTAGAACCCTCTACCACTACACTGAGTTGGCCATGTGTCCGACCACCAAGACAAACCAAAGCCAACTGTTGGTATAGTGCTAGTCACGCCAACATATAGCACTACACATGCTAGTTGATCAATAATGTGTAGTAGTGTAAGTGCGAGAGCGCATTTAATCACATTCAACCTCTCCTGTTTCGTTGCTCTTAACTATTTTCTCTTACAATAATTCCCAGCGGCCAAAGTTTCGCTTACGTAAGCGATGATCCGATGCACACTTGTAAGTCAGTAATGCACACCATCTCATATACGATCCTAGTATACTTTTTCATACACATTGCCGCATTTGTAGAGTGAAGGCCTACTACCTGCACACAAAGTAAGCGAGCTAGTGTGGTGTTCATCCAACAAAAGCTCATTACTTCCTAACATACATTGTAAGCTATCAGTAGGCAGTTCAAATACAATCTCGCATACTTTGTAAGTCGGCAGTAGGCAGCTCGAATACATTCTCGCATACTTTGTAAGTCGGCGGTAGGCAGCCTGAATACATTCTCGCATACTTTGTAAGTCGGCGGTAGGCAGCTCGAATACAATCTCGCATACTTTGTAAGTCGGCAGTAGGTAGCTCGAATACAATCTCGCATACATTGTAAGCCGGCAGTAGGCAGCTCGTACGTACTGCGCACTTCAATTTTTTGGGAATATTCCATTAAATAAATTTGTTTTGTTTTTTGTCTACTGCATTCTTTTATTTTTTCCCTAAATGTTTTGTCTTTCCTTTTGTCTTGTACCTTTTTTAAATTGTTTTCTACCACATTTATCTGATTTTGTTAATTAAAATTTTTGCAACGTACGAGTAGTCTGACAAAGACGGCGAACATTTGATTTACAACTAAAAAATAAAATACATTTGTATATAAATGTGATACAAAAGATGAACGTAATTCATTTTTGGGAACTCCATATACTACTGCCATACATTTTGTAAGTTACCATTCATTGATTACAAAGTGTTGCACACATCATCGAAGAGAAATAATGTGGTAGGCAAAGTTCGCCGCTGGGTTGAAATGAAAAAGTATATAAAATCATAAGAAAATAAATCATAATATATAAAGTATAAAATAGTAATCAAAAGAATATAAAAGTAATATTTTCTACCAATAAAATTATGAACAGCTTGTTTTCTATGTTTCCCAGCTATCTATATGTCGACATTTCATAGGAACTACCCTAATCATACCTAGTAATACCTGTCAAAACACAAAAAACAAGCTTTTTCATTTATACACGTCTCTAACATTTCTTTACACCTTTTAAACAAATGAACAACCGTTGGTTGCTACGATTAGCAATTAGCGTTGATGAATGGCTCTTGGATTTTCAGAAGCCCAGAACCTAAACTTCAGCTTATCAACAAAGCAATTCACATGAAAATGATCTTCATTGATATGCTCTTTACGTTAAAATAATTGATCGCTGATTTAACTAATAAAAATTTTATTATTCTGGTTCTTTGTGCAGTTATGTATCTCTCCATTATTTATTCCTCAAGTGTTGTTTAAGCATCTGCAAAAAATAAAGTTAAAAAAATATCTAAACGAAAAAGTTATTAAAGTTTTAAACCCCATAAAAATGTCTGACCCACCCTGTATTTACATAATCTTGTGTACATTAATCTTACGTAATGGTTCTTAACACTTTCCTCAATAAATCAAAATACATCCGTGCACGTATTCAGTAGAATATATAACATATATACCGTCCCTATATCCATAACCGCCTACTGTATAACACAAGTATTGCTGTTTTATGCAACAGAAGTTGACAACGCAGTTGATAAAATTTTTCGTCCCTTATTTTTATTTCACAGTTTTTCAACAACAATGACATTATTTAAGAGTATATTATTATATATGTACGTAAATGTAAAACGTTGTTTCTTTATTATTGGAAAGGTGTTTCTTGGGAAAAAAGAAAAAATGGAAAAGAACTAAAACTTCACAGATGAGTTGTGGTGTATTATAACAATGTTAATTATATTGTAAAAAGAAGAAGAATAGTTGTCACCCGAAACAAAAAATTTCAATAACTTAAAAACAATACCATTAAAATGATTGTATAAAGGGAACTAGCATGAACAAAAAATCTTTTATTGAGATATATTGTTTTTATACCCTTCACAAAAAAGTGTTAAGTTTGTGATTCCGTTTGTGATTTCTACAATTTTCATTTCCGACCCTATAAAGTATACAGATTCTGAATCAGCATTGATAAAAACAATTCATGGTTGCCTTCACTGAAAAACTACAGCATTTAATGCTTTAAAAACAAATATATAATGTTCCTTTATTGTAACATAGTCATAACTCAAAAAAGCTTGTTGCAAGAAAAACACATTTCAAATTCAAACAATTAAGTTTTTTATTCGCTATTTTTAGCTTCTACCATTTATACCAATAAAAAAATATAAATAGCTTATTTTCTATGTTTCCCAACTATCTATATGTCGACATTTCATAGGAACTACCCTAATCATCAGTAGACTTTGGACATTTTTGAAAGATATTCTCAAACATTTAACTGTTCTCAAACACGACTGTTTTCTAAGTACGTAAACTGTAACTTCAGCCAAACCCTCTGGCGCGCAATATTCTTAATTTTGGCGGTTACACTCGGCTTGGAAGAAGGAGGGATACCTTTGTTACCATCAGAACGTTCTATAGGTGATTTTACCGATATAGTTCCCGAATAATAAAATTTGTTGTCTAACATTGTTTTATTTTTATATTTAGTATTAAGATTTGAATGCTTATAAAAAAAAATAACGACATTAAACATCAATTATATTTCAGAGTCATTATATTAACAAGTTTAAATCTATTGCATAGGCTCACAGCATGTTTTGGCTTGAATAAGCCTGTTGTACAAGCGTGTCAAATTTATCGACAAGATTCATATCAGTAGTCTCTCTAGAACGGCTGTTTCTTATTCAGTTCTTAATTTATTGAGGTTTTTAAAAAAACAAAATGATAACTATAACTATAGTACGAGTACGTTACTTTATTTTTTGTCTGAGATTGCTAGCAAATAAATGTTTTCTTTTTAATAAACATAAAATATCTCCTTTAAAAATAAACTTCAAACAGTAATATTTTACTATTAAGAGACATCATTGTTTTTTATGGCTTTTAATTTGTTTTCATTTTAACACAACATTGCATTTTATGAACTTCATAAAGCAGGTTATTATCTCTTTTTCCACCCCGCTCTTTCTCTCAATTTCTAGAAGAGATAAAATAGGAAATTGTTACTTATGTTTTGCTCTCATTAGTTCAAGTACATTTTACCACTTTAATGGACGCTATAGTATTTGCTGAACGTCTAGTAGATTTGTGCTGGATATATATAGACAACAACTAAATAACAATTACGGGCACAAAGAAAGAAAGTAAAATGAAAACTAGAAATAAAATATTAAAGAAAAAGCAAAACGGGTTAATAAAAATCTCCTTAACAATAGAATGATAATAAGCCAGCAAGAAAACCCTGTCGTTGTTGTTTGTTTATGTTTCTCCGCGTGCTGGCTGAAGTTTTTAAAAGAAAAATGGTTGTTCTTTAAATGTTTATAATGTTGTTTGTGTCATTGCAATAACCAACAATTTTTTTTTGCATTTTACAGATGATATTTCTTAACTTCTTATGATCCAATAAGAAAAAGAAAAAAAAAAGAAACACGAAATTTTATTCTTTCTTGTCTGCTCTCTTGTTTTATTTGTTTGTGCTTAAAAGTGTCTATAATTTTTCTTGTTTTCTGTCGAGGATATTAAATTAAATCATTACCTTGCAATTTAGAATGCTTTGTTGCAATATTTTCTTTGTGTCGTCTTTTTATGGGATGCTATTGTAAAAATTCTTTCCTGCAGTCGTGAAGAGCCAACCAGTCAGCCAGCCAACCAGCCAGCCAACCAACCAACCAACGAAGTGTTTTTTTATTAGATTTCTTAAGAAAACAAAAGAAAACTATTAACACTAGCGAGTGTTAAGTGAAGAAAAAGAGAAAAAAAAATCGTTAAACTAATAGAAAGAAAATTGAAAACGAGAACTGAATACTGGCTATTGTTTTCTTATAAGAGAATCAAACAGACGTATGAGTAATTGTTATTTAATTAATATTGATCACACGTGATGTAAAACACAAACAATACGGTGCAATGGCACTAACGACAAGAAATTGCATTAAGGATAAGAAATAATCTCAATTTTAAACATTTTTATTTATATATTAATTTATAAAAACTATAAAGTTCAACTTTATAATTTTTAAATTACATTTTTGATTTAGTACATTTGTACTTAGAGTTTTTCCTTTAAGTTTAAGTTTCTTACGAATGTTTTTTTTTACAATACGAATTTGTTGTGATCAATCATTTTGAAAACAATCTAACTTTTTTTGCTGGGGGACATAAATATAGCAGAGAATAGTTCAATGGTTCAGTGGTTAAGGCGGCCGTTCATGCACGCAAAGAAAAACTAGTTTAGAATATTGTTATGGCAACATTAGTATTTACTCCCTCTTAATTTGTATTTTTGCTACTAGCAGTATGTTATCGTTTTTAATATAGTTTAATCTCTATCTCTCTATAGTAGTAGTTGTGTTGAAGTTTCCACATTTCTATTGTTGTATTGCTATAGTTTTAAAACATGGTTGAATACAGTAATAATGTTTAAAAAATAATTTGAACACAACAATAGATGTTGTTATGTGCAACTATATATGGGTTTTTAATGTATCTGTAACACATATCCGTTAAACTAACTATTTTTGTTAAATATATACATACATATTTTTATTTAATTTTTTTATTTTATTTTTAAACCATCAGCTTATTTGTGCGTGTCTGTTTCTTTAACATTATTAATATTAAATATAATGAATATTATATAAATATTTATCAATTGTATAAAATGGTCCTAATGAACGGGAAGTGAGAAGGTTTGCGTACAAACTTATATGGACAAATGTTGATGTGTGTGTATTAATCTGTTTGAACTCTATGTGTATTTTTACAGATTTGTGAGTCCGATCTTTCAGGAGCATTAAGATTTCGCCAAATTCGAAACGATAATATCCATTTTTTTTTTTTAATTTTAATTCAGCTAATTATGCATATTGAATATATTACAAAAGTTTTAATTATAAATGTTTATATGGGTTTATATGTGTATCGTAAAATAGAATTTACAGTTTTACAATAATATGGGTGGGAATGATAGTAAAATGTTAATTTTTATAATAACAGTATTAGTCATAATACAAAAATTATAACTTATACCAAATATATGGTTATAAAGTGTATTTTTGGTTTTTGGCTGCACTTAGTTTTGTAAATAAATGGGATTGAGAACATGTTATGTGGTTGTATTCAACCATATAATTCAACAATAGTATTTTGCCCCTAAAATATTGTCATATCAACCATATTTTTTTTCTACGCGTGATGTGTCATGACCCGAGTACAAATCCGAAAATGGTTGCTGATGAGTAATTTAGCGGCTATGAAACAGCTAGTTGTCCCCCCAGCTAAAGGTCTGATTATTATTTTTCTTGTCTTCTTCAATCAAAAATTATTGATCACAGCAAATTTGTATTGTACAAAATCCTTCTTAGGAAAAAAAACTTAAGAAAAGAAAAACTTGAACTAAAACCTGATGTACAAAAAGCAAAATTCTTAATTTATTTTGTGCTTTTAAGTTTCAACAAATTCATTTTAGGGACAAATTTAACATTTTTTAAGCAGTTTAAAGCTTAAACAAACTTTAGTTTTCATTTACATATTTCGAATGTCAAAAGCGGCAAACAACTATAATTTGCATAGATAAGAAATTTTACTAAAAGCTTAAATGGAAGTCAATCACACCCCATTCCATCCCCTCTTCTCCTAGCCCAACTACTCACATGTCAAAACACACATTCTTTTTATTTTCTCTGGGAAATTTACATTCAATTGCAAAGCAATTGCCAAGAAAAGAAAAGTGTATCAATTTGCATACAATCACTGCATCTATTTAAAATTGAGTGTGTTTGTCTTAGCAAGTTCTTCAAAATGAATTCAAAATGCTTCAAAATGCTGGCAATGCTGGCAATGCTGGATGAACTGAATTTAAAATTGGTACAAAATTCAAAAAATATAATTGTGCTGAAACAAAAATGAGCAAAAAGATGTTAAAATTAATGTTGTTATTTATAAATTTGTTGCGTTTTTACCGTAAAAAACGATTTGCGGATTCTTTAATTGTAAATAAAATAATGACACAAACACTTATTTGTTACATAGTACTGATATACTTCACTACTTCATTGGCACTAAATACCACTGTGTATTAACACACTACACTTGCTTACTTTTCTGACTTATGACTGTCTTTCACCAAACTTAAAATTGAACTCCGCTCTGCCTTCTATTTGCTAAGAGTGATCAAATATTAAGGGCCGATGTTTATTTTGAATAAAACTTAAATTATTTAGGAATTCTGGTCATTTGTTTTTATTATGGTCATGTGTTGTATTATGGTTCAATTATGTATGGAACAAAATACAAAATTATATATGGAAGAAAATGGTCGCCGCTGAGGCTTAATTGAGGTTTTATGCCGTTACAGATCCGAATTACCTCATCCTTTACTGTTGCTGGCTTATCAACGTACTCATTTTCTTGCAAATAACCCCAATTGAAGAAGTCCAACGGTGTCAAATCATATGATCTTAGCGGCCAATCGACATCGCCACCACATGAGGTACCATAACCATTGAACTTTTCGTTTAAAAGGGCCTTTTTTCGTTAGCTGTGTTGCCAATCCTGTTGAAACCACATATCATCCACATTCTAATTCGGGCCATAAAAAGTTCGTTATCATCTCACGTTAGCGAACACTACACAACACAGTAACAGCCTGTACGGCCTCGTTTTGGAAAAATTTGGACTGCTGAGGCCGCCAGCCCATAAACCGCACCAAACATTCTCTTTTTGTGAGTACATTGGTTTTTCGACAACAAGTCATGCATTATAATTCGCCCAAACGTGGCAATTCTGCTTATTAACGATTCCACTGAGGTAAAAATGTGTCTCGTCACTGAAGATGATTTTCTTTGAAAATTTATCATCCACTGTTGCCATTTCTTACCATCATTCTAACCACAATGCTTGAAATGGTCAAGAGGCTTTAATTATTGAGTCAATTGCAACTTGTAAGTGTGTAAATGCAAGTCTTTATACATAACTTGGGGTCTCCATTAGCCATGAACATGGTATCAGCATCATGTCGAACACCGCAAATGGCTAATGTGGACCGCTAATGTCTCTGTTTCGTTCATGCTCTGACATCGATGCTCTAGCATATGGCTGAGCGTCGATGATCGCCATTAAGTTGGCGCCGAACTGAACACTTTGATAAGGTAAGTCCGAACATACGTATTCGCCACATACAAGATCATGAACTTATTTTTACCTTCGCTCAGCCGACGTTATGTTCATGGCATGTTTAAGTTGATGGCACGTGAAGACGAAGCGTACGTGTCATCAAAGAAGAGCGTGAGAGGTACAATTGTGGGGCACGACGCTGAGTTGAGGTAGACGGCTCTTCAGTCACACTATCGCAAACAACAGCAATATTTTCTGCAGAACGAGCATGCACTAGTATTTTCACATCTCCTACAGATCCGGTTTGCTCACATTTTTGCACGGTTTTTCCGATTGTACGCACATTTGAACTATTATGTTGATCGGAAAAATCACAAAGTGCACGATATGCATTTTTATTTGAACGCCCATTTTCATAATAAGCTTGAATCACATGTGTTGTTCGGTTGTGTATATTTTCACGATTTAAATTGACTTAGTCTGAAATTGAGAAATGTCAAATGAGCGGTAGAAAAATGCTCGATGTTTAGGTGTGGTTCACATTCAAAAAAATTTAAACAAATTTAACCACCTGATACTTCTTCATTGCCTTCTAAAATGATAGTGAAATTTCTTTGCTAATTTTATCTCAATCTTATTTGATCCTCGTTTGTTAAATAAATTTAATTTTTGCAGCTTGAGATCTTTGTTTTTTGTTATATAAAAAATTAAATATTAAAAATCGATTAAATATTAAGAATCGATATTTCGATAACAATTTGTTATCATCGTCAGGAGAAATTAAAATGTTATTATAAAACACTTTATACAACAAAGACCTGAAAACAAAGATCTGAAGCTGCAAAACTTAAATTTATTTCTTTGCTAATGATAATTTCAGAATGAAATGTATAAATGCAACGCACATAGACATATACACACTACGCACATAGACATATACACATGCTTTTGAAACAATAAGAACGCAACAACAAAAATAAAATCATTGGTTGTTCGTCTAGTTGAAGTTTTGCTTTCATCATGTCTGTTATTTATTTGTGTAATATATTTTTTAGCTTTACAGCGTATCATCTTACATCTTACATCGACCATCAGGTTAGGCCGTCAAGGCAGGTACTGATGTAAATCATTTTCACAGTTGTCCAGGGCATCGTTCTACGCTTTACAGAGTGAATTCGTTTTTCAGCCGCATGCTTCACCTGTGGCATAAGTTGCCTGTCTTTTATAACGTTGGAAACTTCAAGTCAAATGTTCACAAACACTACTCCCTCTTTCCCCCTCTTCAGAACATATTTTCATAGTTCTGGTACAATGCCCTACATCTGTAGGGGTTATCCCCTGAGTACTGGTGCTCCAAAAAAAACTAGAATTTTTTTTTTAAATAAAATTGCAACAAAAGTTGCTTTAAAACTTTTACTTTACCACTTAAATTTACGAGCTTTTTATAGGTTTCCATACCAAATTTGTATATAAGTATCTTAAATTTTTAAATTTTACTATTTAAATCTTTCTTGCTACTCATTAAAAAAAAAAATAAATAAATCACGACATGTCACACAAACTGTTATATTTCATATTTATGTTCATTATCTTTACATCACAGTCAATTTATATACATATATAATCATTTCTGATGTGACATAAAATTTCCTCAAACAAATTTCCCTCTCGATGGCAATTATAACTTTTATGACATTTCAATTTATTATGAAAAGAAGTGACAACATTTTCGCTGACTGCTTGTCACTTAAAGTAGAACAAAATTTAGTGTTACTTTAAACAAAGATTACAATAAATATCATGCACTTAAAACTAAATTAACAAATTTATTAAGTCGTAAAGAAGTCTCTTAGATAATAGATAGACAATAAAAAATATACATTAAAAAACCATAAAAATATTTTTTGAACACAAATATAAAATCAATAAAATCTTATTCTTGCAAATACACAAAATTATGATTGTGATTATGATGACAAGATTTGATTACTGTGTTCATAAATCCAGTGAAAGAAGGGCATTGTGTGGAAATTTAAATTGTTTAAAAACGAAAAACTGAAAGAAAATACTCGTAAGATCATAGAATGATTCTTGAAAATAAATTCGTGTCTGCACATAAAGAGCAAACATGTGTAAAGTGAATGAATGTCATAAAGACAAACATAAAGAAAATTACTTACTGTAATTTTATGGCAAATGTCATGTTATCATTTAATACACACACACACACACACACACACACATTCATTCAAAAAGCCAGATTTAGAAATTCTGTTATACATTTGTATCAGTGATCACCAAAAATCATGTTTTTGCTTAATTAAATCCGGCAACAAAGTTCAATGTTGAGTAAAATCAACTCCTCTTGTAAACATTGCGCATTCATCTTAGTGTTGAATAAAATCGTCTTCATGTTTTTTGTTACTTTGATAGCGAGTTGTATGAACACACTTGAAATATATTTTTATTTATTTATTTTTTCATTAACTTAAGATTAACCGACCGTAAATATAAAAATATAAATGTAATTGAAGCAGCTGATCGTTTTTGAAACCATGAAAATGCTTACCTGACTGTAATGAAATTTAACCGTAACGTCTCAAACTGTAGAAAATCGAATTTCATTACAGCCCGTCTACATTAGACATGGAACGCCGTTAACACATACTGTTAAAACATACCTTTGACGGCTCGATTGGTATATGGTGGAGTACCCGTATGTCTTGATTTTTAATTATTTCAACTTCGTCAACAAAAGCACAGCATCACTTTATATGTCCTTTTTTTATAGTTGCAAAATTTGCAATCTAAAATAAGAATTTGAACTTTTTTTTTTTGCAATTTCTCTCAATTTGAAACTATTTTTACTTTTTTCATATTAAAATGTCATTTTCTGTTAAGGCAGAGCTGTTAAAACAGACGTCTTAACAGCCGTGTCAAGACGGCAAGAAAACAGTTACATTTACAGTCTACACCTGACGGTAACAGTATTTTGCTGTTCCTGTTAGTGTTCTCGTGTCAGGTGTGGACAGCAGTTAAAGTTCCTATATGACAAATGTTGTCAGTGATGGTAAATATTATTGTGAATGGGAGAGTGGCATAAAATCCCTGTTGTGGTACTTCTTGTTTATTTGATAATTGAATTGTTTAAGTCAGGGCTGCCCAAAAGTTCTATATGGAAGAGCAAACACCAATACATTTAAGGAAAAATTACTTTTATTTACAGCCTGTTCGACGATATGGAATGAAAATGTATGCGAAAGAAAGCTAGTCACTCACATTCGAATCAATTTGGATTTGTCTATGTCACTATTCTTCGTTCGCATGAACTAATGTATTTTAATTGAATTTTGACACCTCGTTCGCATAGAATAAAGTTAGAAAAAACCCAAATCAATTTTCTATCGCCTAGAGTGCGAATGAACTTATCCTTTCGACATCGACGAACTGGCTGTTAATATTTTTTGTTGAAAAAAGCAAAACAATTTACAAACACAAAATTTAAACTAATAATCGCTGTCATCAATGTTTACTGGCAAAGCATGCGAAAGTGTTGTACTTTGCTCTTGTGTGTGTGTGTGCGACAAAAATTGAAGAATGACAAAAAAATATATAAGACAAAGTTGTTTGTGTATTTTTCATTGCTAGTGCTGAGTGTAGTATTTGCGTATTAAAGAACACAGCCCTATAGCTAAACGCTTTTACAAAAACAATTGAGCATCAAGCGCATATGCCTGGGCACACCTGGTTTAAGTGGTTAAATTTGGAGACACACATAATATATTTTATTTATATATATATATATATATATATATATATATATATATATATATATATATATATATATATATATATATATATATATATATATATATATATATATATATATATATATATATATATATATATATATATATATATATATATATATATATATATATATATATATATATGAACGAAATTTAGTGTTTTTCATGCTGTTAAAGGCCCAATCAGACTATTATACAAGTATAAATACTTTCATTAGATTTTGTGAGATAAAAGTCTAAACACATTTCTTGCGACTGTCAAAAAGTCTAACGTAAATTAGATGTTGCATTCACACCATCACACTTGATATAAACCAACATATATGTGCCATCATAAAACTTTTCACGGCGGCAGGTGCGCTATTCGTCTTAGGCGATAGACGTGCCGGCGCGTGAAATTCTTCAACAGTTAAAATAATAATTACGTATAACACATCCAAATTCAATAGCACAAACATATTTTATGTTCTAAATATAGCATGAGTAAAATACATTTATAAATAACAGCTAAATTCCAAATTTCGGGCTTTTTTATAATGACAAAAAATACTATCGGTGACGGCACCCCATCGGCTACGAAATAGCCGACTACTCAATTTTTAATTAGCTGGTTTGCTAAAAAACACAACCCTGATCCAATGTAAAGTATTATCGTTTTGAAAAGTTTCAAAAAACAACAAAGTCGTATGGGATGTCAAATTTTTATCGTATTATTTTTCGTATGTATGACGGATTACATTCAGACTATTAGACTTGCACGTATTATTTGACAAGTATTAATACAAAGTATAATAGTCTGAACTGGGCTTAAGTAAGTATGATTTTATAGCAATCGCTCAAAGCTGTTCTCTGATATGTATTTGTTCACTAAAGGGTAACCAATTATCTAAAAACAATAACACAAATAACATTTACTTAAAAGTCTTTAAGATTTTCTAATTTTGTTACACAGCAAAACAGCTTTAAAATTATTGCCTATATACTTGTATATAGTTATGTCTCTCAGAAATTCTAACAATTTTGTGGCCCATTAATTTTCTTTTATTCTCTTATTTTGTTTTTGTTGTTTTTGTTATTGTTTTTTCTTTTGCAGCAAAATGAGAAAACACATTTGCCAGAAAAACTTCTTAAATGGAAAGAGCTTGAAAATAGATGACCGAAACAAACTCACTCAAATGTTGTTTTCTAATACATTCACAAAAATGCTTTACATGTATAATACTTTTGAAAATGTGTTAGAAAAATCATCACACGTACACGAAAGTTTTCGTAATTTTTCTTCATATTCTTACGTTATTTTTAATGACACTAACAATCGTTCGTTACCAACTATTTAAATAATTCACAACTTTAATAACTAAACAAGTGAGAGTGTAGATAAAAAAAAAATAAGCGATATTTTCAAATTTTGTAAGTTATATACATCTGTTGAATTTTTGGATTTGTTTTTCTGTTATATTGGTACACATGTCTGGGATTGTCAGTTTGTTTTTGACAAATAAAAATGTTAGTAGTGTTTTGGTGTGTTCTTCGATTTTTTACTAAATTTTTAGCAAAAACAACGTCGCGTGAACATCGCTCAGGTGCTGTTGAACATCGTCAACGACGATTCAGATGTCCTCAAGAAGGTCATAACTGGTGACGAATCATGGGTGTATGGCTATGACATTAAAACCAAAGACCAATCATCTCAATGGAAGCGCCCAGAAGAGCCAAGACCGAAAAAAGCATGTCAAGTTCGGTCAAATGTGAAGGTTTTGCTCACTGTTTTCTTCGACTGAAGTGGTGTGGTGCATCATGAATTCTTGCCACAAGGAGGTACAGCCGATAAGGAATACTACCTTGAAGTTATGCGCCGTTTGCGCGAAGCGTTTCGTCGGAAACGAACAGAATTGTGGAAACAACAATTATGGATTTTGCACCATGATAACGCACCAGCTCACACATCGATGTTTGTGTGTGACTTTTTGGAAACAAAAACAAAACCGTTATCATGTCTCAACCACCGTATTCACTAGCACTTGGCCCCCGTTAACTTTTTCCTCTTCCCAAAACTGAAGACACCGATGAAAGGAAAGTGTTTTGCTAGGATTGAGGAGAAATTGGAGTAGTGTTCTGTCTCTCATCATGTGCGTGGTGTGTTACCATAAAACGAAACGAGTGGAGAGAAAGCGAACGAATAAAAAAATTTTCATACGAAAAATAAAAAAAGTAAATGAAAAAAGTCTCTCCAAAACCGCGCGGGTCAAAAATTTTTTTAATTTGATAGTTTTTTGACTCACCTTGCTCATTTTAATTGCCACTTTTATTTTAATGCCAAATAGGATGTTGTCCTGAATAATTATATTGAGGTCAACAACCAAAAAGTTGGTTGTTACCAGTTCAAAAATACATAAAATTGGCTCAAGTCTTTATATGACCAATTAGGATTTTGTCCTGAATAATTATATTGAGGGCAAAAACCAATAAGAGGAATTATTTGTTGTAATATTTGACAAACCTGATTTGATAGTTGAATAACAAAACACGCTCTAAGAGCAGCAAATTTTACAAAACAAAATGTTTCTGTTTCTTTCGAGAATATGTATAATACAGCAAGATTCTCTTACTTTGTGCATATTATAAGGTGTATTTTCCATGTTATAATTCCGTGTTCTGATTATGCTCTGCATAATGAAGCGTAAAAATTTTGGGTACATGAATAAACTTTTTTTTTACATTAACAGCCAGTTTAATAATATCGAAAGAAAGCTAGTCACTCACATTCGAATCAATTTGGGTTTGTCCATGACACTATTATTCGTTCGCATATTCTTGTGTTTTTTGGTCGAGTTTTGATACATCATTTGCATAGAAAAAAGTTAAACGAACTCAAATCAGTTTTCTTTCGGTAAGATTACGAACGCAAGCATGCTGTCGAGATTGGTAAACTGGCTGTAAAACAAAAAATTGAGTTGGATTTGATTTGGTGCCACCGAAATATAAAAAAGGCACCTAAAATATAAAAGAAATTCACCACTCACCGTATAAAGGATTTTTCACACATATAATTTTAAAAAGCACCAAAAATTAATTAATTAAGCACCAAGTTGACAACGTTCATTCGAGTAAAAGGCCAAATAAACCACACAAATTGCTTGCCAAACATGCCAAAATTTTAGGTTCGTGCAAACATTTTTGTTCGTTTGTGGCGGTGTTTGCTAGTTTGTACAAATATTTGAAGCATGTTTGCACGAAAATCTAAATTTTTGGATTTTCGTACAAACATTGTGAATGTAAATAAGTTTTGTCATTGCAATAAAATTTTTGCAGAGTAAGGTGGTTGAAGAAGAAGCATACAGAGTGAATCAAGAAAATGTTTTTTTTTTTTTTTTTTTTTTTTTTTGTAATAATGCTTAGAATGGCAGTTTATTTTTATTGTAGAAATTAAGAAAATAAAAAAACAGAATATCAAGGAATATCAGAATATCAATTTGTATCTTGCAAACTTCATATGGCGAGCAAATTGCCGCAACACAATGGTCATCTACTCTCATTGAATATAAAGAAAAAGTGATTAATTTGTATTTGTTTGTGTAATTTAATAACATTTGAATGTGTTGTATTTGTATGCTTTGGGTGCAAGCGGAAAGGGTGTGTTTGGCAAGCAGTTTGCGTAGGTTATTTGTCCCTTTATTATCAGTTGTAGGTTGCGCTGTAGCTAAATAATATTTATGTGGGACTAAAAGTACCATCACTGTCTGCTTACAAAACACAACTTCAGGTTTGATTTTTCGCAGAGTCGTATTTCGCTGTACTATGAATTTAACCGCTATGAAAAACAGAGATGTTAACAGTAAAAATACAACAAATTTCTCAGTTGAGTAGATCGATTTGTCAAAAAACGTTGAAATTTGCAAGACGTCGGAGTGATTTTGTTTTATTGTTTAGTGAGTGATGGTAAAAAATTAAATTTTTTACTTATTAAGTGCAAAAAGTATGTTTTTTAAGCCAAGCAAATAAACCACGTCTATAATGCTTCCATTGCAATACGAAAGCACAAAAATTATACAAAGAATATTCCTAAATAACCACACACAACAAAAAAAGTAATTTTATAATAAAGGACGTAAGCAAAAACTAATAAAGAAAAAAAAACGCCCGATGTGAAAAAAGTTAGTTAACATAAAGATTTTTTTAATAATTTATTTACATAAATATTTGCTAATATATTGCAATTCTTTTGTGTGTAAGAAAACGAAACAAACAAAAAACATACGAAAGAAAATCTTTTAACTGCATAAGAAGAAAAGGTGGCTTAAAAATTTTTTTAATATTTTAAACAAGAATATTTAAGGCTCATATAAATTATATTTTCTGGGTTTTCCTTAAGTAATATTAATCAGTTTTATAAATTGTTAAAATTATAAAATAATTGCCAAGTACTTGGTTGCCTTGTGGTTTTTTCTGTTTTCTTCATTCATAAATTTTTTTGTCATCTTTTCTTGTTCTCTTCTCACGCTCTTGCGCTCATGAAAATTATTTATTTTATTTGTGTAAAGAATTTGAAAGTTGCCACCTGTATTTGTATACACTGTGGGTGGCGTTTTGTACATCAAACTGTGTTCGTATCCTTTTAATAATTGTGAGAATTTAGGAAACTTGTCGTCAGTTAGTGTCTTTAAAAAGTATTTTTTAATTGGATAAAAAACCAGGAAGAATTTTTAAGACAGCTGTTTGATTTATAACAAAAAGGTAAGTTATATGGAACATAAATATGAAATCATAGAATAGATTCGTTTGAAACTTTATTTTGTCAAATATGTTAAATCAATTCTTTCTGTTTCCAAATCTGCATTAAATTAAACACAGAAGCTAATCGGAACCAAAGTCTGATACTTTTTTTATTCGGCGGTGTCTCTTTAAACTTAATTGCGTCTTTCTGGTTGTTTCCTCGAAAATTGATCAACGTTTTTGTAAAATTGGAGCATACGACTCATTACACATATAATCAGTTGCAAGAACACAAAAAGAAATTTTATTTACGACAATTCCCTTGGCAACGGTTTAAAGAAATCTGAGCTAGGGGCTGCATTTTCTCAAAACTCGTAAAATTGCAAATATCTGGAAAACCGTAACACTTTTACGGACCTATGTTGGGTTATTCTAATAGGGTATGATCTCGTCTATCAACACAATTCGTTTGAACCATTATTTACGGGACACCCTGTATATACATATATCAAAATTTATGTTCAAAAATGTAAATACCTATTTGAAGTACTAACAATTAGGTATAATATGTGAATTTAAATAAATCCCAGTAATTTGTAATTTCATGCTTCCACTTTGGCCAACTTATGGACCGGCTTTTTTAATGGCTGGCAGCCTGGCCACTTAACTTGGGGTACTGAATACAGCAATCAGTGATCTAATTAAGCAATTTTAGATAAAGGCCAAGGCCTTGGTCTTCAGGGCGGGAAGTAGTGGTGTTTGTAATTTAGATTTGAGAATCTCAGACTCTACAGTCGAGATAGTTACCAATCTTAAGCGTCCTTGTGTCGTTATTGATACCTGTCTGTCATTTGGACCTCACATTGCTCGTGTGTCTCCTGGAGTGGTTGCAACTTTGCGTAGGCTGTTTTGCATTATCTTGTATTTACCTCTTAATGCTAAGAAATCTTTGACTAATGCCATTTTAATGTCGCAAGTTAACTATTGCTTGGAGAGTTAACACTGAGTGTAATGGAGGAAATATAAATTCAATCAGTGGTTTATAAGTTGGTGTGATTTGTTTATTGGCTTAGAAATCAGGTTTATTTGATCAGTTCTTCTTTAATTTTCTTTTCAACCAAGATTTTTTTCCTTCAATTTTTCATATTTTTTTTTTACTTTATTTTAGTTTAAACTGCTTTCCATTCTCTTCTTCACCTTGTCCCAAAAAGTCCAGACTTGAACAGTTAAACTTGATGTGTGTAAACTGTCTCTTTGGGGTCTCTCAACAGCTAGTCCTAGGAATTTACTTCAGAAAATTAAAAGAAAATGCGACATTTTAGTTGCTATAGAATATTAAAGTTAAGCGCAAATTCAAAACTGTTGTCCGCCGGGACGGCATACTACTCGCAGTAATTACATTGTAATCCTGGCTGTATGCGTAGTGGTACCGTCTTGTTGATACCACATGTTAATCAAGCCCAGAGCATGCAGTTATGGCCTTAAAAAGTTTTTAATTGTATCACGATATCGCTCGCTGTTCAAAGTTATCGTTAAGCGGTTATCATTTTTTAAGAAGTAAGGACCAATGATTTCTCCTGACCAAATTGCACACCAGACTGTCACTTTCAATGGATGTAAAGATGACTGATGAATAATTTGAGCGCTTTCCCTTGTCCATTTTTATTCACATGTCCATTCAAGAGAAAATATGCCCTGTCGAGGCATCGCCGGTGCATCAAGACGGCATAAAAAAAAACACTCGGTTATACATTCGTCTTCGACAATAGTTATGTATTATTTGATAGGACTACGATATTTCCAAAACCAAAGCCATATATAGCGGCTATCAACATTCATGTATAACAAGTAAATAAATGCCAAAATTTTTGTGTCGACTTCATGTGATGACGACGACGTCTCTTGCAATATGGGGGATTACGATATTTTCATGAAAATCGATTAAAATGTTAGTTTATCGACCATTTTTTTTCTATATTAAATTTGTGTGTCTACTTTACAACAGCCGAATATGAATTTTCAAGACTAATGTTTACCAAAATGGTGGCAAAACAAAGTAGTATACCCTTCCGCCGAACACCCTGTACTTTGTTTAATGAAATCAAATTTCTAACAATGTTTTTAATTTTTTTACTAATTAATTATACATTTTTTTTTTTTTTTTTTTTTTTGATAAACTTGCTAAATATTCTAAAGCTAACTTAGTTGAAGAAAATTGGCTTTATTACAATACTAATATTCCGCTACCAATTTTTTTGTAGCTAATTTGTTTAAACATTTACTTTTATTATACACAAAAATGACCTCTGGCTAAATCCCATTAGTGTTAAAAAGCAGAAAAACATACGAATACTTATATATCCTAAAGGCATAATTGCGAAAGCAAAAAAAAAAAAGAAAAACAAAACAAAAAACATCTTTACTAGTACGAGTATGAGTATCTTCAAGTACTTCTTGGGTGCATAAATCTTTCTTCGATAGCTTCTTCTCATCAGTTTTATTATGTTTCCCATTTCGTATACTACTACACTACTTAAGTTCAATTTAAATTCTTTTCAACAACGAAAAAATCTTACAAAAAAAAAAAAAAAAAGAAATTAAAAATAAAAAACGAAAAGAAATCAATGTTGTTATGAACGAACATTCAACGAGAAGTAACAAAAGCTTTAAAAAATATAAACTAGAAGCAGGAAAGTAAAACAAGTTTTGCAAGATTTCTTTTTTTTTGTTTTCTCAAACATTATTTTCTTCGGTTGTCTTTTCTTGCTTAATTCGATACACAGACTCTTTGGGTACAAAAGAATCAAGTCAAACTCAAGTTCATTTGCAAAAGAAAAGAAAAAATCAAAATCGTAAAACAAATTCATAAAAATAACTGAATTTGGCTGGCCTAACAAATTTACAAACTTGGGGGACTTAGGAGTAGAGATGATGATGTTCCTCGAGATGTTTTTAATTTAAGCAAAGTAAAAAAAACGTATTAAAAAAAAAACTTTAGATTTTACAAATATTAAAGATGTAATAAATTTTTTGTTTTTAATTATAATAAAAGGTGTAATATTAAAATATTTATTATTTTGTGAAGTTTGTTATGCAATATTAATTTCAGGCCGAGATACATAAAATCCGTCGCACGTTATCCGTCCACTTTTTCAATTGACATAACGTATACGAAGTATGAAGCAGAGGTTCAATTCGTCGGATAGTTGTCGGCGGCGGCGGCTGGGGGCAAAAAGTAGGTAGGCGGCGACTAAAAGCCGGCTGTAGCTGACATAAGTATATGCTTTTGTCATATATGTACATGTAGTAAAATTTTCATTCATTAAGATAACACATTAAAATATAATTGAAACAAGTGTGTTTTTAGACAAATACATTTTTCACTATTTTTTATTTGTTATTTCATCTAAATTTATACAAATTTCAAACTATTTACACACAAATTTTTGTTTTACATATATACTACATATCGATTATATACACAAATGAAAAAAAAAAAAAACTAAACGAGAAAAAACCCCACCGTAGATTTTTGAGTGAAAAAAAATTATTCCTTAAAGCCCAGTTCAGACTATTATACTGTGTATTAATACTTGTCAAAAATTCAAATACTACGGGCATACATACGAAAAATAATACGATAAAAATTTGACATCTCATACGACTTTGTTGTTTTTTTAAAATTTTCAAAACGATAATACTTTTAATTGGATCAGGGTTGTGTCTTTTAGCCCACCAGCTGCTTAAAGATTTAGTAGCCGACTATTTATTAGCCGATGACTTGCCGTCACCGATAGTATTTTTTGTCGTCATAAGAAAGCTCGAAATTTGGGATTTAGCTGTCGTGTATAAATGTACTTTGCTCATGCTATATGTAGAACATAAAATATTTTGGTGCTTTTAAATTTGGATCTGTTTTACATAATTATTATTTTAGCTGCTTAAAATTTTCAAGCGCTGGCACGTCTACCGCCTACGGCAAAGAGCTCACCTGCCGCCGTGTAAAATTTTATGTTAGCACATCTATTTGCTGAATAAATAAAACAAAGTTGAAAGCTTTTCATATTTAGGTGCGTGTTATAATAATTAAAATTTCCGAAATGAGCGATTATATTGTTGAACGTATGTTATTATAAATAAAATTAAGCAGGTACGCACATGTAAGTGTACTTATTTAAGTAAGTAAGCAACGTGAGTAAGATCGCTTCCAGAGTACCGTAGAAAAAGCCATTCACGCATCCAGAAACGTTTGGCAACTTATTGCGTATAAGATGTTTGATTTTCAGCATATTTTTTTCGGCCTACCGTTTTTCAAATTTGTTAGTTTTATAATTAATTTTTTTTTTGTAAATGTTCATCATTATATTTTTCTCACGAAAAAGTTTTTCCCAATTTTTAGGCAGTTAAATTAAACTTAAACACGATAAAATTTTCTTTTCTACTCAATTTTGTTGGTTTATATCAAGTGTGATGGTGTGAGTGCAAAATCTAATTTACGTCAGTCGCAAGAAATGTGTTTAGACTTTTACCTCACAAAATCGAATAAAAGTATTTATACTTGTATAATAGTCTGATCGGGCCTTAAGAGTTCATTCTAACTGTCAAAATTATTCATTCTCACCATTGCGGACACAAAAATTAAGAGTGAACACTGAAATTGGTAAACATTAAAAAATACATCGTTTCGGAATTCAGTCCCAGAATGTATATTTTTCAGTTTTGCCTTAAAAGTATATAAGTCTAATGTGACAACAAAACAAAATTCTTCGAGCGATTACTGCAGCTCCATGATGTGTAAAAAAAACTCACGAATTCATAAACATCTGAGTGTTCCGTAGGAAAAAGACGAATTACCTAACTAAGCGGCAAGTTATGTCAGTAGTAGTGTTTTGTCTTTCGTTCCGTATACACGGGTTTTTCATTGTCGTCCGTGTTTTCTATACTTACATATATTTATGTTTATTAATAATTTGTAAAAAACGAAATTATACCGTAATAGGTAGAGTTCTTTTTTTTCATCAGTGTGCACGTGTTTTTTTTTTTTATTATTTTTTTGTTTGTTTTTCTCTATTTATTATTATTAATTTCTTTTTATTTTCCCCTTATGTATTTTATTGCCTTACGGTGTGCGCGTTGTTGAACTAATTTTTATTATTACGAGCAGTGTCGAAGGTATATACGCTGGGCACTGATCAGTTTTAACTAATTTAATTTCAACACTTTAAATGCTGTGATAACGTTTGCTTTGGTCGTTCCGTGTGTTCACAACATTACTCCCTCCTTCATCATCGTAATCTATTTTTTTAGTTCCAGTACAATGCACTGCATATGTAGGGGCTATCCCCTGAGTACTGGTCCAAGATAAAAAAAAAATTAAAAAAAGTAAACTAGAATTTCACCCTAATCCTCCGTCACGTAGCATACTTAATTTTTGGCAGCCATACCCGGTTGAGAAGAAGAGATACCTTTGTCACCTGACGTGTACATAAAAATCGCCGATACACGTGTATTTTTATTTTTTCTCTCCTCTCCTTTCCGAAAAGGTTCAAGGGATAGAAAAAAAGTTCGTTTTTGTAACGCGGTGTAATTTGTAAAAAATAGTTTTTTTGTCGAATTTTTTTTTTTTTTTTGCCAAAAATAGGACTATAAAAATATGGCAACGCTGGCCACCAAGTTATGTTATAGATTACCAAATAAAAATTATAATTTACAAAAAAAAAAGAAAAAAAAAAATTAAATACACAAAATAAGAGATTAAACAAATTTTGTAAAAGAAAATTTTAGAAAACAAGGCACAAAAAATTAAAAGGAAATAAAACAAAGTAATAAATAATATAGAAAAATTAAGTTTAAAATGTATTACGAATTAACATAAATTAACATTCTTGCGAAATCGCTTAAAACAGGTTTTATATAAAAACAAATCAATTCTGTAGTCAACAACTAGAATACACAAATCTCAGTCAACCATCCCTTTCACTAAAATACTTTTTATTTTGTATATAAAAATAAATATCAGTTGGTTGGTTTGTTTATTTTTAACATTCTTTTACCACAAGGGGTTTAGTTGTTGTCATGTTAAGAATAGTAGTAACAACATGGAAACATGTTAAAGTAGATAGATGACTATTACAGTTTGTTTAGAAATTAGCACGTGTAAAACACGTTTTCAGAATGCGGTGGCTTTGCCTAAACACAGTTGATAACGAAAGCAAATTAGATATTTAAATCAAATAAATGTTATTCTAATACCTATTGCTTCATTAAAATGCTGCTTTAAGAATTAAATAGAAAGCAAACAACTCACATCTTAATAATATGATTATAATATCACACACTGCCTTAGAATAACTTGAGATTGTAATATGCACATTATATTTTGTCTGATAAAAATGGAGAAAAAAAAAAGAAAAACAGACATCCAACAATAAACAACGCCCACATTAAACTTGCAACTAATGGATTCGATGTACACAAACCAACAGCAACACACATTCGAATTAAATCCCACTGGGGTGCTTAATGGTGAAAAAAAAGATTGAAAAAATCTCTCACAACACAAAAATATAAAATGAAAAATGTGAATTTAATGAACACATCCTCTTATGTATTCCAAAAACATTATATATTCGTATAATTCTAAACATCCCAAAGCTTGAAGCAATAGTTACAATAGATTTTTCCATAAACTGTTATAAAATCCAGCTGAATCTTGTGTCAGTCATGTTTTTAGTTAAAATATTCATTGAATTTCATTTGGTTTAATGTGATCTTTTTCTATTTAGTCAACCAACAGAAAATCACATTTTTATGACATAAGAAAATTAATATAAATAAAATACATGAAATAATAAGGACACCTTAAAACAAAATCGAGGTTTACAAAAAAAAAGTCATTCATGAATGAATTACTTCAACCGAATGATTCTTTTAAGTGAAGGAATGCAATATTTCTATATATGTTCTCTAATTCTTTCATAATTCTCCTTCCTTTAATAATATGAAAAATATTATTTTTCATTCGTTCATTTAGAGAACATGAATACCCGTAATCAATTGAAAAAAATCCTTGTACATTTTATTTTCTACTATTTCTTAATTTAAGTCGATTTTAGAAATAAATATCAAGAAATTTTTCTATATTTTGTCTTTAAACCGGGGGTGCTCAAAATTTCTATGTGGAAGAGCAAACACCAATACTAGACTTGTGTCATTCATGAATGAATTATTTCACCTGAATGATTCTTTTAAGTGAAGGAATGCAATATTTCTATATACGTTCGCTATTTTTTTCATAATTCTCCTTCCTTTCATATCGCTCATTTATTGCAACATAGTCATATCTCAAAAAAAGAGCTTTTCGAGTTAACAGTGCAGAATTGTTACCAGTTACCGAATTATTCGAAAACCAGTTTTACAAAAAAGTCGAATAATCAATCACCCTTGTACTCGTATCAACTAACAATTCATTGGTATTTACGTCCTTATTCATAAAAAAATATGTTTTGTTTTTTTTTCAAGTTTATTTGACAATTTTCTAGGTATACACACTTTGTCAAATAAACCTTTAATAAATATAAAATATATTTTATGAATGCGGCCGTTTAAAGTTTATAAGTAAATAATATAATATTTGTTAAGAAACCACTAAAGTTATTATGTTTTGAAATTAAATAAAGTTTTTTAGGCATAATAAAATACATAAATATTTTTTGTATTTAAGCTAGAAGTTCTATAATTGTACTTATTCTAAAGTAGTTATTCTAAAAAACCTTGCAATTATGAAAAAAAAAATATATATTACAAAACCAAAAGAAGAACAGTTGTGTAAACATAAATTAAAACAGATTTTCACACACTATAAGTAACTGTTAAAGTTACGTTTAAATATGACAAAGACTATAAAAAAATGAACAATAACTATAAAATATTATGTACAAAGTAACTAGAGCCAGACCTTAATAACACCTTTTACCACCAGCTTTACCTTTTTTGTGTTTAGTGTTAAAGAACAACGAATAACTGAAATAAAAGCTGAACATCAACGAAGCTTTTAATGCCGCAAGAAATGGAGTAATACAACGTAACAATCATAATACAACTCTAGGTCAAAGTGTGCTATGCTGCAATCTTAAAATGTACACAGAACAACTGACACAAAGAGGTGTTTAGAATAAATAAAAAATATATGAATGAGAAAATTGAAAAGCAAAACAAAACAGCTAAAACAAGACTTTCAACTTAAAACAAAAGCCAACACACAATAAAAAGATGATCCACAACAAAGAAAGAATGATAGAAGAAAAGTCTTAATGCAGTATGACTTGATGGATTGATTTTATTTCTTAGTAACAGAACAGCGAAACTGTTTCTATAAACGTTAGCAGCAAAAAAAAAAAAAAAAAAAAAATGGAGAAAATTTATAGAAAGCAAAAATTTTTTTATAAAAAAAAAAATTTACGGTAAAAATATAATTGATAAACGTAATAAAAAAGTTTTATATAAAAACTATCATCAATGAAAATAGTTTTGTACAGATAATAATTGAAAATAAAAATAATTTTAATTAAAAGTCTTGCTGCCATCTGGAGTGCATCAATTTTAGGTCCTGTTCATATTATTAGGTGTACAACTTTTCATATTTGTACCTATAGGTTAGGTTAGGTTAGGTAGGCAGGCCGCTGGATACCCCGAAATAATCTATGTTCTCTAGCTCACTAGGAACCTGAAGCCGTTCCCTTTGTGATTATTTGTCGGCGTACGAGCCGACATGGGTTAATCGGGAGTTTTTTATTTCTCTGCTTTAATACAAAGAAATCTGCGGCAGAAGCTCATCAAATGCTCTCAAATACTTTTCGTAAGGCAGCTATTAGTAAAAAAACGTATCGGGAGTGGTTTCAACGTTCAAAAATGGGGATTTTGACGAGAAAAACCAACATGGCGTTGAAAGATAGAAGATGTAGAATTAGACGCATTACCTGATCAAGACTCGGTATCAAAGGCAAAAAGAATTGTCAGGATCATTGGGAGTGACGCAACAAGCCATTTAAAAATGCCTGAAAGACAAGGAAATTTGGTGCCGTACGAGTTGAAGCCGACAGATGTTGAACGGCGTTTGTATGCTTTGAACAGCTGCTTGCAATGCAAAGACGTAAGTGGTTTTCATCCAATTGTGACTCGGAACGAAAAATGGTTTCATTACGTTAATTCCCGGCGCAGAAAACCATAGGCATATGACGGCCGTGCTTCCACGTATAGAATCACGTAGCAGAATATTCACGTTTCCAAGGTCAAGCTCAGTGTTTCGTTGGACCAGTTCAGCGTAGTGTATTATGAGTTGCGTAAACCAACTGAAACAATCACAGGCGATCTTCATCGAACACAGTTAATGCGTTGGCGCCAAGCACTGAAGATAAACGGCCGCAATGCAACGCAGACAAGACAAAGTGATTTTACAGTACGACAATGCTCGAATCCATGCTTCGAAAGTGTTCAAAACATTCAAAAATTGGAAAAGTTTAAATGGGAAGTCCTACTCCACCCGCCGTATTAACCAGACGTTGCTCCCTCGTACTACCACTTGTTTCGATCAATAGCACACTGCCTTGCTGACCAGCATTTTCGGTTTTATGAAGAAGTAATAATTGGATCGATTCGTGGATCATTCAAAAGATCACTAGTTTTTTCAACGCGGGATTAGTACACTGCCCGAAAGATGGAACAAAGTAGTGGCCAGCGATGAACAGTACTTTGAATCGATAACAAAATGGCGGAATCATAGTTGTACAGATATTAATTTATTTGTGTGTAAATCTTCTATTTTTGCAAACGTTATTATTTTACTTTTCCATGGTGGTTTGAATTTCAGGATGAATTAGAGACGTGCAACAGTGTAGTGACTAACTATGAATCAGTAAACACATTGACCACAGCAGACTTCACGACTACATGGCTACAAATGTGGATACCTACAATTCTCGCCCTGCTACTTAATTATTATGGTAGCGGCAGCAACATTATAAACATCTGGAATGTTGAGGGCTTGATATACATACATACATGCATTAAGATTATTTCTGTTGATAAAATAATGGCTGCGAAAAATTTTAAAAATTCTGTAGAAATCTGCGAAAAATATTGAGCAACATTAATTATACATTAATCTTGGTTTTAGGTATATCATATTCTTTTAGAAATGTAAATAAATACCATATGATCACATACAATTTCAATCGTAATTTCTCTCCAAAATGATCTCATTTCGTTCCGGTTGCCATGCATTTATTTTTTACTTAACCCCAATAAGATTTCTTTTTCTTACTGCTACTATCAAAAGACGCTTTTCCGTTTCACTAAATTTTATCTTTTCTTTTTCATTTGTTATTAAATTTAAGTTCTTTTCCATTTTAGAAATTTACCATTGAAAAAGAAGAATTTTTAGCCAACAAAAAATTTATCAGCTGTTGTTTGAAATTTTACTTTTACTTCTGATCGAGTAGCAGTGTGAGTCACGACTAGCAATCCAAATTTGTATTTACCAACATAAAATTTTATACTTACCTGCAAGTGTAAATTTGTGAAAAAAGGTAACACAATTAATAAAAAAATCCCTAAATTAGAACAAATACTTACCCTGTTTGTTTTCCTTTCTCCAACTCCTACATATATAATACTCAATCTGAGTAATATATATGAATAACTTTATTTAGAGCCCCATTCTAAATAAAGTTATTTTAGCGCAAATTGTAGCAACCGGCTAACTGATTTGTTCATATAATATAATATAATATAATATAATATAATATAATATAATATAATATAATATAATATAATATAATATAATATAATATAATATAATATAATATAATATAATATAATATAATATAATATAATATAATATAATATAATATAATATAATATAATATAATATAATATAATATAATATAATATAATATAATATAATATAATATAATATAATATAATATAATATAATATAATATAATATAATATAATATAATATAATATAATATAATATAATATAATATACAAGTTTGCAATAGTATATAGTTTGCAATAGTTTTACATTCGGATTGAACTTTTCATTTTCAAATAAATAAATATATAAAATGAAATGACAATGCTTCGACAATTTCGAAGTGAGTGCCAGCTTACACACATCAAGTTTGACTCGTCAAGTCTTGAGTTTGTATTATAACGGGGAGAAGAGAATGAAAAATTCTGCAGACTTAACGGTAATGTCAAGTCTAAAAGGAAATGTCAAAAAATATGAAAACTTGTAGGCAACAAAAGTTACAGCCATCCCTAAACAAGAGCGGAAAGCGTTTTTTAGCTGTCAAAAGTTCTCATGTCCGTACATTTTGTATGGAGAATACCGAAACAGCGGCAACGCAATGGCAACGTTTTGCAATTGGAAAACCCAATTTTGTCAATGCGTTTCACAGTCACAAACAATAATGCCGTCCGTCCAGCTGTTAAAATAATCGGGGTTGTTTTATTTATTTGCTTGATATTGCTTGCTTTTATCGCTTTGCCATAACGTTGCCGCTTTTGTTTAGGGATGGCGTTTCAGCGTTAAAGCTCAGCGGAAAAAAACATTCCGCTTGCCGCTCTTGTCTAGGGATTGCAATTAAACTTGATGGCACACAGCTTTTGTGTGTGAACGTAAATGCAAGTTCAAAAGGAAATTGAAGCAGAACTGATCAAGAAAACCTGATGTAAACTGGGACTGAGAATCTTATTTAGAATACGAAATAGAACAGAGCCGAATATTTGTTTTGGGTTAGCAAGATTTTGCTTTGTATAATTAATCGTTAACATAATTATACGACCAAAAAAAAAGAAAGTCGAAATTTTTCACAAAAATTCAGTCGGCACCGAAAATTTTCTATAGAATTTTCATGGATTACCTAAGTTTAACGCAGTTTGCTCTGATTCCAAATGCTTGCAGAAATAAATAGAATTATTAATTATTTCTTACAAGTACCCATTGACTGAATTTTATGGTATCTTCTTCGTACAGCAGCTACTTCTGGCAAATTTGCTAATGCTTTTTGCTTTCATAACCTTTGTTTTCGCGGCCACATTTGTACAGTTTGTTTTATGAAATAAGTTTTTTCTGCTGCCGTCACTCAAGAAAACAATAACATTCCCTAACGAATGAAAATTCAACTGCCAAAAAAACGTTGTTTTATTTTCTACTTAAATGAGCGGTTCATACAAATTTTAATTAAGAATTCCTTACAGATATTTTAATGACTAAATTATAATTTTAGTTTCGTCTTCTGTAGCGAAAACAAGAGTAACAAGAAGAGCTAAAGAATGAGCAACAACCACCACCCATCATTATTTTTCAACATGTTGTTTTATTTTTTATCGTTTTACATTTTTTTTAGCTGCGTCCGCATGTACTCGTCGTTTTTAATATTTTTTTCTTATAAAAAGCCAGTTTTTTGTACAAGCGGGTTGTTTGTTAAGATTTTAGACGTAACCGTATTGAAACCAGAAAAAGCAAAATGTCCAGAATGTGAAATATTTCTTAGAAAAATCTTTTCCAAATAACGCATAATAATTGAAATATAATAGACTCAAAGACTTAAATAAACGCTCCCATTATATATAATATGTATTTAACATCAGTGTTGTCAACTTTGAGATTTCAAAACGCACCACATTTTGGGGCAAAAAACGCATCGAGTTTTGAATTTTTCTTTTCATTTATAAAAAACCCATTATGTACTATAAAAAGTATATTTTTTTATATTAAAACCGCGATAATAAAACAGTCTTTCAAGCGATTATTATACAATTAAACTGGGTCTGATAGCACCGCCTTATGGCATGCCATTAAATTCATTCAGTAATTACAATTCACTTTTGTTAAACTTGGCATCTTGTACGATTCTGTTACTTTTATTAAGAAAATGGTATCTGAACAATAATTATGACGATATTTCTCAAATATAATTGTTCAGCAATATAATTTAATTATATTCGATATCGACCGGAATCAGCTGATCAGTAATGTCTTATCTATACAACGACATTCGGACTGCTGAGCTGTATCTTTTCAGGCGTTGTTTAGACCATTCGATTTTTCACTTGCTATATACGATTACGAGTATTGTATCAAAGGTGATGCCATGAGGTGATCGATCAAAATTTAAAGCAGATCGCAAGCTGAATGAATACCTCTAACCAATTTATGTTACGGCCATAGTGACCAGAGGGGTTTCCGACTAGCCATACTTACAAGCATGTGATCAATCGGGTGGTTCCAACCCTCCCTCTGGGTATGCCGACATAAAAACAAACAAAAAATTCTACACAAAAAAAAAACCAAAAATGTTCACAGTATATACCCAACCAAAAAAAAAAGAACCATACACTTAAACTTTGCACTTTTACTATTCTACCCTTTTGTCCACATAATACCACCACACCAAGGACAGGTGTTCGCCTTGGATATTGCCCTCCCAACCATGTCACAAATACTTTATCCGATCATATTTTAATTTGCGGCAATGCGATGCACGATGTCAAACTACATCTGCGGATAGACGTTCAAGAAATCGAACATCGCGGCGATTAACACGACTTCCACGTCGTGTTGTACAACACGTAGAATGTGCTGATTTTAATTATTAAATTGAAATTGATACAATTTTAATCTTCATCCGATCCACTCCATTCATTGGTTTTTGGAATGTCACCAAGTTCCAAACATTTTTGGTTCATATTCATACAGTTTGACGTTTCCTTCGGTGTGATAATAACGATAAGAGATAAATATAATCCGACGAATATTTTTATGTATAAATCGCCATAAATCGTGTTCCAGTGCTTCACAGGAACAGGAAAAAGGAGCTAAATCTGGACTATAAGGTGGATGGATGATCAACCAATTCGAAGTGTATTTCACGTAATTTTAGCGTCGTATCTAATGCTATGTGAACCGGTGCGTTGTCTTGAAGAAAGAGCACCTTTTCTTCTCTAAATGTATGTGGCCATTTTTTCTTGATTGCATCAATCAATCAATCCAATAAAGCACTATAATACTTTCCTATTGTCTAATGTGAAGGCACTCTTAGTGCCACCGACATTTTAAAAGCGCACCGCAAAGAATTTTTTGCACAAAAAATTTTAAAAAGCACCAAAAATGGTGCAAAACGCACCGACTGGACAACGCTGCAAACTGGATACTCTTTTCATACGTGAGAAGACAAAAGCTTCTACACGTGTTCAAATACGACTCTCGTATAAAGGGGATATGTGTTTGTTTTTTGGGGTTTCGTTTCTTATTTCTTTGTCTTAAACAGCCATTTGCTTTCAATTGTTAATATCTTATCATTTGTGTCAACATTTTCCTTTTGTTTTTATGGTTTTTAATATTTTAAACATTTTTGTGGGGCATTAGCATTTAAATATGTTTCTATATAATATTTTAAATATTTGCAAACCGTTTTTATTTTCTTAATTTACATTTTATATCTAAGTGGTTTTCACAATTTCTATTGAACAAAAGCCACATAAAATTTATATTACAAGGATTTTGTTTGTAGCCTTTTGATAAGTCAAGGACGTTTTTAAAGTTTGTTTTTGAAATATGTGGTTTTAATATTTCCTAATATTAATAAACATTTTTAAAAGGACTTTTTTGTTATTTAAATATTAAATGGCTATTATTCTAGTTTTTCGTTCAGTTGTGAATGTCTCGATTATTTGAATTGTTTTTATTTATTTAAGAAAAAGGTACAAGTCCACTTTAAAAAATAAAACTAATCTAACGATAATATTGCTGAGCTGCAGGCACCTTCTCACTATAGTTACGAGTGTAATCACAATTTCAATAGAGTTCTATTTTGAATTAAGAAAACCCAAATAAATTTTCTTTCGCCTAGAATGCGAATGAACTTATCCTCTCGACATCGGCGAACTGGCCGTTAATATTATATTAATTTTATGGAATTGATTTAAGTTAGCCAATATTTTGAAACTGATTCAAACGCAAACCCTTAAATATCTCAATATATGAAGAAATGGACTTATACCACTTTCAAAGAAACCAGCTCATTTATTATAAAAATGGTATTTATATACAGTCCTGTTCTGAAAACGACGTGCTTTCAAATCACGAACCGTTTTGAAAGCACGCAGACAATTTGAAGCTGTTCTGCAAATCACGTGATTTTACGGTGTTCGACGTGCCTTTAATTTTTTGAATGCACGAGAAACAGCTGATTATATACATTTTTGCTTTGTTTGTTTATAGTATATTCTTAACTATAATAAAAAGTGAAAATTAAGTAAAAAAAAAAAAAAAATATACCAGTTGACTGCTAAAGAGAAAATGTAAATCACGACGATTGGTAAACAAAACAAAATAATTTCTCACAAAACAAGCAGTATCTATAATTTGATATTTATTTATATTTCTGTGTGAATAAAACTTAATTTTATTACAAAAATGAACAAACAACACATCATTTTAAATATAGGGTGTTTTTTTAAGCTAGATAGAACTTTAAATTGTAAAAAGTAACACAAAAAATTAAATTTTGACTAAACATTTTTTTTATTTGTTTCAGTATACTCTGACAAATCATCATGAATAGACTCACGCTTGAACAACGCTACGAAATTATCCAAATTTACTTTGAAAATCAGTCGTCGATTCGCGCAACTTATAGACGAAAAATTGTGTTCAGCGATGAGGCGCATTTTTGGCTTAACGGGTTTGTTAATAAGCAAAATTGCCGCATGTGGAGTGAGACCAATCCACAAGAGACCCTACAGACTCCATTACATCCAGAAAAATGCACTGTTTGGTGCGGTTTTCATGCTGGTGGCATCATCGGACCTTATTTCTTCAAAAATGAGGACGGAGCTCGCGTTACGGTCAATGGAGATCGTTACCGCACCATGATCAATGATTTTTTGTTTGAAAATATGGATGACATTGATCCGGAGGAGATGTGGTTTCAACAGGATGGCGCTACGTGCCATACGGCGAACGCAACCATCGACTTACTGAAATCAAAATTTGGCGATAAGTTGATTTCGAGAAATGGACCTGTCAATTGGCCTCCAAGGTCGTGCGATTTGACACCTCTCGATTATTTCCTGTGGGGCTACGTGAAGTCACTGGTTTATGCTGATAAACCAGCAACAATTGACGCCTTGGAGGCCAGCATTGTTCGTGTTGTTCGTGACATACGGCCAGCAGTGCTCGAAAAAGTGGCCCAAAATTGGACGTCCAGAATGCGCTTCGTCAAGAACAGCCGCGGTGCCCATATGCCCGAAATCATTTTCAAATGTTAATGTCACGTATTGATCTTTCGAATAAAAAAAATTTTGATTACAATTTAATTTTTTGTGTTATTTTTTACAATTTCAAGTTCTATCGGGCTTAAAAAAACACCCTATACATAACAATAGTTTTATTAAATTTGTAATGAAAAACACAAGTGATATCAAAAAGCCAACCATTTGGCTAACCGGCTTAAAATCACGTGATTTGAATATTTTCTGTGTGCAGAACACCTTTTGCGTGATTTGAAATCACTTTGACAAAAAGTGATTTGCAGAACAGCTCTGATAAGTAGCGTATATGCATACACGCAAAGAAAAGACAGTTTGTAATATGATTACAGCAACATTAGTATATATGCCATAATATTGTGTATTATTGTTAAAATCAGCTTATTCTCGATTTAGTAATAGTTTGTTTCCCCATAAATATGTTTTCGTTTGCATTACAGTAAATCTATTATTACTACCTACAAATTTCCAAATACGGTTGTATACAATATTAGTATAGTACGTAATTTTTTTTTTTCAAACAACTATAGCTTTTATGACACCCAATACTGAAATATTTATTTCTATCATATGTACGCTAAGTTTGTTCACATGTAACAAATATAAGTTTCCAGAATAAACTTAATATTGTCAACATTTTCCATTTTAGTTTTTGACATATAATTTTCAGTTTTTTTTTTTATGAAGAAAGATGTGTTTTGTATTTCATTACCAAATTTGTTTTGTTAATCTAAAAAACAAAATAAAACAGGAAAGAACTGCAAATTAAAATTGTGCAAAAATACATTCAAACTGCTGAAATCGAAACGTACGTCGATAAATAAAGAAGCTTGTTTTTTGTGTTTTGACAGATATTTTTAGAGTATTTTTCTTTCTATATTCTCAATAATTTATTTAGACTGTTGGAATATAAAGTTGAATGTTTAAGAATATCTTTCAAAAATGTCCAAAGTCTACTGACTGATGATTAGGGTAACTCCTATGAAATGTCGACATTGATACACATAGAAAACAAGCTATTAATAATTTTTTTTATTGGTACGTCTGAATATTAAGATGTTGATATTTGTATGTATGTTGTAATCAACAATACTATGACAACATCAAAAGTATTGTATATTATTTATTTATACAATTATTGATGAAATTCTTAATAAATTCTTTTTATTTCAGCTAATAGACACTAAAACTCGAGATCGCAATAATGGGAACTAACTAATTATTGCAGATTAATTTTAATTCATCAAAATGTATCAAATCTTTTTATTTTTATTTATTTTATGTACGTATTTTACATGAATAAGTGTAGTTGTAAATAAATAAAATAGTGCAGTTTTTCCTGAAATTAAATTTTTTTTTAAATTAATACCCGTCATATTAATTTAAAAATATGGTTATATACCAATAAGACAATTCGTGACATTAGTATGGTTATTTAATGAAAATAATATGGTTGGTTGGCATAATAACATGATTAGGTATGACATTAATATGGCAAATTTCATTAATACTGTGTTTGATTTCAATTATACCAACGTTGAACATTTTGCTTACAAAACTATGGTAAAGCAAATCAATGACATTAAAACATAACAATGTAATATTTTCAGTACCAACCATATACTTCAACAATAGTATGTTTTTGGAATATTGTTATATGAACCAAATATTTGTTTCTACGTGTACAAGCATAAAAATTAGTAATTAACTTTTTAAAGCCCATGCTGGCTCTTGAGCCACTCTGTACTTCTGACTTTCCACAAACAATAGTTTCCTTGCTTTAAAAAATGCGTTGTTGTATATCTCTTCTTCCAATACTTTAATATCATAATTGTCTTTGATTGCATTTTTTTATATTTAAAATATCTGTTATTTAAATGTTTATTGCTAAAATTACATAAAGAAGTTGGAGTAAAATAAAAACCCTTCATAACATGAGAATAAAAATTCTTAAACCATATTTTCGCACAATCTATCATGTTTCCTTTTTTTTAACTTTGTAGATCTTTACAAGGTTGATAACTTACATTGACATGCGTCGCCCCTTGTTCCAAAGACACACACACACACACACGACGTACATATGAACATACAATTTTCCAAATGGTCTGTCCATTTTATAAATGAAAATGAACAACAGCAGAGGCAAGAATAAAAAAGTACAAATTGTTTGGAATTTGTTGCACACTTTTACACACTGTTACATACTGTTGCCACAAATTCAAATTCAAAGTAAATTGCAAGTAAATGCTTAAAAGTACTTAATAAAAATCCAACGAACAGAAAAATGTCAAAACCATGGCTCCTCCATGACAGAGGACGTTAAAAATAAAACAAAACTGAGAAGAGAAAAAATAAATATTCAATAAACACCAGCCAACCAACCAACCAACCAACAAGACAGTGGCAACAGCGGCAGTTCCAATAAAGAAACAAGAAAAATCAATAAACGACTGACTGAATTGAATGAATGAAATACAAAGAACAACAAAATAAAGTGTTTGAAAGACATGCTCTTGCATACAGTGAATGAAATTTTGTGGGCTGGCGGTAACCTCACTTTAATTGCAATCAAAACCAATGTGAACGCCAAGTGGGGTAAAATGATACGAAGATACCCTGCCTACAAATATGAGTGTAGGGGTTAAAAACATGTACATATTTGAATACAAAAGCTGTTGTTTTGAAAAAAAAAAGAAATCCTCTAATGCCCTGCAGTTGTAGCATAAAGTGTTTGAAATATAGTGGCCCTATTCACAAACTTGTGCAAATAGTATTTGCAAATTAAGGAGTATATTTTTACTCTACACCAACAGAATCCCCACAAATATATTAGCTCTATTCACAGTCTCGTGCAAACGGTATTGCATCATTGGATTTTCAAAACGGTTTAGCATATTTTTACTCTACTCTAACAAAATACGCAGCAATGCACTTGCTAGTCTTATGTGTATGTGCAAAACTTAAAACCTATAGTTTTTATTTGCTTTGCTTATGCACAAGTTAATTGCAAATCGACAGCTGACAATCTTCAATCCAACCCACTTAGTTCGTAATCTCCGCTTAGTTGCCGTCGCTCATCCCGCATTCAAATAACACCAATCGATGTCTTTATTTAATTTTAAATCGCTTTTTCTATTAAAAAAGCCCATTAACTGCTCCTTAAAGCTTTTTTTCGGCATATTTATTTTTGATTAAAATTTCAGTAAATTATTTTTACTCTAATTATCAATCAGCTGTGAATTTCGTGCTTTGCTAAAAGTAGTGCAAACTAAACCAACAGAGGTGGTTCACAATTGATAGCATAATACATAAATTTGCAATCACAAATGCACCAGATTGTGAATAGAGCTATTATATTAGGTTGGGGAAAAAGAAATCCATTATTTTTACGTGAACTTCAAGACTTTATTTAACATGTTTTGCATTGTCCGATTTAGGTCAAATATGCACCATTTTGTTCTATAATTTGTTGCCATTTTAATGGTAGCTTCATTATGCCTCTCTCAAAAAAGAAATGGGTCGATTTCATTACGTTTGGCCAAGGCTTCGCAGATGGAAATTCGATCCATCATGTTTTTTGGTGTTAATTGGTGTGGCACCCAAACATCAAGCTTTTTTTTAAACCCAGCTTTGTGCAAATGGTTTAAAACTGTTTTGTGGTCGATCTTTAACTCCTGGGCGATGCTACGACTACTAACATGCCGGTCCACTTCGATGATTTCAGTGACTTTGTCGACATTTTCGACGACGGGCCTGCCTGTGCGAGGGGCATCCTTAACGTCAAAAATACCCGAACGGAATCGACGAAACCAAAATTGCGCGTAATTAGCTGTTACAGTATCGGGACCATAAACACTATTCACATTTTCAGCCGCCTGACTTGCATTTTCGCCCTTATCAAAGAAAAACTGTAAAATGTACCGAATTTTCTCTTTGTTGACTTCCATCTTTAACGCCGTGTAACTCAGAACTGAATGGACAAAACAAAAAACTGCAAACGAATTCTTTTAGTGCGAACTGTTTGTTACCTTGACAACGAGCATAAATTTGAAATTGTTTGATCGATAATTTACGAGATATCGATCACTAATGGATTTCTTTTTCCCCAACCTATTATTTGCAATTGTAAAAATATGCAATCTCACAATGTATAAGATTGTGAGTAGGACTAGTATTTTTTCTTTGTCACCGACAACCACAAAGTACACAGAGCTGAGAAAAATTACACTTAAATCAAATAAAAATAGGTTCATATTTTATTTTTTTGTCAGACCTGAGATAGCAGCTAGTTTAGTATTGCTTTCTCTTACTTGCATGTACTTTTAAGGTTTCTTAACTTAAAAGCTTTTTGGAAATAAATTCATTTTTGACTGCAAGAATGATATCAATATTTTCTGTTAAAAGTTGCCTCATTCCTAAAAACTTTTTAGTTTTTCGACTTCTGAAGAAACGAAAACGGATAGAATTCCGTTTCTGAACGTAATTGAATTCTGTGACATTGCTGATAATGATAGTTTTCGGGTTGCTCATCAGTGCACATACTGCAATTTTGTATATTTAAAGACCGGTTTTTTATTGACTTTTTTTTTGGAAAATTAGCTAAACAATTAGAAGACACCATGATGACTTGCCAAGAGATAGTGAACAAAAATGACAAATCAGTTTGATCGCTAATGTGTGATCTGTCAAAAAAAACCCTCCGTTGGAAATCAAATCTCTCGACGAGTCACCGGATATATTGAAATATACATTTTCCTACCAGGAAATATTTAGTATTTTTACAAAAATTTTTTATAATAAATTCGTATTAAATATTTAACAAAAATTTCGCTTGTTAGAAAATCTACTAGAATACGTTTTCGTTAATTTTATGAAACATTTCGTACAAATTTTACTTTTCCGGGAAACTTTCCAGCTCATAAAATTAAAAATAGTAGACAAATATAGTTTTTTAAATATTTTTCTCTGTGTATTATTTCGTTATTTTAATTCTAACGGAAATAGGAAGTTTTTTTCTTCTTATATTCAAATGTATTCGCAATGAAAAAGTTTATTTACTTATCTTTCTTTTTCCTCATTTGTGAATACCTAGTATTTTAATTTAATTTTAATAAAAATAACGTTTGCATTTAAAAATAGAAACCACATTAAGTATGTAAATAAGCTAATAATAGTAAAAAATTATACATCTTCATATAGTTGTTAATTGATATAAATAACTTTTAAGATCTACAAAGGAAACAAAATATATATGTATAATACAGTGTGGCGCAGAATTAGTCACGCTACTAGCGTTCCCCAAAGTTATCAGGGGGATGCGATGCGAAAGAAAAATGGTTCGTAATCGAAAAAGTGGTACCCTGTATTGAGTTTTACTTTCCTTTAGCATTTAATTTTTCCCTTTCGCGTATTTTATTTTATCATTCTTCGCTATTGTTTATTTATTTATTACTATTTCGCGTAAACGTTTGCGCAAACGGCACAGAGTACCAAATTATACTATTATCGCATTTACCTTTCGCATCGAACTTACTTTCGCATCGCAATAGAGATTAATCTAATCCCACTTCATGCGGTTTTAGATTTAAACCACAGCCAGAACGTTTCAGCCAAGGCAGGCACCTCAACCAACCATGATCAGCATCGAGATGCTCGGTAAAGCAAAACCTCAAAAAAACCAATTTTAACATTTTAAGCTTGTTAAGAGCTTCGGAAGTCCAGCACAACATAAGTCATGCGTCTTCCTAGAGTTTTATTTGCTACAACAAATGAGGGACTCCTCGTAATTGGAGAACAAAATTTTGTTTGGAAATCCAATATTTATTTGCTGTTCAACCTCATTGGCAAACGTTGCTTTGGAGCTAAGCTATCCATTATGAAATGGCAAACCGAGCTAAACAAAAATAACCTATCAGCTCTTAAATGGAATGCCAAGTAAAGATGTGTTGCAAATCAGAATTGTGAACCTATAAAAAAAACACCCAATTCGTGTATGTACATATGTAAAAGTAGAGCAAAACGACGGCTATAAACAATATAGAATCTAAAAGGGAAGATTTTTAATCTCCGAAATCCCAAACGAAACAGTATGAAATAGTGCAATATACTAACATATGTTTGTGCATATGTGTTTATCCACTTGTGAGTACTCTCCTTTCAATTAAAACACGAGAGAGCATTTTCAATTTTTGTTTCGCTTAATATAAAAAAACAAATACATTTTTATGTGTACATATTTAGTTTTGTTTTATCTTATTATTTTTTTTTTTTTACAATATTCACACTAACAACAACAGCAACAACACAACCAACACGCAATTTTGTTTTCTTTTTATACATACATACCTACATGTATGTACATATGAGTATGTTGCTTCAGTTGTTGCTGTTGCTGTGCAATTTTAATTTTTGGAGGGCTGTGTGAGCGAGTGTTATGATTAAATTACATTTTAATACACTTGACTATAAAAAGATAAATTCACGAGTGTGTTTAAACGAGAATTTAGACTGATACGATGTATTTATGTACGTACTCGTATGTCTGTATGCAGGTATATGCGTTGCGACTTTGTTGGGGGTTTTGTACTGTGGGCATCGTCTCACAGTAGTATTGCAGTGTTGTTTTCTTCACCAAAGTTTAGTTTATTTTGCGAGCATTTTTCAGCAGCAACAGGTTTTATTTTCTCTGTTTTCTGCATGCTCACTATCTTTTTCCTCATCCAAATTCATAAAAGCCGGTTTTATGTTTTCATATACAAGAAAAAACTAAGTATACGCGTCTTTTCACAGCAAAAAAAAAAAAGACAATTTAAATTACATCATATTGTTTCTATTTTGTACGTCCTTGACTAAACTAACAAAAAATACATTTTTAATACTTGATGCTGCAAAGAAAAGCTTCTGACAATGTTTATTATGAGTCTTTCTGTCATAAAAATATAACAAAATAAATATTATTAATTGTTTTCCATTCAAGTAAATACTGGTTTGGAACAAATCTCTGCGTGTCTGCTGACAACAAAGTTTCAGTTTTTTTTTTTCTTTAACCTTCAATGTAATCACGGTTTTAATAATAAATTTGTTGATGTCGTCGTGTTGGCATTAGTCAGTACGGAAAGCAATTAAAAATGTTTATAGAATCAATTAAAATGAGTAATATATTTAAAAACTATTATCTGCAATAGATCACAATTCATTTTATAAATATAACAGATACTGTCATAAAGCACCATGAGCTGTAATTAAAAAAAAAACTGTTACAAGAAACTTCAAGCAATCGCCTTCCAATTATCGTATTTGTACTTTTGTATTAGATATATTTATTTTGGAAACTCTAATTACGGGTTTGAAGAATCATCTTGTTCTACACAAACATTTTGCTATCGATAATATATTGAGATTTTGTTATCGATTTTAAGGATAAATAAAAAAAAAGTCTTCAAATTAATATTTATAAAATCTTCAAATTAATATCTATTTACAAATAAAAAATCGTGAAAGAAAATTTTCTGAAAAAAAATTATTTATTTATCTTCAAAATATAAACAAACTATTATAAGTAGGCAAATCTTAATACTAAATAATAAAATCGCTCGCAAACGAATTTAATTTTTCATATTTTAAAGAATTATTCTTTTTCGTCCCCGAATTTTATCCATAAAATTCGCAAGCGAATTCAAAATGCAAAGAAGAATTAAATTCTGCTCGCGAAATTAAAAATGACATTCGTGAGAGAATTAAATAATTAAATCCGCGAATTATTCCCGAACAAATAATAAAAATTTTTAAATCACATATTCAAAAATAATCAAAATTTTGTTAACATTATCATTCTGGCAACGCTGCAAAAAAAAAAATGAACTCTCATCATGCTTAGTTAAATGTTAATAGAACTTTTCTTTCTTTGTTCTTCTTTTTTTTTTTTTATATTGGACCAGTACTCAGGGGATGACCCCTACATATGCAGTGCATTGTACCAGAACTAGGAAAATAGGTTGTGAGGAGGGGGAAAGAGGGAGTAGTGTTTGTGAACATTTGACTTGAACTTTCCAACGTTATAACAGACAGGAAGCACGTCTGCAGGTAACTTTTTCCACAGACGAAGCGTACGGCTGAAAAACAAATTCTCTCTGTAATGCTTATGAATTTTATTTTTAAATTCGTGAACTATATTTTAAAACTCGCGAGCAGAATTTTAATTTAAATTCAGGAAATTTTTCATTCTGCTCGCGGATGAATTAAATCAGTTTTTTTACTCGTTCGTGAAAAGAATGAAAACAAAACCATGAACGCATAATAAAATTTTGCTCGCGAATTTTATTTATAAATTCGGGCCCGCCACTGCGAGAAAAAAGGTTATAAAAGCTGGTTAAATTTTAAGGGCCGATGTTGTTATTAAATAAAACACAAATTATATAGGAATTATTATCATTCCTTTTTATTATGCTAATATTGGTATGGTTCAATTATGTATGGAAAAAATATCGGACAAATGGCCGCCACGACCTAGGCGTTACACCACCATCGAATAGTCCAAATTTTCAAAAACGCTGAGGCATAATTGATATGCTGTTAATGTGTCGATTTATCTCGTCCTATTCTTATATCGATGTACACCTTTTCTTTCAAATAACCCTAAAGAAAAAAGCCCGACGGTGACAAATCACATGATTTTGGCGATCAATTGGCATCGCCACCACGTGAGATAACACGGCCATTGAATTTGTCGTGCAAAAGAGCCATTGTATGGTTAGCTGTTAATCTTTCAATTCCGACCATTAAAAGTTCGTTATCATCTCACGATAGGGATAATTTTCTTTGAAAACTGATTATCCACTGTTGCCTTTGACAACGCTTGGAATGGTCAAGAGGCTTTAGTTATTGAGTCAATTGCATCTATTAAGCGTATAAATGCTAGTTTTTGTGTATTATGTTCAGCAACGGCGAGCGTGCGAAGTGCAATTGTTGGGCGCGGCGACGAGTTGAGGTGGACGGCTCTTTAGCCACAGCAGCAGCTTGTGTTTTCACGCCTTGCTCAAATTTTTGCACGATTTTTCCGATTGTACGCACATTTGGACGATAAAGATCACGATGTACACGATATGCATTTTGATTTGAACGCTTATTTTCATAATAAGTTAGTATAAAATTGAGATATTTCAATTGAATTAACCACCCGATATATTGCGGGAACTATATCAATAATCAATCTCACTTGGTTGAGAAGATACCCTAAATTTAACTACAGTAGGCACTGTAAACTTTCAGCTCATTGACATTTTGATATCAAAAAATTTCTGGTAAAAAAAGTTTTGCAACCAAAACTAACAGTCTTAATTTTAAATAAAACAACGTTTTTAGAGCATTATCTTCATATTTTTTATTATGATAAAAAAATTATAAGTGTGAAACAAAATATCGCGTTTGGATTCGTTGGCATACCTCTATCAGTTGCTCCACATTTTCAATGACTGAAACATGATTGAAGTTCATTGTCGTTAAATTTTTTTATATACAAAGATTTTGATTTCAAGAAATTTTATTATACATATAAAAAGTTTATTTCCGAAAAACTAGAATAAAAAGATGTAATCGAACAAATTTTTCCCCCCAAAAGTTTTCGGTAAAAAATTTTAATTATCTTATAATTTTCTATAAAACAAACAACTTGTGTTATCAAAAATTTTTGCCTTAAAAATTACAAAAAAAAAAAAAAAAATGTTATCGATTGCTTCTCAATAAAATCTTTTTCTGATATTTTCGTTATAATAATATTTGTTTTCAGTAAATTTTCGATAAATATTTTCTGTTATCGACTTAATATCAATGAGTCTTCTATTGAAAATATTTAACGGCGATTAATTTTCAAGTATGTCTGCATATAACAAATAATTGAAATCAAATGCAACTGTACATACAGTGTTGGGCAAAATAATGGCGACGCAAAGTCCCTTAACAATAAAATTTTTTTTATTACTCTACACAAATATATAAAAAACTAAATCTGATTTCACAAGATTGCAGTTTTCTGTTCGTTTAGTGTTTGCAAAGACAATTATTAACGTTCAAGGTCAAGTCCATGTGTCTCCCAATGACTGATTTACGTAGCATGTAAGAAAACCTAAAGACTTATTTATTTATGTTTCATACAGACAAGCTAAAATAATTGCATATCCCAGCGCGCTATAATGGTTAGCAAAATCATCATCAATATAGCAAATAAAATATTTTTTAGACTACATAAGCACTTTTTATTTCATTGTAATTATGGAATAGCAACGCACACCGCGTTAAGCTATATATAGAATAATAGAAAAGTTAAAGCTAAAATATTAAAACGTCCGAAAAACCAAGTTCTCTAACAACACAATCCTGTCCAGTAACTCTTTTGTTAGACGGTGAAAAAATTATATGACAACTGAAAATGATCAACTGGATTATAGGTAAAAATACAAAATTATGGACTAAAAAAAGTCGGGATATAAACATTGTAATAGCTTATACATAGCTTACATAATCCGATCCATACTAGACGAAAATACAAGCTAGAAAAATTAGGAACAAATCGCTTTTTATATTTTTGTAATAATCGATTTCTTTTTAAAAGCATGACTTTTTTTAATTTAAATGTTAAGTGCCTTCATTACTCTGAGTCTCTATTATTTCGTCCATCACTGTTTATATACTCGTATGTATACAAACAATATATTAAAAAATTTGAATTTTTCTCGGGAAATTTGCCTTTATAATTTACAAATAACAACTGTGTCTGTATTCAAGGATTTTAACATAAAATGCTTACAGTAACATTGAAATATAACTTGGAGCTGCCATTAGAAATATGAACAAATGATTCTAGGAACAGATGCATAAATAATACAGAAAACAAATCTTAACAACAACGCAAACGACAACTAGTTGCTGTCACTAACAAGAAAATTCTTGTTAATTGTCACAAGCCCGTTCCCATAAAATGGACAAAACTAAAGAAAGAACAGCAGAGAATATTTAAATTTTGAAAACCTGTGCAAGGAACGTAACAATTGAAAAATTTTAAAAAAAATAAAGTCCAATATTGCCATAATTTTTAAATTCAAAAACTATTCTGATTACTTCAATGTCGTCGCACAAACAACTAACTACGAGTGTAAACTGTCATCAGTGTCATTGAAATTTTCACAAGACCCATTCACTGCCATTGTGTCCTCACAATATTAAATTTACGCATTCCTTCTGTCAGGTGTAGACGGTTTTAACTTTTTTACAGTCTAGCTTGCCTATAACGAACTTTATTATAATGTAATATTTTTGTTGTAAAATAGGTCTTAAAAACTTATAACTAATTTTTATTATTTTCTAATTAAATTAAAAATTCAATGGACGTTCAACGTACTTTCATTTTCACAAATTTCCAAGATTGAGGCAAATTTTTTGTATGGGCTATTCTTTAGTAAGAGTTAAATGATTTCTACTCCTTTAAAAGAATGATAGTATTCTTTTTTAGAGAATTCGCCTCAATTTTTATACAGGCTGGAAGTTAATACTGTTTTTGTGCTCCAAGTGGTCAATCATTATAGTCTTATCGGCGTAGTAGTAAGAGTTAAATGATTTCTACTCCTTTAAAAGAATGACAGTATTCTTCTTTAGAGAATTCGCCTCAATTTTTATACAGGCTGGAAGTTAATACTGTTTTTGTGCTCCAAGTGGTCAATCATTATAGTCTTATCGGCGTAGACTAGCGATATTACATATCCCTTCAGAAAGTAGTCTAGTGGCGTTGGTGAAGTCCCATTCACGGGCCCGTGAATCTATATGGTTACAGTTGGGCTATCTTGTTGAAATCACTGCTCTTGCACATCATGGTTGTTCGATGGAAAAACGAAAATGTCAGAAATCATGGCTCTATAGTGGTCACTATTGGCTGTAACGTTCGGACCAGCAACGTATTTAAAGCAGTACGGACCAACACAGGAAGAAAAAGCTCGTACTAAATTGCTTTTAGTACAAGTTGTACTCAAAAATTTAAGTACGAATAATATCAAGTACTTAAAACAAACCGAAAGAGAGAAATTAAAAGTTCTTTGACAAATATTGTTAAACAATTTTTCTCTTTAAATTCTCATTGTTTTATTTAAAATACTGTAATGTATAGTTAAATGTTTGAAAATGTTTCTTGCTTTCCAAGTCTGCTGATGATTAGGGTAACTCCTATGAAAAGTATGGAAAGAAAAAGCTCGTACTAAATTTAAATTTTTTCTACTTGCTTTTAATAATTAATTTATAAAAATAAACCGATAGCGGGGTTGTTGAAGATCGGAATTAAAAGTTGTTTCAGAAACATTATTAAAACTGTGCATGCGCTATCGTGATATGATTGAAAACTTTTTAATTCCATAACTGCATACTCTGGGCTTGATTAACATGCGGTATCAACAAGACGGTGCCATAACGCATACAGCTAGGATTAGGATGGAATTACTGCGAGTTGTATGGCTTCCTGACGGACACACTATACTTCTCTGAGTAACTAATTCCTCGCAACCATGATCACCGCCGAGATGGTCTGCAGCAAAGCCTCCCGGTGGCATTGCTGATCCCCGTTCTACCAATTAAACCTTGGTGAGAGTTTCGGAACTCCAACACAACATAAGTTATGCTGCTTTCTAAAGTTTTATTTGCTACATCAAACGAGATGCTCTTACTTCTGTATGCCCCAGAAAGCAAAGTAGCTTGGTATACACCAAGGCAAAACCTACTTCCTGGGGGGAATTTTTTCAAGCAATTAACAAATCCATACTTGATTCAGTATAAAATGAATGTAGACAAAAAACAGTTCAATAGCCTTGATGTATCATTATCCCGAGTTAAAATCCCCTTGCTGAAGAGCGCGCCTACTAATCCCTGCTGTATGCCATTTCCCAGAAGCTAATGGAAGACAAGGCTCAACGAGTTGGGAAACCTAAGCCCCTTAAGAGCATCAAACCTTAACCAACTCACCAGTCTAATCATCACATCTGGTTCCTTACATTACGGGTATTTGCGGCAAGACAACAGCACATCGGGTGTTATTCCCTCCCGAAAACCGGCATTGCACCAAAGTAATCAGGACAACTAATTTCCCTTCCTGCGATTTTAGGTTTAAAATACCATGATTAGCACCGAAATGTTCTGCAAACATAACTTTTTGGAAGATCTGCTGATCTCCGTGCTAATTAATCCTTCGTGAGTGTTTGGGAAGTCCAACACAACATGTCTTGTGGCTTCCTAGACGAACAACCGAGGCTCACCTATCCCTCTATGCCCCAAAGTAATACCTGCTCCCCGGTGAGAACTTTGCCGAGCAATTAACAAAAACATACTTGATTCAGGGATGAATATAGACAAAAAATAATTTAATAGCTCGGTGGCTGAATGGTTTAAGGCTGTCGTTCATTATGTATCATGATACCGAGTTCAAATCCAAGTGCTGATGAGTAGTATGGAGGCTACGAAAGAGCTAGTTCCAGAATTTTTCTGGTCTTATTCATCAATCAAAATTATTGAGCAGAGCAAATTGGTATTGTAATAAAAAATCTTTCTTAGTTAAAGAAAAGAAACAAATTAAATATATATTTTTTTAATTTTATATCGATATTTTTGTTTATAACGAATTTTCTACATGCCATGGAAGTTTGTCGGTCCCTAGCTAATGCGTTATAGAGGAGTTGGACTGTCTCGACTTTTTTACGTTGAACAAAAATCATTTAATGTTTCGGTAGCGTTTAATAGTCGTTTTTTTTTCATATTATTTTATGTATGTACGAGGGCGATTCGGAAACTTCTTAGCCTAGCACAAAAAGTGCGGTGTTAACAGAAAAAAGTTAAGTGTTTTGGAAACTTTCATCTCTGCTATGAACACATGTTAAATTTTGTTTCGATTTGGTAACTCCTTCATATAGAAACAGGTGTTCACAAAAGAGGCATCCGCGATTTTTTTACAATAGACTGAAGCTGGAGGAAGTGCCCCAAAGAAGGCATAAACAATTCAATCGGCTGGTAAGATTATGGCTTCAAAGGTATTTTATTGATTGACTATCTGCAAAAGGGTAAAACAATCAATTCAGGTAATATTGCAACCTTTTGGATCAATTAAATGTACAAATTCGAGAAAAACATCCTGACTTAAAACACACAAAAATTTTCCATTAAGACAACGCACCAGCTCACAAGAGTGTTTTAACAATGGGTAAAATCCGCGAATTAAAGTACGAGTACCTTATTCTCCTGATTTAGCTCCCAGTGACTTCCTTGCTGGCAAGCGTTTTACCTCAAATGAAGATGCAATTACAGTTGTAAACCACTGTTTTGAAGACCTCGAGGAAAACTATTTTAATCAAGGGATAGAATAGAATTGCTAGAAAAGCGTTGGACTAAGTGTATTGAAGTTTCAGGAGATTATATTGAAAAATAAAAATATTTTTTATCTTTCATTAATAGGCTAAGAAGTTTCCGAACCACCCTCGTATATAAACTTTTTTCTATTTTTGGTAACTGTTTTTTTTTTGAACTTGTTTTTTTTTCGGTCAATGTTTTGAATAAACTCAACTTTAAAAAAAAAGTCAACGAAAAACAAGTGCATCAGTTTGTAATGCTGGACACGTTTTTCCTTAACGGAGGTGAAAAAATTTAAACCAGCAGCTTAAACAGAAGCATTAACTCACTCATGAGTGCAACCTTTTTGAATTATTCCTTTTAAAATTGTATTCATTTGATTTTTTATGGGCTGTAAAAATGTATGATTTTGTTATTTAGAAGCCAGTAGAAAGAAGAAAATTAAATTTGTAATTTTTATTTGAAGAGAAAATTTAATTCAGGAATAAAAATAAATTTTGCCCCTAGACGACATTGAAGTACAGTGAAGTGGTTTTTTATGGTTTTCTGTAAACATTTTAATATTTTTATCTTTAAATTCAAAAAGGGGAGCACCGACAATCATTTTATAAAGATTATTTTTGTCATCATTCATATTTTACTTTAGTAGTTTAAATTGTTTTCATTTAAGTTCTTAATTTTGTGGTATTTTTCACTTCCCTTTTTCTATTTTAATGTTTTTGTATTCAACAATAAAATTTTTAAAAATTGTTTATAAAAGAATTTCATTTTAATTGAAATAGTTTAAGGTGTTTATTTCCCATTCTTGTTGTTTATATAACGTTCTTTTCTTCGCTTTGTTCTTCTTCATTTCTTGTTTCATAATGACAATAAATTACGTGATTTCTTAAAGTCACGTAAAGTTAAAATAATTTTAATTAAAGAAAAGCAAAAGCATTAAAACAGAAATTATGCAAAAGAACATGAAACTCAATTCTCAGCCAATTAAAAAGAAAAATGTAAAAACGGTGAGGAAGTTGTGTGGCATAAGAATGATACGAGTATTTTATTAATTCAATCCAAACAATGTTCAAGTTCAATTCAAATAAAGCTAAAGAAAATGAGATTTGAGAGTTTTTTTATACATTTCTATTATAAATTTGTTAGCTTTAATTAATAATATCTAGATAAAATATCTTAGTACATAAATAAATCTGGCTAATTTGTAAAACTTTATTTTTAGAGATAATTTTTTTTTTTTTTTTTTGTTCATTAACGGCCGTATGCAAAAATAATTGTTAACTTATCATTCGGAGGTAACGTTAGAACGTGGCTGATCAATTTTGCTATATTAAGTAATTTAAACAAATTTTTGTAAAGTGTATTTAATTTATTTTTATTTAGTAATTCATTTGAAAAATAATACATTTTTATTAAAGTAATTCATGAAGTTTTGCCGCCGCCGTCGTCGAAGTTTTAAAACGACTTTAATTTCTAGTATACACGCAAAGAAGACAGTTTGATATATGATTGCAACAACATTAGTATATACTCCGTAACATTGTGCATTATTGTTAAATACTATTTCTTATCAAATTAATTATAGTTTGTTCCTCTATAAATATGTCTATATTTGCATTTGTGTAATTGTATTGTTAACATCTATAAATTTCAAGATATGGTTGCATACAATAATAGCAATTTCAAACCTTTTTTAAAAACAACAATAGCTTTTATCACACCCAATATCAAAGTATTTGTTTTATTATATGTATAGTCCGCAAATTCATATGCAACAAAAGTAAGTTTGCAGAATATTACAATATTTTCATTCTAGTCGTTGACATATAATTTTGTTTTAGTTTGATATTTTCTTTGGAAACAATTAGATGTTTTGTGCGTGTTTAATTTTCAAAATACTTATACATAATTGTTCAGCTATATAAAAAAACGTGGAATTGTTGAAAAAATACATATTTAGTATTCGCGAAAGTAAAAAGATAAGTATTTTTTAATATTAAGATGTAAACATGCATACATATGTATATATGGTGTATCCAAGAAGACGTGTAACCATATTATTATGGTTATATATGACATTTGAAATTTCAATTGAAAATCCTTAACAAATATTTGTGTTTTATTGCAGCTAATGATGGAATGAATGGCTATTTCAGGATCAAAGAGGAAACTCTGCATTGATTCCGTTGAAATGTAATCTGATTATTATTTTTTTTTTATTAATTGTATTTATTTTACACGTATTACCAAAATATATTATATGCTGTCTTTTTGTTCTTATTAATTGTCATATGTATGTATTTGTGCTAATTATAATAAAAATATGTTTCTGTAGCAATAAAGTTATTTATGATATTAGTATGGTTACTTAATGAGAATAATATGGTTATATATGAGAATAGTATGAAAGGTTAGAATAATTGAGTATGCACTGAGAAAAGAAAAAAATGTTTAACCAAAATATTGTTGCTTCGAATATTTTTGTTACAATACTATGGTGCGTCCTGTCAATGGCGTTTTAATGTAACAATATAGTATTATCAAGTGCAACCATATAATTCAACAATAGTATGTTGCCCTTAAAATATTGTCCTATCAACCATATATTTTTTTCTACGTGTATATACCAAAATTTTTTGTTTTGCAATATTTGCTAAAATTTATTTAAAAAAATTTATGTATTTAGTCGAAATATATTCAGCTGATCCCTTGTGATCCTTTCGTACATCAATTTCTCGATTTTTTTCTATTAAATCGACGATACGGTAAAATTTTTCTTCATATGAATTTTGTTTTTGAAAAATTGCAAGTTTGTATATACCTGAGCGGATTGGTTTTGAAGCTACCTAGCGCTGGATGGCAGCACAAACACAATTTTTATTTACCCTTCCCAAAAATGTGTGAGTTTGTGATTCCTTTTGTACAATTTCTACAATTTTCATTTGCGACCCGATAAAATATGAAGCGGATTGATATTGAAGCTACCTAGTGTTGCATGGTAGCACAACCACAATTTTTTTTTTTTCTTTTTTTTTACGGACAATTATCTGGTTTGATATCTATATTTTCTTTGATATCTGGTTTGATATCGATATCACTACTCGTATTTGGTTTGGTATCTAGTTGATATCGAGGCATGCTTTTTAGTTTTTTAAAATATATCTAATATTATATGATCGTTATTACCATTGAGCGAAAAATCCGATTGGAATATTTATGATTTTCCTTTTATGCAAACATATTTTATGTAAAATTTAATTAAGAATTAATTTTTAATTTTAATTTCATTTTTTATACACAATTTTTTTTTTTTTTTTTTTTTTGCTACTAAATATCTCTATTTGCTTCCCCAAATCAAATGCCGGTTTTCAAGATCAAATTGTAACTTATCAATTTAATTTTATTTGCATACATAAGCACAACAAAAATTTATGCTCATAAACAATTTAATTTGAAACAATCAATTCACGAAATGATTATTTCATTAACATATTAAAAACGTTTATGTGCTTGAATAAAAATTAAGAAAAAAAAAATTTTGCTGCTTAAAGTGTTTATCGCTATAAACTCAAAAGTTGCGCACGAGTTTCCGGTGAGTTTCAATGAACAAACGAACAAACCAAACGGCTTTCATTAGAAACTAAAATAGAATTAAAAGGCCTCTAACTGTCTGAAAAACTGAATAGTGTAATAGTGCAAACGTACTCAGCTGGAGGCAATTGATTTGTTATTACAAAAATTGTTAAGTAATTAAAAATAATTATTCTATTTGGGAGGAGAGAAATTTTAAAATTTATATAATTTTTTTTTTTTTTTTGTAAAAACATCTTTTATAAATGATATCATTAGTTTATTTTTAACACAATATAATTTTTTTTTTTTGCAAAATATCTAAAAAGGGGATCACATTTTTAACAATTAAAAATAATAATAACAAATTCTCGGATAGATTGCAAACTGCCTGAACGAACATTTATTAACACGAAATTAAATAAAACAATTTTGATTTTGTTTATTTAAATTAATTTACAAAAGAAACAAAACAAAAGATAAACAATTGTGTTATTCTTATTGCTGTTTTTCTTTAATTTGCAATTTGAATATGAACAGGCCGAAATGTTGTTTTCAAAGACTTGTGTATTCTTTCAATAAAATTTTCACATATTAAGGGTATTCACAGACGAGAAGCAAACAAACAGACCTAAAATAAACAATTGTGTTATTTTTATTGCTGTTTTTCTCTAATTTGCAATTTGAATATGAAGAGGCCGAAATCTTGTTTTCAAAGACTTGTGTATTCGTACAATAAAATTTTCACATATTAAGGGTATTCACAGACGAGAAGCAAACAAACAGACCTAAGATAAACAATTGTGTTATTCTTATTGCTGTTTTTCTCTAATTTGCAATTTGAATACGAACAGGCTGAAATGTTTTTTCAAAGACTTGTGTATTCTTTCAATAAAATTTTCACATATTAAGGGTATTCACAGACAGGCAAACAAAGAGACCTTTAAAATAAAAAAAACGTCCCACAGGTGAGTGCCCTCTTATAGATAATTTATCGGCTTTAATAAAGAAAAAAACAGATTAAATGAGAAAATAAAGAAATATTTGTGTTATAAATAAAAGGCTGCAGTAGTGTTGTCATATTATAAGGTATATATTTTTTTTCGTTTTTTTTGAGTCTATGAAATTTGTTGTATTTTTTTTTAGATAAAACAGAACCATAAAAACACGTGATTTCAGTGATTAGAAAAAAATTTGTTTGCTCAAAAAAATAATTTTTTTTCCAGAAAATAATATATTAAAAAAAGCTGCAGTCATAGACTAGAATTAGGGTGATCGATTATTCGACTTTTTACCTGTTTTCGTATAGTGGCATTTTGAAAAAATAATTCAGTTTCCGGTTAATAATTAAAAAAAAAAACCCCGGCTAAAAAAAGTAATTCCCCGCAAAAACAAATCCTCACGAATACGAAGAAATATCTCATATATTTGTGACATAAGTTTTGTGAAAATGGTTGATTAGAGAATAACATGTAATTCTGTAATAAACATATGTTTGGCATTATGGTCTTTGTCACCCCGCCCATGCCGTGCATCCTATACTTTGCAAATTTACTTTGCAACTGTATAGTTATTTAGTAACTATAAATAAACATTAATTTTCCTGACGATGATAACAAATTGTTATCGAAATATTGAAAATAAATACTGTTGAATTTTTTATATAAAATCCAAATGCTGCAAAAATAAGAAATATTTACTTAAACAAGATCAAATAATTAAATATCAAATTTAGTCTATATATTTATTTGATAATACCTCCTTGATTTGATACTACCTCAAAAATTCGATTTGGGATGGAGTTGTAAAGTTTCTCAATAACTGACAGCGATATTTCGGTCCAGGCTTTTTTAATTCCTTCAACCAAGGTCACTCGTATACTTTTCGAGAAAGTAAACTCCATACATTTTCTATAATGTTCAGATCAGGAGATCTAGAGATGAGAATTGTTGGCCAATCCAAAACCACTCCCTTACTACCCTACCAATACACTCTCTTACTACCCTGGCAGTATGGATCGGTGTATTATCATGTTGGAATTCCCCTGCCACAGGTTCAAATAAATTAGAAAAATGTGGAAAAGCCTTCTCAAGCACTGTTTTGTAGTGATTAGCGTTCATTTTGGAGGAAAGAAATTGGAGCTCAATTGTACCATGACAGCTATGCAAACGGCTAAGATAACATTCGTCTTTTCTTAAATCATGAAAGTAATAATTCTATCCATCTGGCCCCTCTAAATTAAACTTTTTTCATCGGAAAAGACAATGCGATGCCATTCGCTTTTGTAGCCCATATATTTCCGTGCGAACTGCAGTTTTTTTCTTTGTGTGTAGTATTAGATGGTGGCTTTTTTTTAAATTTTCATTCCTTTCAAATGCCTAGCGCTACGAATGATGCGTTTTACTGTGGCTAAACTAGCCGTAGCTCCTGTTTTTTCTTTTATTTTTGCGGCAGAGTCGAAGGAATTCAATTCCTCGTATGATAACCCTTCTGTCCGCTTCTGTTGTGGCTTTATGCGTACGTCTTTTCATGTTTTTCCCGTAACTTGATACCATTCTGACTTCTTCCAATTTTATTTGCGATTTTTCTGTGACTTAGTCCACTTTCTAAAAAAGTTTTTACTTTAACCTTCTCCTTTTAATCTAATGTTTGTTTGCGCCCCATTTTAATAAAAAAAATATTAAAATATATTGCAAATGATTAAAATTACTTAAATCGCGATTTATTTTATCCACTGCTAATGGCAAACTAATTATTTGTTTAATGAACCTATTTAAATGAGCGAAATTTTACTTTAATTAATAATATAATTTTTTGCGAAAAAAAAAAACAACAAATTACCTAAGTACTTTATTGTACCTTTAGTTTTCTTGTTGTTAATTTTTTCATACAAAATATCTCTTGATCTCATCAGAAATAATGAATTCTCTTTATTAAGAGAAATTAGAATGAAAATGTAATAATTTGTGAACTTATTCAACTGAGCGACCGTGTATTTATGATATTTAAATTGAATTTGTCAAACGTTTTTTACTGCCAGTCCAGACAGACAGACATTGACGAAAAGCAATTTCTTGAAGTTAAATTAAATTAAATTTTCTTTATGACTTTTCTTCAATTTTAATAAAAAGTAAAATAACTCACATCAGACATTTTTCCAAACCACATAAAACATTTGTGGTGTTATAAATGGAGAACAAGTTTTTACTCAAAATGAGTTTGAATATTTATAATTTTCAAGATTTTTTTTATGGAAGTTTAGAAAGCTAAAAAGCACTAAAACAAGGAATTTTTTATCTTACGTGATAATTTAAAAACAGACAAACTAACTACTCGTACCTTGTGTGGTTAAATAAAAATTATTTTTACATTGTTTTTCTTTCAAAAGATGTCATTAACTCATTTTAAATTGTTTCACTTGGTTGGCTAAACACTTTTGCTTGTTAACATTTTTATTTTCTTCCTACAACAAATTAGTGTAAAAAAGCAAAAAAAAAAAAAAAAAAAGTGCAATTAAATTTAAAGTAAAAGTTATTAACATTTCAGCAGATGTCAATACCCACAAAACAAATGAAAGTTTCTCAAAGACACAATTTCATTCTAAAGTAATCAATCTCTAAATGTTATTATGCTCTCGTTCACGTAGTGGGCAAAAAGAAATTTTATTCATTTATTTTTATTTTTTTGAAATTTAATATTTGTTATTTTACCTTAACGAATTTTACATGTCTGGCGCGAAAATTTATTTAAACCGTGTTTAAATAAAGTTTGTAAAGTGAGCATCATTAACCAGTCAACCGTAAAGAATCAATGCGAAATATTCAGATATAATCTAGCTTGGACAGGAAAAGCAATAAAACCCCTTCAAGTGTTGCAGACAAAAAGTAAAAGTTCGATTGCAAAAGTTTAATAATATTACAAAAACTATGCAAAAAAAAATCTGTATAGATTACAAATCTTATTAACATTTGTTCAAAATCTTAAATTCATTTAAGCAGAAACTTTTCATAAACTTTCACAATCAACACTTGGAAATTACCATATTTTCTTACTGCCACTAAGTCAAAAATTATTAACAAAACTCTATAGCAAAGAAAATTTGTTTCAACTTTAAAAATATTGTTACGTTTTTGCCTTTAAAACGCTTTTGCGTACTTTTCAATTGCAAATGAAATAAAGACACTTGTTCGTTAAACATAATTCACAATTTTATTTACACTTCACACCACTGCGTATTAACACACTACACTTGCTTACTTTGCTGACATATGACTGTTTTGCACAAAGTTTAAACTGTAACTCCTGTTCGGCCTGTGCCGAACATCTGTCTTCTATTTATATTATTTGATTATATTCTACATTGTTCCTGATAATTTCAGATTCAAATGTGCAAATATAATTCCTACGCACACGTACACACACACACATTCACAGACACATAGGTGCTTACGAAACAATAAGAACGTAACAACAACAATAAAAAAATCATTGGTGGTTGATTTACTTAGAATTTTGCATTATTTAGATTATGTATTATGTTTTTTTAGTTCTATGCTGTTTGTGTGGATGTGTATGTGCATTTATAACAAGCAGATCAACCACTGCACAATGGGTTAGAAGTAATGCAAATTTGTTATTTTATCTTAATGAATCTTAAACTCATTTTAGCATAAACTACAGTAGTTGTGGTTGATTTACTTAGAATTTTGCATTCTTTAGATTATGTATGTTTGTTTATTCGCATATTATGTTTTAGTTCTATGTTGTTTGTGTAGATGTGTGTGTACATTTATAACATTCAGATCAATGGCTGCACAATGTGTCCGTCTGTCTGACTGTGTGAAAACTTTGGATAAGTTTTTAACCCTTTTTCCGTGATCCAATCAAGCTGAATTTTTGCGGCCAGACTCGAGGGGATGTCTGTATCACTTCAAATTAAAAAAAAAAGATTATTATTTATTATTATTTTTAAAAAATTGGTTATCGGGGGTTTTTTTTTTTGTACCAGTTTCAGTTTCTTAAAAAACCGAAACTTTTTATTAATTTTGTTAAATTAACATTGAAAATTGTGAAAGTTGTGAAAAAGAAAAGCACCTGCCATGCGGCCTTTTCTGATTATGATCCAGTTCCACAGAGTGAATTATTCACGATTTACCAGCGCCCCTGTGTGGCTTACCAGGCTCACATAGGTAGCAATTCTTGCCATATGTTTGCGGCCATATGAATAACTTCTTGTTGAGGAGTTCAGGCCTTCTACTTCCTCCTGTATGCAATTTCCCAAGAATCAATGGAAGACAAAGCTTCATGAGTTGGTAGGCCGAAGACCACTAACAGCATCAGCCCTTAAACCAACTCACCCGTCAACCGTCACCACTAATTCCTTACAGTACAGGTATCTGTTGTCAAGGCAACAGACGACCCTCGGGAGGTTATTAGTCCAAAAAAAAGCCACACACCAAACAATTATCAAGGTTTCTGCGTTTTAACTTTCAACCGCAGCCAAAACGCTTCCACCAAGGTAGAGGCACCTCAACCATGATCAGCAAGCAGAACCACCCGGAGGCCATGCTGATACCAGTTCTGCCAATTTAAATTCTTGGTAAGGGTTTCGGAAACCAACACAACATAAGTCATGTGGCTTCCTAGAGTTTTATTTGCTACAACAAACGGGGGACCCCTCCTCCTCTTTACCCGAAAAAACAGAGTGCTCTGGTTAGGAATACGCCAAGGCAAAACCTGTTCCCCGGGGGAATGTGAACTGACAATAAGTATTCAAATCTTAACACCAAATACGAAGTACAGAAAACTAACGTCCAGCCAATGCTAGACAAAATGTTTTATTTTGCGCCAATTATATCGGGGAAATCATCTTATCAACCGTGTGTGACCGCTAAAATTAAGTATGTTTCGTACAAGAGGGTTTGGGTGAAGCTCCAATTTGCTGATGTAACTTGTCGCATACTTTGAAAATTCATCTTTTACCAGCAGAACACACAGATCTTTGTGAATTCGCGAGTTTCTTATGTACCATAGTGCTGCAGTAATTGTTCGAAGAATTTGGTTTGTCGCCTTTGAATTTTTTCAATGTTTGTCGCTGAGGCGGTTCCCCATAATTGAATTCCATAGCATCATATAGGCTTTAGGATTGCGTTGTATAACAAAAGTTTGCAATCTAAATTCAATGTAGAATTTCTGCCCATAAGCTAATTTAATTGCATTGCTTTTAATTTCAACTGAGTGACTTTTGAATTAATGTCAGACTTTCATATCAGCCTACGTCCGAAGTGTAACCACTTCGATGTAACGACTTGATTTCATTTTGCTGCGGAGTAGGTGAAATGTTGATTTGAATAGCCGAAGTGTAAATTTAACGTGAGTACACTTTTGTTCCTTAACTTTGATTTTCCAAAGTTTTAGCCATTTCTCTAATATTGAAATATATTACAGTAAATTTCGAGAAGCCATCATGAACGCTGCAAAATGCTGTGTCATCTGCAAAAGTCGAAGTGGCAGATCCGGTTGGCATATCAGAAGCGTAAATCAAATATAAAGTAGGTCTGGTTTTAATTAGTAAAGAACATCGAGCGGGCACTGTACTTATGTTTTTGTGGCAACTTAATTTAAACTTTAACTTTTTTGTGTCAGTGTTGGCGAGTTTTATAAAGGCTTTGAGTCGTTTTATAGATTTTTCTCTGCTTGTAGTTTTGTTTTTCGCAAAAATAAAAAGTTCGCATGTTTTTTACATCATAGACATCTGTACAAGTTTTTGTTTAACTTCTTTAGTAAAATGTTATTGAAGAGTAAACTTAATTAAAAACGTTAAACTGAGAACAAATTCGTAGTATGCACAGTGTTTTCGACTTTGTTTTCTAACGAAGCTGTAAACATTGAATTAGACCCCCGGGTTATTAACCTGATTTTTTGTTAAAACAATTTCTTTTGATTCAAAAATTAATTGATATCATAAACGTTTTGCTTACACTGGTACATTGAAATTAAAAAACTACACAAAAAAACAACAAATATTCATAATTTTGAAATGTGCGTGATTTTATTAATATGTTAAGTAAAATTTTATGATTTCTAATTTTTAAGACATATTTTGTTTAATGCAAAAAAGATTAATTACTTATACATATGTATATACTCATATGTGTAATTGATTGTTAGTTTTTTTAAATAAATGAAATTACGTTTTTATTTGGCTATTAACAGAAAAACACAATTTGTTTAAATTTGCTATTTTTGAAAATCACCATTAATTTTTTAAGCCTCCTGTCAGTGTTACGCTCCATTTTCTGTTTACTTGCAAAAAAAAAAATCCAACATAAAATGTGCAATAAAACATTGGCAATCGTTGGTTTATTTTTTCTTAATGATTTCGAACAATTTTGCTGCTACAGTTTTTTCTTCACCACAAATTAAAGTTGGCAGTGTAAATTTCATATATTACATGTACGAGTAATGTTATGTTTCAAAGATTTCCACGCGCATACACACGCGCGTTATAAGTATCAGAGAATGACAGCAAGTGATCCAACAAAATAATCATTTACACACTAAAAACTCATACTGAAAAAACGCAAGTCCAAAAAAATATACAGCTTTTTTTATACCGGGTGTCCGCCGGGAAGGTATACTACTTTGTTTTGCCATTATTTTGGTAAACATTCCCCCATATTCCATAAGGCGTCATCGTCGTCACATGAAGTCGACACAAAAATTTTTTAATTTATTTACTCGTTGTTTGGCAACGAGTAAATAAATGAAACAATTGAACGTTGTCGACAGCTTCTATCTATCGCTTAGGTCTAGAAAATACCGAAGTCCTATCAAAGAATATATAATTGCTGTCGAAGGCGAATGTGCAACAGAGTGCTTTTTGATGACGTCGTGAAGGGACGACGAAACCGCTTATTGGAATATGGGGGATTAATTTGGGCATCTCATATAACAGTCATGAAGTAGAGACGAAACAAATTTATTATGGAACATGTAAGAGTGTAGTATATTCGGAATCTGAAATACCCTTCACGATAGTCACGTAAATATATAGTATACTCGTATATTACAAATTTGAATTAAATATGCTCGGCTATATATAGACCGATATCGCGGAAAAAATTTTTTTGCCTTGTAACCGCCGTGCCAAAAAAGTAATCTTTCATGGAAAAATCGATTTAGGCTATACCTCAGATATATATGGATATCGGTAAATTTAATTTTCTGTATTTTAGTAAGCTCCTTTTGTTACCACAACACAAGCAAAAAATAAAATAAAAATTGTTTAATGAAATAATCGGTTTAGATCGGGTATACATGGGCCGATATCGAAAATTTTCGTTTTCTGTATTTAAGGAACATTCATTTATAACGAGAACAGCTGTTAAGCAAAATAAAATTTTTTAATGGAAAATCAACGACTAGAATGAAAATATCGTTAGATACAAATCAGCGTATTATACATCATCGAATCAGTATATCACACATATGATAAAAACAATTATTTTAACATTGGGTGTTATAAAAGCTATCGTTGTTTTTTTAATCTTGAAATATGTAATGTAATGTAATAATGTAAAATATTTATAGACAAACAAATTATAATTATATTGATAATACAACGGTTTTAACAGTAATCCATAATGTTATAGAATATATACTAATGTTGTTGCAACCATATTTCAAACTGCCTTTTCTCTGTGTGCAGTTGACACAAGAGCTTCTCCTACAAGACCATTACGCCGCCGGGTGAGATGTCATATTTTCGTCGAAATTTCGTAAAATTCAACCCATTATCTACGCTTAAAATGCCTCAAATTTAAGGGGGAAAATGTACAATTTTTTTTTAAATCGCTGAGGCTGCGTTAAAAGTGCGTCAAACTTAACCCAAAAAACATGTTTTTTTGGGTTTGTGAGATGTTATATATTCTTTGAAATTTCTTCAAATTCATCCCTCGTATGCCAATAGGATGTTATACAAGCGATTATTACATATATAAAATTGTATTAACAGTGTTGCTACTTTGGTGCGAAAGTTAGAGTTATCGTATTGCTTCCGGGGGAGTTGGGGGTATTTTGGGGATTCACAAATCCGATTTAGGGAATTCTCAAAAAAATCCGGAACCATTTCGTCAACGGGTTTGCAACCGGTTTTTCATATTCGGTGCAGGTTTTTTGCCGTGAAACATGTATCTGAACTATTAACGGTAATTCGATTTTGTTGAGTTTGTGAGATGTCATATTTTCTTTGAAATTTCTTCAAATTCATACCTCGTATGTCAATAGGACGTTATACAAGCGACTTTTACAGTAGATATATAAAACTGTATTCGCAGTGTTGCCGCTTTAGTGCGAAAGTTAGAGTTACCATATTGCTTCTTGGGAAGTAGGGGGATTTTGGGAATTCACAAATACGATTTAGGGAATTCCTAAAAAGACCCGGAACCACTTCGCCAACGGGTTTGGAACCGGTTTTTCATATTTATGCGTTTATGCCGTGGAGCATGTATCTGAACTATTAACGGTAATTCGATTTAGTGTGAAAATTGAAGTCGCCATACTGTTTCCGGTTACGTGGGGGACTTTGGCAATTCCTGAACTCGACTTTGGAAACTCAAAATACTCCGGTTCGCGTTATACGGATAATTATCTGGTTATATGGATAATTTAAAAAAAAAACTTTAACAATAGTAAATGAAAAATTTTCACTTTGATAACGAAGCGTGTTTCTTTAGTTTTTTAAACTGTATTTATCAATTTATTTATTTAAATTTTAATTAATATAAAAATCATATTGTACTGAGAAAGAACTTAAAATATTTAACATCCCAGGACAGTCGACCTTTCATCAGTGTTCATGTGCATACAATGTTTGGTGGTAGAGACATACGACAATATCTAGTTTACTAATATATATTAAAAACTAAAGAAGTACGAAAATTGTTTCAATTCAAACATATCTACTCATATATACATATCGTTAGTCTCACGTAGAAAGGCCCTAACTCCCATTTTCCCTGAATTGAGCTCTTTTTGGGATTCTACTACGTTTCACACAAGTACACAGTGTCACAAAGATTTAATTATATAATTTCATACATATCGCTCTTCCAAGCAATTGAGCAAAAAAAGTGACTTTTAGATGTACCTACTTATACAGTTTTCATTACGATTTTTCCTTCTCCTGTAAAATTGCAATTATTTTTGCTAGGGCCTTTCTACATGATACCAACGATATATTATTGTTAAAAATCTAAATAACAATTTTTAGTAAATTATTTTTGTTATCATTTATTTTGCTAAAGAGAATTTTTACTATCGATTTCTTACCACTCGTCAAAAAGTAGGTACCCTGTTTAATAAGAGGGCATTTTTAGCACATCCATTTCCGTCAGAATGTATTTTTACAAATTTCACTCCATTTTCTAAATGGATTAGAATTTATATATTTATACGTATATATTTTTTCGTATTGTTTTATTTTTTTTTTTAATTTTAGATTAAAAAATTAGGAACTCGAATTAAGTATATCGGAATTTTTACTAGTGATATTACCACTGCCAACCTCTGTATGCACTTATGAATTTGCATGTACATATGTACATACTTATTTGTTTTCATTTAATTATGTTGAAGTCTCAGTTAATGATTGCTTAAAGTGATTTTGCATGGCAGCCATCTCTACGACGTCAAAGTCATTTTAATTTTCCATTTACTAATTCAATTTATGTTTATTTTTTAAGTTATAATTATTTAATCGCTCTTGTAACAATGGGTTACAGCATTTAATCCATACGACTAATTGTCTTTTGTGTCTCCTATTGACATACATTTCAAAAATTTACCAATTTTCCTGAGCAAAAAAAAAAAAAAAGAAATATTGGTCAGTAGCGAATTGTTGGCAAACTTCATATATTGCAAAACTTAAATACATACAATAATAATTATAAAATAATGAAATCAGTAGCTAAAGAGATTGACAATAAAAGTATTTACTTTTGTAAAAAAAATATTGAGAGCGGTTAATTATACTTTTCTTATAGCTGGTAAGCTTTATCATGCAGTACTTCTTTCGTAAGCACGCAACAATCAATCAAATTTATCAATCATAAGCATTATTCGCAGAAAATAAATTTTTAATAAAAGACTTGTACAGAAAAGTCATCGATAACACACAAACATATACTATAGATTTTTTATTGAATTTGTCGATAACTAAATATAGAAAATTAATCGATAAGAATTTGCTATAGATAACAAAAAGTTTGTATTATTTCATTTATCAATTGAAAGCTTTACGTCAAATTGATGGGTACTAAAAATTGTCCTTACAAAGATGATCGATAAGAAAAAGTTTCTATAAATAACTAATAGATACAGCGTGTTTTATAAAAAATATATCGATAACAAAATTTTATATATAAAATTGTTCGATAAGAAGATTATTTTATAAATAATTGATAGATAAGAATATTTTTTATAAAAATTTTCTACATATTTTTTAAATTGAATTTTTTGAAAACAATACTATAGACAATAATTTTTGATAACACGAAATTTGTATTATTTCGTTTATCGAAAGAAAGCATTCTCTATATTAAATTCATCGATAGCAAAATTCTCTATACAAAATTAATTGATAACAAAAATATGCTACCGCAAATTTTTCGATAGCCATTAATTTGTCTAAATTGATATATAACAATTTTGTATTAAAAACTTATAAACAAAAAGTATTCGTTTTTTTTATAGAAAATTAATGTAGAATAAATATTTTTAATTGAAAAGTTTTCAATAACAAGCGCTTTTCTAAAAACGAATGATCGACAACAAAAATTCTGTATAAAAAATTTACCGATAGCAAAATTCGTTGCTAGAAAATTTATCAATGACAAGATTTGTATAAAATATTGATAGATAGCAAAAATTTTGTGCTATTAAAATTTTTTTATTATCATTTATTGATACTTGCTATCTATATCAAATTTATCGATAGCAATCATTTTTTATAAACGATTGATCGATAAAAAAAAGTTCTATAGATATAGCAAATTTATCAATAACAAAACTTCTATAAAATAGTGAAAGAAAACAAAAATTTTACTTTAAATTTTTTCTTTCATTTCTTGATAGCAAGAATTCATTTTCATTTGTAAATTGACAGACATCAAATATTCCGTGTAGAAAAATTTATCGATTTCAATAATTTTTTTTTAATTTTATTTATAACGATTTTGTATTAAAAATTGATAGACGGCGAAAACTTTTTATAAAAACTTTAACTTTAACACAAAACTTTTAAACGAATATTGAATGATAACATAAAATTTTTCTGTAAACGAAACAAAATATAAAAAATTTGCCGATGAAAAAAATTGTTTATAGAAAATTTATCGGTAACAAGGGCTCCTATAACATATTGATAGATAGCAAAAGTTTGTAATATTAAAATTTTTTTCATATATCGATAGCAAGAGTTTTCTGTAGCACATTGATCGAAAGTAAGAATTTTCTTTAGCAAATTGATTAATGATTGATCGACAACAAGATTTTTCTATAAACGATTGATCGATAACAAAAATTCTGTGTAAAAAATTTACTGATAACAAAAATTCTGTAATAAAAAATAAAAAATTTTTCGATAACAAGGCTTCTATAAAATATTGGTAGATAACAAAAAGATTGAATTGAAAACTACTTATTAATTTACCGATACCAAGAATTTTCTGCGGTAAATCGACCGATAATAAATATTCCGTATAGAAAATTGATCGATAACAATATATTTTTTAAATTTATAGATAAAGGTTTTTTATCGAAAATTTAATGATAACAAAAATTGTGCAAAAAAATTCTATATATAGCAAAAAGTCTATATTAAATTGTTTTTATATCAGTTATTGATAGTTTCAGTTATCGATAGCAGGAATTTTCTGTAGTAAATTGATCGATAACATGAGTTTTCTATGAACGATTGGTCGATACCATTAATCCTGTATAGAAAATTTACCTATAACAAAAATTCTGTAGATATAGAAAATTGATTGACAATTTTTTGAAAACATAAAATTTTTAATCTAAAATTAAATGATAACAAAAATCTTTTATAAAAAAGTTATCGACAACATGGTTTCTATAAAATATTTACAGATAACAAAAAGTTTGTACTAAATATTTTTTATTTCATTTATTGAAAGTTTTCTACAGCTATTGATCGATAACAATACTTTTTTTTTAATTTGTAGATAATGATTTTGTATTAAAAACTGATAAACAACAAAAACTGTTTATAGAAACTTTATCTTAAATGATCTATAATAAAAATTATGTATAGGAAATTTACCGATATCAGAGAAAATTTATCGATAATAAGACTTCTATAAAATTTTGATAGATAACAAACATTTTGTATTAAAAATTGATAGACAACAAGAATTTCCTATAGATAATTTGTAGATAACAAAAGTTTTTAGTCGAAATTGATCGAATTCAAGAAATTTTTATAAAAGATTGATCGATAACAAGACTTTTCTATAAAATATTAATTGATAATAAAAATTTTGTGTTAAACATTGATAGATGACAAGAATATTCTATTGCAAATTGAATGAAAAATTTTCGATAATAAACATTTTCTATAGTAAACTTTTTCTACAAAAAGTGCTTTAGAAACTTTATCGAAAAATGTGTATAATAAATTTAAGGTTTTTTATTATTTATCGTTTCGATATCGAAAACTGTATACACATTTTACAGCAAAAAAAAATTCTACAGAAAACTTATCGATAATTGTTTTTCGAAAAATGTATTCATAACTAAAGTTGAACAAAAAAATTCCTGTAGAAATTTTATAGCTATTGAAATTTTTCGATTACTTTTCAATATGGTTTTTCTTCATTGAATGTTGTGTAACGATACTTTTCAATAACTTATAAACTTCACGATATTGGATTGAAAATTAACTAAATTATTGCTATTTGACATACGGTCAACAAATCCTTGAATATGGTATGCAAATCAAAAAGTTTTCATGCATGTTCTGAGAAACGCAAATCGCTTAAATTTAGCGTTTTCGATTTCAAAACGCCAAATAGGTGTTCTGAGAAACGTATAACGCAAGAAATATGGTTTTGCGATTTGAAATCGCCAAATAGGTGTTCTGGAAAACACATATCGCTTAAAATTGGCGACTTCAACTCGCATGTATATATTGAAGTGAACTGATTGAATTTGCTAAAACTGAACTTGCAAAAGGCAATCAAATTATTCACAATTAAAATTTATTACGTTTTCTTTTTATTTCAATAAAAAATTTAAAGAACTTTACACATTTTCATTAAGAAAACTAAATTGAAAAAATTTTCTATTTGTTGTCAAATTTTTTTTCGTTTTATATTACTACCACATACATATATACGTATGTAAAGCACATGTTGTATTTTTTTCGGAAAAAACTCCTAAACGCCAGTAAAACGTGCGTTCCTCAGAACACCTAAAAATCAATTAAGCGTTTTTTAAAACGCATTGCGGTTTCAGAACGTGCGTTCTCGGAACATGGCTGTTTATTATATAGCCATCAACCGAAATTTTAAGCATTTATGGCATACACGATTTAATAAAAATTCATTTGGCCCTTTGGTTTTTTTTTTTTTTTTTTTTTTTTAAATCAAGATCTTGCATCAAATTTCAACTTTCTTCACTTTAAATAAAATAGCATTCTTATTTAATATTTTAAAATTTCTAGTTGCCTTTTGAATTAGATTTTTGATTTTTGTACATTTGTTTCTAGTTATCTAAATATTTTCGGAGCTAAAAATTTTGGGAAAACTATGATCGTGAGCTAGCTGCCAATTTATTTTAAGAAATACCCTTCCAATATGTTTGCTTACGCAAGTCTGAAATTTTTCATTAAAAAATTATGTGTTTTTATTTTCAAAAATTGTTTTGTTATATATTTCTTTTCAGCATCATCTCAATAATATTTACATTAAGAAAAATAAAATAAATAAATTTTTAAGTGATTTGGTAGGAGTTTCTTTATTTAAAAAATGAAAAACTCTTTGTTTTCAGTTTTCCTCCAGCTTTTCACATACATTTACTTACACGTTCATATACAAATATTTTATAAGATTTCACTGTCTTGTCAAAAATTATGAATGTTTATTGTTTCAAACAGGGTGTAAAGAGAATGCTTCAGTTGAAACATTTTACGCCATAAAACATACTGGCAAAGCAGAGGGCCACGGAGTGCAAGCTGGAAATTCTGTTTTTGTACTTTAACATTTCACAATTTTCCTTTTTTTTTTTTCTTAATTTTGTTGTACTCTTGTGTTAAACGATATGAAACTATTGTGGGAGATGATGAGCAGCTGCTGCTGGCTGCATTATTAGCAACAAGCTGCAGTAGATACACCCATTATAAACAAAGACTTTGTGTTTTATTAGTGTCACTGCTAACGATGTTGTTGTGTTTGTTGTTTATTAAATCAAGACTAGCAGAACGGACACATGTACTGCGTAGTTTCGTTTAAATTATAATATAATTCCTTTAATTCAATTAATAAAGAAAGACAACAATCAAATAAACAATAACAAATAAAAAGAAATATTATGGAAGTAATTTTTACAAATATGCACGAGTACATATGTCTGCACTTCTTGAAGTGGCAGGAAAAATAACAAATAATTGCCAGCAAATTCGTATAAAGCTGCACAACAAAGAACAAAAAAAATGTGACATTAAAGATGCTTGTAATGATCCTTACAACAGCAGCTGGTTGCCAAAGTGGCAGTCAGCCGGCTGCAAACGATATTTGCCAAAAAACAAACAAATAATAGGAAAATTACAATGTGTTACAAAAGTTCAGAAAAACAATTCAGGAGCTCTCATATCGTAATCCTGTTTTGTTCGAGCTAATAGAGAATGGAAATATTGTCAGTTTGTTAGACCATTTCATAAAAAACGGATTTCTTAAGGTGCAGTCACATTGAGCAAATATAAATAAGTGTAACCACTAATTTTGTAAATGTTTTCGACTAGAATAATAATAGTTTGTTCTGCAGTGAAAGCTTTCAAAAGCGGACACATCCCATTGGCAAAGAATTTGTGCACGAAGTGTAGATTCCCGTATTTTCCTATTCAAAAAAACAATTGAGTTTTCTATCTACTGGTTACATTTTAAGGGCCGATGTTGAGTGTGAACCACACCTAAATCTCAAGTTTATTTCTGCATTTCATTTGACATTTCTCAACTTAAGACTAATTCAATTTGAAACCATGGAAAGATATACAATCGAGCAACGCTTTAAAGTTATTCAGGCTAAGTGGTGATTTTTTCGCTCAATTTAATCGTCCAAATGTGCAAAATTTTGAGCAAACCGGGTCAGTAGGACATGTGAATACACCAGTGCATGCTCTTACAGCTCGTTCCGCAGAAAATATTGCTGCTGTTCGTGATAGTGAGGCTGAAGAACCGTCAACAATTGCCTCGCACGCTCGTCGTTAAATTTACAAGCTTTTAAGGTACAATTGACTCAAGCCTCATGACTATTCCAAGCGTCGTCAATGGTCAGAATGGTGGCAAGAAATGGCAACAGTGGATGATAAATTTTCGAAAAAAAATCATCTTCAGTGATGAAGCACACTTTTACCTCAATGGATTGAAGGCCTTATTTGATGATGGACCAACTCTACTAGGCTAATTATACACGATTCACCAGCGCCCCCTGTGGCTTGCAAGGCTCCCACATGTCGCAACTTTTTGCCATAAGTTTGTAGCCATATAGACAAACACCTTGTTCAAGAGTTCAGGACTTCTAATCCCTCCTGTATACAATTTCTCAAATAGCCAATGGAAGACAAGGCTTAGTGAGTTAACACATTTTTTTTGCAATTTTATATGGCAATTTTTGAAAAAAATTGTTTGTTCTGCTTCCAACTTGACACAATCATGTGGCAAGGCGATTAAAAGGCAAAAAATAATAATTTCCCCGATATCGGTCCATATATACCCGAGATATAGCCTAAACCGATTTTTAATGAGTTCTGAGTTAAAAGTTCTGGTAATATAACGAGGTTACCAAATGCAGAAAATTTTCGATTTCGGTCCATATATCCGAGATATAGTCTACACCGATTTTTTCCTCAGTCAATTTATTTTTGCTTAAAAGCACTTGCGGTAGTAAAAGGAGGTTACTAAAATACAGAAATTGAACATTTTAGATATCGGTCAATATATACTTGAACATATTCAGTTAAAATTTGTAATATAAACTATACATTTACATGACCATCGTGAATGGAATTTTAGATTCGGCCCAGCCAAATATACTACACTCTTACTTGTTTTTATGCTGAGTTTTGGATTTTATTTAAATTGAACTTCTCATTAATGAAATTTCAACAAGAGGGCGTATTTTCTCAATGCCACTTTGAGTTTTCTCAATTTCACTTTGAATTTTCTCAATTTCATTGAAAAAAGAGCAACAACGACTCTATTGTGATATGTAATTAGATAAATCGAGTCTTTTATAGTTCGTATGAAGTCCCGTATTTAAATTGAACAATTTAATTAATATGTTAAGTTCAGCACTTTTTTTATTCAATAATTAAATAATTATTTCAAATTGTTAACATTTCATTATTATGTATCGTATACTCGTACAAATTAGCAAGTGATGCTCCAGTGGTTCGTTTCCACAAGTGAAAAAAAGTAATAAGTTGTTATACTCTTTTTGCATATTGAAAATATATTCGTGAATAAAAAAAAAGTTAATGAACTTTACACTTCAATTTAATTATTATTAAATACAAAAACACGCACGCATACAAGGAAGAAGAGGCTAAATTTAAAAAGCACGAAAGAAAATTTTAAACGAAACCACCTAAAAAAAATTGTATTATTTGTTTGTTTTTTGTATCATTCGTTTGTAGTAATCAGCAGCTAAAAATAAACTTCATGTTGGAGAAAAAGCGTCAAAGTCATAAATATTTCTTAAGGTATTTTTACAAAAGAAATGACAGCATATATATATTTTATATATTATATTTCTAAACTTAGTGTTAAGGATAAAAAACACGAAAAAATTTTATCTAAATAAAATTTAAATGAAAAATTATATACAAAAAATCATTCAACCTTCAACAGTTTAAAGCTCATGTATGACTAATTATAAACAAATCCACAATGAAATACATAAATAAAAGATTAGATGTACATTCCAAGTTAATAAACAAATTTAAATTCTTAAAACAAATATTCTTCGAATTATTTCCAGCGTGGAAATCTGAAAGTCTGTTTGTTACATGTTACGATGCCGCAGTTCAAATTTATTGGTTGCCAGGTGACATTCCCACTTAAATTGGTGGCTTCCTATTCGTTATTTCAAAACAATAAGGGGCAACATTTTATTACGCTTTTATGTTAATATCAATTTCTTACGAAACTGAGAAAATAACCACAAAATATTGGAGAAGATTTCTTGCACGTGTCTTTATGTAATTAGTTTTTCCCATGAATAAATTACGTTTTCCTTGAATTATTTTGTGCCTTAAATCATTGTGGCCCTGTGATGAAATGAGCATGAAAATGTTGAAGGTGCAAATTTGTATATTCATCAGCAAAATTAGCTTCATGTCGTTGCTGCTGCACCGGCAGAAACAAATCAGCAGCCCAACAGCAACCAAGCATCAACAACAAATTGTATTGGGGAAACAAAACACACTTCCGAAACTAAAACCAAAACCATTCAAAACAAAAATATACGATATATTTTGTATATGGGTCTTTCTACGTTAAGAGGTTATCTGCTATTAGGTATGGCGGCGTGGTAAAAATATTTAAAATAATAACTTTTTTCAATATACATAATCGTATTTAATCAGGAAAGTTTAAATACCTATTTAATAATGACCAGTCAAGTAATCTACATTGGCTGGTATTTTAAGTGACCAGGGGAAATACTCCACACAGGGTAAAGGCATGTATGATACCTTATTTTACAGGGGAAACATAAATTGAAAACAAATCTTAGTTATTCAATATTTAGTGATAGTTTAAAACAAAACAAAAACAATAAAAATATTTCCATACAGTCTTCTTTTATGTAAATTTAAAAAAAACGAACATTGTTAGTATCTGCTTACATACACAGAAAAAATTATAGTAAAAATATAGTAAAAAAATTTGTATGCATATACATAAATATCAAAAAAATAAACTTGGATGTCGTATTTTGTAGTTGTTTAAAAAAAAATTTTGTTTTCGATCAATAATTATTTTTACTAAACTTTTGTTTGAATCTACGAATTCCTTTACAGGGCCGCATTCAAACAATTTATTAAATGGTTCAACAAATTTCGTTATTGACCATGAAATTTTTTTTCTGTGTAAACATAGTCGAAAAAAAGTAAATTATTTAATTGCACATATTTTACAATATAGGGTGACAAAAACATATAGATAATAAGTCTACCCTACGTAATAAGCGCAACATCGCAAATAAAAATCTATTTTGCTGATCGATACTAGTCTTTTTCTGCTGGCGAAACTGTATCTAATCCCTTGTTTGTGTCAAAATGTGTGCTGCAGGGCTCTATCCTTGAACCACTACTGTTCACTTTATACATAAATGATTTCCCAAATTGTCTCTCACACAGTAATATCCACATTTACGCAACTGTAAAAGACTCAATTAATGATTGTTGTGATAAATTTAGTGAGGACCCTTACAAAAATATTATTGGGCGTCGTCTAATGGCCTGTAGCTGAATCCTACGAAATTGAATTATTTCAGAAATACCACTTATACTACGACTTAAAGAACTCTTTGGACCATCTTTTCTCTATAGTGGGATATGTGTAGTATTTCGTATTTTGCCCAAAAAGCCAGCTTTAACTTTAAAAAATTTCTGACGAGAAATAAATTTGTACAAAACTTTTTTTTCAAAATTATTTTAGAAATACGACATATACCACGACGTAAAGGACCCTTTGAGCCATATTTTCTATATAGTGGCATAAGTGTAGTATTTCGTATATTTTTGTTATGACTTTTCTTAATAAAAAAATCTGATTTTTAAACAGCCTTTTTTATTAGAAGGGATAATGAGTTATGTACTTTTTTAAGGCAAAACTAAAAAATATGAATTCTGGAGAATTCTGGTATATTCCAATTTATTCCTTATTTGTATGTGGCCCAGTTATGGAGATTTCTCTCCAAGAAAAATATATACCAAATTAACATTCACTGTTAAACAGTTAACAGACTTCTTTTAACCAAAAAAGTGCAAATGTGGTTTATGTCTGTACTAGCTAAATTTAAAATTTATCTTCACACACATAAAACCCTTTATAAGTACAAAAATTTCAGCAGTTGAATATGAGATTCAATTGGCAAAGTTGTACCATATTAATTGGAGAGATTATTCCAATGAAAAAATATCTACGAATTTACCTGATTTTTTAATACATATCAATTAAATTAATACATATGAATTAAAAGAAGAAAAATTATATACCTACGAGTATGACCACAAAACTATGAAATATCATTTGAAGAGGCTTTTAGGTATATATTATCTTTTAAAAACCATACAAAAATATGATGACGATTTTTGATGGCTAGTTTGGCGCTAGAGGTGGAAAAAATCTGCCAACCCTGCAATGAGAGTACGGCAGTGGCTCGCGCGATTTTTATTGTTGTTAAATTCACTTCGACACAAATGATCTGCCATTTAAATTTGCAGCGTCAACGCATTTTAAACGGTCAAAAAATGTGCAGGGGAGGAGACTTAAAACACGAGGGACAAAAACTGTGTATTTTTTTTTTACATAGAATATAAAAGTTTATTTGAACGACTATCACTGTTATTTAAACTACTTTATGTAATTAAAACAAAATTAATAACGGCCTTATGTATAATAAAAAAAACCTTATGCTAACTAACTAGCGCTGCTAAGTTTTTTGTGTGTAAATTCCCATAAGGGAAAGATAGCAGCAAGTTAGTTAGCATAAGGGGTTTTATTATACATAAGGCCGTAAATGTTTAATGAATTAGTAATAGTTAAATTTCTAAGATTTTGTTACAGCAGAGTAAAGAGACAGGCCAGGGTAGATACTTTTTTCTAGGTAAACATAAAGTTATGACTAAACTAAGGTAATTTAGGTATTACAATTTATTGTTAAAAAAGTATACTTTAGTTCTTATTAAACACGATTGATATTTCCATAAAATTTAAATCATATATATGATTCTTAATGCAGTCGTCGATAATACCTATTAATATAGAAACACCCATAGGTATGTGTATACATAAATTACAATTCATTTGAAATGCAGTACCAGTGTCTATAATTTTATTTTATAAAATAATTAGAATAATGAAATAAAATCTATTAAACAAATAAATGTTGGTTGCTACGATTTGTATTTTTAAGTGCATCAAAAAGTGGAAACAAATGTTTTGGCATAACACAAAAACGTTATCATGCCTCAAGCACTTTATTGACCGGACTTGGCCCCAGCTGATTTTTGCCTCTTCCTAAAACGGTAGACACCGATGAAAGGATAACGTTTTGCTACGATTGAGAAGATAAAAGAAAAATCGAAACAGGAGCTGTTGGCGATATCAAAAAGCGCGTGTCAGAAGTGTTTCGAGGATTGGAAAAAACGCTGGCATAAGTGTATTATAACTGAGGTGGATTACTTGAAAGGCGACAAGATAGTTAGTTATTATTAAATAAATAAATGTTTTTTTGAAAAAATTAAAATAACTGTAATTTTTTATCAACCCTCGTATGTTTTTATTATAAGAGTTTTTGTTAAATCTAAAAAAAAGAAAAATCTGTTATCGATAAATTTTGCATAGCAATTATATATTCAATTCTTTGAATTTTTTTTTAATGTATTTCCTTTTTGCTTAACTTGTAAGTTTTTAAACATCATGAAAGTTTTTTATTTAACAGCTTTTAGTTTTGCTGCATTAAGTAATTGATATTTTTTATTGAAATAATTCATTCGTCGTTTAACCTTTTCCTTCACTGGTTAGAGGCAGCACTCAATAATAATGATATCATGATTTGTGTTTTTTTTTCTGTTTCAACTAGCAAATTAAGTAATAAAAAAAAAAGAAAATTCAAATAAAATAAAAATTGTTACGTTTTTATATTAAATTTCATTATTTGTTTATGTACAACTAAACAAATTGAGAATTTAAATTGTTACGTTTCCGTTTTTATTTAAATTGTCAACTGAAAATTGCCAGCAACGATTCGCTGCAAGTAGAAAATAGTTCAAACAGACAGACGTGGCAATTGGATAAATAGACATTATATAATGAAAAAGAAAAATAATGAACATATTTGCCAACCGAAATCTTCACACAAATGCAAATTTCATTTTTTATTTTTTTTATTTTTTTTTATTTTAGATCAATTCAATTGCGGCTGTCACAAATGGACAGTGATGCTGCTGCTAAGTGTGTTTATTACATGTTCAAAACTATTTTGCATGACATCAAGAATTTCGTGTAGACAAAACTCATTTTAATCCAAATTTTTTTATCCAGATTTTTCCAATCACATTTCTGTATTTTATTATTATTATTTTTTTTTTCGCTTAAAACACATGCCGTTTACTGTAGCTAGTTATTAAATAATTACAGCCATGTGCAAATGTTTTTTTTTATCTCAAGCTGGCCGGCTTCACAATATTTATTAGCAAATTGTTTTTTTTTCGTGTCTTATGTCACTATTTGTTAGATGAGATTGTATTTCAAAGCTGAAAGCATGAGTAGAATTAATATAATAAACAGTAATAACTCGCTAATATGGATATTAAAAGGCAAACAATGAAATATTTGTAGTCTGATGAACTATATATTAATTTTGTGCAGAAACATTTATCGATGAAAACTTGTAATGGAATATGTTGTATTTTTGCCGAACTTTGTTTAAATTAGTAGATTTTCTACCAAAAAAAAAAAAAAAAAAAAAAAAAAAAAAAAAAAAAAAAAAAAAAAAATTGTCGTCATATTATTTTCATTGAAAAAAATTTTCATCGATAAATTTTCTGTATAATTTCCTGATCAATAACTTTATTTGGCTGATAATTTCTCTTGGCTGAAATATTTGTCGATATAGAAATTTTTTGATTGACTTTTCTAATCAATAAATTTGTTCTTTGACAAATTTTCTATTAAAAAAATTTTTTTTTTTTTTTTCGAAAAAATTTTATATTTTCGTTATTGATCTACAATTTTTTTAGAAACATTTTCGAATTAATAAATTCTTTTAGAAATATTTTTCAATTAATAAATTGCCCTTATCGCTTATCGAACAATTTTATTTATAGATAATTTGTTAAAATAATTTTTTTTTATCGATAAATTTTAAATAAAAAATGTCTTGATCTATAAATATTCTTCAGAGAAATTTTCTGTACAAAAATTTCCCGATCAATAAATAATTCGATAAACTTTCTATTAAAAATTAGTTTATTGTTATATTTTTGAAAAAAAAAAAATCTTCACATTTTCTTTACAAAAATTTCCCGATCAATAAATAATTCGATAAATTTTCTATTAAAAATTTGTTTATTGTTATATTATCGAAAAAACCCTTTTCATTCTTTCATACTTTTTATCTACCATTGACCTATAAATTTTTTTAAAGACATTTTCGAATTAATGAAGTTTCCTTATCAAACAATTTTATTGATGGATAATTTTTTTAAATAAATTTTTTATCGATAAGTTTTAAATAAAAAAAATTTTGATCTATCAATTCTCTTTAGAGAAATTTTCTGTACAAAAATTTCCCGATTAATAAGTTTATTTGGCCGATCATTTCTCTTGGCGGGAATATTTTGTATAAAACTTTTTTTATATTTTCGGAAAATTATTTCACAACTATTTTCGCCAAATTATTTTTTTTATATTTTTTTCGATCAAACAGAACAAATTATAAAAAAATGTCAATGTATAGATTTTATTTAAAGAAATTTTCTAATTAATAAATTTCTTCATCGAATGAATTTCTTGATGAATAATTTTTTTATTGATAAATTTTATATAAAAAAATTTTGATCTATGAATTTTCTATAGAGATATTTTCTTCATCAAACAATTTTTTTGATAAATAATTTTAAAAAAATTTTATCGATAAATATAAAATAATAAAATTTTGATAAATTTCCCTTAGATTAATAGATTTTCTTCAGCGAAAATTTTTTTGATTGGTAATTTTTTTAAACAGTTTTTTAATCGATAAATTTTATATAAAAAATTTTCATCTATCAATTTTCTCTAGAGAAATTTTCTGATTAAAAAATGTTCTTTATTGAACAACTTTTTTGATGATTTTTTTTAATTATCTTTATCGATAAATTTTAAATAAAAAAATTTTGATTTATAAATTTTTTCTAGATAAATTTTCTAATTAAGAAATTGTCTTCATCAAAAAAATTTTTCTGATTTAACATAATTTAAAAAAAAAAATATAGATACATTTTAAATAACAAAATGTTGCTTAATTTTCCCTAGATTAATAGATTTTCTTTATCGAAAAATTTTTGATTGCTAATTATTCTTAAAAAATTTTTTTATCGATAAGTTTTAAATAAAATAATTTTGATTTATAAATTTTCTCTAGAAAAAGTTTCTAATTAAGAAATTTTCTTCATCGGACCACTTTTTTGATGGATAATTTTTTCTTAAAAAATTACCTTTATCGATAAATTTTAAATAAAAAAAAATTTGATTTATGAATTTTTTCTAGATAAATTTTCTAATTAAGAAATTTTCTTCATCAAACAATTTTTTTTATGGATAACATAATGTAAAAAAAATTTGTCGATAAATTTTAAATAAAAAATTTTATTTTATAAATTTTCCCTAGATTAATAGATTTTCTTCATCGAAATTTTTGTTGATTGGTAATTTTTCTTAAACAATTTTTTATCGGTATAATAAAAAATGTTGGTTTATAAATTTTCTCTAGAAAAAGTTTCTAATTAATAAATTTTCCTCATCGAAAGGCTGTTTCGATTGATAAATTTTCTTAAAAAAGTATCTTTATCGATCAATTTTAAATAAATAATTGTGATCTAGCACTTTTCTCTAGAGAAAAGGTCTAATTAACAAATTTTCTTCATGGAACAATTTTTTTGATGGATAGTTAAAAAAAAAATCAGTCGATAAATTTTAGCGGCCTGAAGCACCTATCCAATGGAAAGCGAAATATTGCCAGATAATAAAGAACCAAAAAAAAACCGAAAACTTCCAAAAAGACCTTAAGCTCGATCAATTACACAATATTAAGAAGAAAAAAAAAACAAGGGTCGAAATAAAGAAATAAGTTTATTCCAAAATGTTGAAAATACTTTTTAAAAGAGTTTATATCCACCATCTAGTCCAAGATATGTTTTCACCTCTAAATAACATTCGCATCAATTAATTACCTGGTTTTGGCTGCCATCAATTTTGTTGATCTCTTTATTTTTCAATTCGAATGCAACACTTTCAAGTGCGTCTTTGTTGCTGTCTAACTGTCTGTCTGTCCATTCAACTGTCCGGTTGTCCGTAATTTATTTAAATGTTAATTTATAGATCAATTTGCAAAACGTATCAACGTCAAATGTACTTTTTAAATAGACAAAGAAGATATCATCAATTTGAATTGAAATTTGTTTTGTACGTAATTAAATTAATTTTAATTTACACATTCCTTTCGTTAAAGCAAATCAAGTTAAAAATGTGTCAAGATTTCTTTTTTATGCAAAAGATGTCGCTTTTTATTAAATTTGCTTAAAATTTAAACTAATAAATTATTTTGTTTTGATGCTTTCATTGCAGGTTTGTTCACGCTGATTAACTAAAAAAAAAATATTTGCCAGACAAATTCCACATCTTATCAAATGCAAATTTGTAAGTCTTTTTTATGTATTTATTTTTTATTTGAGTACTTGCTTCCGTTTCAGTGCAGAAGGTTAAATATGACGGATCTGAATAATTTACTGTTTGTATTAAAAAAGTAAGAAAATAAAAAAAATTTAAGCTACCATTTAAATGACTATCGGCTGACTTGTAGAAAACGTTTCCAAACTGCTGCAGAGAGTTGTGTGCAGATTTGTTGTATGTATAGACCACGTTTTCTATATAGTGGGATATGTATAGTATTTCATATTTTTGCACAAAATTTAACTTTCCTCTCAAGAAACTTCTCAGAAAAATTACATTTGTTCAAAATTTTTAATTTTCAAAAATATTTTAGATATACCACTTATACCACGGCTTAAAAAACTCTTTGGACCATCTTTTCTATATAGTAAGATATGTATAGTATTTCGTCTTTTGCCTAAAAAGTTAACTTTATCCGTGAAAAAAGTTCGTAGAAAAAATTTATTTGTTCAAAGCTTTTCTATTTTCCAAACTGTTTTACAAATACCATAGCCTAAAGGACTCTTTGAATCATGTATGCCAGGGATGTCAAAAAGTTCTATATCGAAGAGCAAACACCAATACATATAAGGAAAAACTAATTTTATATAATAAGCAAAGCATGCGAAAGCTTTGCTATTTTGCACTTGTGTGTGTACACACACATGTGTATATTAAAGCGCACAGCCTATAGCTAAGTGCTTTTACAAAAACAAATGAGCACCAAGCGCACAGGGCTTGGGTGCTTCTGACCTATTCTATATAGTGGGATATATGTAGTATAGGGTGGCCCAGAAAGACCGAAGTGGTGTGAATTGCTTATAACTTTTTATTTAAGAGATATTTTTTTAATTTTTTTTTTTTTAAATACATTAAATTTATGGGGAATATTTTTGGATTAGTTATTAAAAATGATATCCCGCAAGTGGTGGCCATATTCTGCTTCGCACAAATGTGCTCTTTCCAACACATTTTCCATGACCTTTCGCAAAACTTCCGGTGGTATGTTGTTAATTTCTTCTCGAATATTGGTTTTTAACTCCTCAATAGTCCTAGGCTTATTAACATAAACTTTTCCTTTTAAATAGCCCCAAAGAAAACAGTCTGGAGCGGTTAAATCCGGGGAACGCGGAGGCCAATTAAAATTGCTGTTACGAGAAATTATTCTTTCACCACGTTGCTGGTAATCTGTTGGTTTCAATTCTTGGACAAGTTGAATTTTGTATGGAAACAATCCTATGGTGTGCAAAATTCGCTGCAGCGACGTCCTTGAGAGGCCCAGTTGTGACGAACGTCTCCTGGTTGATGTTTCTGGATCCTCCCGAATACTCTCCTGTACCACTTGAATATTGTCAGCCGTGTGGACAGTTCGGTGTCTGCCGGGACCAGGAAGGTTCCTTACTGCTCCTTGTTCTCGAAAATTTGCAACCAGACGGTTTATTGTTGACTGAGAGGGTGCAACCCGCACATTAAATTGACGACGGTATGCACGCTGAGTCAACACAATGGACCGTTGATTTGAAAAGTAAATTTCAACAATTTGGGCACGTTGTTCAATTGTGTATTGCTCCATTATAAATTATCCAAGTCTTCTTTACAAAATACTGAAAAGAAAAGAAAAAAAAAATTATAATAAAAAAGTTATAAGGAATTCATACCACTTCGGTCTTTCTGGGCCACCCAGTATTTCGTATTTTTTCACAAACTCCACTTTTGCTCTAAAGAAACTTCTCAGAAAAAATAAATTTGTTGAAAACTTTTTATTCAGAAATACGATGTTTTCTCTATAGCGGGATACTTCATTTGGGCTAAGAAAGCGTCATTAATAGAGTGCAAATTTTGCTCATCACAATTTCATTATTTTGTAGAACTTCATTAATATTACGTAAATTATTTCATTCGTGTTACCAACTTTTGAATGAAAATGTGAGAATATCGCTATAGCCATTAAACAGTGTAGTAGATATAATGAATATTTCATAACTAAATATTCGTAAGACTTTCGTAGCAGCTATGAAACAATTAGGTTAAAATAATGGGCATATATCATTATAAACTCCATCGTTGATTTGCTCTACCAGCAGTCTCAAGGTCGCAGGTTCGATTCGTGCTACAGACTTTTTTTAAACTTACAAATTTCATTCTATTAGGGTTTTACTTTGTTAATGAAGCAATATTCATAACCCGAATGAAGCTTTATGTCGGCCCAAAAACAACGAAAAATTCGTAACATCAATGCAAAAAGTTGTTATATCTACGAAAGTTCTTCTTTTAGTGTATTATATCGTATTTTTGCATAAAATCCATTTTTCATCTCAAGAAATATCTCAGAAAAATTAAATTTGTTCAAACTTTTTTTCAAAACTATTTCAGAAATACCATTTTAAAAATCTCTTTGGATCATATTCTCTATATAGTAGGATATGTATAAGTATTTCATATTTTGGCAAAAAATTAGCTTTATCCTCAATAAATTTTTTTAAAACATTTTTTTTTTCAAAACTAATTCAGAAATACCACTTATACTAACACTTAAAGAACCCCTTTGGACCAGCTGTTCTATATAGTAAGATATGTGTAGTATTTTGTTTATCTTTTTTTTTATTACTACTTTTTTCCAAGAAAATCAGATGTTTTAAATAGCTTTTTTTTATTAGAAGGCATACTCCTCTGTCATATATTTTTAAGGCTGAACTAAGAAGTGTTTTGTGGATTTTCTAATTTATTTATTACTTGGAACAATATGTACCAAACTAACATTCACTGTTAAAACTCTGTAAACTACTACTCTGTAAACGAAAAACTTGCAAGTGTGATTAATGTCTGTACTAGTTAAATTAAAATTTTTCTCCACAAACAACACATTTTAACAAAATTTATGAAATAGATAATAAAAGGTGGGCCAAAACAAGTCATCCGTTTTTTTTTTCTTTAATAGAAAACTTTAATTCTGTTTTTACATTATGTTTATTTAAACTTTTTTTTAAGCAGTTTTTATTTATTGAATCTTCAAAATGAACTAACAATAAGTATTCAATCCTTAATACTAAATTTAAAGTTTATTTAAATCTCTAGAAGTGTGGCGCTTGTTGACGCAAGCACGGGACTTGAAAAAATCCTACAGAAAACGTCTGGAACGTTTAAATCGGGCGATCTTGCAGGCCGGCGAAAACCGCCAAAAGGAGAGATAATGCGATCCGGGAATGCCGTCTTCAGAATATCGGTCGTGGCTCGCGCAGTGTATGCTGTTGCTCCGTCCTATTGGAATCACATGTCCGCCAGTCCTAATTTGTTCAATTGCGGCAGAAAAAACTAGGTTAACATGTCCCTATAGCGCGCATCGGCGTCCATGAAAAAAATGGCTCGATGACTCCTCTAGCGTGAAAAGCGCACCATGCAGTCACCTTGAGCGGGTGTAATGGCTCCTCGTGCGTTACTCGTGGATTTTAGGTTCCTCAAAAGTGATAGTTTTGCTTGTTCACGTACCTGCTGAGGTTGAAATGAGCCTCATTGCTCATTATGATTTCGGTCGAAAATCCGTTCGCTTCGTCCTCAAGATTGTGACAGAGTCCATTTGGCCGATATCATCTCGAATTGACCAGTTAAGTTCTAAAAGCTCAAATAAACGTAGTCAAAAACAGAATCAAAGTTTTTTTATTTCAAAAACAAGAAAAATGAGAGCTAAACAACATCGGATGACTTCTTTTGGCCCACCTTATAGACAAATAACTTACATCAATTTTTTTTTTTTTTCAAATATGATGTTTGGTCTTCGCAATTAAAAAATTCCAAAAATATAAATGAGATCATATTACCAGTTGCTTAATTATTTTTGCAATTCTTTTTAAGAGAAATGGTTGTTAAACAAAATTTTTCTCAGCTTCCTGGTATTATTCTTTGTTGATTTCATCTTTTAAGAAACTCATTAAAAAAAAGGAAAACTCAAATACTTTATATTTTTTTATGTTCACACATATTTTTAAACTCTTGCGCTAATTATAACTAATTAGCTTTGTTATTCTTTGTAGTAATGGATTTTTCTCCATATTATTGCTGAAGTCAACAATATTGTTTATTTTGCTTTAAAAAGATGATTATTTTTCTTTTCGTTGTTGCTTTTTTCTTTTAATGATTCATTATTTAGAGCTTCTTCTTCGAGTGAAATGTTTTTTTTTTTTTTAATATTTTTCTTCTATTTTTTTTCGTTGATTTTGTAAGTATACGGTGGCCCAAAAGTCACCAATGTTTTTCAAAATACAACTTTTTCAATTAGATTTTTGGTTTTTGTACATTTGTACACCGGGTTTTAATTCAAGTTTATCCTTTCTTATGCCTCTTAAGAAGGATTTTCACAATACAAATTTACTGTGACCAATAATTTTTGATTGAAGAAGACCAGAAAAGATCAATCAAGCGTTTTTAGCTGGGCTACAACTAGCTGTTTTGTAGCCGCTGCACTTCTCATTGACACCTTCGATTTTGCTCAGACTAGCAAAATTAGTGTTCCACAGTGCAAGTACCTTCCACAGTGCAAGGTATTGCTTACATTGAAACTAAAAATAAGATATAAAGAAAACTCGGACGAAAATAGATAAAATGCTACTTATTCCTGGATCGCTACTTATGTTATTCCGCTGCAAAAATATATTCATAACCAGTAAGTCGTAATGACAGCAAAACAAGCAACACGAATAGTAAAATTGCAGAATAGCAAACTTTGTAAGAGTAAATATCGATTTACTACATTTTTCGTTTTGTTAACATTTTTAAACCCGTTTATAACATCTTATCTTAAGTTTTAGCAAATCCAAGTATTATTAAAAATTCTTTTATTCAATTTTCATTGCAAATGTTGTTCATGTATATTTGTCAATAACAACAACTTGCATACGTACATATACAACAGATATTAAGCAACTCATTACTTAGCAAATTCTAAGTAATGCATGTGGTAAATACTATGATATTTAAAAGTATGTTCTTAGTTAAATGCAACAAATTACCAAGTTTTCGCTTTATTTTCGTAATTCTTTTAAGCGATTTGAATGAAGACAATTTATCTTTATTTATTTTCTAAAATTAAATGCTCACTCAAGTACTTGCAGTCCGATTTATTATCTATCAGTCATACAATCAACCACTTTAGCATACCCAGAAAAATAAAGAAGAAAATAAAATCAACATTCATTAAATTTTTACGTGTCATTGGGCGTTATAATTCCAATAAAAGAAAAGGAAAACATTCAATGTTGTAAATCCAACAACTGCGTCATTTTGTGCCAACACTATTCCATTAAATATTGAAAAGAATTGTAGCAAACAGTAGCCGCCTTCAAGTATTAATTTGTGTATTTAACTACACAAAACCAGCAACCAGTTCATATAAAATTTAAGCATTAAGTTAGAAATTTTACGTGTAAAATTACTGGGCAAAGCATGTTTTTATTACATTTTTTTTTTCTTGGTTTGTAATCTATAAAATATTTAAAACATTTATTCACTCAACACACAAATTAATGTTTAAGATGGGGGTGAAAACGAAATAAATTTTTAATTATATTTTGCCAACAATTGCTGCTGTACAGAAAATAAAATTGTAATCAAACCTAATGCGACCGAAGAAAGATATGATGGACAATATGAAATTCTGAAAAAAAAGGTATCATGACAGATGCAAGGCCATATGGTTATTTTAAAGTCAGCCGTAGGTTGTGTTTGCTTATAATCACTAATTAGTTTAAATAATAATAAAGTCTGTATTTTACTCGGTGGACAAAAGTCATCGTCACTGGAGTTTTAAACTGTTAAAACAGCTCCCAATTCCAAGAATATAAGTAAACAGAAAAATTAATGTACTTAAAAGAAACTTCACTTTGGTTAACTCCTATTTTAAGTAAAATGCTATTTAATACGCTTATTTTACTTTTACTTGTATGTATTACTACGTTTATACCTGCAGGTTATTTGTGAATAAAAATATTCTAAATAGCAAAAATTGCGGAATAAACAGTAATTTAAATTTTTATTTGCGAATAGCTAACTCACGAAGACAATTACTGATTAAAAATAAATAAGACATAAAATGTTGCCACTTTACTTCACAATTTCAAAGATTTCGTCGATGTGGCACACTTGAAATATGGTAAAAATTACGTGCAACAACAAATATTCAAAATTATTCATTTTGATTATTATTTGCTTAAAATGAATTACAAAAAACATTTTTAATTTTATGATTTTTCTTTTTTTTTTTTTTTTTAGTAATCAAAATGCTGTTTACACTAATAGTGTTACCAATTATTTACATTTTGAACATATGCCATATCAAAAAAAAATCAAACTTTTTCCTGGACAAATTGACGCATAAACAGTGAGTTAGTTATTTGCAAATAGTTTTTTTTTGCTAATAGGCTGCGTATAAACGTAGTATATGTTTGTTTGTATGTTTGCAACACTCGAAACCCCTGCCATATAAGTGATTATTACATATGTAGATATATAAAACTGTATATATAGTGTTGCTGATATAGTGCTAAAGTCGGAGTTGTTTCCGGGGAAGTGGGGGATTTTGGGGATTCACGAAAGCGATTTTGGGAATCCCGTTTTTGCCATGGAATATGCATCACGAAGCCGATTTTGGGAATCCCCAAAAAAACTTCGGAACCACTTCGCTAACCGATTTCACATATTCGGTGTGCGTTTTTGCCGTGGAATATAAACGGTCATTTGCTTAAGTGCGAAAATTGAACTTGCCGTATTGTTTTGACGTTTCATGAAGCCGACTTTGGGAATTCCCAAAAATCTCGGAACTGCCACTCTTACCGAATCGGAACCGCCTTACATATTCGGTGCGCGTTTGGGCGTGGAACGTGTATTAACGGCAATTCGATTTAGTGCGAAAATTTAAGTGACATATTGTTTCCGATGACGTGAGGGGTTTTTACGATTCTTAAAGGCGATCTTGGAAATTAAAAAAAAAACTCGGTACGCGTTATATGGATCTAGTTGAATGGATAATTTAAGCAGAAGCTTAAACTATTGTGGATGAAAAATTTTAAATTTGATATCGAAGCGTGTTATTTAGTTTTTTAAACTATATTTATTCTTATTTACTAATAGCTAATTAAAAAAAGTGTTGAAACATAACGTGTATGTTGCGCACACCGTCAGTAAACAAAAAAGCCTAAAAATTTAATATTTAAAGTTGTAATTACGGTAAGAGTTGTGTTTTACAGCATGTTTTAAATGTTTCTGCATCGAATGCACTATTTTTTTTTTTGTACTTCCGGTGCAATTTTCCCCCATTCCTTGTTAGTGTCTGCTATAACATGATTTTTTAAGGTAATATGGCGCTCCCGTACCTGCGACCTAAGTGATCCCACTGATGTCCTATGGGCTTAGGTCAAATAATTATGGAATAGGTTATAAGAGTGGGGGTTATTATACAAAACCTACAAGCGACCCATTTATGCATTGTACTCGGAGTAATTCCCATATTGAATATAGTAGTCGGATTCAGTGCCAAGTTTTTGAGCAATTTTATTTAGATTATCTCTCAAGATCTTGAAATAAAGTCTTTTGTACACTATTTCCTTAATAACAACGAGTTCTCCAACACCAGTGTCCGACATATATCATGACCCCAAGCATCATGTGCTTTTCTGCGAGAGCATTGCCTTTCAACCACTTTTGTCCACCGGTGTGCGTGCATATGAAATTAAGAAAATACGAGTATCTGCCGATTAGACAGATGAAATAATACTGTTCTATTTTGATGTGAAACCCCTGCTTTCAGTGTTCTTGTGTGTGCATTGCTTTTCTCGTATAATAGTTAGCACTTACACAATCACTGAGAAAAAAGTTGTTGCATTCAAACGCATTGTTGTTAATTCTGCTATGAATTTGGATAATTTATTTATTTTTTTTTTTCAAAGCAGCCAAGGGTTGTCCATTGGTTCGAAAGATGTAAAGAAAAGTAGGGTTGTGCTCAAAAGAGTAAGCTTGTTCTTTGCGTTTTGACAAGTACTATTAAAATGTTTGTCTCTTTTAATTCTCAATAATATATTTAGATTGTTGGGATATACAGTTGAATGTTTCAGAATATTTTTCAAAAATTTCCAAAGTTTACTGATGATTAGGGTAACTCCTACGAAATGTCGACATATAGACAGCTGGGAAACATAAAAAATAAACTATTTATAATTTTTAGAAATTAAATATTTTATTCGATTTTTAAGACTTTTCTCATGAATTTTTATTGCTTTTGTTATTTCTGTTCATGCAGAGCATGCTTTTAAATTAGCTTTTTGTTTTGTAAATAAACTTAGTTTTTGCAATCACTTTATTACGAATATCGTAAAAACACTAAATGCTATTTTGGCAGTTTAGGATTTTTTCCAACAATTTTAGCATTATTTTAAAGCCGATTTAGCTGTAAAATATTTTCTGTGTATAATGAGATTAAGATCTGGTGACTTATATTTCAATTGAATAAATTTTATCTCAGTTTTAGAATTTGAACATGTTTTAAAATATTTGAAACGTGATAAAAAGCACCCACAAAATTTATTACATTCATACAATAAATTCATATAAATAATGATTGAAAAAAAAAAAGAAACAACAAAACAATTGAACTGAACGTGCTGCTTTGTAGCGTGAATCTCATTAGCCGCTAAAACTTTTGCATCCGTTAAAATTTTGCAACACTTACGCGCTCAAGATACAATGTCTCTAGTATATGAGTATGTCGTGAATATGTGAATGTGTTTTCTCTTTCTCTTTTTGCTTTTTTGTTTCTCTTTGGCGAAGTAATATGTAGTTGTTGTATATATATTCTGTTTTAGCGTAATATTTATGTCTTTCTTGTTATTTTGTTTACAATTTTATTATTGAAAATGTTTATTTCTTGTGAAAAGAATGCGGAAAATATGAAAAATGTAAGCAAAAGAATTTTTTAATGCAGTTCTCGAGATTTAATTTTTCAACTGATGGAAAAATAAATACATAAGAATATGTACATAAGAAATATAAGTTTGTAGGTGAATTGGTGGAAAATTAATAAAAATAAACACATTGTATATAGTTTTGCATATTTTCGAATTGAAGCAACTTGTGTTTGTTTATATTTCTAGTACATCAAATTCAAATCCAGGCCACTGTACTATATGTATACATACATACATATGTATGTTTACATATCATATGTATTATAGCTAAAATCTAACAGCAGTAAAATATCCCACATTAAAGAGAATTTGTGTTTGTTTGATATATTTTGTTCAATGAATGTTGGCCGTCCATACTGTTTGGAAAATAAAACGCTAAAATAAACAGTGTGGCTACTTTATTTTTGGGTAAATTTAATTGTTGTTTTTTTTTTTTTTTTTTAAGAACTAAAACGAAATATTGCACAATGCGATATTTCGTTATTAAAACTGTTTTTACTGTCTGGAAGGTTATTCTTGTTTGCATAGATACACTCATAGAAAAAAAATCTTCAGTTTGATCATGACTAGTCATCAGAATTATGAAGTCAATATGATGTAAATAGTCATCAGTAATGTAAAAACTGACATCAATCTCAATAACGAAATTCATTCTAGAATCCCCCCATCTGGCAGCGCTGGGTACATAAAGCAAGCAAAAAATTTCATGTATACAACAAATACTTTGTAATGGTTATCCCAAAACTAACACAATATTTGAATTCGTACGGTAAAGTGTTGGCCCTAGAAAAGCAACACGACAGCTGACAATTCAGGGATAGTAAAACTGGATTGTTTGTTACACGATAGAGAAAGGTGTTTTATTATTGAACATCATTTCAAAAAATAATGAAAGCTTGGCTGCTTATTTTACGAACAAAATCCTCCTAAAGGCCCAATCAGACTATTATACAAGTATAAATACTTTCATTAGATTTTGTGAGATAAAAGTCTAAACACATTTCTTGCGACTGTCAAAAAGTCTAACGTAAATTAGATTTTGCATTCACACCATCACACTTGATATAAACCAACATAGATGTGCCATCATAAAACTTTTCACGGCGGCAGGTGCGCTATTCGTCGTAGGCGATAGACATGCCGGCGCGTGAAATTCTTCAACAGTTAAAATAATAATTGTGTATAACACATTTCAAATTCAATAGCGCAAACATATTTTATGTTCTAAATATAGCATGAGCAAAATACATGTACAAATGACAGCTGAATTCCGAATTTCGAGCTTTTTTATAACGACAAAAAATACTATCAGAGACGGCACCCCATCGGCTACGAAATAGCCGACTAATTAGTTTTTAATTAGCTGGTTTGCTAAAAAACACAACCCTGATCCAATTTAAAGTATTATCGTTTTGAAAAGTTTCAAAAAACAACAAAGTCGTATGGGATGTCAAATTTTTATCGTATGTATGACGGATTACATTCAGACTATCAGACTTGCACGTATTATTTGAATTTTTGACAAGTATTAATACAAAGTATAATAGTCTGAACTGGGCTTAAGCGTGGAAATTTTTCAGGACTGCACTTGAAAGAAGAGAGAGCTTCACGTGCACAACAAAAACTTATTCGATGCAGATCTCTAATACATAGCATTTTTTTGATGGAACTAGTTGAATTGCTAATGGCTATTTCCATAAAAAGTTTTATTAAAATACATCACAATAGCTACAATATAATAAATTAGTTTTTAAAAAATCAAAAATATCCTTTTTCTTTTCAACTTTTTCATGTAGGTTGAATGAATTTTCCCTTTTACTACAGTAAAATAAAATTACGCAAAATTGTATTTTATTTCATTTTTACTTCTAAATAAAAAAAATAAATGTGGGCTGTTGGCGCCAATTAAATATCAATTTTCATTATTTTTAATTTCTTTTCATGTTCGCAGATGGGGGATTGTTTTCTTGCAATTCAGTAATAAATATTGATTGTAATAAATTTAACAAGAAAAAATGTTTTAAGAAATTACGGGTGCGGATAGAAATTATTTTTCCACATAAGGTCCCAAATCAATTAAAAAAGTGTTGTGAGGAAATCAAATGCTATAAAAAAAGTTTTGAAATTCAACTGCACTACGAGTATTTAAGAAAGAACAATTAAAGAAAGTGCTACATTCCATTTATTTTTTTATTAATTTATAGAAATACTTAATAAATACAATAAATTGATTTTATTATGATCTATTGAAAGTATACAGTTAAACTTATATATAACGAAACCGATGACGCCGCCGCTAATACAATGATTAGGGGCGATCATCCTAACACGGTGGGTGTGTTGATGCAAGATACATTGGACACAACATGGGAATAATGCAGGAGGGGAGGGCTTTCAACAAATACCTGGGAAGACAATAATTGTGTCATTTACCACGACAAAGGAACTGCAGGTTCCTACTTTAGGGGCAAGCAGTATTGACGTTGCTCCCAAAATAGAAGTGAAATATATGGGCATAATCCTGGATAGAAAGCACACCTGGGAACCGCACCTTATATCAGCTATAAGAAAGGCTACAAAAAGTCTCTGGACTGCCAAACAACTACTGGGTAAGTCCTGGAGCCTAAACCCCAGAATGAAATGATGGTTGTATACTCAAATGGTATAGTAGGTCTATACTATATAGAGTTCTAGTATGGTGGGGAAACCCCAAACAGGTAACTTTCATATCAATACTTCGCTGTGTACAGAGACTTGCATTCCTATGTATCACAAGGACGTTGAGAAACCACTTCAACGACAGATATGGAAGCTTTTTTTTATTTAACCTAATGCCGCTTAACATGGCTGTTCAAGAAGAGGCGGCCGTTTAGGCGATCTCAATTTACGAAATGAAAAAACTGAATTCAGGTAACCTTATTCGTTATTTTGCAATCCTAATGGTTAGCAGAGACGTAATTTATATGTCTGAGACGAGTAGCAGCATACTCATAGATCCAGCTAATTCCGAATCGTGCTCCTAACAAGGAAAGAATGGGAAACGAACCTAAGGTAGCTGCGAGATAGTTCACAAAAGTGCTACATGGATGGATTCGAAACGCTCCAAAGAGTGGGAGCAGGAATAGTGAGGCAGAAAAATAACACTTAGTAAGGACACCACAATCTTCTAAGTGGAACTATACGCAATACGGCAAGTGGGGGATACACTTTCCCATAGGAGACACAAAGGTATGATTTTAAAAATACTGTCTGATAGTCACAGATGACATGGCAGTAATTTATGCCAAAAAAAGGGGCAGAGAGGACTTTCATCGGCCCCGCACCAACATTTGGCTTCAACAAGAGCTCCTTTAAGAGGGAAGGAGTCCATCCCGGGAAAAGATTGGAATGAGACAAACGGTCTTGAACATTCCTAAAAATGTTTAAGCTTTGATGAAAATAATGTGCTCTAAGACTGCATATGAAAATCCTCAGAACACTGACAGGTGCACTTACAGGTCATTGTACCTGATTTAATAATCTGTACAAGATGAGCATTTCCACTACAGACATTTGCAGATTTTGTGGTTAGGAGGAGGAGACAATGGAGCACAGTTGGCATTGGGGCGCAGGGCCCTACAAGCGTATAAGTTGAGTGAACAGAACTTTGCCATGGGTGACCACAGTGGGGCATTGGGATACAGAAGACACAGGCTCCTGTAAGCGTGTACGTTGAGTGAACAGAACTTGCTATCACTCCCAATGAAGGACCTAGTCCCATTTCTTGTCATAGTTAAGCCATGAGGGCGTAAGGGTAGCACAATAGATCAACAATCGTCGCAGAGCAAGTGTCCGTTGTGGGCCACACCCCTTTAAATTAATAATAATGATAAGCGTTTTCTCCGGCAGTAAAAAATGGAATGAGCGTGGCTTGGTGAACATGTGGTTTCAACAAGACACAATGGATATTGTAAAGGAAGAATTTATTTCTCCCCTAATTTTACCAGCCCCGTTCCCGGGGAACAGGTTTTGCCTTGGCGTATTCCGAAACAGGGCACTCTGTTTCTCAGGTGAAGAGGGGATTTGTACAAAATGGAACGCTAGGGGAGTTAGTATCCCTGATAATTGTTGATGTATGGTTTTTCAGCAGCCAACAACCCCCGAAGAGCTGTTACCCTATAACAGATACTCCAGTACTGTAAAAAACCAGCGGTGATGGTTAGGCTAGTGGGTTTCGGTCTACGAACTCATTAAACCTTCTGGTCCATTGGTTGCTGGGAAATTGCATACAGGAGGATTAGTAGGCCCGAACTCCTAAACAAGGGGTTGTCTATATGGCTCAAAAAAATATGACAAGTAGTGCGACCTGTGTGTGCCTGTTAATCCACAAGGAGGCGCTGGTGATTTGTGAATAATTCACTCCGTGGAATTGTTCCATCATCAGTTAAGACCATAAAGGCAGGTGCTGATGTACATTTTTTTCACTCTTCCCTAATCTCCCGTTTGCCCACTTGGCATGGCTAGCAAGATCGCTCGATTTAACCATCCCAGACTTCTTTTATGCCAACAGGCCCTTGACAATTGCAGCCTTTAGAGGAGAATATTCCACTGGAATGCGAACACTTATCATCAGAAATATTGTGGAATGTTATGGAAAATTCCGATAAAATATACACAAATGTGTGTCAACACTGGCGGCCTTTTCTTGGCTGATAATATATTTTCTAATCAACAGAGAAAATTGTACAGCTCAAAATAATATTTCTTTATTTAGTAAAAAAGTTATTCAGAAATGAAATTGAATGATTCGTTTTGTGCCACCTTGTACATGTATCGGTCTTATCTATGTGATTTTTTTGTGAAGGTCGATTTGAAGTGAGACCTGCAAGTTTCATCAATTCTTGAATGCTTAAATCCAATTTATTTTCTAGCAATATTTTTTAAGTCGAGCTAAACAAACTACTTCATTTAGTGTTTCTAATATTAAAGTGTCTTCTTAAGTAGTTCTTATCTCTCTTTTTTAAATTCTAATAACACGAGCTTTTAGAAAATTAAATTAGAAAAATATTGTCATGAAAGTGCAATAAAATTAATTTTATGGAAGACACGTGTCGTGCATACTTTAAACATTGCAGAAAAGGAATATTGAATTTGTTTTTTATTTTTTTTTTTAATCCGAAGATACAAATTTGGATTTCTAAAGTAACGCTTTATCCCTATTGATAAACCAAACCAGGCAGAGTAAATCTATGCTGGAAATTTTAATTAAATAATTAGATGATTTTTACCATTAATTTAATTAAATTTCAAACTTTTGTAAACTGTCCCATTGTGTACGCAAATAAAAAATGCTTTTCAACGAAATGCAGTTAAGTGTACTCCTCGTATAGCTTAATTAGCTAAAATCACTTTGCTGCGTTTGCTCTGCTCTGCACGTACTTTAATAAATTAAATTGATTGGAAAAGAAAGAAACAAATTCAATATTTCAAAAGCATATTCTTTATTTGTACGAAAATGAAACAAACTTTTTTTTTTTCTTTAACGGAAATTGACAAACATTACTTTTTTAATCAGAATACAAACGCCAACAACAACAAAGTTTATTCACTGCATAAACAAAAGTATATAAAAATCGAAGTTTGAACAAAAATTGGTCGTGGGTGGAAGAGGTTCGTTCGTTGGTGTTGGCTGTTGTTGTGTTTTTGTGTTTTTGTTTTGCAGCCAACGTTTTATTTTTTGGGGTTTTTGATTGAAGAGCGTGTTGTTGACAAAAGCAAGAAAGAGGAAGACACACACACACTCACAAACGCAAGCCTTTGTTGGTGTTTTATTTGAATGAATTCACTCCTCAAGCTGTTATGTGTCATGTTTTTCGTTTTGTTTTCCCCCTTTTAGTATCGAAATTTAGGATTTTTTTTTATTATTTTTGTGAACGAAAACGAAAGTATTGTATTGTTAACAAAACGACAACTTTTACAAAAGAACAAAAAAATTCTATAGCACAATTTACAATTCTGATACATCAACATTTAAAAGCCATTTTTTTTACTGAATAAGAGAAATTTTAAAATAAAGGCAGGATATTATTATTAAAATAGGCAGGATATTTTGTGCGAAAAATTCTTTAGTTGCTGCGCTATGCATTTTTTTTTCAAATTTTTAGTGCGTTTTTTCCAATTTCGGTGGCAACAAATTATATTGAACGCAAATTTTTTGTTTTGGCGTAAGAAAAACGTTTTTTCATAATATTGTACATCTACTTGAGAGTACCATTTCATATAAGTGATAAGAGGCCCATTTAGCCGACCGTAGAAATTGTAACTGTAACGTAAATGTAAATGTAGTAGCACTTATAGAATACTTAAGTCCCATTTAGCCGACCGTAGGAATTGTAACTGTAACGCAAATTTAAATTTAGCAGCACTTATAGAACATTTAAGTCCCATTTAGCCGACCGTAGAAACTGTAACTATAACGTAAATGTAAACGTAGTAGCACTTATAGAACACTTAATCCCATTTAGTCGACAGTAGGAATTATAACTGTAACGTAAATGTAACTTAAAATATTTGTAGTAGCACTTATAGAACACTTAAGTCCCATTTAGCCGACCGTAGGAATTGTAACTGTAACATAAATTTAAATGTAGTAGTACTTATAGAAAACTTAAGTCCCATTTAGCCGACCGTAGAAATTGTAACTGTAACGTAAATGCAGTAGCACTTATAAATAGAACACTTAAAACCGTATAATGTGTTTTTGACATAAACAAAAAACAAAAGTGCATGTGAAGAAAACGTGGTCTCTTTCAATTTTATATTATTTTGTGTTAAAGAAAATAATTAATTTTTCATCGTCCATATCCTTATATCAAATAAATTACAAAAATAAAATAAAAGCAATACAGTTGTGATGAGAGTTCATAGTATTCAGTACATATACAAAAGGTACCAAACTTGCTTAAATTTTACCTAAAATGTATCTTATGTTATTACAATATGTAATAACTTTGATAAAAAGTAATATTATAATGTTTTATTAATGTATTTTACTTAAAAATTATTAACAATTTTTTGTTATTACATTTTTATTACTTCACAGACCTAAATTTCATCATTCTTTTTTCCGTCTTTCTTACGTTTATAGCAGCATAAGTCTGCATTATTAACCGATTTTCAAAAGTCAATTTATCGTTTAAAGATTATGGTTGTGTAATATATTTTTGAAAATCGGACGAATAAATGTTGTGGCTACGTATAATGTGACACTTGCAAAAATCGTGCGCAGCATATAAATTATGCTACCTATGTATGTACATTCATTTTGCGTGCTCAACTCAGAAAAAAATCTTAAATTTATTTAAATATATTGTGTGTGTTTTCAAATTTAACTATAGGGTGTTTTTTTAAGCCCGATAGAACTTGAAATTGTAAAAAATAACACAAAAAATTAAATTGTAATCAAAAATTTTTTTTTTGAAAATGATTTCGGGCATATGGGCACCGCGGCTGTTCTTGACGAAGCGCATTCTGGGCGTCCAATTTTGGGCCACTTTTTCGAGCACTGCTGGCCGTATGTCACGAACAACACGAACAATGCTGGCCTCCAAGGCGTCAATTGTTGCTGGTTTATCAGCATAAACCAGTGACTTCACGTAGCCCCACAGGAAATAATCGAGAGGTGTCAAATCGCACGACCTTGGAGGCCAATTGACAGGTCCATTTCTCGAAATCAACTTATCGCCAAATTTTGATTTCAGTAAGTCGATGGTTGCGTTCGCCGTATGGCACGTAGCGCCATCCTGTTGAAACCACATCTCCTCCGGATCAATGTCATCCATATTTTCAAACAAAAAATCATTGATCATGGTGCGGTAACGATCTCCATTGACCGTAACGCGAGCTCCGGCCTCATTTTTGAAGAAATAAGGTCCGATGATGCCACCAGCATGAAAACCGCACCAAACAGTGCATTTTTCTGGATGTAATGGAGTCTGTAGGGTCTCTTGTGGATTGGTCTCACTCCATATGCGGCAATTTTGCTTATTAACAAACCCGTTAAGCCAAAAATGCGCCTCATCGCTGAACACAATTTTGCGATAAAACAACGCGCGAATCGACGACTGATTTTCAAAGTAAATTTGGATAATTTCGTAGCGTTGTTCAAGCGTGAGTCTATTCATGATGATTTGTCAGAGTATACTGAAACAAATAAAAAAAATGTTTCATCAAAATTTAATTTTTTGTGTTACTTTTTACAATTTAAAGTTCTATCTAGCTTAAAAAAACACCCTATACTTAGACAGTTTAATTATCAAATAAACAAGTAGTACCAAAATAGGGGTTTTGTGCCACTCTTTCATTGACAATAATATATACCATCACTGACAACATTTGTCATGTAAGAACGTAATGAAATTCTATTTTCTTTCTACAGGTTGAGACGTTACAGTTACATTTCATTACAGCCAGGTTAGTGTTTTCATGGTTGTTCGTATGCCAAAAACGATCAGCTGTTTCAACTACATTTACATATCTACATTTAATATTGGCTAAAAGGGCCTTAGCACCCATGAAATGTCGACATGTAGACCAGAAAACTACAACCGATGCTCTGTTTTATTGATCTAAGTACACTCGTGTAAAATCAAGCTGCGATGTGATTGGTCACTGCATATTGTTTGCACAAGTATGTTTTCTACTCGTTAGAGCTTGCGTCTTTTAACTAGAGTATAAAACATACAAGTTTGTATACGGTGGCTGCTTAATTTGGTTTCTCAATTATATTTTCCACATTCGACAATCGTATTCGTACTTCTGTTTATCAACGAAAATATTATTTATATATAAAAATTTGCAGTCGCACTTTCCTTGCCCATGAGAGTCCGTGTTTTCTTATTTAAAACTGCGGTTCACTTATTTAAAGGCACTAAAAATGCCATATTCAGAAGCCTGTATCTTTCGCAATTTTTAATAGATTGCAGAATTTTAAAATAGAAGTGGATGCTATCCACTTCTATATCTTGAGATATAAAAAATGACAATAGTGGTCTTTTAAACAACTGTTTCTGACCAATTTATAATAACTTTTTTTCTGACTAATTTTTTGTTTGCCATTTTGACTCGTAAATTGATTAAGATGTAATAAATTATAATAAATAATCATTCCGTACAAAAAAAAAAAAAAAAAAATCATCGTTTACTTCAAAAATAATAAAAAATAAAATGCCTTTATTCAAGTGAACCAAAAAAAAAAGCAAATCTTTGGTTTTACTTTTATAAATTGCCCAAAAAAAGTTCTTTAGTTAAGAAACCATCTTTATCATGATTTTTTTTTTTTTTTTATCTCAAGAGGTCTTCGATTTCTATTTTAAAATTCTGCAATCGGTTAAAAATTGCTTCTGAATATGGAATTGTTAGTGCCATTAAATAAGTGAACCGGAGTGTATTTATTCACTCAAACGCGGGTAATGTATGCGTACTAAGGGCGGCGTTGCCAGAAGCTTTAAAAAAAATCATGATTTGGCGGTCGTGTTTTGAAGAAAATATATAAACATGTTTGAACATTTTTAGTACAAAATCGCTAAAAGCAATAACTTTTATGTTAAAAAATGGATTTCTTTATGAAGCACATCTTCATCAAATTCCTTTTAATTTAGGTTTCTTAATTGATAATATCTATTTCTTGGTTTTAGTAAATGCATAGTTACATATACATATAACGAACTGTGGAAAAAAATTTCATTAGCCCAACGGCCAAAGTTTCGCCTACAGAAGCGATGATCCGATGCACACTTGTAAGACAGTAATGCACGCCATCTCATAAACAAACCTAGTAGACATTTTCATACACATTGCGCATTTGTAAAGTGATCGCCTACCACCTGGCACACAAAGTCAGCGAAGTAGTGAGGTGTTATTCCAACAAAAGCTCATTACTACCAAGCATACATTGTAAGTTATTGGTAGGCAGCGCGAATACAACATCACATACTTTGTAAGTCGCCAGTAGGCCGCTCGAATACAATCACGCTTACCTTGTAAGTCGACAGTAGGCAGCCCGAATACAATCTCACTTGCTTTATAAGTAGGTCGTAGACGTTTTCCGCACCCCACATAGTTTTTTTTTTTTTTTTTTTTTTTTTTTAGTATTGCATTTAATTAATTTGTTGTGTTTTCTGTGCATTCTTTTCTTTTTTAATTAAATATTTTATATAACTTGTACTAAGTCCTTTTTTAAATTCTTTTCTAGGCACTCTTACCTATAGCACTGATTTTGTTAATTAAATTTTTTGCAATGTAGTCTGACATACACGAGTATTCTTGCGTGAAAAGTGTTCTAAACTTTGTTAAAATTAGTATGTTTTTAGGCAGTTGGTAGTGCGGGAGGAGTTTTTTTTTTGCCAAAAGTATGCTGCGAAATTTCATAAATTGTAAAATATTTTCTACTTTAGTTTTGTTCTTTTCAAATTATTATTTGTCGGAATAAACTATTTAACTTTAAACTTTACATAAAGTAAAATTCCTTTTTAGCGTATTCCCATATGGGTGTGATATGCTATAAACTTTTCTGCCTTCACAACACAGAAATTGTTAGCATACTTTAGGGCATAATAAAATGTTTTATATTTTCTGTTTAATCTTAAGGAAATGCTTCTTTGTTCTTAAGCTGAGCATGTACAATAAATACATAAAAAAAATATATACGTATGTCTAAACATTTTTGTTTAACAATGAGTTTTACCGCAAGGCAGGTTAAGTCGGTTTTCCCCCCCTTTGAAAATGGACATAATCAGCAATAATTTACTGAGTAAATTCTCAAGGCTTTTTTTCTCCTTTTTGCCATTTTTGCTACTTAAAAAGGGAGTTCCCTGTATCGAATGTATGTCAGTGTTACAACAAAAGAATATTTTTTATGTATGTGAGATTGGTTTTTTCCCTAATAATATTCTACAATGTGGTTGACCTGTATTTTGTTTATTAAATTTTTTGTTCATGTATGTTTTGCAACGGGGCTTTTTTTCTATATGATTTATTTACTTATGATTGTTGTGTACATAAACACGGTATTGGGGTTTTTATTGCCGAGTGTACGAAATGTTAATTTTGCAATAAACGAGCATGGGAGAAAAATAAACTTTATAGATTATAGATCAATTAAAAAGAGTAAAGTGTATGTATTGTATATTTGAAGGTTTAGAGCTTATGGAATTTCTGGGAAATCTGCCAGAATTAGATAAGTCATTTTAAAGATTTTTCATGCCGCAATTCAACATTAAAAAAATAAACTTAACCACCCACCTGCGCTTTTCTTCCTTGATAACTATTATTTTTTATATAAGTCTTAGTACATAAAATCAATTCACCTTATCTCAACTAAGCAAGCTAAAGCCTTAAACACTATCAATGACCTAGTTTTTTCAATTTAAATTGAATATTGCTAGAGGTTTATAAAGTATACATTAAGGCTACTATAATTGCTCAAAAACCATAGCATATTTATTAGTGCTAAAAAAATTAAATAAAATAATGTATTAGCTGTAGTGCAATAATATATGCTTTTTTTTACCCAATTAAAAACATAATTCAAGGAGCATCAATCCCGAAAGTAAAACTATTTATTTTCAAGGAAATAATTTATCTAGGTTTTAGTTTCTTCAACGATTTTTGTAAACACTTAAAACAAAAACATATACACTCCGGTTCACTGATTTAAAGGCATTAAAAATTCTATATTCAGAAGATTGTATCTTTTGCAATTTTTAACCGATTGCAGAATTTTCAAATAGAAATGGAAGCTAAGCATCTTGAGATATAAAAAAAAATCATGACAAAAGTGATTTATTTATTTGGGCAATTTATAAAAATAAGTCCAAAACTAGGCTTTCTTATTTGGTTCACTTGAATAAAGGCATTTTATTATTTTTAAAGTAAGCGATGATTTTTTTGTACGATGCAATTGCTTATTATAATTTTTTTACATTCTAATCAATTTGCGAGTCAAAATGGCAAAACCAAAAATGTTAAATCTATCGGAAAAAACTAAAATCGATGTTTACCATTTTGAGGGATGTTCCAAACGCGCAATAGTTTAAAAAAAATTGGACTAAGCCCAAGAGTTGTCGACAATTACATCAAGGATCCCGAAGGGTATGGAAATAATTTTAAAGGAAGGGTAAAATAAATTGCTCAGAAAAGGTTGTTTAGTTAAGAAACCACTATTGCCATGATTTTTTTATATATCAAAATGTCTAACTTCCACTTCCATTTTAAAATTCTGCAATCGGCTAAAAAATGCAAAAGATACAGGCTTCTGAATATAGAATTTTTAATGACTTTAAATAAGTGAACCGGAGTGTATCTGAAAAGATTTTTTTAAATACAGCAATTTATTTAATAAGAAATAATTTGTCTTGGTCCTAGTTTCCTTGACCTTGTCTGTAAGCATTGAAAACCAACATGCTCCTAAAGTTTTCCTAAGGAAACTATAATACAAAAAGAGTCATAACAAAAAACTTAACCTCAATTAATTATTGTGAAAAAAGTGTTAAACTAATTTTTTATAATATTTATTCTTTCTTTTTATTAATTTATTAGGAACTACTATTTATGGCGAAAATTTATTTGAAAACATCAAATATGTTTATTGAAAGTCACATTTTATCTGCTGTTCTTAAGAAGCTGATAAATTTATTTTGTGTTTTTGAAGCTTAAAAAACTTTCATGATTTTAACATATTCTTATTGCTTAAAAAACTAATAACTAATTGTGTTCATTATGTTATCAAATTTCTAGCTAAACTGCTTTTTTATGGATTTCAAAGAAACTCATTTCAAATACATGTGATATTGATAACGTAACAAAAGTGAAATGTTATATTTAATAACAGTCTGACATGTTTCATAAAAGTAAAAAAAAAAAAAAAAAAATAATAAATAAACAAAGACAATGCAACAAAAGTAAAACATTATTTCTAAATTTATATGTGTACATACATATGTAAATAAATGTACATACAAGTATGCTATCTGCTTTTAAATTATCGTGTATACTATCATGAATTGATAATAAGCACAAAAAAAAAACAAAAATTAATAAATAAACAAAATTTGCTCAAGTTTATAAAATTTATTGAACCTTTTACACCTTGAACAAAAGATAAAAATATTGCCAACAATAAATTGTGATGAAAAAATTAAAATATGAATTTGGCTTTCAATTTAGGAGCAATTTTATTTATTACATATTTTTAATAACATTTATTATTTTATAACTTAATGGGCGTATTCATAAAAATTAAAATTAATTTGAAAGGAGTTTTAATTGAAAATTTCCATATAAAATTTTATTATGTTTTAAAATCGATTCGTTTTTTCTAAATTTCAAGCAACTAACTAACGGTTATAAAAAAGGTAGACAATTTTCAAGATTTTGACCAAATAAACGTACATTTTTTGTTGTCACTCAGCACTCAACAGGACCTTATGGAATAGGCAGCCAAGAGTGTCCTCTAAACGCCTATATAAGTGGCAAATCCCAAATGTATTTGGGATTTTTGTAAACTAAAGTTCAGAAAAAAATCATTTTTTGCTGAAACAATTTTCAAGGTGTTGGCTTTAGTTTTCTGAAAAAATAAAAAATATACATATGTTGTCATACTAAAATTATGCATTTATTAAAAAATAATAATAATTTTAAGTAAATAATATGGATAACCGGCCAGATCAGAACTTTTATGGTTCTTATACAGATATTGTTCTATTTTCCTTCCACATTCGTTTAAAAAAAAAGTTATTTGGCGATGATCCTCGGCTTAACTGTTGTTGATTGTATACTATCTGGATACTATATATTCGAATAAACATTAAGTTAACTCCGGCCTCGCCAACACCGTAAAATTAGTATTTGTTCATAAGTTTCCATCGCAATGACGGGAAACTTTAAAATTGACTTTTGTAATATACGTGGGATGAAAACGAACTTATTTTCCGTTTATGCTCACGCGTGTCTCCATCGGTCGGTTATTTTCGCGCTAGGTGCATGCAGAAACCGCATACAAACTTAATTGAGTTTGTTATATATTATATGGTTTGCAGACGCAAGCTGAAACAAGAAGAAAACATATTTGTGCAAACAATACATGGTGGCCAATCATGCCGAAACTCGATTTAAAACGGGTGTACTTAGATCATTAAGAAAGGCACCGGCTGCAGACCTCTGCTACTGATCGCAAAGGTGCATTTTCTTCTTCGTCGCCAATAATTTATGAGTTTTTATAGCATGTAAAGTAACTACGTGTTTAAGCTGATTATAATTATGAAGCAAATTCTTTTCTATGTTGTCAACCATTGAAATACTTCAATTACGATTATATGTAATTAAAATAAAAACTTAAAACTATAACATTTAAATATTAAAACCCAGCTTAAACGTGTTAAAAAGCCCAGATTATTCGATATTCGAAAAATAGACCGGTTACAGTAAAGCCAAAAAACTCCGGTCGAATAATAACCGTTCGATCACCCTACTACTGATGCAGAAGTTTTTATTTTAATTTTAAAACCCAAACGTCACAATAAATTTTTAACTTATTCGTGTTCTAAATATATATCGCTCCTTTATTGCAACACAGTCATATCTCAAAAAATGCATTCTGCAGTTAATAATGCAGAATTGTTAACAGTACTATCTTTTATATTGTGTCAAAAAATTATTCAAATTACTTTTAAACTGCTTCCTTTAGGAGATATTTTCTAAAAACACTTTTTAATTTTAAGACTTGTATGGAAACTAAAAATTTGAAATTCGGTTTTCTCGAAACGAGCTTTTTTTAGTTATGAGTATGTTTCAATAAAAGAGCGATATTGCTTAATTTTTTGTGCAGGTCTTAAAACTTGTTTTTATAGTGCCTGGAACTCCGAACCCCCCTTATAAGTAAGAACTGCTTTCCAAACTAAATAAAACGGAAATTCCCCTTTTTACACGAATATTAAAAACATTTTTTTAACACTTTTATTACTTCTGCGAAAAATTCCGATGGTGCAAAGAACATAAATTACACCACTATATTTAAGTTTAGCTTTAAAAAAGGTTAAATCTATCGCATTCACTGGTTGGTTATTTATAATTTCTTCTATTCTATTAAGCTTGTTATAAACGTACTAACTGTTATGTACTCACAATAAATTTCATTTAATGGTCAAGTTCAAGTTTATTAACATCAGTTAATCACACAAAAACTTACAAAATAAACTCCCCTTCTAATTATTGGTCGTACTTGTGAAACGTATTCAACACGAACTTGTTTTATGAGCAAGTAGTCATTTGTTTTAACTGATAAAAGGGTTCTATTGAATTTATTAAACCTTATTTATCTATAGTTGCGTTATTTGGTTTTGGTTGCACTTAAAAATAAAGAAATTGATAAAAATAAAGAATTGAACTACTAGTAGTATGTCGAAAACAGCAACAAAATATCAAAATTATTTACTCGTAAGAAATACAGAAAATATGTAAGTTATTAAATTTCGAACAAAGTTGTTTATGTTGTAATCAGTATGAAAGCATATTTTCTATTTATATTTGCTTTCAAGTCTTTAGTTTTCTTTTAATTTGCATGTTTTATTTGCTTAGTTTTAACTTCCAGTCATTTTGCTCAGCAAATCAGCACTTTAAGGTTAATAAAACTTGTGTTTGCAAACCACAAGACTCCCACATAGTCTTGAGTTTTATTGCTTTTCAGAAATTTTCTTGCACGCGTGTTATTTGGTTCGTAGGAGTATTTCTCTATAAAGTTTAGTTTAAACAAATATTCAAGGGGGTGTGGAAAGGAAATTTAATTTGAAATACTCGTATATCACTTAATGGAAAAACTATGATAAAAAACACTTTTAAGCATATTATATTAGAAAAAATGGTTTATGTTATAGAAACACTTTTGTAAAAGTGATTTAAAATCACAAGGAATTTGCGTTGCGCATGCACGTAGAAAAAATATATGGTTAGCAAGACAATACTATTGTTGAATTGTATGGTAGTTGCTGATAATATTACATTCTTATATATGAGATCCCATAGATATGTTCTGTAAACAAAATGTTATAAACAACCACACTATATTCTGCTTCAATATGGTAAGCAACCACAGTACTAATAGAAGTTACCATTATTAATGTCATATCCAAATGTGTTATTATGCCCGCCAACCATTTATATATCATATAACCTTATTTTTTTTATTTATTTCAATGTGTACAAACCATTAATGACAACAATTTGATGCTTCAGCGCCTTATAGGCAATATATATATCGAATATCGGAGTGGATTCTACTATGTAAGAAAAATTACGCTTTGTTGGAATAAATAATTCTTCAAATGTTCCATAAATCTTGAAATTCTTGTTATATTTGTCAAACATGTAGGCAACTTATTGAATTCATGGCTACCCACAAATTCTATCCGTTGTTTGGTAGTTTCGCGTCTACATCGGGGCACTGCTAGATTGTTTATGTTCCTTGTATTGCCTGCATGTCGATTTCTCGACAAAAAAAAAAATATTGGGTGATGTCCCACGTTGTGTATACACTAGAACACTTTCTTCAAACAACAATACTACTGTCTTGACCAGCTCTATTGGCATAGAATCATATATTTGTCATAACTCACGATGTTAATTAAAAAAATTACATCTCTATACAAATAATACTATTTTTTATATACAATGTGCCATAGACACATATGTATATATAATATAAATTAAAATAACACTTATTACAGTATAAATAAATTTAAATAATTAAAAATAATCGCATAGCACAATTGCAAATGATTTTGATTTCAACGGTTTCTTGTATCTATTAGTTGAAATAAAGGATAAATTTGTTAAGCATTTTACCAATAGTAGCATATTTAAAAATCATATCTAACCATATTAATATGGTCTTGCTATGAATTTGCACCACTTCTAATCCACTGTGCGAGCCGTTTATCTGCTTGTTATAAATGTGCAGGCACATTCACACATACAACATAAAACTAAAAAATGTACAAACAAACAAAAACACACATGATCTAAAGAGGCCAAAATTCCTAATAAATCAACCAGTAATAACTTTATTGTTGTTGCTGCGTTCTTATTGTCGCATGTATGCATGTGCGTATGATTTTTTATGAATGTATGATTTTTTATTTTTGAAAAAAAAAATTTAATTATCTCAAAAATTAATGTAGTTGAAGGAAAAAATAAAGTACAAGAAGAAGTCATCCGATGTTGTTTGGCTCTCATTTTTTTTTAAATAAAAAATTCTGTTTTTGTATTATGTTTATTTAAACTGTTAAAATCTTATTAACCAATTCGAGAAAATGATATCGGCCAAATGGACGCCGTTTTATAGTATTTTTATCCCTTCGGCGAGAAACTTAGGCGACAGATTCTTGCACTCGTGTCGAATGTTGTCCTTGAGGACAATGTTTCCGTTTTACATTGTTCAGCCAAAACGAATGTTAGATGGTATTGTGTTGTATCCATTTTCTGTTAGTCGGGAATGTTATTGTCTTATTTACTTCCATGTATACACTATTTAAGGCAAAAAAGTAGTGGTTACGCTTATTTGATCAAATATTTGCTCAATGTGAACGTATCTTAACAACTTAAACTTAACTTAAAAGTTTTTATTGTTTTTTAACTTATTTCAAATTTACATTGTGCCATATTAATTCAACATTGCGTGTGTTCTGTTATTTCTTTTTTCTTGTATTAAAAACTCTCTTATTATGGCGCCAATATTATTTTTTCTTCATTCCATTTATTCCTCAAATATATTTTAGTTTAGTTTGCTATGCATATTTCTGCTTTTCTTTAAATTTTTTTTTTTTTTACAAAATTCGTTCTAGAGAGGAAATAACAAAAAATGAAATCATGTTATCACTTGACACATTCACAAAAAATAGAAACGCTCATTCGCATACTCGTACACACTTAACGTGTAAAGCATTCCTTACATGTAGACTGTCAGGCAGACATATGAAATGGCAGTTCAACAAAAAAAAAAAACCGGAACGTTGGCAAATCAAAAACCAAACAAATGAAATATCATCTATTGCTGCGCTTTCTTTTACATCAAATTGTAAAGCTTTTAGAGAAAATGTTTTTTCTTATAAACACAAATGTGATACAAAGGGCGGTCCGACCAAAACCCACGACGTTAATTGTAAATAAAACAAAAAATGTTCAGAGAAATGTCTTAATATTTTTTATTATTAGGGTATAGTTGGTTGACATTATAGCACGATTGTGTGTGACATTAATATCGTAAATTTTTTAATACTGTGGTTGCTTACAATTATAACAATGTTGAGCGAGACTATAATATAGTTATTTATAAATTTTCTTTTTACAAAACTATGGTGACTCATATTAGTAGCGTTTCGATTATAATAATATAACATTATCAGCACTGACCAATTACTTCAACAATTGTATGTTGTACGTTTAGTCACGTCAACCATAAACTTTTTTTCTACGTGTAGACAAAACTTTATTTGCATTTTTCCCAAATTGACATTTTTCAGTGACTAATACATTTTGAATTGACATATGTTTGTAATTGTAAACCTAGAGGTAGCGGTAATGCTCCATTTTATGTAGCTTTGAATATGTTGTTGATCACAATTAGAAACGTCTTAATTGGCGTTTTTAACGAATTTTATTTTGTTTAGTGATTCTAGTACATATCACACAAATACGCCTCGTTAACAAAGATTTAATGAAATAATTTCATAAGTAACAGATTTACAAAATTTTGCTTTAATTTGTTTGGAAACCCTACAGAAATAACTACGTAATACAGGGTGGCTGATAATAAAAAAGAATTATTCACGGTTCACCAGTGCCCCCCTGTGGCTTGCTTCGTTCTCACAAGCCGCAACTTCTGCCATAAGTTTGTATCCGTGTTGACAAACCCCTTGCTCGGGTCTTTTAATCCTTACTGTATGCAATTTCGCAGAAAGTTGAATTAGTTGCCCTGATAACTATGTTATTGTGCAAGCCGGTTTTCAGGGACTAACAATCCCTCAAGATGTTGTTGTTTTGCAACAGATTTCTTTTCTGCAAGGAACCAGGTGGGGCAGTTATACGAATGCGTTGATTGACTTCGGCCTACCAATATATTAAGCTTTGCCTTCCATTGACTGTTAGGAAATTGTATACAGGAGGTTTAACAAAGCCCGAACTCTCAAAAAACGCGTTCATCTATAGAGCTACAAGCTTATAGCCTAGCAAGCCACCTGGGGGCGCTGGTGAATCGTGAATAATTCTCGCCGTGGAGTTGTTCCATCATCAGATTAGACCGCACTGGTAGTTTTAACTAATTTAATTCCAACATTTTAAATGCTGCAATAGAGTTTGTTTCAGTCTTTCGTGTTGTTATCGTTAACACTCCGCTAACACTACTCCCTCTTTCCTCCTCGTCATACCCTATTTGGCTTGTTCCAGTACAATGCGCTGCATATGTAGAGGTCATCCCCTGAGTACTGGATCCAGATAAAAAAAAATTGATTTCACAACTGTATGCAATTTCCCAGACAGTCAATGGTAGAAAAGGCTTAATGAGTTGGTGAGCCGAAGTTCATAAAGATCATCAGCCTTTAACCAACTCACCCGTTTACCCATCATTTCTGGTTCCTTACATTACAGGTATCTGCTGTAAGACAACAACACTTCGGAAATTGTTTGCCCCCGAAACCCGTCATTGCACTATAGTTATTAGGAAAACTAATTCGCCATCGCACGAATTATCTTTCAAAAACAGCCTTAACCATGACCAGTGCCGAGATGGGCTGCAAGCAGAACCTCCCGAGGGCCGTGCTAATCCCCGTTCAGCTAATTAACCTTTGGTTAAGGTTTCGTAAGTCCAACACAACATAAGTCATGCAGCTACCTAGAGTTTTATGCCCCAGAAAACAGAGTGCCTTGATATAGTATACACCAAGGTAAAACCTGCCCCCGGGAGGGCACCGTTATATATCACTCCTTTATTGCTACATAGATATAACTAAAAAAAGCACGTTTCGAGAAAAACGCATTTCAAATTTTTAGTATCCATAAAAGTCTTAGGAAAAATTTGTTGGAAAATATCTCCTAAAGAAAACAGTTTAAAAGTAATTTCAACAAATTTTTGCCACAATATAAAAAGTGCTACTGTTAACAATTATGCATTGTTAACTCGAAAAGGTAATTTTTTGAGATATGACTATGTTAGGAGGAGCGATATGCTCGTTATTAATTTTTATTTTTTGCGGCGGATTAAGTAGCCAGCCAGGAATAAGTAGTATTTCGTCCTTTTTCGTCCGGGTTTTCTTTATATTTTATTATTAATTTCAATGTAAACAATACCTTGTGATGTATTGGACTAATTTTTCTACTCGAAGGTATATACAATGGGCACTGACTGGTTGTAACTAATTTAATTCCAACGCTTTAAATGCTATGATAACTTTTGTTTTGTTCCCTCCTTGTTGTTATTAATAGATTCAAGATAAATGTCCACAAACGCTACACCTTCTTTCCTATTCCTCACAACCTATTTTCCTAGTTCCAGTACAATGAGCTGCATATGTAGGAATCATTCCCAGAGTACCGGTTCAAGATAAAAATAATAATAATACCGACAAAGAGGTAAATTTTAGTATACCAATTTAGGGCTAAACAGATGAACGAACAAGTTCGACATCAGTAAACTAGCACATTGGGTGCCAAGAAACTTTTTGCAAAATTTTCAAATAATATAAAGTTTTACTTTATTCTTGGCGCTTGTTGCTTGTTGTTATTGCCAGAACTTTGTTTGCGACTCAAAAAAGCTTCGACTTTGTTGTACACAATAAACAATTGATTTTTTTATAGGTTTGATTGTGTTCCATTATCTTGGATAGCCATCAATACCTGAGCCTGCAAATGATTGCAAACAAATTCAATTTCATTTAGCTCTTAATTTAACTTAAATGAAATACAAGACACGAAAAACTCTGGCAACCAATTGAACGATACAATAACGATGACGTGTAGCAACAATAAAGAAACAAATTATCAAACACTGATGACGTGATTTGGTTTTCCATGCGGTGGCTTAAAACATCAGTTAAAAGAAAGGAAGAGTTATGACAACCAATAAAATCAACACACTCAACCACACACCTGTAAAAAAAATAAGAAAAATAATAATTTGTTTTGTTGTTGCTGCAAATTATGACAGAAGCTTTTTCTTTGTTATTTATGTGTTCTTTGCTAACGTCATCGCAGCTTCTTATACAAGAATATAAATTTAAAAAATGATTTACATCAGTTGGTTTTTACTACTTTTTTTTCTAAATTAAAGATATAAATTTAAATTATCTTAAAGTTAAGACAAACGTATTAAAAAAAACGAGAAGCAAATTTCTAGTGGTGGTGACAGTGAATGTGCTAGTGATACTCTCATGCTTAAATATTGATTTACAAAAAAATTTATTTATATTATCTTTTTGTATGTTTTGTTTTGTTCAAAATAACTTTGTTATGTTGAATTACTTTTTGCCTGATGATTTTCTCATGGCTTGCTTGGGTTTTAAATGTGAGTCTCTATGTCACCTGGCGGTTGGCCAAAAAATTGAAATACGAACACTAAACATCTGATAGTACAATGTTCATCCGTAAAGTTCTTTTTTTACAACCATTTGATAAAATACGAGCACTAGCAGTATCAGTGAAATCTTTAGGAAACTTATTTGTGGCATATAATTAAAAACAAAAAGAACTAGAATTTTCAAAAATACAAAATACTCGTAAATGTATTTGCATTTCCTAATCGAAGTTGTAGCTTTTTCTATACACTTTTATATTTAAATTGCAAAAACAAATTTGTGAGCATAACAGACTGCTTGCTGGCTCGATGGCGTAACTTGACGCCGCACTATGGCGCATTTCCAAAGTTATATTCGTGAAATGTTTTAGTTTAAAACGATGTTTTATTTAGTGCTCTAAAACATTTTTGTTTATAGTGTGAAAGTTATACAATACACATAGAAAAATATATATGTTTGACACGATAATATTTTAAGGGCAACATACTATTTTTGAATTTTATGCTTGATTCGGATAATATTATATTGTTATATAATATTGTCAGTCATTGATACGACTTATCATAGTTTTGTAAAAAAAACTCTATAAATAACTATAGTATATGTATACTGACTCAACATTGTTTTAATACCAATTAACCACATTACGAATTAAAAAGTAGATCTCAACTTGTTCATGTGAGTAACAATATTTCTGATTCACTAAGGGTCTATCTTGAGACCTATTGTATTGCGCATATACATTAATGATTTGCCAGACTTATTTTTGAATTGTGGGGTTCATTTGTATGCTGATGATATATAGCTTTATTCAAGTATCCGATGTGGCGTTTTGGGGAATTGTGTAAATGCCATTAACACCGACTTAAATAGACTTCATATCTGGCCTTCTGCCAATGGTGTTTGCATTAACACAACAAATTCTAAATGTATTTTAATATCAAAATCAAATAGGATATTTGACGGACCAGAAGTAAAAATTAACGAAAGCGGAATAGAATTCGTCAAATCGGTATCCAATTTGTGGGTTGTTTTTAATACTGCACTATCGTGGTCTGATCACAGAAGTGCGACAGTGGGAAGAATCTACCATATGCTACGTAATTTGTGAGCGGTTGTAGACTTAGAACCCTTTGTTATACGTATGCAACTTGCGAAGGCATATCTAATTCCTGTTCTTCTTTATGGCTGTAACGCTAACTGTGAGTATTCGCTTATCAGATATTTCAAATTGAGTTTGGGAATCTATTAAAAGTTAAATGTTAACATTTTTGCATAAGACCATCATCTCTAGGCTGCCTACCTATTTGTACGTTAGAATTCAATTTACTAGATTAGGATGTGGAAGCAAGATTATCTAGCTGAGATATGAGTATAAGTCACTTTTGTCGCAGAAGCAGTTTTTTATTCATGCTATTAGTCTCTCGAATTCTTTACCGAATAATATTCAAAACCTCGAGAATGTAGACGTGTTTAAAAAAGAGCTATACAAATTGTTTTTCATAATTAAGTTGAAATAAACCTACATATATTTGAGGATATTTCTGATTTATTTACTAACACTTTCATTTATAAGAGTTTCATATCCTGTTGTGTTAGACTTTAATTATAATAAAAAATAAAATAAAGTTACAATATTAATGTCTACCCAACCATACTCTTATGCTAACCAAACTTACTTTTTTGTGAAAAAGAACCATATTACTATCATAGTAAACCATTAATAATGTCATACATTCTGTAACAAATGCCTGGTTTCAATTGTTGCACGAGTTGGATATAAGCACGCAAACCAAGATCTTCCGTAAAGTGGATGGACATATATCCTATTCCTGTGCTCGAAACTGGGCAGGCTGCATCAGATTCTCCGCAACGCTATGTTCTACAGCAGCAATGACTTCTATACGCTCTGTAGGGTATCTCTGTGGATGCGTATTATCAGTTAGAGTAAACGTGATGGGAAAACGTTCCATAGCTAATCGAAATAATTGCTCCTAAGGAAGATTATGTGGACTATAAAATGGACGTAGAGCGCTATATGTATTTCGAACAGACCCATGATTTTCAAAATAAATTTGCACATTTCATATTGAAATGCCAAACTAAATTTCACATAAATCACTTAACTCCTAACAAATGGCACCGCCGGATAAAAAAAAATGTTGACAACTTAAAGTTTTATAACTCAATATACAATGATAATACTTTACTTGGAAAAATATAAATCCATAAATTGATGAAAAAAACATCTGTAAAAAAAAGTATGGTAAAGGTTTAAGCAATAATTTATTTTATTCTCAATATAAAGGGTGTTTTTTTAAGCTAGATAGAACTTTAAATTGTAAAAAGTAACACAAAAAATTAAATTTTGATGAAACATTTTTTTTATTTGTTTCAGTATACTCTGACAAATCATCATGAATAGACTCACGCTTGAACAACGCTACGAAATTATCCAAATTTACTTTGAAAATCAGACCCGTTGTTTTATCGCAAAATTGTGTTCAGCGATGAGGCGCATTTTTGGCTTAACGGGTTTGTTAATAAGCAAAATTGCCGCATATGGAGTGAGACCAATCCACAAGAGACCCTACAGACTCCATTACATCCAGAAAAATGCACTGTTTGGTGCGGTTTTCATGCTGGTGGTATCATCGGACCTTATTTCTTCAAAAATGAGGCCGGAGCTCGCGTTACGGTTAATGGAGATCGTTACCGCACCATGATCAATGATTTTTTGTTTGAAAATATGGATGACATTGATCCGGAGGAGATGTGGTTTCAACAGGATGGCGCTACGTGCCATACGGCGAACGCAACCATCGACTTACTGAAATCAAAATTTGGCGATAAGTTGATTTCGAGAAATGGACCTGTCAATTGGCCTCCAAGGTCGTGCGATTTGACACCTCTCGATTATTTCCTGTGGGGCTACGTGAAGTCACTGGTTTATGCTGATAAACCAGCAACAATTGACGCCTTGGAGGCCAGCATTGTTCGTGTTGTTCGTGACATACGGCCAGCAGTGCTCGAAAAAGTGGCCCAAAATTGGACGTCCAGAATGCGCTTCGTCAAGAACAGCCGCGGTGCCCATATGCCCGAAATCATTTTCAAATGTTAATGTCACGTATTGATCTTTCGAATAAAAAAAATTTTGATTACAATTTAATTTTTTGTGTTATTTTTTACAATTTCAAGTTCTATCGGGCTTAAAAAAACACCCTATACAATGAAAATACTTTACTTGCTAAAATATAAATCCATAAATTGACGGAAAGAAAATCTTAAAAAAGAGAAACCTCGTAGCTTTTTTAAGGACTCCTAAAATTCTCAATTTATTTTATTTTCATCAAAAACTCGTTAAAGTAAATTTCTTAAATTTAATATATTCTAAAAAGACAACCTTAGCTTTTCTTTATTTTCTTATAACCTCGTTATTAAATAAAATGCTGTCTTGTAAAAGGAAAGATGATAATTCAGATTTCTTTTAAAATTCAGTTTACTACAAAAACAAACTCGTTTTTAACGAAAAAAAAATTGTATTTACCTAGTTTACATAAACATCCTTTCAAAAGCTCACAAAACACTCACACACAACACGCATACACACACTCCAGATAATATAAAGATACACGCAAAACATAGCCTACTTTTGGGCTCATGTATACATTTTGTTATTCTATATTTAAACATTTATTTCACTTTTATTATTAAAAATACTTTTTTATCTTGCCTTTTCGAATACATTTAAAAAAGTCATTGACACTTTATAAAGGCCTAAGATTAATTTGTGCATTTTATATTTCATATCAGTGTGTTAAACAAAAAACTAATTACAAGGCAAAGACTCTTCTCATATGTATATACTTATGTAAACAGGGTGGCGCAAAATTACACCCTATTGTAAGATTTAATAGGTTTTGCATATGGCGCTTTACGTCAATCGTATTTGACATTTGTAAACTAAACAGCTGCAGAATACAAACAGACAAACAGTGGAGCGCCATACTCCGCATGTAGAACCATCCTAAACCACAACAACAAAGAAGACGTTTTTAAATCGATAATAATCGTGAGCGACTGGGCGCCTTTTCAGTCAAAAAGATACGTATATAAACAAAATCTTCGTTTCTGAGACAATGATGCATGAAAAGTCTTTACAATCACTCAAGACTACCGTGTGGTGCGATGTTCACGTGGGCGGCGTGATTGGACCGTCATCGGCAATACACTTGCCTACTGTTACTAGCGAACGCTACAGGCCGACTTCTTACTGCCAGAATTGAATGAGGTGAACATGTGGTTTCAACAAGACTGTCCATCCGCACATACAACAGAAGCCACAGTAGATATTGTGATGCAAGCGTTTTTACGTCACGTAGTCTCCCGATTTGGTGATTTGGCATGGTTAGCAAGATCGCGTGATTTAACCATCACAGACTACTTTCTTTTGGGCTACAGGTTTATGCCCACAAGTTCCAAACAATCGCAGCCCTTAAGAAAAATATTCGACAGGAATGCGAACAGTTATCACCAAAAATATTGGGGAAAATTGTGAAAAATTAGGTAAAACGGGCTCAAATTTGTATCAACATTGGCGACAGCTATCTGACTGATATGATATTTTCCAAATAACACAAAATAAAGATTTCCAAATAAAGATTTCCAGTGTTCAAAATAGTTTTTTATTTTTTTTTTTTATTTAGTAAAAAAGCTATTCAAACACGAAATTGGATGATTAATTTTTGCGTCACCTTGTGTACTCGTATTATCAACTCGAATTCATATTCGACATTAATAAATGATATTTCATTTTCTTTTTTTCTTTGTCTGCTTTTAGGCTGTTGGCAGCAAATAATTTTAATGACATGAATAATAATGGTAAGCATGTTTTACATATTTTTTTTATATATTTTCTATAAAAAATATAAATTCTTTTTTAGTTGGCATAATTTTGGCCTTAATGACTTGTTTGCAAGATAATAAATTGTAGCTGTTAGATATGTATATTTCTCGTATGTGCATATACTCGTATATATATATTCAATAAATAAATTAAGCACTTTTCTTGTTTTTTTCTGAATTTTAAATAATCTATAAAATTTAAAAATCCTCATTCAGAACGAATTTAATTTAAAATTTTAATCTTTATGGCAACAGCAAAGCATTTTTATTTGAAAATGTTATGCTTGAACTGCTTTTGGATGACAAAAAGTTTTTGTTTAGATCCAACTTAAAACTCATATAAATCTCTTCTTAAGCTGTCAAAAAAGTAAATTAAAATATTCTCATGGCTTTTACACAATATTAAATTCACATGTTACCCATATGGCTTAGATAATTAAATTGTTTTGCGTAAAAATAAAAGAATGATTTAAAACCGTTTCTTCTGGAGTGACGCAATTTTATACACCCCTCAACTTGACTGCATTATCGAAACAATTTTGCTTGAGAATGTTTGTGAAGAATCAAGTAATTTCAGTAAAATGATACTTGCATCAATATTGGGAATACAAAATGTGTCTTTTTCAACCTTAATGATTGGATATGCTTGTTTGTATGTGTATGTATGTATTGGATATGCTTGTTTGTATGTGTATGTTAGTGCGTATTTTTTCCACTTAATGGTTTTTTTTTTTTTTTTTTTTTTTTTTGTTCGAGAGGGAATATGTGGTAAAGTGTAGATGAAATAAGAAAAAGCATGTGTTGCCTGCCACCATATCAAACTGGATTAATGGAGCACAAAAGTAATTAAGGCAAATTAACTTGTGGGACCTGAAAAGCCCGTACATATTTGTATCGAGGGAAAAAACGATCTGTTAACTCAGCTGTGATAGATTTTTTTTTTCGCCATTGCATCTCTCAAACATGAAATTATGATAATTAAATGGTTTTTAAATAGTGTTGCGTTTAAATGTACTTTTCAATGTACTTTTAAATGTACGTTATCTAAAAAGTTCTTTTTTTTAAAGGTACTTTTGTAAAGGTAGGAATCGTTAAAGCTATTTAAATAAAATGTTTTTTTTTATTTTTTGCCTATTATAAAAAATGATTCAATATAATTTTCCACTGTAAATTATTAAAATCATTGAATAATTTATGCAAAATACATATTATTGTGTAAGTCTGAATGATATATGTTCGGATCTAGTTGAAATTCCAGCCAGAGTTCCACAGGGCTAGCTTGCTCTATAATTTGTACTATTCTGGGGAGTTACTCTCTATTGCGATGCGAAAGGTAGATGCGATGAGTATAATATAAAATAAATTCATAATTCATAAATTCGCGACTATGAAACAGCTAATTGTCCCCCAGTATAGTATTCAATTATTTTTTCTGTTCTTCTTTGGTCTTATTGTTTCACAGCAATTATTGTTATAATTCTTGAGTGAAGTTGGACTCGAACTCACTCACAACTAGTCAGTTAATATCGAACGTTCATATGTAATAACTAAAAAAGTTCGCTTATTATTGATTTATACATTTGGTTTTTGATTTTGGTGATTTTTGATTTTCACTGTTCACAATTTAATTAATGAATGATTTCAGTTTTGCAATATTTCTACTCATTGTGTAACAATTTGAAGCTTCTTCTTTTTTAAGTTTTATTTGTTCATTACTACCAACCCAAGTGCTTTAATATGAAACGAAAATAAATATTCGTTTTGAATTATTTTATTTTCTCTGCCTTGATTAACTTCTTTTATACCATTAATTAATGCAATTTTTTGCCGTTTTTTTCGCATGCGATTCCAGCGTGGTTTTATCATTTTTTTTTTTCTTTTTTTGTGCTGGAAATTTATATGAACATTTTCATCATTAATTCTCTCTCACACTTCAATTAACAAAAAAAAAAAAAAAAACTTGAAAAAAAAATCATGAACACTGAATATAAGCAAGAAAAACTGATGAGAAAAATTTGCGGGAAAACCAAACAATACTTTCATTTTTCATTGCTGCTGTTGAGGGCCAAGAGTTTAATGAAATGTACACATTTCAGAAAGAGGAGATCCAATCAAATTTTTTAAGACAAAATTCAACAATTTTGCAAAAAAAAATATCACTTGAAAACTTTAACAAGAATTCATCGTTTTCAAAACGAGTGAACTGATAAAAAGCAACTTGTTTTCAATACTTGAAAATGTTGTTGTGTTTACAATCATTTAAAATTCGTTTTGCTTTTTTTTTCTTGCAAATCTGAGAAATTACTGCTACTTTTTTTCTTTCTAAAACACAAAAATCTAAGAGCTAACAACTCAGCACAATACTTGTTAACTTTCAATCATCATTGTTTAAATACTTAATCAAATATTTAAAAAATATTTAAACTTTTTTTTTTGTTTACAACTACTTTTAAAACCATTAAAATACCAACAAGAAAAAAATAAAATCAAAGTTCATGGGTAAACTTGTTAAAAGTGTAATGCAAAACTTAGTAAAAGAGTAAAAATATTCTTTCTATATTAAAACTACGAACAAAACTAAAATAAACTTGCTCATGCATGCACTCAGTCACTTTAAAAGCAGCAAATTAAAACCAAGTTAAAATACAAGTGGAAGGAGCCAGCCCTTCGACCAAGAAAACTAATAAACCAAGGATTTTTCTCGTTAAAAACTTTTCTTTTTTTTTTGTGTTTTGTTTTTTAAAATCTTTAAGGTGTGCGTTTCAAATTCAAGCACTTTTGTTTTAAACTTGTGTGGCACATTGCTTAAAGCCATAATTCTGCAGACAAACGTTTCTCTTGCTGTTATGCAGAGATGATGGTGGCTTAAAAGCAGAAAACGAGGAACAAATGTGATCCCCTTTAACACTCGACTGGTCAAGGTCATTGTATTGTTGCATGCTAAGAGTTTATTCTTGTTTCTGTGTTTATGATTTAATTCCAAGTCTTATCTTTGCATTTGCCTCGAATAACTCCCCTTTAGAAAAAGAAAACTAATACCAACTTAAGACAGCCTTCGTCTTCGTTACAAGTTTTATTAATGCATATATTTCATGTTTCTTAAAAAGAAGACAATAAAATAAAAAAATAAAATAAAATATAAGACTCTAATAAATACTCCTGCTTCCAAATTCAAGAACAAAAGCAACCATGAAAATGCTGCATGAGGTTAAACTCTTTTAACTTGTTGAATTTGAAAATTGAAATGCGATTTGCTCAACATGTGTGTTTTCTTCTTTTTTTTTTTGCGAGTGAAAAAAATAAACCCTGTTCAGGATTTATAATGACACTTTAAACCCGCTCTTTTGTCGAAAAAGAAATGCGATTGCCACAATGTCATCAAACGAGTTCAAGATTAATTCAAGGGTGCCGCAAGGCTCCGTTCTTTCTCCTACCCTATTTCTTATTTTCCTCAACGACCTTCTTTATCAAACTGCCTACCCTATCCACTCTTTCGCGGATGACCTCAGCATTTGCCATTCATACTCATTCAGCTATAGGCCCAGCCTATCCGAGAACGTTAACAACGTACGAATGACTCACTGAATAGTTATCTCCTATTATTCTGCGAATGGGGTATTCCAAACAGGGTCGCCTTTAACGCTCGTTAGAACCAGTGTTGTGTATTAACACACAAACAAAAGACCGCAAGTGCTGCTTCATCTGTACTCATGGATGCTATAAATATTGAGGAATCGGATGCTCTTGATGTTCTTGGAATAGAGATACAGTATGACGTTCGCTGCAGTGAACACATTCCTCATGTCTCTAAATAAGCATTCTAGTGACACGATGTAAGATGTACTTCACTCCATCCGATCTCCTTACTATTCACCTATATCCGGCCGAAAATGGAATACAACTCTCATGTTTGGATCGGTGTCGCAAAAAATATGAACGATTCACTGAATAATGATCTTCTATTAATCTCCGAATGGCGTCGTAAAAACAGGGTCGCCTTCAAGGCTCGTACGACCCAATGCTGTTTATTAACACACAAAAAAAAACGACTGCAAGTGCTGCTTCATCTGTACTCATGGATGGTGTAAATGTTGAGGAATCGGATGCTCTTCATGATCTTGGACTAAAGATAAAGCGTGACGTTCGCTGGACTGAACACACTTTTCATGGCTCTAAAGAAGCATTCAAGTGCCTCGGGGATTTAAAACGGTGTAAGATGTACTTCACTCCATCCGATCTCCTTACTATTTATACCACCTATATCCGACCGAAATTGGAATACAACTATCATGTTTGGGCCGGTGTCTCAAAGTCTATTTTGGGGTTACTCGACCGTGTGCAGGAGAAGGCGGAGAAGCTTATCGGTGACAGTAGGGTATCCAACCCTTTTGATTCATTGGAGCAGTGTAGGGTGCGTTACTCTGTTCTATCGTTACTACAATGGATTTTGTTCTGACGAGTTTAGGGATCTTGTTCCCGAAACTCGCACATTTTTTTGTGCTTGGAGCAGTACTCAGGGGATGACCCCTATTGTACCTGAACTAGGAAAATAGGTTATGAGGAGGGGGAAAGAGACGTTGCACGCGTTCATCGTCCAGAGCTCATCCGTTTGTTGTCAATTACCAGGGGATTCGTACTACGCATTGCAGAGAGAATTCGTTTTTCAGCCGTACGCTGTGTCTGTGGAATAAGTTGCCTGCAGACGTGTTATAACGTTGGAAAGTTCAAGTCAAATGTTTACAAACACTACTCCCTCTTTCCCCCTCCCCGCAACCTATTTTCCTAGTTCTGGTACCATGCACTGCATATGTAGGGGTCATCCCTTGAGTACTGGTCCAAGATAAAAAAAATATCCCCAAAATCCCCCTACTTCCCCGGAAACAGTACGGCAATTCTAATTTTGGCACTAAAGCAGCAAGACTGTATGTACAGTTTTATGTACCTATATATGTATTAAAAGGACGCATAGAATGTTATAAAGAACACATCTCACTACTATGTAGTAGTTCCAAGCACTTTATTTCAGAACAATCTTTAAAACAAAACAAACAAGCAGTAGGACATTTCGAAACAGAACAAACACTTCATAGTTTTGAAATACATATACGATCGTGCTTGACATTACTTCTGTTTCATAGCAAAAACCAAAACAAAACATCACTGAAGCAAATGCACGATGACTCATAGCAAAACATAGCCAGTGCTCTAAACATTACCACTCACACATTGGCACATGAGCATGCTGTGTATACAGTACACTTATACAAAGACAAAAACCATGAACAACAACAATAAATTGTCTAAACAAAACTGAATTAGAATATTACTTCAGTGCTTGAAGTTCTACTTCAATTGATTCTACTTGTGTTTGGTTCTGTTTGTTCTGAGCGATTGTAAGATAGTATTGGTTTCTGTGTTTCGCACATTTCGGCACTGAAGTGTTTGTTTTGTGAAAGAAGACGATGGACAGTACTTGAAATCATTACGATGTCTTTTAAGACATGTTTCTTATGCTTCAGCAGATCTTTAATATGTATGTAATAATCACTCATGTGGCATGAGTTTCGAATGTTGCAAACATACAAACAAACAAATATATAAATGAAACTAACATAAGCGTGTTGAAAAAATTTGGTTCCTTATTCAAGTGGCAGGCAGTGTATACGTATAGATTTACAATCAAAAAATAAATAACTTGAACCAAATAATGAACTAAATCGCTTACATTTCTGAAGTACGAGTATGTACGAGTATTTCAAAGTCTCTATTTTAGTATCTACATATATTTTTATGCAAATGAACATAACAATTATTTTAATAACTCTTAAACACAGAAATAAGTGGTCAAATCCATTTGAATTACAATAACTGAAACTCTCTTAGGAATGGTAAAAACAAACAATATCAAATAAATTGAAGGTTAAAATAAACAATATCAAGAAATGTAATTGACAAACGACAAACAACCGGAGGAACAAAATTTCTACCACAAGTCATTAAATATTTTACAAAACCCATATAAAAATATCTATTATTTCATAGTTATTTTTAGACATTTTGTTAAAGCCATTAAAGTAAACTCTGTTTACGTACAAACAATAAATTCTAACTGTCATAAATATTTAAAACAACAATAAACTTGATAAATGTACTATTTAATTTGGAAGTACGAGTGATTTTCCAACAGCAAAAATATTTCTGTCGAACACTGCTACGAGTGGTGGGTGTCACAATGTGAATACAAATAAAATAATTATGCCAGCAATAATAATTGTGTATTAATATGTAAAATAATGTAAATGATTAGTAAACAATAAAAATAATGCATAACATTTTTGTCAAATAGCAAATTTTATTTTCACACCAAGCAATCAACACTCACTCATTTCATATTTTATATGAAATATGAAATGAGCGAGTATTGTTTGCAATCGTATGTATAGAGTGCTTTTTTTAAAGCTACACAAGTTTAAATTATAATAAAATAAAACGTTATGGCAATAATGTTTAAATGTAATGAGTTCGGTCATGTGACTGTCATGGCTGTAGAATACAAGACGCAATCTGCAACCCCAGTTTTCATAACCTTTTAGCAGTATTTGCGGCCGTATTTCCAGGTATTTAATTGTATCTGGTTTATGGGGGTTAGCGATTTATCAACACGTTTTGGGGTTCAGAACTGCAGAACGATGGTCCGACTAGCGGCTACTATTTTCTGGTACCAAGGGAGTCGGGGAACTTTGTTATCGCCTGGCTTGGATAATGTCCTTCAGGGGTAGCGAGGTGTCTGTAGTTTATTGCCGAAATTCGCGAAGAGTCACACTGCAACTTGGTACTGAGACCATTTTTTTTTTACCTTGGACCAGTACTCAGGGGATGACCCCTACATATGCAGTGCGTTGTACTGGAACTAGGAAAATAGGTTGTGAGGAGGGGGAAAGAGGGAGTAGTGTTTGTGAACATTTGACTTGAACTTTCCAACGTTGTAGCAGACAAGAAACACGCCTGTAGGTAACTTATTCCATAGGCGAAGCGTGCGGCTGAAAAACGATTTCTTAACCACAAATGAATGGATTGGCCCTGGACTATAACCCCGTGTTACGTAAAAATGTGTGGGCTTCGGGAACAAGATCCCTAATCTCGTCAGAGCAAAATCCATTATAGTAACGATAGAACAGAGTAAAGCACCCTACACTGCGTCGATGCTCCAGTGAGTCAATAGAGTTGAATAACTTACAGTCACCGATAAGCTTCTTCGCCTTCTCCTGTACCGTGGAATTTATACATTATCGGACTAGAAGGTCATTCAGGTGGTGACGTAAATCAATCACATATGTGTTGAAATGTATCTGGTTATTCGACATAGACTAGTGACTTTACATAACCCCAAAGAACATAATCCAATGGAGTAAATTGCATGAGCTTGGTGGTCAATGAGTTAAACCTTTGATCAAAAGTTGCTTTGAGTAAGTTAATCATGGTTTTCCTGTCCTGTTGGAACCACATACCAGCAATGTTAAAGCCAACTTTTTGAGGTAGGAACAAATTAATAATAAAACCACTATACCATTTACCGTTACTGGCCATCATCGGTTTTGAAGACAATGACTTTGCTAGCCCATGAAGCGCACCATACTGTAGTTGTGGTTGTTGTAACGACAGAAGCTTGTGGTTTATAATCCAAAATGCGACAATTCTACTTATTATGGGTATTTAACCAAAAATAAGCTTCATCGGAGATTGGAAATTCAATACCAATTTGTACTTCATTCATCCCAAGCGATGCTCTGGTGTAAGTCTATGCATAATGAAATGTTAAACTTAAAAAAGTAATTATCAGCTGTTAATTGGATTGTCAAACAGAGCAGTATTGTCAACTCAAAATAATGATGAACCTCTAAAAAAAACATCGAATGTAACATCGAATGCAAACGATGTTTTGGCGTTTAAAGTAAGAGTGATTAAAGATTCCCCAATACCCAAGATTCAAGTGAAATACATTTGAATGTGTGAATTTCAATTGTAAACCAAAACTTTGAAACGTTAAACTAAAAAAGTAACTATCAGCTGTTAATTGGATTGTCAAATAAAACAGTATTGCCCACTCAAAGTAGTGAACCTGTAAAAAAAACATCCAATGTAAAAAAGCAAACACTGTTTTGGCGATTAAAATAAGAGTGAGCAAAAATTTCCCAATTCCCAAGATTAAAGTGAAATACATTTGAATGTGGGAATTTCAATTGTAAAACAAATTTTGAAACGTTAAACTAAAAAAGTAACTATCAGCTGTTAATTGGATTGTCAAATAAAACAGTATTGCCAACTCAAAGTAGTGACCCTCTAAAAAAACATCCAATGTAAAAAAGCAAACACTGTTTTGGCGATAAAAGTAAGAGTGAGCAAAAATTTCCCAATTCCCAAGATTCAAGTGAAATACATTTGAATGTGGGAATTTCAATTGTAAAACAATTTTTTTTTTAAATACAATAAATATCATCATGTATTAATGTACAATACTAGCATATGCAGCAAGATTTATTGAACAAAATTATAAAGGAAAATTCTTTAAAAATTTTGCAAGCAAATTTTATTCATTTATGATTGATGATGACAACTTGATTTAATTTAGAATTTCAATTTACAAAAAAAAAGCAGAACAGAAATTGAAATGCTCTTTATTAAAAATTAAAAGGTCAACATCTTTCATCTGGTACGTTTTCGTACATATTTAAATCCCATTCTCTGTATTTGATTTGCACTTTTTTCCGCTCGTTTGTGTCGATTCTATTTAATATTTCATTAATTTCGTTTACAGCTTTCAAGTTACAACTATTTGGACGAAAAAAGAAAAATAAATAAATAAATTGTAGTAGATGACGATGACGTTCATGAGACATGATAAAACTGGCATTGACCTTTATCGCTGAAAAAGTATTTACTCTAGATACGAGTACAATATGTTTGTAAATTTAACAAGCAAATTAGTTTTGAATGTAGAGAATATAAATTCAAATAAAGTAGAGACGAACGAACGAATCGTAACAGATAATAAATAAAGCACACGCTTGATTTGCTTGGCTGGCCATTTAAGAGTCTTAATTGTAACATTTCAAATTAATTGAATTTCTACACAATTTAATTGCATTAAAATTTAAAAACATCAACTAACAGCTAACAATTTAATAAACAGGTAAAACGAGGAAATTAAAATTTAGTTATTAAAATGTTCTTGTGTAACTGCTTAATTTGTTTCAATACAATAATTAGAAAAACTGCAATGACCTGCGATTGACAAATTGCTTATTTCTTTAGAAATCAGAAAATTATTTTATATACAACCGTGCTCTGCTTGTCGGCGGCAATACGAGACGACGCCGATTTTTAAATTTTGCGGCGGATCGGCATGCCTGTTGTCAATATTGGCATGTATCGATAATTGCCAACACATATTTAATATTTTACAAAAGAAAATGGCGGCATTATTGTCTTTAATTGCCGGATGTTTTGTCGTCACAGTTTTTAACGTCGCGTTCAAACAAAAACATAAAAAAAATTAATAAAGAAAATTAAAATTGAAAAAAGTGGAATTAAATGAAAAAAATTAAAATTGCGAATCCCGCCCGATTTCGAAAATTAGTAGAGTAGCTGGAAAAGAGCCCATCACTGGCCAGAATTAAAAATGCACGACTTCTGTCTAAGCAGTTTCAGAAATGTTTCGAGGATTGGAAAACACGCTGGCATAAGTGTATTATATCTGAGGGAGATTACTTTGAAGGGGACAAGATTGTTATTGATGATTAATAAATAAATACTTTTTGGAAAGAATTGAAAATAACGATTATTTTGAAGGTGTTGCAAAGGCAAAAACCCAATAAAAAAGAATTCTTTTGAGTGTTGGAAATCTACCTATGTACATTATAAATTTTTTTTTTGTTAATTAAAAAATATGTTAGCCAATTGACTGCTGACAGTGTTGACACACATTTGTGAGCGTTTTTGTCGCATTTTTCATAACTTTCCTCAATAACCCTTCGTATTCCTGTAGAATATTCTCCCTTTGGGTCTTGCTGGCATAAACCCCGAACTTCCAGCCCCAAATAAGGTAGTATGAAGCCGCTTGTCATTGCCCTGTAGCATTCGCAGGTAACAGTAATTGTATTGATGATGGCGTCCTCAAAAAAATGCGATCCAATCAGTCTTCTCGCATAAATGTCGCTCCACACAGTATCCTTGAATGGATATAACGGCTTTACTTGCATCACACGCGAATCTTCAATGCCCTAGAAACGAAGATTTTCCTTTTTACTAACGTAACCATATAAATAAAAATGCGTCTTGGCCGCTCATGATGATTTTCGACTTAAAATTGTACGCTTCCTTTTTGCGTTTCTCTGGTTGTCTGTGTCTATTTAGCAGCTATCTAGTTCACAAATTACAAATTTTATTGATACAAAACGCCATTTGCAAAAGCTCTTTATATAAGGTGTATAATTTTGCGCCACCCTATATATATACATATGTATATCGGTTACTTTTTTTACAAAAGAAAATATAGTTATCAATAACCTAAATATAAAATAAGCGCCAAAATCGAATTCCTTTTGACACAAATGTAAGTTAATCAATATTTTATACACAGAAAAGTAAAGTTATCGATTTTTTTTTTTTCTTAAAATAGTGAAGCAAATATTTTAAAAAAGTATTCCCTTAGTTTTAATTTATTAAGTAATTGGAGGTTTTTGTACAAAAATTTACAAAAAACTAAAGTTATCGATAACTTTTCTGTAAAAAAAAATTTAAATTATCAAAAACCTTTTTTTATAATATCCATACTTTTCTTTGTGATCAGCTTTTCATAAAAAACAATACGATCGTATTTTACAAACAATATTTCTTTTTATAGAAAAGTGAACAAATCGATAACGATTTTAATGAAAATCCAGGCAATCCAAAAATTTATGTAATCGATAGTAATTTCGCTGCACTTATTTAAAGAAACTAATTAAACTTTTTCTACATCAGTGTAAAGTAATCGTGATATAATCTATAGAAAAATAAAGTAACCGATTACTTTTAAAAATAAACAAACTAATGGTTCTGCACAAATCATAAGTAATCGATGAAGTTGAAAAATCTATCTTTTTTTTTAATTAATGAATTTTTTATGTATGATAAATAAGTGTAACCGATTACACTTCTATAAAAAAAATTAATCGATTATCTTTCTAATGAAAAGCAAAGTAATAGATTACTTTTATTGGAAAATATGTAGATAATTTTAAGAAAGCTAGGTAATCTACAGAAAATTAAAATTCATAATCAATAAGGAAGCTTTCACTGTACACGTTTTTGTGTTTTGGTCTCCTCACCCATTTACTACTACTCGAAAACAGAATATCGCTCCTTTATTGCAACATAGTCATAACTCGAAAAAGCTTGTTTCGAGAAAAACGCATTTGAAATTTTTAGTTTCCATACAAGTCTTTGGACATTTTTTTAGAAAATATCTTCTAAAGGAAACACTTTAAAAGTTATGTGAATAAATTTTTGGCACAATATAAAAGGCAGTACATACAACAATTCTGCATTGTTAACTCGAAAAGATTATTTTTTGAGATATGATTATATTGCAATAAAGAAGCGATATCTTGCATTCTTTGTTTCTTGCATAGATAGTAAAAATGGCAACTGTTAATATAACTACCGACGAGCGGAAGACAAATTTTGATGCATTTGCATACTAGATTTCAACGGATCATGAGTGTTGCGGGATATCTGAATTGTGATTAGTTATGCATTTTTGTTGAATTTCACTGGCAAAATAAAGCATGCGCTAAAATCTTATATATGTGTTGAATCTTACCTAAGTGATTTTCCACTTTGTTTTTTTTTTCTCTCTTATTCAACAGTCTCTATCTGCCCATCACTGCTTCAGATTAATTACCTTGAGCTTGATAAAAAAAAATGTTGCAACTTCTTGTTAAGCTGCTACGCATTTAATAAATTTTCAAGTTTATTGGTCAAAGTAAAACATTGCGTGCAAAAAGCATTTAGGCTAATGACTAATGTTTAAGCAAATACCAAATTCGTTATACTTTCAAGTTAATTGCTCTTAATTTCGCTGCATTTGCTTAAAGAAAATAATAACTTTTTTATTACACGAGTAGTTCTATAGTGGTCGAAAGCATACATTAAACGATGTTTTTATGAATATCTATGTACCAGGTGATTCATCTTAAGGTTTGATTTACAATAGGCTTTTTTTTGACAGATGACATATGACTTGTATCAAACTGCTTTGACATATTTGTTCTGTATCGTTTGGCAAGTCATCATGGAATGACTCGCACCACAACAGTGTCTTATTTTCAGAAAATGGACTATAGTCCGGTTTTTAACGGGAAATTTTGTTCAGTGAAGAAGCACATTTCTGGCTCAACGGATACTTTAATAAGAGTACCAAGAGCTTCAATTATATCTATAAAAACCACAGTATCGTGTGGCTTATGGACTAGTGAAATTTATAGTCCATATTTCTTTAAATCCGAATAGTGTCGTCAATGATAGCTGATAAGCTTCATTTTTATATGCTTCCTGGAATTCAAGCATATGGTCTCGATAAGCTCTGATTTTAATAAGATGGCGCTAAGAGTCATACAGCACGTAATAAAGAACTTGTTCATAAATTATTTTGTGGAGCATATAATTTCACACATTTAGATTTTATTTCTCTGCACTCATTGAAAAAAAACATCTTCAGATTGATGACGACGAATCATCAGAATTGTTACATCAATATTTATATGTAGTCATCAGTAATGTGAAAACTGACATCAATTTCAATAACGAAAGTCATCAGACAATTTTGTCATATATTAAGTATCATCAATGCTACAACTGTGGTGACATCAATTCAATGATACATTTTATTAATAATTATAGTACATCGAATTTGTCAAAATTGATTTAAAAGAAGGATAAATAGTATTGTAATATTTTTTATTTATTGTTGAAAAGGAATTTTTTTATTTAAATTATTATTTTTAAATTTAAATTAGTTTTGAAGAAGTAGGAAAAAATACAGCAGATTGATGAAAATTTATAATCACAGCAAGTACTGTTTAAGCAACGGCATTTTCCTTTGCAGATATGTAAATGAACGATAATATTACACTTCATATTGATGACACTTACTCATCATATGCAGCGTTAGCTAAATAACGAATATAATGAGAGCGTAGACAGTAAAATAAAAAATGAACTACGAGGCTACGAGGTTTGTCATGTACAGCATACACACAATTAAAATATGAGAATGCGACACGCAGACATTATATAGATGACAGTAAGTCATGAAAAGTATTAGAACATTTTTAATTCTCATTGATTTCTTGAAAATGGTAAAATATTAATTTACATGCTTGAACATATTTTTGAAATGATTAAATTTAATCGTAGCTTAAGTATTGATGATACTTTGTCATAAAATTTACTTCAGTTAGTAAGTTTTCTGATGTTAATAAGCAATTACATCAATGAGATTTTTACATGAAATTAAATTCAAATGCTAGTTGGCAATTCTATTGATAATATTTTGTCATTACATTAACTTCATTTAGTCATTTATTTCGTATTAGAGTGATATTGCATTGATTACATGCTCACATCAAACGTATTCCGATACAGCATTCCCATGATGTCAGGATGGTATTTCACTGATGAAATAATTGTCGCTAATGATAATTAGAGCAACTGATGTAATGAATAACATAACAGCGATGAATAGTGTTATGGAGTCAAAAATGAGAACATCTGGCATTACATTGATGTTAAAACACATCACAGCTATGACGGGTTTTCTATAAGTGTGAGCATATGTAAATTCCGAGGTCATCAGGAATAAGCCAGCTTTGGAAACCAAAATTGGTCGTATAATTTGCGATATACAAGTATCACTCGTTATACTTTCATATGTCACCCAAAGTAGTGTTTTTTGCCTTCCATCAAGTGCACACGTGTTGTTTTACTGTCGTTCGTTTTCTTTTATGTTCACTATTAATTTCTTTTCAATGTAATTCATTACATTGCAGTGTGAGAGTTGTTGGACTAATTTTTGTCTAAGCATTGGCTACTGATCAGTTTTAACTTATTTAACTCCAACACTTTAAATGCTGTCATAACGTTTGTTTCGGTATTTGCGTGTTGTTATTGGTACAATCAAGTCAAACGTCCACAACCACTACTCCCTCTTTCCTCCTCCTCATAAACTATATTCCTAGGTCCTGTACAATGCATTGCATTGGAGTATGTAGAAATCATCCCCTGAGTAAAGAGTAAAATTACATGATATCAATTTTAAACACTAAACACTGTTCACGTTTTGAGCACTTGTCTAACAAATTTTATATGGAAATCACTCAAAAACTTGAGTAACTTTCACACAAATTTTCTAGACGAGTTGCTCGCCTGTGTTCTATGAACAGCACGTAAGTGTCATAAATTGTTGTTTTAACCAATAATAAAAATTTTAAGTTCACTTTTAAATTTATTGGATTCATTTTACAGTATAAATCAAACCTCGTGATGAATCACGCATTGCAAGTAAATTTTTTGTTGGCACGCATTAGGCGCTTAAGTAATTACAGACCTTTCGTCTAATTGATAACATCACATATCTAATTGTAGTGTGTGACCCTAAATAATTACATTTATTTCAAGCTTAAAAAGGTGCGTAAATTAAATTCTCTGTGGATGGACTCTTCGCAAGAAAATAAACTTATTTAGTTCCAACGCATAAACCACTCCATTTACATTAATCAATGTCAAAACTGAAATTAAAATAAACTTAAATTCAAATACAAAAAAAAGACAAGAGTTTTTTATTTCAATAGAAAGATAAAACCGCATTAAATGCTAAATAAAAGAATAGAAACTGTAAATTAAATAAATTATATAAAATGTTTATCATCAAAAAGCTTAGAACTGCAACAAAAACTAAAGTTTTCATTTCAATTTATTTTATGGCAAAAACAAAAAAGTACAAACGGGCGTGAAATAAATAACAGAGCATTACGATTATATAGTATTTTCAAGGCTGTTCCACAGTGAACGTTGCATTAAATTTAAAAAGTTTGAAAAACCTGTATTTTTAGAAAGAAAAAATAATATTACGCAGCCGTTAAATTTTTTTTACATCAATTATATCTCAGCGTTTTCGCGATTATGATCGCTGGGGTAAAATACATATCGCTGGGGTAAAATACACATGGATGGGGCAATCCAAGTTAAATCGGACAGTTCGAAGAAAACATTTTTTTATTTGCTACTGTATTGATGTTCCATTTGAACAGTACATTTTTCTAAATTTTCAGATGTTTTTGGTGTATGGTTTCAGAGATTTCGGGTCTTAGAAAAACCGAGTAATAAGAAAACACTGTGCGAATAAATACTCATAACTTTTTCTATATTAGTCCAAACAGCATAATTTTTTATACTGCTTTTCTTTTTCTGTCTACTATCTAAAAAAAATTGGAAAATGTTGTGCACAATGGGCTTGGATGCGATATTCGAGGTTTAATATTTTAATTCAATTATTCTTACTGTTTGTACTCTTTGATTTTATTGAAATTTTTTGTTTTAAGCGTTGTTTTTTCCCCACAACTTTTAAGACCCATTTGGTGGTTTGGTGGGATTCAAATAATTCCATTTTTCCCGATCTTTTTTTTTTTTTTTTTAATTTGTGAAAAAATATTTTTTCGTGTTAAACCACTGTGCAAAACTTTTCTGGTTCTTCGCAGGATAATTAAATAGCCCTACAGATAATAGTCTTCCTATTATCACGGGCCATGTCGGCCCTGTTATTCGACTGCACCATCTGTCTTGTGCAGTCTCTAAAAGTTGGCTTTTGCCCGAGATCCCACCTATACCGCCTCGTTGTAACCGGACCTCGGCTTTTGCCAGTTCGTCCGCTACAGCAGTACCGGGTATTTCACTGTGCCCTGTACCCAGGTTCGGATATCTCAATTTACTTAACTAAAAAACTTCAAATATTTCCAAATATAAAATATGAATTTCTGTCTTACAAAACTATATTTATATTTGTACCATTTACTACTTTTTTTTTTAATATTTGTATTCTAATAAAATTTCTTTATTTTTTATCTTTTCAGTGTGTCGTGCAACAAAAAACGTTTTCTCTACATAATACTGAAAGGATATACGAGTAAATTGGTTTTGTTTTATTCTCTTTTTGTTTTCATTTACATCTCTAAAAATATGTTGGCTACAAATAGAACAGAGAACTCAACAAACAACAAATCCACATTTTAAGTCAACAAAATAAACAAACACCGATCCATTAACAAAACCAACAAGGCAATAGAACAATAGAATAAACTTACACAGAAACTAAAGTTTTCCAAGTGTTGTGCAGCAAACTTCCTATAGAAATTAAATACAAATTCCAGTCCAAAATTTGTTCTCCTCCCAAGGACCAGCCAACAAACATACATTTTTTTTAATACATTTGTTGAAAGCGAGTTGGTTTTTAAATACTTTTAAATTTCAACTTAAGAATTTTTTACACCAAAGGGCCTAAGTGCCCTCGGTTATGGCCTTTATGATGAAAAAGAAAAAGTATCGTTTTAATGTTGAAATAAAATTGCAAGACTTAGAAAATGTGGCCCTGGTAAATGAAGTACTGTTTGCCAAAATACGTTTGTTGGATGGAGGTTCTTTTCAAGAATATAGCAGCAGGTTAGTATTAACAACGCAACAAAACACACATCTGTGACGGACAATAGTTATCGACAGTTGTCCCGCAAAAAGAATATAACTGTTTAACAAGAAAAAAATGTTTGATAAACTTGTTAATGGAAAATTAAAGTTATCGAGAACTTTTCATATGAAAGAAAATTGTCGATAACTTGCCTCTAAAAAGCTAAATTTATCAATAACTATAAAAAAGTAAAGTGAAGAATGACTTTTTTACGGAAAAAAGTTAGCAATAATTTTTCTATAAAAAGTAAAGTCATCGGTAACTTTTCTACAGAAAAGTGATGATATCGATAACTTCATGTAAAAAAGTAAGTTACAAGTTAAATTATCGATAATTTTCCTGTAAAAAAAATGTGAAAAAATAATTTGTCGATTACTTTTCCGCAGGAAAGTGAACTACTATTGTATCAAAGTAGAATTGCTAAAAATTATTTCTTTTTTTTTAAGTAAATAGTTATAAAAAGAATTCGATTTACACATACATATGTATATTTTCTTCCTTACAGAGAAGAAGTACGTAATCATCGTGTAGAATGGAATCGAGATTTCGAATTTCCATGCAAAATGTCAGCAAATGCGTCAACGGGAGTTTTGGATCCCTGTTACTTGCGTATTTCAATACGCAAAGAAATGAAGGGTGGGCGTAGTTATTATAAATTGGGTTTTATAGATTTAAATCTTGCCGAGTATGCTGGCGCTGGCTTAACCTCGCGACGATTTCTCCTAGAGGGTTATGACTCGAGACATCGTTTAGATAATTCCATGTTGACATTATCAATAAAAATGTTAATGTTAAGTGGTGATATTTTATTTAAGGCGTAAGTTATTTAGCTAATTGCTATTTTGTGTCTTCCGAACTAATTTGTCTCCTACAAAATTTTTCTCTTCCCACTACTCAAAGTCCTACACCAAATTTAGGTCTACAAAAAAATAAACTGAAAAGTCCTACAGATGATTTGGCCATAGGCGCAACTGGTGTGGGCTTACAATCACCCACATCACTAACTTCCTCCTCCTTACCCTCCATAGGGGTAACAACAACGCGTCCTGTTTCCACAATTAGGGATGATGGTAAATACCTTTTTGTGTACATTTTTAATTGAATATTTTTTCATATAATGTTTGTGTTTGTTTTTTGTTTAGACTCGGATTCTCAATATGTTATGGCCAATATTGTAACTGATTCTGGCCACTCGGAGTCTTCAGAGTCGGCCATCACATTGACACCTGATGCTTTGTTATTGCAGCAGCAGCAGCAACAACAGCAACAAACGCAGCAGCAACAACAACAATCAACGCATTTGCCATCTTCCTACCCACCCTCATCTGCTGCCACTCTCGTGCCAGGTGTTTCTTTAACAAATGCACAACAAATGTTACCGTATGGCGGAATTGGTGGTACAGGTGGCAGTGGCGGTGGTGGTGGCTCTAGTAGTACAGGTACCGGTGGTGTTGCTGTTGCCAATATTGGCATTATTGGCAGCAATAATTGTGGCACTACCGCCACTATAAGTGGCTTGTCAACTGCAGGAGGCACTGTTCCAGGCCTTGAAATGGGCCATTCACGAAATTCCAGTAATACTAGTCAAGTAAGTTTAGAGGAAGACTTTCTTTTTTTTCTAACATATCAGTTAACAAAATGTGACAGGCAGAGCAAAAACAATTTTTAATATACACTAAACAGCTAATTATAAAGTGAAAATATTTAAAATGGGTATTACTACAAAAAAAGAAATGCAGTTTATTGCAGCCAACTTCACCTTCTAACTCACTCTAATAATGAGATTTACTAACTATATCGCATTGACGTTACTTTATTATGGTTTGCTTCATATAATTCCGGACAGGCAAATAACGCACGACACGGTAGTTGAGATATGACGATGACTGTTTTGTTTTTTTTATTGTTGTTGGGTCTTCAAAAACGATATTAATGATTTCTTAAATCTCCTAAAAAAAACACTCCAGTTCACTTATTTAAAGGCACTAAAAATTCCACATTTTTATGTATCTTTTGTAATTTTTAACCGATTGCAGAGTTTTAAAATAGAGATGGAAGCTAGGCAAATATGAAATATAAAAAATTATGACAAAAGTGTTTTCTAAAGAACTTTTTTTGAGAAATTTTTAAAAATAATTCCAAAAATGTGCTTTCTTTTTTGGTTCACAGTATAATAATTATTTACATTAATATAATTCAGTAATAATTCAAAATAATGTATGTATTAATGTTGAACTCGAGCTAGACGAATGATAGCAACCCATCATCATATAATATTAGAAATACAAAATAATAATACATAACTCAAAATAATAATAATTCCAAAATAAATGTCACCTTAAAGCATTAAACACAACATACTTCACAACTTAACGACAGCAAATGCTGCAACCGGCAATTTGAGTCGTGTAGTTGACTGCTGAAATATTTTGAACACGGCAGCAGCATAAATTCATTTATATAAAAGTATACTTCAGTGTGACCACATTAGAATGTATAGCTTGCGAAATTCCATACTTTACAGAGTTTTGTTTATATCAACCTTTCATAAAAAAGTTCTTCTCTCTAAAAAAAAAAAGTTCTTAAAAGCTAAAAAAAACCAAACTTAACTACAAAAGAGTTTTTGTTTACTACGCATAATTCAGGTTAGAAGGGCCTTCAATGTTGAAAATATAGTCGGATATATCTTCTGCTCTATGATGAGAATAATATTAAGAAATTCAAACTTTACAATAGCATATCGAAGTTTTCAAAATGTGGACCAAATATATCTCGACTCGAGAAATAAAAATTTATACCCGTCCCTTTTTGAATTTTTCGTCAAAGATATGCAATTAAAACTACTTATAAATGAAGTAAAATCAACTGGTATATGTCTAAAAATACAAATTAACTATGCAAACAGTTCGGCAAACACGTGCTTTCCGCTTGCACATAATTTCTACAAAGAAGGTGAACTGTTATACAATTCTAAAAAGTCTGACAGAAAAATTTTTCTTTATCCATTTTGTGTTCCTCTTACTCCACCACTTCAGTCTACAAAATTTTCTTTGATAAGACAAATTTTTGCATTAGACATTCAAGATCGCTGCATGAGAATCGTGCAAATATGCTTCAAAAATTTGTACAAACAAGCAAAGACACCCTTTAACACAGATGAATGTTAGTACAAACGTAAAATTTTGGTATGTTTGCAAAGCAGTTTGAGTAGTTTATTTGGCCCTTAACTAGTTATTATAAAAAACTAGGAATTCTTATTTTGAGGATAAGTATATATGCACATATTTAACAATAAAACAAATAAATTGATTAAATTTTGTTCTTTTATTATGTTATATTAGTACAAAAATATTTCCAAAAGCAAAATTTTTTCATTATATATTTTTTTTTTACACACTGGTCACACTATTTTTATTTTGTGGTCAACAAAAAATAGAAATTAGTTTAATTCGACTGCGGCAAAAAATCAGCATGGGCAACAACTTGCGCTCGTGTCGTCTTGCTATTGTCAAAATTACCGTTCGCAAAAAAGTTATCAACTGCGCGCTCAATTTCACCTGTTATGAATTCGCCTTGAGACGAATCAAATAACGTGGCATTAGCGCCAAGGCGAATTCATTACTAGGTGAACGTGACAGCTCAGGTGATTATTTTTTGCTTGCCGCGTTTTTTTTTTTTTTTTTTTCAATGATACTGTCAAATTTTTTTTTTTTTTTTTGTTTACATACATTTTCACGCCATTTTGATCTGAAGTTTTTTTTGTATGGTTTAGTGAAGTTTCAAGAAATTTTGTGAATTTAAAAGTAAAAACCATTATAATCTGTGATTTTAATTACAAACAGTTATAAAAATTTGTACTTAACGTTTATGTAACATTTTTTCTTAGCTGAACCATCTTAAGCGAATTTAAATTTTGGCATTCGCCCTTCCGCTTGCATTCACCTGAATAAATTCGCCTTGGTTAGCGCTCTGCAATTGGGAAATCCAATTGTGACAGACCATAAGAGGGTAAACTTTACTCTCTTTTTATTGCAGTAATAACTTTTATACTAATTTAGCGACTTGGTCACTATTTATTATTTCTGTTTAATTATTTTTATAATTAAATAAGGTTACTGAACAATACAATATTCATGGAACGCTATTATTTTAGTTACTTACTGCGGCTTAAAATAAAAGTGTTAAATTACGGAGCGCCTTACGCTCTAAATTAGGTTGCGCTGTTAAAATTTGTTTAAAAGTAAAAAAATTAAAACTTGGCGCGCCTCGAAAATTATTGGTTTGATATTTATTATATTGATATTTGGACTTATTTTACCTCATACCAAAAAGCTATCGAAATAATCGGTGACACAATATCGATTGCTAAATCGACCCACCCTAATACATACATATCTATTTATTTATTTGTTCGTGTCATATATATTGATATAATTTCATTTGTTGTGAAATTTTTCAGATGTCAAAAGGTTCCGGATATAGTAGTTTTTCGCACAGTCAACATTCTCGCCAAAGCTCTGAAGGTGATTCGGGGCATGCAAGGTAAGCTTTATCGTTTCCATTTTCGAACTTATTATTTTTGCCTTTGTTTTCCTTTTAGATTTAGTTTTATTTTTCTTCTTTTGGTATAATATAATGAAATTTAATTTATTACTTAAAAAATTGATTTGCTTCCGAAAAAAATGTGTATTTAAAAGAAATTAACTGAAAATTATCGAAATTTTCTGTATAAATTGAACTTTTTCTCCTAATTTTATATTGTACAAACAAATCGTCATCATACCAATACACTTTTCTAACAAAAGAAACTTTTTAACAAATTAAAACAACTAATATTCAACAAACTTAACTAATTAAACTAAAATCTTTACATGCCTTTTCTATACAACATTTATACAATAAATGAAACAAAACTTTTAATTAATTAACCACATCATTTTCCATCAAGTTTAAACGATTTTTTTCTTTCTACTTAAACTGTTTGAAAATGTTCTCTTTGATTTTATTCTCTTCGCATTTTGTTGAGCATAAGTTTGAAGTAGGATTTTGTATTTATTCATTCGAATAGTATTTTTTTTAACTTGTTCTATTGTTCTAATAAAATTATTGGGTAGAATTTTTTGTCAAGTAATTTGTTAGCAAACATTTATCTTGAAAGTAAAATAAAAAATATTTAATATTTTTAGGCCTATAGTTAATAAATATATGAAACATAATTTGGAGAAGTAGTTTAAACAGTGAAGTTTTTATCTTTGATTTATTGCGAAAGTAGAGGGTTGATTTTTTAATTCGCAAGTGTCAGGTCAGACACGGCAATTTTAGTTGGGCAATTCTTGACTTTATAGAAACTTTCGGAGAGGGGAACAAGAAGGGAAAATATTTCCCGGTACTTGGCAATTCTGAGCAATTCCATACACTTCTCTCATGTATGTATGTATATGTATGTACATATATAAAGTAAAGGTCTTGGTTTGCGAACGTTGATGTTAGAAAAACTTTACGTACCATAACTTACGGCCGCTTGGATAGTTAAAAAACGTACCACATGTCAACAAAAAATAAGCAAAACATTGCACAGCATAGTTATGTTCGTGTGTGATTAGTTTTTCTCAAGCCCGTAGCCGACACAATTTTTGTTGTATAGACACTCATTTGCCAGTACAAGCAAGATAAGCTTTTCGTCGCTCATTTCCTTTTTCTAGTTTCAGTTATTGAAACAAAATTCAAATTATTTTTACTCCACACACAAATTGAATTTTTATTGTCAATTAGACTGTCAGCTGTTCGAAACAGTGTTGAGCTTTTCAACATAGTGATGGGCATTTTTAAGTTAGTTTTCATACTTTCCACAGGCAAAAAAAATGTCAATTGGCTTCAAGAGATATAAAGTTTATGTTTAAAGAAATAGTTGTACACATATATTTGCGGTTCTATTAGTCAAACTTAATTCTATTTTATTAACTTAATTCTATTTTATAAACTAATTCACAACAAATAGAGAAAATTTTCAATTTGACAATTTTAATTGAAAATGTGTCAAATTTGCTTAACTTTTTATTGAAATAAAAATAAAATATATTAAATTTTAATCGTGAATAATTGTATTTCCTTCAATATACACAAGCGAATTGAAGTCGGCAATTTTAAGCGATATGCGTTTGGCGATTTAAAATTGCAAAACCATACCTCTTGCGTTATATGTTTGTCAGAACACCTATTCTGCGTTTTCAAATCGAAAACGCTAAATTTAAGCGATTTGCGTTTCTCAGAACATGTCGGAATATTGCTGAAGTGTAGTACTTTATATCGTGAGAAATTGCGATATGTATCTTACGTCATGTTTTCCCAACAGTAAAACATTGCTGACAACACACTTTTTAGTTGCGAAATAAGATGAACAGCTGGATTTATTTTGTGTGTTTGTACGGCATTATGTTCAATAGCTACTCGGTTGTTGTTTGTCATTATTTTGGCCCAACTGTACTGTACTTCAGTTGAAATTTTTCAGTTTGGTATTATTGATTACAACTTAAGGCACTATATAGATTTTGTGGTAGCAAAATATTACGAAATCCGTACTTAAAAATAGTAACAAAAATATGTTTTAAATATTATTCATGTTTAAATTTGTAGGACAAGTTAAATCAAAGTGTTATTATTAAAGTCTAATAAAATTACTGAAGGTTACAATTCTATAACATTTACAAAAACAATTTGCAATATTCTTGAACTACAAATGTTTGGTCGGTTTATAAATATTGTAGCACCTTCAAAAAAATAAAAAATGAAAGTGCCGCCAATTCATATTTAAAAATACACCTCTGATATGATACAGAGTGTATTGGAATGGCTAAAAAAAAATACAGGTTTACCGACCGATTGTCAATTTTTGTATTTGGATTCCTCTCCTACTGAATACCTTTCGCTTTTATATACGGTGAGATTTCCTTTCTTCTACACTCATTTTTGCATTTCTATATTTTTGTATTACCATGTTAAGGTGCCTTTAATCTGTCAAAAATATTAAAGTTTAACTTATGGTGTATTTGTGGTATTACTGTTTTATTAAATTATATTCAACACAACAACGAATTCATGGCAAGTCTGTAAAATCCACCATTTTGAATCTTAAATGCCACTTTTTCGTAATGTAGCTCGCCAATAATTGAATGTTCCAAGGTTGCTTTTGTAAGCCGCGCAGTGTTGCACAGACTTTCAACTTAATTTGAAACAAATTAAGTAATTTGAGATAATTTGATCCTATGAAAAATTATGGTAAATCATGTCGAAAATTACTTAATTTGGACAAATGAACGCAGTATAATATAGAATAACTTCCTAATTTTGTGCATTTACAAGCTTCAAGTTTTTCTAAAATTATATTCTGTGGGCATGTTATTCTTTATCAACTGGAAAGAAGACTGAAATATATTTTCTAATTAGTTTCTGATCGTTTTCAAAATTTCTGCGGTGCAAAATAAAATCTTAATTGTTTTTTAATAAACAATACAAGCCAAAGTTTAAGGTCGCCATCATAAATTTTGCAAAAATGCGTCCGCATTCAAGACGCCTCTAATTTCTTTACAAACATTTTTTTTTTTTAATATTGCACTTATTTATATGTATTTTTTGGCTTGAAGTCAAATTAATTTATTTATACCACTATTTGTTTTATATTTTGTGGTATCTATGTACATACATATTAAATATATGTTTGTAGTATACACAGTTGTGTTCACGAATATAGGAGTATTGTATTTGTTCAACATCATGTTTAATATTTTAAATGGACATCAGACTATTGGAAAATTTCAGATATAAGTTTATTTTCAAATAAAAATACACTAACTAATTTTAATAGGATAAGTTAAGAAACAGCGTGTTTTTTATAGAGGTATTGAACTTTACAAAGAAATAAAGCAAATATGAATTTTATTAAATTGACATGAAATTGACTTTATTCGATAGATAATGCTCTGGCATTATAATTTAAATATGACGTCTGACTGCAATGGCTAGTACGGACGTAGTCTAACCTGGAGGTCCAACTTCCAATGACTTTACAATATTTGATCGAATCGTTTCGAAAATAGTCAAAGAGTGGTAAATCACAGTATCTTGAAGGCAAATACATACGTCCGAAACGTGAAACTGAGCGGTTACCAAATGTTTTTTTAAATAAATCAATTGTGGCAGGAGCTACGGGACATGTTGCGTCGTCTTGATGAAACCCCCCAGCTGCTGTATATCAATCATATTTATTGCATTGGCGAGCGAAAATGTCAGTAATCATAACTCTATAGCGGTCACCATTGTCTGTAACGTTCTGATCAGCAACGTTTTAAAGAAGTACAGTCCAATGATTCCGCCAGCCTTTAAAGCAGGGGTGCCCAAAAGCTATTTATGGAAGAGCAAACATCAATGCATTTAAGGAAAAGCTAGTTTTATTTAATATTTTTTGTTTTAAAAAGCAAAACATATTTACAAAAAAAAAAAAAAAATACGTCGTCAACGTTTACCAGCAAACCATGCGAAAGCGTTGAGCAAAGCAACTCTTGCGTATGTGCAGTAAAGAACGATAAAAAAATATATAAGACAAAGTTGTTTGTGTATTTTTCATTGCCAGTGCTGAGTGCGTCATGTGTGAATTAAAGAGCACAGCCCTATAGCTAAGGGCTTTTACAAAAACAATTGAGCATGAAGCGCATAGGGCTTGGGCAGATCTGCTTTAAAGTGTAAACACTAAATAGTCGGCTTTACTGAATGTAACGATGTCTCAACATATACTTGAGGATTATTATCACTCAAAATTCGACAGTTTTGTTTATCAACGTAGCCATTGAAACAAAGGCGAGTTTCATTGCTAAAATTCGCATAGGAGTACCTGGATCTTGAATCGCGACAGTTTAATTTTCGCTACTTTTATCGTTTTTTTTTTTTAATTTCAACAAAAATACAATATCTTTCCTTATAATTATTTGTAATGCTTACACTCAACATAGGAAAAAAAGGGGAAACCTCTTTTTGTACTTTAACCTTTTTAATTTGTTTTGCTGCCATTTTGGCAAACATTAGTCTTGGCAGTAGACCGTGGCAAATTTATAATGGAAAAGTATTCGATAAACCAACATGTTTTAATCGTTAAAACACTTTATCAAAATCAATCATCGATTTTCATGAAAAAATCTTAATGAGTGACAAGGTCTCTGGGCAATGGAAAGCCCCCAAATTATCCGCCAGTCACCTTTGCATCCATTAAAAGTAACAGTCTGTTATGCAAGTTTCTTAGGAAGAATCATTCCCTTCTTTGAAAATGAAGACAACGTAACGGTAACTGTGAATGGGGAGGGATATCGTGATATGACCCCTTATAAACCCTCTCTAATTTCAATAATAACTCGAAAATTTTGGGTCTTCCTATTGAGAACATTAATTTTTCATGAATATCAAGCGCGCACTACACTTATTACTTATATGACCTTAGCCGCTATTATTTTCAACACAACTGTTAAAGTTTTTAAACAAGCACGAAATGTGCAAATTCTTTTATAAAATGTGTTTATTATATTTAAATTGTTTATAGAATTTTTCTGAAAGCAATAAATGCTACAAAAAGGATTAGATGCGATATGCGTTCGAATAAAACTATTTTTCACAAATTAATATTTTACCCGTCAGCCGCCTCAACTACCAGAAAATTTCTGGCCGCGTGTGGTGATGACGATTATGTTATTTTCTTTTTGTAAATTTTTTATTTCAACAAATTAATCAAAGAAATATTTTTAATGCAAATATTTTTTGAAATTATTTTTCATGAAATATAAGAAAATGGAAAACTGAAAACAAACAAAGACGGTCATAATCCCCCTTATTACAAGAGGCGTCATCATAGCCACATGAAGGCAACGTAGAAAATTTGGCATTTATTTACATGTTGTCCACAGTCTTTATCTATAGCTTAGTGCTATGACACATCGAAGGCCTATCAAAGAATAGATAATTATTATCGAAGACGAGTATACAATTAAGAGTTTTTTGATGTTGTCCTAATATGTCGACGATGACGTCTCTTTGAATATGGCGGAATATTTATAAATATTTCAAGTACTAAAGGGATTTTTTATAGAGGTATAGTCATTTGAATAAATGTTTTTTTTTCTAATTCACGTTAAATTTACATTGTTCGAAAGATAATCTTCTGAAATTATAATTTTAATATGCGCTCCGTCATATGACCGCCACGACTGGCTAGGATCTAGTGTAAACTGAAGGTTCAATTTTCGATGACTTTTTCCAACATTCGTGCCCGTATATCGGCAATAACACAGCGAATGTCCAAGTGAGCAATCTGTTCGGGAGTATGGCATAGACTAGCGACTTCACATATCCCCATAGAAAATAATTTAGCTGTGTGACATGTTGTTACATCATGGTTGTTCAATTCATGAACGAAAACATCAGTAACCATGGCTCCATATTGCGGTTACCATTGACTGTAAGGTTTTCTATACTCGTATATATGTTTATTTATTCGAATTTAATATCGTACGTTGTATGTTAGACAATTGTGTTCAGTATACAAGTACAATCCCCAGAAGAATATTCTGTTGATTATCTGACGAGTAACAATAATAAATCTAACATTTTATTTCACACGCGCTTGTCACACAATCTGGGGATGTTTTTTAACGATTACAAATTTTATTGTTTTTATTAACTTATATTTTTATAGATAAACAGAAACAAGCAATATAATATTTTTTATTACAACCTTTTGAATATAAAAAGGGCGGGTGGTGATTATGGTAGTAAGTCAGTGCGAACTATATATACTGTGAAAATATCGAGTGAACTTTGTACTGTTTTCTGTATGAATCATACTAAGATTACTCCGCTTGCTCTTTGAGGAGTTGTAAGATAATGTCTACATGAGTCTCAGACGATTCCCTATACAATCAATATAAAAGGAGTAGATTGATAAGTTGTGTCTCGTAGAAGAATCCTTTGTAACACTTACTTCCACGCGAGGAACCTTCTGTTATTGAAAAATATTGAAAAACATTACTCATGAGACTGAGTAGTCTTCGACGATTGAAAATGCTAGCTGGGTTGAGATATGTAGGTTTAATTTTTGTACTCTGTCAATTGTTTGTTTGCGTATATATTTGTAACTCTCGCTAACTTGCTGCTTTAGTTCGAAAATTTAAGTTGCCGTATTACTCCTGAGATTGATCCGGGGACGTGAGATAATTTTGGTGATTCCTGAAGTCGATTTTGGTAATACCCAAAAGACGCATGGAACGTATATCTGAACTTTTAACGGTCATTTGGAACTCGATTATACGGCTAATTATCCGATTTTTTGTCGAGTTTTACCGGTTTTAACACTTTTTGCCGGGTTTTTTTTTACATTTTGCCAAGTTTTTTTTATGGACGAATTTATTCAAACAATAGTAAGATTCATCAATAAACCAAATTCGCTTATGAAAATCGGCATCAACGGCAACATAACTTTGCACAATTTGGTGACAGAATGGCCACGAGTTAAAGAAGTGTTGCCTGTTTAAAGTTTTATATCTCTAGAAAAGATTTGAAGCGAATTTTAATTTTCAGCTAGTTTAACTAGCTGATTAAAAAGAGATAATGCATATCTCAATGGGCAAGATTAAAATTTTCTTACAGCGAACATGTCGCTCCTTTATTGCAACAAGTCATATCTCAAAAAATGAGCTTTTCGAGTTAACAACGCAGAATTGTTAACAGTACTACCATTTATATTGTGCCCAAAATTTATTTAAATTGCTTTTAAACTGTTTCCTTTAGGAGATATTTTCTCAAAAAATTTGATAAGACTTGTATGGAAACTAAAAACTTGAAATGCATTTTTCTCGAAACGAGCTTCTTTGAGATATGACTATGTTGCAATAAATTAGCGCTATGTATACACAAACCATGCAAAGTAAATTTACCCAAGACTTTTTCTTTGAGTGTACACATGTATATATGTGTTCTTCAACAATTCTATATACGAGGATTGATATTGAAGTTACCTAAGTAGGGAAAAAACTTTTTTTCAAAAACTATTTATTTCTCAACATAGCAAGTGATTAAACACTTTTATTTGAAAGGGAAAACGGCGACAAAAAAAGCTCGACAAACATTACGGTGAGTCTGCTGCGTCAGATTACATGGTAAAATATTGGATTGCTGAATTGAGACGCGGCCGAACAAGCACTGCAACAATACCATCAACAGGAATGACAAAAGAGGTGGTTACTGAAGGAAATATCAAGAAAATCCTCGATATCGTTATGAAAAATCGCCGAGCTAAGTTACGTGAGATTGTTGAAGTCGTAAACATATCACATGAACGTCGTTTGGTGTCGACCTGAAACCAAAAATCAATCGAAACAATGGAAGCTGGAACCAAAAATTGATCGAAACAATGGTTGATGAAAGTGCTGCGAAGAAGGCGAACACAGAGAAATCGGCTGGCAAGGTTACGGCCACTAAATTTTGGGATTCACATATTGTCCATCGATTATCTTGAAAGGAAAGTATTATAAGTGACTTGTTCCTGCTTTCGAACTAAAAAAAATGGCTCGCAGGAAAAAAATTCATCTCCAACGAAGAAGTGATTACCGAAACTAACGCATATTTTAAGGGGTTCCTAAAATTGTGTTATTCAAATGGTATACGAGTAAAAAAGTTGGAACATCGTCTTACTAAATGTATTAAGCGAAAAATAGACCATATTGAGAAATAAATGGTTTTTGAAAAAAAAAATTTTTTTTATGCTTAGGTAGCTTCATTTTCCATCCACTCAAGTAAAAAATTTATGGGAAATTCATACCATAAAGGTAGTTTTGCCTGTACGAGTATAATATGCGATTTAAATACTTGAAAATATTTGCCAAAGCCTTCTAAGTCTACTGATGATTAGGTTAGCACCTATGAAATGTCTACACATCAAACACAAAAAGCAGCTATAAATACATTTTGATTGGTATAAATATTAGTGGCTAGTAAAGTAAATAATAATAAACTTAATAAAATATATTATTACTCCTGAAAAACTTCTAGTTTTTCTTTTAATAAAAAAAATGTACGGCAATATTTTTAGAAATTAAATATTTTGGTACTGTTTCTTTTTTATCTCTAAAATCATTGGTAGTTTTGGAAATTTATTTATTAAACTTCTGGTTATGGTGAAATTTTTATTTATAATTAAGTAACAATAAAAAGTTTGAATTTAGTTTATTTTACATTGACTTATTTTTATTATTTTTTATATTATTCTAATTTAAAATTTATTTTCTTCTTTTACATCTTATTTTGTTTACTTTTTATTTGTGTTATTAAAAAACTACCCCACCATTTCGAATCTAAATAATATACAAAACCCCCCACTATGGTAAATGGCTAAACAAAAAAAAACATATTCACCACCTTCCCTCAATATTGACCAAAAAAATTTGTAAAACCAAATATGCAATGATAAATGCACAAAACTTAAAAAAAAAAAAACATTGTTAAAAAATAACAAATCATAACACAAAATAAATTAGATTCAGCAAATCCGTTTCTCTTCTGAATAGACTTAATCAGAGAGCTATAAATGCCATGAAACTGCATATACCCGCTTTAATACACCACAATCCGCCACCACCAATTGAAAACGCTAATGCTTTGATACCGCATGGCGATGCTAAGAAGCCGCCGCCCACAAATACAATAAATATTGATGAGAGTGATGAGTTAATATTTCAAACTCCCAACTCTTCGGTCCGAGAAGAACTTGGTGCAGAGGACTTTCGCACGCCATTAAATGAAATGCCTTCTCCACCACCCCTGTCTTCGAATTCTTTGTATAATATGAAATTTTTAAATACGCCCTCGCCCACCTATCGCAGTATTAATAGCAACAGCAGGTCGTGTTCCCGGGACTCGGATCTAAATGCTGGAGAAGAACGTGATAGTGGTAGTGAAACGGCCGATGATTCGGGTTTGGATGAAAATTTCCATACACCGCGTGTAGCAAAAATAAAATCCATGGAGAATCTTTCAATTTTAGAAATGGAATTTCACAAGGCCTCACAAGCATTGGATCGCAACTCGCCGAGACGTTTGAAATGGTTGGCGGAACGTGAAAGAATACAAATGCCGAAAATGAAATCGCTTAATAATCTTTGTTTCGACAACTATTCCGAGGAACAAATAAGAGCCGAGTTCCAAATGATAAGAGAACAGAATTTGGAAGAAAAGCATCGTTTTAATTTGCAGCATAGGAAAAACTCTACTTCCTCCAGCAATTCCGGAAAACTTTACATCAAAAACAGTAAAGTGGGTAATGCCAAGTTCATTGGCAACGATGACAGTCCTTTCCCTCTGCATAGCAACCCAGCAATCAGCCATATTCATTTTCCCATACAAAAAATGAGATCTATGGGCACCATACCAGATGTTGTCAGTGAACGCATACAGCCCGATCCGTTTTTAACACCCACCTCGGCAAGAAAAACACAATTCCCTGTCGGTACACAATCAGCCGAAAAAGCTGGTACTCCTTCGTCTCCTTACGCTGCGGTGCGCTTAATTGAATATGATTGTGTGGACGGTGGTAAACAAAATCATCATTCGCATAATTCTCTCAGCGAACTCTATTCACAGGATCGTTTAGGTAAACTTGTCTTGGCCAATGAGGCTTCATTCATGTCCAGGACACCCTTCGAACGAGCCTATCGTCGTTCACAAATGAAAAGCTCAACACCACTACGACAATCTTTGGGTCTTATACAACAATACAGTTCGGTGGATTCAAATGTTACAACCCATATAAGACCACATTCCAATAATGCTGCCCATGATGTAATGAGGTTCGTAGAGCTAAATCTAAAGTATTTCACATACATACATTTGTATATCAAGCAAAAACTTAAATTACTACATCATCACTCAACCAACAATATAAAAAACCAGCCTCTCTCTCTATTTGTCTCTCTCTCCAGTTAAAGTAAAATGTCCTAGATAATGCTTTTATTACTCATTAACTAGCCCTTAAGAAATAAACAAAAAAGCACTTTTGTTATCTGTCTATTCTTTTGGCTAACACAAAACAAATTTACACCCTTTTAAATTTAAGATTTTCTATGGCTTGTGTGATGACTCACCTTTGAAGTAGAAATACACAAAAATTTACCGTAGATAGTTTAACACATCTGCAGTAGTAGTTTGACATTAACCCAATGAATTAATCAAGTTAGCAGCACTGGTTTAGCTTTAATGCTTCATTGATCTCTCGTTCAAGGCGAAAAGGGAGAGATGTGGAATCAGCACATTTATTGTAATTTCATTAGGCTAAGAAAAATTCGTTGTTATTTTTAGATTTCAAAGTTTATTATATAATTCTAATTAATAGTTTTAATTCATACAGCTACTCACACTGAAAATGGGACACACAGAAGAATTTTGCATACCTAAGTTTTAGAAGCAAATCAACGGCAAGGTTGCATTTTAGAAACTCAGTTTATATATGACACATAACAGAGTGGTGGCCATATAATTAAAACATTGTTGATAGTGAATTAATTTAGATTGTTTTGATGGTTAACTAGATGCCATTCATAGCATTTACCATCTGATCCCCATTGGAAAAATTTTAATTCGTCACTACGTAAAATATTTTTCCAAAAACTCATTGGTTTCTTAATATTTTTTCTCAAAAAATTCAAACTGGACTATTTTACTTTTTTTGAGATTGCAGTTGTTGCTATTGTGAATGATTTTGCTCACTGAACATATCTGCAACAGTGTTTTATTTCAAATTGCACTCAATTTTACAACAATTGACTTTTTGTATAGAATATTGAGCTCAATTAAGGCGTTAATTGTGATAATCGCAATAATTGTGTATGTCTGAACGCTATTAGAGAGATCTAATAAGCTGTAAGAACAGAAAAACTATTATTGCTAAGATAACTCCTAGTATGATCAGTAATTTCAAGAAGCATTGACGTAGTATTATGAACGCTCAGATCAGTAATATCAATAAGCATTGACGTAGTATTAGATAAGTCTTTCCATGATGACTAGCCAAACGATACTGAACAAAAATGGCAAAGCAATTTGATTATGAGTCATGCGTGATCTGTCAAAACAAGCCTATTGAAAATCAAACCTCACGATTAATCTCCGATACTATAACCTAAAATTTTATTTCTACCTTAATCCCAATCCTGCTTCCAGCTTTAAAGTCATTTATATATCCCCATATTTCAAGAGACGTCATCGTCGCCACATCAAGACGACATCAAAAAACACTCGGTTACACATTCGTCTTCCACAGCAATTATGTATTCCTAAACCTAAGCGATGGATAAAGGCTGTCGGCAACATTCAATGGTTTTTTGCCAGCGAGTAAATAAATGAAACAATGTTTGTGTCGACTTCATGTGACGACGATGACGCCTTATAGAATATAGGGTACTAATTTTTTTTTTCTTTAGTTTAAGGAAAATTTAACAATTTATTTTAATTACTAATTTAACATTACGATGGGATGCTGCGGGTACTGTAGCAGGTTTTTGTTATTGATGTTGGGTTTTAATTTGAGCTTTTCTGTCTTGCTCACGATGTCGTTTCATTAACGTTTGCTAATGTTTTTTTTATTAAAAATAAGTGACTTATAGTCAACTATTATTCCTCTAACACATACATATGTATATCGGAGGTAGACAAGGCAAATGATACAAGATCAGAAAAAATAAAGCTTATAAAAGGCAACGGAATAGGTCTTTTGACCTGAAAAATTATCACGAACGTTTACTAAACGACATCGTGAGCCAGGCAGTCTATTTTGTCTATTTACATATGTATATTTAATTGGTTTTGGTTTATACTTTGTCATAATTTAATTCAAAAACAAATTTTCTCCTTAATAGCAATAACAAAAAAGTTGTTACGCAAATATTTTTCTGCCATTAAATTTGAAAATTGATTATTGCGCTTTGAATTTTCATTGCATTTTGAACATTTCAATACAAAAGCAATTTGTTGCAGAAAATAGAAACTAAAAGATCCTTGACACACAGTACCCATTATCCTTGTAAAAACATCTGTTCGTACTACACACAGATATGTATGTGCTGGCAGAAACAATAGACACTGCATTCATGTGGCAGGTGACAATCGCCATCTCTCACATTGATAGTTCCAGCATTCGTTGCGCATACATTGAACTTGAAAAATAGAAAAATAAACTTTAGAAAATATGCAAATTGTAGTAATTTTCCTTTTCATTTTATGGATTTTTTTACACTATTTTTAACTTCTTTTGTTTAAATTCTATTTGAATTTGTTGCCGTTAAAGATATAAAAAAAAAACTCAAAAAACATTTTTATTATGTATATGTGTATGTAGATATTTGCAGTTATTTATCAACAAAAGTTTGTAATTGTTTCAAAAGGTTTTGTTCTTTTGATGGATGATTCGTAAGGGACGTTATTACAGCTTGGCGCTAAAGTTGGCATTGGTGGCAAGTAAACTAAGTTAGGTTAGGTTTAACAGGCTGCCAGCCATTGAAAAGCCAGCCCACTTGAGTCCAATTTGGTCCCGTTGTGTTGCCTGGGTATGATATGTATCTCAGCAGATCTGCATATCACTGGTTTAGAACCAACCCGAGGATCGGATAAAGGAATCCAATCCATTTACATTACAGTCCGATACCTCCGCCAAGTCGTGTAGTATCGGTCGTCTTACATGGGAAAGAGCCGGACATCGACAAAGGAAGCGCTCAACACTCAGGTAAACTAGCCTTCAACAGTTGTCAGTTATTACAACTTACTGGCAAGATGAAGTTTATCTTTCTTAAGCTGCACGACCACACGTCAAACTGCTTCTTCAAATAATTTTTTTTATTGTGTTAGTGAGAAAAGACTCTCCGATGCAACGATTTCAGGATATATTCCGGGGTTACGGTACCCCTCGTTTCGTTCTCTTAGTCCATTTCATATCCACTGTTTTGCAGATGATAGCGGTATTTGCCGTTCATATTTATTCATTTATAGGCCCAGCCTATACGAGATTGGTGCCAAGAACCAAAATATGAATGACTCACTTAATGACTCTTCGTTTAATATCCGAATGCTGTCGTAAGAACAGCGTCGACTTCAACGTCCGTAAGTCCCAGTCTTGTTTACTAACACACAAACGTCTGTGAATGCTGCATCATCTGTGCTCATGGAAGGTCTCGAAAATCGTATGCTTTTGATGTTCTGGGAATGAAGATACAGTGTGATGTTCGCTGGACTGAACACATTTTTTGTTTTTAAAGCAGCATTCACGTGTCTTGATTTTTTGGAACTGCTTAAGATATACTTCACTCCATCCGATCTTCTTACTATTAATAGCACTTACATCCGAAAATAAAATACATATAGGGTATCCGCCTGGAAGGTATCCTACTTTGTTTTGCCGCCATTTTTGTAAACATTAGTCTTGACAGTTCTTCTTTGACAGCCGTGAAGTAGATACGTGGCAAATTTATTATGGAAAAATATTCGGTAAACCAACGTGTTTTAATCTTTAAAATATTTTATCAAAATCAATCATCGCTTACTGTGACGATCAGAAAGTGACGTGAAATTTTTGGGAGAAATAACGTGCCAACAAAACGATTTGTGAATGATTTCGCAGAAAGAGGGGCTGTGGATGACAGATGTCTTCAGTTTGATTAACATATGGTACCAACAAGACGAAGCCACATCGCATACAGCCAGGCTTACAATGGAATTACTGCGAGTAGTATACCTTCCCGGCGGACAATCTATTAAATATTGTGTTTTTTTTTACAGGATTTCTTTAAGTACATAAAAATTTATAAACATGTTTTTGTAGCATAGAAATCCTCCCAGAGAACAGGTTTTGCCTTGGCGTGTACCAAACCAGGCCCCTCTGTTTTTCGTGTGAAGAGGGGAAGAAGTCCCTCGTTTGTTGTACCAAATAAAACTCTAGGAAGTCGCATGACTTATGTTGTGTTGGCTTCCGAAACCCTTACCAAGGGTGTAAACTGGCATAACGGGGAATCAGTACGTCCCCGGGTGGTTCTGCTTACAATTTAATCCGGCCTGATCATGGTTGAGATGATGAGAAATGAGTTTGTACCCCTGATGCATGGCTTTTTTCGAGGCCAACAATCCCCCAAGATACCTGTACTGTAAGGAACCAGCAATGATGGTTAGACCGGTGAGTTGGTTTAAGGTCTGATGCTGCTAGTGGGCTTCGGCCTACCAACTCGTTAAAACTTGTGTTCCATTCGTTGCTGGGAAATCGCATACAGGAAGGATTAGTAGCCCCAACTCCTAAACAAGGGGTTACCTATATAACTACAAATATATGGCAAGAATTGCGACCTGTGTGTGACTGGTAAGTCACACGGGGGCTCTGGTGAATCGTGAATAATTCACTTCGTGGAATCGGTCCATCATCGGATAAGACCGTAACGTCAGTTGCTGATGAACACCAGCACCTGCCATTCTGTAGTCAGTCCCTGGAATCGGACCATCATCAGATAGGCCCTAAAGGCAGGTGCTGATAAACATCTGTAAAATAAAAATGTAATGCAATTCCTAAAAAAAATTTAACTAAACCGTCAGTGTGCAAACTCATTGTGGACAGACTGTATTTGTATAATAAAAAAAGACAAGTAGTAAATTACTCCCCTGCACGAAATGTCATTAGTGAAACTGTAGTGACTTACCATTATTGACACTGGCAGCAGTATTAGTGACCCCACATAATGACATTTAGTATCGACATTGAACATGTGCGTGTCGTTGGAAACGCACTATTTATTATAAGTAATTGAAAAATAATAAGGCACTAATTTTGGTCACATCAAAGCCAAATATAAGTGTAGACACTTTGTTGTAGACTAAAGTGATGATTTGGAGATACTTGGCTCTAGGCTTCCTTCAGGATTATAATCTCTTATACATATGTATGGTTGTTGTACAATTCCAAAACATTTTATTCACAATACCTAAACAAATAACATTCATTTGCACACATTTTAAGCATTTTATACATCAAATCAATTAAATTTGTTATTAAGATTTCAAAATCAGAATAAATTACTGATGTGGCTTTACTTAAAAAACGTTGAGTTTTTCTTACAATTGAAAGCTTTTTAAAAAAAAGTATTCTATTAATTTAATTGTTATTTTGTGCTTTAATTTGATTTTTAAGAACTTTAATTTTTGTTATGGTTTTTCGTTTTTTTTTTTTTTTAACAAAAACTAAAAATAAAATTTAACTGAAACTTGTGTGTTTAATTGGTCTGCATTTTATATTTCATCTCACTGTTTTGGGAACTTATATTTTTGCTTATTTAAATGCTTCATAAAACTGGATTTCTATGCAAATGAAATGATGTGCGTTTGCATTGTAATAAACAGCAGCCGTAATTTCAGTGGTGTCCCAAGACGTCTATTAGACGGTAGCAATCGTCAGATATCATCGATTGCTTTAAATGCCTCATCATCAGCAACGATGGGCAATAATGTTCTAATGAGTTCATCCAATTCACCTTACGGCACCCTGAGCAGTATAAAATCGACTCATTCCTCGTCATCGTCATCGAATGGTAGTCATAGCAGTAGTAGTGGTAGCAATAATCTTATAACATTTCAATGTACTTCGGTCGATACAGTGGACGGCCTGCCACCGGCCTCATCTTCATGTTCATCATTTACAGCCGCTGCTCAACAGCAGCAGCAGCAGCAGCAACAACAACAGCAAACTCATTGTACAGCACAACAGCAGCAGCAACAACAACAGCAACAACAGCAATCGTTAGTAGGCTCACCTGCCAGTGGTGGTGGGTGTTGTTTAGGGACTATAACCGCAACTACTAGCGCAACATCGGCCACAGCTGCTACTGCTGTCACAGGCAACAGTAGTAGTGGTGGTGTGCTTGTTTTAAATAGCAATAGCGGTGGGAATAGCCCTCGTTTGGGCGATGCAGGTTTAAGTTCTTTAGCAGCCAGCCCTACAGATGCCTGTAGCATACGTTCGAATCCTTCGGCTGCCTCTTTAATGGCAAACGATATGATTAGTTGTGGAACGACTGCTAGTGCAGGCATGTGTGCGGGTGCTGGTAATACAGCTACGCTTTCACCGCTTTCTTCCTCTGCTGCTGCTCATCATCATCTTATAAGACGTCCCAGCATAACTATGTGCGTTTCCGTTTCAATTTTTTGCATAAAATATTTTGCAAGCTTTTTCTTTCTTTAATTTTTGACGAGAAATTTAATATTTTGTTTTCTTTTTTTCCCCCCCGCTCCACATTTTCAGTGCCATTTTGAGAGGCAGTATTGTAATTGATTTGATTTTGGATTTTGCTTGAGATTCTTTGCCATTTGGGTTGTGTTTTTCCCCTGGATTTTATTTTATTATTTTTTTTTTTTATATTCGTTTTCATAATGAGAAAGCATGAGGATGATTTTATGTTTTGAACAAGAATGCATGATTTATTTTAGATTTAACTTTAAGCTCTCTTACAAGCTCAATTGGGCTCTGCCTGGTGTGGACTATGGCTTTTGACAGCCACAATTTTTACTAAAATTTTTTTTTTTTTTTTCAAAACAATGTAACTTGTGGCTTGTTTGGAAATGCATCACTGCGCTGCATCTGATACGCATCTGTGATTAGTTTGCGATTCTGATGCAAGACAGCTGATTCTGATGCGCATCAGATGCAGCGCAGTAAACGGTTGTGAACGATTTGTTTACAATTACCAACGCGGGAGTATTAAAAATGGACAAATTTTTAATCAATTTATTTGTTGACTTGGATGAATATAAAAATGATTCGAAATTATACAATTAGCAAAATAAAAGTATAAAAAAAAGACGCGTATTGCTTAAAACATTTTCTTTCAAACACAGACGAATCCCAAAAGTAACTAAATATTTAAATATTTATTTCTTATCAATAACTTTAAAAATTTTACATTACAAAATTAAAAACACAATAAATGGCAAATTAAAGAAAATAATAAAATATTCATTACTTAAGCTACGTACACACGGTTGTAAGATCTTACAATATTGTCAGTCAAATTGTCTGAAAATGTATTACAATCGTGTGAACTGCCAATTTTTAACTTACAACATTGTCAGAAAGACCATTGTCAATCAATTGTAAGACGACGATTGTCAGATGCCTGACAAATCTGACAATCGTGAGAACACTCTTCGTCGGCATTGCCAGATAATTGGCTGGTATTGTAAGCTCAGTTGTAATTGTCAGATGTATAAAATTAATGCACCTGACAATGACATCATTGTCAGAAAAAAGTTTGATGGACAACACTGCTAAGCAGATAGTTGTTGATATACATAAGAGGCAATGCCTTACAAAATGTCTGGCAATTTTCTTCATCTAACAATCTGACAACCGTGTGGACTGACAATTTTTGTTGTCAGATGAATTATTTGTCAGGCCATAGTCTGACAATGGAATTGTAAGATTTTCTTACGATCGTCTGAACACACAATTTACTTCTGCGGGACAATTTTTCATTGTCACTAATGTAGTGATAGTCAGCATGTTGCCAGATCTTACCATATTGTAACATCTGACAACCGTGTGTACATAGCTTTACTCTTCCACTGCATCAGCCATTTTTATGATGCTTGTTTGATGTTTTTCTGCGCATCATCTGCTTAACAGTTGCATTTTAGAACGCAAGACCTTTGCAGTTTTGCAAACTTTTGCTTTTTAGAACGTACTGCGCATCAGATGCGCAAGCATTTGCTTTAATATTTATGACCGATAAGAAAGTGGTGCGTAAATGGCATAATTGTTGATTTCCTGTCTAGCTTTTACGCGTGATCTCATAGCAAAACCAATAGATTGAAAAATAAAGCAAACCAATACGTCTAGATTTTCAGTGGGTATACGATGAGTAAACTTCAACATTGTGTAAGGTGATCGAACAAAAATATACGCTGCTAATTGAAAAAAAAAAAGAGTTTTTCCCAATAATAACAGGAACCGATCATGTAATCAGGCGTAAAAAAAAAGAACGCTTTTTTTAATGATAAATAGTTGAGCTTATTGAATATTTCGAATATTATACGATGATATTTTTCTGACTCCAGTTCAAATCCGGCTTTTGCCAGGAAATATTTTTAATTATAACAATAATTGTCGCGATCATTAACTCTTGATCAAAGAACACAGGAAACATTAATTGAATACACTAAAGCTGCGGGACAATTAGCTGTTTCACAGTCGCTACACTACTCATCAGCACTCACTAGGATTCAAACTCGTTATCATGTATCCCCCAGCTTTAGTATTCAATTATTTTTTTCCCCTGTCTTCTTTGATCAAGAGTTATTGATCGCGGCAATTATTCTTATAATAAAAAAATTACAAATTCTGCTTGGCGAAAGCCTGATTTGAACTTTAATCAGAGAATATAATGACAGACGAACAAAACCAACAATAATATTAATTATTGTAGACACAAACCAATGTAATTATAATATGTCATACCACATGGACTGAAAAGCCCCGGGCCTAATTTTGGTTCAAAATTAGCTTTATTCATCAACGTAATCTCCATCAAGAGCAACGCAATTATTCCAGCGACGCTCTAATATTTCAATACCACTTTTGTAGAACGTTTTATATTTTGCCTCAAAATAGGCCTCCGTTTCAGCGATAACCTCTTCATTCGTGCGAAATTTCTCACCGGCCAGCATTTTTTTCAGGTCTACGAACAGCCAATAGTCGCTGAGAGCCAAATCTGCGGAATTCAATTCATATAGTTTTGCCATTGTTTTGATTGACTTGTGACACGGTGCGTTGGCTTGATGAAACAAAATTTTTTTCTTTGCCATATGCGGTCGTTTCTTTGCAATTTCGGCCCTCAAACGCTCCAACAACGCTATATAATATTCACTGTTAATGGTATTACCTTTCTCAAGAGAGTCGATGAATATTACACCTCACACATTCCACAATATCGAGGCCATTACCTTTCCAGCCGATTGTAGTGCTTTCGGGCGCTTTGGACGAGATTCACCAGTTGCTGTCCACTCAAATGACGATCGTTTTGATTCCGGAGTGAAGTGATGGATCCATGTTTCATCCAATGTCACATATTGATGCAAAAATTCCGGCTTGTTGCGTTTAAACATGGCCAAACACCGCTCAGAATCATCAGCACGTTGTCGTTTTTGGTCAACAGCGAGCAAACGCGGCACCCACTTTGAACAGAGCTATATCATACTCAAATGCTCATGCAATATAAAACCAACACATTCTTTTGATATCTTTACGATGTCAGCTAACTCAAGCAACTTCACTGGTTGATCATTTAAAGCGATTTTGTGGATTTTTTTATGTTTTCTGGTGTGAATGTCAGAATTACAATAAATACAACACCAAAAAACATCACATGTATTTTGTTAGTAAAAATTACGAAATGTTGTCAAAATCTTATCTCTCTTTTGTTTGGAAAAGCAGCAAAGTCGATGTGTTTTTTCAGAATTTTGTAACTTGTAAATAAAATTTTGACAAATTTACGTAATGGAAACAAAACCCAGCTGTGCTTATACCACTACCTGGTAAAGCGCTGCCTTTTAATGAACTTTCGATAACAATTTTACATTTTCAGACTGATGATGTTTTTATTTTCACCAAAAAAGAAAACTTAATTGTCAAATAAGTCTTTAAAATGTTTAACTGTCAAAAAATGCCATAAACCGGCAATTTTTTACCTTCTTACCATCTGTGTTTGCTATTTTCATATCTTTTATTTTTCTTAAGTTTGCTATTTTTGAAGTAGAGATGTGCTTGCGCTAGACAAGTCAGTTATCAAATCACTGCTCTTTCTTTCTTTCTTTCTTATAAAAGTTTATAATTTTGCTTTAGCCACCAATTTCACAATTGTAAATATGTGTGTATATGTAATTTAATAAAATATATCCCCATTTTATTTGTCTAGTTGGCTGATTGTCTGTTTCATCTCACAACTCACTAAACAAAACTAATCATACTAATTTAAAACACGGCAAGAATTCCCTCAAGTCTCTGTCCACGCTTTTAATTCCCCATTTTTTTTTATCACTTTCATTATTTCACCAAGAAAAAAACACTTCATAAAAGAAAGCTTTTCTCAATCTATTAAACATTTAGTTTTAGTTTATTCATTTAGAAAAAAAGAAACTTCTCAAAATGTTTTAGTTTTGAATTTGCTATCAATTTTATTTTTAAGCTAAAAATTTGTTGCAACTAATTTAATATTTTATTTTTTTCTATTTGTTTACTCCTTTTTTCCCAAATATTTTTAAAAACATTATCAACAACTTTGGAATATTTTTTGTAAACACCAAACAAAACAAATTGGAACTACAATCTGTGCTAACTTTGTCTTAGGAATCCCAGTTCTGGCTCTTTAGTAATAAGTGAAACCGGTTCATTGGATCGCATGAAAAATACCGCCGAAAAACGTAAAAAAGGCCCGCTGGATGATGGTCCCCGAGTCTCAGATCGTGTGGAGGAAACTAGAGTTAATCCAAATTTTTTAATAGATGAAATTTTAAAGGACACAAAACTGGATCAATTAGAGGAAACTGCAGAAAGTAAGTAAAATACAAGTCATTTTAAATTTATACATATAAAAAAGACGTACAACTTTGCTTTCGCCCGTATTTTTCGAAATTCGAGGCCTTATTGTAAAAAATTGGTTATACATACTTTGCTTCCGCCCTTATTTTTCGAAATTCAAAGCCTTATAGTAAAAAACTGGTTATACTTTTTGGTTCAAAGCCTTCGCCATCACTGGCCACTACTTTCTCCTGTCTTTCGGGCACTGTTGAAAAAACTGTTCGGCGCTTGAAGCGATCCACTTCTTTTATACTTCTTCATAAGACCGGAAGTGCTGGTCAGTAGGGATGAAACGATACCACTAGGGTATTGATACTTATACTCGTTACGGTATCGATCGAAAAGTATCGATACCTTCTCGGTATCGTAAAAAAAGCATCGATATATACTTGTATGGGTCGATTTCTTCATACGACAGGAAAGAACTCATTCATCGAATGGAAAATCAAAATCTTCGTTCTAAACTTCATCTTCTGATTGAAGTGTGTTAATTAGAATCCCGGAAGCGAAATTTTTTAAATCGCTGTAATTCTATCATAACAATTCTTCTCACTCATCGAGTGGTCGGTGTCGATCGCAAAGTATCGATACCTTCTCAGTATCGGAGAAAAAGCATCGATACATACTTGTATCGGTCGATTTCTTCATATGGCAGGAAAGAACTCATTTATCGAATGAAAATCAAAATCTTCGTTATAAACTCGGATCCCAGAAGCGAAACTTTTTAAAACGCCTATCATAACAATTCTTCCGCAAGGCTCCGTTCTTTCTCCTACCTTATTTCTAATATTCCTCAACAATCTTCTCTATCAAACTTCCAACCCTTTTCACTCTTTCGCGGATTACAGCAGTATCTGCCACTCGTCCTCTTTTAGCTATAGGCCCAGTCTATCAAAGATCTCTGTCAAGATGCTAAGTATGCACGATTCACTGAATAGTGATCTATTAATCTCCGAATAGGGTCGTAAAAACAGGGTCGCCTTCCACGCTCGTAAGACCCAAAGTGTGTGAGAGAATCAATGGAGGAAAAAAATCTTGAAGCTTCGATGAAAAATAATTTATCATTGGTATGATCTTCAATAAAGTCACATAATACTGGCCTGAAGATTCGTTAGTGACAAAATCGAATGTTCTGGCTGTGGTTGAAACCTATAACGCAAGAAGGGGGTGTTAGTATCCTTGATAATTGTTTGGTGCGTGGCTTTTTTTCGGGGACTAACAAGCTCCCGAGGTTCTGTTGCCTGTTGTTGGTGGTATGACGAGTAAGTTGGTTTAATGGCTGATGCTGCTAGTGGTCTTCGGCCTACCAACTCATTAAGCCTTGTCTTCCATTGATTGCTGGGAAATTGCATACTGGAGGGACTAGAAGGTCCGATCTCCTCAACAAGGGAGAGCATGCGTCATTCAGTTGTGATCGAAAATGGTACCCTTGCATGACGATTTGTCATGCAAGGTCATGCGTGACAGTTTGTCATGCATGGGGACGTCCGGGTGAACTTTTTTTCACCTTATGAGAGAATCACCGTGGGGTTGGGCCGTCAAAGCAGGAACTCACGTTAAACATCTTCTGATTCTGCACAAAATTCACTTTTTCCGTTTTTCAAGAAGCACAAAAATTGCTGGAGCATGGTCGCAGTGTAACGTGCGTTACTCTACTCCATCATTACTACAATTAGTTTTGCTCCGACGAGATTTTTACGTAACGTGCGTTCATTGACCAGAGTTCATCCATTTGTATTCGATTACCCAGAGAATCGCACAACGTATTTCAGAGATAATTCGTTTTTCAGCCGTACGCTTTGCCTGTTTAATACGTTGCCTACAAACGAGTTTTCAGTCTGTTATAACGTTCAAGTCAAATGTTCGCAAATACTACTCCCTCGTTCACCCTCCTCACAACCTATTGTCCTAGCTCTGGTACAATGCACTTGTAGCGAATATCCCCTGAGTACTAGTGCAAGATAAAAAAAAAAAAAATCAACGCTTTTGAAGCGTTGAAACCGCTCTCGGTAATTTCTTTTACACATGTATTTGAGAGCATTTGAACTAAAACCTCCCGCAAATGACGCGAATTTGGCTCGTAAGCTAACATGTTTAATTGAGAATAACTTTATGATTCAGACAAAAATTTTAAAATATTTCGATGAAGTTAAATTTAGTCTATGACATTTACTTTCCATGGCTACAGCCATCTATTACAAAACGGCGGAAGCAAAGTTGCACACCTAATCATAAAACTGTTTATATTTACAAAGATTTTTCTTTTTCCAGCTTCTGGTTTGCAGCTGTATATAGGCAAAGATGGCACCACATCTTTTGGTAATCATGAGCTTAAATCTCGTGTCTCAGCTGGGGCTTTTAAACAGGTTGTCATGGAAAATCCAAGATAGTAGCATAATTTTTTTATATAAAAGAAGACTTTTTTTCAAAGAAACAACAACAACAACAAACAAACCTACTACTACTATTACAAACTACAAAAACAACACTATACTATATATATATAATAAATTACATATATTGCTAAAAAAATATATATATTATAATTTAAACAAAAATTCAATAATTTAGAAATTCAAAGAAAACAGCAAACACAAATTACAAAAAGAAAACAAAAAGAAAGTTGCAAGAAATATACCATAAATGTTATTAAATAGAGAAAAATACTATAAAATACAATACAACAATTGAAGAAATATCTCCATTTTATAAAACAACAACAAGAAAAACAAAAATAAACTAACTACTCCTAAACTTTTTCTAAAAACAAAAAACAAAATATAACTCTATACCCCCCCATTTTATTCAGAAAAAAAACAGAGTATTGCTTTTTGTTGTTACCGAAAGCAATTTCAAGTGTTTAAAAAAATAATAAGAAAAAATCTATATTTTAATCTCTATTTAAATCCCAACCTACCGTTACAAAAACAATAAAAACTTTTTAGAAACTTTTGAAGAAGAAACAAAAAAAAAAACAAAAAAATACCAAAAATAAAGCAACTCACTTTACAAAGAAATGAATCTTTTAAAAATATAACTTTTCTATATGCATTTCCTTTAATTTCTTTTCCATAAGCATAGAAAATAATAAAAAGTAAATTAAAAAATAATTCTGCTGCCCATACAAAGCACATCGCAAAACATATTGCTTATAAATAAAACAATACTAGGCTTCCTCAATAAAAAAAAAAGTAAATAAATAAAAACGAAATATTAATAAAAAAAAGTAAAAACATAAAACAACAGCAACAGCAACAAAAATAAATAACCAATACTACTTATTCGTATATAAAAAGAAAAAAAACTATATACAAAATCATCACAAAAATAGCCCTTAAAGGACATTCATAGAAAAGCTTTTAAAAGCTTTCGTTGATGGGGGTATATGAACGTAATTTAATGTACATTTGTAAACTATCCAGCAGATTTAAGGCAGATTTGAAATTGAGCTATTTTAACTGAAAAGCAGTCAGAGATCTGCAATAATAAACTAAGTACCAGAGATCTGCACCGGTGCAACGCAACCGTAAGTAAACCGGTTGTTTACCCAATCATTTTCACATTCAAGTATTTTAAACTCTTAAAAATTGATGCGCTGGTATTTATACCTGTCGTTCGTTTGTGAAATCTTGATACATCAAAAATGCGTCCAATCACTTTCGTATCTGGTGAATTTTTTTCTTTTTTTTATTTAAGACGGGTGTTCTTATATCATTAAAAGAGGCACCGGTTGCAGATCTCTGCTAAGTACACCCGTCTTAAGTCGAGTTGTGGTTTGATTGGCCACCGCATATTGTTTGCACAAGTATTTTTTCTACTCCTTACAGCTTGCATCTGTAAATTAGAGTATATGAGGGCGGTTCGGAAACTTCTTAGCCTAGCCCAAAAAGTGCGGTATAAACAGAAAAAAGTAAAGTGTTTTGGAAACTTCCATCTCTGCTATGAACAAATGTTAAATTTTTGTTTCGATCTGGTAACTCCTTCATATAGAAACAGGTGTTCACAAAAGACACATCCGCGATTTTTTTACAATGCGTGAAGTCATTAAATATTTACATAAAAAAGGTTTATCGCGACAAGAAATTCATAATGATATGGTGAATGTGTTAGGTGAAAGTGCTCCTTCATATGCAACAGTAAAAAATTGGGTTGCTGAATTTAAACGTGGTCGTACAAGCATTGAAGATGAACGTCCAAAGAATGACCATTTCTCAAGCTTGTTTGGATCGTTTTAAGCGAAATAAACTGGGTTTTAAGCGTCGTTTCATAACTGTTGATTAGACATGGAATAGACTTTGTAGACTTTATGGAATGCATTCAAACACACAACGTTAGGTGTATTGTAGTAATATAAGTAGTTAAGGCAGAATTAAAGGAGAATTAGTTTGTACATTATTTTGCGTTGTAAATCAGCTGTTTTTTGTTTCTGTTCAATATAAACTATATGTGCATGGTTTGATTTCACTTTTTCGTTCTGTTCTGTTGTAGACTAATCTGTTATTGTAATCTGTGTTATTGCCGATTTACGGGCACGAATTTTTCATCAGGGGATGACCCCTACATATACAGTGCACTGTACCAGAACTAGGAAAATAGGTTGTGAGGAGGGGGAAAGAGGGAGTAGTGTTTGTGAACATTTGACTTGAACTTTCCAACGTTATAACAGACAGGAAACACGTCTGCAAGCAACTTAAGGCCGGGGCACATACAATCCGTCGTACTTTGTCCGTCTCTTTTATCAACTGACATCACGTGTACAAAGTATGAAGTTGGCACAATCAGCACTTTGATAACGGATATAAAACCAACTGCATTTTACTTTAGCTTGATTAAAATCTTTGAATTTATATTTCAGACACAGCACACAAAATCTAACACAATTTTTTTTCAATTTATTTAATTTTTGAACGAAAAATTATATTAAAATATACAAAAAATATTACCACATAGTTGTCAAAGCTCTCAACGTACGTTAAAAGTTGAAAGTTGCTCAACTTTAATACTTTGCGTTGACGGAGAAGTACCGAATGTGACAAAGCTCATAAGCCTACATGTATTTCAACTTAGCTGTCAGTTGAAAAGGCAAAGTATAACGTACGACGGATTCTATGTGCCCCGGCCTTTATTCCAAAGAAGAAGCGTACGGCTGAAAAACGAATTCTCTCTGTAATGCGTAGTACGATTCCCCGGGCAATCGACCACATATAGACTAGCTCTAGACGATGAACGCGTGCTACGTAAAAATGTGCGAGTTGCGGGAACAAGATCCCTAACCTCGTCGGAGCAAAATCCATTGTAGTAACGATAGAACAGAGTAACGCACCCCACGCTGCGTCGATGCTCCAGTGAGCCAATAGAGTTGGATACCCTACTGTCGCCGATGAGCTTCTTCGCCCTCTCCTGCACACGGTCGAGTAACCCCAAAATAGACTTTGAGGCACCGGCCCAAACATGAGAGTTGTATTCCATTTTCGGTAGGATATAGGCGGTATAAATAGTAAGGAGATCGGATGGAGTGAAGTACATCTTGCACCGTTTCAAAAAACCGAGGCACTTGAATGCTTCTTTAGAGACATGAAAAATGTGTTCAGTCCAGCGAACATCACACTGTATCTTCATTCCAAGAGCATCCGATTCCTCAATATTTATATCATCCATGAGTACAGATAGAGTAGCATTTGCTCTTTGGTCGTTTGTTTGTGTGTTAATAAACTACTATGGGTCTTACGAGCGTTAAAGGCGACCCTGTTTTTACGACCCCATTCGGAGATTAATAGAAGATAACTATTCAGTGAATCATTCATATTTTGCCTCTTGGTAGCGATCTCTGATAGGCTGGGCCTATAACTAAAAGAGTACGAGTGACAAATGCTGCTGTCATCCGCGAAAGAGCGGATAGGGTTGGAAGTTTGATAGAGAAGGTCGTTGAGGAAAATAAGGAATAGGGTAGGAGAAAGAACGCAGCCTTGCGGTATCCCTGAATTAATATTGAACTCGTTTGATGAGAACCCATCTATAACAACTCGTATAGTGCGGTCCCTGAGAAAGCTCGATATAAACGGAATGAAGTCATCACCGACACCAAAAGCCGTAAGCTTTGCCAGTAGTGCACCATGCCACACTCTGCCAAACGCTTTTGAAATATCTAGAGCCACCACCTTACTTTCACCGAAATGATGGATTGAGTGGCACCATTTCTCAGAGAGATGTGCCATAAGATCGCCAGTAGAACGATCCTTGCGAAATCCATATTGACGGTCACAAAGTAATTTGTGCGACTCCAGATGCCTCAAAAGATGGTAATTAACCATACTTTCCATTACTTTGGAAAGCGCAGAACAAATTGCAATTGGGCGGTAATTTTCAGGGTTATTTGCCTCCCATTTTTTGGGGATTGGTGTTACTTCATTTTTAAACTATTTCGCGAAAAAGTTTGCGCAAACAGCACAGAATATTAAATTATACTCTTATCGCATCGAACTTACTTTCGCATCGCAATAGGAAGTAACCCCCAGCTCACTTGGGAGCTGTAGTCGTTCCCTTTGTGATACTTACTACAGCGTAAAATCAAAGCGTTAAATTACGTTGCGCTTTACGCCCTAATTTAGGTTGCACTTTGAGGCCTTTAACGTCATTTTGTTTCAACTTTTATTTTTTTAAATAGCTCTGAAACGTCCGTGCTATTGGATTAAGTTTTAAGATTAAAATAATTCCGTTAATGTTGATTTCAATAATTGATTCTTGTTAAATTACAATACCTTGCTGGGGCAAAGGAATTACCGCTCCAGATAGTTTCTAGATCCGCTCACTAAGTAAATAATGAATTATCAATTAAACGACAAACTCAAAGACTGTTATAATGATTTCAATTTTCGAATAAAAAAAAAAACCCCTCAAAGCTGCCTTAAATCAGTTAACGAAAGTTTTGCAGTTCATTGGATAAACCATGTCCTGTTCAAAAATAAATAAAAATATATATTTATGTATATTGTAAAACATACTTTATATGCTATGTACTATATGTTGAATTTTATTATTTTATTTTAAAAAAAAAAACATTTTTTTTTTAAATTTTTTAACCCATCTGTGTATATTATTTTAAATTGTATTTAACTTTTCTTATAAGAAATATGTTATATTTAAAAAAAAGTAATATTTTTAATTAAAATTCACAATAGCTATGCAATACATTTTTATAAAAATACGCTTCATCAAGAATGAGTTCATTGCCGGTATTGTGTGTGAATTTGAAAAATTTGTTTTAAAAATAATTTATTACCGTAAAAAATTTAATAAATTCATAAAATTTTATAGAGAACGGCAAGCAGCACATAACATTATTATTTAAATACAAACAAATTCCATTTTCATACAAAACATTCAGCTAAAAAAAAAAACAAACAAAAAAAAGAAAACAGTTTAAAACAAAAATTTTATACAATTATGTATGAAAATGTTTATTTTGTGAAATATTACAATTTAGCTAAACACATTAAAGAAATAATAATAAATTTAACTTAAATTATAACTGCTTAGTATGTAATTATATAAATTATGTATTTGTGAGTATAATACATTATAGTATATTAATTAATATTAAAATTTATTAAAAATAAAATTAATTAAACAAAAATTAAAAATAACTTTTTGTCGTGTAAAGAAAATTAAAAAAAAGTAAACAAATAAAATTCAATAAAAAAACTTGTGATTTCAAATAAAAACGTAAAATTAACTATTGTTATTGAGTTGATTATTTTTCTTATTAATTTTCCTGACGATGCTAACAAACTGTTTACGAAATATCGAAATAAAAATAAAAAAAATGTAACTTTTTTTATATAAAAACAACACAAGATCTTAAGCTGCAGAAATTTAAATAATTTAACATAAAAGAAGATCAAATAATATTAGGATAAAAAGGAGTCTGCTAAGATGCACAGCATAGACATAATTAGTGATAGTGATTTTTTTGCTATTATCTTTTTGGCAACACTAGTTTTGACAGCTCACGCACGTTTTGTATCTTGTGTCACTGTCAAACATCTTCAGTTTGGTCTATAATTTAATCATGAATCGTCTTACAAACGAACAATGCTTGCAAATTATTGAATTTTATTACCAAAATGCGTGCTCTGTTAAGAAAGTTCATCGTGCGCTTCTTCCATTTTATGGCCAGTTTAATCGACCTACTGAGGCTTCTATTCGGGCTATTGTAAAAAAATTTCGCACCAAATTTACATTGTTGGACATTAAACCAACAACACGCTTACGTAGAGTGCGAACTGAAGAAAATATCGCAGCCGTATCGGCCAGTGTTGGTGATGACCGTGAATTATCGATTCGGCGCCGTTCGCAGCAATTGGGTCTCTGTTACACCACTACGTGGAAAATTTTGCGGAAGGATTTGGGTGTGAAGCCTTATAAGATACAGCTGGTGCAAGAATTGAAGCCAAACGACCTACCACAACGCCAAATTTTTGGTGAATGGGTTCTTGAAAAGTTAGATGAAGATCCACTTTTTAATCGAAGAATTGTGTTCAGCGACGAGGCTCATTTCTGGTTGAATGGATACGTGAACAAGCAAAACTGCCGTATTTGGAATGAAGAGCAGCCAGAAGCATTACAAGAGCTACCAATGCATCCACAAAAAACAACCGTTTGGTGCGGATTATGGGCTGGCCGCATCATTGGGCTATATTTCTTCAAAGATGATGCGAATCACAACGTTACTGTGAATGGTGAGCGCTACTTTTTTTTGCCCAAAATGGAAGAGCTTGACTTGCATGACATGTGGTTTCAACAAGACGGTGCCACATGCCACACAGCACGCGAAACAATGGACCAATTGAGAGGCGAGTTCGGTGAACAGTTTATTTCACGCTTGGGACCAGTCAATTGGCCGCCCAGATCGTGCGATTTAACGCCTCTAGACTATTTTTTGTGGGGCTATGTTAAGGCTAATGTCTATAGCGACAAGCCCGCTTCGATTGACGCACTGGAAGCCAACATTGCCAACATTATTCGTGAGATACCGGCCGAAATGTTGGAAAGAGTATGCCACAATTGGACTAAGCGGATGGACCATTTGAGGCGCAGCTGCGGCCAACATTTGCATGAAATAATCTTCAAACATTAAATTATATCGACCCAACTATCGATCCAAATAAATATTTCAGGCATTTTTCTGAATTTTATGTGTTTTTTTTTTAAATTTCCGATAGATAAAATCACCCATTATATGAGGTTGATCCAATACGCAGGATGTTAATTGTAAATGAAACTCAAAACTTTTTCAAAGAATTATCTTTATTATGATCACAATTGCCATATTTGATGATTTATTGTCATTTTGACGATTTAAGGTCTGTTTTTGACGATTTTTGTAGATCACATTTTAACTTTCAAATATTTCAAATAACTTTGGTTGTACAACTACAGTATCGGACAAAACCTAAGCACCAGCCCATTTTTTTTTTTAATGATAATTTTTTTAAGAAAATAATGTCATTAAAATTTTTTTCTTTATATTTTTATTTATTTATATCCTTATTATTGAAAAACACAAGCTTAAGGAATTGAGAATTTAATAAAAAAAAAAGTTAGAATTCAACAATCATTTTAAGTCACAAGTATAAGCAGACAAAACTAAAGCCCCCCTAATATTGTATTTGGAAATTTTACTATGCTACTGCGACATTGCTGTATTAGGTAACGGTTACAATGTTAAGAAGAATTTTTTTTTTTTTAGAATTTATGCGAAAATTGTCATTGTTTTAAAGTTTTCGTTAAGATAAGAGTAATGGCACGCAATAAGTACTCAAATGAATTTAAAATTAGAATTATTGATGATTGGAGAGCCCGACTTATCAAGAGTGCAAAATATTCGATCAACAGATCAGTCATTTCTAGGCTAATTAAAAAGTTTTTGCAGTCTGGTCGCACATCTCCTAGTCATTCTGGAGGAAGGCCACGTGAAACTTCGCGACATGAAGACTCCTTTAATTTAAAGGACAATCCAAAATGATCCTACAGCATCTACCAGTTACATACGAAACCGCTTAGATTTAAATATTAGCGAAAGAACGATTCGCAGAAGAGCAGTAGAGGCCGGATTATTCAGTCGACGACCAGCAAAAGCCCCTTTTATATCGTCAAAAAATAAAAAAGCCCGATTTGAATTCGCCAAGGCCCATCTCCACTGGAGTGTCCAAAAATGGAGGACTGTTCTGTTTTCTGATGAATCCAAGTTTAATTTAAAAAATTCAGATGGCATAAGGCGTATACGCAGACCAAATGGGAAACGGTTGAATCCTAAATATTGCAAAGGCACTGTAAAGCATGGAGGCAGCAACATAATGGTCTTGGTTTGTTTCTCTGGGCAAGGGAAGATTGATGGAACTATGGATCGTTTCAAGTACCGTGATATATTAAAGGACTTGATGTTGCCTTATGCTGAAGAAGAAATGCATGGTAACGATCCAAAACACACGTCTAAAGTGGTTAAGGAGTGGTTCCAAAACAATTTAATAGAAGTTCTCCGTTGGCCTGCCCAATACCCCGACCTTAACCCAATCGAGAAATTGTGGGAAATCGTTAACTTAAAAATCAACCGAGAAAATCGCAAAACCAAAGAAAACTTATTTGAAGCCTCAAAAATAGCTATATCACCTGATGTAATTAATAATTTAATATCCTTTATGCCTAAAAAAATGTGCGTGTGTCATCTGGAATAAAGGATTCGCAACGAAATATTGATTTCAATAATTTGTTTGCACTGCAAATTAGGGGTGCTTTAGTTTAGTCCGCTTATATTTGCGACTTAAAATGTTTTTTGAATTTTAACTTTTTTTTAAATCAACTCTGAATTGTTTAAGTTTGCGTTTTCAATAATAAAGATATAAATAAATAAAAAAAAAATATTAAAAAAAAGTTTTATAACTTTGTTTTCTTAAAAAAAAATATCATTTAAAAATAATGTGCTGAGGGGGTGCTTAGGTTTTGGCCGATACTGTACATACATATCGCTGCTTTATAGCAACATAGTCATAACTAAAAAAAAATATGTTTCGAGAAAACGTACAAGACTTGGAAAATATCTCTTAAAAGAAACAGTTTAAGAGTAATTTGAATAAATTTTTAAAATAATATAAAAGGTAATACTGTTAACAATTCTGCATTGTTAACTCAAAAACCGTGTTTTTTGAGATATGACTATGTTGCAATAAAGCAGCCGTATATACACGGTAGTAAATTACAGGAATACGTAAATAAGTATGTAACACTGATAGTTATTTGAGGGTATGTTAAAAAAAATAATAGTTATTTTCAAATTTCGTGAGTTACGTATGTTCGATTTTTTTCTGTTATGTTGGTACACATGTCTGTTACTGCCCGTCTACATTAGACATGAAACGCCGTTAAGAAATACTGTTAAAACATGCCTTTGACGGCCCGATTGTCACACGGTGGAGTACCCGTATGTCTCGATTTTTCATTATTTCAACTCCGTCAACAAAAGCACGTCATCACCTTTTATGCCTTTTTTATATTTTGTGGAAAAAAATATGTTATTATTGCAAAACTTGTAATCTAAAATAAGAATTTGAACGTTTTTTTTAGCAATTTCTTTTAATTTGAAACTATTTTTACTTTTTTCATATTAAAATGATAAGTGAACTTTGACAGCTTATGTTCAAAGATAATTGCTCAGCAATATTTTCTAGCAATAATTGCTGAACATGTGTTTGAACACATATTCGTGCGGTCCACACGCAAATATCTTGTGTCGGCAATCGATTTTGGCAGTTGCCACGGCAATAATTGCCAATCAGATTGCCCGTGTGGACGGGTTGGATATACATATGTTGGCAATATCAGCAGCGTTGTCAAATAGTTTCGCGCCGTTTTTTTTTGGTGCATTTTAAAATTATTTGTGCGAAAAATTCTTTAGACGGTGTGGGGTGCGCTTTTTTAAATATATGTAATTTATGTACATATATATTTTTTTTAATAAGGGTTATTCATTACAGTTTGAAAAAATAGCGTTATAATAATTTATTATATATTATATAACAGACTTCCAAGGTCCTTTAAATGTTTTAGAGCACAAAAAGCATTGAGGATTACCAAATGAATTATATATCACGAAAAATTTTCTTAATGGTACCACCATTTTTGTTACGCACTATTTTTTAAAAGCAACCAAAGCATCCTCTATGCATGTGCTCCGAATTAAAAGAGCATTACAAATTCGTGGGCGTATCCAATAAGCAATTGCTGTATGAAACGAGCTTCACTGGTGTATACACATACGACATTTGTAAAGAAACGCAATTTCGTTCAAAAATATATTTTTGCGTATATTTTCTTGAAATAAATTAGTGAAAAAATATTATAAAAAGACGAGAAGTGTAAGGGCAAAAGCCTCTTCTTAAGTATTGATGGGAAATCTATAATTTTTGATACATAGTTTGGCAAACTTTTAAGCAAACATTTTTTGGATTTTTTTTTTTTTTTCTTCTTTAACACTTCCCACTTTTTATCGAACATGGTGAAAAAGTTTTATGTTTTTAGACTTTTTTCAATATATGTAGCTGAACTCTTTGCTCTCCAAACAGTCGTAAAACAGCTCTGGACTGGGGAACAGCTCTCGCGTCATCGTAATTATTTCTTAAGTGCGGTCAGGCTTGTTGTTGTTGTTTGGCCTTCGAGAGTTTTGCGTCTCACTCTCATTGGTTAGCTGTCTACCTCAACTAACTGTATTAGTTTACACTTTTTGTGAGGTATTTCGTTGTTAACCACGCGGCAACTTCCTATGCGAAGGCATAGGTCGGTACAATTAGTCACAGCGCCGCAAAAAAAATACTGTTAATACCATCGTGGGCATAAGACAAAAATCCAAGGTAGTTGGGTTTAAAAAAAAAAAAGATTAATTCTTTTTTTATTTATTTATTTGTAATCACTTTACAATTTTGAATCCATATTTTGAACTAAACTATTGTATCTGTTTCCCCTCTTTAAATACTTAATAAATGCTTATTCAATTAACAAAATTATTGTTTATTGTGAATATTTAATAAAAGTTAATTCTTAAGAATTACTGCCAAAAACAACTTAAAATTGATTTCTAGGAATGGTTTGCAAAATCATTATTTTACTAGTTTAGAAATTGACTATTCGACAAAAGATAATTCTTAAGAATTATTACATATTAAATAAATGAAAGTTTAAATAATTATTGCCAAAACAACTTTTATATGATTTCCAAGAATTGCTTACAAAATCATTCTGTTCATTGCACTAAATAACTGTTTTATTCTTGGAATAGAAAAAGGTGAAATTAAATGTTTAAATTATAAATGTTTAAACTATGTGTGCGTTTTCGGAACAGAATGATTTTATTAGGAGAGAGCAGAATTATTTAAATTATGATTTTATTAGGGGTTACTATAACTCATAAGGTCTACGTTACTCCGCCCATGCTGTGCATCCTTTACTTTGCAAATTTATTTGCAACTGTATAGTTACAAATACAAATGCCCTCCAAAATCTTGAAGAGATAGAAAAAAGTAAGTATCATTACGGCTTAAGTGAGCTAAAAAAGAAGACCATGTTGAGTAATAAATGGTTTTTGAAAAAAAATGTATTTTTCCTACTTGGGTATCAATATCAATCCACCCTCGTAATAGACAATAATTAGATATCAAATAGCGTTACACAACTTTAGGTTGCAGATGGATATTCCGCTTCCCCCAGAAAAGGCCGTGTCTTAACTTCAATAATGCAAGTTAAGATTGAGCAGAAAATTGTTACAAAGAAGCCTTCAAAGTGCTTAAAAATCAATAAAACCTGTCAGCTGAAAACACTTAACACTTAAGAAATTAAAACACACACAGTCCTCATTTACTCTCCGTCTAGCATGGAACGTTGGCATAACAAACTAGCTTTGGTAACGGGGGCTAGTGGTGGTATTGGAGCTGCTTGCGCTAAAGCTCTTGTAGCCACAGGAATACGTGTGGTGGGATTGGCGCGTCGTGAAAATAAACTTAAGGAATTACAAAACTCACTGCCAGATAATGAAAAATCTTTATTTATACCACTTAAATGCGATGTATCAAAAGAAGATGAAGTTATAAAAGCTTTCGAATGGACAGAAAAGGAATTAAATGGTGTTGACATATTATTAAATAATGCTGGAATAACTAGAGAAACGGAGTTGGTAGCACCAGGCAATACAGAAAAGATACAGCAAGTTATTAACACAAACATAATGGGCGTGATGTGGTGTACCAGAGAGGCCTTCCAACGCATGCATAAGCGAGGAAATGAGGGACATATTTTAATTATTAATAGCATTGCCGGACAACAAGTCTTGAATTTTATAGATGTTTTACCTTCGTTTAATATATATCCAGCAACTAAGTTTGCTATAACCGCCATGACGGAAACCTATCGCCAAGAATTCCAATTGCATAAAAGTAAAATTAGAGTAACTGTAAGTATTTATTAGCATGTGGTACATTAAAAACATTAAATTAAAAAAAAAACGTGTATATTATTACAAGGGCATTTGTCCAGGAGCTGTCAATACAAACATATTTCCCGAAGAAATACATTTTTATGTGAAAAATATGCCTCGTTTGGAGCCACAAAACATTGCCGATGCAGTATTGTATGCTTTGAGAGTGCCACCAAGTGTTCAGGTTTTTAAATAATTATTTATTAATTAATAGTCGACACAAGTCGTATCATTCATGAAAAGAAAACTTCGAGAGTTTGTAACGACTTATGATTGAAATTGTTACAGCCAGTTTACCAATTTCGAAAGAAAATGAATGCGAAAGAAAGCCAGTCACTCACATTCGAATCAATTTGGGTTTGTCTATCTCACTACTATTCGTTCGCATATTCTTATGTATTTTGATTGAGTTTTGACACATCGTTCGCATAGAAAAAAGTTAGACGAACCCAAATCAATTTTCTTTCGCTTAGATTGCGAACGCAAGCATGCTGTCGAGATTAGTAAACTGGCTGTTAAACTTATGGCGTTTTCTTTTCTAACAAAAATCTTACAATTATTCTGCCCTCTGGACGTTTTTAAGTGCTTTTCGAAAAAGTAGGCAACAGTGTAAATAAAACACGTGTTATTTTCCAAAGATGCTGCAAATACAGGGTGAGATATTCGGGGAATCCAATTTTATTGGAATTGGATTTAAAACCGACCAAAAACTCGCGTTGGTGTCATGAAATCTAAGTTATCGGTTTTGTGTTCGAACTTGAATTTTTATCGGTTTTAAATGTCATAGAATCCAATATTATCGGTTTTTTTTATTGGAAATAAAACAATAAGTTAACAGGGGGGTTACTCTCTATTGCGATGCGAAAGCAAGTTCGATGCGAAAGGTAGATGCGATAAGAGTGCTGTTTGTGCAAACTTGTTCGCGAAATAGTTTAAAACTGAAGTAAACTTCTCGTAGCAAACAATAGCGAAGAATGATCAAATAAAATGTGTGAAAGGGAAAATTAAATGCGAAAAGAAAATACGAAAACGCAATGCAGGATACCAGTTCTTCGATTTTTCTTTCGCATTGCAATAGAGAGTAACCCCCCAGATGACGGAATTAACTGGCGCGCTATTGTTTTTACTTATTCTAGCTAATAATTTGCAAAAATGTAAGTAAACTAAAAAGTTGTCATAAAACATATATTTTTTAAGTTTAATAAATAACTAAATTTAATTTTTGCAGCGTCAGATCTTTGTTTTTTTTTTTAAATTTACAATTTAAAATCTTTTATTTCTCAATATTTCGATAACAATTTGTTATCATCGTCAGGAGAACATTTAATTTTGTTACAAATTGTTATCGAAATACTGAGAAATAAAAGATTTTAAATTGTAAATTTTTTATAAAAAAAACAAAAAACAAAGATCTGAAACTGCAAAAATTAAATTTATTTAACAAACGAAGATAAAATAATATTGAGATAAAATTTAATAAATGACATTCGAGTGTTAATTTTACTTTATTAATTTTTAATAAATTGGAACAAAATTATTATTTACATATTTAATAACAAAATAAGGGAAAACACAAAACGGCTTTCTCCTGGAATTTATGAAAAATTTCCGTTCAGCAGCTTCAGCTGGGAAATCGTGCAACTACATCCCGAATTTTCATGTCACCATCGCAAATCTATATAAAAAATAATATATTGTGTAAAATAAAAATGTAAATGCGTTAACAATCTTGACGTGGGTACCATCTTGTATTTGCTATCAAAATAATTTCTTGACCTGTACTTCTCATTTGAGTCTACTTCAATTTTTACTCACTGCGGGCTAACGTAACGCCACAAGCACTTCGTGCAACAATATTGATACAGTACTTCTAGCAAAACTTACACTGGAGTCCTTGCCAACAGACCTCTGATAAAATCCTTCAGCTAAAAATCGTAACGTGGCTACTAACTGCAACAAAGGTGGTATTTTTGAACGTTGCTAGTGCCCTTCTATAGTATTAAGTACTTCTACAAATGCCTCTTTGTTGAAACGATAAGATGTACAGCAGTACATTTTTATATATATGTATGAACATATTAAGATCTAGTAGCCATCAAAATATACTTACGCTGTCTCCGGCACTTCAAATCGATTGATGCAGTTCCTCAAAATTTTTGTTGTCACCTTTTCAGTATGTCCTTCTTCGTATAACAAAAATGATACAATGCCGGATGCCATTTTATTTATTTATGAAATGTAGTTACTTTTTTTTCTTTGTTTTTATTTAGAAAAAGCACAACTATTAACAATATTTTAGTACAATTTGAAACATTCTGTAAAACAAATACACTTAATAGGTGTGTTTCTTTACTTTCCGGGCAAGTTTCGTGCAAAAGAGAGCATCCATAAGTTTCTCTCAAATGTAGATAAAATTTACCTAAAGGACGGGAACGCAAAAAGCCAAATTTCTAGCCCAAAAAGAAACATATGCTGTGTTTTGATGTGGCAACAAAAACTGGCATTTAGTTTTACGAAAAAATACTATGATATTTTACACTTTTGGGCTTTTAAAGTCTTTTGCACATTTTTTTATTTAATATTTATATAAAAATACTGATATGAGTTGTATACGAGTTGATTCAAATCAACTTTGTTTCTTTATTTTGTCGTTTATTTTTCGAACAGCTGATTGCTTAACTACTTGCCCGAAGAAAAGGTACGGGCTGTTTCGTGCAAGAAGAGGAAGCTTACTATTCTCTCAAAACGCTCTCACTTGCCCAATTTTAAAGTACGGGAACGCTTTTCGTGAAAATTGGGATCCCGTAGGATCCCAAAGTAGAGTAAAGAAACACACCTAATTTTAACAAAAGAGCAAAAAAAAAAACAGCTGATTCGAATATTGGTTTGATTTCCAATCGAAAATAACAAAACCGACATGTTTTCATGACACCAAATAAATCCGATAATTATCAAATCCGACTTGGATTCCATGACAACCCCGATTAGCTTCACTTGTATGTTTGTTTGTAAGTTTGCAACACTCGAAACCCATGCCCCATATAAGTGATTATTACATATGAAGGTATATAATTTAAGGCACACAACTGCGATGAAGGACGAATTTCGCCTAACACGATGAATTCGCCGACAAATATTCGTTGTATAAATTCGTCGCGTGAATCACAATATCAACGACAAATTAAGTTTTATTCACTATATTAGCTTCTAATATTGATAACAATCAAAAAATTATAAACAGCTTGTTTTCCATGTTTCCCAGCTGCCTATATGTCGATATTTTACAGGAGCTACCGTAATCAAGCTTTTACATTTATACACGTCTCTACATTTCTTTACACCTTTCAAACAAATGAACCACTGGTTATTTTTGTGTCTTGACATCTTTTATTAAAGCATTTTTCTTCTTAAATTCTCAATAATTTATTTAGATTGTTGTGATATAAGGTTGAATGTTTAAAAATATCTTTCAAAATTTTCCAAAGTCCACTGATGATTAGGGTTGCTCCTATGAAATGTTGACATATAGAAAGCTGGGAAACAAGGAAAATAAGCAGTTTATAATTTTCTAATTGGTATCAATGTTAGAAGCTATTATAGCGAATAAAGGCCGGAGCACATAGAATCCGTTGTACTTTATACGTTGCCTTTTTCAACTGACATCTAAGTTAAAATACATGTAGTCTTATGAGCTTTCCGTACTTTTCCGTCAACGCAAAGTATTAAAGTTGAGCAATTTTTAACGTACGTTGAGAACTTTGACCACCATCAGTTTATATTTTTTGTATATATTGATTTATTTTTTCGTTCAAAAATAAAATAAATTAAAAACAAATTGTGTGAGATTTTTTGTGCTGTGTCTGAAAATGAAATCCAAAGATTTTAGTCAGAATAAAGTAAACTGCAGTTGATTTTATATCCGTTAAACAAAGTACTGATTGTGCCAACTTCATACTTTGTATACGTTGATGTCAGTTGAAAAAGGAAACGTATGACGTGCGACGCATTCTATGTGCCCCGGCCTTAAGACTCAATTATTTATTGAAAAGTGTTACATTTGAATATAATGTCTAAAAAAGACATAAAAAATCAAACGATATCAATAATATGTGGTAATATAAAAATATATATGTATATTATAGATTCGGCCCAGCCAAATATACTGCTTGCACTCTTACTTCTTGAATACTGAAATTCACTTAAAAAATTAAGATAAATAAAACTTTAATACATTTTTTAGTTTGTATTCTTTTACTAGTTAACAAAAAAAAAAAAAAAAAGTTAAACAAATGCAATATATTTTTTCGCCTTCATTTTTACTTTTTTTCTAAAAATCTAAAAAAGATCTGAGGCTGCAAAAATTTAATTTATTTATGATTATACTACTTTTATTGCAGGTTCATGAAATAACCGTAAAACCCATGGGAGAAATGTTCTAAACCAATTCAAAACATCATCATATACATATATTTGATGTATTTTTCATAAATATTTATTTAAAAAAATAAATGAATTATATTTGCTTAATATTACACATACTTCTTTTGCTTATTTTACAAATCATTTTTTAACAAACTTAGTCGCTTTCGAAGCAATCTGTGATTTAAATGATGCATACAAAGAAATTGTTTGTTTAAGAAGAGAACAGGGATATCATAACGATATAAACGTAGAAAACGCACATTTTCTTTGGTATCAATATAAACCTTCTCCAGTTCATATTCCCCAGAGAAGTTAAGCTCCAATTCCTCGACTAGAATATCACACAGTGGACAAGGATCTTTCGTATACAACGTTATTAGTGGCAGACCATGCGATATTGGCGATGGGGAACTAAAGAAAATTTTAATATGATTTGTTTACAAAATTTTTTAAATTATAATCTTACAGTTTTTGTACAATCAAGGCAAATGATGTTCGGCAGCTGTTAGAGATGACACAACCGTATTCGGATGGATTAAGTGCATGGCAAATATGTGTAAGCAGACGTGCAAAGGAAGTTGAGCGTGAATACCCTAAAACTTGGGAGCTGCCATGAGGATTAATTAGATTAGAATTTAAATTTAAATTTTCTACAAGATGCTGAACCACTTGCGGAAGGGAATCGTCGATTTCCCAATGGTTTATATTATCTGGTTGTATACCAGCTTTAGCAAAAAGGATTTCCAAACATTGGAGACTTCTTGGTAAAATGGTGGCAGTGTTATGTAAATGTTCAAAGCCTTTAATTACAGCCAAAGGAGACAGCTGCAACTCTACGGCATTGCCAATAGAGGTTAATACTACAGCAGAAGCACCATCGCAATGTTGGCATGTTCTATTGTGGCCTTCAAACTGTTCAGTAAAAATTTCATCATGAAATAATTCTTCCATATATCTGCTTTCGCCCCGCTGCTTTGTAACTTTTAGAGACACAAGTTCGGAGTCGAATACAGCTTCTAATTGCGATTTATTGTATCTAGTCACACTTTCTTTCAGATAATTTTCTACAAGTTCATTTTTCACGTCTACTGATGAACTTTCAATTTTCTGGTTATTCGTAGAGGATACAAAACCACCTGCAACTGCAGCTGCCATTGGGTGTAATTTTACAAATTCTAAAGCCATTAGAATAGAGTCCATATCACAGTTTTCTTCCATTCTTATTGGTGTGTATTTAGCTTTCTTCAAAAAATGTGTGAAAATAAAATTTCCATGCTCCTGTTGTAATACTTCAGATACATTCATAAATATATGATGAATTTGCTCCATGGGAATAGCAGACCGCTTAACGGCAGCCTCTACTGCCATTTGACCCAACTGCCAGGCATTTAACGATGCAAGCTGTCCCTTATATTTACCGTGAGGTGTCCGCGCAGCAGCAACCACAACTATAGGTTGTGATTTATGAATAAGACGCACATGACCCAACAATGATCGACTATGTAATAATGTCATCGTCGGAATATTAAAGTTTATCTACTTGTATGAACAAGAACTGGCTGTGTTTTTATAACGTACCTACCTGGGGCAGTAGGAAACACCATGATATTAAAAATATTTTTTATATCATGGGAAACACTATGTATTTCGCCTTACCATTATTTTAAATTTAAAAGTATTTTAATGTAATTTTCTTTATAAAAAAAATCTTAATTTATTACTGTTTTTAAATAAAACTCGGAACTTACTAAAATTACACAAAACAACTTTATCACAAAATAAATATGAACAACCGTTTTCTACAAAATGACACTTAAAATGAAGTAGTGCTGCCAGATACAAAAGAAAAATTAGTTTACCAAGTAACAAGAGAATTTATCTTAGACACAAACTATATATGTATGTATGAACCAAAATTAATAATAAAAAAAAAACAACACACACTTTCTTTGTATTTAACAATATTAACGGTTAGGGTAGTGACGTATATCGGCTAACTCCACTTCCTCTGTAATACTACGATTACTATATATATCAAATTCATTTACCAGAATATTTTGATCTTCAACTATGTATGAAACCGGTCGTAGATATCTCCAGCCGGGATGTACCGGTAGACAATTACGCACTATTTCGGGAATTCTTCGATAATGCCGCTTATGACAGCACCATACAAAGGCGCCTATTGAAATAATTATTGCAAATCCTAACAAATAAGTCTCAACATTTGAAACAAGTTCTGTTTGAGTACATGATTCAATATTAACCCATTCTGTAAATGAGTGACGACCGAAGGAGACAACTTTAATGCTAGCCAGATTAAAGGTGAGATTTGTTTGCTTCGTAGAGACATAATTGTGGTGTCTGTGTTCTGAAGGTTTTATGCACTGTAAATCACTTTGATCATCAGTCGCGTTGTCTTCATTAAAGTTATGATAACGCATGTGCAGGATATAAAAAATAATATAGCCATTTTGTTCCTTTGGCTCTGAAAAACTAATTTTATATTCATTTGTTTCTTCATTCCTGCAACATGAAAAGTCAGTAATTTTATCAGCTGCAAGAGAATAGTTTGTCCTTTCCGACAGCATGCTGTAGCTACTGCAACCGGCATGATTACATGCCTGCATTTGCAAGACATACAAATGAAAACTTTTTAAGCCTTGTATGGTATAATTGTTTTCTCGGAGTTCAAAACGTTTCGTAAAAATGGCCTTTTGCATGGTTTTATCGTTAGTATTTTGAGCATTTTGCTTGCAATATTCTTTATGATCTAGAGAGCAGGAAAATTCTTTTCTTAACTTGGAAAGAAATATTACTTCGTATCTGTCACTTTCACGTCGAGCGCAACAGCTATCGTAGTCTTCATTAGCATAATTTTTATGTTCTATAGGAGGATCTTCACAAAAATTGCGTCTGTCTAGAACGTTTCTCTTATCTGGCATATAATATACTTCTAAATTAAAGAAATCGACTACTTGTGGACTTAAAATATTAACATTTTCTGGATGAAATTCAATTTGTAGTGTATCAAATGTTTTTGACTTAATGGAAATTTTGGGAGCTCTTGGTATATCGTATTTTGTAGTAAAATATTTTATTTCACTTCTAGCTTCTTTTCCATCATCATCGCCGTTAAACGTTTTGACCAAAGTAGCATACCTAGTACGAGGTTCTAAGTTTTCAATTATATAAATATAATATGAAATACTCGATTGTAGCTCATCCGCAAATTTCAGCTCTCTGTGCCAATTGATTCTATTACATACTTTTGGATCTAGTTCACTTTTTTCTGTGACTATCTCATAAGCCGCTACGGGTTTATAGATGATTTCCACTTCGCTTGCTGTTTCATTTTTAAGCCAGTATAATTTAACTGAGCGATGGCTTATAATCTGAAAATTAGAGCAAAAAATAATGCAAATATATCTTAATAGCTTCTATATAGCATAAGAACATATTAGGTGTGTTCCACAGGATATCTGGCTAATGAGAGTAAAAAAGCAAATTACTCTCTAAATTTGCCAATTTTACTCAAAAATGCTGGAACGCAAAAAACCACAATTGTACATCTTGAAATACTAGTGCTGCTTACTTTTTAGTTTATTAGTGATTTTAGACTCTTAAAATATATAACATCAAAAAACAAAATATTTGCAATATTGGCAACAGCTGTAAAATTGTAAGCAAATATCAATAGATACATATTTATAGTGCATATTTATAAAATTTAAAGGCAGATAATCATTGCATGTTTTCTTTACAACTTTGTAACATCATTTTTAGTTTGGGTTACCTTCCATTTTCCGGATTAAATCTAGTTTACCAACGCAGCTCCAAATAAAATAAAAAGTACATAGGGCGATAGAAAATTAAAAAATAATAAGAAAATATAAAAATCAGAATATTGGCGGAAACGCTTAGTTTCCGAGTTATGGACCGCAGAAGTTTTCATATATACATGCAATTTTGAGCTGCGTTGGTAAACTAGATTTGTTCCCATTTTCCTTTCAATTAATCTTTAAACATTTGCTTTTTGCCAATTTTCTGCTTAGTTTTTCAGTTTAATTTGTATATAAAAAAACAGCTGATTCTTCAATTCCAGTCTAAACTTACACAAAGAAAAAGAGAAATAGAAAAAAATTACTCTCATGTTTTCCCAAAATTGCACAAAAATTGTTACGTACATCAGTTTGGACCTAGTTCTGATTGTTTCATTATTCACGTTGAACACACCTAATGCTAAAATTCCGTATCCTAAAGCTTTAAATTTTCTAATGCACTCAATCCAGTAAAAAATGTACTTTTTCAAAAATATACGCAGTTGAAGATCTTTATTATATAAAACTACTAGCTGCCCCCCCATTGTGTTGACTATAAGAATAAAAGTAAAAACCGTTAGCCATATTTTATTGAAGAACTACAAATTAATTGGTTTGTTTCAAGGTGCAATTAACTAGGTGGCAGGTGATAATTTTTTCTTTCATACAAAGCAAAGTATATTTAATATTAAGTGTACCCTGGTAATGAGCACCTAAAACAGCTGTCGATCACCTAGGCCAAGGCGAATTCATTACCAGGTGAACTTAACAGCACAGGTGATTATTTTTTGCTTCTCGCGTTTTTTCCAATGAGACTGTCAAATTTTGTTTCTTTTGTTTACAAACTTTTTCGCTCCATTTTAATCTGAAGGTTTTTTTGCATGATTTAGTGCAATTTCAAGAAATTTGTGTGAATTTAAAAGTGAAAAACTAATATAATCTGTGATTTTAATAACAAACAATTATAAAAACTTATATTTAACGTTTATATAAAATTGTTTCTCTACTGAGCAATCTTAGGCGAATTTAAATTATGACATTCACGATATGTTTTACAATAACAAAATACATAGTACTGAATTCGCCTTTCCGCTTGCACTCACCTGTATAAAGTCGCCTTGACCTAGGCTAACGAGGCCACCTAGTACGAAATTCAGCTTGGTGCCACCAAAATTCGAAAAAACAGAGCACTGATTAAAGATTTTTTTCGCACAGAAAAATTTTAAAAAGCACTAAAAACGGTACGAAACACACCGAGCTGACAACGCTGATTTTCATTCAGCACAAGAAACACTTTTCGTGTAAATTGGCAGAACGCAGGTTCCAGCGATAACGTACGTCAAACAACGCTTATGTTACGCGTTTTAATTGTCTGAAATCACTAAAATATATTTTAATTTAGAAAGTAAGCATTAGTATTTCAAGATGTCGTGGAAATATGTTCTTAATTTTCGTTCAAGCGATAACAAAATATAAATAATAATAAAGTGATTCAATATGAGATGAATATAGATAGAGAATAATTAAATGGTTCGGTGCCTGAATGGTTAAAGCAGCAGATCATAACCCGAGTTCAAGTCCCAGTGGGTGATGATGAGTAGTGTAGCGACTACGAAACAGCTAGTTGTCCTCCAGCTAAAAAATTGATTACTATTTTTTTTTTTTTTTTTTGTCTTCAATCAAAAATTATTGATCACAGCATATTTGTATTGTAAAAAATCCTTCGTAAGAAAAAACTTAAGAAAGGAAAAACTTGAACTAAAACCCGATATACATATGTATGTACAAACCAAAAATTTAATTTAAAAAATTATAAAGATTCACAAAAATTCAGTAAATTAATAAAGTAAGTAAATTATCCTAAGCGTGAAAAATTAATGGCTCGTTTATCGATTCTAACAGAACTCAAGTTTCATTGCCAATTGCTAAAAGGATATTATAGATGGCAACTGCCAACCAAAGTTGCTATTTTAAAACAATTTTATCAATCACAAATTTTTAGTGGCTGTATGGGTTTCATAGTTTTATTACAGTGGAATAAACTGAAAATGTATTTACCTCTATATAAATATTTAGTATTGCAGGCGAGCACAAGACGTCCTGATCACTTTTTTGAATAGAATCGAGGCTGTTGTCGTGTTTAGCTCTCCTTCGAAAGTTTTTTATATGTCGATTACACAGCTTACTGTTCGCGTGTATATATATGCCACCATTACTGATTTCAAAGCCAGGTTTCAAATTCCACAATTCAGATAAGCGTGGATTGTTATATATGATCAAGGCAAAATGTTCAGCATCTAAAATTTTACCATGAATTTTTTCCAAATTCTCAAAGAAATCCAAAGACGTAAGAAATTCAGCACTGTAAAACCCAAAAGATATATAATTTTGATTGTTAGTACTTTTACGGTATAAGCTTTAGAAAAACTAAAAGCAAAATACTAATCACAAGACAAGCAACTTCTTCACAACCAAAAGTTCGGCGTCGGATGCATCTCATTCTTAAAAAAGAAATAATGAATGAAAACACTAAATACGCTTTCAATTCTTTTCTTTAACACAAATAGTGTTTCACTCGAGAAAAATTGTTCTGGCATAAAATTACAGCTTGTTGGCAAAGGAGGTGCAAGGTATGATATTTTTTGGTCTATTTTTTCAACCACCTTCAAGTCCACTATAACAGAAGCACAAAAACTAAAAGAACTCAGGCTGGGCAATCAAGTGTATAAAAAAAACACTAATGCACACAAAGCTGTGTATATCAATGATGCCATTAGGATACGAAAGATACATTTTTCGAATCTTTTGATGACTTCATGTACCATGTATAATCCTGACATTTATCGTATCTTTTGAATCTGTACACAAAATGTACAGAAATAAAATATTCAACTTTCCGTATCTGACAAGTTTTTTGAAGTTATCATTTCGTTATGAATACTAAGAAAAACTGTATGTTAAGCGGCGCTTCAATTCAATTGTGAATTGAGTCTTTCAACTGAATTGATTATTGCCCACACACTTCATAAACTGAATTGAAAGACTTTTATTCAAGTCAAGGTGCATTAACGTATACACGGTGGCAGCACTAGAGCAAAATTACAACAATACAACAAAAACAGACATCTGGTAAGCTATGTTTATCAAAAATATTTGTAACTATTTTCACAGTTATAAACTATGAATGTACCTTTTCATAATTATAAATTATATTTGTTTGAATTATTTATATGTTCACAAAATAATTTGTATATGTTTAATTCAGAATAAAACAATAAATTCACTTTTAAAAATGTAAACAATACATTTGACGTAAATAGCTTACTATATTGCCAGTAGCAAAAAATTGTCACATGCCGTAGTGCTGCCACCGTGTATACGTTAATGCACCTTGATTCAAGTACTAAATTCAATGGTATTATAGACAATTTTAAAAAATATATAACGTTCTCTTTGTAAAAACACTACAAATATAAATTTTGAGACCTGATTAAGAGACTCGAACACACACAACACAATCGAATTTAAAGACTTGCTATCAACTTGAAAAAATCAAAACATTTTAATTTTTCTTCACCCAACTCGACAACTGCCAACTAATCAACTGACAAAACCACACACGCCTTGATTTGGACAACAACCGACTCAGTTGCCAACAGAGTTGAAACGGGTATGGGGTGCTTTAAGATGGAATATTAGAAGAAACCACTAACCCTTTTTATACCCTTCACAAAAATGTTAAGGGTACATGTATATAAGTTTGTGATTCCATTTGTAATTTCTGCAAATTTCGTTTGTTAAGTATATATATATATATATATATATATATATATATATATATATATATATATATATATATATATATATATATATATATATATATATATATATATATATATATATATATATATATATATATATATATATATATATATATATATATATATATATATATATATATATATATATATATATATATATATATATATATATTCTGAATCACCTATTGATAGCAAAATCGATTAAGCGCTGTCCGTCTTTCGGTCTTTACGTCTGTCCTTTCGTCCGTCCATCTGTCGGCCGTTGAAATACCGTTTCTGAGAACACGATTAGACTTGGTAACTATTTTCTTTCGCTCATTCGGTTTACTATTGAAATTCAGTAAAATCGGTTCACGCATAGCTCAGATGTATCCAAAATGCCGGCAAAATCTATATTTTTCGCCAATTTTGTATGAGAATTTTTTAAAACAAATTTTAAGGCTTAAACGATTTTGTAATGAAAATGTCGCGTAAGCAAACTTAATTAATAATTAATAAATAATTTTTTTAAGCGCTATTCACATATGATATTTTAAATTCATCTCTACCATACTCAAGATATGTATACTCTCACATAACTGTCACATATTATTACAGTATTACACGCTTTCATTTCCTACATAAGTTAACTTAGAAAACGGAAGTATGCATGTAGTTGCTTGAAAGATATGACAGTAAAAAAAATCGTCAAAACCAGACCTTAAATCGTCAAAGTGCTATTTTCAGTACCCAAAATCGTCAAAATGGCGATAAATCGTCAAATATGGCACACACGGCTGTAGACACTAGGTAAGCCTCTATCTAATATGTGCACTCGCTAACGTCTGTTGTGAAACTAAACTAAAGAGCATAATAAGAAGAAGACATTGCTTATAACCAGTTGTTTGACTAAATGTCCAGCTCTGGATTAGAACAAATATTTTTAAAATTGTTTTCGTGTATTAAACCAAATCAAATTGTCAGCCATTCCAAATCATGAAATTGAAAATTTTGTCATTTTTGTTACGCTAATATTTTTTTGCACAATTTCGGTATATTATTGTACTTACTTGTCAATTTTCAAAAACCCTGTTATTTCTGTGATGTATTTAAGATGATCTCTGAATTCTTCGGCATTAAAATACTCATACATTTCAATCTCAATAGAACCATTAATTATTTGACAGTATTTTAAATTTTCAGCCATACTTAAACTGTTAATGTAAATGGTCGTGTCGTACATTGATATTTCACTTTCACATATTCTAATACAGCCTTCTTCGCTTTTATCACATGGTTCACACGTTCTGGTGATACTCTAAAGAAATGTGAATTAATTAAGTGATAGAAATACAATTTATGTCCGAATATAGACTCACATTCTCTTTATAACCAACAGGACACAGCTCCACACAGGTATTATTAAGAATCAAAAGTCCTTTTTCCTTCACACATTCTTCGCGGGTATAACATCTAAAATAGCGACTGCAGACATATTTGTCTTCTGGGCATTCTTTCACACAGGTGCCATGATCCGTATATTGTCTGCATACTACACAGCCTTGAGCGGTGCGGTTATAGCAACCACCCAAACATTGTTCATGACAGTCTGTTTTTGGGTTTCTAAAGTAGAATTTAAAAATATTACAGCCACAAACAAAAAATATTGCATGCATTGTATCAAGGCGAATTCATAGCAGGTAAATGCAGCAGAACAATAAATACAGCATTACAAAAAAATATTTTTCAAATGTCAAGGAAAAATATAAGCACAAAAAGGAATTTTAAAAAATACTTATATAAAATAAAATATTTGTAGTAACAGAAAAACTTTTAATTGTTTCGTGAAAATTAAAGTCTGTATGATCTAGGCTTGGAAAGATGAAAATGGCCAGCCGGATTAGGGAAGATTTTGGGTCATACTTGGCTCTCAAGCCACAATACGTAATTAAAGGATTATTTTAAACAATTTTTGTTTGTTTTTTTCAAGTTCCTTTTAATTATTTCATTGCCATCTGGCAAAGACAAAAACAGAAAAAAAAGTTATCAGCTGCGCTCTCAATTTCATCTTTTATGAGTTCGTCTTGGTATGTATTGTATTTATCAAGGCGAATTCATAAGTGAAATTGACAGCGCAGCTGATAACTTTTTTTTATACCTTTCACAAAAATGAAAAGGGTATATATAAGTTTGTGATTCCGTTTGCTTTTAATTTTAATCTGTTTCAGATATTAACGGAATAATTAAAAGAAAATGGGGGAAAAAATTAAAACAATTTTTTAAATTATATATTGTATCTTGACTGGATGGCTGATTTGGTACAGTCTCGAGGTCGAAGGTTCGATTCCTGCCACAGACCCTGGGTGTTACTGCAGACAAGCAAAAAAGCTTCGCAGTTTTTGTGTTTGTTTATTAAAAAAAATCGAGAATTTTCACCTTTCCAAGCTCTATGATCTGAGACTTTAATTTTCACGAAATAATTAAAAGTTTGTCTTTGCTCGTAATTTATTTTTTATTATATATTTTTTTTTTTCCTTGAATGGATGCCTTGGCGAATTCAGGCAAATTCGGTCAATCCGCCGGCACTTCCTCTGTCAAGTTTTGTTTACTTTTTTCGACGCCACTTAAAGCATAAAGCGGTTATAGCATGTTCACACGAAGGCTTATATTAGAGGTTCACTCTTTCTTTCGTGGTTCGCGGCCCAATCTTGATTGAACCAAATATGATTCGCCATACAAAATTTTGAGAGCGAACCAACTTGGTTCAATGCAAGGCGAATTCATTACCAGGTGAACTTAACAGCACAGGTGATTATTTTTTGCTTCTCGCGTTTTTTCCAATGAGACTGTCAAATTTTGTTTCTTTTGTTTATAAACTTTTTCGCGCCATTTTAATCTGAAGGTTTTTTTTTTGTATGATTTAGTGCAATTTCAAGAAATTTTGTGAATTTAAAAGTGAAAAACTAATATAATCTGTGATTTTAATTACAAACAATTATAAAAGCTTATATTTAACGTTTATATAAAATTTTTTCTCTGCTGAGCAATCTTAGGCGAATTTAGATTATGACATTCACGATATGTTTTACAATAACAAAATACATAGTACTGAATTCGCCTTTCCGCTTGCATTCACCTGTATAAAGTCGTCTTGGTTCAATGTGAATCTTGTTGCGAACCATGTAAAAATCACTATCATCTCCAAATTTGATCATAAATTATCGCTAGTTTATCTGAACTAGCTCTCAAAAAAATATAAACCAAGAAAAAACAGACAATTCATGAGTGTAAAATCAAAAGAAACGCATAGAACATATAAAAATTTGATGCTTACATAAAAATTTAAAAAAGAATTAGTGAAACGTTTGCACAAAATATGTAAACATCGGTGTGAAACGAAAAACAACTGTCTGAACATCTAGTTTCGCAATAGTGGTTCAGAGAGCTAGCCAAGTGTTTCATATTACCGTCTGAACATGGTACTACCCAAGGCGAGTTAATTATTAGGTGGATGCATCGGCGAATTCAGGCCAATTCGGTTAATATGGCGGCATCATGATACAAAAAACAAGGTAGCCGCTTCGCTACAACAATAAAAAAAACACCAGGTATTTTGTTTGTGTAAAAAGGTGAATTCACACTTCAGCTGTCAAAAGTAGTTGATAAAGAACATGTACAAAAATTTAAATGGCGCCGGTAGAGGTAAACAAAACTTGACAGAGGAAGTGCCTCCGTATTAACCGAATTCGCCGATGCATCCACTTAATAATGAATTCGCCTTGGGTACTACCTTGTTTTTTGTATCATGCTCTTGCAAATACCTGGTATGAATTCGACTTGGTATTTATAGATTGTTTTTTTTAGTTTCATGAAAAAATAAAAATTATACATATTTTGTTATACTAAAATTATGCATTTATTTACAGACATGTATTTCTGTGGTACTTTTTCGTGCGTCACTTGAATAAGGAATTATTTTATTATCAATGAGAAAGGCTATGATTTGATTTTCTTTCTATACAAACGACTAGAGATCTTTTAATTTGATGGTTTTTAAATAGTCCCATGCCCCATTTGAATAAAAACTATTTAAAAGCCATCAAATTAAAGATTCTCTAGCCGTTTGTATAGAAAGAAATTCAAATCATAGCAAATAATAACAATTTGTTATCGAAATATCGAAAAATAAAACAATTTGTTATCGATATATCGAAAAATAAAAGATTTTAAATTGTGTATTTTTTATAAAAACCAAAACAACTAAAATCTGAAGCTGCACCTTTTGGTCACCAGTACTTAAATATGGTTTAGTTAATAGGTAGTCCTTATTAAGCCATTGAATAATGATGCTATATTAAGAAAATGTTTTTAACTTACTGCATTATTGATAACACACTATCGCCTTCGAATTTTTGGCACACTTCATTCGACCAGCAAGCATCCCTTTTACAACCTCGACACACGGCCTTCTTCGGGCATTTAGCCTTACTATGCAGATATATGTTACTTTTACCTTTGCTAAGTGCCATGCGGTCCCAATTTATCTAGGTTTAAAAAGGTTGTGGTGAAATTTAATATATTATTCTACTAAAATTATAAAAAGGTATTTACTTTTTCAGTAAAGCAAAGTTTGTCCAAGCCTTCGACTAAAGTATGTCCTCTTTGCAGGGCTATCAAGGATTTAAATTCTATCTAGAGAGTAAAATGAAATTTAAAATAAAAAAAATTGATAACTATAAAAACTTTCTGCCGTATTCATAAAAAATATTGTATGTTTATTAAACTCCTATTTGACAAATTTCTGTACAAAAGTCGTCAAATAAAAGTTTAGTAAACATACAAATGTTTTTTATGAACACGGCAGTAACTGGCGAAAAAATCAAAAGAAATTCCTTGCTAAGTGTATTACACCCAATTTTCATGATGATTTTTTCAAAAGTCTTCAAGTCATGTCTATCATGTTTATGGGCAAATTTAATAGAAATTAAAGAGGGGTAGACAAAAAGACACTAACTCTGTTTTTCGTGTTTTTCCCCTAATTCCTTTTTGTTATTATTTTTCATTTACATTCGTTCGACAAGATAATGCTAGGCACACAACTGCGACGAACGACTAATATTTGGTCGCGAATACTCGTCGCGAAAAATAAAACACATTGGTGTATATGAAAATGCACACAATCGTGGCGTTGGTCGAAATTCGTCATACTCAGCGAAAATTGAAATAGATTTATTTCTAATTGTTTCGTCAGCGAACGACGAACAAAACAGTATCAGGTGGCCAGGTTTCTTATATAAAAAAATATTTTTCACGAAATCATACTTTTTATATTTATATTAATCCATGTAGTAAACAATTTATGAAGATATTTTTAAAGTACCTGAGATAATTTGTTCAAAAATCCCTCTTTCGGATGGGATTTATATAGGTTTACTTTTAATATGGCCAGCTTAGTATTTATAAGTATTCATTTTGTTTTTCTTTGCAGGGAATGTAAACAATGTTCGTTGATATTGTGCTTCACACGACGAATTAATACAACGAATATTTGTCGGCGAATTCGTCGCGATGGGCGAAGCTCGTCTTTCGTCGCAGTTGTGTTCCTAGCATAACTACATCAATACTAACAAAAGGATAAAAAATGACAAACGATATATGTCTTAAAAAATCATGATGAAAACGGTATTAAAGAATTGAAACTTAGATTCGGCCCAGCCGAATCTTACTTGTTTTTATTTTATTTACAAAAAAAAAAAAAACTTTTATTTTCAATACAAGCATTTTTAAATGCAAGCGGAAAATAGAGTAGTTGGTTGCCGTATGCCGCTTACATTAGCCTTAAGGTGGGATCACACGGTTGCCGCTATCTGACCCAATTTTTATTATCAAATACTCTGCAATCACATGATTGCCCCATTTTTCACCAATTTTATTGTCACAAGATTGGGAAAAACGATTTTGTGACAATGGTTCTAAATAGCGGAAATACCACGAACCAGCTGTTGGACTAATTTTTACTTTGTTGCGTTGAGGGCGAAACTAATTTCTAGAAAAAGACAATTAGCGTCAGTCACGCTAGAAAGAAACAGAAAGGCACTGCAATAAAGAAGTATTTCTTTAAAAAAAAAAATCTGGGCATGTAGAGGAAAATTTTTTAAATTTTCCATGTTAACATTTTTGTTTTTGTTTAATTTTTAAAACTTTTTATTTTGTCTAAAACTGCTATTGAATTTTGATTATACATAAGAACTCATGTGCGTACATATACACCTAATTATAGTATAAAATAAATATATAAACAAAAAATGTTCCTTTTACAAGTTTTACAAAAAAGTAAATTAGTAGAAGAAATCAAAAATATTGACGTATATTGCCTAATCAAATTGCCGCATTAGAACACAATAAATATTGGTGCATTTGTGGCATTTTTATTGCCGCACGACTGCATATCAAGCAGTCACAGGATTGCCGCATCAGGGTTGCATTCGAGAATAGGATTGACCGCGATTGCCACATAAACTAGTTAATTGTGCAATCACACGATTGGGGCATAAAAATATACGAAGATCGTGATCCTACCTTTACACTATAATGGTTGTAACCAACCATACAATTTTCACAATCATAAGAACTTTACTAGTATTTTTCTGTGTGTATTTTACTGCAATGATTTACGAATCTATCGCGGCAACTTACCTTTTCTAAAACGATATCAGACGAAAAGATCAGAGCATAATTTCTAAATAGTTTCCGGCCACGTATCACAGTTAAATTAGGAAACATTTCCTTGATACTGGTAAAATTTCTCAGTTCAGCGATCAAGAAAAAATCAGTTATCTCTCTTAAATTCAGGAACTTGTAAGTGGTATTGCATTCTACAGGTGGTCCAAAATAATGAGCGATTGTTAAATATCCTGTTATTACCGTGCAATTGTACAGTCTATTGAAATCCCTACAATTATGACGCAAATTCATACTACCGCATTCGTAAGCAGCAGGTGGTGATGATTTAAAATAGTTATCACTCGTTTTCATTGGCACTGTACTCGGCTCAATTACATTAAAAGCCAAGCAATGTTGCTGGAAACATAATAAAAACACTAGCAACATTGTAAGTAACGTAGTGGTGGTATTGTTGCCAAGTAACATGTTGATGGAGTTATTTTTAGAGTATGTTTTTGTGGGAGTATGTGTTACGAAAATGCCGGTCTCCAGGGTAATGTTATGATCGTCCTCCTTCCCTTTGAGGGCATCACCTGTTAAATGAAGAGTATTTTGCTTTTTAAACTGGAGTAACATGTCTTTTGTTTTGTTTGTTTTAATTTGTGTAACTGTTGATGCGGCAGTGTTGCATTGCCTGCTTTTGTGTGGCACGTGAGGTATTAATTTATTGGCACTTGTTTTTCAAATATGTGTATAAGCGTATGTACTGTATGCGAGTGTGTGTTTGAACGAGTGCGAATTAAATCAAGGAGAATGTTTTAATTTTTTTTATTATTATTATTTTTTTGTTGCTTTGCTTTAAGTTTTTAGTATTTTTTCAGTAATTGCAATTACTTTTCCTGTTAAACATACATAAATGCGGGCTCTCCTCCGTTTCTTTTTGACTTTTTCAAGAGATACTTATGTTTGTTTGTATATTGTTATATTTGGATATATGTATGTGTGTAGGCTTCTCATGTGTGAGGATAAAGATGATCTTTTGTGGGATCGTTGTTGCCTGTGTAAATAAACAGAACGTAAATTGTCACGTTACTTAAATGTTTGTTAAGAAGGTAGGTATTGATTTTTGTTTCTTTTCTGCAACTTTGTTGCAAATTGCTTCTTGTTTCACGCTTAATTTTAGTTTTTGTCTTAATACCTCCAATTTTTTCATATGGGAATGCCTTTTGTTTGTACAAAATGATTTTATCTCTACTATTTTGCTCAATATTTATGACTTTTTGTCATGTACTCGTATAGCAACACATTAGTTAAGTGTATCTTCCGAAAGTTGGTAGGTGCATATACACACATACATATAAATATGTATGTGTGCATATAAGTAGGTATTCAAGTTTGGTAAAGTGTTATAAGATCTTTGCCAAAAACTTTAGTAATTAAAATTCCCACTAGTTGGAAAGGATATTTAAGAATGAAATAATTACTACCCTTTATGTCACAAAAACCCATTATTTGTCCATTGCTTATCTCGTTTATAGGTACGTACGTAAGAAAGTAAAGTAATGCTGTATAATTTTTTTTATTCTGAGTTACTAAGTGCCAGGTCAAACACAGCAACTTTAGTTGCGCAATTTTTGACTTTATAGAAGCTTTCGGTGAGGGGAATAAGAAGGGAAAAAGAATTGGCGGTACTCGACAATTCTCAGCAATTCTTTAACGCTGGAACACAACAGCTTCGAACGACGAATATTTGGTCGCGAATACTCGTCGCCAAAAATAAAACACATTGGTGTACAAGGCGAATTCATTACTAGGTGAGCTTTAACAGCACAGGTGATTATTTTTTGCTTCTCTCGTTTTTTCCAATGAGACTGTCAAATTTGTTTTTCTTTTGTTTACAAACTTTTTCGCGCCATTTGAATCTGAAATTTTTTTTGTATGATTTAGTGCAATTTCAAGAAATTTGTGTGAATTTAAAAGTGAAAAACTAATATAATCTGTGATTTTCATTACAAACATTTATAAAAGTTTATATTTAACGTTTATATAAATTTTTTTTGCAGCTGTACAATCTGAATGTCAAAATACATAGTGAATGTCAAAATACATGGTACTGAATTCGCCTTCCCGCTTGCATTCACCTCTATAAATTTGCCTTGGTCAGCGAACGACAAACAAAGCAGTATGAGGTGACCAGGTTTCTTACATAAAAAAAGTAATTTTCATGACATACTTTTTTTATATTAATCCATGTAGTAAAATATGTATGAAGATGGGCTCAAAATATAAAGTACCTGAGATAATTTGTTCAAAAATCCCTCTTTCGGATGGGATTTATATAGGTTTAGTTTTAATATGGCCACCTTAGTATTTATATTCATTTGTTTTTTCTTTGCATATTTAACGTTTATATAAAATTTTTTTTGCAGCTGAACAATCTGAATGTCAAAATACATAGTGAATGTCAAAATACATGGTACTGAATTCGCCTTCCCGCTTGCATTCACCTCTATAAATTTGCCTTGGTCAGCGAACGACAAACAAAGCAGTATGAGGTGACCAGGTTTCTTACATAAAAAAAGTATTTTTCATGACATACTTTTTTATATTAATCCATATAGTAAAATATGTATGAAGATGGGCTCAAAATATAAAGTACCTGAGATAATTTGTTTAAAAATCCCTCTTTCGGATGGGATTTATATAGGTTTAGTTTTAATATGGCCACCTTAGTATTTATATTCATTTGTTTTTTCTTTGCATAGAACATGATATAAAAAACAAGGTAGCCGCTTCGCTACAACAATAAAAAAATAACAGTTATTTTGTTTGTATAAAAAAGCGAATTCACACTTCAGCTGTCAAAAGTAGTTGATGAAGAACGTGTACAAAAATTTAAATGGCGCCGAAAAAGGTAAACAAAACTTGACAGAAGAAGTGCCGCCATATTAACCGAATTCGCCGTTGTACCCACCTAATAATGAATTCGCCTTGGCACGGAATTTAAACAATGTTCGTCGTTCGACGAATTTATACAACGAATAGTTGCCGGCGAATTCGTTGCGATGGACGAAGTTCGTCGTTCGTCGCAGTTGTGTTCCTGGGATTAGTCCTAATTTTCACGAGGCAACTTTAGTTGCGCAAGTCTTGAGTTTGTGGACAAATAAGGAAAGAGTGGGGAGTGTAAAATTGAGTATAGATTTGCTTGTACTCGAAAAGTTGTTTTGTGCTGTGATTTGTCAGAAATTTTCATTTACTTTCATTTGCGTTTCTTTTACGAGTATGTATTGACTTGTTGTCTGTGGTGAAAGCAATATTGGCGCGAAATTGTGATATTTTAATTCATTTGAAAATTTTTTTTTTTGATACGAACTACGCAACTAAACTCGTCTCGTGAATATTGGGACTTACTTTTCTCTCATGTACATATGTATATGTACATATACAATGTAAATTATAAGAAACAAATTCTAGAGAAAGCTCAAGAATAGCAAGTTCAAAAGAAGCTTGTGAAAAAGTTGGGCAATTAAAATCGCCCTGTCTGATCTCAAGGCTCATCTTAAGTTCAAAATTTCGTGCAAAATTCTGTCAAATACAAAATTGATTCGTATGAAATATTTGCGAATTAAGTTGACAAAAGTAGTGCTGAGATATGGATGTGGACGGTATGTGGTTCCGACAGGATGCTGCCACACAGCTAACGAAATAATGGCTCTTTTGCACGACAAATTCAATGGATTTGTTATCTCATGTGGTGGCGTCGTCAATTAGTCGCCAAGATCATGTGGTTTGACACCGCTGGACTTCTATTTCTGGGGTTATTTGAAAGAAAAGGTGAACGTCGATAAGTCAGTAACAATTGAAGAGCTAAAGGATGAGATATTTCGGCACATTAACGGCATAGAACCTCAATTATGCCTCAGCGTTATTGAAAATTTGTACATTCGGATGGAGTTGTGCCGCCTGTAAGTTCATTTAATCAATGTGCAATAACAAAGGAGAACAATTGTTCAGCAGCTTGCTGGCGAACGGGGGATGAAAGTGATATTTTGTGGGCATAATTTTTTTAACCAGCTTTATGCCGGCACAAGCTGAACCAAGGCGACTTTATACAGGTGAATGCAAGCGGAAAGGCGAATTCAGTACTATGTATTTTGTTATTGTAAAACATATCGTGAATGTCATAATCTAAATTCGCCTAAGATTGCTCAGCAGAGAAAAAATTTTATATAAACGTTAAATATAAGCTTTTATAATTGTTTGTAATTAAAATCACAGATTATATTACTTTTTCACTTTTAAATTCACACAAATTTCTTGAAATTGCACTAAATCATGCAAAAAAACCTTCAGATTAAAATGGCGCGAAAAAGTTTGTAAACAAAAGAAACAAAATTTGACAGTCTCATTGGAAAAAACGCGAGAAGCAAAAAATAATCACCTGTGCTGTTAAGTTCACCTGGTAATGAATTCGCCTTGGTTCGGACTAAAAATTTGTCCTCTGTTATTACTCATTATTGAGGTAAAGATTTTTAAGGTTAAGTCACACTCTATAAAATATAAAAAATTAAGATTCGAATGATAACTATGTTGCAAAGTTCAAAAATAATCATTATATGTTCCAATATGCATGTGCTAAGTATGTATGTATACATAAAGACATGTATGCACATATGTGTGTATGTGTAATACTAATGCACGTTTCGGTGCGCATTAAAACTGGTGATCCTGATTGAAAAATATTTAAGCCTTTTAAATAACCTGAAATCAAGTCAATTTTATAGATGTATATACATAAGTATATATGTATGTATATAAGGAAAAGTATGTACTTACATGTAGGTAGGTATATAATGTAACCAAATTTTGTAATTTAAAATTATATGTTCATACTACACTTAAGTTATATTTCGGAGCAATCTTATTTGTTTTTTCATTCTTTTATGAGAGTTGTTTGTATATATTTACCAATTCTGTGCACAGCTTAACTTAAACCCCAAGTTGAAATCCCATTTGTTCTTTAGTCTCTAGTCTCTGGATTTTTTAACTTGTTAGATATTGTATAAAATTGAATAAACTGTACTTTATATTATGTATGCGTATTTTTGTATATATGTATGTATATCACAACGAATAATACAAAAAAAAAGAGTTAAATCAAGAAAACGGTCATATTGTACCGGCAAACTCAATATGTATATTAATATGCGTGTGTATGTATGTTAAGCAAAAAATAAAAGTTATTTAACTTTGAAAGTTTGACAGCTTTAAATTTGATAGAATAACTTGATACTGTTAACTTTTTAATAAAAACTAACAAGTTGGAAGTCTGGCGGTATTTTTTGTTTTAAACTACCGTTAATATGGAATTAGCAGCTGATTGATCTAGATATGTATGCATATGTGCATGTTTGTGTATTGCATTAAATTACACAAGGTGCATTAACGTCTACACGGTGGCAGCACTAGAGCTACACTAGAATTACAACCAGAACAGGCATGTGGTAAGCTATGCTTATCAAAAATATTTGTAACTTTTTTCACAATTATAAACTATGAATGTACCTTTTTATTATAATCATAAATTATTTTTATTTGAATTATTCTTATGTTCACAAAATAATTTTTATATGTTTAATTCAGAATAAAACTCTAAATTCACTTTCAAAAATGTCAACAACACATTTGACGTAAATAGCTTACTATATTGCCAATAGCAAAAAATTTTCACATGCCGTAGCGCTGCCACCTTGTAGATGTTAATGCACCTTGAAATTACACATGAAAATGCAGTTTGCGCGATTTGGCTAATGTTATTTTTCGTGCTTTTTGTCTCTTTAAAAACGCGAAATTTTTCTAAACATCCGTTTTTAACGAAAAGCTTGTACCTAACAAAGCAAAAGCTGCCTGATTAGAAAATATATGTACATAATAAAAAATTTATATCAAATATTTTTTTTTAAAACCAATAAAAAATATTATAAACAGCTTGTTTTCTATGTTTCCCAGCTGTCTATACATTTCATAGGAGCTACCCTAATCAACAGTAGACTTTGGAAATTTTTGAAACATTCAACTTTATATCCCAACAGTCTGAATAAATTATTGAGAATTTAAAAGGAAAAATGCTTTAATAATACATGCCAAAGCACAAAAGACAAGCTTTTTTTCATTTATACACGTCTCTAACATTTCTTTACATCTTTTTTTATTGGTATCAATGTTAGAAGCTAATATAGTGAGTAAAACTCAAATGTTTAAATGTTTTTAGTGTTTGTTGAAGCTGTCACTAGAAAATTTTCAATTGTCTTTGTCTAGCAGTGCTAATGATGAAACAGAACTAACACTGCGTTTACACGTACAAGTGCTTGCATGGAAATCCTGTGTACGTCGAAAATGTCGAACAAACACTCAACTTTCTTGCAAGTTGCATTAGTATTTAAAGAAAGTTCGGTTTAAAAATGTCAGCGAAGAGACAACAGCTCCAAAAACAGACAGCGTTACCATAGAAAACCATATTTTTTTCGGGGAAATGAATAGCATGAATAAAATAAATAAATTAATTAGAATTATTTTTGCCGTTTTCCAACTCAAAACAGCAAAGACTGCTTGATTTATATATTACCAATAAAAAAATGTGAATTATTTAAAAAAAATATTTTGAAAAGTCAAATAGGACAAAAGCATTATATTAAAATCCAGTTAGTCTCCGCAAAACTCGTTGTAAGGCAACACGGTTTCAATTGTCATTGGACTTTCAGTTAGTGCCAAAAAATAACTGCCTTCTGAAATTTATTGTCAGTTCAGTTGAAAGTTGGTTGCAACTGCAGAGACATTGCGTGTGTTAGTAAAAAATTTTGAATGTATTGAGTTTTTCGAACTTGCACCTACACGTGTAAATACTGCGTAAGACTTGCCGATGTTTTACGTTTGACATACATAAAATTATGCCAGAGAATGTAGTCGTAACATAGTGTCCACACACGGTTGCCATATTTGACGATTTATCGTCATTTTGACGATTTTGGGGGCTGAAAATAGTACTTTGACGATTTCAGTTCTGTTATTTGACGATTTTTGTAGATCACATTTACAACTACTAACTGTTATTTAAAAATTTTTCAAAAAGTATTTATTCATTCATCAATAACTATCTTATTTTTATCAGGAATAAAAACAGTGGAATCCAACAATTTTTTTTTGAAAAACTTTCCATTTGCCTGTTTTAAACTAATTTTTAAACAAGGCTTTTTTCCTACGATTAAGTCGATATTCCAACTTTTTTATATCATCTGAATAATACGATTTTGAGGGCACCACCAAAATACGTGTTAGTTTCGGTAATCACTTCTTCGTTTGAGATGAATCTTATTCCTCCGAGCCATTTTTTTAAGCTTGCAAACAGGTTAATAACTTCAAATACACGGGTTTTCATTGACAGATAAAGAGAATTTATGTAATCCAACGAAATTTGACTCCAAGCATCCTTGATAGCCTGAATTAGTGACTACTTGTCATCAAATTGACTACCTCCTTCATAGATCTTACGAGATAACCAACCCCAAACATTTTCGGTAATGTTTAGACCTGGCGAATAGGCTGGCCAGTCAAGCATATCAATATTTTGGCTTGCAATGAACTCTTCCACTACTCTGGTGTTGTGTATAGCGGCATTATCTTGTCGCAATATGCAAGCAATGTTACTAAGTAGTTCATTGAACTTCGGAAAAGTTGATTCCAATAACATTTTATAGCTTACACTTGTCATTTTTTCACTGAAATTCAAGATCGATGATGTCATAGTTCGTAATAGCACCCCATACCAATACGCCTCCCTCTGGACTATGATGTCGATTCAAAAATCGCTTTTCTTTGCGCAAATTATAGAAATAATAGTTTTAGCCATCAGGTCCATCCAAATTAAACTTCTTCTCATCCGTAAATACAGCGGTTCTCCAGTTATTTACATGACCTCTTTGTCCACATTCAATGCCATGTAGCCTTTTGCGAATTGAAGCCACTTTTCCTTACGAGGAGCATTACGTTTCAGCTTTTTCTTTGTAAAATTTCCAGTAAATAAGCTACAGCTTTTAATTACTCTGCGTACTGATGACTTGCTTGCTTGCCCTTCAGCTTGAGCTCTCATTTATGATAAGGATAAAGGCCGGAGCACATAGAATCCGTCGTACGTTATACGTTGCCTTTTTCAACTTACAACTAAGTTGAAATACATGTAGTCTTATAAGCTTTGTCACACTCCGCACTTCTTCGTCAACGTAAAGTACTAAAGTTGAGCAGCTTTTAAGGCCCACTTAGCCGACCGTAAATGTAGAAATGTAATTGTAGTCGAAACAGCTGATCGTTTTTGTTATACGAGAAACCATGAAAACGCTTATCTGATTATAAAGAAATGTAACCGTAACGTCTCAACCTGTAGCAAATAGAATTTCATTACGTGTTTACATGGCAAATGTTGTCAGTGATGGTATATATTATTGTGAATGGCAGGATGGCACAAAAATTCTGTTTTAGTACTTTTTGTTTATTTGATAATTGAACTGTTTAAGTAGTTAAATTTGTACAACTTCTCCTCTGAGTTGTGCACGCAAAATGAATGAATGTACATACATAGATGGCATAATTTATATGCTGCGCACGATTTTTGCAAGTGTCACATTATATGTAACCATAACATTTATTGCCCGAATTCCAACAAATATATTCTACAAGCATAATCTTTGAACGATAAAATGACTTTTGAAAATCAGTTCATAATGCAGACTTATGCTGCTATACATGTAAGAAAGCAACACATGATTAAATTTCTAATAAAATATATAATAAATGTAATAACAAAAACAAATGTTAATGATTTTTCAGTACAATACATCAATAATACATAATAATATAACTTTTTATCAAAGTTATTACATATTGTAATAGTATAAAATAAATTTTAGGTACACTTTAAGCAAGTTTCGTACCTTTTGTATTTGTCCTGAATACTATGGACTCTCATCACTGCAATGAACAGCTGTATTGCTTTTATTTTACTTGTGTAATTTATTTGATATAAGAATATGGACGATGAAAAATTAATTATTTTCTTTAACATACAATAATATAAAAAGGAAAAACAGAACACTTTTTTTTCACATGCACTTTTGTTTTTTGTTTATATCAAAAAAACATGATACGGTTTTAAGTGTTCTATAAGTGCTACTACATTTACATTTACGTTACAGTTCCAATTTCTACGGTCGGCTAAATGGGCCTTTAACGTACGTTGAGAACTTTGACAGCTATCAGTTTATGGTTTTTGTATATTTCGATTTATTTTTTCGTTCGAAAATACAATAAATTAAAAACAAATTATGTTCGATTTTCTTAACTGTGTCTGAAAAATGAATCAAAAGATTTGAATCAAATTAAAGTAAAAAACAGTTGAATTTATATCCGTTAACAAAGTACCGATTGTACCAACTTCATATGTCGTATACGTTAATGTCAGTTGAAAAAGGAGACGGACATAGAACGACGGATTCTATCTACCCCGGCCTTAAGGCAGAATTAGAAGCAATTCTGATGATTTGTCTTATCCCATGCGTACATAAAGGCGATGAAACCCTTCCTTTAAAATTTTTTTTCGATACCCCTCGTTTTAGTTTTTTTCCAATAGATTTAAAATTTTTTGTTTTACCATTTTGACTAGTAAATTGATTAAAATGTAATAAACAATCGCTCCGTAAAAAAAATTATCGCTTACTTTAAAAATAAATATGCTTTTATTCAAGCACATTTTTGGACTTATTTTTATAAACTGCTCAAAAAAATTCTTTAGTTAAGAAATCAATTTCGTCATGACTTTTTTATACCCTTCACAAAAATGTAAAGGGTATATATAATTTATATCTCAAGATGTGTAGCTTCCACTTCTACTTTAAAATTGTTCAATCGGTTAAAAATTGCAAAAGATACAGGCTTCTAAATATGGAATTTTCAGTGCCTTTAAATAAGTGAACCGGAGTGTATTATTAGTATTTTTTTTTTTTTTTTTTTTTTGATTGAGAATTCATTCATTTGAAATTTTTTTAAACATATCTAAATTTTCATTATCAAGAACATTTATCAAGAACATTTGAACTTTTATTTATTTTTCGATGGCTGATTTGGTAGATTACACGACTAAGTTTTGAGGTCGCAGGTTCGATTCCTGCCACAGACTTCTCTTCTGGGTGTTTACTGCTGACAAGAAAAAAAAATACCGCAGTTTTTGTTTGTATGAAAAACATTTTTTTTATCACCAACCCCCATATATTTAAAAAAATGGAATCAATTTAGAATTTTATAAAAACATAAATATTATGTATAAGAACTTATGATTTAACAGAAAGTTAAGTTTAATTATTTATTAATCTTTTATTCTTTAGCAGTATATATCTTTTATAGATATTTGAATTTTTCTTATACCATTTGATATCACTGATGCCGATCAATCACAATCTATTTCTTTTTTATTTTTTGCCATTTGTTTGATTTGGTTTATTATTATATTTTGCATTTAAATAAATGCAGTTAAGTTAAGAAAAACAATTAAATATTTTTAAAAGTATATAATGAACATTAACCGACCGTGTTCATGGGAAGACTGTGCCATAGTGTCTACGAATCTTACTGCAGTTGCCTTAAGTTTTACACACACAAACATGAGCAAAACATTTATATATTTCAACACACAGACTCATATTTGTACAACTTTCGTCAGTTGAGTGGTGAATAAAACTTAACCAATACTACCACAACTATTCTTTCTACTTGATCATTTACCAAAGAAGCGGAAAAAGTGTTTTTTTTTATAACCTGCCCGTAGGAAACCATATATTTTTTATTTAAAATAAAAATAAATTTATTAATTATACAAAAAAAATTAAAATAATTGTTTGAAGAAGATCAAATGAATTGATTTCATGTACGGCATGATTGAATGTCGTATTAAAATCATGCAAATGGGTAATATGTTCCTACATCCATATGTATATTCAATGAATTCTACAATTTGTCTAAGTTTTTCTCTCTGCTTTAATTAAGTTATGGTAGTAATGTTTTTATTATAGATTTTCGTATCTGTAAAGTGTCAAGAGCATGAATTTATTTATAACTACAACGTTTTATTTTTGATGTCAAACACAAAATATGTAAATGCAAAATTTTCAATTTAATCGTCTGTGGGGCACATATTAAAAATTAGATCAAAAACGATAGAAACAAATTACTTTTATAATACTCGAAAGTTTTATAAGAATAAGCGCTCGACATATAGTAAGGCAAGGTGGCCCAAAGTTATCGAAGGGATGGAATTTAAACATTTAATAAGTTGTTCACTTGTGGTTAAATTTTAAGGACCGATGTTGAATGTAGATCACACCTAAACGTTAAGTTTTTTTTGCTGCGTTTCTCAATTTCAGACTAACTCAATTTGAACCATGGATAGATATGCAATCGAGCAATGCGTTAAAATTATTCAGGGGGCTAATTCTGGAATTCGTGATCGAAATTACTTGCGAATAGAAAACAATTTGGATATCGTATAATTTTCTAATGACGTTATTCGGTGCGAATGATGTTATTCGGTGCGAGTTTTTGTTTTAGTGTTGGAAAATACACAAAAAATGTGTTTTAGAACACTGATGAAAATTATGAACAAAAGCCGTATCTTTCGAAGACAAAAATTATTATTCGGTTCTATTCATTGACATTTCCCAAGCATTTGGTAAAGTGTGGCACGACGGTTTAATGCGCACAATTAAGTTAAACTTCCCTGCAAACACTCACAAGCTTCTGGAAAGCTACGTATGCGGCCGGAAGTTTATTATCAGAGAAGTCAATTTTATAAGCCCCTTACAGCCAATCGAAGCAGGAGTTCCCTCCTACTTTATATTTTATTTATGCCTCAGATATGCCAACGAGATCCGGAATCCACACTTCAACTTTTGCAGATGACACAGCATGCTGCAGCGTACATGAAAACCATCAAGAAGCTTCGCGAAAATTGCAGGAGTATAATTCAATATTAGAGAAATGGTTAAAACTTTGGAAAATAAAAGTCAATGAACAAAAGTGTACTCACGTTACATTCACACTGCGTAAACAAACATGTTCGGCTATCCAAATTAACAATTCACCTATTCTGCAGCAAAATGAAGTCAAATACCTTGGTATTCATCTCGACCGTAGGTTAACGCGGAAGCCCCACATTGATGTGAAAGTTACTCAGTTAAAGGCAGCGCAACTAAATTGGCTTATGGGCAGAAATTCGACATTGAAGTTGGATTGCAAACTATTTTTATACGAAGCAGTTATAAAGCCTACATGGTACTATGGAATTCAATTATGGGACACCGCCTCAACATCTTACATTGAAAAAATTCAAAGGCGACAAAATCAATTTCTTTGAACGATTACTGCAGCTCCATGGTACGTAAAAAACTCACGAATTCATAAAGATCTCTGTGTGCCTCTTGTAAAAGACGAGTTCTCTAAGTATGCGACAAGGTATATCAGTAAACTGGAACTTCATCCAAATCGTCTTGCGCGCAACATACTTAATTTTGGAGGCCACTCTCGGTTGAGAAGGAGGGACACCCTTGCCACCATCAGAACGTTAAATAGGTGATTTTACCGATATTGAACGTGCAAAATAAAACATTTTTGTTTAGCATTGGCTGGACTTAATTAATTTAGTGTAAGATTTGAATACTTATTGTTAGCTCACTTTGTGAAGATTCAATAAATAAATGAATGAAAAAAAAAACCGTATCTTTGCACAAGCTCAAAGTTAGAAAATTTATAATTTTTTTTCAACAAATTAGACAATAAAAAATGTTTCATAATTATTACATTTAAAAACAACAAACTCTTTCTCTTTTATTTCTTAATTAAGAAAATAGTAAATAAATGTAAGCTTACGTGCTACATACGCATATTTTCACTTAAAATATTAAAAATAGACAATATTTTAAATCAAAAAGATGCACTTAAAGTAAATTTAGCAAAAAAAAAAAACAAATACTATAAATTTCTCATTATTACAAATATTTTTTAGTTTGTATTTTTCGAACACAGAAAAAAATTTTTTTCGTGTTCAATAATGAAATTTGTTGAATCAGTTAATAAATTGTTTGAATGCGGACCTGTAAAGGAATTCGTGGTAGTAAAAGTTTAGTAAAAATAATTATTGATCGAAAACAACTATTTTTTTAAACAACAACAAAATACGATATCCAAGGTTATTTTGATCATATTTATGTATATGCCTAGGAATTATTTTTTTAGGCAAAAATTTTATTGATTTTATTTTTGCTATAATTTTTTCAAATTCAATGGACGTCTTATCTCACGTAGTGGCGATGTCAATTGGCTACTAAGATCATCTGATTTGACACCGTTGGGCATCTTTCTTTGGGGTTATTAGAAAAAAAGTGTACGTTGATAAGCCAGCAACAATTCAAGAGCTAAAGGATGAGATAATTCGGCACATTAATAACATATAACCTCAATTATGCCTCAGCGTCATCGAAAATTTGGACCATCGGATGGAGGTGTGCCGCCAAGGTCGCGGCTGTCATTTAGCCGATAGTTTGAAAACAGTCGTAAAGCAGATAGTATATATTACAAATTTGAACTGAATATGCTCGGATATATATAGGCCGATATCGCGAAAAAATATTTTTGCACCATTCAAAAAGGTAATCAATCTTTCATGTTTAGGCTATATCTCGGTTATATATGGACCGATATCGGAATTTTTAATTTTCTGTAAGTTAGTAACCTACTTTTATTACCAGAATTGACTTTAAGTCAAGTTCGTTAAGTTCGCTTACGTGACCTTTTCAAGTAAAAATCGGTTCAGGCTATATCTCGGGTATACGAGTATATGGACCGATGTCTGAATTTTTCATTTTCTGTATTTTAGTAACCTAGTTTTATTACCAGAACAACTTTTAAGCAAAAAAAAAAAAAGTTGTTTAAGTTCGCTTACGCTACATGAAAAATCGGGTTTGGCTATATCTTGGATATATGGGCCGATATCGGAAATTTGTATTTCCTGTATTTTAGTAACGTCCTTTTTTTACCAGAACTGATTTTGAACACAACAAATTCTTATGTTCGCTTACGCGATATTTTCATGGAAAAATCGGTTTAGGCTATATCTCGTGTATACAAGTATATAGACCGATATCGGAAATTTGTATTTTCTATATTTAAGTAACCTCCTTTTATAACTAGAACTGCTTCAAAGAGAAAAAAATCATTTAATGAAAAAATTGGTTTAGGCTATATTATATCTCGGGTACATATGAACCGATTACAAATGAAAATTTCGTGGGAGTTTTCTCACTTTCCCCTTTCCTCCAATTATGAACAAAAATTAAGTTCGACATTTTTTTCTTTTTTCCATTCACAAAAAACACTAAAGGGGGATCAAATTTGCAATTCCTACGATATAATAGTTAAGAAAAGTTGTGATTTTTTCGTTAAGTTGAATTGAAAAAAGCGCTTTACGAGAGAAATAAATGCCGTGAGAATGTTTATAATTGGGCTGTATATCTCGGGTAAATATAGACCGATTTCAGAATTTTTCATTTTCTGTATTTACGTAACTTCTTTTACTCCTATAACCAGAACTGCTTTTAACCAAAAATAAATTGTTTTTCATGGAAAATCGGTTTAGGCTATAACTCGTGTTTATATGGGAAAATTTGTTTTGCCTTTTAATCGCCATGCCAATTAATCGTGTCAAGTTTGAAGCAGAACAAATAATTTTTTTTCAAAAGTTTTCATACAAAAATTGCTTTTTTCGGAATTTTACCGGTGCAAATCGGGGCTCTAGTGTGTATACACAACATATATACATATGTATATATATTATGGTATTCAGACTCCAAATTTTCAATACTATTACGCTGTGAGGGGTGTATCTGCTTCATTTATATATTGTGTTAATGCGTTCGATTTTTCATTCACAATAAGCAGCTGTTTATCTCTGTTATTTAAAGGAGTTTCTTTAACACACATACATATTATGTAATTTTAAGTCACATACATATATTTTGAGGAAGTATATATCAAGTTTAAGTCAGTTTGTATAATAGTTAAATAATATTTAGTACAAGCAAGTATTAGAAAAAAGTCTCACCTCAGTCAGGAATGTATTGTCATATTTACCATTTTCATTAAAACTGTTTTCTTTTTTTATACATTTCAGCAATTAGGCGAATTATTTTATAACATATAATCTGATTCCTTTTAAAAATCTTTATTTTTGTAACTCTAAAATTAAATTTATTAATTAATTAATTTCTTTTTTAACTTTTATTTCAAATAAATATCATTTTATTATTGTGTATTCATATATTTCAGGCCACTTGTGAGAACAAAAACCGATAAATTTCGAACTCAACACATTTACATTCGATATAAAAATAATAATTACCGTGTTCAATGTGTATTATAATTTTAAACGATAACTTCTTTTTTAATAACACAGTTAAACTTGAAAAATAAATATATTCATTTAAACTTATAACAAACATTTATACTTTAGATGTGTGTTCATGTTTGTGCAAGACGAACAAACATATCGCTAACACAGCTGAGAAGGCCGCAACAAGATATGCGAGTTTAAAAGGAAAACTTTCTGAAAATAAAATCATAATGTGATTTATTGTTGTCTCCGACAAGTTTGGAGTAAAAAGTAAATTACTATATAAATTTGCTAATTTTACTCAAAACTACTGGCACGCAAAAAACTATAATTGTACAACTTGAAATACATTTTTAGTGGTTTTAGACGCTTAGAACGCTTAACATTTGCATTATTGGCAACAGCTGATAAATGAAAACCAAATTAAATTTTCTATAACATATTTATAATACATATATATTTACATCTTCACAACTTCAAGTTTTGTTTGGATAACCTTCCACTTTGCTTTTAAACTAGTGTTTTCTTTTCTGACAAAAATGTTACACCTGTGCACTATTAAAAGGTATCAAGTTCTTTTCAAAACATGTTGCACACAAAACTGAAAAAATGTAGCCTGTCCTGCATAATGAAATATTTCATTCTTTCACTTGCGCGAACTATTCAGTTGAATTAATTCATTCATGAACGACACAAGCCTAATGGTGATGGTAATGGGAAAAAATTGATAAACATTTAAAGGGCAGCACTTTTTATCAGAAAAGAAAACTAAACTAAAATAATTTGTTTCCTATTTGCAAACACTTTCTGGTTAATTTCACCATGGAATGCTCGTGGTTAGCGCTTATACACTTACATACTAACCACTTCCCAAGCTCGAAAGAGTGTCTGTAACTATGCAAGTTAAAAGGGTTTTGACCGACCTCGACATAAATAAGACTCCTGGACCGGATGGCACTCCAGCACTGGTCTTGAAGCAGTGTTCTGCTACGCTTGCGCGCCCATTAGCATGCCTCTTTAGCATTCCTTACCATGTTGATGAGTTTCCATTGTGCTGGAAGGTTGCTAATGTAACGCCAATCCCCAAAAAGGGTGAGGCAAATGCAGTGATCTTCTATTAATCTCTGAGGGGGTCGTAAAAACAGAGTCGCCTTTAACGCTCTAAGCCCAATGCTGTTTATTAACACACAAATAAATGACCGCAAATGCTGCTTCTTCTGTACTAATAGATGGTATAAATATTGGGGAATCGGATGCTCTTGATGTTCTTAGAATGAAAATTTATTTATACCACCTACATCCGACCGAAGATGGAATACAACTCTCATGTTTGGGCCGGTGTATCAAAATCTATTTTGGAGTTACTCGACCGCGTTCAGAAGATGATCACTGGAGCATCGACGCAGTGTGGAGTGCGTTACTCTGTTCTATCGTTACTACAATGGATTTTGCTCTGACGAGATTAGGGATCTTGTTTGCTTTCTTACATTCATAGCAGCATAACTCTGCATTATAAACCGATTTTCAAAACTCATTTTTTCGTTGGAAGATTATGTTTGTGGAATATATTTTTGAAAATCGGGCGAATAAATGTTTTCGTTACATATAATGTGACACTTGCAAAAATCGTACGCAGAATATAAATTATGCTACCTATGTATGTATGTATATTCATTTTGCGTGCAGAACTCAGAGAAAAAGCCTTATATATTAAAATATATTATGTGTGTGTACAAATTTAACTACTTAACCAGTTCAATTATCAAATAAACAAGATATACCAAAGCAAGGTTTTTGTGCCAACCTCCCATTCACAATAATATATACCATCACTGACATCACGTAACGACGTAATGAAAGTCTATTTTCTACATGTTGAGATTTTACGGTTACATTTCATATATTGCCCTTTTTCATGCAGCATATTTAGAAAAGAACACGCTTTTTATCTATACTGTTGCCTACTTTTTAGAAAATAACATTTTCGTTAGAAAAGAAAACGCCATTAGTTATTTTGATATCTTTTGAAATGTAATAATTTTTTGTTTCCATTTCCTTTTCAGTCTTAACGCTCGCTTTGTCGTTTATTGTGGCGATAAGAGCAAACTTTCTTATGTTTGCTTACAAGCATATGATCGCTATAAGACAATCCTTTTCAAACATTAAGAGATGCATAAAAACTTTATATTCTTTTTTAGCTGGAATTAAAGATCTTCATTCTGGCAAAGCCTATTAACTTTTTTGACATTAAATAACTACGTACATGTTTGTTGTAATGTGTTTGTGCAAACACTCCAAGTTTGCTATGTCAGAACGATATCCGTAAGGACTAGTGCAGGATGATTTTAATTCATACACGTAATGCAGTGGAGAGATAATTGCGCATACTTTCAGTTAATTGTCGCATACTCGTAATTCGTGCACGTAACAAAAACAAATCAACTCTTACGTGACCGGTAATTTTGCGTAAATTGCCATCAATCATCTCATTAATGAATTAAAATTATTTTTTCATTGTTGTTAATATTTTAATTTAGCGCAAAATTGATTCTTCAGGTGAACTCAGAAAATATTATAGTAAAACTAAATTTAATAAAATTTTTGTATGAAAGACAAAAATTTTCGATATATGTAGATATCGCACAAGAATGATAGAAATACAGATTACGCCATGCGCATGATTTCCCGTTAGATGACGTAGTTTAGCCCATATAAGGGTTGCCTATTCTATACATTTCCAAATCTTCTAGGGTTGCGTTTGTATTGAAAAGTTTAATTTGTGTTTAATATTGATGATCCAAAATTATTAATTTGTTATGGCCTTATTCATAAAAATTATTGTATGTTTATTAAACTCTTATTTGACATATTTCTCTACAAAATTTGTCAAATAAGTGTTTAATAAACATAAAGTATTTTAAGTAGTATTTCGTTAAGTTTAAGGTCCTTTTTGCTTATTTATTTAATATTTTAATATGGCAATAATTGCCCTGAAGAAGCTGTCCGAAGGAAAGCGAAATATTGGCAGAAATATTAAAATAAATAAGCAAAAAGGACCTTAAACTCAACGAAATACTACTTAATAGAGTTGGGTAGTTCACGAACGAACTAGTGTCACTGAACTATTCACTTCAGGGAGCTAAGTGAGCCGATCATTTCTGCGAGCTCTTTTAGTTCCGTAGTTCATGTTTCTTCCTTTTGTCTTCAAGTTTTCTTTTTCGTTTATGTTTCTTTCTTTCTGGTAGATATGTATACAGAAATTGTCAAACAGTGCTGCCAGAATTTGACGTAAAAAGTACATATCTATGTTATATACAACTATTCAGAATATTAGACAACACAATTTTACTTTGGTTTTTTGTATTATAAAAATAAATGATATGATATGCGACCATAATTGAATATGAAAACATCGAGACATCATCACAAATATATCGTTTTTTTTTTTCTTTTTAATAAAATTATTTTTCATCACGCCTGAAAATTTCTAATTTCACCTTTTATTAATCCTTATAAATTGTACTTTTCATTTGTTTACAGCTTTTTTGTTTTGCTTTTCTTTATCATGAAACCTGAACAGAGCCGTTCATTGAAAATATTATTTACGGAGCACTGAACTACTGAACTAAAAGAAAGACATATTTCAGTAAAAAGAGCTGAACTAAAAAGAGCACTCTTTCAAAAGAGCTCATGAACTCAACTCTACTACTTAAGAAAGATAATTTCAAACATTCAACTTTATATCCCAACAATCTGAATAAATTATTGAGAATTTAAAAGGAAAAATGCTTTAATAATACATGCCAAAGCACAAAAGACAAGCTTTTTCATTTATGCACGTCTCTAACATTTCTTTACATCTTTTTTTATTGGTATCAATGTTAGAAGCTAATATAGTGAGTAAAACTCAATTGTTTAATTTTTTTTAATGTTTGTTGAAATTTTTCAATTGTCTTCAGGGCAATAATATTTGTTACTGTTTTTTTTTTTTTTTTTTTTTTTTTTTTTTTTTTTTTTTTTTTTTTTTTTTTTTTTTTTTTTTTTTTGACAATAACAAATATTATTGCCCTGAAGAAGCTATCCGAAGGAAAGCGAAATATTGGCAGACATATTAAAATAAATAAGCAAAAAGGACCTTAAACTTAACGAAATACTACTTAATTAAGAAATACATAAAACATTTTTTATGAATACGGCCGTTAAATTTTTGTTGAACTTTATAATTTTTTAAATTAAAAATGTTTTGGTTTGTACATATGTACATCAGGTTTTAGTTCAAGTTTTTCCTTTCTTCAGTTTTTTTTCCCCTAAAAAGGATTTTTTTACAATACAAATTTGCTGTGATCAATAATTATTGATTGAAGAAGACAAGAAAAATAATAATCAAATCTTTAGCTGGGGGACAACTAGCTGTTTCGTAGTCGCTACACTACTCATCAGCACCCAATGGGATTTGAACTCGGGTCATGACGTATCATGATCTACTGCTTTAACCACTAAGCCACCGAGAATTTAATTATTTTCTATCTATATTCATCTCATATTGAATCACATATGCATTTTCTTGTCTTCTTCAATCAATAATTATTGATCACAGCAAATTTGTATTGTAAAAAGATCCAAAATTAGTATATTTTACATTTGGAAAATGAATATGAATGTCTTCATCTGTAGTTTGTTGAATTTGAAGGAAGAAAAAATTTTCAACCAATCGACAATATGTATGTTAAACTCTCAGATTTATTTTTTAATCAGACATAAAATAAATAATTTATTTATGAAAAGCAAAGTTTTTTGTCATCCTTCCTTAGTTTAATCGCTTCAAATCTCAAAGGCAAAAATGTAAGCATCTTCCTATGTAATAAGCAATGCTGCTTATTACATCAACTTTGAAATTTCAAAACGCACCAAAATAGGAGAAAAACCGATCTAATGAAAATTAGCACTTTATATTCACACCATCACACTTGAAAACTCTTAATACAAAGTGTAATAGTCTGAAATGTTCTTTAAGAGCATTCTAAAAGATAATGCCTCCTACCAAGACAACCTGGACAACTGGGTAAGTTTGAGAAATAAAAAGTTCACTCAGCCACCAGCTGATATGGAAGCGTTAACCAGCAGATTCCATCATATGGTTGTTACTTTAATTATTTTTTCAATTCTGTGAGAACTTACCAAACAGCTGTTTTCAAATTAAAATTATTTCTTATTTCATTGTCCCATTCAACAGCCACTTAAACGTTTTATGACCATCGCCACTACCAATATATGTAAATAAATGTTATACACATACATACCTGTGGTCATATGGAAGCATACCTTAAGTCGACTTAAGGTATAACTGTGTTATTACATTGAGAGCTTTACAAACGTCAACACGCTTAAATGCTTCTTACTCGTACGCTATGCTCAGATGCTAATATGTTTCACTTGCAGGTTTATATTTTTTGTGCAAACGTTTCATTACTTATTTTTAAAATTTTTGTTTAAATCTTTATGTAAGTATCCAATTTTTATATGTTCAATGTTTTTCTTTTGATTTTACACACATTAATTATCTGTTTTTTTTTTTTTCTTTGTTTACATTTTTTGGGGATCTAGTCCAGATAAACTAGCGATAATTTATTATGTATGTATTAATGTTAAATAGTCGAACTTTTATTTTTCATATTTCTAATATTACATGATGATGGGTGGGTATCATTCGTCTAGCTCGAGTTCAATCCTGGCTAAAGCCAAGAAATATTTTTATTTATAATTATAACAATAATTGCCGCGATCAATAACTCTTGATCAAAGAAGACAGGAAAAAATAATTGAATACACTAAAGCTGGGGGACAACTAGCTGTTTCACAGTCGCTACACTGTTCATCAGCACCCATTAGGATTCGAACTTAGTACCATGTAAACATGATGTATATGCAGTACAAACAACTGGGATTATAACAAATTACATATGTGATCAATATGAGACAAATATAGACGAAAAAATAAATAAGGGCTTAGTGGCTGAGTTGGTTAAGCAGCCGTATTAAAAATACATCATGTTTACATGGTACTAAGTTCGAATCCTAATGGGTGCTGATGAACAGTGTAGCGACTGTGAAACAGCTAGTTGTCCCCCAGCTTTAGTGTATTCAATTATTTTTTCCTGTCTTCTTTGATCAAGAGTTATTGATCGCGGCAATTATTGTTATAATTATAAATAAAAATATTTCTTGGCTTTAGCCAGGATTGAACTCGAGCTAGACGAATGATACCCACCCATCATCATATAATATTAGAAATATTAAAAATAAAAGTTCGACTATTTAACATTAATACATACATATATATCTCCCAGCACAGAGACTGTCAACATACATACGTACGTTGATAAATAATACAAAATAACTGGTTGTTCAGTGACAGCAAACTGCAGTACAAACAACGGGGATTATAACAAATTGCATATGTGATCAATATGAGACAAATATAGACGAAAAAATAAATAAGGGCTTAGTGGCTGAGTTGGTTAAGCAGCCGTATTAAAAATACATCATGTTTACATGGTACTAAGTTCGAATCCTAATGGGTGCTGATGAACAGTGTAGCGACTGTGAAACAGCTAGTTGTCCCCCAGCTTTAGTGTATTCAATTATTTTTTCCTGTCTTCTTTGATCAAGAGTTATTGATCGCGGCAATTATTGTTATAATTATAAATAAAAATATTTCTTGGCTTTAGCCAGGATTGAACTCGAGCTAGACGAATGATACCCACCCATCATCATATAATATTAGAAATATTAAAAATAAAAGTTCGACTATTTAACATTAATACATACATATATATCTCCCAGCACAGAGACTGTCAACATACATACGTACGTTGATAAATAATACAAAATAACTGGTTGTTCAGTGACAGCAAACTGCAGTACAAACAACGGGGATTATAACAAATTGCATATGTGATCAATATGAGACAAATATAGACGAAAAAATAAATAAGGGCTTAGTGGCTGAGTTGGTTAAGCAGCCGTATTAAAAATACATCATGTTTACATGGTACTAAGTTCGAATCCTAATGGGTGCTGATGAACAGTGTAGCGACTGTGAAACAGCTAGTTGTCCCCCAGCTTTAGTGTATTCAATTATTTTTTCTTGTCTTCTTTGATCAAGAGTTATTGATCGCGGCAATTATTGTTATAATTATAAATAAAAATATTTCTTGGCTTTAGCTAGGATTGAACTCGAGCTAGACGAATGATACCCACCCATCATATATAATTTAACCATATATTTGGTAACCATATATCTGTTATAGCCAACCATATAATATTGTCATTCCCACCCATTTAATCTAAAAACTCTAAAACACTATTATCACGTTCAATCGAAATAATGTTGATCTATCATATTTATTATTTATCTTACATATATAATTTATCTTAAACATATATTATTTATTTTAAACATATAACCAACCTTTAATTCTTACTTCAGACACGTTAAAACCGAACCAAAGCGACCAATATCCAGGCGTTTTAAATAAATTTCTGTAATTATAAACATATAATTCATACCTATTAATATGTTATCTAAGAATATGTGCACATAAGTATGTACATATGTATGTATGTATATTTTTATATATAAAATTACCAATACAAACCTCTTTTCTTTTCATATGTACAATAATTCATGCACATATTTTTACAATATTTTCACGTACCGCCATATTCCTGCTATCTTTTTGATATCTTACATAGCCAAAATTTAAAAAATCCAAATAAATTTCAAAGAAACAAATAGAATGTTTCAAAAGAAAAAATAAACTACGAAGAAAATTATACATATGTCAATGGCATAAATGAAAACAACAACAGTAGATTTATTCTACGATTCTAATATACTTTTGTTTAAAGCAAACAGTTTATTATTGTATGTTACAAAAACATCGTTGTATTCAAACATATATTTAAAACATCATTATTGCATCCAACAATGTTTTCAAATTATAGAAATATAACAATTAAAATATTGACACGTTAACACTAATATATTTGTATTTGATTAAACTATTTTAAGATCGAAAATACACTGTTTGCATCAGCAATAAAAATTATTGCAGCCTACATACTAATGTTGCCACAATAATGTTCCAAATTAATTTTTCTTTACGTGTACTGCAAAAGTGCTTAAGGCACCCACAGACGATATGTTTTTACGTCTGTTTTTTAAAATGTAATTCCTCATGTATTTTTTCATGTCTGTCAAAATTTTTCATATTTACAGACGGTTTTTAAAATTTACTCACAAACGTACATGCACATTTACGTCTGACATTGTCTATGGTTTTTATTATTATAAAAAATAATTATTTAAAACATATTAAAATATTATTGCATTAAAATTTCCTCAAGCCGACTACTTATACCGCCCAAAAACGGCTGCTAAATTGTTTGCAAAGCATAGAGTTCTAATGTCAGATGTTTAAACATAACAAAATAGAACACACTCTATTTGAAATTTTGTCAGACGACTTTGCTCATGTTTTTTACAGACGCAATGTTTTTGAAGTAACAGACGACATGTAGGCATTTTACATTGTGAAAAATGACATGTACAATGTTAAAAACATATCGTGTGTTATCTACTTTAAGTAGAAAACATGCAAAATCTTTTGAATATACATATAATTTTTTAAAGCACTTGCTGTAAACATCTCCTGAACTTCTTACTAATAGGATAATATAGAGATTTATAGCACAAAACTTTTCGTAGAAAAGGTAAACAAATATGGCAATATCTCGAAACTACAATATTCGACATAAGCCACTCTTCCATATTGACACAGATTTACTTATATGTGTATGTACACAACCATGGAAGACACATGAGCTTGTGAGAGATGATGGTGCTGCCAAAACAAGAAAGATCGTAATATAAGTTTCCAGTTGGTAACAGAGATACCAAAATAATTATTTCCAAATAAGTGCTGAAGTAAAATACGTTTAGTAACACATAAAAATAAACAACAAACACGCTTAAACGTGCCATACATATATACATATGTATTTACACATGCAGGTAACAGGAGACCAGCTTTAATGCTTTAACATACAAATATGTTTGTACATACATATGTATATGTAAGTTGTCCCACTTTTATTATTATAAAATTTAAACATTAAGCACTTGAACAGAGAAACGGAAATACAATTTTTTTATATTATTGTAAATGGAATATTAAAAATGTTTCTCAAGCGAAGACGTTCACAATTTCTGAACTTCTTAAACTTAAAAGCTGATCTTTTAAAACAAGTGGGTTAAAAAGAAATTAATCTTCTTACGCAATTGATAAAAAAGTTAATTAAAATAGTGTTTTTTTATTCTTAAATCAAATACTTTTTGTTACATAAAGTTGAATCGCAATAAAGTGAACTATTTCGTGCAAGCCCTTTTCTCTCTATTGAGAATGTTCATTTTAAATGAGAGTCTATAAAAAACAGAAATTTTTTGAACTCCGTTACTTGATGGAAATATCAAGTTATTTAAAAGATCTTGGAATTTTGTGTAAACATGCATTATTTCCAGAAAACTTTTCTCTTGTGTTTCCACTAGCAAAAGTCGCCGAAAATCTGCATTTGGGTACAACTATTATTTACACAAGCATATGAAAATAATTTTTTTTTTCATAAATAAGAAAGAATGAAAAAGATGGTTTTATTTTATGGGCTCTACTGCCTTCTGAACTGTTCATGGGCACAAACATAGTTCTCTTTGGGCAACATTTCCAAAAGAGACCAGATTCTTCCGCATTATGTAAAGAGTGGTTAAATTTTATGAGCCGATGTTGATTTTGAATAAAACACAAATTATTTAGGAATTTCTTTTTATTATGATGATATTGGTATAGTTCAATTAAGTATGGAACAAAATATCGGCCAAATGGCCGCTGCGAACTCGGTGACACACCTCCATACAAAGGTCCAAATGTTCGACGACACTGAGGCATAAGTATCTCATCCTTTAGCTGTTGAATTGTTGCTGGCTTATCGACGTACACCTTTTCTTCCAAATAACCCTAAAGAAAGAAGTTCGACGGTGTCAAATCACATGATCTTGGCGGCCAATTGACATCGCCACCACGTGAGATAACACGGTCCTTGAATTATTGCGCTATTGTTTTGTTAGCTGTGTGTGGGAAGTCGCACCGTCCTGTTGAATGCACATATCGCCCACATCCATATCTGCCAAGTTAGGCCATAAAAACTTCGTTATCATCTCACGATAGCGAAGACCGATCACAGTAACTCCCTGACTGGAAAAAATACGGCCCAATGATGCCACCAGCCCATAAACCGCACCAAAGGGTCACTCTTTGCGGGTGCATTGGTTTTTCGACAATCACTCTTGGATTATCATTCGCCCAAATACAGCCTGCTTTGACGAATCCACCGAGGTGAAAATGAATCACTGAAGATGATTTTCTTCGAAAATTGATCATCCACTGTTGCAATTTCTTGCCACCATTCTGAGCATTGACGACGCTTGGAGTAGTCAAAAAGCTTTAGTTTCTTGAGTTAATTGCACCTTGTAAACGTGTATATGCAAGTCTTTATGCATAGTGTTCATCAACAACGACCGTGAGAGATGCAATTGTTGAGCACGACGACGAGTGGAGCTGGACGGCTCTTCAGCCACACTATCACGAATAGCAATAACAGCTGTACGAGCATGCACTTAATCTTTCACATCTCCTACAGACCCAGTTTGTCCTAATTTTTGTACAATTTTTTCGATTGTACGCACATTTGGACGCTTAAAGTGACCGAAAAAATCACGAAGTACACGACATGCATTTTGATGTGAACGCCCATTTTCATAATAAGCCTGAACAACTGTTACGCGTTGCTCGATTGTGTATCTTTCCATTGTACAAATTCAGTTAGTCTGAAATTGAGAAATTTCAAATGAAATGCAGAAAAATATTTGACGTTTAGGCGTGGTTTACATTCAACATTGGCCCTTAAAAATTACCAGCCGATATTTGTTCTTCACGAGATCCATGCTCTCTAATCATTACACCTAACTTCCTTTCAATGGGTCGATGACAGAAACACAAATGTGAAATGTTGACATATAGACAACTGGGAAACATAAAAAACAAGCTATTTATAATTTTTTATTGGCATCAATGTTAAAAGCTAATATAGTGAATAAAAAACTCAATTGTTTGAATATTGATTAAAAATATTAACAAAAAAAAAATTTATTCAAACGTAAAATTACATTACACTTCAAGTCACTTACATTGAGAGGCAGATCAATTACGTTATATATTTCATTATAGTTATAACAGACTCTACGAAAGGGATCGGCATCATAGCTGCCAGATTTGACGATCATTTGAACGTCATTTTGACGACTTTCATGCTCAAATTTAGCAAAATGACGGTTTGACGATTTTTGCAGCATTAATTTTCTTTTTAATTATTTGTAGGTGAGCTACAAAGTATGCCTATAAGGATTTTCACCTTTCTTGCAACTTTTAAATTTGCAGTGCATGTTGTATTTGACCGTGAGAATACCCGTTAATTTTTGTGGAAATGTGCCCTATTTCTAGAAGCACAAATAACTTTTGGCTCCACTCTCAGAATTCTCCAAAAATCTGCATTTGTTAACAATTATATATAAGCATATTAAAACAAATTTTTTAATAAATAAGAGTGCCCAGAATCAGTGAAAGAGAAAATATTGTAAACGTTAATGGTCTTTATGACGTTGAGTTTGGTTTGTATATGGATCTTACTTACTGCTTGAAGATTCTTCACTCATTGCACTTTATTTTAATGTTTGCTCTTTTTAAATAGTTTATTGCATGTCTTGTTTATATTAAACAATATGCCAGTAGTAGTAGTTGAAAATATTTGATTTTGAAAAAAAAACTCTTGATAATACTGTCAATAAAAACACCAATTTCTCTCATTTCATAACTAAATATGAAGATCTGTATTCCAAGTATCCCGAGTTAATTCTCTTAGATTTTGAAGTCATTTTTAAGAAGTAAGAAAAAAATGTATGTAGTTTTTGCAAAACAAAATGAAAAAAAAATGAATTAAAAGCCGAGCATTTCCAATATATTTAATATTATTTCAAAATAGAGTAACATGACCCTATTCTTCTGCAGCGTGGACATATGTAGTAATCACCCAAGTTAGTTAAAATTAGACAAAAATACGAAACTCTTTAGAAAATGAAAGAATTGAAGACATTCTTTCTTACAAATCCTAATTAAAAAGAAATCCTTAAAAATTTTTGATACTGCAGTTAAATCAAATTTATTAGAATTAATAAATTCACATACTTTTTCTTAAAATTTTCAAAAAAAATTCAATGTATTTTTAAATAAAAATTTAAAATATGCCAAAAATTTGGTAGTTTTAATAATTCCGATTTGTTGACGATATTTCAAAACCGAAATGATATTTTCATAAATTATCGGGATTTTGACGATTTCTTCCATATTTTTTCTGGCAGCCCCCCTGATCGGCATTAGTGTAATTTTGACGAAAACATTGAAGCGATAAAAGACGAAATTGTCAGAGTCGATAGTGTCGTTTAAAGTTTTAACAACGAATAATACATTTAACGTCGATTGTCGACTTTTCAGAGTTGGTAATTTGATTTGCTGCAACGTTTGTTGATGGGGTGATAAATTTGATGTACGGTGGGAATCGATACTGCGAAGTGCGAAAAAAAGTCACTGTGAACGTTATAAAGTGGATTCCACACGATTCAAGAATATATCTAACTAGAGTAGTGTAAAGTAGTTTTGTCATTGCACAATCATTAAATTTAATGAAGCTGAAAAGCCCACGAGCTTTATTTATGATAACGTTAACGTGATCAGTGAGTAGAATTTTTTGATCATGACAGCGGGCATTGCTTTAACAAGATCTCTCAAGGGGTTAATTGCTCACATTTACTAACAGCATACGGACATACGAGTACATATCTATATATCTTAATTTAATTTCCATGTTGAACTACGTTTTGAGTACGTTTGGCAAAGGTCATAATAGATCAATTGATACAATTAAATTATATCTTGTTGACAAAAAACACCAGTACAACAAAATTGTCAATCCCAAAAAACATATTACATACATACGTACATATGTACTTAGCTTTCAAATTGTTCGATTAAAACGTAACAAAATTGAATGAAAGTGAAAACGAAGCAATCAATATTGAAATTGCACTAAAAATTAACCCAAAACAAAATATAGGACAATAGCATATTGTATATCACAAAAAATGTGGAACGTTAAAAAAGCGTTTGAAAAATTTATTATGAAATTGAAATAGTAAATAAATTAATAAAGAAATTAATAATAAAATATTGGCTACGAATAAAGTAATAAGCAAGAGAGCAAAATTCAAATCAAAATAATACGAATAATTAATACCAATCAAAAAATTATAAACAACTTGTTTGCTATCTTTCCCAGCTGACTATATGTCGATATTTCATAGGAGCTATCCTAATCAGTAGGCTTGGAAAGCTTTGAAATATATTTTCAAACATTTTATCCTAGTATTTTAAATAAATTATTGAGAGTATAATAAAAAGAATAATGTTTTAATAATACTTGTCAGATTTTACATAGAAATAAGCAAGGCGAATTCATAACAGGTGAAATTGGCAGCGCAGCTGATAACTTTTTTTTAATTTCTATCTGTTTCAGATGTCAATGACATAATTAAAACAAAATTGGGAAAAAAAATTTAAAACAATTTATATATAAAAATCTTGAGCGCCAGATATCACCCAGAATCCTCCGCAATCTGGCTGGCCATTTTCAGCTTTTTAAGCTCTATGATCTGAGACTTTAAGTTTCACGAGAAAATTAAAAGTTTCACATTATGATTAAGTTTTTCTTTTATTGTAAATTTTTTTATAGAAACTTGGAAAACAAAATTTCAAAGCAATTTTTAAATTTACGTATTGCATCCTGAGCGCCAGCTATCATTCTGAATCCTCCCCAATCTTGCTGGCCATTTTCACCTTTCCTCTGTGACTTTAATTTATACGAAATAACTAAAACTTTCACCAAATAATTAAATGTTTGTCTTTCGTTGTAAATTTTTTTAATATATTTTTTTTTCAATTCCTTTTTGTGTTTATATTTGTCTATTGACATTTGAAAAAGATTTATTTTTTGTAGGGTTGTATCATGATACAAAAAACAAGGTAGCCGCTTCGCTACAACAATAAAAAAAAACAACAGGTATTTTGTTTGTGTAAAAAATGAATTCACACTTAAGCTGTCAAAAGTAGTTGATAAAGAACATGTACAAAAATTTAAATGGCGCCGAAAAGGTAAACGAAACTTGACAGAGAAAGTGCCGTCCAAGGCGAATTCATTACTAGGTGAACTTAACAGCACAGTTGATTATTTTTTGCTTTTCGCGTTTTTTCCAATGAGACTGTCAAATTTTTTATCTTTTGTTTACAAACATTTTCGCGCCATTTTAATCTAAAGTTTTTTTTTTTGTATGATTTAGTGCCATTTCAAGAAATTTGTGTGAATTTAAAAGTGAAAAACTAATATAATCTGTGATGTTAATTACAAACAATTATAAAAATTTATATTTAACGTATATATAAAAATTTTTCCCAGCCGAACAATCTTAGGCGAATTTAGATTTTGACATTCACGATATGTTTTACAATAAGAAAAAGCATAGTAATGAATTCGCCTTTCCGCTTGCATTCACCTGAATAAATTCGCCTTGGTGACGCCATATTAAACGAATTCGCCTAAATTCGCCGATGCATCCACCCATGGTGCAATTATTAGGTGGCAGCATAAGAGTTATTGTACTACATACATAATATTTTGTTTGTGTAAAAATTCCGAACGCTGTCAAAAACATGTTTACAAAACAGAAGAAAATGAAGAAAGAAACGTTTATATAAAAAAATGAACCATGAAAATTAATACAATTGTTTTTATAAATTGTTTTGAACGCATTTTAAGCAATTAAAATATTTTTTAAAACTTTTTTATTGTGTTTCTTGCCCTTTTTCCAACTGTTTAAAATATTTTTACTTTTTCGCTTCAGTTTGTGTAAACTTAAACAATTTTTGACACCCACAATTTTATGAAACAAAAAATTATCACCTGCGCTAGTGATGCCACCTGGTTAATTGCACCATGCATCCACCTAACAATGAATTCGCCTTGGGTTGTATTTATGGGAAAGCATGTGTTTGCTTAACTCACAGTTTAAACAGCCGAAGAAAGTTTGGTTAGACCGGCTGCTGGATTCCCTGAGGTAACTTATGTTCTCCAGCTCACTTGGGTCCTGAAAACGTTCCCTTTGTGATTACATGAAAAGTGGAAGAGTAGAAGCTAGAAGTGAAAAATAGAAGATATAGGAATTTGGCGGGAGGGGAGCAAAGGTTAAATACAGACGAAGAAGGTTCAATGCGAAATGGTAAAACACGTTTATATGGTAACACCGGTCATATAATTATGAAAATATAAGTTAAATTGCTAAAATTTGAAAAATTTACGAATTTTGTAATAAAAACATTATTCCAATAAAATTTTTCACACAATAAAATGAACGTTCTTTTACAATATTATTTTTCTTATTATTGACATTTACAATAGTGCCTGATGTTCAAAACAAAACTGAAACTTTTAAAGAAGGTGGTAACAGTTCCAACTTTATTTGCAAATTAAAGCGTTATTCAAGACAAACCTTCGAACTGTTTTCTAATCCCTTGAAAAATACTTCATACATTAACAAACAAAATCAAGTTGGTCCTCTTGTTAATTTGGAATGGTTAGCATGACATTTTGCATGCTAACAGTTCCAAATGATGATCTAAAATTTGTGCAAGGTTGCCTTGCACTCGTATAATGACTCTAATAGCCAGTTTACCAATCTCGACAGCCTGCTTGCGTTCGCAATCTAAGCGAAAGAAAATTGATTTGGGTTCGTCTAACTTTTTTCATTTCGAACGATATGTCAAAACTCAACCAAAATACATAAGAATATGCGAACGTATAGTAGTGAGATAGACAAACCCAAATTGATTCGAATGTGAGGGACTGGCTTTCTTTCGCATTCATTTTCTTTCGAAATTGGTAAACTGGCTGTAAGTAATTTGATTGTAACCATCATGAGAAAAATCTAAAAAAAAATACAAGGTTTTGTCCGAATAAAAAACTTTTGAAATGAGTAAAATGTTTTTTCTTTTAGATTTTTATTTTTTTACTTTTCGCATGATGGCTACAACCAATCGTGTTACCCTGTTTCGGCTTGACATTGAGTTCTGGGACACTCTGTATATAAACATATATGGATATGTAATTTCTCCAGGATATCGATCATTGTAAAGAAGTATGCCACTGAAGCCCTGGTGATCATTTGGGCAATATTTTGCTTCAGACATAATTCTCATAGATCCTTTTACCAAAATAAAAAAGTATTCTCTGAATTACTTTGATTAACAAACGATCTGCCTACTCCGCGATTGTGTTTTTACCATTTGCAATTATGTTTTTAGTTAAAAAAAATTTTTTTCACTCTCTTTATTCAGCTTAGCATAAAATTACTTAAATTTAAAAAATTTTTGAAAAATCATTCTGGTGGTGTATTATCATGTATCCATTCAGCAAAATGCGCCACTGAAGTGTAAACACTGGGTATACGTAACCCACCGCAGTTGTCCGAACCAAATGACATAATGCCAATCTGAAATAAAAAATGTGTAAGATAGTAAAAACGAAAGTTTTATATATCTGAAATATGCAAATCTAACAAAACTTTCAATATTATATTAGACGATTTTTTATACATATGCATAAAAAATAGATAAACACTTTTTCTATCGATTTAAATTAAAACTTGTTAGGATGATTTTATTTATCAAATTTTACTTATAGCGCATTTACACCTCAACTCAAAATCAAGTGGATTTGAATTAAAATCTACAACGAAATCTTTATTGTTTACACCACCGTTTTTTGACAGCTGGTAAGATTTCATTTTCACAAAAATAATTTATGCATGGAGGGTTTGACAAAACAATTTTATCAGAGACTGAATACACCACATTAAAGCATAATATAAAAAATACAAAGTAGTTTTATTCTGCCAATTTTCCTCAACAATCACCATCTGACAAGTATAAGGATTGTGACATTTCCCTTGTTTTCAGTTTTGTTTGAAGTTGTGTTTAAAAAAATTATAAAATTGTGACTTCTAACAGAAATAAATAAAAAATTTTAAAATAAAATTCATACTTACTCTAAAATATGTAAAAATGGCCTGAAAAACATCCCCAGACTAAAATGTTACCGACACCATGATTCAATGTGCCTTTAGTATAACGTGGACTAAGACGTTGGCTTTTCAGTCATCTAACCAGTCTTAATCTATCGGAACCTTTTAAATTACATTTGGACTCATTGGAGAATAGTATGGAATTCCTTTGTGTGGAGGTCACATTAATGTGTTCCCTTGCAAATTCCAACCTGGCCAGTCTAATTGTCCGTGATATAAAGATCTTTTTTACACTTTTGTATGGTATGTTTTTAGTCGAGCCTAACTTTGAACCCTTCTGGGGGTAACATTTAATAACAATTGTATGGCGATGGTTCTTGCGACACGAATCGGTCTTTTTATTATCAAACGTATTATTGCCTGGCAATCTTGTTTACTGATTTTTCGAGAACGTATGTTCTGTAACCAAAGTACTCGAACAAAAAAAATGGCTTATAATTCTTGATATAACGCTGTGGTGAATATGAAAATTTTTTGCAATTGTTGTCACTGATTGGCCGCTATTAAAATCAGCTATTATTTTTTCTTTCAAATGCACTGCATAATTATATCGCGCCATTTGTTAGAGAAGTTACAAGTCACTTCCAAAACAAGTTTGAAGGCACGGAAACGACGGAAAACTATATGCAAATTTTCGGTATACATGCTTGCTTTAATATTTAAACAAATAATGACATCTTTTGGAAATAGGTTTTTCTTATTGTAAGTAATGAAGAATACTCAAGGTTACGTTTTGTCGCTGCATCCTAGGTCATTCTAGTAGAAATAATTATTTATATATTTTTAAACCACAAGCATCAAACTTTTCCCTTTGTTTTTAATATATAAAGAGTATTTTCTTTTAAATATAGTAATATTTTCTTCAAAATAGGCATTCGTTTGAATGCTATCGTAAAGTTTACTGACAAGCAGAAGTCCGTGCTTTTAGTTTTTGGGAGCTAATTGAACTGGCTTTACAATAGCTGGCAGCCTGTTAAATCTAACATAACATGGGTTTCAAAACGACCACAGATACCTACTTACATCAGCTTATTATTTCTAGCTTTTTCTAATATGAACAATGCACTACATGTTTCACAAAAAATCCATTCTAGGAGTAAATTCCCTTATTCAACTGTGTGGCAACGTCTTTTTATATTTCTCTCTAAAAATAAACTTTAAAAATCCTTATTACAAATAATAAAAAGAGAATGAAACTGCCTTGTATTTTTTATATCATGCATTAAAATGTATATTTTTGTTGCAGCGTAGTATTTTTAAGTAATTTTTGAACAAAATCACAGTTGCGTCGCTTAGTACTGAATAGATTTCAGGAGATTTCGTCGAAATCTACTCATAAGGTAGATTTCACTTTGTATGAGAAATCTTTTCAAAATCTACTAGATTTGGCTTGAAATCTCGAATGAACAGATTTCGCTTTGGTGTAAATAGACTATTACACATATGTTTGCTTATACTCCAAAATGTTTCCACTAACCTGTGAGAATATACCATTTTCCTGTATAAATAACGGGGCTCCACCAAATCCCTGGCACACATCTTTGCCCTCACCTCCAGCACACATCCATTGGCCTTCAATGGAATTCGGAGATTCCAGAGCACCTGTGGACGCATAGTTGCGTAAACACAAATCCCAACTGGTCAAAGGTACATCCAAATAGGACATTTCCGGATGGCGATTACTCGATGTAGACATTTTGCCCCAACCTGCAATAGTGGCACGTTTTCCCACCACCAAGTTGGTTCTGGTCTTTTGTAAACAAATTGGTTGCGTAGCCACTTTGTACGGAAGAGTATGAAATGAAAAAAAGATGTATATATATTTTTATACGAATACATACGCACAACATAAAATATATTAATATGTGCGGTCCAGGCCGGATATGACTATAACACTAACAGAAGTAGCGAAATTCTATTGCTGTCTGGTCTAAACTGTAAATATTAATATTTTTGCTGTCTTAACATGGGGTATGTTTTAAAAGCTCTGTCGTAACAGAAAATTGCATATTAATATGACCTGTAGAGGAATTCGTGGCTTTAAACAAAAGTTTATTAATGCGGTGTTTATGGGACACGAATGAGTGATTCTCCCAGAAAATTTTTATGCAAACACTCGTGCTAATGAGTAGTGTAGCGACTACGAAACAGCTGGGGACAATAATATTATTTTGATTATTATTATACCCTTCACAAAAATGTAAAGGGTATATATAAGTTTGTTTTTCTTATCTTCTTTAATCAAAAATTATTAATCACAGAAAATTTGTATTGTAAAAAATCCTTCTTAAGAAAAACTTAAGAACTAACTTAAGGAAAAAACTGAACTAAAAACCCGATGTACAAATGTATAAAATTTCAACATTAAAGAATGAATCGCTTGTCTCTTTAATTCGAATTGCTTGTCTTCTGATCTTGTTTCTTCACAATTTTCCTTATTGTCCTCTCCAACTTCATTATCACTTTCAGTTTCCTGATATCTGTTTGAATCATATATGAAAATGTTGTGTAAAATAACCAAACCATTACCGGCAGCAATACAAATGGTTCTCTTGAGAATTTATTTTGATTCTAAGATTTTTTAAGCGGCTAAATTTTTCTTTTACACTCAGAGAAAAAGCATCATCATATTGATGATGCCAGATCATCAGAATTGTGACATCAATATTATGTAAATAGTCATCATTAATATGAAAACTGACATCGATCTCAATGACAAAAGTCATTGAATTGAATATTGTCATACATTGTGCATCAAAGTTGAACACATATATGTCGTGAACATGATATTTCTAATTAAAAAAATAAAACAAAATGTACGAGTAGTTTAAGAAAGACGGCGAATTGGTGTTGCTGCATCGCAGCTTAATTACATTGCAATGTAATAAGCATTAAAAAAACTTTTAATGCTTATTACATTGAATCCCAACCCTCGATGAACATCGTTTTCGCTTAATATAGGTTTTCTTAAGTGTAAACTCAAATTTTTATTTTTGTATTAAAATCATTGAACTAATAAAGTGGAGTAAAGAAAAAACCAATAATTCTCTTTTCTGATTAACTGGGGTACAACGGGACCTGACTGGACCCAAGTGGGCTGGCTTTATAAAAGCTGGCAGCCTGTCAAACCTACATCGAAAACAACAAGTAAATATTCCAAAAGTATTCAATAATTTTTATTTATTGTTGATAAATAATTTTTTTGTTTTTAAATCATTTTTTGTGAACTTAGATTAATTTTTAATAAGTATAAAAAAATACATCATATTTATGTAAATTTGTATTCACAGCAATTATTGTTTAAGCAAATTCAAATAAGTAAAACTATAAAGCGAAGATATAAATGAACAATAATACGTCATATTGATGACATATAGTCATTACATACTTCGTTAGTTAAATAACGAATTCAATGAGAGCGTAGAAAACAAAATAAAGAGTAGTTGCTCATACACAGCATACACACAAATAAAATATGATAATGCGACACGCAGACATTATATTGATGACAGTAAGTCATCAAGAGAATAGACATTTAAGTCATCAAAAGTATAGACATTATTGATTCTCATTGGTTTCTTGAATATAGTACAATATAAAGTTACATGATTTAACATATTTTTGAAATTATTAAATTTAACCGGAGCTTAAAGGCCATATCAGATAAGCTTTTATCGCTTTGCGTGACGTTTAAAACTTTAACAGAAAAGCGCAAAGGAAAAGGTGTACGTATGTCACAATAAAAACTTTGGCAACGCTCATGATTTGTTTATTTATCAAAAAAATGGTTGTTATTTTTTATATTTAATTATATCTTCTGATAACAGAAGTTAGAAATATTATTGAACGAACTACTAAAATTGGTTCTAATTGTTTTCTTAGTGCATAAAACTTAGGAGGTATTAGAAAAAACTACGACGCGTAAAAAGATGAGAGTTGCCGAACTTTTCGCTACACGTTGTGTTAAAAGTACCTTATGTGACATATTTCATATAAGTATGTACATTTTATCTCAGATGTCAATGCGAGTTTGCAACGCAAAGCGAAGCAAAAGTTTTATCTGACACGGCCTTAAGTTTAGTTGATGGTAGCGTGTCATGGTCCTGATGACATTTTGTCATAAAATTTCACATAAATGCGATTTTTACATCAAATTATAGTTGGTCTAATGTTAGTGTGCTATTCTATTGATAATATTATGTCATTATATTGACTTCATTTAATCATATCATCGATATTAGATCATTGATCTAAAGCATCACCATGATGTCAGTATGGCATGTCATTGATGAAATAACTGTCTTAATTACTACGTTGGCTCCCTATTGTATACCGTTTGTTCTCTCTTTTTTCTTTGTTTAAGATTTTAACGTCTTCAAAGTTTATTTTATAAACGAAACGTTGGGAAAAAACATATAAAAAAGTATTTAAATCTCATGTGACCATATTGAAGCCCCAAGGTAACCCCTTTTTAAACAATAAAGATTTATAGTAAATGGTCATAAAAAGCAAACTTAATGTCTTAATTACTGCTGATGATAATTAGAGCAAACGATATAATGATTGACATCACAGCGATGAAAAGTGTCATGGGGTCAAAAATGATGACATTTATCATTACATTGATGTTATGACGGTTTTTCTATGAGTGTATAAATGCTGCCGTACGAGTATTTAGTAACACACAATTGTTAAAAAAAGACAATTTAGTGATAAAATTTAACAACTCTAAATAAACAAAGTTCTTTCTGTTTATTTTATTCAACAAAAAGATGATATGGTAACATCTCTTGAAAATTTTCTATAAAGTTTTTCCACAACTGCTTTAATTTGCCAACAGAAGTTGTGTATTAATTTAAAATTTTAGCAAACAGATGTAGAGGACAAACAAAACCACAAACCAGATATTAAATGCATACACATATGTGTATACGTTTTTATGCACTCGTATGAACATTGTTGCAAAACTCTTATTGGCGGCAACTTCAAATTTTATTGCATATAATTGCTTTCATAAGAACCAGAATAAATAAAACATTGTGCAGTATAGACAACACTTACATAAAGCTTTTATGGCAAAGAGTTTCCACCCACCATAAAATACCAAGCAGCCCCTCCGGGTTCAAATTTTATGGTTTCTCGTATTAAAAATATCTTATATGTAAAAAAATTGGTTTTAAAAAATAGACAAAGTTGTTTCTACTAGCGTATGCTGTGAAGGTAACCAAATTTAGAGGCGAAAGTTACAGATTTAGGAGGAAGAAAAATTATATGAACTCCACCCCCAGTCTTTACAAAATAATGAAAATATATTATGTTGTTTCGCTAATAAGCGCATTCCCAATACAACAACTTTAAATTTTGCATAAATTCCAAAAGTTGTCATCGTTGTCACATTAAAACAACATCAAACAACTTTCAGTTTTACACTCGTCTTCGCCAGCAATTGTATACTCTTTGATAGACCACCGACCGATGTGTCCTAGAATTAAACGATTGACAGAGACTCTCGAAAATAGTCCATTGTTGTTGATAAATATCAAATAAATGGCAAATCTTTAACTTCGACTTCGTCGTGCCTACAATGACGAATCTTGCAATAAAGGGGTTTATTATTCGTACATACAGTTTTATTTGAAAAAGTTAAAACTTACAAATTTGAAACGGAAAATGATAAGGAAAAAATTTAAATAGGGATTAATGGAATGATTTCTCATTTAAATTAAAATAGCTAAAAAAAATAACAAGTTGTTTTAAACTTGATTTGGGGCCACCGAAAGTTAAGAAACGCACCTCAAATTAAAACGAAGTGCACTGACTAAGGAATTTTTCGTACAATAAATCAGGTAGACAACACTGATATTAAGCGATTTATGTTTAGTAGATTTAGTTTAGCTGGGTGGTTAATTTTAGTGACCGGTCACTTTCGTTCAATTAGAAATTACTGATCCGTTGGTTAATTTTTCATCGGTACCAAACCTAACCATTAATCAACACAGCTGATAAAAAACACTCCCAGTGGGTGCTCATGAGTAGTGTAGTGACTACGAAACAGCCAGTGGTCCCCCAGCTATGGTATTCAATTATTTTTCTGTTCTTTTTTGGTTTTATTGTTTCACACCAATTATTGTTGTAATTAAAAGTAATCCCTCTTCCTCACTGAAGTTGGATTCGTACACACAACTAATTAGTTAATATCAGTCATATGTAATAACTAAAAGTTCGCTTATTAATACATCAAGCTTTTTTATACATCAAGTTTTTTTTTCATACGTCTCTACTTTTCTTTACATCCTTCAAACCAATGAATTGGTTTGAATATTTATTCAATTGTTTGAATATTTATTCTCTGATTTTTTGATACTTTCAAAAAACAAATTGTAGCAACCAATGGTTGTGCTTTTACAAAAACAATTGAGCATCAAGCGCATAGGGCTTGGGCATGCCTGCTTTAAACGCTACTCTTACTATTCTATCACACACGAGAACAGCTTTTTGGCGAAGGCGATTAAGGGAGTGATATTTTATCGGCAACCAGCTTTATACATCAAGCTTTTTCTTTTTCACACGTCTCTACTTTTCTTTACACCTTTCAAACAAATGAATAATAAACTCAATTGTTTGAATATTTGTTCTCTGATTTTTTGCTACTTTCAAAAAACAAATTGTAGCAACCAACGGTTGTGCTTTTACAAAAAAATTGAGCATCAAGCGCATTGGGCTTGGGCATGTCTGCTTTAAACGCTACTCTTACTATTCTACCACCCACGAGAACAGTTTGGTGGCGAAGGCGATTAAGGGAGTGATATTTTATCGGCAACCAACTTTAGGCAATTAGCTTTATACATCAAGCTTTTTCTTTTTCACACGTCTCTACTTTTCTTTACAACTTTCAAACAAATAAATAATAAACTCAATTGTTTGAATACTTGTTCTCTGATTTTTTGCTACTTTCAAAAAACAAATTGTAGCAACCAATGGTTGTGCTTTTACAAAAACAATTGAGCATCAAGCGCATAGGGCTTGGGCATGCCTGCTTTAAATGCTACTCTTACTATTCTATCACACACGAGAACAGCTTTTTGGCGAAGGCGATTAAGTGAGTGATATCTTATCGGCAACCAGCTTTAGGCAACCAGCTTTATACATCAAGCTTTTTCTTTTTCACACGTCTCTACTTTTCTTTACATCCTTCAAACCAATGAATAATAAACTCAATTGTTTGAATATGTATTCTCTGATTTTTTGATACGTTCAAAAAAACAAATTGTAGCAAACAATGGTTGTGCTTTTACAAAAACAATTGAGCATCAAGCGCATAGGGCTTGGGTATGCCTGCTTTAAACACTACTCTTACTATTCTATCACACACGAGAACAGCTTTTTGGCGAAGGCGATTAAGTGAGTGATATTTTATCGGCAACCAGTTTTATACATTAAGCTTTTTCTTTTTCACACGTCTCTATTTTTCTTTACACCTTTCAAACAAATGAATAATAAACTCAATTGTTTGAATATTTGTTCTCTGATTTTTTGCTACTTTCAAAAAACAAATTGTAGCAACCAACGATTGTGCTTTTACAAAAAAATTCAGCATCAAGCGCATTGGGCTTGGGCATGCCTGCTTTAAACGCTACTCTTACTATTCTATCACGCACGAGAACAGTTTGGTGGCAAAGGCGATCAAGGGAGTGATATTTTACCGGCAACCAGCTTTATGCGCGAACAAGCTGCACAAAACCAATACCAACACGCGCCTAGCAATCAAATAAATACAGAAACACTAATATAAACAATGCTGTATATTAGTTATGGTTGATAAATAAGTTTCATGTGTGATAGATTAGAACCAAAACTGTTAGACTAAAAATTGTTTTCATGGTTTTTGGCCCACTTATACATAGAATATCAAATGAAATACACAGAATATCAAATATACCGTATATACTCAATAGACAAAACTATCATATTTGGTGTGATGATAATGCCGTTACATACAGAAAAAATTACTGTTTGGATGTGCTTTATGGGCTGGTGGAAAAAGTCAACGATAACTAGACATCCAAATTTAACCACGTCCGAGACAGCTGTGGCGGTCATATTTAAATGATAATGCCAGAAGATTATCTTTCATTCCTTTTTATATTATACCATTTCAAACTTCAATATCGCCATACAAAACACCCCATATGTGTGTGTAAACAAGCTTGAAACAATTGGTACGTGCTAAAGATAATCAATTATTTATGATTTTATTAAGCCAATAACGTACACGAGAAACGAGAAAAGCAAATAAAAAAAAACAGATCAATAAAGTTAAAACGGCGACTTAAATAAGGCATATAATAAAACCAGCCTGCCTACCAATCGGTCACATTAAATTTAATTATATCACAATATAATAAACAACTTGTTTGTTTTAATGAAAACTCATCATATTTTGCTTCCTCAGATGCCTGTCAAAAATGTGCTCATACATATGTACTTGTATGTCTCAACAGTGCAGTAACAACCGCAACTAAAAACGAGGGCTCACATTTTTGATAATGTCTTATTGCTTTTTTTTTATTTTTAAGATTGATCAATCAGAGTCGAGAGAATTGATCGTACGGTTGGATCATACAAACTTGTATGAAATCCATTATTTTAATTTCAACAAATTGCTGACTGATATTATACATGTTAACACAACGCCTTTATGGCCAACTAATTGCGGTTATTTATGCCATTTTAAATGATAATGATCAAAGAAGAGTGTTTTTAATGTTACATTGTAGGTATTAAATACACATTCATACATACATACATCTGTATAGACGTGTATAAATAAAATCCCCCAGAGCGAAAGAAACATATATTGTTTGTATGTATGAATATTAACAGGACTGAACAGAAACAAATCGTTATTGGATATCTTAATTATTAACCCTTTGTGAACTTATACATACATGCATACTTACATACATAAATGCATATTCGATTTACAAAGTATGTTAAATTATAAAAACTACGTGTTTATGTTGTATGGGAAAGAAACGATAAGCGAATGAAAGAAAGGTAACGGGAAAGGAAAAATATTAGATATGTTGATATCAGTCATAAAGCAGCTCTGGGCTGAGGAACAGCTCTCGCGTCATCGTAATTATTTCTTAAGTGCGGTCAGGCAATCCTGTCCTGCGATTTCAAATCGCAAAACCATATTGCTTGCGTTATACGTTTCTCAGAACAACTATTTGGCGTTTTGAAATCGAAAACGCTAAATTTAAGCGATTTGCGTTTCTCAGAATTTCATATTTATTCAAATAGGTGTTCTGGAAAACGCATGTCGCTTAAAATTGGCGACTTCAACTCGCATGTATATATTGAAGTGAACTGATTGAATTTGCTAAAACTGAACTTGCAAAAGGCAATAAAATTATTCACAATTAAAATTTAATATGTTTTCTTTTTTATTTTAATAAAAAGTTTAAAGAATTTTACATATTTTGATTAATAAAACTAAATTGAAAAATTTGTCTATTTGTTGTCAATTTTTTTTCGTTTTATATTACTACTACATACATACATATATACGTATGTAAAACACATGTTGTATTTTTTTTGGAAAAAACTCCTAAGCGCCAGTAAAACGCGCGTTCCTCAGAACACCTAAAAATCAATTAAGCATTTTTCAAAACGCATTGCGGTTTCAGAACGTGCTTTTTCGGAATATGGCTGATAATTTGTTATTTTTTTTAATTTGTTTTTCGGTTTTCGAATATTAGTTTTTGTTCGTTCATCACTATTCAAAAAATTACAACTGAACATAACGGCGTTGCCACAACAAAACAATTAAATTCCTTGCTACCTTTAAAAGTTAACGTACTGTTTTTGCGTAAATTTTTTTAGCAAATGTATGGTAGTGCTAATGTGTTTGGTAACTAACGTATGCGTTAAAACTCCAGTAAGAATTTCTTTTGGATATGGCCCAGAGGGTTTTTTACCCATTACTAATCGTTCTTAAGTGAAGTAAACAAACAATAATAAAGAAAAATTACTTTAAAAAACATGAGAAACTGTTTTTCATTAAAATTGGTTAGATGCCTTTATTCAAGGGAAGAAATAGCCCATTTTTGCCTTTTTTTATAAATTGCTCAAAGAAAGATCTTTAGTTAAGAAACCACTTTTATCAAGATTTTGTTTACATCTCAAGATCTCTAGCTTCCATTTCTATTTTAAAATTCTGCAATCGATTAAAACTAGTAAAAGATATAGGGCCATATCCAAAAAAAATTCTTACTTCAGTTTTAACGCATACGTTAGTTACCAAACACATTAACACTACCATACATTTGTTAAAAAAGTTTATGCAAAAACAGTACGTTAACTATTAAATGTAGTAAGGAATTTAATTGTTTTGTTCTGGCAATGCCGTTATGTTCAGTTGTAATTTTTTAAATAGTGATGCATGAAAACTAATATTCGAAAATCAAAAAACAATATTAATAATAAAAAATTTTTATTATCACATAAAATAACACATTTTTGGCAAACATTTTCTAGATTTAACTTTTTAATAAATACTGAATATATAATATATAGTATATTAATTAAATTGAGCAAAATTAATAGGATTACTTACTAGAAATATTTTTATTATTCGAATAAAATTTTTCATTGTACTCGTTTGATTAAAAGTGCACCACTAGCATAATTGTAATTTATATTATTCTTTCAAAATTAATAATTTGAGAATGTAATGTTTTTATTTCTTTATATAATGAAAGTAATAAATAGTATTATTCTTTAACATTCGCAAAATTTCAATTTTTAAGCAAAATAACAATCGACAAGTCAACTGTCAGTTTAACGTAGAGTTAAAGTGTACCCAACTCAACTTTAAGCGCAAGGTAAGCTAACAATTGTTTTTGCATAAAACATTAGGTAATTTTTCTTAACAATTGCTTACCAAGCTTTGTTAAGTTTTTTTGCATACGGCCGATAGGCTTCTAAATATGGAATATTTAGTGCCTTTAAATAAGTGAACCGGAGTATATATGTATACAAAATTAACAAAAACCAAAAAATGTTGGCGCGTTTATTTTGAAATAAGGCGTTTTTCTCCCAATTTAGTTTTTGATTTTCAAAGTTGACAACGCTGGCGCGAAGCTAGACTACGGCCATAAATGTGGGAAAATTTTCCCTCCATATTAGATTTCTTCCCGGCCAGCTGTGGCGGTCACTTGCTAGAAGTCATATTTAAATTATAATGATATAAGTTTATCTGGCGATTGAAGTAAGTTTCATATCAATTTAAAAAATGCATCTTTGTTTTATTCCATTTCAAAGTTATATACCTCTATAAAAAACACCCTTCACAAATTAATATTGCCAACAGCTTATTAATATTGACTAGCTACAAATTCTAAGCGTTTAAAATAACTAAAATCTACCTGACTCATATCTATTCGTAAGTCCTAATATTTAAGTTTGGGTATGTGTGTGTTGCTATGCATACTCGTATACTTGTACAATTATATTTTTATTAATTATACTTGTTTTTTTATAACTCCCATTTCCGGTAGAATAGTTGCAATAATGATCACAAAAATATGAACATTTTTTTTTTCTAACTTACCAGAATAATTGAGAGGTGTTTTTAAAACCAACAAAGCAATATCGTGATGATATTGACCCTGTTTATAATCTGGATGAACAATAACATGACTAATGGCATGATTAACGGAACGGGGAGCACAAAAGCCCGTACTGGCACAATCAGGATCCGATGAAGTATCATATTCTCCCACACGTACAGAAGACCTGAAATTTAAAATGATATTCAAAAATATAATTGGAAAATTTGAATTTGTTGTACTCACAGTCTATGTCCATCTGCTTTGGCTAAGGCACAATGTGCAGCCGTCAAGATTACTCTTCTGGCTATAACCGAACCAGCACAGGGATAGGCAAAGGCGCCAGTGTTGATATCTGCAGTGAAAAAATATTACTGATTGCAAGCCTTTTTTTTATTTTCGATAAATTACGCTTAAATCCGATTCTCGCTATAAAAGGATAAGTGCCCAAACCACGATAAAAATGCCCTTGGACCAAGGTTTTACCACAAACTTGATTTTTTTCCAACGGGCTGCTGGGACAGCACACATATGGCATTTCTTCGCCACCTCCACAGAATAGCGATTTATCTCCATAATAACACATTTTTGCCACTTCATAAATCATGGCTGTACAATCGTGTAGCGGAGTACATTCCGTGCCCACTGTGCATTCTGTATTCGAGTCGTAGTATGACCTTTGGCCGTCGTAGGAGCGGCCTTGAGAAGCACTAGCCGAGGGTTCTATATGGCTGCTGGGAACGATTATTTTTTCTAGAATTAAATTACAAAACTTTAGACACAAAACGGGCTTGCAAAAAGATATGCTGATGGAATTAAATCAATCAATTAATATTTGTGAATTAACTCTAAACATTATACTTTAAATCAGATGTGCCCAGGCCTATGCGCTTGGTGCTCAATTGTTTTTGTAAAATCGCCTAGCTATAGGGCTGTGCTCTTTAATACACACATGCTGCTGCACTCAGCACTAGCAATGAAAAATATACAAACAACTTCGTCTTTATATATTTTTACGTTCTTTACTGCACACACACACAAGAGCAAAGCGACAACACTTTCGCATGCTTAGTTAGTAAACATTGACAACAGCGACTATCAGCGTAAATTTTGTTTTTGTAAATTGTTTTGCTTTTTCCAACAAAAAATATTAAATAAAAGTAGTTTTTCCTTGAATGTATTGGTGCTTGCTCTTTTATATAGAACTTTTGGGCACTCCTGCTTTAAATTATGTAGCTGAAAACAAAAATTAAATGTGACAATTGGACCTCGATTATCTAGCTCGCTCTGTACCGAGCTTAACACGATTAGTAGAGCTTATAAAAAAAAATATTTATCATAGAAAAATATTTTTTGTTTTGATTTGCTTCACATTTTTCTACACAAAGTTTGTCAAGTAAACCAAAATATTTTAAATTACTTTACATTAAAATATTTACATTACCTACTACATTATTTCTATGTTATACATATACATTTTAATTTGTTTGCGGTCTTATTTATAAAAAATATTTTATGTTTATTAAGGTCTTGTTAGAAAAATTTTCTATAAAGTGGATGGTATAAATATTGACGAGTCTCATGCTCTTCCTCGGCATAAAAATTCAGTGTGATTTTCGCTGGGGGCGAACTTCTAAAGAAGCATTTCACTCCATCCGATCTCATTACTACTTATACCATTCTATGTTACGGCCGCAAAGACCAGGGAGGTTTCCAACTAGCTACTTTTCTCTGAGCACAGACCACTCAGTGGGTTCCAACCCTCTCCCTTGGTACGCCCACATAAAAAATATTTATTTATATTGAAAAAAAAAAACAAACATTTACTTAAGCCGCTTTGCTTGCCACTTTCCCGATTTCTTATAGGGGAGAAACTGGTGTTTTTGTTTCCCCATTGCCCACCCAACCTGGTTGCAAATAGTTTGTCCTGCACTCAATTTTTGTTTTGCAACCCCAAAACCGTACCGACTTCTCCTACCTTATCTTACCACCATGCCAATACCAGTATCTTCTCACTCAAAACCCATTTTTTCTAAATTATTACATAATATATATTTAATCACAAAAAAAAACTTATTACTAAAACCTGCACTTAACTTTTAAAATTTAACTAATTTAATATATAAATATCTTTACAAAAGGACCCTATACAAAAACTATAATATGACCTTTGGCCGTCGTATATCCGAACGAAAATGGAAAACAACGCCCATGTTTGGGCCGGTACCTCAAAGTCTATTTTGGGGTTAGTCGACCTTATGCAAGAGAGAGGGAGAGAGAGTGAAGAAGCTTATCGGCGACAGCAAAAATCCAACTCTATTGACTCAATGGACTATATCGGCAGTATGGCATAAGTTTGCTTGTTTTACCGCTACTATAATGGATTTTGCCCTTATGAGATTAAAGATCTCGTTCCCGAAATCCACATACTCGTATGTTTAAGCAACACGAATTCATCGTCTAGGTCTTATGCATTTGTGGTCGATTAAATTACCACAAACACTATTACTTAAAAGGGAAAACGGCGAAAAAGAAAAGCTCGATAAACATTACGGTGAGTCTGCTCCGTCAGATTACGTGGTAAAACATTGGATTGCTGAATTTAAATGCGGCCGAATAAACACTGCAACAATACCATCAACCGGAAGGCCAAAAGAGCTGGTTACTGAAGAACATATCAAGAAAATCCTCGATATCGTTATGAAAGATCGCCGAGCCAAGTTACGTGAGATTGTTGAAATGGTAAACATATCATGTGAACGTATGTCAACATTTTGCATGAACAGTTAGTTACATATGAAAAAGCTATCGGCAAAAGGGACAACAATGCAATATATTACCATGTAATATCACAGAGCAGACTCACCGTAATGTTTATCGAACTATTCTTTTGTCTCTTTAACCGTTTTCTCTTTCAAATAATAGTGTTCAATCACTGCACGAAATTCACTTTTTGCCATTTGTCAAGAAACACAAAAGTTGCTTTCTTCAAACGACTACAACAAATAAACTAATCGATGAATTTGGGTAAAATTTTAACAGCTGACGTTTGACAGATTGCCATATAAAAAAAAAATAGTGTTTGTGCTGCCACCTGGCGCTTGGTAGCTTCAATATCAATCCGCCCTCGTATATCTGCATACGTATTATGTACATATGTATGTATTCTTGGTAAAAATTAGTTTTCTTTTTTTTATCCTTGAAGTAATATTTTTTACCAACTTACCAAATTCACCATATTCACAGTTGGCCACTTCAGCTAATAATCCAATCACGAGAAAAGTGCAAACTTGCCTTAAACATGGCATGACAAGACCCTCAAATGTTACAATTTTTAAAACCATTTTTAAAACAAATAAAACTTGCACACAATTTCTCACCAAAAGAAACTTGCACTGAATTTTTTTAGTAATGTTATGTTATGAATAAAAGTTGTAAAAACTCTGTGTATGTTTTTTAACACAGTTCTATAGAATTAAATTCATTTAAACTATTTGCAAAGTACAACATTCGCTGCTCATTTTAACAACCTTTCACCAACAAAATTGCAATCAAAATAACTTTATTAATATAATAAAAGTAGTTTAATTTCTTTCTTTTTTTAAACGTGGTAGTTATCTCCGTTCAACGTGTCCGAAACCTTTGAATGCATTTAACCAACTATAAATGATGATTTTCGAAAATTTCCCTACAGAATAATTCTGAAATCCATTAGACCAATAAAATAGTATTTTAGCGTAAAAAAAAATGTTAAAAAAATGTTTTGGACCATTATTATTATCATAGTTGTTGCTGTTTTAACTGCTTTCATTATTTATTTGTTCTGTTGCTGTTATTGTCGTTCATAAGCTCAGTTTAAATTAAATTATTTTTTATATAAAAAAAACATCATTTTACAGTGATGCTTTCGTTGTTTTTATGGCATATATAATTGGGATAGTAGTCATCATCTGCGCAACAAAGTGATACGGTTACTGTTGTTCACTTGGGTAGCAAGAGACATCAATCGTCCGAAGTGTTAAAGAAAGGTACAAAAATTTTAATCATACTAAAATAAATAAATGTTTTTGCAATATCAATAGAAAGGCCTTTATTGCGTAGGAAAGTTTATGCAATTAATATTTAAATAAGTTAACGGTCATGTAGGTGACCCGATTGGCTTGTACAAGGTGCAGTTTGGAAACCCAATTTTTTACATTCACCATTAAAATGACAATAACATTCTGACTATGATCGCTTTTAAAGACATGTGGACCGGATCAATAACTCTCCCAGCTCATAAAGCGCACCAAACAATGATTTTCTCAGAGGCTGACAAAATCATTTTAAATATTTATTAATTTTTTCATAATTGTACGGCTTTTACACCCAGAAAGTTAATTTTGCAAAGTCTTAACTTTGGTGGTGGCCAGTGTTGCCCTCAATCTTCTAAAAAAAATTGGCGCAAAAAGGATATTTTGAGGATTATTCTCACTATAAATATGAACATTCTGTTTGCTAAATTCCAAAATTATTAACAAAATTAACTTTTTTTTTATCCATCAATAAACGTAAAATATTCAATCTACTACAGTTTCCGCAATGAGTACAAATGAAATATAAAATTTAAGAATAATAAAAAATATAATATAAATATTTTAGCATATTTTGAATGATACCACACTAGAAATAATATTTGCGTGAGCGTCTTGTATTTTGTAAAATATTTCCCAAATCATTTTCCCGTAAACTTAACTACGGTAAACTCTCCAGTATTAATTTTGTCTTTGCTGATCTACGGATTGCAACTCCATACTAACAATTGTTGGTTCCTATTAGAATTAAAAATTAATTTTTAGCTCTAATAGGAACCAACAACTGCTAATATGGAGTTGCAACCTGTAGATTAGCAAAGACAGAATTAATACATACATAATATGTACATTAATTACATACCTCTATCTCCATAATGAAATTAAAATATTTATGTACTTTCCAGACATTAAACTATTTCTATTTCAACCACTCCAACGACGGAATTAATATAAAATAATGCAAATACAAAGTACAAACCGTTGCTTTTATTAACATCATACATTTACATACATGTTGTGTCCTATAACAGTATTTCATATCATGAGACACTATTGAAATATAAAATTCAGTACTGAAATTTTATTTAAAACAACAATAAATATTGCATTGGTTAGAAGACGAATAAATGCTATTGTATGTTTTTTATTTAACATAGTGTCTACAACTGATATTAACTCTGATATAATATGAGAGAGAACGTCAGCAGATTAACGAGAAAAAAAGAAATTATATTTTCTCTCATATCTAGCATGACGCCAAGTATTTTTGCAAATATCATAATATTTCACAATTTTAAGCAACCATGCAGTAAACATCGTTGAATGTTGTATTTTTCTTAAACAAATTTATATATTCCAACATCAAAAAGAGCAATAAACGATTTTTTATAAATATTTTAATGATTTTATGAATTTTTTATTAAACTTTTTTCGGGAATTCTTCAAAAATTGAATATTATGTCGTTTTGTTTACATTTTTTGACAGTTCATATCATGATATGGTTTTCTAAATATATATTATCAACACAATATTGTGATATCTGATATAATATTGCAATAATACTAATTTTGAAGGCTACACGTGATATAATTCTCTCTGCTATCAAATTTGACGTTTGCTGATAGAAAAATATTTGATATTATATCACGTATAGACTCTATGTAAGAGAACAGTAATATTTGTGTACTCATGAAATCAAGTGCAAAAAAAAGAGAACAATTCACCACTGAACATTATGAAGTTAGTCCAACAAGACGTGTTATGCTCACGTTTAATATATAGGGGCCACCCCCTGAACACTGGTCCAAGATAAAAAAAAAATGTTAAAACTTTCCCTATCACTTTGCCGCGCATTTTGTTCGTAAATGCGAGTATTTAAACATTGGTGTATTTTCTGGTAAAATACTCGTATAAAGTCACATAAAAGTGGTAGTGATTTGTTGAAGTGATTTTAACAAATAAAACCGCAATTATTAAGATTGTTGTTGTTGTTTGTTTTATCAATCTATGCTAACATGTGTCCGTTTTATTTTATTCAAATTGAATTTTATTTTTTTTATTTTCGATCTAAACTGTGATTAAACTTACATACATACATATTTTTTTCATTAAAAAAAAGGTTGTTAAGGTAAAAGTGTTTTTCTCTCCTATTCTTCAGAAATGAAATTAAAAGTTTTATGATTTTAACACAATTTCTTTAACGTTTCGATTGGCCAAAGAAAGTGTTGGATTTTGGAAAGATATAGAAAATAAGCAAATCCCAGCGAAAACTTCTATTGCAAAGTTATGTACAGGGTGGCTGATCAGTTTTGCTACATTAAGAAACTCAAATAACTTTTTGTAAAGTTTATGTAATTTGTTTTTTAGTAATTCATTTGCAAAATAACACATTTTTATTAAAGTAATTCATGACGTTTTGAAAATAATTGAATTCAAATGGCCTCTACACGCAAAGAAAAGGCAGTTTGAAATATGGTTACAGCAACATTAGCATATACGCCGTAAGATTGTGTATTATTGTTAAAAACAGCTGATTATCGATTCAATTATAGTTTGGTTCGCCATAAATATGTTTTCGTGTGCATTTCTGCAAATCTATTATTACCACCTACTAGTTTCCGAATATGGTTGCATGCAATGTTAGTATTGTATGTAATTTTTGAAAAACCACAATAGCTTCTATCACACTCAATACAAAAAATTTGGTTTTATCATATGTATGATACGGTTACTTACATGTAACACATATTAGTTTACAAAATCAACTTACTATTGTCAGCATTAACGACTTTTTATTTTAGTCATTGACATATAATTTTTGTTTAGTTTTATTTTTGTTTTATGAAAAAAAGTTGTGTTATGTAGTTTAAGTAAAAAAAAAGATTTGTTGATCGACATAAGAAGAAAAAGTACTTAAAACTAAAATTGTGCAAAAATTATATATAGAAAGTTTGCAGAAATCAAAAAGTACGCCAGAATATAAAGAAGTTGATATAAGTATGTATATGTGTCGTAATCAACAATATTATGGCAAAGTTAACCATATTGCCGGCCAACCATATTGTGGTTGTATCTAACCATACTGTTGTTCCAACCATAATAATTTTACTGACGAACCATACTTTTGTTGTGAATAACCATACAATGTTACATCCAACCATATTAATATGGTTAGATATATGAATTTTAAATATTCAACTATCGACGAAATACATAAGCAGTTTTCACTCTTTGTATTAAATTTGAAATGCTTTTAAATATAATACTATTGTAAACTTCTAAGTGTGAGCGACGTTTTCTTTGGTATTGTAAAAAACCAAAAAAGCTGGGGTCTAATCACCGCATACGATATCGAATTAACTATCGTATCGAATAACATTACGATACATCTAAATTATGGCAACCGATGCATATTGGATTGTAATTTAAACAAAATGTAATAGATTGAAGACCATACGTTTCCTAAAAGTAGGAATACAAAAAATAAATCCTTTAACTTTTTTATATTATTGCAATACAGTTTATTCGATATCGTATGCCGTGATACCAAAATGAAAAATTTTGATAATTTTGCTCGCTATCGTATGCGGTGATTTGGCCCCTGGCATTTGTTCAGATATTTTTGCGGCACAAATACACAAAAGAATTTTTCAGTTGGGAGTTTCGCGAAAAGAGATAAAAAACGTAAAAAAGATACTTAATCCCATCTTTTTTTATTTGAACTTTTTTCACATTTTCTTTTATTTTTTTTATGTTTTTCATTTTAAACAATGTTTATGTACATTTATTTTATTAAAAGCAAAAAAATAAATATGGCTTCAAGTCTGCCGACTGTGTCATACTTGTAAATAAATGAACTTAATACGTTTACCAAATCCACTACAGTTTTTGGTATTGTACAGTTTTGGTAATATAGTAAATTTAAAATCTATGAATTTTGTTGTTTTTAAGGCGAATTATTGAAAAATACAGTAAACATTTAAAAAAAAAACAAAAACGACCTTGAGCTGAACGAATTATTTGCAAATATTGTTTTAAATTTACCAAGATTTACTAAATCTACAATAAGTACAAGCTCTACAATAGTACTTTACTACGAAGCGTTAGAACCGCTATAATAAATCCTTTTTATTTCAGCTAATAGATACTAGAAACCATTCAGAGCAAAATCGTATGCAATTATGGAACCCGACCATATTTGGCTGATAATTGTATTATTTTATAAAAATATAACTTACCTAATATTTGGATTTTATTAATATTGAAATAAATGAATTATGATTGTTTATCCAATTTTTAATTTATATTGTGAGTAATGACAAAAATATGATTTTATGCCAATAAAGCAGTTTATGAAATTAATGAAAGTAATATGATGGTTTGGCATAACAACATGGTTAGGTATGACATTATCATGGTAACTTTTATTAATACTGTGGTTGCTTCCAATCGTAACAATGTTGAACCAGAATTTAGTATAGTTATTTATAACATTTTTCTTACAAAACTACATTAAGGCAAATCAATGAACGGCGTTCAAATATGACAATATAATATTCTCCCTACCAACTATATAATTCAACAATAGTATGTTGCCTTTAAAGTATTGTCATATCAGCCATATATTTTGTTCTACGTGCACCCTCGTTGCAATAAAGGGGCGATATGAAATAGTAAAAACGTTTCGCTTTCTTTTGCTTCCGTTTTTAACCAATTATGAAATAGTTTTTAGTTAAAATCAATCGCTACAAAACGTTGTGTAATTTTATGGTCATTTAGTTAAATGCTTAATATGCATGCTTAGTAACAAATAACGGTATATTAAAACATAAAAAAAAAACTTAAAAAAAGTAAACAAATTTAACGGTTTAAAAAATGTGTTAACAACCGAAATAAAAAACTAAATAAAAATTTTTCTCCTTTTAATTTCAAATTTACAAAATATCATTTAATAACTTTTTACAAAAATTATCATATGCACATACTTATGTGCTCGTAGGTATGTAAATATAAAAAAAGTAATAAGGCTGGCGGTAAAAGGGGTGTCTGCGCAATCATTAGTTCATGGTTTAGTACAATAAATTTAAACGGAAGCTTAATGATTTATCTGGTTTTTATGTATCGTAATTTACTTATTTATTTACTTGTTAGAAATGTACAAAACTAATAATAAAAAAAAACTTCCGTGTTATTAATTAAAATCTATTCAAAATATGTGTATACAATATGTCTGTATGTCTCACGCAAGATCTTTTTTGGTTCAAATTTCGAACTACTTATTTCAACAATACATACATACAAATGTATGTTCATACATATGAATGTAAATACATACATATATATTTATTACTTATGCAGAAATGTATTGTTGTTGTGCAAAATACAGACTACTTTTCTGTTTTGCTAATGTCATATTAGTCGCTCATTAATATAATCAAATTATTTATAACAAATACTTTGGTTTATTGTTATAGTTTTGTAGTAATTTCATTAGGAAATACCAAAAACTTTATTATTACATTTACAAAATAAAAACATAATTGTAATTGTTTTGATATATTTTTGGCTAATCAAGATTTTTTTCATTATATTATTCATTAGGTGTGTTTGTTTACTCTACTTTGGAATCGCGCGGGATTCTGACTTGCAGTGGTGCCAGAATTTTGTATAGAAAAATCGTCACTTTTCAAAAAAACAAGTCTGATTTTCTGACACCAATTACAATGAGAGGTTTAGTTAAAAGGCACTGATTCACTATCCTACACGATCGTACGATTCATTCACAGGAAAATGTTTTAAAAGTCTGGCCGACTTGAAAAAATCGCTTCAAAATGGCGTTGTAGGCCACATTATTATACAAGTATGATTGCAATAATTTGTATACACAATAAAATAATTAAAAACTTTTAATACCATAATACTATAATGCTTATTACTTCTTTATTTCGACCCTTTTTTCCTTTCTTAATATTCGTATGTGTAATTGTTCGAGCTTAAGGTCTTTTTTGGAAGTTTTAGTTTTTTTGATTTTTAATTATCTGGCAATATTTCGCTTTCCTTTGGATAGCTTCTTCAGGCCAAAATAAGCTATCCAAAGGAAAGCGAAATATTGCCAGATAGTTAAAAATCAAAAAACTACAACTTCCAAAAAAGACCTTACAATTACACATATTAAGAAATAATACTATAATTTTACATTATTTAAACCGTAATATTTTGAAAAATTTTATAAAATTTTTCAAATCGCACGATTTGTCATAAACTTTGTCACACAGTTGCATTTTTAGTACTTTTTTCAGGACACATGTTTTATTTAGAAGATCGCACGACCCAGTAGGATAGTGTTGTAGGGCATTTACATCTACCCAAAATCTAATAGATTTGAATGAAAATCTTCAAAAAAAATCTTAACCATTCACACTTCCGTTTTTTGACCAGATTTTATTTCCATAAAATCTTTTTTTGCAAAGGATTTGACAGCAATAACTATATCACAATGAATTCATCTTGTAAAAGTATAGTTTTTTTTATTGCAGCGTAGTATTTTAAAGTATTATTTTGAACAAAATCATAGTTGTGTAATAGAGTACTTACAAAAATCTACCAGATTTGACATCTAACCAGACTTTTATTTCCATAAAATCTTTTTTTGCAAAGGATTTGACAGCAATAACTATATCACAATAAATTCATCATGTAAAAGTATAGTTTTTTTATTGCAGCGTAGCATTTTAAAGTATTATTTTGAACAAAATCACAGTTGTGTAATAGAGTACTTACAAAAATCTACCAGATTTCGTCAAAATCTAGTCGCAATCTAGATTTCATTTTGTATGGGAAATCTCGTCAAAATCAACTAGATTTTATTCGAAATCCAGAAAGTAGTAGATTTGGCTTAAGTGTAAATGGCCTATTATAGGGCCTTAAATACTACTGCATATTTTGTTTTTTTTTTTCTTGCAAATCTATCTAGTTAATTACTAAGTGTAAGTAATGAAACAGTGTTTTTAATATTATAAAACGACAAGGAGTATGTTGTAAACTGTTAGAAAGCTTCTTTTATTGGGACATATTATCTCAATAAGATTTGCAGGTGGGATATATAGTCCCAATATAGCACTTCGAGCACAAATTTTAGTTTCTGTTTTCCTAGATGTCAAGGAAAACACTGGCGAATAACCAAATGCTAGAGATGTTGTTAGAGGACGATGAAACTAAAAATGCTGGCACTCACTTTAGCTACCACGGATCCGGATTTTAGTGCCAGCTTACACATATCAAGTTTGATCCGTCAAGTTTGCTGGAGAACGAGAAGAAAATGGAAAAAGGTGCAGACTTAACTGTACTGTCAAGTTTATAACAAAGTGTCAAAAAATATGAAAAATTTAAGATAAAAAAAAATTGTACTTGACGACACAAAGATTTTGTATGTGAACGTAAATGTAAGTTCAAAAAGAAATTGAAGCAGAATTGATCTCAAAAATGTTAGAAGCTAATATAGTGAATAAAACTCAATTGTTAGGAAAGAAAAAATTTTAATTACTTCGTGAAACTGGTGCAAATTGCCAGTATGATTGGGGAGGATTCTAGATCATATATGGCTCTCAAGCTACAATATATAATCAAAAAAAAATTTTTTTAAAAAATTTTTTTCTTTCATTTAACTAGGTGGCATCGCTAGAGCAAATCGCTAAAAATTAACGATTTCGGTTTGAAAACGCAGAATAGGTGTTGTGACAAACGTATAAGGTAACTCATGCCATAGACTATACGACCGTCGCTACACGTTGGCTTGCCGAGTTGTATGTTTTGCGCACAAACTGTGCGACATTAATTCACAATTTCAGTTCTTAAATAAAATTGTTGAGTAAAGATGACCGCAGATACAACAATTGTATATATAAAATAATAGCAAATCAAAATAAAGTTGTACAACATGCTCCTAAATTTTACAACCAATCGGTACAACAACCCAAAAAATTAAAACTTTTTAATCTTTCGTACAACCTAGACACAACTTCGTACGATGACCCCACACACTTTACAATTTAATAACCAACATAGTCATGTTGTACAACTATACGCATAGTCTGTGGCTTGCATAAGAATGGTTTTGCGATTTGAAATCGCCAAAGGCATATCGCTTAAAATTGGAGATTTCAACTCGCATGTGTATATTAAAGTGAAGTGATTGAATTTACTAAAACTGAACTTGCAGAAGGAAATAAAACTATTCACAATTAAAATTTAATTACGGCATTCAAAGGCTTGTGATAAGGTTATAAGTCTTAAAATATTAGTATGAAAAAATATTAATACTGTAAGCATTCACAAGGTTCTTAACATATGCAAAATTAGCTATGTTAAAATTTTAAGCCTTGCTATAATTCTACTAAACAATAAGAAGTACAAACAGCTTGTTTTCTATGCTTTACATTGACATCAATATTAGAAGCTAATAAAGTAAATAAACTCAATTGTTGAATTAAACAAGAAAAATAACAAAATGATTTTTTCTCAAACAGCATTTTTATTAAATAACAAATAAAAAGACAACAAGAATGTGTCTTTCAAAAAAATAAATATAAAATTTTACAAAAAATATGCCATTGCAGATATTAAAAACTAATAAAAGGAATTATGTTTTAAAACAATTTAAACAAAATATAAAATTTTCCATTATTACACAAGTTATTGGTGATGTCTCACCAACAATTGTAGGAGTATGCTTTTATTTCCTCTCTCCCTGCCTTGTATAAAATTGACGACTTTTCAATCATAGATGTTATTCAATATCTGTAAACGAAGTCGTCCTGTTATGCTACAAGTGACGTTGGCAATACCGTTAGATTAGATATACATACATTTGCAAATTACGTAAAGGATATAAACAAAATCAAAAACATAGACATGTAAAAGCATAAAACTCTTAATTACTAATATATAATTATTTAACTAAAACAAATGAATTAAGAAAATATAAATGTGATAATTATAACTATTTATACGTATATTAATTGTATTAAATGTGAACAAATATGAGTGCTTCTTTTTCTAATAATTTATTTATAAAGACCACCCAAGACTTGGAAAATTTTGCTAAAATAACTAGTTAACTAGTTTATGTTACTATTTAGAAAATAAAAAGAATTGAAGAGATTTTTGTGTGGCGCGCGGGTACCAAAATTTCGATATTAATTTTAGCCTGATTTTTGTGCATTCTTGGCACGTTGCAGAGCCTCAAAAGCTTCGACTTCTTTTTTCTCTTTGGCTTTGTTGCGTCTTTCGTATTCGAGTCGATGGTTAATAATGCGTTCAACAATACGTTCGGTTGTCATGTCATTGCCAGAATCTATAAGGCTGAAAATACCTCTTGTCTTTGGTACGGCATAGGGATCTAATTTTCCATTTTCTAATGCAATTGGCGTCTGGCCATGACATACTACATCTACTTTGAAATGGTCCAATAGGTCCTCGTTAACACAATAAGGAGCACCGATTACAACCTCATTGACGTACTAAAACAAAAACACAGGCATGATTAATTTTCAAACTAAAAGAAATATATCGTACTCTAAATACAAAAGGGTCGCAACTTAAAACACTAAAATTTTCAGGAGAAACAAAAAACTGTTTATGTAAAAATTATTGTAATATTTAAAGAAAATATTGTTTCATTATGAAAAAATGACTTCGTGACCATGGTACAATAATATATAGGTAGTGTCGAAACGGTGCCCGACATTTTTTTTCTGTGATGATAACTATCAAAAGTTGTTTATATTGTGCACACATACACACACATTTTTTATTATTGTTTACAAATTGAAAAAGTTTTTGAAAAAAAAAAGTGTTCCAATAATATTTTTCAAACACAAAAACAGCTTCAAACACAACAGACAGCTTTTTCTTGATCCTTATTTATATATTTAATTTATTGCACGAGTTTTAAATGCAAAAAATTATGGAAAAATTATTTTTATTTTTAAATAAAAACACGAAGAAACATATACGTTTTATTTTATTTCCTTTTGTGTTCTTTGACAGTTATCAACACAAAGCTTGTTGTAGTTCCGCTTTTACCTGTTATATTATTGTACCAAGTTCGTGACTTTTCTGGAAAAGTCGGTTTTGAAAAATTGTGAAAGTTGTGACCCTTTTGTATTTAGGGTGCGATATGTATAAGAAATGTTTGAGAAAATCTCACCTTACAAGCCAATACACTGAGTACACGCTCATGTAAATTCATTATCGGGTAATTACTACCCTTGTACGAATTGACTATGGGATCTGTATGCAAACCCACAATAAGGTAATCACCCAGCTCTCTGGCTTTTTGCAAAAAGTCTAAATGTCCTACATGGAATAAATCAAAGGCACCAGCTACATATACCTAAAAATAATTCAACACGAAAATTACTTGGTCTTTAATTAAATAAACAAACTATGTATTACTTACAATCTTATCACCGGGTTGAGGCGATTTTCCATCACTGAATTGTATAATTTTCTGGGTGGTGGGCAGGAATTGACTGCAACCAGTCCAAGGCGATTTAGCGGCGGAATCTTGACCCATATTCGAGGAACCTAATGATAACAATTTGGTTATGGATAAGGCTTTGTTCAATAACTTCTCAAATATATTTGTTGCTAATTATAATTAAATTAAAATTGAATTTTTTAATGTTAAGTTGCATTGCATTAAGCAAAATACACAGGGTGTTAAATAAAACCATTACAACAACACAAATGTTAGCCCCAAATTGAGGTTATTGTTTTGTTTGCACATTTTAAGGCATTTTTCGCATCAAATAGCAAGTTTCAAGGAATTCGAGTACAAATTTGTAATGATTAGCGTTGCATACATTAAGGAGGTGCACACACAATACACACATGTTCAAAAACAGACACACAGCATGAAGGAGTTTGGCATTTTTAGGATTTTGTTTTTATTCGTTAGAAATTTTGATTTTGATTTTGCAATAGGATAAGGAAGTGAGGTTTTGTTAGTCAGGTTAGACATAGAATAAGAAAAGAAAAAGAAGAAAACATAAAAATAAAGTTAAAAGTTTTAATGTTTTGCAATAAAATAAAGGAGAAATGCTCGCAATACCACAAAGCCAAATACAAACAAAACTAATTGAAAAAAAGCTTAAAACATACACAAACAAAAGCATAAGAAAAGTGTTTGTTTAGTAGTTTAGTAGAATTTTTTTTTTAACAATACTTAAAACTGGTGTTGTTTTTTTTAAAAGGTTAAGACATGCATGAGAGTTGAAAAAAATGAAACATAAATAAACTTTAAATCATATCTTTTCAAATTTTAACAAATAACAAACTTAATAATAAAAGGAAATTTTTATTTTCTTATGATGTATATTTTAATATTAAAATGCTTACCTTCTTTTTCAATTGCGTACTCTGCAGAACCTTGACGAAAGTGATTTTTGGTTAGTAACAACATACGACCCACTAAATCGGTGGTCGAAACACCAGCTGTGCGCTTTACTTCCCTGGAAGAAAAAAAAAATAAACAAAATTTATTGATGTTAAAAACAAGTATTCTGTTAGTGCCAGTTTACAACATCAAGTTTGACTCGTCAAGTCTCGAGTTTGTTGAAGAACGGGAAAAAGAGAATGGAAAAGGGTGCAGACTTGATGGTACCGTCAAGTTTAAAATGAAATGCCAAAAAATATGAAAACTTGAAGGCAAAATAACTTAAACTTGACGACATAAAGCTTTTGTGTGTGAACATAAATGCAAGTTGAAAAGCAAATTGAAGCAGAATTGATCAAGAACACCTGATGTTTGTAAGCTAAGACTTATATTGTTTTTTGTTTCATTTATTTGTTATTTGTCCTGACGAGCAACTCGATTGCTGCTCTAGTCAGTGGTAAATTATAAAGTAAAGTATATAGGAGGGTTTAATTCCTATATTATTTTAAAAAATATTATAAATAGCTTGTTTTCTACGTTTCCCAGCTGTCTAAATGTCGACATTTCATAGAAGCTCCCCTAATCATCAGTAGACTTGAAAGTTTTTGAAAGATATTCTCAAACATTCAACTTTATTTGGATTGTTGGGATATAAAGTTGAATGTTTGAGAATATCTTTCAAAAATTTTCAAAGTCTACTGATGATTAGGGTAGTTCCTATGAAATGTCGACATATAGATAGCTGGGAAACATAGAAAACAAGCTATTTATAATTTTTTACTGGTATAAATGAATATCTTAATTTGAAAATAAAATTCTCTTTATGTTGAGAGTATTTACTTTTTTTTGCAATTTAATTTCAAACCAGTATCAAACTTTTATTGTTTGAGAAACCGTTTGATTTCCAATCACTATCAATTTGAAATCAAACCTTAAGGTTTGTTGGGCTGAGAACCACCAAGATAAAAAAAAATTAATTGTATAGTTTAGTTTCTTGAAATAACTGAATGTATTAGATCATCGAATCGAATGAATCAGTTTTCCGAGAAATATATAGGGTGTTTTTTTAAGCTAGATAGAACTTTAAATTGTAAAAAGTAACACAAAAAATTAAATTTTGATGAAACATTTTTTTTATTTGTTTCAGTATACTCTGACAAATCATCATGAATAGACTCACGCTTGAACAACGCTACGAAATTATCCAAATTTACTTTGAAAATCAGTCGTCGATTCGCGCGTTGTTTTATCGCAAAATTGTGTTCAGCGATGAGGCGCATTTTTGGCTTAACGGGTTTGTTAATAAGCAAAATTGCCGCATATGGAGTGAGACCAATCCACAAGAGACCCTACAGACTCCATTACATCCAGAAAAATGCACTGTTTGGTGCGGTTTTCATGCTGGTGGCATCATCGGACCTTATTTCTTCAAAAATGAGGCCGGAGCTCGCGTTACGGTCAATGGAGATCGTTACCGCACCATGATCAATGATTTTTTGTTTGAAAATATGGATGACATTGATCCGGAGGAGATGTGGTTTCAACAGGATGGCGCTACGTGCCATACGGCGAACGCAACCATCGACTTACTGAAATCAAAATTTGGCGATAAGTTGATTTCGAGAAATGGACCTGTCAATTGGCCTCCAAGGTCGTGCGATTTGACACCTCTCGATTATTTCCTGTGGGGCTACGTGAAGTCACTGGTTTATGCTGATAAGCCAGCAACAATTGACGCCTTGGAGGCCAGCATTGTTCGTGTTGTTCGTGACATACGGCCAGCAGTGCTCGAAAAAGTGGCCCAAAATTGGACGTCCAGAATGCGCTTCGTCAAGAACAGCCGCGGTGCCCATATGCCCGAAATCATTTTCAAATGTTAATGTCACGTATTGATCTTTCGAATAAAAAAAAATTTTGATTACAATTTAATTTTTTGTGTTATTTTTTACAATTTCAAGTTCTATCGGGCTTAAAAAAACACCCTATACTTCTTATTATAGATGAATGTAGAGTTCTTATAACCGTTTTATATTAAGATGAACTCAACTTATAAAATAGTCCAATTAATTTACTTAATTTCATTACGTATTTGAAGCTTGTACCGCAACTTTTCTAATCAAATGTAATCTATACAATAGGCAAACACATTTTTTAAAATCCTTTTTTAGCCGTACTACTACACAGATTTAGAAATATTATATATCGTTTTAAAGTTCTTTCTGTACAGAAGTGAACGAGATTAATTTCATTTTAAACGGTTCAGGATTTTAGGAGTAAGCCATTAATTTCTTACTAACACTCACAAAAAACAAAAAAATTCTCATGTTTCATGTAAATACAAGTAAAACAAAAACAGTGTGACCAAATATGAGTAAAGAACATATTTGTGGGTTTTCACAGTTTTATTAGTTTCAACATTGGATTTTATATCAGAGTAATGCACTCTTTAAGAGCGGTAAGTAAAATAATGCGGTCGATTGCGTCGTCCGGTGATTCCCATTAGTAATATATAAATAAACCAAATAAATAAAAACTTACTTATATCTATTAGCCTTTTTAACCAAATGATACGTATCAACACCTTCAGCTGTCATTGTTATATCATCTAAAATGCAAAGAAATAAATATATCAGCATTGAACGAATAACAAATTTTAAACACTTACCTCCGTGAACACAGAAATCACAATTGTGCTCATCTAATACCTCCAGCGTTGTAACATAGGGAGCACCCAGCACAACTTCATCAACCCATTTGATGCCTTTAACCATTTTTACACGCTCCTCCTCAGTAAAAACCGGAGGACCTTTATGTTTGGTAATTTCTTCATCTGTATGAATACCAACAATAACTTTATCCCCAAGTGCTTTGGCTTGTCTCAAGGAATTAGCGTGGCCAAAATGAACCATATCATAACTAAAAACGAGAAAAAATAATAATAAAATTATTGAAACAATTTAGTTTACTTATATTTACTTTACTAGTTACTACCATTTAAACAGATCTAAAAATATATACTAGCTGTGTTTTGTGTTTCCTAGTCTAAATCAGAGGTTCGAGGCTTTAAGCGGCTGACGGCCTTGTTTTATTTGATTTAGCCGCCGCCGCCGCATTTACACAACCGATATCTTGAGCCAATTTAGCTTCTACAAGGTGACATTGCCGTAGCAGCATATAATAATGATATTTAATCATGTAATGCATAATATAAACGATGGGCACATTGAAAGAATTACGTGCTTCCATCAATGTTTTCAATAAACACGTTGGAACCAAAAGAGAAACATCAGTTATGCCTAAATATTTCTTGATGATACTACTACTTTATAATACCTATTCTATTAATTTTCTTTCTTAGCCGAGCTGATTTCAGCCGCCTAAGTCCCCGCCGAAGAAAATCTGTCGGCTTATAATCAGTCGCCGATTTCTTATATATTTTTAAAGTTTATAGTTTTAAGAAAATATGATTTAAACAAATTTTCGCCAAATGTATACACTTTCGACTATAGTTACATCACAACTATTTAATAAAATAAAGCATGTTTACACATTGCATATTTTCTTGCAACTAGTTGCATGAAACTGTATATGACAAGTGATAGAAAAATTTGCAAATTAGTACGTATGTATGTATGTATGTATGTATGTATGTATGTATGTATGTATGTATGTATGTATGTATGTATGTATGTATGTATGTATGTATGTATGTATGTATGTATGTATGTATGTATGTATGTATGTATGTATGTATGTATGTTTTTTTTTTTTTTTTTTTTATTCGCGGGGTGAAAAACCATCGAAAGGCACTGGCAGTGATGGTGGTTGCCAGTAGTGCGAGACTTTAACTCGCTAAAAAACACCCCTTCGCCCTGACCCAGATGCTCCCCGAGGGACTGCCGCAAGGCTTTACGTCTCGGGGTGGGAAAGGTGATACACCCTACATCTAAACTAAACTACATTGATTCTGCTGCGAATCTGTTCTAACCTACGAAGTTCCAACAGAACCAATTTTACAAAACTACAGACGTACGTCCAGTTGCACAAAGATTCCAACATGATTGGAACGATACTGCTCGGACTGATGCTACGTCCTAGGACTGTTTCTAAATATTCCCTATCACTATTAAACCGTGGACAGATGAAGAACACATGCTCAGCATCTTCCAAGACATTACCATCACAACTCGGACAGAACGGAGTACTGTCATGTCCAAAACGGTACAAGTACGACCTAAAACAACCATGCCCAGTTAGAAACTGTGTTATATAGTAGTTCAAATCGCCATGCTTTCTTGATAGCCATGCTCTGATGTCTGGTATCAGTAAGTAGGTCCATCTTCCCTTGTCAGCTGTCGCCCATCTTTCTTGCCATTTTGGCAGACACGATTCTCTCAACCCAACCGAGATGTCCGAAGCGGCCTCTAGCTCGATCGGTATCATGCCGGCAATGACAAAAGCGGCCAGGTCCGATACAGTTCGGAATGCGCTACATACACGCAAGGCGATCAGCCTATACACAGGAGATATCAGGTTCACATAAGTAGGATATCTAAGTGAGCCTGACCATATTGGCGATGCATATAAGATAATGCTTCTTACTACACTAGAGAGTATTTTCCTCTGCAGATATTTTGGACCTCTTGTATTCGGCATGATCCGGCATAGCGCTGTGCATGTTTTTGATGCTTTACTGCCTATGTACTTCAAGTGCTCTTGAAAAGACAGACGAGTGTCAATCATGACCCCAAGGTATTTTAAACATTCCTTAGATTCTATGCTACACGTGCCAATATTTAGCCTGACAGTTTCCCTAACTTTCCTACTACTAATCAGAACCGCTTCCGTTTTATGGTCAGCTAGAGTTAGGCCCATTGATCTTAGCCAAGATCTTACGATCTGAATACTGGCGTTTGCAATGGTTTCCACCTCTAGTAACTCTTTCCCTTCACACACTAACGCTATATCGTCTGCGAATCCAACTATCTTCACCTTTTCCGGTAGATCCAATCTTAATACTCCGTCGTACATGACGTTCCACAATAGTGGGCCAAGAACTGAACCTTGAGGCACCCCACCAATGATCTTGCGCCTCTTAGTACCTTTATCGGTATCATAAACTAGCTCTCTATCCCGGAAATAGTCCCGTACAATTGCTAGTAAATACCCTGGGATGTCTATACGGACCAAAGCATTAACTATATGCTCCCAGTTTGCCGTATTGAAGGCGTTTTTTACATCTAGGGTTATAACCACACAATACCCTTTTGTTCCATTCCTCCACCTCTTCCCTTGGATAGCTTGAGCAGCGGTTTCTACTACAACTTTGATAGCGTCCACCGCTGACTTTGCTTTCCTGAAGCCAAATTGGTTATCTGATAAACCTAGGTTAGCTTGTACGCAATCTTCCAATCTTCTGCAGATTATACTCTCCAGAAGTTTTCCACTTGTATCTATCATACAGAGCGGACGATAGGAGGAAGGGTCGTCTAGCGGCTTGTTATCCTTAGGTAACAACACCAATTTCTGCCTCTTCCAGATTGTTGGAAAAGTTCCCTGAATCAAGCATGCGCTTATTACTTTCAGGAAATAATCAGGATGGAGCTTAACAGCCTCCTTCAGTACCATATTTGGGATGCAATCTAAGCCTGGTGCCTTCTTGTCTTTGAATTTTGAGACAGCACCTTCTATCTCGACGACCGTAACCGGAGGAATGTCGAATAATTCAGCTGGATAGCTGTGTTGCCATGTCGGAGCTTCCTGTTGAGGAAAAAGATGGTCTACAATTCCGTTGAGGATATTCTCTTCTCTTGGCGGTGATGGGCCAAGACATTTAAGTTTCCTGGTTACTAGCTTATATGCTAAGCCCCAAGGATTACTATCTATTTCATCACAAGCATCCAGGAAACACCTACGCTTGCTCCTACGAATTGCAATCTTCAATGCCTTTCTTTTATCCCTATACAACTGGTGCTGCACGTTATTCTCTAACCGACCCCTCGTTCGTGTATACCGCCTTCGGGCGCTAATACACTCTGAACGCAAGCTAGCAATTTCATCATTCCACCAATACACTGGAGGCTTATTTGGCGATCTTTTTCGCCTTATCATAGCTACATTGCAGGCACTAGTGATATTGCGCACTAATTGCACTGCCATGTCTTCTGCTGAACCAGCCATTTCCATGTTCTCCATGCAGGCTGCGAAGCTATCCTTATCAAAGGTATTTACCTTCCATCCTGTCAAGACACGTGCTTGTACAATAGCACGGGGCTGTGCGTCTTGCACATCTATTATTATAGCGCTATGATCGCTATGTGTATAGATGTCAGATATTCTCCAGTTCACTTGGGTTGCGATACTGGCACTGACGAATGTAATGTCAATTACTGAGCCAGCATCACCCCTTCTGAAGGTGTGTTCAACTCCATTATTGATGAGTACAACACCCAGTACAGAAAAGGCTTCCAAGAGTATTCTTCCTCTTGCGTTTGCTGAGGGACAGCCCCATTCAACAGCCCACGCATTGAAATCACCTGCTATTATTACGGGGGTTCTTCCAACTGCATCCGTTACAATACTGTCAACTATTACCCGAAAGTCTTCTATAGAATACCTAGGGGGTATATAACAGCTGTAAATAGTGATGCCAGATATAACCGCTCGAGCATATCCGCATTGCGTTGTTATTCTATCGCGTATGGTTAGCGTGCTGGTGTTCCATATTGCCGATGTACCCGTGTTATCGGAAACCCAGTTTACAGATGCCATGGTCCGATATGGCTCACTTAGAATAGCGACATCTACACTTATATCTCGAACGCTTTGCTTAAGAAGCTCCTGGGCTGCCTGGCAATGGTTGAGATTTAACTGTAATATACGCATTTTGGTGACTTAGGTTCTACTCTACTCCCTAAGTTTCTGTAGAGCTCTTTTATAAAACGGGCAAACTGCACCTCCGGTGACATGGTCACTAACGGTGTCTGCTCCCTTCTTGCAGAGCAAGCAGGATGGTTTATTGGAACAGGTTCCAATTTTGTGGCCCGTTTTGCCACACCGTAGGCAATTCCCTGAAAGGTCTTGCCCCTTACAGTTCCCTGCTACGTGTCCATAATCCAGACATTTAAAGCATCTTTTTGGTGCTACCTTTTCGCGTATTCGGCAAACCACCCAGCCAATACGTATCTTTGCCATCTCTATAAGGCGGCGAGCTATCAGTGCACTCACGCCAATTGTGGCGGTCTGTGTCCCACCGTATGCTCTCCTTAGCGACTTAACTGCCGTAGGGTGCAAAGCTTTAAATTCGTCAGATATTTTGACGAGAGCTTCATAAATATCCTCCTTAGAGGTTACTTCGTCTATATCCCTAATCTCAAGCCTGACCTCATGAGAAAGTGATCTAACCTTAGCAGCATCACCTAGCACCTCTTCTATAGCCGACCTAAATTCGCCCGTATTCTGGTGCGCGGGTCTATTCAGCTCAAACAACAGTTCACCCTTCCCTGTCTTCCTAATGCTCTTCACATTTTGACCCAGGTTGTTTAGCTTAGGGTCCCTCTTCACCTGTCTGAGAATATCCGCATAGGAAGTATCTCCACAGGTTTTAATCACTATAGCATCTGGTTTAACGGACGCTTTCTTTGTTTTAGCCCTTGGGCCAACCTTAACCCAACCAGGATCTTTAGCACTTAGATCCGGTTTGCCAGCCAAGTTTAAGTTTATAGCCTTGGGTATAGTGTGTCCACCTACCCTGACTACTTTATTAGGGGTTGTTCCCCTATTCTTTTTAGCTCTGTTACCTTTTGGGCTTAAGTCCTCCCTTCTACGCTTTGGAGTTCCGCCCATCACAGGATTGAGCCTTGGTGGTTCGTCTGTTTGAGTATGCGTACTAGTATGTGCTTTCTTTGTACTACTAGCACTTCCACTACTCAATTCATCTGAGACCTGCATGTACAATGCCTGTATCTCACGTGACATTGTCACTATTTCCTTATGCACGTTTGAACGTGCCTTTAGGAAAGCTACGAGCTTTGAGATCTTCTCTCCTAGCCTCTGGACGTTATTTTGTCCATTTTCACTATTTTCAACGGTGCCTGGCACCGGAACGGTCCTACTCACCGCTGTAGGAGGTGATCTGGTTATCACCGATTTCTTAGCAAAAGGGTTTACAATTTCACCCATGCTCAACTCATTTATACTCTCATTATTATTATTATTTTTATTCATTTTTTCAATTGGGTCCCCGCTTAAAGCTGTAGTCTCCGTTTGCCGCACACTCAATAAAAAGTTTTTTCTTTGTCCAAAACATTCCCGCATTTTCCGGGTTAAGTTAATTTTATTAAAATTTAGTTCACTTTTTGTTGAGTGAATGTGCAGTTACCCTTGTAGTGACCCCGAGGGTGGCTATGCAAGCAGTGAGTTCCTCGCGAGGGTTGACACAAGGCCTTATGAGACTTGTGTACAGAGCCAGGTCGGGAGCTGATTAGGAGTCATCTCAACTAACCCTGCACAGCCAAAAACTATTGGCTACAAACTTTGATCATACTTTAAGCCCCTGCCAGGGTTTTACCGGGACGGAGGTAGCTTCCGCATTAGCCCGTGAGCCATTTCAGCACGATGTCACTCGTGCTTAATCAGGTCACGGAATACGTCAGCTCCCAGCCCATAATCGTCTGCGTCAGGTCGTCATCCAATCCATTATCGCTGTCACACAGTTAGTTCATTCTCAACTTTTGTTGAGAACTATTCAGTAGCGCCACGAGAAGGCCGTGTGACAACTTGGTTTGAGCAAGGACAAGGATCGCTAACTGGCTACACCCGATGGGAAGCCAGCGCTTTACCTTGAACGCTCGCACCCACGCCACCTGTATGTATGTATGTATGTATGTATGTATGTATGTATGTTTACATATTGTAATTACTTTTAGGTTTAAGTTCAAATCTGGCTTTCGCCAAGAATTAATTTTATTTTTTATTTTTTTTTTTTTTATTATCTACCTATATAATTAATAGCCAAACACGTAGCCGTACTGCCGAACCGATTTAGAAAAATTATATATCGTTTCAAAGTTCCTTCTGCATAAAAGTGAACGAGCTTAATTTCACTTTAATCGGTTCAGCATTTTAGGAGTAGAACGGCTATTAATTTGTTACCAACACTAAAAAAAAAATATTTGTGTGTATTTGATGTAAATAGAAGTTAAAACAAGAACAGTGTGACCAAATATGAGTAAAGAACATAATTGTGGGTTTGCACAGATTTATTGGTTTCAAAACTGGATTTTAGATGAGAGTGCATAATTTAAGAGGGGTAGAAAAAAGAATGCGGTCGATTGCGTCGATCGTTGATTCTCACTAGTAATAATAACTCTTGATCAAAGAAGCCAGTTGTGAAAAAGATTTACATCAGCACCTGCCTTTACGGCCTTATCTGATGATGGACCAGTTGCGCGGATTGAATTATTCACGATTAACCAGCGCCCCCGTGTGGCTTTCTAGACTCACACAGGTAGCAATTTTTGCCATGTTTGTAGCCATATGAGCAACTCCTTGTTCGGACCTTCTAATCCCTCTTGTATGCAATTTCCCAGCAATCAATGGAAGACAAGGCTTAATGAGTTGGTAGACCGAAGCCTACTAAGAGCATCAGCCCTTAAACCAACTCACCTGTCAACCATCACCACTGGTTCCTTACTGTATAGTAACAGTACACAGTTGTAAAGGCAACAGACCTTCGGGAGGTTGTTAGTCCCCGACAAAAGCCACACACCAAACAATTAGCAAGGATACTAACACCCCTCTCCTGCGTTTTAGGTTTCAACCACAGCCAGATCGTTTCAGCCAAACTAAGCACCTCAACCATGATCAGCCTGGGTGGAACTGCAAGCAGCACAACCCGGGGGCCATGCTGATCCCCGTTCTGCCAATTTATAACACAACATAAGTCATGCGGCTTCCTAGAGCTTTGTTTGCCGCAACAAACGTCGGACCCCTTCCCCTCTCTACCCGAAAAACAGTGTCCTGGTTAGGAATACGCCAAGGCAAAACCTGTTCCCCGGGGGAGAGCAAAGAAGACAGAAAAATATAATTGAATACTACTGAAAAATAAAATGTTTGGAACATATTTTTCAAAGGTTTCCAAGTCTATTGAAGTGATTAGGTTAGCCGCCGACGACATATAGAAGGCTAAGAAGCAGAAAACACAGCAGTATAGTATACAATATATTTTTGGATTTGTATAAAATTATAAAAATATTTTTTAATCTAATACGTATGCTTTGTTTCTTTAATTATTTTTTAATTATTTAATATAATTATTACTATCAATTACATCAGTTTTAATGACGAATTAGTACTCAATTTTATTTCCAATAACTTAATCTTAAAGCGGATGTTAATGAGTTGCTAAGAAAAATATACATACATATAAAAACGAAATGTCTTTATAAATTATTTCTATTGAAAATATGATAACATTTGACTTCACTTCTGATAAACAATAACTTTTGAAAGACACAACTTCCTTATAAATAAAAATAATTTCTATGGTTTATATACTCGAAGCTGAGAATGTACCATGAAAAATGTATTTTCTTTTGCACGAGTAACAATATTTGCATGAATTTAACTCGGAACTGTTCCATTTCGCAATATGCAATTGTTTTTTTTTTTTTTTTTTTTTTGATGAAGTGGTAATTTGCGAATATTTTAATAAATTTAAAAGCGGATAAAATTTATTCGTTACTCCTTTTTCTTTTTTTAAGAAGAATCGTTTTAAGTATTGCGTTTCGCACCTTTTTTAGTGCTTTTTTAAACTCTTGGTGCGAAATATTCTTTAGTCGGTGCGCGATGCGCTATTTAAATTTCGGTGGCTTCAAATTATATTCAACACATCTTTTTGTTTTAATGTAAGATAAAAGTTTATTCAATTGTCCACAATTTTAACAGTTCATTTTGCAGAACACAGTCAGAACCAGGAGTAATAATGTTTAAAATGTACCATATCGTATGCACAAAGTAAGATAATCTTGCTATTGTACATTACACATATTCTATTAAAAAATAATAATAAACATTTCGTTTTATAAAATTTGCTGCTTTTAGCGAGTGTTTTGCTATTAAACGATCAAGTCAAGCTAGTCAAATATTACAATAAAAGCAGACACTGAATAGTGAAATTCGTATTTATGATGGCGCGTGAATTAGGTACTGCTTTGGTAATTAATAAATTATAAAATTTATTAAATTTTTGCCAAAACGTTTGCATTAAATTTTGATTATGATAAACTTTATGTTTTATTTGTTATAATTCTGGCAAATTTTTGTATATTTCAATAAATTATTTTAAAGACACCCCCGCTTGCAAACAGATTTTCACTGTTCTCTTACGATAAAGCTGCTATTAATCGAGTTTGATGGGTTGTAGTCCGATTCTGTAACTTTTAATGATCCGATAATCGTAAATCTATTCGACATATTTCATCCCTTACAGTAATTGTTATATGGTCCTGCAATATAATCGAGTTTGATGGGTTGTAGGAACTCAAGTAAAAATTTAGTAATATTTTTTTGGCAGTTTAGGATTTTTTTTTAGCATTATTTTAAAGCCGTAAAATATTTTTGGATATGGTCAGACTGGTTGTAATACTAAAAGATTTACAAAAACAACATAGAGTAAGTGTACCTAAGCGCGGCATGTACCAGTAATCGGCATTTTTTTTTTTTATTTAAACTCAAATAACTATGAATAACGGTAATTATATAATAATATGATTACATAAAAATGTTAGATATATTCTCAACTCTCTATAAGCAAAAACAAATTCCAGCTTAGATGAGTATTTTAAGAGTTTTATACTTTTGTTCTTGAAGAGGGTTTCAGTACACGCAGTAGTGCTTGTTTTCTTAGGAATAAATTAGTATTAAAATTTTAATGGAAGATGGTGTTGATAGAAAACTGTTAAAAATGTGAAAATTCAAACAAACAAAAAAAATATATACATATATAAATTTTCTACAATTTTTAATGATGCCGACATTAGGAACATAAAAATTTCAACATTTCCAGTAGTCGGCATGGGGGTGCCGACAACTGTATAATATATATTTTTCTTCAATTCACATGCTACTGAGTATATAAAAAATAAGTTTAAAGTCAGTTTACCCAGTAGTCGACACTGTTTCAAATGAGTGCTTTACACCTGTCGAGAACTAAGGCAAGCGTTGTCCTAAAGTCGGCAGTGGTTTCCATTACTAGTTTTTTCTTAATTTTATTGAATATAATTGGCAAATTTTTAGAACAACTATTGTATTTAATTGTGTGTTTGAATACATTCCATGAAGTCAACAAAGAGGTTGAAATACTCAATCTAATAACGCCAAAATGAAGACATCGTAAAATAAGCTAGTTGCTAAAGATATAAACGCATTCACTTTTTATTTTATATACTAATGTAATAATAGTGAAAGGCCAATGTAAGCGGTATGCGGCAGCGGTATTTTTATAAAAATATTCGTACATCAATTTCAACATATTGAATTTAATTTAATTTGGCAATGCCGTTAAAGGGGGCCGAGCGGCAATGTTGAATTCAGCTTAACTTTTCGTTTTACCGCTTCAATTTGTCAAACCAAAAAGTGAAGGAAAAAAATAGAAGACAGAAATTAATTCTCGGTTTTGAAATTTCAACAATTAAATTTGTTTATTTATTTTGGCTTAAAAAAAAATCAAAATATTTTTTTATTTAATCTTCGAAGCACAAACTTTTCTTCAATTAGCCGCGTTCATTTGCCTACAACAAATAACCTCAAGCGGCAAATAGAACAGGTGGTTGCCGCTCGTTGCCGCAAGCCGCTTACATTGGCCTTTCACTATAATCAACTGTTTGTATCTAAATTGCATTATTAGACATGTAAAAACGTTTATTTAAAATAAAAAAAAGAAAATGATATGCCGACAATAGGTACGTACATAACAATCCGAAAACTGGAAAATTGGTGCCGACTACTGGTAAATGTGCTCTGTTTTTAATAATCGTAAAAGTTTTAAATGTTTATAAACAACTATTAAAATATAACTTATTTAAACTGCAAGAAGGCAAATTAACGAAACTGAATAATTAATATTCAATTCAATAGTTATATCACATATGCCAGAACGTTATTTAAAAAAAAGTCTTAAGCTACCGACTGCCGGTACACTTACCCTATAATATTCTTGAAATGTAATTTGTTGCTTTTATAAATTTTACATTTTCAGTAGACACTCAATATTAACTTAAAAATATAACTCTGGCGTATTGAGAATACGGAGTTTTTAAAAATGGTTTAATAAATGAAAATTTACCGAATGATTGTCAAATTTTGCATTTGGATTTCTCTCCCAATGAATACATTTTGCTATTACACGGTAAGATTTTTCTTCACTCTATACAAAATTGTCGTATCAAAAAACACTTGTACGAGTATAACCATCTAAACGTATCTTGAAAAACATAGATGCACACATGAATAACAAACTGTCGTAAGATAATAATAATTATTATAAAATATGTGTAGTGTGCTCAACCTTTTCTGTGTTCTAAAAATTAGAATAAAGGAATTTAATTTTTCAGTTGACACTGTCACGATTTTGCTTCCCACTGTATATGTACGAGTATCATTAAATCATTACATGCATAATTGCTTTTGTTGAAAAAATAAAACCGGTTTTAATAGCAGTTAAATTAAAAATCTGTTTTTTAATACAATTAAGAAAACAATATTTTTTGGGCACAACAAACAAAAAACAAATTAAAAATTGTATTCTTTTCTTTGTCGTTTTCGTAAGTATACTGACTAGTAAATGTTAGCGTAGCCATTAGTTGCAATTTGAAAACCATTTTTTAGCACAAACAATAGATTTTAAATTTAGAAATTTAGTTGTATATTTTCAAACAAAGAAATTTCATTTCAATTGTGCAACATTTTTTTCTGTTAAAAATATACCGACCGAAATTGGTTTCGAACCAAGGATCTGCTAAGCGAGAGCACAGCATTCTAATCATCAAGCCAAGCACATGCTAGTAGTTCGTCTGGCTAATTACAAATTAAACGAAACCACAAAAGAAAAATAACGAAAAGCCACAAATGGAAATAAAAAACAAAAATACTCATAAAAGTAGACAACATATGATGTGGCACAAAGTCCATTTCAATTTAAAATTGTTCGAATAAAAAGTAATATGTACATACATATGTATTTAATAAATTTTAATATAAATTTATCAGCGCAAAGCGAGGGAATGTGCTCAAGACGTCAATAAAATGTACAATCATAAGCGTTTTTGAGTAAAAGTATCCCATACATATACATACATATGTGTATATGATTTATATTGGTCGTACAAGCATTCAAATAAATTTCTGACGTATATTTAGAGCTGTTAATATTTTTATTAAAACAAATTAAACTCATGTACAAATTAATTTAACATTGCCTTAAATCTAAACATTCGACTTTTGAAGAGACATACATAGCTAAAAGCAAAATAATACATATTTTGAAAACTTCTGACGCATGACAGAATTACAATAAATACTACATCAAAAAACCTTACATGTATTTGATTGGTTTGTTCTGTTTCTAAATGTTCCATAGCTTGTTTGTTTTGTTTTTAAAATTGTTTTGAAATCAGCGTTGTCAACTATTTATTGCCAAAAAGCGCTGTGAACTTACCCAAAAAGCACTAGAAAGCGCTAAACTATACATATTAGTAAGAAAGGTTTGGCAAAAGTTCATTCCGACTTGGACGGTTCTCGGCTCCCTAATTATTATATTACCTGAATGACGATATTACAGATTTTATAATGTAGCTATTAATGGGATTTTGTATTCAAGTAAGTAAGTGTCTAATTAACAAACAGCAAAAAACTCAATAACAATCTTAAAACTGAAAATTTTTTTTACATTCAAAGTTTGTCAAATAAACCTTAAGTGTATGTAGCTTTATTTCTATTTTCTCGTAAGCGACAAAAACACCATTTTAAAATTCTTCAATTTTGTTTTCAAAATCAAAAACTTTCTAATAAGCGTACGGATGCACTTTGTTATCTTTTTTTTTGACTAAGGGCCTTTCTAAAAGCAATTAAATATTCTTTAATTAATTCCTTTTCAGAGCTTCTGATTTTTCAACAGACTTTTATAGATATAAAAATAACAATATAATTCAATATGGAGTCAATATCATTCAATATGGAGTAAAAATTTAGCACAAACTTCTTAAAATATGCATAAAATGTATAAAAAGCGGATTTTTTCAAAAAAGCGCTGTGGTGAAAAAAAGCGCTAAATCTAGCGCGAAAGGCGCTAAATTAGCAACACTGTTTGAAATACAGTGCTTGGAACTACTACACAGTAGTGATCAGTGCTCTTTAGAACATTCTGTGCAGTCTTTTTATTACATAAACGTTAGAAAAAACTAAAAACGTATTCTTCACCTTTTATATTAATTATGAAAATTGTATTTAAAGATCTTTCTCAATGCTTTGTGTAAATTTTCACATTGTTAAAATATTCGCCCAAAAAAGCGTAACCACTACTTTCTCATTGAGCCCTATTTTCGACAAGCGCATGCATACAACTAACGAAAATACAAATAAATATGCACATAAATACATATGTATATGTAGATACAAACAATAAAAAATACAAATTATGCAAGAACAAATATTTTTTCTTCAATTTTGTTCAAACAAAACTTTGAAACATGCGCTTCTAAAATGTTATGTTTTTTACAGTTTTTCTTGTTTCCACATATTGTATAATTTACTTATGTAAATAGGTATGATTATTAATACGTGCTTGCTTTGCAAAAGTTAAACAAAACTTTAAAGTTAACAAGTTGTTGGAATTCTTAACAAAGAATTGCGAAGTCATAAAAAATTATATACCTATTTACATACATACATACATTATATGCATATTGCCACCAGCTAAAGAATTCTTATCATTGCTATTTAAATTTTTGCATAAAAAATGTGAGGTGCAATTAATTCTACTTTACCAAAATAATAAAAAACTTTCATTTATTGCAGAATATCACACAAGTGCGAACTTCGACCGATTTAAAAAGTAAATTAGTTTGACAAGGCTGCAAGTAAAAAAGTTTAGATCGAATTTACATTGGGTGTTTTCATTTATTAAATTTTTTTTACAAATTTGTAGCAATTGTTAATAGAAAGCGTTCAGTAACAGCGTTGTCAACTCGGTGCGTTTCGCACAGTTTTTGGTGCTTTTTACAAATTATTTGTGCGTAAAATTCCTGAGCCGGTGCGCGGTGCGCTTTTTTCCAAATTTCGGTGCGTTTTTTAATTTTCGGTGGCACCGAACTGAATTCAACACAACTCTTTGTTCCAGTATAAGATAATAATTTTTGTACTATATATCAGTAATATAATCAATACCATTTCATCAAGTGTGGAAAATTTGTATAATTCATCTTACAGAGCAGAATACTCGTAAGAGTATACGGAGTAATGATGTATAGAATGCACCAAATCATAGACACAAAGTAAAACAGTCTTGCTGTTTAGGTTATGTATATTATCTAAATAAAAAGGAATATTCAATTTTTAAAATTTGCTGCCCCTTTTATTTTTATTTTTTATTTCTTTACGGTACAAGCATAGCTGTTTTTCAGATATGCTTGCTTTTAAATTGGATAATAGTCGCCTTTAAAATGTTTTAACAAATTTATTATCTCAACCAGTGATGTTAACTTTTATTTTCAAAGTACTGTACGACTTTAAACAAATTACCGTATTTTGAGCAAAATTATCGTACGGAAAGTATTTAGCTGAACTGTTAGTAATACTACCGATGCGAATAAACCAAAAGTGTGGTCATTTAAATATTTATTAAAAAACTAAATGAACGAATGTCACAAAAATAATATATATAGTAATTTCAATCTAATTCTTGTTTCTTCAATAAAAAATCTCATCTGCAATAATTTATTAGCTTCGTCAAAAATTTGTGTATTCAGTGTGAGCAAAATCAAAATGCAAAATCTGATAAGTGGTCTGTAAATCTAAGTTTTCTAAAGTATTTCAGAAAACTCTTCAGTCTCAGCGCAACAATTTAAATTTACATTGGCAGCAATTTGAGTATCCAGTGAAGGTGGTATAGCATTTGCAAACCCAACCAATTACAGGTCAAGAATATTGCATGTTGTTTTAGTATATGTTGTACAACCATCAGTAGTTTTATTACATTATATTAACCCCTGATATTAGTTACTACACAACTATAGATGCATTCTGCTTTTAGGTGATATAATTTTTAACAATACACAATTCTTGCGAAAGTGTACTAAGATAAATATAATAAAGCAACTACGATTTTATTAAAAATGAAGAAACCAAATGCTTCCGTTTGAAGGTCAAAATTACCGTACAATTATCATCACTGATCTCAACGTTGCGTCGGCTTTTTTCTGACTTTCTCAAGAGATTTTTTATTGTCAATATTTTAGTTTTCTTTACGTCACTGAGCAATTATATAATAAACGAAAATGGACATCAGGACGCATTTATTTTATAGTTTAAAAAAATAGTAAAAAGAAAATATCATAGTTTAACCTAAAACTAATATCACAGAACTTGTCTTGTCAACTTCAAGTTATCTGAGCAATAAAAATTTGGTCGTAAAACAAATGCATAATTGTTTTTATCGTGTTTTTAATATAAAAATATAATTTTTATAAAAATATTTATGTGGGGTCCATGAAAAACACTGTTTTTTAATGATTTTCATAACAATTTTTAAATGTGTCATTTGTCGTGTGTTCTGTAAGCAGCACATTAAGTAAAAGAGCTAATACTAAGTTTTTATTAATAATACTCGTATTTGGTAATTTTTTAGCAATTTTGTGAACAACTTGTAAAATTAACCAAAAAAATTTTTGGTACGTTTTTTTCAAAATAACGCGTTTTTTCCCCCATTTTGGTGCGTTTTAAAATTTCAAAGTTGACAACGTCCATCGAATACACTTAAAGAAAGTGTGTTCAGCGTTGTCCAGGGCTTCTTCTCCTTCTTCGTTTATACAAAACGGGGTGTTACATTTGCCCATTTTGTGTAAGTAGCTACGGTAATAGCCGAGACCTGACAGCATTTGAGTCAGGTAATAGTCCACATTCCCATGCCGTCTGTTCAACCATTTCTTGATATTGGGAACTAGACGCTTCGTCCATCTGCCCCATCTGGAAAATATAAGCATCTTACAGCCGGCTAGTGCATTATTTTCTCCATTATTACCAAAGTACGCACCCACAAACACAGTCTGATATTAAAATTACTTATATTTGTAAATACTCTTGGACCTTCCTTATGTTCATATTGTTTTTTATCTTTATTGGCAACACTCTAATCAAGAATGCGGCCGACTAATGGGGAAATCAGTGTTACATTAGCTTCAGCACAAGTGAAGTCTTTACGTTTTGCTTGGTTTCTGGCATTTTTGCGGCTTGGCTATTCTCTCATGCTGAAGCCATAATTTAAAGGCTTTCCTTACGCTTTTCACGGTATACGCGTCCGAACACATGAATTATTGTATTATTGGTATTTAATCCCGTTTTATTTCCGAATGCCACAGCGTTTTGCACAAAGTTTATTAAACTTTTGTTTTTTCTCTTATAAAATATAATTAAACAATACAAACGTCAAACTGATTTCGAAAATTCGAAGAGAGAATTACTAACAACATAATGGAAACATTTCGAAATGATTTCCTCAAATCAAATTAATTTGCTTATAATGGAAACGTACTACTAGAATCATTGTTCAGAACAACCGAAACCTACGGCTCAGCCACAGGTCGCAAAAATTGGTAACAGCGCTCTAAAGCAAGCCACAGACTATGCGACTAGTTGTACAACATGACGATGTTGGTTATTAGATTGTAAAGTGTGTGGGGTCGTCGTATGAAGTTGTGTCTCGGTTGTACGAAAGATTAAAAAGTTTTGATTTTTTGGGTAGTTGTATCGACTGGTTGTAAAATTTAGGAGCATGTTGTACAACTTTATTTCGATTTGCTCTTACTTTTATACACAATTGTTGCATCTGCGGTGATCTTTACTCAACAGAATTTTTTAAGAAATGAAATTGTGAGTTAATGTCGCACAATTTGTGCGCAAAACACACAACTCGGCAAGCCAACGTGTTGTAACAACGGTCGCATAGTCTATGGCATGGGTAATAGTTATGTATAATCATTTCAGCACAACGGGACCACACTGGACCCAAGTGGGCTGGCAGCCTGTTAAACCTATGTATGTATAACCATTCAGCGTAGTGCAGTACAGAGATTTTCATGAGTTTGTGAAATGTATTGTTGCTCGCTAAGTTTTCACGGACCACACTCCAAAATAAAATCGAAAATAAAGCAGTTAGTTTTAGCATATACATTTTATATGTTAAAATTCGTTACTATCGAAATTATCGAGTTTTAAAATATACTATCGAAATTATCAATAGTTCTATCGATAGTTTTGCAGCTCTAGCAGTATATAAAAGCGATGACACTTTTTCAGGGAAAAAAAAACTATTTGAAGTGCACTTTTCTAGAGTTGCCAGCACCTACATCAAAACACAAACAAATTTAACGTGATGTAACATCCGACAGTAAAAAAAAAATAATCAAAACAAACAATAATTAAATGGGCGTTTTGTTCGTCAATGCAGCTAAAATAAAAACAGTACGAAAAGAAGAGCAAAGAATTAAATAAACAACAAAAATTTCGTTACACATTCCATAAAATGCATTGCATATTTGAATAAATTGTTTAGGATGAGATTTTAACAGGGCACGTGTATGGTTGGTATAAAATACTAAGTACCTACATATGTGGGTTTAAAAATAATGACTCACCATCCATCACACCAAACGCGAACTTCTTTATTAGATATTGATTCTTCACCGGTTCTTCCGTTGTTTACCGATTTATCACACATTTTATGAAATAATTACTTTTGCTTTGCTGTTCTAAGATATTTTACTTTGGAATTTTTATTTTGCTTTAAAATAGCGGAAAATCACTTGCTTATGTATTAAAGACTGTTTCGCATTTGCACAAAAAATTGTACACAAAATATGTAGGTATGTATGTATCTACATATATAAGTATATATTTACAATAAAATATTTTCTTTCTGCTACGGTAGTTTATATTAATTTCAATGATTACTTATGTTTTGAATTTTTCTATAAAAACTTTTACAGTATTATTTTTAACAGGTTTTATATTTTTTATCACGTTACTAAATAAAAGCGTGTTCTTGCTTCAAGCGTTTCGAAAAAATTGTTTTCAAATACAATTGTTAGCAATAGTTTTATTGAGTTGTTTGTTAAATTCTCTGCTCTCTGCGCATTCATTTTGTAAATAGAATTTTTTCACATTTCTCTTTGCGTTTTTGTTTTCTTTTCCACCAGGTATGTATAATTAAGCCGTGGAAAATTATGGCAATTGTTCACATACATCCCAGTTAACACATTATCTATAACTGATATTAACGCTGATATAACATAAGAGATTGGATAAGTTCAAAACTATATTATTAGCATTCGTTTTCTTCTTTGCGTCTTATGTACATTTAATTTAACAAAATGAGTAGAAAAATACTAATCTGAATCGGATGCTAGTTGTTTGTTGTGCTTAACATGTTTATTTTGATTTTTTCTGTTGACACAATCGCTTACAATCGGATGCTTTGCAAATTGTAATAACTTGTGGACTGGTGGGACAAATTATATTTTCTCTTATATCTAGCATGGCGCCAAGTATATTTGCAAATATCATATTTCATAATTTTTTAGCAACCATGCAGTGAACATTGTTGAACGTTGTATTTTTCTTAAACAAATTTATACATTCCAACAACGAAAAGAACAATAAACGATTTTTCGTAAATATTTTAATGATTCAATGATTTTTTTATTCAACTTTTTTCCGTAATTCTTCAAAAATTTAATGTTTCGTCGTTTAGTTTACATTTTTGGGCAGTTAATACCATGATATGGTTTTCTAAATATATATTTTCAAAACAATATTGTGATATCTGATATAATATAACAATAATAGTAATTTTGAAGGCTACACGTGATATAATTTACTGTGCTATCAAATTTGACGTTAGCTGATTGAAAAATATAAACTACGCAAACTGCTTGCCAAACACTAGCTTTCCGCTTGCACCCAAACCACACAAATACAACATATGCAAATGCAAAATAACCACACAAACTAACACAAATTTATCGCTTTTTCTTTGTTTTCAATGAGACTAAACGGCCATTGTGTTGCTACAATTTGCTCGTTATATGAAGTTTACAAGATACAAATTGTTTTATAAATATTTCTTCATATTCTGTTTGTCAATTTTTTTTTTTAATCTCCACAATAAAGTTAACTTTTACGTAATTCTAAACATTATTACAAGAAAACATTTTCTTGGTTCGCTTTGTGTGCTTCTTTTTGCACCCCCTCACTTTACAAAAATTCACATTTACAATGTTTGCACGAAAATCAAAAATCTTTTATTTTCGTGCAAACTTGCTTCAAAAATTTGTACAAACTAGCAAACACCCCCACAAACGAACAAAAATGTTTGTACAAACCTAAAATTTTGACAAGATTGGCAAGCAGTTTGTGTGGTTTATTATATTTTATCAGTCTTAGCATTTGTATGATAGACTATTACGACTGATCGAATAATATAGATTATATCTGATTTGTATGCTGCGAAAAAATAATTAACATGATTGTAGTAGATAGATTTGCCATATATGTGATATAACACTTTTTCTTCACTGTAGCTCACCGTAATCAAAAGTTAACAATTATTTTTTAACATTCAAATTTTATAAAATATTATAATTTCATAAAATGGAGAAAACAATTTCAGCCTAGCCTACAGTATCGACCGCATGAATTTTCTACAAAAAACTGCTGACTTGCGCTCTATTTATACTTTTAAGCGCGACATGTCGATCGACAATGCGATCAATAATGTAATGATTTTCATATAAATTTGCGCCCCACTAAACAATGTCGTGCGAGCAATAATATCAAAATCTTGCAATAGTCTTGTGGTTGTCGACAGAGGTAAAATAAATAAAATTAGGAGAACATATTCATTTATGCACGTATCATCTTAGTATCAATGAATCAAAAATACATTCATAATTCCTTAAAGGTGTGATGGCATATCTAGAGCAGCAATATTATCGCGCAAGTGTCTACGAACAAACTGCACTACATCCGCACAAAAGCATTTATAGTAAAACTTCTAACAAAATCAACAAAGCGAATACTAAATTTTTTTGCACTAACACTTTTTTAAACGAGAAAACAATTTTATTTTTGTTAAAAGGTTTTTTACAATATGTATTTATTGACATTTTTCTTGTAGTTATTTGCAGCAAGTTCAACTAGCATTAAACTGTATTTTTAATTCTATTCTTATTTTCAAATAACCGTTTAATTTCCATTCCACAAATTGGTGTGGCAATATAGTTATTTGACAGTAACTAAATTGATTATTTTATGTGTTAAACCTGCAACCGACAAGTCGATAGTTAGTGGGGCGCTTATGAGAGCGATAATGACTTGTTTTTGGCCGCTTTACTAATCGATCGACATCGTGTTTATACCATGTTCAGATGGTAATATGAAACACTTGGTTCGTTTTCTGAACCACTATTGCAAAACTAGGTGTTCAGACGGTTGTTTCTTGCTTCACATTGATGTTTACGTATATTGTGTACACGTTTCATTTTTTTTTTAATTTTTATTTAAATCTTTATGTAAATATCAAATTTTTACATTTTCAATGTGTTTATTTTGATTTTACACGCATTAATTATCTGTTTTTTCTTTGTTTGGATTTTTTTGCTGCTAGTTCAGATAAACTAGCGATAATTTATTATCAAATTTGGAGATGACAGTAGTTTTTGCTTGGTTCGCAACAAGATTCAAAATGAACCAAGTTGGTTCGCTCATAAAATTTTGTATGGCGAATCATGTTGGTTCAATCAAGATTGGGCTGCGAACCACGAATGAGAGCGCAAACCTCGAATATAAGCCTTCGTGTGAACATGCTATTATATGTTTCATATAAAAATGCCCCAAGGATCAAAGCATGCATCTCAGTTTTCCATTCCTGGTTCGTATAATGTTATTTGCATATGTATGTATAGAAACGTGAAATTTGAAAACGCACCAAAGTTGGGGAAACTTTTTTTCTAAAAAATATTTCAAATATTTCTTTTCATATAGGTATAAATTGCCTCATTCATAAAATATATTTTTGATGAGTGACTTGTATTTAAACTACTCAAAAAATTCAGTTCTTTTTATACAAATTTACTGGACTAGTCGCTCTTCTGTGTTCTGTAAACAGCACATTAATAAACTTCTACTCAGCATCTATCATATAATCCTTCATAGGGGCTTAATAAACATTTTTTCTGAACAAGATCATAATATTATAAATGTGCTTTTTTACAAAAAGTATAACATTTTAGTATTAAAAACATAATAAAACATGCTTCTACAACTCAAGTTTTTACTGAATAAAACTTAGCAAAAAAATAAAACCACTAAACTATGTATTGTAATAAAAACTAAAATTTAATCAATTAACTGCCAATACAGAGTTTGTCATTTAAATAAATATAAAATATTTCTTATGAATACCGTAACTTGTTAACTTTATATAAACGTGGTCTATTTTAATGTTATCTATATCAATAGTGATACCAACATGCATTTCTAAACCGTTAACAGTATGTTATTTCCAAATGTCCTTATAACATTTCATTACATACATACACACTTTCGATCAAAATATACAAACTTTTTTATTTAGATAGTATCTTTGGTTTTTGAATTGAAAAGTACATATCCATGTACATACTTAGATATTGTATGTACTTTCATACATATTTTATTTGAAGAAATGCACAGAGCAAAAAGTGGCGTGACTTTTCTTATCAACACATTGGGTTGTTGGTATGGTTATACATACATATATTTTATAAAGCGGAGCGGAGTGTTAAGAAAAGCAACACAAAAAATTAGAGTAAGGCTGATTGAAGTGAATGAAATGTTGTACTTGTTTAACTAGCTGACATGAATTACACACAATTCACATTATAAACGTTATCAAATTCAATACAATAAATTAAACGTGTGCCATTTTGTTGATAACGATTTAGGATTTAAAAATAACGGAAGCCTAGTGGGAGGTTCATAGTCCGTTCAAAGTGGTACATGCTTCCAAGAGTTTGTTTTTCGTACGAAAAAAAATTTTATATATTTTAAAAGCGGGAATGTATGAATATCTACATATTATGTATATGCATACATACATACAAAAACGATAAATTATCAGATTCTGTATCACAAAAATGAGAACAAAAAGTCCTCCTTTTATTATTTTTAATAAAGATTTTATCAAGGCAACTTTAATATGTAATAGCGGAATTACAATAAATTACGAAAAGTTGTCAAAATGTTGTTTTACTTTTATTTGAAAAAGCAAGAAAGTCTACGTGAGTCTTTCAACTTATATACATCATAAACTGGTTTGAAAGATTTTCTTTCAACTATTAAATTCAATGAAATTATAGACAATTGTAAAAATATATAACGTAACACTACAAATATAAATTTTGAGACCTGATCAAGAGACTTGAACATACACAACACAATCGAATTGAAAGACCTGCTAGTCAACTTGAAAAAATCAAAACATTTTAATTTTTCTTCAATCAACTCGACAACTGCCAAACTAATCAACTGACAAAGCCATACACGCTTTGATTTGGACAACAACCGAATCAGTTGCCAACTGAGTTGAAACCAAGGCGAATTTATAAGGTGAATGCAAGCGGAAGGCGAATTCGGTACTATGTATTTTGTCAAAATCTAAATTCACCTAAGATTGTTCAGCTGGGAAAAAAATTTATATTAACGTTAAATATAAACTTTTTTAATTGTTTGTAATTAAAATCAAAGATTATATTAGTTTTTCACTTTTAAATTCACACAAATTTCTTGAAATTGCACTAAATAATACAAAAAAATCTTCAGATTAAAATGGCGCGAAAAAGTTTGTAAACAAAAGAAAAAAAAATTGACAGTCTCATTGGAAAAAACGCGAGAAGCAAAAAAAATTACCTGTGCTGTTAAGTTCACCTAGTAATGAATTCGCCTTGGTTGAAACTTGTATGGGGTGCTTAAAAAGACGTCGCCACACAGTAAAATAAGGGAATCTACACCTAGAATTGATTTTTTCCGAAATGTGTGATTTCATTGTTCATATCGCTCCTTTATTGCAACATAGTCATATCTCAAAAAAATGAGCTTTTCGAGTTAACAATGCAGAATTGTTAACAATGCTACCATTTGTAGTGCCAAAAATTTATTAAAATTAAAACTTATTTATACTATTTGATGTTGAAAATCACCTTCGTACTCATTTGACTCAAATTCTCTTCAATTAGATGTGCAACACTTTGTAATCAATGAATGCTAGCTTACAAACTATATGACAGTAGTATATGGAGTTCCGAAAAATTAATTACGGCCATGAAATCAAACGTTCGCCATCTTTGTCAGACTATGTAGCAAAAATGTTAATTAACAAAAGCCTGCGCTTTAGGCTATCACACTTTGTATTACGACTTGTAAAAAATTAAAATAATACATGCAAGTGTGATAGTGTGAATGTAGAACGTTATGAAAATGAGAAATAATACGGTAAGAGATTTGACATCCAATAACACTTCACCATTTTTAGAAATTTTTTTAAACAATAAGATTTTTCATTAGATCAGGGTTGCATTAAAAAAAAAAAAAAAAAAAAAAAAAAAAAAAAAAAACAAAACACAAATAATAAAAATATTAAAAGCAGACTTTAAGCAAATTGGCTGTTTATTTTCAAATCATATTTCTTACTTTACTGTAGATGTGAGGGTGTAAAAACAAAGTGTAAATGGTACGTTAGATTTTTTTTCAGCCGCAACAAATATCATTAGATTTTTGGTTTCCCTCAAAGCTTTGACCAACATTAGCCCGTAGGAAACCCCTATTGAAACGAATTATAATTTTAGTTTAAGAAGGATTAATGTAGAAAAATTGATTTGAGCAACCTCAAGTTGCTCATCAAAATATACAATAAATAAATATTTTAAAAACTACAAAACACATACTTGTTTTAATCCAATTAAAGTCTGCCCATCGTCTGTCCAAATGTAAAAGCGCACTTTGCAAGTAGTTAAGCAATCAGCTGTTCGAAAATTAAACAATAACAAAGAATCAAAGTGCATTTGAATCAACACGTATACAAAATACTGCAGTGTTTTTATATAAATATTAAATAAAAAGGAAAGTGCAGAAGACTTAAAAAGTCCAAAAGTGTAAAATATCACAGTATTTTCTCGTAAAACTTATGGCAAGTTTGGTTGCCACATCAAAACACAGCATATGTTTCATTTTGGGCTAGAAATTTGGCGTTTTGTGTTCCCGTACTTTAGGTAAATTTTATCTGTACTTGAAACTTATGCATGCTCTCTTTTGCACGAAACTTGCCAGAAAAGTAAAGAAACGCACCTATAATATTGCAATAATACTAATTTTGAAGGCTATACGTGATATAATTCTCTGCTATCAAATTTTACGGTTGCTGATTGAAAAATATTTTATATTATGTGACGTATAGACTCTATGTTAGGAGTTGTATAGATATTTAACGCAATCGTCTAACAAACATCGTATGCTAGTTGGGTGGTTTTTTATTTTTTTGTGCACATAAAATTATTTCTCATTAAAATCAAATTTGATTCTACAACACTGAAACACATACTCTTCATTCTTTCTTATCTCTTTGTATTAACCCACTTTTAGCAACAAAATTCTAGGTGCATTTCATTTGTTAAAACAAAACAAAAAATTTATTTTATCATTTAACTTAATACCAAGTAGGTTGTTTGACTTGTTGATTAGTTCCCCTTAAGTTGTATCCCACTGAGGTTGTTATGGATATATGTGTGTCTTCACTTTGTGGCTAACAGATTTTGTGAATTGTAATAGATAAATTTATAACTAATGTATGTAAATATAAAACGCTTCCCAGTATTTTGTGTTATAAAAAGCCGGAAATTTTTTAAGCAAGTGCACGTACAATACATACAAATTCAAATTGATGAAGTTTTATTATCGTGCAAGTAAAATATTCACTTTTGTGTCCACTGATAAATAGCAAAAATCAAAATACAAAAATACTTAGATTAAGAAGAAAAAAGTAAAAATATGACTAATTTAGATGTACGCAAACGAAAGGTAAGTTAATAAAGGGTATGTAATCAAATGTAAAACTAATTAATTGCTTGCCATTATTTAGCGCAAATTACATATATTACATTATAAAACAAATATTCATTTGGTTAAGTACAAAACAAGAGAGAGAGCGAGCTAAGTTCTTTGAAATCAGTGATGGTAATTGTTTTTTTTTCTGACTATCTTAGCGTTTTAAAATCCAAATGAAGAACAACACTAAAAATATAATATTGTCCAATTGTTTCTAAATTTTAGCATTTTATCGCAAGAAAAATAAAAGATATTAAACAGATTTTCTCTTTGAAATCCACTTTGTTTAGAAATTTTGTCATTTTATACTTTTAATAGTTAAAATATATGCTTTTGACGATTTTTCGAATACCAGTTTGCAAAAATTAATCTGACAATCAATCATTCCATTTTTGTTCAGTACCGAATTTGTATTTTATTGAATTACAAATTCTCTTGGCTTCTCTTCAAAAGAAATAGCAGAGTTGCCGTTAATGGTAATTTTAACCAAAATTGGTAATATTTTTCTTCAATGTGGAGATTTTGGTTAAAATTTTCTTCCATAAATACAGTGAGATTATAAGAAGTAAACATTTATTATTTCAAATATTTTATTACATAATGTTACATTTTATTAAAACAATGCTAAATTTAAATTTTTTCGACGAAGTCGTCTCTAGCAAAATACTTTAGGAAAATATATTTCTACATTTACGTCAACTTCAGATAGACTTCTGTCATGTTTTAATACTCTTATAGTCATCTCCAATATAGACGTTTTCAGCGGACAAAGCCATTTGATTATTTTTTATTTAATTAAAAAGGTACTACACTTTCGTGCTAGTGTGTTTCATTATATACAACTCTACTCGTAGTAATAAATCGTCTGATTGAGTAGTGGGTCTTACCCTTTAATTTTATATCGACATATTTTTAAATAAACGATTTTTAATCATGTGAGTTGAGAGAAACGATTTAAGTTTAAAAGTATTCTTTTATATTTATTTCTAACGTATATTCTTAACATAACAAATAATAAAGAAGGCATTTCAATCATAAAACGTGCGTCTACAAATCGTTTACGACCAATTCGAAACATAATCAGAAAATATTTAACTATAAGGTGAAAACCCTTTTGTATTATAATGCAAATTAAATTAAATTTATATGTTTCTCAAGTAAAAAAATTCATATTAATTTTTTTGCACATTTTCGAAAAATTTTGGTTGTAATAATAGGTTTTTAGGTATATTCCAGTTTGAGTGAATAAATAAGTAAATAATTTGCAAAGGAATAAATAACAACAAACAGGTTATTTTTATTTCACTTTATCATGTTGATAAAGTGAAATAAAAATAAAAAAATTTTGTAATTTATTTAAATTTGGCAATTTTTGCAATTCCTACATTGTTTTGAATTGATTTTGTGTTTACAATAGTTGACTTTCAATTAGAATGAGGTAATTTGAAAACAAGCCAACTAACTAAATAAAATAATTGTTTGGTTGCATTAATTTAAAGGTGGTCTTTACAGTAGTGGTTCGTTCTTCAGAAACGTTTATAAGATATTGGAAAAAATGTCGAAGAAACAAGCGAGTTTATATACGTATTTATAAAATTCTTAGGCTTTTTAGGACGTCAATCAACAAGTATTTAAGTGATATATGCTTAAACATGTATATATATATATATATATATATATATATATATATATATATATATATATATATATATATATATATATATATATATATATATATATATATATATATATATATATATATATATATATATATATATATATATATATATATATATATATATATATATATATATATATATATATATATATATATATATATATATATATATATATATATATATATATATATATATATATATATATATATTTTTTTTTTTTTTTTTTTTTTTTTCTTTTTTTTTTTTTGTAAAAATTCAGTGAAAGAATTACAAACAAAATATTAAGGTGCTAGTGGTATAACCATTACTGTGTTTTGATAATCACAAAAACGTTCATTGGTAAATTTAAAAATAAAGTAAAATTAAGTAATTATCTTATATGACATACTAAACTAGGTAATTTAATTGTAAGATTTTTTTATCTTTGAACCGACCTCAATATTATACAGCCGGCTACAACGCACTGATTTATCATTATAGTTTATTTATTTTTAAATCGCGCCACTTTGATAAGTTTAATCGTAATGATTTGCAAAAAGTTGATTTTAATATCTATGTGTTTTGCTTTGCCATCATTATTCGAACATGACAAAGCAAACTTAAAGTAGAAAAACAATTAGAGAGTTTTTGTTATCTACATCAATCCTTTCATTATAAAATGAAAAAAATCAAGTAGCAGTCTTGGAGTATGCAAGCGAACAAGAAGAGAAATTAAAATATTTAATAGAACATGTTTAAACAACTTAAATTTTAATATATGTTTTAAACCGCAAAACGTTCTGAGAAATGCTAAATTCATTTTAGGGTTTCTGAGGATCACATGTTTTACTGGCGATCTGCCATTTTTCGAAGTTGTTTGTATTGAAAAAAACAAAATAAAGCAATTTTTGAATTTGGTATTTTTAATGCAAAATGTGTCAACACTAGGTGAGTTGCGCATGAATAGCGAAACAGTTCGAACTAGTCCAAAGTAGTCCACAAGGTGCATTAACTTCTACACAGTGGCAGTAGTAGAGAAAAATTACAACAAAAACAGGTATTCTTGTCAGAAATATATGTAACTTTTTTCAAAACTATAAACTATGAAAGTACCTTTTCACAATTATAAATTATTTTTATTTGAATTATCTTTATGTTCACAAAATAGTTTTTAAAAGTTTAATTCAGAATAAACCACTAAATTCTCTTTCAAATGTATAAACAATACATTTGACGTAAATGGCTTACTATATTGCCAGTAGAAAAAACTATCACATGCCGTAGCGCTGCCACCTTGTAGACGTTAATGTACCTCGTTAGTCCACAAGCGTTCCATGTAACACTTTTTGTGCAATTTCGAGAGAAAATGAGAGTAATTTTTTTCATTTCCTATAGAAACAAGGCGAATTCATTACCAGGTGAACTTAACAGCACAGGTGATTATTTTTTGCTTCTCGCGTTTTTTCCAATGAGACTGTCAAATTTTGTTTCTTTTGTTTACAAACTTTTCCGCGCCATTTTTATCTGAAGGTTTTTTTGCATGATTTAGTGCAATTTCAAGAAATTTGTGTGAATTTAAAAGTGAAAAACTAATATAATCTGTGGATTTAATTACAAACAATTATAAAAGCTTATATTTAACGTTTATATAAAATTTTTTCTCTGCTGAGCAATCTTAGGCGAATTTAGATTATGACATTCACGATATGTTTTACAATAACAAAATACATAGTACTGAATTCGCCTTTCCGCTTGCATTCACCTGTATAAAGTCGCCTTGTATAGAAATTAGCCCGAACTTTTTTTTGTTTAAGTACGCACTAGAATTGAATAATCAGCTGTTTTTTATTTTTAAATTAGTTAAATGCAAAATGCAAGGTTGCCCAAACTAAAAATAAAGCTGTGAAGTTGTAAACAAGGCGTGCAATTGTTATTTGACTTATCATTTTATAAATATGTACTATAAAAAACGATTAAAAATTTCACAATGCCAAATAATTTATGTTTTGGCAGCTTATGATATTTTGTTTTTTATAAAAATAAATAAAATAATTTAATTAAATTTAATATAGAAGAAGATCAAAGAGTATTAGGATACAATTTTACAATGATTTTAGCAAGACAGCTTTAATCAGGTAGTGATAGAATTACAATAAATACAACACCAAAAAACATTACATGTGTTTTGTTGGTAGAATTTTCGAAAAACTGTTAAAATTTTGTTTTACTTTTGTTTGAAAAATCAAGAAAGTATATGTGTTTTTGACAAATTTACGCAAAGGAAACGAAAGACAGCTGTACTTATACAACTACCCTATTAAAGCTGCCTTGGATTTGAGTTTATATGATGATATGCGTTTTAAGCGTCTAAAATCACTCAAATATACTTTAATCTAAAAAGGAAAAAGCACTAGAAGTGCGAGGTGCACAATCAAGGTGCATTATCATCTACAAGGTAGCAGCGCTTCTAGTAATATAGTAAGCCATTTACGTCACTATAAATTTTTGTTCAGAAACTGAACTTGCGAATAAATATGGGAGCCTATATTTGTTTAATTTATTTTAAATAGTAGTATTAATAATACGCTATAAAAAACATTATCTAATAATTTTGACTAATTAAAATGTATGCTCTAATGAGAATTTTTACGGACATATGAACAATGACTTCGAATAACAGCTGTTCAAATTCAACCTCCTACCCGATTGACTTTATTTTAAGTGAAACAGAGGGTTCAATATTTTATACGCATTATATCTTTGCCTACAAAATTTACTGAACCGAGATTTTCATTTGGTATGCTCAGGGGAAATGTATCACCCAAAATCGAAATATTCAACGATAATAATAATTTAATTTTGAAATAAATTCTTCGCTAATTCAAGGTATATAAGTCAATTGGTAGTGTTTGCAGTATAAAGGATATAGTCCATCATGTTTAAACTATTATAGTTCGCTTAGTCCTTTTGTCTCTCCATCACATGATATTTTACCTAAAGTCGGTGCTCTTAAGAAATTTAGGGCCAGGGCCTAAAATATAATTATCAGTAATTCCAATACAAACGAAACTTAACGACTATTAATAAGTCCCAGGACCACACTTTTTCTTTGGCAGGAATCGATTTAAGGATAACATGTTTTCTAAGGAGCAAATATCAATATATATCTAGGTTGATTTATCAGAAAATACAAACAGATGTATGAATGTTCTTTTTGTTTTATAGTTAGGTTGTAAAGGCTGCCAGTTCCATGGGTTCCTTTTTTAGTCTCGCTGTGTTTAGTTGTTTAATCTTATAATTAAACAAAAATTAATAACGGACGAGCAACGCCGCGGGTACGGGTAGTTATTTATAAAATACCTATGTATGTACTTTGAACTACTCCAATTCATATGCAAACTATTTCATAATAATAGTCTTCTGTTAACAAAGACAAAATCAGTCACAACAATACGTTGAAGTAGCCTTCTACTGTAAAATAAGCAATTAAACATTCGTGTACAAAATATGGTGTCGTCTATTACAATTCCATTATAGGTATTAAATGAATATAAATTACAATCTGCTCAACTCATTTTTGTTTTTTCCAAAGTAAAAAAAAAAAAAAAACGTTAATTGGCATCTCTAAAAATAACACCGATTTTTCGTTGTTCTCATTTCATGTTTACATTTTATCCGCTCTTTTTTTTATTTTTATTTCCTCCATTTAAAACAAGTAAATAAATGAAACGAAAGTTGTGTGCTATTTCGTACAATAAAGTTGTCAAACAAAAATACAAACCAAAAGAATACTATAAAGTATTGGCATAACGCAGCTAAAAGAAATAAAAAATTGTTTGCCAAATTTTATTCAAACAAATATGGTTTTATCAGATATTTAAAGATTAAGACGAAACAGTAGTAGAGTGCGAAGTGTTTGTTTCATTTCATAACTTCAGTAAAATATGAAATTTGATTACGTTTTGGTAGGATAATAGAAAATTTGCACCCAGACATAATTTTTTTTGCTACTCTTATATATTTTCCAGTTAAGTACCGGCGATGAGAAATCGAATAATACAAACGCTACCAGACGCAAACAAAATGCCACATCCGCTTCCGGCGGACTACCCAGTGGCCTTAAAATATCCTTCCTATGTTTGATCATATCCGTCATTTTGTTATTAGTTGGATTTGGTAAGAAATATACATACTATATATTTGAGTACATATATCACAAAATTAATTATTTTTCCTGTTTGTTTTTAGGTTTATATATAGATACTACCAGTCCATTTTTAGTTCAATTAGCATCAAAATTGGGTTACAATAAAAATCAATATGCCGTGATTATCGATGCTGGTTCAACGGGCAGTCGCGTTTTAGCTTACAAATTTGATCGTAGTTTTATAGGTGCGTATTAAAAAGGTTTCAATTACTATTCGACACTTAATAATAGATTCTGAAGTTACATGCTCTGAACTGGGTTCACTTTGCATCAAATTTGTTTAAAATGGTGAGATTGATAGCTCCCTTGAAAAGTAAACCACAAATTATGTATTTCTGAAAAAATAGGGTTACTTTTTTCCCTTATAATTATAAAATTCATCATAAAGTGCGTGCAAAAATTGGGATATGATTTCAAATTGATTGCAAGTTAGCTAACCGATTTAAAATCACAAAAATCAAAAATATTTTGTGTGCAGAACACCTTTTTTTGTGATTTCAAATCACTTTCACAAAAAGTGATTTGCAGAACAGCCCTGACCATCTACTAACTTGCTTGTTTGTTTTGCTTTAAATACGAGTTATTACATGAAATTAAGGTTCCAGGTTATATGTTTACTTTAAATCTTATCTTTGATTTCTTATTGTTTCTTTATAGATAATAAATTAGTTTTATCTGATGAACTTTTTAAACAACACAAGCCCGGTCTGTCCTCTTTTGCCGATGCACCGGAAAAGGGCGCCTATTCCATTAAACTATTGTTGGACGAAGCTCGTGCTTTTATACCCAAAGACAAATGGTCTTCCACTCCACTAGTTTTGAAAGCAACAGCTGGTTTGCGTTTATTGCCACACAGCAAAGCAGAAAATATTTTAAATGCCGTAAGAGATTTATTTACCAAATCCGAATTTAGCGTGGAAATGGATGCTGTCGAAATTATGGATGGTACAGATGAAGGCATATTCTCCTGGTTTACTGTAAACTTCTTATTAGGGCGTTTATCGAAAAGTAATCAGGCTGCTGCCTTAGATTTGGGAGGAGGTAGTACCCAAGTTACTTTTTCGCCCACTGATCCCGAACAAGTTCCAGTTTACGACAAATTTATGCATGAAGTGAATACATTGAATAAGAAAATCAATGTCTTTACTCATTCGTACTTGGGTTTGGGCTTAATGGCAGCCAGACATTCCGTTTTCACCAGTGGTCATGGAAAAGAAGAAACTTATATTGAGTCAATTTGTGTAAATCCAATTATTTCAAATAGAACTTGGAGCTACAGTAATGTGGCTTATAAAATATCAGGCAAGGATCATGCTAAATCTACTCAGGAAAATCCAATTGTTGATTTTGAGAGTTGCCTGGATTTAGTAAAAAGTAAAGTTATGCCCTTGGTAAAGCCCAAACCGTTTACTCTTAAACAACATACTATAGCAGCATTTAGTTATTATTTTGAAAGAGCAACAGAGTCGGGACTAATTGACCCATTTGCTGGAGGGGAAATTACTGTAGAAGCTTTTCGAAAAAAAGCGCAAGAAGTATGTGCCATCCCCAACGATGAACAGCCATTTATGTGTTTCGATCTCACTTATATATCGGTGCTATTGCATGAAGGTTTTGGTCTGGGCGAAGGCAAAAAAATTAAAGTAAGTTGAAACATTTAAAGCATACAATTTGTTTTATATACTTAATCATTCCACTGCTTTCACAGTTATATAAGAAAATTGACGGCCATGAAATTTCCTGGGCTTTAGGGTGTGCCTATAATGTTTTAACTAGTGACGATAAATACAATTCTTAAAATTAATTAAAATTTTTTTTTAAATGATTTTGTAATAGTGCCTTAGATTGTTAGCTTTTTCAAATTAATTTCTTTTACTAAAAGTTCAAAATTTTAGCTCCTTTAGTAAACTGTACTTTGAAATACTTTGATTAAATCACGAAAGCTATGTTGTACATAGTTTAATTTACTCTATTTTGGTTATAGCACAGAACATTTTACTCGTTCTTTATCAAATATGATTTAAATAATGTATGCAAATCACTAGCACTGTTTAAAATTATTTCTTCTGGAAATTACCAACACCAAAAATTAACGAAAGTAGCATATGGATATAATCAATGATATAATATTTTATTATAAGCAATTAACTTACCGAAAATCAATTTACACAAAAAGCAAGAAAGGAAATATCTTAAAAAAAATTTTAATGTATTTTAAATATTTTCGGTAATAAAGTCAAAAATAATGTTAAAAAAATCTTTGTATTTTATTATATACTTAAGCTGGTAAATGCAAAAATTATAAAGCTTATATTTTGGTAACAAAAATTAATAAAAACAATTGAAGAATAACCAACAAAAGATGTTAACTTTAAATTTAAAGAAAAATGGTGCGGTTCAATATAAAAAAGAAATGCAAATATTATTTTAAGTTTTCTTGGTGCTGTATTCAGTTTTCTCTCTGTGCACTTAGATAGAAAGAGTGTAGTAAGAAAGTAAATAAACGTTTTATTTTGCTTCCTTGGCTAGATAAAGCTATCGTCTTTTTGTTGAGTTTATATAAAACTATTAAAATCGTCTAATAGCATTTAATTTTGTCTAAAATTAATATTTAAGGTCTTTCCAATATTTGAGGTTTCACGTCTAAACGATCCATAACATACTGTGGCATGCAGAGCGTAGGATTAATTGCCTTAAGACCATCAAAACCTAATAAAGATAAAGCACCTATACCAAAAAGGGTATGAAAAATATCGGGCAAATTTCCAGTACGATCAGCAAATCCGCCAGTCTCAATATCTTGACAAGACAGTATAAATTGCTTAAGTTTTTCAGCGCTTATCCAGTGCAGGCGACCCATAATAGTTAATGAAGCTAACACCCACCATGAATAGCAGACATCAGGCAATTTTTCAGGTCTACCATTTAAACCACCTGAGGGTAGCTGACGCTCACACAACCACCAGCCCAATTTGTCAACATCCAGTAGGTGCAAACGTTGTGTTAAAGACAAAAATCCAACGCAGCAATAAATAAGGCCTAAGCAAAGACAAAAAAAAAATGCAAATACAACATAACCAGATCTTAATTATTAACATCACTTACCAGCATGTGATTCAGCCCCGGGCTTAGAACCGAAACCGCCATCTGTTTGATTACAACATAACATCACATATTGCACAGCCTTCTCGACATCGATTGTTTTGGCCAGGTCTCTTTTTAATAAAGTCAATATCGCAACAGCACAAAAAGAAAATCGAGTATCAACTTCACCCCATCGATCACCGAAAAAGCTGCCATCTATTTGCTGCAAGGAAACTACATATTTCACCACAGCATCACAGTCAATTTCCTGTAGGGCATCATAAATACACAATATCTGCACTGCAGATAAAGTGTATAATATATGAGGGTCATGGCCCTCACATGGTGCAAAACCACCTGTCGTCGGACATTGGCAATGTTTTATAAAGTCAATAATAGACGGCCGGTCAAGGCGCTCCAACTCGTTCATTATGTCTAATGCAGTGACACCCCAATATATACCAGACATGCGTAGAAATTCTGTCATACAGTACTCGAAGTCATCCTGATCTTTACCATGATTTTCAATATATTCGACGTGTTTCCAAAAGTAAAGCTCATCGGAATTTTTTGTTTCACTGTTTAAAATTGTATCAGTAATGCTGGCTTTGGCAAGCGATGAAAAGTCCATATTGTTATTAGGTAATTAATAAATTGATATAAATTTTTGTACAATAAATATCCTACACAGTTATAGTTTCAGCAAGTTTACAAAAATATATATTTCAGCCAATTTAAGCAGTCGTTCTTTAATTAATGACACATTCAAGACGAAAATAAAAAAAAAATATAAAAACAGCTGTAGAACTAAGAGAAACCGAAGAACGAAATAAAAGCAACTATGAGTTCTAAAAATGATGCCAGATGTCGTTAAAGATGATAAAAAAATTATTTTTTCCAAAAAAATTTCAAAATTTTCAGTTTTACACCAATATATTACGATATGTTCAGTGATTAGAAATGCAACATTGAGCAAACCGATATTGATAATAAAGTGCTGTCCACACCTGACATCAGAACACTAACAGGGACAGCAAAATACTGTTACTGTCAGGTGTGAACTGCAAATGTTATTGTTTTCTTGCCGTCTTGAAACGGCTGTTAAGACGTCTGTTTTAAAAGCTCTGTCTTAACAGAAAATGACATTTCAATATGAGAAAAGTAAAAATATTGTTAAATTAAAAGAAATTATAAAAAAAAAGTTCAAATTATTATTTTAGATTGCAAATTTTGCAATAAAAATACATTTTTTTCAACAAACTATAGAAAAGGGCATAAAAAGTAATGATGTGCTTTCGTTGACAGAGTTAAAATAATGAAAAATCAAGACATACTCCACCATGTATGAATCGGGCCGTCAAAGGCTTGTTTTAACAGTATGTCTTAACAGCTTTTCATGTCTAATGTAGACGGGCAGTAATGACAACTAGAAAATTTATGTTTGCAACTGCCATTCATTAATAATAGAATTTGGCAAAATCTTTCATTTGTGTAAATCTTTCATTCTCTTTTTTCAGAAAGTTTAATAGGCTTTTTGCATCTTCATGAAATGCATAAAGATGTTGAAAATGTGAAACACTGTTGACATTGCTCACATCTAACATCTACTATCAATCAAAAATATTATTAAAATTTTCAAACAGTGGACGTGTGCGAAACGGTAGCAGAGTACTATGATGAACAATTTGTCTGTGCTAAAGAAATTTGTTTTTGTTTTTACTGTTATTATAACATAAAATTTTGACAAACAGAAAAAAATTTGTAACAAAACTAATAAAAAAATAAATAAAAATTAATAAATTAAGAAATAGTTATAATAGAGCCATTTATCAATTTAGTATTATTGATTTTTATACTTTTAATTATACTTTTAAAATTTTACTTACGACAGTATTTTTCTACCGTTTCAAACACGTCCAATTTATCCAAAACACGAAAAATTTTTCGAGAAAGATTAATTTGAAAAACAACACAGGATTATAAACAATATGTTTATAAATAAAATATAGGGCACATGAAAAAAATTGGAAAAACACGAAAAACTATTACAAAAAAAAATTAAATAAAAAAACACATGCAAATAATTGACACTGTCTACACCTTACACGGGAACACTAACAGGAACAGCAAAATACTGTTACTGTCAGGTGTAGACTGTGTTGACATTATTGCCATTTTTCTGGTGATGACACCGAAAAAATCGAAAGATATTGAATGTAATAAAATGAGATAGGAACATTTTATAAAGATGTTAAAAATTTTAGACTTTTAGAACAATGTATTTCATATGGGAAGATGCTAACATTTTCGAAAATGATGGTAGATGTTGATCAGTGTAAAAAGCATATAAGTGAAATAATTCATTCTTTTCTTTTATCGGCTTATATTCCGTTTACGCACAGAGCTCCGAATTGAAAATTATATACGGAAAAATAAGAAAAAATTCTTAAGTGAAAAAGTTGGTGCAAACGTATAGTTTCCGAGTTATGGATCTCTGAAATTTTGATGTTTTTATACATGAAATTGCAAACTTTTTTAAATATATAAAAAAATTGAAATATTCTTGTATTATATAATGTACCTAATCAAGAGATAACGATTAATACTAATCATTCATACACGTATATCAAAACTTCGGAGGTCCTTAACTCGGACAGTATGCATTTCAGCCAACTTTTTCACTTAATATTTTTTCCCTCATTTTAAATTTGCTACCCCCGTTTGTGTTTGTTATACCATAGAGGAGAAAATCCCACTGCCCGCCTAAGGCCGGCTACAGAAAAAAAATTTTTATTAATTGACCCAGTGTTGTTTAATAAAATTTTAATCACAGTTTTGTTTTTTTTTTTTAATATAAAATCGAACATCGTGACACTTATTTAAAATTTTGTAAAAACTGTCTTAGCATTTATGGAATTAATAAATTCGTGCACGATGCAATTTATTTATTCAAAAGCTTTCAGATGATACCAATTTTGTCTAAATAATTTCACAAATAAAGTGGAAAATTGGAATTTCAAAATGGGCCGGTGCCTCAAATTCTATTTTGGGGTTACTGGACCGTGTGCAGGAGAGGGCGAAGAAGCTTGTCGGTGACAGTAGGGTATCCAAGTCTATTGATTCACTGAAGCATGGACGCAGTGTGAGGTGCGTTACTCTGTTCTATCGTTACTACAATGGATTTTGCTCTGACGAGATTAGGGATCTTGTTTCCGAAATTCGTACATTTTTACGTACAATGCGTTCATCGTCCAGAGCTCATCCGTTTGTGGTCGATTGCCCGAAGAATGGTATTACTCATTACAGCGAATTCGTTTTTCAGCCGTACGCTTCGTCTGTGGAATAAGTTGCCTGCAGACGCGTTTCCTGTCTGTTATAACGTTGGAAAGTTCAATGTTCGCCAACACTACTCACTCTTTCCCCCTCCTCACAATTTATTTTCCTAGTTCCGGTACAATGCACTGCATATGTAGGGGTCATCCCCTGAGTACCAAGATAGAAAAAATCATGTTCACATAGAACAAAACTTCAGAAGCCCATAACTCGGAATATATGCGTTTCCGCAAACTTATTCACATAACATTTTCTTACTATTTTTCAATTTTCTATCCCGCTGTATAATTTATTTTCAGTGTGTAGGAGTGTACGCGATTCGGAGAGTGAACTGTTTAATATATCCGTCTGAACATTGTATAAATTTCCCTCTTTATTACAGTCCATACGGCATCTCTAAAACTTATATATGAACCAGTCGGTAACGAAATCGAGAAAACGTCAAAAATAAATTGGATTGAAGCGAATTTGTCACCACACACTTTTCTTTTTATTAATGGTTAGCATTGAAATTCTTCTTGGGGTTGTGTGTTAAAAATTTATTTAAATACAATTTGGAACAATGTTAAATTAATGAAATTAAGTTTATTGTATTTTAAAAAGATTGAAAGATTAAAATTTAAGAAAATTTGTGGATAAAAAGCAGAGAAGTTTTTAAAGAAATATTGCAACGCTGGCTCTATTATTGCATGAAGAAAAAAAATTTTACCAAAACGAAGGCTGGGCGAAAAAGAAAGAAGCAACAGCAGAAAAAGTTAAGGAAATAACAGAGAATCCAGCATTGAAAACAGAGATTAACAACGAAGACAATTGTTGGAATAGCTGTTACGGATATCAATACATCTGTGGTACTAAGGTAGGGTGAACCGAATTCTAAAGGTGACCAGCACGCTAACCTAAAGTAACATATGGAAGGCCTTTGAAATTAAATGGTGGAAACAAAATTCTCAGGTTTGGATTGGGAATATTTTGTTGAATTTTTTTTTTTGGCTAGCGAAAGAGGAAAACTGTTCTGACAACTTTTGTGACAAGGTTGTGCAAAGGACTTTTTAATAAAAGTACAATTAACTTCGAAGATAGAAGTGTTCACAGCTGAAGGCCATGTCCAATGGTGGCAATGTTCTAGATAACTGGGAAGAAATCGATGAAGCAGGGGTAAGCATATTTTAAACTTTATATTGAAATTATGTGTGTACACAGTAATATATATACATAAATTATGCCTTACAGGTGAACGTGTCGATTCAAGCATTGAAAACGACATCAGCTACTCCTTGCGAAAGAATCGCAATAAATCCTCAATCGAATATTGATTTGGCAACACCTGCTACTACCACAGATTATTTAAGGCCAACACAAATGAAGCTTCTACAACGCAGCAACACACAAGACTCAACTACTTCCCTGTCGTCAAACCAACTTAAATCGCCTTTAGACGACATGTCGGCCACATTTCAGCCAGTTATGATGGTATTACACAAACCAGAAGACGAATACCAATCTGCTAATTACACCGCGCCAATTGCCAATCAAACGGTGAAAATTCTAAGACGACCAACGCAGGCTACAGAAGTACGTAATAATGGTATACGTCCCAAGCAGCCCATTAAAACATTGCAACAAAGAGAACAAGAATATGCCGAGGCAAGATTAAGAATATTGGGATCTGCTAAAAATCCAGCGGATGAGGATCAGCGGTAGGTTTTTTGATATCATTCTTCACAACGTTTGTTTTTGATTAGTTATGTAATTTATATCATATTGCAGAATATCATTGTTTATAGTTAATTGTTAAGTAAAAGAATATTAAAAATTTTCTAAAGGTCACCATTTTGTATTTGTCCCCAGAGAATGTTGCGTATTACCGTACCGGTAAGAAAGGTGAAAAGGAAGAAAACTTAACTTGTTAAACTATCCATCTATTGTCCTTAAAGATAATAATACAAAAATAATTAAGTTTAAACCTTTGCGGTAAGCTACCGCGCTATAAGATACTGGTTCCAGTTTAAATTTTTTTTATATACAGGCGGGCTCTAAAACTCACGTGATTTCAAAGCACATGCCAGGCAAAAATGACCAAAACAATATTACTTAGTAATTCAGCCTAAGAAAATATGTGTTAGTAGTTATGCTTTATTTCAATTTCAATATCTCTCTACATTTCTAAAAGTGCAATTGTGCAATAATGCTTTCGCAACGAAATTGGCTATAACAGCACAAAAAAGCAAAAAATAGTGTGTTTTCATATCGATTTATTATCTGTTAGATTTGTAATAAATTTTTGAATATAATGTGCAATATTTCATTTTATTTTTACGAATTATAGAGCATCAGCTACGACTACTACTACAATAATAGCTACCAGTACGACTAGTTCAACAGTAACCACGCCTTCTGCTATACCTGTACTCGGATTGTCAAATAATACTGTGACAAGTGTGGCGACAACTGCTAAAAATAATTCGCCAAAAATCCAAATTGCAACAAGTCAATACAACAGCACTTATAATCAACAACTTCAGCAACAACAAAAATATCAGCAAAACTACCAACAGCCGCAAAATTATTATTACAATCAACAACAACAACAACAACCGCAACCACCTGCTTATAACAATAATCGCACATACAATATGAATCCATTGTTAGCTCTTGGCCCTATGGGACCTATTGGTCAGCCAGCTCAATATCAAACAACAGCATTGCCATCACCACAAACGCAACAACATTTCAAATACCAACAATATCATCAAAAATCGCCTCAACAGCAACATAAATCACAGCAGCAGCAGCAGCAACAACAGCAGACTTGGTCCCCTGTTGTAGGTGGAAGTGTTTCTTCCTCGTCTGTTAGACAACAGCCAAATGATACAATATTACGTTTGCCACGTGGCCCTGATAGTTCTACAGGCTTTCAAATGCGTCGGTAACGCGTTGCTGTTAACTGATAAAATAATTTTCATAAAGAAATTTATTTCGAGCTTTTCACTTGTTGCTGCCTACATACAAACCTAATTAGTTACAGCTTGTATAGTCAAAAAAATTTTGCTATGATGCGCTTGCAACACAAAAGTTTCTTTTCTTTTATGCTTTTATTCTATTGTAATTCTTTGGTTCTATTATTATTCTCGATTTTTTTTTTACTAAAAATTTTATTATACAAATTATTTTATTTTTTTTATAGTTTTGCTGACTTAATTGCGTTTTCTTTGGACTTCTGCCATTCATATAATAAATTTGATATAAGCAAAAATATGATTTCTTTAGAACTTATCCAATACGAAGATAATTCGTTTTTGATTTAAAAAAATTATACAAAATAAAAGAAAACTTAACAAATGCAAATAACTGGTTATCAATCGAATTAAGTATATTCTGTTACAAAATTATGCCAGATTAAATTTATTTAGTTCGCAGATTCGGAATCAGAACATTGTACTTTTGATTAAATGTAAATTAAATATATATTTTTTATTATGCGTCTTAGCACAAATTTGAAAAATTTAACAAACTTCTGCTTGAAGTGCTTTCGAAAAATTTTAGTGCCAATTACACGATAACGAAGCTGTTCGTTCGTTCGAACAATTACATTTAAAACAATAACAAAATTTTGAATGTTGTTCTTGTTTTAAATGTAATTGTGCGAACGAACGAACAGCTTCGTTATCGTGAAATTGGCCCTTAAATTTTCACTATACAAACGCCCATGATACAACACAACCCACTAGAGGTACTAGAGGGTTGCGCAAGCACACGAAAATGTAATATTTCACATATCAAAACAAACACGTCAGTATCGAAATATTTTAAACATATAAAGGAACATTGTCTTACGCCGTTGTTTTCACGTGCCATCGACTTGAACATGACATGAACATAACGTCGGCAGAGCGAATGTAAAAAATAAGTTCATGTTCTTGATGTGACGTATACGTATGTTCGGATTTACCTTATAAAAGTGTTCAGTTCGGCGCCATTTTGTGTATTTTTGTACGTGATGGCCAACTTCATAGCGAACATCGATGCTCAGCCATATGTTCGAGCATCGATGTCGGAGCATGAACGAAACATGAACATGAGCGGTGCACATTAGCCATTTGCGATGTTCGCCATGATGCTCATACCATGTTCATGGCTAATGGAGACCCCCAGTTATAATCGTTTAAAAATATCAGAACGATACACAAGAAGAACCAACTGAAATATAGTTAAATTGAAGTAGAACTAAGCTTCATAACTAACGGTGGCAGCACTAGAGCAAAATGACAACAAAATCAGGCATGTGGTAAACCCCTTGTCACACGATCTACTAAATAAAGCCTGTGTGCTGAAAAAGTACTAAAAAAGCAACCGTGCGACAGAGTTTTTGACAAATTGTGCGATTTGAAAAATTTTATGTAACTTTTCAAAACTTCATGGTTTTCGTGCGATCAGTGTGGTATATATCATGAAAAATACAAGAATATTGTTGGTTGGTTTATGTAATTTAAAATTATTATGGTAATAAAAGTTTTTAATTATTTTATTGTGTATATAAATTATTGCAATTATACTTGTATAATAATGTGGCCTACAACGTCATTTTGAAGCGATTTTCTCCAATCGCCAGACTTGAAACCTGTGAATGAATCGTACGATCGTGTAGGATAGTCAATCAGGGCCTTAAGATATGCTTGTCAAAAATATTTGTAACTTTTATCACAATTATAAACTATGAAAGAGCAAATTTTCACGATGATTTAAAGCCATGTCTAAAAGGCATATCTTTTCTTTTGCACTGAAAAATTTTTTAAATTAAAAAAAGCCATGTTTTCTGTTTTTTAAGTTTTTTTTTTCTCTAATTTCTTTTTGTCTCGTTTATTTTTTTATTTTCATTCGGCTGGCTAGGTAACCACATCGATGCTACCAAAAGGGTAAAAAGAGACAAACGATTATTTTTAACGGCAACAATTAGGAAAACGACGACTTAAAAATCATCGTAAAGATGTAACATGATTTTGGTAGGAGCTTTAAAAGAGTAGATATTATAAAAAAGACATGGCTTTAAATCACTATATAAATCAGCCCAAAGTACCATTTCACAATTATAAATTATTTTTATTTGAATTATTTTCATGGTCACAAAATAATTTTTAAATATTTGTATTATTTATCTTGTTTATATTGTTTTCTTCTAAATTTACCAGCTAAAGATCTTGATTGATTTTTGTTTTATATAAAAAAGGTTTAACGGTATTTTATTTTCAATACCGTTAAACCTTTTTTATATAAAACAAAAATCAATCAAGATCTTTAGCTGGAAAATTTAGAAGAAAACAAAATAATTTTTAAATGTTTAATACGGAATAAACCGCTAAATTCTTTTTCAAAAATAGCAACGTAATTTAACGCTCAGATTTTACGCGGTAACTTGGTCCACTTAAGGTAATCGCGTCAGTCGAACTGTTACTCATCTGGTGCGGCCAAATTATCAAAAGTTGTTTATATTCTTGTTTGTTTACACTGTTGTTTTCATTACAATTTTGCATGCAAATTTTTTATATCGAAAGTAAAGTTTATTTGTGGTTGAATTCCGTGAAAAGTGAGATTAAAATCTGTAAAAAGCTTTTCATAATTATTTCACTAAAATTATTTATATTTTTGTAATATAATTTTACTAGTTTTCTATGTTTAAAAAAATACCTTTTCATTTTTTTCACATAAAATTCAATTAACTTTTAAGCATGTGGTTTCTTTTTTTTTAAATTTTTTCTTCTATATTGCTGTCACATACTTTTGACATTTTGATCTCATTGCAAAAGCAAAATACCTGCAATGTTTCTTGGAGTTGTTCTTATTGTAGCGAAGCGGCTACTCTATTAAATATACGTTGGACTGACAGCCAGTTTACCAATTTCGAAAGAAAATGAATGCGAAAGAAAGCCAGTCACTCACATTCGAATGAATTTGGGTTTGTCTATCTCATTACTATTCGTTCGCATATTCTTATGTATTTTGATTGAGTTTTTACACATCGTTCGCATAGAAAAAAGTTAGACGAACCCAAATCAATTTTCTTTCGCTTAGATTGCGAACGCAAGCACGCTGTCGAGATGGGTAAACTGGCTGTGAATGTCCTTTAATAATAGTGCGCTGTGCTCTTTAGTACATTTTGCACAGCCTTTTAGTACATACAAGCAAATTTACAACAGGCAAACTCGCGCTAGTACAAGACAACACGTTGAAATAGCCAAGTATATTTTTAAGTTAAATAATTGTGAAATATCAAGACTGGAAATTTTTGAAAAAAAAAACATTTGACTATCAGTCGCGACTGAGACAAAATATCATCTACTGCTATGTCTGTTTTACCTGATTTCTCCCTACCTACACCTATATATTACGACTGACTTCATTCTAAAAAGCTTCAACTTTCTTTCCAACGTAACCACATTCTTACTAGACTTTAGTCTCATTTAGAAAGGGCACAACTTTACATAAGAAGCAAAAGAAGGAACTGTGTTTATCAATGTATAACTTTGTATACAATCAGTTGTAAATCGGTTATCTATAAAACTAATCCATCGACTTTTTGCGGCTAGGTGTATTTGTGTGAAATGTATCAGAAAATCTAAGAAAAATCAAATTCGGAAAAAATGCGAGTTAGGGCCAATTAAAAATGTATATTTATAATTTGTTTATGAAATTATATATTTTTTTCTGTTTATTTAAACCTACTTTTGCATTCAATATTTCACACAATTTACTTGCATTTAAAAGATAACAAAATTAATGATAACGAACAATCTCCATTTACCCCCAATCAACCAAGTAATAAAGGTTATCAGTCAAAAAGTTGAAAAACAATAATAAATAGAAAATCTTTTGGTGAAATTTATTATTTTGAAATATTTCACTGTGCAAATTATACGAAAAACAATTTCATTAAATGCAACAAGAAAACTCGTGCAGGTGGTGAGTACCTACATAAGTATCTTATACATTTTATACATGTGTTTGATTTAGAAGAGAACATTTATGCCACATAAAGCAAAATAAATAAGAAATTTGTAAAAAAAATCAAGATCATTTAGTCTGCTCTGAGTAACAAACTTCTTTGTATAGGCTGATTTACATGCAGGCATGGGCGAGTGAGTATAAAGAATTCAAGAAAATCACTCACGTGCAAGACAATATTTTAGTCTTTATGATATGAAAACAAGTTTGGTATGAAGTGTTATTTGTACTACAGCTGTTGATGTCATTTGCAATAGTCACGTTATTAAGATTTTTTTGGTTGTTGTAGTTAAAATTAATAAGTGTGTTCCACGTGAATAACGAAACAGTCCGAACTAGTCCAAAAGCGTTCCACGTGCAATTTTAAGAGAAAATGAGAGAGTAATTTTTTTCATTTCCTGTACAAATTAGCCCAAACTTTTTCTTTGGGTAACTTCGGACTAGAATTTAATAATCAGCTGTTCTATGTTTACATACATATGAAACTGAAAATGTAATCAGAAAATTTGCTTTTGTTTAAAAATTAGTTAAAAGCAAAGGGAAGTTGCCCAAACTAAAAATAACCATGTAAAGTTCTAAGGAGAACATGCAATAGTTATTTGGCTTTTGATTTAACAAATATGTACTATAAAAATCTACTGAAAATTTTACATAGCTGTTGCCAATAATGCAAATCTTTTATATAGTCAAAATAAATTAAGCGTCTAAAATCACTAAAATATACTTTAATCTATAAAGTAAGCAGCACTGATATTGCAAGATGTACAATTGTGGTTTTTTGCGTTCCAGCAGTTTTGGGTAAAATTTGCAAATTTAGAGAGAAATTTGCTTTTTACTCTCATTAGTCCGAGATCTTGTGGAACACACCTAATATTGTCTGTTAAACTAGTTTTTTTTTATTAGCAAAAAGTATTAGGCAAGGCGAATTCATTACTAGGTGAACTTAACAGCACAGGTGATTATTTTTTTCTTCTCGCGTTTTTTCCAATGAGACTGTCAAATTTTTTGTCTTTTGTTTACAAACTTTTTCGCGCCATTTTAATCTGAAGATTTTTTTGTATGATTTAGTGCAATTTCAAGATATTTATGTGAATTTAAAAGTGAAAAACTAATATAATCTGTGATTTTAATTACAAACAATTATAAAAGTTTATATTTAACGTTTATATAAAATTTTTTCCCAGCTGAACAATCTTAGGCGAATTTAGATTTTCACATTCACGTTATGTTTTACAATAACAAAATACATAGTACTGAATTTGCCTTTCCGCTTGCATTCACCTTTATAAATTCGCCTTGGGTGAGTGTTTACTTTTTGGTTAAATATTGTGCAAATAAGAGCAAGCATAAAGGCCGTTTTGCATGAAGTTTAAAACTTTAACAGAAAAGTCACAATAAAAAATTTGGCAACGCTCTCGATTTGTTTGTCTAAAAAAAATGGCTGTTAATTTTAATATTCAACAATTTCTTATGATAATAGAAATTAGAAATATTATTAGACGAACTACTGAAATTTTTTCTAATTGTTTTCTTAGTACATAAAGTTTTGGAGCTAATAGAAAAACTTCGGCGCGTAAAAAGTTGAGAGTTGCCGAACTTTTCGCTTCACGTTGCGTTGGAAGTGCTTAATGTGATATGTTTCTTATAAGTATATGTATATATTTTATCTTAGATGTCAAAGCGAATTTGTAAAGCAAAGAAAAGCAAAAGTTTTATCTGACACGGCCTTAAGTTTCTCTCAAAAAGACGTAACATTTTCCAAACGTACAGAAACGCAGAAAGCCAAATTTCTAGCTCATATAATTTTAAAGCAAAATAGTATTTTTTCACATTTTTGGACTTTTAAGGTCACATTGTATATATTTTTTATTTAATGTTAATCTAAAAGCATTGAAAAATTTGTATGATTCGAATCAATTTCTTTTCTTTGTTATCGTTTATTTCTCAAACAGCTGATTGATTAACTACTTGCTCAAACTCAAGGCAAATCTTTTACCGCAAGAGCACTAAATACCACACTACAAAAAATAAATCTTTTTAAAATGTCAAGCAAATAATATAAACACAAAAAGGAATTAAAAAAAAGTATAAAAAAAAAAAAATTACAAGAAAAGACAAACTTTTAATTATTTCGTGAAAACTAAAGTCTCAACTCATAGAGCTTCGCAAGGTGCAAACGGTTAGTCAGATTGGGAGGACTCTGGATGATCGCTGGCGCTTAAGATAAAATATATAATTTAAAAAATTTATTTAATTTTTTTTGCAAATTTCTTTAAAAAAAATGTACAAAAAAAAAAAACTTAATTTCTCTAACATTATATGATGATGGGTTGGTATCATTCGTCTAGCTCGGGTTCAATCCTGGCTAAAGCCTAGAAATATTTTTATTTATTATCATAACAATAATTGCCGCGATCAATAACTCTCGATCAAAGAAGACAGGAAAAAATAATTGAATACACTAACTTAACAAAACTTAGTTATTTCGTGAAACATTTCATTATTTCGTAAAAACTAAACTCTCAGCTCACAGAGGTGAAAATGGCCAGCCAGATTAGGGATGATTCTGGATGATATCTGATCAAGATGTGCCGTTACTAAAAATAAATCAATTCCATTCTTTTACTTCTCTATTTTATTTTCCCCATTGTGAATAAAATATCACTCTACTGTCTTTCGTTTTCACTAAAAGGGCGGGCTTTAAAGTGGTGTTATAAATGTTGATTCAGGGTGGCTGATGAATGCAGCTACCAAAAAAACGTAATAACTTATTTTGTATGTAGTTAAGCTGTTCCATTTTTATTATATTTTATAGATTGATCTTTAAGTTTAACTAAAATGGAGAATGGAGGCAATAAAACAAGAATAGTGCAACGTTTTCATGCTCCGTTGTATCCGTCCAGAGAGAATATAGGGACACGTTTGGCGGCACTCCTCCTAGCAGATGAACTATAATGAAGAATTTTGCCGAGCATGGCACAATAGCTAGAAGGCTTTATCTTCAAGATGCCTCAGTTCGGACACAAGAAACTATCACTGCTGTAGCTACTGCCATACAATCCAAAGCTAGAGATTCTCATCTATCTATCTGCTCAAATGGCCGTCGGCATATAAAATTCAATTAAAAAGCAAACTGAGCCCTAGAGATTTTCCGATTCACTTGGAATTTTGTGAGCAGATAATTCAAATGGTGTCAGAGGATGAGCACATTTTAATTTAAACGGCAAAGTTAACAAACAAAATTGTCGAATATGGAGTAGTTCTCACCCACAGGTGCAATTACATTCACTTCGCATTGCTGTGTGGTATACAGTTTCTTCAAGGTTCATTGTCGGGCCTTACTTTTTCAAAGAAAACGGTCTATCTGTTATGGTCTATGGAGACCGCTACTTAAAGATGTTGAAAAAGTATTTATTTGCAGAATTACTCTAAAAGAGAATTTCTTTCAACTCTGTTTGGTTTCAACAAGATGGGGCAACCTGTCACATAGAAACGCCTGTTATGACATAATTGAGGCAAAAATTTCCCAACAAACTGATTTCTAGAAATTCTACATACCATTGGCCTCCCAGGTCTCCTGACCTCACTGCACCTGATTTTTTTTGTGGGGTTATTGTAAGTTAAGTTAACAAAAGGAAAGTTAAGTTGACAAAAGGAAACCAACAATCTTGGAAAGTTTTAAGCAGGGGTGCCCAAAAGTTCTTTATGGAAAAGCAAACACCAATAGATTAAAAAAAACTACTTTTATTTATTATTTTTTTCTTGTAAAAAGCAAAACATATTTACAAATACAAAATTTACACTGACAAGCGCTGTTGTCAATGTTTACCAGCAAAGCATGCGAAAGTACCCAGCGGCCAAAGTTTCGCTCACAGAAGCGATGATCCGATGCACACTTGTAAGTCAGTAATGCACACCATCTCATATACGAATCTAGTATACTTTTTCATATACATTGCCGCATTTGTAGAGTGAACGCCTACCACCTGCACACAAAGTAAGCGAGGTAGTGAGGTGTTCATCCAACAAAAGCTCATTACTTCCTAACATACATTGTAAGTCGGAAGTAGACAGCTCGGATACACTCTCGCATACATTGTAAGCCGGCAGTAGGCAGCTCGTACGTACTGCGCATTTCAGTTTTTTGGAAATATTTCATTAAATAAATTTGTTGTGTTTTTGGTTCACTGCATTCTTTTCTTTTTCCTTAAATATTTTATCTTTCTTGTACCTTTTTTTATAAGGTTTTCTTACCTTTAGCACTGATTTTGTTAATTAAATTTTTGCAACGTGGTCTGACAAAGACGCCGAACGTTTGAATTACATCGAATAAATAAAATACGTTCATATAAATGTGATACAAAAGATGAACGTAATTCATTTTTAGGAACTCCATATACTACTGCCATATATTTTGTAAGTTACCATTCATTGATTACAAAGTGTGGCACACATCATCGAAGAGAAGTAATGTGGTAGACAATGTTCGCCGCTGGGTAGTGTTGCTTTGCTCTTGTGTGTGTGTGTAGGGAAAAATATATAAGACGAAGTTGTTTGTGTATTTTTCATTGCTAGTACTGAGAGCAGTATGTACTGTTACGAAAACAATTGAGTGCTTGGGCACTCCTGATTTAAAGCAATCCATTCGAACGGTAATTGAGATAATTCCCGCTGCAACACTCCAGGTTGTAAAACTGAAGATCCATTCCACGTGTTATACGCGTTCTAAGCGTCTGTCATAAAAGTAGAATCAGTGCAATTGTATGAGACAAGTTTCACATCACAAAGCACAGAACGCATATACGCGTACGACGCAAAAAGGGGGTTTACTTTTGCACGCGTCATAAACGTGTCCCAGATCACAATTAATTTTATTTTTCAAAGTTATCGCCAAGAATATTTGTGCCATGGATTGCTATTTTATGTTTTCGTGTTAAAAAACGGTTTTTATTTAAAAAATACTTCAAACACAACAAAAAACATCGCATGAAAAGCGATGCATGTAACTTGAGTTTAGAAAAGTGTAGAACGCGTAGAAAGTGTGGAACACGTAAAATGCGCAGCGGATATAACGCGTGGTATGGACCTTCAGCTTAATGAATAACTTGTTAATAAGATGTCGCACATGTTTCACCGAGGGTGGAGGCCATTTGAATTCAATTATTTTCAAAAGTTTATAAATTACTTTAATAAAAATGTATTATTTTTCAAATGAATTACTAAAAAACAAATTACATAAACTTTACAAAAAGTTATTTGAGTTTCTTAATGTAGCAAAATTGATCAGCCTCTCTGTATATTCAAAACATATTTTTGTACAAAGTGTACTTACCGATCGAATCTGAATCATCAAATAAACTTGTTTCCAACAAATTTGAAACAGTCACGTTTTAGCATTTCACACTTTACCATCCCCATTTTTATCAGTTAGTGATTTCTACAATAATGAAGTTCACTCCCCAGGCATAAAACAGCACTGAGTTTTTATGCTTGTTGTCATTAATGTTAATAGTCAGTGAAACATCGGCCACTGAAATTCGGTTCCCTTAAAATAATTTTTATGTATATTTAAAAAAAAAAATTAGTACAAAATTTCATATTGCTCAAACAAGTGTTCTCGCGAAATAAAGAAACCTAACGAATATTAAACACACACACATAACGTGTATTTATCGTTCGGCTAAAAACAAGCACGTGGGATTTTTTAGAACAAACATAATTCAATAAACAAAAAAGTAATAATACAAATTTGGAAATGTCTTCCAAGGGAAAGCAGCTTTTGGTAATAGGTAGCGGTGGACGTGAACATGCTATTTGTTGGAAATTATCACAGAGCACGCAAGTGGACAAAATATATGTCTTGCCTGGCAGTTATGGTATTGGACAACTGGAGAAATGCGAGAATTTGAAGAATATTGATGACAAAGATTTTCCGGTAAGTTTATTCAAAGGAAAATACTCATTTATTTACTCATGAATGTATACATATAAGTATGTAGATAAGAAATCCATATTTATGTACATATGTATATCTACTTTGTGCGAGGTTTCGTATATAAACAAATATACCTGAGTATATACATATGTATGTATCTAGTAAGTGTATACTTACGTACATACATACCTAAATTTGTGCCTACTTACATATATGCAAATCCTAAAACCAGTTTTGTATTATTAAAAATTAATAATAAAAAACAAAAACATTTAAAACTTCGCACACCACATGCATGCATGTTCATACATATGTATGTATTCATACAAATAAATGCATGTGCTCCATGAGAGCAACAGACAAGAACGGATATCTCATTGTATATATTTACGTATGTAAGTATATACTTGAAGCCCGGGTTGTTGTCGCTCTTTTCAAGGTCAAACATGACTGTTTTTTTTTGGATTTAGTATATAAATAAATGTGTATAGGTATGCATACATATGTACAGATGCCCGTACCTAAGTTCAAGCATATACTCATACATACATACATACTTATGCATTATTATTATTATGCATTTTTGTGGTTAATAAAGTATTTTTTTGGAATTGACAATACCAAGTTAAGTTCGTCCTTTAAAATTTAACAATCTAAAAGATTTTTAGATTTTTGGTTTTTGTACATCGGGTTTTAGTTCGTCAAGTTTTTCCTTTCTTAAGTCTAAGGTCAGAACAGCGATTTTAATTGCCCAACTTTTTAGCAATTTTCTTTTGGAATTGCTTTCTTGTCCACACATAAAAACTTTTTTCGGCAATTCTTGAGCAATTCTCTACCTTTTGTTTCATGCAATTTACATTGTATATGCACATACACATACATACATGAGAGAAAAGTAAAGAATTGATGAGAATTACCGAGTACCGGCAATTCTTTTTCCCTTCTTATTCCCCTCACCGAAAGCTTCTATAAAGTCAAGAATTGCCCAACTAAAGTTGCTGTGTGTGACCAGGCACTAAGAAGGATTTTTTACAAAACAAATTTTCTGTGATCAATAGTTTTTGTTTGAAGAAGACAAGAAAAATAATAAACAAACCTTTAGCTGGGGCACAGCTAGCTGTGTCGTATTTGAACTCGGGTCATGACGTATCAAGATTTGTGCTGAGTATAATAGGAATGTATAATAATTCAGTCTTTGGCAATTGTGGTCGTTTAGTTTATGAATTGACGGTTTCGTGGTAGCACAAAGTCTACAACTGTATTGTCGACATGGTGCGTTTCGTACCGTTTTTTTTTTATACTTTTATTTTTTAATTTTTGGTGTGAAAACTTGCTCAGGGCTAGTTTTTAAGTTCGTATTTAAATCGAGACAGTAGCTGTTGGCGATTGCAAAAAGCGCGTTTCAGAAGTGTTTCGACAATTGCAAGAACGCTGGCATGGGATTACTTTAAAGGAAACAAATTATTTTTATTGTTATTGGATGGGATGTGACCCTTATCGGTCACTTGCACTGCGACCAGTGTTGATCAATTGTGCGTCCCCTTGGCTCATTACGGGTTAAGTATGGCAAGAAAACGGACAAGCTCCTCCATTGGGGGTGATATTAAGTCACATTTACACATTAACATATGAGCTTGTAACAGCCTATATCTCCTGTGTCCCAATGCTCCACAGTGGGTGATCAAGTGCTCCTTTGACTCCTCTTCCTCACCGCAGAATCTGCAAATGTCTGTACTGGAAATGCCCGTCCTATGCAGGTAGGTCCTTAAGTCAGGTATAATGACCTGTAAGTTTGTTGTATACACTGTCAGTGCTCTGAGGCTTTTCCTGTCCAGTTTTAAAGCACGTTCGGCCCTCTTTGAATCAAAGTTTAGAAATTTCCAATGTTGCTCAACGTTGGACTCTGGCCACTTTTTCATCTCTGCATTAAGGAGACCCTTATTGAAGCCAAATATTGGAGTGGATCCAATATAAGTCTCCTCTGCTCCTTTTGTTGGGTGAATACTTTAATGAATAAATAAATACTTTTTGAAAAAATTTAAAATAACGGTTTTTTGATCATACCTCGTACATACACACTATACATAATTTAAATTAAAAGTGTGTTAGGACTAAAAAAATAATAATAATCATCATAAACTCTTTATTAAAAATTTATATTAACATATCTTTCCATTGAAAGTTCAAGCTCTTATAATTTCTTCTTAAATTGCGATACATACATTTTTTTAATGCCTGAAATTATTTTTTGACTTGTGACCGCTTTTCTTGCTGCTTTTGTTGTACACACTTTTCGTTGTAGTGGTTGTCAGCGGTTTCTTATGATTGGAAGCAATTTGCTTGACTTCACCGGTATAATAGTCCTTTTCTATATAAGGATGATTGCGTATATATTCCAAGGCACGCACTATATAATCGGGAATTTTAGGTATGTGATCGCCTACTGGATGATAACCAGTCTCATCGGCCACATAACTGGTTTTAATTTCAATGCCTTCTGGAGAAATATAAGACGAAGAACCCTGAATAGTGCCATCTGCAGCACCCTGTTCAGTTCGTTTTATGCCATTCGATGTCTCAAAATCATAATAATAGGTACCATCACCTTTCACTTCCACATCATTGCGAAGAATTTGCGATTCTCTTTCCTTGGATGAGCTGGATGATACGCTAGATTTGTGATTGACAGGAGCAGCTGTTTGTTGTTGGGATTTAATAGCATAAAAGTTGTTACTCAGCGGGCCACCGTATTGAAGACGTTTCGAATAAGCCAATGTAAATACTAAAAATAAACACTTTATGAAGAAAAATTTTACTTTCAAGGATAGTTTGTAACTGCGTGATTTGTTTTAGTTTTACACTTACTAGGATCGTTTTCATTTTACAGCAATTATAACTATTGTTGTTATCTACACAACATACAATTCAAAACTGTTGGCTAAATTCTTATTTTTGATGCCTTTTAAATCCTCAAAACTCCATTAAATTCCAATGTTGTCCATAAATTTAAATCTACATTAATTTTCTGTTTGTTTTTTAGGTAGGAGGTTTTTTTTTCTCTTAATAAATTAAAAATTTTTGCTGAAACTGCGAATACAATTTTTCTTAAAAGTAAATTGTTTTCAAAATTTCTTGATATTTTGCTTTTGAGCTTATCTTAAATTTATATGTAAGTATATATTTTTTCGTACTCAAATTAGCATATAAATGACATTTTATGACTGTAGTACAGACCATAACGGTAATAAATATGTTCTCTTTATGGTAAAAAACACTTTCCGGCTGGTTTATTTACGTATTTACATACATATGTAGGCATGAAATTAAAGACAAACAAGCTCAATCAGCATCATCACATCTAAATGCCTTTTGTGGATTAGCAGCAGTCATCTTTATCAGTTTAATTTCTTGGATGATGAATGTTTTTATCATCGTGTCAATGTCAATGTCAGTGTTGGGTTATTTCTACATACAGTAGGGTGCAAAAATGTGTTCATGTTTGTATATTGTGCACCTTTTATACCATAAAAATTTAAATATTGAATTAAATCCAATTTTCCCCTTTTTAATTTATTTTATGTTTTAGTAAAATTAAAAGTAATAAATTCTTAGAGAAAAACAAGTAAGAGTGTGGTATATTCGGCTGGGCCAAATCTAAAATACCCTTCACGATAGTCACATAAATATATGGTATATATTAGAAGTTTCAACTAAATATGTTCGGATATATGTAAAAAAAAGTTGCATGAAAAAATAGGTTTGAGCTATACCTCGGGTATATATGGACCGATATCGGAAGTTTTCATTTGCTGTATTTTAGTAACCTTTTATAATCAGAACTGCTTTTGAGCAAAAAAAAAATTTTTTTCATGGCAAAATTTAGTTTAGATTGTATCTCGCATATACATACATACATACATATATAGATCGATATCGGAAATTTTCATTTTCTGTATTTTAGTAACCGTCTTATAACCAGAACTGCGTTTAACAAAAAAAAAAAATCACTGATATTCATATCGCTCCTTCATTGCAACATAGTCATATCTAAAAAAATTTGCTTTTCGAATTAGCAATGCGGAATTGTTAACAGTACTACCTTTTATATTGTGCCAAAAATTTATTCAAATTACTTTTAAACTGTTTCCTTTAGGATATATTTTCTAAAAAAATTTTTCTAAGACTTGTATGGAAACTAAAAACTTGAAATGTGTTCTTCTCGAAACAAGTTTGTTTTAGTTATGACTATGTTCCAATAAAGGAGCGAAATGTATCAAAAGAAACAGCAAAACAGAATCATGGATTATAAAAAAATGAAAACAGTAATTATAAACGCAAGGAAGATAGTGTTTCCAAATTTTATTTTTTCTGCCATTTCTAAATTCTAATATTTCACCAAAAACCGGTTTAACTAGAAGAGAAGTGAAAGGACCTTTCTGAGCAGATATATTTTCCATATGTCAAATTGTGTAATCACTTTTTGATTATATCTGTATAGAAGAAAAAAGAAACATGAACGAAAAAGCAAACCTGAAGAAAGACAAGAGAAAAATACATGAACTACGGGGTTAAAAGAGCCCGCAGAATTGATCGGCTCAATTAGTTCTCTCACGTAAATTGTTCAATTATTCTAGTTCGTTTGCGAACTACCCAACTCTAATAAAATCCATTTTCTTTCAATTAATCGAAAATTATTAACAAATAAAGTAGCATACCTTCCCAGAGGACACCCGGTATTTACCTTGGTTTTAGTGGTGGTTTTTATACGCAAAAATTAATGTATAATTAACATGCGAAATTCAATTTTTTAGATTTTTGTTAAAACTCACAAAGTTTACGAGTAACAGTAGTTTGTTGCATTTAAAATAATTGTGCGGTAAATTAAAAAGTAAACGGACTTATCAGAAAGACCTTGTGCGTTGCCCCATTACCAGATTAAATTGCTGTTATTTTGGTTCCTTACCTTGTACTTTCAGATAACACAAACTTCCGTGCGTTAGCGTACGTTACGTTGCGCTTATGTTAACGTTTGCCTAAGCAGGCCTTTAGTTTTAGTTAGTCCTTCGAACTGCGCTGACGATTTTTAACTAGCATATTTTTAGAGATCACTAATTTTCTTTCTTTTAACAATATTTTGCAGGTCATTGCAAAATGGTGTAAAAATAATCAAATCGATATGGTAGTTGTTGGGCCTGAAGATCCTTTAGCCAATGGCTTAGGCGATGAACTGAAAAAAGCTGGCATACGCTGCTTTGGGCCAGGAAAGCAGGGAGCTCAAATAGAGGCTGATAAAAAATGGGCAAAAGACTTTATGCTAAGACATAACATACCTACAGCACGCTATCAAACTTTTAACGACTGTGAGAAGGCTAAAGAATTTATATTAAAGTAAGCTTTTAACAATAATGGCAATTTCGTGGAATTTTATGAAAATTTCAGGCTTTTTTGTTTTTTTTTTACTAATATATTTGATTTCATTTCCAGTGCTCCTTACAAAGCATTAGTGGTAAAAGCTGCAGGTTTGGCAGCAGGTAAGGGCGTTGTTGTAGCTGCTAACACTGCCGAAGCATGCAAAGCAGTGGATGAAATTTTAGGTGGCAAAAAATATGGTTCTGCTGGTGAAACCCTGGTTATTGAAGAACTTTTAACGGGAGAGGAAGTCTCAGTATTGGCCTTTGTTGATCACAATAGTGTGCAAGCCATGTTACCGGCCCAAGATCACAAAAGACTGCTGGATAAAGATCAAGGTCCAAATACTGGTGGCATGGGTGCTTACTGTCCCTGTCCATTAATTTCTGCCGAAGCGTTGGATTTAGTGAGAAAACAAGTTTTGCAACGTGCTTTAGATGGTTTGAAAAAAGAGGGTATTGAATATAAAGGTGTTTTATATGCTGGTCTTATGTTGACACCTGATGGTCCCAAGACCTTGGAGTTCAACTGTCGTTTTGGTGATCCGGAAACACAAGTTATTTTGCCTTTACTCGATTCAGATTTATATGAGGTGATGTCCGCCTGTTGCGACAATAAGCTTGACAAAGTTAATTTAAAATGGCGTTCGGGCATCAGTGCTGTGGGAGTAGTAATGGCTAGTGCTGGTTATCCAGAAACGTCTACTAAAGGATGTGTTATTGAAGGTAAGTTATGAAATTTTTGTCTGAAACACAGTATTACACTAAGCATTAAAAACAGTCTCACACAAATTTCCAAACTTAAGATTTAACAGGCAGCCAGCCATTGAAATTCCAGTCAATTTGTATCCAATTTGGTGCCGTTGTGTTGTCATCAAACTTAATTGTCAAATGCGGGTTTCATTCCCGTATTCTAGTCTGATACGAATGCAAATCGTCGTTTTAATTTGAATTTTCTATCTTTCAATTTTAGTTTAAATTATTGTTTATGTAGGATGTTATTATGTTGGCTATTTTTTTATTAATTTTCGATTATGTATTTTATTTTGCATAAGCTTTCCCTTTTAAGTAGGGATGACCTTTCGGGTAAATTGAATAGCAATCGCCTTTATTGCGAATGGCGACGTTGTTACAAGTGATGTCGACGACACACTCACCGTCACCAACATTGATGACGGTAATACAGATCAAAATTGCACTAACATGTTTACGTAGAACGCTTTTGGACCAGTTCGGACTGTTTCGTTATTCACTTGGATTACACCTATTGCAAGTAAAAATTGTACTTGTAAAAACTTGGATGAATTTTTCTGCCTCCCAATTTTTTACGCTCTTTTGACGCTCACCCATTGTAAATTTTTTGGGTTAACGAACCGCCTCCCTGCAGAAAGCGTATAATATAGTTACAGTAAAATAAATCTTTTAAATATTTTTAATTCACAGACCAATTTAATAAAAATATTTTGTAAACAAAACTAAACTAGAAGTGATACATTTTTACCTATTTTTATGCTTTTAGGAATACCTCTTAATTCTGACGATCAAATTATATTCTATAGTGGCGTAGCCGTTAATAAGGAGGGTAAATGTGTTACCAATGGTGGTCGTGTGTTAATAGCAGTCACTCTACGTTCCGATTTACAAGCTGCAGCCTGTGATGCTACTCGAATTTGCCAGGCTATTACTTTTGCAGGGGCTGGAGGTCAATTCCGTACTGATATTGCTAAAAAGGCTTTTAAATTGTAATTATAAACAAACTTATTTTTGTAGAAACTTAATAAAGTTTTTTTGTACCGGGTGTCCGCCGTGAAGGTATACATATTACTTTGTTTTGACGCCTTTTGGGTAAACATGAGTCTTGACAGTTCATATTTCGCATCGTGAAGTAGACACGTGACAAATTTATTATGCGAAAGTATTCGATAAACCAACGTGTTCTAATTGTTAAAATATTTTATCGAAATCAATCATCGATTACTGTGACGATGAGAAAGTTAAGTGATATTTTTAGGAGAAACAACGTGCCAACAAAACGCACTATTTATCGTGCAGTGAATGATTTCGAAAAAAGGTCTGTAGCATGGACCACAACATACTGTAAGATCGATTGGAAACTTACTGCAGCTTAAGAAAGAGTTCAAAACAATCCATCAACCTCAAGTCGACGCCATGCTCATTAGCTTGGCCTTCAAAGAACAACTTTAGCCACAATTTTGCACAAGGATTTGCATTTGTTTCCATTTAAGATTCAGTTGACGCAAGAGCTTCTTCCACAACACCATTTACGCCGTCGTTTATACGCCAATAAGATGTTACGGCTCGCCCATTATAACCCCGATTTTCGTGAAAAAATCATATTGAAAATTCATTTGAATGGATACGTGAATAATCGGTTCTGGGCAATGGGAAACCCTCAAATACTTCATCAATCACCTTTGTATCCATTAAAAGTGACAGTCTGGTGTGCAATTTGGTCAGGAGGAATCATTGGAAACGGCGTAACGGTAACTTTTAATGTGAAGCGATATCGTGGGTTTGATTAATGTGGTAATCAACAAGACGGTACCACATCGCATACAGCCAAGGTTACAATGTAAACAAGATATTTGAAGAAATTATGATCTTGATAGGCCTCCACGGACGCCTTATTTGACTGTTCCGGATTTCTGTTTTTGGAGATATCTGAAAAGCACGGTTTGTACAAACCAAAAACGCTTGAGCAACTCAAAATATTCGTGATGAAATATAAACACCGTGATAAATAAAACGCCGCGTGAAATTGCACGAATGTAATGAGAAATGTGCTCAAAGGGGCTCGCATTTGTGAAGCTAACAAAGGTGGACATTTATCTGATAATGTATTTCATACATAATTGCCGACATTAACATACGAATAAGATCCATTATCTTTCATTCAACCAAAAATTATAAACAAACAAAGTAGCATACCTTTCCAGCGGAAACCCTGTATAAGGTATACATAATATTATGAAAACTTTCTTTTTTTAATCGCTGTAGTCAAAAAGCGTCTCTGCCTTCGTTATCTTATAAGGATAGTGGTGTTGATATAGACGCTGGCGATGATCTTGTACAGCGTATTAAGCCTTTGTCTCGTGGTACGCAAAGGCCTGGTGTTTTGGGCGGTTTGGGTGGGTTTGGTGGTTTGTTTAGGTTAAATGAGGTAAATGTTTATTTTTACTTTGTCTTCTTACCAGTTGTTTTCAAAACCATATTTTCTTATACATAGCTGTCTTTAAAAAATCCATTAATTTGTGAAGCTACAAATGGGGTGGGTTCAAAAATTCAATTGGCGCTAAGTCAAGAATTGTATGAGACTTTAGGTTATGACTTGTTTGCCATGTGTGCTAATGATATTTTGGAATGTGGTGCCGAGCCGGTTGCATTTTTAGATTACATAGCCTGTGGTAAATTATATGTGCCATTGGCCGCGCAAATTGTTAAGGGCATATCGGAGGGCTGTCGAGATGCCAAATGTGCCTTATTAGGTAAGTTCCTTTCGTGATTTGTTGAAAATAAAGTCATAATTTTAATTTAATTTGAAAAGGTGGTGAAACCGCAGAAATGCCTTCGGTTTATGAGGTGGGTAAATATGATGTGGCTGGTTACTGTGTGGGTCTGGTAGAAAAGGGCTGTGAGTTGCCTAAATTTGAGTTGTACGAAGAAGGAGACTTACTTATATCATTGCCTTCTTCTGGCCTACATTGTGGCGGTTTCAATGGGATTTTAACAGCTTTAGACACCTATCAAATAGACATCAATCAGAAATCTGAATTTGGCGATGTCACAAAATCTTTAGGCAAGCAAAAATTTCTCTTAAAAGTGAAAAAATAATTTTTTTTTTATTTTCCAAATAGGGTTTAATTTGGCCAAACAGTCTCGTATTTATGTTACAGAAGTTTTGCAACTTCTACAATTAAAAGTTGTCAAAGCCATTGCCCATATAACTTCAGGCTTGATACCGGATGTGGCACGAATTTTACCTTCCAAGTATGAGATTTGCCTAGATTTTGGTGATCTGAAAGTACCTGAAGTTTTTGGCTGGTTGGCCGGCAGAATGAAACTTGCACCCGAGTCGTTGCTAAACAATTTAAATTGTGGCATAGGTATGGTTTTAATGGTTCCTAAAAACTGCAATGACTGGAAAACTATTAAGGGCGCCAAAGTTTTGGGGGTGGTTAAAAGAAAAATTGCCAACTGTCCGCAAAAAAATCAAATTGAAGTTAAAAACTTTGAAGAAGCTTTAAAAAAGTACGAAAACCAATTTGGTGCTGTGGGTGAGAATGAACTAAATGAACCAAATCACCATGATTTACAGGGTGCCTTAATTGTCAACTCAGAAAAAAGATCAGAACTGTTTGTAACTCAAAATGGTCGTAGATTGACAGAAGTTCCAAAAACGTTTAAAGATCCTATTTTGATAATGGGCACAGATGGTGTGGGCACAAAAATCAAAATAGCTCAACAAACTGGACGCAACTCAACTGTGGGTATAGACTTGGTAGCCATGTGTGTTAATGATATACTTTGTAATGGAGCTGAGCCTTTTACTTTTTCGAGCTATTACGCCTGCGGTGAGTTAAAAGAGGAATTGGCTGAAGATATAATAGATGGTGTTGTAGAGGGTTCCCGTCAAGCGGGTGCTAGTTTAATAGAGTCCCATATAACCGAAGTACCGGTACTATATAAAGCAGGTGTATATGATTTGGCTGGGTTTTCTTTGGGAATTGCTGAGTATGAACGCATTTTGCCACACAATGACAAAATACAAGCTGGTGATATTCTTATTGGTCTACCTTCGTCTGGAGTTCACAGTAATGGTTTCAGTTTGGTACATGCTGTTATGAAACTGGCTGGAGTCAAGTTTGATGATATTGCTCCTTTCAGCGGCCGTACGTTAGGTGAAGAATTTTTAAGACCTACTAAAATTTATGTAAAAGCTGTACAGCCTCTAATTGAGCAAGGTTTAGTGAAGGCCATGGCCCATATAACTGGAGGAGGTCTAACTGAAAATATACCCAGAGTTTTAAGAAACGATTTAGCTGTGCAAATTAATGCCGAAAACTTTGTCATACCTTTGATATTCGGCTGGCTGGCTCAAAAAGGAAATATAAAGGCCGCTGAAATGCTAAGAACTTTTAATTGTGGTTTGGGCATGATTTTAGTTGTGGCTCCGGAGCACGAACAAAAGGTTTTAGAACTTGTACAATACACCGAACGAGCAACTAAAGTGGGTATTGTCACAGGAAGGCGATCACCAATTGAACCTCAAGTTAAGGTTGATAATTTTGAAAAATGTTTGGAAAAAAGCAAGCGCGTTATAAATTCTACTCGCAAGCGAGTGGCAGTTCTAATATCAGGATCTGGAACCAATCTTCAAGCTTTAATTGATGCCTCTAGAGATTCTTCCCAGTGCTTGAATTCGGACATTGTGTTGGTTATATCTAATAAAGCAAATGTTAAAGGTGTGGAGAGAGCTAAAAATGCTGGTATACCTTGTGTTGTAATAAATCATAAAGAATTCAAATCTAGAGAAGACTTTGATGCCGAAATGACAAAAATTATGCTGCAAGCCAAAATTGATATTGTATGTCTAGCTGGTTTTATGCGCATTCTCAGTGAGCCTTTTGTAAAGCAATGGAAAGGAAAATTGCTAAACATACATCCATCTCTTCTGCCGAAACATCCAGGATTACATGTGCAGAAAAAAGCTTTAGAGGCAGGCGACAAGGAATCAGGTTGTACCGTGCATTTTGTAGATGAGGTAAGTTTTAATTAACGAAATTAATCTTTTAGAACTAAAAACATTTTGTATATAATTATTTAAGGGTGTTGATACCGGTGCCATAGTAGTGCAGTCGACTGTGCCAATTCTACCCGATGATACAGAAGAATCTCTTAGCCAGCGTATACATACAGCAGAATATTATGCTTTTCCTAAAGCCTTACGTTTGGTAGCCACGAACGTCGCTCGGTTGAATAAGGAAGGCAAAGTAGTGCTTGCTTAGACAACGATTATGTTTAAGCTTAAAGAATATAATTTAAAATGTATATACATATACACAGATTTATATTAATTGACAAATTAGTTTATTAAATTAATTTAACAAACCGTAAATCTAAAAACAACCAAAAATATTTATGATTTCCTATGAAAAATAACAATAAACAAATAAGTTAACTATTTTCGTTTTAAGAAAAATAACAATAGTATCACAAAAGAAAAAATTTATTATTTTTTCGTCGACTAAAACCAAAATCCAAAAAAAGATAAAAAGTCTGATTTGCCATGTTGCGTTGAAGTTTTTGTGTTACTAACATTTGTTTGCGGTTTTTTCTGATTTTTAGCTATATTAGGATCTTTCAGAATTTTTTCACTTAGTGTTTCTAAGTTAAGGCGGAAGAACTGGTTTTCTAAAATAGGTACGATTAAATTATACTTATCTATATTTTTATTGATTTGTTGTACTTCATATTGATATTTATCTAAAATATTTTGCCATTCTTCTAATTCGATATTGGTTAGGGGATAGTCACCAAAATAAATAATTTCAGCTGCAATATTTTTCTTTAGTTGCTGCACTGCTTCGCGTATGTCCCTTTGTAGTGTGATCCATTCGGGAGTAAAACCATTGTCTATTAATATCTTGTTCAATTTGTGTGTGGTAAAATCTAAATAGGGATTTTGTTGTTGGGCATGAGTTAAAGGTTTACCAGCACCACTAAGGTTATTGAAATCTCCTTTGGACATGGCTTCTTGTATATAATCCTCCACCAAGCGATCAAAGCCATATTTTGTTTTTATGGCATGATTTTTGAAAAAAGTTCCCTTCTTCATAATAGTTTTTTCTCCTGCCTGTGATTTCTCAATTCGATGTTTCAGAACTCTCTCTTGAGCTTTCATGGCTTTTATTTGTTGGTATTGTTTTTGACGTTGGAATGGATTGCCAACCCCAACACCATCGAAACTTAAATATTGTCTGTGTTGTGGGGCTGTATGGCGAATATCAGGCACCTCTTCTTCCTCATCTTCATAGATGCCGCGACGGTTTTTTGCAAACTTTTCCTGTAATAATTTAAACGCCTCATCTACTTCCTGGAAACGTTCGGAACATGCCTCTGGCAACCCCGAATCAGGATGTACTTTCTTTACTAAATCTATATAAGCTTTTCTAATAGTATTTTGGTCTGCAGTTTCTTCTACTCCCAGTATTTGGCAGCACTTCTGTTACCACATAAAATAACGTGTTATATTCCTTGTAGTATTTTTATACAAATGCGCTTAAAAATAAGTTACCTTATAAAGCTCTATGCGTTTAATATGCATTTTTCGGAACATTTTTAGATTATTTTGCATTCTAAAAACCGGTATCTTTAAGGCAAACATTTCGATTTATGTAACTTTTTCCCTTAAAGTGACGTTTTTCTTCTATTAAAAATTAAGTTTTTGTGGTATCGTTTCTATTGTTTTCTGTTTACAAAACATCAGTGATAAGAAAGCTGCACTTACAGCTGTTTCTGTTTATTATTAAAGTGTATAGTGCTGCCGTACTAAAATTAAAACTACTAGAATTAAAAAAACGGAATTCGCTTTGGAACAGAATTTACAAATTTCAACTTATTTTTCAATCACAGACGGGAGCAATTCTTCTGCAGTTTTTAGGCGAACATCCCGTTCGCTTGTATACATGTTATGCCAAATGAATAAGCCTGGTGTGTGATGAAAGGAACAAACATTTGTTCGGACTAACAACTGTTTTCATGTGTTCTAGCACAGGTGTAAAATTAAATATTTTTTTCTGAGCACCAAATTTTGTTTACAAGTTTAACGGAATTTACATCATGAAGTAAAATACCTTACCCCGTTCTCTAAAAGTTAATCAGCTCATAGGCTTGCATAGTGTAAATTGCAAGTTAGTATGGTGCAAAACGGCGGCAATTAAAGCAAATTTGAAATAACCTACTTAAATATAATTAATTTCGATTATAGCCTACTGATATCTTACACTTATATAAGGCTTTATCTATAAGAGACTGGGTTTTAGATTGATATAAGCACTGGCACTAGAAAAAATTCGATATTGAAGCATTATGATGTCGATTAGAAAGCCTGTTTGCGGCATTCGGTGACTACTCCGTCGTAATTATTTGACTATGCACTGGAAAGTTTGTTTCTTCTAACTCAATTTGTTTGTTCAAAAAGAAAAAAATATTTCAAAGCACATATATGACATAAATTTGGTACACCCATAAGAATATTACAAGAAATTACTTTTACACGGAAAAAACATAATATAGAAGGTTTAAAATTATCGAGCATGTCCCAGAAAAGTAGTAGAATTAAAGTAAAAAAGGATTTGAAAAGATCATTTGTCTATTTATACAAAGATTTGTTAAAGCTGGTATAAGCCCAAGATATGAGTACGATGAGTTAGCAAGCGATTCCGTAATCGCTGCAATAAGAAATGATATCTTCAAGTGATTTTAGTTAATAAAGTAGCATATTTTATAAATAATATTTTCTTGTTTTTCCATACGAATATTTTATCTCCAATAAACAATTCGTCATCAAACCATTTTATTTATTATATTATTATACTCAATTTTTTACGTCCAAATTTTTAACTTACTAAGTTTTTCAAACTACTACTTTTTGTGTAAAAGTAGTTTCAAGAACCAAGTAGTTTACTACGAAAAGAAAACATAACTGAAAAGAAGAAAATAGTACACCAAAGATTTTTTCAAATTATTTTCACTTCAAAGCAGAAACAAAGACATGCCCTGGATGAATTAATATTATGTCAGAACTTTCTTTTAAAGTTGAATTTTAGTTAAGCCACTGCATCTTATATCATAATTCTTTCCTACCATGAAATAACAAATAATCTATTTTATTGTGAATTATTTACTATAAATAATGTTCGAATATGCAATAAAATTGCTCCTCTAAATAGGGTATTTAAAGAAAAAGGAAATATATAAAGACTTTTAAGCACAAAGCGTCAACAGAATTTCAACTCTGGAAATTGCAAAATATAGGTGTGCTTCTTTACTTACCGGGCAAGTTTCGTGCAAAAGAGTTTCTCTCAAATACAGATAATTTAAATTTAAATTTTACCTAAAGTACGGGAACACAAAAAGCCAAATTTCTAGCCCAAAAAGAAACATATGCTGTGGTTTGAAGTGGCAGCAAAAATTGCTATTTAATTTTACGAAGAAATACTCTGATATTTTACACTTTGGGCTTTTAAAGTCTTTTGCACATTCCTTTTTATTTATTTATTTATTTACTGAACATTAAAATTATATAAATATAATTATAATAAAGAGAAAAGCACTGGCTGCCAAGGCCATCGGCTTCTCATTTTTATTTAATGTTTATATAAATAAACTGAAATAATTTGTATACGAGTTGATTCAAATGAACTTTATTTCTTCGCTATTGTTTATTTTTCGAACAGCTGATTACTTAACTACTTGCCCAAATTAGCCCGAAGAAAAAGAACGGACTGTTTCGTGCAAGAAGAGGAAGCATTCTTTTCTCTCAAAAGCGCTCACATTTGCCCAATTTTAATATAAGGGAACGCTTTTCGTGCATATTGGGATCCCGCGGGATCCCAAAGTAGAGTAAAGAAATACACCTTGTATACCTGCATGACGCATTACTTCAAATTGCTAAAAATAACGATTTAAGTCATTTTTATTTATTTTTAGACAACTTGTCATGGTAATTTTTTATACATCAAGTTTTAGATTTTATGGACCTTTCTGGTGTAAGAAATAACTTTGTTGTTTAAAACATTTAACATGTTCCATTTTTCGACCGACTTTCTGTTTTCAATATTAAAAATTTGTATAAGTTTTTGAGACTTGTGTAAAGGGCCAAATGAACTAAGCAAACCGTTTGGCAAACACGCGCTTTCCGCTTGTACCGAAACCATACAAATACAAACAAATGCACATATTATACTTTGAATTATTATTAAATATTTATATATAAAAAAAGACAAAAAAATAACACATACAAATGCAAATAAATCACTTTTCTGTTTTCAATGAGAGTAAACGGCGATTGTGTTGTGGCAATTTGCTCGTCATAAAAAATTGCAAGATACAAATTGTTTTATAAATATTTTATCCACTATTTCTTGATATTCTGTTTTTTAATCTTTATGTTTTTAATTTCCACAATAGAAGAAAACTTTTACGCAATTCTATATATTACAAGAAAACTTTTTCTTGATTCACTTTGTGTGCTACTTCTTTCAACACCCCACTTTGCAAAAATTTCATTGAAATGACAAAATTTACTGACACATTCATAATGTTTGCACGAAAAATGTTTGGTTTTCGTGTAAAAATGTTTCAAAATTTATACAAACTAGCAAAAACTCCCATAAACGAAAAAAAAATGATTGTACGAACTTACAATTTTGACATGTTTGGCAAGCAGTTTTTGTAGTTTATTTGGCTCTTAACATAACATAAGGGAAAGTGCTTTTGACCTCTAAAAATACTTTGTTGTCTTTGAATACCGATGTCTGGCATCTTTCTGTAAATCAGCCCCAAAATTAACATATTTGAATTCTCTCAGTTATTATTTCACAGTGTGTTTGAAAAGACGTAAAAACAGAAAAGAAGAAAGAAAGAGTGGGGAGAAGTAACGAAACAATAAAATACGCAAATACAAAAAAAATTTAAAAACTTAATTTAACAAATATAGTTAAATATTAAAATTCGGAAATGTCTGAGAAAAAAAGATCCCGTAAACGAAAGGTAAACAAACACCAATAAAGAAAAATTCTACTTTAATTAAAAAGAAAAATACCTATTATTCAGTAAAATTTCTCCAATTTCGAAATGACAAAGTTGCAAATACATACATATGTATGTACCACCTATTCGTAGATTGAAAAAGAATTGAAGAAAAAAGTGATGACGGTGTTAAAATTATGATTAATTTATGCTAATTTTTGGTTATTAGAAAACATTTTTTGACAAATTATTACCAAAGTACTAACATAAAGTTGTGGTTTCACCATTTTTAACAAAGTATCCTGTAATAAGCTATAAATAACAGGGCCCCGTAATAATTACATGCATACGTATGTAAGTATGTACATATGTATTATGTGCGAACGGGAATTATCCATGTTTTTGTTTTTATTTATTTTGTGTTAACGCATGAATAGTTATATGAATATATGTATATGCACATATGTATGCACTTGTGTATGTACGAATGTTATGTTTTTAATGTCGTTCAACTAAACTAACCTAAAGTAGGTATTTTCTTTTATTTGGATATCTAAAATTTTATAATTTTAGTAAAATTTCGATTTTTTATACCCACAGTACGATTGGAACGTACCCTGCAGGAAATGTCAATAGTAAAACTATAGTAATTACCTATTGACGATGTCACCAGTTCTACTGACAAATTGTACCCTTACTAATGCTAACTACTATTGACATTTAACACAGGCTTGTCCTACGAAATCTACCAGTAGACTGCGTCAATACTGACTAGGTAGTTCTTGTGGGGTCATATGGAGAAAATGTCAATAGTCAGATTGTACTGACTTACTATTGACGATATTACCGTACTGTGGGAAATGTCCATAGTAAAACTGTATTGATTCCCTATAGACGCTGTCACCACGTGTATAAAATGTCAATAGTAAAACAAATAATGATTGCCTATAATTATAAAATATTTAACTAGTTTAGCACTTTTTACTTGCCTTTACCTGTTTGTCCACAGATAAATTTTAAAAACAAATGAAATTATTAACAAAAAATATTCTCTGTCTATCAAAAATAAAAGACAAGGAAAAAAATTTATTGACAATGTCACCAGAAAGACACCATAAATGTTGACAAAACTGTTGACGTGGATACACTTAACCCCATATTTCCTTCAGGGTAATATCTAATTAACACATGCATACATAGGTATGTATATACATGTATAAATGTGCTGGAGTTTGGATATGTTCAACAATATGTATGTTTGTACATAAGTACTTCGTGTTAATAAGAGTTAATGCGAAGGTATTATTAAATAAACATTCATACAAATATGGCTCAAACCATGATATAAAAAATAGAAGAAAACAAAAAAACAAAAAAAAAAATATCATGGCTAAAACTACATACGTAGTTATATACATACATACAACTATATAGGTACATATATATAGGCATATATATATATATATATATATATATATATATATATATATATATATATATATATGTATATATCTATATCTATATATATATATATATATATATATATATATATATATATATATATATATATATATATATATATATATATATATATATATATATATATATATATATATATATATATATATATATATATATATATATATATATATATATATATATGTATATATATATATATATATAAAGGGTGTTTTTTTAAGCCCGATAGAACTTGAAATTGTAAAAAATAACACAAAAAATTAAATTGTAATCAAAATTTTTTTTTATTCGAAAGATCAATACGTGACATTAACATTTGAAAATGATTTCGGGCATATGGGCACCGCGGCTGTTCTTGACGAAGCGCATTCTGGACGTCCAATTTTGGGCCACTTTTTCGAGCACTGCTGGCCGTATGTCACGAACAACACGAACAATGCTGGCCTCCAAGGCGTCAATTGTTGCTGGTTTATCAGCATAAACCAGTGACTTCACGTAGCCCCACAGGAAATAATCGAGAGGTGTCAAATCGCACGACCTTGGAGGCCAATTGACAGGTCCATTTCTCGAAATCAACTTATCGCAAAATTTTGATTTCAGTAAGTCGATAGTTGCGTTCACCGTATGGCACGTAGCGCCATCCTGTTGAAACCACATCTCCTCCGGATCAATGTCATCCATATTTTCAAACAAAAAATCATTGATCATGGTGCGGTAACGATCTCCATTGACCGTAACGCGAGCTCCGGCCTCATTTTTGAAGAAATATGGTCCGATGATGCCACCAGCATGAAAACCGCACCAAACAGTGCATTTTTCTGGATGTAATGGAGTCTGTAGGGTCTCTTGTGGATTGGTCTCACTCCATATGCGGCAATTTTGCTTATTTACAAACCCATTAAGCCAAAAATGCGCCTCATCGCTGAACACAATTTTGCGTCTATAAGTTGCGCGAATCGACGACTGATTTTCAAAGTAAATTTGGATAATTTCGTAGCGTTGGTTAAGCGTGAGTCTATTCATGATGATTTGTCAGAGTATACTGAAACAAATAAAAAAAATGTTTCATCAAAATTTAATTTTTTGTGTTACTTTTTACAATTTAAAGTTCTATCTAGCTTAAAAAAACACCCTATATATATATATATATATATATATATATATATATATATATATATATATATATATATATATATATATATATATATATATATATATATATATATATATATATATATATATATATATATATATATATATATATATATATATATATATATATATATATATATATATATATATATATATATATATATATATATATATATATATATATATATATATATATATATATATATATATATGTATTTCTGTGGTGTTTTATCATAATATCATATAATATATGATATTATGATAATATATGTTTTATCATCATATCAGAAGTTAATTTGATTAATTGATTAAATACCTATAAAATTATTGTTTGCCAAAATAGTTTTTCCTATTATTGATGAAATCTTGTTATAATTTTGATTTACTTTTATTCTTAAAATTATTGAAATTAATTTTCAAAACTTTTTTAGGTCTTATCTTTAGTCATGTATTTACATATGTACTTATATGATATGATAATCCGTCGCAGATTTATATTGTGGGTGAACGCTTTTTGTTTCGTAATCAAACTTATAAATAATAATATCCATTTAGTTCTACAGTTTGTTTTTCGTTACAATTTGTGGTAAACGGAAATCACGGTACAGAGTGTTTAGTCCAGACGCGAACCAAAACAACAGAAGCACAGTGATTTTCTTAAACTGATAGGAACAAGGATAAATTTAAAAAAAATTCGCTTGGTCACAGTTTGTATGAAAGGTACTTCATAATAAATCAATGGAATTCATATTCATTTGCTCGCAAAAAAAAAAAAAAAACAATTGAAAATGTGAAATCCGCTTTTAACATGAGGAAATGGATCTTGTAGTGTTAGATAATTGTTTGTGACTGAACTGAAATGTGCATAGGCACGTCTCATGGAGCGGTCTGCGCGCTCAACCTAGAACTTCATTAAAAGAGGATGTTAGGAGTTTTTTTGATATCTACATACCTATATTATTTACAAATATAAAAAATCTTACTTTGCAGCAATTGAAAATCTGCTATTTGTTCGACAAAACACAAAACAACTTCATATACATTTTCTGGAAAAAGGATTCTCGTTAAAATATACTAATAAATCACCGTGAATAACAAAAATCTTTTAACATCTCTTAAATGTAGTTTTTGTTTTGAATAAACACCCATGCAAAAAAACGTGATTATATATTCCCACTTATTTAATTTCTTTCGAACACACAAATATATTGGAATATAATTGTATGCATCTGTATATATGTATGTATGTAAGAGCATACCTAGTTTGTATTGTATGTATGTATACCCAGCCAACATTAATTTTTGAAATTTATACAAATAATATATAAAATCTGCTAGTTTCCAGCTTGAAATCTATTTTGATTTTAATAAAGAATTATTCAGTACTACGTTTTTTTTTTGAACAAGTTAGTGCCGGGGCACATAGAATCCGTTGCCTTTTCCAACTGAAAACTAAGTTGAAATGCATATAAACTTATGCGCGTTTTTACATTCAGTTCTTCTCCTTCAAAGCAAAGTATTTAAGTTGAGCAACTTTTAATGTACGTTGAGAACTTAGACAACTATTAGCTGTTTTTTTTTTATATTTTGATTCCGTTAAAAATAACATAAAGTAACAAAATTGTGTGCAATTTGTTGTGATGTGTCTAAAAAATTAATTAAAAAATTTTTTTTAATAATTAAAATAAAAAAAATGTTGTTTTTATATCCGTTAACAAAAAAGTACTGATTGTGCCAACATCGTACATCGTTTGCGCTAATGTCAGTTGAATAGGAAGACGGATAACGAATGACGGATTCTATGTGCCCCGGCATTTACTCTAGATAAATTTTATGAAATACTCGTAATTACAAAATTATTTTTAAAGAATTAATTTATTGAATTTTTGTTTAACTTTATAATTTTTAAATTAGATTTCTACTTTGTACATTTGTACAACGGGTTTTAGTTCAAGTCCTTCCGTTCTTAAGTTTTTTCTTAAGAAGGAATTTTTACAATACAAATTTGCTGTGATCAATAATTTTTGATTGAAGAAGACAATAAAAATAATAATCAAATTTTTAGCTGGGGGACACTTAGCTGTTTCGTAATCGCTACACTACTTATCAGCACCCATTTGGACTTGAATTCGGGTCATGACGTATCACGAACTGCTGCATTAACCACTCAGCCACCGAGCCATTTAATTATTCTCTATCTATATTCATCTCATATTGAAGCACATATTTTTAAAGAAGTTTTCTATAACAAATTATTGAATACATTTTTGGTGTTTCGTGTAATAAAAAAAAGATAAACAAGTTGGCATCAATATAGTTTAGACTTTTTTTTATTGGCGAGGCATAAGTTTAAATTTTCATAACTTTTCTCAGAAATTATTCAAAAGATATTAATAAAATCTAAATAAAAAAACAGTTGATTTTATATCCGTTAACAAAGTTCTAATGACGGATTATATGAGCCCCGGCCTGTAGGTTAGGTTGTACAGGCCGCCAGTTTATGAAGCCAGCCCACTTGTGTCCTTTCTTGGTCTCGTTGTGTTGATCCCCGGCTTTTACTCTGGATTAATTTTATGAAATACTCATAATTACAAAATTATTGATGTTCATTATTGTAACCTTGAAAATAGTAATTTTTATCAAAGAAATTTCTATAAAAGACAAAAAATTTATTTTCAAAAAAGATTTATTTTCAATAATCAATTTCTTCGTACGAGTGCTGCAGTATCTTGCAGCACAATCAACGGAGGCTGATATCTGCTTTAAAATGAAAATGTGAACCAATTATGTATGTAAATGCTGGCGGGGTATGTACATATACGTAAGTGCATTTCATACATTTATATATGTGTATATACATATAAGTATTTGTATGTGCGTTTCTCAATAATGTTACCAGTTGAATTTTCTTTTCGAAACAAAAAAGGAATTTGAAAGCTACTTATATTGAGAATGAAATTTTCTAAATGAATTTTCGTTTCGTCTTAAAAAAATAAACAATGTCAAATCAAAAAATTTTGCGCACTACATTTACAGATTACCGGTTTTTAAATATCGCTATCTTTTGGTGTGGTATGTGAAGCTTTTCCGAATAAAGACTACAACACACCTTCGCCCTGATTGCGAAATGTACAACCACCTAAGGCAGGCCGCGAAAATTCATATCAACCATGGCGTTACAAGTTTCGCATTTTTCCGCAAATCAGCTGGTATAATACCATCTGGACCCGGTAATTTATATGGGTCAAAACTATCCAACGCCCAAAGGATTCTGCTTCGATCAGAAGATAAATAGATATCCCATTGGCCATTGTGTATACCGGTCATGCAGTCTCCCATAAAGGGTGTGCATCCAGCAAAATGCCTGTCCATGAGCACTTCTGGGGACTCAAGTCCGCTGATTGTCCAGCTACCACACTGTTTTTTAACAAAACTTGGTATAGGTTGGGTGCAAGATAGGATTTTGCGATGCTTACTAGTATCTTAAGCGCCATCCACAACACTGCAAAAGGACCTCCATGAACTCCGCTTCGCATTCCTTATCAATTCTTGAATTTATTCACCGAGTCTTTATACTCTTTGCGCATGTGTATGTTTGCAGTTATATACATATTTACTATACAATTTGTTTTTGCATTATTGTACTTATTGTAATCCTAAGTTCACCTGGTAAAATGAATTCGCCCTGTGTATTCTGTTAATCATACCTGGCATGGAAAGAAAATTAATATATAAGTATACCTAAGTATATAAAAAACCGAATTAATTTCAGGCAGATTTGAAAAAAAATTCTTTGTAAAAACGTTATATAAATAATATTTTAAGAGCGTTGATTTTTGCTTCCTATTCATCTCTTTAGTTATTCTCTTTTGTTTCGTTGATGACGTTTAAAAACATTCTTCAATAGTATATGTGTACATATGTGTGTACTCGTATGTTAAATTTAAACGTCATGACATGATTATTTTGCTTGCTTGTTACTGGTTTAGTTTTGTTATTTTTTACCACACATTCACCTGATAGCAGAAAATGTTTGACCACGTCACATAAAACTGGTTTATTGTTTAAAATTGTACTTTAGCCAAATGTTGTACCATTATATTTTGTATTTCACAAGTTTTCTCTTTGGTTCTCTGTCTTTCTATAAAAAAAGAGTTGTTAACTTTAAAAATTGTTGCCATATGAGGGAAAGTTTAAAAAATTTTTAACTTTAAACAGCGGCACAAAACAAATTATGCGATATGTAAGTAATTGAACAAATTAAGCTACGTACACACGGTTGTCAGATCTTTCAATATAGCCAGTAAAATTGTCTGAAAATATATTACAATCGTGTGAATTGCCAATTTTTATCTTACAACGTTGTCAGAAAAACCATTGTCAATCAATTGTAAAACGACAATGTTGTCAGGCATCTGACAATCGTGAGAACACTCTTCGTCGGCATTGCCAGATAATTGGCTGGTATTGTAAGTCCGCTTTTAGAGTTTGGGAATTGAAAGACAGACATTTTTCTCATTCTGCTTTGAACTTGCCGAAACCTTTTAGAGTTGCGAAATTAATAGACAGACAGAAATTTTTCGTTCCTCTTTTCTTTCTTTTTTGTTGTTGTTGTTTTTTAAGCACAGCTAGTGTGTTTATATGAAGTTGATGAAACCGAAATAATCGAAAGATGTTGAATGGAATAAAATGAGATAGGAACATTTTATAAAGATGTTGAAAAATGTTGATTTTTAGAAAATGTATTTCATATAGGAAGATGTTATCATCTTCACAAAATGATGGTGGATGAATTTGACAGATTGCAATTAAAAAAAAAATCTTTTATTTCGGAATTTTTAATGTTTTATTCAAGACTACATTTTTTAATGACGTCTGGCAACTTTAAATATACTGATCTTCAAATTAAACACTTGCTTAAAAATTTTAGTTTAAATTGTGCTATTTGTTCTCTTTGGAGAAAGTTTTTTTTATTTCTTATGAGTATAGTTGTATCTCTGTTTGTGTTTGCTGTTGTTGTAAAGTTTCTACACGTACACACACTTGTGCTTACGTACGAGTATAAAGGTGTTGGTTTTTATGTTTGTGCAATACTTTATTTTTACATTTTTATTTTGTTTAAAAGTGGGGTTTTCTTTGCTATCTGCTGGCGGTCATGATTCAGTGAATACTTTCAAACTTTACAGTCAACATTTAAAATAAATTATTTACATTAAAAAAAAAACAAAGAAAAAATATACCTATTAAAATTGCAAAAATATTTTTCAAAGTTGTATGAAAAAAAGAGTTATATTTGTAAAAAAATTTTTCAAAAACTGGAAACATGTCAACTGATGAAATTTTTGAGGAAGATGGTTATAATGTAGTACCTGAAGATGAGCTGGTACTAAAAAACTCATTAAAATATTATTTGTGTTGGCTTAATATTATATTTAAATGTTATTAAGTGTTTACCATTTAAAGGTTTAAAACATATCGCACACCTAGTTCGAAAGTGACTCAATTACAAATTTTAATTTTCGGGTTTATAAGCTCAAATAACGCACAATATACTAGTTTAGTTATAAACACAAGATCAATGCATTTTGTTGCTAGTAGCTTCCACTAAAAAAATAGTTTTTAACTATTTTGATTAGGATCGAAAACGCTGAAAAACAAAAAATTCTTCTTAAGAAAACTTAAGAAAGGAAAAACTTGTAAAAAAAACCAAAAATCTAATTTAAAAGTCGGGTTTGAACTACATACATAGGTGTGTGCGATTTGTTCTAATAACTGAGTTTATTTACTTTATTAGCTTCTAAGAAAAAGCTTGTTTTTGTGTTTTGAAAGGTATTAATAGAAAACATTTGTTCTAATATTAGCTTAAACTTTTATTTCTAGTTTTATTTAAACAACATGTCATTATTTGTCAAACTACTTATATTGTGTGTGTTTGAGATTGTTCCTGATGTATAAAAATGTCTTAAAAATGTTTTCTTTAACTTCTTATTAAAACTATGGCAATTAATATATATTTTTCAATTTCATAAAAAACTCCAGTATAGATAGATACGTGTTTAAATTTAAAAAAATTAATTTGTATTCAGTATTTGTGCTTGACATATAACGGAGGTTTCTAAATAAATTATTTAACATTTTTTTCTAACAAAATGAGTGATGAAGAGGCTACTGTGAATGTAAGAATTTTTCAAAACCGGTGCTCTGAAATGTTACCTTATTAATTAAGAAATAAATTAAAATTAAAAACAAAAAAAAAAAAAAAAACTGGAAATAAGTCATAACTACCTGGCTCACGATATCGTTTCATAAACGTTTGTCATAATTTTTAAGGCCAAAAACCTATTCCTGTGCCGTTTATAAGCTTTATTTTTCCCTGATGGTGTACCATTCGACTTATCTATATCCGATATATCTGCTAATTGAATAGTAGTTGATTATAAGTTACTTATTTTTAATATAAAACATTAGCGAACGTTAACGAAAACACAGCGTGAGCCAGGCAGATAGTTTCGTAGCTTCAAAATAAAACTAAATAAATTACTTTGTAACGGTCAATAAGGATTTCGTAAGTGTCGCTCTACTGGCGATCTTTTGACATATCTCTTAGAAAAATGATGCCACTCAATCCATCATTTCGGCGTTTGTCAGAGTGTGGCATACTGCGCTACTGGCAAAACTTACTGCTTTTGGCGTCGGTGATGACTTTTCTCGGTTTATAGAGCTTTCTCTGAGACCGCACTATACGAGTTGTTAAAGATGGGGTCCAATCAAACGAGTTCAAGATTAATTCAGGGGTACTCCAAGGCTACGTTCTTTCTCCAACCCTATTTCTTATTTTCCTCAACGACCTTCTATATCAAGCTTCCAACCCTATCCACTCTTTCGCAGATGACAGCAGCATTTGCTATTCGTATTCTTTCAGTTATAGGCTCAGCCTACACGAGATCGCAGCCAAAAGGCAAAATATGAATGACCTCTGTTACTCTCCGAATGGGGTCTTAAAAACAGGGTCGCCTTAAAGGCTTGTAAGATCCAGTGCTGTTTATTAACACACAAGCAAACGACCGCAAATGCTGATTCATTTGTACTCACGAATGGTATAAATATTGAGGAATCGGATGCTCTTGATGTTCTTGTAATAACGATACATTGTCATTGAAGGTACATCGCTGTACTGGTCACATTTTTCGTGTCTGTAAAGAAGAATTTAAATGCCTCGGTTTTTTGAAACGGTGTAAGATGTACTTTACTCCATCCGATCTCCTTACTATTTATACCACCTATATCTGACCGAAAATGTAATATAACTCTCATGTTTGGGCCGGTACCTCACAGTCTACTTTGGGGTAACTTGACTTTGTGTAGGAGAGGGCGAAAAAGCTTATCGGCGACAGTAGGGTATCCAACTCTATTTACTCACTGTAGCATCGACGCAGTATAGGGTGCGTTACTCTGTTCTGTTGTTACTGTAATGGTTTTTGCTCTGACGAGATTAGGGATCTTGCTCCCAAAACTCGTACATGTCCAGCTACATCAAAGGGATATTGAGGGGATTGTTAGAATCCCACTTAGGAGCTGTAAGCCATATAGAGACGCTAGCGAGGCGGTTAGATCTTCCATTTAATGATTTCTGTGGAAGTTGCAGAGACGAGGAGGAAGTAGAAGCTGTGATAAAATTGGATTGTACTCCTTTATCCGATCCTCGGGTTGGTTCTAAGCCAGTGATATGTAGATCTGTTGAGATACATGTCACATCCAGGTAACACAACGAGACCGAATTGGCCCCAAATGGGCTGGCAGCCTGTTAAACCTAACCTAACTAGGCTACGTTAAAAAATAAATAATTTATTATTATAATAAATAATTTATACGGGCTAATGATGGTCAAACATGGACATGGTCAGAAAATAAAAAAACTTAATAAATAATTTATATTGAAAACTCTTAACTTTTTCACTACCATTTAAAATCGACTATTTCATTTTACCAAAAAAATTTGCATTAAGTTTATTATTCCCCTAAAATTTTATACTGCACAGTTGCTCCTTAGCAGGTGAATTTGGCGACAGCGCAACTGATAATATTTTACATTCTAGTCACGGTTGAATATTAGCATTTCGTGACAAACATTTTTTTGTACTTTAATAAAGTACAAATACGAGTATAAACATACTTAGATTTTCGCATAACATTGAACTAGCAATTTCTACATAAAACTATATAAAGTTTAAAGCGCCAAAAAGTTTGACTTTTGTGCTAAAAATTTCTAGGATAAAATACATATTAATAATATGTTTGTTTTATTTTATTTTTATAACAGGAGTATACTGGACCTGGTGAAGAACAAATTGAAAAACCCTCCAAAGATGAAATCAAAGTCGCCAAATGGATGAAAAAGAATATTAAGACGAAGAAAACAAAATTTCTAAGTCACAATGTTGAATATTTCACCTCAAATAAAGCCATCGATGGCCTCATGAAATCAGCATTTGCCGAAGGTGATAATGCCCTCTTTACGACCCGTGAACAGGCTGTTGAATTCTTGGATCTTATGTTGGAACACAAGTTTTTCCATCGTGCCAAAAAGGTACCTATCAGTATAGATGACTTGCGTGGAGTTAAGCCGCCCAAACGGGAAGAGAAAAAGGACGAGTCAGCAAAAGAAAAGCCAACAAAAAAGGAAAAAGATGACAAAAAAGATATCGAAGAAGCTGAGGGCGAAGCAAGTGGTAATAATGGTGTCAGTGATGAGGCAGGAGGCAACTCGGCTGCCGGTGAAAAGAAAGAGAAAAAGAAGCGTAAGATTCGTTTGGATATGCATCCAGAGCAAGTGTTTGTTGATGGCTCAGAAGCCTATGTTTGGATTTATGACCCCATACCCATACATTATTGGATTTATGGTTTGATATTGTTGCTGGGTGCCATAGGCATTTGTATGTTCCCCTTGTGGCCTCCCATGTTACGTAAAGGAGTCTATTATCTTTCTCTGGTGGCAGCTGGATTTTTAGTTTTCATTTTGGCTTTGGCTGTAGTACGTTTGATTGTTTTCACCATAGTGTGGACAGTAACGGGAGGCAAATTGCATTTGTGGATTTTCCCTAATTTGACGGAAGATGTGGGCTTCTTTGCTTCCTTCTGGCCTCTATATGAGGTAAGATACATTCATAATTTTCATATACTTTATTATGTCATATTCTTTAATATGAGTATGTTTATCTAGAGTAAATATGTCACAGATGAAAAATCTTCGGTTAAAACGAAAAAGTCCAAATCGAAATCGAAGAGAAAGGAAAAAGAAAGTGATGTTGAAGATTTAGATGAGGCACCCGATGCTGTGCCCTTGGAACCTGAAAAAATTGAAGAAATTAAAGAACACGATGCCGATATGGAATTAAGATTGCGCAGTAATGCTGGTTCCTCGAGTGCTAAAGGTGATACAGAAGAAGATGAGTCTCATAGTGGCAGTAGTAGCGCAACTGAAGCTCCACCAGATTCTGATGCTAAACGGTGAGCATTCTGATTTTAATGCATAATCAAATCATTCAGTTTCCATTCACACACAGTTCCTCAATTAATTAAAAATCTCTTATCTCAAAATTTTATTTTTATTTATTTTTTTTTTAATGAAAATCAATTGTAATTTTCCACCATTAAGCTTTAATTTTAACAGCATGTATTTATTTTTTCCCTAATTATAATACAAAATAATATTTTTTTATGTTATTGCATTGAAAATAAACTTATTTAAACAAAAGCTTGTGTTGATGAGACATTATCATTATACTTATTATTTACTTAGAAATAGAAGTCGGGAAAGACTTCTAGAATTAAAAAAAAATATATTTGAAAGCTGCGATAGAAATTGTCAAATATAAAAGTTTTTTATGTAAACAAGTGTCTTATATGATGAGAGCTAAATTTTCTTGAACTGCTTGCTTTTTAAATTGTTCTAACAATAAACTTAAACGTCACCACAAAATTAACCGACATGAAATGGGATGGAAAAGAGATAACTACTAAACATAAAAATTCTGTACTTTTCATCATTCTTTATTACCGCACTTTATGAATTTATCTAGAAGAGTAATACCACAAAAAAGAAACAAAAAATAAAACACTTTTTTCTTGTTTAAAAAGCTGTTGGAAATCGGTAAACACAAAAATAATACCACTTCACTTGGCAACTAACTTCCAAAAATTTGCTTTAATATAAACTTAATAGTATTTTATACAAAGCAACTTTTTTTGTGTAGATTCAACCTTCAGATATTTGTATACAGTCTAGATGTCTCTTAATACAATTCTTTCTTTCTCTATTAGCAGAATAGAAACTTTTTCAACAGTAACATTTCTGATATTTGTTTACTTTGTAACTCAATTAGAAGCAAAATTTGCCCAAGTTTGGGTTAGGTTAGGTTAAGCTGTGGGAAAACCCCTGGCAAGCTTGTGATATATATTTTTGTGCATTTTGTATAAAAAGTGTAATTAAATGACAAATGATTAAAGCTGTCTTACCCAGCATTTACACATGCAAGTGCAAGTTCGAAAAAGTCAATACCAAGGCAGCTTTATAATAGGTAGTGGCAGAATTAAAATAAATACAACACCAAAAATTTACAAACAGTTGTCAAAATTTTGTTTGAAAAAACAAGGGAGTCTATGTGTTTTTGACAAATTTACGCAAAGGAAACGAAAGACAGCTGTGCTTATACCACTACTGTATTAAAGCTGCCTTGGTCAATACATTCAAACTTTTTTACCAATACACACAAATTTTTCTTATTTCCAAGTCAGCTTAGAATTCAGTTGTAAGTGAATTTTCAATACTTACTGCTAGCAAACTGATAAATAATAAAACAGTGTTGCCGAAAACGAGCTTTAAATCAAATGAATATTACTTATTAAAATAAAAATAATGTTTGTAGCTGTTTGTATTAAAAAGAAAAATAAAGAACGGGTACAGCTGTATAGCAGCATATTTCAGAGGAAATATGTTTTGGAAACAATTATTTCATGCAAATAAGTTTTTCTGAACTTTTGCAATAATGACAAAACGGCAATACTTGATCCACAATTTGTTTCATAAGATATTATTTTAAATGAAATATTTTTCATCAAATACAAAAAAAAAAAAAAAAACAAAACAAAATAATATGAACAAGGAATTATTAAATAAATCTCGCTTTCATTTTTGTATAATTAACATTTTTAACTACAAAATTAATCGACATCGAATCGATTAATGTGACATTTTAAAAATGAACTTGCACTTGACAGTGTAAACATAAAAGTAAGTTGCGAGAAATTCGAGAATTTTTCCGACATTTTCGATACTAATATGTACTTGGTATGATCAAAAAATAATCGTTATTTTTAAATTTCGTGAGTTACGTATGTTCGATTTTCGTACTTTTTTTCTGTTATGTTGGTACACAGGCCTGTTATATATGTTGGCAATATCAGCCATTTCGGATTGCCAGTTTGTTTTTGACAGATAAAAAAGTTAGTCGTGTTTTGGTGTGCTCTTCGATTTTTTACTAAATTTACTAAATTTTGAGCAAAAACAACGTCGCATGGACATCGCTCAGGAGGTGTTGAACATCGTCAACGACGATCAAGATTTCCTCAAAAAGTTCATAATTGTCGACGAGTCATGGGTGTATGGCTATGACATTGAAACCAAAACCCAATCCTCCCAATGAAAACGCCCAGAAGAACCAAGACCGAAAAAAGCACATCAAGTTCGGTCAAATGTGAAGGTTTTGCTCACTGTTTTCTTCAACTGCAATAGCAAAAATAAAACCGTTATCATGTCTCAACCGTATTCACCGGACTTGGTCCCCGCTGACTTTTTCCTCTTCCAAAAACTAAAGACAGCGATGAAAGGAAAGCGTTTGGTTAAGATTGAGAAGCTAAAAGTAAAATCGAAACAGGAGCTGTTGGCGATGCCAAAAAGCAGCTTTAGAAGTTGTTTTGAGGATTGGAAAAAACGCTGGCACAAGTGTATTATATCTGAGGGGGAGTACTTTAAAGGGCCAGGATAGTTGTTGATGAGTAAATAAATATATTGTGAAAAAATTGAAAATAACGGTTATTATTTGATCAGCCCTCGTATACTAAACTTACTGTAAGTTACTTGCATGGGTAAATGCAATGTTAAATAATAGAGTTTTTAAATGTTTTTCTTGACAAAAAAAAAAAAGAAGTAGAAAAAATTATGATTTTAAACGCTAAGCAGTTGCGTTGAATAGTCGCAAGTTATTTTGAGGTATATAAACATTTGAGATGTTTCTTGTCTATTCAAAGGTGTTAGAAGTTAAAAAAATATATAGTTCTTTGGTCAAAGTTCTTTGTAAATGATAAAATTTTTTCATTGTTTTTAATGCTTCGAAAGAAAAACTAAAAAGTTTTTTGTTTTGAGAAGTAAAAACAATATTAAACACGATATTGGTGTAGTAAATTTTAATTAGTTTCATATGCCATTTTTGTTTGATTTCAAATTATTTCGAAAAATACAAAAAAAGTCGCCATTTTTGTTTAAATGGAATATTTAACTTAAATTGTTAAAAAATATATAATATGCAGTATAATCCGGACAATTAAATCCATGTGGTATTCGAAATTTCGAAATTTCCGAACTTCAGAGACACTAGAAATTTTTTTGAAAATATAAGCTAATTTGTATTTAATTTGTATTTAAGATATTCGCTCCAAAATCAAATTTGTGCATTCAAATTAATATACGAATATATATAAAGCATTTTTATAAAATCCTTTCATGACCTGTTGCACAAATATTTAGACGTTTTAATCTGACGAAGTGTAGCTCTTTGTGCGCCATACATCTCAAGCTCAAGTGTTTTCTCCGGTAGCTTCCTCCAAAAATGTGCTGTTTAGCTTCGTAAACTAGGGAAAATGTTGCGTAAGACTGCGTAAGAGTCATTTGAAAGCCATTACTTGACCTAAATTCAACATTTGATCCATAAATTTCTGTAGTTTTAGCTTTTTCTTGAACGATTTTGGTGTAATTAGTGATTTTGGCGCAAATTAAACACTTGCTTTCTTTTCACAAATAATAAAAAAAATGAGGGCATCTATTATTTGTATAAACAATTAAAAATTGATGGTACAAATCTTTATAGAACAAAACTAAAAACAGACGATTGAAGTTTTTATGGAAAACCTATAGAAATAAATGCTGTCCGATTTATTTATTGAGGCAAAAAAAAAAAAAAAAAAAAAAAGATAATGGCGTTCTGGCTTACAGTCTGCTGTTGTAATAAAATAAGTGTTCGCGCTGTCCGGACTTACAAGTGTCCGCATCATTGAGATTATACTGTATAACTTAAATGGTTTAAATTTCGTATAAAGCAGCTAAGAAATAACTGAAATGCGTTGAGATTGGCAGTTAATATGAAAGATTTTTTTTTGTTTTGGAATATGTATAATTCTATACAGATTTATTTAATATGTAGTACCACAGTTTCAAAAACAATAAAGCGATTGTTGCCCATATTAGAATAAAATTGCTTGAGTTTTACATAATTAAAAGCAGGGGAAGGAGATGAAGCCGCAAGGGGGTCAAAAGTGGGTAAAATGACCGTCCAAAAAAGCCGAACTTCTCTTTTGAGAGGGGTTTTACAGAATCTGCCAATAAAACATTTTTTGGACATCGGGCAGACAAACTATCCGCCCGAAAAATACATTTTGGAAAAACTGCCGATTATGAACCGATTTCCAATACTTGTTATCCTTTCAAAAGGATGTGTCAACGGCCTAAAAACAAAAAAAAAAAAAACATGAATGAAACAATTTCCAATACTCTTTTATCTTTTGAAAGGGGTTGTGGTGTCAGCAACCTAAAAATAAAAAAATATTTTTAGACTTCGGACTGACGAAATATACGTTCGAAAAATTTCACGTTTAAACCACGGAACCAATTTAGATAAAATTTGGTTTGCAGATATTTTGAAGACCAACAGTCGACATAGGATAGTTTTTATTCCGAAAGTGGTGCAAAATGACCGTTTAAAAAATAATTTCTGAAAAAACCTGACATTATGGAAAAATCGAAGATTTGGTACCCTGTATTGCGTTTTCGTGTTTTCTTTTCGCATTTAATTTTTACCAGTGTTACTTCATTTTTAAGCGTATTCAGTGCTGTTTGCGCAAACAGCACTGAATACCAAATTATACTCTTATCGCATCTACCTTACGCATCGAAGTTACTTTCGCATCGCAATACAGAGTATAACCCCCCAGAATACACATTTTATTGCACTACGCATTACAGAGAGAATTCGTTTTTCAGCCGTACGCTTCGTCTTTGGAATAAGTTGCCTGAAGACGTGTTTCCTGTCTGTTATAACGTTGGAAAGTTCAAGTCAAATGTTCACAACCACTACTCCCTCTTTCCCCCTCCTCATAACCTGTTTTCCTAGTTCTGGTAGAAAGCACTGCTTATGTAGGGGTCATCCCCTGAGTACTGGTCCAAGTTAAAAAAAAAAAAAAAAAAAAAAAACGAAATTACTTATAAAAGCCTCAATAATTTCGAATAAAATAAAAAATATCGAGTTAATTAATATATAGAAACTTACCCTTTTTCTTTTATCCTTTACAGCTCGCAAAACCAATCGGAGTCTGAATCAGATGGAAAAGATTATGAAATTATCAGCTCAAGTGAAGTGCAAAATGTTAAATGAAATCGTTAAATTTATAAATTTAAATACATAACCTTGAAATTGTTTTTAAAATAAAACAACAATTTTTCAAATATAATTAATTTAAATATTTATAGAAACACACTGATTAAAACAATGTAACGAACTAATTATAATGTAAATTATTCTTTTTTAATTGTTTGCAAAACCATTATAATTTTTTATCTAAACATACAGTGATTGGCAGTTAAATAGAAAAAAAAAATAAATAAAACTCTCAATGTACTAATTGAATTACTTTAATAAATAGGGAAAATTCTTAAAGAAATATACAATATTATAATAATTAAACCATCAAAAAGCATTTCTTGCAGTGCATTTTTCTGTATAGTTATTAAAAATCACACACGAAAAAAAAAAAAAAATCAAAAGCATAGTTAAGGAATTGTTTCAAAATTTGTTTTTAAACATTTAATGTGCAAATATAAATATATGTATATGATTATTATTTCAAATGATTTGAAACTTTTATTTTTTTTTGTTTTTAATTTGTTCCTGTTTTTTTCTTAGCAATAATGATACTCTTATCAAGAATTATGTTGTATATCTTTTTTTTTATTATAGTATCTTTAAATTTTTACTGCTTAAATACACATTTTATAAAAAAAAAGAATAAAAAAAATAAAAAAACTAAACGAAATACTTGCATCATGCTATACATTTTTAGTGAAATATATCTATGTAATTTAATATTAAAAATAAAATAAAAAATAAAAATAATGAACTTAACATTCTATTTCAGGAAATAGTTCATTAAACTTGAAATTTATGTTGAAATAAATTTTGCTTATAAGTTAACGATTATTTATTTCAATATGCCTGGCTTTTTGGAAAAAAATCGAGTTCAAAAGTTTTCTTATCACTAGATATATTGTTAATTCCGGTTTAGGGTGATGTTCAATAAGCAGTGCTTAAATTTTATTTTGATAACATTATCTGCTCAGGACAAGTCTTGTTTAAGTATGTAAACCCATATTAGTGCCCGAGCTCAACCTTTTATACTGGCGAAGTCGTTGCATAATTTTTCCAGCACACATTTATTAAGTAGAAGAATAGTCTTAAAGTGAAATAGTAGATTAATTCCACCAAACATAAAACGCTAAAGCCCAAAAATAGTCCAGCGTTGCCTCCTATGGAAACTGAGAATAAAGAGTATTTTTATTTTTTTTATATTTATTATCATCAATCGAGCCCTTGGGGCCATATATGATTAAAAATAGGGTTTACAACTAATGAACCTTTAATACTATATGATGTAATTGTTGTTTACTTGAGCTTGAGATATAGATGTACCCCCAAATATTAAATAAGGAAAATTATTGTAAACGGAGATATATGTTAGAAATGTTATAAATAACTAATGTACCGTTAGAAAAAAGAATGAATTTTAAAAAGGATATAGACGGATTGGCCCAAAATTATAGACATTTAATATACAAGAGTAAAAACAGGAGTTAAAAACGTATAAATAGGTTTTTATTTTAGATTTTTTAACCCTAGAACCGTACCCATATTTTGCATTGACTTTTCCTACCCTGGGTGCTAGAGCACCCATTTTTTATGTGTAATAATTTTTGGAAAAAATTTAAAAGCGTCAGTTTTTTTTTAAATTCATGTATTTATTGCTTACTTATAAAATAATTTTAAAGAAAAAAAGTAATAAAATATGTTTTAAACACAGTTGGAACTCATTTTTATCTGATGCTCCCCACAGATAGGCATTTGGCACTTGCTGCAAAAAGTCTTACTTTTTCTGTCTTTCGAGGTAGGACAGAATCTGCACGTCCTTGTTTAGTGGCCCTTGGCACTGGTCTTTCAGGCTCATTCTGCGTTTTTAGTATGCCATTTATCATCTCGCGAATTTTTGTCGTCATAGTAGGCCAATTTTTACGATCTTCAAGATGAGGCGTAATGAGCTGTAATGATAAAGTCTTCAAAAAGGTTCGTCTATTCTTTGTATTTTCTTTCTGTATGGCCCCACTTAAGTTCAACAATATCATCGAGTTGATACCAACGGTATTAAGAAGTCCGTAAAACAAACATAAGGGCCAACGACGGGTTTTACGTGACACTGAATAAGTGTGACATAGTTGATCAAAAGTGTCAACCTCTCCTTTCGTTTTTTTTTTCTTTTTTTTTTTTTCCACCATTTCTGGCAAAGGAACAGTTTTATCTTTATCAGGATGAATGTGCATTGATGACAATAAATTTACAACCTTTTCGTGGCTTCCTTTTGGTGGACAGTAACCTAGTAATGTTTTTTTCAAATGAATACTTGTCTTTCATTTCTGAAGGTATTTCTTTTTTATTCTGTCCAATAGAGTAGTAGCTGAAGGTATTGACGTGAACCAATTGTCACATGTAAGGTTTCTGTTAGACGAAAAACCAAAGCTGTGTTGCCACATTTAAATGTATGACAATACTTTAAATATCAGGCTGGGTGCCCGAGCACCCAGGGAAGGGTTCTAGGGTTAAAAACATTTTTAATTTCTTTCTTTTTATAAAAAATAATAAAAAATATATACTATGAATAATGTTAATGTTACTACTGTTTAAAAAATTTTTTCTCCATGTATAATTTGTTTTTTGTTACATCAATTTGTTTTCAATTTTATAAAAATTTGTAAACAAAAATTTAGAAATTTTCCTGAAGAAGACACACAAGGGGGTGTCGAAATATCGAAACATTAATAAAACGAATAATTTTGAAACAAGTGACCTCCAAGCTCAAGTAAATAACAATTATATTTTAAAAAAAGGTCGAACAACTAGGATCAAGATACGAATACTATATGATGTTTAATAATATAATGAAATGAACTAGTTTAAGATATGAATGTGATAGACAATGCATTAAATAATAGTGCACATTAGGGTGGGTCACTTATATATGGGAAAAAATAAAAGTGAATTAATAAAGTTCTAATAGTAATATTTTGCTGTCTGTGGCATAAAAAGTTAATACTTGAAAAGAAAATGTGCAATTAAATGATATCTTTAGCCCGCGCAAGCGGCTTAAAGTTTCTGCAATTTTAATAACACCAATTTTTTTAAAAACTTTAATATTTTACATATTTTGTTATTAAAAATTAATACATTTTCACAGCAAATTGCTACACTGCAGTTTTATTTGAGAAAAATATTACGCTTTAAATGTAATTTAATTATTTTTTGACCATAAAATCTCTTTTGCTCTCGAATCTGGGCATAAGGTTCAATTTTAAGGGCCGATGTTGATTTTGAATAAAATACGAAATAATTAAGAATTATTGTCATTTCTTTTTATGATGATAAATATTAGTGTGGTTCAGTTATAAAATATCCTGACATAAAACGCCATTTGGAAAAGTTTTTACATCTTACCAGGGCTGTTCTGCAAATCACTTTTTGTGAAAGTGATTTGAAATCACAAAAAAGGTGTTCTGCACACAAAATATTTTTGATTTTTGTGATTTTAAACCGGTAAGCTAACTTGCATTCAATTTGATATCACATCCTATTTTTTACACGTACTTTATTATAAATTTTATAATTTATTACATTAATAAATAGCTTAATGTGTTTTCTATTGATTATTTAAGTAAAATTATTTATAAAAAATTCTAAATAGCTTGTTTTCTATGTTTCCCAGCTATCTATATGTCGACATTTCATAGGAACTACCCTAAAGATTTGCTGTATTATTTTGTGACTTGATTTATTTTACTTTACTTTTTATATTTATTAGGAGAAATTAACCTTATTTTTCAAATAATACCGCGAATAAAAAAAATTCAACCTGAAAGTAAAAATATCAGTAAATTGAAGCGAAACACAGCAGTCTTTGTGCTTCAGAAGAGAATAAATCACATCGAAACAGCAGGTTTTTGTGCTTCAGAAGAGTATTAATCACATGGAAGTTCACAAAAAATTGTGATTTGCAGAGCAGGCACAAATCACATTTGCGCTTTTGAAACGGCATGTGCTTTGAAATCACGTGATTTTTAGAACAGGCCTGTACGATAGGGTTATTAATTTTGCATCAGCCAGTGTTTTGTTTTTTATTTTATGGCTTTTATGGCGAATTTAAAAAAGTCTAGGAAGAATTACGATCTTTAGTCACTTATTATTCAGAATTTTTTTTTGGCAAAAGTTTAGTTTAAAAAAAAAATAATAAAACAAGGAAGTATGGTTACCTACCTAATAAATCCGTGAATGAGTATATGATCTGACGTTTTAAGCGATACGTGGGCAGGTTGATAATGGCAAATAATAAACTGTTGCCACCCACTAAAGCATTTGCTTTTTCCAGTTGCTGAAAAATTAAATTTTTTAAAATATTATTTTTATAATTCTATTTCTTTAATACAAATTTAGCTCTTTTATTAACAATTGAGTCCTGACAATTTTGTGCACAGTAACAGGGCCACGCCTGCTTCTTGCCGTATTCGTCTACTTTATATAGTTTGATGAAAAATTCTAAAATGAAGCCAACAAATACTTAAGTAAACATGTAGTAATTTTTATTTTATTAAACACTCACGTTCATGTTGCCCAAAGCAGTCACGTAAAGTTTTGTAATCGCACACTCTTTTGGGATTTTTAACTGAAATAAGACAAGACAAATATACACGAGGGCAGTTTGGTAATTCTGTGACTTTTTGTGTTTCCAGAAGAACAACTTTAAGTCCAACAACATTGATTCCCTGTCTGTTCGTGGAACACAATGTGCTAAAAAAACGCGAAGAAAACTTGACGTTTTTACTATTTGGATGCATGCAACGCATGCATCAGACTTTTTAGACGAAAAATATAACAACTGATATCTCGGGGGTTACTCTATTGCGATGCAAAAGAAAAATCAAAGAATTGGTACTCTGTATTGCGTTTTCGTATTTTACTTTCACATTTAATTTATCTCTTTCGCACATTTTATATTATGATTCTTCGCTATTGTTTATTTTGTGGTACCAGTGTTCATTTACAAGCTAGTTAGCAAAAAAGTTTATACAAACGGCACAGAGTACCAAATTATACTCTTATCGCATTTAGCTTTCGCATCGTACTTACTTTCGCATCGCTTTCTGTCTGTGTATCGCGTTTTTAAATGCCAAACAGGCGAATGGTGCGCGAATGAAAATTTTTATTCGTTGAGACAGAAAAAAGAAGAAACTTGAACAAAAATTAAAAATCATATACATAAAAATGAACCGTTATTTTCATATATCGTGAGTTACGTATGTTCGATTTTCGCATTTTTTTCTGTTATGTTGGTATACCTGTCTGTTATATACGAGTATATCGGCAATATCAGCCATTTTGGATTGTCAGTTTGTTTTTGACAGATAAAAAGGTTAGTCGTGATTTGGTGTGCTCTTCGATTTTCTACTATTCGAAAAAATGGACCCAAGAAAGTGTATTAAGTTATGTGTATAAAATGAAATTAAATGCGCAAAGACATTTGATATGTTGACTGTGGCGTTAGCCGAGTCTACTATGAGCAGAACACAAGTTCAATTGTGGTATAACCGGTTTAAGGGAGGCCGAAAAGATGTCAATGACGATGCTCGTCCTGGTCGCCCGAGCACGTCAACAACTGTTGAACATATTGAAGCAGTGAAGAAAATCATTTTGGGTAATCGTCGAATCACTATCAAAGAGGTTGGTTGCTGATGATGTTGCCATATCGTTCGGCTCATGGCAAGCAATTTTTACGAATGTTTTAGGCATGAAACCTGCGGTAGGGAAATTTGTACCAAAATTGCAAAATTTTGAGCACACACAATGTCGCATGGACGTCGCTCAGGAGCGGTTGAATAAAGTCAACGAAGATCCAGCCTTTCCCAAAAAGGTCATAACTGCTGACGTATAATGGGTGTATGGCTAGGACATTGAAACAAAAGCACAATCATTCCAATGCATTGGATAATTACGGTTGAATAAAGTCAACGACGATCCAGCCTTTCCCAAAAAGGTCATAACTGCTGACGTATAATGGGTGTATGGCTAGGACATTGAAACAAAAGCACAATCATTCCAATGCATTGGATAATTACGGTAGTTCCTATGAAATATCGACATATACACAGCTGGGCAACATAGAAAGCAAGCTTTTTATAATTTTTTGATCGATATGAAAAACATATCGCTCCTTTAGTGCAACATAGTCATAACGCAAAAAAGCTTGTTTCGAGAAAAACACATTTCAAATTTTTAGTTTCCATACAAGTCTTAGACATTTTTTTTTTAGAAAATATCTCCTAAAGGAAACAGTTTAAAGGTAATTCAAATAAAATTTTGGCACAATATAAAAGGTAGTACTGTTAACAATTCTGCATTGCTAAATCGAAAAGCTCATTTTTTAAGATATGACTACGTTGCAATAAAGGAGCGATATGTTAAACAAACAAATGTAAAAAAAAATAGCAACAACAAAAACAGAAATTTTTTTTAGAAAAGTTAAGAAGAATATAGATTTGAATGGTCCGATCAGCAATTACCCCTGTGTGCGATGTTACATATGGGTGCAGTTTTATCAGCTGTTTACTAAAGTTTACGAATTTTTACTATTTTACTATTCGAGTACTTTTTTGAACAAAAGAGTTTTCAGAGAGTAATTTTTACATTTACTGCATTTTACTGTAAACGAATAAATCTAATGAAAATTAAAAAGGTAAGAGATTTGACATCACATAACACTTCACCATTTTCAGAAATTTGTTTAAAAAATAAGATTTTTCCATGGATTAGGGTTGCATTTTTTACAAAAGAAAATAATAAAAATATTAGGCAAATTGGCTGTTTATTTCCTACACATATTTTTTATTTTACTTCAGGTGTGAAAACAACATGTAATGGTACGTTAGATTTTTTGACAGTCGCAACAAATATCATTAGATTTTTGTCTCACAAAAGCCAATCAAAATCTTAAGACTTGTATGATAGTCTGAAACGCCCTTTAACGCCACAAAATTTTCTGTTGGGATATGGGAAGTAGCTAGTCTATGCCGATAAGCCCGATACGATTGACCACTTGGAGGACGACATTCATCGCGTTTTGTACCTACAGATTAGATTACATCCGACCAGTCGTGTCGGTTATATACCAAAAGTCATATTAAAATAAGATACGATAAGATTATCTTTCCAATAAAGTAAACTTCATGTCAGTTTAAAGAAATCAAGGTTCTATACCTCTATAAAGAACACCCTTTAATATGTTTTGGTTATCATTGAAACGAAAGCCTATTTCGTGAGTTATCTAATTATTTGAAATAAAAAATCTAGATAGAAGTTCGATTAAACATTTCGAAGTTGAGGAATACTATAACAGAACTACCAAATTGCCTGCGCAAACCACTTCAGAGCATTGATCTCTCCAACTTACTGCGGTTTGGATAAAAATGTGGTATACATTTGCAAATTTTATACACTAAATTCAGGCGGCATTCCTGCTGGCATATATTGCGTGTGTAAAGCGGAAAATGGGTTAAATTGCTTTCATGTTGAAAACGACATTTACGCTGCTCCACACTAGCCTGACTTTAAATAAATCAAAAATTACACAAGCAATTATTGAATGCATGAGTTTTTACTTTTCCAATCCTTCTTCCGTAATAATTTCAATACATTCCACATCTAATTGCAGCGATTCGTTCGTATAACCCAAATTATGGTCCAATTGCATGACTTCATAAGAACTATGCAAAAATGCCTAAAATTTAACAATTTTGATTTACTTTTATATGTATGTAAGTACGTTTAAAAACTTTAGTTTATTGTACTCACGTCCAAAGGTCTATCGTTGAAGCCCAAGAAATTATAGCTGACATCGGTATCAAAATAAGAGCTTTGCTTTATTTTGATGAACGTATTAAGGTCTCTTATTTCGTTTACCGGATATTCACCATAAATCAAATACCGCGAGGTGAATTTTTCCGACAGCATTGTATTCGTCATGTAGCAAAGCCCATATTCGGTTAAAATTTGTCGTGTTTCGATAAGGAAGTCACCAGAACTGCTGCGAATTTTATACGTCAAGTCATCTAAGTCTGTCTTATATTGGATTGTTTCGTCGCCGGTGATATTGTAAATAAGTTCCATGTATTTACTGGGTTTTATGTTTAAACGATCTAAAATTAGGTCAATGGACTTGTTATTGGGTATATCGTAAAAATTCGAATAGGTAGCGTTGGCCAATTTTTCCAAAAAACCATAAAATACTCGTTGGTCTTCGGGTGAAAGATTGTGTTTACTAAAATTAAAAGGATGTTAGAAATGATCGGTCTTAAACTTGTCTACTTTATGTTCATAATTTGAAGTGGCAATTTGTAAAATAAATATTTCGATGGGTAAATAAAATTTAAAGCAGAATTGTTATTTTAATTATATATAAAATATATTGTTACGAATTTGTATTACTTCTAACCCAGTGTGCAGACGTTGATCTGCTTATTACCCATAATTTGAAGGGGCAGTTTTTAAAACAAATATTTTGAAGGGTAAATAAAATTTAAAGCTGAATTGTTATTTTAATTATAAAAAAATATAAATAGCTTGTTTTCTATGTTTCCCAGCTATCTATGTATATGTCGACATTTCATAGGAACTACCCTAATCATCAGTAGACTTTGGACAATTTTTTTTTTAAGGTAGCTCCTATGAAATGTCGACATATAGATAGCTGGGAAACATAAAAAACAAGCTGTTTATAATTTTTTGATTGCTAACAATGTAAGATGCTAATATAGTGAATAAAACTCAATTGTTTGTATTTTAATTATATATAAAATATATTGTTACGAATTTGTACTTCCTCTAACCCAGTGTGCAGACGTTGATCTGCTTGCTACCCAACAAACCAAAACGATTTGGACATAACTTGTAATAACATAAGCCTTAAGCTTCGAAAAGTGTTGTGAATACTATTGTAAAAAAACAATATTACTTATCTATAATATACAGCAAGTTAAGAAGTGTAATTATACAATAATCTTACAGAAAAATTGTTTTATAATCATGCTTAATAAGTTTGCATTCGTAAGATTTTTTTACGTTTACGAATATAAACAAATAATATTTTTTTCATCAGAATTTTATTTATTTTTTAGTTCATAAAATATTCCATTTATAAATATTGTTTGTTGGTGTTTAGCGTACAAATTCGTTCTCTCACACTTCAATAGAAATGACAGCATCTGAATATGTTAGTGAATACAATGTATAAAATAATTTACTTTTTATAGCTGTAGAAGCGCTCAGGCTCCGCGTGTTATTATTCACAGCTGTTCTCTTCCAGCATAAATGTTCTGATAGTTTAACTATCAATAATTTTAATACCTTTCACAAAAATGTGAACGGTATACAATTTTCATTTGCGACCCTAAAAGTATATATGTATATTCTGAATCAGAATTAATAGAAAAGTCAATTAAGCGATGCCCGTCTGCTGGTCGTAGAAATACCGTTTCTGAGAAAACCATTAGACTTAGAAACTTTTTGCTTTTACCATTCTATTACCCAATCGATTTATGGGTTTGCTATTGAAATTCAGTAAAATTGGTTCACATATAGCTGAGATATATCCAAAATACCAAAAAAATCATTTTTTTTTTGCAATTTTGTATGCAAATTTTTGTAAAAAATTTGTTTGTTTTGCTTCAAACTTGACACTAGTTCGTGCCATATATACCAGAGATATATCTTAAGCCGATTTGGAATGAAAGTGTTGCGTAAGCGAACTTAAACAACTATTTTTGCTTAAAAGCAGTTCTGGTAATTAAATAAAGTTATCTAAATATGGAAAATGAAAATCTTCGATATCGGTCCGTATACATCCAAGGTATAGCCAAAACCGATTTTTCATGAAAATGTCGCGGAAGCGAACTTAAACCACTTTTTTGCTTAAAAACAGTTTTGGTAATAAACTAAGGTTATATAAACATGAAAAATGAAAATTTCCGATATTGGTCCATATATACCCAAGATATAGCCTAAGCGGGGGTTTTCATGAAAATGTCACGTAAGCGAACTTAAGCAACTTTTTTGCTTAAAAGCAGTTCTGGTAATTAAATAAAGTTATCTAAATATGAAAAATTAACATTTCCGACATCGGTCCATATATACCCGAGATATAGCCAAAACCGATTTTTCATGAATATGTCGCGTAAGCGAACTTAAACAATTTTTTTTGCTTAAAAGATGTTCTGGTTATAAAAAAAGGCTACTAAAATACACAAGATAAACATTTCCAATATCGGTGCATATATACCCGAGATATAGCCTGCTTAAACAAACTTTTGCATGAAAATGTCCATGAAAGATTTCTTTTTTGGAATAGTGATTACAAGGCAAAAATATTTTTTTCCTGATATTGGTCCATATATATCCGAACAAATTTAGTTCAAATTTGTAATATATACTAATTACTCGTATATATACTACACTCTTACTTGTTTAATAGTACTTTTTTTAAAAGGTACTTTTCATTCTTAAAAGGGAGTTTTTCAAAAGGTATTTATTTTACAAGCCACTTTTTTAAAAGTTATTTTTTAAAGGTATTTTACATAATTGGAATTTTTTAGAAGGTATTTTCATTTAATGGTATACTTAATAAAAAGTATTTTAAAACAATTTATCTAAATAATACTATTCAAAAGATAATTTATAAAATTATATTTTTTTATATGCTACTTTTTTGTATGGTACTATTTTTGCTGTGTGTAAACGCTAACTTTATTGAATAATTCAGCCATGTTACAAAGTTTAATTCCGTTCAGAAACGGAATAGAATTATTTTTTTACTTCTTCAAAAAACGAAGAACTGAAAAATTTTCGAAATGAAATCAATTGCAAGAATAAGACTAGTATTGTCTTATAGCATAGATTTCATTCCGAAATAAGTTTTAGATGTTCGTTTTTTGAGAATTAAAAAACCGATTCAATTCCATTTCCGAACGGAAGTGAATTCTGTTACATGGCCGTTTATCTTGTTTTATTAAAATAAATTTATTTGAGATTTCTGTTTTAAATTTTCTGCTATAAAACAGCTTTATTTTTAATGAGTGCTACAAATTTACATCTGGTTTACAAACAGGTTTTCGCAAAATCATTTTTCCTAGTTGTTGAGGAAAAGTAATATCAATTTGCGAAAGGCATTTGCAGTTCAAAAAAGAATTTGTTTTTATTTTTACATTTTTTATTTTTGTGCATGTACGGGCAGTATTTGCATTGTCAATTTACATTCTTCTCATGTGTTTTTGAGGGGGAGGGGAAAAATAACATAAAAATCAATTTGCTCGCACCTACCGGCAATATTCATTGAATAATTCGACATCTAAACGTATTAATGGACAAATGGTAACACTGGGCATTGTTGTATTCCAATAGTAGAAATTTCGCTCGAGGCCGACAACAGTGCTTTTTGTATAATAGCGATCAACAGATTGGAAACCAATTTCCACACAAAAATACATCGACATAATTAAGAGCGCCAACCAAAGACAGCTTTTAAATGTTGGATGTATGATTATTTACCAGCAGCAACGTAATGGGATGCCAGGTAAGCAATACAGGAAAACAAAAATGTTTAAATTAAAACTGAGTTATTTGGTTGGGGTTTTGTTCAATACTCGTATGTGAGTGCAAGTAAATGTGTTCGTGCATTGGCCTCCAAATGATAACTATTCAAATATATTCGTATGTAAATACGAGTATGTATGCATGTGTATGCCCTGATAACTTACTTACTCACACTCTTGTCATTTAAATGTGCATCTGCTTACTTTTCTATTGTTGTTAGACCGCCTTTGACCACATATTGTAGTCCATGTATGTTGCTGTCCTCAAAATAGGCCGCTATAAAAGTGATAATGGCTTTTGTGGTTCTTCGTAATTTAGTCGTTGTTGCTGTTGCTGCCGCTGCTCTTGATGTTGCTGTTGCTGTTATTGTTGCTTCATCCGCTTTAGTTAGTGGTTGTGCTGTAGTATCTCTCCCATTCAGGCAGGAGTTTTGAAGGTTTGCTTTAGGTTTTTGATAAATATAATGCATGCTGATTTTGTAACTCCTGGCAAATGAATATATTTCAAAAGCAGTGTTGTTTGTTTTTGTTGGGTTTGCACTCAATATTTTATAAATCTTCCGTTAGTAATTTGATAATGAATGAGTTGTTTGAAGTTGAGGCAAAATGATTTATTACACAAAAACTTAAACGTGGAAACAGCAGGCCGATAATGATGCAGACATAGGAAAGCTGTAATACATTTGTAATTATTTAGACCCATTAATTTATAAAAATATAATTTTTTTTTACAAATACAGTTTTATTAATAGACTTTTTTAGTGTTTTCTTCAAAGTTACAGATTTTGCAAATACTTTCTTTTTTAAAGAGACTTCACGGCTGGCCAGCAGACTCATATGGCTTGCCAGGCTCTTACAACTGGTAACTTATTGTCATATGTTTGTAGCAATATGAAGAAAGCTCTGGCTGAAGAGCTCAGGCTTTCTAATCTACCCCGTGAGCTACGCTTCAGACATTCAGAGAAAGTATAAGCTTCGTGAGTTGGCGGCTCAAAGTTTCAACACTTCTCCACCACTTCTGATTCCTTACATTACAGGTATCTGTTGCAAGACAACAGTAACTCGGAGACTACATCTAGTTTACCAAAAATTGGAATGCGCCATAACTATCCATTCACTGCAATTTATGTCTAAACCACAGTAGTGAAGAATATGTACATCAGCACTTGCCTTTACGGCTTTATCTGATGATGGACCAATTGCACGGAGTGAATTATTTACTCCGCTAACTAGGCTCACATAGGTAGCAATTTTTAACATATGTTGGTAGCTATATGAGCAACTTCTTGTTAAAGAGTTCGGACCTTCTAACCACTTCTGTATGTAATTTCCCAGCAATCAATGGAAGACAAGGCTTAATGAGTTGGTAGGCCGAAGCCCACTAAGAGCATCAGCCCTTAAACTAACTCACTCGTCACCATTGCTTTCTTCACCATTGCTTTCATCACCATTGCTTTCTTCCCGTACAGATATCTGTTATAAAGCCAACAGACCCTCGGGAGTAGTGAAAAAGACATACATCAGCACCTGCTTTTACGGCCTTATCTGGTGATGGACCAACTCTACGCAGTGAATTATTCACGATTCACCACCGCCCCCGTGTGGCTAACTAGGCTGACACAGGTAGCAATTTTTGTCATATGTTTGTGGCCATATGAGCAGCTTCTTGTTGAAGAGTTTGGGCCTTCTAGTCGCTCCAGTATGCAATTTCCCAAACATCACCACTGGTTTCTTACAGTACAGGTATCTGTTGTAAAGGCAACAGACCCTTGGAAGGTTGTTAGTCCTCGAAAAAAGGTACACACAAAACAATTATCAGGGATACTAATTCCCCCTTCCTACGTTTTAGAATTAAACCGCAGCCAGAGCGTTCCAGCCAATATAGGCACCTCAACCATGATCAGACCGGGTTGAACTGCAAGCAGAACCATCCGGGGGTAATGCTGATCTCCATTTTGCCAATTTATAGCCTTGGTAAGGGTTTCGGAAGCCAACACAACATAAGTCATGCGGCTTTCTAGAGTTTTATTTGCTACAACAATCGAGGACTCCTTCCCCTCTTTACCCGTAAAACTGAATGGCCTGGTTTGGAATACGCCAAGACAAAACCTGTTCCCTGGGGGGTAGACCCCGAAAAGAGCCACGCACCAAACAATTATCAAGGATACTGACTCCCCCTTCCTGCGTTTTAGGTATAAAGCACAGCCAGAACGTTCCATCCTCAACTATCACCAGCTGTAAGCAGAACCACCCCTGGGATGGAGTAATATTTTTCAGTTTCCAAAGTGCAATGATACGATGGGACTGTTCTTGAGTCCCATGTTTACTCCTAAAATCAAATTGGTATTCAGGAATGATGCTAAATTTTTCTCCGGAAATATTTTTTCAAATATTTTAGAGAATAAATCCAGTAAGCTTAGCGGACGGTACGATGGAATAACGTTCTCATGTTTATTGGGTTTGTTAATCATTATAATTTCTACACACTTCCAATTTGCAGAAAAGTAACTTAGCATTATATATACTTATATGTTAATTAAAGAATATCTTTTTTTGGCAATGCTTGAACTACTTTGCCATTGATACTATCGTGGCCAGGATATTTTTTACAATTTAACTTCTTGATTTCATATGTTACTTCATGTGGGGATACGTGCTTTATCGGCCAATCCATAGCACAAGGACTACCCAAAAAATGAACGATTTCATCTATAGAAGCATTTGTAGGGGGGTTGTAAAGTGTTTTTCGGGTGACAAGTGAATGCTTCAGCCTATGATTTGTCACTTTTATATCATATATTGTTAGTATCTTTTATTGGTACATTTCTTTTTGTTGGTCGTTTTAAATATTTTGTTGCCTTCCACAAAGAAAATGTTAATATTATTTGTATTTAGATTGCTTAAAAAGTTACCAATTTGCTCATTTTTTTATTTTTATCTTGGACCAGTACTCAGGGGATGACCCCTACATATGCAGCACATTGTACCAGAACTAGGAAAATAGGTTATGAGGAGGGGGAAAGAGGGAGTAGTGTTTGTGAACATTTGACTTGAACTTTACAACGTTATAACGGACAGGAAACACGTCAACAGGCAACTTATTCGAAAGACGAAGCGTACGGCTGAAAAACGAATTCTCTCTGTAATGCGTTGTACGATTCCCCGGGCAATTGACCACAAATGGATGAGCTCTGGACGATGAACGCGTGTTACGTAGAAATGTGCGAGTTTCAGAGCAAAATCCATTGTAGTAACGATAGAACAGAGTAACGCATCCTACACTGCGTCGATGCTCCAGTGAATCAATAGAATTGGATACCCCACTGTCACCGATAAGCTTCTTCGCCCTCTCCTGCACACGGTCGAGCAACCCCAAAATAGACTTTGGGGCACCGGCCCAAACATGAGAGTTCTATTCCATTTTCGGTCGGATATAGATGGTATAAATAGTAAGGAGGTCGGATGGAGTGAAGTACATCTTACATCGTTTCAAAAACCCGAGGCACTTGAATGCTTCTTTAGAGAGATGAAAAATGTGATCATTCCAAGAACATCGAGAGCATCCGATTCCTCAATATTTATACCATCCATGAGTACAGCACCTGCCGTCGTATGTTTGTGGGTTAATAAACAACACTGGGTCTTACGAGCTTTAAAAGCGACTCTGTTTTTACGACCCCATTCGGAGATTAATAGAAGATCACTATTCAGTGAGTCATTCATATTTCGACTCTTGGCAACGATCTTAAGTAAAATGGTGCTATTTTAAGGTCTTTTGTAGCGTTATTGAAAATTTGTTTGTGATTAGGATTTCTACTATTTTGTCAGATTCTCCTTAGCCTTCTCTTACCTCTTAAAAGTTGTCTAAATTCATTTGCCATTAAAAATTGCTTTCTTCTATTTTGGATTCGCGATTAAAAAGTTTTTAAAGCAGTGGTAAAATTTTTTCATGGATTGTCATTTGGAACTTTCTATTTACTACCTTTTATTCAAACAATCAGTTTGGAAAAAAACTCACTTCAGTCACGTTCCGCTTGCTACAAAAATATTTATGTAATTATGATTTTTATTACTCACTCACCACTATTATGACTTTTGCTATTCCAATCCACAACCAAAAAATTATTGATGCCAAATCACTTATGACACTGTTGACTGGACGTTTATAAACATCCTTTTTATTCGCCATTGAAAAATCAATTACATCAAATAACTTTCGTGCTTGATTGCTCATAAGTTGTGAAATTTTATTTCGTATATGAGTGTATTTTTTCCTATCAACATTATCGAACATTAAATGAACAGCAAAAATAAATTTTTTGTTAATAAATAATTGTAGCTTATTGTATGACTTGACAATTGCATGTCCATAATTTAATAAACTAAAATATATGTATGAAATGTTATTGTATATACTCGTACATAAATTACAGTTGTGAAAATGGGTTTCCATTTGCAGGATACCAGCAGACAGACAGACAGCCAGTCAGTCAGTCAGGCACATGGAAAAACAACAAACGCAATTAAAAACCTTTTAACCTCTAAAATATTTAAGCGAAAAATCATTTAATAAATATGAATAATTTAGTTGCATAAATTAAGTAATAAAATCTGTAACGAAATCTGTTTTTGAAGCGGCAAACTAATAAAAAAATAAACGTTTTCAATAAAAATATAGTAAAACAATAGTAATGATAAGTTAAAGTGTTTAAGATAAGCAAACTCTTTACTCTTTATTAATTTTTTTCAGTTTAATTTCTTTCACAACTTTGTGCTTTTTTTTATATCTTGGACCAGTACTATGGGGATGACCTCACACGTAGAAAAAAATGATATGACAATATTCTAGCAGCAACATAGTATTATTGAGTTATATGGTTGCACCTCATAACACTATATTGGTAATTTAAAATACCATTAATATGGCTCTCCATAGTATTGTAAAAAAGGTATTATAAATAACTATTCTATATTTTGGTTCAATATTATTATTATAGTAAGCAACTATAGTATTAACTGGAGTCACCATATTAGTGTCACATTCAACCATATTGTGATACTAAGAAACCATATTTTTGTCATAATTTAATATACATATGATAATAAAATAAAGCTAAAATATAATATATATATATATATATATATATATATATATATATATATATATATATATATATATATATATATATATATATATATATATATATATATATATATATATATATATATATATATATATATATATATATATATATATATATATATATATATATATATATATATATATATATATATATATATATATATATATATTTTCGTGATATAAAATAATTAGAAATAATTCTGAACGATTGTCCGCGTTGTTTCTCGATGGGATGAAAGCACAAAAGTCCTCTTTAATGTTGAATTATCTAACGAGTGATTTTTTTGCTATTATCTTTTTGGCAACACTAGTTTTGACAGCTCACGCACGTTTTGTATCTTGTGTCACTGTCAAACATCTTCAGTTTGGTCTATAATTTAATCATGAATCGTCTTACAAACGAACAACGCTTGCAAATTATTGAATTTTATTACCAAAATGCGTGCTCTGTTAAGAAAGTTCATCGCGCGCTTCTTCCATTTTATGGTCAGTTTAATCGACCTATTGAGGCTTCTATTCGGGCTATTGTAAAAAAATTTCGCACCAAATTTACATTGTTGGACATTAAACACGCTTACGTAGAGTGCGAACTGAAGAAAATATCGCAGCCGTATCGGCCAGTGTTGGTGATGACCGTGAATTATCGATTCGGCGCCGTTCGCAGCAATTGGGCCTCTGTTACTCCACTACGTGGAAAATTTTGCGGAAGGATTTGGGTGTGAAGCCTTATAAGATACAGCTGGTGCAAGAATTGAAGCCAAACGACCTACCACAACGCCAAATTTTTGGTGAATGGGCTCTTGAAAAGTTAGATGAAGATCCACTTTTTTATCGAAGAATTGTGTTCAGCGACGAGGCTCATTTCTGGTTGAATGGATACGTGAACAAGCAAAACTGCCGTATTTGGAGTGAAGAGCAGCCAGAAGCATTGCAAGAGCTACCAATGCATCCACAAAAAACAACCGTTTGGTGCGGATTATGGGCTGGCGGCATCATTGGGCCGTATTTCTTCAAAGATGATGCGAATCACAACGTTACTGTGAATGGTGAGCGCTACCATGCGATGATAACAAACTTTTTTTTGCCCAAAATGGAAGAGCTTGACTTGCATGACATGTGGTTTCAACAAGACGGTGCCACATGCCACACAGCACGCGAAACAATGGACCAATTGAGAGGCGAGTTCGGTGAACAGTTTATTTCACACTTGGGACCAGTCAATTGGCCGCCCAGATCGTGCGATTTAACGCCTCTAGACTATTTTTTGTGGGGCTATGTTAAGGCTAATGTCTATAGCGACAAGCCCGCTTCGATTGACGCACTGGAAGCCAACATTGCCAACATTATTCGTGAGATACCGGCTGAAATGTTGGAAAGAGTATGCCAAAATTGGACTAAGCGGATGGACCATTTGAGGCGCAGCCGCGGCCAACATTTGCATGAAATAATCTTCAAACATTAAATTATATCGACCCAACTATCGATCCAAATAAATATTTCATGCGTTTTTCTGAATTTTATGTTTTTTTTTTTTTAAATTTCCGATAGTTCTTATAAAATCACCCATTATTAGCTGTAATAAGTCAAAAAAAGTTATTAAGTACTTCGTTGAAATTGCGATATTAAGGGTAATACATAACCATATTAATATAGTTGGATGTAACATAGTATGGTTGATCACAACAATAGTATGGTTGATCACAACAATAGTATGGTTGATCACAACAATAGTATGGTTGATCACAACAATAGTATGGTTGACCATAAAAATTGTCATGACTGTGACAATAGTATAGTTGGGTACAATTATAATATGGTTAGCCGGAAGCATGGTTGGCTACGCCATAGTATTGTTGGTTACCAGACGCATACATATGTTTACATCTTAATAAACTAACCTTTTGATTTACACTATTACTTAAAAAGGAGTTTTTGTACAATTTTCATCTATTTTGTTCACGCCAACATATTCATAGAGATATTTTTCTTTCAATGAACCGACACTCAACACATTTTTTTAATTTCAAAGAAAAAATAAAACTGAAGGATTATTATATGTTAGCGACGAGAACGAAAATATCATTAATGATGCCAATAGTAAGTTTATTGTATAAGCTTAGTTATGTTGTATGCGAGTTAGCGTATCATACATATGATAAAAGCAAATTTTTTGATAGTGGGTGTGATAAAAGCTATTGTTGTTTTGAACAAAATTTTCATAAATGCTATTATTGTGTGCAACCATATTTCGAAATTTATAGACAGTAATAATAGCATTATACACAATAACATAGTTTTAGACCAATAAACTATAATTAAATTGAAAATACACTGTTTTTAACAATAACACACAATAGTATAACACATTAATAGTATAACGAATTAATAGTATAACGAATTAATAGTATAACTAACGTTGTTGTAACCATATTTTTAACTGCCTTTTCTTTGCGTGCATACAAAGAAAATAGATTATAAGGAGAAGGAAACAGAGAGTAGTGTTTGTGGACGTTTGACTTGAACTTTCCAAAATTTTAATTGACAGGTACCACGCCTGCTGGCAACTTGTTCCACAGACAAACCGTGTGGCCGAGAAATAAAGACTCTCTGCAATATGTTGCGCGATGTAATAGAATGATCACAAATGGATGAGCCCCGACCGATTAAAGTGTGTTGCGTAAAATATGTAAGTTTCGGGAATAAGATCCCTAGTACCGTGCGAGCAAACTGCATTGTAGTAGCGATAAAACCGGGAAATGCACCTAACACTGCGGATACTCTACTGTCATCGATAAGCTTCTTCGCCCTCTCCTGATACGGTAGTGTAATCCCAAAATAGACTTTAAGCCATCGGCCCAAATATCAGAGTTGTATACCATTCTTGGTTGGATATAGGTAGTATAAATAGTAAGGTGATCGGATGTACTGAAAAACATCTTATACCGTTTCAAAAATACTAAAACACTTGAGAGCTTTTTTAGAGACGTAAAAAGTGTGTTCAACCTAAAGCATTAAACACATTTAAGTCAGCAGACAACCGACTTCAATATGTCAAATAATTTAGACAACAGCTAGACGACATGACTGCAGGTTGTTGTCCATGCCGATTTTTTTTGCCGCACACGAATTAAACTAATTTCTATTTTTGTTGGCTCAAAATAAACCATGAAACATACCGAATGAAACTTTTGCCGTTGGAAATATTTTATATTCTAATACAACATAATAAAAGAACAAAATTTAAATGGGGATTTAAATAATTTAATAAATTGGTCCTCAAATCAAGAATTCCTAATTTTATAAAAGAACTAGTTATATGCCAAATAAACTACACAAACAGCCAAAACGTTTGTACTAACATTTAGCGTTGTTAAAAGGGGTATTTCCTTGTTTGCACAAATATTTGCACGATTTTTGTGCAAATATTTTGAATGTTTGTGTTGTCTAATGAAAAATTTTGTCATTTCAAAGAAAATTTTGCAGAATGAAGTAGTGAAGAAGAGGCACACAAAATGAATCATCAAAAAGTTTTCTTATTAGAATTTTTAGTTTTGTATAAAAGTTTAGCTTCTTTGTAGAAAAAAAAAAAACAAAGACTATAGAGACAGAATCTCAAGAACTAGAGGCTTAAACAAACTATATAATGATTTGCGTATTGTAAACTTCATATGGCGAACAAATTGCCGCAACACAATCACCGTGTTCTCCCATTGAAAAGAAAAAAATATATATATTAATTTGAGTTTGCATTTGTATCGTTTATATGCAAACAGAAAGCGCAAGTTTGCCAAACGGTTTGTATAGTTTATCTGCCCCTTTACTCGTAGATATATACCAGTTGATTTTACTTCAGTTATGAGTAGTTTTAATTGCATATCTATGACGAAAATTTTTTAAAGAGACGGGTATAAATTGTTCTTTCTCGAGTCGAATTATTTTTATCTACATTTTGGAAAATGCGATATAAAGTTTCAATTCTTTAATATTGTTCTCATTTTAGATCAGAGTATATATCCAAGTATATTTTCAACTTTTAAGGCCCGCCTTACCTGAGTTAAGCGCAGCAAATAAAAAGTTTTTTAATTTTTTCATCAAGAATTGATATAAACAGAACTCGCTCTGTAAAACAATAGAATTTTGAAAAGTTAAAAATTCTAAGGTGGCCACACTGAAGTATACTTTTATGTAAATGAACTTAAGTTGCTGCCGTATTCAAAATATTTTAGTATGTAGTCGCCTACACAGCTGTAATTGCCGTTTACAACATTTGCTGTCGTGAAGTTTGCTGTGGTCTATGTGCTTTAAGCAGCACATCAAGAGCAGGCGATTCCTGAATACCATCAATGATAAAGCAGTGTCCACGATCTTGAGTTTAAGTATTAAAAGACAGCACTGGGTCTTACGAAAAACGCTGTTCCAACGACCTTATTTGTAGATTAACGTAAAATCATTATTTAGCGCGTCATTCATATTGAGGTACTTGGTGCCGATCTCGACTAGACTGGATATATAAAACTGAATGAGTACCAATGGCAAATGCTATACTGTTATATGCAAGAGAGTGAATAAAATTAGAAGCTTGATGTAGAATGGCATTAAACCAAAAAAAAAAAAAAAAAAAGAAAAAAAAAAAAAATAGAGTAGAAGAAAGAACTGAGCCTTACGGTACCCCTAAACTAATTTTGAGTTCGTTTGATGTCACCCCATTTATATCATCCCGTATAGTTCACTCTCTGAGAAAGTGCGATATAAGCAGAGAAAAATCATCACTGAGTAACTAACTAATTTAATTCCAACATTTTAAATGCTGCAATCAGAGTTTGTCTTAGTCTTCCGTGTTGTTATTGTTAACGAACACTACTCCTTCTTTCATTCTTATTATAACCTAAGTTCCTAGTTCCAGTACAATGCCCCGCATATGTAGGGGTTATCCCCTGAGTACTGGTCGAAGATAAAAATAAAATAAATAAAAATAAAAATAAAAATAAAAGCAGTAAGTTTTGACAGTAATACACCATTTTCGAATATGCTCTAATTTTAGTTCTACTAGAAACAGTATTATTGTTAAAGTTGAGTTTTTTTATTAAAATATTAAAGTGAATTTGAAGTTATTTTGTGTTTTTGCAAGTGTGTTTTTTTCAGAGCCATATTCCGTACTTTTCTGTATGAAATGAATTTTTAAATTTGACTTTATAATTTTTATTTTATATAAAGATTTCTTATTGTTTTATGCAGTTTATTGTGCTTTGTAGCGGAAGCTGTTTATTGCACGCACCACAAAAGTCACCATATGCAGTCAGTTTTTTTTTTAATACTACGCTTTGTTGTTGCATGCAACGTCACGATGGTTTCTTTATTTAATGTAACCTTCAACACTGGTAGAATAGGAATAATCTTAGTTGGTCGTACGATTTGTAATTTCTTGAGTATTTAAATATGTTGTTACTGATCCCCCAAAGTTGTTCACTCAAACAACTCTAATAGGACTTCATGTAAAACTTAAAATTCTATGAGAAGTTCTCATATTGGAAACCAGATATTTTCATGACGGCATGATATAAGTCCTTAGTAAATAAATAAATGTCGAAAAATAATGAATGATGAATATGAATAATGAAATAAGAAAAAAAAATAAGGCTTGGAAAAAAACAACAACAACTTTTTTTTGGGGAAATATTTCTTTTTTTAGGGGGTTATTTCATGTTGCTAGTGGTGAGTTACTCGTATTTCATACGAAATAACTGCCCTAATTTCTATAATGAAATAAGTCCACAAAGCTAATTTTGGAGACTTATTCAACTTAAAAATCGTAATGAATGAAAATTATGTTCCGTTCTAAGAAATTAAATAGTTTGAAACATAACTTAGCGTTATAAAGTGTATTAAATATATGTAAACCAAAACTCGAGAACGACTCGACCAATTTGGTCATACGAGTACAAGGATTTATTATCCGCTGGTAGTCCAACTACCGCATTGTTTCAATGTAAAACTTGGTATAAACTGGGTACTAGAGAGGATTTTGCAAAGCCTATTGGTGTCAGGGTCTCCTTCTACACCAAAGTAGAAGGACCTCTATAAACTCTACGGTTCGCATTGTTTATCAAATTCTTAAGTTTATTCACCAAAATCTAGCCTTTTTGCCTCATTAAAAAGTCTACGAGACTCTTTTCAAAAATTCGCCCTGTATTTTTATACCCTTCACAAAAATGTATAGGGTAAAAAACCAATTTTTTTGCAATTTTGTATGAAAATTTTTGAACAATAAAAATTGTTTCTTTTGCTTCAAACTTATTATTATTATTGGATGGGATGTGGCCTTCATCGGCCGCTTGCACTGCGATCAGTAATGATCTATTGTTCGTCTTCTTCCCCCATTACGGGTTAAGTATGTCAAGAAAACGGACAAGCTCCTTCATTGGGAGTGATATTAAGTCACATTCACTTAACATATGAGCTTGTAGCAGCCTATATCTCCTGTGTCCCAATGCTTCACAGTGGGTGATCAAGTGCTCCATTGACTCCTCTTCCTCACCGCAGAATCTACAAATGTCTGTGTTGGAAATGCCCATCATGTGTAGGTGCTTAAGGCAGATATAATGACCTATAAGTACACCTGTCAGTGTTTTGATGCTTTTCCTGTCCAGTTTTAAAGCACATTCGGCCCTCTTTGTATCAAAGTTTAGAAAGTTCTTAGAATGTTCAAGACCAGCAGTCTCGTTCCAATGTTGCTTAAAGGTGGACTCTGTCCATTTCTTCAGGACACCCTTATTGAATCCAAATGTTGAAGTGGGCGCAATAAAAGTCCCCTCTGCTCCTTTATTAGCGTAGATGTCAGCCATCTTATTGCCGTAGTACCTCTCATGTCCTCATGTTCATATATATCCGATATGTAGCCTACACCGATTTTTCATTTATATATAGAAACTTAAAATTTCCGATATCGGTTCATATATACCCGAGATATAGCTTAAACCGATTTTTACATGAAAAAGTTTTGCTTTTTCTTAAAAGCAGTTCTAATTATAAAAGGAGGTTATTAATGTATAGAAAATGAAAATTTTCGATATCGGTTCATATGTACCCGAGATATAGCTTAAACGGATTTTCTAACGAAAATGTCGTGTAAGCGAACTTAAACAATTTGTTTTTGATTAAAATCAGTCATAAAAGGAGGTTACTAAAATATCGAAAATTACATTACATTTTACGATATCGGTTCATATATACCCGAGATATACATATGTAGTCTAAACCAATTTTTCCATGAAATAATTTTTTTTGCTCAACAGCAGTTCTGGTTATAAAAGGAGGTTATTAAAATACAGAAAAGAAAAATTTCCGATATCGGTCCATATATACTGGAGATATAGTATAAACCAATTTTTCTCTGAAAAATTTTTTTTTGCTTAAACCCAGTTCTAGTTATAAAAGGAGGTTTAAAATACAGAAAATGAAAATTTCCGATATCGGTCCTTATATATCCGAGATACAGTCTAAAACGATTTTTCATGAAACAATTTTTTTTTGCTTAAGAGCAGTTCTGGTACTAAAAGGAAGTAACTTAAATAGGGAAAATGAAAATTTCCTATATCGGTCCATATATACCGGAGATATAGTCTAAACCGATTTTTTATGAAACAATTTTTTTTCTTAAAAGCAATCCTGGCAATTAATGGAGGTTACTAAAATGCAGGAAATGAAAACTTCCAATATTAGTCCATATGCACCCGAGATATAATCTAAACCGATTTTTCCATGAAAAATTACTTTTGTGGTATGGCAATTGCAAGGCACAAAAAAAAAGAATCCCCGATATTGGTCACGCATATTTAGTTCAAATTCGCAATATATACTATATATCTACAGGACTACTGTGAAGGGTATACGAGTACTACTTTCTTACTTATTTTTTTCAGATTTTTTATGGTTTTTCTCATTATGATTACAATCAGTTTTGTCACCCTGTTTCGGCTTGGCATTGAGTTCTGGGACACCCTGCATAACATGGTCAAAACTAAAAAATACATGTGTACAGAATAAAAGACAAAAAACTTCTATATTATTATCGACCGATCTATGTATTTACATCTACAATATGAAAGTTCTTTTTTGTCTATGGGACACAGCACTGTGCACCGTGGGCACAACTATTTATATAAAAACTAAATTCACCGAAGATATTTAATTTCTGAGTACCTTTCATGTTTAACAACTTGCATGGACAATTTACGTTATTGAAGTGCATTAACAGGGCGGCACTGCCAAACTTTTTTAAGTCCTGCTTGTTATTTGGTATACCCTTGCATTTCTTTTTACTGATGACTTGGCGGCCAAAGGCGAATAAACTCATTTAAAGGCAAACACACAAAATCAGTACTATTTAATTCTGTAACAAACAACAATAACAGATTTTTTCTTCCCAGATACTTTTGCCATGAAATGCAAGGAAAAAGAAGACTTAATATATTTCCTAACGTTATTATTTGGCGCTTGCTGAAATCTCTGACAGTTTTTGTATGTTTCAAGACATGAACGAATAATTTGCAATAAAAAGAATTATTTTAACAACAGTTTGAGGTTTTATTTAAACATTTTTTTTTTGCTTTCGTTTTGTTCTTCTTTCGTTTTTCTTTCTTCAATGCAACAGAAAAAATGCTTTGCAGTTTGTTTCCCCGCTCAAAGGATATGCTTTATTATTAAATCTAAGGAAATGTTAAAGAAAAAATTAAGCGGATTGTGAGTTGTGAGTGCTTGATGTGCGCAATAAAAGAGTGGTGATTATTTGTTCTTTTCTGTTAATATTTTTAATTAATTTCCAGTCTGGGGAATATGAAATACTGAAGTATCAAAATGTTAATAGTGCTTTAGTTTTTTTTTGTATATTAATTTTAAAGCGAAACTTTAAGTTGTTGACACATGTCTTATGGATATATTTCGAACAAGAATTATTTTAACAAAACTTTTTTTGAACACCCAAATTCCTTTACAGGTTCCCATTCAAACAATTTATTAATTGATTCACAAATTTTGTTATTGAACATGAAAAAAAAAAATTTTTTTTCTGTGTAGAAAAGTTATTGGTAGCTTCACTTCTTAAGATAAATTATCGGTAACTTAACTTTTCTACGGATTATTTAATTTTTCTTACTGAAAATTTAAATTATTGATAACGTTTATATAAAAAAGTAAATTTATCGTTTACTTTTATGTATAAAAGTTTTCCATAAGTTTATCAATCTATATCGACTAGTTTATTACATCGATTATTTTATCGATTAGTTTATTACATCGATTATTTATTTTTCAGTAAACACTATTATCGGTAAATTAACTACACTATAGAAAAGTTATTGGTAACTTAACTTCTATAGAAAAGTTATCAATAATTTAACTTTTCTGCGGAATAGCTAATTATTAGCTAATTATCAACTTTTGAAAGTTAGTTAGAAAGTTTTTAACTGTTTAAAAAGTAAAATTATCAAATACTTTTGAGTAGAAAAATTATCGATAAAAAGTTATTCATACCTTAACTTCTATAGAAAAATTATCGATAACTATGCTAAGTTTTTTTACTGTAAAAGAGAATTATCGCTAACGTTTGTTCATCAAACTAAAACTGCCGGTTCGGTTAGATTTGACTAGGTAGGCAGGTCGCTGGATTCTCCAAAAAGTCTTAGATTCTCCAGCTCACTTGCGTTCTGAAGACCGTCTTCTTTGTGATTGCCTGAAAAGTGGAATACGAGTAGTAGAGGTGAAAAATAGAATTTAGTGGGATATAGTAGGAGTGAGGAAGAGAGAAAGCAAAGGTGGCATTACTTGCTGATGCACCAGCCATCCATGCTCCTTATGAAAGAAGCTAGTGCGGTCGGATTGACCGAGGCCAGATATGATGGGGGTGAGATAGGCGATGATATTCCAATGACGGACATGTTCCGAGGAGATGAAGGATTGTCTCCTCCTCCTTCTTGTCTTCGCAACTTATGTAGAAGTAAGCCTAGTCTCCTGGCATGGTTCCCAAACGGGTAATGTTTAGTGATGACTGCTACAGTGACTCTCAGGTAAAGTCTTAGCAGTTTTAATAGCACCCCTTTTTCACTTAGACTTAATGTGCGGCCACAAATTCCTAGATATAAGACATGTGCGCCCTATGAGCCATTTTTCTTGGGCACTTTTTAGCATGTGGAGTTTTATTCTTTTCCAACGTGCTGATAAGGATTGTCCACAAAAGGGATCTATGCCCCTTTAGGTTTGCTCCTTTTTTGGCTAGGCCATTAGCAATGTCGCTGCCGTTGTTGGACTCGTGTCCATGTACCAATTTTAGGGTTAGGTTAGAATATCTCGCCATCTTGTTTAAAAATGTCCGGCATTCTTAGACCAGACTGAAGTTAGTATACATATATTTCAATCAGGGAGTTGATGGCGGCTTTGCTGTCTATCCCTACCGAATATGTTGTGAAACATCAGCCTTCTGGCCGCTTTGTTTATAGCCGATATTTCAGCTTGAAGAACACTACATTTTTCCGATAGTCTGCAGGATATTCTAGTGTTAAATTCTTCTATGCAAACGCCACCTCCAAACATATCTCCCCTTCTGGATCCATTCGTGTAAGCATAGAAGAGTCCAGCTTCTAAGGGAGATTCCTCGATTTGGTAGCCGAAGCTCCTTGATGCAGTAATCACTTAGATCGGGGACCAGGTCCCTTCCAATCTCAAGTACATTGGCATCTCCCCACGGTCTATGGGTCTATGTTCCTGTCGCACTCAACCTAATCGCAGCTTTTAGTGCCATCTACCTGGCTTCTAGGTCAGATGAGATCTAGCTCTTAAGTGCAAGAATTGCTTTGGTTGGTGTTGTCCTCATGGTCCCTGTGGTCAGTATTGCCATGGTTCTACTGACTTTTTCAATTTGCAGTCTCTTAGTTGTGCAGTCCAGTGATTTCCGCCATACTGATACTCCATAGTGTGGTCTCAACTAACTTTTATTTTCTAACCGTTTTTTATTTTCTTTGCTTCACGTTTAAATGCATACAATATTACTCTTACGTTCTAGTTCTCTTAAATTCTATTCTCTTACCCAACAAACACTTCATAGTGTAGACTCAACTAACTTTTATTTTCTAACCTTTATTTTCTTTGCTTCACGTTTAAATGCATACAATATTACTCTTACGTTCTAGTTCTCTTAAATTCTATTCTCTTACCCAACAAACACTAAGGTTTGATTTCAAATTGAGAATGATTTGAAATCAAAAGTTTTCTCAAACGACAAACGTTTGATACTGATTTGAATTCAAATAGAAAAAAAACATAGTATTCTCAACAAAAAGGGGAAATTATTTTCAAATTGACATATTCATTTATTCTCAAGTTGGTTTCAAATGTAATTCTCAAATGTTTTTCAACTATGGACTGTGATGTGGAATACAAATAAAAAGAAATTTTTGGTTTACAAATTTCTTTTGGTTTATTTGCGATTTTTAATTTAAATTTTATATTATTATTATGTATATTATTATTGTTATTTTTGCTGGCCTTGGTGTTCTCGAATGGACAAAGTAGTTGGTTACTTTTGGCTCTAAATCGTGTTCAAAACAGACAATATCATTACTTCTTATTGTTTCACTTTTATATGTTTTGCTTTATGCATTTTTACTTTTTAAAACAAATCTCACATTTAATTGCATATTGTTCACAAACAAATCACACTTAATTAATCTTTTCCCGAACTCTTAAATTTTTTTTGTAAATGAATTTAAAATGTTGAGGTGTTTTTCTGTAATTGCTGACACATTTGTTTTACGATTGGTAGTTGCACTCAAAAGCAAATTGATAAAATATTTAGTATCAAATGTTTATTTTCAAATGATTCTTAATTCAAAAGTTAAAATCAAACCGTTGAAAAAGGTTTGAAAGTTAAGTTTGATATCAAATGATAAAGTCATTTTATATCAAATGTTTGATTTCGTGTTTGTTGGGTAGTTTACGTACAAATACTAATAATATGTATGTATATAGGTATATGTATACAACAATAAATTTAACTTGCATAAGCGAATAAAACAATAAACAGAAAAGAATACTCAGTATACAATAGAATATTATTGGTTTTATAACCGTTTCATAAAGCCACACAGCTCCTTTTGGTTGCATGCCCCATGTTGAGCCTATTGCTTTTTTTCATACATAGATGGCTGTCGTAGCCTTGGTTACTCTAGCCGGTAGTAATCTGCACCTCCTTTCTGTATTACTCGCATCGAGAAATTTCTCACAAGAAACAAAGGAATTGACAGAGAAACTATGCGAATTGAAACAAAAAATGGAGTTTCTCACACAAATGTTTTTGTATCTTTGAGAAGCGAGAAATATCTGTCAAAATAGCTTTTTTGACGTAATTCATTGGAAGCTTGGGAGTAAACCTGTTTCTGTATTAAAATTTTGCGAGAAGTTACTCGCTAGAGCTGTCAAAACTTTTCACAAATAAAAGAGTTGCGGAAGTTATAAATTTAAAAGTATATAATTGACATAATCAATGCAAAAAGTGTAGAAAAGGTAAAGTTTTTAAATATTTATACACATATTGTCGTATTCACAAAAAAATAATTTGCAATTAGTACAAGTTTATTTGACATACATATTTTTACACAAACTTTGTCAATTAAACCTTTGTTATGTGTAAATTATTTATTATGAATACGCAGATATTGAATGTAGGAACTAAAAAAGGGTCGGTTACAGCCCTTAATCTCTGCCTGTAAATGCGCAACATGTTTCGCCGGTCATATTGGTCAGCACCCATCACCACAAAACTATACCTTATTGAAAGTTTTTATGAAATTTATTTATGATTTGAATGTGTTTTTATTTATGTACACGTGTTATTGATTGACACAATTTTGTTTTATTTATAACACTAAATTCCATTGTTTTATTCACTGCTAAACATTTGTTTCTTAAATTTTATTTTTGTTTGAAAAATTTTTCCTATATTCTTCTTCTTATTTGTTTACTTTTTGTATTTTGACAGCTGCTTAATGGAAATATTCCAATAAAGACGTAACTAGTATTGCCTCTTTTCGATTTAATATACAGAAACGCTGTTTTTCTCGATAGTCGAGAAACGATGGAATTTTATGTTTCATAGTTTTCGATGTGAGAAACTTTTCACTAATCTTACAGAAACGAGGCACTGAGACTTTTGAATGAGCCTTTTTTTTCTAATAAATTAGTTAAATTAAGAACTTAAGGAATAGAATTATACAATACCCCTGATATATCGCGATTAAACAATGTACAGAAACTTCCTTCAATAAAACTATTAAAGTGCAACAAACTGTTAAACTTTTATTACGAGAACAAATTGGCTTTAATAATTCTTTTATTTTGGTGCCTGAAGTCTTTATTATAATAAGTGCAGTTACTGTTATACCAATTTGAATTAAAATGGAAAAAATTACATGTCTCCTTGTTATTACGACCACTAGTCGTTTTAATCAAAAGGATGATGAAAAAACTACACATACTCGTAAAAAGGAAAATAAAAAAAATCTTAAGTACTCGTATGATTTAGCAGCTCATAAATTTTTATGACCGTTAGTTTTTCTATAAATCTCGCTGAATGTCTGCAAATGTGTGTGAAAAAATTAAAAAAAAAAAAACGTAAAAAATAAATAATAATTGTTGTCGATTGTTTTTGCAGACTTGTAAAAGTTCTTTTTTGTCACTGTTGCCATTATTGCATTTAACAACTTTTTGATAATTGTTTTGGTAATGCGATAAAAACTATCAGCCATTGCTGTAGATTAAATAAAATACATACTTAATATTAAGCTTTTGTGCTAAATGAATTTACTTTGAATGTTTGAGTGACTGTGTGCGTGTGTGTATGCGTGTAATTGTTTAAGTGTGTAAGTTAATCTGTGTGTTTTTTGTAGGTTTGTGCGTGTGTGTGTGTTAATGTGCAGTTTAAATTTAAGAGCATGGCTTTTAAGCGTCGTTTATTTAAAATTCAATGAAACGGAAGCGTCGATTTTTATACACACCATAAATTTTCAAATGGGTTTGTTGACTTTTAGTATTTTCGGATTTTCTCGTTCGTTTTTTTTTTTTTTTAATATTTGGTCATACATGGAAATGAAATTAAAATAGGAAATGCATATTTACTTTTAGTGGAATAGAAACTGAAGAGTTAAAAATATTTTACAACATTTTTGGCAAAAATGTTTTAATTATTCTAGAAAATTTAAAAACAAATTTGAATGTACACATAAACAAAAACGTTATTTGCCATGCAGGCTTTAAGTGCATTTGAAAGTGGAATATGATAAGTCATGGTTTTGTTGTTAAACAATAAATCAGCTTAGAGTACTTTAGACTATGATCTTCCATTAACAAATGTGATGTATACATCTATATCAAAAACATATGTATGTATATATTGCTTCGTAATAGGAAAGCATTTTTAAATTCCATTAAACGGCAATTGAAAACTTTTAATACTAAGCCTAAATGTATGCAATAAAAGCTGATGATTACGAGTATAATTTAATTTTAAACTGTAAAACATTTTTTAAAGGGGGCGGGCATTAACAATAATTTTACCATTCGGTATAAAAGAGTAAGCCCTGGATTTTCATCAGTCTTGAGAAGTTGTTTGTTTTTCTTTATGAATTTATTAAATATTTTTTTATAAAGCGTTGAAAAATTAATTTTGCCCTCTAAAGAGCTAAATATGTTTGTTATTTTTAAAACCACCCTTAAAACATAAAAATTATTATATATTTTAAAGTTTTTCTTTTCAGGCTTTAGCTTTATATTAAAACAAGAAATAATGGTGCAGGAATGGGGAAGGAAACTTTTCAATGCCAGTCAAATAAAAAAAAAAAAAAAAAAAAAAAATAAAGAAAAATCAACGGAAGGAAGTTAAAGTATTTCATGAACAACAAGATTTTTTTTCAAAGAAAAAGTTTCATTCGCCATAACTTTGCCAAGCAAAATTTGTAAGGAATAAGTTATAAAACTTTGTTCATTAAAAACGAATATGAAATGCTCTTTTATTACAATGAAATTTATTGACAAAAATGTCTATGAACTGACAACATTTTGGTTAAGCTTTTCTCTATAAGAAATTAATTGTCGCTAGAAGAGCAAGTTCATCGACAGCTATTGTATAGAAAAGCCAAGTTAATAGTTGGCAAAATTTCTATATACAAGTAAACATATTGATAGATAGAAACCAAAATTATAGATAAATTTTCTTATTGGAAAGCAAATTGATATATCATTTTATATTCTATAGAGCTGTCAATTGGCGATAGCTTGTCAGTTGTGTTATAATGACAGTGATGATATTTCTAGGCAAAAGCAAAACTTTTGTGTGAAAAAGTAAAAACACGAAATTCTTTTCAATAGATAACTAAAATTAACGATAATTTCTTTTTATAGAAAAGCAGAGCACAACAGCATTTCTGGTGATACTGCCCAAATTTTTAATGGTGATTTCAATTACGTGACTGAAATTTCTATATCAGCTCTAGCTAAAAAAATATGACACGTGTATTTCTTTTATAGAAAAACACTAAAAATTTAGAGATAATTTAAATTTATTTAAAACTTATAATGAATAAATCTTTCTCTTATATGTAGTTCTTGCAAAATCTGAAGTTAGAGAGTTATTCTGAATGCTCAAACAATAGTCAGACATTGTGTATGCGTTCCACTAGCCCTGATGATACTCCTCCAAGGCACAACCTGTTCTACACTTTGGCTCCCGGGATTAGGGAGAAAATAGTCCATATAGTGGTTGGTACTCATCAGTTGTTTGACGTGTTGAGAAAAGTCAGAATTTTTCTTACTTTCCAAAAAATGTTTAACAAGCCAATTAAAGTTAATAGATTACTTTTTCTCAATTTCTCTCATAGTGTCAGAGAAAAGTCAGAATTTTTCTTGTTATCCAAAAAAAGTTTAACAAGCCACATAAAGTTAATCGATGACTTTTTCTTCATCTCTCTCAAAGTGTCAGAGAAAAGTTAGGATTTTTCTTACTTTTCAAAAAATGTTTAACAAGCCAAATAAAGCCAATCGATGAAGTCAATCTCTCTCATAGTGTCAGAGAAAAGTCAGAATTTTTCTTGTTATCCAAAAAAAGTTTAACAAGCCAAATAAAGTTAATCGATGACTTTTTCTTCATCTCTCTCAAAGTGTCAAAGAAAATTTAGGATTTTTCTTACTTTCAAAAAATGTTTAACAAGCCAAATAAAGCTAATCGATGAAGTCAATCTCTCTCATAGTGTCAGAGAAAAGTCAGAATTTTTCTTGTTTTCCAAAAAACGTTTAACAAGCCACATAAAGTTAATCGATGACTTCTTCTCAATCTCTCTCATAGTGTCAGTTAAACTCAGTCTTTTATTATTTATCTTATAACGGGTGCAGTGATCACCAAAAATCATGTTTTTGCTTGATTAATTCATACAATAAAATTTGTAATAAAAACATCAAGCAACAAAGTTCAATGCTGAGTGAAATCCACTCGTTTTGTAAACATTGCGCACAGCGTTGTCAACTTCGAAATTTCAAAACGCACCAAAAATTGCGTTCTTTCAACAAAAACGCACCAATGTACGATATTAACTAATTAGTTGTAAGTTCGAGTCCAACTACAGTCAAGAAGAAGGATTATTTTTAATTATAACAATAATTGCTGTGAAACAATAAAACCAAAGAAGAGCAGAAAAAATAATTGAATACCATATAGCTGGGGGACAACTAGCTGTTTCGTAGCCGCTACACCACTCATCAGCACCCATTGGGATTCGAACTCAGGATCATGTGCACATGATGTATTTTTAATACGGCCGTTTAGCCAACTCGGGTTCAAATAATATTCGTTTTCATGCATCACTATTCAAAGAATTGCAACTGAACATAATGGCATTGCCAGAATAAAACGATTAAATTTCTTACTAGTATGTAGTGCATAAACTTTTTTAACAAATGTATGGTAGTGTTAATGTGTTTGCTAAAGCTATGTACACTCGGTTGTCAGATGTTACCATATTGTAAGATCTGGCAACATGCTGACAATGTAGTGACAATGAAAAATTGTCCCGCAGAAGTAAATTGTGTCTTACAATTTCATTGTCAGACTATGGTCTGACAAATAATTCATCTGACAACAAAAATTGTCAGTTCACACGGTTGTCAGATTGTGAGATGAAAAAAATTGCCTGACATGTTGTAAGGCATTGCCCATCAAACTTTTTTTGACAATGATGCCATTGTCAGTTACATTAATTTTATACATCTGGCAATTAAAACTGAGCTTACAATACCAGCCAATTATCTGGCAATGCCGACGAAGAGTGTTCTCACGATTGTCAGATGCCTGACAACATTGTCGTCTTACAATTGATTGACAATGGTTTTTCTGACAACGTTGTAAATTAAAAAACTGGCACTTCACACGATTGTAATATATTTTCAGACAATTTTACTGGTAAATTGTAAGACATATTGTAGGATTTTATCTTACAGATAATTTTTTTCTGGTTATTAGCAGCAGGTTTATCCTTATGGTAAATTTTAAAGTTAACTTTAAGCACTTGGAGCTGCCATACTTTCTGCTGAAAGTATAAAAATTAATGATGACTTTATTGTTCACATTAACTAATGTTAAGGTTAACTATCAATTGAAATATCTATTTTATGCAAAAAGCAATTATTTCACTAGCTGACGATTTTTTGTCAATTTGCAATAATCATATTTATATAATCACGATTTTGTCGATTTTTTCCTCTAAGGTTGACCGTTTTAAACCAGATTTATCTGGCATCTATGCCTCTGACTAAATTGCGTTACATACAATAGCTTATGCCCTCATTCACCATAAGAACTAGTGTAGCGTTAAAAAACACTATTAAATAACAAAGCGGTGAAATTATTTTGCTAAAGTTTCGAAAAAGTTTTTTGAAAAATAGTTAATTTTACTATTTGCTCGTACTAAGTGCAATATTATTATAAAACATTTTAACTTTTTAAAAGATAATAAAATATGAAAAGCAAAATTATAATACTCGTATATTCCTTTGCTACTAACAGGCAGCAAAATGGTGGTTGGCAAAAATGCGCTAAACTGATAAATAATCATCTAATTTAATGTATGTAATCCTTTTTAAAGTATTTGAAGCTTATTTTTCAACTTGCTAAAAAACTTTTACTTACAATTAAGTTGAAAAATAAAATAAAACGTTTAATCCTCTGTAGCTTAACAACTTGCTATCAGGTTTTATTTGGAAATTCTTGCAGGTATTGTCGCGTTTTATGAGGTTCTTTTCATTTCATTTATTAAGAGTGATTTAATAAGTGATGACCTTTTTTTATGACTTGTAGGATGGGGCAAAAATTTACTGCTTTACCAAAATCTTTATTAAAACCTTTGTTACGTATAAGAGCATGTTAAACCTGACAGTCGTTAAGCAGTTTTGGGTTGAAGAATATCTCCCTTTTTATTGCAAATATTTGTTCAGCGTGCTCAAGTTTGTTACTGCTGTTCTCGTTCACACTATCTTATTGATTTAACTTAACTGACCGTTTTGTTTTACCATTCTTTTGAGGAGTTTTGTAGTCTGGCACCTGCTACCATTATAAATTTTCTGTTAAAACCATCTTCGTCATATAAGTACGAGGGCTGATCATAGATTAACTGTAATTTTCAATTTTTAAAAAAATATTAGTTTACTAATCAATAAATATCTTGTCCCCTTTAAAGTAATCACCCTCAGATATAATCCTCGAAACACTTCTAGTACGGAAACGGTATATGCATCGGTATCTTCAGTTTTGGGAATAGGAAGAAGTCAGCGGGGGCCGAGTCCAGTGAATACGGTAGTTGTGGCATGATAGCGGTTTTGTTTTTGGCCAAAAACTTCCACACAAGAATCGATGTGTGAGCTGGTGCGTTATTATGGTGCAAAATTCATTATGAGCAAACGACGCATAACTTCAAGATAATATTCCTTATTGACTGTACGACCTTGTGGCAAGAAATCAGAATGCACCATGCCATTGCATTCGAAGAAAATAGTGACATTTGACAGCTCCTGAGTGATGTCCATGCGAATTTGTTTTTACTCAAAATTTAGTAAAAAATCAAAGAACACACCAAAACACGACTAATCTTTTTAGCTGTCAAAAACAAACTGACCATTCGAAATGGCATATAGCAGACATGTGTAGCAACATAACAGAAAAAAATGAGAAATCGAACATACTTAACTAACGAAATTTGAAAATAATGGTTATTTTTTGATCAGACCATGTACATAGTCAGCACGCCGTACTTTGTAAATTTGCCTTGAAAAATAAATAAATATTACGTTATAATTTAATTTAAAAATTAGGTTTTGAGTTTTACATTCTGTCAAAGTTTTTGATTCATAGTCTACAACAGTGAAGGGCAGTGGTATGACTGAATTACGACGTTGTCCATATGTTGCAAATAACCAGAGTTGACACAAAGTACAAAATTTATTACTGCACTGCTTTTTAGACTAAAGAAAATACATAAACTGTATAGCATTAGTTTTGATCTTATTCATAGCAAGGTAGTACTCGCTTATATTTATCCAGATGTCGAGGGGAGCAGCTCAAAGGGTAGGTGTTCAAAAGAACTACCAATAGAGTATAGATATAATAATCAAATTTTATTTAAAAATTACTCTATCCCGAATAGCAGCATTATTTTCTGCAGAAAGGTCTGTTCGAGCATACACTGGTGTTTTCATTTCTCCTACAGACCCAATTTAGTCAAAGTTTTTTACGATTTTTCCGATTGTACACGTAGTGCACGATATGCATTTTGATTTAAACGCCTATTTTCATAATAAGCCTGAATAACTTTAAGGCATTGCTTGATTGCACGGTTGCCATATTTGACGATTTATCGTCATTTTGCCAATTTTTGGGGCTGAAAATAGCATGTTGACGATTTGACGATTTAAGGTTAGATTTTGACGATTTTCGTAGAACACAATTTTACTTTCATATCTTTCAAGAAACTTTGGTTTTATAACTACATAAACATATAAACTGTAGTAAATATAAATGTCTACGTAACTTTAATAAGCTGTTACAGAACACGTAACTTGTCTAAAAAATATGTATGGAAATCACGCAAAAAATTGAGTAACTTTCATGCAAATTTTCTTGTACAATAAATCCTTACAATATTATAAAAGAGGAAACTGCTTTTTTTCTGATAAATCAAAGAGTTTTCTTATTTCATCTTAGAATTTGAAAGACGAGATTTAAAAAAGAAAGAAAGCAAAAATATTAGTCGCACTGTACTCTTTCTTCTGCAAATTTGGAAAGAGTTTGAATTCAAATACACAAACCTTAACAAAATCAAAATTTAATTGAAGAAACTATTTCTAGAGGAAATGTTTTATATTAAAGGTTACTTAAAACTTTACAACTGTGATTGTTTTGACTTAAAAGATACGTGATCAGTTTTAAATAATTTAATTCCAACATTTTAAATGCAGCAATAGAGATTGTTTTAGTCTTTTGTGTTGTTATTGTTTAAGTTAAACCTCCACGAACACTACTCCCTCTTTCCTACCTCACCATAACCTATTTTCCTAGTTCCAGTACAATGCACTGCATATGTAGGGGTCATCCCCTGAGTACTGGTTCAAGATAAAAAAAAAAAAAACGTCCGGTTTAATAACAGTGTTTTAAACAAAAATGCGGTTATAACTCTTTAATATAGTACAAAATTAAGGAACTTTCAAAATACCTTTCATTAAATGAAATCTCATTTTAAAAAATCCATAAAAATATATTTTATATAGGTTTATTGGATAAACTTTGTATAGAAATCTCCAAATAAATCTGTAGTAAACATAAAATATTTGTATGGATATGATCGTTGAAATATATACTTATGAAGAGAACTGCATATTTGTACGATTATATTTTTGTTGTTACAGCTTTAAAGGTAACCATGAATTGTTTTGCTTTATTTTATCAGTTTAAAATATGATATTTTTATGAACCATAGTTCTTTTTTAGGCTAATTGGGTCTAAATTTTCCAATGTAAATTAAAAGAACTTTATTTACATTTTCCCCCTTTTTTTTTAAAGCACATATATTTTTTTATTATTTATATTTAGTATTAAAATTTACTGACTAAAGATTCAAAAAATAGAAAATGTTTTAAAAAAATGTTGTGTGTTTAAATGAATAACAGGAGATTTAACCAAATTACAGAAAAATTTGTACTATCAGGAGAATTAGCTTTGTACAATATACTCGTAGTGTTCATTCTGACACCTTTTAGTATTGATGTATTTAGTATTTATTTATTTTACTGTTATCTACTCGTAGCACAACAAGATGAATCATCTTATAAGTGATAGGTTACAATAACAATAATTTAGAATATATAATTCATAAAAAATTGGAAGCAGGACTTTTAAAGTCCCGGAAAAAAGTTACATTTTAAAAGATAGTTATATTCTTACAGTGAAGAACAAAAAACACTTGGTTACAATAATAATAATCAAAATTGGTAGACTTTAAAAATAACAATTGCAAAAAACTAATTTACAAATTCAATCACACGAATTATTAAAGATAATAAGTATTTTAAATAGTTTTATTCACACAGACAGTATAAAATATTACTCGTATAAGCTATAGTGGGAAGCAAAATTTAACAATTAAAAGATTTAAGCAACTCCTTTTTAAATAAATTTGCGTTGGCTCTCTGTTGGGCAGTATTTGGCAGGGAATTCCAAAGACTGGTAAAATAAATTAGAAATTGTCTCTGGGAATGAAGACTCTTATAGTTTTGTTTAATTATGTTCTTACCACGCTGATATCTGGCGAAAATAGATATGATAGTTATTATTATTTTATGCAAGAAATTAGGGCTTTTCCATTTAAGAAGATTTTCAAAAGTTAAATTTAATGGGCTATAACTATAGTCAAACACTAAAGTCGGTATATTTTAGCATCTGCTGCTAACTTTTTTTCAACTATAGTCAAAATTAAACTTAGTTCTAAGTTGAACTGGCTCTAAATGGGTGACGAGTCAAATTCATTCAACATTTCCATACAATATAGTATAAAATATAAATGAGTAGCATCGCTAATCAGCCGGCAGGCAAAGTGAAAAAAATAAAACAAAAGGTAAAAAAACTTAAATAAAAATTAAAAAAGAAAGAAATTTGTAAAAGCTTTTATAAATTAGGTACAATGGAAAAATGTTTCTGTGTGTTATAAACTATTTTGACTCTATAAATTTGCGCCTTTATTGACAGGGTCAACATAAAAGGAAACGGGAGGCTAACTGGAGCACATTTTCAAGGATGTATCGCGAAAAAAACGAAAAGGATGAAACCTTTGCTAATATATTATGGGTCTTCTTATAGCAAAGTCGACGTCAATGTCTTCAATGTAGACATTTTATATATTTTTTTAATTTTTATTTTTATATAAATTTTTACTTAATTTTCACAAAACTAATTCTTTTTTTTCACGTTATCATTTGACGTCGAACAGCTATTTATTTAGAGTTATGTTAATTTACTTAAATTCAATAATTATTACTTTTACTTTTACTTTTTAATTCAATAATTATTACTTTTACTTGTTGACGATTTTCTGACGTTTTGCGATATTCATATTGACGACTTGGACGATTTTTCTTCCCGAAATTGACGATTTTAAACCAGATTTATCTGGCATCTATGCTTGATTGTGTATTTTTCCATGGTTCTAATTGAGCTAGTCTGAAATTGCAATATAACAGATAAGATGCAGAAAAAAAACTTGAGGTTTAGGATGGTTTGCTTTCAATATTGGATCTTCAAATTTGACGTTTAATTACGAACAATTTAAAATAGGAGGATTTAATTAGCGGGATAAGTTCACTCCCCGAGATATTAGGATTATAATTGGGCTGTAAGTGTAACAAATTATTTTATTATTTCAGTCAGCGCACATAGCGCTCTATCTGCCCATAGCTGCTTTACGTTATATAGGTTTTAACTTGTTCAACTTTATATTCTACGAGTATATTTGTTATTTGTAAAATCACTTAAATAAAATTCCGTAGCAATACGTTATCCTTAGCCCTAATTTTTGTCTGCAATTTCCTTATTATTTGTTGAAACTAACAATTTTTAAATTATTTTATGATTTTTTTAAACTTTTGTTACATTAAAACGAAACAATAACATCCTGATTTACCAATCGATTAAAGTTACATTCTTTTTTAATTATGGTCGTTTGCAAAGCTTGAGCACGTTTTTCATTGGAAACACACAATTTAGTTGTGCAAGACAAAAAAAAAAAAAAAAAAACTATATATTTTACTTAAAAAAAACGAAGTAAAACTAAAAAAAAAAAAAATGTAACAAAATAAAAATAAATATAAAAGAAAACTTAAGCTTTTTCATTTTATTTATTTTAAATTGTATTTAACAGCATTATTATCGTAAAAAAAGTCATCGTCAGTGTTATCCTCATCGTCCTCACCAGTTTCACGTTACTGGCAATTTAAGTTTTTCTTCCGTACAATATTATTTTGGCATTGTCAGCCATATTTGTTGCATCATGGCTTAAATAATCCCCTCAAGCTTCTCATCTTTTGCTTTTTGTTCTTAAACTCTTTTTACAACATAAAATATGTAATGCAGCAATAGCAAAAGCTGTAATTGAATTTAATGCTTAAGTAACCACTTACTAAATATTCTTTCATACAACTGGTAAATTTAGTATTATTTGCTCTCAAATCTCCTGCATCTTTTTGTCATGAATACGAGTGGAAAGTCTCAAGAAAAAAAAAAAAAACGGAACGGAAAACACAAACACAATTGACTTTAAATGTTTGTTACTTTTACTGTTTGGATTGAAAGGATTTTGCCAATCATTAAATAATAACAAATATTTTAAAAGGATTTCTCTAATGAATGAGCGAGTCTTAGTGGAAGCTCATTTTGTTTTTTGTTTCAAAAAGAAGATTATGGCGCATAAAGAAAAATAAATCAGTACTTAATGTGAAGAGTATATGAATTGAAATTATTATTACAACATTTAACAGAAGGTAACATTGAAAGCATAAAAACCATCTAATTCAGCTCAATTCTGTGCGGCAACGGTATTAATTTTTTTCTTTTTTGGTTAAAAAAAAAAATATTAAAAACTTAACAACTTTTCGCAATAAAACCATTTGCAATATCAAGAAGGTTACTAGTGTTGTCTCATAGAAATGATTTCATTCCGAAAAAATGTTTAAATTTTCGTTTTTTGATTAATCGAAAAAACGGTTTTAATTTCGTTTTCGAACGGAATCGTATTGTGTAACATGCATATATTCTTATTTTGTTGATTCTGCTTAAAAGGTTATATAACCCATGGCTTAATGTCCACCTTATGTTGATTCCGAGTAAGCGTCTTTTGTAACTCTTAACCTAATGAGGTTTTCTTTGCATGTAATTTATATTTCTCTTTTTAAATTGTTTTGCCCTCTTTCCAAACTAAATAGTGGTTTTTGGTTTTTTACATTTGTACATCGGGTCTTAATTCAACCTAACCTAACCTAACCTAACCTAACCTAACCTAACCTAACCTAACCTAACCTAACCTAACCTAACCTAACCTAACCTAACCTAACCTAACCTAACCTAACCTAACCTAACCTAACCTAACCTAACCTAACCTAACCTAACCTAACCTAACCTAACCTAACCTAACCTAACCTAACCTAACCTAACCTAACCTAACCTAACCTAACCTAACCTAACCTAACCTAACCTAACCTAACCTAACCTAACCTAACCTAACCTAACCTAACCTAACCTAACCTAACCTAACCTAACCTAACCTAACCTAACCTAACCTAACCTAACCTAACCTAACCTAACCTAACCTAACCTAACCTAACCTAACCTAACCTAACCTAACCTAACCTAACCTAACCTAACCTAACCTAACCTAACCTAACCTAACCTAACCTAACCTAACCTAACCTAACCTAACCTAACCTAACCTAACCTAACCTAACCTAACCTAACCTAACCTAACCTAACCTAACCTAACCTAACCTAACCTAACCTAACCTAACCTAACCTAACCTAACCTAACCTAACCTAACCTAACCTAACCTCACCTAACCTAACCTAACCTAACCTAACCTAACCTAACCTAACCTAACCTAACCTAACCTAACCTAACCTAACCTAACCTAACCTAACCTAACCTAACCTAACCTAACCTAACCTAACCTAACCTAACCTAACCTAACCTAACCTAACCTAACCTAACCTAACCTAACCTAACCTAACCTAACCTAACCTAACCTAACCTAACCTAACCTAACCTAACCTAACCTAACCTAACCTAAACTAACCTAACCTAACCTAACCTAACCTAACCTAACCTAACCTAACCTAACCTAACCTAACCTAACCTAACCTAACCTAACCTAACCTAACCTAACCTAACCTAACCTAACCTAACCTAACCTAACCTAACCTAACCTAACCTAACCTAACCTAACCTAACCTAACCTAACCTAACCTAACCTAACCTAACCTAACCTAACCTAACCTAACCTAACCTAACCTAACCTAACCTAACCTAACCTAACCTAACCTAACCTAACCTAACCTAACCTAACCTAACCTAACCTAACCTAACCTAACCTAACCTAACCTAACCTAACCTAACCTAACCTAACCTAACCTAACCTAACCTAACCTAACCTAACCTAACCTAACCTAACCTAACCTAACCTAACCTAACCTAACCTAACCTAACCTAACCTAACCTAACCTAACCTAACCTAACCTAACCTAACCTAACCTAACCTAACCTAACCTAACCTAACCTAACCTAACCTAACCTAACCTAACCTAACCTAACCTAACCTAACCTAACCTAACCTAACCTAACCTAACCTAACCTAACCTAACCTAACCTAACCTAACCTAACCTAACCTAACCTAACCTAACCTAACCTAACCTAACCTAACCTAACCTAACCTAACCTAACCTAACCTAACCTAACCTAACCTAACCTAACCTAACCTAACCTAACCTAACCTAACCTAACCTAACCTAACCTAACCTAACCTAACCTAACCTAACCTAACCTAACCTAACCTAACCTAACCTAACCTAACCTAACCTAACCTAACCTAACCTAACCTAACCTAACCTAACCTAACCTAACCTAACCTAACCTAACCGAACCGAACCTAACCTAACCTAACCGAACCTAACCTAACCTAACCTAACCTAACCTAACCTAACCTAACCTAACCTAACCTAACCTAACCTAACCTAACCTAACCTAACCTAACCTAACCTAACCTCATAGAACACAGACGAGCACATGTCTAAAAAATTTAATATGGAAATCACTAAAAAAAATTGAGTAACTTTCATACAAATTTTCTAAATGAGTTGCTCGTCTGTGTTTTATGAACAGCACATTAATATGTTTTCTTTTCACGTTAATAAAAAGTTAAAAGAATTTTAAAAATTTTCAATTAAAAAAATTCAAATTAAAAAATGTCTCCATTTGTCATTAATTTGTTTGCCACATACATATTTAACGTGTAAAACAAAAATTGCATATTTTCTTAAGAAATTCCGAAATGCCAGTAGAACGCGCGTTCCTTAGAACACCTGCAAGTGAACTAAGTAGAAAATTTTACAATAGATAAGTATTGATTTTATTATTCAATTTCGTGCAAAAAGTGAAAAATTACAAATTTTTAGTTAATACTTACTTGTTGATTTCCATTTTGTTGCGTTTTATAAAAAAAGTTGACAGCGCCGCTTCCAACATAGTGAAAACACATTGAAATAATTTCCTCAAATCAACTTTATTTGTTCATAATGGAAAAGTAATATAGTACTCGTAAACTTAAATTTTCTTAAAAATTCACAGCATACTCCAGGGCGCACATTAATTAGTTTAATTCCACTTATGATAAACTAATTGTTAAAACAAATATAGTCACTACACTATTATGAAAATGGCCTTAAAATGGGTTTCGAGATGAAAAACTTACCGAAATGCGTAGAAAATTTTACAATAGATAAGTATTGATATTATTATTCAATTTCGTGCAAAAAGTGAAAAATTACGAATTCTGAGTTAATACACCCTTGTTGATTTCCATTTCCATTTTGATGCGTTTTGAAAAAAGTTGACAGCGCCACTTCCAACATAGTGAAAACACATTGAAATAATTTCCTCAAATCAACTTTATTTGTTCGTAATGGAAAAGTACTATAGTACTCGTAAACTTAAATTTACTTAAAAACCCATAGCATACTCCAGGGCGCGCATGCATTAATTTAATTCCACTTATTATAAACTAAAATAAATTTAAATATACACCAAAAGTTTGCTAAGAATTTAACCAATTTTGAAAGAAACCCCCCCAAAAAAATGAGCTAAATTTGCATACATATGACTGAGGCAAACTCCCTACAACTACTGATGACTAGAACTAATTTTTTTTTAGAATTTTTAATACAGATAATCCTTAGCTAAACAAGATAAAGTGTTTTCTATTTGGTATTAAAATTGAAAAGGTATGAAAGAAAAACGAACGAAAAAAAAATATATAATCAAAAGTAAAGAAAAAAAAAAGCACAGTTTTCTGCTTATTTTAACACATTTCCCAACCAAACAACAACAAGAAACCCAGATTTTCACTTACGTACAATTTATGCATGTTTCTTCTTCATTTTTCGTTGAAAAGCATACAATATTTAAAAATTGTGCACATTTTATTCTAAATATTCATATCAATCCAGCCAACTATGTATCCGTTCGTACACACTCTTTCACCTTCTTTTTTGTGATATTTGCCACATAACGAAGTCAATTTTCTGTGTTTGCAGGGGACTGACTGACTGACTGACTGGTTTTACTTGCTGATCTTTTTTTTTGTGTCAAATAAATGGAAAAGGCTTTAAAAAAATCTTTTTATCAGTGTTAAACTTAGAAAGTGGTATAAGTAGTTGGTATTTTTTTTTTTTTTTTGAAGTCGTTGACGATTGCAGTTTGAGTTGGTGTGATTTTTAATACAAATATAAATTGGTATAAAAATATGCAAATTTAACGAAAAATTACGTGTCATAATTGAGGCCTATGTACTAGTATGTGGAAAGTAGAACTGAAGCAACAAAATATTTAAATAGAGCATTTGGAAGGAGCATTTATTTTTGTTAGCATCCTTTTTGGAAATAATGACATGAAAATAAAGACAAATTTAAATAAATTAAAAATAAACCAAATAAATTAAACAACTAGAAAAACATAAACCAATTATAAAACAAATGCATGTTGATACCAATCACAAAAAAAAAAAAAAAATACAAACAGGGCCCTATTTCACTAAGCTACAAGTTCACAGTTATAAGAGCTTTGTGAATAAATTGTGTTTCATAAAAATACAATTACAAGTGATTTCTATAATCCAGAAGTCTCCAGTAGTACTTCTACAAGAGGTTTTGTTTCACGAAACTAAATTTGCGCTTGTACACTTGTGGAATTGTAAAACAAAAGCCTAGGTTCAAAGGCCTAGGCTCATTAATGTTTTTCGACATTAATGAGCCCGATGCTGCCCGTACAATTTACAGGGTGGCCAGAATGTTGGCGGCGCTGACATGCTCCGGCTAGAAGCTCGCCGTCTTGGGGAGTGGTGTCCTTGCCAGCAGTCCTACCGTTGGCTCGGTATGTCCATGAATAAAAAGTTCATGCCAGCTTAGGCACAAAATCAAAAAAGAAGGGGCCCGAAGAAAAACGATCTAGTTCCAATTGGTGTCATAAAAAAACGGGGTTTTAAACGCCTTGCTGCAGCCAATAGATTGCGACGTTTCTCCAACATTTGGGCTGATGTTGTGCCTGATGTTGCTGCCCACCCTCATGGCGTTTACCGACATTTAAACTCCACCATGATGACTTGTGGCGACTATTTTATTTTGAAGTCATCCCTAAAAAAGCTGCTCTCATCCTTCTTCCTGCTACCGCCTTCCTATAACCTTACCTGTGTTTGCTCTTACTCAAACATTTCTATTTCAAATTACCAACAAAGTTACAAGTGAATGATAAATTGAACTCAAATTTGATTTTTAATTATTTTTTAATAAAATTTTTTTTCAAAGAAACACAATATCGAACCAATATTGTTAGGGTGTTGCCTCTAAAAACGCTTTTGCGGATTTTTCAATTGCAAATGCAATAATGACTCACACACTTTTTCGTTATGTAGTATTTAAATAATTCACAACTTTATTTACACTTGATACCACTGTGTATTCAAACACTAGACTTGCTTACTTTTACTTCTATTTATACGTCTTTATCAGTTTCTACAATCGACATGAATTATCTAGCCATTCATAATTCTAGAATCAAATATACAAATGTATTTCTTTTATATATACACATTCATACACATGCTTGCCAACAATGAGCAAGTCACAACAACAACCAATAATAAAGCAAATATAAACAATAATATAAGAAACACAACAACAACATCATTTGTAGTTGCTTTATTTGAAGTTTTACGTACTTAAAATCATGTATGTGTGTTTGTTTGTGTATTATGTTTTTAGTTTAGGTGGTATCAAGTGTAAATAAAGTTGTGAACTATTTAAGTACTTTATAACGAACAAATGTTTTTTTGGTTTTATTTTTTTTTATGTACTCTAGGTTTTGAATTTAGGTCTTTTTTTTTTTTTGGAAATTTGAGTATTAATCCCATTATCTAAAAATATGTTAAATATTTTCATATTACATTTTTTTATCTTTCAGAAGCAAAATGCCTTAAAAAAAATTTTTAAAGATTACTTTATACACTGAAAAGAAAATTCAATCCATTCGTACTGAAATCAATTCCAAGCGGTGTTAAAAGCACGGTTGCCAATTTAGTGCCTTTCGCGCTAGATTTAGCGCTTTTTATTACCTAAAAATCCACAATTACAGAAAAATGTGTTCAGTTTAGTGAACATCACACTGTATTTTCAATCCGAGAGCATCCGACTCCACAATATTTATACAATTCATGAGAACAGATGAATCAACTTTGTGGTCACGAGTTAGTGTGTTAATAAAGGCACCTTTACAAGGTACTACAAGTATTTAGATCTGTCAAGAATATTGCATGTTGTTGTTGTTTTAAATATTGTAGAACCTTCAGTAAATTTATTAGACTTTCATAATAATACTTTGATTATACTTATCCCACAAGTTTAAACGTAAAAAATACTTAAGCAACACTGCGTCTTACGAGAGTTGAAATCGACCCTGCCTTGACGATCCCATTCGAAGATTAAAAGTAGATCATTACCCAGTGCTCATATTTGAAATATTTCTTTCACAATTTGTTTCAAATCTTTTACACTCAATATTGTCTTGCTGATTAATTTCTGTGTGCGATTTTTAATTCAAAATACTTTAGTTGATATTTTTAATTATAATTAAAAAACTCTGAATTTTATTTCATTCCTTCAACTTTAGTTGTTTTCAGTTTATTTGTCTTCAAATTTCCACAAAAAGTTATTTTGTTTTACCAACTAAATAAAACAGCCTAAAACTATGCAATTATAAATATTCAAATTTCGTTGTATGCCTGTGTGTGTGTGAGAGAATGAAAGCGCATAAATAAATGAACGAGTTAAAAAAGTTTATGTTTCTATGTTTCAAGTGCGAGTATGTTTGTGGGCCGGTTGGTAAATTATATGCCTAAGCTTTTAAAGCGCCAGTAGTTTTGTGGTTCCACACAATTCACAATATTTGAGCGTTTATACGCACTTTCAACATTAAAATTGTAAATGAAAATTCCAATAAACGAGCTGAGCGTTTGCTGAAGCAGCCAGACATTCAGCCAGGCAACCACGTCAACATCACAAAAACTAATGTAAAGTTGGTACAAAGCAATGAACCTCGCTCAAATTACAGTTGGCCACAAAAATCTCTACTGTTAGCCAGTACAATTCAGTTGGTATTTTGTATGTAAATTTGTGTTACACTCCAAAGGCTAAAATATGCCAGCGTAATTGTGTGTGTGTGTGTGTGTGGAAGTAAGTTTGTTATTGTTGTTTTCTAGTTTAGAAAATTTTGTTAAATATTTGACTTGTACTTAAACAAAGTAAGTGAAGTGGCTAAGTATCTACAGTGGGTTTGAAGGCTTATAATAATGTGGAAAATTAGAACATATAATATAAAACAGTTTATTTAAAAAAATGCTCAATTTCGAGAGAAACAATTGCCAACTTGATGGCAAAATCTTACAAAATGAAAAGAGTTTTGAAAATCAGTTCGGTGGTGATGGAAAACGTGAATGAATGTTTTATTTTAATTTCGATAAAGTAGATCCAGAAGAGCTGTAAATTAATATGTGAGTTTAAACGGCAAGAAAACTATTCCAAATAGACTCGATGACTGAATTGTTAAAGTACTCGACCAACAGTATTGAGGTCGCAGATTCGATTCCTGCTATAGACTCTGGGTGTTACTGCAGACAAGCAAAAAAAAAAAGCTTCGCTACACTTGTGTTTGTTTCTAAAAAAAAAAAAAAACTGAAAATGGGTGCACAAACGAAGGAGCTACGTAATGTTGAATATGTGTTTCTTGGAATATAATGTTTTTACTTGAATTACACCAGTTTACCGTGCTGTTTATAGAATACAGACGAGCAACTCATCTAGAAAATTTGTTTGAAAGCCACTCAATTTTTTGAGTGATTTCCATATAATTCTTTTAGACAAGTGCTCGTCTGTGTTCTATGAACAGCACATAAATCATAATAAAATAAAGAAATATATGAGGAGTCGCAGAATAAAACGTGTCTTTCAAATTATTTGAAACTTTTGGAAAATCAAAGATTATTTTTTTTTCACTTGATTATTTTATAGCATTCCCGATTTTAAAATGAATCGGACGGCAATAAGTTGTCCCAATAAATGCAAATGTGTTGCAAATAGCACGTTTTGTTTAAGATAAAATGAAAAAACTAGGTTTTTTGATATGTAAATATATTTTATGTATATGAAACTAACCTACAAGAACAGTGGCGGTCAAATGACCGATGTTGTTGACCGAAATATAAGTCACAACTTTCTATCAAATTATTAAGGGCAATATGAAGAAAAGGGCCGAAAGTTTCGTGTACGTGTTATGCTTCTTCTACCACATTCTCAAATATATTATATACGTGTAACATTTTGGTGAATGTGTTGGAAAACAACATTTGAGTGTATTAGTTCCGGACGTCTACTTCTTGTAGGGTATTCTTGTTACTTGAGCTTGAAAGTAAGAGAATTTCTCTTTTCAATAAAAATATTAGTTGGCTTCAATTAATTAATGTTTTAATTTCTAAGGTAGTTTAACTTAAATCAATTTCAATTTCGTTAGTTTTAGAACACCAACTTTCACAATTCTTTCGCAGCTCTTGCTATTTTGCCAATAACTCATCGTATGTTGATTTCTAGACGCTTCCTTCGGGGAACGTGGTTTGCTTCTGCATACGTTTAATCAAAGTATTATGCTTTCTGGGCTATAGAGGGGTAGGAGTTCCTTATTTGTTTTAGAAATCAAAACTCTAGGAAGTTCAAACCTCAGGTTGTATTAAACTTTCGAACTTCAAGGGTTAATTGACAGAACGGATAAAAAAAGCCTCCGGAGGGTTCTATTTTTTCTTAGCTGAAATGTTCTGGTTGTGGTTTCAGCTTAAAATCTCAAGCAGAGGTGTGAGTATTCCCCAATAATTATGTAGCAGCTGGCTTTCAGGAAACTAGTTGTAGTCTCCGAGGCTGATGTCTTCCAATACATACCTGTTATGTAAGGAACCAGAAGTGCTGGATGAAATGGTTAGAAGCTGATGCCATTTACGGACTTCAGGCCAACAACTCGAAAACTCCTGTCTTCCATTGACTGCCTGAGGGCCTACATACAAGAGAGGCTAGAATGCTCAAGATGGTTCTCAAAAGCAAATTAAACTTTGCTTACTCAAACTTTGGCAGTAGTCCAAAGGGTGGACTAATAGAAACGCACGACTTTAATTGCAAACAAAATGAAAAATTTTCAGAGAATTATGATAACATATTTTCGTATGATAAAGGATCTAGTAAATTTATGTGCGAAACAAAATATCAGTCAAATGCTTGTCCCGACTTCGTTGGCATGGCTCTATCCGATGGCCCATACTTTTAATGGCTCTGATACATAATTGAGGTTCAATGCCGTTAATGTACCGAATTGTCTTGGCTTATTGACGTACACTTTGTTTTAAATATAGTCGTAACAAAAGAAAGATTTCCAACATGGGCATGGAGCTATCAAACAGCCTTCGTATTATAATGAATTCAAATGAAATCATCCGACTAAATGTCATTTTACTCATATTTTTAATTATGTATATTTAATAATATTGTATGACGCTTTACTTTTTGTATTTGGCTGAACATTTTCCCGCCTCTGAAGTTCCCCATTTTTTGGTGAATTAACCACTGTTCCCTCTTGCTTGACCGAATTTTCACAAAAGCGGTAATAATAATATTGCTGTAAAACTTTTTATTCTTCTTCTTTTTCTCTTAGTATTGAGTGCTGGTGTCTGGTGACAGTTGTTGCTTTTGCTTTTGATGTTGCCAAGTTGTTTGTTTTATTACTTGTATAGACTTGAGCTGTAAATCTTTCACCAAACACTCGTCAGACTTAATCGTTGAGCTGTACCTAAATGCCCTGCTGACGTCTAATGTCGTATCTTTGCGTTTTAGTGTATGTGTATGTGTGCGTGCGCATTGTACAATGAGGCGTTAGTATTTACCACTAGCCTTAAAGCCCCTTGTAGCAATTCCGTTCTCTCTGGTCCTTTCAACTTTGAATAACAAGGAATTAAAACAGAGAACATGCTTAAATATTAAATGCATATTTTTCGAAATAATAAAACTTATTTGTTTGTTATTCATACAGCTGTTCTCCTGCTTGACTAAATGTCTTTCAGGCTTTTATTTAAACCTTTTATCTTTGAAAATGGTTTGATATTAATTTTCTTTTACCACAACTTTTTTTCCTTTTCGTAGTGGTTAGAAACGTTTATATTCTAAAACGCCTTGTTGTTATGCAATATATATTTTATTTTTATTGCTCAAATTGCATTTATTTACAAAGTGTACAGTTAGTATCAAGTGATTCATCCAGAGGTTTGATTTTTTTTTTGGGTGGTTAAGTTCATGATGCGCCTTGACCCAACCTCAAATTCGAAAATGGAAGCTGATGAGTTGAGTAGTGGGTACGAAACAGCTAGTTGTCCTCCAGTTAAAAAATGTTGATTATTTTTCTGGTCTTCTCCAATCAAAAATTACTGATCACATCAAAGAAACTTAAGAAAGGAAAAACTGGAACTAAATGTACATCGAGTTTTAGTGTACAAAAACTAAAAATCTACTTGAAAAATTATAAAGTTCAACAAAAAATCAATAAATCAATAAAAAAAAACCCGTACAAACAATTGAGTTTTTTATTCACTAACATTGATATCAATAAAAAATTATAGGAGCTACCCTAATCATTAGTAGACTTTGGAAAACTTTCAAAGATATTCTCAAACATAAGGAATAGTAAGGAGGTTGGATAGAGTGAAGTACATCCTACACCGAGGCACTTGAATGCTTCTTTAGAAGCATGAAAAATGTGATCAGTCCAGCGAACATCACACTGTATCTTCCAGAACATCAAGAGCAATCGATTCCTCAATATTTATACCATCCATTAGTACAGTTATATAATTTAGCACAAATAATTTTGGCACTAATCATAGCAGCAGTGATGTCAGAAATTTTTGTCGAAGAATCTTCATTCTTCAAAAAATCTTAAAATGATTTTAATTATTACGATGGCTATTCTACCCAGAGATAAAATCAAAAACTTAAACTAAAAACTCAATTGAAAAAAATTTTCTTTCTTAAAAATAATAGCATATGTAATAAAGGGCGAAACAAACTACACAAGCTGTATGACAAACACGTCACAATTTTACGTTTCAACAAATTTTTTGCAGATTTGCCTTTCTTAAAAATAATAGCATATGTAATAAAGGGCGAAACAAACTACACAAGCTGTTTGACAAACACGTCACAATTTTACGTTTCCACAAATTTTTTGCAGGTTTGCCTGTCTGCACAAATCTTTGAAGCATGTTAGCGCGAAAAGAAAACATTTTTGATTTCCGCGCGAATATGTTGAAAGTTGTCTTGTTAGAATTTTCAGAATTGTAAAAAAATCTGTTTTCTTTGTTGAAAAATTGGCAAGCAAAGTCTATAGTCACTGGGTCTAAAGAAATAGAGGCTATAAAATTTTTAGCGAGAAGTTAAAATATCTTGAGGCCCTACGATCTTCATATGTCAAGCAAAATTGCAGCAATATAATCGACGGCTACTGCCATTGAAAATAAAAAAGAGTGATTACTCGTAATTTGTGTTTGTATGAGTTATTTTTTTGACGTTTGAGTGTAAACGGAAAACGTGTGTTTGCCAAACGGTGTATGTAGTTTATATTGTACCTTTTTTTATCTTGGAATAATACTCAGCGGCTGATCGTTATATATGCAGAGAATTGTGCTAGGAAAATAGATTATGACGAGGAGAAAAGAGGGAGCAGTGTTTGGGAATGTTTGACTTGAACCTAATAGTAACAATACGGAAAGACCAAAACAAACGTTGTCGCAACATTTAAAATGTTAGTTAAAATTAACTTACTTAACACTGATCAGTGCCAAGTGTTGACATTTTTCATAGCACGCTTTTTTCCGTTAATTTGGAGACGCTGACGCCTTTTCAAAAAAAAAAAAAAAAAAAAAAACTTGCCTATCGATATTAAACACAAATGATAAAGCATTTTGATATGTGCCATACTTGATCTGTCAACAGAAAAAAACCCTATTGAAAATTAATGCTGTTCTTGATGAATCACCTTGTTACGTATATATTACTTATATCCATTTGTACGACAGTCTTGTTGTTTTTGGTGCTGATGCTGGTTGGAAAATGTGAAGAAAGTAAAAAATATTGCACTTATAATTGTGGTTTTGTCGTTGCTGTTGTGAAAGGTGTAAGTAAATAAACTATTTACAAGTGCCCTAAATCAGGGGCTTTTTTATGTAAGCTCTTAAAAAATAAATATTATTATCATGGCTTCAGTGGTTTTCTAATTTTCTGCTAAAGTAGGAAAATATAATTTGCAAAAAGCTTAGTAATTTGCTATTAGTTTGAGAGTTGAAGAGAAAATTGCAGTAAAAACGGTGAGAGTAGTTTGAAAATGGTTTTTAATTCCGCCAGCAATAACTTGAGCATATTTGAAGGAGTTAGTAAATAATAATAGCGTTGTGGTGCTGCATTGTTCACATAATTAAATGTAATTTCGAAAATGAAATAACTTCGTTGTTAAATTCTATTAAAAAATGCAAACGTGGTCCAATTGTAATGCACGATGTTAATTATGAGTCACACATTAACCTCAAGTTATTTGTCCAACTTAATTTGACAATTCAGCCTGCTGATACCTTTTACGTAAATGGGCGTTCAAAAAAAAATGCCTTTCACGGTTTTTTTTGGTCAACATAATCAGATCCATCGAATCTATCGTGAGAATCCACGAGTGGTTGTTGACCAGTTGATATATTCCGAGGAGTACTTGTTTAGTGCAGTGTATTAGCAGTCGGCGTCGTAAGGCCGTGCTTGTTAGAACATGAGATCGGCAAAGCAGTTACCATGAACGGTGTTCGAAGTCGCGAGATGATAACGAATTTCTTGTAACCAGAAAGTGAAGAAATGAATGTGTACAATAGTGGTTCTAACACAGCGATGCCAGAATTTTTTTTAGAAAAATCTTCAGTTTCCAAAAAGGAAATCTTAATATTAGACCAAAAAAAGAATGGTTTTAGGTTTTAAAGTAAAATCTTCATTCTGCCACGTATGAAGCAATCAATTTATTGCAGCTAAAATTTTCAAAACAAATTATCTCCAGAAATTCAATCTAATGCCAACTGGACACCAAGATCATACGATTTAATGACGTGTGATTTTTTCTTTGGGGTTTGTGAAGCCGAGGCCGAACCTTAAGTGAATAAGGCAAAAATAGTTGCTGAGCTCATTAGGAAATTGCATGAAAAGAGTAACGACCTACTATCACAGTCATAGGATATTTTTTTCTTCCAAACGTAATTGGAACATATCTGCTCTGCAATCGAATGAAAAATCACAACTGTTTCAAAAGGCGTCTGTTTTAACATTAACATTAAGAAGTATTCTCCTGCTGAGACATTTATATATACCCATGTTTATACGTACAAGGTGGGCCAAAAGAAGCTATCCGATGTTCCTTGGCTCTCATCTGTTTTTTAAAATAAAAAACTTCGGTTCTGTTTTTTGATTATTGTTATTTGAACCTTTAGAATATTATTGGTCAATTCGAGAAGATGATATCGGCCACATGGGCGCCACCACAATTGATTACTATACGGGCTCGGGTTATGGCATTTTTCATCACTTCGGCAACAACCTCTCGCATTCGTTTCGAAAATTGTCCTTGTAGATTTTCAAGGTTTTGGGCGTGTTCCCGTACACACGGGATATCAAAAAACCCCACAAAAAGGTATGGAACGGTTAAATCGGGCGATCTTGCTGGTCAGTGCAAATCGCCAAAACACGAGATGAGACGACGCGGGAACGTCGCTTTCAGAATATAGGTTGTGAACAGCGTAGTGTGTGCCATTGCTCCGTCCTGTTGGAACCACATGTCCTCTAGTCCTAATTCGTTCAACTGTGGCAGAAAACGGTGTCTTCCAAAAAAAAAAAAAAAAAAATGGTCCGATGACTCCTCCAGCATGAACAGAGCACAATGCAGTCCTCGAGATTGTGGCAGCGCCTATTCTCCTTAAAAATATAAGGATGCCGTTTTTGAACTTGTTAGATATGGGCCCCTGTACGGCAACAAAGGAAAATTTTAAATTAATTAATTTTCAGAATTTTTAATATTGATTTCATGCCAGAGTTTTACATAAATACAGCAAACAAGGCAGCTTTATACTGTATAAAGCTGCCTTGATATCAAATAACCATGTTCATTCAATACGGAGTCAATATCACTTTCTAAATTGTTAAAATTCATTACAGATTTTTGAAGATATGCTAAAAGTAATTATATAAAAAGCTCCATTTTAGCGGATTTTTGAAAGAACCAGCTGAGGCGAAAAAATGCGCGCTAAAACTAGCGCAAAAGGCACTTAATTGGCAACACTGTTTTAAAAGCAAAGTCTATAGTAGCCGGCCTCAAGAAATAAACGGCCGTATTCATAAAAAATATTTATTAAACTGTTATTTGACAAATTTCTATAGATAATTTCTCAAATAAGTGTTTAATAAACATACAATATTTTTTATGAATACGGCCGAAAGTCTTTAACATTTTCGGAGAGAAGTTAAAAGAGAAATATCTTGTGGCCAACAAAGATGTGGCAGTAATATCAATTTATACTTTGCGGACTTCATATGGCAAGCAAAATTTCGGCAACACAATCGCCGTGTACTGCCCTCGAAAAAAGTGAGTGATTTGTGTTTGTATGAATTATGCTTGTGTCGTCTGAGTGCAAACGGGAAGCTTGTGTTTGCCAACGGTCTGCGTAGTTTATTTAGCAGTTTAATGAGAAGAAGATTTGGTGGTTCCAAGAGCCCAAATATTATTTCAAATGCAATTTTATGAAAGAAGTCAAACTTCGTTGAATATTTGAAAACAATTTTTACTTATTACTCAACAATCTCATATTTGAGCAAAAGATCTGTACAACGGGTTATAGATCAGGTTTTTACTTTCTTAAATTTTTTTTTTTTCTTAAGAAAGATTTTTTACAATACAAATCTGCTGTGATCAATAATTTTGATTGAAGAAGACAAGAAAATAATAATCAAATCTTTAGCTGGGGGACAACTAGCTGTTTCGTAGTCGCTACACTACTCATCAGCACCCACTGGGATTTGAACTCGGGTCATGACATATCATGATCTACTGCTTTAACCACTAAGCCACCGAGCATTTAATTATTTTCTATCTATATTCATCTCATATTGAAATGTACAAACCAAAAATTTAATGTAAAAAATTATAAAAGCTCATCAAAAATTAAATAAATTTATATGAGCAAAAGATCTTAAAATCCCATTTCACTTGAAAAATCTTCAAAATTAAGATAAAATCTTCATTCTGGCAACTCTGTTTGATATATCTTATAAAAATGTCTAAAGTTTACTGATGATTGGCGTACCTCCTATGAAATGTCGACATATAGACAGCTGGAAAACATAGCAAACTTGCTGTTTATAATTTTTTGATTGATATCAATGTTAGAAGTGTGAATAAAACTCAATTGTTTAAAAGTAAAACTAATTATAAATTTATTATGTAAAATATTTTTTGATAAGTACCGACTGTTGGAACACTAAAAGTAGGTTGATCTTCGGACAACCGGTATGCCGAATACCTTGAAGCCATTCTAACAGAATTTTTAACGTCACTATTTTTAAAATAAACACCACAAAAATAGTTGGTGTTTAGTGAACGCTAATCAGTCTGGCTATAAAAACAGCTGATTTAAAACGAAGTGAAGTAAAAGTGTTATAGAGTCGCGAAAAAGCCAATGTTTGCATTAATTTCTTTAAACGAATTTTAGTAGTGTTAAAACAGGTTAGTGAACAGCACTACTGAAGTCCATGGTTTTGTGTGAAATGTGATTTCACTTGCATAAACAGTAAAGCACATACGTTTTCTATCTTCTACTGTCCAAACATCATAATTTGGTTGAATGGTATTCGAAGCAACTTTGTTGTAACAGTTGTTCAGCCTAGAGTGCTATACTTATGCAATTTGCCGTCTTAGCTCAACAACCAAAGAATAAAACTTGCCTTAAACTTGTTTGTTTTGTTTTGTTTTTCTTTTCCTAAAGCATTTCAATTACAAAACTCTTTTAAGCAAATTTACCTCATTTTTCTATTAAATTTAATTTAATATCCTTCACGAGCATAAATAATAAAATAGAGAAAAAAAACCTTGTTTAATTTTAAAAATTATATGCTTTTGTTGCAATAATTATCATTTTCATTTTAACTTTTTGCTGCTTTTTGCATGTTACAACATGATTACATTTGTAAAAATTTTCACACTTTGCCTGCAGGATGACATTTTACATTTCCGCTTCACGAAAAAAAAGCACAAGAAAAAATTACTTTGCTCTACCTCACAGCCATTAAAAGTAAAACATTCGCAGCCACTTTATATCCTGGCTTATTGTCTTTCATGAAAAATATTTCGTTTTTAGATATTTTTTTTTTTGTTGCAAAATATTATAATCACATAACCTTTAGCGTTGGAAAAGCACAGGATGTGCTCATTTTTATTTTTCTACTTTACTATATTTCAACTTTTTGTTTTTATTTTTATTTAACATACTAACGTCAACGACGACAACAAAACCAAAATCTAAAAGCAGAACACAATTTGTTAATTCACAGCTAATTAAGTTCAAAGCATAGTTTTAGGCTTATTGAAGTTTTTTTTTTAAATTTCAGGCATCTTGTTATTTCATCTACTATATTATATACACTATTAGATAGTGGTGCCTAAAAAAGAGTAAATAATCAGACGAATATAAATACATATATACCTGCAACCTGAAATGATTTAAATTTTGGCGGTTTTAATGTAAAACAATTGGAAAACGCACAAAATGCAAACATATTCTTGCGCTTTGGTTTACAATGAACAAGAATATCACTAAACTTTTTTAAATACTTTCTTTTCAATTATATCCAACAATTTTACAAACATACATATATGTAATAGAAATTTTCGAAAGCCAATATGCGTTACCCTGTTCTATCATTACCATATAATAGAATTTGCTGTGATGAGATTAGGGGTCCTGCTACCAAGACCCATTTATTTTTAAGTAATACATAATGAATTGCCGGGTAAATTTCTTTTTTAGGAGTCTGTGGAACAAATTAGTCGCAGATGAGTTCCCTGTTAATTAAAATGTTTTGCACTGCTCCCTCTTTGCTCCTGTTCGAAACCTATTTTCCTCCTGCTCATTACATGTTTCCGATACAATACACTGCATTCGTAGTTGTTATCGCCTGATACAAATTAATAATGTCAATTTGTACAACATAAAGCACAACTATCACTTATGATTTGTAGCCATAATACAAATATTTTTTTCGAGGTTAAACATTTGTCACAGTGTAAGCACGATTTACAGTCGCTATAATAATGTCGAATTTCGTGCATAAAAAAGATGTGAAAATCTGACAAACTTCATTTGAAAAAAATGGCTGTTGAAAGTTATCGATTGTTGGTAGAAGCTTACGCTCAGCATTCACCAAATCCAAAAACTTGTGAACGATAGTTCGCGTGAATCAAATATCTGTCGTATGTTTGGACGAAAAGCAAAAATGATTGATTTTCGCGCACATATGTTGATGTTTGACAAACAGCTTGTGCTGTGTAGCGATAACTTTTATCATTTCAGAGTGCAGTAGAAAAAGAAGAGAATAATATAGATCAAGAAAAATTTGCCTTGTTAGAATTTATAGAATTGTAAAATTATCTACCTTTTTTAAAAGCAAAGTCTAAAATTGAGGCTAGAACATTTTTGCAGAGAAGTTAAAAGAGAAATATCTTGTGGCCAACATAGATGCGAAAGTCTGACAACCTGGATATATGTATGTTTATTACTAATTTCGTATTAAATAAAAGTGCACCGGAATAGGTAGCAGTATGTGTACACGTGTTTCTTCTTTATATTTATCTTTTTTTTCACCGTTGTCCGTGTTTTCTTTATATGTTCAATATTAATATTATTTTTAATGAATTTCATTAGCTTGTAGTGTGGAAGGTGTTGGACTAAATTTTGCTAATCTGAGCAGTGTCGAAGGTATATACACTGGGCACTGATCAGTTTTAACTAATTTAATTCCAACTTTTTAAATGCTGCAATAGAGTTTGTTTCAGTCTTTCGTGTTGTTATCGTTAATATTTCGCAAACGCTACTCCCTCTTTCCTCATCATCATACCCTATTTTCCCAGTTCCAGTACAATGCACTGCATATGTAGGGGCCATCCCCTGAGTACTGGTCCCAGATAAAAAAAAAACCTTCACTCATTTGAAGAAAATTGAAGTTGAAAGTTATCGATTGTTGGTAGAAGCCCGGAATAATCTACGTTGTCCAGCTCACTTGGGTCCTGTAGTCATTCCCCTTGTGACTAAAATATGTATGTCAATAACTAAAAAGAAATACCGCTGCATATGAGATTCAATATGAATCACATATGCCTGAGTGGTTAAAGCAGCAGATCATGCTACGTCATAACCCGAGTTCACATCCCAGTGGGTGCTGATGAGTAGTGTAGCGACTACGAAACAGCTAGTTGTCTCCCAGCTAAAGATTTGATTATTATTTTTCTTGTCTTCTTCAATAAAAAATTATTGATCACAACAAATTTGTATTGTAAAAAATCCTTCTGAAGAAAAATTTTAAGAAAGGAAAAAACTTGAACTGTAACCCGTTGTACATATGTACAAACCAAAAAATTTAATTTAAAAAAAAAATTATAAAGTTCAACAAAGATTCAATAAAGTAATACCAACAATTTGTTAACATCGTTAGGAAAGCTAAAATTTTTCTTTAGTTTCCTGACAATGCTAACAAATTGTTAGCAATATATCGAAAGTTTATATAATTATGAAGTCTTTAACTTCACACAAATGCTGTGGATCTTGTCTTCACCAAAAATTTACACTTTGTTTTTATTGCACAAGTTTTTTTTTATAATTAACAGGCAGCTGCCAGTTACATGACACATTGGTAATGCCCTTAATGTCTAGTCCATTTTTAATAACATAATTCTTTATTTGAAATACCACAAAACTTTTTCATGAAGTAGCCGCCACATCGTTCTTTTTTTAAACTTTACTCAACACTTTTTTTTTTGCTTCTAACAAAGTTTAATTTTATATTATTTTTTTCCGTTTTAAAAGTGTGGAAAAGTTTTAATAAAAAGGTATTTGCTCAAGTGGATTCGCAGAAACTTCCATTTCTTTTTCTTATTATTTTATAGACATTAAAGGAGAAGGAAAAGTTGTAACGAATGCTTGCGAATTTTAATATTTGTAATTTGTTGCCACACAATGTTGCTCTAATTGGCCAGATTAGAGGCTTATTACAATAATATGCATAATTTTTTCTTACACTTTCTTGTACTTTAGCAAATTTGTTGGGGTTTAATATGTTTAATTATGCGAAACATTTTCTGTTAGATAATTAAAAATGTGCAGACGTTATATTTTATATAAAATAAAAATTAATTTTTTTTGAAACTAGACTATAATGGAATTAATGATTTATACAACAGAATAAATGGTTTAAATAATTGTCTATAATATAAAACATTTCTCTGAAAAGCCTATCTATATCTATATCTATATCTATATCTATATCTATATCTATATCTATATCTATATCTATATCTATATCTATATCTATATCTATATCTATATCTATATCTATATCTATATCTATATCTATATCTATATCTATATCTATATCTATATCTATATCTATATCTATATCTATATCTATATCTATATCTATATCTATATCTATATCTATATCTATATCTATATCTATATCTATATCTATATCTATATCTATATCTATATCTATATCTATATCTATATCTATATCTATATCTATATCTATATCTATATCTATATCTATATCTATATCTATATCTATATCTATATCTATATCTATATCTATATCTATATCTATATCTATATCTATTATCTATACTTATGGATGGTATAAATATTGAGGAATGGGATACTCTGGATGTTCTTGGAATGAAAAATGTGTTCTTTTCGTTGGACTGAACACGTTTTCAAAGCTCTCTACTTTCTGGGACATAGAGGGGAAGGAGTCCTTCATTTGTTGCAACAAATAAAATTCTAGGAAGCTACATGCTTTATGTTGGGTTGGTCTTCCGAACCCCTAAGGGTTAATTGGTAGAACGGGGTTGGCTGTGGTTTAAAAAATGTGTTCTGTTCGCTCGACTGAACACATTTTTCATGTCCCTTAAGAATCAATATGGTTTTTTTTTGAAACGATGCAGGATGTACTTTGCTCTATCCAACCTGCTTACTATTTATATGCCGACCTTAAATAGCATACAATTATCCTGTTTGGGCTGGTGTCTCAGAGTGTATTTTGGGATTTTTTGATTGTGTACAAGATACAGATAAGAAATTTATTAATGGAAGTAGGGTATCCAAATCTCACTCTCCCCGGTAAGATTATCCCTTGGCATTCGACAAACCAGGGCACTCTACTTTCTGAGGAATACAAGGGAAGAAAACCCTGGTTTGTTGCAGCAAATAAAACTCTATGCTTTTTCGAAGTCCTCTCCAAGGGTTAATTAGCAGCATGGGGATCAGTAGAGCCTTTGGGAGGTTCTGCTCGCAGACCATCTCGGCGCTGATCATCGTTTAGGTGCCTTAAATTTAAAATCGCAAGAAGAGAATAACTATGCCGATTTTCGGGGGCTAATTACCTCCCGAGGTGATCTTGTCTTGCAACAGATAAATGTAATGTAAGGAACTAGAAGTGATATTTCTCAGTGGGTCTACCCATTCATTAAACCTTGTCTTCCATCGACTTTTGAGAAATTACATATAGGAGAGATTAGACGTCTATATGGCTACAAACTTATGGCAAAAAGTTGTGACCGGTATGAGCCTTGCAGCCACACGTGGGCGCTGGTGAACCGTGAATAATTCAGCCCATGTGGTTGGTCCATCATCAGATTAGTCCGAGAAGGCAGGTTCAACACAAAAGAAAAAACAAATTGCGTTGTTTTTGTTAAAAAATACTGTTTTTTTTGAGATAGATATATATAACGCCTTTTTATGTTAATTATTCCACTAAAAATTACATATAATTAGACAAAAATAAAAACCTTGCTTCACCTATGCTGCAATGAGTACAGTACCTTTTAGGGAGATTGGGCATATACTTGGTGGAAAAGGTTTAGAACGTTCATGGACGTTATGGCTTTATGTCGGACTCCGCTAATACCGTATACCGACTAAGAGCCTCGTCTTTTCTAGGGGAGAAAATCGACCCTAAAACTGCGTGCACTACTTCAGGATGTGGTGTATACCGACTAAAAGTATCGTCTTTTCTAGGGGAGAAATTTGACCCTAAAACTGCGTGCACTACTTCAGGGTGTGGCAGGTGAATATCTCTAGAAGAAAATTGGTTAATACCATAAAAATTGTTAGTATTTAATTCATGTAATTTTAATACTGTAAATTTTATATGAAATGTTTATTTTTAGTATAAGAAATACTACTAACAGGTAATAATAATAATAATAATATAATAAAATTGCTTGGAATAAAATTAAGGTATAATGTGGTGTATAAAACCGCCACTCGTTCAGTTTACTGCAAATAAATTTTCTATACTTTTTGCCGTTTAAAGCGATTTATTTGTTTGATTTTATTTTTATCATTTTATTACCTTAAAATATTTATTTTTATTTAGCTCACTCTCTTTTAAGGCTTCACACAGTTTGTTTCTGCATTAATTTTTTCCTTAAACAAACAATACAAACACTTATTAAAACACACATTCATATATATTTGTATGTAAAGTGGCGTTAAAATCACAACATTTCCATTTTGTAGTGCCTACTTTAAGGCTTATGTATTGTATATGAATGTGATTTTATTTTCGAATACTCTTTATGCTGTTTTTGCTCAACATTAATACTTATGTATTGTAAATACACATACAGTTTGAAAGTATGTAAATAAGTGCATATAATAAACATTCAATTGCGTATCGCATGATGTCGTATTGCATTAATGTAATATGTCTGTGCAACTGTACAAAAGCCAAAGAAGGAAAAAAAAACCTTAACATTTTCCAATAACTTTACAGGTAAGAGTATGGGTGTTTGCATATGTAAATTTTACATACAATAAGTAGTAAATTGGCAACGCATACTGTGGGATTATAATATAAATCAAAGCCTATTTTAAGGATGTTGCATATGCTTTTACAAATGTTTTGTGTGTAAAAATGCATAAATTTGTGGAGACGAGAAATTAAATTATTTTCAAAACGTACAGGCTTAAGAAAATACTAACTGAAAAAGAATTTCAAAGTATTATTTTTTTTTATTAAAAATGAATTTGAAGAATATTAGTTTTTAAGAAGAAAATCTTCTTGTTTATTGGAAAATAAAGACAAAAAATTTTTAATTTTATTTATTTCTAAATATTATTTTTGCTTGCGAATTGCATATAAAAGAGATTGAAATTTATTGCAATGAATTTTAGATTTATTAAGTTAATGTTTGCATATTTGTAGGCTATAAATTAAAAACATATCTTAAGGGGTTAAATGAATTTGTTTTTCTTGTTCGCAAATACAAGTATTTTTAACGATAATGTAATATAAAATATAAGGGAAATCGATACGTATCTACAGTGTCAGCTAGATTTCCGCAACTTGAAGAATCTGAAGTATAGCAATTACCGAAAAATGCAATCAATGATTGAGCATAAAACTACCTTAATTTTAGTAACAAAAAAAAAAAACTTATATTTTTCCAAATAATTTTTCACCAACATTGTTGTACGGTTTTCTCGTCTGGACTGTGTTTTCTGAATAAATTTTTGTATAACTAGTTTGTTTTATTTGATTTCGCTTATCTTTCATTACTGAAAAAATTATAGAAAAATTAAATCAAAAAATGTTTGTCTGAAAAAATAATTTAATGCATATATGTACATAAATATAAAAAAAAACTTTGGATATCATATTTAGCTGTTGTTTAAAAAAATAGTTGTTTTCGATCAATAATTACTCTTTCACAGGTCCGCATTCAAACAATTTATTAATTGATTCAACGAATTTCGTTATTGAACACTAAAAAAATGTTTTTCTGTGATCATGTAGCCGATCATTTTCATGTTGGAAGATTATGGCGTCGCGTCTGGTCGAATATTCCGGCCGTTTTTCATTGATTGCTCTTTATTGTCTTTGGGATAGATTCCCTGTGATCGTCTGCCCCGATTTCAATAGCCTTGTTTTCTGAATAAATTTTTGTATAACTATGTTGTATAAATAATCATTTGATTCAGCTTATCTTGCAGCATGTAGCCCAGCGTTTTCATATTAAAAGATTATGGAATATAGTTGAATATTATGGCCGTTTTTCATTGATTGCTCTTTACAAATAAATTAATTGTCTTTGGGACAGGTTGCCTGTGATCGTCTGCCTCGATTTAAAGGCTTATATAAAAGCTGTGCTTCGGATCCCACAAAATACAGAGCATTATCTGGGCATCATCCCACTAAAGTAGAGTCATAGAGACCAATAAGTCTACTGCCAAAAATTTCAAAATTGTTCGAAAAATTGTTAATGGCAAAGTTGACTCCAATATTGACTGATGTAGGATGTATCCCTAATCATCAATTTGTCCTTCAGGCTAAATACAGCACCATAGAACAAACACACAGACTAGTCAGACCATAGAACAAACACACAGACTAGTCAACGTCATAAGACAGACTTTTGAAGACAAAAAGTATGGTTCAGCTCTATTCATCGACATATCCCAAGCTTTAAATAGAGTGCGGCATAAAATAAAATTAATCTTGCCTGCAAAAACTCACAAGCTTCTGGAAAGCTACTTATCTGGCCGAAAATTTGTTATCAGGGAAGGCGATTTTATAAGCCCATCAAGGCAGCATACTGGGACCTACTTTATAACTGATTTATGCCTCTGATATGCCAACGAGATCCGGAATGAACATTTCAACTTTTGCAGATGACACAGCATTTTGCAGCGTCCATAAAAGCCATCAATTAGCTTTACGAAATTTGCAGAAGTATATTTCAATAGAAGTATATTTCAAAGTGAATGAACAAAAATTTCCTGTATATATGTTCGGTTATTCAAATATACAATTCACCTATTCCGCAGCACAATGAAGTCAAGCACCTTGGTATTCACCTCGATCGCAGATTGACGTGAAGTCTCACATTGATGCGCAACTCACCCAGTTGAAACTAAAAGTCTCGTAGCGCAATTAAATTGGCTTATGGGCAGAAATTCTTCATTGAAGCTAGATTGCAAACTTTTGTTATACAATGCAATTCTTAAGGATCTGTGTGTTTGCTTAGTAAAAACGACAAGGTATATCAGTAAGCTGGAACTTCACCCAACTCCTTTTGCACGCAACATACTTAATTTTGGCGGCCACACTCGTTTAAGAAGAAGAAATACCTCTGCCACCATCAGAGCGTTATATAGGTAGTTCTGCCGATAAAGTTGTCTGGACTTACTGCCTGGCTCACGATGTCGTTTCGTAAATGTTCGTCATAATTTTTAGTGTCAAAAAACTTATTCAGATGCCGTTTATAAGCTTTATTTTTCTCTGATTTTGTATCATTTGAACTGTCTACCTCCGATATATCTGTTAGTTGAATAATAGTTGGCTATAGGTCACTTATTTTTAACATAAAACCTTATCGAACGTTAAAGAAGCGACATCGTGAGCCAGGCAGTTAATTAGTTTTTTGTGTTTAGTATTAAAATTTGAAAGCTGTTGTTATTTCACATTGTGAAGATTCAATAAATAAATAAAAGCTAAAAAAATAAAAAATCTTGGCATTATGGATATTCGGCTTTGGCGTTGATTTGACAGGTTGGTCGGGCTATACATATGATATATAGCGCTTGGAGTTATCGTAGTGTATCCATATTTCTGCATCACCAGTAACAATATGAAATTAGATAATATATAAATAATATATAAAAACAATATAATATAAAAACAACAAAAAGTTGAACAGCATTCCAATTGAATTTAAGATAAGATATCAAAAAAATTAAGATTAAGAGAACTTTAAAAGCTCTAGATGAAACGACTTAAGATGTTGTCTTTAACAAGCAGTAATATACGAGTATATCTTTATTACTTTCACAATTGATTCATTTCCTATTACTGTTTACTAGCACTTTCAATTTACATCAGCCGGACATTTTTCATTGTAAATAACTTCCTTCTTCTTCAAAACTTTCAATTGTCATATCACAATTTTCAACTTAGCGCAGGGACCTTTAACAAGCTTTTTGTCTTTTTTTTACCCCTCTCTTAAAACTCAGCCATGTTTTCCATTGTGAAAAAAGAACTAAATTTTATGCTTAACACGTAACATTAAATTTAAGTTTTTGCTCAACCATTTCCGTTTTTTTTATCGTTTTTTCTTTAGCATCAAGAGCCACTTAAATAAAAAGACGACACAACTAAATACTGTTGATGAGCTGAAATTTAACAAACATGTACACACTGTTTGAATAATAAAAGTGATATAAAAGGATACAAATTTTAGATTCAAGCATGCACGTATACAACAGGTACTCGTATACTCCGCATGAGGAAATAAAAGAGAGAACACGAAAATTTTTAAATGTCTCACTTCCGTGTTTGCTGCAAAGTTTAACAAACACTTTTTGTTACAGTTTTAAACTGAAACAACCGAGGTAGAAAATGACTAAAAAAACTTGTTTATATAGCTAATCATTGTTTTTTTTTTTTTGGCATCTATATAAACATACAATCACACTAGCACACACACTTACACGTTTAAGTATTTATGTTGTAGTTTTCTGTTTTATTTTTTAAAAGTCTTATTTTGAAAAGAAGTTTTTTTTTACTTTGTTAAGAAAATGTATGATTTGTTGTTTGCTAAATTGTACAAAATCGCATTTTTCTAAGTTTTATACTCAACTACTTGATTTTATATTTTGAGTACGAATTGGAGAGGATTAAAAACACGTTTCAAATGTCATATTAAATGCAACATTTTTGTGTGGGAATGCTAGACGTGTGGCAAAAGAATAAAAATAAGATTTGATATACATGCTTTGTTGCTGTTTGCATACTAACAGACATGCAAGGGCTGGCATCATAAATGTATTGTTATGCATGGCGTATGAGTGATATTGCTGTAGTAAAACAAGATAACGAATGTGTTAACCTTATACATGCACACCCAGCCGGCAACTCAGTTAACTTGCCATGCATTTTTCTTGCCACCTACACGCAAAGAAAAATCATTTTGAAATATTGTTGTAGCAACATTACTATTTACTCTGTTATAATGTGCATTGTTGCCTCCAACGGCATATTATGGTTTTGAATATAGTTTAATCCTCTATAAATATACCACTGTTCAGAATTCCACATTTCTATTCTTATACTTCTATAATTTTAAAACATGGCTATATGCAATAATAATGTTTAAAAAAATAATTTGAACACAACAATAGCTTTTGTTATGTACAATAATACACTATTTTTTATGCAATGTATGTATCTATAACAACATATCCGTTAAACTAACTATTGTTGTTAAACATATACATACATACATATTTTTATTTTATTTTTTCAATTTTGAAACAATCAGTTTATTTGTGTGTGTGCGTTTTTTTTATATTAATAATATGAAAAATAATGAAGGTTATATAAATATTTATAATTGAATAAAATTATCATAAAGAAATGAGAAAAATAGAGAAAGGCATGTATGTATGTGTATTTTTACAGATTTATTTGGCCAGAGGGAAAATACATCAATCTTCCAGGAGCACCAAATTTGGACAAATTCACAAATTTGTAATCCACTTTTCAAAATATGAATTGGACTAAATATAATAAATAAATTACAATTTAATTAAAGAACATATTTTGTGTGTTTTTATATTTATGGCTATTTGTTATATACTCATATTATATAGTGACGTTCGACACTATTACGTGACAATAGAATTTAAAATTTTTAAAAAATATTGGCAGGAGTGATAATATTATATGGTGGGACATGACAGCTAAATTTTTATTTCAACAATAATAGTATTGGGTTGTAACCATACTATGTTGTTGTGTTCAACCATATAATTCAATAATAGTATTTTGCCCTTAAAATATTGTCATATCAACCATATTTTTTCTTCTACGTGTAGATTGTTTTCATTGAGATAATGGATTATTTTAGCAAGGCCATGTTCCAGGAGGTAGTAAATTGCCTGACTGTGCACACCGCTTTCCAACTAACTTAAAGTTAGTTTCCCAATAGCCAGCTTATAACCAATTCCTATATAACCACGCAGGAAGTAATCGGTTATCAGCAGACTTCAAGCTGGTCTTTTCAGTTAGTTATCTTTTCAGTTCGTATTAAAAAAAAAAAAACTTAAGGCAAGAAACCTTATTGGACATCTTGCAATCCTAAAGCATTTCAGAGACGTAATCGATATGTCTCACACAAGTGACCTTATAGAACCGTCTAACTCCTTTGACAGGAAGTTTAAGATAATCTTCCCAACAAGAGAGGAATGGAGCATGAACCCAAGATGGTTGCGGGATGGATCACAAAAGTGGTACAAGGATGGATCCAAAAAAATAGTGGGGCCTAGAGCACGCAAACTCTTAGCAAAGACACCACAATCGTCCAAACAAAACTATACGCAATAAAGGAAGCGTTTGAAATACTCTCCGATAGGAGACACAAGGGAGTGCTGTTAAAAATACTCTCTGATAGCCAATCAGTGCTGAAGGCCCTGAGTAGCTGTGTCTTTACGTTCAAGTTTGTACTGGAATGTCACAACAGGCTAAACGAACTGGACCGTAAATGTCCTCCATACTCAATCAGAAACTTATTGATTGCGGCCGGGATTGCCTCATTTTGTGTTTTAGAGAGTTGCTTCAATTCGGTAACATTCCTTAGTTTCGTTTTCTACACCTTTTTGGTTGACATAGCTCGATAAAGAAGTGCAGTTAAGGGCTGACCTTGAGATCCTGCGGAAAGTCTAGATGAAAGTTTTCGTTGGAGCTCTGCCGTAGTCGCTCTGGCTATGTGTGCAGTTGCATCATCTTGCTGGAACCAAATGCCCAAAATCAAAACCAAAAAAACTCGCCCAATAACTTTAAGTAACGGTGGGAAATTACTACATTTTGTTTTGTAGCACGATTCGTCAGCAAGCCTGTATAACTAAAATCGGTATTGTACACAAAAATTATTAGCAAAGGAATTAAGAAGCTTAATTAAAGCTTCTTATAGAGAAACAACTAAATAACTGTATAACTGTATAACTAAAATCGGTATTGTACACAAAAATTATTAGCAGAAGAATTAAGAAGCTTAATTAAAGCTTCTTATAGAGAAACAAGGGAAAACAACGCATAAAAGTACGCTACGAGAAATAAAGTAACTGCGCAGTATAAATACGAAAATTGGGAAAATTTTGGATTACATTCTACTATAGTTAGCTTTAAGTTAGCACAAAAAACTGAATTATAAGTTGATTTTATTTGTAATCGACTACCAGTTTCCTGGCAGGGTATGCTTAAACACATATACATTAGTATATTAAGAATTTGTGTATAGGTTTGTTTATGTATTTGTGTATGTTTGAATCATAGCTGAATCTTACATATGTTATACATATGTAATTATACATTTGTGTTTTATGTATCAACTAGTTTTGTTATCTTTCACATTGTGAAGCAAAATATTGATATTTGCACATCGTCGAAACTGAAGAAACTTTTATTTTTGTGCTTGCAATCCTGCAGGTAAACTGCGAAAATTTTCAACACAAAGTCTGAATTGAAATACTGAACATAGTACCAGAAAAAATATGCATTTTTGGCTGTCTTAAGTTTTGCAAAAGTTGAAAAATACTACAAATAGCACTATTAGCTTCGCTCAATTTTATGTATGAAGTTGTATCGAACTTATAGTGCTAAAGGCTTTAATAAAACTTTATAGCTTTCGGAATGTCGAAAGTTAACGTTTGCATGTTTAATTAATCATAAGAGAACGTTTCATTACGAATTTATATTTTTTTAATAAAGGGTGCTTAAATTATAAGGGCTGATATTGATTTTGATTAAAATACAAACTATTTAGGAATTATTGTCATTCCTTTTTATTATGATAATATTTGTATGGTTCAATTATGTATGGAATAAAATATCCGCCAAATAGCCGCCGCGACCTCAGCGGCACAACTCCATTCGATGATCCAAATTTACGATAACGCTGAAGCTTAGTTGAGGTTCTAAGCCGTTAATATGGCGAATTGATGTTGATGCTATATAGCGCTAGATGGCAGCACAAACACAATTTTTTTTTTTTAAATTTCGATATGTCAAACGTCAGCTGTTAAAAATTCACACAAATTTATCGATTTGTTTACTTGTTGTAGTCGTTTGAAGTACTCGTAAAGCCCAGTTCAGACTATTATACTTTGGATTAACACTTCAAAAATTCAAATAATACGTGCAACTCTGATAGTCTGAATGTAATCCGTCATACATACGAAAAATAATACGATAATAATTTGACATCCCATATGACTTTGTTGTTTTTTGAAACTTTTCAAAACGATAATACTTTACATTGGATCAGGGTTGTGTTTTTTAGCAAACCAGCTAATAAAAAATTGAGTAGTCGGCTATTTTGTAGCCGAGGGGGTGCCGTCACTGATAGTATTTTTTGTCGTTATAAAAAAGCTCGAAATTTGGAATTTAGCTGTCATTTATAAATGTATTTTGCTCATGCTATATTTAGAACATAAAATATGTTTGTGCTATTGAATTTGGATGTGTTATACATAATTATTATTTTAACTGAAGAATTTCACGCGCCGGCACGTCTATCGCCTACGACGAATAGCGCACCTGCCGCCGTGAAAAGTTATATGATGGCACATCTATGTTGGTTTATATCAAGTGTGATTGTGTGAATGCAAAATCTAGTTTACGTTAGACTTTTTGACAGTCGAAAGAAATGTGTTTAGACTTTTATCTCACAAAATCTAATGAAAGTATTTATACTTGCATAATAGTCTGATTGGGCCTTAAGCAACTTTTGTGTTTCTTGGAAAATGGAAAAAAGTGAATTTCGTGCAGTAATTAAACACTACGAGTATTATAGGAAAGGGACAACGGCGAAAAAGACAAGAGAAAAGCTCGATAAACATTAAGGCAAGTCTACTACGTCAGATTACATGGTAAAATAGTGGGTTGCTGAATTTAAACGCAGCCAAACAAGCACTGCAACAATACCATCATAACGATCTCGTTATGAATGATCGCCGCGTCAAGTTACATTTGACTGTTGAAATGGTAAACATATCATATGAATGTGTGTTCAACATTTTGCATGAACATATGAAAAAGCTATCGGCAAGATGTGTGCCGCGTTTGCTCAGTGTCGAACAAAAGCGAGTTGTACAGACCAGAATCTGCACCGCTGCACCACAACCATAAGTACTCTTATTGTTTACCGAATAATTTTCACATCCGAGTATTTTAAACACTCTTAAAAAATGATGCGGTGGTATTTACACCTGTCGTTCATTTGCGAAATCTTGATATATCACAAATGTATTCAATCACTTTCGTATCTTATGTAATTTTTTACGAGTAAAAGAAACGACCACAAAAAAGAGTGTTGTTGTTTCTAGCACTAGAAACATTTTGAGTATTTTCTATTTTAGTTTTTAATCGTTTTCTTACTAATACATACATGACGTCATCACAAAATCAACTTGTGAAAACAATATTCTCGACAAAATCTTTTGTTTTGTATATGTGTCACCTTTTATATCACATTAATTGAAATCGCGGCTGCCAGATTTTATAATTTAAAACCATGTTGACGATTTTAAAAGTAGCATACGGAATTATTATTTTAAGGTAGTTTTTGCTGAAAAATTTGAGAGGAAAATTTAATTCAAACAAAGTTGTTTCCACAATTGGTTATATGTATGTGTAACTCTGCATTTATTGTGGTTATGGACTAAAATCAAGATATAAAAATTATTACTAAGAAGGAACATACAATAAAAGAAATTTGATGAAAATATGCTTCATAAAAAAATCTATTTTTTTAAGTAAAAGTTATTAGTTTTACCGGTTTTGTACTAAATATGTTTAAATGAAATAAGTGTATATATTTTCTTCAAAACACGATCGCCAAAATATGATGTTTTAAAAACCTTCTGGCAACGCCGCGCTTAGTACGAATATGTTTAACTGATGTGAGTGAGTAAATAGAAAAAACTGAACACACACACTCTCATGGGTAAGGTAAATGTGGTGACGGCAAATTTTTACATACAAATATTATTTTCGTTGTTATAAAAAGTACGAGTTCGATTGCCGGATGTGGAAAAAATAATTGTGAAACCAAATCAAGCAGCCACCGCATACAAACTTGATTGGGTATGTTATATACTCTAGTTAACAGACGCAAGCTCTAACAAGTAGAAAACATATTTATGCTAACAATATGCGGTGGCCAATTACACCGCAATTTGATTTAAGACGGGTGTACTTAGATAATAAAAAAAGACACCGGTTGCAGATCTCTGGTATATGCCACTTCACAGCGGGGATTGGACATGCTAAAGCGTAATTCTGTTAATTTGTGGCATCGATTAATAACTGTTGGTGAAACGTGGATTACATTACATACAAGAAACCAAATATCAGTCGAAACAATGGGTGGAAGCTAGTGGAAGTGCTACGAAGAAGGCGAAGACAGTGAAACCGACTGGCAAGGTTAAGGCCACTATATTTAGGGATGCACACGGAATATTGCTCAACGATTATCTTAAAAACGGGTCCATAATCACTGGAAAGTACTATCGTGCATTATTGAATCAAGTGCTTGATGCAATCAAGAAAAAAGGCCACATTTATAGAAGCAAAAATTACTCTTTCTTCAAGACAACGCACCGTTCCACACAGCATTAGGTACGATGCGAAACTTGCGTGAAATACACTCCGAATTGGTTGATCATCCACCTTATAGTCCAGATTTAGCGCTTCTAGTGACTTTTTCCTGTTTCCAGACTTGAAAAAAGTGCTCGCAGGAAAAAGATTCATGTCAAGCGAAGAAGTGATTACCGAAACTAACGCGTACTTTTGAGGAGTTTCGAAAATCGTATTACTCGTATTGAGATAGTATAAAAAAGTTGGAGTATCGTCTTACTAAATGCATTGAGCTAAAAGGAAACTAAAAAAATAAATAAAAATTTTAAGTAAATCAACCACCAATGATTTTATTGTTATTGTTGCATACTTATTATAATTATTATATATTATTATATGCAAGCATGTAAGTGTGGCAATATTGCGTTGTATATTTCAGTCTGGTAGTATTGTTAACTAAAAGAGTCACGAACAGTGTAGAAGGTAATAAAGAAGTATAAATAGCAGGCAAATGATCAGCACTGACACAGTTCAATTTTAAACGTTGTGCAAGACAGTCCTAAGTCAGAAAAGTAAGCAAGTCTAGTTTGCTAATATACAGTGGTAGTAAGTGTAAACAAAGTTGTGAATATGAATTCTGTGTCACGAACATGTTTCCGTGTCATTATCTCATTTGGAATTGAAGGGTCTGCAAAAGCGTTTTTAAAGGCAAAAATGTGACATTATAAATTATTCTATCATAAAAAAATATTATATTAATTCCGTGAAAAATTTTGTTTTGTTTACTAGTAACATCGTGCGTTTTCTTCCAATTAACTTTTGCTACTTACAGAAGTTTTTTAATATTAAACTTATTTTTTCAATAAAACTGGTTTTATACAATAGTATTTACGAGATTAATATTGTATTATTTAGCTAACAAACATTAGGTAATTGACTTTGAAAGTGGATTTAGGTTAAGTTTTTTAATTGAGGTGTTAAAAAAGTAATTATTTTCGGCCTGTATTTTTTAATAATTGAAATTCTTATCTGCGGTCAAATTACAAAGGTAACGACCTTCAGGACTCAAATGGGCTGGAGTATCCGGGTACTTTCTGGAGAATCCAGCGGCCTGCCTATCTGCGGTCACCTGGCATGATGTTCCATCAAACTTTTTAAATGAATATCATAGTTAACCAAAAAATTATCTTTACAATTGAAACGTACTTTTAAAAGCTTCCGTTTTGTCAGCTTTAATTTTTTTTATATATTTTCTTTTCAAAAGGAAATGAAAAACCATAATCCAAAAAAGAATTTCCGTTTGTTATCCATTTATAACTTGAGAAAAGGAGTTCTGCTAAATAAAATAAATTCTTATGTATTCTCTCTGGCATTTAACTGCATTCAGAAACTAATATAAAAAAAGGAAAATTTTACGAACGAGCAGCCGGTTGTAATTTTATTATTTTACACAAGCAAAAGTCAAAAACTGGCAACAGCAATTTCTGTTTTAACCGCAACAATTTAAAAAACCATTTTGTTTTATAGAATATGAAATTTTTCGGTAACACAATAAGTTCTTAAGCGGTTCTCTGTGATGTTCCGGTCTGTCCACTAAAATATTTTTATGCCAAAAACAAAAAACTTTAAACTAAACTAAAAAAAAAATGCTTCCTTCAAACACACCAATACCTGGCAGTTGGCTGTTTTTACGAGTAATGTTTGCACAAGCAAAAACTGAACACTCTTCTTGAGTCTGCGTTTAAAATTTAAAGACCCAAAAATCCTGCACACAAGTTTTTGGTAACACAGTTCTTTTTTTCTTTTCTAACAGGATTCTAATAGAAATTTTAAAATAGGAAAAGAAAAGTAAAAGAAATATATATTTTTTTTTTACCTGGCACACACATCCTTAGTTGAAGCCAGACGGTTTGCTTGTGTCTGAATGAAGTTTCAGATCTTAAGAGGTGTTAAATATAGTGTGCTGGCAACAGCATAAACGTGCCCAAAGACTTGTCGTTTGGTTTTTATTTGAATCACCTAAATAATTCAAATAATATGTATTCTGAGGGGTTCTATTTTTTTTTTTTTTTTTTGTAAATTTTCCTCAAAAAATTTAAATATTTCTGCACAATTTGTCACAATTTGATTGCTTTTGAATCAGTCGTAATAGTTTTAAATGTATGGCAATGACTTGTGTGACTCCCAATGATAATGCCAGTTCAGTTTTTGTCCGGAAGTAAACAGATTTTATGATCTCATCGACTTATCTGACAATATTCATGTTACTAAGAGAAGACTTCTTTTATATTTGAACTCTAATTTTTATATTTATAACTGTTTGTAGTTTTCTACTGAAATTTTTGTTATATTAATTCTATCTATTTCCTTGTTATACTGATTTCTCAGCTGTTATTAACCATTTAGCTGAAATAAATAAATATTTCCAATTACTCCTCGTTAAATTTTTTTAAGTCCTCTTCTTGTCTTCTGTATCGAAATCACTACTTTTGAATCGCGGCGTAAATCATCATCATTCACAAGTATTTTGAATTGATGCACGTTGACCATAAGCTTCTACTAATAATCGTTAACTTCCAGCAGCCGTTTTTTATGGGTGTTTTTATACCCTTCACAAAAATGTAAAGGGTATATATAAGTTTGTGATTCCGTTTGTAATTTCTACAGTTTTTTTTTCGACCCTATAAAGTATATATATTCTGATTCAGAATTAATGGAAAAGTCGATTAAGCGATATCCGTCTGTTCGTCTGTCCGTCTGTCGGTCGTTGAAATACCGTTTCTGAGAAAACCATAAGACATAGAAACGTTTTTCTTTCGCCATTCTATTACTCCATATTGGAATGTGTTTGCTATTGAAATTCAGTAATATCGGTCCTCGTATAGCTGAGATATATTCAAAATTCCGAAAAAAGTCATGAATTTTTGAAATTTTGTATGGAAATTTTTGACAAAAAAAGTTGTTTGTTTTGCTTCAAACTTCACACACTCATTAAGCAAGGTGAATAAAAGCCAGATATCGGTCCATATATACCCGAGATATAGCCCCAATCGGGGTTTTCATAAAAATGTCGCGTAAGCGAACTGAAACAACTTTTTTGTGCTCAAAAGCAGTTCTGGTAATGAAATAAGGTTACATAAATATGGAAAATGAAAATTTCCGATATCGGTCCATATATACCCGAGATATAGCCTAGACCGGGGTTTTCATGAAAATGTCGCGTAAGCGAACTTAAACAACTTTTTTGTGCTCAAAAGCAGTTCTGGTAATGAAATTAGGTTACATAAATATGGAAAATGAAAATGCCCGATATCGGTCCATATATACCCGAGATATAGCTCAAATCGGGGTTTTCATGAAAATGTCGCGTAAGCGAACTTAAACATCTTTTCTTGCTTGAAAGCAGTTCTGATAATGAAATAAGGTTACATAAATATGGAAAATGAAAATTTCCGATATCGGTCCATATATACCCGAGATATAGCCTATAGCGAACTTAAACAATTGTGACTGTCGTGAAGGGTATTTTAGATTCGGCCCAGCCGAATATACTACACTCTTACTTGTTCTTAATAAACCAGTACAGGATTGAATTTTCTGAATTATACGATTAGAAATCTTTTATTTTGGAAATTCCTTACTGTTACTATTGGGACGTAGATGCCACGTAGTAATTTACTGATGGGACTACTCTGTCCCAGGACATTTTTCTTGTCTTGGTTATCCGTTAGTTAAACGCACCCTAGAGAACATTATTGGATACAATATCAATTAAAAGCATAAAAAAAAGTTTCTACTCTTAAAAAAAATGTAAAGGGTTAAAAAAGAGTGTTATCAGACTTCTCCGCAAATTATCTCTTCTAGACAAAAAATTTCACATTGTTATAGGAGTAGCAATGGAAAAAATGTGTGTTTATAAAGTGTCGTTTAGCGAATACTGAACTATAATGACCGATCGAAATTATTAAATTGTATATCCAATTTAAACATAACAGTGAAATACATAGTACTGTTATATATATTTTCTAGGGTGACCGATAATTCGACTTTTTTCTAAAACCGGTTTTCGAATAATATTGGATTGCAACAATACCATAAACAAGAAGGCCAAAAGAGATGGTTACTGAAGAAGATATCAAGAAAATTCTCGATATCGTTATGAATGATCGTCAAGTTGTATGAACGTGTGTTCAACGTTTTGCATGAATATATGCTTATGAAATAGCAATCGGAAAGATGGTCGCTGCGTTTGCTCAACGTCGAATAAAAACATGTTCAAAAGACCGCGCGGTGTTTGGACATGATTAAGTATAATCCTGTTGATTAATAACACTTGATGAAATGAGGGTCCACCAATGCACACCTGAAACTAAAAACCAATCGATAGAAAGGGTGGAAGCTGATGGAAGTGCTCCGAAGAAGGCGAAAGACAGCGAAATCAGCTGGCAAGATTATGGCCCTTGTATTTACCCATCGATTATCTTGAAAAAGGATCCACAATCACTGGAAAGTGTTATCGTGCATTATTTTATAAATTTTTAAATTCTCAACAATTTATTTAGATTGTTGGGATATAAAGTTGAATGTTTGAAATCCACAGAATTGTGAAAAAAACAATCCTGAATTTTGCATCATGTAATGCATTAGTTCCCACATCGATGCTGGTGCGTGAGTTTTTGGCCAAAAACAAAACCGTTATTATGCCTCAACCATCGTATTTACCGGACTTGTCCTCCGCTGTCTTTTTTCTCTACCCAAAACTGAAGACACCGATGAAAGGAAACCGTTTTGCTACGATTGAGGTGCTGTTGGCGCTACCAAAAAACGTGTTTCAGAAATGTTTCGAGGATTGAAAAAAAAGCTCTGGCATAAGTGTATTACGATTATAGCTGAGGGGGGTTACTTTGAAGGGGACAAGATAATTTTTGATGAATAAATTAATACTTTTTGAAGAAATTGAAAATAACGGTTATTTTTTGATCAGACATATAAAAAGTAGAAGCAAAAGGACAATTTGCCATCTTAACACAAGCAGTAAATTTTTTAGAAAGTATAAAAATGTATACACAAATAAATTAATAAAAATGCAAACTAATAATAACAAGTATTGCCGTCGCCGTCTTCTTTTGCGTTACTTTTAGTTTTCTCTCCCGCAACGGGAAATCATACCGCACCGCAAACATTGTACTAAGACTCTAAACTGGGAAGCACAAATTACTCTCTCACGAGCGTTCTCATTTACCCAATTTGCCAAATTTTTAACACAATCAACATTGCGCAAATTGGGCACCCGCTATTATATGATCAGCTAAAAAGAAATAAGAAAAAAACTTTAAGATTTAATTTAAAAATTGAACATTGAAATGAAACCCCAGGATTTAGTATTACGACTTGCTCTGCAGTCGTCGGCCAAAAGATGTCATCCTTTTTCTTATTAATTTCATTCAATACAATTTTGTTAATAAAATATTTCACCTTTTTCTGCATTTTTGCGAAATACTTAAGTTAATGGAATTTCATTTATTAAATACACAACGAAATTTTTGTGCCTTTTCATTTCCTTTATGTTTGCTCTTTACGTGTGTGTTAATGTGTTCGGTTTTGGTGTTGGCTTGAGTTTATTAATTTGACATACATACATTCAAAGAAAAGTAAACATGTCGGGTTAAAAGTTTGTGCATTAAAATATATAGTAAGTTTTAATATGATCTAGTTGTGTTGCACACACACACACTAACACCTTCACACACACGCGCGCGCGAGCACACTTTCTCACAGTCAAGCCTTTCGTTGCATATTTGAAAGCGTTGTGTTTTTGCAGTAAATAAAGATTCTCTTAAGGCAACAACCTATGTGTGGCATTGTGGCATAAAAATACCGCACTTACGCACTTTTAGCTGTAAATGTTTTTTTTTGCTCCTTTTAAGTATCTTTTTTTTTTTTTTTGCTATTTGAAACTTATAATGCATTAAGTTTATACACAATCACAGGCTTACTTACACACACCGAGAGACACACTCTTACACAGTTTGCCACAGTGGCAGGTATTATGCATGTTGCACAATTGTAATAATGTTAAATGGTAATGTGTTTTTCTGTGCAAGTTGAAAGTTTGTGAGGCATGTACAGAAATTAATATGGTTTTTATGAAATGAAAAAATTTTATTCAATTGACTTTATGCTGCTTTATTCAAGGAATTAAATGTGTTAATTACATTCGCAACATTTCATATGTGGCAAAGTTTTTCCCATCTTTTTTTCTTGTGTTGCACGTTTTGCTAGTGCAGAAGTTTGTTGAAACTGTTGAGTTCTGTGCCATAAACAGGATGTAAATAAAGTAATGGATGCTATTGGTTTCGACAGTTGGTTGCCACCAAACCAAACTTAACTCATACCAATAAACCAATCTACAGGGTTCTTATGGTAAACGAGTACAAAGTAAAGGAGCTGTTTTTTTCAACAGTTTTATATACAACTTTAATAAAACTTTAAACCCATTTGAGACAATTGAATATTTATATATATTTTTTTAAGCATGTGAAAGCATAAAAACGAAGCTGAGAATGCGTATGTACTTGTATTGTGATTGAAGCAAAAACAATTAAGTGTTAAAAATATGCATCCGTTTCCGTACATTCAAGCATTCAAGTTTTACTCATGTTCAATACACTGTTTCCTTTTTCCTGTGCTTCCTTTCTCTTTCTCGCTTCCACTTCTGCTCTGCAGCAGTAATTGTTATTTCATTAAATCTTACTTAACATTTTCCTTGCCAATTCAACAGAAACTTTTAATTTGAAATGGCTTCGTTAAATATAATTTATTTTTTTTATTTTTTTAATATACGGCTGCGTTTGTGGCATTTTCCTTATTAAAACCCCAATAAAACAAAAATTTGTTGCTGCATTGCTGGCACTTGTTTAACATCTTTTTAATTTAATGAATGTTTTATATTTTTACACATTCTGTGGTATTAAACTCTCTCAGTCTGAGCAATCATATTTTGTAGTTCGAGACATTTCAGAATTGAAGTTTTTGCGGAGATAAATTAATTATGACAATTTAAAGCTGCATTTTGCTGCAATTAAATTAAAGCGTCAGATTTCTTCATTTCTTTCAAAAATTAAGAACACATACACTTATGCATAAGTATGTATCTATATAAAAGGTGGTCCAACCAAAAAGTAAATAGTACAAAATGTTTTCAGAATATTATCTTACTTCTATTTTTCAATGATAGAAGAATCTTTTTTTTTTTTTTTATCTTGGATCAGTTTTCAGGGGATAGCCACTACATATGCAGTGCATTTTACTGGAACTAAGAAAATAGATTATTAGAAGCAGGAAAGCGGGAGTAATGTTTGTGAACTTAATACACGGAACGACCAAAAGAAACGTTATCACAGCATTTAAAGTGTTGAAATTAAATTAATTAAAACAGATCAGTGCCCAGTGTATATACCTTCGACACTGCTCAGACTAACAGAAACTAGTTCAACACCGCGCACACCGTAAGATAATAAATACATAGGAGGAACATAAAAAAGAGATTAATAATGACAAATAGAGAAAAAACAAACGGAAGTAAAAACATAAAATAATAAAAAAAAAAAAACACGTGCGCACATGATGCAAAGCAAAACTCTATCTATTCCGGTATAATTTCGTTTTTTTAAAGCCAGTTTGGCGATATCGAAAGAAAATGTATTTCACATATATATCATTGCCCTACAACTAGTGACTCACATTCTAATTAGTTTGGGTTTGTCTATGTCACTATTATTCGTTCGCATGTACTTATATATTTTAATCGAATTTTGACACATCGTTCGCATAAAATAAAGTTGGAGAAACCCAAATCAATTTTCTTTCGCCTAGAATACGAATGAACTTGTCCTTTCGACATCGGCGAACTGGCTGTTAGAAAAAAATAATAAACATAAGTATAAGTATAGAAAACACGGACGACAGTGAAAAACACGTGTGTACAGAACGAAAGACAAAACAATACTTCTCTATCCACAATCATATGTAAAATGCTTGCGACATATAATTGAAGTGCAGTGCCGTCAATGTGCGAATTCTTTAGCTCTTGAATTGTTTTTGGCTTATTGACGTATCCTTTGTCTTTTAAATATTCCCAAAGAAAGAACTACAGTTATGAAATTGATTTGCGTCAGCACCTTCCAAATCTGATGATAGACCAACTCCACGGGGGGAATTATTCACGATTCAGTAGCGCCCCGTGTGGTCCACACAGGTCGCAAGTTTTCTTCATAAGTTTTTAGCCCTATTGAGTGTTCGGGCCTCCTAATCCCTTCTGTATGCAATTCCCAACAGTCAATGGAAGAAAAAGCTTAATGAGTTGGTAGGCTGGAGTCCATTAAGAGCTTCAGCGCTTAACCCATTCATCCATCCAACCATCACTCCTGGTTGGTTACAGTACAGGTATCTGTTGCAAGACAACAGCATCACGGGGGTTTCTTGGTCCCAAAAAACTGGGCTACACCATATCAGTTATTAGGGAAACTAATTTATCTTTCTGTGATTTTAACTTTAAACCACAGCCAGAACGTTTCAAGATAGACAATTCTTCCATGATCAGCGCCAAGATGGTCTGCAAAGCAGAACTTGTGCCCCGCTAATTCCATTTCTAACTGCCGGAGAAAATGCTTATCATTATTATTATTTTAATGGAAAGTGACCTACAATGAACACTTGCTGTACGACGATCGCTGATATATTATGCCTTCCCTTATTCCCTCACGGCTTAAGTGCGACCGGACTAGGTCCTTCATTGGAAGTGATGGCAAGTTTTGTTCACTTAGCGTATACGCTTGCAGGAGACGCTTGTCTCCTGTATCCCAATGCCCCACAGTGGTCACCCATAGCAAGTTCTGTTCACTCAACTTATACGCTTGAAGGAACATGTGTCTTCTGTGTCCCAATGCTCCTGTTATGCACTTGATCATGCGGCCAATTAATAACGGCTTGATGTGAGATAATAAGGCTGTGAAATATCTTTCGCAAATTAGCCGTTGTCTCATTGGCAGTGTGGCGAATGCATCAACCCTGTTGGAACCACATATATTTTAGATCCCAATTTCTAGTCACAAGAAGTACGTGATCATCTCGCGATAGCGAAAACCATGGTAACGAAAATCACGGTAACTGTTTGGTCGACCTTATTTTCGAAGATATAAAACCATTCACGGTAACTGTCTGGTCGACAGTCAGGAGGTCGGAGTTGTGGCAAATAAAATTGTAGGAAACTGCATGTCTAATGTTGTGTGGGGCTTCTGATATTCTCTACTAGGGTTATTTGGCAGAACGGGGATTGGGAGGTTCTGCTTTACAAACCATACAACGGGACCAAAAGGTCCCAAGTGGGCTGGTTTCATGAAACTGGCGGCCTGTACAATAATGCCGACGTTGATCGTAGTTGAAGTGTTATATCTTAGCTGAGCCATTCTGGCTATGGTTTAAACCTAAAATCAAAGGGAAGGCCATTAGACTTTCCTGATAACTATACTTGCCGGTTTTCGGTTGCTAATAATCCTCGAGGTACTGTGCTCTTGCAAAAGATACCTGTAATGTAGGAAACTAGTAGTGATGGTAAGACGGATGAGTTGCTTTAAGGACTGATGCTCTTAATCGGATTCGGCCTACCAACTCATAACGCGTTATCTTCCATTGACTGCGTGGGAAATTGCATACAGAAGGGATTAGAAGGTTGGACCTAGGCGCCTGATCATATGGCTACAAACATATGGCAGAATTTGCGACCAGTTTTAGTCTTACAAGTCACAGGTTACTCGTGAATGGGTGGAGTTGGTCTACGGGTGCAGCTTGCTGTCAAGCGGCGGCTGATGTAAAGTAATACATATCCTGTCTGTTTGACCTAAAAATAAATAGGTTGAATTTGTTAAACACTGAAACGAATATGACAAATATTAAGTTGAGGAAAAAACTTCTCGGTTTTTATGTGTATATTATTATAAAAATATAAGAAAGTTAAGCTTGCTTTTGTTGGATTTTTCATTTTATGGGTTTATAAAAATTGTTTTTTTCAACAACTTGTTTTTTATGTTTCCTAGCTGTCTATATATCGAAACTTCATAGGAGATACCCTAACCATTAGTAGACTTGGAAACCTTTGAAAACTATTTTTAAGCACTTAACATTATTTCAATTAAAACATTGAGAATTCATATATATAAATATATGCTGTTATTTTTTATATTAATTTATATATATGGTATTTATATTGTAATATTTTATCATATTATTTTTTTTTTAAGATTTCTATTGGGTACCTTTGTATAATTCCAATAATTTTCTTTTTCTATTCACTTCCCATCGAACGCATACTGCAGTGTAGTAAATAGAGTTTTTTTTCTCTTTCTGTATTCAGTATTCACCATACGCGGGTGGCATCCACAATGATGTAAAAGCAATTTTGAGCACCCAAAATAAAAAGAACAACAACTCTTACACAGAGCAAGCACATAAAGAAAATACACAACAAATACATTACAGTGGCTTACATGCTTTGAGTACAATGAGAGTTCAATACATATTTTATTCACATTCTCTTGATTTGTTTTTTATTTTGAAAGTACTTACAACTACAAAACAAAAATAACTGGTTTTTATTTAATTGATAAAAAAGCACATTCAAAAAACAACAATACCAAAGACACAAGCATACAAACACACAATCAAATGTATGTGTACTTTTAATTGACTTGTTATTACTACTGGTTTATTTTTGTGTTTTAGTAGTTGTTTTTGTCTTTGTTTTTGGTTTTATTTCAATTTTATTTTAACACAAACCGCAATAATGTTGCGCAGTCGCGCAACCTCTTGTTCAATATAAGTTGAGTTTTTTGAAGTTATTTCTTCATTAAAAAAAAGAATAAAATTCTTTTTTTTCTTTATTTTTTTATTTATTTTTTCTTTATTTAATTAAACCTTTTTGGTTGACAATTACTTAAGAACTAACTTAAAATAAATTCCTAAGTATTAATTAAACTTGCTGTAGGTGGTGATCACGTCATATGAATTTTGCTGACCTGGTGGAGTGTGCAGGAAGTCGTTTGATTTTTGTTTAATTTCATAAATGTTGCACAATTTGCTTTCACACGTCTCTCTTTAGCTTTAATTTAAAAGTGCTGAATGGGTTTATGTTACAGTGTATGTATGTCTGTTTGTAATATTGCATTAGCTTTTGCAATATTAACTCCTCCCTTCTCAAATGCTAACGTACCCGTTGGCAGAAACTTGGCTTCGGGCATCGACCTTCTTTTCAGGTTCATTTTCTTGTTAATTTTCCATGATGCATATGCGAGTGCAACAATAAGGGTGACAAATGCAGCTAAAGTGATTGAGTTGAGTGTTAATCCAATTTTGTTGTTTGTGTCAATTTTGGAAATTCTTTTCCTATTAGTGATCTCGAGTTCTTTAATCATTTCCAAAGAGAGAACTTCTTCTAATTCATCATTCTTTGATTTTTGCTGAAAAACGGCTGGCAACGGCTCAAAATATATTTCTTCGCGTATGTAAAAAATTTTATTTTCAATCTTAATTGTAGAGTTATGGTGTTTTATGATAAAAGTTCCAGTCAGTGTGAATTGTTGTCCATCTATCTCTATCGTGCCATTGAAGTTGTTGAGTAATAGTATACCAGGATAAATTTCTTCCGTATCCGATATGTGATCAGCATTAGTTCGTGAACAATTAGATGATTGGCTTCTTACAAGTTTACTTATACAATGATTATCGCTTAATTCTACTAAGTTATTCTTGTTACAAATGGCTTTTCTATTATATTCTTTACATTTAGATTTTATTCCAAAAATTTTCTTTTTACAACTCAGAATTTTGTCATATTGGATTTTATTGATTCTATTGTTTAATTTTACAGGTTTAAGTGTAAGTATTTCACATTCTTCTTTTTCAGTTGTAGGCAAGCTAAGAATATAAATTATCATAGAACCATTTGCGGCTATGCTTACGTCTGTAAATTCTAGTTCCTCTTCAACATTTATGTATGGTATGCCTTCATGTCTAACAATTTTTTCTATGGTTTCAATTTCAATACTTGACAAAATAAATGAATTAACTACACTGGATTTTGCCCAATGTAAAGCATATTCGATATTTAATAGTTCTTCTTTTATAAGTTGTATTTTATATCTTATCTTAAGACTAATTTCTAGCTTATTGTCTACATTAATAATTTTCATAATTTGGTTACTTTTTTCGGTTTGTTCATTTAATTTCTGTATCAATTGTTTATTTATAATTATCTGATTGTTATTATTTTCATTTAATGTTTCCAAATTTTCATTTATGATTTCTAGGTCACGGTGGTCGGGGTTTCCTGCGACCCATTTCCACGCTGAGCCTATAAAGTCAAGAGAACGTTTTTCTCTTGCTTTAGGAGAAATTTTTGCAATAAGAGTCCGAACTTGAGATACTTCGTGTATTAGGAGAGGATATAATTGATGTTCTGCATTAAGGTTATTTCTAATAGTATTTTCTATTTCAGAAGTTAATTTTGCATATTCTTCCAAATTTATTACATGAATTATCTTAAAAGATCCTTCTTGAACTCTTGCAGTGTCGTCTTTTAGAGTGATAAGTTGCGAATTCGTGTAATCGAATATTTGAAATTCCGCATGCACTAGGTGCATGGTAAGTCTGCAAAATTAGCATAGAATTTTTTTATTATATGTCTAGGTAAAGCTTTTAATTCTTAATAACAATAATAAAGATTAATTTATATTTTAATGTTGCGGGTTTTTTTTTTTTTTTTTTTTTTTTTTTTTTTTTTTTTTTTTTTTTAAATTAATATTTTTTATAAATCATATTTTCTTTCAAAGTAGTGAGTTTTACAATTTTATAATACTTAAATTTAAAATCGTATGCCTATGGCATATTATTCGATTGTTCTTTTCTTGATTTACAATTTTTCTCTTACTAAATGAAGGTATCGTACGCCTATGGCATATTGCTCGATCCTTTTACAAGCTTTATCATTACTTAGCAAATAATTAATTCACATATTTTGTTTTGTTTGATTCGTTATCATTTTTTTACATTTAGTTTTTAATTTTTTCTTAATTCTATTTAAATTATACATATTTTTCATAAATGTTGTAAAAATATTGTTAAGCTTTACGATATTGTTTTCATTTTATACGAGTTTATATTAAAATTTATTTTAACTTCTAATGTGTGACTTATGAACTATCCTTCCTGATTCTGTCAGTATTGTGTTTCCTCTATCTTCTTTTACTGTTTCTTCTTTATATCTAGGCGTTAGCTTATTTCCTATTCTCTTATTGTTTCTTACAAATATTTTATCGTTTGCGTTGTACGAACGAAAAGGTATCCTTTTCTTATTATGAAATTCTAAGTCTTTGTTTTGTTTTTCTACGAGTCTATTAACGCTGTCCTGTCGGTCTTTTTCGATTTGTTCTGGGTCTGTACTAACTGTTCGTCCAAAAAATGCTTCAACTGGTTTTTTCTTGATCGTCGAGTGAATAGAGAAGTTGTATTTGTAAAGGGATCTAAGTAGTAAGTCTTCAAAATTCCTATGTGTTTTTTCGGTTTTAATGCATCGCATTATTTCAGAAAGAGTGGAGTGAAACCGCTCTATTTGTCCATTTATTGTACTCGTATAGGGTGGTGTCTTGAATATTTCTATTCCATATTGATTTTCAAGCATAAATACTATAGGTGCTGAACTAAGAGACTTTTCGTTATCTATAACGATTTTCTTCGGGATTCCAAAAGAAATGAGCAACTCTTGAAGGGGTAATTTTATATCTTCGGTTGACCGTGATTTAACTAATTTCACTAAGGCATATTTCGAAAGCTTATCAATGGCGGTTAAAATGATTTTATTGTTTGTGTGGTAAATGTCAATGTGAACAATATGTCCGGGATATTCAGGGATAGGAGAAGGTTTCAAAATTGGAGAAGTAGGGTGTCTTTCGTATTTATTTTCCTTGCATATTTTGCATTGTTTTACAATAGCTGTGATCTTTGCACTCATATGAGGAAAGTAAAATTTATCTAGCAATTGGATTTTGTTCTCGACTGCGTTCCTATGAGCTCTATTATGTTCTTTTATAATTTCTGTTTCCTGGTCTGCCTCTTGAGTGAGATTTTCTACTTGTTTCCTAGTGTAACGTGTTCTGTATTGGGCAAAGTGTTGTGGATATATATTTTGTATTTTACCTAAAATATGATCTTCTGTGAAAATACCATTTGTCACAGAAGGATTTAAATATCGTTTTAAAATGTTTACTAAGTTTTCCTCATTAAAATCTGGTTCTATTATGATATGCTTATGGTAGGTGGGAAAAATAATTTTGAACTGGTACGAGGCTACATCGCCAGTAGAAAGAAACAACTGGTTCTTAAAAACATTTATTGGGGAATCTGTATAGGGAATAAGATTATGCGAAGAACTTCCATCACTGTGCATCGTTGGTGTAAGAGAATTGATTTGATTATTTGGAGTTCTAGATAATGTGTCTGCTACTACGTTTGATTTTCCAGGTTTGTATTTGAGTACATAATTATACTCCTCTAAAATTGCTTTCCATCTCTTGAGCTTGCTGTTGTTATTTTTATTACTTAATGCATACGTTAAAGGTTGATGATCTGTGAATATTTTTACGGCAACAGGTCCATACAAATAACTTCGCAATGTTTTCAGAGCCCAAACGATAGCTAACATCTCCTTTTCGTTGGTGGCATAATTTTCTTCTGCTTTCGAGAGAGTCCGTGATATAAATATTATTGGTTTGTCATCCTGCTCCAAAACTGCGCCTATAGCGTAATTGGATGCATCTGTAGTAAGACTAAATTCTTTGCTAAAATCAGGATACTGTAGCATTACCTCGTTAGAAGCGAGAGTAGTTTTAATTTTATTAAAGGCTTCTATTGCATCATTATCTAACGTTATTTCTTTTTTTGCTGACAAACGTTTGGACATTCGTCCTTCCTCCCCTCTCAAAATTAGGGTTAGTGGTTTCGCTAACCTGGCATAGTCCTGAATGAAGCGCCTGTAAAATCCAGACATTCCTAGGAACGATCTGAGATCCTTAAGGGTCTTTGGTATAGGAATCTTTTCTATCGCTTCAACTTTTAATGGGTTTGCTTTTATTCCATTGGGTGTTACAACAAATCCTAAAAATTCAACTTCATCGGCAAAAAACTTGCATTTGTCTAATTGAACTTTCATATTCGCCTGTTCTAAAGTGTTAAAAATAGTCTCTAAATGTTTAGTATGATCCTGTTCTGTTTGACTAAAGATGATTATGTCATCAATGTATACGAAACAAATTTTACCAATGTGCATTCTTAAGATGTCATCTAAAGCACGTTGAAAAATGGAAGGGGCATTTTTAAGGCCAAATGGAAGACGAGTAAATTCGTACTTACCATTATTGACAGAAAATGCTGTCTTTTCGATGTCTTTTTCTTTTAAAGGAATTTGGTGGAACCCGCTTTTAAGATCTATGACAGAAAAAAATTTGTTTCGTCCTAATTGCGAAAGAACTTCGTTGATTTCGGGGATTGGGTAACGGTCGGCGATAGTAACAGCGTTTAACTTTCTGTAATCAATAACTAATCTGTATTGCTTGTTTCCCTCTGAATCTGGTTTTTTATTTACAATCCAAACGGGCGAATTGTAAGGGGAACGTGATGGTCGGATAATCCCATCTTTAAGGAGTTTATTTATCTGGTCTTCGACTTCGTTTTTGAGCGACATGGGGTATGGGTAATATTTTGTATAGACTGGGGATTCCGTTGTTGTTCGAATCTCACCTGTAACTCTCGTAGTAAATGTTAATCTTTTGTCAGGTTCTGCAAATAATTTTGAAAATTTTCCTAATAATGATTTAATAACGGTTTGCTGTTTAAGGGTAAGATGGTCTGTTTTTACTTCTATACTATTTACTGATTTTGCTATTTGCTGTTTAATAGGTATTTTAATTTTATCTTTAATTATCATTAGGTCATCTGAAGTGTAAATAACTGCTTTAAGTTGTTTTAAGCTGTCGTTGCCAATAATAGCATCAAATGATTTAAGTGTTGGTAGTATAAAAAATTTAAGTTTTTCGTTCTTGAGATTAAAAAGATAAAGTTCTATGTGCTGAGATATTTCAATTTTTCCTCCTACTGAATCTGCGAAAAAAATATTTTCGTTTTGTTTAGGGTTTTTTGCTAGTGAAGGTTGAATATAGTTTTTATTTGATCCGGTGTCGATAAGAAATTTTAATATTTTTCCATCGCTTCTTTTACATTCGAAATACGGAAGCGATGAATTTGTTAACCTAAAAAATGAACATCTGCAAATTGATTTTGATTTTCGCTTGGATAATTCTGTTCCTGTTGTTCATAGTTATTATAATATTCCTGCCAATTCTCCTCATTCAGATTTTCGGGCATATTTGAGTTATAATGTTCCATATTATTTGTGAAGTTTTCAGCCTGGGAAATGTGGTTAACTCTTTGGAGTTTGTTTGGAATATTACGAGAAAATTGGTTTGATGGCGGTGGTGCACGCTTTCCTGCAAATGTGTTATAATTTGGTCTGTTCATATAATTGACATTACGCGTTTGTTGGGAACTGTCGACTTCCATAGGTATAGGTTTGGGTAATGGTTTAGGAGCATAAGGTCTTTGTGGTTGAAAATTTTGATATTGTGGAAAATGGTTGAAATTTTGTGGAAAAGCGTTGTTGAGTGAAGGGATGTTTGCTTGATTATTTATGGGTCTGTTATAAGAAAAAGGTCTAAACTGTTGAGGAATAAATGCTGTTTGTGCAAAGAAAGGTGGTTTTCTTTGCATTTGCTGCGGTGTATGCATTGGTGGTGGTTGGAATTTTCTATTTTTATTCTGGTTGTACGCGTATTGTGTCCTGTATCCCTGGTTTTCAAGTTTAAGACATAAATGTAAGGCCTGAGGTAAATCAGATGGTTCTTTCATGCCTAATAACTTTGGGAAGTCACCATTAAGTCCCTTAACAAATGTGTCTAATGCTTTGTTTCTGTAAGTCTGTGTCAAAAGGTTAAGAGCTTCCTGTCCCATGGTAAGGCTTGATAATTTGTTTAATATTAAAGAAAGGTGGTTGTATACCTCTTGGTAAAATTCGGGTATGGATTTCCTTCCTTGCACCAATGATGCAAGTTGGCATTCCAATGTCGTTATGTCGCGTCTGTCTGCGAAGTGGAGATTGAGGCAATAGATTATTGCTTTCCAGTCTAATGGAACGTTATAGGATTCTAAAATCACGTCGGCATTTCCTGTAATTTTATTTCTAATACTACTTAGAATCCCAAAATACTTTGGTGTTCCTTTCGTATTTTCATAAATTTTGAGGACGCGTTCTATGCTTTTCCTCCACGAACTAAATTCTGAAGGATTTCCGGAAAAATCCCTTAAACTACGAACAATGTCCGGTATTTTGTCTAAGTCATTAATTTGTCCCTGGTGTTCCGGTCTTATTGTCTCGTCTGTCGCGGTAACGAGTATGCTGTCCGGGTTATTTAGAGCTAAGTTCTCCTGAACAACCCTGTTTACTATATTGCTTATTAGCCTTTCTAAATCAGGTGCTGCTACTGGCTGTGATGAATTAGTGGACTGATTCTGTGCGCTAGAGCTACCGGGATTTTCTAAAATGCTAGGTCTAATGAGATTATTTGGATTAGACATATTTAAAAATTTTCTTAATTTTAAAATCGCCTTAAATTTTTACTATTTATTTACTTCAAAACCTCCTTAAATTTTACTTTTTCCTTATTTTAAAACCTCTTTAGATTTTTATTTTCTGTTTTCTCGTTGAAAATAAAAATTTCACTGTTAAAAAATTAAAATTACTAATTTTTTAATTATATTAGGGCAATTTGTGAATTAATATTTTTCTTTTTTAATTAGATATTTAAATTAAAATTTATTTTAAAGAATTTCTAAATTTTTTTTGTGTTTTTTTTTTTTTTATATTCACTCGAAAAACGATGAATTAAGTTAATATTCTTTTGTTTTAATTAAATATTTGATATTGCTTATTAGCTTTGGATTTATTTTTAAAACTTTCTTATTTTTCTTTTTAAATTTAATTTTATATTTCACTTTTATAATTAACCATTTAAAACTTTTACTTAAATATAAAGCTTACATAAAAAATATTGTAATAACCATCCCACGGCGCTGGAGAATCATCCTTTTTGCTGTCTGCTACTGAGGGTCCCGCGATGCGCACTCTGCGTGGGTGTGCGTTTCGTCCTCTTTGGGCTTTAACGCTGATTGTAGTCACTGCCTGTTACTTCCTATCGCACTGCTTAAGGGCTTTTATTAAGGACTTTTCCCTTTTTTTTGAAAATGATAAACCACGTATGCTTCTTAAGGATCTTATGGTTTTTCACTCACACTTTACTTTTTTATTTCACAAAAAAAAAGTCCTTCGGAACGTAACGCGGTAGCGACCCTTTATTGTTGGGCGCCAGTTGAGTTTTTTGAAGTTATTTCTTCATTAAAAAAAAGAATAAAATTCTTTTTTTTCTTTATTTTTTTATTTATTTTTTCTTTATTTAATTAAACCTTTTTGGTTGACAATTACTTAAGAACTAACTTAAAATAAATTCCTAAGTATTAATTAAACTTGCTGTAGGTGGTGATCACGTCATATGAATTTTGCTGACCTGGTGGAGTGTGCAGGAAGTCGTTTGATTTTTGTTTAATTTCATAAATGTTGCACAATTTGCTTTCACACGTCTCTCTTTAGCTTTAATTTAAAAGTGCTGAATGGGTTTATGTTACAGTGTATGTATGTCTGTTTGTAATATTGCATTAGCTTTTGCAATATTAACTTATATAAATAAGAAGAGACGGCAAAAAAGAGTTAACAACAATTAAGACACAATATTCGTATTACAACAATGGCATAAAGAAAATAATAAAAATATATCATTTGAATAAAATTTAAAACAGTTGTTTAAATATCTTTGAAAGAATGCAGTCACAAAAAGACGTTTGGGAATGCGGCAAATATCAGAATTAAAAGACATTGACACTACCGCCATTTCTTGTCAAAATTGAAGAAAAGTTTGATAACTTGGCAAACTATTATTTAATTTTTTGGGCAAACGGCATGCGGCAACGGGCGGCAACCAACTGTTCTATTTGCCGCTTGAATTTATTTGATATAGGCAAATAAACGCGGCTAATGGAAGAAAAAGTTATGTATTGGAATTTAAACAAAAGAACATTTTCACTTTTTTAATGCAAAAAAAAAAAAAAAAAAAATAAATAAATAAATAAATTTAGTTGTTAAAAATTTTTTTCTTTTAATTTCTCTATGTTTTGTTCCTTTACTTTTTGGTTTGACAAATTGAAGCGGCAAAGCAAAAAAGTTAGATTGAATTCAACAATGCCGCTCGGCCCGCCTTTAACGGCATTGCCAAATTAAATGAAATTCAACTATAAATGATAAGTTTATCTTAAATTTTTTCATTACACCTCGAGAGTTTGCAAAAGAAATCTCCGTATTATTTCTATTTAATAAGGTAACTATATACAGGGTGGTCCAAGCCATAAAGCACGATGTGAAGTGAGTCACACTTTAACGGTGAGTATTTTTTTGCACTATCTAATTTAAAATTTTTTTTTTTTGTATCAATGTTTGACAAATTCAATTCAGTTGAGCAGCTTGTTTGGGTTGTTAAAGGCTTTTATTCGAAATTAAAAAGTTTTTGTAATATAAACAGCAATTTTTTTACTTATGGCGGCTAGAAGTTCGTCGAAGCGTTTAGGGTGTAAAATTGTAGCAGCCATTTTTAGGGCTACGATAGTCTGATCAGAAGCTTTTTTTTCTGATACCAGGGAAGCCGGGAGCCCCGGGAACATTGATGGAAAATTATAGCAGCCATTTTTAGGGCTAGTCTGCCCAGAAGCTATTATTTTCTGATACCAGGGGAGCCGGGAGCACCGGGAACATTGTTCTTGCAGCGTGGTGGTTGTGGTTAAATACCAAAATACGGGGAGAGTTTTCGGACTCGGTGTGGAGTTGCACTGCAACCGGGTGCCGTGACGCTGAGATCGAAAGAAGTTTTCGGAAGGCTCCGCCCTACACCATGGGGGAGAGCCTGCGCCATTCAGCATGTGATCATAAATGGTATCCATACGAGACAATTTGTGAACGTCCGGGTGAAAGCTTTTTCACCTAGGGAGGGAATCACCGTGGGGTTAGGCCGTCCAGGCAGGAACCCACGCTAAACATATTCTGACTCTGTCTTTACTTCTATTTATAAAGAATTTTTATTATGTCTATTAAGATAGTTCTTTGAAAACCTTTTTTGTTTTATTTACTATTAACATCGTGCGTTGGGGTTGGACCACCTTTTAGATACTTACATATGTATAAAAACATGTTCTTTTAATGCTCTGCTTATAAATGGTATACATAATAACAACTGCAGTTCGCAGCGAAAAGACCAAACTGAATTTCGAAAAAATATAAATATTTATTAAATAAAAACGTGATTTAAAAACGGGTATCACACTGCCAACAAAACAGCAAATTAAAAACAACCGACATTTCCAACACCATCAACCAGCAAGCAACAACAACTACAACAATAATTAACCAGTATTTATTCATATTCAACCAGACCAAGCATTCGGCTTTGCTGCACGGCTTGAGCTTTGGGGCTACAAGACTTTTAACTAAAACTTAAATTTTATAGATTTCTGATATTTTCTTTTCCATTATTTAACATGGAAACAACCTTCATTGACTTCTAGTCTTTTGAGTGAACACAGAGAGAGCAAATCGGTGAATTTTAATTAAAATCAAAGTGGTAAAATATTAAAATTAACAACATAAGAAGAAATTCAAAACAAAACTAGGTGTGGATCATAATTAAAAGTTTACATATTAAAACAAAATATATATTTTTGTTAAAACAAGTTTAATTAAATCAGAAATATAGAAAAATACGTTTTCGAAAAGCAAAACTACTAAAGTTAAAATTAAAATATAAAATATTCGTAAATTTATTTTTTTTAGATAAATTAAGAAAATGGCGTTTATCAAGTTTTGCATATTTGCTATGGTTGTAGGTGAGTGAATGGAAAAAATTGCTTACTTTATTATTGTTAGTTTTTCACTAAAATATAAGACTTGCAAATAAAATTTAGTTTTATATTGTAAAAAATGCAACTGAAATCTTTATATTTGTTTTTAAAGCCTTTTTCTTCAAGTAGTTCCTCAATTAACCTTCACACGTAAAAAACAAGCCTTGGGCAAATTCCATAAAGTATGAACTCTAACGATCATATTCATAAAAAAATTTTGTATTTATTAAAGGTGGATTTGCCAACAGATATTTTTCAAATAAGCCCGTAATAATTACAAAATAGGTATGTGTTATGAATATTCTCGTAAAAATTTTATTCTAAAATAAATACCCATTAAGTTCATTCTTATTTGCTTTATTAATAATTAATATTTTTACTAATTAAAAATTTATAAACGAGGTCTGATAAAAAATAACCATTTTAAAATTTCATGAGCTACGTATGTTCAATTTTATATAGAGTATGTTGGCAATATCATTTTGGATTGTTAGTTTGTTCTTGACAGATAAAAAGATTTGATGTGTTTTGGTGTGCTCTTCGATTTTTTACTATTCGATGAAATGGATCGAAGAAACTGTATTAAGTTTTGTGTAAAATTAAATTTTAAGTTTTGTATAAAAACTGAAATTAAATGCTCAAGAACATTTGAAATGTTGGCTGTGGCATTTGACGAGTCTACTATGAGCAGAACACAAGTCCAATTGTGGTATACCCGGTATAAGGCAGGCCGAGAAGATGATCCTCCTGGTCGCCCGAGCACGTCAACAACCGATGAAAACATTGAAGCAGTAAAAAAATGATTTTGGATAAACGTTGAATCACTATCAGAGAGGCTCTTGACAAATAATTTTTATTGGTGTTTTAGGCATAAAACGTGCGGCGGCAAAGATTGTTCCAAACTTGCTACATTTTGAGCAAAAACAACGTCGCATGGACATCACTCAGGAGCTGTTGAACATCGTCAACGACGATCTAAATTTCCTCAAAAAGTTCATAACTGGTGACGAATCATCGGTGTATGGCTATGACATTGAATCCAAACCGCAATCATCCCAATGGAAGCGTGCAGCAGGGCCAATACCGAAAAAAGCACGTTAAGTTCGGTCAAGTGTGAAGGGTTTTCTCACTGTTTTCTTCGACCACAATGACGGAAAAAGTCAGCGGGGGCCACGGGACCTATTCCGGCGCAGTTTAGTTTCATACGAAACGCACAATAATATACATATGTGGAAAATACGGACACCAGTAACAAAAGACGTGTTCACAGGGTGGAAGACCAAACACTACCTTGCAAAAATGTGACTAGCCCATACATGCGTGTAAAGAATGGTCCGCAAAGGACTAGGTGTAGCCCAAAACTAACCCAATTGTATTGCAAAAACATGGTCTTTTCAACATTTTTTATATTTTTTATATTGGACCAGTACTCAGGGGATGACCCCTACATATGCAGTGCATTGTACCATTACTAGGAAAATAGGTTGTGAGGAGGGGAAAGAGGGAGTAGTGTTTGTGAACATTTGACTTGAACCTTCCAACGTTATAACAGACAGAAAACACGTCCGCAGGCAACATATTCCACAGGCGAATTGTACGGCTGAAAAATGAATTCTCTCTGTAATGCGTAGTATGACCAAATAGGATTTTGTCCTGACAAATTATATTGGGGTAAGAACCAATAAGAGGAATTATGATTAAAAGTAGGTTTAAAGATGGGCAGAAGGTTTACTAAAATTTCAGCATTTGACACTGAGTTAATATCAGTATATTAAACAAAAATTGGTTTTTGAATAATACTTTAAGGAATTTTGCTTAATAACGATAAGTAAGTTTTTTTTGAATAAGGCTGCTAGTTTTTAAAAATTATGTACTTGCTAGTGAAGAAAAAATTATTTTCAAACTATTTTTTTAAAATAACTTTAAACGAAAGGTTTTAGTTTAAAAATTATTCTGCTTAAATTTTTGACCCCAATTCATTTAAGCTCTTGGCATAACTTCTCTTTCAAGAAATGTGATACTACTTAACTTTATTGTACACAACGATCGGTAAAATAATCCATAAAATCAGTACCATTCCATCAGTACAACCATTCTTAATGACCTTTCCGTATTTCCTGTTTGGGAACTTTCTGTTGACAATGACCACATTGGAATAATCATATAAGTTCTTGCATACATACATACTGATATGCTCGTGTTTGTATTTACACACTTTTCATTACTCGAAAAAAAAGAAAATAAAAAAAAAACGAAAATTGCGAACTAACTTAAGCCAATATCTTGTTTTTTTTTTGTGTTCTCTTTTTGTTAACATATGCTTTTCTGTTTTGTTATGCATTTTTCATCTGTTCATTCCACCACACGCTCATATCAAACATGTTAATGCATAATCAGACCCTTGTAACAACAATCTAAAAAAAAAAAGCCAAAAACAAAAAATAAGTACGAGTAGTAAAACTTTTATCCAAAATATTTCGAATATTGCAAAAAAAAATACGAAAATACCAGGTGGCGCAAAATTAATTATACAATTTCGTTTTTGAATACGTTTTTGCTAAATAAATAATAAATTTTTTAAGTGTTATACCTGTTAAGTGGATACCTGCAATTGGTAATTATGATTAGCCAAGTGGCTGCCGCCAATTTTGAAGCACATTTGTGTCGATTTTATCGCTTTTTCTATAACTTTCCGCAATATTTCTGGTGATAATTGTTCGCATTCCTATCGAATTCGAGTATGCTCTTTAAGGGCTGTCATATTCTAGGACTTGTTGGCATAAACCTGCAACTTCAAGTAGCCCCAGAGAAAGAAGTCTAGGATGGTTAAATTAGACGATCTTTAGAGTCTAAACACAATGTAACGATAATTTATTGCGGTGCGGTTTTTCATACGATTTTGAAGTAAAAAATCGCAATGCGGAGCGGCATAAAATTAAAACTTAATTTGTTTTAGGTGTGTTCTCCGTGAATAACGAAACTGTCCGAACTAGTCCAAAAGCATTCCACGTAACAATTTTTGTGCAATTTTGAGAGAAACAGTGGGAGAGAGAGTAATTATTTTCATTTCCTGTACAAATGTGGGTAATTTCGGACTAGAATTGAAGCATCAGCTGTTTTATGTTTACATATATATGAAACTGAAAATGTAACCGGAAAATTTGCAAATTGGGGAAAAAAGCTTTTGTTTAAAAATTAGTTAAAAGCAAAATGGAAGTTTGCCTAAACTAAAAATAACGTTGTGAAGTTGTAAACAGAACACGCAATTGTTGTTTGGCTTTTCATTTTATAAATATTTACTATAAAAATCTGATGAAAATTTTACATTGCTTTTAATTTTACAGCTGTTGCCAATAATGCAAATGTTTTGATTATATCGCTCCTTTATTGCAACATAATCATATCTCAAAAAATGAGCTTTTCGAGTTAACAATGCAGAAGTGTTAACAGTACTACCATTTATATTGTGCCAAAAATTTATTCTAATCGCTTTTAAACTGCTTCCTTTAGGAGATATTTCCTCAAAAAACTTGCAAAGATTTGTATGGATACTAAAAATTTTAAATGCGTTTTTCTCGAAACGAGCTTTTTTGCGATATGACTATGTTGCAATAAAGGAGCGATATGATGTTATGCGTTTTAAGCGTTTAAAATCACTAAAATATACTTTAATCTAAAAAGTAAGCAGCACTAGCTTTGCAAGATTGTATAATTGTGGTTTTTTGCGTTCCAGGAGTTTTGGGCAAAATTTGCAAATTTAGAGAGTAATTTACTGTTTGCTCTCATTAGTCCGAACTAGACCAAAATCTCGTGGAACACTCTCTTTCTCTTTCCGATGTTGCCATAGTTTTTGGGTAATTGGCTTTTTCCACGACAATAAAAAAAACATGATTCGGAAGTTTATACATTTTTGTCATGATATGTAAAAGTTTAAAAAATATATTAACGGTAGAAGAAAAAATGACCAATAACGATTTTCAAAGAAATTAGGTGGTATGACTGTCTTTACAAATTGCAGGAAATTACAAAAACTTTCAGGGTAATAAGACTTGTAGTATTGATGTGTTTGCCATCTATGGCCCACAAAAATGAGGAAGGCCAGTTTTTTCCATAAAAGGATGATGATATTTGGGCCCAATCGGTTATAATCGGATTGTCCACATAGACTTCATGCAATTCATTTCATATTTCTTCTCATGTTTCATAAATAACCTCAAGCCAAAATTTGCATTCTGCAAGTGAGCAAGTGAACTTATAAAAAAGTAGGTGAAGTAAGAAGTTTTTAATCGTATTTCTAAATATATTTTAGACATAACATTATACATTAAGTAAGTGATAATCGGGGCTACGCGATTTTCTAAATGAATGTTTTTCCAGTTTCGGTTAAGTAGAGAAGTAAGCATTGTATTTAGAAATACTAATTTTTGTTGCTAGGTGAAGATACTCCTCATGCCTGGCTTTCAATTTGCTGCAAGCATGTTTTGAAAAATCCATCCGAATCCATTGGTACATCAACGGCTCTTACCCACCATCTCCTGTTAGTATGTACCGTGGTTTCTAATTCCACACATAAAACAAACGCGACTTCTACCAAATTAAAAATTTTTTAGCATTAACATAACAGTAATTTTTTTTTTAAATTTTACATAAATGTATGCACAAATAAATTAATAAAAATGTAAATTAACAATGACAAGTATTGCCGTCGCAGTCTTTCGTTTTATTATGTTTTTTTTTTCTCTCCCGCAACGGGAAATCGTACCGCACCGCAAACATTGTGTTTAGACTCTTAAGCTTTAAACACATAGACGACAGCAAGCAGCAATCTGTCAAAAATAAAATACATGTGTTTAAATGCACACGATTATTTTAACGACTTCACAGCAGCAAGACTTCACAACAGCATTTGCTGCTGCTGCTATTTTCATAGGTAGCAAAAAGTAAATGCAGTGCTGCCACTATAAAAATATATTGGCAGCAATAAAAACTAAAATTTGTTTAAAATATTTAATAGAAATAAACATCACATAAATAAAATAAACAAATAAATTGATTAGTTTTTACAGTTTTACGTGATATTTTTACGTTTTCAGTCGGTAATTTTAATTTTATTCATGTAAAATATATATGTGGCACTTCTGAAATTTGAATTGTTTAAATACACATAGTGCTGCTGCTGTCTTTAAAATAATTATGTTGCTGACCAGACGGCAGTATTTGAAGCTAACTTTATTTGTACTCGTGAAGTTGTGAAGTCTGCTGTCGTCAAAGTGTTTAGAGACCAGGAAATACTTCCTTTACAATTTCCATTTTGGGTATTGTTGTGTGTGAAGCTTCACCGTCTTGTTAAGAGAACATGTTTCCTAAGAACTGTTCATTCAATTCCGGCAGTAAAAAGTCGCGTATCATGGACCTGTAGCATTCGCCAATGATTTTATTACTAATTTCGTTCTTCAATAAAAAACGATTCAATTACTCCTCCCGCTTAAATAACACCACACTGCAGCGCATAGTAGATATATCGGCTTTTCATGCATCACATGCGGATTTTCAGTGCCCCAAAAATCAAGATTTTGTTTATTAAAGTGACCATTTAAATGTAAAATTAGCCTCCTCGCTCATGCTGGTTTTCGGCTCTAAACCATCCTATTCGGTTTTGAGCTTGAAGATGGCTTTACATGCGGACTATAGCGCTCCATTGTTTATCCGTTTGCTACTGCAGCTGTCTAGTTCACAAATATCAAATATGATTGACATAAAACGCCATTTGCAAAACCTTTACATCTAACGATAGAGTGATTAGTTTTGCTCCACCATATGCGACTATATTGGAAAAATATATCGAATGTAAGTAATAACAATGAAAACGACAAAACAAACAACAATACATTCGCATATACATATGTACGAGAATGTATGTGAACTTTTATAGTTTTTTATTTTTCGCATACGAGTACAGTGATATTTATCAGTATTTGTATTAAATATGAAAAAATAAAAACAAGCGTTTATTTGAGCCCAACAGGAAAAAATATGAGTGAGACCAAAATTCAGCAAGGACAAAACAATTTGTATATATTTTTTTTATTAATTATGCTGATAATATGAATGTTGGAGGTACTGCCCGAAGATTAAATATACAAATCTTAAGTCGACATAAGGTCAAAATAGGTTTTTTAAGGAAATTTCAATAAAGAAACATGTTCAAGAAGGAATGAAAACATATCAAAGTTGCAACAAAATCTTTTCAATAATTCAAAAAATATTTTGGCAAACAATATAACAATAACAACTGCTACTCAGTGTCAATATCACTCCCATTGAAGGAGCTTGTCCGTTTTCTTGGCATACTCAATCCATAATGGGGTCAGAGGACGCACAATAGATCAACGTTGGTCGCAGTGCAAATGGCCGATTAGGGCCATACCCCATCCCCTAATAATAATAATAGTAAAACTCAGTGCTTACACATGCAAGTGAAAAAATTGTAATAAACTCGTTTATATTAGTTTCACTTGTATGTTTGCATGTTTGTAATATTTGTATGTTGTTATGTTTGTATGTTGGTATGTTTGTATGTTAGTAACACTCGAAACCAATGCCATATAAGTGCTTATTACATATGTAGGTATATAAAACTGTATATACAGTGTTGCCGCTTTAGAGCGAAAGTTGGGGATGCCGTTTTGCTTCCGGGGATGTGGGGGTATTTTAGGAATTCATGAAGCTGATTTTGAGAATACTTAAAAACTCGGAACCACTTCGCTAGCCGATTTGGAACCGCTTTTCCATATTCGGTGCGTATTTTTGCCGGGGAACATGCATCTGAACTATAAACGATCATTCGCTTTAGTGCGAAGCCATACGGCTTCGGCTTCGGGAGTGGAACTTTGACATTTCCTGAAGCCAACTTTAGGTATTCGAAAAAACTCGGAACAGCTTCGCTAAACGCATTGGAACGAAGTTTATTCGGTGCGCGATTTGGCAATGGAACGTGTACCAGAACTATTAACGGCCAATTGATTTAGGGCAAAAATTGAAGTTGCCACATAGTTTCTAGAGACGTGGGTGATTTTAGCGATTCCTGAAGCCGATTTTGGGAGTTCAACTCAACTGGGAATACGTTAAACGGATAATTATCTGGTTATACGGATAATTTAAGAGGATGCTTAAACAATAGTGAATGAATAATTTTTAATTTGATATCGAAGCGTGTTTTTCAGTCTTTTAAACTATATTATGTTTTTTTAATAATACATACCTACTGCGGCCAGTTGTGTGCACACTTGTAAGTGATTTTGGTTGAAGTGATTTTTTTATTTGTTGGATGTATAATACAAAAAAAAAAAAAATATAATACAAAAAACAAAAATAGATCAAATAATCGAATGTGGTGTTAATGGGACATGAATGTGGGAAACTTAATTTTTCGAGTATATTTCATAAACATATCCAGTCTTTCGTATCCCATAAACACCACGGAACATATTTTTGATTTGGATTTTTTTTTTAATAATTGCTAATAATCTAGTGATAAAAAGAAATATTTTTAACAATATTAATATCATAATTTGGCGTTGAGTAGAATAGCTTTAAGTTGATGCTACAACAACTGTCGAAAACACTTTCATTTAACCTGTTTGAAATTAAAATAGTATCGTTTCTAATCTGCTGACCTTGAATAAGCTTACTCGTATATGCTGGTAACAAACGCAAAAATTTTATATCAAACAATTTTTTTTTGTTTGTAAATAAATGTGGCTTTATAATATGTAAATACTGTCTTGTGAAAAATAAAATTTATATTTATAAAGCGAGAAGGTTTATGTTAACAAGATTTCAAATTTTAGCAGTGGCAGCTGTTAGATTTAAGATGATGTTAAAGAGTTTAAAAATAAGTTCAACTGGTTTTTGTTTATTGTATTAAAAAAAACACACTTTTGGTTAAAAGCGTCTTATATTTTCTTTAGGCAAATTTTTTCTTAAAGAAAATAGATGAAGTAGAAAAAAACATCTGATGTCTCTTCTATTTCAGTCACAATTGGTTGAACTCACATATCCAGTTATATCATGTAAAGTTTTAGCTGGATATAACACTCATATTAAAAAAATTTGCTGAAATCTTATCTACTTGAGCTTACTTACCTACCGTTTAGACAGGAAAGTAATTTCATGAAGGTTGCAATACACTCACACTTTTTTACTAACACACTCTCATTTTGCTTACTTTCCACTCAGCTTTCATTAAAAATTTCATGAAACAAATTTTTTGACGTTTTCTGAAAGTATAATGACAAATTGCTAAACATTGTTGCCACATACAAAGAATTATACAAAGTTGCAGTATTATAGTAAAACAATAATTAAAAAATTAACTTCTTTTGCAAGTCTATGAAAATAATTATGATAATTTGTCATTGTATTCTATATTTACTACATAAAGAAAACAATTAAAGTCTTTTTATAAAAATAACATCATAGAAAAGTTTATAATGATAAGCTTTTTCAACTATTGCCCAATAAATTTGTATATGTAATAAGTTTGGCAACTCTGATTAGTAAGCAAACAAAATAAGAGTGGAGAGAAGTAGAGGCAAATTTTGCAACTCTTTGCCTCGGCGACATTTGTGTAATGTCAGCGTTATTTGTGATTTTTTCAATGTTTCTCATGCGGGTTGTTATTGCTGTTTTTTTTATATGCATTGAATGTTAATCAATAAAGAGATAATGAGAATAGCATAAATGTTTTGCTTTCTCTCAGAAAAAATACAGTTGCTAATTTTTTTGATACTAACTTCAAGTTGTACATAAGCAAGAAAAAACAAAAAGAGAGGTACATTAGAGAGTTATGTGTGCGTACGTATAAAAATAGAAGATTTCTTAAGCGACCATTAGAGGGTCATACTTGGTGTAAGGGGATGGTATATAATTCAAATATGTCAGTTTGTTGTGTTGATAACAAATTATTTAGATTTGTTTTTACAACCCATCATAATCGTTTAATATCTATTCCGCCATACTTAGCACAATTTTCATCTGAGTTTTTGCAAGCAATCAATGTAGTTTATAGCCGCACGTATTTTAAAAAAAGGTTACTGACGTAGAGCGTAGCTTAGTTAATAACACTTTAAAATAATTTATTCAAAATTAATTAAATTTTATAAATTAATTAATTAAATTAGCAATTTTTTGAAAATTTAATAATAATTAAAATAAATTTTAATAAAATTTCATTTTATTTTATTAAAAAAAAAACCGAATTTTTTAAGCTGTAATGACACTTACTTTTTTAAACTTTTCATAATCTAAGATTGAAAGAATGAAATAGTCAATGATAGAAAGAGGCGAATATATAAGTTACAGGGTTGTCAGATTTCTTTCCACCTTCAGCGCCAAACTGTCCATCAAAATTCGCCAAAAATTGCCAAAAATTTGTTGTATGATCTTTAAAAGATAATAAATCCCTTGAAGAGAGCAAATGATTTTTCACAGTTTTGTAGTCACATATAATTTTTATTCTTTTAATTCATATGTATTATATTTATTTAATGTGATTTTGGCTTTGTTTTACATACTATAAATGAATAAAATAATATTACATACATATGTCTGTGCGTTTGATCTGTAGTACAGATTAAACAGACGAGACTTATTATAATTTGTCGACATATAGACAGCTGGGAAACATAAAAAACAAGCTGTTTGTAATTTTTTTATTGGAGTCAATATCAGAAGCTAATATGGCGAATAAAGCTCTATTCTATAAGTATATAAAATATTTACATTAATTTGAGTTCAAATTCTTTAATCATGACAAAAAATAATCATTACAAAAACCCCCTCTTATCCTTCGTCTAGGATCCTCATTATGATCTTGTTCAGCGGCCTCCAGATCTGGCTTTTTTGTTCGCAAAAATTTTTCACAGAATCACGACACCGCGTAAAAAGTTGGCCTCGCTCACTATCATCGTCCAAGACATTCTCTACCGTTATTGATCATCGTCGAGTACTTCTTCTTCTTCATATAAACAAAAGGATGTGTTACATTTGCCCATTTTGTATAAGTAGCTCCGGTAATAGCCGTGACCTGACAACATTTGAGTCAGGTAATAGTTCACATTCCCGTGCCGTCTGTTCAAAAATTTCTCGATAATGGGAATGAGAGTGTCAGTGCTCCATCTAGACTGCTAACTGCGTAACATTTTCTGCCGTATTTGCTGCGTTTTTCCAATGTCTGCATGGTCAGTCTCTCTTGATATCCATATCTTCCTTCGTGTTAGAATCTGTAGATCTATTGGGATCATATCTGCTATTACTGTAACCGCGCCCGCCGATACTGTACGGTATGCTGATATGACCCGTAAAGCAGCTACCTTTTGCAGCGCTAAAAATAGTTTTGCTCTACTTTGCACCCCAAATTTCCGATATCGGTCCATACATATCCGAAATATAGCCTAAACCTACCTTTCCATGAAAGTGTCGGATAAGCGAAATTGAACTACTTTTTTTACTTAAACAACTTTTTTTTGGCTTAAAATAAGTTCTGGTAATAAAAGGAGGTTACTAAAATACAGTAAATGAAAAGGTCCGATATCGGCCCATACATAACCGAGACGTAACCTAAACCAATTTTCTATTAATTTTTTTTTGCTTCTGGGTATAAAAGGTTACTAAAATACAAAAGGTATAAAAGGTTACTAAAATACAAAAAATGAGGATTTCCGATATCGGTCCATATATACCTAAGATATAGGTTGAACCCATTTTTCCATGAAAGATTACCTTTTTGACATGCCGATTACAAGAAAAATAATATATTTTCCCCGATATCGGTTCATATATATCTGAGTATATTTAGCTCTAATTTACAATATATACTATATATTTGCGTGACTATCGTGAAGGGTATTTTAGATTCGTCCCAACCGAATAAATAACACTGTTGTTAGTTAAATTTTCAGTTTTTTCCAATATTATTTTTGAATTCTGTTAAGTTGTCGTAAAAACCTTAAAAATCTGTGTGTAAATAAGCTCAAATGCAATAAGCACAATATACAAAGTCAATAGTTCCAAGTTATCATGTGGCATCACAAACACGCGCTGGTGTGTCTATGTGTATGGGAAATGCAAAATTTTACATAAATGCTTATGTTTCCAACAATACAGGCTTTTCTAAAATGTTTAATTATAAAATATTTGGATGTTGGCAAAATTAATAAAAGGCGTGATTTAAATCAAAAGGGATTTAAAATGATTTATGAAATGTTTATAACTAAAATATTATATTAAATAAATATGGTTTAGTTATTATTGAATTTGGCAACAGGATTTAGAAATGAAAACCATTTGATTTAGGCAATCGTTTAAATGTTTTTCCTAGCACCTAAAAGTAGGCCAAATTATTTTTAATAATTTGTAAACAACAAATCAATGCATGTGTTCTTAATCTGTTTATCGAAATTGTTAAACACAACGTTTACAACATGAGCTTGGTACGGTGAAAATTTATTTATTTATTTATTGTCATTTATTTTTGTGATTGGAGGGGGAATAACAATATTCAAATACGAGCCTATAATATTGCAAATTAATATTGAAATTTATTTTTAATATGGTTGATTTTGTTTGCCAAAAGTTAGTAAAAACACAACTGATTATAAATCAAATATATACCATATATGTGTAATTAAATTAATTTGGCAAAAAGAGGCAATATGAAGTTTCCAGGGTCGCCGTTATAATTTAATAAAATAATATAATATTTAAAATTTGATTTTAGATTTTAGTTTAAGTTTTCGGTTTCTTAAGTTTTTCTTAGAAAGGGGTTTTACAATACAAATTTGCTGTGAACAATACGTTTTGTTTGAACAAGACAAGAAAAATAATAATCTAGTCTCTAGCCGGGCGAGAACTAGCTGTTTCGTAGTCGCTACACTACTTCATCAACAGCCATTTTGGGATTTGAACTCGGGTCACTCATCATTAAAGGATGCTCTAACTACTCAGCCACCGAGCCATTGAATTATTCTCTGAACCACATATGCATTTTGATACATATTGTACAGCGTTTGCTGTCCTGATCTAATATTAGATGAATATAGGCAGAGAATAATTCAATGGCTCGTTGGCTGAGTGCTCAAATCTGAAAATGGGTGCTGATGACTACCAAGCTCTAGTTGTCTCCCAGCTCAAGGTTCGATTATTATTTTTCATGTCTTCTTCAATCAAAAATTATTGATCACAGCAAATTTGTATTTTAAAAAATCCTTCTTAAGAAAAACTGGAGAAAGGAAAAACTTGAACTAAAACTAAATTTAATTTCAAAATTTTAAAGTTCAACAAAAATTCAATAAATTTATATATCAAAAATATTTTAATTCCTTACTAATTTGCTTTCTATGTGAAAATGTGTTGAGGAATTTGGTTTAATTAGTTGGATCTTAATCTTATAATTTTCAAGAACATCAGTTTAAATTGGCCACTCATGTATGAAACATGTTAACATTTTTTATTTTTTTATTTATGCAACTTCTGCTGAAAGCTCTTACAACTTTAAAGATAATTTGTTTGAAAATAAAATGGAAACCAGCCACATAAAAATTTAAATGAATCAGCTTAAAATATTTAAGTGCCGGATTAGCAGTAAAAGTTAGAACAACAGAATTAAACCATTTCCATGCCAATTCGATAAAATGAGTGGGAATATTTTTCAAATTGTGCCTCTATGGGAGCTAGACAATTTACATTTAGATCAAAATGTGTATAGAACATGACAAGGGCAAACAGTGCTCTTTTCTCGTAAAAGTGTGCTCTTTAAAATGATTCGGTAAGGGTTAGTGATTAAGGTAAAGTGTGCTCTTTAAAAGTGATTAGGAAAAAGATCACAACATGAATAAAGAGGGCAAGCCGTGCTCTTTAGCGTATATATCCGATATATAGCCTAAACCGATTTTCCATGAAAATGTCGCGTAAACGAACTTTGGTAAAAAGGAGAAAATAAAAATGTGTTATATCGGTCCATATGTACCCAAGATATAGCCAAAACCGATTTTTTTTTGAATATGTCGCTTAAGCCAACTTAACAACTTTTTTTTTTTGCTTTTAAGCAGTTCTAATTATAAAAGGAGGTTACTAAAATACAGAAAATTAAAATTTCCGTTATCGGTCCATATATACCCGAGATAACGGAATAAAAACGGATAAACCAATTTTAGCATGAAAATTTTTTTTGGCTTAAAAGCAGTTCTGGCTACAAAAATATGGTATTAAAATGGAGATTACTAGAGTACAGACGTAGAAAAAAATATATGGTTGATGCGACAATATTCTAAGGGCAATATACTACTGCTGGATTATGTGGTTGTACTTGATAATACTACATTGTTACATTTAAAACACCATTGACAATACCATAGTATTATAAAAAAATATTATAAGTAACCCAAACTATATTTTAGTTTAACATTATTATAATAATAAAATAATTGTCATACTCAACCATACTTTTTTCATGTAACCATGTTACTTTCATGAAATAGCCATACTTATGTACAAATAGCTTTATTACAATGGAACCATATATTTATTACAATTAGTACAAATATATATGTACATATGCTAATTAATTACAAGAGAAAGACAGCTTATAATATATTTTAATACTATGTTTAATATAAATTTAAAAATATAATCGCGTTGCATCTCCTCTTTGATGTTGAATTATCCATTTGCTGCAATAAAACAAAATTAGTAATTAAGAATTTCGTTTCCGATTGCAATTTTAAAAGTAATATTTAACCATAGTAATATGGTTGCACGTAGTCGTATTGTTGCACATGTTTATATCTTAATATTATAGTTTTGCCTTTATAATTTCGCGAATGCTCAAATGTATTTTTCGCCAATTTCGTGTTCTTTTTCTTCCTTTTCATATAAAGCTGAACAAATACATATATTTTTCAAATTAAAAGCACACAACATGTATTTTTAATCAAAAAAAAAAAAAAAAAACAAAAAATTATGTGTCAGCAACTGAAAGAAAATATTATTAATGACAACAATAGCAAATTTATTTTTTAAACTACATATATTATAAACACAAACATTTTTATATTGGATGTGATAAAAGCTATCGTTGTTTTAAAAAAACTTTTCACAATTCCTATTATGGTATGCAACCATATCTTGAAATTTATAGATGGTAACAGAAATGCAAACCGCAACATATTTATAGAGGAATAAACTGTAATTAAACCGATAATACGCTGTGTTTAACAATAATACACAATAAAAATTATAAACAATTAAGTTTGTTATTCGCTATTTTTAGCTTCTACCATTTATACCAATAAAAATTATAAATAGCTTGTTTTCTATGTTTCCCAGCTATCTATATGTCGACATTTCATAGGAACTACCCTAATCATCAGTAGACTTTGGAAATTTTTGAAAGATATTCTCAAACATTTAACTTTATATCCCAACAATATAAATAAATTGTTGAGAATTTAAAAGAAAAATGCTCTAATAATACCTGTCAAAACACAAAAAACAAGCTTTTTCATTTATACACGTCTCTATCATTTCTTTACACCTTTCAAACAAATGAACAACCGTTGGTTGCTACGATTTGCTCTTTGAAAGTATCGAAAAGCAGAGAACAAAAATTCAAACAATTAAGTTTTTTATTCGCTATTTTTAGCTTCTACCATTTATACCAATAAAAATTATAAATAGCTTGTTTTCTATGTTTCCCAGCTATCTATATGTCGACATTTCATAGGAACTACGCTAATCATCAGTAGACTTTGGAAATTTTTGAAAGATATTCTCAAACATTTAACTTTATATCCCAACAATATAAATAAATTGTTGAGAATTTAAAAGAAAAATGCTCTAATAATACCTGTCAAAACACAAAAAACAAGCTTTTTCATTTATACACGTCTCTATCATTTCTTTACACCTACACAATGTTATAAAAAATATATTAATGTTGTCGCAACCATATATCAAACTGCATTTTCTTTGCGTGCAGAAAATTAAAATTTCCTATATCGGTCCATATATACCCGAGATATAGCCTAAACCGATTTTTCCGTGAAAATTTTGAAATGGTGATTAGGCAAAAATATTTTTTCCCGATATCGGTCCATATATATTCGAGCATATTTAGTTCAAATTTGTAATATATATTTTAGATTCGGCCCAGCTGAATATATTACACTCTCATTTGTTGCAACTAAGATTGCACTAATCTCCAAAGCTATTGAACCAATTTTGATAGAAGTTAAAATTAGCTTAATTTACGCCTAAAAAGGCAACACATATATTTTAAAGCACACGTCATGCAGGATATTTAGTTTTCATTGAATTTTCGTCAATTTGATGAACTTTTTTAATTGACAATATTTGCCATAAACTCTATCGAATTTTACACAGTTTTGTTAAGAGAGTGAACTTGCGAGCAAACATGAGAGCCTCTCTTAAGAGTTGTAAACAAATACTCGTACTTCCAACAACAGCTGTTCAAATTCGTGATATAGTTCGCAATATAGTCAAAGATGCTAAACATTTAATTTTGAAAAACAGTTCTTGGCCAAGTGGTCTGACATCTATAAAAAATTTGAATTTCCTTAACTCTTTTGGCTTTCCATCACACAAACTTTTACTGAAAGTACTTTTAAGAAATTTAATCCCAGGACCTAAAAGTTAGTTTCCAATGATTCCAATACGAACATCGTTTTTAATGACTACTAATAAATCGCGGGAACAAACTTTTTCTTTGGCAGGAATCGATTTGAGAAAACATATTGTTTTAATGGACAAATATATGTGGGTTGATTTGTCACGGCTTGGCAACCCAAACAAACAATATACATATTTTTACCCCAAAGTAGTTCGGTAAGTAATATTACTTGCCGGGAAGCTAAATTTGCAAAGTTTGAAGAAATGTAGCGTAATCATCAGTTTTTTTAACTATTTATGATGGGATAGATATTAAATTGCTAAAATTCCAATGGAAGAATATTTTTTGTTGGAAACACTATAAATTACATTTTATACAAACAGCAGAATAGTATTTTATGTGTTCCACGTACAAACACAATGAACATAGAAACATAATTCATAATTCAGGCACTTTCATTTGTAATATACACCACCAAATTACCCACCCCCGCTCATATGTCTGTAATAGTCTTAGAATATTCATATGTAGAGATCTACAAATAAATCCCATCTCAAAATTATCTTGAAGGCATTTGAAAATTGTTTCATCCGACAACAGCCGTAGAAAATTCATTCATAAACCGGATATTACGGTTAAACATTACAACAAGAATAAAAGAAAATTGACGTAAACTCGTGTAGACACTTGTAATTTATGAGAAAAACCTCACGATTTATCAGGTCTGAAGGCGGGGGCTTAATTTAAACAGATATAATAAGACGCAAAAGGAAAAATGGTCTGCCGAGACTCATATGAAAATTGGTGAACACTCTCCATGGAAATTACATTGTACAGGAATTTATTAATAAAGTTGAAAATAATGAAAAGCTCTTAGACAGAGATTAGGGATTTGTTAAAATAGATGTTTTGCTCAGCCCTCTTAACAGGTTTTTAAGGAAAGGCTTGATAAGAAAAAAATTGATTTCCATGTAAACGTTGTCTAGAAGTTTAATAAACAGCAAAACATTCAACATATTCTTAAATTTCAAGCATTTACATATGTTTATCTATGTTGGAGTATGTGATGGAGATGTACTCATAGGAGTTGGGGGGGAATTAGAAAAATATTGTATTTTTTATTTCTAATAGCAAATATTTTCGAGCAAAAATATACGAGTAATATGTTTTTGGGAAAGAGATTCTAAGCTAGAATACAAACAAAATAACCAGTTTAGTTACAATCGGCGCCAGAGATTTATACTTTTAAATAAAATGAGTGATTTTAAATCGCGTGATTTTTAAAACGTGTTATGATATTATGTGTATTTGTACAGTGTCTTTCGTCTTAAGAGCAAAAGTTATGATAGAGGTTTGATCATGTGATATACTAAAATTAAAAAATGGAAAATTTTTAGTATACCACATCAGTTCATAAAGGTCGTTGTTACTCATAAAGCATTAAACACATAGACCACAGCAGACTACACGACTTCACAACAACAAATGCTGCAACCGGCAATTGTAGTCTTATAGGGCACTACGGAATTATTTTGAACACGGCAGCAACATAAATTCATATTCAAAAAATTATATTTCATTGTGGCCAACTAAGAGTTTTTAGCTTCACAAAATTTGTTGATTTACACAGAACAAGATCTGTTTACATCAAACTTTCATGAATAAGTTCTTCTGTCTAACAAATAAAGTCTAAAAAAGATAGAAAGGTTAACTTAAATTAAAAAAGTTTTCGTTTACTACGATTAATTCAGATTATAAGGGCCTTTAAAGTTTAAAATATACAGTCAAATCCCGATAATTCGTACTCGTATAAATAATAATTCCCGATAATTCGTTATAAACTGTCGGTCCCTTGAAAAAATCTCGATAATTCGTAAAATTTCCATTCATTTTGGTTCCCTCGATAATTCGTAATTTTTCCCCAAATAAAATCTTCTTCACCTCTTATAGATCGTAATTGTTTGCTAACTACCAAACAACAGAAACATGGAAACATGGATTTTTGTTTACCGCTTTTTTTTCGTGTGTTTTTGCTTGAGTGAGTTTGTTCTCTTAAGATCAGTTTGTTACATGAATAATAAAGAAAAATGTCAAAGCGCACGCATAAAACTCTGTCTGTATTACAAAAACAAAAATTTTTTCTAGCCATTGACAATGGAGAGAAAAAAGTAGATGTTTCTAAGCGATTTGAATTTGCTCCATCAACTCTTACTTCAATTCTTCAAAAAACACAATTTATTATGCACAAATCTTCAAGCAGTAAACTAAAGCACTAAAAACTACATGAATATCCGAGCTTGAAAAGTGTTTAGTTGTATGATTTACGCAGTCCCGCCAGTCTATCATTCCGACAACTATTTTTTGTTTGATATTAAAATTACATGTATTTTTCGCTAATTAAATGAATTTACTATTTTATTTTAATTATTTTCCATTTGATTTTTAATAATATAGGTATATTTTTTAGTTTTAGTAAATAAATTAAAAGCCCCCGTTAATTCGTATTTATTTTATTTTAACCCCGTTAAATCGAAACATCGTTAAATCGAAAACCTCCATAACTCGTAAGAAATGGATGACCCCTTGCAATTACGAATTATCGGGATTTGACTGTAATTGGATATAACTTCTGATCTATAATGAGAACAGTGTTAAAGAAATGAAACTTTACGACAATTTATCGAATTTTTTAAAACGCAGACCAAAACTCTCTTAAAATTTTTTAATAAAAAATATGGAATTAAAACTACTTGTATGTGATGTAAAATCGATAAAAAAATGTATATACATACATATGTATCTGATCACATCCTACTTATTTAATAAAATTAAGATTTCTTGTTTTGAGTCTAATGACCTTATTTATAAAAAATATTGTCTGTTAAAAAAAAAACTGTTATTTGACAAATTTCTAGAGAAAATTTATCAAATAAATGTTTAATAAACATATAATATATTTTATGAATACAGCCGTAAGAATGTATGCGATTATTTAACAATAGTACAAATATTTATTAATTTATTTAAAACACCATTTAAATTTTGTTATTTTATGTTATATTAGAAATAAAATGTTTTCAAGAGCTAAATTGTTTTTATACTCATTGGTCACACTGTTTTTATTTTGTAGTCAAGAAAAATAGAAATTAGTTTAATTCGACTGCGGCAAAAAAATCAGTATGGACAACAACCTGCAGTCGTGTCGTCTTGCTGTTGTGAAAATAAATGTTCGCATTTAAATGCATGTATTTTATATTTGACATATTGAAGTCGGTTGTCTGCTTTGAAGCCAGCAGTTTAATGTGTTTAATGCTTAAATGTATTATTCTGAGGAAATTTTATTTTCAGTTCCTTGCCATACATTTTTAAAAGAAAAAGTATTAAAAATCGGTTGATACATATGTATATGGTGGAGTTACTCAAATATTTTTTTCGAGCGGACATTTTGTATTGATGATTACTTTAAAGGGGACAATATAGTTATTGATGAATAAATAAATACTTTTTGCAATAAATTTCTCCAGCTCAAGTTCAAAAATACGAAAATCGAACGTACGTAACTCAGGAAATTTGGAAATAATGGTTATTTTTTGATCAGACCATGTATATAGCTGAATGTTTAAAAATATTTTTCAAAGGTTGCCAAGTCTACTGATGATTAGGGTGGCTCCTGTGAAATGCTGACATATAGACAGTTAGGAAACAGAAAACAAGCTGTATATGTTTTTTGATTGATATAAACATTTTAATATGTTTGTACATACTCTACACATATGCATGTAAGCATGTGTGCGTATGCACGACTTTACATTAATATATGTTTGTAATATTTTGAAGAAATTATAATTTTGTTATTTAAGTATGTCAAGAGTTTTGAGCTTTTTTTTTCTTTAAAGTCAATTTCCTTTTCCTTTAATAAAAATCCAGCCATGCAGACACACTTCATATAAGCTTTTATACAAAAAATACACACAAATAGACATACACACATACACATATATATACTCGTAGATTTGCTTTTGGAAAATAGAAACTATTTTTATTTAAACGATGTTTGAGGGCATGTGTTGCGTTGGGCTGGGTTGGGTTTGTAACAGTCGGTAGACGTTAGAGAGCTTGATCTTATATGTTAAAAAGTTTGTTTAAGTTATGTTTTTCTTTATAATTACATTAGTTAAGAGGTTACTTAATGAGTTACTTTGAAAATATGTTAAACATATGTATAATATACAAAAATACATTAAAGAAGAGTATATGAGTGTTAACGTATGTGTAAGTGTGTAAATACTTTGAAGTAAACATACGAGTACAGGAACTGTTTTGCAGGCTTGTTTGTTATAAACATATGAAAGAAACAAAATAAACTTATAATATTCAAAAATGATATAGAATCCGGTAATTAAAATGAGAATGTATAAAAATATCAGGCTTGTTTATTAAAGACCTGAAACTTGAAGAAGTGTTCAGGTTTAGAAGTAACGCAAAATAGAGAAGTAAAAAAAACACCAAAAAAATAGACAAGCATGGAAAGTTTTAATATAGGAAACAAACTTTGAAGAAATGTTCATTGCAAAGAACCAAAAAAATTTATAAAAAAAAATTAAAAGAATTAAATAAAAAGAAGTAAGAGTGTAGTATATTTAGTTGGATCGAATCTTAAATACCCTTTACAATAGTTCCGTTATTATGTAGTGTATATTACGAATTTGAACTAAATATGCTCGGCTATATACAAATCGATATCGGAAATTTGCATTTTGGTAACCTCCTTTTATAGTCAGAACTGTTTTTGAGAAAAAAAAAACTGTATCCTGGTAAACCGGCTTAGGCTATATCTGAGATATACATGCATGGACCAATGTCAAAAATTTTAATTTTCTATATTTTAGTAACCTCCATTTTTAATCAAAACTGCGTTTAGTTTAGACTATACCTATATATGTGGACTGATACCGAAAACACGGTTACCTGAAATGCAGATTTATCTTCATTTTGCAGATTTTTCCTCTCTAAAAACACTAACAGCCCAATTATGAATAATCTCACGGAATTCATTTCTCACATAAAGTACTTTTTTCAATTCAAATTAAAGAAAAATGCATTTTTTGTCCGTAAGAATTGAAGAGTTGATCTCTTTTTAGTGTTTCCAACGAATGGAGAGAAGAAAAAATAAAAAAACTCATGACTAATTTCTGTTCATAATTGGAGGAAAGGGAAAAATTATAAAATTCCTACGGAATTTTTATTTATTATTGGGCTGTATATGAAAATTTGAAGATTTCTGGCTTAAAAGCGCAGATTTAAAAAATTTTTAATAATAAAGTAACTTTTTGTACTTTTTAACGACATAGAAGTTCATTACTTTTATGAAGGTTTTCATTAAAATAATCTAATGAAATTTGTTTCATTATTTCTACGAAAAGTTACAATGGTTGAAAAATAATGAAAAAATTCATAAAAGTAATGTCAAAATTAAGAGAATTTCTGAACAAAATTTTTTCAGTGTACTGGTATTTAAATTTAAATAAAAATCTGATAACTTCCTTTGCTTGCTTAGGATGATATGGGTTAATCAAATACGAGTAGCTGTTTAGGAACAAATCAATATAAAACTGCTAGTAAATCGATAAAAAAAATATTTCTTGTTTATAGACTTTTTCGGAGCCTTTTATAAAATGCGGCTGTCAGTTAAATAAGACAATTATCACTTTGTTTTCCTTAAATCACAAATAATTTCCGGTTTTTGCATAAAACTCACTTAAAATAATTGTTGCTTTCAAAGTTGCCTGTCAATACTATATTTAAAACATGAATTTGTATCGCATTTTGCGATCACGGTTAACAAGTTGTTGAGCTAGTCAAACGGACAAGTAAACATAAAGTGAACTTTTTTTCTTTTACTTGTACACAAATTCAACTTAAATAGCGAGTATAAATTAACAAAAAGTCAACAAACAACTCCAGTAACTTCTTTTTTTCTTTGTGTTTTTGGAACAGATACCAGTTATTAGATTATACTCTCGGGCAATAAAACTGAAACTAAAAGCGTGCAGTCAACATAAAAATAAAATAAACATGATCCCCAACAGATGTGTTTGACTTTCAACTGTCAAACAATTAGTGCACAACGAGATATTTTTCTGAGTTATACTCGTTATATGTATATTTTTCGCTATACATACTCGTATATTTTTTTGCTTCGTGTTAAACTGCAGGTAAAATAAGAAAATAAAACGAAAATTAACATTGAAAACAGCTTGATGGTATAAACACTGGTGACAAAAACAGCAACACGATTCCACTCCAACTGAAGACAACATGCCAATGTATGCCAAGCGAGTTTAAAGAGAGTGAGAGGGAGAGGAAATGGGGTGTGAACTGTGTTCATGAAATCAAAGGAGCAGTGAAATAAGAATACAGGCGAGGCTAAGATGCTAAAATTCAACTATTTCAAGTATTAATTTCAAGTTTTTGGTAATAAACTTTAGTTTGCATTCAGGCAACGACACCTCTTCACTCTTCTTGTGCTAGTGTCTGTAGGAGGAGGAATACATCAGTAAGGCTATCTAGATTCTATTTGAATTTTACTGCATTGTAACTCATCGTGGCTTCGCCATTCGAGTCATACATTTTGAGTAGGTCAATATGTTGATTTATTTGCTGCACTTAACCATAAGTGAATGAAACAATGCTCATTCCGTCCGTTGAAGGGCACCATTTAAACCTTAAATGTATGATTTTTAAATTTTTATTAAAAAAACTGTTAATTATCAGGAAAATTAATGCACTTGAAAGAAACAATAAAGTAACAACCTTAACATTCGTATTTTCTTTTTATTAAAAGATTATAAATAGCTTGTTTTCTATGTTTCCCAGCTATCTATATGTCGACATTTCATAGGAGCTACGCTAATCATCTGTAGACTTTGGAAATTTTTTGAAAGATATTTTCAAACAATTAACTTTATATCCACACAGTCTAAATAAATTATTGAGAATTTAAAAAGAAAAATGCTCTAATAATACCTGTCAAAACAATTTCGATACTTTTAAAAAACAAATCGTAGCAACCAACGGTTGTTCATTTGTTTGAAAGGTGTAAAGAAATGTTAGAGACGTTTATAAATGACAAAGCTTGTTTTTTGTGTTTTGACAGGTATTATTAGAGCAATTTTCTTTTTAATTTTAAATTCTCAACAATTTATTTCCAAAGTCTGCAGATGACTAGGGAGCTCCTATGAAATGTCGACATATAGATAGCTGGGAAACATATGCACATTGCAAAAGTGCAGTCAGTTCCAGAGAGGAACCGTTCAAACGAAAACCCAAATAAAGATTTAAGTAAATTTTATTTAAACAATTGAGTTTTATTCACTATATAAACAACTTGTTTTTTATGTTTCCCAGCTGTCTTTATGTCGATACTTCATAGGAGCTATCCAAATCAACAGTAGACTTTGGAAATTTTTGAAACATTCAACTTTATATCGCAACAATCTAAATAAATATATATTATATATAATAATAATACCTGTCAAAACACAAAAAAACTCTCTCTACTTTTCTTTAAACCTTTCAAACAAATGAACAACCTTTGCTCTCATTATCTTGTCAAGTATATGGAGCCTCAAAATTTACTTTTTAGCCGTCAAAATGGATTTCCTAGGGGTCGGTCTACTGGCAAACTTTTTGCGTATCTCTCGGAGAAATAGTGGCACTCGATCCATCATTTCGGTGGTGGCTGTAGATATTGCCAAGGTGCATTCCTATGAAAACTTACTGCTTTTGGCGTCGGTGATTTTTCTCTGTTTATATCGAACTTTCTCCCAGACAGCACTATGTCAGATAAAATAAATATAGATTGTGTCTCATCGAACGGCCTCAATGTAGTGACAAAATATTAATTTCATCTAAATGTTCTTCATTAAATGTCGCACTCCACTTAAGTTTCTAATTCCAACATTTTTCTGTTTCATTGAGTTTTGTTCAGTTTTTTGTGCTATAACTTTAGTTGAAACAATTAAACAGTTCATTTATTTTGTTGATTTGTTGCTTAAAATGTGAAAACAACATTTAAGGGAAAAATTGACAATAATAATATTTTAAAAATAAATATAAAACAATCAAATAAATCTAGAAAAGCCAAAAAGCTTTGTCATTTGAAATGTTGAAACAGTACTTTTATCATAAATATCTTCTTTGAAAGAAAAATGCACTTAAATAAAGAAAAGAAACAAAATATATACTTTGTGATAAAATAAATATAATTTTTGTCTAGTGTTGCCGAATTAGAAACACCTTTTCTTGTGTGTTAAGAAACAAAATTTTATGTAGAATTTTGTATAGAAATCTATGTAATAAGAGCTTAATAAACATGAAATATTTTTTATAATAAGCCGGTAGGGCTAAAGAAAATTTATTATTAGCTTATTTATTGTTTTTATATATTGTACAATTTTACACATGTTCAATTTTACTAGTTTAGCATTTTCGTATTTCCTTTTATCACTCTGTAATTAGAGTTTACAAAAAATTCCTTAAAATTTCAAAAAAGTGACCAATTTTTTGTAAATTCGCAAAAATCAATGAAAAGAGAAATTTTAAATTTCAAACGTTTTTTAAAAACTCGTTTTATTATAAAAAAAAGGAAGAACGTGTGAAAAAGAAAATGTCAGTTTCTTTGTATTTTCTCAAAAATTTTTATTTTTTATTCTCAATGATTTATTAAAAATATTAGGATATATAATTGAATGTGTTCAACATAAAGTTGAACAAAAATATGTCGTGAACATGGTTTCCCTAATTCTAGTTAAAAATAAAATAAGACAAAAATGTAGTTTAAAACACACGGCGAATTGGTGTCGCTGCATCGTAGCTAAGGTTGCCGTAACTTTTAAAACAATTTTTTAACTTATTATTACTTTGAAACAGAAGCCTCTACGAACATCGTTTTTACCTTATTATAATGTTTTTACTTTAACATATATTTTTCTAAAGTATTAAATGAATTTATTGTCCTATTCATTAACATCATTGGATTAAATTAAAATTGGATTGAATAAAAACCTAAATATCCCGTTTTTTATCTATCTCGTGTATGGTCAGTTGGGTGTCCTACATCAAAAACAGAAAGTAAATACATCAAAAGTATTCAGAATGTTTGGAAACACGTTTCAAAGGTTTCCAGTTCTGATGATGATTAGGATAGCTCCTATGAAATGTAGACAGCTGGGAAGCATAAACAATAATTGTAGTTTAGGTTAGGTAGGCAGACCGATAGAGTCTCCGAAAGGTAGCTTAGATTCTCCAGCTCACTTGGTTCCCCACAAAGGAAATGATTCCTTTGTGCTAGCCTGAAAAGTGTAGAAATATAGGTGAAAAATAGAAATTATTGGGTTATAGTGGGTGGTGAGGAGGGGGTAGGAAAGGAAGGGTGGGAAACCTCTTTTTAGTGTGGCGTTACATGATGATATACTAGCCATCCACTGATCGTTATGAAAGCGGTTGGGGCGTTCAGATTTGTCAGTTTGGGAATATCAAATTCTTTACATTGATGTTAAAAGCACAATTATGTACAATAAAACTGGAAGAATTAAATATACGAGCACATTATGTGTTTGCTTTTGAACAAGAAAAGTTACATTTCTTTTAATTTACATTAAACCGCAATTATGTGCTATAATCTGATAGAATATGCTTCAAAGGCAAACATTGGAAATGTGTTCCAAAGTCAAACAATGAAATAGGAAGAAACATATAAGTTTTTAATTTTGAATGTAAAAAAATTTTTTTTAGCTTATGTTAAATCGAAACTATGTGCAATTAACTGGTAAGTTTTTAAAATATGTTTTAAAATCAAATTTTGTAGCTGGAAAAAGCAAATATATTAGTTTTAGTTTTAATAAGAAAAATATATTTTTTTCATTTGAGTTAAAAACACAATTATGTGCAATTAAATGTTAGAAGCTTTTAAAATATATTCCAAAATATAACTCATTTTAATGAGTAAAATTTATTTTTTTCATTTACTTTTAAAGCACAGTAAAGTTTATTAAGCTAAGTAGGGCACATTAAAACATGCTCCGCGGTTAATATGTAAAACTGAAAAAAACTCAAACATGTGTTTGGTTTTTAGTATAAAAATTGGATTGTATCATTTACGTTAAAATCACAATTATGTGCAATAAACTGGTAGAGACTTTCAAAATATATTACACAATTAGAAGGATTTTTAAACAGCGGAATGATTATTTTTTTATTTACGCTAAAAGCACAATTAAGTGCATTAAATAGGTAGGACTCATTGAAATATGCTCCAAAATCAAACTTTAAAACTGGAAAGTAGTCATATACTTATTTTGTTTTTAATAAGAGAATTTAATTGTTTCACTAACGTTGAATTATTAATACAAAAGTTGGTGCGTTTCATTTGGATTAAAAACACAATTATGTGCAATAAACTGGTAGAGGCTTTCAAAATATATTACAAAATCAGCTTGATTTTTAAAAGGAGAAATTATATGTTTTATTTACGTTAAAAGCACAATTAAGTGCATTAAACTGGGATTTTTTTATTTATTTATTTTGCATATAAGAATTTAATACTACAATAAACAAATGGTAACAATATATTAAGAAAAAGAAAAATACACTGTCCCGTAAGGGCACACAAATATTATTTTGCTAATTAGATACTTAAAATAAATGTTATATCAGACTTATTATTTTACTGTACAAGTCAAGTTAAAAAAGCTCGCTAGTGTATTGTGACTAGGAGTAGTCAAGTTTTAAAAGGAGAAATAAAATGTCAATCTTTGCGCCACCAATATTTATTACTTCGTATCAATTCTATATGCATTAAACTGGTCGGACTCATTGAAATATGCTCCAAAAACAAACTGTAATGAGAGGGCTTAGTTTCTTCACTAAATGCGTAATAAAGTTTTAACACTCGAAAATTAAATATATGTTTTTGATTTTTAAAAATAGAAAATAATTTTACCATTTACGTTAAAAGCACAATTAAGTGTATTAAACTGGTAGACTTCATTAAAATATGTTCTAAAACCAAACTATAAAACTGAAAAGAGGACATAAAAGTGTCTGATTTTTAATAATACTGCTGAGTTGTTTCACTTACGTTAAAAGCACAATCCTGTGCAGTAAACTGGTAGAAGCTATGAATATAAGCTTCAAAACCAAATTGTAAGCTTAAAACTACACAAAAACATGATTTGGTTAATGGTAAATTATTTTTATAATTTTGTGACTATCGAAACAGTTTGGTTCATTGTCTTTGAAGAAACTAGTCTGTTTCCAAGGAAATTGTATATATTGATTTTTCTGCTGTTTTTACACACTTGTTTTCATAGTCTTCAGTTCACCATACTTTTGCTATAGTTTTGTTTTCTTGCATTTGCAAGTTTTTCTCTTTATATGAAATGTTTGGGGTTTTTTGGTGCACTAAATAATAAATAACGTGACAGTGGTAAAATTTTTAACTGGAGCTAAAGTTCGCTGAAATTGTAAAAAACCACACACGTACTTACTTGTATGTATGCATACTCTTTTTTTTAGATGAAAAAAAAAGCAAGCAGGATACATTTTAAAGTATCTTTTTGTAACTTTTGACATGTGTTACAGCAAGTAAAGTATAGCGGCAAAACAAGCAAACAAAGGAAACGTTTTGGAAAAGGTCTTAAGACATTTCAAGGTCGGTATAGTTTTATAGATAATTTTGTAAAAGTGAAGAAGAACTGAATTCTTAAAAAAAAAAAAATCTGGTGCCAAGAAACTATTTTTGCATGATAAGCAAAATTTTTTTTAGTGACTTTGAATAGTAAATAGTAGGGTGTTTTATTGAGCATGATAATACTTGTGAAAGTTTCATAATTTATATAAATCATGAAGAATAGATAATTTTTTTTTTGATATTGTTTATTGTCTTGTTTAACACTTGCCACAAATAACGTGTGTATGAAAAATATTAAATTTAGTTTATTTTCTATTTTCTTATTTTTAGGTTGCACTTTGGCCCAACGTCCAGGCTTTAGAACGGGTGCCGGTCATCCAGCCTCTCAGAGACATTTACCCAAAAGACCCACCGATCCACCACCAGTAGCAGATGACTACGTACCCACCGAACAATGTCCCGAACCCAATGGTTTCTATCCCAGCAATGAACAGTGTGATAAATACAATGCCTGTGTGTAAGTATTCCTTTGGGAAGAATCAAATTTATGTTTTTCATCTTACTGTCACCGTAAATATAATAAATTTTCTTGAATTGTCAAAATATTTTGCCAGCAATTTCCTTAATGAAGCATTAATAGGCCCCGTAACAGCAACCGTCATTATAAAAATTATTAAAATTAGTTGTCTGTCATTTTCAATGCTGACACTTAACATTATTTAATTTCTTTAACACTTTGGTTTAAATCAAGGACCTCAATAATTCAGCCAAACGTAAACCAGCAGCAAATAGTTGTGTATTGTTTAGGGAAACATTAATTTAAACACAAACATAAATTTGTTTTTGTACAAAATTAAATCCCTAAGCACTTCTGCACAAACCAAACACACACTCCCACCCATAGGAACGAGCCGTTCATTATTAGAAAAACATTTGTCATAGACACCCCACACTCGCGTTAAATCGAAGCAACCCCCAACCCCCTTGCAGCCCAATCATTTTACTACAGTTTAAATGATGCTAAAACACATTAAGAAAATTCCCTCAGCACTAGACATACATACGAGTACGAACAAAAACAAAAATAAATATAAATCAAAGCCGCAAATGGAAGAGCGCTGAAATGTTGGGAGTTACAGAACCGCACTTAATAAAAGAAACACTCAATTAAATGTAGAATTACCTTTGAAATCTCAATTTCACATACGCCTTCAGGGAGTAAATCTAACAGTACATTTGTGTACGTTTGATAAAAGAGAATATGTGTTACTGGGAAATCAGTGATATGTGTTTGGGAGTGTGTGCATACAGGTGTGTGTGAGCGAATGTGTTTGCAGATTTATAAAAATCACATACGAGTACACACAGAACAAAAATGCATGAATTGTAAAATAATATGTTAATGTGTCACTGTGTGTTCAATATTTGCAAGACAGTGTTTACACTAGCAGCTTTAAAATTTCATTCCAACAACTATTATTATTATTTTATTAAATTTTTGTTGAACTTTGCATAATATTTTAAATTAGATTTTTGGTTTGTACATTTGTACATTGGGTTTTAGTTCAAGTTTTTCCTTTCTTAAGTTTTTTCTTAAGGATTTTTTACAGTACAAATTTGCTGTGATCAATTGATTGAAGAAGACGAGAAAAATAATAATCAAATCTTTAGATGGGGGCAACTAGCTGTTTCGTAGTCGCTACACTACTCGTTATTATTATTAGCAACAATTAGAACACTAGTAGTGCACTGATTCAAGTACAGACTATTCAAACACTAAATACTTAATTTTAGACATACTTAACCCCGAATCTGTACTTGAAGTAAGCCCAAAATGGGATTTATTTGAGAAAAACTGAGATCGAATCAAACTGAAAATATAATTGATTCAAGAATTTTAAAGTAGATTTAATCCAGAATACAAACTTGAATTAAAATGTGCAACAGATTTAATAAAACTCACATATTATTCTCAAAGAATAACTGAGTCTATGATTATTTATTCTATTACTATAATTTATAACAATCAAAACATATATACAGTTTGTTTTTTGTTTTGTCTAGCTGTCCATATTCCAATATATAAAAGGAGCCATAAAGGGACTCTAATTATCAGTAGACTTGGAAAGCTTTGAAAAATATTTTCAAACATTCAACTATATATATATATATATATATATATATATATATATATATATATATATATATATATATATATATATATATATATATATATATATATATATATATATATATATATATATATATATATATATATATATATATATATATATATTCCATTATTTTAAATAAAACAATAAGAATTAAAAAAGAAAAATACTTTAATAATACCTTTCATCAGCGTTGCCGGCTTTGAAATTTCAAACGCCACCAAAATGGGGAAAAAGGCGAGTTATTTCAAACTCAACGCACCAAATTTAGAATTTTGTTTTTGACATTTTGTATTATGAAAATTATAATATTTTTACACTAAAATAAGTAAGAGAGTAGTATATTCGGCTGCGCCGAATCTAAAATACCCTTCACGGTAGTCACGTAAATATAAAGAATATATTACAAATTTGAACTAATTATGCTCGGATATATATATAAAAAAAAATTTGTTTGCCTTGTAATCGCCATGCCAAAAAGGTAATCTTTCATGGAAATTTTCATAGAAAAATCGGTTTAGGCTGTATTTTAGTAACCTTATTTTATAACGAGAACTGCGTTTAGGCCAAAAAAAAAAAAAAAAATTTTTTTTAATGGAAAAATCGGTGCATGCTATAGCTGCGATATATCGGTAATTTGTACTGGAAATATCCGATATCGGAAATTTTTATTTTTTGTATTTTAGTAACTTCTTTTTATAATCAGAACGGCTTATAAGCAAAAAAAAATTTTTTATGTAAAAATCGGTTTAGGATATATCTTAGGAATATATGGAGCGGTAGCGAAAATTTTTATTTTAGGTATTTTAGTAACCTCCTTTTATTCCCAGCAAAAAATGTTGTTTTAATACGCATTATTTTCATTAAAAAATCGGTTTAGGCTATATCTCGGATATACATATATGAACCGATTTAGCTTAATCTTCTTTTCTATTAATTCTGATTCATATTATCCATAGATATTTTAGGGGGTCGCAAATGAAAATTGTAGAAACGGAGTCACAAACTTATGTATACCCTTTACATATTTGTGAAGGGTATAAAAACGAAAATGAAACAGCCTTTTATGTGATTCTCTAGTGTGATTCTGGTATTTTTATTAAGACAATAACAGCTTTACAATAGTTACAACAACATTTTTATTAAATTTGCTATTCAGCAACATTATTTAATTACATTCACAATGCACCCAATTCAGCTGTTAGTTTTACTGGTTATTATCAGGTACTCAAAAATTCAGCTACATACAATATATATTGAAGGAGCATACAACCGTTACTGCAAGAGCTAAACGATTACTGCAACACCATGGTACGTAAAAAACCTACGAATTCACAAGGACCTGAGTGTTCCGCTGGTAAAAGACGAATTTTTGAAGTACACAACAAGATATGTCAGTAAGCTGGAACTTCACCCAAATCCTCTTGCAATACTCGGTTGAGAAGTAGGGATGCCTTTGCCACCACCAGATCATTAAATAGTTGAATTTACCGATAAAGTTCCCGCAAAATTAAACTATTCGTCTAGCATTGGCCGGACTTAAGAAAAAACCACATATCGTTGGTCTCATGCAGAAAGTCCCTAACAAACATAATCGCAATTTTACAGGAAAAGGAAAACGCATAATGGAAACTGGATTAACAAGGAATTTTTTGATCAATTGCTTGTAAAAGCGATATCTATGAAATTATTCAATTAAATTTTTGTGACGCTGTATATTTATGTGTAAAAGTTCGATTCAGGTAAAATCCAAGTTAGGGCATTTCTACATGAGACTAACCATATATGTTTTTTTATTTTTATGCTTAGTATAAAAATCTCAATACGTATTGTTAGTTCACTTTGGTGATCTAATAAATAAATAAATGCTTAAAAAAATATAATTTTATAATTGGCCTTATAATTTTATAATGCCAGAAGATTATCTTTTGATACTTTTTATATTAAAATTGAAAAGGACATGCTCTCATCCAAAAATGTATTTACTGAATAAATTTTGTAGCAATTTCTTTTTAACAATTATATATACTTAAAGTGAAATAAATCTAAAACAAAAAATTTTCAATTTGTGACTAAAAAAAGTTCAAAATAATAAATACTTGAAAATCAGTTATTTCTTTTCTTCCACCCCTTAATCTCAATCCAGCCATAGTTCAATAATTAATATTATATTTGCCCATCTAGTGTCAACACATTCGAATTTCACCTTCAAACATCTATAATTAGCTGCATATAAATGTGTTTGATTATGACAGAGACATGTGTTTAAATGTGTCATTGTAAATATGTCAATAAATTTCAATAAAACTGATTTTTTTTCATATTAATTTTTCCTACAAAAGACGTCATCATCTAATTTAATATTTTTCCATTTTCTTTTCCTCTCGGCAACATCATTGTTTGTCAAACAATATACATATGTATGTATGCATGTAATGCAGTGATGGTGTGGCAACTGAAAAGCTTTGTGCCGATGGCATGGTATTCAATGATTACAGTCCCAATGAAGAAAAATGTGATTTGCCCTACAATATCGATTGCACTAAAAGGTCAAAACTGCGTAAGTATTTAGCAATTATTGTAATATATTACTATAACATATTAAATTTTACAAAATTTAATTAAATATTTTATTAAAAACAATTTGAAGATATACAATTAAAAAAAAAAAAAAAAAAAAAAAATAAGTGCTCTGGAAACGATAAAAAAACACGTTCTAAGTATGTGCGTGCAATCGTGCTTTTTCGGGTACACCTATAGATTGTCGGCTCTGATTGATGAAATTCAAAAACTTTTGATATTTTGTGTTACATTCGTTACATGGATACGGTCCTACACCTATCGAGTAGTGCACCCGTTATTCTAGGCCTGGAATATGCATGTTCCTCTATGTGGTTCAGTAAAATGTACAGTCATGCGCCTGGTCATATGAACCACACTAGAGGAATCATGCATGGAGAATGGTGTTTCGATTGACCGGAGACTTAAATTTGGTCCCACGGCAACCGGGAGTCCCAATAACTTGTTCTTGCCTGGTTATGGTGCAGCCCTTCGGGGAGTATCGTGGTGGTTGTGGCTTAAACCCAAATCGCGAGGAGATTTCAATTGAGCTCGGTGTGAAGTTGTATTGCAACCGAGTGTCGTAACCCATAGATCGGAAGGAGTTTAAGAAAGGTTCCGCTGCTAACCAAAGGTGAGATCATGTCCAAGCAACATGAGATCGAATTGGTACTCATTTATGGTAGTTTGTCATGTATGAGGGCGCTGGTAGACGCATTGTATTCACCCGGTGATTACATCACCGCAGGGGTAAGGCCATACTGGCAGGTACCCACGTTAATCGTTTTCACATCCTATAACTCTTGAATTGTCACTGGCTTATCGACCTATATTTTTTTTTCAAATAACCTCAAAGAAAGAAATCCAATGGGGTCAAAGCACATGATCTATATATATATATATATATATATATAGTAAATAAATAAATATTGGCCAAATGGTCGATGAGACCTAGGCGGCACACGGCCATCCGATGGTCCAAATGTTCAATTGAGGTTATTTTCCGTTAATGTGCCGAATTATCTCATCCTTTAGCTCTTGAATTGTTGTTGGCTTATCAACGTACACCTTTCCTTTCAAATAACCGCAAAGAATCACATAATCTTGGCGGCCAATTGACATCGCCACCACGCGAGATAATATGATAGGCCATTGAATTCGTCGTGCAAAAGAGCCAATGCTTCATTTTCTGTGCGGCAAGTGGTACCGCGGTATCTTCGAATTCGAGCCATAAAAAGTTCGTTATCATCTCACGATAGCAAACACCATTCACAGTAGTTACTGTGGCAGTTGCCTGACGGGCCTCACTTTAGAAAAAATACGGCGGATGATGCCGCCAGCTCATAAACCGCCCCAAAAACGTCACTCTTTGTTGTTGTATTGGTTTTTCGACAATCACTCCTGGATTAACATTCGTCCAAATGTGGCATGTCTTCTTACTGACGAAGCCACTGCGGTGAAAATATGTCTCTTTACTCTTCACTCAAGATAATTTTCTTCGAAAATTGTTCATCCAATGTTGCCATTTTTTGCCATCATTCTAATCATTGCTAACGCTTGGAATTGTCAAGAGACTTTAGTTCTTGAAGCAATTGCACCTTGTAAACGTGTAATTGCATCAACGTGGACGGCTCTTCAACTACAGCATCTCGCGAACAGCAGCAATATTTTCTGCAGAACCAGCTGTACGAGCATGCACTGATGTTTTCACATTTCTTACAGATCTGGTTTGCTCAAATTTTTGCACGTTTTTTCCGCTTGTACGCACATTTGGATGATTAAATTGACCGAAAAAATAACGAAGTGCACAATATGCATTTTGATTTAAACGCCCATTTTTATAATAAGTCTGAATAATTTTCACGAGTTTCTCGAATGTAAATCTTTCCAAATTGATTCAGTGTGAGATAGAGAAGTGTCAAATGAAATGCAGAAAAAAACTTTACTGCAGGCTGATTAGACCAACTTTTACTTATTGATTTTTTAAGGGTAGTTTTCTCTGATTGTTTATCAAATCTTTACGATTTTTATTTGCAAATTAGCGATTAGTTTGTGGAATAAATAGTGTGACAATAGATCTTTGACAAGATGCACATGAATTACGTTACAATCTTAACGTAACGTAACGCCGCCAAGATCATTTCCTGCCGCCCGACAAGTCGATAGCTTAGCTTTTGGCAATAAAAAGTAATAATAATTGCTTGTCGTCGATGGTTTAACTTATCGATCGATTTCCTGGGCGGCAAGATTGCAAGTTTTAATTAAAACATAAACAAAAACCTCATAAAAATCACAGAGTTTTATTAAAGTGAATACACAATGAATAAAATATTAGAAAGCTTAGAAGTTCACTCATCTAAATATGTGCATGGGGAATGTATGTTTGTACATAAGTATGTGTAAATATATGTTTTTATTATTGTTGTCATTGCCACATATTTGTAGACTCCCATTTTAAATGAAATGTAGCCGGTTGTTGACCACCAGTTTGCGGTTTCAGTGAGTGAATCAATTTTGTGGTTATTCTAGTTTATATTTGTTAATTTCTTGCTTAAAACAAATACGTTTAATTTTAATGCAATTGTCGGTAAGTTGGATTTCAAATTGTTTACACTATTTTTATGTACAATTATTTTAGGAAAAACTAGCCTTTTATTATATTATATAAATAATATTAAAATTACTCAGATAACTAATTTAACTGTGGTAAATAGTTCTCAGTATATAAAAAAAAATTAAACATTAAAATTTATTTAAATTAAAATTTATTTAAATCCAATTTTAGGATTCCAAAAAATTATTAAGTTATTTCCAAGCGCCGTCTTTTATATTGCAAAATTGTATCAATTTAAATCCTTAAAGTATACTACAAAATATATAATTCTTTTAGCGTTAGAGGATTTAGTTTATTACTTGAGATAAGTATGTAATTCAATAACGCTCTTTAGTTTTGGTTCGAAAAGACATTTGGATTAAATCTGAGACAGTAAAACTCGTATTTCAATACAAAAATATTACTTTCATATGCAAAATAAAACCAGACAAGTATCTTCTTTCAAAGTACTCGTACCTACATGTTTGAATAACCAGAGGAAAAGACTTCAAATAAAATTCCCATCAAAGTCATAGATCTGTAAATCGCATTCCCCAGCGTAATATTAAACCAATATTCAAACCAAGAATACCCAAAATGTATGTCATTGATAAACGCATATGACAAAATATTAACGAAAAAGCACAAAAGAAACTTTCAAACAGAGATGAGAAAAGACAAGCAACACAGACATATATCGAATAATTGTGGTACATGAGGGCATCTATTGAATACTAATGTGCAATAAAAAAAAGACACGAAATGTCAAAAGTAATCAATTAGACACTCAGGCATGTACTTGTATGTCCGCAGCTTGTAAAACAAACGTGAGTCAGACAGCGAGTGACTGAGCTACCGAATTATTATTCAGCTGTCAACAAAATCTTCCTTTTCTGCCAGTCAGAGATGTGAAAGTCAATATATTTCAGAATTTATAGTTCAAAAATAAATTAAGTTGTTATCTCACTCTATAAATTTGCCTTAAGGGCAAATTTGACTGACCTGTTCCAAAGATCTGTATTCACACATTTGCAGACAGATTATGTACTATACATAGTTCATACATAATACTAATTTAGTATTTAGTGGGAAGAAAAGTAATGAAGTAAATACTCCTCAATTAATGTTTCATTTGCTGAAAACAATCCGAGTACGAAATAGATTGTAATATTTCTGAAGGCCAAATACTTCATTTCATTCGAACTATCTCTTTAAATTTAAAATTGATCTTTTATAACACAAAATTTACAAGTAATTGAAAGACTAGGCAGGTTTCGTATGCTTAAGCAAATATTTACAAATTCTATGTTATGTTATGTTATGTTATGTTATGTTATGTTATGTTATGTTATGTTATGTTATGTTATGTTATGTTATGTTATGTTATGTTATGTTATGTTATGTTATGTTATGTTATGTTATGTTATGTTATGTTATGTTATGTTATGTTATGTTATGTTATGTTATGTTATGTTATGTTATGTTATGTTATGTTATGTTATGTTATGTTATGTTATGTTATGTTATGTTATGTTATGTTATGTTATGTTATGTTATCTTATGTTATGTTATGTTATGTTATCTTATCTTATGTTATATTATGTTATGTTATGTTATGTTATGTTATTTGCATTTTTAAAAATTGTTTCTTCTAGACTTAGAGTATTTCTAGATTTCAATAAGTTTGTTAATTCATTCTAAACGCTTATTTTGTATAATAGGATGTAAATAAAAAATGTTTATTGGGATATAACTGCTAAAACAACAACATCAGCAACTTATAACGGCTGCAGTTGATCATGTTTATTGGTCGATGAAGTTTGACCACAAACAACTCAATTTGTATGCATAATATTCACTAGCTACAACAACTAACAAAAGAACCAAAAAAACCCAAAAGCTGCAACAACAGTATTTAGAGGACAGCAAAAAAATTTTGTTAACAACATCAACTAAAAATAACAACACAAAAATGTATGTAGAGAAACAAGTATGAAAACAATAGAATGCAAATTTTCTTTTACATGAGAGCAGACAGTTGTTAGCCAAAGTTTTTATTTTTTGTTTTGCTTGTTCGATTTGTCTTTCATTGTTTTAAAGTGCAATGATGAACTTTGTACGAGTGCATGATGTACATATGTATGTACATACTTTTTGTTCCGATTTCAATACACATATGTACATTTATACCTCTTAATAGCTGGAATTTTCCGGGCAGAACGGGTCACTATGAAATAATAATGTAAAAGTTGGGACTAAAATCGAAACTAGTGTAAGATAATCCTAAATTAATTTTTGGTTTCATTTTCGTCATTTTGTCTTTTTCCCTCGTTGTATATATTAATTAAATAATTAAATTTTTTATGTTGAGCATTTGCAAAAATTCTAAATATTTGCCAAAACTCTAAACTCTTGAAATTTGCAATCTGATGAGGCAGACAGTTTATCGAACACTGCACGAAATTCACTTTTTCCATTTTCACAAACTTACTTCAAACTACTACAACAAATAACTAACGTCGTTGATGATGTTCACCAGCTTCTGAGCGATGCCCTTGACATCGCGATGTGCTTGGCATGAGTCGAACGATATCCCAACATTATTAGCAACCTCTCTGATAGTGATTCGACGATTATCCAAAATCTTTTTTTTTCACTGCATCAATGTTTTCATCGGTTGTTGACGTGCTCGGGCAACCAGGACGAGCATCGTCATTGACATCCCCTCGGCCTTCGTTAAACCGGTTATACCCCAACTGAACTTGTATTCTGCTCATAGTAGAATCGCCAACCGCCACAGTCAACATTTCAAATATTACACAAAACTTTGATTCAGTAAAAAACGAAGAGCACACCAAAACACGACTAACCTTTTTATCTGTCAAAATTAAATTGACAATCCAAAACAGCTGATATTGGCAACATAACAGAAAAAAATGCAGAAATCGAACATATGTAACTCACGAAATTTTAAAAATTTGATCAGACCTCGTATACGTAATTTTTTTTTATTGGTTATTATAAAAAATAAAAGCAAACAACAAATTATAAGCAGCTTGTGTTTCATGTATCCCAGCTGTCTAAAGATAAAACACAAGCTGTTTATAATTTTTTTGATTGGTTTCAATATTGGAGGCTAGTATAGTGAATAAAACTTAATTGTTTGAAAAGCAAACAACTTTACAAAATTTTATCATAGATTTCAACGCAACGATTGCAGAAATAAAAAACAACTGCCACCTCGTAACAGTTAGACGTCCCGTTTAGATAGTTATTTCATATGATAGCCTTGTTTGTCCAGAGCAAATGCTCGAAGTGGGTGAATTGTTTCAGGACAAACTTTAAAAAATCTCAAAATTTTTGTTCCGAAACAATGCGTGAGACCAACTTAAATTAAATCGATTCAAGTCGAAATTGTTCTGAACAAAGTTAACTCTTTTTTTTGCTCTCTCTTTCTCGTTCTATCTCAAAAACACAAACGTCACACTAGATATTGAGCAATAACAGACGAGACCAATTGTTCTGCGGCTTGTAGGCGAACGGGGGGATGAAAGTGATATTTTGTAGGCATTATTTTTTTCAACCAGCTTTATGCTGGCATAAGCAGAACAAACCAGTACAAGTCAAGCAAGCAAATTTATGCAAAAAATTGTTTGGACTAAAAATTGTTCTCATCTGTTATTGTCCATTGAAAATAATGTTTTAGAACAAAAATTTTATTCCGAAACTATGGATGCGTCCATTTTTTGTTTAACAACCTCAGTCGTAAAGCATCTCTGGGCTGGGGAACAGCTCTTGCGCCATCGTAATTATTTCTTAAGTGCGGTCAGGCTTGTTGTTAATGTTCGGCCTTCGAGAGTTTTGCGTCTCACTCTCACTGGTTAACTGTTTACCTCAACTATCATGTATTAGTTTACAGTTTTTTTTCGAGATATTTCTTTGTTAACAATGCGGCAACTTCTTATGTGAAGGGACATAAGTCGTCATAGTTAGTCACAGCGCCGCTGCAAAATACTGTTAATACCAAGCCGAATTTATACAGGTGAATGCAAGCGGAAAGTCGAATTCAGTACAATGTATTTTGTTATTGTAAAACACATCGTGAATGTCAAAATTAAAATTCGCCTAAGATTGTTCAGCTGGGAAAAATTTTTATACAAACGTTAAATATAAACTTTTATAATTGTTTGTAATTAAAATCGCAGATTATATTAGTTTTTCACTTTTAAATTCACGCAAATTTCTTGAAATTGCACTAAATCATACCAAAAAATCTTCAGATTAAAATGGCGCGAAAATGTTTGTATACAAAAGAAAAAAAATTTTACAGTCTCATTGGAAAAATCGCGAGAAGCGAAAAATAATCACCTGTGCTGTTAAGTTCACCTAGTAATGAATTCGCCTTCGTTAATACCAACGTGGGCATAAGGTGTTCGTTACTCCGCCCAAGGCGAATTTATACAGGTGAATGCAAGCGGGAAAGCGAATTCAATACCATGTATTTTGTTATTGTAAAACTTACTGAGAATGTCAAAATCTAAATTCTCCTAAGATTGTTCAGCTAAGAAATTATGTTACATAAACGTTAAATACAAATTTTTATAATTGTTTGTAATTAAAATCACAGATTATAACGGTTTTCTAATTTTAAGTTCACAAAAAATTCTTCAAATCATACAAAAAAAACTTCAGTCTAAAATGGCGCGAAAATGTTTGTAAACAAAAGAAGAAATATTTGACAGTCTCAGTGGAAAAACCGCGGAAAGCCAAAAATAATCACCTGAGCTGTCATGTTCACCTAGTAATGAATTCGCGTTGACTCCACCCATGCTTTATTCAAAATTTTATTCTGCAATGAAGCCAATTTTTGGTTGAATGATCCGGCTTAACGCAGTGCTGCCAACTTATGTTGTAAACCTCTAAAAAAAAAACACTCACTGTGCAAGAAGTTTTTATCTGTTTACAAATGTTACCATATCATGCTTTTTAGCATTTTGTAAGTAATGAAAATTTAAAATTGTTTTTGTATTCGGAGAAGTTGTTATATACCAATAACTCCCTAACTAGTTCAATTTTGTGCATACACAAACTCACATATGTAAGTATGTACAAATGTATGCATGCTCTAGTATACACATATTATCATGTTTAAACGGAGTCCTTGCATGAAGTGAATGTTTGCTCATATCATTTGTGCTGTTTCATGTTTGTGTTTGTTTTGGGTTTCATAGATTTATTTGCTTTTTGTCTTGTAAATTTGTCAATTTTTACAAAAAGTCCTCTTTTTTTGGTTTTTAAAGCAAATGTTTGTTTACGTTTTATTATAAGTGACTGAACATGAATTTTAAAAGAAGTTGAACATGAATATTTGAAAGCTGTACGTTTGTGTGTGTGTGCGTGTGTGTATGATGTGTGACAGGATATCGGTAAAGTTGAATATGCAGCATAATGTTGTGTTATTCCAGTGACATTTTATCATTGTCACGTATGTTTTTAGCATAAATAAGTGACCACTAAAAAGACAACAGCAACAAACAAAAGAAAAAAAAGTCCTATTGAATGAAATAAAATTTAAATGCTAGAATTTTCAATGTTAAAATTTTGCTAGAATTAAGCAAAAAGATGAGGCAGTTTTCAATTGCGTTATTAGAGAAAGGGTTCATGCACTGGCATAACCACTTCATTCAAATCAGAAATACTCAATTGGCTCTTAATTTAACATACACAATCTAAATTTTTTGATTCTTAGTTTTACAATTTTGGAACAATTTCTTTTCCTTTGGCTGGACTAATTCTGTTACGTTTGAAATCTTTAAACACGTATTTGAAAAATTCGAACATTTGAAAAGGGATGCAAGTTAAAGCCCAGTAACATTTTTCTCTTTTTTTTTTTTTGTTGAATGAAAAACTAAATGTAATTTTTCTTAAGGTGACTATAATATGGCCTGTTTTTCGTAGCGGAAAATCTCTGGCATAAGAAGGGCAGCATATATTTTATTTAGTTATTCTTTAATAACCAAAGCCTCTCATAAGCCAAATCTGTTACATAGATATTCTTGGAGATATTAACGCTGCTGTTCTAGATGATTACGATATTCTGGCAAACCAAATTTTATTATACCAATCAAAAAATTATAAGAAACTTGTTTTCTATGCTTCCCAGCTGTTCACATTGTATAGGAGCTACCCTAATCACAATTTGGAATTTTTTGAAAGATATTCGCAAACATTCAACTTTATGTCCCAACGATATAAATAAATTATTGAGAATTTAAAAGAAAAATGTTTTAGTAGTACCTGTCAAACCACTCAAGTTTGTTCAACATATAACGATCAGTGTTAAGAAATCCCGCTGCGTTCTTGCTTTTATTAAAAGATGGGCTAAAGAGTTTAATTATCCCTTTATCACAGAAAACCTTTACATTTCACTGGTTAGACCCATTTTGGAATATGGCAGTGTTTTTTTGGGACCCAATCTACAAAATCTACAACGATCGTATTGAGTCTGTTCAAAAACAATTTGTTATGTTCTGCTTAAGACGTGTTTATAGAGGTTGCGTGGTTTTACCATCGTACCCAATAAGACTATCTGAAATCAATTCACCAACATTAAAAAGCCAGAGAACTATGCTTAACGTACCCTTCATGGTCAGGCTTGTAAACGGAAACATCCATTTAGAATTTTTGTTAACCAACATAACTTTCAATACTCCTCCGCTTACTTTGTTCGTTCAACCCTCTATGCGTGAGGACATGCTGCACAAACTTTGCTATATCAGATCCTCTAAGGAAATTATGCTGCTGTTACAACGATATGTACTCGTATAACTTTATTGATTTTTCTCTGAGTATTTATACCATCAAACGCAATATTATATTATTTTTAAATCAGTAACTATATAGATTTATTATTGAAGCACTTTAAATAGTCGTTAAGGAATTAGTCCATAGACTTAATACTAAATAAATAAATAAAACCACAAAAAACGAGCTTTTTCATTTATACACTTTATACCTTTTTTTATACCTTTCTTTACACCTTTCAAACAAATGAACAGCCGTTAGTCGTTACGATTTTTTACTTAAAGTAGCGAAAAGCAGAGAACAAATGCTCAAACAATTGATACTGATCAAATAATTATAAACAGCTTCTTTTGTATGTTTCGCAGCTGTCGTAGATCTTCTGTTCTGGCAGAACAAACTTAGTTTTTATTTTTATTTCTTTTAAACTAGCGATCTGTCCAATGTCAGCTGTGAAATTTCACCCAAGTTCATCGATTTTGGGTTTCTTGAAATATGGGAAAAACAGAGTTTTGTGCAGTGATTAAACACTATTATTTGAATGAAAAATCGGCGAAAGAGACACAAGAAAAACCCGCTAAACATTACGGTGGACTTGGATTGCTGCATTTAAACGCGGCCGAACAAGCACTGCAACAATACCGTCAACAGGAAGGCCAAAAGAGGTGGTTACTACAGAAAATATCAAGAAAATCTTCGATATCGTTATGAATGATAGATGAGTCAAGTTATGTGAGATTGTTGAAGTGGTAAACATATCTCATATGAACGTGTGTTCTACATTTTGCGTGAGCATTTGCATATGAAAAAGTTATCGGCAAGATGGGTGCCGCGTTTGCCCAGGGCCGAACAAAAACGAGTTCGACAGATCACTTCACAGCTGTGTTCGGCGTAACACTGTTGACTTTGGGTATCAACTAATTACTGTTGATGAAACATGGGTCCATCACTACACACCTGAGACCAAAAGTCAAGCGAAACAATGTGTGGAACCTGGTGCAAGTGCTCCAAAGAAGCCGAAGACTGTGAAATCGGCTGGCAACATTATGACCACTGTATTTTGAAATGCACACGGAGTATTGCTCATCGATTAATTTGAAGAAGGATCCCCAATCACAGGAAAGTATTATTGTGCATTATTGGATCAATCACATTTAAAGAAGAGAAAAGAGGGATTTCTTCAAGACAACGCACCGGTTCACACAGCATTAGATACGTTGCTAAAATTATTTGAAATATACTTTAAATTGGTAGATCTTCTGTCTTATACTCGAAGTCTAGATTTAGCTCCTAGTGACTTTCTTTTGTTTACAAACTTGAAAAAATTGATCTCAGGAAAAAAATTCATCTCAAACCAAGAAGTGATTACCGAAACTAACGCGTGTTTCGAGGAACCCCAAAATCGCATTATTCACAAGGGTCACAAATTTACAATATTGTCTTATTAAGAGTATTAAAAGACTATGACCTTTTCTAAAACGGATTGCCTTTAAAGCCTTAGTTGTATAACATATTAATTTAAATTATTACTGGCTTTTTAGGTTGAAGGCCAAAAGTAATAATCCAAAACCCGTGGCAAGTGTCAGATAAAGGTCAATATATATATAATTCTTTTGAGGGGCGAACTTAAGCGCTAAACTTACTTAAATCGTTAAAGCCTTAAATATAAATATCTTTAAAGCATCAAATGTTATTTTATCTTTCGGGAATTGATAAAAGCAAAATATAAAGCTTAGCAAATCCAGTTTAAAAATCTCTTTGAGTACTTAACACAACAAACTACCTCTAACCAACATTAAAAATAAAAACAGGAATGTTAAAGACTTCAATAAAATACTTAGCAGCTCTCGCACAGACTTGCAAAAACTACTCACAAGCACGTAAAAAAAAAAAAAAAAAAAAAAAAAAAAAAAACAAAAAAACAAAAAACATAAGCAGTCATGATAAAGCCATTAAAAAAGTGTGCACAGATGTTGTTGTAAGTGCTTACTGTGTGTTTTGTGAGTGTGTGTTTTTTTTATATTAACAAGCGTCTCCAAGAGTTAAACCCCACTAAACACCACTTAAATTGTCATTTAACATGGCAAACAATACAGCGCTCATAAACTCATACACATTTAAACAGCCAAGTTGACTAAAGCGGCATGCACATACCTGCACACGTATACAACTGCACGCACGCACACTAACACTTCATTGTGTGCCAGAGAAGGTGAAGGATAATTAACAAAGCTCCTTTTTAACACTTCATCGAAAAATTTCAGCCGGTTTGCTTTTATTAAACTGCAACTTTAAGATCTTTAAAATTCACTACATATTTTTGGATAGTTAAAAATTAATTTTTGTTCGAATTTTTGCTCAAGTCCAGAACATGTCTGATTTATTGCTTTTGAGGGCTACCCTAATGCGAGTCACCTGGCATAAGTTTGTGTGTTAATGCATTTTCCTGTATGTTAAGTCCTTATGCAAGGAATATGAGAGGTTGTTTTGTAGAAAATCTTGTTCAGTTTTAGAGTAAACGACATTAGCAGAGTGTTACATACTACCCTTTCCTGTATCCAGTTATTATGTTACTGCAATTGCTGCTATTTTCAAAACAAGGCTAAAAACTACACCTACAATTTTATTTGTACCTGTTAATATGCTGAAAAATGTAGAAAGACTACAAAGAAGGAAACACGTTTAACCCATTATGTGTAAAAATATAATGAAAATTCCATTCGATAACTGGTTTAAGGACGTACCAGTAAATTGATTTTTCGTTTTTAATCTGCGCAAATTTATTCAGAAGCCTTCAGACTTATTTAGAAATCTTTAAACTGGCTTGCCGCTTTAGTTCAAATTAGAACAAAACATTTTTAAAATAATTTGATATACTTTTGATACTAATCAAAAAATTATTAACAGCTTGTTTTCTATGCTTCCCTGCTGTCGATATGTAGACATTTCATAGGAACCTACCTTAACCATCAGTAAACTTTGGAATTTTTTGAAAGATATTTTCAAACATTCAACTTCATATCCCAACGATCTAAATAAATTATTGAGAATTTAAAGGAAAAATGTTTTAATAATACCTGTCAAAACACAAAAAAAAACTTTTATCATTTATACACGTCTCTACCTTTCTTTACACCTTTTAACCAAATGAACAGCCATTTAAAAGCATCAAAAAGCAGAGAACAAAAATTCAAACAATTGAATTTTATTCGCTATATTAGCTTCCAACATTGATACCGATCAAAAAATTACAAACAGCTTGTTTTCTATATTTCCCAGCAATAAACGGTTGTTAATTTGTTTGAAAAGTGTAAAGAACGGTAGAGACGTGTGTTTTGACTGGTATTATTAAACGGGTTTTTTTTAATTCTCAGTAACTTATTTCGATTGTTGGGATATAAAGTATAAAATTTCGAAAGTCTACTGGTGATTAGGGTAGCTCCTATGAAATGTCGACATATCGATAGCTGGAAAACACAGAAAACAAACTGTTTTTTTAATTTTTTGATTGGTATCAATGTTAGAAGCTCTTACTTTTTTAAACAAATCTTTAGACGACAAATTTTAGAATTTGTATTTATCTAGATGTATATACCCAGTAATTAATATATAATTCAGGCTACGCAGAAGTGACGCTTTTGTGAAGGACTTGAAATAAGTTTTTTTTTTTGGATTTCGTAATATATTCATGTGTTAAAATTCATAAATATTCTAGCTGTCCGTCTTATGGGGGCTAGCAGTTCCTCGACCCGTTTGGAATTTAAAACTGTAGCAGCCCTTTTTAGGGCTGCGATAGTCTAACCAGAAGCTATTAATAAAAATCTACAATGAAATCTATATCGTTTACACCATGTTTTTTTGACACCTAGCAAGGTTTTATTTTCACAAAAATAATTTATGCAAGCGGGTTTGACAAAACAATTTTATCAGAGACTGAATACACGACATTAAAGAAAATATTTTTGTTGTCCAGAGACTGAATACACTAGACTAAAGTGTATATTTGTGTTGTAGGGTAGTATTTTTAAGTACTTTTTGAACAAAATCACAGTTGCATTGCTTGGTACTGAGTAGATTTCAGTAGACTTCGCCGGAATCTACTCATAAATTGGATTTCGTTTTGTATGGGAAACCTTCTCAACATCTACTAGATTTGCCTTGTAATCGATTAAATTTAATGATTTCAAAAATAAATTTAAACATATAACTTCATATATTACCATTTTTAATAATTCAATGAGTATTAAAAATGTTCTTATATTTTTGATACTTACTGTCATTAATATAATGTCTGTGTGTTACATTATCATACTTTTATTGTTTGTGTTCTGTGCACATGGTTGCCATATTTGACCATTTATCGTCATTTTGACGATCTGATTATGACGATTTTTGTAGATCAAAATTTTATTTTCATATCTATCAAACAATTTTGGTTTTATAACTACATATACAAACTGCAGTAAAATAAATATATGTATATAACACTGAAAACGTTAAGTGTTATACTTTTTTTTTTTTTTTTTGATCAATCAATAGTTTTCTTATTTCATCGTAGAATACAAAACACGAGAAAATTAGTCCGAAAGACTATAAATATCAAATATGAGTAACTGCCATTCCTAAACAAGAGCGGAACGTTTTTTTCCGTTGAGCTTTAACACTGAAACGCCATCCCTAAACAAAAGTGGCAACCTTATGTCAAAACGATAAAAACAGGGTTATCAAACAAATTCAAAACAACCCTGATTATTTTAACAGCTGGACGGATGGCATTGTTGTTTGTTATTTTTTTTTTTTTTTAGTAAATTGAAATGCTTAAAGTTTCAAAAATGAGTTATTTAGAGGAGTTGGGAGATTACTACATCATTTTGAAAATAATTTCTTGCCTCCGTTTTCTAACAAGAAATACAAAAACTTTTTATTTGCTTATTTATTCCACTTTTTTATATTTATTGTTTTTTTGTTATTGTTTGTTGTTTTGTTTTGTTGGGTTTTGTGTGTTGTTGTTTTGTTTTCTTTTGCAACTTGCTTCATTATAAAACACGTTATCAAAATCGGATTTTGCAATAGCAAAGTGTTTTCGCCGCGTGATTTCGGTATGCTTTATACAAAATGAGTACTTTTGACGCTTGAAGCTCTTGTTTAGTGCCAGGTCACACACAGCACCTTTAGTTGGGCAACTCTTGACTTTATAGAAGCTTTCGGTGGGGGGAATAAGAAGGGAAAAAGAATTGCCTGTACTCGGCAACTCTCAGCAATTCCTTACTTTTCTCTCATGTGTGTATGTGTGTGTGCATATAAAATGGAAATTGTATGAAATAATAAGTAGAGAAAGCTCAAGAATTGCCGAAAAAAGTTTTTGTGTGTGAACAAGAAAGCAATTCCAAAAGAATATTGCTAAAAAGTTCGGCAATTAAAATCGCTCTGCCTGACCTTAGACTAAGGGATGGTTGTAAAAGGAATTTTTGCAATATCTCAAAAAACATTAAGTAAATTTTTAAAACGCCTATTACTATTTTGTTAATGAATAAAAGTGAATAGTTTAAAGCAAGTTTTGTAAAAATAATTCGGCTTTATTTTCGCTCAAAAATATTTAGCATTAGGGGGAGTACGAACCGAGTTGTTAAAAGTCATGCCTTAAATTTGATGTAGCAGTGAAAAGCTTTCAAAGACAGAAATGTAGCCCTTACAAAGCCATGAACATTGGTATACAAAATGTTATAATTGGATTATAAATGGCGACACAGTAAACAAAATAGTAAAAATATTATTTTCGGCACTATTCTTACATTACCTTTAATCCCAGAGGGTGACTGACATACCTGTTTTTTGAACCGTTCCAGTGTACATTCATGCAAGAAGTTTTCATTGGCGAAATTTTCATAGAAATCCTGCACTGATACAGTACGAGTACTTTGTAAAGTACAGATCATAAAATATCAATATAAAAAAGTTGCTCAAAAATCGCCACCGGGTGACTTTTGATATAAACAAATAACTTTCTTAGCTTTCTTTATTCTTTTTGCTTATTCTTGTTTATAAAAATAGTCAAAAAGTGGTAAAAATTGTGCTTTTTTTTTAATGTTTATTGATACATAAAAGTTTTGATTTAAAACCAATTTCATTGGATTTTCTAACGAAGTGATCATTATCTTCAAAAAATTGCAATATAGAAATTTTTTAAAACGAGCGAACTATTTCCTAAGCCATCAAATTTTCGTCAAGTCACGAAAATAAAATATCCGTGCTAACCAATA